>OY776678.1:14795713-19810630 GCA_963675555.1 Leptura quadrifasciata
AGTCAAAATAATCAAAATACTCATCATGTGTGTAAAAGCAATTTTGTAAAAGAATATTCTTAATCTTATGTTTAAATTTATTTGTGCTCATTTCCGGTTTTTTTAAGGCGTCAGGTAACACATTAAAAAATCTATAAGACAAATATAAGTAGGTATGCTGCGATGTTGATAACCTAAACTTGGGTAGTCTTAATTTTGTTTTACTCCTAGTGTCATGGCAGTGTATGTCCCCCTGTTTAGTCACTTTGTTCTCATCAGTTAGTTTTTTTATATAGGATAAACATTCATAAATAAAACAAGATGGTAGGGGTAGTATATTCAGGCGTTTAAAAATTGGTTTGCAATGGTTATCATATTTAGCTTGTGCCATAATTCTAATAGCTTTTTTTTGTAATTTAAAAATTTTTATTGTATGACTTGATCCACCCCATAGAATTACTCCATACGTCATTATGCTGTGAAAAATAGCAAAGTAAGCAATTCTTAAGCAGTCCAATGTAGTTTTGTGACTAAGTTGTCTTATTATATGATTAGTAGATGACACTATTATATTATTTTTATACTCAATATTTTAATCACCTACCAATAATATCGTGAATTTCTATTTGTTACTTATTAAGTATTCAGTTATTTTATTACATAATAGTCCTATGTAATTAAATTGCTTAAAATGGACAGGTAGGTAACATATAAAATTTTCGACCATAATATGTTATAAACCTTTGTTGTTTTTGTTGTATCTAATTTGAGGTATTGTGACACTTAAATTCAATTTTTGTTTTGTGTTGTGTACATATACCTACACCTATTTTTATAAAAGGCGATAAAGATGATCTTGGTAATTACAGGCCCATCTCAGTTCTGCCAATAATTTCAAAAATATTATTATAAAAAATTAAACTGTAAAATATTTGGAAAAACATAGGATATTAAATAAATATCAGTATGAGTTTAGGAAAAAAATTGTCTACATCTGACACCATGAACACGCTTTATAATGCTTCGAAAATGGTATGTACTCAACCTCACTGTTTTTCGACCTCAGCAAAGCTTTTGACTGTGTCTCATATGCCATATTACTAAGTAAACTAAACACATTTAATTTTAACGCAATTAGCATAAAACTGATAAATTCACATCTAGAAAATCGCAAACGATCAGTCCGGTTAAAGGGCGAGAGCTCGAGTGAGTTATATGTTAAGGCAGGCGTCCTTCAGGGTTCGATTCTGGGTCCTGTGCTCTTCCTGATGTATATTAATGGCTTACCAAATGCTCTTGGAAACATTGCTTGTTTGTTTTACGCTGATGACACAACTCTTTCGATGTCTCATCACAACCTGGAGCATTTAGAAAATCGACATAAGGAACTTGATTTGCCCCAAGTGAGCTCTCATTAAATAAAACTAAAACCGTAAAGATGATTTCGTCCACGCGTGATATCAGCTATGATGTGAACAACCCTGCTAGCACCAAATTTTTGGGTTTATTTCTAGACCCGACTTTAAAATGGGATGCTCATGTTAACTATATTATTATTAGCCGTTACTCGAGTCCGAGTATAAAAATGTTACAGTCGATAAATTGTGTACAATAAAAAACAAGTAAAAGGTGTAGTCTATTGTAATTCCCATTCATCTACGGTGCACACGACTATGGCTATAGAGGCCAATTCGGGAGAGCACATGTCGACCGCAGTCAGGACAAACATAGACCTGGTTAGGTCTTGGATTCGGCCTTCTTGCAGCAACATTTCCTTGATAGCTGGCCACAACCCCTCGCCATTCGGTTCTGTCCGCTGCAAGTTGTTCCCATTGCTCGTCTGCAATACCGCAGGATTTTAGATTTTCATGAAGAGCGTCTTTGAACCTCTTTCGTTGACCGCCACGCCTTCTTCTACCGCTTAGCAATTCACCATAAAGTGTACATTTAGGAAGGCGATTATCATGCATACGATGAACGTGACCTGCCCATCTTAGGCGTGCTCTTGAAATAAGCACCTCAATTGGAAGGCTGTTTGCTCTCCTGAGTACTTCCACGTTTGATATGTGATGGAACCAACGGATTTTCATCATACTTCTGAGGTGTCTTTGCTGAAAACGTTCTAATTCTTTCACATGACGACGGTAAGTGACCCAGCTTTCACATCCATATAGCAGTGTTGGAATGACAACTGCTCTGTAGACAGCCATTTTCGTTGACAAAGCAAGGTCGTGGTTGTCAAATACTCTCTCTCTAAGTCCCCAGAGTGCTCTAGATGCAGCGTTAGTTCTATTGCGAATCTCGCTGTCCATGTTTGCTTTGTCATTAACAACATTGCCTAAGTAATTGAACTGATCCACCACTTCAAGAGAATTTCCGTTAAGTGTAATGTCTATTTGGTTTACTTGATGAGGAGTTGACATAATCTTAGTCTTTCCAATGTTGATTTTAAGTCCCAAGGAATCATAGCTCTGGGCATACACATCTAAAAGTTGTTGAAGCTCTTCCGGCGTAGAGGCTAAAAGTGCACAGTCATCCGCATACTGGAGATCACAAATGAATCGTGTGCGTGTCTTCGTGAAAGCTCTAAAGCGCCCTATGTTAAAGAGACCGCCATCAAAACGGTATCTGAGACCTATTCCTCTGACTGTCAGTTTGTTGTCAACAATAATTGTTAGAGCAGTGGTAAACAAATTAAAGAGTAGGGGTGCCAGGACACATCCCTGCGTAACTCCAGTGAGGGTTTGGAAAGGTTCGGTTGCCTCATTATTATACATAACCTGGGCGTTGTTGTTTGTATGTAGACTGCGACATACTTCCACAAATTTTCTAGGGATACCTAAGCGGAACATAATTTTCCAGAGCACTTCCCTGTCCACCGAGTCAAACGCCTTGGTTAAATCAATGAAGGCCATGTGAATTTCTCCTTGATGTTCGAGTGCTTTTTCTTGAAGCTGTTTAAGTGTGAAGATTAAATCCGATGTGCCTCGGTTTGGTCTAAAGCCACTCTGTGTTTCAGGAAGTAACTTTTCCATAACAGGTGTTAGCCTATTTGCCATCGCTTTAGTGAGTATCTTCCCTCCAACAGCCAGGAGAGCTATACCCATGTAATTTCCACAGTCCGCAGCGCTCCCTTTGTTTTTGAAGAGGTTGATTAAAAGTGTATCACGAAACTCCTGCGGAGCTTGACCACTTTCCCACACGACATCAAACAGTTTTTTGAGGTAGGGTATGAGCTCTGACGACACAGCTTTAAAGATCTCAGCTGGGAGTGAGTCGGCGCCGGGAGATTTGTTATTTTTTAGCTGCCCAATGGCGGTTAAGATCTCTTCCGTTGTTAGTGGTTTATCTAAGTCTTCGAAGGTGTCATATTGAGGGATAAGATTTATAATATCGTGATCGGCTTGACTTTGCTGGTTAAGAATGTTAGAGTAGTGTTCTTTCCATCGGGCTCTTATTTCCTGGTCTTCTTTGAGGAGATTTCCATTTAAATCTTTAATAGGGCACATATTTCTCCGACTGGGGCCATACACCGCTTTTACTCCTTGAAAGAAATTCCTGTAGTCGTGTGAATCGGCGTACCTTTGGATTTCTCTGGCCTTGCTTGCCCACCACTCTCGTTCTTTATTCTTCTGATTTGGCGTTGCGTTTCATACTTAAATTGGGTAAAAGCTTCTGCTTTTGATGAGTCGTTGGGGTGGTTGATAGCGTTTTGGAAGGCAGTATGTTTGCGGTCAAGAAGTTCTTGTATAAAAGCTTCATTATCATTGAACCAGTCCTCCTGTTTTTTACTTGCTGCAGTGCCAAGAATTTCCTCACTCGCACTTTTTAAACTGTCTTTAATTTGTGTCCAGGTAGCAGCGACATCTAGAGAATTGGTTTCTTCTAGTGCACTCAAATTCTCTTGAACTTTTTGCTTTAGCTGTTCGACGGTTTGTTGGTCACGCAATTTACTAATACAGAGACGGAGTCTACGTTTTACTTGAGTTCTTCGGTGTTTGGGCCTCATAACAATTTTCATTTTAGAGACAACAGGACGATGATCGGTCCAACATTCGCTATCAATGCGCGCCTTTGTAATTTGGACGTCCTTGAGATGCTTCCTACGTACGATAACATAGTCCAGTAGATGCCAGTGACCTGATCTGGGGTGACGCCAGGTGCCTTTAAATTTATCCTTTTGTCGGAAAATGGTGTTTGTTATAACTAGATCATGTTCGGCGCATTTAGTTAGGAGTAGTTGACCGTTAGCGTTCATGTTGCCCAAACCGTTCTTGCCTATGATGCCTGGCCAGGTGTCTGCATCTCTCCCTACTCTAGCGTTAAAATCGCCAAGAATAACGAGTCGTTCCCTTTTAGGTAGTCTACAGAGGGTTTCTTCCAGCTGTTGATAGAAGCTTTCCTTGGTTTCGTGACTTGCATCCAGAGTGGGAGCGTAGGCGCTTATTAGATTTACCGCGTTGCCATCTGATAGCTCATAGCGTAGCAGCATTAGACGCTCGGATAGGCCTTGTGGTACTTGTGTTAAGTTGGATACAAGTTGATTCCGAACGGCAAATCCTACTCCATGTTGTCTTCTTGAATTGGTGGGAAGACCTTTCCAATAGAAGGTGTAGTACTTTTCTGTGAGAGAGCCTTCCTCCAAAAATCGAGTTTCGCTGAGAGCTGCAACGTCAACATTGAGTCGGTGAAGTTCTCTATCTATTAGAGCAGTTCTTCTTTCAGGCCGATCGGTGCGAGTGCTGTCGTTCAAAGTACGAACATTCCAAGCGCCGTAGATGAAAGAATTAGTTTTCTTGGATTTAACTTGTCGGTGTTTTTTCGACATTCGATGAGGTGTCCCTGTGGGCACCCTCCCCCGGAGATCCGATCGGGAGGGTATTTTACCTCCGGATGATTTTGTCCCACTTGAACGCTCCATCATTTTTTTAAAGCCTTAATCGACTGAAAACGAAGCTGCATTTGAAGTTTTAGCTGGAGCAGGTATGCAACTGACCAGCTCGGTTGCGGAAGGCGAGTGGTGTGGTCTCTGATATATCTGATATTCTGACGGAAAATATCTATGCCCTACTGCAAATTTCTAATTCCGTATCGAAAGAAGTACTTAGATCGGCCTACTTTGCTCTATGCCACTCTAGATTGCAATATGCCATTCTTGCATGGGGCATTCTACAGGAAAACGAAGACTTTTTGGTTTGCAAAGGAAGGCTGTCCGAATTGTAGGTGGGGCTGGGTACCGCGATGGCACTAAAGCTTTGTATTACGCCTAAAAATTTTAACTTTCCCCAGTATCTATGCACTACAAAGTTTACTATATGTTCATAACTATCATAATTAAATTTCCATACACATGCTGATAACCATGATTGCAACACACGAAACAGAAACAATCTATACACGGATTACACCCAATTATCTCAAGGCCAAACGGGCACCTCCCACCATGGTGTTAAGTTTTATTATGAAATTCCGAGCTATGTAAAATTACTTTCCCCAACAAATTTCAAAAACAAAATAAAAGAGCTTCTCCTAAAGACTGCCTATTTCAGACAAACTTGATGTAATGTTTGCCATAGAATTCAATTCTGCAATAAAAAAAATAGGGGTACCCATTTAAGATTTTAAAGCTGCCCCCGCCCCACTCCAAGATATGGGAGTGGGAGGGTCACGTTTAGTATCATTGGATAGCGCTTTTAAAACTATTAAGGACGTGTTTTATCTTTTTTGGATCCAATGTGTATTTCCACCGTATCCACATAAAGTATATTATTTAGATTATGCCCATGTCTTAGTACTATATGATTGTATCGTTTTCCTCCAAGTCTTTTATAATCTGATCAGACTTAATCGGGCCTGAGAAAACTCTTTAGAGCAGTTTCCTCAGCATCAGATTTAAATGGAAAAGTAGTTCCATTTCAACCAGTAACGTTTATTGTGATTTCAGAAATTGAAATGAGGGAAGAAAATCACATACCAGGTAAAAGTAAATGTGATGGTGGCAGTCTACGAGCTAGCTTGGAAGGTGGACGACTATTGGCAAATGCTGAGAAAGGAGAAGAAATTGTGATATCAGGTAAAAAGTTATGTATTTTATAATCGTAAACAAAACCACGCATTTCTTTATTTGTTGATTACATTCTCGACAATGCCAAGGATTAGAATTAGAATGATTGCCTTAAAATGATACTTTGATTTCGAGTGATTATACTAGAACAATGATTCTTGCAGAACGATGGGTAATATACCTATTTTGTTAAATATATATTTTCGACTTCATATAGCAATATTTTAGAACTATACACAATTTCGAGCTGATGTTCTAGACGTACAATTTCAATATCGTAATTGTTATCATGTTAACTCATATTTAAAAGTAAACATTTTGTATTTTTATTTGAATTAGGTATATCTGGAGCATTTCCAAACTCGAATGATGTCCACGAATTTAGGGACAACTTATTTAATAAAAGTGAAATGGTACTTCCCACTGTGAGGTGGAATTTGAAACATCCTGAAATTCCTCCACGCACTGGATCGTTGCCTGTGGTCGACAAATATGATGCCGGATTTTTTGGTACGTATTAAATAAATATAATACATTGACACGCATATATGTAAATTCAACGGGTACATGCATTTACAAGTTGCCATTGAAATTCGCACTTTCCAATAATGAATTTTTCGAGAGAAGAAATTGGAAGTATTACTGGAGGATGTCCCCAGGGATATTAGGGAGATAATGAATTATTCACAAAAATCGTTGAAAATTAACGTGCCAATTCAAAACAAAAAATCTAGAGGTCGTTGGAATTTCCTTATTTTTGTTGCTAAAAGTCCAAAATTTTTACAATTGTTTATCAATCTTAATATAGTGTCATGGGTTGATTTCGGCTTCACGGGATATCTGGTGGCAAAAGTATCACATTCACCATAAATAAGCATAATGTTTAAAAAATCTTCGTTTGTGTAGGTGCCCTAAACATGCTATTTTATCAGTCACTAAGTTAACTATCTAAATATCAAATATTTCCCTAATTTCAGATATTATTCCATGTCTGCTAGATTATTGCTAAGTATTTCAAATCATACGTACAAGTATTTTCTACTCAAACATGACAATTATTTATATATCAACTGTTCCCCTTATACCGTAATATTCCTCACCTACTTGACTATTGTTGATTAAGTTAAATCATACGTAGTGTTACAAATTACCCCTTCAATTATTAGCTTTTATAGGGGTTGTTTGGGTAACGTGGGCCCTCGAGACGACCCAAGCCAGTTCATAGCCCAAAATTTGTGGGGAGATTGCCTCCATCTTTATCAAAAGTTGGGGGGATAGGTGTTTAAATAACTTCACTACTAGTAAATAAAGTTTCTCAAAAATGGCTTATTGGTGAACGAGAAAAAAATGATAACAGATTTTTACAAAAGAAGTTTAAAACCCCACGGCAGTTTACCAACTAAAATAAACAACAAAAGAAAATAACTAGGATTATCCTACGCTAAGGAAACTTTGGAACAAAAAATACTTAACTTACCCTGGTTTTGTAAGATCCAGGGCCTGTGTAAAAGAAAAATCCTAGCTGTACTATTAGTTTCGACAATAGAGTGATAGCATACCCGGTATATGCATAATCCAAAGTTTCTAATACCTAACTTACCGACTTCTGTAGATAGTTTCATTTTTGAGATACCATACATGAATTTTGAAAAATTTTATCACAAAATATAATTTTAATTTAGGAATCCATGAGAGACAGTCTCATTCACTAGATACCATGAGCAGAATACTACAGGAAAAGGTATTAGAAGCAATATTTGACGCAGGTCTCCATCCCTCCGAACTGGAAAATTCTAAAACGGGAGTATTTGTCGGCGCTTGTTTTAGTGAGAGCGACAAATATTGGTTTAACGAAAATTTGGTATCTCACTCCTATGCATTCACTGGGTAAGTAACTTTGATATAGCTATTTATCTGTAGCCAGCAGTTGTACTAAAAAAATAATTCATATAGTATTGTTGGCGGCGCGTTTCGAGGGATAATAGCTATAGATACTAGGGTGGGCCGCAATTTTTTTTTATTCGCTATATCGCGGAAAACTTGTCCCTCGGACAGATAAGTAAAATGAAACAAAGGAATGAAAAATCGTTTAATATCTACCGGTCGCGCATCATCCCCGAAAATCATATAAACTGATCAAGTTTAAGCTAACCTGTGAAGATATAAGCAGAGCTGCTAAAAAATTAAAACCTAAAAGGGCTGCAGGGCCTGATGGTATACCGGCATACCTGGTAAAGGCCTGTGGAGAACTCATGCTAGAACCATATGTGTTATATTTAATTTGGCCCTAAAAAATGCCTATTATCCTTCCAAATGGAAGTTGGAACGGCTGTTGCCAATACATAAATCGGCTGATAAAAGAAATATAACGAATTACAGACCAATCATTATTTTGTGTGCATTTTCCAAGTTATTTGAGACGGTTATCTACCAAATTAGTAAAACCGGTAATCTCCGTTTGTCAATATGGCTTCCTGTCTGCAAAATCTACCAATATTAATTTATTAAATATTGTTCAGTATGCTAAAATCGCCGTTGAAGATAATATACAGCTGGATGTTATATACAGACTTAGCTAAAGCCTTTGACAGGCTGGATCATCAGACTCTCATTACTAAATTAAAAAACTATGAAATAAACTCTGATATAATTTGCCTGATATGTTCTTATCTCTATAAGAGACAAGTTTATATAAATTTAAATGGCTACCAGTCATCCAACATTGTAATCGGTTCTGGTGTACCGCAAGGAAGCAATATGGGTCCCTTGCTATTTCTTATTTTTATCAATGATTTGCCTGATGTTTTCAGTCACTCAACTTGTCTTATTTTTGCAGATGACTGCAAGATATACCGAAGAATCGAAAATACCAATGACTGTAACTTACTGCAAAAAGATTTAAGTAATATTTCTATGTAGTGCAATGATTACAAAGTTGATCTTAACATTAAAAAGTGTGTAGCTATAACGTTTTCTAACAAAAATCAAACCATAAGTTTCTCCTATACTATCGATAATACTGAACTTTGCCGTGTTAATGAATTTAAAGATCTGGGTATTCTTTTTGACAAATCCCTATCTTTTAATAGTCGTATAAGGCAGATAAGCAATGCTAGTTTAAAAAAACTGGGTTTCCTCATTAGAAATACTAAAAACTTTTCTAATATAGAGTGTATCAAGGTATTATATAACAGCCTTGTGAGATCTAACCTTGATTATTGCCAAATTATTTGGTCACCGTTCTATCGCAATTCTATTGATCTTGTAGAAAGTACACAAAAAATTATTTTTTAAGTATCTGTTATTTAAAGAAACGTTTATATGATCACTTCGCTCATTACGATGAACTGTTGCTCAGATATAACTTAGAATATCTTGAGCTGAGGCGTGTACATGCCTCGTTAATTTATATCTACAAACTCCTAAATCACTACTCTGTTATCTCAGAGTTTCTTTCAAGATTACCATTTAATGTACCATACCGAATAGTTAGAAATTATGACCTTTTTTATGTACCTCAGTTTAAAACTAATATGTACCTGTCTAGTCCTCTTGTAAGATTATGTATATTAGGTAACATTGCCCACTCGAAATTTGATTTATTTACCCTCAGCCCTTCCAATTATATGAAAAATATTAAATCGATCACTCTTATTGATATTTAAGCTGTATAAGTTTGTTACTTATTTCTGTCATTTAGACATATTATCCTCTTGCAGTATATACACCTAGTTACTGTAACTTTTAAACGGTGCCTGCTGTATTCTCGTGACATGACTGTATGTTATTTAAGGTTTTATATTTGTGTATAGTGGATATCTTTTATATTCCTTGTAATTCTGTTTTATTGTTAGTTCTTCTATGCTGATTGTATTGTTTAGTGTCTCATGTAAATGTTCTTATCATTACAACTTTGTAATTGGGCTTCACCTGTAAAGTTGTTGTTGAATAAATAAAAAAAATAAATACATGTGTCGTAATTAAAGAAAAAGTTTTTCCACATTAGTCAAACAGTATAACTTGAGATAAGTAAAAAAACAGATAAAAATAAAAAAATTATAAATTTTTCAACATTTATTGCTCTTACATAGTCTGAAAAACACATTTTTTTTATTCATAATTTTTGGTACTTGCTATTTTAAACTCCGATTTGTGCGAAAAATTTGGCATTATAGATCGTGAAAGAGACGTCACTGATGAACCCATCCCTGGGCTTGACTCCAACGACTTTTTGTGACGCTTCTGTCGCTAACTTCACACACGCTCTACTGATTGCACATAACACGGAAACTTGTCGAAATTCCATACAGCTGCTGTTCTTAATTTTATTTCAGATTAACTCTCCTCATCGCTCACTCTTCGCAGCAAAGAAGGGAGCGACAGATTACAGGTGCTCCAGTCTATCATTTCAGTGTATTAGTGGTCGCAAAATTTACGTTTGGTGTCACAAAACTTCTAATTGACTCATTCTTAGAAGTTTTATTTTTCACCTTCATTAATCTTCTGAGCCCTAATTCTCTGATATGCTTTCTGTCATCTATAATCATAGTGAAAAGCAAATTCTCGGGATGAGCAAAAAAATGAGTTCTCAATCACAGGGTGAAAATTTACTTGAAGTAGTAGATCCTGTGATTGAACCGAGGGGCAAGTTTTCCGCAGTAAAGCAGTTCGAGCTTAATCAGTTTAATACATTTAAGAAAAACGCGAAGATTATAGTTAAATTTCACTAATTTTTACGAGTCTTGAAGACGACGCGCGACCGGAAGATATTAACCGATTTTTCATTTCTTTGTTTTATTTTACTTATCCGACCGAGGGGCAAGTTTTTCGAGGTATAGCGAATTAAAACATATATAAAAAAAATTTTCGGCCCACCCTAATAGATCGACTTCCTTAGACTTCGACACAGTGTCAAGGAAAATTAAATGTCAGCATTATGAATTCTTTCAATACATAGAGTTTGTAATATATTTCAGTGCAGCAAGGTCCATGTTGGCTCACAGACTCAGCTATTTTTTAAAACTGAAAGGTCCATCCTATACAACAGACACAGCTTGTAGCAGTTCTATGTATTCATTTGAGCAAGCATTCAGGGCCATTCGTTTAGGTGAAATTGATAATGCCATTGTTGGAGGAGCTGGTTTGTGTCTGCATCCTTTCGTATCTCTGCAATTTTCAAGGTAAGTTAAAAAAATTTCTTTTATAATATAGCATGTAGATCATCCTCAGATTCATCACACTCATCATATTGAGCACCATTGTAGAAATGTTAACATTGGTATTTAATTATAGTTGTGCTAAATAGATATTACATAAGTATTAAATGATGGTGTGTCTCTCTATGCAAGTGAGAAAACGTGTAAATAAAGTTTTTTCAGCAAACAATAACTGCATATCTGGATTAGTCGAGCATAAAATATGTTAACCTATGTATTGAACTGTGCAGCAATACAATCCATCCCAGTGACATATCACTTATATCTGTGCCTTTAATAAACATTTTCAAAATGCCGATAAATACAACAACTTGTGTTTGCCACTGCTACGATTTACACGTACATAAACAAATGAATACGTTGGATATTAGTGGTTATAAGATATTACATAAAGAAATCACTTGGGCTACTGTAGCATAGCAGATATCGCAGGCACAAACTTAACCCAGATAAGTGATGAACGTGCCCACGATAAAATTTCTCTAGCTCAGACTATCTCAGGGCGTTAAGCCCAAGTTTACATAAACTATGACAAATTATTAGTTTACTTACTTACATAAATCACTGAGGGTTCCATACGTAGTGGTCGCAGACGAAATAATGACACTTTCTTTAAAAATGAAATGCACTATATTTCAGAATTTACAAATATTGGTTCTCTAGCATGTAACCTGGCGATATTCACAAGGTGTGGCAAATTTCTTGATTAATAAGTTATAACATTAATAAAATGCCTCGTGTAGCTACACATCGGTTTACAATGTGAGGATAAATGGTCATAAATTGGTGGATTGTTCCCTCATCAGTGAGGTAAATTATGTTTCTTTTGTAGGTTATGTCAGATTTGAATTGCTCACATTAGGCACGCTTCACGTGCATTTCCAAATGCAAATTGTGATATCTTTAAGGTTCCACGGACGGAGCTTCTACACACATCAGTGAAGTTCCAGGGACGGGGCATCCACACACAGTAGAAAGTTCCAGGGCTGGAGAGGCTATAATCAACCCCATCCTTGAGTCAATTTCTTTTGTCCCGAAGACACCTCCGTAGGGCTACAGGTTCTTCCACGTCGAAGTCGGTATCGTACCACCCTAGATAAGTGTGTTGTTTTTATTTACCGGGGACCGCCTTCAGTGGTTCTGTGCGGTTATATTCGATTCATACTTTTGTATTTTAACTTGTACATATTTAAAGATTTTATGCATTTATATTTATCTAAGGAGGTTCTCTAAATCAGACCCATTGTGGCAGAATTTATTACCATTTATCCTCTCGTTGTAAACCGATGTGTAGCTACACAAAACATTTTATTAATGTTGTAACTTATTAATCCAGAAATTTGCCACACCTTTTGAACATCGCCAGGTTACATGCTAGAGAACCAACATCTGTAAATTGTGTAATATAGTGCATTTCATTCTTAAAGAAAGTGTCATTATTTCGTCTGCGGCCACTACGTATGGAAGCCTCAGTGATTTGTTAAGTAAGTAAACTAATAATTTGTCATAGTTTATGTAAACTTGGGCTTAACGCCCTGAGATAGTCTGAGCTAGAGAAATTTTATCGTGGGCACGTTCATCACTTATCCGGGTTAAGTTTGTGCCTGCGATATCTGCTACGCTATGGTAGCCCAAGTGATTATGTAATATCTTATAACCACTAATATCCAAAGTATTCATTTGTTTATGTACGTGTAAATCGTAGCAGTAACAAAACGTACGATAATCATTTGATGCTACAGTGCACAATTGTACAACATTGAAGACAATTTACTCTGAAGTGCTGTAACAGAGGCCCTAAGATACAAAAATAACTATATAAGACAACGTGAAGTGATTTAGAAGTTATACAAAGAAAATTCTGTTAGTTTGAAGTAGTCTCATTTACAGACCCAAAACAAAGTGATACCAGATCGTGCTAAATGTAAACAAATACCAGTTATTTATATAAAGTTGTTAAATGGACGTAGGCCATGTAACATTCCGAATCAATTATAAAATTTGGTGTCCTATCGCCTATGCTATGTTTCAATGTTTTATTTTTTTCCTGAAATAAAGCTCAAGATAATTGGAATAATTTTTAGTAAACTTTTTTTTTTCTACGACAGATATTAAGCCAGGTATTTGGCGTGCCCTCGTAAAATATACCGAATATATTGCACGAATTTTAACACAATCTTGGTCGAAAAAAAAGGTACAATTTTATACTGCAACAAGTTCTGTGCCGTAATAAACAAGATTATTTATTGTTAAAATGGTACATTAAGAGTTGTTTTAGGCTGGGAGTTTTAAGTAAGGATGGTTCATGCAAGGTATTTGACAAACTGGGAGATGGTTATGCCAGATCTGAAGCTATTGGAGCAGTGATATTACAAAAGTCAAAAAACGCCAAAAGAATATACGCTCATGTGATCCATGCTAAGACAAATTGTGATGGACACAAGGAACAAGGAATAACTTACCCTTCAGGAGAAGCACAAGTAAACCTTCTGAAGGAATTCTATGAAGAATGTAATGTTGATCCGTGTGACTTGAGCTTTTTGGAGGCTCACGGAACAGGTAAATTGTTGTTTATAGTTATTATATTCATTATTATGTGTAATTTTTACGTTTCCTATTACTTTAATTGCCTATTTTAGTAACTACAAACTTTACCTTATTTGTAGTTCTGTGGGTTCCTTTGCTGGCAGCCACTCACTTCTTGTTATACACACTTGTTTATTAAGAAGTTTGTAACCTTATTGTTATTACAGTTATGATTAAAGTAGTTTATAGTTTGTAGTCGCTAATGAAAACCGGTGGTAAAACGTAAATTTTATCACCGCACAGACGGCCCGGGTTCAAAACCGGATCACAGCAAATCGATCAGATATAGTGGATGAGCGGATCTGCTTGCGTCACCATCTTTCGAAAGAGATGTAAAACTGTGGGTTCCGTGTATCTACGATGTGAGCACGTTAAAAATCCCTACCCCACGACAAACTGTGAGGGTTCGGCAAAATTTCCAGGTTAGGGGTCCCAGTGCCTACACAGACACTGATGAGCTTATCCCCTGGCGTCGGTGATTGGCCTTGGTAGTGGAAATAGGCCGACGTTAAATAAATGATTAAAAAAAAAAATCACCGCACTAGCAACTTAATACATTCTATTGTGCCCTCTTTCGCGCAGCACTCGCGCATTCCTCCTTATTATAATAATAATGATAATAACCCACTATAAACGTAAACACGACAGTAATATTAAAACAATGTATTCCTCATTTTTTTTAGGCGAAAATAATGAATAATATAACAGAGAGAAAAATATTTTTCAGGCACATTCGTGGGTGATCCTGAGGAATGTTCTGCTATTGACGAAGTTCTGGCCAAAAAGAGAAAGACCCCATTATTAATTGGTTCAGTGAAGTCTAACATTGGGCATTCAGAACCTGCTTCGGGTGTCTGCTCAATTATAAAGGTATTTTTTAACATATTGCTTTACCATATCATTTGTTATGTCCACGGCAAAGCGGTGTTATAGGTGTAAATGGCAATTTTTTTTAAATTTTAGACATGATTTTCTGTATGTGCTCTTGTTTCACCCAAAACCTACTTTTAGTACGTTAGAATTTGAAAAATTTACAGAAGGTGCCTATAACGGTTTAAAAATAGAAATTGCATCCGGTAAACGATAACTCGCTCAGAGTTAAAAAACATGATGACTAAATCTGATAGTTTTGCCTATAATTTTTTTTATATTGAATAAAATTTTAACGTATATAATTTTAATGAGAATGGCCCTAACGTATCTTGAGTAGATTCTGAAAACACCTGAATGGCGTATTTAGGAGATTTTTCGAAGTGGACTGTAATGAGAAATCCACAGTCATGAAAATAGCAAATTGAGAGAAAGAAAAACTTGTTATTCCTACCTTTAATTGCGGCCGTCCAGCAGGATGCAGAGTGAAGAATGCAGGAGAGAAGTGACTTCTCAGCATCCGCATGGAACGTTGAGCACTAAAATGTAGAAAATATAGAAAATATGGAACACACACGAAAATTAATTGTCTTGCTTGCAAGCGGGTGAACTCGAGCCTGTGCTTCTTAGCGTTTGATACGCGCGCTCGTTTTTCCCGCTGCAGGTTGAGGGGTCTATCCCTTTCAAATAACATTTAATCGCGTAATAAAAGTAATTTAAAAATAATCACCACAATAATAGTTTCAACATGAACAAAAATGACAAATTAACTCAATTACATCTACTCTACATATATACAGGGTGTTGCCGTAACAGATTCTATCGGCTTTAACTAAAATTTAAATAATACCGATTTAAGCAGGATATTGTGCAGCCTATCTTCAATTATCTAAAAAAATAGGTACTTTATCCATATGAAGCAAGAATATATTGTTTTTGTAAAAAAATTAAAAATCAAAAGATTATACTGAAAATTTTTTGTGAAATCCTCATTACACTGCAAATACATTACCATGTGATTACCGAGTCTTCCCATTATTGTCTTTTCAAATTATTTGAAATGTCAAAACTGTCAAATTCGCGCTGCAGAAATTCAGACTTTAATCGTAGTAATAATTGTGCCATTAATACGCAGTTTTAAACAAACAATTTAATTTAATTGTAAAAAATTTTTCTTACCGAATACACCTCGACCATTAATAAATACTCAAAATGTTGTCGTAGAGAATGCTTCAAGCGTGTTGCTTAAAGGTAATGGCTCTCGGTCTACGGCCCCAAACTATTATAAAGCAACACGCTTTCAGCAGTCTCTATGACAAAATTATTTAATAATAATAATAATAATAATAATAATAGGTCTTTATTCAGTATTATCAATGCTCTAGGTGTATTACAGAGATGAAAAGACGATTCCACCAATGGCGTAAAATTTAGAGTGTGGGAAATTGCTCCTCTGTCCCTGATGTACGCCTCTGATAATAGCGAGAAACTATCTTTCACCATATTAAAACATAAAATTTTTTAGTCGCAAAATCCTCTATAAAATTTTACTATAAGGAACGTAACCAGACTGCAACCAACAGCCACTCTCGGGGCTATATGCCCCGCCGAGCGCTGAATTATAAGTTATAAGCCTGGCGCCTTAAGTGTAATAATTGCAAATTACCATCAAAACGCTAATGCTTCGATTGCCAAAAACACCAGCTGAAAAACTGATCCTACTTAAAGGAGCACTCATGCAAGTCGTCACACACCGCTTGCAGACTGCAGTTTCGAGCTGTTGGCTCTCGTCAGCGCAAGGTAGGCATGTGTCGACCGACACGAGGATCACCTAAAATATATGATATATTTTTCTATTGCAACAGACACTGGGCTGCTAGATGGCGTCTGCTGACTATTTTACATGTCGCTATCCCAAAGATACCGAAATGTACTAAATAGTCGAGTGATCCTCGTGTCGGTCGTCAGATGCCTACCGTGCACTGACGAGAGCCAACAGCTCGAAACTACAGTCTGCAAGTAGTGTGTGACGACTTGCATGAGAGCTCCTTTAAGTAGGATCAGTCTTTCGGCTGGTGTTTGTTGCAATCGAAGCATTAGCGTTTTGATGGTAATATGCATTTATTACACTTAACGCGCTAGGCTTGTAACTTGTAATTCAGTGCTCGGTGGGGCACATAGCCCGGAGAGTAGCTGTTGGTTGCAGTCTGGTTACGTTCCTTATAGTAAAATAAGGATTTTATAGAGGAGTTTGCGACTAAAAAATATTATGTTTTAATATTCCGCCCTCTGAAATCACATTTGAACTATCTTTTACCATAGTTAGTATTTTGTTAAATTTTGATCAACTGCTAAAATACAATTCGTATTCCACATCAATCGAAATTAAGAATCAAAGATCGCATTTTCATAAAACTAATAAAAGCATTCTTCTAGTGTATCATTGGCATGGAAACTGGATATATTCCACCAAATCTTCATTATACAGAGCCAAGGGATGAAATAAGAGGCCTACACGAAGGTCGAATGAAGGTCGTTGCAGAAAAAATGCCATTCGAAGATAATCGGGGATTAATAGGTAATAATATTGTAGTGACAAGTAAATCAAGTGGTATGCTATCAATATGCAACTGAAGAGAAACCACAGAAAAAAATTATACCCATCCACACGAATTGAGTTAATAAAATTCTGACTGAATATAGGTTTACAAGTTCACGTTTTCGGAAAAATAGTACATTTTGTGGGTGATGGAACACTGTATTTTTAACTAGTATAACTATTTCATCAAACTATTCAAGTAGGTATACCGATACCGATACCCCCCCCAGTCCATTTCGAGGATCACCGCGTACCTCGTCCAGATGATATTAGGATAATTTTAGGTATTATACAGTTGGTATTAGAATATTTTTAGGTAATATTGGAATATATACAGGTGATATTAGAATGTTTTAGGTGGTATTTGGTTATTTATCCTAATATCACCTGTATATATCTCGATATCACCTAAAAATATCCTAATAGCACCTCTACATATCCCAATATTACCTAAAAATATCCTAATATCATCTGTACGAGATACGTGATCGTCCCCGAAATGGAGTAAAGGGGGAAGGTATCGGCATCGGTATAGGTAAACTATAAATTACCTCACTTAGGATCAGAATTTAATGTGGTCCACAACTTCTGACTTTTGAATCTTTTTAACCTTATCCCCTAAAATTGTGCTTTTTTATGAGAAAACTGCTTCAGATGATTGGAACTGGTATCAACCTGACCCCCCAACAATTGTTCTTAATACCACAGGCTACCTAAACAAACCACCACTTCTTTGTTATTACCGGTAAGCATTGGAAGAAGTTTACCAATCCAGTGTATAACAGACGCAATTAATTATTCGGATCCAAACTGATGTCTAAGCATAAGTGCATTCCACAGCGACACTACCGATCTGATAATTCACAATTCATTAGCGTTATTTACTAATACTTCCGCTGTAGCTATCATATTTTGAACAGCATTTCTGTCAGTTGCAACTACTTTTGGTATTATGATATAAGAAAATGTACACGCAGTTTTCTCCTTTTTGCCTGAGGAAGGTCAATATTTTCATGGAACAGATATAACCTATGCTTCATTACCTGCCTGAGCTGCTGACTGAATAGAAGAACTACTACTTGAAGAAATAAGGTCGACCATCTGCTTTATACAAAATAATGAAGCATTTAAAACCCAACTAACGATTTTTTTAACAAATGACATTTCGTAGAACAATTTTACAATTTTTTCAAAATAGAAAAGAAAACTTGTCTCCTCCAATTCCTTATGTGATTTCAAAGCATATTCCCTTTTCTTAACGGTATTTTAAAAACACTCTTCTGTGGATATACTGGCCCTTAGCAACACATTTTTCTGTATTCGATATTATTTTACACAATTAAATTCTACGATCCTTTGTTTGTCCTCTTTTATTACTCCATTTTAAATCTCTATATACTATGTTTCATTATCATCCTCGCATAAAATTACCGTTGTTAATATGGTAGAGTGGGACGATGACTTATTCTTTTAATATATTTTACCTCTTAGGTATTAACAGTTTCGGTTTTGGTGGAGGAAATGGCCATGTTTTACTTCATTGGAACCCGAAAGAAAAGGTAAATGATGGATTACCTACAGACAACTTACCAAGACTTGTATGTGTCAGTGGGAGGACCAAAGAAGCAGTTACTTATTTACTCGACGAAATTAGCGCTAATAAAATGGACGTTGAACATATAAAGTTGTTGCACGAAATATTTAAGTAGGTTTATTATAAAATGTAAATGTATTCAATCTAAAATAAAACAATATTAATTATTTTCTAGGAAGAATATATTAAATCATGTATACAGAGGATATATAACAATTTCTAAATCTGGTACAGTTGCTCGATCTGTCAGCTATTTTCCGGGAAGCGTCAAAACTTTGTACTTTGCATTTGGTGAATTAGACAATTGGCATGACGTTGGTAATGGGCTGATGAGCTTGCCAGCATTTGCTAAGTTCACCCAAAGGTAAGTTAATTTCGAGAATGGTTGGATAGGATGATTCGGTATAAATCCATCCTCATGCTTCTAGCGGATTTAAAAATGTCAATGGCCGTTGTGCGTTGTATAATCTAATGTTAATTTTAACTGTTTGTAATTTTATTAGATAGTGTATAGCAAGATATAAAAATAGCATACGTAGGAGAATGCATTTAGGTCATTATAAATGTATCACTATAACTGCTTAACTCCTATCATATCACCTTTCATATAATTACTACTAGTCAATAATATGATATGATTGTCCGAGAAGCAATTAAGTTCGGAAAACGTTTCAATTGTCTAAACGAACGACTTCCAGTCGCTTGGAAATCATTGACCTTCAGATTAATCACACAACCTTTCCGTAGTGTTTATTAATTTATTATTTATAAACCTTCATCCAGACTCCAGAGCACCTCACTTACTAAAAACAATGCTCTGCTGCCTCCATCAATAAACTCTCGATCCCACACCACTCTCCCACCAACAGACACAATTAGTATAAATAATACTACATCACACACTACTAGGGAGTTCTCTCTAAGCAGTAGGCAGATTGCGGCCTTCATGACGGACCACGGTGAGATCTGGGGAGTAGGCAATTTGAGACCCGAAATCGAATCAGTGCTAAGAACACAATTAGCCAGAGCTCTTAACCATTTTCTTGACCAATTCTCTCGTGACGACACTTTATTCTCTTGAAAATGGCTCCAAAAAAGCTGGAATCGAAACGTCGAGAGTAATAATTGGTATTATATACCAAATATTTTTCACATAGGCTGTCCATTTTATCAAGGCATATATAAAAAAAATATTTTTATGAAAATTGTGCAAATTTATATAACCTACAAAATGGTTTAAAGATATTTGCAATTCATGGCTTACTTTACGAGTTATGGCGGAAAATATCTAAATGCGGAAAACGTCTAAGCCAAATATCTCCGTTATTTGAAGAGATACGAGAAAAATTCTAAGGCGAAAATATTTTGCAAAAACAGAAAGTTTCAACGAGGTTTTATCTAATTTTTTGCAAAACCGCTGTATTTTGAGATTTACTCTTCAGGCTGTTAAAAAAATTATTTTGAAACGGGCGGGAAATGGCGCCATTAAATCAAGTATTTTCTTTTCTTTTCAACGATATATCACATGCCATATTTATTCATTGGTACTACGTTAGTAATTATAAAAACGTTTTTGTTAAACCAATAATTTTTTTTTAACAAGCATTATACTTGCTGTGGAGAAGTGTGATTAAATAAAACGATAAAATAATTCAATAAGTTATTAAAATCTTTGATATAATAAAACATTAACACAATTAAGAAGAATAAAGTAAATTCAGGTAACAAAAACAATATAATAATCAAGAAAGCAACATGGAGCAATTATGGAAAGAGTATTTGCAGTTATGCCAATGTATAGAGGTCTTCCATAAAAGCGTCACTCCTTACTCAAAAAGTTAAAATGTCTTTACCAATTAATTTAAGTATAATATCCATTTGTTTGTATTTCATTATTTTACTGTTATTTCAATTATTTTAAAATAGTTGGCAATGAACAAACTTGGCAATTTAATTTTTTGACAGATCATCTCAGTTAATACTTGAACTTTCACTCAATTACACTCGTTTAAGAATTTAGAATTTTCAAAAATGATTTTAACTCACATTGATCGTTATAATATGTTCGTTACATATTGCCAATGCAATTTTAACTCTGGACTAGCTCAAGTAGAATATAAAAATAGATTTCCACAAGCACTACAACCGAATAAAACTCTGTTCAGAAAATTTGCTACGAAACTGAAAAATAATGGTTCATTTTTAAAGAAGAAGACAAGGTTGAACAGTGTTACTGATAATGTAAATAAGGTAAACCGAGTTATTAATTATGTAAGAAATAAAAATACAGAAAATTTGGGAACATCATTAAGAGAACTTCAAATTGCTTGTCATATAAATGAAACAAGTGCTAGGAAAATTTTAAAGAAAAATGGTTACCGGTGTTATAGAGCCAAAAAAGTTCACAATTTACAAGCATGGGACAAACCAAGGAGGACGACTTTTTGTTGGAAAAGAAGCGTGCCGATCTATTAATATGTAGTAAAATACTTTGGTCCGACGAGGCAAATTTTTCCAATAATGGATTTTTTAATCACAATATTCATTACAAATGGACTTCTGAAAATACACACTGGCATAGACCGACTGGGTTTCAAAATCCTTTTACAATAAATGTGTGGATAGGTATTTTAGGCACCAATTTAATAGGTCCTTATTTTTATGATGGTCACCTCAGTGGTCAATGGTACCTAAACTTTTTGGGAAATGAATTTAATGAATTCTTAGATGACCTACCTTTAGAGAATCGACACAATTTTCAATATTTTCAACAAGATGGAGCTCCTCCCCACAATTCCCAGATTTGCCTAGATTATTTAGACGAAATTTTGCCTCAACATTGGATAGGTACCAATGAATTTATTCGATGGCCCCCTCGTTCACCAAATATAACCCTAATGGATTTTTTTCTATGGGGGTATATTAAAGATAAGGTATTTTCGACGACACCGCAAATTGTAGAGGACCTAAAAACTCGAATTCAACAGGTATGTATTACAGTTACCCCCGAAATGCTGAGTAATGTTTTAAATGCAGTGCATAGGAAATCGCGGTGGACACTTTGAACACTTGATATGATATCTTAAAAAATATTTTGAGGATTAGATAAATATTAATGCTCTGTGTGCTATATTCTTTTTATTATTAATTTGTTTTTGTTGTCTGAATTTACTTTATTCTTCTTAATTGTGTTAATGCTTTATTATAGCAAAGATCTGAATAACTTATTGAATTATTTTATCGTTTTATTTAATCATACTTCTCCACGGCAAGTATAGTGCTTATTAAAAAAAAATTATTGGTTTAAAAAAAATGTTAATAATTACTAACGTAGTACCAATGAATAAATATGGCATGTGATATATCGTTGAAAAGGGAGGAAAATACTCTATATAATGGCGCCATTTTCCGCCCGTTTCAAAATTTTTTAACAGCCTGAAGAGTAAATCTCAAAATACAGCGGTTTTGAAAAAAATTAGGCAAAACCTCGTTGAAACACTCTGTTTTGCAAACAATTTTCGCCTTAGAATTTTTCTCGTATCTCTTCAAATAACAGAGATATTTGGCCTAGACGTTTTTCGCATTTTCGATATTTTCCGCCATAACTCTTAAAGTTGGCCATGGATTTCAAATGTTTTTAAACCATTTTGTAGGTTATATAAATCGGCACAATTTTCGTAAAAATAATTTTTCTTGTACGACCGATATTAAGTGAGATATTCTCGAGTGCCCTGATAAAATGGACAGCCTGTATATATAACGTAATCTTTCAGTCACAATCTTCTCTATAAGTCTTTATATATATCCGGGTGCTTTTCTGCCTATTTGATAGGGTCCTGAAGTAGTTCTGTGTGTTCAAACGTCATTTCAACTCTCAGTAATCGCTCCGACCGCACAAAAAAGATCTTGCAATATTAGCGCATACAGATGACTGTAATTAATGAATAATTCTGGATATTACTATTTTCAGGACACAGAAAATCTTGCTAGCGAAAGGAGTTGATATTTCAGAGATACTTAATAATAAATCTTCAGATGGAGATATTTATCATGTGGTAGGAAGTGTAGCAGTTCAAATTTGTATAGCAGACGTTCTAAATTTACTGCAAATTAGACCGAAATGTACTGTTGGATATTCATTTGGGGCATTAGTATCTGCTTATTACGCAGGAGTTTTAACCTTGGAGGATACTATTAATTGTGCTATGGCTATAAACGAATCCGCAAGACACATCAGTGGAGTACAAATCAGCAATGGTAATAAGGTAAAATGGATTCTTCAAGACTCGTTATTATGTCTTCTGGTACTTTCTGCCTGCAGCATATCGCTGTGCCATTATCAGCAGTGTAGTTTTTGCAACAATTTATCTTTCATTGTTCAGCAAGTAATTTAAATAAACGTAATGTGTGAATTCCTTTCAAAACTATAATGCGGGATGATTTTTAATGGTATATTGGATGGAAAATTGATTGTACTTCAAAAATTGAGTTATAATAGATTCGACTTCGACGGATTGTATTTTCTTTGTCATATAGAGATTCACATGAAATTTTCATCAGCACATCATATATTTTAATAATATTTGTTTTTTCCAAATATTATTTAAACTCAAAAGAGAGAGTCTTACGATATTTCATTTTGACGAATTTTAAATGCATGAATAGTTTGACCTTTTTTTTATCGGACAAAATAGCGCTAGCATTATCCTGAGAGCACTATAAGAGCACGTTATATAGAAATCTATAAATCATACCAATAGATGATGTAATAATATGTTCTTGTTGAAATATCTGTTATGAATCTAAATATTACATTAACTAATATTCTAACATTACTAATTTAATTCTATTGAAGGAATCTCATGATGTTAGCGACAATCGTATTGTAAATGGTGACAAATTTTTAAAAACCAAAGTAATGACGGACAAGTTAAAATCAATTTTAAAATCCAACAATTCGACACAAATAAGTAAGTTTACTGAAGGTATAATTAAAATAGATTATATTATCTGCCCCTTTTTCTAAAATAGAGCAGGAACTTGCCCAGAATTTGGCCAATATATTAGGAAAAAGTAAGTCTCAGACTGATGAGAAGAAATGTTACCCACAAAGGTCGGCCGATTACTTTATAAATGCTTTGACGGATACTGAATGCCGTAACTTAAGTAACGCTAATTCTGTAGTCTTAAAAATTGGAAACTGTCCAATCTATGAAGACGAAAGAGACATTACTGCCATATCTTTTGGAACGTCCCGAAGCAAAAATTATCTTAATGAGCTTGTTAACAGTTTTGGGAGGTAAGACACATTATATTAAAAATATATGGATGCGCCTGCTTTACATATTGTATATAACTTTACATTTTTATAGTTTATATGAACTGGGATATAATCCACAAATCGATAAGTTGTATCCTTTAGTAGAATTACCAGTGAGTAGAGGCACACGAATGATCTCACCATACATTAAATGGAAACATGACAGAGAATTGTTTGTCCCAAACTACAATTTGGAAGTACAAAATAAGGCTCATCATGGAGCCAGAATAATTAAAATTCAACAGAGCGATCTTGAATGGGCATACATTTCTGGGCACGTCATCGACGGTAAGTAATAATTTGCAAAATAAAGAAAACCTTTTTTAAAACAAAATAACATTTTATTCAATTAAGTTGAAGCTGCGATAAATTGGGATGTGACCAGCTAATCACTGTATGAAGAATTCAGAAAATGATTAGAAAAAATGTTCACTAGTAGGAGGTCTATATGTAGAATAGTGTTCAACTTAGCTGAATAAAATAGTATTTCCTTACTATATTTGCACGTGGAATTGGTGCCTAAAGAGGAACCAGTATTTTGGAATGCCCTGTATATATGTAAAAAAGCGAAACCCCAATTGTCATTTTTAGGAAGAAACTTATTCCCAGCAGCAGGGTATCTGTTTTTGGTATGGGAAACACTGTCAATATTAAACTCAACACCAATGGAAACGATGCAAGTAATATTTCAAAACTGCAAATTTATAAGAGCTACAACTATACCTAATAAAGGATATATTCAATTTAATGTAACCATTCAAAAGGGAACCGGTGCCTTCGAGATAATTGAAGGCGAATCGGCCGTAGTTATGGGCAGAATTTGTGCAGTACAAAATGAAAATGCAGATATAACAAATGTTCATCAACCGGTTGAATTATCTGAATCTACTGCGCTTCCCCTCAATACAAAAGACGTGTACAAAGAATTACGGTTACGAGGATACAACTATAAGTACGTAAATTTTTTCATGTTTGAATAAATTAACAAAGGAAATAAAGAAAGTCTTTAAAATAAGTATTATTTCTATTTAGAGGAGATTTTCGTGCTATTCAGCAATGTGATAATACCGCCTCAAAAGGATATATAAAATGGACAGAAAACTGGGTCACTTTAATAGACAACATGCTTCAAATGAAAATTTTACAAACAGACACCAGGTTGCTATACGTACCGACATTTATTTCAAAACTTGCCATAAACGCGAAAAGCCACCTTGACTGGATCACCGATGAATATACGAATATAGGAAAAACTCCACATCTACTTGTTATTAACGATCATGCAACTGGATCAATAAGGTAAATGGTTACAAGAAAGTGAACTTGATTTATTTAATTATCAATTTTTTAGTTGTGGTGGTATTAAGGTGCATGGTTTAATTGCCAGCTCGATTACTCGAAAGAAAGATTTGGGCATCCCTGTTTTGGAAAATTACAAATTTGTACCAAATGTCACGACTTTAAACATTGAACAGTCTGTAAGAGTAAATATTCAAATAATTTTAGAGAACGCTTTGGTTTATACAGTTAAGGCCATTGAAATTATAGACGATTCCACTGTGACAGATGCTATTTATATAACACCTATTATTCAGTCAGTTTTGCAGGACCAACCTTTGATAAAACCAGTTCTTAAAATACTAAGCAACACATCTCTTGATGTTCCTGTCGATGTTGAAAATAAAAGCATAACAAGTGAAAACGATTGTCTAATCGTTATTGGCACGAATTTATTAAGCAGACCAAAGGTATAAATAAATAATATTAAAGTACATTTAGTGATATGTATAATATACATATAAAATAACCAAAAAATAATGTATTACCTCACGTAACATGAGATAAAGTAATCGTAAAACTTGAACACAAAAATCTGTCGGTTAATGTTCTCTACGTCTCATTCATTGAGCTTTGAAGTACACCTATTTTTTTTCTTTTTGTCCCCATTATGCAATTATCATTTATTTTATTTTAGACCTTAGAAGAGGCGCTTGCAGCTTTGAAAGAAACCGGTTTTATCATATCTCGTGAGACTCTTAGAGACAATGATGAAATAAATAACATTAATCCTGATGTAACAATTTTGACGATACATAAAACAGACACTGAGAGATTACTGCTTCTGCAAAGGCATAAGATCAGGCATACTAAATGCATTGAGATAAGTTCTTCCGATGATTTCTCTTGGATATCTAAAGTGCAAAACGTCTTAAAGGAAAAGCACACCGAAGAAATATTGCTTTATTCAGAAAATGAACCTAATAGTGGCATTATAGGTCTAGTCAATTGTTTAAGGCGAGAACCTGATAGTACAAATATTAAATGCATGTTTATAATAGATAATGCTAAATCATTCCATCCAGAGGATTCTTTTTATTTGAATCAAATCAAGAAGAATATGGCTGTTAACGTTTACAAAAACTCTCAGTGGGGAACCTACAGACACTTACTCTTAGATGAATCTGCAGAAGTAGAAAGTGAGCACTGTTATGTGAATGTTACTGTTAGAGGAGATTTATCGAGCCTGAAATGGATTGAAGGGCCTCTTCGTCATAATACTGTAGCAGCCGCAGAACATATGCTAGTGCAGGTAGGTAAATTTTAGTATGTAAATAATAAAATTCCTTTGACCATACGATTTTCAGGTACACTATGCTGCGCTAAACTTCAGGGATGTTATGACTGCTCTTGGAAAAATTAATGCCGACGTCGTAACACAGGACAGACTGCAACAAGAATGTGTCCAGGGTTTTGAATTTTCTGGAATAGATACAAAGTATGTAAGACATTCTTTGCATTTTTTATTTTCAAGTACGCGTATAAATTAAATTGATATGACAGTATAATCATTCTTCAAAAGTTAGTTACCTATACTTATTATTAATTTATATTAAACTGGACTAGAGTGGAGAAATAATTTCTGTGGAAGGTTTACCCGGCATGCTGGTATTTTATTAGAAAAATATATAATATTATATGGAATAAACAGAATTTTGTATAGACGACCCAGAAAAATCTAAGCATCTCTCCAATAGAAACTGCTGTATAAACCATTATTAAAATAACACGCGAAATTAACCTTCCAAACATTGTAGAGTTTGACACTTTGTTCAATATATTTGAATAATTAATGTTGTGGATCCCTTCCTAATTTAATATAATGTGGAATGATAATGGGAGATGTGACGCAAAATTAGTCAGAACAACTTGTTAACTGCGCTCATCGTCTGCAGACAAAATAACATATTACATTTTGTAACAAAATTTGTTCTCTTTTAGAGGAAACCGAATAACGGGTATGGTTACCAATGGCGCACTATCTTCCTTAATTGTAGCGGATTCTTATTTAACTTTCAACATACCAGATTCCTGGACTCTAGAAGAAGCAGCCACTATTCCAGTCGTCTATGGAACCGTTATTTATGGTTTAATTACAGTAAGTAATGTATCTATTAAAAGATTCTCTCGAGCCAAGTAAACGAAACTTGCCTAATAAAACCTTCTTATTTCAAATTCTGTAGTCGGGTAATTGCATATGCATCAATTTGATTGTTTATTTTTTCCATTCTAAGTATCATTAATGTTGAGAAATATTAGTTTCAAAATTCTCATGTTTTCTTGAAAAAAATATTATTTTGGAAAAACAATGTTTCATTAAAAACCGTAATAGTAAATTTAATGGTATTGAATTGTGTTACGGAGGTACTAAAGGGAGAAGTCTCACTCTGGAAAATATAGGGAATACAGAGGAAAAAGTTTAATGAATTAAAAAATATATCATATACTCGGAGGGTAGTCAATTTTTGTCAACTATTCCTCATATATGCCCATATAATACATAATAATCTTGTCCGATGGATATAACATATCAATACTTATAAAAGTTCTAGTCAGTGCCTAAGAATTTCCTATGAAAAGAGCACTCACGACACATGATTATAACAAAAGAGTCAATTTAGTTGTTGTTCCTCTAGAAGCCATAGCGCAAACACAAATTAAACGCAAAATCCATCTTTACAGAAATTCAGCTCCAGTAGGACATTCCGAAGCGATTTCTGAAAGTACACAAAAAATTTATTGAATGTTGGAATTTCTTTTTTAAATTGCAAATAAAGTTTTTTAAATTTTCCTGAATAACGATTCTTGATCTCCCTGGAAATGATTTTTGTGGTGCCCTAGTGCACTTATCACTACACAATAATCGAACACAATACCGAAATGTACTTTTTGTACCACATTGGCTCGTCCGCGTAGTTCTAGAACAGCGATGAGATGGGATACTATGGGTCTGGGAAGATCACGAGACAATCGAACCACTATATATAGTGTATAATTTCTATGAATATCTAATTGTTTTATTACTCTCCATCATTTCAAAATAGACCATAATACCTCTATTACATAATTCAATACCATGTAATTTGCGACAGCAATTTCTGTGAATTTCTTTGTTCAAAAATTTCCAAAAAATTTATTTCTAAGAAATCATGAATATTTCAAAGCCAATATTTCTCGAAATTTAACATTATGTAGAATAAAACCTCGGAAGAAAATTATCAGCCAAATCGATGCAAGGATACATTACCCATTCTTACCTCTCAACGCTTTTATGAAATTAGACATTAGGAATAATTGTCATCGTTTGCAAAGTAATAAAGTATAACAATACAGATTATTTTAGCGTGGTCAATTAAAAAGAGGTGAGACTATCTTAATCCACTCAGGTACTGGGGGCATAGGTCAAGCTGCCATACGATTGGCTTTATACTATGGATGTAAAGTATACACCACCGTTGGAACCTCAAAGAAACGTGAATTCCTTAAGAAAACTTACCCTCAACTTAAAGGTAACTGGGTCATTATACAGTTGTATAAATTACACTAAATAACTTCCAGATAATCAAATTGGTAATTCCCATGATGAATCATTCGAGCAAATGATTTACAGAGAAACACATGGCCATGGTGTAGATATCGTTCTAAACTCCTTGGCAGAAGACAAACTTGTTGCCTCTATAAGATGTCTCGCAAAAAGCGGAAGGTTTATTGAAATTGGGAAATTCGACATGGCTAACAACAATCACATCAATTTACTTCTGTTACAGAAAGAGGCAAGTTTTCACGGAGTAATGTTAGATCAGTTGTTTACAGAAAATCCATTTATAAAGAAAGAGGTTACCAATTTGATGAACGAATTAATAAAAAATGAAGCCATAAAGCCATTAGCGAGATCCATATTTAAATTCAAAGAAGTTGAGCAAGCTTTTAGGTTTATGGCAACTGGCAAGCATATGGGAAAAGTTTTAATCCAAGTAAGAGAATCTGAGACAGGGCCAGGCATTCAGATGTTCAAAAGTATAGCAAGGTGCGTAAATGTAAATTAATCAGTAGAAATTTACAATTTATCGATTATTCCATTCGGCAAAATTGCTTAGCTCAACCATCGCAAAGGTACGCTAGGTTTCAAGTTGCCATACAATTATTTTATCCGTGTCACAATGAAACGTCGCGTCGTTTCTTTAACTTTTATAAGCATCTACATAATCGTATCTTCACAGATTTACTACTTCTCATGTTTATTCTATATTTTTTCTGTTTCATTGTGCTTTATTATTCTTAGACAACCCCTTCTATAAATAGAGATTTCATTGCATAACATTTCATTTCATTTATTACTAAAACTCAGTTAATTCAATAATGTATGACTGATGGCAGAGAGATGAGCTCACTTGCCTCTCACCCAAAAGTTCCGGGTTCGATCCCCGGTCGTGGCAGCGGAAAATACTGTGAGAGGGATTTTGCCACTGTACACGGATATTGGGTGTGTGTCACTTGTCTCTAAATGTGTAGCCCCCTCTCACACAAGGCTCTTCTAGAGCCTTCCGGGATAAAGGGGGTTGTAATTACCTGTGGTGTTATTTATTATTTGTATATTATTATGTGTTGCTTCTTTGTCAACAGTTTGGAGCAGCATTTCTGTTTGTCAAATCTTTTTTGCAATTATTATTTTACAATTCTGAACTTCTAAAATTTACCTTGATATAAAATTATTGTTTGAAATGCTAACTTAAAAGTTAAATTTAATATAACGATCTTAGATATTTCTGCAATGCTGAGAAAACGTACGTAATAACTGGTGGCTTAGGAGGATTTGGTTTGGAATTGGCAGATTGGTTGGTACTTAGAGGAGCCAAAAAGCTCGTGCTTGCATCGAGAACTGGAATACGTACTGGTTACCAAAATTTCAGGATTAGGTAATGATATAAATATTCAATATTAGCTAAATAATTAATATTAATATTAATTCTATATATAATTTGTTACTTGTACAAAAGATATATATTTTTAATTTTATATTTTTACATATTTGTGTCATTTATTGAGTCATATCTTGATTATTTTTACTTTTTTTGCATTATTTAATTTTAAAATTGCATATAGTAAATAGCAACCAAATTTAATATTGCAAATATTATTGTAATTCTAAATTAGAATATGGCGATCATATGGAGTGGTAATAAAAATTTCAAATGCAAATATTACCACGGCAGATGGATGCAAGCAACTCATTGAAGAATCTCAAAAATTGGGACCTATTGATGCTATCTTCAATTTAGCTGTAGTCCTAGCAGATGCAGTTTTTGAAAATCAAACTCCACAGACATTTATCACTTCTTTTGGACCTAAAGCATTTGCTACACAGTATTTGGATGACCTGACAAGAAAGATGTGTCCCGACTTGAGGTAATATGAATATCGCAGGTATTATTAACCCAATAATAAATTCAGTAAGCATGCTTAACCCTTTGATACATTTTTGAAAATAAAATCTTTTTTAGTAATACTTTTGTTATTTTAATCTTAACATCGTATAGTTATTTACGTTGATGTTACTTTGTAGCGAGTTTGTCGTATTTTCATCTGTATCTTGCGGCAGAGGGAACGCAGGACAAACAAACTATGGTATGGCGAACTCCGTCATGGAAGGGATATGCGAAAAACGAAAAGAGGATGGATACCCTGCACTAGCTATTGAATGGGGAGCGATAGGAGACGTTAGTATTACGATTATATTGCCAAATTACACATATACATATCTGATATTGAATTATTAAATGTAATATTTGAAATACATTTTAGCAACCAAGTTAGCACCATCTGGAGCTAATTAAATGTTTTGATCTTTGGTGAAAGTACAAAACTATTCTCTATTAAACAATTGATCAGTTCAGATCCAATTCCTTTTTTGTTTTATTAAGATGTAGGATCGCTAATTCCGCGTAACACAGGACTTACAGAAATGCTACAATAATCAAGCGTGTTGGCATTTTTACTGGTTTGTGTTTATTCCAGCTAGGATATATCTTCACTAAGTGTCATTAAAAAAATATTTCCGAACAAATAGCAACAGAGCAGATCATAGCTAAAAATAACTGTTTTTATATACAAAAATGCTTTCACATTTTAGGTTGGCTTAGTTGCAGAAATGCAGGAAGAACATACTGAACTCGAAATAAGTGGAACATTGCAGCAAAAAGTTTCCAGTTGCCTAAAAGTCCTTGATATCCTTTTACGGCAACAAAACAGCGCAATCGTATCCAGCATGGTAGTGGCAGAAAAACGTGGGGGAGCAGATTCCGCTGATAATATCGTTGATGCAGTTATCAATATACTAGGTAAATAATACATTAAAATGCAATAAAATAATAACATTGTCTCCACCACTTAATGCTTTTAGATATATTTTAATTAGAAAAGTAAATTAAAAAACTCGGCTACATAAAATCGAACTAAATTGAAGTAAATTATAAAAATTGACTCATTTTGACCCGTCCTTTATTATATAGATAATAAATTAAACAGACGTCAGTCGCCGGCGTCTTGGTGTGGGTGGCTCTGAGAAAATTAAAAACGTAGAAAAAAAGAGAAATAAAGTAATTTCATTAAACTTGAAAATTTGTAGAATTTATATTTAAGTAATAAAAATTAGATAAATAACAGTTAGCTGCGCTGAAGAGGGGGATTACTTGTCAGCTACCCTTATGAACTGGTAATAAAAAGTGAGGGCGCAAATTCATTTCATAAAGCACGAAACTTATACAGTTGTTTATGAAATTTTTTTAATGATAATAAAAATAATCAGCTGTTCATCCTATGGGGGCAAGGCCGTCAGCTAGGGGGTTATAGATGTCGAGTGGGCATGACATTTAAGCCTCGAGTAATTTAATTAACTGCTTAACTGGCGATCGTCCCCCTATCAGATCGTCAGCTGATCGTCATTAAACACAATATCTCAAGTAGTAATTATAAATATTTCAGCCGTGATAAAATTGATTTTATTATTATTTTATCATTTTAATGCTTCTTCAAGCATTTTTTAAATTATAGAATTTCATTAACTGCTTGACTGACGATCTTTCCCCTATTTGATCGTCAGCTGACTATTTGTTTCATTAAATACAATATCTCAAGTAGTAATTATGAAAATTTCAGCCATGATAAAATTAATTTTATTATTACTTTACCGCTACATTCTTTCTTTTTATATTATGATGAAAAGTTTAGTTGTTTTAAAACATTAACAAATATATGTAAAATAACAATTAATTAATAATTATTCTGGAGTAATCTGATTTTTATGTCAATTATGTCAATTAAATTATTTTGACAAGAAATCATTGGTGGTTATCACAATGACATTGACGCTTATAAAAACAATAAAATATAAAATAATTGATGTGTCACTGGTGAGAAGCATATTTACGATGAGAAAATCAGGCGATTACTTATTCTCGGCCGCAAAACTACGTGGCATTTGGAAGATCAAAAATATATTTGAAACTTATTTACTTAGGGATATATTTACTCCAATATTTTGAATTGCTACAGAAAAGAAAATAATTGTCAAAAACATTAGAATATTTAAAACAAGTGACTGACACAATATAGGAGCATGTTTATTTTATTGCATTTTTAATTCACTGTTAATTAAAAACTCAGCAACGCCATACTGACGGAAATGGTTTTTCAGGCTTTTTATTATGACGTCTTTACATTTTTCAACTTCACTCACACAATAAAATCTTATAAAAATTCACCAGCTCCCTAGCAATAACTATTGCTATGTTGCTATTTTAGCAAATCAACGTAAATATTTATTTTGGTTTGGTTTTTGATTTTGCGTTTTTCACAAAAATTAATATTTACGCCATTTCCTACAATAGTAACAAATTTACGTTCTTTGAAAAATTCCTATATAACTCGCTATACTTTAGTAACTATTGAATTTTTTCTCAGATTTTGGTTTTATAGCGATTATAATGGTGATTTAAATTTTTGGTACACCACCCTAACAAGAGATCCCCTTGAAAAAAGCAAACATCTAAGATCCATTTACCACAAATTTATTTAAAAAAAAAAAACAAAATCCTGTTAGCATCTCATTTTTCTGAAATATCTGTTATTACTCTGTTTTTAACTATATAAATATTTAAATCATATTACTGAATATTTAAAATTTAGGTTTAAATGACTCAAAGTCCATCAGCCTTCATTCAACCCTGGCAGAGCTTGGTATGGATTCGATGACAGGCGTTGAGATAAAGCAAACTTTGGAGAGAGAATTTGAAGTTTTTCTTAGTGCAAAAGATATGAGAACAATGACACTGGCGAGGTAGTATTTCTGAAATATGTATTTTGGTTTTCTGAATAAATATTTTGATATATCTTTTAAGACTGAAGGAAATCCAAGCCCAAAAATGTGTAGTCAGCGAAATTACAGAACCAGATGTTATGGGCTTAGACATGGTTTTCAGATTATTGGGCGACGAATCCGATAGCCTCAAACCCTTTATTCGACTGAGATCTAAAATTGATGAAGAATCGCCTGCACCAAAAATATTATTATTCCCTGGCATAGAAGGATTTGCCAGTGTATATGAACCACTTACGCCTCTCCTTAGTGCACACACAGTTTGTATACAGTTCAGATACGATGATCAGAAAGAAACAATTATTGAAATGGCTGAAGCGTTGATGCCTGTAAGTATAATCACAACTAAACGTGCTTTCCCACGTACTTCCTCCACCCTCTCTTATCCTCATGTTGAACACCAACGATGACCTTAATATCTGTGAAATAAAAAGCTTGAGCCTATCGGAGGCCTGTTCGGATACACAACCAGAGCACGCTTTCTTCAGGAAACACTCAGTATAACTTTTCGGGTTTTCAGATAAAACTGAAAAGATTGATTTAAAAACGGCAAGATAAAGGTTTATTTAACGCTGTACACAAAGTTTTAAAATAAATTATGAAAATATTTAAATATGTTCACAAAAATAAAATTTTAACTCTGGGGCTGCAGAAATTCGCGTAAAATGATTATTTTTTTTTTTTAATAAAGCTGAGAAAATTCATTTTTTATTTCGTATAAACGTATAAAGATCAGAAGCAAACTGAACTTGTTTGTCCGAATTTGCCACAGTATTTATAGCAAAATCTTCTTTGCCCAGTTTTTTTTTCTGTTGCGTTAGCTCAGCACCGGCCATTCATCTCGGCACGTATCATGTTGCCTGCCTCGAGTAGTGATCTCTAACAAGACCTTTTCTTTAAATATGTATTTTGCTGGAAAATCATATCATTTTGGAATTAAAAAGTAGCTAAAATGGAAGATAATCTAAAACTGTTTTGAATAGAATGATTGATATTTCTTACTTGCTTGCCAATTATTAAACGATTTTTAAATTTGACAATGTTAATTTCGTTCAAATGGGTCTGGCTGATTTCCAAACAGATGTATTTCGGTTATTATGTGTTACTGCAATTTATATTCATATTTGCAAATACGAATGAAATTTATTACGAATTGTAAATAAACAAATATGGTATTTTGGTAACAGCAATTAAAATGTCGGATTGGGAACTGAAACAAAAATTTTGCAAATCATCGCAAAGCAAGTGAAATGATTTTAATTTAGAAAATTTGTTGCGCGCATATTTGAGCCGTCCGTCGTTGGCAAATCAATTTCTACTTATTAGGAATCGTAATAAAATTTTGTTCAGGAAGAATAATGGAAATATTTCATGATTTCTGTGACTCGTTGTTAAAAATGATGGTTTGCTGGGTTTACTAAAAGACATTTATAAAAGATGGAAAGTAAATTTTAGTAACTGAAATAAATATGAATGATCAAAGGCTGTTTGTTAACAATTGTTCTGAAATTAAATTATTAAATAACTTTTTTATATTTTGAGATTGGTAAGTTGTACAGTGAATTAATTTGATATTTTCTACATTCTCAATTTTATTTTTCTCGGCATTTCTTGAAAGGCTCAAAAACAACGCTATCTCCTTTTACTGTTCTACGTTCCTTGATATAAAGTTATCTATTCTTTAAGTTGGAAAGATATTTATAGGTGGATAAGATTCTATCAAAATATATTAGGTCGTTTTTGAGTAATGGTGAAACAAATATTTAGACTAACAAACAGACAGACAAGTAAAAATTATGAAAATATATTTTCTATCTTTGGTATTATAAAAAAATACAAATTATGGTATTATAAAAAAATACAAAAATATCCCACTATATCAATTAGTTAGAAACTAGACTATGGAGTGCGTCTTTACTATGTACATACTTCGGTATGCGATGTAAAGCAACGACAGGCGCAGTTAGTACTTGGATGGGTGACCATTCCAACGGAAACCGCTTTCTTGCCTCACGCATCTTCCAGCGGCTTGTATATTAGTGTATGCGCGGAAGCTATACAACCTTAGGCGAGGGTTGTATAGGAGATATACCATCCTTCGGAGGGGATGTAAAGCCGTCGGTCTCTTGTCTATTAAGTGTTAGGCAAGTAAAAGATCCCTACTCTTCTTAAGGGAAGAGGTTCGGCAAGATTCCTGGTTGGGGGTAGCTCGTCTATAGGCGTCGGTGTTAGGCCTCAGTAGCGGAAATAGGCCGACGTTAAATAAATGTATCAAAAAAAAAATAGACTATGGAGAGATGAATCGCAATCGCTATATTTTTGACTGAATACATGTACAAGCACTGCATATTGAATATTAAACTGACTTAATACAATTTTAAGGTGCTAAAGTACACATTAGTAAGTAAGAACATTAATGACATTCCCGCCATTTTGAACCATTCTACAACAATTACTATTCATTGACATTGCAAAAACTTAAATACAGAAATGAGCTCTAAAGTAGTTTGTTTATATTATATTGTGGAACGGCCAAATGGAATATATTCTGTATTTCAATTATTGTGCACATTTATAGTCTTATCGAAGCGTGAAGTACCTCAAGGCGATTTTGGAGTATTCTCTATATTAATATACAAAGTGTCTCAAACAAAGTTAATTTACTAGAGGTTTTTCTTAGCAAATACAATCCTAGATTCTTATGTCTAAGTGGGCATTGGCAATGTAGAGAAAGTTTACAATCCACTTATATTAACAATTACACCTTAGTGCGTGATTATTGTCGTCTCTCTGTAAACTCATAAAACAGTTTAACAATTTATCAATTGAATTATGTATTGAATGTTCTGCTGTAATGTTTAACAAAGAATATTGTGTTTTAAATATTTACAGACCTCCATCAGGGGACCTTGAAACGTTTTTCATGCAATTGTCACAACTATTATCGAAAGCATCGTCCGAATTTAAATTTGTTGTTATTAGCGGCGACCTGAATAAAAATAATAATACTAACAACTTGCACTCAAGAATTTCGTCGGATATAATTATGTCACTCAATTTTACCTCATTAATTTTTGAACCCACTCGAATAGCCGAAAATAAGTCATGCACTACGCAAACGATTATAGACTATGTTGTTACCAACAACTCTAAATTTACTATATGTGAAAGCTTTGACCCCGGACTGTCCGATCACCATGGTCAGATGGTATATTGTAATCCTCCCTCTGAAATATCTCCGGTTTTGTCCAAAAACATAACTGATTTACCCATCAAGTATTATAAATAAATTAACAGCCAGTCAGTAAACGAATTCAAATTCTTGTTTAAAGATTTATCTTTGCAAACTGGTAATACTGACATTGACAGATTTTTTGACCTTTTTTGAACATTTTATCTGATGTTTTAATACATCATGCAGTTTTAACACCACAGCACCACAGGTAGTTACGACCCCCTTTATCCCGGAAGGCTCTAGAAGAGCCTTGTGCGGGAGGGGGTTACACATTTAGAGACAAGGGACACACATCCAATATCCGTGTATAGTGGAAAAATCCCTCCCACAGTATTTTCCACTGCCACGACCGGGGATCGAACCCGGAACTTTTGGGTGAGAGACAAGTGCGCTCACCTCTCGACCACCAGTCATACAAGTTACAGCCATACCTAATAAGAAACAAGTAACAGGTAAAATTAAATTTTCACAAAAATTATTGAAGAATATGGAAGAATTAAAAAACTTAACTAGCTCAGAAAAAACATAGAAGACGAACAACTAAGCAAGTACTATTAACAAATCCATTTTTATGAAAAGTTGCCTCGTCGCTGAATATAACAGTATTGAAGAAGTTGACATCATGTTGCATTTCACCTCTGGCCCAATTACAAAATTGTAGGCGCTTTTGAAAATCGTCATCAGATAATTCCTGGTGCATTTGAATATAATATGCATGCAACTTATTTGTTTTTAAGATTCGACCCACAGACCGTCTACTTATTCCTACTATGAGCTCACATCTCTTTGACTAACATGGGAATTCTCAACCGTTGCCAGCACCACAGAGAACTCATTTTCCTCATTCACAACACGTTTTATTGTTTCACTTTTTTTAGATTAGCCATTTTCCAGAAATCTATCGAGAAGGTTTTGGAAGCTGCTAACATCAGGAATCCTTCATTCAGGATAACGTTGTTGATAAATTCTATTGGCAAGTAAACAATTTATGTCCGACTTGCCCAAAACAAAAGTCATGTCTACAAATTCCGCTTTATTAAAATTCATAATAAATAAATATTTTAAATTCAATACAAATTGTAACGACCGATAAGTGTGATAAATGCTCCTTTGTACAGGACAATTTATACCAAACTGAGGTTTTATTGCTTGTCGAATAACGAAAGCAACAAAAAAATATACAAAAAAACATTACAGTACAGGACCGGTTAAATACTATTTACTCATTTCAATGGATTGGAAGAAATGGTCCCACTAAATGGCCTCATTTCAAAATTGCATAAAGACGTGTGTCAATCAAAATGGGCAACACGTCGAACACCTATTATAAATTTTTCTAATGAATTATTTGAGGGAACTCCTTTTTTTTAAGTTTATTGTTGAATTTGACATTTATTTATAAAACGAAAATGGTTGCAATTAGCCATAGGGAAGTACTTAAAAAAATGTTCGTTTTTCATTTCTACATCACATCGTCGAAAAATATATAGGGTGTTCCATTTGAAAAAAATTATAAAATTCAATTTAAAATGTTCTTAATTGAAAAAAAAATTTTGGCCACCCTACACATTTTTAGGAAATGAAAATGATTCAAAAATATTAAGTAGATGTCTCGTAACTGGTATTCACATAAGTTTTTCTTAAAACCCATAATTGTGACTGTGGTAATTTTTTTGATATCCATCTGCAGATTGCATTATTTCAACAAAAAAATTCATTACATCCAAGTGGTTGGGAGATATTCAATGTTAATACAGGAATGAATAGAGCCTAGAAAGAGGCTTCAAAAAATGTACTGATATACATAGCATTCTATTAAAAAAAAGGCACTTGGCCCCGTAATTTCGTCTTGGCTCGCCCTGTATGTTCGAAAATAATTTCCAGTTATAGACTTTTTTATCTAGTTTACCTGCAATTTTTAAGAAAAACTCTATCTATCGTAGAGATATCGAGGCCCGACTCCACCCTGTATATTGCTGTCAATAGCTATGGCGCTTTTAATAAAACTAGCCATGCCAACTATGATTTGATAATGTTGAAAAAGTACAGTGAAATTGTTTTTGCTAGCCTGCAAAAGCAAAACGCTGTAAGTTTTTATGTTTTTCGTTTGTTATGGCGAATTTCGTTAAGCAGGCCGTTAATTTTCGCAATAAATATTAAAAATCGACGTGTCTCGGGATTTGTTATAAATATGCACAACAATTAATTGAGATACTGAATTTATTCCATTTGGCTGTTCCACACAGTTTAACCAATTCTTATTGCTTATAGTTTAATAACTAATGCAAATGATTTTCTCTCTTAGATTGTAAAAGAACATGTAAACAAAACAGAACCGTTTAATATTTTGGCCTATTCATACGGAACGCTTGTAGCTCTGGAAGTTGTCAATATTTTAGAATCTCAAGGTTATACAGGTACAATAATATGTATTGATGGTGCTCCCACAATGATGAAGAAAATGTTGCAAAGTTTCAATATAACATCAGAACAAACATTCCAAACTGCTCTTGTATGCCATTTGCTGTCGTTCTACTTACCGCACGAAAAAGTTTCACGCCATAGGGTAATATAATACTTATATACCTATTTACATACTTTATTTACAGATAGTACTGTTTTTAGGATGATGTTTTTAAATGCAAGTCATGGGAAGAGAGGGTAAATATTGGAATGGAAATAGCAAAACATAACTCTATCGAAGTAGAAAATTATCAAAGATTAATCGCTAATGGAATTTATACACGTCTTAAAGCATTAGATATCTACAATCCCTCCTATAAGAAACTTAAATCTAACATAAAACTATACAAACCAAAAGATCTTACTTTTCCAGCCCTTCCAGAAGATTACAGTTTATCAGAATTATTCAATAAACCGGTGGAGATCCAAAGTTTTGAGGGAAATCATGCTACTATTTTAGAAGATGGAGCACTGGCTGAGGCGATAAACTCAGTTTTCAACGAAAAGCAGCAATGTTGAAGAAGAAGGAGCCAATAATGTTAGGATTTTTTAAATATATTTTTATATTCGGCTTCTTTAGACGTGGTTCTCCACATATTATAGAAGTTATAAACTAACTAGAAGTAATATACAGTTGTATGGATTATTTATTACAACGTCCAAATCATTTAATGTGATACGAACACTCAAAACTTGTACCAAACAGCAATGTACGTAACGAATTGTTCTTATCCTAATTATAAAATTAAAAAAATCCAACTTTTATTCTCCTTAAATTCAGCAGAGAAATAAAATTGCGTTTAATTTTTGTGGCCTTCCCAATTTCCATTATAAAGATGTTGATCATCCTGATTTTTAAAAATACCTAAAATGGGGCAACTATCAGTATATAAATCAAGAAATTATTTTAAATATCTTACATTAAATGTATGGATGTTATAATAAACTCTATTAAAACTAGAGTTTTTATTACAGAAATACATTATCTCGGAATTATTCAAGCAAAGGTTCCCTACTGATAAGAAATTACTTAGTTGTTATATTTATATTGATGTTCTTGCACCTGAACATGCGATATGAGAGTACTGAGTTTAAAGGATCATTATTAAGAAACACAATCACTTAATTCAGGATGTAACAACACATTAAAGCATTAGGCAAATAATTGTTAAACAAAAATAAATATGCAGTAAAATTCATACTGCGGTAGACCAAAAATTCCATTATTTCCTATAAAAGGAACTAAATTCATTGCCATCCATCAAGGCGCACAATGTGCGTTTCCAAAACTGTTGAAAATAATATCCTAAAACTTGCAACATACTACTAGGGGCAAACCACTGGGGAAATCAAATGTAAAAACCGGGGGAAGTCAATGGAAATCAGGAGGAAATCAGAGAAAACCAGAAGAAAATCTATTGCCATTTTGTTGAAATACCTATATTATGCGCACGGGAAATTCCGTTAATATCAATTGCTTGAAAAAAAAAAACGATATTTTGAACAATTTTTCGGTACCATAAGGCCGGAGACATACCATGTGTTTTAACCACACCCGCGTTTCACCGCAACATCGAAAACTATATAATAGCGTACTAATGTGGCTGTAGAGTACGAACGATAATAAAAGGTATTCGATTTTCCGGCGAAACGTGGGTCCGGTTAAAAAGCCTAGCATGTCGTCGGCCTTATTTCGTAAACTGTACAGGGTGTCTCACCGGGAAATGAATTGGTCGATATAGAGAAAAGTACGTATCAGGAAATTTTTAAAATTTAGATAGTTACTAATGTCGGTGTGGCCAATCCAACTAAAATAATTACAAGCAGCTGGCACTTCCGCTTACACCGGAAGTCGATACCAACTTGCTTATTTCAAATAGAACACCCTATATATTTCAGGGTTTTCGAAAAGAAACACGAATTTAGTGAAACCATCCACTAACACTAGAATGTGTGTATATTTATGTTTTGATTTAACAAAGGGACCAACATGATCCACGTGAACTGTTTCAAACGGAATAGAAGCTTTTGGCACTGGATGCAGTAACCCAAGTTTACGCCCTGACACACTTTTGGTATACAAGCAGTTTGAACAAGAACTCACATATTTTTTTACAAATCGAGACATTTTTTCAAGCCAATAGTTTCTTTTGATTTTTTCTAACGTTTTCTCAAAACCAAAATGGCCACCATCGTCATGATGTAATCTACAAATAAACCAACGGCAAGATTTTGGAACAACCCACTTTAATGACTTGCCAACAACACGATACAAAATGTTTTTCTTTAATTCATAGTTATCGAAGTAATTTTTGTTTTCACGAGATCTCTTTGATTGTAAACTAGTAATGATACTTTGAAGCTTGTCATCACGGGACTGTACGGCAACTACCCAATCAGCTTCAGTTAAATTAACTATATTAACTATTCATTAGTGAGTAAGTATTCAGACTGGTAGCTACGGTTTCTCAGAGCTCTCAAAATATGAGTTTTAAGTGTTGTTTAAATAGACCTTTCAACCATTTTGTTTGTGTAAAATGTTTTAACGTTATACACAAGTGCTGCCTACCTAAATTAAAAAAAAAAGTTAAACACGTTAACACATACAAAATTATATGTTGCCAATCTGAAGATGATAGCCGTCTAAGTGACGACAATGAGAAATCTCTCATGGAAAAAACAATTAATGACCTCACTGATGACAGTGAGTTAAAAAATAGATTTATACAAAAAATTAAAGAGGAACATAGACTGTTTATACTAGAAGCCACCAAAACGGAAGAAGAATTAAATGAGATTATATCTAAACAAGAGAAACTTATCAATGAACTAAAAAACAAATTAAAGAACTGAATGTGTACACCAAGGAGTTTAAAAAAACTACAAAAAACAATGGGACTCAAACGCAAAAAATTGTTAAAAATGCCTTCACTGTTACGGATATAAAAATGAGTGATTGGAATATTAAAGATAAAGTTCTATATTCATCAAATGTAGATATACTGGGTGGACCAAATAATGAAAAAAATTTACAGCCACATACAACTGGTACAATAAGTCCAAATAAAATGCATGTAAACCACAAAAACACCCACTTAGATATGCGGAATAAAAATATAAATAAGAAACAAATTCTATTACTCACTGACGATCTTGGAATTCACATTAACAAACTGATGAGAAATAACATCGAATTTGATCATTATAATATATTATCTTTTGTTAAACTTGGTGCAAGATTACGACATGTAATAGAAAATATCGACTCACTAACGAAGGACTACACTCTGAATGACTTTGTAATAATCATTGTCGGAACAAGCGATATAAAATTGGGTTTAACGCCATCCTTTAAATATATTTGTGATAAGTTAAAACTCTGCACTCACACTAATATTATTTTCACGTCTGTGCCACATCAAAATTCTAAACGAGATAATCATATCTATAAATACAACTTTAAACTAAATGAATTCCTGTGTAAATTTAACAAATATACGGAAGGGCACATCAAATATGTTGAAATAAACCCTATAACTTCTAAGAAGCTTAATAGTGCCTCAATTGTCCTAGCATTATCCAATGCTATGCATCAAACCCAAAATTTAGTTAAAAATTTGAAATTTGTTAGGGTTATGGACGAGCCACCTGTCTTGGGTCAAGTAGTTGTTGCGGAGTGCAGTAACATCGACCAATCAGTCAAAATTTCGCCAAGTGATGACTTGTTGTGTATTTCTTCAAACACACTTATGAATTCAATGCGTAGTGACAGTGTAAGTGAAGATACTGGTAAGAGAAACAGTACTGTGGAAAATTTTTTATACCCAAAACTTTCCCAAATAACTTTTGCTATATAGAAAACACGGTTGATAAAGTTAATGACGTAAGTCTAAGTACAGATAGTTTAATCGACTTCCAAAGCAAATTTAGTGTTAGTGTAGCTCCAAATTTTGTAAACTCCACTAATAATTGTATAAAAGATGGAATTAGTATATTTCATGTTAAAGTTCAGTGCATATCGAATAAGTTGGATCAGCTGTCTCTCTTTCTAGATAAATATAAATATGACATTGGGTGCTTTTCTGAACACTGGTTAGATTTATCTGCCATAAAAACCATTAATTTACCGCATTACAAACTGGCTGCTGGCTTCTGTAAAGATAAGAATAGACACGGTGGTGTTTCCATTTTTGTTAAAGACAGTATTAAATTTAAGCTACTTCAAATTGATGATTTTTGTAGTCACGTTAATGCAGAATTTTGTGCAATTGAAATTATACACATTAATACTGTCCTCATAAATTTATATAGATCCCCAATGGGGGACGTAAATATTTTTTTTGATTTATTGGAACAACTGTTGATATATTGCTCAACAAAATATAACAAAATTGTACTGGCCGGGGATTTTAATATAAATTTCAATCACATTTCTCCCACTTTAACTGAATTAGCCTGTTTAATATCATCTTTTGGCCTTGATATCACGATTTCAGATTTTACAAGGATTACATCTCATTCAAGGTCTTGTATAGATAACATTCTTACAAACTTGGTAGAGGATAGTTATGAGACGGGTGTTGTCGACTCATGTTTATCTGACCACTTAGGTCAATTTATGGTAATTAAAGACGGTAAAAGGCCTAATAGAGACATTTGGAGAAGATCCATTAATGCCAAAGGTATGGTCAAATTTAAGGAATCGTTAAGAAATATCGATTGGAGTTTATTCGATAACCCAAAGCTCAACGCTACTTTTTTATCAGAGTTCTTAGTAAACACCTTTTCATTTTTTATTGATACACATTTTCCTTTTAAGAAATGCAAAATTAACAATAACCCACCTGTTCAGTGGTTTGACGACTCACTTAGGCAAATGAGGGATACACTTTGCAGCATTAAAATTATTTCCAACTGTACCAGAGATTTTACGTTATACAACGTTTTAAAAAATGAGTATAAAACTAAAATTGTAGAATCGAATCAAAAAGAATGGCATATGACAATTACATAATTAAGTCTGAGAATAAGATACGTGATAGCTGGAAATTAATAAATTTCGAGATTAATAAATCTAGTTCGTGTTCTCCTGAGCATGATATTTCATCAGGTTCATTTAATGCATACTTCTCCTCAATTGCTGAACAATTGATTAATTTATTACCTTCAGTTGACTCCTCTGCCATTGACCATTTAAAAAAATTGCCGAATGTTAAATCTTCTTTTTTTCTTGAACCGGTAACCTCATTCGAGGTCAGAGAAGCAGTTAGTAGCTTAAAAAATTCTTACTGTACTGATATTTATGGTATAAATAGTGTAATTCTTAAACAAACCATAGATATAATTTTACATCCACTCATAGTTTTTATCAACTCTTGTATTACTGAAGGACATTTCCCTGATGTTTTGAAAGTTACTAAAATTTTGCCTCTTTTTAAAAAAGGAGATATTAATGTTGTAGACAACTACCGTCCCATTTCTATCATCCCCATTTTTGGGAAAATTATAGAAATCATTCTTAAAAAAAGGCTTGTGAGTTACTTAGATCGTAATAAGATTTTAAATTGCCGGCAGTTTGGTTTTAGGAGCAAATGTTCCACCACCATGGCTGTTTTTAATTTAGTGAGTGACATAGTCGGAGGTCTTGAAAAGAGAGAGTATGTGGCCATCAGCTTATGCGATCTCTCCAAGGCCTTTGACTGTGTCACACATGTTATTCTTTTGGAAAAGTTGAGTTTCTATGGTATTAGAGGTCTGCCATTAAATCTCTTCTCCTCTTATCTGAACAACAGGCAACAGTGCGTCTCTGTGGCCAATGTAAATTCTGAATTACTTTCGGTTAAGCATGGAGTGCCCCAAGGCTCTGTCTTGGGGCCATTACTTTTTATATTATATGTTAATGACTTTTTTCACTTCATGTCACCTAAAGAGTGCATAGCTTATGCCGATGATACGTCTATTATTGACTTTAATTTAAACAGTCATGATTTAACAGATGACAGCATTAGTTCAATCAAACAAGCGGCTGCTTGGTTTTCTTCAAATAAATTAAAATTAAATGAAGACAAAACACAGAAACTTGTTTTGTCTACAAATAATTCGCTTATTAAAGGTAACAGTGTTAAAATCCTTGGAATTGTTTTAGACGATACTCTCAGTTGGTATAAACATGTAGAGCAACTATCACACAAATTAGCAAGATCTATATTCATGCTACGTAGACTAAAAAATCAACTATGTATTAAAACTTTAAAAGCTTGTTATTTTTCGGTATTCCACGCTCACATTAATTATGCAATTCTTCTTTGGGGTGGTTCTGCTCATGCAGTTAAAATCTTTCGTTTGCAGAAGAAAGCAGTCAGATTAATTGTTAATGCGGGCTGGAGGGATCATTGTCTACCGATATTCAAAAGCCTGGGTATAATGCCAGTTCCTTCTCTTTATATTTATGTTACGTTACAAGAAATTCATAAAAATATAAACTCATTTTCTTCAAACTCTGATTTTCATCCGTATAGCACCAGGTCTGCTAATCAACTCAGACAGCCTCGTTTTCGTTTAACTAAGTCACAAAAGAACTCTCTAAACTTTCAGTTATGCAATCACCTTCCTAATAACATAAAACCTCTTAATTTTAATAGTTTCAAATATACAATAAAAAAACACATTTTAAACAATTGTTTCTATTCTACTGAAGAATTTTTAAACACACGAATTAACATTTAATGTAACATTTTCTATTGTTTTTTTTTTACTATTGTTCCAACTTGTTTAGTGTGTTATAGTCGATATATTCTATGAAATTGCTCCATCTTTTTTGTTCCTTGTATTTTATAATGTATAATTGTATATTAGAAATACTTTATCCTTATATATTTCTAATTGTTTGTCCAAATATTTTACAATGATTTATGTTTATGTTTTCATGTTTTATAGTGTTTTGTTATACTGCTCTATTAGGCTCTAGACTTGCCAAAAACTCTATTGTAACTTGGTCAAATAAATTATCTTATCTTATCTTATCTTATCTTATATTGTCTGGGATAGGATTACGACTCAAACAGTCGATGTGGTTCATTTTGGTTCCAGGACGATACTCAATATCAAATGTGAAATCCTGAATTTCAAGCCACCAACGTGCTATTCTATGAATTAAGACTTTTTTCGTTGCGGTCGTACGAATATCTGCGCAATCTGTGATTACAGTAAAATGGAGACCAAGCAAATAAATACGAAAATAACGCAAGGAGAACACAATAGCCATTGTCTCTAATTCGTACGAATGATATTTGCTTTGTTCGTAAGTACATTGCTTACTGAAATAAGCTACTGGACGGTAGCTACCACTGTGTTGCTGAAGTAAAATTCCGGATATACTAGCGGATACTACTAGCGTCTGTGTGTAATTGTGTAGGCAAACTGGGATCGAAAATGTTTAAAATAGGTTTTTCTGGCAGAGTTTTCTTTAATAACTGGACAGCATCATTCTGTTCGTTCCCCCAAGATCACACCGCATGTTTTTTAAACGTTTCGTCAAGGGTTGAGCCACAAAAGCATTATTACATATGTATTTCCAGAAATGGCCAAAAAGACCTAATAACTGGCGAAGTTGCTTTTTGTTCTTTGGTATCGTGAGATTGGAAATTGCTAAAATTTTATTTGTGTCTGGACTAACACCCTTTTTGGAGATTTCACGCCCCAGATATTTGATCGTGCTTTCCAAAAATCTGTACTTTCTTTAACTGTAACGTTAGGTTGTATTTTTGTAACAGCTGTAAGACTTTCTCCAATTTGAGAAGACCTTGGGCCTTAGAGACGGACGGTATTAATATGTCATCTAAATACGCATATACAGTACCCGTCTCTAGTTCAAGCAAAATTTCTGTCATCATTCGCTGGAATACGAATGGCGCATTGCACAGACCAAAACTCATTCGTAAATATTCGTATTTACCGTCCGGGTTAATGAAGGCAGTTTTTCCAATTGAATCAGACGCCATTGGAACTTTGTAATAACCCGAAAAGAAATCTAAACTTGTAAAGTATTTAAAATTTAACAACTTGTCAATTTGATCGTCTATCAAAGGAATCGGGAATTTTTCCTTAATTGTTATAGCATTTAACTTTCGAAAATCAGTACAAAGTCTTATCTCACCATTTGATTTAGTAACTAGAACTACTGGACTAGCGTACGCAGACTTAGATTCACGTATGATCCCGTACTTGAGCAAATTAGCAATAATTTCTCGCAAGGTTTCCCGCTGATTATTGGGTAATCTATAAGGGTTATACATTACCGGATTTGAAGTTGATAGCTGTATTGACATTTCACAACAGGTTGTTTTACCCATTTCCGAAAGGTTTGTTGCTACACATGTACGATATTTGTTTAGTAAGGCAACCACATCGGCCTGTTTTCTATTAGCAACAACCATATCGCCGGTAATAGAGGACTAGATGTCTCTGCTCGAACAAACGTTAAAATACATTGAAAACTTGATATCTTGTCCATTTTTATAAAACGCAACATGTGGCTGGCCAAGAAAGTCATTCCCAATTAAGATATCCGCCGGACACATGTAATCCGGAACTACGAGACTACTTCAGCACATACAGAGTCAATTACTACACAACTTTTTATAGCAGAAGTAGTTTCATAACAGTCTCCTGCAAGAGTTTTTAAGAACCGCGATTCTCTTTCAGAAATCATCCAAGATTGTTTATTTACAACACTCGATCGAATAAGAGAACATTCACTACCTGTATCAATTATTCCAATGCACTTAATGTTATTTTGTTATTTATCAAAATGTCTTTAAAATATAAATTTACATATTGTTTGCAAATAAAATTAACTGTTTTTTTTTCTTCTTTCTTTTCCTTTCTACATTCAAATTCTACGTGACCTGGCTTGTGACAAAAATTCCACGTTTTTATGCCGTGTTTCTTCGACTTAAAATCACGAAAACGGTTTTGTGGACAGTTAATTAGTCTAAGTCCTGGTTCATTACAAGCGAAACAGCGAATCTGTAATGAACTGGTATGCGTACTACTATGAGAAGTCATTGTTTCAGAATGCTGATCACAATTTCTTAAATATGTGAACAAATCTTCCAAACTTTTGTAATTAGCCGACAAAGTCATTTGGCGAATTTCACGTTTGGATATACCATGTACAATTATATTAATTTTATCTTTAACTAAAATGTTCCAGTTTAATCTTTGAAGCTTATTAAGTTTCACTGTACAATAACTTGTTAGTGTCTTTTCATTATTTGAAGTAAAGTTTGCAGCTTCTTGAAAATTTTTACCCGTCATGGATGCATCAATATTAAAAGTCTCTTTAAACGCGTCTTTTAGAAGTAACCATTTCCCAAGAAAGTTGTCTGTATTTAAATATCACTCGCGGGCCCGACCAACTAGTTTTGAAACAGCGTACCCAAATGTAGTAACATCATCCCGCCGTGAAAAATATGCTTTTTCATTCACGAACCGAATCCACTTATTAATTTGAATGTTATGTTTATTTGGATCAAAGTCTGGAATATTTTTCCACGTAAATATGTCAGCACCTACCTGAGCGGCAACATAAGTACTTAGCTGCTTTTGTAGAATGTCAACTCGCTGCTCCAACGTCAAGGGCGGTGTACATGAATCTCGACTGTATTGGTCGATGTGGGCACCGGTTGCAGTACTTTGTTCCAAAGCTCTGGGAATATCTGTCTGGCGACTGCGGGTTCCCGACGAAGATGTTACAACAACTACCGTATCCCAATCTGGGGTTTCCATGGCTTACCGATACATACGAACTTCACAAGAAGATACTAGAAAACCACTTCTGACATATGTTGGACGTAGGAATTTAGGAAATAAGCAGATGCATATACTATTAAACAATGTTCCACAAAAGGTTTTATTAATTAGTTCAGATATAAGTTCACAACTTAAAATGCGCACACACAATGAATTCAAATAATAGAATCAATGTTTCTTAAAGTAAAAATATGCCTATATTTCAAATATATGTTCCTAAATTCAATATCTTAATGGGTATCACTCATAATGTTTAAGCTACGTCTATAAACAAATGGGTCCGCTAGCGACGCCGATGATATCATGGCACATTTTATTAACAATAAATATTTCTCACAAAAAGAGCATTGATTAATTGCACCCGCCGAAATAAGTCTTTGAATTTCATTGGACAAAAATTGCAATTCTTTTGAGGACCACTGTAGTTCCACAGGTACGTAGTTCTGTACAGGTTTTCGTGAAAAAGGAATGGAATCACCTTGAACCCAAGACAATAAAATTTAATCTGATGTTAGTTGTCTCCAAGTACTTGAAAAACTTTTTATTCTACCACATTGATAGTTACCTTTATTGTTTAAATTGCATATTGTCTTATTTATTTATTTATATAATTCATCCAACGGGTGAAACCCAATTACAGGACAAATAACAACAGATTTAAATAAAATATCGATAAATAGAACAATATGGTGTAAGTAAAAGGCACACAAATGACAGAAATATAAACTATAATCAAAATATATACTCTAGTAAAATAAATATATATACATACATACACATATACACATACACATATATAGATACATACACATACATATACACACACATATATATCACAAGTGTAAAACAGAAATATAGACAAGATAGTGTTTAAATGGGGTTTAAGTAAATGTTCTTTATATCAGCAATAGTACAGTTAAATAAATATATCCAGGCTAGCCTCAATACTATTATAATTTAAACACATTTGATGTAGGGGAGATGATTCTAATATATTAATGCGTGGAGTAGGAAGCATGAGTACATTATTTGTTCGAGAATTTAATCTCGGAATTCGATACCTAAGAAGTGATGTGAGGCAGGTGCAGCTGATTTTATTATTGATAATTTTGTGTAAGAACATTATTGAATGCATTACAGGTCTCTTTATTAAGCTACTCATACTAAATTTATTTAAAATAAATTCTTGTTGTGTCCCTCTTATTGGATATGTGCCCTCCAGAATAAAAGTTGCGGACTTAAAAAATCTTCGTTGTACTTTTTCCAAGGACGCTATGTGAATGTTGTAACTAGGACTCCAAACAATGGACGCATATTCCAGTTTGGATCTGACCAATGTAACAAATAGCATACGTAGAGTAGATAATTCAGTAAAATCTTTACTGTTTCTCAAAACAAAACCTAAATTTCTAAATGCACTACTGGTGCATTCCTCGATATGTTTAGAAAAAGTTGCTAAAAGTGCCGGATCCGTAATTCCTGCTGTTTCAACAGAGAGAAGGTGATAGACAGGTTTTCGAAAAACATATTCATACAGAGCCTTGCCAATGTTAAATTATGTTTAGGATGAAAAGTTTCCTACCTAGTGGGAGTTTTTTAAACTGGCTAGACGAAGGACTCCCCCTTTCTTTTATACCGTCACCTTTATTTCCTAAAATAAAACCTGTAATAATTCACAGATTCAGAGGGTAGGTATGCTGTGCAATTCTAATCTCCACACTTAATTAACTATTAACTCAAAACTCGTTGAGCATAATTCAAAGACATTTAATATTTACTCAAAACTCGTTGAGTATTACCCCATTGGGTTAAAAGAAATATTCATCTTCATTGAATATGACATAACTACCCTTTTATGCAGCCTAAGCTCGTTAGGTTATTATTATTATTATATTATTATAATTTTTAATCCATATTTCGGATTAATTCCCAAATCTCGTTGGGTGAAAGGTATGATATATGGAAAATTCGTTGTATAATAAATTAGATTTGCCCTTATATTACCTTAAAAACGTCTCCACATTTGGATTAATTCCCAAAACTCGTTGGGTAGAAGGTGTCAAATATATGCAAAACATGCATAATTTCCTTAAAGGCGTCTCCAGGTTTTAAATTAATTCCCGAAAACTCGTTGGGTGAAGGGTGTCATAAGTATATGTAAAACTCGTTGCATAATAATTTAAATTTACACTTATACATCCTTGAAAACGTCTCCACGTTTGAATTAATTCCCAAAACTCGTTGGGTGAAGGGTGTCATAAATACATGCAAAAGTCGTTGCATTTAATTTTGTTGACCTTTTAGGTAGGAAAGCATGTGCCTTATGATATGTCAAAACTCGTTGATGTTTTTCAAAAAATATTTGTAAATCGGGCCTGCCTAGTGCCTAGGCCATTTCCGAATGCAAAATTCTAAAAAAAAAAAAAATACAACAACTTAAGTTCGATAGTTCATAACCCACAAAGTGCAAAGGAGTTTCAATTGGGTTGGCATTTTCTACGCTTCCGGCAGTTTAATTTTCTGATGTCTCCGAGTATTCTCTTTATTTGGTTTTCTGTCGTTTAATGTCCTTGCAAACGAATCACTTAAAAATTTTAACTGGTTTTTAATTAGTTCAAATGTGCTTTCAGAGGGCGGAATATTAAACATAATATTTTTAGTCGCAAACTCCTCTATAAAATCCTTATTTTACTATAAGGAACGTAACCAGACTGCAACCAACAGCTACTCTCCGGGCTATGTGCCCCGCCGAGCGCTGAATTACAAGTTACAAGTCTGGCGCGTTAAGTGTAATAATTGCATATTACCATCAAAACGCTAATGCTTCGATTGCAACAAACACCAGCCGAAAGACTGGTCCTACTTAAAGGAGCTCTCTTGCCAGCCGTCACACACCACTTGCAGACTGCAGTTTCGAGCTGTTGGCTCTCGTCAGTGCAAGGTAGGCATGTGACGACCGGCACGAGGATCCTTTGACTATTTGGTACATCCCGATATTTTACAATAGCGACATGTAAAATAGTCAGCAGGCGCCATCTAGCGGTACAGTGTGTGTTGCAATCAAAAAATAAATAGCCTGACTGGGCTTAGCATACTTCAAATGTGCTTTCAGAGGGCGGAATATTAAACATAATATTTTTAGTCGCAAACTCCTCTATAAAATCTTTATTTTACTATAAGGAACGTAACCAGACTGCAACCAACAGCTACTCTCCGGGCTATGTGCCCCGCCGAGCGCTGAATTACAAGTTACAAGTCTGGCGCGTTAAGTGTAATAATTGCATATTACCATCAAAACGCTAATGCTTCGATTGCAACAAACACCAGCCGAAAGACTGATCCTACTTAAAGGAACTCTCTTGCCAGCCAGAGCTCTCTTGCACTGACGAGAGCCAACAGCTCGAAACTGCAGTCTGCAAGTGGTGTGTGACGGCTGGAAAGAGAGCTCCTTTAAGTAGGATCAGTCTTTCGGCTGGTGTTTGTTGCAATCGAAGCATTAGCGTTCTGATGGTAATATGCAATTATTACACTTAACGCGCCAGACCTGTAACTTGTAATTCAGCGCTCGGCGGGGCACATAGCCCGGAGAGTAGCTGTTGGTTGCAGTCTGGTTACGTTCCTTATAGTAAAATAAGGATTTTATAGAGGAGTTTGCGACTAAAAATATTATGGTTTTTAACTGGCGTATATTCGTCCTCGGAACTGGAATCTGAAGGTTCTGGTGAAAAATGTCGTTTCTTTTCGTTTTATTAAACTTATGTTTATTCATCGCGTACGTTGCACAGACACGCAAGAATGAAATTACCAATGCACGAGGGGGGAGGGGGGATTTTCTGTCTAGCTTTGAACTGCGTGTCACCTAGAGGAAGAAGAGTAAACTACACAGTGATCTAGAGGAAGGGGCGGGAAGTATAATTATTATTATTGATTGTTCAAATCCTTTAAATCAGAGTGTCAACTTTTAAATGACATATTTTTTAATCAAGTAGGATCAAAGACAACTAACTATCTGGCTAAGAGAGTGATTCAACTTAGAATTTCATCGAAAAATAGAGCTGTGTAGTAGCAGTCCTATAAATTGCAAAATATAAAATGGAAATATGCACAAACATACATTAAAATATTTTACGTACCTTATAGTTCACTTTTCATATTGTAAACAACTTCACACAAACAGAAAATTTTATGTAAATGCTAAACAATAATTGACTGCGCTAATGAGTCACTGATACGGCTGGTCACTTAATTAGATGCGCACAACTAGTATATTAATAAAGATAAATCAACGAAAAGATTGTGTAATAATGTCCCCTTACGAGAAGTTAACAATCTCAAAAAACAGTATATAGAGAGTTTTCATATTAGATTTTGAATGAATGATAATTATCCGCTAGAAGCCAAAAAAGAATCTTTCAATCATTGTTAGAGCAAACCTCCGTACGACCCCCGAGACACCAGCCCCAATCTAACCTAAATATACAGGGTTGAGCAAATGTGTGGAAACACCTGATTCAGGTAGAATTTCTGGTGGCTGGGCTTTGGTTTCTCTTAGGTGGTAGCTCTCCGGGCAGGTCAAGGAAAATGACCCTCTTTCGCGGTTTCAGCATCGCTTTTATATGCACGCATCCCTATGCAAACATGTATAGCGCGAACGAGAGTGAGATTGGCGTTTGGAGACATATAGACAGGACTACCTGAAAATGGCATTTGTTAAGTTTTAGTTACGGGCTCCAATGACTAATAAGGTTCATTATGGCTCTTAACTTCTGTAACATCTGTCTAGAAATGCAACGAGCTAGGATAGCCTAACATTGTTTTTAAAGCTTTTTAAACTTATTCATTTCTGTACAAAATAAGATTATTTGACTTGAAAACTGAAATATTAAGCAAATGCGTATTTAAAACTGATGATTCTTTTTAAATATCATTCCTTGCGACTGTGTTATAAGAAATTGATTATTGATAGATTAAATAAGAGTAATTGAATTTTGATAATAAAGTAAGAAAATAATTTACTACTAATTAAACTTAGGCAATGTATGAAAATAATTTAATTAAAGTATGATTAAAAAGTAGAAATTAAAAAAATGAGAAAAAAATTTAAAAAAATTGCTTTTCTGTAAAAAGTCGTACTAGAAAGTAAAAAATAATGATGTACAACTGCAAGAAAAGCAAGGCGTGCGCACTTTGTAGGTAAAGCGAAATCATGAATCTTAATTAGCATAATCTGTTGTGATTCTAATGTATGTGTGTTATTGTTCTAACATATGTGCGCCTTAGTAAACATTACTCTTCAAACAAATAATTCTTTCCGGACTTGATACGTAATAACAATTATAGGAAAGGTACTCACCGCAACGAATAATAATAATAATAATAATAAGTTTATTCACAAATATATTCAAATATACAATTCAACAAGAGATGGAAGGATTTACACATTTCTTACATAATACTATAAACAAGTGTGAATAAACCAGCTGAACTCACGAAGAACTTTGTCGTGTCCTTGTTTGTGAGTGAGTAGTGTAACTTAATAATCTGATTTTTTTTTTTATATATATAAAAATTACAAACTAAAATAAAATGCTTGTCAATTTAATTTAACAAAAGAAAATGAAAAAAAAGTAGAAAGTAAAAAATAGAAGTAGAAAAGTGGTGACAGATAATCAAAATAGCATTTAGCGAGCTTATTGATACATACATACTTATTGATATATAATATATAGATATAATATACATGGGTGTGCTAGGTAAGTTGTGGTAAATATAGATGATTTACTTTTTGATAATTTTTAAATAGGTAAATTGACAATTAATCTAGGTGTATATGATATTTTCGGGACTGCTTAATAACCATTCTTTGATTTTTATTTTAAATGACTGAGTAATAATAATGTTTTTCATAAGCGGCGGTATCTGCTCATAAAACTTTTTTGCAAGATATACATAATTTTTTTGTCCAATTGTTTTGTTGCATTTAACACCACACGTTTTTTTTCTAGTACTGTATTGATGTTGTAAGCGTTTGATCATATTTTTATTTTTGTGGGTTTCTACAGCTACTGTAAGGAAAAACAGCTGACTTATGTCTAAGACTTTCGCTTCGTTAAACAGGTCACGAGTAGGGTATATTATCGGTCTATTATATATTAGTTTTAGGAACCACTTTTGCAATACATTTAAATTATTAAGGAAATTATCGTTTACTCCTCCCCAACCAATAATTCCATAATTTAAGTGAGATTGAACAAGTGAGTAATATAATATTTTTAAATAATGACTATTTACTATGTCTTTAATAAATTTAAAAATGGACAATAATGGCCTGAGTTTGCGAATAACATTATTCGCATGTTCATCTCACTTAAGATGTCTATCTATGTACACCCCAAGATATTTAAATACTTTGGTTTCTTTAATATGTATTGTTCTATTTGCGGTTTCTATAATTAGTGGCCCGAAGTTCGGAAGGTGATTTACGTATGAGGAAAAAGACATATATTTGATTTTATCAGTGTTCATTGTGAGAAGGTTACTGTCGAACCAATTTTTAATACTAACAAAATCTCTTTCGGCTAAACGTTTAACTTCTTCCCACGTATTTTCTTTATATATTATGGCCGTATCATCGGCGAAACTGATAATATCACCTATAGTAGGCATTTTAAGAAGCTGATTTACATATATACTAAAGAGTAGGGGACCAATTACTGTGCCTTGAGGAATACCAAATTCAACATTTTGCTGAGAACTTAATGTGGACCCTACTTTAACCATTTGTTTTCGACCTTCAACGTAAGACTGCATTAATTTATACCCCAAACCTCTGAAACCCAAATTTGACGTTTTATTTAACAAAATTTCGTGACTCACAGAGTCGAAGGCTTTAGCCAGATCTACAAATATACATAAGCCGCAACGGCGTTCATCTAAGATTTGATATATATTTAATGTAAGGTAAGCAATTGCGTCTTGTGTCGATATTTTTTCTCTAAACCCAAATTGTTTCGGTGATAAAATTTTATGTTTTTCCAAATATTTATTTATTCTAGATTTTAATATTTTTTCAAAAACTTTGGCAACCGTACTTATTAATGTAATTGGGCGATAGTTGGAAATATCTAAGAGGCAACCGCTTTTAAATAACGGTTTAATTATACCAATTTTGAAAACCTCGGGCACTTTCCCAGTTTCTATGATTTTATTCATTAAATGGAAAATCAACGTAGACATAATATCCACAGTATTCTTTAGATTTTCTGGTGTTATTTCGTCTAATCCTGGCGATTTCTTATTTTTTAGTGAGTTAATGATATTTCTTATTTCATTTTGATCTGTTGCACTTATAAAAATTGAATTTGAAATATTTGTATCGTTGTCTCTACTTAAATTGTTGCTATTTTTGGGAATTTCCTCTGCAATTTTTTTTTTTCCGATATTGACATAGAAATCATTAAAAGAATTTGCTCTATCAGCTTCTCTTACTATTATATCTCCATTTGCGTTGTTTAGTTTTTCGACTTTATTGTGCTGAGAACTTCGTTTATTAGTTATTTTATTAAAAAATTGCCATAAGTCTTTGGGGCTGTCTTTATTTCTAGCAATTTCTGCCTTATAGTAGTTAATTTTTACCTTTTTTATTAGTAGTGTTAGTTTATTTTTATAATCATTATACTCTTGTATTTTCTGTGCATCATTTAAATTTTTCTTAACCTCTTTATACAATTTATTTTTCTGGTTTACGGATACTAGGAGACCATCGTTATCCATGATTTAAGTTTGCGTTCTTTGTTTTTAATATTTTTATAGTTGTGTACTTTTCTAAATAGTATTTAAATATATTTATTAATATTTCCGCCATTTCATTTGTATTATTACTTATATAGAAAGGTTCCCAGTTTTCGTTTTTTAACGCGATATTTACTTTGTTATAATCAACATATCTTTTATAATAAACGTTCTCAATATTTGATTTAGCTTTTTTGTTATGATTTATAAGTAGAATAGTAGGAAAGTGATCAGTTATTGGTAGCTTTAGGACAATAGGAACGAAGGTTTCTTGAATATTACCAGATTTTATAAAAATATGGTCAATACATGAGCCATTATTTTCGCTTTCACATGTAGTTTTGTTTATGTACGACGAAAATCCGTGTTCGCTTAACATATTTAAGTACTCGTGTACAGGTCTACTCTGAGAATGGATATTTATATTCATATCTCCAATAATAATATGTGTAAAGTTATTGTCATTCAATCTTATACTTTATAAATATTGACTAAATGCCGCATTAAAATTTATTTCGCATGTTGCTGGCGGTCTATAAATGGATAAGATCGTGAGCTTTTTCCCTTCACAATGAAAACTGATATTTAAAAAGTCATGTATATCATGTCTACATATTTTATGAGACATTATGAGGTATTCTTTAGTATAAACCAATACCCCATCGTTTTGATTTATTTTTCCTTCATTATAAAACATCTTATATCACATATACAGGGTGTTGCACCATGAGAGGGACATAGCTTAATAGGAGGTAGAGAACATCAGTGGTAACCGGAACCTCCCATAGAAATGTCTCATTGGGCCTTTACTACGAAGTTACAGGGCGTTTTATAATTTTTGGCTAAACCTGTTTTTTGTCATAACTTTGACAGGGAATGAAATAACGAATTCATATATGGTACGGCGAATGTACTAACGAGCCCCAAGAGGTACATGTATAAAAAAATATATATCCAGGTCTGGACTCACTATAATTTATGTTTCTTCTTTGCATCAATAAAACATCACCCTGTATATATTTTTTTGAAATTTCGATACGATATTCGAAAAGAGCAAGAAAAAACAAACAAAATGGCCTATTTCATTTTTTTGTTGCACCTTCGTGGTTATTTAAATACGTTGTTAAATGTGCAAGAAAATGGATTACAGAACCCTATTAAATGAGAGGCACGTGAAATAAATAGCTTTATAACTAAAATTTGCAAAAATTCTATTGAGCCTAGGTGGTCTTGGTGAATCCTAATTCCGGCACGTTTTAAAGGTCCATTTTGGTAGAAAAATTGTGGTCCTAATAAGTAATCGGGTATGAAATAACAAAATTTTTAATCAATCACAGTAGGCTTGTTCAAAGTGACAGATAATAAAAAGAAATCTCCTAAACAATTGAATAATTGTTTGTTAGTAATTTAATGTGTCAATAATCCGCATTTAGTTAGTGAAAACTTGTGAAAATATTTTAACTATGCCAGTAAAATTTACAAACGTGGAATATGCTGACATAATATTCATCTATGGTTTCTGCAATGGAAATGGTAGGTCGGCGGAAAGAGAATATCGGCTGCGTTTTCCTGATCGTCGATGCCCTAATCATAAAACCTTTAGTACGGTGTTCCAGTATGCAAGACAACACGGAAAGTTTCCTACTTCTGCAGTTGTGGAGCGTGTTTTACAACAAGGTGTGCAGGAACAAAACAATATTATAAACGTAGTTCAAGAAAACCCAAATATGAGCACTAGACGAATCAGTTTGGCAACTGGTATTCCTCATTGGCGAGTATGGAGAACCCTAAAAAGAGAACGTTACCATCCATATCATATCCAGCAGGTACAGCGTCTTCAACAAGGCGACGATATCCCCGCCTGGCATTTTGTCATTGGTTGTCTAACCATCGCCCAGTCATTTACAGAACCTTATTTACGGATGAGGCACAATTTACAAGGGATGGAGTAAACAATTCACGAAATAATCATAAATGGGCACAGGAAAACCCACATGCGGTACGCCAACGCCGTTCGCAACACAGGTTTTCTGTAAATGTTTGGGTCGGACTTGTGAATAGACATTTGATAGGGCCACGTTTTTTTTAAGAAAGATTGAATGGTGAAATTTACTTTGATTTTCTTCAAAACATTTTACCGAATATGTTAGAAAATATCGGTATAAGAGGCATGTTGTTTCAGCATGATGGGGCCCCACCACATTTTAACCTTCAAGTAAGAGAACACTTAAACAATGTGTATCCTAATAGATGGATTGGACGCGGGGGTCCACATGAATGGCCACCAAGATCTCCTGATTGTAACCCTTGTGATTGCTTTTTATGGGGCCACTTAAAAAACGAGGTTTATAGCATTGAAATTGAAAGTAGACAACATTTAATCCAGCGCATCGTTACAACCTGCGACGAAATACGGAATAATCCAGAAATGATACGTCGAGCAATTGGTGACCTTTCTAAACGCGCAAGAAAATGCACAGAATGTGGGGGAGGACATTTTGAAAATTTACTTTAGTGTCAATTACGTTTTATTTTTAAACACATTTAGTTATTGTTTTGTTATTTATTGTTAATTGAATGGAAAATATTTTATTTATTTAGATTTTAGTTTGTTCTCTTTTCCAATTTTTATTAAGTATAAAATGTTGATGATTTTCTTGATCAAAGTAACTGGTTGCTTAGGCCTAAATGGTTTAAATTATCTGTCACTTTTATTCTTTGAACAAGCCTACTGTGATTGATTAAAAATTTTGTTATTTCATACCCGATTACTTATTAGGACCACAGTTTTTTACCAAAATGGACCTTTAAAACGTGCCGGAATTAGGATTCACCCAGACCACCTAGACTCAATAGAATTTTTGCAAATTTTAGTTATAAAACTATTTATTTCACGTGCCTCTCATTTAATAGGGTTCTGTAATCCATTTTCTTGCACATTTAACAACGTATTTAAATAACCACGAAGGTGTAACAAAAAAATGAAATAGGCCATTTTGTTTGTTTTTTCTTGCTCTTTTCGAGTATCACATCGAAATTTCAAAAAAATATATACAGGGTGATGTTTTATTGATGCAAAGAAGAAACATAAATTATAGTGAGTCCGGACCTGGATATATTTTTTTTTATACATGTACCTCTTGGGGCTCGTTAGTACATTAGCCGTACCAAATATGAATCCGTTATTTCATTCCCTGTCAAAGTTATGACAAAAAACAGGTTTGGCCAAAAATTATAAAACGCCCTGTAACTTCGTAGTGAAGGCCCAATGAGACATTTCTATGGGAGGTTCCGGTTACCACTGATGTTCTGTACCTCCTATTAAGCTATGTCCCTCTCATGATGCAACACCCTGTATAAAACAAATTAATCACCAATAAATAATACAATAGACAATTTCGCCAACGAAATCATGATACCTACGTAAAATTAAAGTAAACAATACCAAAAAAGAATTAAATTAGAATTAATTTAATTCTTTTTCGGTATTGTTTACTTTCAGATTCAATAATATGAAAATCTGGAAAACAAGCCCGTTTTGTTATTTACGTATTGAAAACCAGGTCAACACCTTTAATATCATTAAACCTTACATATGAAAGTAGTTGGTAAGCAATGTAATTTTTTAAAGTTTCCTTCACTAATAAACATTGATTAAAATAATTTTGGGGGATTGCGCTATTCAAGGCTGTGTTGATTAATTCATACCATTAATTTGCACTGTCTTAACCTATGCTATTAATAATAATATTTAATGCATAAAACAACCGCACAATAACACACCTAAGCGTGCGGGATAGACGAACACTCTTAAGTTTCTTTGCCAAGGATTATGGATGTACCAATTTTTGGTATATAGATACATAATTTCTCATCAGAGAACACTTCATTTACGGTGGCCAGGTTGGGTGCATTCTATTTGTTCATAGATGTATTTTATTTTCACCAATTTTGTTGAAATTAATACCCCTTATCTCAAAATTATTGAATTTTCAACCATTTTTGGTATTTTTAAATTTTCTTCAAGATGGCAGATTGGTTTATGAATGTCGTATAAGGTTACACTTCTAAAGAATTTCATTACGAACACGTCAGCATTTACATTCCTTAATCAGCAATAAAACTAAATATCTCGTTGAATCTAAAAATGCATCAAAGTAGGGATTAAAATGAGGAATGGTTGCGAAAGGCTGTCCGCAGGGAGCTGTAATATCACCACCGGAACCTTGTTGTTGATAGCCTCTTGTGCCGCCTCAATTTAGAAGAATTTCACACAATTCGCTACGCAGACGATTTAGCAATAATGCTCAGCGGAAAATTCGAAGTAGTCCTCTGTGAAAGAATGCAGGGGCTCTAAGAATAATTAAAAATGGTGCAGAGAGTACTCCCTGTCAATCCCAGGGAGACGCAGATGATTCTCTTCACAAGGAAAAGGAAGCTAGGAATATTGAAGGCACCTGCCCTTCTGGATACAACAAAGACGTGAAGTACCCTGACGTAAATGACAGAACTAAAACGTAACCAAAGCATACTTTTCAATAAATACACTTTGTTTTGTTAAATTTGAATTTGTCTTTCAAAAAATTATTGAAATGTTTAACGGCACTTTCCTTGAAAACGGTTGGAGTTATCAAGTTCTACCAAGTGTACCTTTTATACGTGAAAATGACGCCCTCATCAAATTTTCTGATCAGAAGTACCACAACATTTCATCAAAAAAATATGAAAAAAATTCATCATCAGATACAGGTCCTGCGGCACCCTCTTTGATCTAACGTGATGTAGTACATAAATTATTGTTTCTTAGAATAAAAAGTTCCTCTAGCAAATTTGGCGAAGCTGTTGAGTTATTGTAAAAAAACGAAAAAATAATTTGAACTTTGACACCCTATACAGGCTGTCCATTTTATTAGGGCACTCGAGAATATCTCACTTAATATCGGTCGTACAAAAAAAATATTTTTACGAAAATTGTGAAGATTTATATAACCTACAAAATGGTTTAGACATTTGAAATCCATGGCCTAGTTTAAGAGTTATGGCGGAAAATATCGAAAATGCGGAAAACGTCTAGGCCAAATATCTCCGTTATTTGAAGAGATACGAAAAAAATTCTAAGGCAAAACAGAGTGTTTCAACGAGGTTTTATCTATTTTTTTTCAAAACCGCTGTTTTTTTAAGATTTACTCTTCAGGCTGGTAAAAAAATTATTTTGAAACGGGCGGGAAATGGCGCCATTAAATAGAGCATTTTTCTCCCTTTTCAACGATATATCACATGCCATATTTATTCATTGGTACTACGTTAGTAATTATAAAAACATTTTTTTTAAACCATCAATAAATTTTTAACAAGCATTATACTTGCCGTGGAGAAGTATGATTAAATAAAACGATAAAATAATTCAATAAGTTGCTCAAATCTTTGCTATAATAAAACATTAACACAATTAAGAAGAATAAAATAAATTCAGCTAAAAAAAACAAATTAATAATAAAAAGAATATAGCACACAGAACATTAATATTTATCTAATCCTCAAAATAATTTTTTAGATATCATATCAAGTGTTCAAAGTGTCCACCGCGATTTCTTATGCACAATCGAGCGCGGCGATGCACTGCATTTAAAATATTACTCAGCATTTCGGGGGTAACTGTAATCCATGCCTGTTGAATTCGAGCTTTTAGGTCCTCTACATTTTGCGGTGTCGTCGAAAACATCTTATCTTTATTATACCCCCATACAAAAAATCCATTGGGGTTATATCTGAAGAACGAGGGGGCCATCGAATAAATCCATTGGTACCTATCCAATGTTAAGGCAAAATTTCGTCTAAATAATCTAGGCAAATCTGGGAATTGTGGGAAGGAGCTCCATCTTGTTGAAAATATTGAAAATTGTGTCGATTCTCTAAAGGTAGGCCATCTAAGAATTCATTAAATTCATTTCTCAAAAAATGTATGTACCTTTGACCTCTGAGGTGACCATCATAAAAATAAGGACCTATTAAATTGGTGCCTAAAATACCTATCCACACATTTATTGAAAAACGATTTTGAAACCGAGTCGGTCTATGCCAGTGTGTATTTTCAGAAGTCCATTCGTAATGAATATTGCGATTAAAAAATCCATTATTGGAAAAATTTGCCTCGTCGGACCAAAGTATTTTACTACATATTAATGCATCGGCACGCTTCTTTTCCAACAGCCACCTACAAAAAGTCGTCCTCCTTGGTTTGTCCCCCATTTGTAAATTGTGAACTTTTTTGGCTTTATAACACCGGTAACCATTTTTCTTTAAAATTTTTCTAGCACTTGTTTTATTTATAAGACAAGCAATTTGAATTTCTCTTAATGACGTTTCCAAATTTTCTGTATTTTTATTTCTTACATAATTAATAACTCGGTTTACGTTATTTACACTATCAGTAACACTGTTCAACCTTGTCTTCTTCTTTAAAAATGAACCATTATTTTTCAGTTTCGTAGCTAATTTTCTGAACAGAGTTTTATTCGGCTGTAGTGCTTGTGGAAATCTGTTTCTATATTCTACTTGAGCTAATCCAGAGTTAAAATTGCATTGGCAATATGTAACGAACATATTATAACGATCAATGTGAGTGAAAAGCGTTTTTGAAAATTCTAAATTCTTAAACGAGTGTGATTGAGTGAGAGTTTAAGTATTAACTGAGATGATCTGTCGAAAAATTAAATTGTCAAGTTTGTTCATAGCCAACTATTTTAAAATAATTGAAATAATAGTGAAATCATGAAATACAAACAAATGAATATTATACTTACATTAATTGGTAAAGATATTTTAACTTTCTGAGCAAGGAGTGACGCTTTTATGGAGGACCTCTATATATTGGCCTAACTGCGAATACTCTCTCTTTCCATAATTGCTCCATGTTGCTTTCTTGATTATTAGTTTGTTTTTGTTACCTGAATTTACTTTATTCTTCTCAATTGTGTTAATGTTTTATTATAGCAAAGATTTGAACAACTTATTGAATTATTTTATCGTTTTATTTAATCATACTTCTCCACGGCAAGTATAATACTTGTTAAGAAAAATTTTATTGGTCATAAAAAAATGTTTTTGTAATTACTAACATAGTACCAATGAATAAATATGGCATGTGATATATCACTGAAAAGCGAGGAAAATATTTTATTTAATGGCGCCATTTTCCGCCCGTTTCAACATAATTTTTTTAACAGCCTGAAGAGTAAATCTCAATATACAGCGGTTTTGAAAAAAATTAGATAAAACCTCGTTGATACACTCTGCTTTGCAAAAAAATTTCGCCTTAGAGTTTTTCTCGTATCTCTTCAAATAACGGAGATATTTGGCCTAGACGTTTTCCGCATTTTCGAAATTTCCGCCATAACTCTTAAAGTAGGCAATGGATTTCAAATGTCTTTAAACCATTTTGTAAGTTATATAAATCGGCACAATTTTTGTAAAAATAATTTTTTTTGTACGACCGATATTAAGTGAGATATTCTCGAGTGCACTGATAAAATGGACAGCCTGTATCTTTTTCCACAACACCATTTTACTAAAACATATTTGATTATATCCTTATATTTTGGCCCAAAGAATCTACCCCTGAACTATAGCCTATTATTAATGGTCCACCCTGTATTCAAAATTATTTTTCAGCAAAGCAGGGGTAATATATTTTACCTTAAATGTTTTTATTAATAAGATATGCAATACATTTATGTAACCACTTGAAATACAAAATTATCACATATTTTGGTCAAGGTTTTCTCGAAGTACTACCCCACTGTGCGATGTGCTAATTTTTAGAATAAATCTGATCACTACACGAATTTTGTATATTGAGTATTTGAATAATTAGGTTAAAGTTCAGAGTTTTAAAAGTGTAAGAGTTTTAAAAATGAATTATTTCGATTGTATTAAAATTATATTATTTATATTATATAAATTATAATTGTGTTGTTAAATCTATAAAAGTAGCAATATTCGGCAATGTTCAGTTAGTATGTCATTATTAAATTATATTGCAAATATAGGTTCCACTGTTTGCATTTTATCAAGTGTTAAATATTTGTTGATAGTGTTTCTACTGCTCTTTTGTGATTTGATCCTATACCGACGATATATTTGAAGGTAAAACATCATTTTTTCGTAATATTACGTGAAATATGTGAGGAAATATCTTGTTTATTTAATAATAAATAGACGTAAGCACAACTAGTTCCAACTACATTAAACTAGCTTTTGTTAAAAACGGTTGTTTGTGAAGTATTTAACGAAGATGACTTTCTTTCTCTGATTTGATCAGGGAACCGTATTCCGATACCAAAATTTTTAAAAAAATGAATCAAGAATAATTTGGATTAAACAGGAAACTTATACTTAAGAGCACCACTTTCAAAGGATAGTAGCTCTCTTAGAAACCATTTGTGAACAGTAGAAACTATTCTTCATATTTGTACAAATACTATGATTATCGAAAGTTAGTGACATCGGAGAGCCCGAACATTCCCTATAATTACTCCAATATACTTTTATTAGTGTATAATGACTATGTCATTTCGACTGTATATCCAACAGTTACCTCCACCACCTAAGCTATAATGACGCTTTGACATTACACTAGATTGATATTTTAGTCATTGAGTGAACTAGTGAATCATTGTTATAAACATTGTAAATATTCTACGGGCTCTAACTCAAACTATTGGTCTCACAAAATTAAATAACCATTGAAAATTTAATTCTTAGCAAAAAAGATAATAATAGATTTGAGTGTACTGTCGTGAGCAGAAAAAAATAGGACAACTTTTTTTTTCTAATGTAAATCTGTCTCTATTTGAATATGTAATAAGTAGCCGAAATAAAACAGATAGAACTTTTAAATTATTTTTTATTTTAATACTGTAGTTATTGCTAAAGTAAATGATGGATGGTTAAGGAGATAAATTGCACTGCGTTATAACATTAACAAAAATTTGGTGTGCAACATTATAAGAATGTGGAGAATTAGAAATCCTGGATCAAAGGACAAAGGATATCCTACTTAACTTAAGAAACTAACTATTAATATTTCGTTTTTGCACCATTTCTATTTCTAACTTCTATAAGTATGTTTCGCATAGAATTAAATAACCGTATACAATAATCATTAGTAATAATATTTTCCCATGCATTATTTACTATTTCCAGTAATTCTTCGGCATTCCGTGGTCTCACAATTCGTTTTTGGATACTTCTTACGAGTAGTCCCCATACTTCTTCCACAGGGTTAAGATCTGGACTATGACTGGGCCAGTTAAGAACATTGATGTTGTTATCTTGAAACCAGTTAGTTACGGTATGAGCAGTATGAACGGAACAATTGTCTTGTTGAAATATGAACTCATTATTAGAAAATAATTGTGATACAGAAGGGAGCATAATATTGTCTAAAATCCTAATATACGTTTCACTATTAAATCGTTCCTCAATATGCCACAAAACACCAGGACCACGTGCCCATATCCAAGCCCACATCTTGGCGGAAAATCTACAACTTTTATCATTGTTAGATATATATTTCTCATCGAATCGAATATTCGGAGGACGGTAAATACGAATACGACCGCTGTGTGTTGACTGGAAAGTTTTTCTCTGTAAAGATTACATTGTTCCAAAAATTTACATCATGCGCTAAAAATTCAAGTGCAAATCCTACTCGAGCTTCTCTATGTTCAGGTTTAAGTAAGTAGTTCTGTGCTGCTGCATGGCAGCGTACCTCCGATTCTCTTACTCGCCGGCGACCAGTACTACTCGATCCAGGAAAATTCGTTCCTTCAGCAGCCTGAATAACTGAGTAAAATGGATTTTCTACTAAAGCATTTACCAATTGCAAATCTTGTTGTTGAGTTGATATCCTCGTCGCCCTGGTCCAGGATTTCTACTAATCGTACCGTTTATTCTCCACTTTCTTAAAATGTTACACACCGAATTTTTGTCAATATTATAACGCAGTGTAATTTGTCTCATTGATCAACCATTTTCTGCTTTAGCAATAACTCCAGATTTAACTAAATCGCTTATATGAGGCATATTAGTTTTTTGCACACTTGCAATAAATTATGACAACTAACTGACAATATTGTCTGAAAGTTATTTGTGGCATTCTACGAATATTCTTTCCTATTATTTGGGTTTTCTACCACATGTATTATTGTCCTCTTCAAATCACCGAATCTACAAAATAATAGAATTATTGGAAAAAAAGCCTCTGCGCCCATGACGTTTACGCCAAAGGAATAGTCAGAGGTTATGTTTTGCAAATAATATAAATTGGAATAAACACAGAAATAATGTACTTTGTTGACGTTTCGGAAAGTAATCTCCTTCCGTTTTCAAAGCTTTTTTTGGAAGAACTCTTATTTTGCTGTGTATGTCAAATACACAGCTTTAAGATTATGTTTATGTTATTTCCATAGATACTTACTACTTACACAGAACATAGAACTGATAATTTTTTCTTTTAGGTAATGTTGAGTTTGTTAACTTCTTCATTTAATATTGGTAGCCAGGTTGTACAAATATCTATAGAACAATTCGATACGCACTTGTCTTTATTTAATAAGATTATTGCTGATTCTTTAATTTTTCTTTTTTTGGTATCTGCTTCTTTTGTTAAAATTTTTGCCGAGTCCCAGTTTATTCTGCTGTGTATTTGACATACACAGCAAAATAAGAGTGCTTCCAAAAGAAGCTTTGAAAGCGGAAAGAGATTACTTTCCGAAACGTCAGCAAAATACATTATTTCTGTGTTTATTCCGATTTATATTATTTGCAAAACATAACCTCTGACTATTCCTTTGGCGTAAACGTCACGGGCGCAGAGGTTTTTTTTCCAATAATTCTATTATTTTGTAGATTCGGTGATTTATTCTTGAAGAGGACAATAATACATGTGGTAGAAAACCCAAACTGACAATGTCACAAAAATTAAAGTTAGATGTACACAACTAGATTTTAGCAAAATACCGTTATAAGACTTGTCCTATTTTTTTTTGCTCACGACCGTACCATGAGTAGTTTAAAGGATATATAAAAAATATTTGACGGACTGTAGTTCGTAAACTAATAAGATAAAAATTGTACACATTTTAGTGGACTACAAGATTGTTATTGGTATACAAAATACTCAAACATGTTATAGATAACGCAAAATCATCACATATTGAAAATTAAATAAATTGTGCCGAGAATAAAATTAAGAAAATATCTGACATAATATCTAATTTTACAGACCATAGCAAATTGGATTAGGAACCTTTAACACTAACCGAAAACATGAGATTAAAAATAAATAATCAACAAGAAGTAACCGAAAAATTAAAAGTTTCTTTCACAAAAGCGATATACCCAACTTAACCATAAAGCTACCCTCAATAATTATGATACTTACTTAAAAAAAACTAAAATAATAAATTTTGTTTATTTCATGTTGAGGTTGAGGTGAGGTTTTTTGGCGTTAGGCATAGTGTGCCACAAATAATTTTTACTACCAGAACTGCACAATGCTTTGTCAGGAGACCTGTGATTGCGCGTAACTGATTTGTGGTAAGTAACAGCAGTTCTTCAATCTTCTTTCGAGATGGTCCTTTAATAAAGGTTTTCCCATGTTGGTGTTCGGTTACTTTATCCGAGTAATCTTTGTGTTGTTTTTTGACCCATTTCCTTATTTGGCCTCGTATAGTGGTTTTAGGCACTAGCGGGATCGGTCTGTGCCAATATATGGGGGTTAACGATCCTTTCCTTGCTAGCTGGTCAGTTTTCTCGTTGCCTCCGATAACAGAGTGTCCTGGAACCCACACTAGAGTTATCTCGTTGTGATCTGCCAGGGTTCATAGTTCTTCTCGGTATTCCCATACCAGTTTAGATATCACTTCCGGATTTGATAGTGCACTTGGCGCTTGACTGTCTCTTAATATGCCGATCCGCATATTGCTATAGGCCCTCAGATTAATTTCCCTTATCGCATATATCTCATGCAAGTCAGAAGTATACAGGGTGTTGCATCATGAGAGGGACATAGCTTAATAGGAGGTAGAGAACATCAGTGGTAACCGGAACCTCCCATAGAAATGTTTCATTGGGCCTTCATTACGAGGTTGCTGGGTGTTAAATAATATTTGGCCAAACCTGTTTTTTGTCATAACTTTGACAGGGAATGAAATAACGGATTCATATTTGGTACGGCTAATGTACTAACGAGCTCCAAGAGGTACATGTATAAAAAAAAATATATCCAGGTCCGTACTCACTATAATTTATGTTTCTTCTTTGCATCAATAAAACATCACCCTGTATATATTTTTTTGAAATTTCGATACGATATTCGAAAAGAGCAAGAAAAAACAAACAAAATGGCCTATTTCATTTTTTTGTTACACCTTCGTGGTTATTTAAATACGTTGTTAAATGTGCAAGAAAATGGATTACAGAACCCTATTAAATGAGAGGCACGTGAAATAAATAGTTTTATAACTAAAATTTGCAAAAATTCTATTGAGCCTAGGTGGTCTGGGTGAATCCTAATTCCGGCACGTTTTAAAGGTCCATTTTGGTAAAAAACTGTGGTCCTAATAAGTAATCGGGTATGAAATAACAAAATTTTTTATCAATCACAGTAGGCTTGTTCAAAGAATAAAAGTGACAGATAATTTAAACCATTTAGGCCTAAGCAACCAGTTACTTTGATCAAGAAAATCATCAACATTTTATACTTAATAAAAATTGGAAAAGTGAACAAACTAAAATCTAAATAAATAAAATATTTTCCATTCAATTAACAATAAATAACAAAACAATAACTAAATGTGTTTAAAAATAAAACGTAATTGTGACACTAAAGTAAATTTTCAAAATGTCCTCCCCCACATTCTGTGCATTTTCTTGCGCGTTTAGAAAGGTCACAAATTGCTCGACGTATCATTTCTGGATTATTCCGTATTTCGTCGCAGGTTGTAATGATGCGCTGGGTTAAATGTTGTCTACTTTCAATTTCAATGCTATAAACCTCGTTTTTTAAGTGGCCCTATAAAAAGTAATCACAAGGGTTACAATCAGGAGATCTTGGTGGCCATTCATGTGGACCCCCGCGTCCAATCCATCTATTAGGATACACATTGTTTAAGTGTTCTCTTACTTGAAGGTTAAAATGTGGTGGGGCCCCATCATGCTGAAACAACATGCCTCTTATACCGATATTTTCTAACATATTCGGTAAAATGTTTTGAAGAAAATCAAAGTAAATTTCACCATTCAATCTTTCTTCAAAAAAATGTGGCCCTATCAAATGTCTATTCACAAGTCCGACCCAAACATTTACAGAAAACCTGTGTTGCGAACGGCGTTGGCGTACCGCATGTGGGTTTTCCTGTGCCCATTTATGATTATTTCGTGAATTGTTTACTCCATCCCTTGTAAATTGTGCCTCATCCATAAATAAGGTTCTGTAAATGACTGGGCGATGGTTAGACAACCAATGACAAAATGCCAGGCGGGGGATATCGTCGCCTTGTTGAAGACGCTGTACCTGCTGGATATGATATGGATGGTAACGTTCTCTTTTTAGGGTTCTCCATACTCGCCAATGAGGAATACCAGTTGCCAAACTGATTCGTCTAGTGCTCATATTTGGGTTTTCTTGAACTATGTTTATAATATTGTTTTGTTCCTGCACACCTTGTTGTAAAACACGCTCCACAACTGCAGAAGTAGGAAACTTTCCGTGTTGTCTTGCATACTGGAACACCGTACTAAAGGTTTTATGATTAGGGCATCGACGACCAGGAAAACGCAGCCGATATTCTCTTTCCGTCGACCTACCATTTCCATTACAGAAACCATAGATGAATATTATGTCAGCATATTCCACGTTTGTAAATTTTACTGGCATAGTTAAAATATTTTCACAAGTTTTCACTAACTAAATGCGGATTATTGACACATTAAATTACTAACAAACAATTATTCAACTGTTTAGGAGATTTCTTTTTATTATCTGTCACTTTGAACAAGCCTACTGTGATTGATTAAAAATTTTGTTATTTCATACCCGGTTACTTATTAGGACCACAGTTTTTTACCAAAATGGACCTTTAAAACATGCCGGAATTAGGATTCACCCAGACCACCTAGGCTCAATAGAATTTTTGCAAATTTTAGTTATAAAACTATTTATTTCACGTGCCTCTCATTTAATAGGGTTCTGTAATCCATTTTTTTGCACATTTAACAACGTATTTAAATAACCACGAAGGTGTAACAAAAAAATGAAATAGGCCATTTTGTTTGTTTTTTCTTGCTTTCGAATATCGTATCGAAATTTCAAAAAAATATATACAGGGTGATGTTTTATTGATGCAAAGAAGAAACATAAATTATAGTGAGTCCGGACCTGGATATATTTTTTTTTTATACATGTGCCTCTTGGAGCTCGTTAGTACATTAGCCGTACCAAATATGAATCCGTTATTTGATTCCCTGTCAAAGTTATGACAAAAAACAGGTTAGGCCAAAAATTATTTAACACCCAGAAACCTCGTAATGAAGGCCCAATGAGACATTTCTATGGGAGGTTCCGGTTACCACTGATGTTCTCTACCTCCTATTAAGCTATGTCCCTCTCATGATGCATCACCCTGTATTGTTCACATTTTAATATGGTAAACTGTGAGTTATATATGCTCCAGTGCATTGTTCAGTCCTTGGCCCGTTTGTAAACTAGTTAAGTTCCCCAGGCCTTTTGCTGTAGTCGTCCTCATTCCATATTTTTTTCGTGGGAGCCATCTAACTATTTTTCCGGAAACACTGCAGCCTCTTGGCCTTATTGTGCTAATCTCTCAATTTCTTTATGACACCCATTCCAATATTCTAGTCCCTTGTACCAGTTTGTACACGCCTAGAATTGATTGAGTGTCATAATCTTCTGAACGTGGTCTTGGTTGTCCATATAGAGCCTGTCTCCAATAATCCATAGAATCACATTTAGTCAGGATGTGATAAACTCTTTCTGTTGACCGATTGCATTGTCTGCATTTTACGTCTTCATTGTACATGCCTATTCTGTACAGATGTCCTTTCAGAGTACAATGTCCTATTAGGAGACATGTAATTATGCGTAAGTGATTCCTGCTCAGCAGCAGCAGTTCTTCAGTCTTCTTTCGAGATGGTCTTTTGATAAAGGTTTTCCCCCGTTGATACCCGGTTATTTTATCCCAGTATTATTTGTGTTGATTTTTGACCCATTAATTTATTTGGCCCCTTATGGTGGTTTTAAACACTCCCAGGGTCGGTTTTGGGCCAATATATGGAACTGATGATCCTTTTCTTGCTAGCTCGTCAGTTTAAATGTCACTTTTGGGTCTGACAATGCCCTTAGAGACACCTGACTGCCTGTTAATATGCTGATCCTATAGGTTCTCACATTATTTTCTCTCGTACAATGCCATATCGCATATATCTCTGCCTGAAACCAGAAGTATATTGTGATATGGTAAACTGTGAGTTTCTCATATCACTATATATGTCAGTTCCATTGGCTTGTTCTATCTTTGACCCGTCTGTAAACCAGGTAAGTTCCCCAGGTCTTTTGCTGTAGTTGTCGAATTTTTATTCACTTCGATCCAATCATGTAGTCCGTTCTCATATCAGATATGCTAACCTCTAGTTGGTTCCTGATTTGGTTATGCCCCAATCCAGCATAAATGCTACTTGGCTCTTTCTTCAGTCTCAAGTATCCCATTCTTGCCTCCCCCATTATCACAAAGTGAAGAGGAGGGAGGTCTAGTAGGACTTCTATTGCTGCTGTTGGTGTTGTTTTCATAACCCCCGTTATCTCTAAACAAGCAAGTCTTTGTACCTTACTTAGTTAAGCAACAGCGGTGCGTTGTACCATCTTTGTCCACCATACCAAAGATGCATATGTGACCATGAGTCTGACCACCATGATGTACATCCAGTCCGCCATGCTGGGTTTTAACCCCTATGTTTTACCATGAGTGCGTCTAGTCAACATAAGCGTTGTTTCCGCTCTCTTTTTGGTTCTTTGAAGCTGTTGGTTCCAGGTAAGTCTAGAATCTAATATTACTCCTAGATACTTTACCTCTCCCGACAGTTGTATTTGTTCACCTTTGGGAATTAGTGGTCCAAGCCCCTCTAGTTTTCCTTCTGGTGAATGCTATTACTGTCGACTTGGAAGGACTAATATTTTTCTAAAGCCTTTAGTACAAACGACATCAGGCTTATTGTTCTTTGAGACTTTGCACCATTATTCTCCAGGCTTTAGGTATGTACCCAAGTGTTTTACTTCGATTCACGATTTTTTCATATCACAGAGTTGTAGTAGTTCTACTTAGTTACGCCATATTACGTTTAACCCGATTGAGTTAAAGATGTTTTAAATACTCACGAAGCTGGTTCTCCATGAGTTGAGTAACTTTCGACAGACATGGTCAATAAGTATATTCACTTTAGAGAGTGCTATATTGTAAATTTTTTTCATTATTTGGGAATAGCGAGTTTAGAAAGCAATAACGTATTATGTTAGCAATAAATGGCAACAACAACTGCATATATAGCTTTAAACCAAGAATCGACATTTTGTTTTAAAGTCGCGTGGAAAGTGTATACGAAATTAATTGAAACCGTATAAAAACTAAAAGCCGGCAAAAACAGTCGGCATCTCTTTATTATACACGGGTGGAGGCAAATAGAAATGCTTGTCATAAGAAAATGATAAGATTTTCGGGCGTTATTATGTTATCCTCTGTTTCAAATGGTCTCCAGAAAGCCATGGTAAATTAGTAAATAATTAAAATATTTCACCTTTTATATAGTAGTAAATATTTATAAATATGAACAATAAATAACTAAAGAACAATAGACAAAGAATTTATAATGTATTTTACAATTTTCGTAAGGTAGATTTCATAGGGCTGTATGAAAGTTTAACTCATATAGACTGGAGCTTCTTAAATAGTTATACCGATGTCGACAGTTCTTGCGATGCTTTTTATACAAAACTGTATGACTTGCTTGATACCTTCGTACCTAAAACCAAACCTCATAAACGAATGTACCCACCTTGGTTTAGTGCTATCATTATAAAATGTATCCGTCTTAAATATAAAGCCTGGAGAGACTATAAAAGATATAAAGACCCCATCGCGTTACAAGAATTCCTATTCTTAAGGCAAAGAATTAAAGCCGATATAGAAAACTCTTATAAAGAATATTGCAGTCGTATTGAAAGCAATATAAAAAATAACCCCAAAGAACTATGGCAATTTCTTAACAATAAAAAAAATAATAATGGTATGCCAAACAATATGATATATAACAATAGTTTGGTAAATGATCCAAAAAACGTTGCAGATGCTTTTGCAGACTTTTTTCAGAGTTCTTATACAGATAGCACTCATTTTGAAGTTACCTCTCAAAATATCCTAACCGATAGCTTACATTTAAAGCAATTTAGTGAAACTGAAGTACTTAATAGTCTTAAAAAATTTAAACCCAAAGGTACTGTTGGCCCGGATAAAATACCTGCTTTTTTTCTACGAGACTGTGCATGTCTTTTTGCAATACCACTTACCATAATATTTAATCTCTCCATTAACACATCTACGTATCCCTCTTCTTGGAAGTTCTCTAAAGTAATACCTGTATACAAGAAAGGAGGGAAAAACCAAATTGAAAATCATAGACCCATTACTATTATCAATAATTTTTCTAAGTGTCTTGAAATGCTTCTCCATGATTTCCTCTTTTTTCATTTAAAAAACAAAATCACACCTAAACAACATGGTTTCAGGAAGGGAAGATCCACAACTACGAACTTATTCCGTATAACGCAATTCATAACTGATGCTTTTGACACCGGTCTGCAGGTGGACCTTATATACACTGATTTCTCGAAGGCATTCGATAGCCTCAATCATGGTATTTTGCTTAACAAATTAGATCTTTTTGGCTTGTCAAAAAATATATTTTTTCAAATCTTACGTTGAAGACAGAAAACAGTTTGTACAATGTTGCGGCCAACAATCTACTGAGATATCTGTCACCTCTGGGGTCCCTCAAGGATCTATACCGGGACCATTATTATTTAATATATACATTAATGATATCATAAATGAGGTGGAAGCAAATTGTTTATTATAGGCAGATGATATGAAACTATACACTGCTATTAACTGCTCTGATGACTGTAATAAGCTACAGTTAGCATTAAACAAAATTAATAACTGGTGTACATCAAACAGTCTGCCTCTAAATCCTTCCAAATGTAACGTAATGTCCTTCTCTCTGAAACACAATGTCATAAAATATGACTATACCATTGATGAAGTTTCCCTGCATAGGCCTAACACTATACGTGACCTTGGCGTAATTTTTTATTCTAACCTATCCTTTACAGACCATATAAATGATATAGTAACAAACTCCTTCAGATCTCTTGGCTTTGTGATACGGAATACACGCGAATTTAATGATATTAATATCAAGTTATTATACTGCGCCCTTGTTAGACCTCGTGTGGAATATGCCTCCATCATATGGTGTCCTCACTACAATATTCATGTGCAAAATATAGAAAGAGTTCAGAGATGTTTTTTAAAATATCTCAGCTTCAAAAATGATAATTTATATCCACCAATTGGTTTTCCGCATAAAGAATTACTGTCTAGGCACTCTTTCGACGCTCTTGAAGATCGCCGTATTATTGCCCAACTAGTTTTCTTACGCAATCTAATAACTAATGACATTGACAGTGAGGAGATTCTCAACTAGTTGAATTTCTCAATTCCCCATGTAATATTACGGCAATCTCCTACTTTCAATCTCCAAACACCCCGTATTAATGTACTGAAATTCTCACCGCTTCATCAAATTTGCAACAATTATAACTCTGTCCAAACCAAGTTTGGTTTGTTCAACTGCAATGCGGCCTTGATAAGAAACCTAAAACTATACCGTCTATATACGTACTATATAGTGTGTACCGACGTTTATTATATCCGAACTTCTAATAATTTAGCGGCACTTAGTTTTTAATTCTTAGCACTTTTTGTATTATTTTTTCTAATATTTCTTTTGTTACTGATTATTATTAGTTAGTATTGTTATAAATATCATAACTCTGTATTGTACCCATTCAGTAATTGGTGTTATACTGTTGAATGGTGTAAGTTAAATAAAATAAAATAAACTCCTACGCTTGATATTAAAATAGGTATTTATACACTGCACTGGCACATTGACAGCACACCTCATCGACTTCTGAGAAACGATTTACGAGTTTTTTATGCTAGTAGGCCTGTCCGTTTTATTATCTTTAAACCAGTGCAGTCGTAGATGGTTCATTCAGGCTGATTACATTGCCAGCCTCGGACTCGCCTGCACAGTTTCAACTACCGTTCGAATCTCGATACCATTGCTAAATATATAGGACAAAATATCAAGTTCAGTGCGCACGGTCCTGTGTTTTAACGCTGACCAGTTTCAATTTTGCCCGTATAAAGTATATTGTCTTTATATTCATAATATTTTTGTAACGATAACATTTTTTAAAATATTTGAACTCATATTGTTTATATACTTATCATTTTTCTTTGACAATGAAAAGCAAAGACATATTTGCATATTTGCCCTGGCTTTACTGTTGTTATTGCTTTTACAGTTTTATAACAGTACACATAGAGCATAGATTGGGCCAATATATAAATTTAAATTAGTCAATTTGAGTAATTTTATTCAAAAGTAACTGCTCAGTTTGTTTATAAACAACGTGTTATATTTTATATTTTTCGATAGTTAACATTTGTTCATAATTTAAGTAGATATAATTCATGACGTAACATAAATGAATGTCAATAAAAATTCATTCATATCTAGGAAAATTAAATGTTTTTAATTATCATTTTTTTTTCTATATACTTTACTACACTAATTATTCGCATTTCATCATTTTCAGTGAAGGGGTTAAAATGGTGAAACAAGATGAAATATCGGATAAAGTTAAAAATACGCAAGACAGACCAATTTCCAATTTCAACAATATGACAGAACTACTTAGAAATATAAAACCAGGGGAGGAAATTGTTATTTCAGGTAAAAATAAATGTTACTAGTACATCAGAAGAGTTTATGATTAATGGAACTTGAAGATTAAAATTATGAATGTGATATTTTTACTTTTTATTTTAGGGATCTCTGGCTCTTTTCCGAACGCCGAAAATGTTCATGAATTCAAGGAAAACTTATTTAATAAATTCCAAATGCCTGAAGAGGCAAGGTGGAAAAACTTCGTACATCCAGAGGTACCTAAACGTTCAGGAGTTATTCCCAATATTGAAAAATATGATGCTGGATACATGGGTAAACTGAATATTCAATATGTCAACATTAAGACTAAGCGGCTAAGAGATTTGTTTTAATACGCTGTATATTAGCTTCACCTGTATGTTTGTTTGTTTGTATGTATGTAACTTTTTCAATCTTTGAACGTGATTCTCGCCCACTTCGAAACGTCAGATTAAACTGAAACTTTGCACACTTATCTAGGGCCGATGACGATACAATAATTTGACAACTTTGTCCTGATGTCCTCACCAGGATCATCAGGATAAAATAAAATACAAAACATGACTAATCTATTGTCGATATTTGCCGGAGGCGCCTCAGTTAATAATATGACGTATTTGTCGTTGTGTAAACGCTAGTTCCAACTTTAATACATACATTATGATGTAATATTAATTACTAGCGGATACTCAGCGATTTCGAAAAGCAGGATGAATGGCATAACTAAAAAAAATCATAGTTTTAAAAAACTAACAAATACGCTTTAATAGCAAACCGAACTAAAAAGTAAAAAATAATGTTTACATATTTTAAATATTTTATTGTAAAAAGCGTGGGGTGCAATAAAAATATAGTAAAAAGCACTATTTTCGCTAAAACTCTCGAAATACTTTTGACTAGAGAATCATTCATGAATTTCTAATAAAATCGCAAGTATTTCAAAAAGTTGTAAATTTAACCCCCACAATGCTAATATCAGAAAAAAGGGAATTCAATTTTACACAACTTGAAGTAAAAAAATATAGGGTGTTCTATTTGACCTAAACAAGAATTCGCGGTTTGAAGTTGACAAAATGTAACGCGAAAAACGGAACACTTGGTATGATATTATTGAATTTATTTCAGTTGTGGAACGTAGTTCTCTTTGTGTTCTTTTTACGTGACAAGAAGCAAATGAGGACTTTTACACGAAGAAAGTTATAACGGTTCTTAAAAACCGTTGCACCTGTCAAATTTTCTATAAAATATCAAATATCTCTGAAACGGCTAGGTTTGTTTAGGTATAGGATATGCTACATATTTTCGACCCAGAATTTTATGCTCTTTTAGAAAACCCTAAAATATATAGGGTTTTCTATTTGAAATGAGCAAGTTGGTATCGACTTCCGGTATAAGCGGAAGTGCCAGCTACTTGTAATTATTTTAGTTGGATTGGCCACACCGACATTAGTAATTATCTAAATTTTCAAAATTTTCTGTTGCGTACTTTTCTCTATATCGATCGATTCAGTTCCCGGTTAGACACCCTGTATATAAAAACCTCTTCCGACGGCATTTTTACGTGAAGCACGCTTTTCATGCAAAAGTTTCCCAAAATTAAAAAAAGTCTGTCGTAATGAAAGAACAGCGCTGAATATTTACCTAAGTATCTCAATAAAAAATCACGTTGAATCTTTAATTCTAGAAATTAAAATTTTTTATCCTATTTAACCGACTTTCTAACTGTTATAGTAATACCATTCAATATAGAGAGTAGCCACCCTATATAGTACCGATTCAACTGGTTTTTTATACATTTATCCAAAAGAAACCTCCTGTATCACAGTACTGACAATTCCTCTAATCTGATCCATTATACAGACATACAGGATTCAATTAGAAGAGGAACTAATCCGAAGGTGCGAGAAATGTGTCGAGGTTCGAGGGCGGAATTTTGAGCAATTATTAAATTAAAATGAAGCCATATTTTAAATTGATCTTATCTCCTATTTTAGTTCATGCCATATCTTCAATTCGATTAAGAGTTGGTCGGAGTGTATTAGTCACCAATGCTTCCAATTTTAATTGTAAATGACTTCACGTCAATAAAATGACGCAGCTGAATGTACGGTGTGCTTGGAAGGCGAGAGATAGAGATGTAGTAGAATATGACATTGAACAAATTAATTATACCTAATCTTTAAATTTCTCTGTGCATTTGAGGACATTAGGGCTAATTTTATTTTAGTTCTACAAAAGAGAAAATGTTTATTTTAATGATACCTATGCGGGACGATAAAAATAATTTTTGCAAATCGATAATAGAAGAAAAAAAAATAATTTTTTTATATATACTTTTTTTCTCTCATCGTCCCACATTGTAACATGTTTTTAATGTCTTTTAGTGAAAACCGTTTTTTAAAATAATGATTTACATGAGAGTAATTTGCACCGTCTTTCCGGTTTATATCCGGAGCGCTCTTAATACGCATGTTACAGTGTTGTGTTATTTAGCGTTTTTGTGGATATCGAGTAGCAAATGTGCTGCAAGTTCTTGATATTACTTTATCACATTCTCCATAAACAATAAACAAGTTTAAAAAGTTTTCGTTGATATAATTTAAACGTGGTGGCATTTTTTGACATAAGATAATGACTGATTGTTTCTAATCATGCCTATTTTGATGAAATGATTACAACAATTCATGAATTTCTAATAAAATCACAAATATTTCAAAAAGTTGTAACTTTAACCCCCACAATGCTAATATCAGAAAAAAGGGAAGTCAATTTTACACAACTTGACGTAAAAAAATATAGGGTGTTCTATTTGACCTAAACAAGAATTCGCGGTTTGAAGTTGACAAAATGTAACGCGAAAAACGGAACACTTGGTATGATATTATTGAATTTATTTCAGTTGTAGAACGTAGTTCTCTTTGTGTTCTTTTTACGTCCATTATACAGACATTTAACTTCCTTAAATAATATGTTTCTAATTCAGGGGTCCATGCAAGACAGGCCAATGCGTCTGACGCGATGTGCAGAATATTGCAGCAAAAAGCTATCGAAGCAATTATGGATGCAGGGCTTCATCCTTCAGATTTGGAAAATACAAATACAGGTGTTTACATCGGAACTTGTGCAAGTGAGACTGAAAAGGCACTGTTCTTTGACGAATTGAGGCCTGAATCATATGCGTGGACTGGGTAAGCAAAAAAATAACAAAAATTATATAGAATAGATTATACAATGTTGGAAAAAAAAGTCTACCCTAGCGTGTACCTTGTGTTTAAAATAGGGTTCGTATTTCAAGCGATAGGTCTTACAAGTAAGAAAGAAAGTTACATTGAACATATGTCAATTTCTAATGGAGTTACAGCCCTCAAAGTTCTATTGAAAAGGAGCTTTCAAACACCTTCTAATAAATGTGATTTCTTAGCAAATGTTACTTTTTAGGGACTTTGCTTATGGGAATTTTGAAAGAAATATAATGATAATTATTGTAACATAATGTTAAGTTTGCAATTGAAATTTCAGGACTACAAGGTCGATGCAGGCTCACAGACTTAGTTACTTTTTGAAATTAAAAGGACCCTCCTTTACAGTTGATACGGCTTGCAGTAGCTCATTGTATGCCCTTGAACATGCTTTTAGAGCCCTTATGCTGGGAGACGTTGATAATGCTATTGTAGCTGGAACAAATCTATGTCTGCATCCTTTCGTGGCTTTGCAATTTGCTAGGTAAGTTTTACATATCCTAAAGTATATTAAACTTAATGTATACGCAAATATAGAAACAGTAAAATCGACAAATATTTAATGTCCTGTGCTTTTCTGTATTCTAAGTTTAGAATGAAACATTCAACAGCCATGCGAATCGTATATTAACATTACCGAACCGCAATAAATATATTGTATTATGCCAATTAAGAGAAGGAACATGTTTGCAACTCGTTCTACAACTATTTCTCTAAAAGATGAGCTGCTTATAATTTGGTACAAGCACAAATTTTGAAAATGACGGAGTCTTTCACTTAAAATTGTTTACGCCAAATAGGATGTTAGATCTATTACCAAATTCATGAAACTATGCGCCGTCTCTGACTTTTCTTTCGTGAATTTTAACTTTTGAATGGGTAAAGGTAGCTCAAAATATTCACCAACGAATTCTCCACTTTAATTGTCATTCTTGTAATGCAGGTGGAAATATGGTCCAAGTATGTTATAACACAACCCCCAAGGGACAGATTTTCATTGAAAATCCCCTGTATTTTTTTTTTTTTTTTACTTACTCAGTATTTAAATGTATATAATCCCTGAGCTATATGTCAAGCTCAACAAAGAAATTAAGATTCCAAACATTCAATTTTATTGAATTTATACCTAATAACTCTATCTACCAGAAAGTCTGTAGAGAATAAAACTCAATACGATTGTAGTACCTCATTCTAACAAAAATAAGTTTATAATAGAATAATAATACATTTTAGACTAGGAGTGTTAAGTATGGATGGTTCCTGTAAGGTTTTCGATGAAACGGCAAATGGTTATGTTAGAGCGGAAACTATTGGAGTAATATTGTTGCAAAAATTGAAAAATGCTAAAAGATCGTACGCCCAAGTAATGCATGCCAAAACAAATTGTGATGGATATAAGGAACAAGGAATAACTTATCCTTCTGGAGAAGCACAAATAGCCCTATTAACTGGTTTTTATAAGGAATGCAATGTTAAACCTAATAATTTAAGTTACGTGGAAGCACATGGGACAGGTAAACTTTATTCAGTAATGACGTTTTTTCTAAAATTGCTATTAACTACTAACCTAAAACATGAATATCGTTGTCAATGCTCACCTACTAGCTGCGGTAGTCATTTAAATATGTATAACAAAGCTAACTAACTAGACACTATTACAGGTACTGTTGTTGGAGATCCGGAAGAATGTCTTGCTATCGATACAGTTTTAACAAAAAATCGGAAAGTGCCCTTACTAGTTGGATCTGTAAAATCTAACGTTGGACATTCAGAACCATCGTCAGGTATCTCCGCTGTTATAAAAGTAAGCAAAGTTCCTTCTTGAAATTGAATTATTTGAAGTTACTTTCATAAAATAAATTTTCCTTAAACATTTCAGTGCATTCTTGGATTTGAAACTGGGTTCATTCCTCCAAATATTAACTACAATACGCCGAGACAGGATCTAAAGGGAATTATTGAAGGAAGGATGAAGGTAGTTACAGATAAAATGCGATTTGAAGATAATAGAGGACTAGCGGGTAGGTATGCTTGTGTTTGTTAACATGATTGTGCATAACTTAAATTTGAAATTTGTCACTAAAATTAATTCGAAGGCTACAATGATAGTATCTAATCCGATAAAACTGGTGGTAATAAATAATCTCGCCTGTCGACTGCGACTACTCATTTCCCTCATTATTATTATTATTATTCTGGACCAGCCTTAATCATTTACAGATCATATCATCATGCTCGCTGAGCACACTGTGAAATGACATCATCATCCACTGTCATGGCACCATTAAAAAAATATACTGTACATTAATGTGATATGGTTGATAGAACTATCTGCGATATCATAAATTGCCACCAGCACACTTAAAGAACGTATTTTATGTATTTCAGCTGTGAACAGTTTTGGATTTGGAGGAGGAAATAGTCACGTATTACTCCACTGGAATTCAAAAGAAAAAATTAATCACGGATTACCCAAAGACGATGTTCCCAGATTAGTATGTGTTAGTGGGAGAACAGAAGACGCAGTTACTACATTATTGGATGAATTGGAGACCAATGAAGTTGATGTTGAGCATATTCGTTTACTGCATAACATATTTAGGTCAGTTTTTAGTAATTCTAACAATATTTTACTACGCATACTGTACTTTTTCTTTTATGATATTCTATCTGAAGTACTGTGTTTCAAATCCTAATACCAGACCAGAAAGCTATGAAAAACGGTCCCCTAACAAACAAACAGTCTGGTACACTGACAATGCCAAGGCAGGCAGGGGGTCGGAGCTGCGATACAGGGACAAGTAAAACCAGTATCCTAAAAAGTCTAGTAAAATATGCAACAGTATTTCAGGCTGAAGTGACGACTATACATTGTTGTACTAAGGAGATAAATGAAGTAAGGCACCGTTAATTAATCGATCGTCATCTTCTCCGATAGTCAAGCGGTGATAAAAGTGATGAGTTCAATGAAGAAAAGTTAGAGATTAATATGGGACAGTTTGATCGCCCTTTATAGAACTAGGGAGTCAATGCAACGGGAATCGAAAAGCCAGATGAATTGGCCAAAGAAGACGCGCTTAAAGTCATTCTACGGCATGGCAAAGTTATACATACGAATAGATATTAATGAATGGGTGCACAATGAATCTGTAGAATGGTGGCGGAATTTCTCAGAGACAAGCCAAATAGTTCATTAACGAATGATCGGCTAAATTTACGAAATACCTATCAAGCTAGAACAGGAGACAATTAGAATACTGGCAGGCACATTGCCAACTTAATAGATGCATCAGTTTAATGGGCCTCGCCGAGGACACAACATGCAGAATCTGACAAGGGTAAGAGGAAACTCATGTTCAGCTACTGTGCCACTACGAAGGCCTAGCAAGACTGAGATGTCAATTGCTCGGGGAGAAAGAAGCAGATGCAGGCAACTGCACTAAAGGGCAGTGCGTGGAGTCTAGTACAAAAGACAAAGTTGGATAAGATACTATTATAAGAAAATGTATCCAGGAGCACTACAATAGATCTGTAAAATTGGCTGTGGTAGAATGTGAAATAGCCAGATGATGGTAATTATCCAGTGATAAATCAAGCGTCCAGGCTCTTTCTATCTACATCTTAATAAAGTATTAATTGAAAGATATAATGAGATCATTATTTTTATTTTATTGTAAAGTGTTACATGGAATTTACATATTACTAAAAACTTCTAACTAATTGTCTTCCATTACATTCTCTACTTTTTTAAATGAACCAAAATACAGAATTAAGGCAAAACATTAATATTGTAGCCATTTCACACAAGAATAGCAAGCAGAGGATTTAATAGAAATCATAATGAAAAATTCACTAAAGCAATTTAATTTGAAAATTATTATTTATTTTAGAAAGAACATACAGAACCATACCTACAGAGGATATACGATAGTATCTAAAACAGGTGAAATGAGCAGATCTCTTAAGTACTTCAGTGGAGACAATAGACCATTGTATTTTACATTTGGTGAACTTGACAACTGGTGGGCGATTGGCAATAATTTAATGATTTTACCAGTATTTGCCGCTAGTATTCAAAGGTATGTGTTTAACCTTGCAAATATGTAGTATATATATATAGGGTTACTGGTAATTCGATACATTCCTTTGGAGATGTGATGGGGCATGAGCTAAGGAGTAAATCTAGCCCTAACATACATTATGCAAAACTCAATAGTTTTTGAGATATTTCAATTTTTTTGTTTTTCTCAAAAAGTAGATCTTAATGAAGTTAATTTCCGAAAAATCTACTTGACATTTTTAAATTTTTTTTTACTGGATTACTTGTCCAATATTATAGATATCCGTTTGGAATGAAAAATATCCGGAAACATTTCGATCATGTGAACATTTAAAATAAAAACTTGTAAATTTTTTTTTTTTAAATCAGTTATGAAATTTGCCTATTAGGTTTTTTCAAGAAAATATTAATGTAGCACGCGTACAAATTATTATAAAAACTTCCTTATTTCAATAGCTATCTAACTAGGTAGAAATGTTTAATGTACCCTTGATAGTTCTAATAAAAAATTAGTAAAGATAATGCTGGTGGCGGACTTTATTAAACGACTAATCGTTCATTTTCATTTAAGTCAGTCAGTCCTTGACTTTGACGTTTGTGCATATATGTCATTAACTGACATTCTTATCTCCGTGTCCCTTAAGTTTGTTGGTCTTGTTAAATTAGTTATCGAAGATTTTGATTTTGCTCGTAGTTGTTGTTATTAGTTGTTGTTATTGTATTTTCTGTGCCATGGCCGCGTATGTCAACGCAGAATACGCTGATATCTTGTTTGTCTATGGATACTGTGGCGGCAACGCTGCTGAAGCTCGCCGAGAATATGGTCTTTGGTACCCTAACCGCCGCTTACTAAATGCACGTGTATTCAGTACGGAATATCGAAATATCGCTGAAACTGGCTCCGTGAAATGTAAAAGAAGTGACGCTGGTGCTCCTCCCGCTTATAAACCAGATGATGAGGAAGAAATATTGAGGTATTTTGAGGAAGACCCAACTATTTCAACTAATAAAGTCGCAAGACTAACCGGAGCGTCACAATGGAAAGTTTGGTCTACGATACGTAGAGTTGGATGTCATCCTTACCACTATACCCCTGTCCAAGGCTTGGAGGGAGGTGATCCTGGATGGAGAGTGGAATTCTGCCGCTTTATGTTAAATTCAGATGCAGAAAGTGCAAATTTTTTAACAAGTATTTTATGGACGGACGAGTCGAAATTTAATCGCGAGGGTATAACAAATTTCCACAACCTACATTATTGGGCAGAGGAAAATCCCAAGTTAACACGTGAAACTAGTTTCCAAATGAAATTTTCTATTAATGTGTGGATGGGAGTCATTGGCCACTATTTAATAGGGCCACACTTTCTTCCTCAAAATTTAAACGGGGAAATCTATGAAAATTTTTTAAGAAATGATCTGGCGGTGATTTTAGAAGATGTTCCTCTCACCGTCAGACAGCGAATGATGTTTCAGAACGACGGTTGTCCAGCATATTATCGGCTGACAGTACGACAGTTACTTTATCAACGTTTCCCTAACCGTTGGATTGGAAGAGCGGGCCCAATACCTTGGCCAGCGCGAAGCCCTGACTTAACACCCCTTGATTATTACGTATGGGGTCATATGAAGGAGATGGTCTATGCCACACCAGTCAGTACTATAGAAAACCTTAGGCAAAGGATAGTCGATGCTGCCCAACACATAAGGCATAATCTGACAACCAGAGTAACAAGGACGGAAATAAGAAGACGCTGCCGTGTCTGTATACGGAATAGGGGCTCCCATTTTGAGCAAGACATATAAAAAATAAAGTACAACTTTGAAATTAATGAAGAATTAAACTCTACTTTTAAAATGTTTTTTACTGTTTATCTAAAAATAAAATTCGTACTACTTGTTTTATTTTTACTAGTATTTTCTTAGAACTATTAAGGGTACATTGAACATTTATACCTTGTTAGATAGCTATTGAAATAAGACAGTTTTTATAATAATTTATACGCGTGTTACGTTAATATTTTTTTGAAAAACCTAATAGGTAAATTTCATAGCTGATTTAAAAAAAAAATGTTTAAGTTTTTATTTCAGATGTTCACATGATCGAAATGTTTCCAGATATTTTTCATTCCAAATGGTTATCTATAATATTGGACAAGTAATCCAGTAAAAAAAATTGAAAAATGTCAAATAGACTTTTCGAAAATTAACTTTTAGGACATTAAGATCTACTTTTTGAGAAAAACAAAAAAAATTAAATATCTCAAAAACTATTGAGTTTTGCATAATATATGTTAGGGCTAAATTTACTTCTTAGATCATGCCCTATCACATCTCCAAAGGAATGTATCGAATTACCAGTAACCCTGTATATGCGCACATTCATATTTCAAAAGTTTCCAACTGTTTACTAAATAAATTCATTTGAGAAATTGTTATTGAATAAAAAGTTTGTATATTGCTAGTTTTTAACATATTAATCTTTATATTATTATTGCTATACTTCTTTTTGAGAAAATTTATTGTTGTATATACTGTCTTTTCAATAAACGTATTTTATTGTATCGTATAATTTAGAATAATTGATTTAATTTGAAAAGATTTAATGCAAACGATTTCTTTTAGGATACAAAAGCTTCTGCTAGACAAAGGTATTGACCTTCCAAATATCTTTCTTAACAAGACGCACCATAGCGAAACTACTCATATATTGGGTGGTGTAGCAGTTCAAATTGGAATAATAGATATGCTAAACTTACTAGATATTAGGCCTACACACTGTAAAGGCTTCTCGTTTGGAGTATTATCTGCTGCGTACTTTGATGGAAGTCTAACCTTAGAAGAAACTATTAGTTGTGCATATGTTGTAAACAAAATTCTGAATATGACACTGGATAAATCTGAGGAAAATATTATTCAGGTAAACTATAATACAAAGCCTTCTTCCAGGCAACATGTTAATTAAATTTGAATTAATCTACAAATTATTATGTTAATATAGGAGAATCACAAAATGAATGGTAACCATATCACTAATGGAGACGTAATTTTAAATGGTAATGATACAAAGTTGGACAATTTACGAATGTCTTTAAAAACGCATAATTTCGGTAATATACGTAAGTTTGGTTAACTGGTTACAGTTTTCAGTTTTTCTGAAGTGTTATTTTTACTTTAGAGGAACACCTGCGAGAAAATCTAACAAAGTTATTGGGCAATGAAAAACTACACCATGACAAAATCTTAAAGGATAAGTTCAAATTAACTGATTATATTATAAATGCTCTAAGGAAAAACGTTGCAGAAGAATCTAACAGAATTCAATTACGTTCTGTTATCCTCAACATTTCAAATGATCCAACTCATAAAGACGATGAGGATGTTACTGTTATTTCATTTGCTTCTTCCATAAAGAATAATCATCTTATTGGAGTTCTGCAGAGTTTGGGAAGGTACTGCCTAGATTATAAAATATTTTTATGTTGCTCTTAAAAAAATCACAATATCTAGAATGCGTGGAAAGTATTAATGATTCACAAAAAATCATAAAGCTGTTTGATGTAAGAAAGACGGATGAAATATTAATAAATAATGACTGGCACAGTAGCTCAGCCGGCTACAGCGTGTTGTGTGACGAACATGCTTGATTAGACTGCCTGTCCTGTTCTGGGTTCAATCCCTAGCTTCGAGACTGGCAATATCGGTGAGTAATAGATATTCCCTACGTTCTTTACTGAGATACATAACTAATAATGCTACTTTTTCTAACAAAACAGACATTATTTTTCACTTGCGTTTTAATTGTAAATGGCTTTAATTTTCTTATTTTAAATGGAACCCTATATAATTTCTCGGCGTATCGCATTCCTCTTAAAATTCTCTGTTCAACCATGTATCGCAATGTATCATTTGTTTTTTATTGTCAATTAAAATGTATTTTACTGAAATAAATCTGGGTGGCCATGACACAAATTCTAAAATATTTTGATAGAATGAATTTCATAGCCTTCTAGCCATAAAAATAATTTAAAATACGAGAGTCATGGTCATCAAAAACAAACGCCATTTTGTGATACAAGGTTGAAAATAGAATTCTAATACGAACAAGGTAAAGATAGGCCAATACAATAAGTAGGGTTCTATTTAAAATAAGAAAATTGGGATCATTCCGGTTAAACCGGAAGTTGTAGGACATCGCAAGTTTCCGGATCGCGCCCTGTGGAGAAGAGGCCTAAATGCAAGTCGCCAGTGGCAATTGATATGCTGCCAACTTCCGGTGCAAAACTACACCGCTACCAACTGATAGAAAATGAATGTAGCCACCGGTACATCAAGATCAATTAGAATCTTTACTTTTAATAATTCTTTCCCTCTTCATTCAATAAATCAAACAATCACAATAAATAATAATAGTGATTTTGATCTTTAACCTGATGATTGAATAACAACTCTGCGTTAACCAAATAATAAACTAGTCTAATGGTATGCATGTGAATTTATAGGTGGTGCAGGGTGAATGTTTTTGGAATTATATGTTTGCAAATTTAAATGGGCTATTAAGAACAGAGATTTGCTGGAACAAACAGATGACAGACAGATCGGGTGGTACTTCCAGGTTGGCATCTGAAAAATATTTCAACAGTTAACAACAGCAAAAGTGTATACAAATAACAAAACAAGAGATGCTGTTCTTGCGTTGTTAAAAAATACAAGCTAGCATAAATAAGTAATTCTGGCGAGGAATTTCCAAGCCAGCGGCGTAGAGCCATTATTAGATATGGAGGAAAACTTCCCAAAATTCCCTTCGAGTTTTTCCAAGCCTAATAATGTGGAGTCAAAGGTATCTAAGTGTAAGATGCGTCATCATTTTCGATAAAATTTTCATATCAACTTGTATCTTAAATCTGCTAAAAATATTTCAATAAAACATTTGCACAGATTCTAAGTATTGTGATTGCATTTCGAAGCAGAATATTTTTATATATAAATGTACTATTTCAGTTTATATGAATATGGGTATAATCCACAAATAGAAAAATTGTATCCTACTATTAACTTACCTGTAAGCAGAGGTACACGAATGATCTCTCCTTACATTAAGTGGAATCACAAGAGAGAATGGTTTCTCCCAAATTATTACTTAGATTTGAACCAAAGCGGTTGTGGAGTTGGAACGCATAAGTTACAACTCACAGACCAGGCTTGGTCATTTCTCAGTGGGCATGTCATTGATGGCAAGTATATATTTCTTATAAAGTTTTTGAATACGACGCTATTACATGAAAATTACCCGAGAAAACAATATACGAGAAAAATATTTTAAAAAACAAACAAGCTTTTTCACCAATTTAGAATTTAAAATTGTTATATGCTTATTTCAACAATATTTTTAGGAAGAAACCTATTTCCTGCTACGGGATATTTATATCTAGTGTGGGAAACTTTAGCTTCCATGAATGCTATATCAGTTGATTTAACGAAGGTGACGTTTGAGGACTGTAAATTTATTCGGGCTACTACTATCCCTAATAAATCTAAATTACAATTCAGTGTAACCATTCAAAAAGGCACTGGCAAGTTCGAGGTCATTGAAAGTAATTCTGTAGTAGTTACTGGACGAGTAAGTTATCAAATTAATGAACTAGAAGGCATAACTCCGTATCAACATGTTGGTTTATCCGATGCATTAGAGTTTCCACTTAAAAAGAAGGATGTATACAAAGAATTACGGCTGAGAGGTTATAATTACAGGTAAGACTTTTAGACATAGTTTCCAAAGTTCGATCGGTTGGTTAATAGAAAATCAGTTTTAGCCGGCCCCAACTAGTATCTCATTAGTAATTAGTGTATGTTAGCTTTAATGTAAATGATGCGCAAAACTGGAACAAGACACATTAAAACCTCTCTCCACCTCTATTGCACGATTTCTAAAAGTGCTTTGGCTACTTTACTGAGGGCGCTTGTTGCTCCTTGACAATGTGAAACTATTAATTTAATGAGAAATACTTCCTATAATTCTGTATTTTCTGTTCATTCTGCGTAAGGTATCCGAATAGATACCGACCACACTTACTCACCTCATTGTTTAAACATTTAAGATATGTACATCAGCAGTTTGTAAATGTAAACAGGTTTAATATTCACTGACACTGGCCATGTTTGTATTGCTACATTACGCGATTACCATTAAAGAATAATAGTTCCTAAAGGTATTTAAAATATCAATATGAAATTTGACCATAACTTGCTTTAATTTTTCCAAGAATATATTAAACGAACTTTAGATGCATTCGGTAAAATGATTCGTATTGCAACTATTAAAAAATGTAGACGACAGGTCAACCGGAAATATATAGACGTGTATATGATTGCTATGTTCGTATTGAATACTTTGAAGTCTCACTGACATGACGGTTCTATATGCAAAAACTGATCCAGTTACTTCTTCATAGACTTAAAATCCTACTCCAATGATGCAGGGGTTTCCAAAAAAGTATTTTATGATTCCCGTCGTGAACGCTAACTTCTTTAGCTCAGTGACCAAGAGACAAATATATATTTCATACATCGCATCAGTAAACACATAAAAAATATAAACAATTTATAAGTCTCTAGGGATTTATAATCTTAATCTGTAATGCATAAGTATGTGATATTGCCGTATACACATTCTATAAAGTTTCATGATTTCCTATGGGTTTCTAAGGCTTATTGAAAATATACGAATTTTAACGAGGCAATACAGTTCTAATTTTTTTTTGTTTCCCATGAGTTTTTACAGGATGAGAAATGTTTGAAAGTTTACCAGTTATAATAAGATAATGCAGTTTGAATTTTTATCGTATCCTATTAGCGTTCATTGGACAGGGAATTATGATGGATATATGAGTTTTATTAAGACAACACAGATCAAATTCTGATAGTTATCTATGAGTAATTATTCCTCAAAAAATACTTAAGAATTTATGAGTTTTTAGAAGAAACTGCAATTATAACTTATATCATTTCCTATCAGTTGTTCACCAGTCTAGAGGTTTGTGGGGGATTTATGAGTTTTGAAGAGTATACGAGTATTAATATTTTATTGATTTCTACAAGTTTTTATCCGACATGAAATTCTTGTTATATTTCGTGATTGTGTAAGATAACACAGTTGTAATTTTTATCGTATTCTATGAATTGTTCAAGAGATAAAAAGTGCTTGAAGATTTATTAGTTTTATTAGAAAGGAAAGCTTCCGTTTCTATCATATCCCAAGAGTTTTTATCCGATAAGAAATAATTGAGGTTCTTATAAGTCAATGCAGTTAAAGTTTTCATCATATTCTTTGAGCTTTAATTTCAAAAAAATCAATAGGATTTAGGAGTACTTATAGGACAATACAAAGATTCAGCATTTACCGTATCCTAAAACTCTTTAACCAATAAGAATTACATACGTCAGTAATTAGGAGTTTTTATAAGACAATAAAGTTGTAATATTTATTGTCTTTTCATAAGAAAAATGTACTCAATTCTTTATGAGACTAATTAAGTTAAGATTTTATGGAATACTCAATTATCGACTTTCTTGTAAGACAATACGTTTTAATTTTTATCGTATTCGATGAGTTGCTCATTATATAACAAAAATTATTTTCATCGCATGCCAAGTGTTTTCATTCAGCAAGAAATAATTATGTGAGTTCTTTATGAGTCAATATACAGTTACAATGTTTATCACATCATTTGAGTTTTTGTTTGGAAAAAGTACTCCAGGGCTTAGTCGGAGAGGTTATTTAGGTTTCGATTAGGGAATAGGGAAATTCCAATAAACTATATAATTATTTATCTGGATTTCCTGTTGTTTTTACATAAGACTCTATGCGAATTTGTTTCTATGAGCCATTTTGGATAGAGATCTGATGTGTCCATTAAACAAATTTTTGCATCTTGGATTGTAACATAGAATACGAGCCTCATCGTCTTTCAATAAAAAATCTAGAAACCTTGATACATTTTTGCCCCATAGAAGGAAAAAGTACCTCCAGACATGTCCAATGTCTCAGGGCTTTAAGGTCGATTAACGTCTGGTTATTCCATAACACTCCTTCGTCCAAGGAAGTTTTACTATATTCTCTTAAGTCACTCGAAATGTGAAAACTTATTAACCATCAAGCTGGTTATTCATAACGTATGTGTGAGAAACCTCTTCCGCTCCATCAAACATCTTCTAGAATCATCATTATCACCTCCTAATGTAGGCAAAAGAAAATACAAACTAATGTTTTTAAATAACTGGTCCAATAATAACGGCTTAATTATGTCTAAGACATAGGTTAAGAACTTGAAGGGTATTAATTTTAAACTACAAAACGTCAAAGACAGTGTTGGACTGGTTCAAAACACTGATTGCCTCCTCACAAATCATACACCTCACTGATTAGGCCACTACTAAAGACAATTTAAATATTTATTCACAATTCGTATCAATAATTTTTAATGTGATTTACATACACAAAAGACCTCCAAAGAAATAAATTTTAGTATTTGTTAGGGGTAGAGGTAATGCGATAACCTGAGAACATTTAGCGATCACATCTATTTTACCGTTGGTTAGTGTTAGGACCCGCTTAAACTAGTCGCAATAATTAAAATTTCTGTTTAGAGGTGAATTTCGCAGCATAGAAGAATGTGATATTACCGCTTCAAGAGCATCCATAAAATGGAATCGTAAATGGATTCCCTTTATGGACAATATGCTACAAATGAAGATATTGCAGTCCGATACTAGGTTATTGTATGTACCCACATATATCGCAAAATTAACGATCGATCCTATCAAACATATGGAGTTTATTAATCGTAAATGTGGAACTGAAAATAAAATGCCATGTTTATCGGTTTTTAACAATAAGTCAACTGGAATAATAAGGTATGTATATGCAAATATAAATGTGAAAGACTTGTTTACTTCTCTCTTCATTCCAGTTGTGGTAGTATAAATATCTGGGGGTTAACTGCTAGTTCCATTGCTCGAAGAAAATATTTAGGAACCCCAGTTTTAGAATCTTACAAATTTGTACCAAATATAGCACACCTGGAAACTGAAGTGTCTATAAGAGTAATTGTACAAATCATATTAGAGAATATATTAGCTTATAAAATAAAAGTCGTTGAACTTATTGAAGATTGTTCTGCAAACAGTCCCATTTTAACCCCTATTATACTTACTGTTCTTGAGGATCAACCACTGATCCAACCGTCCGTTAAAATATTAAGCAAAATTCCTCTTGACGTCAATGTTGAAGTAGAGGATAAACAGTTAGATAATGAAAGCGACTGCTCGCTTGTAATAGGAACTAATATTTTCGGACGACCAGAAGTAAGTTTATTGGAAAATAACTACAAATAATTGATAGAAAATACGAAAGTATTATATAGTTTGCTTCAACACAATACTTTTGTTTCTAGATTTTGAAAGACGCGTCTAAAGCTATTATAGAAAAAGGCTTCATAATATCTCGTGAGCCTCGAGATTTTGATGTTCCTACCACGAATCGTTTCGACATTAAAATTATAGCAGTACACAAGACAGCAACCGATTCTCTAGTACTATTCCAAAAAAGTTCGCCATTAAGAAAATTTATTGCCTTACAAGTTAGTTCTTCAAACGACTTTTCTTGGGTTCCTAAACTGAAGCAAATTGTTGAGAAGAAAAGTAATGAAGACATAGTACTTTACTCCGAAAACGAACCGAACAGCGGCATCTTAGGGTTAGTTAACTGCCTCAGACGAGAACCAACAGGATCAAACGTCAGGTGCATATTTATAATGGATACTGGTAAAAAATTTGTACAAAATGAGTCACAGTTTGCTGATCAATTACAAAAAAATATGGCAGTTAATGTTTATAAAAATGGTCAGTGGGGTACCTACAGGCATATGCTGTTAGATAAATTAGACGATGTAGAAAGTGAACACTGTTTCGCAAACGTCACCGCAAGAGGAGATTTATCCAGTCTAAGGTGGATCGAAGGGCCCCTTCGGCATGACAAAAGTCTAACCTCAGAAAGTAAATTAGCACGTGTAAGTAAATCTATTCAATACCAGTACATTTTTCTACGACCTCAACAGAAAATAGTGTTTTCCCGCATTTTAATATCAAAGATGTGCCACTTATTTGACGCCTTAAGAAAAGAAGTTCATTTCTTCTGCCAAAATCTTCATGAATTTCTTTCACATTTTTTTTTTCATGCAGCTCTCGGCAACGGCGGTCGACTCTTAACCAACATGTCGCTTGAGACCATGAACTTATGACATTACTAGAACGTCAGAACATGTGGCAATTTAAATTTTAGTTGCTATTTCGTTTCCATACTTATTTGCACTTCAAAATGTGATTGTCAATTTGTTTATGATTACAATTAAGGACTTAATTGAATTTGTGGAGAATAGTTCACTCCTGTGCAGTGTCATCTTGCAAAAATAGTGATAAAAGAACAAACAAAGAATGCTGTATATATTTTTCAAAAATAACCCTTTTTTGGAACTGCGGGAGGTGAAAATCATGTTTAAACAACCCAAATACTTAACTTTTTACAAGTCCCATAAAATAAAATTTTCCATAAAACAGCTATTTTTTTTACTAATTTGAAGGGACTACTAGCTTTGCAAATATTTATTATTCATTCGATAAGTCTATCGAAATTATCGTTACACAATTTTACCAGATATATTACGCAGCATTGAACTTCCGAGATATTATGACTGCCTTAGGGAAAATTGACGTTGATGTTATAAGTCAGGATAGGAGAGAGCAAGAATGTGTCCAAGGACTCGAATTTTCAGGCAGAGATGAAAAGTACTAGTAGTTATGCATCTTTGATAATTTTCATACATCTTAACATTTTAGCGGTACCCGTATAATGGGAATAGTTAACACTGGAGCTCTGTCCACCTTACTGCTGGTGGATTCTAACTTAACTTTTAAAGTTCCCGATGAATGGAGTCTAGAGGAAGCGGCGACAGTCCCTGTCGTTTATCTGACAGTCATATATGCGTTGAAAATGGTAAGTCATGAGATGTATGATTTGATTTTTGTTTCTTGAATGTTCTTCATTACGAAGTAGTTAGTGAAAGACAAATTGTTATAGAATCCACTTGTTGAACTGTTTCTAGTCTTTAAGTACGCTATCATTAATTTAGTAAATTGGAGTAGAAAGAATTGAAATTTTAGGTTTATACTACAGGAACAAAAATTAACTAGCAACAATGAAATTAACAACAAAATCAGCGCAAATGCGTTACGAAGCTCTTTAACTTCACAAGGCCTTAATATTAGAGCAATTGTTCTAGCTGTAGTGTTCACACTAATGTTCATAATAAAATAAAATCATAAATATAAACAATTGCTTATTATTGATAACAAAAGTTTGATCCTCTGTAAATTTATTATCATTTTTAATATTTCTTTAGCATCAGAGTTTAAAATATTTTTAACATTAATGCTAAAAATTCTCTTAATCCTCTCCCTTATAAAAGTAAATTTTTAGTACAGACTGCTGTCACCAAAAATCTCACTTATAATGACAGTTCTACAAAGCCAAATTTTTTCTACTTGCAGTTTCAGGGCAAATGGTACAAATTTTATTTTCGGATGGAATACTCCGTATCTATTATAACGTTTTTGTATCCTAGATGATACCACATAAGTAGTATTTGAAATATCAAATTCTTTATTAATTCAATTTCTTTTTTTGGTGAAACTCATTTTTTCAAATACGGGTACAGTCGTGGATAAATAATGGGACAAATCTATTAGCCTAGTGTAAATCTATCTGTGCTTGAATACACAGTAAGGAGCTCAATTAAAGCAATTATTGGATTAATTTTATTTTATACTTTAAAGGGTTAATTATTTAATTTTTAACAAATAGGCTAGTCACCGTAAACAAAAAAATCGCGTTAGGTCGCAAAAAATTGCACTGTTCTTGAAAATGGCTCCAAAACGGGAGCCGAAACGTCGAGACATTAACAATCTCAGACGCGGTTCAACCCGAGAACCTAGTATGATTTTTTGAGATATTGCTAGGATAGATACCAGTACTGTAAAACCAAGTTTGCACCTTCGAAAGACCTGTGCTAACTGCGAGGTGTACGAAAAACCTTGAAATTCTCGGATTTTTTCAGTTTTTGGTTTATAACTTCGAAAAGATACATTGTACGGAAAAGCCGCAGTATATACGTTTAAAGTAGGCAAAATTTGCTACAATTTGGATGTAATCACAGCTCCGTGGGGCTAATGGGTCCCGACATACACCATTTCAAAAATTGGCAATTTTTTCCAAAAAGTTCGAAATTGTAGTGTTAACCGTTTTTCGAGCAAGATATCGGCTAAAACACTCATCTTACGAGGAAAGTGATTGGAAGCGAAATTGTAGAGCAGTTATTTTGCTTTAATTTAAGCATAATCTGCACCCTGTAGGGCCAATAGTTCCCTTGTTATCTGGAAAGAGCGAAACATTAAGGAAATCGGATTTTTCACGAAATGGAGCCTGACGAATTGCAGGGCATTTGTAAAGGATAAGAAAGGCATAACTCAGTGGAAAATGATTTATATCATGCAAAATGAAGTTGAGTACAATTAATAATAAGGTATAAGTTTATCAAAATTATGTGAAAAATGTATAAAAATTGTTTTGATAGTTTGGAGGACCTGGGAAGTAAAATGTTGAACGTGAAGTAATCGCGGGACCTCAGCTGACTCCTGCGACAGAAATAGATAACACAATGTAAATAAGTATTTATAAATTGCGTAATCAATTTTATAATAAATTACAACGGGGGGGTAGGTACGTAATATTAGACTTACTTTTACGCACTTAACGAAACAGTCGTGTTCTTTTGAAGGCCCAGGTTCGTCAGACGACTCTTCTTGGGGCTCCGAAGACTCCTCTGTTGTCGGGCTAGATACAAGTGATATAGGGCCGTCGACGTCGTCTTCTTCATGCGACTCAGTCATGGCTAAGGGACTCGTATTCAGGCAGGGCTTCCCCTGACAAGTTCTGCAGAGATCAGAGTATGTCACAGTTCGAACAGTTTGATCCGAACACGGCCGTTTCAACAAGCACACTGAATTGCGTTATTGTGTACTAAATTGTAGATAGCTAAATTCAACTGGAACTATCATTTCATACGCAGACGACACGGTTATTCTTTATTATGGATCTACTTGGACAGATGTTAGAGCGAGAGCGGAAAAAGACTTGAAAAATATAATGACTTGGTATAATGCTAATCTGTTAACGGTAAACGTCACACAAACAAAGGTTATTCCATTCACTTCTTTTGAAAAATACTTACCATACTACACTAATGTATCTATAGGAACACAAAGTATCTCAATTGTTTCATCCATTAAACATCTTTGTATTTATATTGATTCATTTTTAAGATGGGATGTTCACATAAAAAATGTTATCAACAAACTGCGAGGTATAATCCCTAAAATGTACCAATTACGTCAAATTCTTCCCTTGGACTACTACTACTAAAAGACACTGTATTATGGCTTGGTTGAGTATATTATACAATACGGCATTATTGGTTGGGGGGGTCTAAAAAAACATACTTGCTACCTCTAGAAAAATTACAAAAGAGAATATTGAAAGTTATGTATAATAAATCAATAAGATACCCTTCCGAACAATTATACAAAAAACTGAATTTATTGGATATTAGACAATTATTCTCGAAAATTACATTAATATTCTTCTTTCATAACCCACAATACGTAACGGTGGTAAGTCATTTATATAACACTAGAGCCAACGAAGCAGTTAACCTATTTTTACCTCGGACAAAGGTGCTTCTCTTATATTGGTCCGAGGTTGTATAATATTTTGCCGGATGTCTGCAAATATTTAAATGTTAAACATCTATTCAAGAAATGCATAAAAAACTGGATTGCTTCTTGTAATTGAAATATTTTTCATAATATTATTGATCCTTCATAAACTAAAGTCTTTCATTCTGTAATTTTCTAATTTTAGTTAATAATCAATCAGTTGAGTAACGAATTATGTAATATACATTTGTAAATGTGCATGTTGTGTGCATGTATGTATGCAGGTATGATATGTATGTGCATTTGTATGCGTGTGTATACAGTACATAGATGTCTATATAATATTGTATTTAAGAAGTATCTTCACATATCAAACTAGGATATTATATCTCCAATTTTTTCCTCTGTTTCCAGTAGGATATAGTTTCATCTTATCGTTATTATATATATATATATATATATATATATATATATATATATATATATATACTAACCTCTCACCACTACTCAATTTACTATAGTTTGTATAAAACTAGCAGGTTGGCCACTATCATTTGTCTGCTCCATGACCTATGGCATACTGATGAGAACTAATAAGTTCGAAACCGGTCTATGTCTGGTCAGGGAGTTGACAAATGATATTGGTTACCATTCTTTCATGATTTGTAAGGTATAATGCAATGCAGGTCGGGGTATTTGCACGCTGAGTAGTTGTTTCCTGCAAATCATATATTATTATATATATATATATATATATATATATATATTTAAATCCCCCTAATAACTGTTCAATTCCGTTGCTGCAATGCCGCACTTAGAGGGCTTTGCCTTAGGGGGAATTGCAGTGCAGGATAGGAACGATACCTCTAGACGCCCATAGACAGTTCCAATTAAGGACCTAAATGGGCTCTCCCCGCTATATTTATTTACGTATCATGTTGGATTACTTCTACTTAAATGTAATTTCTGTATTTTCTCGTCAATAAATATATTATATTATTTAAAAGCTGGATGTAAACAGGAAAAATGTATTATAAAAGCTTATTCTATTTCCACGACTGTTCCAAGGAATCATTCAATATTACTATCAATATGGAATCTACCTATACAAACTATTTAAATGTACCACTTGTAAAATCAAATGACATTTAAGAGAATGAAACTAAAATCGGAAGTAGAAAAATAATGTGATCAATATTCGTTGTAGTATGAGAGATCGCTATTTAATTTCTTTTTTTGTTACATCATTTTTAGCGCGGTCAATTAAAACAGGAAGAATCAATTTTAATTCATTCTGGTACTGGAGGAATCGGCCTAGCTGCTATACAACTAGCGCTGTATTATGGCTGTATTGTATTCACTACTGTCGGTACTCAAGCTAAACGAGACTTTCTCAAAAAAACTTTCCCGCAACTTCAGGGTAAGTTATTATCACACATCCTTAATTAATAATTTTCATAAAACTTTCTAGACGATCATATTGGCAATTCTCATGATGATACTTTCGAGCAGATGATATTTAAGGGAACAAATGGACGTGGTGTTGACGTGGTTTTAAACTCGCTAGCTGAAGATAAGCTACTTGCCTCAGTAAGATGTCTTGCAAAGGGTGGCAGATTCATTGAAATTGGAAAATTCGATTTGGCTAGTAACAATGAACTGAACTTATTACTTTTAAAAAAATATGCAAGTTTTCAAGGAGTTATGCTGGATTTGTTATTTAAAGAAAGTCCGCAAAAAAAGATGATACTATCTAAATTACTGAATGAAGTTATTTTATCGGGAGCTGTTAAACCATTAAACAGAACCATTTTTAAATTCAATGAAATTGAGCAGGCGTTTAGATTCATGGCTACCGGTAAGCACATGGGAAAAGTTCTTATTGAGGTACGTAATCCTAAGGACGACGTAGTTCCACTGCCTTCCATTCAAAAATTTCATTGTATTCCAAGGTAGGTAAAAGTTGAATTAAGAATGAAAATGATCTTCCTCCAATAAGTGAGATTCATGCAATTTTTAAATATAATATTTAAAAGACACTAATATAAACTAAAATAAAATAAACTATTATTAAAAATATTTTATTCCTACATTTAACATTTGAGGTTTTTTTAATATATTACATACCAAAGGACACATAATATAGTAGAAATCTATATAATATACAACAAATAGGCATTTTTACTAGCTAAAAGAATCCAATTCTTAAAAATATAATTCTAATGGATTATATTATTGTCGACTTCAAGAAATTGTATTACCTATAACCAAAAGAATATTATATACACAATATGCTTAATCTGTGTAACCTAAGTGCACATATTGGTAGTTTCTGCATTGGTTACCGTGTATTATATACATCAAACTAATGGCTAATTTTAGGTATTGGTGCAATCCGGAAATGGTATACATAATCGCCGGAGGGCTCGGTGGATTTGGATTAGAATTAGCTGATTGGTTGGTCTTAAGAGGTGCTACAAAATTAGTACTTACTTCTCGAAAAGGATTATCAACTGGATATCAAAACTACCGAATTAGGTAATCACCTACCTTTAATACTGACAGGTATCTGAACTTTCTTATTTATTAAATGTCATAGGTCATAGGACTTCAATTTTAGTTTGAAATTGGTAAAGGGTGAGGAAGTTATTAGGTACCTTTATCGTGTCCGGCTAAGAAAAAACAAACTCTATAAATACAATTTCTAAATTTGGTAAATTGTTTATTGGCTTTCTTTTATTTATGAAGGATGATCGTGAATAAAATTTTTCATTCCTGTTGAGAGCCTAAGATAGCTGACCAAGGCGAGCAGCCTCGAGATCAGCTATTGCTCGACACAATTTCCACCTCAGTGTGTAAAATACTATTAATTATTATTTATAGGCAAGCGGATATCCCCCAAAAAGCGGCTTAGAAATAGCAGTATGTGACCATGCAATCGTAATCACCAAAACCAGTTTATTCCCATGTTTTTGAGGTCGCTGAATACGAATGTTTTCTTGTTTTAAATGTTTTCTTAACCGCCTCTCAAGTTACCGAAGTAACCCCCTGGAAGATCTCAAGGATCTTGTGCTAGGCAAAGAGAGACGAGGTCCTACAGTTTAATGTGGACTCCGAACCACTCTTGGGGCAATTTTTTTAATGAAAAATTGTTTCGCCTTACGGGAATCGAACCCACTTCGCTAGGCAACTCAGTTTGCTAGCCAGTCGCGTCTGGGCGTCTACGTCTAAATCGACTTTTTAGTAAAAAATGAAGCAAACGCTTTTTTATACTTCTTCATTTTCAACTCGCTATATCTCCGGCGGATTTGACAATTTCTTTTTGAAATTTTAACTGCATATTCCTGATGGCAGTAGCAAAAAAATAAGCTTGATCTGACCTTTTTAGAACATTTAGTGATATTAATTCGTTACGTTAATCAATCGAATCGAAAAAAATTTAGACATCGATAAAGTTCCTCCATCCAAACCAGCAATGCCCAAACATCTCTCTCTTTGGCTATTAAACGATTGGAAACAAGCTACTCAATCGACGATTATTTCCGAAGACGTTGCAAAATGTGGATGGTTAGTGGAAGGAGGAAAATTGATTATTATGAGGCACCAACTGCAATAGAAACATTGCCGAAATACTTTTGCTCTTGCAGAGGCAAAAATTCTTGCTCAGCTGTTTGCCCATGTATAGCGTCTAATTTAAAATGCTGTGATGTAATTGCAATGATTCATGTCAAAATATTGATCAAATAAATGAATAGTTTTATAGTAATAAAAATATTTTAGTTTCAATACAATTTAAATTCTATGCTATGTATTGAAGCATCCTGTATATACCCCATATATAAATTTACTTGTTTCTTATTTATTTCTAAATTCAAGTAATTATTGCAGTTAATTCATTTCATTTTTACATTTATTTAATAATTTAATATTGAACACAATAAAGTTACCAGAATGCATTTTAAAATTACATTCTTTTAAAGCAACGTTAAACGCTACATTTGTACGAAAGAATTTAACTAAAATAAGTCAAGCCATTATATTTGTTTACAATATGAGCAATAAGTTTCAAGTACTTCACTCGCATCAAATAGGGTGAGAAAACTACGAAGCCAGTATTGAAATTTATAATGTAAACATTTCCAACCAAGTGATCACAAAATTCGAAGCTTTCATGTAAATGGTGACGTCATTTTTACCATATAAAAGGAAGATCAGACTGTTCACTTAGAGGAGATGTATTTGGGATCCTACCTGAACTACTATGCAGGCTTCATGTCCGCTGTGCTTAGGAAATAAAATTTAAACACACCCTAATTACTTTGCAGACTTCATATCCGCTCTACTTAGGAAATAAAGTGTTAAATATACCTGAATTGCATCACAGTACTTCGTATTCCTTGTACTTACATCAAAGAGAATCACAGTTTAACGTACTCTTTATGAAGTGCCGTTTCATCGTCTTTACGATGCTCTACGAGGACGTTAACTATGTAGAACCTGGGGAAGAGCATTCACGGGCGATATAACGCTATACAGAGCGCACAGAAATTCAGCTGGCATTAATTTCTAAAGGTGCTTACTTTCTTATTTCGAGACTCTACTTTATTATTTGCAATTGCACTCATATTCTGGGTACGGGGTGTTTAAAAAAAAGGTTTAAATGATGCATTTGTGGTACTAAAAGAATATTAGTTTTTTATGAAATACTAACTTTGATTTTTAACTATAAAGAATATTATATTACCAGTTATTCAGTTATGATTTCATTCACAAATTTAATTCATAAAATTTCACTTTCTGAATATTTTACTAGGGAAATTTGCGTTTGCAAAATAACAAGTTTATATTCAAGAACAATATATTTTCTGCGTTTATGCAATGACAAGAAACTTTCACTTCCATTATTTTTCATTTGATGTACTTATTAAGGCTACTGTGTGCCTAATTTTCGACATGTAAAATGTCATAGTAATGTTTACCTTTCAAATGATTATCTGAGATTTCTCACCAGCGATTTATTTGGTTTACTATGATTATTTAATAACGATCCATCCACTTAATTACCTTGCGCTCACAAACTGTACAGGCCATCGGTCGGTACTGGGTTAATTAGCCCGTAAACTTGTTCGTATTAAAAAGGATTTACTTGTCGTCGAGTACTGAACCGGGACGTCTCGTCTGTTTGATTTACAATTGCCTACCTTGTTTTACGTTGTTGGACAGTCATACAGAATTTGATAGACTGCTTGCTTTAATTATGATCAAAGGATTTTTCCTCAACATTCTATGATTTTCTACATGAGTATTAATTCTCATTTGTTACTTTTATCCTATGATCCACAAACATGACATGATTCTTGTCTTTTGTTTTGCATTCAATTCATTATTTGGCTATTGCCAACAACTTTAATTATAAATCATTATTACTTAGCGATTGCTGACAACTTTCTTTAATTGTAAGCCATTATTACCTAGCGATTGCTAACAGCTCTAATTATAATTTATCATTACTAGGCCATTGCCACAACCCTAATTACTATTAAAATAACACAGCATACTTTTGTATAACAAAGTTCTTGTTATTGCATCAAACCACTCAGCATATCTATAGTATGGTCTATAGCAGCGCAAATTTCCCTATTATAATATTTGTCAAATATTTGAATTATTTTTGATTTCATGTTCGACTATTGTTGCATTAATTATTACGAAATAAAATGGGTTTTTTATGACTATTTTTCCCATTCAATTGTCGTTTTTTTCTTTCCTATTTAACTTTCTAGCTGGACAAATAATTAACTAAATAAATGGTTTTGTTTCAAAACAAAATAGAAAACAAACTTTGTCTATAAATGTACAGTGCAATCTTGAGTAATAAAATACTACATAAATAACATATATAATTAACTAGGTCTCTCCATTAATAGACAGTGTATTCAAGTTTACGCAACTCAATTAACAGAGTGATTAATTTTCTAAGGTATATAGTATCAGACAGAAACACGTAATATTAAACTTTATATAAAAGAACCTGGGGTAATTAGAAAAGGGTTACTACACAAACACAGCGAAATTTGGGTCCTGCTAACAAAACTAGACGATCACGCAAAGGGCCAATCTTATTTGTTTATCATTCAGATAAATAATTAAGTACTTTCTTTTAGTAATTAAACAGGGTACCCTACAACAGTTTCAGTATATACAAATTTAAATTATGTAACATAGATGTGTGTATATATACACACATATATGTATCCTATCCGTATTTTAAAATGACGAAGTCAGTAAATAACAGCAATTACTTTCTCCTAAACGCTTTTTTACGCCTACCGATGTGATTAGCGCGCACCAAGCGTACGCGCCCGGACTCAACGCTCAACTTTAAAAATTCATATTTTTTTTCTATAAAACATTAAGGGCTGCAACTTTTCAAAATACTTCCTTATTAATTATATTTTAATAATAAACAATTCGTTTCTTGAAATTCGAAACTTCGTCACTCAACTTTTGCGATAGAATACGAACACTCGTAAAATGCGTCCGTACAAATTTAAAAATTCGTCATTTGAATATCAAATGCTCTAAAAAGGTCAGCTGGAGCTTATTTTTTTGCTACTGCCGTCAGGTATATGCAATTAAAATTTTGAAAAGAAATCTTGAAATCAGCCGGAGATATAGCGAGTTGAAAGTGAAAAATTATGAAAAAATGTTTGCTTCATTTTGCAGTAAAAAGTTGATTTAAAAATCGATGCCCCATTTTTTTTAAAATAACATCGGATCCGTATTCAGCGACCTCGAAAACGTGAGAATAAACTGTTTTTGGGGATTAGGATTGTCATGGTCACTATAGGGTCATTTTAGGGGTTGCTTCCGCCCGCCTATTACTATAACAGTTATTATTTAGCTGAGTGCCTGTTGTAGCTTATCGGGACTTGTCTGGCACGTGTCAAGGTCTGTGCTTTAGAGAACAATGAGATTTTATTTCAACTTTAATTGAATGAATTAATAGTAATAAAATTAATTTGGATTAATATTGAATTGTAATTAGTCCTCATTAGAATATTTTCGATTGAATATTTGAAGTTTCGCATTTTATCAATTTAAATTAAGAGAAAACTTACGTCTGTTGTTTCAGTTGAATTTGTTCAAGGTTTTTGTATTTTCTAGAATTATTCGGAAAATTCATAATAGTATTGTTTTTCAGAAGTTAAAGTAGATATTGAATTTAGAAGGTGCAATGAAAACAATTAATGGAAACGGTGATAAAAATTACTAGGAACTGCACTAAAATGATGAATTAGGAAAAATGGTGTTTGTATTGAAATATTTCTAAAATTTGTGTAAGCGCTAGAGTTAGAAATTTCGAATTTGTTTCGGTTTTATTTGGCTGAAGGCAGAGAGACGTTATTTTTAGTAAGTGTACTAAAAAGTAAACTAGTAAGTAACGAAAACTGAGTATTTGTCTTTGTGGTGTAATTAAAAATAGTTATGCTGTTTTTTATTACGTCTGCGGTTTTAAAAAGTGATTATTGGGTTATTTAGCAAGTTTTTTGGGAATTAAATTATTTCGAGCAATAAATGATATTATCGTGTGGCAGAGGTTGATTTATGATAGCAAAGTTCCAGGTAAAATAAATAAGTCCACAAAGTCCACATATGAATCCGCTGAACATTTCACATAATTACAATTAGGAGTGTAATTATGTACATAGTATAGGTACTCATAATTATCAGAAGAGTTTATGATTTTTTATTCTCCCTTTCGATTTTCCATTTCTTGGAGCATTTTTATAATACAGCTTAAAATCTGAGACTTACATGTCGGCCTCTTTATTTTCTACCTCTGCACTACGTTGAAGTTACTGAAATTACGGAGAAAGATGATAAAAATGATTAATAGGATTTTTTTTCATTAGATATTTGCAATTATTTTTATTAGTAATGCAGTAGTGTGTCGTATTTTCGTTATCTATACTCTGCCAATCCCCCCCCCTACACTGCCAATATATACTACAAGATAATTCTCTGGGGCTTGAGCAACATAACCTTTGCTTAAACAAAACTAGAAGAGAATAACAAAAAGCACTTTACCCTTATCATAGTCCTGTGCAGCTTCTGACCACCTTTACTTTCTGATACAGATATTCGTTAAATCGTGTAAAGCTCATTTTTACCCTTATTTATTTTATTTTAACGTACTATTTCTACTATTAATGTGCATTGATGGTAGAGAATAAAATATAACAAAAATCGCTTGACTGTTACCATAACAAAATACAGATTAGACATTTATGAAATCGGGTTGTAGAGCTGATTTTTACCTTTATTCATTTTAACAGACACGTGTTACAAGAAATATAAATACGCATATGGCTCATACTCATAAATGTGAGCCAATTAAGAGTATATAAATAGAATTTATTACAAATAAAAACAATGCTTTAATCCAGACAACAAATACAAAGAAAGAATTAGTAACGCTAATGTTCCTATTACATATGGAATGTGGTTTGTGCTGCTGCTTTTCTTGCATAATTCAATAGGTATCCCAGCCAGCAAAATATGTACCCTTTCTACGGTAGTACTACTAGAAGTAAAGATAAATAGAAATTCAAGTAATCAATTATTTAACTACGTTTGAAAAACAACAAGTCCAACAAGTCCTGTGTTAGATTCCAACTGTGGAATCCAGCTTCAGATTTTTTCTTATATTGTTATGAAACGTTAACTGTACGTGATTTCAACAACTTATAACATGCAATGCTTTTGGCTATCATAATAAGCTGTACACGACGTTTGAAATTTCTGATCGGTAATATTTTATTCCTTACCATCAATCAGTGTATATTAATAGGCAAAAAATAGAAAAAACTTTAGTCTGTTAAAATGACTAAAGGTAAAAATCAGCTCTACACGATTTCATAAATGTCTAATCTGTATTTTGTTATGGTAACAAAGCATATAATAAAGCGATTTTTGTTATTTTTATTCTCCACCATCAATGCACATTAGTAGGAGAAATTTTAGTCTGTTAAAATAAAATAAATTAGGGTAAAAATGAGCTTTACACGATTTCACGGATTTTTTATCTTATCAGAAAGTAAAGGTGGTCAGAAAGTGCAGATGAGTGTGATAACGGTAAAGCGCTTTTGTTATTGTCTTCTAGTTTGGTTTAAGTAAAGCTTATGTTGCTCTAGCCCCAGAAAATTAACTTGCGGTATACATTGACCGTGTGGGGGGGGGGGGGATTTCATTTATTTTCTCATTATGAAACAGTACGTGGTTGAATATATACAAACCTCGAATTCACAAACGCCTCAGTACGCATGAATCTTGTTTTACTGTTCTTTTCGGATTCAGGTGGATTCAATCTTCGAACCCTCAAGCCACCTTGAATACCATCTTGTTTGCTTGGTGGTAAACAAACATGAATTTTATGTACTTGAATATTTTCTTTGTAGCTGTTTTGAGCAGACAGTTGTAATGACCAAGTATTAGTATTATTTAAAGAGTAATTTTTTGAATTTAAAATTTCTGCTCTTACACTTTTAGTTGTATTATTTTTGAACAAAGACCGAGACTGTTTTATATTCTGTTCTCCACTGTTTGAAGGTAATAATATTGATGTTCTGTTTTGGCTCAAAGGCAATGAAAAGTTTTTTTAATATTTTTGTTCCTGTCACTGCTAGAAATAGGTATTTTGAACGTGCTAGGACATATTCGATTGTCACTTTTTTTAACCAATATTTGAGTTTCTTCTTCAAGCTCAAGTTCTACGAGTTTCCTTTTGTGCGAATACTTAGAGTTATTTTGGTCCTGTAAGCGCTTTGCAACAATATCATGTAATGAAGAAATGTGGTATATTGTGTGACCACTCCGTATGTCCTGTGGGAAGTGTTGCAGTTGCTGCGTTTGAGAAATGTTCAGCAATTGTAAATGCATAGATTTTCTTTCTTATACAACATTTTCAGGACGAATATCAAATGTTAAAGAAACAGCAAAAGCTATTGCAAATACTGCAGAACCATTTGTCTGCTGTTGTACAAGTGAAAATCGAGCAGTAGTTTCACTAATCTCCAAATAAGGATATAATTTATGCAGAAAGAGTTTTTGTAATATAAACACTGCGACCATCATAATAAATGCATGTCCAATGATTTAGACGATGCAAAAGTTGTATGTGGTCTTTTCGAGATGGGATAGGTTGAATCCCATTATAATTTTCCACAAAATTTGTATTTGTGCGTAAAATGTACGAAAAGAAATAAAAGTGAGAATCTTCGACCCACTGACCTTCTTTGATAATTTTGATCTGTTTTCGTTAATTCTTTGCACACAAATTCTTTATCCCTATTGACAATAACAAACAAATCCTAATGTAAAAACAACTGAACTTTTACACTCACGCGCTTACGTAAATATCCGGTGCTTACGCAAAATCTACCGACGGTCCCCTAAAAATCTGTAAAACAATATGTCTAATACTTATAAAACATCTATTTCACAACCTATCCGGCATATATTCGGCACGACACTCAATGTGTTTTTGCGATTAAACATTTCCATTTTTACATCAGTTAATTACAAATTTGTTATTTTGGATATTTTTTAAGTTAACACAATTCTTATTTTGGCGTTTGATTGAGCCAAAAATCCGAAATCGAAACTGCACAAATGTGATTAATACTTCGCATTATTTTGACAGATCTCAAAATTTAAAGATCAATAGCAATTAATCAGCTACGTGATATTGTTGACCGATCAGTCTTGGTCATGTACTATCACGCTCACTTTCACTCCATAATCTCTTATGCCATAATTGCCTGGGGAGCATCAAACGATAGTTTTAGAGTTTTCAAATTGCAAAAAAGAGCAGTAAGATTCATTGTTGGATTAAATAAGAGACATAGCTGTAAAACTCTGTTTAAACAATTGGGAATTTTAACATTACCATGCATTTTGTTATTAAATCTATTAATGTATGCTAAAACTGAACTAAGTACGAATAGATTTAATAATTATCATTCGTACAACACAAAAAATATCACAACACTTGAAATACCAAAACATAGATTAAAAAAATATGAACAAAGTCCCAAATACCTAGCTATAAAAGCATATAATCATTTACCAACTAAGTACAAAGAAATGCAACCCAAATATTTTAAGTTTGAACTTAAAAAATTATTATTAAATAAGAGTTATTATTCTCTAAATGAATATTATGACGATAACAATTTGTGACTGTACTTTTTTTTCTGAATTTTTTTTATTACTTTGATCTACATATACTGTTAATACTTTTTTAATTTTGTGGTATACATGTGCTATTCTGTGCATAATAGCAATTTTATCTATAATTGTTTGTTTGTCTTATAGGTATTTTTTTACACGTGTATATATATTTAAATAATATATGTATCATATATGTATATATGTATTTTAATATAATCTAGTTTATTTGTGTACTATTTATTATACTTAGTTTTACAGATAAATTGTGTTATGTAAAATTTGACTTATCCTATATCATGTATTATGATCGAAGGGATTAATAAATTATTATTATTATTATTATTAATGCCGTATTAAGATGACAAGTTGAAGACAGGGATTTATTTGAAGATGGAATGATACACAACTCATTTCGCATGTAATTACCGACGTCACTTCCGTCTAGTACACTTTTATAACCGGAATGGCAGATGTCAAAATTCAAACATCAACAGCAATGCCTTAATAAGATGTCAAGTTAAAGACAAGTATTTATTTGAAAGATGAAACGATAAACAATTCATTTCACATATAATTACCAATGTTAAATGATTATATTTGTTTTACAAAAGAAAAGAAATATCCAGATGGCGCAGGAAGCAACATCTTACTGTATATGAACCCCGATTTCGTTTCGCTTTCGCAAGGGAAAGAGAGAGACTTAGATACGTAACCTGACTGGTTTTCTTGATTACATCTCACTACCAATGACGATAGAATCACTACGATAGAATCACTAGTTCCCTAGCTATGAGTCCCTTATCGCTGCGCCTGGTTCTTACCAGAAAAAAGCCCTGTTAACTGAGGTGATTCATAGATATAACTATTTTTGATGAAAAGAACAGAGCCGTAAAGTACATTAATATAGCAGCCAATACGTTTTGAATTATGAATAAAAAATCGGCAGCTACTGGAAGCGGCTGGAACCTCCCCACTCAGTGGATCTTTGAAGCCGAAAAGAGCATTAAATTGTGTAACAAAACGGCACTAAACGTAATCAGATCTCATCCAAAACCTTTTCAGATCTTCTGGGGCACTAAAAAACCCTCAACTTAATGAATTTACAATCATCTATGCTAGTTATTACCTACATTATCGCTCGTTGAATAATATACTATTAGGATATTAACAACTTTAACATCACTTGAACGACTAAGAAAGTCTAGTTATCCTAAATACTACAGATTTGTAAAGCAACAAACTGAAAATTGGTAAAGTGATAATCTATAATAAATTCACCAACGAAGGTACAGAAAGCATATGATATTGATATTGTTACATCTACCTTTAAAGTTTGTGACAATCCACTAAAAGTTACAAATGTGCCGAAATCTTATTAACATGACATGACACCAACGTTATCGGATGACAAACGATGACAATCATCAAAATTTGCTCATTGCAATCCGATCGCTCGCGGCTGTCTTTGTTAAATCAAACATTAGCATTTCAGTAATTTTACTAGATTTTAGTGGAATATTTTAGTTTAATTCTTCGATTTGTCTGTATATATATTTAAAAACGGCACTAAACGTAATCCGCTCTACTTCTAGAGCAGTGAAGAAACCCTCACACGTGAATTTTTTTTTTTTTAAACATTTATTTAACGTCGGCCTATTTTCGCTACTGAGGCCTAACACCGACGCCTGTAGACGAGCTACCCCCAACCAGGAATTTTGCCGAACCTCTTCCCTTAAGAAGAGTAGGGATCTTTTACTTGCCTAACATTTAATAGACAAGGGACCGACGGCTTTACATCCCCTCCGAAGGATGGTATATCTCCTATACAACCCTCGCCTAAGGTTGTATAGCTTCCGCGCATACACTGATATACAAGCCGCTGGAAGATGTGTGAGGCGAGAACGCGGTTTCCGTTGGAATGGTCACCAATCCAAGTACTAACTGCGCCTGTCGTTGCTTTACATCGCATACCGAAGTATGTACATAGTAAAGACGCACCTACGCTCGCCCCTCACACGTGAATTGACACGTGATGTGACGAGTTTCACGATGTAACCGCTACGCGCATCGATCATGTCATGCGAAATGCGATTTATGCCATATTTGCTTTGTTTTTAATTTTTTTCACGGAAACCAAATCGAAAGGGTGGAAGTGTGATATATCGTTGAAATCAGAATTTTAACTGCTTTTCAATGGTTTCATTGTAAATTGAAAGTAAATATAAAATAAACAACTTGTTGCGTCAAAATGGCACTAAACGTAATCCGATCTCAACCAAAACCTTTTCAGATCTTCTGGGACACTAAAGAAACGCACACGCAAAGTTTCATTCAAATCTGTTCAGTAGTTTCGGCGCTATCGTGCTAACACACATACACACATACATACGCACATACACACACACAGACATTTTTCAAAAACCACTTTTTTGGGTTCCTAGGACCTCAAAACGTAAAGATTTGATGTTATCTCAATTTTCGTTTTTGAACCAATTTTAGTAACCTCTCAAAATTTTATTGTGGAGAGGTTAAAATGAAACAGATGATAGATACAGACAGTTAAAATACACAATTCGATCACCACATCGTACATGGATGTTTGTCTCATACCCACTATTGATGGTAGTACAAAATTCAGTATTTAGATTTACAACTATGACAATCCAATCCGTAAAAATAATAATTGTTTTGACAAATTAAATAATATTAGTTGTCAATTATTTTATCGTTAGAAATCATAAGAAGTTATGCGTTTGTTTATAACTTTAATATCACTATTTTTAGGATATGGCAATCTTATGGAACAATCGTTAACATATCTAAATCCGATATCACCACAAAGTCCGGCTGTCAAGAACTTATAGAGGAATCTCAAAAATTAGGTCCCATCGATGCCATATTCAACTTAGCTGTGATACTCAACGATTCTATTTTCGAAAATCAAACCCCCGAGACCTTCTGTACCTCCTTTGGACCAAAAGCCTTCGCGACACAGTATTTAGACGAACTCACCAGGAAACTATGCCCCAGTTTAAGGTTAGTAGGTTATATTTCTTATATTTCATTCCTGCTATTCTTACTTCGCATTTTTAGACATTTTGTGATATTTTCTTCCGTATCTTGTGGTCGAGGTAATGCTGGTCAGACGAATTATGGGATGGCCAATTCAGTCATGGAAAGGATTTGCGAAAATAGAAAACGAGATGGATATCCCGCTTTAGCAATTGAGTGGGGTGCAATTGGTGATGTAAGTTTCAATTTCAATTTTTTAGTCAATTATTGAAGTTAATAAAATAGTTCCAAAAGTATATTCAACTTTCACAATGTTAGTGATACATATAAATATAATAAATAATTTTGCGTCGACGTCTATTTTTTTGTTATACCAGATAGTGATATAAGTTTATATATGCAAAAGAGTGTAACAGTAGCAAATTTTATTCATGCGATGTATCCTTGTTTATGTTGTTTAGTCAATACTCTTTAAACTAATAATAAATGTACATATGAATTTTAAGCACCACCGGATCTTCCCCATTTTATAGGCCGTCTATGCAAATACACCCCGATATTAGTAAAGCGAAAATACGCTACAAAGCTACAATTAGACGAAATGTTTCAAAAATTCTCACGACAAAATACTCTTTCAAATGAAAAAAATCGCTTTAAAATCTGGTCAACCATTGAAGATATAAGACGCACAGATACATAGGCATACAAACATAAGCATCAAACCTACAACACCCTTTCTCTTTGTGTCAAGGGTCAAAAATAAATAGAACAGTTAAAAACCATTTTTTCACACATCTCTATTCCTATCTATAATCATTTTCTAGGTAGGTTTGGTTGCTGAAATGCAAGAAGAACACAACGAACTTGCAATTGGTGGTACTTTACAACAACGAATTTCAAGCTGTCTCAAAGTCCTAGACGGTTTCCTAAAACAAAGCAACGAAGTGATCGTCTCCAGCATGGTAGTGGCGGAAAAGCAAACTGGAGCTGGAGCGGCAAACAATATCGTGGATGCAGTTATTAATGTTTTAGGTAATATTTTATAAAGAATCATAAAGGGTGTACAAGAATTTTAGGGAAAAAATTCAGGGGTCCAATGAAGGGCACTACTTCATATAATTTACTGCAGCTAAAGTGAAGGGATAAAAATGATTTTTATTTAAAACTTTTAAACTAATTTTTTTTGTATACATTTATTTAACGTCGGCATATTTCCGCTACTGAGGCCTAAGACCGACGCCTGTAGACGAGCTACCCCCAACCAGGAATTTTGCCGAACCTCTTCCCTTAAGAAGAGTAGGGATCTTTTACTTGCCTAACATTTAATAGACAAGGGACCGACGGCTTTACATCCCCTCCGAAGGATGGTATATCTCCTATACAATCCTCGCCTAAGATTGTATAGCTTCCGCGCATACACTGATATACAAGCCGCTGGAAGATGTGTGAGGCGAGGACGCGGTTTCCGTTGGAATGGTCACCCATCCAAGTACTAACTGCGCCTGTCGTTGCTTTACATCGCATACCGAAGTATGTACATAGTAAAGACGCACCTACGCTCGCCCCAAAACTTTTAAACTAACATAACATAGTTATCATCCTCAATATGCATGAATTTATAAAGACTATACTAAATAATGATATTCTAATTAGGTGTTGACGTCAAAAGTATAAGTGCACAATCAACGCTTGCTGAACTAGGCATGGATTCCATGACGGCTGTAGAAATTAAGCAAATTTTAGAAAGAGATTTCGACGTCACCCTCACTGTGAAGGATATGAGAACTATGACGATAGCAAGGTAAATTAAAATTATCTTATTATTTGTAGGTATTCACGTTCGTGGATATACTAAAGACAGCACTTCAATAAAAAAAAATTAAAAATGTGTGGTGGGTAACTTACACCCGACAGTTAATAATACAATAATATATTGCCACATTTATTACCTTATAATTATCGATTTACAAACTTACAGTTACCAACTCCGCATTCTGCTTATTGCTTTACTTTGTGTAGTTGAGTAGAACCGATTCTTGTACCGAAGTCGCCAAGTGATAATAATAATAGTAATATGACTTTATTTTAATTAATTAAAATACAACATGATACATAATTATTCAGAAGGTGGCGAGATCTAGCATACCTACTCACCTAACCACCCAGTAAGAAAATAGGAATTAAGACCGTCTCCAAAAGAAACAGGATAATAGCAGACATTGTGTTATTTTAAACGGGAAAGAAACAAAAAAAAATACATTGAACTAAGTAATATAGAAACACAATCCATACAAGCAATAGGAAGTAAGGATATAATGCAAATAATATACAGCTGTTAAACGAATAAAACTACGATATATTATAATTAGTTACAGAATTCTTTTAAACAATGTAACAGTTTTTATAACAGGTGAAAAGGAATAAATATAACTAAAAGTACGGAGAAATAAGGCAGTGCTGTGCCTGGGAATATTATATAAATTATTATGACGAGTACGAGCAGATGTATGTCAGATCAGTATGTCAGAGTGTAATGGGGTAGTGAAGCGCAAGTTATAGCCTCTCCTACTCAATTGTTAACCTCACCTTCGCGATGAGTTCAATTTGAACTTGGTGCACCCTGTTTTCACTAACGAGGCTCTAACGACCGAGTAAGGGCGGAATAACCCTTACCTTTTGCCGTGAGCTCATCCGCCTTCTCACGAAGAGTGCGGTAAAAATAACCCACCGCACACAAAGGTTGCTTTTGGAATCGTTTGGTTACCCCATCGTCGCAGTCTCCTTCTGTGCCATGGGACCACACCACTCGCCTTCCGCAACCGAGCTGGTCAGTTGCATACCTGCTCCAGCTAAAATTTCAAATGCAGCTTCGTTTTCAGTCGATTAAGGCTTTAAAAAATGATGGAGCGTTCAAGTGGGACAAAATCATCCGGAGGTAAAATACCCTCCCGATCGGATCTCCGGGGGAGGGTGCCCACAGGGACACCTCATCGAATGTCGAAAAAACACCGACAAGTTAAATCCAAAAAAACTAATTCTTTCATCTACGGCGCTTGGAATGTTCGTACTTTGAACGACAGCACTCGCACCGATCGGCCTGAAAGAAGAACTGCTCTAATAGATAGAGAACTTCACCGACTCAATGTTGACGTTGCAGCTCTCAGTGAAACTCGATTTTTGGAGGAAGGCTCTCTCACAGAAAAGTACTACACCTTCTATTGGAAAGGTCTTCCCACCAATTCAAGAAGACAACATGGAGTAGGATTTGCCGTTCGGAATCAACTTGTATCCAACTTAACACAAGTACCACAAGGCCTATCCGAGCGTCTAATGCTGCTGCGCTATGAGCTATCAGATGGCAACGCAGTAAATCTAATAAGCGCCTACGCTCCCACTCTGGATGCAAGTCACGAAACCAAGGAAAGCTTCTATCAACAGCTGGAAGAAACCCTCTGTAGAATACCTAAAACGGAACGACTCGTTATTCTTGGCGATTTTAACGCTAGAGTAGGGAGAGATGCAGACACCTGGCCAGGCATCATAGGCAAGAACGGTTTGGGCAACATGAACGCTAACGGTCAACTACTCCTAACTAAATGCGCCGAACATGATCTAGTTATAACAAACACCATTTTCCGACAAAAGGATAAATTTAAAGGCACCTGGCGTCACCCCAGATCAGGTCACTGGCATCTACTGGACTATGTTATCGTACGTAGGAAGCATCTCAAGGACGTCCAAATTACAAAGGCGCGCATTGATAGCGAATGTTGGACCGATCATCGTCCTGTTGTCTCTAAAATGAAAATTGTTATGAGACCCAAACACCGAAGAACTCAAGTAAAACGCAGACTCCGTCTCTGTATTAGTAAATTGCGTGACCAACAAACCGTCGAACAGCTAAAGCAAAAAGTTCAAGAGAATTTGAGTGCACTAGAAGAAACCAATTCTGTAGATGTCGCTGCTACCTGGACACAAATTAAAGACAGTTTAAAAAGTGCGAGTGAGGAAGTTCTTGGCACTGCAGCAAGTAAAAAACAGGAGGACTGGTTCAATGATAATGAAGCTTTTATACAAGAACTTCTTGACCGCAAACATACTGCCTTCCAAAACGCTATCAACCACCCCAACGACTCATCAAAAGCAGAAGCTTTTACCCAATCTAAGTATGAAACGCAACGCGAAATCAGAAGAATAAAGAACGAGTGGTGGGCAAGCAAGGCCAGAGAAATTCAAAAGTACGCCGATTCACACGATTACAGGAATTTCTTTCAAGGAGTAAAAGCAGTGTACGGCCCCAGTCGGAAAAATATGTGCCCTATTAAAGATTTAAATGGAAATCTCCTCAAAGAAGACCAGGAAATAAGAGCCCGATGGAAAGAACACTACTCTAGCATTCTTAACCAGCAAAGTCAAGCCGATCACGATATTATAAATCTTATCCCTCAATATGACACCTTCGAAGACTTAGATAAACCACTAACAACGGAAGAGATCTTAACCGCCATTGGGCAGCTAAAAAATAACAAATCTCCCGGCGCCGACTCACTCCCAGCTGAGATCTTTAAAGCTGTGTCGTCAGAGCTCATACCCTACCTCAAAAAACTGTTTGATGTCGTGTGGGAAAGTGGTCAAGCTCCGCAGGAGTTTCGTGATACACTTTTAATCAACCTCTTCAAAAACAAAGGGAGCGCTGCGGACTGTGGAAATTACAGGGGTATAGCTCTCCTGGCTGCTGGAGGGAAGATACTCACTAAAGCGATGGCAAACAGGCTAACACCTGTTATGGAAAAGTTACTTCCTGAAACACAGAGTGGCTTTAGACCAAACCGAGGCACATCGGATTTAATCTTCACACTTAAACAGCTTCAAGAAAAAGCACTCGAACATCAAGGAGAAATTCACATGGCCTTCATTGATTTAACCAAGGCGTTTGACTCGGTGGACAGGGAAGTGCTCTGGAAAATTATGTTCCGCTTAGGTATCCCTAGAAAATTTGTGGAAGTATGTCGCAGTCTACATACAAACAACAACGCCCAGGTTATGTATAATAATGAGGCAACCGAACCTTTCCAAACTCTCACTGGAGTTAGGCAGGGATGTGTCCTGGCACCCCTACTCTTTAATTTGTTTACCACTGCTCTAACAATTATTGTTGACAACAAACTGACAGTCAGAGGAATAGGTCTCAGATACCGTTTTGATGGCGGTCTCTTTAACATAGGGCGCTTTAGAGCTTTCACGAAGACACGCACACGATTCATTTGTGATCTCCAGTATGCGGATGACTGTGCACTTTTAGCCTCTACGCCGGAAGAGCTTCAAGAGCTTTTAGATGTGTATGCCCAAAGCTATGATTCTTTGGGACTTAAAATCAACATTGGAAAGACTAAGATTATGTCAACTCCTCATCAAGTGAACCAAATAGACATTACACTTAACGGAAATTCTCTTGAAGTGGTGGATCAGTTCAATTACTTAGGCAACGTTGTTAATGACAAAGCAAACATGGACAGCGAGATTCGCAATAGAATTAACACTGCATCTAGAGCATTCTGGGGACTTAGAGAGAGAGTATTTGACAACCACGACCTTGCTTTGTCAACGAAAATGGCTGTCTACAGAGCAGTTGTCATTCCAACACTGCTATATGGATGTGAAAGCTGGGTCACTTACCGTCGTCATGTGAAAGAATTAGAACGTTTTCAGCAAAGACACCTCAGAAGTATGATGAAAATCCGTTGGTTCCATCACATATCAAACGTGGAAGTACTCAGGAGAGCAAACAGCCTTCCAATTGAGGTGCTTATTTCAAGAGCACGCCTAAGATGGGCAGGTCACGTTCATCGTATGCATGATAACCGCCTTCCCAAATGTACACTTTATGGTGAATTGCTAAGCGGTAGAAGAAAGCGTGGCGGTCAACGAAAGAGGTTCAAAGACGCTCTCCATGAAAATCTAAAATCCTGCGGTATTGCAGACGAGCAATGGGAACAACTTGCAGCGGACAGAACCGAATGGCGAGGGGTTGTGGTCAGCTATCAAGGAAATGTTGCTGCAAGAAGGCCGAATCCAAGACCTAACCAGGTCTATGTTTGTCCTGATTGCGGTCGACTTGTGCTCTCCCGAATTGGCCTCTATAGCCATAGTCGTGTGCACCGTAGATGAATGGAAATTACAATAGACTACACCTTTTACTTGTTTTTTATTGTACGCAATTTATCGACTGTAAAATTTCTATACTCGGAATCGAGTAACGGCTAATAAAATAATAATAATGTCAGATCCTTTAACAAGTTTGTTTAAAGATATACCGATTGGTGAAACTTATCAATTTTATATATTGACGTACATAAATGCACAAAAAACCTTTGCCCCAATTTAAACCATCCAGCTTCCTGGTAATACGCAGAAACATGATTAAATTTTTTTTAGTCCATAGCAATATCTAATACAACTATTCTGCAGTATCTGAAGACTCTTAATCTTTATGTAGCAAAGCAGGCCAGTAAACAACATCACAGTATGCAAGCACAGACAAGATGAGTGTGTCACATAGTTTTAGCTTTATATACACAGAGAGAAAATCCTTAATAAGTGACGGTACGTATTGTTGGAAGACTTCTCTGTAAAATGTTAGATACGTGACATTCAAAGAGCAGGTTATTATAAAAAAATATCCCTGAGTTCTTACATGATTGAGTAACATTTAAGTCAACATTATTAATGTGTATAATAAAGCTGTCACTATTCATAATTTTTTTTTTTTTTACCAATAATAAGCATTTTGATTTTACCCTCATTTAATTTGAGTCCATCAAATATTAAAATTATGAAAATTTGATCCAAATCTTCGTTAATAATTTTTTTACTTAAATCTGCATATCATCTGCATACTGACGACTAGAAGAATATTTTAAATGATTACTACAGTCTGCAGTGTACACAGTAAATAACAAGGGGCCCAATGTACTTCCTTGCGGTACACCTTTACTCAATATTTCAAAATTCGAGATTTCATTACCTGTTATAACTCTTTGCAGCCGATTAGCTAAGTAATTGCTGATAAAATCTAATGAAAAGAGGCTCAGTCCGAAATACTTAAATTTAGCACATAGAATTCTATGATCAAGGGTATCAAATGCCTTACCATAATCAAGCAAAATAAGGCAAGTATTTTTTCTCTCATCGCAAGCCCTCATTATGTCATCGCTAACCTGTAGTAATGTTGTAGTGGTGCTATGTTGGGCTTGGAACCCTGGCTGTGTACTTGGTATAACATTATTAATGGTGAAGTGTGAGATTAACTAACTGATACATAATTTTTTCTAAAATTTTTGATTTTGGCAATAGGAATAGCATTAGTTTGTTTCCAGTTTGATGGGAAAGTTTTAGTCAATATACATGTATTTAATATAAAAGTAATATGAGTCGTAAGAAAGAGAATGAGAAGAGATATCATTTTCATATCAATACCATTTCGCATTTGATCTAATATGTGAAATAACTTTTCAACTTTCCCTTCATTAACTGCAGAAAAGTCAAACTGACTAGTAATGTTAGGAAATATGTTACCACTATAATACTTTAAAAATATTCATTATTATTGTAAGTAATTATGATGGAATACTGTTCAAGAAAAAACTATTAAAGTCATTCGGATACATTTTCAGAATGGCTGACAAGAGCAGAATTAATGTTTAGCCATTTCAATGTACGCCAGAATCCTTTAGGATCAATTTTAAATTAATGATTCAAGTAAGCTTATTAAAATGATATACCATATCGTCCACATTATCTAATGTGTATAAGATATTTCAATCAAAATTTCGAAGATCAGTTAAGAAGTTGTCATAGTTAAAGTTCCTATAATCACGATACGTTCCATATTTTATTATTGCAGCAGGTTTTTCAAGATTTATAGTACATTTCACAAGACTATGATCGAACAAATCATCCATTCTAATAACTTCGTGTTCCCGAATAAGATCTACAGATGAAGTTACCAAAATATCAAAGAGGGTTTGACTATTATCTGTAATACGTGAAGGTTATTTAATGATTCGATGAAGACTATATTTATTTCAAAAGTTTTGTAAAAGTATTTGACCATGATTGTTACAAAAAAAATTTACATTAAAGTCACTTCCAAACAACACATAATCATAATTGGGTATGACAGTAAAAAAACATGCTGAAGATCATCTATACAATGGTTTTAATTTTCATTTGGCGGTCTATACAGAGATCCCAGGCACACATTCTTACCTTGAATTTTTAAACTAATATTGATTATAATTTTTGTTTGCTTTGACTGCTATTAATCATATTTCAGTCACTTATTTTTATTGATATATACTTGTTTGGCAATCAGGGTATATAACGTCATTAATCTCTGAATGACAGAACCAGTTTTGTCTAAGATAAAGCTCCATGTGGCGTTATAACTGAAGGTACCATCAAAACACTAAACAATTCACTTGAGCATAAGTTGTCAGAAACAACATCGCTTAGTTGTAAATTTTTAGGAAAGTACATATGTATTCTTGTTTGTTATCAATATTAATTTTGACGCCTCCTCCTACTATTTGTAAGTTTTGTTTGTTTTTTAGACTGAAGGATATTCAAACGGAAAAAGAAGGAACCGATCAAGAGGCCGTAGTAGCTATTAAATTTACTGAATTTGGACTAGACACAATATTCAGGTTAATAGGCCCCGAATCTGAAAGTCGACTTCTCTGTAAAAGGCTGGAATCTAATATTGAAGAAAGTGCGATGGCACCAAAATTAGTTCTATTCCCTGGTATAGAAGGATTTGCCAAAGTGTATGAACCCTTAGCTGTCCACCTAAATGCTCATATAGTTTGCGTACAATACACCTATTACAGTGAGACGAATGACACGACAATGGCTTACACTGTGAACTCGTTATTACCTGTAAGTATTCTAACTACACCTACGGTCTAAAACGTCTTAGTGTGCGGTGATCAATATCTAAAAATGTACAGAAAACTGTATCAAAATTGTTGCATTCGCGTTAAAATTATGAGGTAACGGAAAAATAGGGCCAATATGAATTAAAATATTGAATTAAAGCCCTTATACAGGGCGTGAGAGAATTTATGAAAAATTAAATAATACAGGAATTTCTACAACCCTTTACATCCTAACCAGCACGCATACACGCTGGGCCCTCCAAGCAGTCGCGAGTCGGATTGAGAGATCCTTGGACAATAAGGAGTCCACCATAGGTGGAAAATGTCCCCACGATCATGGGAAGCTAGATCTCGAAGAGACAAATCAGTGTGGGAGATGCTTCTGTACAAGGAATGGTCGCGGGAGGCTGTCCGTAGGGAGGTGTAATATCACCGCTGCCATGGAACCTCGATCTTGATACCCTCTTGTGCTGCCTCAATTCAGAAGGATTCCACACAATTGCCTCCGTAGATGATTTAACAATCATGCTTAGTGGAAAATTCAAAGAAGTCCTAAGTATAATCGAAAAATGGTGCAAAGCACACTCCCTGTGTGTCAATTTCAGGAAGACGGAGATGGATCTCTTCACAAGGAAAAGGAAACTAGGAGCATTGAAGGCGCCTGCCCTCCTGGATACAACACTAAATTTCGCATCAGAAGTGAAATGCCTTTGGATAACTAACATGGAATCTTCACATAGATAGAAGACTAAGGAAGGCTTACATTTCTTATGAGCAGTGCCGCAGGAGCGTGGGGAAAACTTGGGGAATGAAATCCAAAGTGGTCATGTGGATATACACTGCCGTCATAAGACTAATGATAACCTATGGAGCTGTGGTTTGGTGATAAGAGCAAAGAGATTATAGTTAAGGTCAAGCTCAGCCAAGTGCAGAGAGTTACCTATATAAGCATAACCGGAGCTATGCAAACAACGCCAACGAGAGCTATGGAGGTAATGCTGTGTCGGCCACCACTAGATATATATCTAGGAGAAGTGGCCCTGACAACAATGGTACGCCTCAAATCCGTTGGCATACAACCAAATGTAGGCTGTGGAGAGGCTAGAAGTTGCCTGTGGAATGAGGCTGTCAGAAAGACGCCCCTTCTACATGCGTGCACTGATGGCATTTCTCCCCGGTTTGTCTGTGACAGACCCCTACTTAATACAGACGAATAATGAGGACGAGGCTACTGGCAAAGGTGTGATCAACATCTTCACAGACGAATCAAAAAGAAGGAAGGGGCAGGATGTGAAATATACTCCAGAAGTCTTAAAATCCAATATAAATGGGCTTTGGATGGGCGAGCCAGCGTAGTACAAACGGAACTTGCGGGCATAACCATAGCTGCAATAGAGATTGTCCATAAACAAGTTACGGGCAAAACAATCAGGATCTACACAGATTGTAGACAATCATTACTAGCCCTGAGAAGTTACAAAACTGCCGCAGGAGCAGTATGGGAATGTCACCAAGTACTTATGGGTGCCTCCAGCATGAATAACATACTGGTGTGCTGGGTGAACGGACACGCACAGTGTAGTGGCAAGAAAGTAGCCGACAGACTGGTCAAGAAGGCAGCAGGCCTAAGTATCTTTGGACCAGACCCAGCCAGTCTGTTACCGATCACGGCGATAATACAAATAATAAAAGAGAACACCCACAATGAATTTAAGAAGCTGTGAGATGAAACAAACAGCAGTCAGCTGCTAGGGAACTACTAAAATATCCCAACAAGAGTACAGCAATGGCAATGTCCAGAAGTAACCTCTCCGTTTTATAACAGGAATCTAGACTGAACACTGTCCGTTAAGAAAACATCTACATAATAGAGATTAAGCGAAACACCTGTCTGTAGAGGTTGTGAACAAAAAGATGAGATAGTTCAACATATACTCTGTGACTGTTCTGCCGTCTCAACAATCAGAGAATCTATTTTGGAAGAACTTTGGCCTACTTTGGCTGATGTTAGGGAGATGCCCCTAGGTAGCATCGCCACAGATTATGCAAGATTAGGTTGGTTGGAGGCCTAGGCGAGAGTCTGCCTACAGGGAGGATGTACAAGGGGCCCAATGGGGCCTAAGTGCTGTGGTTCAATAATTTTTATTGACCACCCTCCCAACCAATTTCAGATTCCAGGGGCTTGTGATTCTTCATTTGAAAGATCTTTTGATTCTCTATCCAAAAATGCCATGGTTTTAATATTTATTGCAAAAATTCACGATCTACTTGACGAAATTCGCTACAACAAACGAAAAACATAGAAACTTTCAGCGTTTTGTTCTTGCAGGCTAGCAAAAACAATTTCAGTGTTCTTTTTCAACACAGAATGCGCTCACAGTAGAAAGTTGCTTGCCTATTACAAGAAAAATTTCCTGATTTGCCGCCTATATCCCAATGTAATTGGTAATTGAACGGCAGTTTCGCGAAAATTGACATATACGGCAGATAATAGGTTTCAATGCAATAAGTAACGATACCAAATTAGATATACTGCTTGAGTTTGAAAAAAACCCACATAATTCAAGTCGACTAGCAGCTTTAGCATTGAATGTTTCTAATTCCTCAATTATTCGCGTATTAAAAGAAAATAAAATGCATCCCTATAAACTGACCCCAACTCAGAAGCTTAGTGAAGACGATTTTGGTAGAAGAATGTATTTTTGTGAACAAATGATGCAAAGGCCAGATAATAATGTTCTCCAACTGGAAAATGTTTTCTTTTCGGATGAGTCTACTTTTACTTTTCACGGCCATGTTAATCGTCAAAACTGTCGCTACTGGGCTAATGAAAATTCTCACTGACTGGATGAGAGAATTACATACGCAAAATCCTAAGAAGGTTAATGTTTAGACAGGGATAATTGAAAACCATATCATTGGTCCCTTTTTCATTGATGACAATTTGGGTGGAGGTAATTATTTAGTTCTGATTTAAAATAATGTCATGCCAACTTTGACAAAGTTATATCCTGCTCAAGCAAACCCATAAGTTCCAACGGATGTAATATGGTTCAGGCAGGATAGACCACCACCACCACCACATTACCGAATCCATGTCCGGCAATACCTCGGCTTAACATTTCCAAATCGGTGGATAGGGAGGCGAGCTAGAATGGCCAGCACGTTCTCCAGATCTTAGACCCTTAGATTTTTTTCTATAGATATATGTAAAAAATATGGTATACAAAACTAAGCCACGCGATATAGGTGGCTTAAGAAGAAGAATAACGGATGTGGTTAGGTCGGTCACGCCGCAGATGTTAGAAAACGTTAGAAGACAATTTATTTACGATCAAGATGCTGCTAAGATGTTCAAGGGATCATATTGAACAGTTACTACATTGAAAATAAGTTTTTTTTTCAGTTTGCTGTTGTCAATTAAGTCAAGTACATTTTTCTACCGTTAATTTTTGCAATAAATAATGCCTACTCTTTCCTATTATTCTCTCGTAATGAAGAAGCCGTCTATTGGTGGAAAGTGTAACTATATATTTACTATTAGTAACTAACTGAATACGACAACTGTTCGCGAACAACACTAGTTTTCAGTCGTAGATTGGAAATCTTTAATAACATTCTTAAGCCGTATCTTACGGCCAACGATTCTTTTAGGATGTTACAGCTATTGTTTAGGTGTAATATTGTTCTTATTTTCAGGTTATAGAAAAATACATAACGAAAAACGAACCTTTTAAATTTGTCGCTTATTCTTATGGAGTTCTAGTGGCACTGGAAATTATTAGACTTTTGGAATCCAAGGGTTATACTGGTACTATAATATGTCTTGACGGTTCTCCCCTGTTAATGAAAGAAATGTCAAAAATGTTAAATATATTATCAGAGGTGACTTTACAATGCACAGTAGTTTATCAAATAGTTTCCATTCTCACATTAAAGGACACAATTTCGCATTATAAGGTAAGGATGTAATCACTTTGAAAATGATATTAATGCTCTAAATCACTGAAGCTCTTTGAAGTTGAATAATAGATCTAATGAAGCTGTCACTGACATGACATAGCATCAGACGATGTGGTGTGATAATATCCCAATTCTTTACTTTTATAAATGGGACACATAGTTAAAGAACTAAATCTAAGTGATCTCGTATTTTGAGGAGTTGTTGTTTATAACGTATGTAAACGTTTTTTGTCGAATCACCTGCCAGTGGCGTCTGAGAAAAATAGTTATAAACAAAAAAAAGAAAGTTCAGTTTTTTGCTCATATCTCTCTAATTTTGCCCATAGCCATAATTTTACAAGAATTTAATTTTGAAGCTGAGGAAATTCTACACAAATTTCATTACAGAAACATTTTTTTGGCAACAAAAACAAGCGCGGAAAATCTAATTGTTTATAACGTATAACTCTGGTTGGTGGGGAGTAAGGCTAGCGAGCAGAGGCACGCGCGCGCTTTGTTATAATATGATAACTCTTGTTTAAATTGGAATATTTTAATTAAACAAAGTACCTATCGAAAAATGATAGTTTTTCATATGCGACTATTATGAAATTTGTTTAAGATTTAATTTTGTTATATTGCACAAGAGATGACATTACAAAAGGCTGTTTAACAATACGCAATTAAATAAACAATTAATGTTATAATGAAATTTCCCGTATAAATTCATTTTCTAGACCCTTTAGTTGATTACTAGGAAGAATACAAAAAAGTTACAAAAATTTAGTTTTTAAGATTCGACATTTTAAAAATCTACTTTATTTAAAAAATCGTAATAACTAAAAAATAACTTTTGAGGACTTTTGATCAGCAGCTCAAAAGGAATAACATATATCGATTCCAACGCGTTTCACTGGGAGCCATTTCCCATAAGAAATGTGCGGGATCCTTTACATGCATGCAAACACACTCTTAACATAATTTGGGCAACTGTAAGGGAACATAATGTAATAAAACATGTGCCCATTTCAACATCAACATTACTTAATCTTGTACCCGATCTGTGTATATTTTATATAATTTATTTTAATGTTATTCTTTACATTACTTACAATGTGAGATCTTTTCGCAGGCAAAAATATTCGACTGCAAAACCTGGAATGAGCGGCTTGATATACTTATGGAGATCACCAAAGATTTCCCTCAGTTCAGTGAAAGTTATCAAAGAGTGCTTGCCGATGGGTTTTATAAAAGGATAAAAAATCTAATTAGCTATAACCCGTCATATGAAAAACTAAAATCAAAGGTGAAACTATACAAGGCAACACATATTAGTATACAAGGTCTTCCAGATGATTATGAACTCTCAAATTTCTTTGAAAGTCCCGTAGAAGTTCAAGCTTTCGAAGGAGATCACATCACGCTGTTGAACAATGCACTGTTATCGGAAGCTATAAATGCATTTATTAGCGAAGAACCGTGAAAGCTTTCGTAGAAGACATACCACCAAATGAGTTAAGAAAACAAAGAAATGTCAGATTAAAAAACTCTGTATTTTAGTTCAATATAGAAATATGCAGAATTGTAATTATATTATCACGAATCGTACGATTCGTTCCGTTTTGACTTTATCGACTGTTTTATACAAATTCCAAAATAAAAGTATGTACCTAAAATAACTTAGTCTTTTTCACTTCTAAAAGATTTAGGCTTTGGTGAATTCTAAACTCGCATCCCAATCAGATTAGTATATTAAACAAAAGCCAAAAAGCTACCTAAATATACCGATGTGAATCTGGCAGCTAAAGGTAGCAACCAAAATGACGGAAACATCGGAACGCACATAGACGTACGCTTAAAATAAAAAAGGGAATAATTTTCTTAAGCCACAACATAAGCGTCCATCTATCAAAAAGTTTTATAATTTATTTATATGCTCGTCTGAAACATAAAATTCTTAATGTAAATGAAGAACATGTATGGCTGATTACTTCATGATACAATAGCACATTAAAAAATATACAGACGTACAATTTGTTTAGGGGTTGAAATACAAACCGCCCGTATGAAAATAAAGGATAAAAGATGGAAATATTCCTGTATATTACATTCAACTATTTAAAATATAATTATGGAATTAGCACAATAGCACACGATTAAGTTAATCGTCATTCAAAGGGCAGAACTCGTTGACAAGAGAATTGAGGAAGTTAGTACATGGGCCCAACGAGATAAACATACATTAAATGGATAGTAAAATTGTGTTCATGAATTTTACGTTACAGAGGTCTCAGTTAATCTGTTCAAATATGACAATGTTATGTTATCAATGAATATAAAATTGCTAGGTACTTATGTCGATTACTATCTACTTTCGGATGTACATATAAAACATGTGTGTGGAAAACTAAACAAAGCATTCTTTGCCATACTGCAAATAAAAGACAGCTTAGACCGTACAAGTCTCTTAAATATCTATTATGCAATGGCATACACACATATATCATATAATATAATATGTTGGGGTAGTGCCAGAGATAGGGAAAGGGTATTTATATGCCAGAAAAGAATAATTCGATTAATATACAAATTAAATTCCATCGAAAGTTGTCGAAATACTTTCATTGACAAAAGTAAGTAACAACGCCTTGTATATTTATATATAAATGTCTAACTTTTGTTAAAAATATATGGATCTGTTTATACAACGAAATCAATATCATAAATATGATACAAGAAATGGAGAGCTATTAGGTGTACCAAAACATCGTACAACTAATTATAAACACTCTCCAAAGTACAACTGTATTATCTTATATAATACCTTACCATCAGATATAAGAAATATTACCAACTATATAAAATATAAAAGAACTACTTGTGAGGGGAGGCTTTTACAGTATAAGTGAATTTTTAAATAGAGAATATATAATCGCTAATTGTATTGGACATTTTACTCGTATTTGTATGTTTGTCGTATGTTGTATAATGTGTTAATTGATATAGATATTTTTTATTTTTTTGTATATATATATATATATATATATATATATATATATATATATATGAATGTGAAAAAGGATTATTAACACTGTTTAAATTTGCGGTTTGGCCTCTAAAAGTGTTTGGGCCCTCACAATTGCCGATCGGGCCAGTCCGACTCTGGAAATAAGATACAAAACTTGCCACTGGTTTTATAAATTCAAAAGAAACTGCATTTCAACCAATTGCTACATATTGGGTAGGTGACCGTCATTACAGGACTATGTATTATTAAGTTGCCTATCATACTTATAAATAATCAGTGAACTCTAGTTAGTATAGAATTCGCTGTAAATAATTTAGCTTACCTGAATCTGTGCAAGTTGCGACCTTCGAGCATATAAGGGTTGCTTAGTGGTTGCAACAAAATAGACATCGCATTGAAACAACATAACGAAACTCCATTCACATACACGAAAAATGTATCTTATTTCTAAGCATAGCCCCAACGACAACGATGACGATTGGTCGCTGAGGTCCCTGTGAATTTGACTTTAGAAAGTGATAGTAGATAGTTTGGTGTCAGAAAAGCATTAAAGAAATATCCCAATGACTCTTTCAGGCATGAAATTATTTAACATGTGTCAAATCCTGATGCATTTGTAAGAAAATTGAATTAACTTATTGTTATTTCTGTAAATGTAGGAGTGTTAAGTAATTGGATTAAATTTTTAAAAATCTTATTTGTATACAATCATCGTTTTATATGTTGTTGTTTACTTGTTTACAATATATCCCTTTCTTTATGATGTTATAAATATTACTTTCTTGCAACATATATCCCATTCTACGATGGCTCTAAAGGGCCACAGCAAAAAATACAAAAAGTAGAAATTTCTACTTTAATGCTAGAAATTTCTACTTTTAAAGTAGAAGTTTCTACTTTTCAAAGTAGACATTTCTAGTTTTAAAGTAGAAATTTCTAGTTTTAAATTTGAAATTTCTACTTTAAGGCTACAATTTCTCTTGTGGTGGTAAACAACTTCTCTTGTGGTGTAAGGTTGATCGATCATAACTAGCTAGGTAGATAGATGATCTTATTCCCATTAAAATTTTGTGTCCCTTGAGGCTTGTAAAAATGAATAACTAAGAAGAACTAAATTTCTACGATTTTCCTGTGACAAGGTCGACAAGGATGTCTATCAATTATGTGAATTAATTTTAGAAGAGAAAAAATGGAGTTAAGGCAGATCCATTCGATACAGTTGATATTTACGTTTGTTTAAGAAACGAGATAAAATTATTGTTAAATTTAGAGTAGTTAGTATTATCTAATGAATGTGATGAATGTTAATAAATTTCAGTTGTAACTATACAACAAGATATTAAATAAAAAATATCTAACTATTTTTACTTTTTACATCAAACTTTTGTGCGGTTTTTTATACTATATTGCAATTTTAAGTGTCATTTTACACATTGTTCTGTTTTATTTATTTTAGTATAATTTCGAAAAATGTTTTAGTAAACCTAATCATTTAAAGTCAGTATTTATATCTTTACAAGGCGGTAACCTACATTTTAAAAGGACAGTTCAAATTGGCTATATTTATGGGCATCAAAATCGATTTATTAAATGTAGATTCTGCGGGAACTAAATATTTTAATAATTTATACTATTTTGATATGTCACATAACTAGAAATTTTTTCTAGATTACTGAAAACTTCTGGTATTTGATAGATGTTGCTGTGAAAAGCTGTGATATATGGATACGCACTGTATAAAAGATCATATGTTTGTATTATGTGAGGAGGAAAAAGTAAGCTCAGATACAATTTATTATAGGAATTACATTTTTTTAACAGAAGTGCCGTTACGTATGATGTCATCTATAACACTTTTTGGGAAGATACACTTAATTTAGAAAATTTCAACTCAAAGTTAAAATAGGTCTTTCGTCGGTAATTGGATAAAAAATATATATTTTAAACAACGAAATGCATAGCATATTAGAAAAAAGATTCATAGACTAAGTTTTGCTACTGGATATATATTTATGTTTTATGTTAAACTGGTAATGATATTATGTCTGATTTTAATAGTAATATATATCTGTTTTAATTGTAATGCACCCATTATGTCCTCTTGGCAAAAAACGTAAATACTGTCCTTATGTAAGATATAATTTTAAGCAAACGATTAAAGAAGAAACAAAGATCACAAAAATATTATTCCCAGTTTTTATCATCGATCTCCCAAGATACTTACTCATTGTCGTGTTCACGTTTATGCAGATGAGAAATTGATATGTATTTTTCATTCTCACTAAATGATTTAAGGGTCATAGTAGACAGATTTTCCTTCAATGACCACATTGATGGATTTGAATCTGAATGATTTCAAATTATGGTCAATTATGATTATTTTTAAACTTGAAGTTCCAAACTCTATCACCGATATATTCGACCATAAAACTGAGTTCATTTGAGCTCTAAAATCGGTATAATTATCATGTATGATAGGGGAAACTTTAATTTAGAGCTGCAGGTATGGGCTATTGATCTTCGATTTATCCCCTTCGATTCGTTAAAAGTTATTTTTCGAGGATTTTCTGTTAACAAATCTACGCGCCAGTGCAGAATCTCAAAAATTTTGTTAAATCCTTCTCATTGCATTCATGTATGATTTTTTAATAATTTTTAATATTTTCGATTGTTCTAAATCAAGATGTTCATCAAAAATTATGTTATTTAAAATGTTTTCTGGCGTCGCTTCTCTTTTCTAATAAATTTCAGATAAAAGTTCATAAGGTATAAAATTTCTTAGAGTAGTTTCCCAGCAGTCAATTATAGTTATAATTACTTAAAAAACGAAGAACACATAAACCATGACGGCAAATAACACTAGAAGACATTTCTGTCTTGAAAATTGAATAATTGGGAAGTAGAAATTTTTATTTTAAAACTAGAAATTTCTACTTTTGAAAGTAGAAATTTCTACTTTAAACCTAAAAATATCTACTTTGAAAAGTAGAAAGTTCTAATTTAAAACTAGAAATTTCTACTTTTAAAGTAGAAATTTCCACTGTTTTAATTTTTTGCTGTGGCCCTTCAGAGCCATCGTACCATTCAAACAAAATTTCAAGAAACCTTTCGTAGGAGAAACATAAGAAGTTATAACAAAGAGTAGTTAGTTGATAAGGTACTTATTGCCATGCATATTTTTTTTCAAACTCCAAATTCCAAGTTTTAATATAATATAATGATATTATATAATTCAAATGTGCTTTTAGAGGGCGGAATATTAAAAATATTATTATTTTTAGTCGCAAACTCCGCTATAAAATCCTTATTTTACTATAAGGAATGTAACCAGACTGCAACCAACAGCACTCTCCGGGCTATATGCCCCGCCGAGCGCTGAATTACAAGTTACAAGCCTGGCGCGTTAAGTGTAATAATTCCATATTGCAATCAAAGCGCTAATGTCTCGATTGCAAGAAACACCAGCCGAAAGACTGATCCTACTTAAAGGACCTCTCATGCCAGTCGTCACACACCACTTGTAGACTGCAGTTTCGAGCCGTTGGCTCTCGTCAGTGCAAGGTAGGCATGTGACGACCCACACGAGGATCACTTGACTATTTAATACATTTCGGTATATTTGGGATAGCCACATGTAAATAGCCATCCAGCGGTCCAGTGTCTGTTGTAATCGAAAAATAAATGGCCTGACGGGGCTTAGTATAGTTCAAATGTGCTTTTAGAGGGCGGAATATTAAAACATAATATGTTTAGTCGCAAACTCCTCTATATAATATTTATTTTAGTATAAGGAATGTAACCAACAGCTACTCTCCGGGCTATGTGCCCCGCCGAGCGCTGAATTACAAGCTACAAGCAATCTAAATATTTTATGACAGCAATTGTAGTGTTCCCAAGTTCAACTTTCTGAAATTCCAACCTGAATATTAGAGAAAAAATACATCACCTAAATAAAATGCGTACCAAGATTCTTTTGATTTGTTAACCTTGGGAGTGGATGAAATCAATCACACCCACATTTGTATCACCTGATAATTCCGCGTATTCTTTATTGTAGCATATTATAGTAAAATTAATTAATTAGTAATAGATTGTAATAAAGCCTTTGCATAAAAACTATTTGTTTTATAATGATTTAATAATACTGCAATGTATTTAAATAAAGGATGTGGCTATTTATACATACTGTATGTATACGCAATTGGCTATTTATACATACAGTATGTATACGCAATTGGCTATTTATACATACAGTATGTATAAGAAATTGGCTATTTATACATACAGTATAGCCGTCGAGGGCAAGGGACATTATCTATCATAAACAACTATACTACATCAAAAAATATTAACATATTTAACCCAACGAACTAACCTAAAGAAATATTCGTATTACGTATTTTAGTTAACAAAATGTGGTAAAAAAAAAACTGTAGCAAGCGGATTCGAACCGTCGACCTCACGTGTGAGAATCGGGAACACTAAGTATTACACCACAGACTGCTGATGGTTAACCTTATAATTCTTACTATATCAATATGTTTGAACGTCATCGCGCATGTGCGGCGTGAATTGCCTGGACAGTATGTATAAATAGCCACATCCTTAAATAAATTAAAAATGTAATTATATAATAAGCATATCTCAAACATAGTTAACAAAATAATAAAAAGAAACTAGAGATAACAGCTTAATTAAACTAAAATATAATTAATTGTATGAAATACTTTAACTTAATAGTCCAATAAAATGGGAGAAAATGTCAATTTGGATGAAATAATTCAGAGCGGGCTGAAATTTTGGGAGCAGGCTTATTTTGTGGTACTTTTTAACATATCAAAAGTTTCCACCTGTAGACGCCGGCGGAGTGGAGGGGGAGGGGAAGAAAATATTTTTAAAAAATCGGTTTTTCGCAAAAACCCGGAAAGTATCTTCTTCTTCTTCTTAGCGGTGCAATCATAAATCGCGGCACTCAGGCCTAGTGGCCCATTGTGCATCCGCTAACTGATCAGTGGATGTCCCCATCCAGGCCGGACTCCAGACCGAACGCCAGAATCCTTCCCAGCGGGGCATTCCTTACCTCCTCCGGCATAGGGAAGCCTATACCGAAGTACTTGTGTCTCAAATTCATGAGACTGGGGCATGAGGTTAGGAGGTGGATGGAAGTTTCCTCCTCCTCTCCACAAAACCTACACTCGGGGTTGTTAACCACTCCGATGTTGTGCAGGTGTTTCCTGAAAGGGCCGTGTCCAGTCAGTAGACTAACCACGATCCTAACTTGCTTTCTGCCTAAATGCAGTAAATGTTCCGCCCTCTTCGGCAAGGGTCCTGGGATGAGGAGCTTCGCTTGCCGAAGTCCTGGGCGGGAGTTCCAGAGGTCCACAAATTGGAAGTGAGACCAGTCTTCTATTGACCTATTGGCGTTTGCTTTAGGGTAAGCCAGTGCTGGCTCCGGGCCCCTCAAGGGCTGTTGAGAACCCTCTCTGGCCAGAGCATCTGCCTGCTCATTACCCTCACCCAGAGAAGCCTGACCCAATTGGATGAGCCAAGTTCGCAGAGCGTCTTTTTACAGTCCTGAACCAAAGAAGATTTGGTTTTAACTGATGCCAGGGCCTTGAGGGTCGCTTGGCTGTCACTACATATATATATATATATATATATATATATGTGTGTGTGTATGTGTGTGTTTGTTAGAATATTCCCTGCGGATATTCTCCTGTACGCAGACCAAAATAGCGAATATCTCGGTCTGGAATACCGTTGCGAATTTACCCAGAGCATAGGTGAATTTTGCCCTGGGTTTCTCGCCATATATACCCGCTCCGGAGCCACCCTCAGATCTAGATCCGTCCCTAAACCAGACGATATCGGCAGATCCGAGTATATTCCCGATTGAGTACCAATTCTCCCTTTTCGGAATCATGACCTTAAAGGGTACTGAGAAAGAGAACACGGGAGTTATACAATCACTCCTGGCGTCCAGAAGTGAGTGAGTCCTCACCGCGTCGGATAGGGCCCTAGTGTGCTCTAGCAGTTCTCCCTCTTCCTTCCACTGACCACCGCACTTCAGCCTGTAGGCCGCTTTCCGAGCCTCGGCCTCGATCAGCACATGAGGGGGCACAAGATTCAGAAGGGCCTCCAGTGCTGCCGTGGGAGTAGTACGAATAACTCAAGTATCAATCAAGAAGTATCAATTTTACTGTAAAATATGTGCACATGAAAATTATAGGTAATAAAAATACGCACAGTATCGCACAATATCTTTTTTTAACTTCGTACGATCTATTGAAAATTTTCTGAAATTTTGACAGTTTTGTGACGCAACAGAAACGCGCGCGTTTTTCGGAAATATCTCTAAAATGATTATTCAGATCGTCAGATGTTCCAAATAAACGTTGTAGAGAATTCGACTACGAACGATTTCCTTTTATTTTTCATCTCCATTCGATCAATATTGACAGAGATATGAATTTTTAAACATCTTTATAGCGCGCTATCAGAACATTTGTTTCATGATAAAATCGACAAAAACTCGAAAACGATAGATCGTACGCATATAGTGTATCTAATAAAAGTTAAAGAGAATTAAATTTTGAATATGTTGGTGTATGTACAAAATCGTTTTGATAACGGATGAATAGAGATAAAAGGAAAAAACATGAAAAATTGTCATTTTCAAGTACATTTTGACAAATAGCTATTTTTTGATTTCCTTTAAGTAATAATGACACTAAAGGTTTTTTGAAGAAAATTTAATTATCTGTAAAACGAGCTCCAAGTGACCTTCATACGATGAATGGTTCACGAGTTGTATCTGTTTAAAGCTATGAACACAAATTTCTTTTTCATTATAAATTAAGATTTTCCTGCAAGAACTGTGCATAACAATTTTTTTTAAATTGGTTTTGACCTATTTTTATTAGTTTATATACATATGAAAATAATGCAATGGCATAAGTCGTTCGCAAGGTATATAGGTTCTTGAAAACTGTTTTTGTTCAGGAAAATCGAACCAATATATTTTTTTTCATTCCTTTTTTAGTATAATATCGTTTCTTTTAACTTTACGACAAAATATCATAAGACATAAATGAAAGCTTGCAGAATTTCCTACAAAAAACACTTTTTCGTGTATGATTTTCAATAAGTAACGACAAGGAACTGGCGATTGAAAATGCGGTTGATTTTAAATTTTTATCAAACAGACACTTTTCGTCACGTTTGAAGTACAAAAAAGTACATTTAATAATATTTTTTCACTTTTTGAAGTATCAGAAGTTATTCTGTGGACATTTCTGATACTTCAAAAAGTGAAAAAATATCATTAAATGTACTTTTTTGTAGTTCAAACGTGACGAAAATGGCCTGTTTGCTAAAAATTAAAAATCAACCGCATTTTCAATCGTCAATTCCTTGTCGTTACTTATTGAAAATCATACATGAAGAAGTGTTTTTTGTAAGAAATTTTGTAAGGTTTCGTTTAGGTTTTACGAACTTCTGTCGTACAATCAAAAGAAACGATGATATATAAAAGAAAGAAAAGAAAAAAATATTGCTTCAATTTTTTTGAACAAAAATCGTTTTCAAGAACCTTTTTTAAGAAAATATACCTTGCGAACGACTTATGCTATTGCATTACTTTCTTATGTATATAAACTAATAAAAATATGTCAAAATCAATTTAAAAAAAATTGTTATCCACAGTTCTTGAAGGAAAACCTTAATTTACAAATAATAAAAAGAAATTTTTGTTCATAGTTTTAAACAGCTGTAATGTTGCACATATACAACTTTTTTTAATATTTTTTCGAATGCTGCTGGTATATTTCTTTGACGAAATTTCCCTGCTTTAATAGTTTCGGCAACTTTTCTCATCATAACGATGTTTGAGATTTTTTGTGCGTCACAACACCTACTCGCAACGAAGTGTGCATAATCTTAAGAAGTGGGTCACCTAGTACGTCAATAAAGTCTTTATAAAGAAACATTCTAATATTATTCGGGCTGCTTTTATTTGTTAATGAAATAATTATTAATTTAAGTTCTCTTTTGTCCAATAACTGAAAATTATAAAACATGTTGGGGTTATACATTATTTGGCAATGTTTATCATATCTGCAATTTCATTCACGATTTCACTCACACTATTTATGTAAAATTCATTCTTATTTTATCTTATATTTGTTTTAGTTTTTCCTTGTTATAATTTTCTTCTATATCTATAATTTTCAGTTACAGGTTTTTTCTGCTCTATATTTTCACATTATAATATTGTTTTAACTTTCCCTCAGCATGAGTTTTAATTTAATTTTAATTTTTTTACTTCCTACTACGAGAGATTTAAAGACTTCTTAGTTTGTTGTTTCGTTTTAGCTTTAATAAATACTATTTCTGCTGCCGCCTCTGCATAACTTTTTATTTTCTTTTCCGCCACGAATTACTTTCTTCGCTAACATTCTTTACATATTTAATTTCATTTACGGCAGTTTTTATTTCAGCCGATAATTAGAAGTTAGTGTTCTTAAAAATGTCTTGTGAAAAAGATTCTTTAACACTTTTTCGTTAAATGTAACCGTTTTTGCGATAACGCCTAGCAATTGTACTTATGTTGAGTAACATCGTACTTTCTCGAGGATGATCGATAACCTTGCTTACCAATATTTTCAATGTCAATGTTTCAATGTTATTTTCCTTATCAATCCAATTTCTTTAGCGGTTGGCATTTTTGTCGTGGATGCGACATTGCTAGCTGACGGAATGCATCCACTTCCACCCATGCTGTGGAAGGCTTCGATGATGTTACTGTTAAAATCAGCATTGTTCCAATACAAACTGCACATACGACCCTGGTTGTACTGCTGGTATTAGTTGAAATAATGTGGAAATTTCATATTGCATTGTTCTACGACAAGAAGCACCAAATCCGATTTCCATAGAATATCAATCGGTCGTCTGGATTCAAATGTTCTATGCAGCATAGTCCACAAACTTACTTGCGACTAGGATACGAATGGTGTGGTGTTTCCGCGGCTATTACCGCATGAGCTATCAGCGCATTTCATTTCAAAGACTCTGAACTAGCTTTTCGATTTTCATGATAATATTGTCCAGCAGTAATTTATGGCTTTAATGCTAAGGTCTTCAAAATTATTAGCAGAGACAATAGATGATGTACCGTCAGCATATAGTGTTAAAAGCCTATTATCAAAATATTCTACTATATCATTAATGAAATGAGGAATAGCAAAGAACCTGGTACACTTCCTTGCGGAACTCCAGTGTTTACACCTAAGATGTCTGAGCAATATATTTTGCCTTCCTGATTAATTTTTACAGACTGCATTCTTTCGGATAAATATGACTCAACCCACGATAAAGCTAAATCACGAATACCATATGATTCGAGTTTTTTTAATAGTAAGTAATGAGTTATTGTACCAAATATTCCCGCTTGTTTAACGTTGTTGTTGAAATTTTCTAAGACTTTACTATAAAAGAAAAGAATTGCATCTTGCGTGGAACGATTTTTGCAAAACCCATATTGTTTTGTAGTTAATTAGTTAATATATTATGTTCCTCTAAGAAGGGCAACAATTTAAGATGAAAAGCTTTTTCGAAAATTTCGGAGAACACGGACAGAAGTGATATGGGTCTATAATTTTGAATATGCGAGGGATCATTTGTTTTATGTACTGGAACTATAAGTGAAGTTTTTAATTGTTTTGGGAAATATCCAGTCTCAAACGATATATTTGGGTGTAATGGGGTAGTGAAGCGCAAGTTATAGCCTCTCCTACTCAATTGTTAACCTCACCTTCGCGATGAGTTCAATTTGAACTTGGTGCACCCTGTTTTCACTAACGAGGCTCTAACGACCGAGTAAGGGCGGAATAACCCTTACCTTTTGCCGTGAGCACATCCACCTTCTCACGAAGAGTGCGGTAAAAATAACCCACCGCACACAAAGGTTGCTTTTGGAATCGTTTGGTTACCCCATCGTCGCAGTCTCCTTCTGTGCCATGGGACCACACCACTCGCCTTCCGCAACCGAGCTGGTCAGTTGCATACCTGCTCCAGCTAAAACTTCAAATGCAGCTTCGTTTTCAGTCGATTAAGGCTTTAAAAAAAATGATGGAGCGTTCAAGTGGGACAAAATCATCCGGAGGTAAAATACCCTCCCGATCGGATCTCCGGGGGAGGGTGCCCACAGGGACACCTCATCGAATGTCGAAAGAACACCGACAAGTTACATCCAAGAAAAGTAATTCTTTCATCTACGGTGCTTGGAATGTTCGTACTTTGAACGACAGCACTCGCACCGATCGGCCTGAAAGAAGAACTGCTCTAATAGATAGAGAACTTCACCGACTCAATGTTGACGTTGCAGCTCTCAGCGAAACTCGATTTTTGGAGGAAGGCTCTCTCACAGAAAAGTACTACACCTTCTATTGGAAAGGTCTTCCCACCAATTCAAGAAGACAACATGGAGTAGGATTTGCCGTTCGGAATCAACTTGTATCCAACTTAACACAAGTACCACAAGGCCTATCCGAGCGTCTAATGCTGCTACGCTATGAGCTATCAGATGGCAACGCGGTAAATCTAATAAGCGCCTACGCTCCCACTCTGGATGCAAGTCACGAAACCAAGGAAAGCTTCTATCAACAGCTGGAAGAAACCCTCTGTAGAATACCTAAAACGGAACGACTCGTTATTCTTGGCGATTTTAACGCTAGAGTAGGGAGAGATGCAGACACCTGGCCAGGCATCATAGGCAAGAACGGTTTGGGCAACATGAACGCTAACGGTCAACTACTCCTAACTAAATGCGCCGAACATGATCTAGTTATAACAAACACCATTTTCCGACAAAAGGATAAATTTAAAGGCACCTGGCGTCACCCCAGATCAGGTCACTGGCATCTACTGGACTATGTTATCGTACGTAGGAAGCATCTCAAAGATGTCCAAATTACAAAGGCGCGCATTGATAGCGAATGTTGGACCGATCATCGTCCTGTTGTCTCTAAAATGAAAATTGTTATGAGACCCAAACACCGAAGAACTCAAGTAAAACGTAGACCCCGTCTCTGTATTAGTAAATTGCGTGACCAACAAACCGTCGAACGGCTAAAGCAAAAAGTTCAAGAGAATTTGAGTGCACTAGAAGAAACCAATTCTGTAGATGTCGCTGCTACCTGGACACAAATTAAAGACAGTTTAAAAAGTGCGAGTGAGGAAATTCTTGGCACTGCAGCAAGTAAAAAACAGGAGGACTGGTTCAATGATAATGAAGCTTTTATACAAGAACTTCTTGACCGCAAACATATTGCCTTCCAAAACGCTATCAACCACCCCAACGACTCATCAAAAGCAGAAGCTTTTACCCAATCTAAGTATGAAACGCAACGCGAAATCAGAAGAATAAAGAACGAGTGGTGGGCAAGCAAGGCCAGAGAAATTCAAAGGTACGCCGATTCACACGACTACAGGAATTTCTTTCAAGGAGTAAAAGCAGTGTACGGCCCCAGTGGAAAAAATATGTGCCCTATTAAAGATTTAAATGGAAATCTCCTCAAAGAAGACCAGGAAATAAGAGCCCGATGGAAAGAACACTACTCTAACATTCTTAACCAGCAAAGTCAAGCCGATCACGATATTATAAATCTTATCCCTCAATATGACACCTTCGAAGACTTAGATAAACCACTAACAACGGAAGAGATCTTAACCGCCATTGGGCAGCTAAAGAATAACAAATCTCCCGGCGCCGACTCACTCCCAGCTGAGATCTTTAAAGCTGTGTCGTCAGAGCTCATACCCTACCTCAAAAAACTGTTTGATGTCGTGTGGGAAAGTGGTCAAGCTCCGCAGGAGTTTCGTGATACACTTTTAATCAACCTCTTCAAAAACAAAGGGAGCGCTGCGGACTGTGGAAATTACAGGGGTATAGCTCTCCTGGCTGTTGGAGGGAAGATACTCACTAAAGCGATGGCAAATAGGCTAACACCTGTTATGGAAAAGTTACTTCCTGAAACACAGAGTGGCTTTAGACCAAACCGAGGCACATCGGATTTAATCTTCACACTTAAACAGCTTCAAGAAAAAGCACTCGAACATCAAGGAGAAATTCGCATGGCCTTCATTGATTTAACCAAGGCGTTTGACTCGGTGGACAGGGAAGTGCTCTGGAAAATTATGTTCCGCTTAGGTATCCCTAGAAAATTTGTGGAAGTATGTCGCAGTCTACATACAAACAACAACGCCCAGGTTATGTATAATAATGAGGCAACCGAACCTTTCCAAACCCTCACTGGAGTTAGGCAGGGATGTGTCCTGGCACCCCTACTCTTTAATTTGTTTACCACTGCTCTAACAATTATTGTTGACAACAAACTGACAGTCAGAGGAATAGGTTTCAGATACCGTTTTGATGGCGGTCTCTTTAACATAGGGCGCTTTAGAGCTTTCACGAAGACACGCACACGATTCATTTGTGATCTCCAGTATGCGGATGACTGTGCACTTTTAGCCTCTACGCCGGAAGAGCTTCAAGAACTTTTAGATGTGTATGCCCAGAGCTATGATTCCTTAGGACTTAAAATCAACATTGGAAAGACTAAGATTATGTCAACCCCTCATCAAGTGAACCAAATAGACATTACACTTAACGGAAATTCTCTTGAAGTGGTAGATCAGTTCAATTACTTAGGCAACGTTGTTAATGACAAAGCAAACATGGACAGCGAGATTCGCAATAGAATTAACGCTGCATCTAGAGCACTCTGGGGACTTAGAGAGAGAGTATTTGACAACCACGACCTTGCTTTGTCAACGAAAATGGCTGTCTACAGAGCAGTTGTCATTCCAACATTGCTATATGGATGTGAAAGCTGGGTCACTTACCATCGTCATGTGAAAGAATTAGAACGTTTTCAGCATAGACACCTCAGAAGTATGATGAAAATCCGTTGGTTCCATCACATATCAAACGTGGAAGTACTCACGAGAGCAAACAGCCTTCCAATTGAGGTGCTTATTTCAAGAGCACGCCTAAGATGGGCAGGTCACGTTCATCGTATGCATGATAACCGCCTTCCTAAATGTACACTTTATGGTGAATTGCTAAGCGGTAGAAGAAGGCGTGGCGGTCAACGAAAGAGATTCAAAGACGTTTTCCATGAAAATCTAAAATCCTGCGGTATTGCAGACGAGCAATGGGAACAACTTGCAGCGGACAGAACCGAATGGCGAGGGGTTGTGGCCAGCTATCAAGAAAATGTTGCTGCAAGAAGGCCGAATCCAAGACCTAACCAGGTCTATGTTTGTCCTGACTGCGGTCGACATGTGCTCTCCCGAATTGGCCTCTATAGCCATAGTCGTGTGCACCGTAGATGAATGGGAATTACAATAGACTACACCTTTTACTTGTTTTTTATTGTACACAATTTATCGACTGTAACATTTTTATACTCGGACTCGAGTAACGGCTAATAATAATAATAATAATAATTTATCAAATGTGTCAATGGGTACACGATATATTCGGTAATATCTTTCAACAGACAGCATGGAATTTCGTCAGTTCCTGAGATTTTTTTTGTACAAACAGACAAGGCATCTTCATTATAGAATGTTTTACTGTCTATACTGTTAATATTGTCAATATCTACAGGAGAACTTGAAGTTATTTGATTTATAGAATCGATAAAAAAATTATTAAATCCATTTGCAATATCCTTGGGCTTATCATAGATGTAATCATTATTTATTATTTTAGTTGGTATTTAATGTCTTTTCTTTTTGGAATTTTTATTTTGTTTTATGATTTGCCAAACAGCTTGACTTTTATTTTCTGCTTTATTTACTAACTGTTCATAGTAGAATTTTTTAGAGTTTTTCACGTTAACTTCATGTCTTCTGCTGAGAATATTATACCGTAGACGCAATTCATGGTTATTCGTATTCTTTAAAATTTTATTTATATCTCTAATGAAAATGCCTTCCTGTATAATATCTGGTGTAATCCAAGGACTAGTGTTACATTTTCTTTTCCTTTGTTTAGCAGTTTTCAATGGGAATGCTATATTAAATAGGAATGTAAATATTGAAAAAAATTTATCAAATTTGATGATGAGATGAGTTTCTTTCATTGTATACTTCATCCCATGTCTCTTTAGCTAATAGATATTTAAAATGATTGATGTTTCATCGGAAAAGTACCTTTTATTAAAAGTTTCCGGAATGTTTTGCGATGGACGTAATTGGTAGAATATAATTTGTAAGTTGTGATCAGATAATAAATTATTTACTGTAGGGGGCCTTAAATAAATTGAGTCAATGTTAGAGGAAATATTATCAATCACTATTTTACTCTCACCCTGTATACGCGAAAATTCAGTAAAAATTTACTAAGTCCAAATGAAGTGTATAAATCAATGATAGACTGGGATTTACTACAGCTGTTGTCTATTAAGTTATAGTTAAAATCTGCGCAAATAAAACAGGATATTTTTATATTATAAGTTTATGTCAGTAAATGTTCCAGGGATAATAGAAAATATTCGTAGTTTGTACTAGGAGACCTATATATACAACTCACATAAATGCCGTCATTTTTATAGCAAATGTTAACAGACACAGCTTCAAACATCTGTTCCTTAATATATACAATATCCAGACTTCTTTCCCTGTACTGGAGGTCTTCTCTTACGAAAATTGGCAACTCCTCCACACTTTTTTATGTCCCTGGTAAAACAACTTGCCAAATTATATTTGTGTAGCTTAATACTGTCAGCTTCTTCCTTCTGGAGCCAAGTTTCTGTTAAGCATAGCACTTCGGGGTATGACACTTCATAAAGAGTTGCATCGATTAGGTCTTTTTTGTTCCTAATGCTGCGGACGTTTAAATTTAGAATATGTATGTCTGCACACTTGTTTATGGAATCCAAACTTTTTTCTCCGAAAAAGAAATGAAGATACCTCAATCCCTGCTGGCCAGACTTCAGGATTTGTTACGGAAGCGAGTGATTCTTCATCGACAGTTTAAATTAGTTGTATGTCCCTTGTCCAATTTATTCAATTGAAAAATCATTTTCAGGAAATTCTTTATTTAAATACGTTTTCAAATTTTCTAATGTATAGGTAGATTTATATTTACTTACGAATAACCATTTTTTATTTTTTGCCACCAGATCTCCTTCGTCTGCTGTGACTGTTCCAATAACTAACATATTTTTGTATATATTTTTGTTATGCCACCCTGTAAGCATTATCACTATAGTTTTTTGTGGTAGATCTTTTTACTTTGTCAATAGATGTTTTTTGTTCACTTGATGTATTATTTGGTTTAATTGGAACTTTTACAATATTTATATCATTTATCAGGTTTTTTATATCGTTTTCAAGTTTATGTACTTTATTTAACAAAGGTGTGCATTATTGATGAAAACTCGTCACTTTTCAAAAAGCTGACTATTACATTATTTTCATCAGAATTAGCTTCACTTCTTGTTTTTATATGGGTTTTTTGTCATCCATTTTTACGGTATATGTATGTTTTAAATTGGAAGCGAAGCGAAACGCTTTTACACTTTGCTTACTGCCTCCTTGCTCTCAAGTATCTGGCTGCTTTCCCTCAAGAGGGAGGGAAGCGCAACACATTCTTAACAGATAGATTACGACGTTTCATATGTCATAGATCGTTTGTCTGCTCGAATTCTGAGACGGCCAGTTATTATGCAAAATTTTGTGTCTGGTATCTGGAAAAAAAAATCGCTCCTTTCTCGAGTGGTAAAGAGAATATCGGTTCCTACTTTTGAATCAATTTCGCTAGCACTGTTTTCGACAATTAGTATTGTCACTCATCTTGCTCTTCTAAACGATTAAAGCTATATTTTTGCGCATTAGGCACAATAAGCGGTGCCATTCGAGCGAATAAGTCATGACGTCACGCTTCAAGGCGCTTAAAGGCATTAGTGTAAGCCGCGAGATCGCAAAAATTTAACTTAAATATTCGTTGCATAGCTACAATAATCACCTCGTCCGCCGGCGCCGGTCGATGCGATTTCTTGACTGATGATGATCTTCGTTGATCTTCGGAGAAAGTCAACGAATCATTTACCGTGGTACCTGGCGCTTACAGCCGTTAGGTCAATTTCCGGAACAATGCGCTTATTATTCAATGCATTTACCATCCTGCCGGTTCATTTTTAAATGTGGGAACAAATATTTATTTAACATCGAATCACTTGAATCAATCCGGGATGAGAGTTTGAAACGATCAAAAATCACGTATGAAAGTAGTTGATGCAATTTTACAGATGTCTTCCTACAAACCAATTTTTTGACCTCAAAGGATATAAGAAACTATCCCAAATGCACATAATAATTTTTTAATGAGTTATAAATGATAGTCGGTACAATATCTATATTTCAATTTTAAGACAGTATTGGTCCCAAGGCTCTCTTCCTGCTGCACTACTGATTGCATCACTTAGTACACTTTTAGAAAGGAAGGAAACATATGAAACCATAAAATAATTTAAAGGACAAAAATACATTGTAATTTTTTTACATCCTTTACAGAAAAGGAGGAAACAATAAATCGAAACGTGCTACAGATAAAAACACCATAATTACAGTCATGCTGCTTTTCTTGTTCTAGTATTTAGTATCAACAATTTGATCTTAACAGATCGAACATGGAACGAAATAGGATATAGTAATGGTGTAAGCAACCTTCGGGGTTTTTATGATTGTTGCTACACATAACTTTCTTTTCGTCTACCTATATCAAGTCTAACTGTTATAGCCAAGATCATGAACTTGTCAAATTAATTTAAAATTGTATTTCTTTAATTTATTTTCATGACAATAGCTTTAAGGTTGTATAAAAAAATATATCATCGTTATGCATTTTTACATATTATAGACCTTGTTTGGGGTTCTTCGCCAAGGTTAATATGCAGAATAAAATGTTGTTACAATTATTTGTTAGTAAGCCAATTAAATGGAATCTGATATAAATTCTGATAATCACAAGGCATTTCATATAATGGGTATACTTATTATCCAACAAGTTTTATTTCTTTTAATAATAATAATAATAATACTTTATTCATCCAATAGATCACAAAGTGATATAGGACAAGTCAAGGTACAAATGTAGAATTACACTACTAAAGAATACAGTATGAACGAAATATGAAAGAAAAACAAAAATAAAGAGAGAAAAGACAAAGGAAAAAATTTAATGCATTAAGTATTCCTCAATGGAATAGAGAATGCTTTACTTAAAAGAAATTTTTTTAATTTTGAGAAAAAAAATTTGATATTAATTATACTTTTTATATCAATACTTAGCTTATTATAGAGTGTACATCCCATGTAATATGGGTTATTTTTATATATTTCAAGTCTATGTATATTGTACTGCAGATTATATCCATGTCGTGTGGGGTAATCATGATTTACATTGAGAGAATTAAATGTTGACAAGTTATTTTTAACAAATTTTAAGATTTCGAATACATAAAGACATGGTAATGTTAAAATATATTGATTGATAAATATTGATTTACACGACTCCATATAGTTTAAACCGAACATACAACGGATAGCTCTTTTTTGCAGTACAAATATGCGACTTGCTGAAGATGAATTTTCCCAAAAGATAATACCATACCGCAGTCTAGACTCCAAACTAGAAAAATAGAATATTCTAACAGTATTAATGTTTGCTATGTGGGTCAATCTTTTTAACGCAAAACAATTACAAGCACATTTGCTACAAATAAAGGAGACGTCTGATTTCCAATCTAAAGACATATCTATGTTGATACCTAAGAGTTTAAAGGTAGTTACTTGTTCAATTCACTTTCTGTTTAGTTTTAACAGTAAACTGGAATTGTAAAGAGCTCGAACAGGGTGAAAATGTAGGGAAACTGTTTTTTCTTGATTCATTACTAACTTTTTGTCGTAAAAATAGGTACTTATATTAATCAAGGCAGAATTTATCTTATCAATTACGTTGTCTAGAATTTTGTCACAGACAACAATAGAGATATCGTCAACAAATGCACAAAAAAAATTTATTAAAGAATTATCCAAGTCGTTGATGTAAAGGAGGAAAAGTAATGGTCCCAGGACACTGCCTTGGGGCACACCAATATCTATTTTTTGCGTTTCGGATTTTGAACCAAGAATATCAACATATTGTTTCGGGTTAGATAAATATGATTTTAACAGTGTTTTGCATTGACCACGTATACCATAATTCTCAATATTATCTAGGAGAATGTCATGGTTTACGCAGTCAAATGCCTTAGAAAGGTCAATAAATAATGCTACAATATTGTGACCACTATCAATATTTTTATAGATAAAGTCAACGAAATTACCTAATGCCGAGATGGTGGATCTGTTTTCTCGAAAACCATGTTGGTTTGGACTGTTTGGAGGAAGAATTGAATTTGATTCTAAATATTCTGTTAATCTCATTGCAATTAATTTTTCAATAATTTTTGAAAAAACTGATAAAATTGCTATTGAGCGATAGTTGCAGAGTTGCTTACGATCAACTTTTTTAAATAGCGGGATGACTTTAGATAATTTTAATAAATCGGGAAAAGTGCCTTCAGTGAAACAGTGGTTTATGATGTCAGTTAAAGTTATCGCTAGTAAACTTGCACACTCTTTAATAATTTTGATTGATAAAAAGTCTGGCCCAATTGAATTAGAGTTTTTCAGATCATTTATTACATTAATAACCTCGGATGTATTGCTAGGCTTTAAATAGATTGAATTTTCAATCATACGTGCTGCAGGTCGAATCCTATTTAAATTATCATTTGGTATATTTAAAGATTTTGTTATATTTAAAAAGTATTTATTGAATTCGTTAGCAATGACCATTTTATCTGTAGTTACTATATTGTTGATTTCTAGTTCTGGATAAATATTAGCGCGTCTATCTTTTTTTACTGATTGATTAATTACATTCCAAACAGCACTTGACTTGTTAGATGAATTTATTATAATGTTATCAAAATACATTTTTTGCCCAACGTATAACTCTATTGTAGATAGTTTTATAAGATTTATAAAAATCCACAGTGATTATGCTATTTTTTTGTAATTTATAAATTTCTTTAAGGCGAACTGATGAAATTTTAATTCCGGCAGTTATCCACTTATTATTTTTTTCATCAAGATTCCTTGTAATAAATTTAAATGATGCGTTATAATAAGAATATAAAGTGTTATTAAATTCAATATATTTATCTTCTACTGACTGCCTGTTTAAAACATTGTGCCACAATTCACTACAAAACACATTCACTTCACTACTTTCACTTCAAAATTTAAAAATCTTTTAAGATTTTTAAATTTTGAAATATTTGCCCTAGAAAAGGATCTAAAAGTATGATAACTATTTTTTGGTTTATTCACCTCAAAGATAATTTTTTGACAGGTATGATCTGACAGACCTGTATCTAAAATATCTATCTCTAACAAAATATCGTTAAAATTTGTAATTACATAATCAATTGCAGTTTTATTATTACCTTGAATACGTATGGGTTCTTCAAATACTGGGTAAAACAATAAGAATTTATAAGATCAATAAGTTCTAAAGTATGATTATTTTTGCATAAAAAATTTATGTTAAAATCACCACAAATTAGGATATAAGTAGGCCGAATTTTATTAAATGATGTTTAGTAAAAATTCTGTATTATCAGTATTGGGGGCTCTATAAATACACATAATGTAATATATAACTTCATCAAAAGTGATATTGACTAATGAGCATTCAAAGATTTTTTTCTACCTTATATTAACTAAATCAGTAATTTCTACTGCGTTTATTGAGTTTTTAGTCAGTATTAGAGTTGCTCCATGTATATATGAATTTCTCGAGAAATAACTAGAGATATTATATTCTTGAAAGTACATGTAATCAAATTCCTCGGGTTTAATCCAGGTTTCCGAGATACACAGAACATCAATATTTTCTTGGGATAAAAGTAGTTCCACTTGTTCAATTTTGTTTTTTACACACTGTAAATTATGATGAGCGATACATAGTGTATTATTTGAATTTAGTTGCTATTCACTTGTAACAGTTTGTATAAATCTTTGCTTGACTAAATTAAGTTTATTTACGTAGCTAGGGCACTTAGTGTCTTTGGCCGAATGGTGCATGTCGAAATTAGTTTTAACATTTTTGTTAGACCATATACACACTTTTTAATAGTAGAATTGCACCAATAAGATTGACTAATCCATCATAATTGATTTTTCTGACTATTTTAAATAACAATAGTAATATATATTTGGGGCATATTGAGCAACAGTCTACGTTGATTAGTCAATATTTGATTGCGAGTAGGAGATGCGATCTTATAAGATGAAGAGTTTTATGTTCCGCCAAAAAGTCAATTACACAATCTAAATGTATAAAGTTTTATTAGTTTTTGTAATCATTTATAAAATGTTCATGTTTCCATGAGCTGAGGTTTTATAAGATTTTTGAAAGCTTTTATTTATTAATTCAGAATAATCAGTAAAACATGTAGGCGTCGAAAAATAGTACAAAAGGCAAGGAATGCTAGATCAAATCGAGATAAGTTATACTGTAACATACATTTCAAAGCCATAAAGTTAAAAAGAAATTTAAATAAGCCATAAGTAAGCATGGCCACTTAGCTGATGATATTTTTATTCACTACTTATTTTTCCGGTAGCTTGTTCCGATCAAACCAGTCCCAAAGATCGGTACTCGTTTATTATCGAATTTTAGAATCTCTTAACAACTTATTTATACACGCTAATAGATTACAAAAAAGTAGGAGAAAAAAACGATTACTAATTTGCTTACAATACACATTCTATATTTCTTTGATAATGTTGAAATTGCCGCTTAAAGTCGTCGCAGTTATGTAAAAAATTGGAATAGCCATAATAAAATATTAATAATATGCAAATAACATGACATAAGTCGATTGATTTTTTTGCAAATAAAACTGGGCAATCAATTTTTATATTTTATTTTTCAGTACCGTAATTAACGCACTTCAGATCGGCTCATGTTTGCGATATGTAACTAATATACACTTCTTGGATCAATGATAATTTAACAACACACCTAAGATTACCTCCAAAATCTTATATTTATCCATCACTGAGGAAGAGATAATTCAGGCCAATAAAAAACTAAAATCACTATGACCATTAGTCCAGATCCAATTTCAGCATTTCTTATAAATGTTGTGCAACTGTATTTGTCAAAGTACTATTAATTATTTCTAATCCAATGTTAAGAGATGTAAGTTTCCCTCAGAAGTAAAAATCTTCAAGCACGTATCCTATAATCAGAAAAGGTGACTTGAGCAAGGTAATAAACGATCATTTGTAGGTCTGGAAAACTTTTAAAACAATTCTTCATTCTTCCAATAAATCAACATGGCCTTATGAAAGGTAGGTCAACTGTCACAAACCTTGTGTATAAAACACAATTTTTTTGTGAAAATCTAGATAGAGGTGGTCAAGCTGGTATTCTCTACAAGGATTTCTTCAAAGTTCTTAACAGGCCGGATTACAATACTTTGATTAATAACGGTCTTTCTTGTTCGTTACTATTCTTAATACAATCATATCTGCAGGATCGATATCAGTTTGTTCAGCACTGAAGTTATAAGTATGTCAGTTTCTTATTCGGTGTGCCGCAGGATTCAATATTTGGTCCACTTTTGTTTGTCATGTTAACTAATAATTTTCTGGACGGCTATGATAATAACATCAATTTCATACTGTAGGCAGAAGAAAATTTATCAACCGATTGCATTTGGGTCTACAATATGTAGAAATGTCTCAGTCTCATAATGAAAGAAGGAACATCAGCAAATACTACTCTAGCATTGCCAATGTAGATGTGGGAATACCACAGGGAAGTGTCCTTGCACCTACTTTATTTTCCCCTAATTATTACCTCCTTTCTCTTATTATTTATTTTTGAGAAAGAATTGAGGCAACATGTGCGGACGACTAGCTGGTTTAAGCCGGAGCAGAGAGCCGTGGGTCCAGAGCATTCGTAAGAGTGGAGAAACTTACCCTTTCTGACATGTACAGCATAAGCGACAGATTTCTGTTTATTTCGAGAAAAGGAGACAAAGAAAAAATTGATGTTAAATTGGGCACCATTTATAGTAAAATAAGCAAAATTGTCTCTTTTTCTCGAATAACCAGTCTGCTATAGATCAGGCTGAAATTGTTGGTAAGAGAAATAAAAAGATAGTTTAAAATGAAAGACAAAATATATTACATGAAAAAAAATTAGACAAATCGGTTTGAGACAAATTGAAATGTAAAAAAAAAAATATATATATATATATATAAGACAAATTGATACCAGTATCCTAGATGATTTATGGTTCAGATGGCTGGTTCTGGGACAGCAATCCAGGCCCACAATTGTCTCTTATTGCAAGAATTCTAAATTTTCCTTGGCAATTTACGTCTCTCAATGAATGGGGTGAAAATTGTAGGAAATTTAACCAAATATAAGCACATTCAAAATTTATGCAAGTTAGTTATGCAAAATTTAAGCAATGTTAGCTATGCAAATATAAGCTAGTTAGCTGTACAAAATATATTTAAATTAGCTGCACGAAATATTAAGCTAGCTGTACAAAAGCTGCAGGAAATTAATTTAAGCTATACAAAAGTAAGCTGATTAGCAGTACAAAAGTAATTTTAGCTATGCAATAATAATTATTAGCTATGCACGAGTTAGCTGATTTCTTAGACTATAAATTGCCAAAAAAATTGAAAGGAAAGAGAAAAATATTTTTAAAACCATGTGGTACATATAGCATTTTAACTACTTATTAAATTAAAAAGAATTGACTTTGAATTCAAAATTTATTTTAAAAATAATTGAAATTATATCAAAGGCAAAATTTGAAGATTAATTAAAATATTTTAATGAGTATAATGAAATGAAATTACCTGTATGTTCAACACTTTGTAACTGGGATATAAAAATTGTAATATCAATTACTGAAGTCCACAGTTAAAAATTATAATGTTTGAATCAGTACAAAGGCTGCAAGCAAATGACTTCCTGGTGAGTTTTACTAATAAGGTAAACTTTTTGTCCTGTTTACTGGAAAACAACGCCACCAAAAAAATGTGAGAAATCTAATTCCCTATTGAAATTGAAATCTATAAAATATAAAAATAGTACCAGTATGGCTATCTGTCAGTGGTTGCGTTAAGCGCACCAACTTGCCTTGTAGATTCCCATACTCAACTAAAGTAGTGGCATATAATCGATAAAAGGAATCTATAATAATAGTTTATTTTCCATGCCAGCTGATTTGCCTTTGCAATTTCTATTTTATACATAACAACAAATATTAACAGATGTAAATAAGTAGTAAAACGTATTGATATTATTGATAAATCAGTAACATATTACATGTTATAGGATTTACTATATATAGGATGAGAGAAGGTAAGGAAAATAACCATATGTACTCCATAGTAAACAAAAATATAAAAATTGAAAAATAGATATCTGATGAAACTAAATTTTGTAGACAAATTGTTTCCTGGGATAATAATGCTGTATTACAACGGATATGAGATACATAATAGTGTTAATAGAAAAACAGGACTAAGTTCCTAAGATATAAAATTAAGTACATAAAACAGTGTGACATGGTTTAGCAGTTATACATGTAAAATTCTGTTAGTTGAAAACAGTTTCACCTGCAAAAACTGAATCCAAAAAATATACAGGTCGTGCTAACTATCCATAAAACACTAGTTTTTAAATAAAACTGTTAAATGGACATAGGCCATGTAACATAATGTAGCTTATATTGCAAAATATCCATCGAAATACAAAATAACAATGTATGCTAATGATTTATCTCCATATCTGTAATGAAATAAAAAAATAAATACCAAAATTGTTAGAAACTATTTGACAGTCTCAGTAAGAAGTAGGTGACACAACATATTTCGCGGACAAAACATTTCAGCAGTAAGGCGTATTTGCAATGTTTGCAATAATGTGGAATGAGTTACTTAGCAACTTGCTGCTTTATACAGTTTAGACTTAAGTCCTATTGTCAATGATCAAATAGTTCGTAATATATACAATTTAATTTGACGATTAGTTTATTTCTTACAAAATATATCAAATGAAACGTATATGGAATTTATTTGTTATAGAAGTTACAATATATATTATTTCACAGGTCACCATGTGGTAGAAAAGTGTTTAAATCCGACACTGTCAAAATCAGTGAATGGCACATTTGTAAATTAAGTTTCACGCCCTTGACCTACGAGAATTGATTATAAAATAACTTATAAATTATAAACGCGTAATAGCAAGTACTTTAACTATTCTAATGCATTACATATCACATCTAAAATTGTGTGAAAGAGAATTAATGTACTAATCTTACAAATCATTCTGTAAGACCGTTAAGACAAAAATCTTAAACCATTATTTATTATAAAAAACCTTAATGAAATAAAATTTATAAGTTGTCACGAATAACATAATGTTACCCGTAAGAGATCTGGCTATCCAAAGCAGTAGATGTGCTAAATCTGCACAATTGTCGAGGCCAATGTCATTTATTATATTATACACAAACATTCTTACTTGTTAATAATAAAATATAATACAGTCTATATAGTACGAAGGCGTAGAAGGATCACGATTGTTTTTTTGTTCAATTATTCCCACATAAACTTGTAAATAATTTGATTATTCCCTGTTAAATCATCGATTTACTTCCAGTTTCAACTGTAAATCTTGTTATTCCCAGTTTGAGCTATAAACAATTCAAATGTTTCTGCTGAAACTGTAAATAATTTAATTATTTTCAGTTTAAATTGTAAATAATTGAATTATTCCCAGTTCAAACTGTATTTTTTTAATTCCCACCTTAAACTGTAAACAATTATACATCGAGTCCAGGCACCAAGAAAAATTTTCCATCAACGTTTGGGCAGGCATACTCGGCACCAGATTATCAGGACCATTTGCTTTGCCTAATAGATTGATGGGTTAAATTATCTAGACTTAAGAGATCTCTTAGAGGATGTGCCGTATGAGACCAGAAGGGCACTGTGGTTCATGCACGATGGTGTACCTCCCCAATTTAGAATAGTTCTTCGAAGTTATTTAAATACAGCTTATCCCAATAGATGGATTGGCAGAAACAAATTAGTAGCTTGCCTAACATTTGACAGATAAGGGACCGACGGCTTTATATTCCCTCCGAAGGATGGTATATCCCCTATACAGCCCACGCCTAATGTTGTATAGCTTCCGCGCATACACTGATATACAAGCCGCTGGAAGATGTGTAGGCGAGGACGCGGTCTTCGTTGTGAACACGAACGGGCCCTCAGTTTGGTGAAATAAAAAATCTGGAGTGGTGGGGGTTTAGAGCTGAGACCCTGGAGGGTGTTCGTGCACTTATTTTTAATGTGAGAAGCCTTTTGGTTTGATTTTTGTAGTGATGGTTAGGGTCAAATACTACACCCTGTATATTGTGGTCTGGAGCCGTTGTAGCGTTGGTTTTAATTTCATTTTTATTTAACACTGTATAGTCTTTGAGTTCTGACAGGGTCAACGGCTACACCCTGTATATAGTACACTTATTTTTAAAGCGGAACGAACAATTATATATTTAAGATTTTTTAAACAGAGTTAAAAAAATAAGGGGTAATTTTTTATTTAACAAAATTTTCTTCTTTGTTGGATATAACTATTCGACAGCATAAATTCGGACTGTGGAATTTAACAAAAATTGTTTATTGAAATATTTGATTTGATTTAATCTGAAAAAATTCACTTTGGTTTGAAATTGTGTGGGCCGTAAAGGCGAGTTAAAATGGGGTCACTTAAGGCGAAAAATAAATAGGGGCCGCGTAAGGCGAAGATAAAAATTTAAAAGGGGCCACTTAAGGCGAAGAGATACTAAAACTAGATGGGGTCACTTAAGGCGATTTCTTAAAACTACTCTTATTAACCAGGTTTCGGCCTGGGAAGCTAGTTCGGAACAGCTAGTCACGAGAAGTATGCTAGGACAGGGGGTAAGAAAGCCTAACTGGACAGTGGGTATCTACAACTCAAGTTAAATAGTAACCGGACCGGAAGCACTAGCAAATGAACTTATTACACTTAAAATCACTTTTAAACAACTACTGCGCGAGTACTAAACATAGGAGTCAGTGCCAAAACTGAACTTGCCCCGGGTAGGCTGTGCTCGGGTATTTATACGTTTGTGTAAGTTTCGTTTATCGCGCCCCATCGAGTCTCGCATCCCGTTTTAAACTGTCTGGAAAGGCTGGAAATCGCTCCATGTGAGCGAGGATGAGTCATTGATTGCAACATATTGCGCAACACTGGAAATTTAAGATTTTGAAAATGAAAATTACATAGAAAAATCGGTAATGAAAAGAGGAACTTATTGAAATAAGAATGAAATTTGGATCTATTTTTGTTTACAAGTTATTAGCGTTTAATTAGCAAAATCTGACACGACCCCGTAAAGTATTAATGGAGGTCTGATGTTTAAAAGTTGAAACGAAATCATAATGTTCCGGATAGGTGCATAGTGTCTGGAAATAAGATATTAAAAAGTTCCTAATGGGTACGAGTCAAGTTGAACCGAGATATTGTATGGTATATTACGAGGAGTGATCAAAAATAGTGAAATTTAAAATAGCAATCGGGTCGCGAGAAATTGATGAAATTAAATTTGAACTTTAAGACTTGAGGCACGGAACGTGGTTTGAAGTATACAGTGGGTGATCAAAAAGTAAGAAGAATAAAATGCGAAATGGTTGCAAGAAAGTTATGAAATGAGTTCCAATGTTAAGTTTTACGAGGGGCGATCAAGAAGTATTAAAATTTTGAAAATGAAATTGTTTATAGAAAATTTACGGATTGAAATGAGACGTTGAAAATTTGGGTTTAGATAGTGATTTGGGTCAGGTTGATGTATATACAGGGGCTGTATTTTTAAGTGACGTTTTTTCGTAGTGAATCTGTTATGAATGGACTTGAATGAATGTTTGAAGTTGGATATTAGTGAATTTACGTTATTTCTGAATTATCGAGTGCTTGCGAATTTTTTCAGATTTATTTGAGTTTGACTGTCGTTTTTGGATGTGAATAGTGTCTGGTTGACTTTTTTATGTAGTTTGCCATGGTGCATGGGGTGATATGATTTTTTGGTGATTTTTGGAATTTTTTGTTTTTTGATTAGCACTGGTAGGGGACATACCCTGCAACAGTTGGAACAGTCACCCATCCAACTACTAACCGCGCCTTACATCGCATATCGAAGTATGTACATAGTAAAGACGCACCCACGCTCGTCACAGTTTATAAGTTATTTCTGTCTAATACATTGTGGAATGTAGATGTTCGAACTTTGGAAATATAATATTGTTCCGTGGTACAACGGTGTATGATTACCTTTGTCGTGACAATAAAAATATTTAGAACTATATTTAAAATTTCAGTTGCCAAAAAAATGGTACGTAATATTCAAGATTACATGTACAATTCATTGTTGGGCAAATGACGTGTGGCCTTAAGTAATTTTTACATACTACGGTTTGATTTATTTTGCATCAATTACAATCTCGTGTTTGTAATAACACATTCCTAATCTTTCTATTACTTATTTCATACACCTGTCGCTTAAAGATCGTTACGAATCAGAGGAACATTTTACACAGAATAACCTTGAAAAGTCCTTAAATTCGTCTAGAAAATCATGCATGTATAATTGGAAAATTGTCACTAACTGGATCTGATTTTTCCGGTTACTATTTACTTTAATGCAAACAATAAAATATAAATCGTATGTATAATTTAATGAAATAATAAAAAAATATATCATAGCTAATTTAATAGTTTCCATACATAAATGCTTTTTTACGTCGTGTCTTTTCACCATAATGCAAATTAATGATACAGCCAAACATCACACAAGCATATCAGTTTCACGTAAAAAGATATTTTTAATATTTTTATCATAATGTCTGGCCAGAAGTGGCAAAATGCTTTGTCTAACAAAACTGTACCTAAAATCGATATTTCCAGAGATATTTTTACTTTTTCGTTAAAAACCGTTAAATTATAATACTTTTCATTTCGAACTGATCTAGTAGCCATCACAAAAGTTGTAGAGAATTAACGTGCCAATTCAAAAATAGAATAATATACAGATTGTTCCATTTGAAAAATTCACTTTGAAATGTCCTGAATCGATATTTGGTGGTTGTGTCGTTGTAGTACATCCCTTGTCTACACAGTTGCAAAATGTGGTCTTCTTCTGAAGCAAAGTGAGCTCTGTTGAATAGAGCTCCTATATTTATATGTATCGTCAGGAGGCGTGGCTTAGTTCCGGTGATGTCACATCGTCAGTGGACCGGAACATTGATTTCCATATCAATGGTAGCTGTAATCCGGCATCACGGTTGAAATTATTTGGATTTTTGTGTATTTCTATGACTTCTCTGTACCTCCTGGGAAAGTAGTGTCTCGTGACTGCCAGTCTTTTGGTCTCGTCAAATTTTATCCAGTGGACTGTTCCGCAACTGCAGACTTAGTGATGTTTTCCTTCTTTGTGGGCCTGATATGTTCCTTAAGCCTGGTATTAATATGTCTCTTGGTCTCTCATATGTAAACTTCTCCACAAGAACATTCAATGTTATAAACTCCTGGTGAATCAAGCTCTTCTGGTGGATCGTATTTAGGAAAGTGTTGTCCGATTTTTTGTTGTGCGTTGTAGATCACTTTGATGTTCCTTGTTAGCGCTTTTCCAATCATGTCCGTGCAACCTTGTATATATGGTAGATAAATGGTCGCTGTGTATATCCTTTCTTCTTTCGTATTGACTATGCTCTGTTTATTGATTACGTTGTTTATGTCCTTGGGTCTATATCCATTTTTCTGTAGAGATTTCTTTAAAGTCTGGTATTCCTCTTGGAGATGTTCCTCTTCGCATATTTGTTTTACCCTGTGTACCAATGTGTTGATAACGGCCTGCTTCTGTGCTGGATGGTGGTGAGACTGCGCATTTAGATACCTATCGGTGTGTGTTGGCTTCCTGTATACTTTATGTCCTAATGTTCCATCATTTTTCTTGTATACGAGTACATCTAGAAACGGGAGCTCTCCATCTTTCTCAATTTCCATGGTAAATTTGATGTTTTGGTGAAGGTTATTAAGGTAGGTTTTGAAATTCTCCAGTTCTTCCCGTTCATGCTGCCAGATAATGAAGATGTCGTCCGCATATCTAAACCAACATTTAGATTTGAGGTCGTAGGTGTCCAGGGCGTGCATTTCAAATGCTTCCATGAAGATATTGGCCAGTGCTGGTGACAACGGTGAGCCCATTGCTGCCCCCTCGTTTTGTTTGTATAACTTTCCGTTGAAATGAAAATATGTCAACTTTGCACAAAGTTTTATCAGATCGGCTAGGTTGTTGTTCAGTCTGTTGTGTTGCAATTGTTCTCGGACTAACTCTATTGTTTCCTCAATTGGTACTTTTGTGAAGAGTGATGTTACATCAAAACTGACTAGGATGTCTTCTCTTTCCACCTTGTGTTCTTTTATGTGTTCTATAAAGTGGTATCAGTTCTTGATGTGCTGTTCCGTCCGTCGAAGCAATGGCTTTAGGATGCCGGCTAGGTATCTTGCTAGAGTGTGAGTCGGTGAACCCACACCACTTACAATTAGGCGGAGAGGTACATCCTCCTTGTGGTTTTTCGGTAAATAGTACAGCTATGGTGTTCTTGATTCGGACAATATCAGTTTCTTCTGGGTCTTCTTTTGGGATGCAGGATTCCTGGATCGCATCTAATATCTGCTTTTCGATTGTCTTGGTGGGATTTCTTGTTACTTGGAGATAGGCTGGGTCGTCTAGTAGCTCTATTACTTTCTTGATAGATAGTCTGTTGTATCTATTACTACAGTAGCATTTCCCTTGTCTGCTGATAAAACTGTCATACTAGCGTTTTCTTTGAGTGTTTTCAGGGCTTGTCTTTCTTCTCTCGTTAAACCTTGTTCCGACCAGAATTTTCATATTTTTTCGAATAACTCAGCAACGCCACGTCGAAAACCAAAAATCTGGAGGTCGTTGGAAAGCTAATTTTACGCTGAATTCATTAAAGTAAGAATATATAGGGTGTTCCATTTAAAAACAATGACCTCGAGTCACCCTGTATATTTCAAAATATTTTAAAATTTGCGCCTATTAACACTATACCACTTCCATAAAGAAATAATTTATATTTTTTATTTGGTTATCTTATGGTTAAGTAAACTAGAAGATAAGATACTGGTTAATTAAAAGTATGACAACTATCAAGTCAATTTTTTTTTGTAAGAAAGTAATTCAACTTATTTCTATCAATGGATTTTCCAGATTATAATGTGAATAATTAAATTGTTTGCAGTAATTGTAAATACCTAAAATACTTAACGAAATATTTGTAGTTTTCAGGATAGTGGGAATTTGATATAGAAACAAATCTCAAATGTATATGTTCTTATATATAATATAATAATAATAATTTCAAAACCATAAAACTTTCAATTAGAAATAGTTTGTAACCCAATTTAATACTTGTAATTTTGTTACTGTAGATTAATATAAATACTTATGTATTTGATTCTTTACGCATATTGTAATGTTGTACTTTGTTCCTTGCATTTCGTTTTTGGCATGTTGTATTTTGTAAAATTGTCCTGAACTGGAGTATTCTATTGGGCAATAAATCCTTTATTATTTTTATTAATTATTGGCATTTCCGCTAGATTAAAAAAATATATAGTGCATTCAGCAAATCATACATTTGTCCTACATTATTTTTCTGGGCTGCTTTTGTTGGCTTTTATACTTTTTTATAAACAATATTGAATTCAACAGAGTTTATTGTGTATTGTGTGTAGTTTATTGAGTATTTGCATACCTTGGTATTTAAATTTTATAAAAGTGATTAGTGTTTGTGATTTTAAGCACTTTTTCGGAGTGCTTAGTAATAGCGAGCACTTTACTATTAACAGTGTTTAGTGCTCGGAACAGCTCTGTCCCGAAATGACCGTGAAAACGTCGTCAAGATCAAAAACCAATACCATCGCTTTCTTTCCACCTCGACACCAAACAACTTTTATTTGAAACATTTTTTTTGAAAATACGTTGGTCTTGAGATCAATTGCTATCTCGAGTTAAATGCCGCACTCTGTATAAATATACAGGGTGGGGCAATAGTGCGTCGGACCTCGATATCTCGAATTCTATGATAGCTAGAAACTGCAAGTAAACTAGAAAAAAAAGTCTATAACTGGAAATTATTTTCGAACATACAGGGCGATCCAAGAAGAAATTACAGGACCAAGTGCCTTTTTTTTAATGGAATGCTATGTATATCAGTACATTTTTTGATGCCTCTTTCTAGGCTCTATTCATTCCTATATTAGCATTGAATATCTTCCAACCTCTTGGATGTAATGAATGTTGTTGTTGAAATAATGCAATCTGCAGATATACATTTAAAAAATCACCACAGTCACAATTATGGGTTTTAAGAAAAACTTATGTGAATACCAGTTACGAGACATCTGAATACCAGTTACGAGACATCTAATTAATGTTTTTGAACCATTTCCACTTCCTAAAAATGTACAGGGTGGCCAAAAGTAATTTTTTTCAATTAAGATCTTTTTAAATTTAATTTTCTCAATTTTTTCAAATGGAACGCCCTCTATATTTTTCGACGATGTGATGTAGAAATGAAGAACGAATATTTTTTGTAAGTACTTCCCTAGGGCTAATTGCAACCAATTTCGTTTTATTGAGCAATAATTACAAAATTCAAAAATAAACCTAAAAAAAGAGGTTTCTTCTAATAACTCAGTGGAAGAAATTATAATAAATGTTCCACATGTTGCCCATTTTGATTGACACACATCTCTATGCGCTTTTGAAATGAGGTTCCCACTATTCATAAAATTGCCGGTGTGATAGATGTAAAGGCAGTTATTATCATTTCCTTCATATTTAGTACTGTTGTTGGTGTGTCTCTATAAACAATTTCCTTCACGTATCCCCATAAAAAGAAATCCATTTTTGTAAGATCTGGGGATCTAGCAGGTCATTTAGTGGGTCCATTTCTTCCAAACCATTGATTAGGGTAGGTATTATTTAAGTGATCTCTAACTGCATTTAAATAATGTGGTGGATCACCATCTTGCTGAAACCACATATTATTTCGAATTCTTTCAGGAAGATTTACCAATAATTGTGGCAGAGTTTTCCAAAAAATGAAGATAAATAGCTCCAGTCAATGTACCATCAAAGAAATGTGGCCCTGTTACATGTTCTCCAATAATTCATTCCCAAACGTTTATAGACCATCTGTGTTGGTTATCAACTTGCATAAAAAATTGAACATTTTCCGAAGCATAATAATGGAAATTGTACCTACTAACTAATCCAGTTTTATGAAAAGTTGCCTCATCACTGAATAAAAGGAAGTTGACATCATGTTGCATTTCACCTCTGGCCCAATTACAAAATTGTAGGCGCTTTTGAAAATCGTCATCAGATAATTCCTGGTGCATTTGAATATGATATGCATGAAACTTATTTCTATTTAAGATTCGACCCACAGACCGTCTACTTAATCCTACTAATGAGCTCACTTCTCTTTGACTAACATAGGGATTCTCAACCGTTGCCAGCACCACAGAAAACTCATTTTCTTCGTTCACAACACGTTTTATTCTTTCACTTTTTTATATTCGACATTTCCTGTTTCCAGAAATCTATCGATAAGGTTTTGGAAGCTGCTAACATCAGGAATCCTTCTTTCAGGATGACGTTGGTGATACATTGTTACATGGCCTATGTCCATTTAACAATTTTATTTAAAAACTAGTGTTTTGTGGATAGTTAGCACGACCTGTATATTTTTTGGATTCAGTTTTTGCAGGTGAAACTGTTTCAACTAACAGAATTTTACATGTATAACTGCTAAACCATGTCACACTGTTTTATGTATTTAGTTTTATATCTTAGGAACTTAGTCCTGTTTTTCTATTAACACTATTAAGTATCTCATATCCGTTGTAATACAGCATTATTATCCCAGGAAACAATTTGTCTACAAAATTTAGTTACATCAGATATCTATTTTTCAATTTTTATATTTTTGTTTACTATGGAGTACATATGGTTATTTTCCTTACCTTCTCTCATTCTATGTATAGTAAATCATATAGAGATGTAATATATTTACTGACTTATCAATACGTTTTACTACTTATTTACATCTGTTAATATTTGTTGTTATGTATAAAATAGAAATTGCAAAGGCAAATCAGCTGGTATGGAAAATAAACTATTATTATAGATTCCTTTTATCGATTATATGCCACTACTTTAGTTGAGTATGGGAATCTACAAGGCAAGTTGGTACGCTTAACGCAACCACTGACAGATGGCCATACTGGTACAATTTTTATATTTTATAGCTTTCAATTTCAATAGGGAATTAGATTTCTCACGTTTTTTTGCTAGCGTTGTTTTCCAGTAAACAGGACAAAAAGTTTACCTTATCAGTAAAACTCACCAGGAAGTCATTTGCTTGCAGCCTTTGTACTGATTCAAACATTATAATTTTTAACTGTGGACTTCAGTAATTGATATTACAATTTTTATATCCCAGTTACAAAGTGTTGAACATACAGGTAATTTCATTTCATTATACTCATTAAAATATTTTAATTAATCTTCAAATTTTGCCTTTGATATAATTTCAATTATTTTTAAAATAAATTTTGAATTCAAAGTCAATTCTCTTTAATTTAATAAGTAGTTAAATTGCTATATGTACCACATGGTTTTAAAAATATTTTTCTCTTTCCTTTTAATTTTTTTGGCAATTTATAGTCTAAGAAATCAGCTAACTCGTGTATAGCTAATAATAACTCGTGCATAGCTAATAATTACTATTACATAGCTAAAATTACTTTTGTACTGTTAATCAGCTTACTTTTGTATAGCTTAAATTAATTTCCTGCAGCTTTTGTACAGCTAGCTTAATATTCCGTGCAGCTAATTTAAATATATTTTGTACAGCTAACTAGCTTATATTTGCATAGCTAACATTGCTTAAATTTTGCATAACTAACTTGCATAAATTTTGAATGTGCTTATATTTGGTTAAATTTCCTACAATTTTCACCCCATTCATTGAGAGACGTAAATTGCCAAGGAAAATTTAGAATTCTTGTAACAAGAGACAATTGTGGGCCTGGATTGCTGCCCCAGAACCAGCCACCTGAACCATAAACCCTCTAGGATACTGGTATCAATTTGTCTTTTATATAAATAAATTTTTTTACATTTCAATTTGCCTCAAACCGATTTGTCTAATTTTTTTCATGTAATATCTTTTGTCATTCATTTTAAACTATCTTTTTATTTTACCAACAATTTCAGTCTGATCTATAGCAGACTGGTTATTCGAGAAAAAGAGAAAATTTTGCTTATTTTACTATAGATGATGCCCAATTTAACATCAATTTTTCTTTGTCTCCTTTTCTCGAAATAAACAGAAATCTGTCGCTTATGCTGTACATGTCAGAAAGGGTAAGTTTTTCCACTCTTACGAATGCTCTGGACCCACGGCTCTCTGCTCCGGTTTAAACCAACTAGTCGTCCGCACATGTTGCCTCAATTCTTTCTCAAAAATAAATAATAAGAGAAAGGAGGTAACAACATTCTATTGGCAAGTAAACAATTTCTGTCTGACTCGTCCAAAACAAAAGTTATTCTACAAATTCCGCTTTATTAAAATTCATATTGTAAAATTCCAAATATTTTAAATTCAATACAAATTGTAACGATCGATAAGTGTGATAAATGCTCCTTTGTATACGACAATTCATACCAAACTGAGGTTTTATTGCTTGTCGAATAACGAAAACAGCAAAGAAATGTACAAAAAAACATTACAGTAAAGGACCGGTTAAATACTATTTACCTATTTCAATGGATTGGAAGAAATGGTCCCACTAAATGGCCTCATTTCAAAATTGCATAAAGACGTATGTCAACTAAAATGGGCAACACGTCGAACACCTATTATACATTTTTCTAATGAATTATTTGAGGGAGCCGCTTTTTCTAAGTTTATTCGTGAATTTGACACTTATTTATTTATAAAACGAAAATGGTTGCAATTAGTCATAGGGAAGTACTTACAAAAAATGTTCGTTTTTCATTTCTACATTACGTCATTGAAAAATATACAGCGTGTTCCGTTTGAAAAAATTGAGAAATAACTTTTGTCCACCCTGCACATTTTTAGGAAATGAAAATGATCAAAAACATTAATTAGATGTTTCATAACTGGTATTCACATAAGTTTTTCTTAAAACCCATAACTGTGGCTGTGGTGATTTTTTTAATATCTATCTGCAGACTGTATTATTTCAACAAAAAAATTCATTACATCCAAGTGGTTGGGAGATATTCAATGCTAATACAGGAATGAATAGAGCCTAGAAAGAGGCTTCAAAAATGTACTGATATACATAGCATTCTATTTAAACAAAAAGGGCACTTGGTCCTGTAATTTCGTCTTGGCTCGCCCTGTATGTTAGAAAGTAATTTCCACTAAAGACTTTTTTATCTAGTTTACTCGCAATTTTTAAAAAAATTTCTAGCTATCGTAGAATTGGAGATATCGAGGTCAGACGCACTATTGCCCCACGTATATCTTTTACAAAAATAGTAAATGAACGAGAGTAAACTGAAAGATTCATCCAACCATTTTACTGATAATTTTTCACTGCTTTTTTAAATTTATTTTAAATACGATTCCCATCGAAAAGTGTTGCAGAAAAATATTCACAGGATATTATGACCTTCTAATAAATGATGCCTCTCAAATGCATAATTCGCCACATGGTTAAGAGCATGTTAGGCATACATAATGTTAATGCACAACTACCTATACAGTTTAATCAAATTTTAAAAATGTAGCATGATGAGAAAAATTATAATCACCGTGGAAAAAATCACGTAAAAACGAATTGTACTGTATTCTAGCAAAATGGTAATCAAAAAGGTATTCGCAGTGGGCTATGTCAAAATATTGCAACTTGCAACAATATGAATTTAATATACTTAAATAAACGCGAGAGTTTGAATTTGGAGATAACTAAAGTAGGAAGTAATACATATACACCATAAAAAATGTGATCTGTATTTAATATTGTTCCTACTTATAATCAAGCGTAACGACAATGACTTTCAATAACAGAGTTGAACAATAAGAGCATCTCATTTTCATATTTTATCAATTTGAAGAGTATATCCTTAATTAATGGGCTTAATGGGGTGCAGCATGGTCGAATATCCATGTAGTGCACAGATTTTACCTTGATCATGTATTTATTTAATCACAATTACATTCAATTAAAGAGGTACTTATCGTGGCTGTTATTGTTAATGATTTGCTAAATAAACAAATAAATAAATCCTCCGAAGATACGCTCATTGAAAAATAAGTAATCGTATAAAACAATAATTGCAAAGATAATTATGACAATAACTAAGTATTTACTTTTAAGAAAGTTCAGAACCAAATTTGCTATACAGGGTGATTCAAATAAAACTTAATAACAAAAAGAGGTATTTAATTTCTGTAAAGGCCAGTCGTTACATATTTTTGGTGGCTTTATTTTGTCGTTCAAATGTTGTCAATGACAGTGGCGTCCGCGACGTCGCGACGCCGGAAATAAAATTTTCGATGACTGGAACTTTGAAAGTAAAATATTATTAAAGTTTGTTTAATTCTAAGTACTTTTTTTAGTATACACTTTTCTATAAAAATCAGTGGTTTTCAAGATAAATTGAAATAATATAAAGTCAAAGCTACGATGAGGAGCAATAACTCCGAAACACGTGCCTATAGCTGCATTGTTGTTTCTTTTTGCGGAGTAAGGCACTAACTCATTTGCTTTAATTATTTAACCTCATAAGCCCTCCATCTTTTATTTTGTAGTTGCCAGGTGGAAACAGAGCAGTACACATAGGGCTCCTCGTACTGACTGCTCTCATTTGTGGCCCAAAATGTGGCACATGAGATATGAAAGTGCAAATGGAGTACTGTGCACTGTACTTTCCTACCTTTAATAGTTTTGCTCACCTAAAATATATTCGCTAAGCTACGCTACGCTGATGAGGAGCAATAACTCCGAAACACGTGTCCGTAGCTGCGTTGTTGTTTCTTTTTGAGGAATAAGGCACTTATTCCTCTTTCACACTTTCACACTTCTTTAACTCTTACACTCTTCTCTTAACAACTCTTCTTTAACCTTAACACTCTTTCACACTTTCTTTAATTATTTGACCTGATAAGCCCTCCATTTTTTATTATTATTACCTATTAATTCCTTTAAGTTTTCGCACATTTGTCAAGAATTCTTTTTGTGTTATCAATGCTTTTTCCATAGTGATTACATTTAGCAGTTTCTATTTTTTTTACTAAGGCATTTCTCTCTCATTTTTGTTTTGTATTCTTACATTCATTGTTGATCTATGATTTTTTTTTTAAAGCTTTTATTAAACTTGCAATGTTTGTTTGTTAGTTTGTTTAAGTCAAATTTTGCAATCAAAATTTTGATTAGTTCTAATTAAGCTAGAGCTTTGAAATTTTGCACATGTGTATAAGGCCGCTGACAATACACTTTAACACTTTCATATAAAAAACACAAGATGGCGGCTTCAATATGGCGGACGACTGTATCGTTTATGATCGGATTCGATTCAAAATCGATATCTGGGAGTTTCCGAAACCGCAAATTCAAAAGTTAGAAATTCAAAACGGCGGGGATAATATGGCGGACGACTTTTGTCATTTATGGTCCAAATCGATCAAAATCGATATCTAGGGATTTTCGAGTTCGCCGACTACGAATTTCTAATCAAAAATGTAGTTCAAGATGGCGACTTCAAGATGGCGGACAACTTTATCGTTTATGATTTTCGACTCAAAATCAATATTTTTGGGGGTTTTCCAAATCGCCAATTGTGAATTCTTGGTCGAATTTAGAAATTCAAAATGGCGGCGCCAATATAGCGGACGACTGTTATCATTTATGGCCCAAATCGATCAAAAGCGATATCTGGGGGTTTTCGGGTTCGTCGATTACGAATTTCTAGTCAAAAATTTAGTTCAGGATGGCGACTTCCAGGTGGCGGACGACTTTATCGTTTATGATCTTCGACTCAAAATCGATATCTGATGGTTTTCGAGATCGCCAATTATGAATTCTTTGTCAAAATTTAGGAATTCAAAATGGCGGCGCCAATATGGCGGACTACTTTTGTTATTTATGATCCAAATCGATCAAAATTAATATCTGGGGGTTTTCGGGGTCGCGGATTACGAAATTTAGTTCAAGATGGCAGACGACTTTACAGTTTATGATGCGATTCGTCTCAAAATCGATATTTGGGGATTACAGCACATCGAAAGACTAAAAAGTAAAAAATATAATTGTATAAAAAATATTTTTGAAAAAAGCTTTTATTTAAATGCTCTAAAAAGTAGAAAATAAACTTTGAAGTGAATCAAACCCATCATTTTGTTACATTATATAATTTTTTATGATATAAAAGCTTGTCGCGAGCAATCTCCCTTACACAGGAAAATCTCGCAACAAGCTTTTATATAATAAAAAAATTGTATAATGTAACAAAATGATGGGTTTGATTTACTTCAAAGTTTATTTTCTACTTTTTAGGGCATTTAAATAAAAGCTGTTTTTAAAGATATTTTTTCTTTAACTTTGACTTATTTAAGTGGAGCAACCGTATATTATTAATAAACCGCGATGATACAACACTCACATTGCTATTATCATAGTCCCATTCTTTATTTATCAATATATTTGTCATCTCATCATAATTTATTTTTTCTCGAATGGTTTTGTGACAATTTTAATTTTTTTTCTTTCCTTTAACTTAATGTGTACAATTAAATGGCCGGTCATTGAGTAATTTTTTCTACAAATACATTTAATGTAGTCAGTACTTATTACAAGATCTATTAAGCTACGTTGTATTTGTAACCCTCGTGAAGTCTTTTACAAATTGTTTACAACCAACATTTTCTACTAACATTTGGATATTTTTCTTTACAGTCAGTCTTTTTCCAGGTAATATAAAAGTTACGTAAAATTATTGTATTAACATTTTCTTCCTAGCAGACTCCAATCAATCAATCAATACAACTTTATTAGAAATTAAAATTTACATCTGCCGACTCCGAACCCACCCCGGGACCGACCGTGCAACCACGTTGCTCGTAATAGCGGATTGCAGTGTCGGGCGGAATAGGCCTGGTTCAGCTAAAAGACAAATAAAAACAGCTTAACCTAAACATCTTCCATCGCAGATGGATAAAATTAGGTCATAAAATGGGACATATCTAAAAAACAGACTTAACTAAACTTAAAAACTACACACATTTAAGAAACTTTTGCACTAAATACTTTTTTAAAATTTTGGTACTGGCGCAGACACCTCAGCATAAACTAGGAGCCTTCCGCGAGGTGTGGAAACGCCGGGCTGCGCATAGGCTAGCCTAAACTGTGGTTTTAAAAATTTTTATTAGCAGACGCCGGAGAAATATATTCTGCAGTTTATTAAGAACTTTCAATACAGTACCCTCAGTGAAAAAATAAAAGCTAAAATTAGTCTGTTAGTCCTGGTGTGCTGCCTTCTTGTAGATGGACAGAGGCAGTTATCGGGGGCAAGAATATTTCTGGAAGGCAGGAAAGTACAGGAGAGCTTTGCTCTAGGATCATACACTACTGTCTTTCAGGCAGAGGTATATGCCATCCTAAAAGTGGAAGAAATGAGGAACGGTATGGAACAAAATATTTGTATCTGTTCTGACAGCCAGGCAGCACTTCGGGCAGTCTGTTCTCCCAGGACGAGGTCCCCCCTCGTCCAGGAGTGCGGAGATGCCCTAGAGGAACTTGCCAGGCACAAGGAAGTGAGCCTGATATGGGTTCCGGGATATACCGAGGTCCCAGGAAACGAGAGAGCCGATGAATTGGCTAGGCTCAGAGCCAGGGAGCCCTGTCTTGGCCCGCCCGGAGCCCATGTTGGGAATTACAAGGAAACATGTCGCTACGGCCCGCACATGCAACATTGAGGGAACATTGGAGGCTGAGCAGTGGCTGCAGATAGGCTCGAGACTTCGTAACGGGGCCGAACAAGTCAAGGGCGGCCTGGTTGCTCGGCAGAAGCCGGAGGACTCTGAACCAATTGGTCGGAGTCCTAACTGGTCATTGCAGGCTCAGAAGACACCTATCACTGATAGGGGTTGAGGAAGATCCCACCTGCCCAAGATGCGGAAGTGATGAAGAAACATCGTTTCACTTCTTGGGACAATGTGAAGCGTTTGGGTGCCTGAGGTATGAACTCTTCGGCGCCGCAACGCTCCCAAAAGAGGAAATGGATTCTCTCGAATGGAAACATGTCCTGACCTTCATTGAAAGATCAGGAAGGTTTCAAGAGGAAGTAGGAGATCGAATAGAAGTGAACGATTGAGGGGATGTCATCAGGGGGTCGGTAAAAAGGGCCCATTTGTGGCCTACTTGCCAGGCACCAGGCCTCCCCCAACAATTACTACTACTACTAGTCTGATATACTTTGACATTTTTCACTCAGAACAAATGGCTATTTTATTAATTTCTCAGGGGACGGAGAGCTCCACAACCGAAAAAGAAATGAGACTGCTGTTGTGTTTAGGAACGAAAGAATAAAAAGAAATCGTCTTAAAAATGGGATGACCGAAATATTAATAAGAAAACTGTTTAAAAAACAAGACACTAATTAAATTCCACTTACATTGGTCACTCTTAATTAAAACTACATAGATAGCTCTTGAGAAAGTCGATTCAGAATAATTTCTACATAAAAAAATTAACTAGTTTTATATCTTTTAAAATGCAATATTATGTAAAATAGTTATGCAAGAGTATTGGGCATGATCCGATCAACTATTATTCAAAGCAGGAACATAACATTATAATAACTAAACGGACCCAAATATTACCAGTATCATAAGAGTCCATTGGCCTAGTAATCTTGTAAATCCGTAGAAGGCCATTTTAAGCATGTTTATTAATTATTTATTATGCAGTCTGCTTTTTAATAGGCGGAGGTCACGTAAAATGTGTTGCTGATAAACCAACAATAAAAAAATTTTGCTGCCCATAAAATTGTAACATTTTAAGTAAATACCTGATCCTAGACATGTAAAAACAAATTTAGGTATGATTCATGTCAAAGCGTTTACAAGGAAGTAGTATTTTGTATTACGCTAGCAGTGACCTTAAAATAGTTATTATATAGCCCAAGAACTAGACGTGACGCACCAATCAGGAGGCGACATGAAAACTTTGATGAAGTTCAGAACTTAAGGGGAAAATCGAAAAGTAGAGCTTGGAAGATTCACTGAAAGAAATTCTCGCAACTCGTTTAGTAGTTCAGTCATCACATCACCGTGGAAGAAAATAACTTAGGATTGATTTTTTTATCTAAACCTCTATTTTAAGAATATCCTGAGTTTGTAATCTTTAAAAAGTGTGATAAAATTTCAAGGTCCAAACGCGGGGGGCCTGGTGTCCTAATAATAATAATAAAAGTAGTTTATTTATCCATAGATAATATAAATACAAGAGAAAAATATAATGCCACAAGAAAAAAATAAAGTATATACAATATTCACTAATAACTTAACTTTATGGTTCACATAATACATAAAAAAAATACATAAAACAAATCCTAATTTAAATGCAGTGTAGTATCGTGTATAAAACATAATAATTTAGACTTAAACTCTTTAACTGTTGTACTGGACTTAATTACGTGAGGTAGAAGATTGAATTGTACAACTCCTTTGTGAAATATACTGTGCATTGTGCTGCTCTTAGATATTCTTTTAACACAAAAGTTGCTAGTATTAGCCATCCGTGTATTACGTAGGTGTATATCAGTAACAGGCAGCAATTGCCTACTAAGATAATCAGGCAAAGTACCATTGATCATTTTGAAAATAAAAGTCATAGTTTGAAAGTAATAAAACTGTTTTACATTAATCCAATTTAATATGCTTAGCATCAGCTGACTGCTTGAAAATCTATTACATCCCAAAATTATTCGCATTACCTTATTTTGGAGAACCTGCAACCTACTAAAATTTGTAGAACTTACATAAATCACTGAGCCACAGTAGAAGAAATGGGGCATATTAAAGAATTATAAACTGTTAACCTTGTATTCACTGATATAAAAGGAGACACCCTGCTAAAAAAACAATTTTCTTGCCAATCTTTTTTGATATATAGTCGATATGTTTATTAAACTTTAGTTCCCGGTCAATTATTAGTCCTAAATATTTAATTTCTTGAACAAGCTCAACATTTTCATTATTTATTTCAACACCAAAATTTAAATTGATAAATCTATTGTACAAATAATTGTTACCTACAAACATGTATTTAGATTTTAGTTCATTTACTTTTAGTTTATTCATTTTAAATTTCCCTGTGAGCAGACCTAATTCTAAATTTACAGTAGTTACAATCGCTTCAAAATTTGTATTTTCATAATAGATAAAGAGTGTCATCAGCAAAAAGGTGGATTTTACATTTCTGTAGCACATTGCTAAGATCATTGATATAAAGAATAAATAACAGGGGACCAAGAACACTGCCTTGAGGGACCCCAAAGTTGTTTATTTTTGGCTCAGATAAATTGCCATTAACTTTTGTTATTTGATACCTATTTGTTATATAACTTTCTAGCCATTCTATGACAGTGTGGTTAAATCCATACTTTTTTTAGTTTTAATATAAATATGTTTCGGTCAATTGTTTGAAACGCTCGCTTAAGATCCCAATCCCTGGCTTATCAAGCAACTGCTTCCACTCCGAAAGTATCAACTGTAGTGCGGTTTCACATGAATGTTTACCACGAAAACCCGATTGATATGTACATAAGATGTTATTTGAGTTTATGTAATCAACTACTTGATCGTAAACGGTTAATTCTAAGATTTTTTCACAAAATGGCAACATATTTACTGGTCTCAATTGTTCTACTAAATTAGTATTAACTATTTTCGGAATTGGTACAACGATGGAGCGGAGTCCCAGCTCAACTTGGGCCATTTCTACTTTTTGCTAACCAAATTTTTAAACAATTATCTAGGCTCTCCTGATTAACGGAGTTTAATATCTCAAAATGGATTTGAAAATTTGAGTGCTCTTTTATATGTCAAAAAATTTTCAGCTTTTTAAATGCTTTAGTTTAGCGTCAACATTTTGAAAATTTGCAAATTCTTTGCAAAATTATTATGCAAAAACTAATAGTTCTATCTTGATAAAATTTGTTGGAAAGATTTATCATATTAAGAAGTTTTCTTTAGTCAAGTATGAAGATTTTACGCATAATTCCACAAATAACTTGCTATTTGAAAATTTTTTTGCGACTTTACTATTTTTGCAGTAATAAAAATGAATTTTTGGATTTGCAACCAACTGTGTCTTATTTAAAATTTAATTACAAAACTTTTTCATTTGTATAGCTGTTCTCTAAAAGCAATAGTTACTGAGATATATGAAAAAATAAGAAGAAAGAACGGAATTTTTTCACATTCCGTTTAATAAAAAATTACGCCCACGTTTTCAAACTAGCGCATAGTGGAATTATCATTCCTTATGATTTTTAAGAGCAATTAAACAAAAAATCTGCCATACTACCCAATTCACCCAACCCAAAGCAAATACCGCCTAGGCTATTAATATCATACATGAAAGAAGTTCAAAGCCAAGTTAAAGTACAAACAATTTCCTGTAACTGGAAAAACTTCTCTAGAACTTAAAACCTCTTAACGTGGACTATTTTACATTTTACGAGCATCCAGTATAAAAAATGAGTTAAACTAAAATAATATGACAGCAGAAATAGCCGAGGTGGGCTGCTGGTTGTGTATAAATGTTAACCATAATGATATTATATTATGTGGAAAAGCTTAGGTTGTATCAACAGAAAAAGAAGGTAAGGTAACAAATGTATTAGCCAGTATAGTTAATCCCACGTGGGTTATTTTTATTATAATATAGTACCAAGTATCCGTCTCATACATTAATTTCAACAAAGATAATATATATTCCAAGAAATGAGGATATGTACCAGTTTAATATTGATCAAATTGATTGGTATGTGACCTTGATATTGTAATTAATCGGATCAAATAATAAAATATTACGAAGTTACGTCAGATTCTACCTAGCTGTTTTTGTAAATTAATAAAAAAGCTGTTAGACGCATATCATGAAATTATATTTTGGTATGTCCTAATAGTCTACTAAATTCAGAGGAGTAATTGCGAAATTACTTTTTTATAATAATAATAGGTAGGTAGTTGCAGTTTTTGTCAAGAAGAAACCTATTATTTCTATTGAAATGCATACTGGGTGGCATGTTCAAAAAATAAGTAAGAATCTACTAAGAAAAATAACATTTGGAACGTTGTTGACATCATTGTTAAAGAAGGGAACCAACAAGTTTTTTCCATCTTATTTCTTGGTAGGCAAATATTAAACAATTGCATTATTTAGGAATTGCAGTCGCATTGCTGGGAATTTACAAAAATATTTCTAATAATTGAAATGGAATGGGATGGTCATGGAAAGGGGGAGGCAGAGATCGAAATTCACTCCCCGGTACTTGCCATTTGACTCATACTGGATTGAATGGAAAGATATTCAACGATGTTAATGAAATCAATGTACAAGTTTTATAGGTAAGGGTGTCGAATAAATTGAACTGAACGTGAACTTGAAATAAAATAAAATACGAATATATGATGTGACTATTCGTTGAGAGATATGGGCGCCAGTACCAATGCTTGTAGCTTTTAGAAGTAACGTGTCACGCCTTTAGCTACAAAAGAGTACTTCCTAATGTACAGTTGCAAACAATATTACTTAAACAAAACTATCCTTCGTTCCTGTAAACTTTAAATAAAAGTGTAATATACTAAAGCTTTTATTCCACTGACTATTGCCTACATCAGGGACTCCTTCCCCGAAATACCTTATAAGAATTCGAACCACAACCTAATATTCATGGATGAAGCCTATACTATGCGGTAATTCATTATCACTGAAATGAGGAACATACTAATGTTTTTTACCACTATATTTATAAAATGTTGTAACTGCAACTTCAACCTTACGTCATTATCAAACTATGATTAAAAAAAGAATGAAATTCAGGAATTTTAAAGCCTAACCAAATAGGTTACAAAACAGGAAATGCTAATTGGGCGGGATCCTTAATATAAATAGAGGTATAATTATATTTTACAATAGAATTTATGTCCTTCCTAGATAATATAAACATTCAATTTCCAACCAATTTGACAACTCTGCTATGCAGCAACAATAGAGATGTATTTGACAGATTAGTAAAATTCCTTGGCAAAGTTAAAATTAATGTTTAAATTAATCCCAAAACTCACGAAAATATATTCTGTGGCTGATGGAATTCTCCAATGCCAAACACACACGCACATTTTACAACTACCTAGATGGGTTACATCCTTTTTGTCGCGGCAAACAGAGGTGAATATAAAATATCTAATTGATCGTTTAACAAGTTAAAATTGTTATTATGGTTGAGTTTATAAATTTCTAGGGCTTTCAGTAAATTAAGCTTAACATCTGCAAGATGCAGGATTTACATACTGTTGATTTCTGGGAAATTGTGGCCGCTATCTAGCAAGTGATTTGCGAATGTGGAATCTGCTTTTTGTAGTCTAAAGGATCTCTCATGTTCTAGATATCTTGTTCTAAAGTTACGTCCACTTTGTCCTATGTATATGCTATTGCACTCTGTGCATTTTAATTCGTAAACTCCAGATTTTTTATATTTGTTAGTTTTGTCTTTGGCATTATATATAAGGTTCGATAATTTTTTTGAAATTTAAACGCTACATTGATATCATTAGTTGAGAGAGTATTGTCGTGTAGTAGTTATTCAGCACTTCAGAATTAACCAAAATACTTTTTAGCATATTCACTATAAAATGTACTTTTGAAATATTTATTAATAAATTAGAATAAGCCATAAAGTTAAATCAATAAAAAATTCTACGTTGTTTCTAAATTTAATTTTATTATGTCTATTAAATAGATTTGTCATTTAGCGTGTATAAAGGATATAAAGTTTCATATTTCAATCACAATTTGTAACCGCGTTGGAAATAAACTTCATTCAAATGAACCTATATGGGAATAATGCTGAATAAGTATTTATAAATCATATAAATAGTCCAGAATTGAGACAAATTATTCATTGGTATAAAGTCCATCAAGAAGCCAACTTCTCGACCCATCTCCTTCATCATGAGCTGGTAAGACTTTTTTATTTTTTTTTATATTATTTTTTTCTTGAACTTGTCTGTTTTGTTTCATATTTAACTTATAATAAATATTCGTTATACTTGTTTAAATGATTATTTCATTTCATCTCATAAAATAAAACCTCTCCATACCAAGCAGCCCTTTATACGACCAGTGGTCGTGATATGTGGTGGAGGCGCCGGGCATCGAACCCGGGGCCTTAATAGAAATGATAGAATTAAATTTAGAAACAATATAGAATTTTTTATCGATTTAACTTTATGGCTTATTCTAATTTACTAATAAATATTTAAAAAATACATTTTATAGTGAATATGCTAAAAAGTATTTTGGTTAATTCTGAAGTGCTGAATAACTACTACACGACAGTATTTGCAATGTCTACTGATACTTGCATATTTTCGGCGACTTTCCTCTTTTATTTTTGGATATATTAATTTAAACGTTGAACCCTTTTTGTTTTTTATTTATAAGTTTGGAGATTACTAACTGTGGGGAAACCATTATTTTTGGCTATATTTTTAATTGTATCATACTCTTTTTCCTTATCTGTTTCTGACAGAGGTAACGAAAATGCTCGGTGTAGCATTGAGCTATATGCAGCTAATTTGTGTGATAGAGGGTGACATAAGTCATATGGGATAGTAATATCTGGTAGGTTTGTGAAAAATGTCGAACTCGAAATAGTTATTTGTTTAACTAGGCAGCAAAATATTAGATTGACTGCCGCGGCTGATAACTCAGCCAAGGCAGTCAATCTATTTTCCTGCTGAGTTGAACATATAATTTTTTCGCCGATTGTGTAAATATATTCTAAAATAATTCAAGTCAATCAGCAAAGTGTCACTTTCTCTGCCTAGGCAGGAAAGAGCTCACTTTCCTGCCTAAATGAACACTTTCCTGCCTAGATAGGGAAAGTGACACTTTGTTGATTGACGTTAGTCAGCAAAGTTAGTACTTTGCTGTCAATCGGCGTAAAAGTTATTTTTATGTGTAATAGCTATGTCAAGAAAGGTTATTTTATAATTGATTTCTGTTTCTAACGCGAATTGGGGTATAAATTGTTAATAATGTTCAAAAATGTATGTAGCTGTCTATTAGTGCCTCTAAAGCATGCTAAAATGTCATCTACATATCTGTACCAAAAATGAATATGACTTTTAACCAGACTGCAACCAACAGCTACTCTTCGCAGTCTGCAAGTGGTGTGAGACAACTGGCACGAGAGCTCCTTTAAGTAGGGTCAGTCTTTCGGCTGCTGTTTGAGTTTTGGGCCTTTTGATAGTAATTTTATTTTTTGCTCATTAATTCTTTGAATCATTGTTTGTTAATGACGTAAGGTCGAAACTTCAGTCACAACACTTTGTAAATATAATGGTAAAAAACATAGTAGTGTGTTCCTCATTTCAGTATAAAATAATAACCTAAAACAAAGTGATTACGCCGAAGCAGGGCACAACAAACTCCCAACTCAATTCTCTGGTCTCTCCCGAACCCGATCCACAAGGAAATACCCTGAGATTCGAACCTAGCTCAAGACTGCTACTTATAAAAGCTACAAGAATTGGTACTAGGGCCCATATCTCTCATCGAACAAATTGTACCAAATCTCCTGACGACGTCCAGCATAAGGGCGAAATCTTCTCATCAGAATACCAGTCCTGTTGACAGCACCACCATTGACGTTACACAATACTTATTAATAATATTTTTTAAACTTAATACTTTTATATAGTGCCTTCAAAAGAGCATTGATGTAAACAGCTAGGTAATTTCCTAATAGTGTGGAAGTTTTGCTTGTATAATTCCTAAATTGTATATTCCTTTAGGACTTTTATTTATCAGGCAATTAAATTTAAATAAGATAATTTATGTTAATGTGTGTTTCTCATATTTGACTCTTCATGACCTGTAGTATTTTATTGACTTTACTAGGATTATGTCCAAACAACATAACTTTTTAACGTTGTTTGTTATTTACATTTTTATAACGTATCAAAGCATGGCGGTGGATTTTTAAACTATCAATGAAACTGTTATTAATATCATAAGCAGACAATTAATGTGCCATCAGTTTTGTTGTGAGGCAGCTCTTTATACCGGAAACCATGGAATCCCAACAGATTTGATTCAACCAGCATAAACATTACTTACAGAATATATATAATCAAAAAACAACTGTTACTAAATTTTAAAAATCAGGAAATATGTAGGTCGTAATTTACATGCATCAAAATTAATTGATAAGAAGTCTATAATGTATTAAAACGCAGGAACCCCAGCCATCAACATATGAAAATTTAATTGGCTTAGCCGAAGTGCACGGGAATTCCACTTTTTACTTAGAGATAAAGTTGGTACTTTGTATAAATAGAATAAATCGAAAGTGCTACTTAATGGGTACAAACAAGAAGCCTCATTGATCGCTCCGTATAGCATGGCAAAACATATCTTGAATTTAATACTAGAACTGATACAAATAGCTTTTGGAATATTCAAGAGAATCTGAAAGTTTCACTAAGTTTACTAATCCAAATCAATTAAACAGTTTATTTATTAATAAGCTTCCTAAACCAACATAACCGGAGGCTAATGAAATAAATTGGCACTTACGAACACCATAAGTATCCCAATGTTTCAATGTTTTTAATTTTACTACGATATCTGCAAGAAGAGTTAAAATAGTTTTAAGCCAACTAAAATCTAGTGCAACGAGCGCTGATTTAATTTCCCAGACCTAGCGACATATTTTACATTTATCATAGACATATACTTAATAATACAAAGATTTACTGAGGCTCAGAAAGACTCCAATGTCATAACATTTCTAAAAAATATCAGCTACTCTCACTTTAGGACAGTTAGTGTATTGTCTAGTATAAAGTACTAGAAAGTATTGCTCGAAGAGACTAAATACATATTTATCTAAAATACCTGTCATCAACCAAGCTTTCGAATTAATCAATATCACTGAATAAAACCGTTATTTATTTATTTATTCTACATCGAAACATTTACTAAACTCCAAAGATTTGAACAACTTATTGAATTATTTTATCGTTTTATTCAATCATACTTCTCCACGGCAAGTATAATGCTTGTTAAGAAAAATTTTATTGGTCTTAAAAAAATGTTTTTGTAATTACTAACATAGTACCAATGAATAAATATGGCATGTGATATATCACTGAAAAGGGAGGAAAATACTTTATTTAATGGCGCCATTTTCCGCCCGTTTCAACATAATTTTTTTAACAGCCTGAAGAGTAAATCTCAATATACAGCGGTTTTGAAAAAAATTAGATAAAACCTCGTTGATTGACTCTGTTTTCGCCTCAGAGTTTTTCTCGTATCTCTTCAAATAACGGAGATATTTGGCCTAGACGTTTTCCGCATTTTCGAAATTTCCGCCATAACTCTTAAAGTAGGCCATGGATTTCAAATGTCTTTAAACCATTTTGTAAGTTATATAAATCGGCACAATTTTTGTAAAAATAATTTTTTTTGTACGACCGATATTAAGTGAGATATTCTCGAGTGCCCTGATAAAATGGACAGCCTGTATCTTTTTCCACAACACCATTTTACTAAAACATATTTGATTATATCCTTATATTTTGGCCCAAAGAATCTACCCCTGAACTATAGCCTATTATTAATGATCCACCCTGTATTCAAAATTATTTTTCAGCAAAGCAGGGGTAATATATTTTACCTTAAATGTTTTTATTAATAAGATATGCAATACATTTATGTAACCACTTGAAATACAAAATTATCACATATTTTAGTCAAGGTTTTCTTGAAGTACTACCCCACTGTGCGATGTGCTAATTTTTAGAATAAATCTGATCACTACACGAATTTTGTATATTGAGTATTTGAATAATTAGGTTAAAGTTCAGAGTTTTAAAAGTGTAAGAGTTTTAAAAATGAATTATTTCGATTGTATTAAAATTTATTTATATTATATAAATTATAATTGTATTGTTAAATCTATAAAAGTAGCAATATTCGGCAATGTTCAGTTAGTATGTCATTATTAAATTATATTGCAAATATAGGTTCCACTGTTTGCATTTTATCAAGTGTTAAATATTTGTTGATAGTGTTTCTACTGCTCTTTTGTGATTTGATCCTATACCGACGATATATTTGAAGGTAAAACATCATTTTTTCGTAATATTACGTGAAATATGTGAGGAAATATCTTGTTTATTTAATAATAAATAGACGTAAGCACAACTAGTTCCAACTACATTAAACTAGCTTTTGTTAAAAACGGTTGTTTGTGAAGTATTTAACGAAGATGACTTTCTTTCTCTGATTTGATCAGGGAACCGTATTCCGATACCAAAATTTTTAAAAAAATGAATCAAGAATAATTTGGATTAAACAGGAAACTTATACTTAAGAGCACCACTTTCAAAGGATAGTAGCTCTCTTAGAAACCATTTGTGAACAGTAGAAACTATTCTTCATATTTGTACAAATACTATGATTATCGAAAGTTAGTGACATCGGAGAGCCCGAACATTCCCTATAATTACTCCAATATACTTTTATTAGTGTATAATGACTATGTCATTTCGACTGTATATCCATCAGTTACCTCCACCACCTAAGCTATAATGACGCTTTGACACTACACTAGATCGATATTTTAGTTATTGAGTGAACTAGTGAATCATTGTTATAAACATTGTAAATATTCTACGGGGTCTAACTCAAACTATTGGTCCCACAAAATTAAATAACCATTGAAAATTTAATTCTTAGCAAAAAAGATAATAATAGATTTGAGTGTACTGTCGTGAGCAGAAAAAAATAGGACAATTTTTTTTTCTAATGTAAATCTGTCTCTATTTGATTATGTAATAAGTAGCCGATCTGGACTATGACTGGGCCAGTTAAGAACATTGATGTTGTTATCTTGAAACCAGTTAGTTACGGTATGAGCAGTATGAACGGAACAATTGTCTTGTTGAAATATGAACTCATTATTAGAAAATAATTGTGACACAGAAGGGGGCATAATATTGTCTAAAATCCTAATATACGTTTCACTATTAAATCGTTCCTCAATATGCCACAAAACACCAGGACCACGTGCCCATATCCAAGCCCACATATTGGCGGAAAATCTACCACTTTTATCATTGTTAGATATATATTTCTCATCGAATCGAATATTCGGAGGACGGTAAATACGAATACGACCGCTGTGTGTTGACTGGAAAGTTTTTCTCTGTAAAGATTACATTGTTCCAAAAATTTACATCATGCGCTAAAAATTCAAGTGCAAATCCTACTCGAGCTTCTCTATGTTCAGCTTTAAGCAAGTAGTTCTGTGCTGCTGCATGGCAGCGTACCTCCGATTCTCTTACTCGCCGGCGACCAGTACTACTCGATCCAGGAAAATTCGTTCCTTCAGCAGCCTGAATAACTGAGTAAAATGGATTTTCTACTAAAGCATTTACCAATTGCAAATCTTGTTGTTGAGTTGATATCCTCGTCGCCCTGGTCCAGGATTTCTACTAATCGTACCGTTTATTCTCCACTTTCTTAAAATGTTACACACCGAATTTTTGTCAATATTATAACGCAGTGTAATTTGTCTCATTGATCAACCATTTTCTGCTTTAGCAATAACTCCAGATTTAACTAAATCGCTTATATGAGGCATATTAGTTTTTTGCACACTTGCAATAAATTATGACAACTAACTGACAATATTGTCTGAAAGTTATTTGTGACATTCTACGAATATTCTTTCCTATTATTTGGGTTTTCTACCACATGTATTATTGTCCTCTTCAAATCACCGAATCTACAAAATAATAGAATTATTGGAAAAAGAGCCTCTGCGCCCATGATGTTTACGCCAAAGGAATAGTCAGAGGTTATGTTTTGCAAATAATATAAATTGGAATAAACACAGAAATAATGTACTTTGCTGAAGTTTCGGAAAGTAATCTCCTTCCGTTTTCAAAGCTTTTTTTGGAAGAACTCTTATTTTGCTGTGTATGTCAAATACACAGCTTTAAGATTATGTTTATGTTATTTCCATAGATACTTACTACTTACACAGAACATAGAACTGATAATTTTTTCTTTTAGGTAATGTTGAGTTTGTTAACTTCTTCATTTAACATTGGTAGCTAGGTTGTACAAATATATACAGAACAATTCGATACGCACTTGTCTTTATTTAATAAGATTATTGCTTATTCTTTAATTTTTCTTTTTTTGGTATCTGCTTCTTTTGTTAAAATTTTTGCCGAGTCCCAGTTTATTCTGTTGTGTATTTGACATACACAGCAAAATAAGAGTTCTTCCAAAAAAAGCTTTGAAAGCGGAAAGAGATTACTTTCCGAAACGTCAGCAAAATACATTATTTCTGTGTTTATTCCGATTTATATTATTTGCAAAACATAACCTCTGACTATTCCTTTGGCGTAAACGTCACGGGCGCAGAGGTTTTTTTTTCAATAATTCTATTATTTTGTAGATTCGGTGATTTATTTTTGAAGAGGACAATAATACATGTGGTAGAAAACCCAAACTGACAATGTCACAAAAATTAAAGTTAGATGTACACAACTAGATTTTAGCAAAATACCGTTATAAGACTTGTCCTATTTTTTTTTGCTCACGACCGTACCATGAGTAGTTTAAAGGATATATAAAAAATGTTTGACGGACTGTAGTTCGTAAACTAATAAGATAAAAATTGTAGACATTTTAGTGGACTACAAGATTGTTATTGGTATACAAAATACTCAAACATGTTATAGATAACGCAAAATCATCACATATTGAAAATTAAATAAATTGTGCCGAGAATAAAATTAAGAAAATATCTGACATAATATCTAATTTTACAGACCATAACAAATTGGATTAGGACCTTTAACACTAACCGAAAACATGAGATTAAAAATAAATAATCAACAAGAAGTAACCGAAAAATTAAAAGTTTCTTTCACAAAAGCGATATACCCAACTTAACCATAAAGCTACCCTCAATAATTATGATACTTACTTAAAAAAACTAACCTAATAAATTTTGTTTATTTCATGTTGAGGTTGAGGTGAGTTTTTTTTGGCGTTAGGCATAGTGTGCCACAAATAATTTTTACTACCAGAACTGCACAATGCTTTGTCAGGAGACCTGTGATTGCGCGTAACTGATTTGTGGTAAGTAACAGCAGTTCTTCAATCTTCTTTCGAGATGGCCCTTTAATAAAGGTTTTCCTATGTTGGTGTTCGGTTACTTTATCCCAGTAATCTTTGTGTTGTTTTTTGACCCATTTCCTTATTTGGCCTCGTATAGTGGTTTTAGGCACTAGCGGGATCGGTCTGTGCCAATATATGGGGGTTAACGATCCTTTCCTTGCTAGCTGGTCAGTTTTCTCGTTGCCTCCGATAACAGAGTGTCCTGGAACCCACACTAGAGTTATCTCGTTGTGATCTGCCAGGGTTCATAGTTCTTCTCGGTATTCCCATACCAGTTTAGATATCACTTCCGGATTTGATAGTGCACTTGGCGCTTGACTGTCTCTTAATATGCCTATCCGCATATTGCTATAGGCCCTCAGATTATTTTCTTTTATCGCATATATCTCATGAAAGTTAGAAGTATACAGGGTGTTGCATCATGAGAGGGACATAGCTTAATAGGAGGTAGAGAACATCAGTGGTAACCGAAACCTCCCATAGAAATGTCTCATTGGGCCTTCATTACGAGGTTGCTGGGTGTTAAATAATTTTTGGCCAAACCTGTTTTTTGTCATAACTTTGACAGGGAATGAAATAACGGATTCATATTTGGTACGGCTAATGTACCAACGAGCCCCAAGAGGTACATGTATAAAAAGAAATATATCCAGGTCCGGACTCACTATAATTTATGTTTCTTCTTTGCATCAATAAAACATCACCCTGTATATATTTTTTTGAAATTTCGATACGATATTCGAAAAGAGCAAGAAAAAACAAACAAAATAGCCTATTTCATTTTTTTGTTACACCTTCGTGGTTATTTAAATACGTTGTTAAATGTGCAAGAAAATGGATTACAGAACCCTATTAAATGAGAGGCACGTGAAATAAATAGTTTTATAACTAAAATTTGCAAAAATTCTATTGAGCCTAGGTGGTCTGGGTGAATCCTAATTCCGGCACGTTTTAAAGGTCCATTTCGGTAAAAAACTGTGGTCCTAATAAGTAATCGGGTATGAAATGACAAATTTTTTTATCAATTACAGTAGGCTTGTTCAAAGAATAAAAGTGACAGATAATTTAAACCATTTAGGCCTAAGCAACCAGTTACTTTGATCAAGAAAATCATCAACATTTTATACTTAATAAAAATTGGAAAAGAGAACAAACTAAAATCTAAATAAATAAAACATTTTCCATTCAATTAACAATAAATAACAAAACAACAACTAAATGTGTTTAAAAATAAAACGTAATTGACACTAAAGTAAATTTTCAAAATGTCCTCCCCCACATTCTGTGCATTTTCTTGCGCGTTTAGAAAGGTCACCAATTGCTCGACGTATCATTTCTGGATTATTCCGTATTTCGTCGCAGGTTGTAACGATGCGCTGGATTAAATGTTGTCTACTTTCAATTTCAATGCTATAAACCTCGTTTTTTAAGTGGCCCCATAAAAAGTAATCACAAGGGTTACAATCAGGAGATCTTGGTGGCCATTCATGTGGGCCCCCGCGTCCAATCCATCTATTAGGATACACATTGTTTAAGTGTTCTCTTACTTGAAGGTTAAAATGTGGTGGGGCCCCATCATGCTGAAACAACATGTCTCTTATACCGATATTTTCTAACATATTCGGTAAAATGTTTTGAAGAAAATCAAAGTAAATTTCACCATTCAATCTTTCTTCAAAAAAATGTGGCCCTATCAAATGTCTATTCACAAGTCCGACCCAAACATTTACAGAAAACCTGTGTTGCGACCGGCGTTGGCGTACCGCATGTGGGTTTTCCTGTGCCCATTTATGATTATTTCGTGAATTGTTTACTCCATCCCTTGTAAATTGTGCCTCATCCGTAAATAAGGTTCTGTGAATGACTGGGCGATGGTTAGACAACCAATGACAAAATGCCAGGCGGGGATATCGTCGCCTTGTTGAAGACGCTGTACCTGCTGGATATGATATGGATGGTAACGTTCTCTTTTTAGGGTTCTCCATACTCGCCAATGAGGAATACCAGTTGCCAAACTGATTCGTCTAGTGCTCATATTTGGGTTTTCTTGAACTATGTTTATAATATTGTTTTGTTCCTGCACACCTTGTTGTAAAACACGCTCCACAACTGCAGAAGTAGGAAACTTTCCGTGTTGTCTTGCATACTGGAACACCGTACTAAAGGTTTTATGATTAGGGCATCGACGACCAGGAAAACACAGCCGATATTCTCTTTCCACCGACCTACCATTTCCATTACAGAAACCATAGATGAATATTATGTCAGCATATTCCACGTTTGTAAATTTTACTGGCATAGTTAAAATATTTTCACAAGTTTTCACTAACTAAATGCGGATTATTGACACATTAAATTACTAACAAACAATTATTCAACTGTTTAGGAGATTTCTTTTTATTATCTGTCACTTTGAACAAGCCTACTGTGATTGATTAAAAATTTTGTTATTTCATACCCGATTACTTATTAGGACCACAGTTTTTTACCAAAATGGACCTTTAAAACGTGCCGGAATTAGGATTCACCCAGACCACCTAGGCTCAATAGAATTTTTGCAAATTTTAGGTATAAAACTATTTATTTCACGTGCCTCTCATTTAATAGGGTTCTGTAATCCATTTTCTTGCACATTTAACAACGTATTTAAATAACCACGAAGGTGTAACAAAAAAATGAAATAGGCCATTTTGTTTGTTTTTTCTTGCTCTTTTCGAATATCGAATATCGAAATTTCAAAAAAATATATACAGGGTGATGTTTTATTGATGCAAAGAAGAAACAAAAATTATAGTGAGTCCGGACCTGGATATATTTTTTTTTATACATGTGCCTCTTGGAGCTCGTTAGTACATTAGCCGTACCAAATATGAATCCGTTATTTGATTCCCTGTCAAAGTTATGACAAAAAACAGGTTAGGCCAAAAATTATTTAACACCCAGAAACCTCGTAATGAAGGCCCAATGAGACATTTCTATGGGAGGTTCCGGTTACCACTGATGTTCTCTACCTCCTATTAAGCTATGTCCCTCTCATGATGCAACACCCTGTATTGTTCACATTTTAATATGGTAAACTGTGAGTTATATATGCTCCAGTGCATTGTTCAGTCTTTGGCCCGTTTGTAAACTAGTTAAGTTCCCCAGGCCTTTTGCTGTAGTCGTCCTCATTCCATATTTTTTTCGTGGGAGCCATCTAACTATTTTTCCGGAAACACTGCAGCCTCTTGGCCTTATTGTGCTAATCTCTCAATTTCTTTATGACACCCATTCCAATATTCTAGTCCCTTGTACCAGCTTGTACACGCCTAGAATTGATTGAGTGTCATAATCTTCTGAACGTGGTCTTGGTTGTCCATATAGAGCCTGTCTCCAATAATCGATAGAATCACATTTAGTCAGGATGTGATAAGCTCTTTCTGTTGACCGATTGCATTGTCTGCATTTTACGTCTTCATTGTACATGCCTATTCTGTACAGATGTCCTTTCAGAGTACAATGTCCTATTAGGAGACATGTAATTATGCGTAACCGATTCCTGCTCAGTAGCAGCAGTTCTTCAGTTTTCTTTCGAGATGGTCCTTTGATAAAGGTTTTCCCGCGTTGATACCTGGTTATTTTATCCCAGTATTCTTTGTGTTGGTTTTTGACCCATTCCTTTATTTGGCCCCTTATGGTGGTTATAGACACTCCCAGGGTCGGTTTTGGGTCAATATATGGAGCTGATAATCCTTTTCTTGCTAGCTCGTCAGTTTAGATGCCACTTTTGAGTTTGACAATGCCCTTAGAGACGCCTGACTGTCTATTAATATGCTGATCCGCCTATTTCTATAGGTTCCTGATTTGGTTATGCCCCAATCCAGCATTAGTGCTACTTGGCTCTTTCTGCAGTCTGAAGTATCCCATTCTTGCCTCCCCCATTATCACAAAGTGAAGAGAAGGGAGGTCTAGTAGGACTTCTATTGCTGCTTTTGGTGTTATTTTCATAGCCCCCGTTATCTCTAAACAAGCAAGTCCTTGTACCTTACTTAGTACAGCAACAGCCATACCAAAGATGCATATGTGACCATGGTCTGACCACCATGATGTACATCCAGTCCGCCATGCTGGGTTTTAACCCCTATGTTTTACCATGAGTGCGTCTAGTCAACATAAGCGTTGTTTCCGCTCTCTTTTTGGTTCTTTGAAGCTGTTGGTTCCAGGTAAGTCTAGAATCTAATATTACTCCTAGATACTTTACCTCTCCCGACAGTTGTATTTGTTCACCTTTGGGAATTAGTGGTCCAAGCCCCTCTAGTTTTCCTTCTGGTGAATGCTATTACTGTCGACTTGGAAGGACTAATGTTTTTCTAAAGCCTTTAGTACAAACGGCATCAGGCTTATTGTTCTTTGAGACTTTGCACCTTTTCTCTAATTATTCTCCAGGCTTTAGGTATGTACCCAAGTGTTTTACTTCGATTCACGATTTTTTCATATCACAGAGTTGTAGTAGTTCTACTTAGTTACGCCATATTACGTTTAACCCGATTGAGTTAAAGATGTTGTTTTAAATACTCACGAAGCTGGTTCTCCATGAGTTGAGTAACTTTCGACAGACATGGTCAATAAGTATATTCACTTTAGAGAGTGCTATATTGTAAATTTTTTTCATTATTTGGGAATAGCGAGTTTAGAAAGCAATAACGTATTATGTTAGCAATAAATGGCAACAACAACTGCATATATAGCTTTAAACCAAGAATCGACATTTTGTTTTAAAGTCGCGTGGAAAGTGTATACGAAATTAATTGAAACCGTATAAAAACTAAAAGCCGGCAAAAGCAGTCGGCATCTCTTTATTATACACGGGCGGAGGCAAATAGAAATGCTTGTCATAAGAAAATGATAAGATTTTCGGGCGTTATTATGTTATCCTCTGTTTCAAATGGTCTCCAGAAAGCCATGGTAAATTAGTAAATAATTAAAATATTTCACCTTTTATATAGTAGTAAATATTTATAAATATGAACAATAAATAACTAAAGAACAATAGACAAAGAATGTATAATGTATTTTACAATTTTCGTAAGGTAGATTTCATAGGGCTGTATGAAAGTTTAACTCATATAGACTGGAGCTTCTTAAATAGTTATACCGATGTCGACAGTTCTTGCGATGCTTTTTATACAAAACTGTATGACTTGCTTGATACCTTCGTACCTAAAATCAAACCTCATAAACGAATGTACCCACCTTGGTTTAGTGCTATCATTATAAAATGTATCCGTCTTAAATATAAAGCCTGCAGAGACTATAAAAGATATAAAGACCCCATCGCGTTACAAGAATTCCTATTCTTAAGGCAAAGAATTAAAGCCGATATAGAAAACACTTATAAAGAATATTGCAATATTGCAGTCGTATTGAAAGCAATATAAAAAATAACCCCAAAGAACTATGGCAATTTCTTAACAATAAAAAAAATAATAATGGTATGCCAAACAATATGATATATAACAATAGTTTGATAAATGATCCAAAAAATATTGCAGATGCTTTTACAGACTTTTTTCAGAGTTTTTATACAGATAGCACTCATTTTGAAGTTACCTCTCAAAATATCCTAACCGATAGCTTACATTGAAAGCAATCTACTGAAACTGAAGTACTTAATAGTCTTAAAAAATTTAAACCCAAAGGTACTGTTGGCCCGGATAAAATACCTGCTTTTTTTCTACGAGACTGTGCATGTCTTTTTGCAATACCACTTACCATAATATTTAATCTCTCCATTAACACATCTATATATCCCTCTTCTTGGAAGTTCTCTAAAGTAATACTTGTATACAAGAAAGGAGGGAAAAACCAAATTGAAAATCATAGACCCATTACTATTATCAATAACTTTTCTAAGTGTCTTGAAATGCTTCTCCATGATTTCACACACCTAAACAACACGGTTTCATGAAGGGAAGACTCACAACTACGAACTTATTCTGTATAACGCAATTCATAGCTAATACATTTGACACCGGTCTGCAGGTGGACGTTATATACATTGATTTCTCGAAGGCATTCGATAGACTCAATCATGATATTTTGCTTAACAAATTAGATCTTTTTGGCTTGTCAAAAAATCTGCTATATTTTTTCAAATCTTATCTTGAAGACAGAAAACAGTTTGTACAATGTTGCGGCAAACAATCTACTGAGATATCAGTCACCTCTGGGGTCCCTCAAGGATCTATACCGGGACCATTATTATTTAATATATACATTAATGATATCATAAATGAGGTGGAAGCAAATTGTTTATTATAGGCAGATGATATGAAACTATACACTGCTATTAACTGCTCTGATGACTGTAATAAGCTACAGTTAGCATTAAACAAAATTAATAACTGGTGTACATCAAACAGTCTGCCTCTAAATCCTTCCAAATGTAACGTAATGTCCTTCTCTCTGAAACACAATGTCATAAAATATGACTATACCATTGATGAAGTTTCCCTGCATAGGCCTAACACTATACGTGACCTTGGCGTAATTTTTTATTCTAACCTATCCTTTACAGACCATATAAATGATATAGTAACAAACTCCTTCAGATCTCTTGGCTTTGTGATACGGAATACACGCGAATTTAATGATATTAATATCAAGTTATTATACTGCGCCCTTGTTAGACCTCGTGTGGAATATGCCTCCATCATATGGTGTCCTCACTACAATATTCATGTGCAAAATATAGAAAGAGTTCAGAGATGTTTTTTAAAATATCTCAGCTTCAAAAATGATAATTTATATCCACCAATTGGTTTTCCGCATAAAGAATTACTGTCTAGGCACTCTTTCGACGCTCTTGAAGATCGCCGTATTATTGCCCAACTAGTTTTCTTACGCAATCTAATAACTAATGACATTGACAGTGAGGAGATTCTCAACTAGTTGAATTTCTCAATTCCCCATGTAATATTACGGCAATCTCCTACTTTCAATCTCCAAACACCCCGTATTAATGTACTGAAATTCTCACCGCTTCATCAAATTTGCAACAATTATAACTCTGTCCAAACCAAGTCTGGTTTGTTCAACTGCAATGTGGCCTTGATAAAAAACCTAAAACTATACCGTCTATATACGTACTATATAGTGTGTACCGACGTTTATTATATCCGAACTTCTAATAATTTAGCGGCGCTTAGTTTTTAATTCTTAGCACTTTTTGTATTATTTTTTCTAATATTTCTTTTGTTACTGATTATTGAGTATTATTAGTTAGTATTGTTATAAATATCATAACTCTGTATTGTACCCATTCAGTAATTGGTGTTATACTGTTGAATGGTGTAAGTTAAATAAAATAAAATAAAATAAACTCCTACGCTTGATATTAAAATAGGTATTTATACACTGCACTGGCACATTGACAGCACACCTCATCGACTTCTGAGAAACGATTTACGAGTTTTTTTATGCTAGTAGGCCTGTCCGATTTATTATCTTTAAACCAGTGCAGTCGCAGATGGTTCATTCAGGCTGATTACATTGCCAGCCTCGGACTCACCTGCACAGTTTCAACTACCGTTCGAATCTCGATACCGTTGCTAAATATATAGGACAAAATATCAAGTTCAGTGCGCACGGTCCTGTGTTTTAACACTGACCAGTTTCAATTTTGCCCGTATAAAGTATACTGTCTTTATATTCATAATATTTTTGTAACGATAACATTTTTTAAAATGTTTGAACTCATATTGTTTATATACTTATAATTTTTCTTTGACAATGAAAAGCAAAGACATATTTGCATATTTGCCCTGGCTTTACTGTTGTTATTGCTTTTACAGTTTTATAACAGTACACATAGAGCATAGATTGGGCCAATATATAAATTTAAATTAGTCAATTTGAGTAATTTTATTCAAAAGTAACTGATCAGTTTGTTTATAAACAACGTTTTATATTTTATATTTTTTGATAGTTAACATTTGTTCATAATTTAAGTAGATATAATTCATGACGTAACATAAATGAATGTCAATAAAAATTCATTCATATCTAGGAAAATTAAATGTTTTTAATTATCATTTTTTTTTCTATATACTTTACTACACTAATTATTCGCATTTCATCATTTTCAGTGAAGGGGTTAAAATGGTGAAACAAGATGAAATATCGGATAAAGTTAAAAATACGCAAGACAAACCAATTTCCAATTTCAACAATATGACAGAACTACTTAGAAATATAAAACCAGGGGAGGAAATTGTTATTTCAGGTAAAAATAAATGTTACTAGTACATCAGAAGAGTTTATGATTAATGGAACTTGAAGATTAAAATTATGAATGTGATATTTTTACTTTTTATTTTAGGGATCTCTGGCTCTTTTCCGAACGCCGAAAATGTTCATGAATTCAAGGAAAACTTATTTAATAAATTCCAAATGCCTGAAGAGGCAAGGTGGAAAAACTTCGTACATCCAGAGGTACCTAAACGTTCAGGAGTTATTCCCAATATTGAAAAATATGATGCTGGATACATGGGTAAACTGAATATTCAATATGTCAACATTAAGACTAAGCGGCTAAGAGATTTGTTTTAATACGCTTTATATTAGCTTCACCTGTATGTTTGTTTGTTTGTATGTATGTAACTTTTTCAATCTTTGAACGTGATTCTCGCCCACTTCGAAACGTCAGCTTAAACTGAAACTTTGCACACTTATCTAGGACCGATGACGATGCAATAATTTGACAACTTTGTCCTGATGTCCTCACCAGGATCATCAGAATAAAATAAAATACAAAACATGACTAATCTATTGTCGATATTTGCCGGAGGCGCCTCAGTTAATAATATGACGTATTTGTCGTTGTGTAAACGCTAGTTCCAACTTTAATACATACATTATGATGTAATATTAATTACTAGCGGATACTCAGCGATTTCGAAAAGCAGGATGAATGGCATAACTAAAAAAAATCATAGTTTTAAAAAACTAACAAATACGCTTTAATAGCAAACCGAACTAAAAAGTAAAAAATAATGTTTACATATTTTAAATATTTTATTGTAAAAAGCGTGGGGTGCAATAAAAATATAGTAAAAAGCACCTCGACGCTAAGGGCTATTTTCGCTAAAACTCTCGAATACTTTGATGAATCATTCATGAATTTCTAATAAAATCGCAAATATTTCAAAAAGTTGCAACTTTAACCCCCACAATGCTAATATCAGAAAAAAAGGAATTCAATTTTACACAACTTGAAGTAAAAAAATATAGGGTGTTCTATTTGACCTAAACAAGAATTCGCGGTTTGAAGTTGACAAAATGTAACGCGAAAAACGGAACACTTGGTATGATATTATTGAATTTATTTCAGTTGTGGAACGTAGTTCTCTTTGTGTTCTTTTTACGTGACAAGAAGCAAATGAGGACTTTTACACGAAGAAAGTTATAACGGTTCTTACAAACCGTTGCACCTGTCAAATTTTCTATAAAATATCAAATATCTCTGAAACGGCTAGGTTTGTTTAGGTATAGGATATGCTACATATTTTCGACCCAGAATTTTATGCTCTTTTAGAAAACCCTAAAATATATAGGGTTTTCCATTTGAAATGAGCAAGTTGATATCGACTTCCGGTATAAGCGGAAGTGCCAGCTACTTGTAATTATTTTAGTTGGATTGGCCACACCGACATTAGTAATTATCTAAATTTTCAAAATTTTCTGTTGCGTACTTTTCTCTATATCGATCGATTCAGTTCCCGGTGAGACACCCTGTATATAAAAACCTCTTCCGACGGCATTTTTACGTGAAGCACGCTTTTCATGCAAAAGTTTCCCAAAATTAAAAAAAGTCTGTCGTAATGAAAGAACAGCGCTGAATATTTACCTAAGTATCTCAATAAAAAATCACGTTGAATCTTTAATTCTAGAAATTAAAATTTTTTATCCTATTTAACCGACTTTCTAACTGTTATAGTAATACCATTCAATATAGAGAGTAGCCACCCTATATAGTACCGATTCAACTGGTTTTTTATACATTTATCCAAAAGAAACCTCCTGTATCGCAGTACTGACAATTCCTCTAATCTGATCCATTATACAGATATACAGGATTCAATTAGAAGAGGAACTAATCCGAAGGTGCGAGAAATGTGTCGAGGTTCGAGGGCGGAATTTTGAGCAATTATTAAATTAAAATGAAGCCATATTTTAAATTGATCTTATCTCCTATTTTAGTTCATGCCATATCTTCAATTCGATTAAGAGTTGGTCGGAGTGTATTAGTCACCAATGCTTCCAATTTTAATTGTAAATGACTTCACGTCAATAAAATGACGCAGCTGAATGTACGGTGTGCTTGGAAGGCGAGAGATAGAGATGTAGTAGAATATGACATTGGACAAATTAATTATACCTAATCTTTAAATTTCTCTGTGCATTTGAGGACATTAGGGCTAATTTTATTTTAGTTCTACAAAAGAGAAAATGTTTATTTTAATGATACCTATGCGGGACGATAAAAATAATTTTTGCAAATCGATAATAGAAAAAAAAAAATAATTTTTTTATATATACTTTTTTTCTCTCATCGTCCCACATTGTAACATGTTTTTAATGTCTTTTAGTGAAAACCGTTTTTTAAAATAATGATTTACATGAGAGTAATTTGCACCGTCTTTCCGGTTTATATCCGGAGCGCTCTTAATACGCATGTTACAGTGTTGTGTTATTTAGCGTTTTTGTGGATATCGAGTAGCAAATGTGCTGCAAGTTCTTGATATTACTTTATCACATTCTCCATAAACAATAAACAAGTTTAAAAAGTTTTCGTTGATATAATTTAAACGTGCTGGCATTTTTTGACATAAGATAATGACTGATTGTTTCTAATCATGCCTATTTTGATGAAATGATTACAACAATTCATGAATTTCTAATAAAATCACAAATATTTCAAAAAGTTGTAACTTTAACCGCCACAATCAGAAAAAAGGGAATTAAATTTTACACAACTTGACCTAAAAAAATACAGGGTGTTCCATTTGACCTAAACAAGAATTCGCGGTTTGAAGTTGACAAAATGTAACGCGAAAAACGGAACACTTGGTATGATATTATTGAATTTATTTCAGTTGTAGAACGTAGTTCTCTTTGTGTTCTTTTTACGTCCATTATACAGACATTTAACTTCCTTAAATAATATGTTTCTAATTCAGGGGTCCATGCAAGACAGGCCGATGCGTCTGACGCGATGTGCAGAATATTGCAGCAAAAAGCTATCGAAGCAATTATGGATGCAGGGCTTCATCCTTCAGATTTGGAAAATACAAATACAGGTGTTTACATCGGAAGTTGTGTAAGTGAGACTGAAAAGGCACTGTTCTTTGACGAATTGAGGCCTGAATCATATGCGTGGACTGGGTAAGCAAAAAAATAACAAAAATTATATAGAATAGATTATACAATGTTGGAAAAAAAAGTCTACCCTAGCGTGTACCTTTTGTTTAAAATAGGGTTCGTATTTCAAGCGATAGGTCTTACAAGTAAGAAAGAAAGTTACATTGAACATATGTCAATTTCTAATGTAGTTACAGCCCTCAAAGTTCTATTGAAAAGGAGCTTTCAAACACCTTCTAATAAATGTGATTTCTTAGCAAATGTTACTTTTTAGGGACTTTGCTTATGGGAATTTTGAAAGAAATATAATGATAATTATTGTAACATAATGTTAAGTTTGCAATTGAAATTTCAGGACTACAAGGTCGATGCAGGCTCACAGACTTAGTTACTTTTTGAAATTAAAAGGACCCTCCTTTACAGTTGATACGGCTTGCAGTAGCTCATTGTATGCCCTTGAACATGCTTTTAGAGCCCTTATGCTGGGAGACGTTGATAATGCTATTGTAGCTGGAACAAATCTATGTCTGCATCCTTTCGTGGCTTTGCAATTTGCTAGGTAAGTTTTACATATCCTAAAGTATATTAAACTTAATGTATACGCAAATATAGAAACAGTAAAATCGACAAATATTTAATGTCCTGTGCTTTTCTATATTCTAAGTTTAGAATGAAACATTCAACAGCCATGCGAATCGTATATTAACATTACCGAACCGCAATAAATATATTGTATTATGCCAATTAAGAGAAGGAACATGTTTGCAACTCGTTCTACAACTATTTCTCTAAAAGATGAGCTGCTTATAATTTGGTACAAGCACAAGTTTTGAAGATGACGGAGTCTTTCACTTAAAATTGTTTACGCCAAATAGGATGTTAGATCTATTACCAAATTCATGAAACTATGCGCCGTCTCTGACTTTTCTTTCGTGAATTTTAACTTTTGAATGGGTAAAGGTAGCTCAAAATATTCACCAACGAATTCTCCACTTTAATTGTCATTCTTGTAATGCAGGTGGAAATATGGTCCAAGTATGTTATAACACAACCCCCAAGGGACAGATTTTCATTGAAAATCCCCTGTATTTTTTTTTTTACTTACTCAGTATTTAAATGTATATAATCCCTGAGCTATATGTCAAGCTCAACAAAGAAATTAAGATTCCAAACATTCAATTTTATTGAATTTATATCTAATAACTCTATCTACCAGAAAGTCTGTAGAGAATAAAACTCAATACGATTGTAGTACCTCATTCTAACAAAAATAAGTTTATAATAGAATAATAATACATTTTAGACTAGGAGTGTTAAGTATGGATGGTTCCTGTAAGGTTTTCGATGAAACGGCAAATGGTTATGTTAGAGCGGAAACTATTGGAGTAATATTGTTGCAAAAATTGAAAAATGCTAAAAGATCGTACGCCCAAGTAATGCATGCCAAAACAAATTGTGATGGATATAAGGAACAAGGAATAACTTATCCTTCTGGAGAAGCACAAATAGCCCTATTAACTGATTTTTATAAGGAATGCAATGTTAAACCTAATAATTTAAGTTACGTGGAAGCACATGGGACAGGTAAACTTTATTCAGTAATGACGTTTTTTCTAAAATTGCTATTAACTACTAACCTAAAACATGAATATCGTTGTCAATGCTCACCTACTAGCTGCGGTAGTCATTTAAATATGTATAACAAAGCTAACTAACTAGACACTATTACAGGCACTGTTGTTGGAGATCCGGAAGAATGTCTTGCTATCGATACAGTTTTAACAAAAAATCGGAAAGTGCCCTTACTAGTTGGATCTGTAAAATCTAACGTTGGACATTCAGAACCATCGTCAGGTATCTCCGCTGTTATAAAAGTAAGCAAAGTTCCTTCTTGAAATTGAATTATTTGAAGTTACTTTCATAAAACAAATTTTCCTTAAACATTTCAGTGCATTCTTGGATTTGAAACTGGGTTCATTCCTCCAAATATTAACTACAATACGCCGAGACAGGATCTAAAGGGAATTATTGAAGGAAGGATGAAGGTAGTTACAGATAAAATGCGATTTGAAGATAATAGAGGACTAGCGGGTAGGTATACTTGTGTTTGTTAATATGATTGTGTATGACTTAAATTTGAAATTTCAATAAAATTAATTCGAAGACTACAATGATAGTGTCTAATCCGATAAAACTGGTGGTAATAAATAATCTCGCCTGTCGACTGCGACTACTCATTTCCCTCATTATTATTATTATTCTGGACCAGCCTTAATCATTTACAGATCATATCATCATGGTCGCTGAGCACACTGTGAAATGACATCATCATCCACTGTCATGGCACCATTAAAAAAATATACTGTACATTAATGTGATATGGTTGATAGAACTATCTGCGATATCATAAATTGCCACCAGCACACTTAAAGAACGTATTTTATGTATTTCAGCTGTGAACAGTTTTGGATTTGGAGGAGGAAATAGTCACGTATTACTCCACTGGAATTCAAAAGAAAAAATTAATCACGGATTACCCAAAGACGATGTTCCCAGATTAGTATGTGTTAGTGGGAGAACAGAAGACGCAGTTACTCTATTATTGGATGAATTGGAGACCAATGAAGTTGATGTTGAGCATATTCGTTTACTGCATAACATATTTAGGTCAGTTTTTAGTAATTCTAACAATATTTTACTACGCATACTGTACTTTTTCTTTTATGATATTCTATCTGAAGTACTGTGTTTCAAATCCTAATACCAGACCAGAAAGCTATGAAAAACGGTCCCCTAAAATCTATACAAACAGTCTGGTACACTGACAATGCCAAGGCAGGCAGGGGGTCGGAGCTGCGATACAGGGACAAGTAAAACCAGTATCCTAAAAAGTCTAGTAAAATATGCAACAGTATTTCAGGCTGAAGTGACGACTATACATTGTTGTACTAAGGAGATAAATGAAGTAAGGCACCGTTAATTAATCGATCGTCATCTTCTCCGATAGTCAAGCGGTGATAAAAGTGATGAGTTCAATGAAGAAAAGTTAGAGATTAATATGGGACAGTTGAGTCAATGCAACGGGAATTGAAAAGCCAGATGAATTGGCCAAAGAAGACGCGCTTAAAGTCCTTCTACGGCATGGCAAAGTTATACATCCGAATAGATATTAATGAATGGGTGCACAATGAATCTGTAGAATGGTGGCGGAATTTATCAGAGACAAGCCAAATAGTTCATTAACGAATGATCGGCTAAATTTACGAAATACCTATCAAGCTAGAACAGGAGACAATTAGAATACTGGCAGGCACATTGCCAACTTAATAGATGCATCAGTCTAATGGGCCTCGCCGAGGACACAACATGCAGAATCTGACAAGGGTAAGAGGAAACTCATGTTCAGCTACTGTGCCACTACGAAGGCCTAGCAAGACTGAGATGTCAATTGCTCGGGGAGAAAGAAGCAGATACAGGCAACTGCACTAAAGGGCAGTGCGTGGAGTCTGGTACAAAAGACAAAGTTGGATAAGATACTATTATAAGAAAATGTATCCAGGAGCACTACAATAGATCTGTAAAATTGGCTGTGGTAGAATGTGAAATAGCCAGATGATGGTAATTATCCAGTGATAAATCAAGCGTCCAGGCTCTTTCTATCTACATCTTAATAAAGTATTAATTGAAAGATATAATGAGATCATTATTTTTATTTTATTGTAAAGTGTTACATGGAATTTACATATTACTAAAAACTTCTAACTAATTGTCTTCCATTACATTCTCTACTTTTTTAAATGAACCAAAATACAGAATTAAGGCAAAACATTAATATTGTAGCCATTTCACACAAGAATAGCAAGCAGAGTATTTAATAGAAATCATAATGAAAAATTCACTAAAGCAATTTAATTTGAAAATTATTATTTATTTTAGAAAAAACATACAGAACCATACCTACAGAGGATATACGATAGTATCTAAAACAGGTGAAATGAGCAGATCTCTTAAGTACTTCAGTGGAGACAATAGACCATTGTATTTTACATTTGGTGAACTTGACAACTGGTGGGCGATTGGCAATAATTTAATGATTTTACCAGTATTTGCCGCTAGTATTCAAAGGTATGTGTTTAACCTTGCAAATATGTAGTATATATATACAGGGTTACTGGTAATTCGATACATTCCTTTGGAGATGTGATGGGGCATGAGCTAAGGAGTAAATCTAGCCCTAACATACATTATGCAAAACTCAATAATTTTTGAGATATTTCAATTTTTTTGTTTTTCTCAAAAAGTAGATCTTAATGTCTTAAAAGTTAATTTCCGAAAAATCTACTTGACATTTTTAATTTTTTTTTTTACTGGATTACTTGTCCAATATTATAGATATCCGTTTGGAATGAAAAATATCCGGAAACATTTCGATCATGTGAACATTTAAAATAAAAACTTGTAAATTTTTTTTTTTTAAATCAGTTATGAAATTTGCCTATTAGGTTTTTTCAAAAAAATATTAATGTAGCACGCGTACAAATTATTATAAAAACTTCCTTATTTCAATAGCTATCTAACTAGGTAGAAATGTTTAATGTACCCTTGATAGTTCTAATAAAAAATTAGTAAAGATAATGCTGGTGGCGGAATTTATTAAACGACTAATCGTTCATTTTCATTTAAGTCAGTCAGTCCTTGACTTTGACGTTTGTGCATATATGTCATTAACTGACATTCTTATCTCCGTGTCCCTTAAGTTTGTTGGTCTTGTTAAATTAGTTATCGAAGATTTTGATTTTGCTCGTAGTTGTTGTTATTAGTTGTTGTTATTGTATTTTCTGTGCCATGGTCGCGTATGCCAACGCAGAATACGCTGATATCTTGTTTGTCTATGGATACTGTGGCGGCAACGCTGCTGAAGCTCGCCGAGAATATGGTCTTTGGTACCCTAACCGCCGCTTACTAAATGCACGTGTATTCAGTACGGAATATCGAAATATCGCTGAAACTGGCTCCGTGAAATGTAAAAGAAGTGACGCTGGTGCTCCTCCCGTTTATAAACCAGATGATGAGGAAGAAATATTGAGGTATTTTGAGGAAGACCCAATTATTTCAACTAATAAAGTCGCAAGACCGGAGCGTCACAATGGAAAGTTTGGTCTACGATACGTAGAGTTGGATGTCATCCTTACCACTATACCCCTGTCCAAGGCTTGGAGGAAGGTGATCCTGGATGGAGAGTGGAATTCTGCCGCTTTATGTTAAATTCAGATGCAGAAAGTGCAAATTTTTTAACAAGTATTTTATGGACGGACGAGTCGAAATTTAATCGCGAGGGTATAACAAATTTCCACAACCTACATTATTGGGCAGAGGAAAATCCCAAGTTAACACGTGAAACTAGTTTCCAAATGAAATTTTCTATTAATGTGTGGATGGGAATCATTGGCCACTATTTAATAGGGCCACACTTTCTTCCTCAAAATTTAAGCGGGGAAATCTATGAAAATTTTTTAAGAAATGATCTGGCGGTGATTTTAGAAGATGTTCCTCTCACCGTCAGACAGCGAATGATGTTTCAGAACGACGGTTGTCCAGCACATTATCGGCTGACAGTACGACAGTTACTTTATCAACGTTTCCCTAACCGTTGGATTGGAAGAGCGGGCCCAATACCTTGGCCAGCGCGAAGCCCTGACTTAACACCCCTTGTTTATTACGTATGGGGTCATATGAAGGAGATGGTCTATGCCACACCAGTCAGTACTATAGAAAACCTTAGACAAAGGATAGTCGATGCTGCCCAACACATAAGGCATAATCTGACAACCAGAGTAACAAGGACGGAAATAAGAAGACGCTGCCGTGTCTGTATACGGAATAGGGGCTCCCATTTTGAGCAAGACATATAAAAAATAAAGTACAACTTTGAAATTAATGAAGAATTAAACTCTACTTTTAAAATGTTTTTTACTGTTTATCTAAAAATAAAATTCGTACTACTTGTTTTATTTTTACTAGTATTTTCTTAGAACTATTAAGGGTACATTGAACATTTGTACCTTGTTAGATAGCTATTGAAATAAGGCAGTTTTTATAATAATTTATACGCGTGTTACGTTAATATTTTTTTGAAAAAACCTAATAGGTAAATTTCATAGCTGATTTAAAAAAAAAATTTTTAAGTTTTTATTTCAGATGTTCACATGATCGAAATATTTCCAGATATTTTTCATTCCAAATGGTTATCTATAATATTGGACAAGTAATCCAGTAAAAAAAATTGAAAAATGTCAAATAGACTTTTCGAAAATTAACTTTTAGGACATTAAGATCTACTTTTTGAGAAAAACAAAAAAAATTAAATATCTCAAAAACTATTGAGTTTTGCATAATATATGTTAGAGCTAAATTTACTTCTTAGATCATGCCCTATCACATCTCCAAAGGAATGTATCGAATTACCAGTAACCCTGTATATGCGCACATTCATATTTCAAAAGTTTCCAACTGTTTACTAAATAAATTCATTTGAGAAATTGTTATTGAATAAAAAGTTTGTATATTGCTAGTTTTTAACATATTAATCTTTATATTATTATTGCTATACTTCTTTTTGAGAAAATTTATTGTTGTATATACTGTCTTTTCAATAAACGTATTTTATTGTATCGTATAATTTAGAATAATTGATTTAATTTGAAAAGATTTAATGCAAACGATTTCTTTTAGGATACAAAAGCTTCTGCTAGACAAAGGTATTGACCTTCCAAATATCTTTCTTAACAAGACGCACCATAGCGAAACTACTCATATATTGGGTAGTGTAGCAGTTCAAATTGGAATAATAGATATGCTAAACTTACTAGATATTAGGCCTACACACTGTAAAGGCTTCTCGTTTGGAGTATTATCTGCTGCGTACTTTGATGGAAGTCTAACCTTAGAAGAAACTATTAGTTGTGCATATGTTGTAAACAAAATTCTGAATATGACACTGGATAAATCTGAGGAAAATATTATTCAGGTAAACTATAATACAAAGCCTTCTTCCAGGTAACATGTTAATTAAATTTGAATTAATCTACAAATTATTATGTTAATATAGGAGAATCACAAAATGAATGGTAACCATATCACTAATGGAGACGTAATTTTAAATGGTAATGATACAAAGTTGGACAATTTACGAATGTCTTTAAAAACGCATAATTTCGGTAATATACGTAAGTTTGGTTAACTGGTTACAGTTTTCAGTTTTTCTGAAGTGTTATTTTTACTTTAGAGGAACACCTGCGAGAAAATCTAACAAAGTTATTGGGCAATGAAAAACTACACCATGACAAAATCTTAAAGGATAAGTTCAAATTAACTGATTATATTATAAATGCTCTAAGGAAAAACGTTGCAGAAGAATCTAACAGAATTCAATTACGTTCTGTCATCCTCAACATTTCAAATGATCCAACTCATAAAGACGATGAGGATGTTACTGTTATTTCATTTGCTTCTTCCATAAAGAATAATCATCTTATTGGAGTTCTGCAGAGTTTGGGAAGGTACTGCCTAGATTATAAAATATTTTTATGTTGCTCTTAAAAAAATCACAATATCTAGAATGCGTGGAAAGTATTAATGATTCACAAAAAATCATAAAGCTGTTTGATGTAAGAAAGACGGATGAAATATTAATAAATAATGACTGGCACAGTAGCTCAACCGGCTACAGCGTGTTGTGTGACGAACATGCTTGATTAGACTGCCTGTCCTGTTCTGGGTTCAATCCCTAGCTTCGAGACTGGCAATATCGGTGAGTAATAGATATTCCCTACGTTCTTTACTGAGATACATAACTAATAATGCTACTTTTTCTAACAAAACAGACATTATTTTTCACTTGCGTTTTAATTGTAAATGGCTTTAATTTTCTTATTTTAAATGGAACCCTATATAATTTCTCGGCGTATCGCATTCCTCTTAAAATTCTCTGTTCAACCATGTATCGCAATGTATCATTTGTTTTTTATTGTCAATTAAAATGTATTTTACTGAAATAAATCTGGGTGGCCATGACACAAATTCTAAAATATTTTGATAGAATGAATTTCATAGCCTTCTAGCCATCAAAATAATTTAAAATACGAGAGTCATGGTCATCAAAAACAAACGCCATTTTGTGATACAAGGTTGAAAATAGAATTCTAATACGAACAAGGTAAAGATAGGCCAATACAATAAGTAGGGTTCTATTTAAAATAAGAAAATTGGGATCATTCCGGTTAAACCGGAAGTTGTAGGACATCGCAAGTTTCCGGATCGCGCCCTGTGGAGAAGAGCCCTAAATGCAAGTCGCCAGTGGCAATTGATATGCTGCCAACTTCCGGTGCAAAACTACACCGCTACCAACTGATAGAAAATGAATGTAGCCACCGGTACATCAAGATCAATTAGAATCTTTACTTTTAATAATTCTTTCCCTCTCCATTCAATAAATCAAACAATCACAATAAATAATAATAGTGATTTTGATCTTTAACCTGATGATTGAATAACAACTCTGCGTTAACCAAATAATAAACTAGTCTAATGGTATGCATGTGAATTAATAGGTGGTGCAGGGTGAATGTTTTTGGAATTATATGTTTGCAAATTTAAATGGGCTATTAAGAACAGAGATTTGCTGGAACAAACAGATGACAGACAGATCGGGTGGTACTTCCAGGTTGGCATCTGAAAAATATTTCAACAGTTAACAACAGCAAAAGTGTATACAAATAACAAAACAAGAGATGCTGTTCTTGCGTTGTTAAAAAATACAAGCTAGCATAAATAAGTAATTCTGGCGAGGAATTTCCAAGCCAGTGGCGTAGAGCCATTATTAAATATGGAGGAAAACTTCCCAAAATTCCCTTCGAGTTTTTCCAAGCCAAATAATGTGGAGTCAAAGGTATCTAAGTGTAAGATGCGTCATCATTTTCGATAAAATTTTCATATCAACATGTATCTTAAATCTGCTAAAAATATTTCAATAAAACATTTGCACAGATTCTAAGTATTGTGATTGCATTTCGAAGCAGAATATTTTTATATATAAATGTACTATTTCAGTTTATATGAATATGGGTATAATCCACAAATAGAAAAATTGTATCCTGCTATTAACTTACCTGTAAGCAGAGGTACACGAATGATCTCTCCTTACATTAAGTGGAATCACAAGAGAGAATGGTTTCTCCCAAATTATTACTTAGATTTGAACCAAGGCGGTTGTGGAGTTGGAACGCATAAGTTACAACTCACAGACCACGCTTGGTCATTTCTCAGTGGGCATGTCATTGATGGCAAGTATATATTTCTTATAAAGTTTTTGAATACGACACTATTACATGAAAATTACCCGAGAAAACAATATACGAGAAAAATATTTTAAAAAACAAACAAGCTTTTTCACCAATTTAGAATTTAAAATTGTTATATGCTTATTTCAACAATATTTTTAGGAAGAAACCTATTTCCTGCTACGGGATACTTATATCTAGTGTGGGAAACTTTAGCTTCCATGAATGCTATATCAGTTGATTTAACGAAGGTGACGTTTGAGGACTGTAAATTTATTCGGGCTACTACTATCCCTAATAAATCTAAATTACAATTCAGTGTAACCATTCAAAAAGGCACTGGTAAGTTCGAGGTCATTGAAAGTAATTCTGTAGTAGTTACTGGACGAGTAAGTTATCAAATTAATGAACTAGAAGGCATAACTCCGTATCAACATGTTGGTTTATCCGATGCATTAGAGTTTCCACTTAAAAAGAAGGATGTATACAAAGAATTACGGCTGAGAGGTTATAATTACAGGTAAGACTTTTAGACATAGTTTCCAAAGTTCGATCGGTTGGTTAATAGAAAATTAGTTTCAGCCGGCCCCAACTTCGATAACTATTATCTCATTAGTAGTTAGTGTATCTTAGCTTTAATGTAAAAGATGCGCAAAACTGGAACAAGACACATTAAAACCTCTCTCCACCTCTATTGCACGATTTCTAAAAGTGCTTTGGCTACTTTACTGAGGGCGCTTGTTGCTCCTTGACAATGTGAAACTATTAATTTAATGAGAAATACTTCCTATAATTCTGTATTTTCTGTTCATTCTGCGTAAGGTATCCGAATAGATACCGACCACACTTACTCACCTCATTGTTTAAACATTTAAGATATGTACATCAGCAGTTTGTAAATGTAAACAGGTTAAATATTCACTGACACTGGCCATGTTTGTATTGCTACATTACGCGATTACCATTAAAGAATAATAGTTCCTAAAGATATTTAAAATATCAATATGAAATTTGACCATAACTTGCTTTAATTTTTCCAAGAATATATTAAACGAACTTTAGATGCATTCGGTAAAATGATTCGTATTGCAACTATTAAAAAATGTAGACGACAGGTCAACCGGAAATATATAGACGTGTATATGATTGCTATGTTCGTATTGAATACTTTGAAGTCTCACTGACATGACGGTTCTATATGCAAAAACTGATCCAGTTACTTCTTCATAGACTTAAAATCCTACTCCAATGATGCAGGGGTTTCCAAAAAAGTATTTTATGATTCCCGTCGTGAACGCTAACTTCTTAAGCTCAGTGACCAAGAGACAAATATATATTTCATACATCGCATCAGTAAACACATAAAAAATATAAACAATTTATAAGTCTCTAGGGATTTATAATCTTAATCTGTAATGCATAAGTATGTGATATTGCCGTATACACATTCTATAAAGTTTCATGATTTCCTATGGGTTTCTAAGGCTTATTGAAAATATACGAATTTTAACGAGGCAATACAGTTCTAATTTTTTTTTGTTTCCCATGAGTTTTTACAGGATGAGAAATGTTTGAAAGTTTACCAGTTATAATAAGATAATGCAGTTTGAATTTTTATCGTATCCTATTAGCGTTCATTGGACAGGGAATTATGATGGATATATGAGTTTTATTAAGACAACACAGATCAAATTCTGATAGTTATCTATGAGTAATTATTCCTCAAAAAATACTTAAGAATTTATGAGTTTTTAGAAGAAACTGCAATTATAACTTATATCATTTCCTATCAGTTGTTCACCAGTCTAGAGGTTTGTGGGGGATTTATGAGTTTTGAAGAGTATACGAGTATTAATATTTTATTGATTTCTACAAGTTTTTATCCGACATGAAATTCTTGTTATATTTCGTGATTGTGTAAGATAACAGAGTTGTAATTTTTATCGTATTCTATGAATTGTTCAAGAGATAAAAAGTGCTTGAAGATTTATTAGTTTTATTAGAAAGGAAAGCTTCCGTTTCTATCATATCCCAAGAGTTTTTATCCGATAAGAAATAATTGAGGTTCTTATAAGTCAATGCAGTTAAAGTTTTCATCATATTCTTTGAGCTTTAATTTCAAAAAAATCAATAGGATTTAGGAGTACTTATAGGACAATACAAAGATTCAGCATTTATCGTATCCTAAAACTCTTTAACCAATAAGAATTACATACGTCAGTAATTAGGAGTTTTTATGAGACAATAAAGTTGTAATATTTATTGTCTTTTCATAAGAAAAATGTACTCAATTCTTTATGAGACTAATTAAGTTAAGATTTTAAGGAATACTCAATTATCGACTTTCTTGTAAGACAATACGTTTTAATTTTTATCGTATTCGATGAGTTGCTCATTATATAACAAAAATTATTTTCATCGCATGCCAAGTGTTTTCATTCAGCAAGAAATAATTATGTGAGTTCTTTATGAGTCAATATACAGTTACAATGTTTATCACATCATTTGAGTTTTTGTGTGGAAAAAGTACTCCAGGGCTTAGTCGGAGAGGTTATTTAGGTTTCGATTAGGGAATAGGGAAATTCCAATAAACTATATAATTATTTATCTGGATTTCCTGTTGTTTTTACATAAGACTCTATGCGAATTTGTTTCTATGAGCCATTTTGGGCAGAGATCTGATGTGTCCATTAAACAAATTTTTGCATCTTGGATTGTAACATAGAGTACGAGCCTCATCGTCTTTCAATAAAAAATCTAGAAACCTTGATACATTTTTGCCCCATAGAAGGAAAAAGTACCTCCAGACATGTCCAATGTCTCAGGGCTTTAAGGTCGATTAACGTCTGGTTATTCCATAACACTCCTTCGTCCAAGGAAGTTTTACTATATTCTCTTAAGTCACTCGAAATGTGAAAACTTATTAACCATCAAGCTGGTTATTCATAACGTATGTGTGAGAAACCTCTTCCGCTCCATCCATCTTCTAGATTGTCCTTTATTCCTATGTTTATTAATGTTCGTTATCCTATCAAAATGCTTAGCTTCAACAGTTCATCTTCTTTCTTTTGGTGACCCACTAACAATGAAACACAATTTAAAAACTGGTTATCGAAAAATCATCATTATCACCTCCTAATGTAGGCAAAAGAAAATACAAACTAATGTTTTTAAATAACTGGTCCAATAATAACGGCTTAATTATGTCTAAGACATAGGTTAAGAACTTGAAGGGTATTAATTTTAAACTACAAAACGTCAAAGACAGTGTTAGACTGGTTCAAAACACTGATTGCCTCCTCACAAATCATACACCTCACTGATTAGGCCACTACTAAAGACAATTTAAATATTTATTCACAATTCGTATCAATAATTTTTAATGTGATTTACATACACAAAAGACCTCCAAAGAAATAAATTTTAGTATTTGTTAGGGGCAGAGGTAATGCGATAACCTGATAACATTTAGCGATCACATCTATTTTACCGTTGGTTAGTTACTAGTCGCAATAATTAAAATTTCTGTTTAGAGGTGAATTTCGCAGCATAGAAGAATGTGATATTACCGCTTCAAGAGCATCCATAAAATGGAATCGTAAATGGATTCCCTTTATGGACAATATGCTACAAATGAAGATATTGCAGTCCGATACTAGGTTATTGTATGTACCCACATATATCGCAAAATTAACGATCGATCCTATCAAACATATGGAGTTTATTAATCGTAAATGTGGAACTGAAAATGAAATGCCATGTTTATCGGTTTTTAACAATAAGTCAACTGGAATAATAAGGTATGTATATGCAAATATAAATGTGAAAGACTTGTTTACTTCTCTCTTCATTCCAGTTGTGGTAGTATAAATATCTGGGGGTTAACTGCTAGTTCCATTGCTCGAAGAAAATATTTAGGAACCCCAGTTTTAGAATCTTACAAATTTGTACCAAATATAGCACACCTGGAAACTGAAGTGTCTATAAGAGTAATTGTACAAATCATATTAGAGAATATATTAGCTTATAAAATAAAAGTCGTTGAACTTATTGAAGATTGTTCTGCAAACAGTCCCATTTTAACCCCTATTATACTTACTGTTCTTGAGGATCAACCACTGATCCAACCGTCCGTTAAAATATTAAGCAAAATTCCTCTTGACGTCAATGTTGAAGTAGAGGATAAACAGTTAGATAATGAAGGCGACTGCTCGCTTGTAATAGGAACTAATATTTTCGGACGACCAGAAGTAAGTTTATTGGAAAATAACTACAAATAATTGATAGAAAATACGAAAGTATTATATAGTTTGCTTCAACACAATACTTTTGTTTCTAGATTTTGAAAGACGCGTCTAAAGCTATTATAGAAAAAGGCTTCATAATATCTCGTGAGCCTCGAGATTTTGATGTTCCTACCACGAATCGTTTCGACATTAAAATTATAGCAGTACACAAGACAGCAACCGATTCTCTAGTACTATTCCAAAAAAGTTCGCCATTAAGAAAATTTGTTGCCTTACAAGTTAGTTCTTCAAACGACTTTTCTTGGGTTCCTAAACTGAAGCAAATTGTTGAGAAGAAAAGTAATGAAGACATAGTACTTTACTCCGAAAACGAACCGAACAGCGGCATCTTAGGGTTAGTTAACTGCCTCAGACGAGAACCAACAGGATCAAACGTCAGGTGCATATTTATAATGGATACTGGTAAAAAATTTGTACAAAATGAGTCACAGTTTGCTGATCAATTACAAAAAAATATGGCAGTTAATGTTTATAAAAATGGTCAGTGGGGTACCTACAGGCATATGCTGTTAGATAAATTAGACGATGTAGAAAGTGAACACTGTTTCGCAAACGTCACCGCAAGAGGAGATTTATCCAGTCTAAGGTGGATCGAAGGGCCCCTTCGGCATGACAAAAGTCTAACCTCAGAAAGTAAATTAGCACATGTAAGTAAATCTGTTCAATACCAGTACATTTTTCTACGACCTCAACAGAAAATAGTGTTTTCCCGCATTTTAATATCAAAGATGTGCCACTTATTTGACGCCTTAAGAAAAGAAGTTCATTTCTTCTGCCAAAATCTTCATGAATTTCTTTCACATTTTTTTTTCATGCAGCTCTCGGCAACGGCGGTCGACTCTTAACCAACATGTCGTTTGAGACCATGAACTTATGACATTACTAGAACGTCAGAACATGTGCCAATTTAAATTTTAGTTGCTATTTCATTTTCATGCTTATTTGCACTTCAAAATGTGATTGTCAATTTGTTTATGATTACAATTAAGGACTTAATTGAATTTGTGGAGAATAGTTCACTCCTGTGCAGTGTCATCTTGCAAAAATAGTGATAATTGAACAAACAAAGAATGCTTTTTCTCCAGGCAAGAATATAAATAATATTTTAAATTTCTTAAGAATATAATGCCGTCTGACCATTTTACATAGAATATTAATCGACTTCAGTGTAGATTATTGAACTAGGCATTGACAAAAAAATGGCAATTTAAAAAAGATGTAAATCCGTCAGTTAATCTACCTGAAGAAACTACCACAGTACCTTTAATATGTACTGCTTCACGTTCAATTTATAAGCGACGAAGACTACTACTACTTAAAAAACGACGTTAATTCCAGAAGGATGAAAAAACTAACGATGGCGGTAAGTTAATAGTGTATAAACGTAAATATTTTTTGGTACAGTTATTTTATTAGCAGTTCGCATCTAGCACATGGAAGAGTAGTGCGCGGCGTAAGAGAACAGCCAGACCGATAAAGCTAGAAAGTAGTGCTAAATACGAGAATAATTATTCTAACAAAGTTGTAGAGAATTAAATTTTCTGCAAAAAGTCAGTAAGGCCATCTCTTATAATATGTCCACAAGAAGTGTATAAAATGTAGCATCGTAAAATTCTTCAAATTAAAATGCATTTTATTATCAAAACAAGAAAATCATACTATCATACAATTCCCTCCCTATAGTCCCTTCAAATTAGGAAAAATTAAAGAAAATTTTCCCACAGTTATGAGACCTGTAAAAAGTTAAGTACTTGCGTTGTCTAAACATGATTTTCACCCCCGCGATTCCAAAAAAGGGTTGTTTTTGAAAAATATATGCATATATATATATATGTTAGATAATCGATTGTTGAAATCACTTTTTAAAAACTTTATTTATTTATTAATGGAGTCAACGTTGACTCTTTATAAATTAGAACAATAATAATTTTGACTTGTTTATTCCAACATGAGTTTAAGACTGCCGTCTGAAAGTACACTACTCCCATTTATAACCTTTGGGAACAAAGGAACTGCAATTATGCAGTTTTGCAAGAATACAATCTTATCTAATTCTCGGGAGAGCGGATGCTGAGAGGAGTCGTTATTTGATATCTATGTAATATAATACCGCTGAGAGTGGTGAGGCCAATGTCTCAGAGATACAGGGTATATTTTCATATAACAACTTCCCCCTTATAAAAAAAGTTGTTGTTTATACAGCAACTTTTAAGTTGAACAAAATTTGTGATTTAACAAGAATTCAAAAATATAAAGTAATGTAAAATGGTAAAATTGTAAGATTGAAAAATATAAAAATATAAAATGTAAAATATAAAATGTAAAAATACAAAAAGCGTAAAATGTAAAAGCATAAAATGTAAAAATGCTAGGCGTAAGACGCATTGCTTGTTTGTGTTACGAAAAGCATGTTAAAATGTTAGTCATTTGAAACTAACAAAAAAATAGGAATAATAAAATACACTAAATAAACAATGAAGTGAAGTAAAAATTCACTGAAGAGTCTTGGTACAAAAAGTCAGTAAAAGGCACAAACAGTCTGGTTTAATTAAGTTCGATGTCTTCACCTTCTTCGTCCTCTCTTCTTAGTGGGGGTCGTCTTCGTTGATGAAATAGGCTAGTAAATGTCCTGAGGGGTTCACTAGGCCTTGGTGGAGATGAAGGAGTCGTGGAAACGTTGATGGCTAGTCTTCGTCTTCTTGCTTTACACTTACAGAATAGATACAAGAATAAGAGTCCGAAAATTAGCACTATGGTAAGGTAGGTAAACCAAGAAATGTGTCTCGTGATGAAGGGTTCCTTGATTAGGTCGTCTAAGTCTTTTGAATACTGGTCTAATTGGTGTCTGGCGATATCGAGGTCTTCGGTGTTCAGATCACTTAGTTTTAGTGGTTTCAGATTGGGCACTCGAACTTTGTCCGGAACCTGGTTGCAACACTCGAAAGGGATTTGTATGGGGTGAGCGTCGTTCTTCACGTCTGTCGTTTCGTCTGTGCTAGCTTGGATCTTCGTGATGCCTATGAAGGCGTAGCAATTTGGTTGTAATTTAATTATAGAGTTTTTGAAGATGGTGTCGGTTTTTGAAGTCTCCTTCGGACAATTGATATTCATTTGTAGTGGCTCTGTATTGATGATCATCCACACGTTTTCATCTAGTTTTTGGATGTTGTGTCCTTGGCCGATGATAGTTGACGTTTGACAGTTTTCTGGTAGGGTTTGTAGATCCTTGAAAAGGCGGGCTTCGCATATGGCGTTGTTGTCAATTGGATATGCAAACAAATTTGGACATAATTTAGTATTGGTATGGAGTGGCTTGCATTCTCTGAGGTCAGCAACGGGTATGTACATCAAAGAATCATCATCTCTCGCGATATATTTTTGAGAAGTTGACAAAATATGATACAGACCAGTTCTACTATCTAAGATAGGAATGGGGTATAATTGGAAAACAGAGTACGTTTGAGGGTTTACTAGGGGTATATCTAATACAAATACTAATTCTGAGTTCATTTGGAAAGCTTTTAATTCAATAATATCTAAATACTGTGCAATATTTGAAAGTTTAATTGGGAGTGGCAAATTGTCCTTTTGTAGGTTTTGTGAAATTTCCTGCAATGAGTTTACCAAATCCTGGGGATTAATGATAGACGTATGAATTACTTTGAGTCTCGCGAAAGTGATCGAATTTAAAATATCGTTGAGGTTGTCCTCTATAAATAGGTAGCTCGCCATGAGTTGTTCACAAATTTCCAAGAATTTTAATTTTGTTTCAACTGCTCGTACGTTATACGTAATGTCTAAGATTGCGTATTCGATTTCTTTTATGTCTTTGTTGAATGTCTCCTCGTCTATTAGTAGTTTTTGAATTGTCGTGTTAAAATTTTTAATAACTGAATTTGTAACTGATATTTGATTTTTCATCAAATTTTCTATCTGATGTTCGTCTTGGTTTAATTTATTGATACAGTCAGAGTAGTATTTACCGTCTTCTGCGTCTAAATTTCCGGTAATTGCTTTGAATATTGAACCAATTCCGTTTATGATTCCGCGTTTGTAGCGTTTCGTGTCGAGATGTATTTCGTCAAATTTAGTTTGTATGGATTTTGAGATTTGTCCTAGGAGGCTTAAATGCGTTTTAACCTCACTCGCGAATTCGTTCATGTTTTTGTATGCTGGGTCAAGGGTAGTAAGGATTGTCTGTAAAATTTTGTCGTTTCTGTCAAGAGCTGTCTTAAAGGTCGATATATTTTTATGTACGAGTAATGTCCATTTCTTGTGTGAGATGACAATGTCCGTGTCTTTGTGATAGTAAACACCGATAGTATTGTTTATTGGTGTTATTTCGTATTGAGAAAATGCTGATCCGAACAGCAGTAGAAACCTGAAAATAAATTTTAATCTTCAGTATATGGTTTCATTCTATCAAAATTTACTTTACTTGTTTGATTTGTCTCGGGATTTACCAAAGTGGCAGAATTTTGGAAAATTTCTTTGATCTCGAAAGGGCCGTTGAATTTATTTTGTGACTTGCTTTTGATTTGGGATTCCTTTACATATACTTCGTCTCCAACGTTATACGTGGGGCGATTTTCTGGGATATTTTTGTCGAATCTGACTTTAGCTTTTTGTTTTTGCGCTTCAGTCCGACTGCGTGCAATTTGGTAATAGTGGGATATCCTATTATTTAAGTCCCTAACATATTTAGTTATTAGGTCTTTTTGGTTGTACAGGGTCTCTGGTGGTCTATTAGCTGTGTGTCCAAAGATCAGTTCGTATGGCGTAAAACCATGCGTTTTATTAACCGAATTATTGTAGCATATTACTGCATACGGCAATATGGTAAAAGGATGTTCATTTGGGTTTTCGGTTTTGTGAATTCTGATCATTTCGGCTAAGGTAGCATGAAAGCGTTCTATAGAACCGTTAGATTGGGGATGTCCTACGCTAGAATATGTCAATTTTATATCGTAGAGGGTACAGAGGTCTTTTAGTAAGTTGTTGTCGAATTCACCGCCGTAATCACAGTGAATCCTCAGTGGGGTACCGTAATGTTGAAAATATAGCAATAGGGTATTTACCACAGATTTTGCGCTTTTATCCGGTACTGCATAGGCTTGTGTGAATTTTGTAAGTTCGTCGCGGATAGTTAGAGCGTAATTTCGTGTAGGAAATTCGAATAGGTCGATGTTAATTCTTTCGAAAGGCGTCCTCGGAGTTTCAGTGATTACTAGAGGGTTGTTAAGATTTTTTCGGCAAACTTTAGTCCGTTGGCAAATTTCGCAATTTTTTATGAAATTTTCAACATCTTTGGTTAGTCCTTGCCAATTGTATTTATTTTTGATCCTACGCATAGTCTCGTTTATTCCGCGATGTAGGTTGTTTTTGCCGGTATGGTTTTGGTCAAGAATTATCGGTCTTTGGTCTTCGTCAGGTATTTGTACTAAGTTTTGACAGATAATGAGCTTTAGGTCCTTTTCTGCGAAGATAAATGACAGAATTTCGAGTATGGGGAGGTCTAAGTTATTTTCGACATGGTAAGTATTAGAAAGATCTAGTTCATGTTGATTTTTGTATATTGCTAGGAACAAATGTTCTACTACAGATTCAGGGTCAAAGGGTAGAGGAATGATATAGTATTTCCTATGTCTAACCGATCTACTGGAGAGGATATTTATTTTGTCGTCGTAAAATTCGGGGTTTTCCTCGAAAATGTCGTTAATAATCTGGTGATGAAAATCTCTTAAGTTATTTTGTTGAAAGAAAGTTATAATGTGTTTGTTTTCTCGGTCCAATAGTTGTTTGTTCGAGATTTGAATTTTAGAGTAATCTATTGAATATCTAGTTTTGTAAAGTCTAGAAAATATGTTAAATTTCTGAGAAGTTTGTTCGTTTGTGATCTTGTCCGAAATATATTCATTTGTTTTTACTTAGGGCCTCTCAAATAAAAAAATATATATTTTTCGAATATTTTGAAGAATGTTTGATTTTCAGTTTCTGAAATTTCTTCTGAACGTTTGTGAGTTTCTTTCAGGGTTTACGAGTAGTTCAATTATTTAATTTGGAAAAGGTATGTCCTGATTTTAAGTTTTAATTAAATTCTGAAAGGTTCTTACTGCATATTATTTAATTTTTCTGCCCTTGGTATTAATTATTATATAGTTAACAGCTGTTATTACTTGTGCTTGTAAAGCGTTTATATTGGTGTAGGGAGAAATCATAATGAGTGCAATGCGATACTATGGTGCTGGATATCATGCAATTCTTATTAAAATGTTTAAGTCCGTAAATATACAGGATGTGCCTCTGTGCAAAAGTTCAAGGTACTGTTATCAAAGTAGTACTACTATTATGAGTTCCTTGAATTAAATGTAATTACTTTATGTGCATTTATTTAAATGAACAAAAATATTTCGTTATAATTAAGGTTTTGTTTCATAAAGTAGAATTTACTACAGGAGAAGTTTCCTAGTAATAGAGAGAAGAAATAAAATTATTTACATGAGAAGTGTTTTGATAGTTAATTAATTTGTTATACAATGGTTTTTTTTGTCAAATTTTCTGGTAGTATTAATTTAGAAAGGTCTAAGAAAATGGAAAATACTTTTAATGTAAACTGTTAATTTTTGATAATATTCTAAAAGATTTAGTTTAGGTGACTAAAAAAAATATTTGTGAGATAATTTTGAAAGTAATTTTGGGTTGCGAATTTTTGTAACTGTTTTATTTGCAGGGTCGGCATATAGTTGAGACTGAAATCGGTATTATCGTTATTAATTAGGTTTAAATATAGATTTGAATTTTTGAACTGGTTCAAATATTAAATTAGAAAATTCTACTATTTTCGGTATTGTTTTTTCCGGGGATAAAAATGAATTTCGTTGGTATATTTTCCTGATTGTGTGGGGTATATAAATTTTTCTTTTGTTTTGATTACGCAAGATCGTATGCGTGTTTCCTGGATTATTCTTTACTTTATTTGTTTTTCGAATTTTCGATTTCCTGAATATTTTATTATTAATTTTGAATACTGTTTGCGAAATAAACATTTTTCTGTTTAATGTTATGGTTTGTTTCGAATTGTTATTGGACATGTTTGGATTTAAGGTTGTCAATTTAAATTTGCCTGTAGGAGATGATTTTGTTTCTGAAAGGTTCATTTTTTGTTGGTTAACCGTAGGGGTTACATTTGAAATTGTTTTTGTTTCTTGTACCTTATGTTTAATTATTCCTTTGATACGAGATTCGGCAAAGATGGAATTTTGGTCTTTGTCTTTACAGGAGATGTCTGAAAGTTTAGAACTTTTGTCTATTTGATGGGAGTCTGAATTTTGATAGTTTTCATCAGACGTTGTCTCGAAAAATTCGCTTTGTATGTTTGTCTTTGCAAAGGTGTTAGGTAAGTGTATTTTTTCTTGTTCCTGAGCTAGCGGTATAGCGTCAGTGTCACAATAAAATTCAAATATTTCTTCAGTGTCTGGTTCGAAAAAAATAAGATTTTGATTAATGGTGTTATCTGAAAGGTGATTGTTAATATTTTCGTTTGAATTTGTAACTGGTTGTAAAGGTAAATAATCGTTAACTTTAAATAATGGTATATTTTCAAAATTGGTAATTAGTTGATTGTTTTTGAAATCTATAATGCATTCGTAATATTCTAGAAAATCGTTACCTACAAAGCCATCGAAGTCTGTATCTAAATCGTATACATAAACTTTGTGTGGATCGTTAAAATTGAACGGTATAAGAACAGATTCAGTGATTTTAATTTTTTGACCTGTTACTTGTATATTTAAATTTTCGGGGTGTCTTAGGTTATAATTTTCTGTTGCTTTGGGTTTGAAAATGGAAATATCTGCACCTAAATTGATTAGAATATTAAATTTATTTGTTGGGTCTTTCATGAAATACAGGTTTTTCGAACTTATTTGAAACGGAGGGTTAGATGGTGATTTTACATGAAACACTGTTCTTGGGGATTCGAATGTGGGTTGGAATTGTCTTTCAGGTTTAATGTTTGAATTTGGTTGGACATTTGGTCCACTGGGAAATTTATCTCTTGGGTTGGAGTATTCATGGAATACTCCGGGCCTAATGGAAAATCCTGAGGGGTAGCAGTATAATCCTGCGACATCTGAGAATTAGCTGTATAATTCTCATTTTGGTATGGCATGTTATCGTCGTCATTTTGCGGGAAATGGGGGTAATCGTCATAATTTACTTGTGGCATGTTTGCCACATTATCAAGGCTAGAATTAGTTTGATAGTTTCCGAAGTTATGGAATTGTGGGTCACTGAAATTATCAGTTTCATGGTAAAAATTAGTATCATAATTTTGAGAGTCGAAATGATTGTCAAAATTAACGTGATGTGTTCTCTGCGGGTTTTGTCTGTTAAAGTTAGGATTGAAATTTGAATTTTGTTGATTTGGGGATCTCTGAAAGTTCGGATTAGGTCTTATTACAGAAGGCCTATTCTGTTGAAAATCTTGTTGCGGCGTGAAATTTCTTTGATATTGCTGGTTGGGAGAATTTTGGAAATTCGGTCTAGAAAATTGTGGAGGACTGGCAAAATTGTTTTGTCTAAAGTTCTGATTTTGTTGTGAGAATTGTAGTCTTGTACGGCACTCATTAAAATTGTGCCCGTTACGTTTGCAAAAATTACAGAATTGTTGGGAGTTGGGACGCCTCTGTTGGTTCTGGATGGGGTTTTTGTTGATAGTTTGTTTTGGGAATTTTTGTGACTCGAAGTAGGACAGTTGGAGTTCGCGTTTGATTCTATTGATTGCTTCTAGCATGTCGCTGGGATTTCCGGCACGGATTATTTGTCCAAGTTTGGGTTCTAGTCCGGTAAGTAGTGTTGTTAGAGTCATGGTTTCAATTAGGGATGATTGGGCTGTCTTTTCTTCCAACGTCAAAGTCTGTTTTTGCACAGCAGCGTGCATTTTGGCATTATGTGTTTGTAAACGAGATACGAATGTCAGGGCAGTTTCATTAGGTAGTTGGTGAATCCGTTGTAAGTCCTGTATAAGGGCTGTCAAGTCGCGTGAATCACCGAAGTGGGCCTCAAGTAGGCTTTTAATTTCTGCCCAAGTGGCAGGGTTCCTCGAATTTATTAATTCGGCAGCTTTTCCCCGAAGTTTATTTTTTATGTGTAGAGTAAGTAAAATACGCTGGTCTTCTATGGACATACCGTATGCGTAAACACTCGCGGAAATAAAGGTTTGTAGGAAAATGGGGTTCCCGTCGAACTCTGGAACTATTGAGAAAATCTCACTTAACCTGTAGGGTTCTATGGTAAGGGTTTCGTCAGCGTTATTGGTATTATTTGCTGTAGTATTTGGTTGGTTCGCCATTTTGTATTATTAAGATTTGTATATAAATTTCAGATAAACAAACAAAAATTAATTTGGTACACACAAAAAATAATAAAAATTAATTGTAAAAGGTGCAAGAGTACGCCACTGGCAATAATAATGAATAAAAGGAAACGAAATTGTATTCTTTTCTGTATAAAGTATGTAACAAATTATTTTTGCGATGGTATTTGCACTTATTCAGATATTATAGTCATATGGTATAAACAATACGTTAACCTTTATTAGTAGTAGTAGTATTAAATTGCAATAAAAACGTTACAAGATAAAGATTAAACTTGATATATGTCAAATTAATATATTGATTGCAATGAAAATATTTATGTGTTAAAATAAAATAAAATATCGGCTAAAGTAATACGATATTTAGATAATATATTCAACTAAATTAGATTGCAGAACTGTCGTGGGTTTAATGCAAATGTGAATGCAATGTACGAATGATAAAATATAAATGTTTAGTGCAGTTTGAAATAGAAAATAAATCGAGATGATTCTTAAATTACTTACATTACTATCTTCATGCCTGGGGTCCAGATGGAAGGTCGAATGCGGTTTCGTAAGCGTTGCTACACTGGGATGTACCGTCAGGGGTATCACTAGGTGTTCCTATCCACGGTGACGTGTTCCAAGTGCCGAAGACACCGACTTTCAGGGGCCAGGAATGTTTCTTACTTGCTAATTATTTCTCGATGTGTATATGATGCTTCTTGTGAGCTTGTTGAGACGTTGCTTGTCTGCTTGAAATTGTATTTTTCTTGTTTCTCGTAGATTCTTTGCTGATTGAAGGATTGAAATCCACCACCTCTGGGTTACAGGGTGTTTTTCAGATCCGTACGACTGCGCCAATGTTAGATAATCGATTGTTGAAATCACTTTTTAAAAACTTTATTTATTTATTAATGGAGTCAACGTTGACTCTTTATAAATTAGAACAATAATAATTTTGACTTGTTTATTCCAACATGAGTTTAAGACTGCCGTCTGAAAGTACACTACTCCCATTTATAACCTTTGGGAACAAAGGAACTGCAATTATGCAGTTTTGCAAGAATACAATCTTATCTAATTCTCGGGAGAGCGGATGCTGAGAGGAGTCGTTATTTGATATCTATGTAATATAATACCGCTGAGAGTGGTGAGGCCAATGTCTCAGAGATACAGGGTATATTTTCATATAACATATATATATGAATTTTAGAGATTTTCCGGATTTCTCTCTATATTCAGGAAAACTGTGCATTTTGGTGAAAAATATCAAGAGGACAAAGTTGTAAAGCATAAAATTTCCTACGAATTTTGTCTATACTTTTTCGAATTCCGCATAGTTTCGTCGCTAGAGGATGCGCGCCCTCTAGCGGCGAAACCATGCGGAATTCGAAAAAAAACTTTTATGCTCTATAACTTTGCTCTTTTTATATTTTTCACCAAAATGCACAGTTCTTCCTGAGAATAGAGAAAAAGCGAAAAAATTCAAAAATTCATATATATGTATATATTTTTCAAAAATAACCCTTTTTTGGAACTGCGGGAGGTGAAAAGCATGTTTAAACAACCCAAATACTTAACTTTTTACAAGTCCCATAAAATAAAATTTTCCATAAAACAGCTATTTTTTTACTACTTTGAAGGGACTACTAGCTTTGCAAATATTTATTATTCATTCGATAAGTCAATCGAAATTATCGTTACACAATTATTTTAACAGATATATTACGCAGCATTGAACTTCCGAGATATTATGACTGCCTTAGGGAAAATTGACGTTGATGTTATAAGTCAGGATAGGAGAGAGCAAGAATGTGTCCAAGGACTCGAATTTTCAGGCAGAGATGAAAAGTACTAGTAGTAATGCATCTTTGATAATTTTCATATATCTTAACATTTTAGTGGTACCCGTATAATGGGAATAGTTAACACTGGAGCTCTTTCCACCTTACTGCTGGTGGATTCAAACTTAACTTTTAAGGTTCCCGACGAGTGGAGTCTAGAGGAAGCGGCGACAGTCCCTGTCGTTTATCTGACAGTCATATATGCGTTGAAAATGGTAAGTTATGAGATGTATGACTTGATTTTTGTTTCTTGAATGTTCTTCATTACGAAGTAGTTAGTGAAAGGCAAATTGTTATAGAATCCACTTGTTGAACTATTTCTAGTCTTTAAGTACGCTATCATTAATTTAGTAAATTGGAGTAGAAAGAATTGAAATTTTAGGTTTATACTACAGGAACAAAAATTAACTAGCAACAATGAAATTAACAACAAAATCAGCGCAAATGCGTTACGAAGCTCTTTAACTTCACAAGGCCTTAATATTAGAGCAATTGTTCTAGCTGTAGTGTTCACACTAATGTTCATAATAAAATAAATAAAATAATAATAAATAAATAACACCACAGAAATTAGACAACCCCCAATTCCAGAAGCCAGGGCTTGTGCGGAAGGGGGTTACACATGGAAAAAACGCGGACATACAACCATTTCCTCCGACAGTGCCAGTACCGGAGCCAGGATTCGAACCCGGTGGTGCGATGTCCGTGTGAGATTAATCGCGATTGCCACCTCGCGCCTTAACCCACTCGGCTATCGACCAGAAATAAAATCATAAATATAAACAATTGCTTATTATTGATAATAAAAGTTTGATCATCTGTAAATTTATTATCATTTTTAATATTTCTTTAGCATCAGAGTTTAAAATATTTTTAACATTAATGCTAAACATTCTTTTAATACTCTCCCTTATAAAAGTAAATTTCTAGTACAGACGGCTGCCACCAAAAATCTCACTTATAATGACAGTTCTACAAAGCCAAATATTTTCTACTTGCAGTTTCAGGGCAAGTGGTACAAATTTTATTTTCGGATGGAATACTCCGTATCTATTATAATGTTTTTGTATCATAGATGATACCACATAAGTAGCATTTGAAATATCAAATTCTTTATTAATTGAATTTCTTTTTTTGTTTGATGAAACTAATTTTTTTCAAATACGGGTACAGTTGTGGACAAATAATAGGACAAATCTTTTAGCCTAGTGTAAATCTATCTGCGCTTGAATATGTAGTAAGAAGACCAATTAAAGCAATTATTGGATTAATTTTATTTTATATTTTAAAGGAATAATTATTTAATTTTTATCAAATAGGCCAGTCACCGTAAACAAAAATCGCATTAGGTCGCAAAAAATTGCAGTTTTCTGATTTTTTGGGAAGTTGTTAGGATAAATACCAATAGTGTAAAACTAAATTTGCAGCTTTAAAAGATCTGTGCTAACTGCGAGGTGTACGAAAAACCTTGAAATTTTCGGATTTTTTCAGTTTTTGGTATAAGGTGCATCCTACGGAAAAAGCCCCAGTATATACGTTTAAAGTAGACAAAATTTGCTACAATTTCAGGTCTAATAGGTCCCGAGATAAACCACTTCAAAAATTGGCAATTTTTTCCAAAAAGTTCGAAATTGTAGTTTTAACCGCCTTCCGAGCAGAATATCGGCTAAAACACTCATCTTACGAGGAAAGTGATAGGAGGTGAAGTTGTAGAGCAGTTATTTTGCTTTAATTTAAGCATAATCTAAACCCTGTAGGGCCAATAGTTCCCTTGTTATCTGGAAAGAACGAAAAATTAAGGAAATCGGATTTTTCACGAAATGGAGCCTGACGAATTGCAGGACTTTTGTAAAGGATAAGAAAGGCATAACTAAAACTAAACTGAAAACTAAAATGATTTATATCATGTAAAATGAAGTTGAGTATAATTAATAATAAGGTATAAATTTATCAAAATTATGTCAAAATTGCATAAAAATTATTTTGATAGTTTGGGGGACCTGGGACGTAAAATGTTGAACGTGAAGTAGTGGCGGGACCTCAGCTGACTCCTGCGACAGAAATAGATAACACAATGTAAATAAGTATTTATGAATTGCGTAATCAATTTTATAATAAATTACAACGGAGGGGTAGGTACGTAATATTAGGCTTACTTTTACGCACTTAACGAGACAGTCGTGTTCTTTTGAAGGCTCAGGTTCGTCATACGACTCTTCTTGGGGCTCCGAAGACTCCTCTGTTGTCGGGCTAGATACAAGTGATATAGGGTCGTCGACGTCGTCTTCTTCATGCGACTCAGCCATGGCTAAGGGAGACGTATTCAGGTAGGGCTTCCCCTGACAAGCTCTGCAGAGACCAGAATATATCTGCCCTGCTTTCTGGCAGGACCAGCTTCCTCCTCCGCACCTTTTCTGGCAGCAGATTTTTGATTGAAAAGTCACAGTTCGAACAGTTTGATCCGAACACAGCCACTTCGATAAGCACACTGAATTATGTTATTGTGTACTAAATTGTAGATAGCGGCCGGGGAGAATAGAGGCGGAATTCACGAAAATGGCTAAGAGCGGGTCGGAGAGTCACGAACGCTGGACCCCTTCCACCTCACCTCTTCAATCCCGACGATTATAAACTTAACATTTCTCTTTAGTTTTTCAATTTTTAGCTTTTGTATTTTTTTTATTAACGTAAATGGTTTGAGTATAAACCCGTTATGTTAAAAAAGTATAATGCACAAGTACCGTTTATTTTATACTCAATACCAATATACCATTTACTTTTATAAAAAATTCCTTTGTTTATAAAAACTGGTTTTCAGGTGGTAGGTACCTACCCAAAAGATGAGGCCTAGGCTATTTCACAACTACGACTAATATAAATATGTAGGTGTAATACAATAAATAAATCAAATTTATAAATATAATGTCATTTTCATAACATTATATAATAGGTAACTGTGCAATATTAATAGCAATTTATATTGGGAGCTCCATTTCTTGAAAAACCCGATTTCCCTAATTTTTCGTTCTTTCCAGATAACAAGGGAACTATTGGCCCTGTAGGGTTCCGCTTGTGCTTAAATTAAAGCAAAATAACTGCTTTACAACTTAATTTCCTGTTACTTTCCTCGTAAGATGAGTGTTTTAGCTGATATCCTGCTCGGAAGGGGACTAAAACTACAATTTCGAACATTTTGGAAAATATGGCCAATTTTTGAAACGGTGTATCTCGGGCCCTGTTGAACCTATGAAACTGCGGTAGTAAAGCTCAGGTTGTAGCAAATTTTATCTACTTTAAAAGCTCTGTAAGATATACCTATTCGAAGTTAGAAGCCAAAAACTGAAAAAAATTCGAATATTTCAAGGTTTTTCGAGCACCACGCAGTTGGCACATGTCTTTTGAAGCTGCAAACTTGGTTTTACACTACTGTATCTATCATAACAATATCTCAAAACATCACTACAATGCAAATTTTTGCGACCCATGATGTTTTATGACTGGTCTAAAATGTGTTTAAATTTAAATAAAATTTTTACCAATATTGACCAATCTTCTTCTGCTTCAGTAACAATTACAGTTTTAATAAAATTGTTAATCCTGGTCGAATTTGTTTCCTTGCACACTTAAATGTGTTTTGTAAAATATAATGAAAATATCGTCTGGTCGATAGCCGCGTGGGTTAAGGCGCGAGGTGGCAATCGCGATTAACCACACGGGCATCGCACCACCGGGTTCGAATTCTGGCTCCGGCACTATCGGAGGAAATGGTTGTATGTCCGCGTTTTTTCAATGTGTAACCCTTTTTTGCACAAGCCCCTGGCTTCTGAAATTAGGGGTTGTCTAATTTCTGTGGTGTTTATTTATTTATATTGTATCTGATTTACAGTTCGGTTTACGTAAAAATATATCAACGCAAGATGCGATAGCTAAAATAACATCGTTAGTATATAATGCTGTAGATGATAGAAAACCATGTTTAGGTGTTTTTGTGGATCTTGCTAAGGCCTTTGACACTGTCAACCATAGGCTTTTGTTGAATAAACTGGAACACATCGGCTTAAGGTGTAACGCGTTGAAATTATTTAAAAGCTACTTGGCAGAAAGAAAACAGTTAATAGAAATAAATCAAGTACGCACTCACGAAGAAACAGTATCCTATGGAGTACCACAGGGAACTGTGCTGGGTCCAGTTCTTTTCACTATATATTTGAATCAAGTACTTTCCCTAAATTCAATTGGAGCTATCATTTCATACGCAGACGACACGGTTATTCTTTATTATGGATCTACTTGGACAGATGTTAAAGCGAAAGCGGAAAAAGATCTGGAAAATATAATGACTTGGTTTAATGCTAATCTATTAAGGGTAAACGTCACAAACACAAAGGTTATTCCATTCACTTCTTTTAAAAAATACTTACCAGACTACACTAATGTATCTATAGGAACACAAAGTATCTCAATTGTTTCATCCATTAAATATCTTGGTATTTATATCGATTTATTTTTAAGAGGGATGTTCACATAAAATCTGTTATCAACAAACTGCGAGGTATAATCCCTAAAATGTACCAATTACGTCAAATTCTTCACTTGGACTAACTAAAAGATACTGTATTATGGCTTGGTATAATATAGCATTATTGGTTGGGGGGGTCTAAAAAAACATACTTGCTACCTCTAGAAAAATTACAAAAGAGAATATTGAAAGTTATGTATAATAAATCAATAAGATACACTTCCGAACAATTATACAAAAAACTGAATTTATTGGATATTAGACAATTATTCTCGCAAATTACATTAATATTCTTCTTTCATAACCCACAATACGTAACGGTGGTAAGTCATTTATATAACACTAGAGCCAACGAAGCAGCTAACCTATTTTTACCTCGGACAACGGTGCTTCTCTTATATTGGTCCGAGGTTGTATAATATTTTGCCGGATGTCTACAAATATTTAAATGTTAAACATCTATTCAAAAAATACATAAAAAACTGGATTGCTTCTTGTAATTGAAATATTTTTCAAATATTATTGATCCTTCATAAACTAAAGTCTTTCATTCTGTAATTTTCTAATTTTAGTTAATAATCAATCAGTTAAGTAACGAATTATGTAATATACATTTGTAAATGTGCATGTTGTGTGCATGTATGTATGCAGGTATGATATGTATGTGCATTTGTATGCGTGTGTATACAGTACATATATGTCTATATAATATTGTATTTAAGAAGTATCTTCACATATCAAACTAGGATATTATATCTCCAATTTTTTCCTGTTTCCAGTAGGATATAGTTTCATCTTATCGTTATTATATATATATATACATATATATATATATATATATATATATATATATATATATATACTTACCTCTCACCACTACTCAATTTACTATAGTTTGTATAAAACTAGCAGGTTGGCCACTATCATTTGTCTGCTCCATGACCTATGGCATACTGATGAGAACTAATAAGTTCGAAACCGGTCTATGTTTGGTCAGGGAGTTGACAAATGATATTGGTTACCATTCTTTAATGATTTGTAAGGTGTAATTCAATGCAGGTCGGGGTATTTGCCCGCTGAGTAGTTGTTTCCTGCAAATCATATATTATAATATATATATATATATATATTTAAATCCCCCTAATAACTGTTCAATTCCGTTGCTGCAACGCCGCACTTAGAGGGCTTTGCCTTAGGGGGGAATTGCAGTGCAGGATAGGAACGATACCTCTAGACGCCCATAGACAGTTCCAATTAAGGACCTAAATGGGCTCTCCCCGCTATATTTATTTACGTATCATGTTAGATTGCTTCTACTTAAATGTAATTTCTGTATTTTCTCGTCAATAAATATATTATATTATTTAAAAGCTGGATGTAAACAGGAAAAATGTATTATAAAAGCTTATTCTATTTCCACGACTGTTCCAAGGAATCATTCAATATTACTATCAATATGGAATCTACCTATACAAACTATTTAAATGTACCACTTGTAAAATCAAATGACATTTAAGAGAATGAAACTAAAATCGGAAGTAGAAAAATAATGTGATCAATATTCGTTGTAGTATGAGAGATCGCTATTTAATTTCTTTTTTTGTTACATCATTTTTAGCGCGGTCAATTAAAACAGGAAGAATCAATTTTAATTCATTCTGGTACTGGAGGAATCGGCCTAGCTGCTATACAACTAGCGCTGCATTATGGCTGTATTGTATTCACTACTGTCGGTACTCAAGCTAAACGAGACTTTCTCAAAAAAACTTTCCCGCAACTTCAGGGTAAGTTATTATCACACATCCTTAATTAATAATTTTCATAAAACTTTCTAGACGATCATATTGGCAATTCTCATGATGATACTTTCGAGCAGATGATATTTAAGGGAACAAATGGACGTGGCGTTGACGTGGTTTTAAACTCGCTAGCTGAAGATAAGCTACTTGCCTCAGTAAGATGTCTTGCAAAGGGTGGCAGATTCATTGAAATTGGAAAATTCGATTTGGCTAGTAACAATGAACTGAACTTATTACTTTTAAAAAAATATGCAAGTTTTCAAGGAGTTATGCTGGATTTGTTATTTAAAGAAAGTCCGCAAAAAAAGATGATACTATCTAAATTACTGAATGAAGTTATTTTATCGGGAGCTATTAAACCATTAAACAGAACCATTTTTAAATTCAATGAAATCGAGCAGGCGTTTAGATTCATGGCTACCGGTAAGCACATGGGAAAAGTTCTTATTGAAGTACGTAATCCTAAGGATGACGTAGTTCCACTGCCTTCCATTCAAAAATTTCATTGTATTCCAAGGTAGGTAAAAGCTGAATTAAGAATGAAAATAATGATATTCCTCCAATAAGTGAGATTCATGCAATATTTAAATATAATATTTAAAAGACACTTAAAAGAAACTAAAATAAAATAAACTATTATTAAAAATATTTTATTCCTACATTTAACATTTGAGGGTTTGTTAATATATTACATACCAAAGGACACATAATATAGTAGAAATCTATATACTATACAACAAATAGGCCTTTTTACTAGCTAAAAGAATCCAATTCTTAAAAATATAATTCTAATGGATTATATTATTGTCGACTTCAAGAAATTGTATTACCTATAACCAAAAGAATATTATATACACAATATGCTTAATCTGTGTAACCTAAGTGCACATATTGGTAGTTTCTACATTGGTTACCGTGTATTATATACATCAAACTAATGACTAATTTTAGGTATTGGTGCAATCCGGAAATGGTATACATAATCGCCGGAGGGCTCGGTGGATTTGGATTAGAATTAGCTGATTGGTTGGTCTTAAGAGGTGCTACAAAATTAGTACTTACTTCTCGAAAAGGGTTATCAACTGGATATCAAAACTACCGAATTAGGTAATCACCTACCTTTAATACTGACAGGTATCTGAACTTTCTTATTTATTAAATGTCATAGACTTCAATTTTAGTTTGAAATTGGTAAAGGGTGAGGAAGTTATTAGGTACCTTTATCGTGTCCGGCTAAGAAAAAACAAACTGTATAAATACAATTTCTAAATTTGGTAAATTGTTTATTGGCTTTCTTTTATTTATGAAGGATGATCGTGAATAAAATTTTATATAAACCTCGGTGGACATCAGTTTCATTCCTGTTGAGAGCCTAAGATAGCTGAACAAGGCGAGCAGCCTCGAGATCAGCTATTGCTCGACACAATTTCCACCTCAGTGTGTAAAATACTATTAATTATTATTTATAGGCAAGCGGATATCCCCCAAAAAGCGGCTTAGAAATAGCAGTATGTGACCATGCAATTGTAATCACCAAAACCAGTTTATTCCCATATTTTTGAGGTCGCTGAATACGAATCCAATGTTATTTAAAAAAAAATGGGGCGTCTATGTCTAAATCGACATTTTAGTAAAAAATGAAACAAACGCTTTTTTATACTTTTTCATTTTCAACTCGCTATATCTCCGGCGGATTTCATGATTTCTTTTTGAAATTTTAACTGTATATTCCTGATGGCAGTAGCAAAAAAATAAGCCTGATCCGACCTTTTTAGAACATTTGATATACAAATGATGAAGTTTCGAATTTCGAGAAATGAATTATTTAGTATTAAAATGTAATTAATAAGGTAGTTTTTTGAAAAGTTTCAACCCTTAATGTTTTATAGAAAAAAATATATGAATTTTTAAAGTTGAGGGGCAAGTCGGGGCACGCGCTAATCACATCGGTAGGTGTATACAAGCATTTAGGAAAAATTATTAATACATAATGTTAATAAATTGTGTATTTAAGTATTAATAGAGTTTTATGTTATCATATAGTTTTTTTGTTAGTTGTTACTATAATATGGAAATGCTTCATCTTTAAAATATTGATACAAATTCAGGTAGGTATATAGGTAGGTAAAAAGACTGTCTATGCGACTTTGAAAAACATTTCAAAAGGAGAATTGTTAAATTTAGCTCAAATAACTGATTTGTACGTAAATAATTTGTTGCAAATCGTCAGCTTTCATAGCAAATTTATACGATCCCAAAATAAAATCTAAAGCCGATCGCAGTGATATTAATTCGTTACGTTAATCAATCGAATCGAAAAAAATTTAAACATCGATAAAGTTCCTCCATCCAAACCAGCAATGCTCAAACATTGTTTAAGAGCTCTCTGGCTATTAAACGATTGGAAACAAGCTACTCAATCGACGATTATTTCCGAAGACGTTGCAAAATGTGGATGGTTAGCGGAAGGAGGAAAATTAAAAATTGATTATTATGAGGCACCAACTGCAATAGAAACGTTGCCGGCAAAAATTCTTGCTCAGCGGTTTGCCCATGTATAGCGTCTAATTTAAAATGCTGTGATGTAATTGCGATGATTCATGTCAAAATATTGATCAAATGAACAGTTTTATAGTAATAAAAATCTTTTCGTTTCAATACAATTTAAATTCTATGCTATGTATTGAAGCATCCTGTATATACCCCGTATATAAATTTACTTGTTTCTTATTTATTTCCAAATTCAAGTAATTATTGCAGTTAATTCATTTCATTTTTACATTTATTTAGCAATTTAATATTGGACACAATGAAGTTACCAGAATGCATTTTAAAATTACATTCTTTTAAAGCAACGTTAAACGCTACATTTGTACGAAAGAATTTAACTAAAATAAGTCAAGCCATTATATTTGTTTACAATATGAGCAATAAGTTTCAAGTACTTCAGTCGCATCAAATAGGGTGAGAAAACTACGAAGCCAGTATTGAAATTTATAATGTAAACATTTCCAACCAAGTGATCACAAAATTGGAAGCTTTCATGTAAATGGTGACGTCATTTTTACCATATAAAAGGAAGATCAGACTGTTCACTTAGAGGAGATGTATTTGGAATCCCACCTGAGCTACTATGCAGGCTTCATGTCCGCTGTGCTTAGGAAATAAAATTTAAACACACCCTAATTACTTTGCAGACTTCATGCCCGCTGTACTTAGGAAATAAAGTGTTAAATACACCTGAATTGCATCACAGTACTTCGTATTCCTTGTACTTACATCAAAGAGAATCACTGTTTAACGTACTCTTTATGAAGTGCCGTTTCAACGTCTCTACGAAGCCCTACGAGGACGTTAACCATGTAGAACCTGGGGGAGAGCATTCACGGGCGATATAACGCTATACAGAGCGCACAGAAATTCAGCTGGCATAAATTTCTAAAGGTGCTTACTTTCTTATTTCGAGACTCTACTTTATTATTTGCAACTGCACTCATATTCTGGTTACGGGGTATTTAAAAAAAAAGTTTAAATAACGCATTTGTGGTACTAAAAGAATATTAGTTTTTTATGAAATACTAGCTTTGATTTTTAACTATAAAGAATATTATATTACCAGTTATTCAGTTATGATTTCATTCACAAATTTAATTCATAAATTTTCACTTTCTGAATATTTTACTAGGGAAATTTGCGTTTGCAAAATAACAAGTTTATATTCAAGAACAATATATTTTCTGCGTTTATGCAATGACAAGAAACTTTCACTTCCATTATTTTTCATTTGATGTATTTATTAAGGTTACTGTGTGCCTAATTTTCGACATGTAAAATGCCATAGTAATGTTTACCTTTCAAATGATTATCTGAGATTTCTCACCAGCGATCTATTTGATTTACTATGATTGTTTAATAACGATCCATCCACTTAATTACCTTGCGCTCACAAACTGTACAGGCCATCGGTCGGTACTGGGTTAATTAGCCCGTAAACTTGTTCGTATTAAAAAGGATTTACTTGTCGTCGAGTACTGAACCGGGACGTCTCGTCTGTTTGATTTACAATTGCCTACCTTGTTTTACGTTGTTGGACAGTCATACAAAATTTGATAGACTGCTTGTTTTAATTATGATCAAAGGATTTTTCCTCAACATTCTATGATTTTCTACATGAGTATTTAATTCTCATTTGTTACTTTTATCCTATGATCCACAAACATGACATGATTCTTGTCCTTTGTTTTGCATTCGATTCATTATTTGGCTATTGCTAACAACTTTAATTATAAATCATTATTACTTAGCGATTGCTAACAACTTTCTTTAATTGTAAGCCATTATTACCTAGCGATTGCTAACAGCTCTAATTATAATTTATCATTACTAGGCCATTGCCACAACCCTAATTACTATTAAAATAACACAGCATACTTTTGTATAACAAAGTTCTTGTTATTGCATCAAACCACTCAGCATATCTATAGTATGGTCTATAGCAGCGCAAATTTTCCTATTATAATATTTGTCAAATATTTGAATTATTTTTGATTTCATGTTCGACTATTGTTGCATTAATTATTACGACATGAAATGGGTTTTTTATGACTATTTTCCCATTCAATTGTTGTTTTTTTCTTTCCTATTTAACTTTCTAGCTAGACAAATAATTAACTAAATAAATGGTTTTGTTTCAAAACAAAATAGAAAACAAACTTTGTCTATAAATGTACAGTGCAATCTTGAGTAATAAAATACTACATAAATAACATATATAATTAACTAGGTCTCTCCATTAATAGACAGTGTATTCAAGTTTGCGCAACTCAATTAACAGAGTGATTAATTTTCTAAGGTATATAGTATCAGACAGAAACAGGTAATATTAAACTTTATGTAAAAGAACCTGGGGTAATTAGAAAAGGGTTACTACACAAACACAGCGAAATTTGGGTCCTACTAACAAAACTAGACGATCACGCAAAGGGCCAATCTTATTTGTTTATCATTCAGATAAATAATTAAGTACTTTCTTTTAGTAATTAAACAGGGTACCCTACAACAGTTTCAGTATATACAAATTTAAATTATGTAACATAGATGTGTGTATATATACACACATATATGTATCCTATCCGTATTTTAAAATGACGAAGTCAGTAAATAACAGCAATTACTTTCTCCTAAACGCTTTTTTACGCGTACCGATGTGATTAGCGCGCACCAAGCGTACGCGCCCGGACTCAACGCTCAACTTTAAAAATTCATTTTTTTTTTCTATAAAACATTAAGGGCTGTAACTTTTCAAAAAACTTCCTTATTAATTATATTTTAATAATAAACAATTCGTTTCTTGAAATTCGAAACTTCGTCACTCAACTTTTGCGATAGAATACGAACACTCGTAAAATGCGTCCGTACAAATTTAAAAATTCGTCATTTGAATATCAAATGCTCTAAAAAGGTCAGCTGGAGCTTATTTTTTTGCTACTGCCTTCAGGTATATGCAATTAAAATTTTGAAAAGAAATCGTGAAATCAGCCGGAGATATAGCGAGTTGAAAGTGAAAAATTATGAAAAAATGTTTGCTTCATTTTGCACTAAAAAGTTGATTTAAAAATCGATGCCCCATTTTTTTAAAAATAACATCGGATCCGTATTCAGCGACCTCGAAAACGTGAGAATAAACTGTTTTTGGGGATTAGGATTGTCATGGTCACTATAGGGTCATTTTAGGGGTTGCTTCAGCCCGCCTATTACTATAACAGTTATTATTTAGCTGAGTGCCTGTTGTAGCTTATCGGGACTTGTCTGGCACGTGTCAAGGTCTGTGCTTTGGAGAACAATGAGATTTTATTTCAACTTTAATTGAATTAATTAATAGTAATAAAATTAAGTTGGATTAATATTGAATTGTAATTAGTCCTCATTAGAATATTTTCGATTGAATATTTGAAGTTTCGCATTTTATCAATTTAAATTAAGAGAAAACTTACGTCTGTTGTTTCAGTTGAATTTGTTCAAGGTTTTTGTATTTTCTAGAATTATTCGGAAAATTCATAATAGTATTGTTTTTCAGAAGTTAAAGTAGATATTGAATTTAGAAGGTGCAATGAAAACAATTAATGGAAACGGTGATAAAAATTACTAGGAACTGCACTAAAATTATGAATTAGGAAAAATGGTGTTTGTATTGAAATATTTCTAAAACTTGTGTAAGCGCTAGAGTTAGAAGTTTCGAATTTGTTTCGGTTTTATTTGGCTGAAGGCAGAGAGACGTTATTTTTAGTAAGTGTTCTAAAAAGTAAACTAGTAAGTAACGAAAACTGAGTATTTGTCTTTGTGGTGTAATTAAAAATAGTTATGCTGTTTTTTATTACGTCTGCGGTTTTAAAAAGTGATTATTGGGTTATTTAGCAAGTTTTTTGGGAATTAAATTATTTCGAGCAATAAATGATATTATCGTGTGGCAGAGGTTGATTTATGATAGCAAAGTTCCAGGTAAAATAAATAAGTCCACAAAGTCCACACATGAATCCGCTGAACATTTCACATAATTACAATTAGGAGTGTAATTATGTACATAGTATAGGTACTCATAATTATCAGAAGAGTTTATGATTTTTTATTCTCCCTTTTGATTTTCCATTTCTTGGAGCATTTTTATAATACAGCTTAAAATCTGAGACCTACACGTCGGCCTCTTTATTTTCTACCTCTGCACTACGTTGAAGATACTGAAATTACGGAGAAAGATGATAAAAATGATTAATAGGATTTTTTTTCATTAGATATTTGCAATTATTTTTATTATAGTAATGCAGTAGTGTGTCGTATTTTCGTTATCTATACTCTGCCAATCCCCCCCCCCCCTACACTGCCAATATATACTACAAGATAATTCTCTGGGGCTTGAGCAACATAACCTTTGCTTAAACAAAACTGGAAGAGAATAACAAAAAGCACTTTACCCTTATCATAGTCCTGTGCAGCTTCTGGCCACCTTTACTTTCTGATACAGATATTCGTTAAATCGTGTAAAGCTCATTTTTACCCTTATTTATTTTATTTTAACGTACTATTTCTACTATTAATGTGCATTGGTGGTAGAGAATAAAATATAACAAAAATCACTTGACTGTTACCATAACAAAATACAGATTAGACATTTATGAAATCGGGTTGTAGAGCTGATTTTTACCTTTATTCATTTTAACAGACACGTGTTACAAGGAATATAAATACGCATATGGCCCATACTCATAAATGTGAGCCAATTAAGAGTATATAAATAGAATTTATTACAAATAAAAATAATGCTTTAATCCAGACAACAAATACAGAGAAAGAATTAGTAACGCTGATGTTCCTATTACATATGGAATGTGGTTTGTGCTGCTGCTTTTCTTGCATAATTCAATAGGTATCCCAGCCAGCAAAAAATGTACCCTTTCTACGGTAGTACTACTAGAAGTAAAGATAAATAGAAATTCAAGTAATCAACTATTTAACTACGTTTGAAAAACAACAAGTCCAACAAGTCCTGTGTTAGATTCAACTGTGGAATCCAGCTTCAGATTTTTTCTTATATTGTTATGAAACGTTAACTGTACGTGATTTCAACAACTTATAACATGCAATGCTTTTGGCTATCATAATAAGCTGTACACGATGTTTGAAATTTCTGATCGGTAATATTTTATTCCTTACCATCAATCAGTGTATATTAATAGGCAAAAAATAGAAAAAACTTTAGTCTGTTAAAATAAAATAAATAAGGGTAAAAATGAGCTTTACACGATTTCACGAATTTTTAATCTGTATCAGAAACTAAAGTTGGTCAGAAAGTGCAGATGAGTATGATAACGGTAAAGCGATTTTTGTTATTGTCTTCTAGTTTGGTTTAAGTAAAAGTTATGTTACTCGAGCCCCAGAAAATTAGCTTGTGGTATACATTGACTGTGTGTGGGGGGGGGGGGATTTCATTTATTTTCTCATTATGAAACAGTACGTTGTTGAATATATACAAACCTCGAATTCACAAACGCCTCAGTACGCATGAATCTTGTTTTACTGTTCTTTTCGGATTCAGGTGGATTCAATCTTCGAACCCTCAAGCCACCTTGAATACCATCTTGTTTGCTTGGTGGTAAACAAACATGAATTTTATGTACTTGAATATTTTCTTTGTAGCTGCTTTGAGCAGACAGTTGTAATGACCAAGTATTAGTATTATTTAGAGTCATTTTTTGAATTTAAAATTTCTGCTCTTACACTTTTAGTTGTATTATTTTTGAACAAAGAGCGAGACTCTTTTATATTCTGTTCTCCACTATTTGAAGGTAATAATATTGATGTTCTGTTTTGGCTCAAAGGCAATGAAAAGTTTTTTAAATATTTTTATTCCTGTCATTGCCAGAAGTAGACATTTTGAACGTACTAGGACATATTCGGTTGTCACTTTTCTTAATCAACATTTGAGTGTCTTCTTCAAGCTCAAGTCCTACTAGTTTCCTTTTGTGCGAATACTTAGAGCTATTTTGGTTCTGTAAGCGCTTTGCAACAATATCATGTAATGAAGAAATGTGGTATATTGTGTGACCACTCCGTATGTCCTGTGGGAAGTGTTGCAGTTGCTGCGTTTGAAAAATGTTCAGCAAGTGTAAATGCATAAATTTTCTTTCATATACAACATTTTCAGGGCGAATACCAAATGCTAAAGAAACAGCAAAAGCTATTGCAAATACTGCAGAACCATTTATCTGCTGTTGTACAAGTGAAAATCGAGCAGTAGTTTCACTAATATCTAAATAAGGATATAATTTATGCAGAAAGAGTTTTTGTAATATAAACACTGCGACCATCATAATAACTGCATGTCCAATTATTTAGACGATGCAAAAGTTGTATGTAGTCTTTTCGAGGTGGGATAGGTTGAATCCCATTATAATTTTCCACAAAATTTGTATTTGTACGTAAAATGTACGAAAAGAAATAAAAGTGAGAATCTTCGACCCACTGACCTTCTTTGATAATTTTGACATCTATTTTCGTTAATTCTTTGCACACAAATTCTTTATCCCTATTGACAATAACAAACAAATCCTAATGTAAAAACAACTGAACTTTTACACTCATGCGCTTACGTAAATATCCTGTGCTTACGTAATATCTACCGACGGTCCCCTAAAAATCTGTAAAACTATACGTGTAATACTTAGAAAACATCTATTTCACAACCTATCCGGCATATATTCGGCACGACACTCAATATGTTTTTGCGATTAAACATTTCCATTTTTACATCAGATAATTACAAATTTGTTATTTTGGATATTTTTTAAGTTAACACAATTCTTATTTTGGCGTTTGATTGAGCCAAAAATCCGAAATCGAAACTGCACAAATGTGATTAATACTTCGCATTATTTTGACAGATCTCAAAATTTAAAGATCAATAGCAATGCCGTATTAAGATGACAAGTTGAAGACAGGGATTTATTTGAAGATGAAACGATACACAACTCATTTCGCATGTAATTACCGACGTCACTTCCGTCTAGTACACTTTTATAACCGGAATGGCAGATCTCAAAATTCAAACATCAACAGCAATGCCTTAATAAGATGGCAAGTTAAAGACAGAAACGATAAACAATTCATTTCGCATGTAATTACCAATGTTAAATAATTATATTTGTTTTACAAAAGAAAAGAAATATTCAGATGGCGCAGGAAGCAACATCTTGCTGTATATGAACCCCGGTTTCGTTTCGCTTTCGCAAGGGAGAGAGAGAGAGACTTAGATGCGTAACCTGACTGGTTTTCTTGATTACATCTCACTACCAATGACGATAGAATCACTACGATAGAATCACTAGTTACCTAGCTATGAGTCCCTTATCGCTGCGCCTGGTTCTTACCAGAAAAAAGCCCTGTTAACTGAGGTGATTCATGGATATAACTATTTTTGATGAAAAGAACAGAGCCGTAAAGTACATTAATATAGCAGCGAATACGTTTTGAATTATGAATAAAAAATCGGCAGCTACTGGAAGCGGCTGGAACCTCCCTACTCAGTGGATCTTTGAAGCTGAAAAGAGCATTAAATTGTGTAACAAAACGGCACTAAACGTAATCAGATCTCATCCAAAACCTTTTCAGATCTTCTGGGGCACTAAAAAACCCTCAACTTAATGAATGTACAATCATCTATGCTAGTTATTACCTACATTATCGCTCGTTGAATAATATACTATTAGGATATTAACAACTTTAACATCACTTGAACGACTAAGAAAGTCTAGTTATCCTATTCTTTCCTATTATTTGGGTTTTCTACCACATGTACTATTATCCTCTTCAAAACAAATCACCGAATCTACAAAATAATAGAATTATTGGAAAAAAGAGCCTCTGCGCCCGTGACGTTTACGCCAAAGGAAAAGTCAGAGGTTATGTTTTGCAATTAATATAAATCGGAATAAACACAAAAATAATGTATTTTGCTGACGTTTCGGAAAGTAATCTCTTTCCGTTTTCAAAGCTATTTTTTGAAGAACTCTTATTTTGCTGTGTATGTCAAATACACAGCTTTAAGATTCTGTTTATGTTATTTCCATAGATACTTACTACTTACACAGAACATAGAACTGATGATATTTTTTTTTTTTTAGATAATGTTGAGTTTGTTAAGTTCTTCTTTTAACATTGGTAGCCAGGTTGTACAAATATCAACAGAACAATTCGATACGCACTTATCGCTAGTTATCCTAAATACTACAGATTTGTAAAGCAACAAACTGAAAATTGGTAAAGTGATAATTTATAATAAATTCACCAACGAAGGTACAGAAAGCATATTGATATTGATATTGTTACATCTACCTTTAAAGTTTGTGACAATCCACTAAAAGTTACAAATGTGCCGAAATCTTATTAACATGACATGACACCAACGTTATCGGATGACAAACGATGACAATCATCAAAATTTGCTCATTGCAATCCGATCGCTCGCGGCTGTCTTTGTTAAATCAAACATTAGCATTTCAGTAATTTTACTAGATTTTAGAGGAATATTTTAGTTTAATTCTTCGATTTGTCTGTATATATATTTAAAAACGGCACTAAACGTAATCCGCTCTACTTCTAGAGCAGTGAAGAAACCCTCACACGTGAATTGTCACGTGATGTGACGAGTTTCACGATGTAACCGCTACGCGCATCGATCATGTCATGCGAAATGCGATCTATGCCATATTTGCTTTGTTTTTAATTTTTTTCACGGAAACCAAATCGAAAGGGTGGAAGTGTGATATATCGTTGAAATCAGAATTTTAACTGCTTTTCAATGGTTCCATTGTAAATTGAAAGTAAATATAAAATAAACAACTTGTTGCGTCAAAATGGCACTAAACGTAATCCGATCTCAACCAAAACCTTTTCAGATCTTCTGGGACACTAAAGAAACGCACACGCAAAGTTTCATTCAAATCTGTTCAGTAGTTTCGGCGCTATCGTGCTAACACACATACACACATACATACACACACTCACACACACAGACATTTTTCAAAAACCACTTTTTTGGGTTCCTAGGACCTCAAAACGTAAAGATTTGATGTTATCTCAATTTTCGTTTTTGAACCAATTTTAGTAACCTCACAATTTTATTGTGAAGAGGTTAAAATGAAACAGATGATAGATACAGACAGTTAAAATACACAATTCGATCACCACATCGTACATGGATGTTTGTCTCATACCCACTATTGATGGTAGTACAAAATTCAGTATTTAGATTTACAACTATGACAATCCAATCCGTAAAAATAATAATTGTTTTGACAAATTAAATAATATTAGTTGTCAATTATTTTATCGTTAGAAATCATAAGAAGTTATGCGTTTGTTTATAGCTTTAATATCACTATTTTTAGGATATGGCAATCTTATGGAACAATCGTTAACATATCTAAATCCGATATCACCACAAAGTCCGGCTGTGAAGAACTTATAGAGGAATCTCAAAAATTAGGTCCCATCGATGCCATATTCAACTTAGCTGTGATACTCAACGATTCTATTTTCGAAAATCAAACCCCCGAGACCTTCTGTACCTCCTTTGGACCAAAAGCCTTCGCGACACAGTATTTAGACGAACTCACCAGGAAACTATGCCCCAGTTTAAGGTTAGTAGGTTATATTTCTTATATTTAATTCCTGCTATTCTTACTTCGCATTTTTAGACATTTTGTGATATTTTCTTCCGTATCTTGTGGTCGAGGTAATGCTGGTCAGACGAATTATGGGATGGCCAATTCAGTCATGGAAAGGATTTGCGAAAACAGAAAGCGAGATGGATATCCCGCATTAGCAATTGAGTGGGGTGCAATTGGTGATGTAAGTTTCAATTTCAATTTTTTAGTCAATTATTGAAGATAGTAAAATAGTTCCAAAAGTATATACAACTTTCACAACGTTAGTGATTGATACATATAAATATAATAAATAATTTTCCTCCGACGTCTATTTTTTTGTTATACCAGATAGTGACATAAGTTTATATTGCAAAAGAATATAACAGTGAGCAAATTTTATTCATCCGATGTATCCTTGTTTATGTTGTTATGATAATAATTATAATAATAAACGTACATACGAGTTTTAAGCACCACCGGAATTTCTCTCGACAAAATACTCTTTCAAATAAAAAAAAATCGCTTTAAAATCTGGTCAACCATTGAAGATATAAGACGCACAGATACATAGGCATACAAACATAAGCACCAAACCTACAACACCCTTTCTCTTTGTGTCAAGGGTCAAAAATAAATAGATCAGTTAAAAACCATTTTTTCATACATCTTTATTCCTATCTATAATCATTTTCTAGGTAGGTTTGGTTGCTGAAATGCAAGAAGAACACAACGAACTTGCAATTGGTGGTACTTTACAACAACGAATTTCAAGCTGTCTCAAAGTCCTAGACGGTTTCCTAAAACAAAGCAACGAAGTGATCGTCTCCAGCATGGTAGTGGCGGAAAAGCAAACTGGAGCTGGAGCGGCAAACAATATCGTGGATGCAGTTATTAATGTTTTAGGTAATATTTTATAAAGAATCATAAAGGGTGTACAAGAATTTTAGGGAAAAAATTCAGGGGTCCAATGAAGGGCACTACTTCATATAATTTACTGCAGCTAAAGTGAAGGGATAAAAATTATTTTTATTTATAACTTTTAAACTAACATAACATAGTTATCATCCTCAGTATGCATGAATTTATAAAGACTATACTAAATAATGATATTCTAATTAGGTGTTGACGTCAAAAGTATAAGTGCACAATCAACGCTTGCTGAACTAGGCATGGATTCCATGACGGCTGTAGAAATTAAGCAAATTTTAGAAAGAGATTTCGACGTCACCCTCACTGTGAAGGATATGAGAACTATGACGATAGCAAGGTAAATTAAAATTATCTTATTATTTGTAGGTATTCACGTTTGTATTAACCTTCGCACGTGGATATACTAAAGACAGCACTTCAATAAAAAAAAATTAAAAATGTGTGGTGGGTAACTTACACCCGACAGTTAATAATACAATAATATATTGCCACATTTATTATCTTATAATTATCGATTTACAAACTTACAGTTGCCAACTCCGCATTCTGCTTATTGCTTTACTTTGTGTAGTTGAGTAGAACCGGTTCTTGTACCGAAGTCGCCAAGTGATAATAATAATAGTAATATGACTTTATTTTAATTAATTAAAATACAACATGATATATAATTATTCAGAAGGTGGCGAGATCTAGCATACCTACTCACCTAACCACCCAGTAAGAAAATAGGAATTAAGACCGTCTCCAAAAGAAACAGTATAATAGCAGACATTGTGTTATTTTAAACGGGAAAGAAACAAAAAAAAAATACATTGAACTAAGTAATATAGATACACAATCCATACAAGCAACAGGAAGTAAGGATATAATGCAAATAATATACAGCTGTTAAACGAATAAAACAACGATATATTATAATTAGTTACAGAATTCTTTTAAACAACGTAACAGTTTTTATAACAGGTGAAGAGGAATAAATATAACTAAAAGTACGGAGAAATAAGGCAGTGCTGTGCCTGGGAATATTATATAAATTATTATGACGAGTACGAGTAGATGTATGTCAGATCCTTTAACAAGTTTGTTTAAAGATATACCGATTGGTGAAACTTATCAATTTTATATATTGACGTACATAAATGCACAAAAAACCTTTGCCCCAATTTAAACCATCCAGCTTCCTGGTAATACGCAGAAACATGATTAAAATTTTTTTTAGTCCATAGCAATATCTAATACAACTATTCTGCAGTATCTGAAGACTCTTAATCTTTATGTAGCAAAGCAGGCCAGTAAACAACATCACAGTATGCAAGCACAGACAAGATGAGTGTGTCACATAGTTTTAGCTTTATATACACAGAGAGAAAATCCTTAATAAGTGACGGTACGCATTGTTGGAAGACTTCTCTGTAAAATGTTAGATACGTGACATTCAAAGAGCAGGTTATTATAAAAAAATATCCCTGAGTTCTTACATGATTGAGTAACATTTAAGTCAACATTATTAATGTGTATAATAAAGCTGTCACTATTCATAATTTCGTATCTATTTTTACCAATAATAAGCATTTTGATTTTACCCTCATTTAATTTGAGTCCATCAAATATTAAAATTATGAAAATTTGATCCAAATCTTCGTTAATAATTTTTTTACTTAAATCTGCATATCATCTGCATACTGACGACTAGAAGAATATTTTAAATGATTACTACAGTCTGCAGTGTACACAGTAAATAACAAGGGGCCCAATGTACTTCCTTGCGGTACACCTTTACTCAATATTTCAAAATTCGAGGTTTCATTGCCTGTTATAACTCTTTGCAGCCGATTAGCTAAGTAATTGCTGATAAAATCTAATGAAAAGAGGCTCAGTCCGAAATACTTAAATTTAGCACATAGAATTCTATGATCAAGGGTATCAAATGCCTTACCATAATCAAGCAAAATAAGGCAAGTATGTTTTCTCTCATCGCAAGCCCTCATTATGTCATCGCTAACCTGTAGTAATGTTGTAGTGGTGCTATGTTGGGCTTGGAACCCTGGCTGTGTACTTGGTATAACATTATTAATGGTGAAGTGTGAGATTAACTAACTGATACATAATTTTTTCTAAAATTTTTGATTTTGGCAATAGGAATAGCATTAGTTTGTTTCCAGTTTGATGGGAAAGTTTTAGTCAATATACATGTATTTAATATAAAAGTAATATGAATCGTAAGAAAGAGAATGACAAGAGATATCATTTTCATATCAATACCATTTCGCATTTGATCTAATATGTGAAATAACTTTTCAACTTTCCCTTCATTAACTGCAGAAAAGTCAAACTGACTAGTAATGTTAGGAAATATGTTACCATTATAATATTTTAAAAATATTCATTATTATTGTAAGTAATTATGATGGAATACTGTTCAAGAAAAAACTATTAAAGTCATTCGGATACATTTTCAGAATGGCTGACAAGAGCAGAATTAATGTTTAGCCATTTCAATGTACGCCAGAATCCTTTAGGATCAATTTTAAATTAATGATTCAAGTAAGCTTATTAAAATGATATACCATATCGTCCACATTATTTAATGTGTATAAGATATTTCAATTAAAATTTCGAAGATCAGTTAAAAAGTTGTCATAGTTAAAGTTCCTATAATCACGATACGTTCCATATTTTATTATTGCAGCAGGTTTTTCAAGATTTATAGTACATTTCACAAGACTATGATCGAACAAATCATCCATTCTAATAACTTCATGTTCCCGAATAAGATCTACAGATGAAGTTACCAAAATATCAATGAGGGTTTGACTATTGTCTGTAATACCTGAAGGTTATTTAATGATTCGATGAAGACTATATTTATTTAAAAAGTTTTGTAAAAGTATTTGACCATTATTGTTACAAAGAAAATTTACATTAAAGTCACTTCCAAACAACACGCAACCATAATTGGGTATGACAGTAACTGAAACATTCTCAAGATCATCTATACAATGGTTTTAATTTTCATTTGGCGGTCTATACAGAGATCCCAGGCACACATTCTTACCTTGAATTTTTAAACTAATATTGATTACAATTTTTGTTTGCTTTGACTCCTATTAATCATATTTCAGTCACTTATTTTTATTGATATATGCTTGTTTGGCAATCAGGGTATATAATGTCATTAATCTCTGAATGACAGAACCAGTTTCGTCTAAGATAAAGCTCCATGTGGCGTTATAACTGAAGGTACCATCAAAACACTAAACAATTCACTTGAGCATAAGTTGTCAGAAACAATATCGCTTAGTTGTAAATTTTTAGGAAAGTACATATGTATTCTTGTTTGTTATCAATACTAATTTGACGCCTCCTCCTATTATTTGTAAGTTTTGTTTGTTTTTTAGACTGAAAGATATTCAAACGGAAAAAGAAGGAACCGATCAAGAGGCCGTAGTAGCTATTAAATTTACTGAATTTGGACTAGACACAATATTCAGGTTAATAGGCCCCGAATCTGAAAGTCGACTTCTCTGTAAAAGGCTGGAATCTAATATTGAAGAAAGTGCGATGGCACCAAAACTAGTTCTGTTCCCTGGTATAGAAGGATTTGCCAAAGTGTATGATCCCTTAGCTATCCACCTAAATGCTCATATAGTTTGCGTACAATACACCTATTACAGTGAGACGAATGACACGACAATGGCTTACACTGTGAACTCGTTATTACCTGTAAGTATTCTAACTACACTTACGGTCTAAAACGTCTTAGTGTACGGGTCAATATCTAAAAATTTCAAATTTCAAAATTGTTGCATTCGCGTTAAAATTATGAGGTAATGGAAAAATAGGTCCAATATGAATTAAAATAATGAATTAAAGCCCTTATACAGGGCGTGAGACAATTTATGAAAAAGTAATATAGGAATTTCTACAACCCTTTACATCCTAACCAGCATGCATACACGCTGGGCCTTCCATGCAGTCGCGAGTCGAATTGAGAGATCCTTGGACAATAAGGAGTCCACCATAGGTGGAAAATGTCCCCACGATCATGGGAAGCTAGATCTCGAAGAGACAAATCAGTGTGGGAGATGCTTCTGTACAAGGAATGGTCGCGGGAGGCTGTCCGTAGGGAGGTGTAATATCACCGCTGCCATGGAACCTCGATCTTGATAACCTCTTGTGCCGCCTCAATTCAGAAGGATTCCACACAATTGCCTCCGTAGATGATTTAACAATCATGCTTAGTGGAAAATTCAAAGAAGTCCTAAGTATAATCGAAAAATGGTGCAAAGCACACTCCCTGTGTGTCAATTTCAGGAAGGCGGAGATGGATCTCTTCACAAGGAAAAGGAAACTAGGAGCATTGAAGGCGCCTGCCCTCCTGGATACAACACTAAGTTTCGCATCAGAAATGAAATGCCTTGGGATAACCTTCGATGTCAAACTAACATGGAATCTTCACATAGATAGAAGACTAAAGAAGGCTTACAGTTCTTATGAGCAGTGCCGCAGGAGCGTGGGGAAAACCTGGGGAATGAAACCCAAAGTGGTCATGTGGATATACACTGCCGTCATAAGACTAATGATAACCTATGGAGCTGTGGTTTGGTGATAAGAGCAAAGAGATTATAGTTAAGGTCAAGCTCAGCCAAGTGCAGAGAGTTACCTGCATAAGCATAACCGGAGCTATGCAAACAACGCCAACGAGAGCTATGGAGGTAATGCTGTGTCGGCCACCACTAGATATATATCTAGGAGAAGTGGCCCTGACAACAATGGTACGCCTCAAATCCGTTGGCATACAACCAAATGTAGGCTGTGGAGAGGCTAGAAGTCGCCTGTGGAATGAGGCTGTCAGAAAGACGCCCCTTCTACATGCGTGCACTGATGGCATTTCTCCCCGGTTTGTCTGTGACAGACCCCTACTTAATACAGACGAATAATGAGGACGAGGCTACTGGCAAAGGTGTGATCAACATCTTCACAGACGAATCAAAAAGAAGGAAGGGACAGGATGTGAAATATACTCCAGAAGTCTTAAAATCCAATATAAATGGGCTTTGGATGGGCGAGCCAGCGTAGTACAAACGGAACTTGCGGGCATAACCATAGCTGCAATAGAGATTGTCCATAAACAAGTTACGGGCAAAACAATCAGGATCTACACAGATTGTAGACAATCATTACTAGCCCTGAGAAGTTACAAAACTGCCGCAGGAGCAGTATGGGAATGTCACCAAGTACTTATGGGTGCCTCCAGCATGAATAACATACTGGTATGCTGGGTGAACGGACACGCACAGTGTAGTGGCAAGAAAGTAGCCGACAGACTGGTCAAGAAGGCAGCAGGCCTAAGTATCTTTGGACCAGACCCAGCCAGTCTGTTACCGATCACGGCGATAATACAAATAATAAAAGAGAACACCCACAATGAATTTAAGAAGCTGTGAGATGAAACAAACAGCAGTCAGCTGCTAGGGAACTACTAAAATATCCCAACAAGAGTACAGCAATGGCAATGACCAGAAGTAACCTCTCCGTTTTATAACAGGAATCTAGACTGAACACTGTCCGTTAAGAAAACATCTACATAATAGAGATTAAGCGAAACACCTGTCTGTAGAGGTTGTGAACAAAAAGATGAGATAGTTCAACATATACTCTGTGACTGTTCTGCCGTCTCAACAATCAGAGAATCTATTTTGGAAGAACTTTGGCCTACTTTGGCTGATGTTAGGGAGATGCCCCTAGGTAGCATCGCCACAGATTATGCAAGATTAGGTTGGTTGGAGGCCTAGGCGAGAGTCTGCCTACAGGGAGGATGTACAAGGGGCCCAATGGGGCCTAAGTGCTGTGGTTCAATAATTTTTATTGACCACCCTCCCAACCAATTTCAGATTCCAAGGGCTTGTGATTCTTCATTTGAAAGATCTTTTGATTCTCTATCCAAAAATGCCATGGTTTTAATATTTATTGCAAAAATTCACGATCTACTTGACGAAATTCGCTACAACAAACGAAAAACATAGAAACTTTCAGCGTTTTGTTCTTGCAGGCTAGCAAAAACAATTTCAGTGTTCTTTTTCAACACAGAATGCGCTCACAGTAGAAAGTTGCTTGCCTATTACAAGAAAAATTTCCTGATTTGCCGCCTATATCCCAATGTAATTGGTAATTGAACGGCAGTTTCGCGAAAATTGACATATACGGCAGATAATAGGTTTCAATGCAATAAGTAACGATACCAAATTAGATATACTGCTTGAGTTTGAAAAAACCCACATAATTCAAGTCGACTAGCAGCTTTAGCATTGAATGTTTCTAATTCCTCAATTATTCGCGTATTAAAAGAAAATAAAATGCATCCCTATAAACTGACCCCAACTCAGAAGCTTAGTGAAGACGATTTTGGTAGAAGAATGTATTTTTGTGAACAAATGATGCAAAGGCCAGATAATAATGTTCTCCAACTGGAAAATGTTTTCTTTTCGGATGAGTCTACTTTTACTTTTCACGGCCATGTTAATCGTCAAAACTGTCGCTACTGGGCTAATGAAAATTCTCACTGACTGGATGAGAGAATTACATACGCAAAATCCTAAGAAGGTTAATGTTTAGACAGGGATAATTGAAAACCATATCATTGGTCCCTTTTTCATTGATGACAATTTGGGTGGAGGTAATTATTTAGTTCTGATTTAAAATAATGTCATGCCAACTTTGACAAAGTTATATCCTGCTCAAGCAAACCCATAAGTTCCAACGGATGTAATATGGTTCAGGCAGGATAGACCACCACCACCACCACATTACCGAATCCATGTCCGGCAATACCTCGGCTTAACATTTCCAAATCGGTGGATAGGGAGGCGAGCTAGAATGGCCAGCACGTTCTCCAGATCTTAGATTTTTTTCTATAGATATATGTAAAAAATATGGTATACAAAACTAAGCCACGCGATATAGGTGGCTTAAGAAGAAGAATAACGGATGTGGTTAGGTCGGTCACGCCGCAGATGTTAGAAAACGTTAGAAGACAATTTATTTACGATCAAGATGCTGCTAAGATGTTCAAGGGATCATATTGAACAGTTACTACATTGAAAATAAGTTTTTTTTTCAGTTTGCTGTTGTCAATTAAGTCAAGTACATTTTTCTACCGTTAATTTTTGCAATAAATAATGCCTACTCTTTCCTATTATTCTCTCGTAATGAAGAAGCCGTCTATTGGTGGAAAGTGTAACTATATATTTACTATTAGTAACTAACTGAATACGACAACTGTTCGCGAACAACACTAGTTTTCAGTCGTAGATTGGAAATCTTTAATAACATTCTTAAGCCGTATCTTACGGCCAACGATTCTTTTAGGATGTTACAGCTATTGTTTAGGTGTAATATTGTTCTTATTTTCAGGTTATAGAAAAATACATAACGAAAAACGAACCTTTTAAATTTGTCGCTTATTCTTATGGAGTTCTAGTGGCACTGGAAATTATTAGACTTTTGGAATGCAAGGGTTATACTGGTACTATAATATGTCTTGACGGTTCTCCCCTGTTAATGAAAGAAATGTCAAAAATGTTAAATATATTATCAGAGGTGACTTTACAATGCACAGTAGTTTATCAAATAGTTTCCATTCTCACATTAAAGGACACAATTTCGCATTATAAGGTAAGGATGTAATCACTTTGAAAATGAAAGGATATTAATGCTCTAAATCACTGAAGCTCTTTGAAGTTGAATAATAGATCTAATGAAGCTGTCACTGACATGACATAGCATCAGACGATGTGGTGTGATAATATCCCAATTCTTTACTTTTATAAATGGGACACATAGTTAAAGAACTAAATCTAAGTGATCTCGTATTTTGAGGAGTTGTTGTTTATAACGTATGTAAACGTTTTTTGTCGAATCACCTGCCAGTGGCGTCTGAGAAAAATAGTTATAAACAAAAAAAAGAAAGTTCAGTTTTTTGCTCATATCTCTCTAATTTTGCCCATAGCCATAATTTTACAAGAATTTAATTTTGAAGCTGAGGAAATTCTACACAAATTTCATTACAGAAACATTTTTTGGCAACAAAAACAAGCGCGGAAAATCTAATTGTTTATAACGTATAACTCTGGTTGGTGGGGAGTAAGGCTAGCGAGCAGAGGCACGCGCGCGCTTTGTTATAACATGATAACTCTTGTTTAAATTGGAATATTTTAATTAAACAAAGTACCTATCGAAAAATGATAGTTTTTCATATGCGACTATTATGAAATTTGTTTAAGATTTAATTTTGTTATATTGCACAAGAGATGACATTACAAAAGGCTGTTTAACAATCCGCAATTAAATAAACAATTAATGTTATAATGAAATTTCCCGTATAAATTCATTTTCTAGACCCTTTAGTTGATTACTAGGAAGAATACAAAAAAGTTACAAAAATTTAGTTTTTAAGATTCGACATTTTAAAAATCTACTTTATTTGAAAAATCGTAATAACTAAAAAATAACTTTTGAAGACTTTTGATCAGCAGCTCAAAAGGAATAACATATATCGATTCCAACGCGTTTCACTGGGAGCCATTTCCCATAAGAAATGTGCGGGGTCCTTTACATGCATGCAAACACACTCTTAACACAATTTGGGCAACTGTAAGGGAACATAATGTAATAAAACATGTGCCCATTTCAACATCAACATTACTTAATCTTGTACCCGATCTGTGTATATTTTATATAATTTATTTTAATGTTATTCTTTACATTACTTACAATGTGAGATCTTTTCGCAGGCAAAAATATTCGACTGCAAAACCTGGAATGAGCGGCTTGATATACTTATGGAGATCACCAAAGATTTCCCTCAGTTCAGTGAAAGTTATCAAAGAGTGCTTGCCGATGGGTTTTATAAAAGGATAAAAAATCTAATTAGCTATAACCCGTCATATGAAAAACTAAAATCAAAGGTGAAACTATACAAGGCAACACATATTAGTATACAAGGTCTTCCAGATGATTATGAACTCTCAAATTTCTTTGAAAGTCCCGTAGAAGTTCAAGCTTTCGAAGGAGATCACATCACGCTGTTGAACAATGCACTGTTATCGGAAGCTATAAATGCATTTATTAGCGAAGAACCGTGAAAGCTTTCGTAGAAGACATACCACCAAATGAGTTAAGAAAACAAAGAAATGTCAGATTAAAAAACTCTGTATTTTAGTTCAATATAGAAATATGCAGAATTGTAATTATATTATCACGAATCGTACGATTCGTTCCGTTTTGACTTTATCGACTGTTTTATACAAATTCCAAAATAAAAGTATGTACCTAAAATAACTTAGTCTTTTTCACTTCTAAAAGATTTAGGCTTTGGTGAATTCTAAACTCGCATCCCAATCAGATTAGTATATTAAACAAAAGCCAAAAAGCTACCTAAATATACCGATGTGAATCTGGCAGCTAAAGGTAGCAACCAAAATGACGGAAACATCGGAACGCACATAGACGTACGCTTAAAATAAAAAAGGGAATAATTTTCTTAAGCCACAACATAAGCTTCCATCTATCAAAAAGTTTTATAATTTATTTATATGCTCGTCTGAAACATAAAATTCTTAATGTAAATGAAGAACATGTATGGCTGATTACTTCATGATACAATAGCACATTAAAAAATATACAGACGTACAATTTGTTTAGGGGCTGAAATACAAACCGCCCGTATGAAAATAAAGGATAAAAGATGGAAATATTCCTGTATATTACATTCAACTATTTAAAATATAATTATGGAATTAGCACAATAGCACACGATTAAGTTAATCGTCATTCAAAGGGCAGAACTCGTTGACAAGAGAATTGAGGAAGTTAGTACATGGGCCCAACGAGATAAACTTACATTAAATGGATAGTAAAATTGTGTTCATGAATTTTACGTTACAGAGGTCTCAGTTAATCTGTTCAAATATGACAATGTTATGTTATCAATGAATATAAAATTGCTAGGTACTTATGTCGACTTTCGGATGTGCATATAAAACATGTGTGTGGAAAACTAAACTATACACACATATATCATATAATATAATATGTTGGGGTAGTGCCAGAGATAGGGAAAGGGTATTTATATGCCAGAAAAGAATAATTCGATTAATATACAAATTAAATTCCATCGAAAGTTGTCGAAATACTTTCATTGACAAAAGTAAGTAACAACGCCTTGTATATTTATATATAAATGTCTAACTTTTGTTAAAAATATATGGATCTGTTTATAAAACGAAATCAATATCATAAATATGATACAGGAAATGGAGAGCTATTAGGTGTACCAAAACATCGTACAACTAATTATAAACACTCTCCAAAGTACAACTGTATTATCTTATATAATAGCTTACCATCAGATATAAGAAATATTACCAACTATATAAAATATAAAAGAACTACTTGTGAGGGGAGGCTTTTACAGTATAAGTGAATTTTTAAATAGAGAATATATAATCGCTAATTGTATTGGACATTTTACTCGTATTTGTATGTTTGTCGTATGTTGTATAATGTGTTAATTGATATAGATATTTTTTATTTTTTTGTATATATATATATGAATGTGAAAAAGGATTATTAACACTGTTTAAATTTGCGGTTTGGCCTCTAAAAGTGTTTGGGCCCTCACAATTGCCGATCGGGCCAGTCCGACTCTGGAAATAAGATACAAAACTTGCCACTGGTTTTATAAATTCAAAAGAAACTGCATTTCAACCAATTGCTACATATTGGGTAGGTGACCGTCATTACAGGACTATGTATTATTAAGTTGCCTATCATACTTATAAATAATCAGTGAACTCTAGTTAGTATAGAATTTCTCTGTAAATAATTTAGCTTACCTGAATCTGTGCAAGTTGCGACCTTCGAGCATATAAGGGTTGCTTAGAGGTTGCAACAAAATAGACATCGCATTGAAACAACATAACGAAACTCCATTCACATACACGAAAAATGTATCTTATTTCTAAGCATAGCCCCAACGACAACGATGACGATTGTTCGCTGAGGTCCCTGTGAATTTGACTTTAGAAAGTGATAGTAGATAGTTTGGTGTCAGAAAAGCATTAAAGAAATATCCCAATGACTCTTTCAGGCATGAAATTATTTAACGTGTCAAATCCTCATGCATTTGTAAGAAAATTGAATTAACTTATTGTTATTTCTGTAAATGTAGGAGTGTTAAGTAATTGGATTCAATTTTTAAAAATCTTATTTGTATACAATCATCGTTTTATATGTTGTTGTTTACTTGTTTACAATATATCCCTTTCTTTGTGATGTTATAAATATTACTTTCTTGCAACATATATCCCATTCTACGATGGCTCTGAAGGGCCACAGCAAAAAATAAAAAAAGTAGAAATTTCTACTTTAATGCTAGAAATTTCTACTTTTAAAGTAGAAGTTTCTACTTTTAAAGTAGAAATTTCTAGTTTTAAATTTGAAATTTCTACTTTAAGACTACAATTTCTCTTGTGGTGGTAAACACCTTCTCTTGTGGTGTAAGGTTGATCGATCATAACTAGCTAGGTAGATAGATGATCTTATTCCCATTAAAATTTTGTGTCCCTTGAGGCTTGTAAAAATGAATAACTAAGAAGAACTAAATTTCTACGATTTTCCTGTGACAAGGTCGACAAGGATGTCTATCAATTATGTGAATTAATTTTAGAAGAGAAAAAATGGAGTTAAGGCAGATCCATTCGATACAGTTGATATTTACGTTTGTTTAACAAACGAGATAAAATTATTGTTAAATTTAGAGTAGTTAGTATTATCTAATGAATGTGATGAATGTTAATAAATTTCAGTTGTAACTATACAACAAGATATTAAATAAAAAATATCTAACTATTTTTACTTTTTACATCAAACTTTTGTGCGGTTTTTTATACTATATTGCAATTTTAAGTGTCATTTTACACATTGTTCTGTTTTATTTATTTTAGTATAATTTCGAAAAATGTTTTAGTAAACCTAATCATTTAAAGTCAGTATTTATATCTTTACAAGGCGGTAACCTACATTTTAAAAGGACAGTTCAAATTGGCTATATTTATGGGCATCAAAATCGATTTATTAAATGTAGATTCTGCGGGAACTAAATATTTTAATAATTTATACTATTTTGATATGTCACATAACTAGAAATTTTACTAGATTACTGAAAACTTCTGGTATTTGATAGATGTTGCTGTGAAAAGCTGTAATATATGGATACGCACTGTATAAAAGATCATATGTTTGTATTATGTGAGGAGGAAAAAGTAAGCTCAGATACAATTTATTATAGGAATTACATTTTTTTAACAGAAGTGCTGTTACGTATGATGTCATCTATAACACTTTTTGGGAAGATACACTTAATTTAGAAAATTTCAACTCAAAGTTAAAATAGGTCTTTCGTCGGTAATTGGATAAAAAATATATATTTTAAACAACAAAACGCATAGCATATTAGAAAACAGATTCATAGACTAAGTTTTGCTACTGGATATATATTTATGTTTTATGTTAAACTGGTAATGATATTATGTCTGATTTTAATAGTAATATATATATGTTTTAATTGTAATGCACCCATTATGTCCTCTTGGCAAAAAACGTAAATACTGTCCTTATGTAAGATATAATTTTAAGCAAACAATTAAAGAAGAAACAAAGATCACAAAAATATTATTCCCAGTTTTTATCATCGATCTCCCAAGATACTTACTCATTGTCGTGTTCACGTTTATGCAGATGAGAAATTGATATGTATTTTTCATTCTCACTAAATGATTGGATAAAAGCCATAAAATATATAAATGCTGACATACTGAAATTTAAGGGTCATAGTAGACAGATTTTCCTTCAATGACCACATTGATGGATTTGAATCTGAATGATTTCAAATTATGGTCAATTATGATTATTTTTAAACTTGAAGTTCCAAACTCTATCACCGATATATTCGACCATAAAACTGAGTTCATTTGAGCTCTAAAATCGGTATAATTATCATGTATGATAGGGGAAACTTTAATTTAGAGCTGCAGGTATGGGCTATTGATCTTCGATTTATCCCCTTCGATTCGTTAAAAGTTATTTTTCGAGGATTTTCTGTTAACAAATCTACGCGCCAGTGCAGAATCTCAAAAATTTTGTTAAATCCTTCTCATCGCATTCATGTATGAATTTTTTAATAATTTTTAATATTTTCGATTGTTCTAAATCAAGATGTTCATCAAAAATTATGTTATTTAAAATGTTTTCTGGCGTCGCTTCTCTTTTCTAATAAATTTCAGATAAAAGTTCATAAGGTATAAAATTTCTTAGAGTAGTTTCCCAGTAGTCAATTATAGTTATAATTACTTAAAAAACGAAGAACACATAAACCATGACGGCAAATAACACTAGAAGACATTTCTGTCTTGAAAATTGAATAATTGGGAAGTAGAAATTTTTATTTTAAAACTAGAAATTTCTACTTTTGAAAGTAGAAATTTCTACTTTAAACCTAGAAATATCTACTTTGAAAAGTAGAAAGTTCTAATTTAAAACTAGAAATTTCTACTTTTAAAGTAGAAATTTCCACTGTTTTAATTTTTTGCTGTGGCCCTTCAGAGCCATCGTACCATTCAAACAAAATTTCAAGAAACCTTTCGTAGGAGAAACATAAGAAGTTATAACAAAGAGTAGTTAGTTGATAAGGTACTTATTGCCATGCATATTTTTTTTCAAACTCCAAATTCCAAGTTTTAATATAATATAATGATATTATATAATTCAAATGTGCTTTTAGAGGGCGGAATATTAAAAATATTATTATTTTTAGTCGCAAACTCCTCTATAAAATCCTTATTTTACTATAAGGAATGTAACCAGACTGCAACCAACAGCACTCTCCGGGCTATATGCCCCGCCGAGCGCTGAATTACAAGTTACAAGCCTGGCGCGTTAAGTGTAATAATTCCATATTGCAATCAAAGCGCTAATGTCTCGATTGCAAGAAACACCAGCCGAAAGACTGATCCTACTTAAAGGACCTCTCGTGCCAGTCGTCACACACCACTTGTAGACTGCAGTTTCGAGCCGTTGGCTCTCGTCAGTGCAAGGTAGGCATGTGACGACCCACACGAGGATCACTTGACTATTTAATACATTTCGGTATATTTAGGATAGCCACATGTAAATAGCCATCCAGCGGTCCAGTGTCTGTTATAATCGAAAAATAAATGGCCTGACTGGGCTTAGTATAGTTCAAATGTGCTTTTAGAGGGCGGAATATTAAAACATAATATGTTTAGTCGCAAACTCCTCTATATAATCTTTATTTTAGTATAAGGAATGTAACCAACAGCTACTTTCCGGGCTATGTGCCCCGCCGAGCGCTGAATTACAAGTTACAAGCAATCTAAATATTTTATGACAGCAATTGTAGTGTTCCCAGGTTCAACTTTCTGAAATTCCAACCTGAATATTAGAGAAAAAATACATCACCTAAATAAAATGCGTACCAAGATTCTTTTGATTTGTTAACCTTGGGAGTGGATGAAATCAATCACACCCACATTTGTATCACCTGATAATTCCGTGTATTCTTTATTGTAGCATATTATAGTAAAATTAATTAATTAGTAATAGATTTTAATAAAGCCTTTGCATAAAAACTATTTGTTTTATAATGATTTAATAATACTGCAATGTATTTAAATAAATTAAAAATGTAATTATATAATAAGCATATCTCAAACATAGTTAACAAAATAATAAAAAGAAACTAGAGATAACAGCTTAATTAAACTAAAATATAATTAATTGTATGAAATACTTTAACTTAATAGTCCAATAAAATGGGAGAAAATGTCAATTTGGATGAAATAATTCAGAGCGGGCTGAAATTTTGGGAGCAGGCTTATTTTGTGGTACTTTTTAACATATCAATAGTTTCCACCTGTAGACGCCGGCGGAGTGGAGGGGGGGGAAGAAAATATTTTTTAAAAATCGGTTTTTCGCAAAAATCCGGAAAGTATCTTCTCCTTCTTAGCGGTGCAATCATAAATCGCGGCACTCAGGCCTAGTGGCCCATTGTGCATCCGCTAACTGATCAATGGATGTCCCCATCCAGACCGAACGCCAGAATCCTTCCCAGCGGGGCATTCCTTACCTCCTCCGGCATAGGGAAGCCTATACCGAAGTACTTGTGTCTCAAATTCATGAGACTGGGGCATGAGGTTAGGAGGTGGATGGAAGTTTCCTCCTCCTCTCCACAAAACCTTCACTCGGGGTTGTTAACCACTCCGATGTTGTGCAGGTGTTTCCTGAAAGGGCCGTGTCCAGTCAGGAGACTAACCACGATCCTAACTTGCTTTCTGCCTAAATGCAGTAAATATTCCGCCCTCTTCGGCAAGGGTCCTGGGATGAGGAGCTTCGCTTGCCGAAGTCCTGGGTGGGAGTTCCAGAGGTCCACAAACTGGAAGTGAGACCAGTCTTCTATTGACCTATTGGCGTTTGCTTTAGGGTAAGCCAGTGCTGGCTCCGGGCCCCTCAAGGGCTGTTGAGAACCCTCTCTGGCCAGAGCATCTGCCTGCTCATTACCCTCACCCAGAGAAGCCTGACCCAATTGGATGAGCCAAGTTCGCAGAGCGCCTTTTTACAGTCCTGAACCAAAGAAGATTTGGTTTTAACTGATGCCAGGGCCTTGAGGGTCGCTTGGCTGTCACTACATATATATATATATATATATATATATATATATATATATATATATATATATATATATATAGTGTGTGTGTGTGTTTGTTAGAATATTCCCTGCGGATATTCTCCTGTACGCAGACCAAAATAGCGAATATCTCGGTCTGGAATACCGTTGCGAATTTACCCAGAGCATAGGTGAATTTTGCCCTGGGTTTCTCGCCATATATACCCGCTCCGGAGCCACCCTCAGATCTAGATCCGTCCCTAAACCAGACGATATCGGCAGATCCGAGTATATTACCGATTGAGTACCAATTCTCCCTTTTCGGAATCATGACCTTAAAGGGTACTGAGAAAGAGAACACGGGAGTTATACAATCACTCCTGGCGTCCAGAAGTGAGTGAGTCCTCACCGCGTCGGATAGGGCCCTAGTGTGCTCTAGCAGTTCTCCCTCTTCCTTCCACTGACCACCACACTACAGCCTGTAGGCCGCTTTCCGAGCCTCGGCCTCGATCAACACATGAGGGGGCACAAGATTCAGAAGGGCCTCCAGTGCTGCCGTGGGAGTAGTACGAATAACTCAAGTATCAATCAAGAAGTATCAATTTTACTGTAAAATATGTGCACATGAAAATTATAGGTAATAAAAATACGCACAGTATCGCACAATATCTTTTTTTAACTTCGTACGATCTATTGAAGATTTTCTGAAATTTTGACAGTTTTGTGACGCAACAGAAACGCGCGCGTTTTTCGGAAATATCTCTAAAATGGTTATTCAGATCGCAAGATGTTCCAAATAAACGTTGTAGAGAATTCGACTACGAACGATTTCCTTTTATTTTTCATCTCCATTCGATCAATATTGACAGAGATATGAATTTTTAAACATCTTTATAGCGCGCTATCAGAACACTTGTTTCATGATAAAATCGACAAAAACTCGAAAACGATAGATCGTACGCATATAGTGTATCTAATAAAAGTTAAAGAGAATTAAATTTTGAATATGTTGGTGTATGTACAAAATCGTTTTGATAACGGATGAATAGAGATAAAAGGAAAAAAACATGAAAAATTGTCATTTTCAAGTACATTTTGACAAATAGCTATTTTTTGATTTCCTTTAAGTAATAATGACACTAAAGGTTTTTTGAAGAAAATTTAATTATCTGTAAAACGAGCTCCAAGTGACCTTCATACGATGAATGGTTCACGAGTTGTATCTGTTTAAAGCTATGAACACAAATTTCTTTTTCATTATAAATTAAGATTTTCCTGCAAGAACTGTGCATAACAATTTTTTTTAAATTTGTTTTGACCTATTTTTATTAGTTTATATACATATGAAAATAATGCAATGGCATAAGTCGTTCGCAAGGTATATAGGTTCTTGAAAACTGTTTTTGTTCAGGAAAATCGAACCAATATATTTTTTTTCATTCCTTTTTTAGTATAATATCGTTTCTTTTAACTTTACGACAAAATATCATAAGACATAAATGAAAGCTTACAGAATTTCCTACAAAAAACACTTTTTCGTGTATGATTTTCAATAAGTAACGACAAGGAACTGGCGATTGAAAATGCGGTTGATTTTAAATTTTTATCAAACAGACACTTTTCGTCACGTTTGAAGTACAAAAAAGTACATTTAATAATATTTTTTCACTTTTTGAAGTATCAGAAGTTATTCTGTGGACATTTCTGATACTTCAAAAAGTGCTGCCGCCTCTGCATAACTTTTTATTTTCTTTTCCGCCACGAATTACTTTCTTCGCTAACATTCTTTACATATTTAATTTCATTTACGGCAGTTTTTATTTCAGCCGATAATTAGAAGTTAGTGTTCTTAAAAATGTCTTGTGAAAAAGATTCTTTAACACTTTTTCGTTAAATGTAACCGTTTTTGCGATAACGCCTAGCAATTGTACTTATGTTGAGTAACATCGTACTTTCTCGAGGATGATCGATAACCTTGCTTACCAATATTTTCAATGTCAATGTTTCAATGTTATTTTCCTTATCAATCCAATTTCTTTAGCGGTTGGCATTTTTGTCGTGGATGCGACATTGCTAGCTGACGGAATGCATCCACTTCCACCCATGCTGTGGAAGGCTTCGATGATGTTACTGTTAAAATCAGCATTGTTCCAATACAAACTGCACATACGACCCTGGTTGTACTGCTGGTATTAGTTGAAATAATGTGGAAATTTCATATTGCATTGTTCTACTGCCAAGGCACCAAATCCGATTTCCACAGAATATCAATCGGTCGTCTGGATTCAAATGTTCTTGCAAAATAGTCGACAAATTTACTTGCGACGAGGACACGAATGACGTGGTGTTTCCGCGGCTATTGCCGCATGAGCTATCAGCGCATTTCATTTCAAAGACTCTAAACTAGCTTTTCGATTTTCATGATAATATTGTCCAGCAGTAATTTATGGCTTTAATGCTAAGGTCTTCAAAATTATTAGCAGAGACAATAGATGATGTACCGTCAGCATATAGTGTTAAAAGCGTATTATCAAAATATTCTACTATATCATTAATGAAATGAGAAATAGCAAAGAACCTAGTACACTTCCTTGCGGAACTCCAGTGTTTACACCTAAGATGTCTGAGCAATATATTTTGCCTTCCTGATTAATTTTTTCAGACTGCATTCTTTCGGATAAATATGACTCAACCCACGATAAAGCTAAATCACGAATACCATATGATTCGAGTTTTTTTAATAGTAAGTAATGATTTATTGTACCAAATATTCCCGCTTGTTTAACGTTGTTGTTGAAATTTTCTAAGACTTTACTATAAAAGGAAAGAATTGCATCTTGCGTGGAACGATTTTTGCAAAACCCATATTGTTTTGTAGTTAATTAGTTAATATATTATGTTCCTCTAAGAAGGGCAACAATTTAAGATGAAAAGCTTTTTCGAAAATTTCGGAGAACACCGACAGAAGTACTATGGGTCTATAATTTTGAATATTCGAGGGATCATTTGTTTTATATACTGGAACTATAAGCGAAGTTTTTAACTGTTTTGGGAAATATCCAGTCTCAAACGATATATTTATCAAATGTGTCAATGGGTACATGATATATTCGTCAATATCTTTCAACAGACAGCATGGAATTTCGTCAGTTCCTGAGGATTTTTTTGTACAAACAGACATTATTATTTTAAAAACTTCCTCAACTGTTACAGTAGAAATATAAAAGGCATCTTCATTATAGAATGTTTTACTGTCTATACTGTTAATATTGTCAATATCTACAGGAGAACTTGAAGTTATTTGATTTATAGAATCGATAAAAAGATTATTAAATCCATTTACAATATCCTTGGGCTTATTATAGATGTAATCATTATTTATTATTTTAGTTGGTATTTTATGTTTTTTCTTTTTGGAAATTTTATTTTGTTTTATGATTTGCCAAACAGCTTGACTTTTATTTTCTGCTTTATTTACTAACTGTTCATAGTAGAACTTTTTAGAGTTTTTCACGTTAACTTCATGTCTTCTGCTGAGAATATTATACCGTAGACGCAATTTATTCGTATTTTTTTAAATTTTAATTATATCTCTAATGAAAATGCCTTCCTGTATAATATCTGGTGTAATCCAAGGACTAGTGTTACATTTTTTTTTCTTTGTTTAGCAGTTTTCAATGGGAATGCTATATTAAATAGGAATGTAAATATTGAAAAAAAATTATCAAATTTTAAAGACTTAAAGAGATAAAAAGTTTCTTTCATTTTATACTTCATCCCATGTCTCTTTAGCTAATAGATATTTAAAATGATTGATGTTTTCATCAGAAAAGTACCTTTTATTAAAAGTTTCCGGAATGTTTTGCGATGGACTTAATTGGTAGAATATAATTTGTAAGTTGTGATCAGATAATAAATTATTTCTGTATGAGGCTTTAAATAAATTGAGTCAATGTTCGAGAAAATATTGTCAATCACTGTTTTACTCTCACCCTGTATACGCTAAAATTCAGTAAAACATTTACTAAGTCCAAATGAAGTGAATAAATCAATGATAGACTGGGATTTACTACAGCTGTTGTCTATTAAGTTACAGTTAAAATCTGCGCAAATAATCTGTTCCTTAATAATACAGTGTTCAGACTTCTTTCCCTGTACTGGAGGTCTTCTCTCACGAAAATTGCAACTCCTCCACCCTTTTTTATGTCCCTGGTAAAACAACTTACCAAATTATATTTGTGTAGCTTAATACTGTTAGCTTCTTCCGTTTGGAGCCAAGTTTCTGTTAAGCATAGCACTTCGGGGTATGACAGTTCATAAAGGGTTGCATCAATTAGGTCTTTCTTGTTCCTAATGCTGCGGACGTTTAAATTTAGAATACGTATGTCCGCACACTTGTTTATGGATTCTTCATCGATACCTAGTTTAAATGAGTTGTATGTCCCTTGTCCAATTTGTTGAATTGAAAAATCATTATCAGGAAATTCTTTATTTAAATACGTTTTCAAATTTTCTAATGCGTAGGTAGATTTATATTTACTTACGAATAACCATTTTTTATTTTAACCTCTCCACAAAAAAATTATGAGAGGTTACTAAAGTTGGTTCAAAAACGAAAATTGAGATAACGTCAAATCTTTACGTTTTAAGGTCCTAGGAACCCAAAAAAGTGGTTTCTGAAAAATGTCTGTGTGTGTGTATGTGTGTTAGCACGATAGCGCCGAAACTACTGAACGGATTTGAATAAAACTTTGCATGTGCGTTTGTTTAGTGCCCCAGAAGATCTGAAAAGGTTGATCTGAGGTTGGTTGAGATCGGATTACGTGTAGTCCCATTTTGACGCAACAAGTTGTTTATTTTATAATTACTTTCAACTTGCAATGGAACCATTGAAAAGCAGTTAAAATTCTGATTTCAATGATATATCACACTTCCACCCTTTCGATTTGGTCTCCGTGAAAAAAAATAAAAACAAAGCAAACATGAAGCATAGATCACATTTCGCATGACATGATCGATGCGCGTAGTCGTTACGTCGTAAAACTCGTAACATCACGTGTCAATTCACGTGTGAGGGTTTCTTCACTACTCTAGAAGTAGAGCGGATTACGTTTAGTGCCGTTTTTAAATATATATACAGACAAATCGAAGAATCAACTACAAATATTTCTCTAAAATCTAGTAAAATTACTGAAATGCGAATGTTTCATTTAACAAAGACAGCCGCGAGCGATCGGATTACAATGAGCAAATTTTGACGATTGTCATTGTCATCGTTTGTGATCCGGCATATTTGTAACTTTTAGTGATTGCACCAGTGGATTGTCACAAACTTTAAAGGTAGATGTAACAATATCAATATCATATGCTTTCTGTACCTTCGTTGGTGAATTTATTATAGATTATCACTTTACCAATTTTCAGTTTGTTGCTTTACAAATCTGTAGTATTTAGGATAACTAGACTTTCTTAGTCGTTCAAGTGATGTTAAAGTTGTTAATATCCTAATAGTATATTATTTAACGAGCGATAATGTAGGTAATAACTCGCATAGATGAAATTTGCAGCACGAGCCGCAGGCAAGTGTTGTAACAATATCGTAATAGAATAATGTAATAATAATGTAATAGATAATAATAATGATGTAATAATGTAATAGATCGTTTGTCTGCTCGAATTCTGAGACGGCCAGTTATTATGCAAAATTTTGTATCTGGTATCTGGAAAAAAAAAAATCGCTCCCTTCTCGAGTGGTAAGGAGAATATCGGTTCCTACTTTTGAATCAATTTCGCTACCACTGTTTTCGACAATTAGTATTGTCACTCATCTTGCTCTTCTAAGCGATTAAAGCTATATTTTTGCGCATTAGACGCAATAAGCGGTGCCATTCGAGCGAATAAGTCATGACGTCACCCTTAAAGGCTCTTGCAGCGGTATCGCGCGGCTTCAGGAGTACATTAGAAAATGACGTCACGCTCCAAGGCGCTTGAAGACATTAGTGTAAGCCGCGAGATCGCAAAAATTTAACTTAAATATTCGTTGCATAGCTACAATAATCACCTCGTCCGCCGGCGCCGGTCGATGCGATTTCTTGATTGTTGATGATCTTCGTTGATCTTCGGAGAAAGTCAACGAATCATTTACCGTGGTACCTGGCGCTTACAGCCGTTAGGTCAATTTCCGGAACAAGGCGCTTATTATTCAATGCATTTACCATCCTGCCGGTTCATTTTTAAACGTGGGAACAAATATTTATTTAACATCGAATCACTTGAATCAATCCGGGATGAGAGTTTGAAACGATCAAAAATCACGTATGAAAGTAGTTGATGCAATTTTACAGATGTCTTCCTACAAATCAATTTTTTGACCTCAAAGGATATAAGAAACTATCCCAAATGCACATAATAATTTTTTAATGAGTTATAAGTGATAGTCGGTACAATATCTATATTTCAATTTTAAGACAGTATTGGTCCCAAGGCTCTCTTCCTGCTGCACTACTGATTGCATCACTTAGTACACTTTTAGAAAGGAAGGAAACATATGAAACCATAAAATAATTTAAAGGACAAAAATACATTGTAATTTTTTTACATCCTTTACAGAAAAGGAGGAAACAATAAATCGAAACGTGCTACAGATAAAAACACCATAATTACAGTCATGCTGCTTTTCTTGTTCTAGTATTTAGTATCAACAATTTGATCTTAACAGATCGAACATGGAACGAAATAGGATATAGTAATGGTGTAAGCAACCTTCGGGGTTTTTATGATTGTTGCTACACATAACTTTCTTTTCGTCTACCTATATCAAGTCTAACTGTTATAGCCAAGATCATGAACTTGTCAAATTAATTTAAAATTGTATTTCTTTAATTTATTTTAATGACAATAGCTTTAAGGTTGTATAAAAAAATATATCATCGTTATGCATTTTTACATATTATAGACCTTGTTTGGGGTTCTTCGCCAAGGTTAATATGCAGAACAAAATGTTGTTACAATTATTTGTTAGTAAGCCAATTAAATGGAATCTGATATAAATTCTGAAAATCACAAGGCATTTCATATAATGGGTATACTTATTATCCAACAAGTTTTATTTCTTTTAATAATAATAATAATAATACTTTATTCATCCAATAGATCACAAAGTGATATAGGACAAGTCAAGGTACAAATGTAGAATTACACTACTAAAGAATACAGTATGAACGAAATATGAAAGAAAAACAAAAATAAAGAGAGAAAAGACAAAGGAAAAAATTTAATGCATTAAGTATTCCTCAATGGAATAGAGAATGCTTTACTTAAAAGAAATTTTTTTAATTTTGAGAAAAAAAATTTGATATTAATTATACTTTTTATATCAATACTTAGCTTATTATAGAGTGTACATCCCATGTAATATGGGTTATTTTTATATATTTCAAGTCTATGTATATTGTACTGCAGATTATATCCATGTCGTGTGGGGTAATCATGATTTACATTGAGAGAATTAAATGTTGACAAGTTATTTTTAACAAATTTTAAGATTTCGAATACATAAAGACATGGTAATGTTAAAATATATTGATTGATAAATGTTGATTTACACGACTCCATATAGTTTAAACCGAACATACAACGGATAGCTCTTTTTGCAGTACAAATATGCGACTTGCTGAAGATGAATTTTCCCAAAAGATAATACCATACCGCAGTCTAGACTCCAAACTAGAAAAATAGAATATTCTAACAGTATTAATGTTTGCTATGTGGGTCAATCTTTTTAACGCAAAACAATTACAAGCACATTTGTTACAAGTAAAGGAGACGTGTGATTTCCAATCTAAAGACATACCTATGTTGATACCTAAGAGTTTAAAAGTAGTTACTTGTTCAATTCACTTTCTGTTTAGTTTTAACAGTAAACTAGAATTGTAAAGAGCTCGAACAGGGTGAAAATGTAGAGAAACTGTTTTTTCTTGATTCATTACTAACTTTTTGTCGTAAAAATAAGTACTTATATTAATCAAGGCAGAATTTATTTTATCAATTACGTTATCTAGAATTTTGTCACAGACAACAATAGAGATATCGTCAACAAATGCACAAAAAAAAATTATTAAAGAATTATCCAAGTCGTTGATGTAAAGGAGGAAAAGTAATGGTCCCAGGACACTGCCTTGGGGCACACCAATATCTATTTTTTGCGTTTCGGATTTTGAACCAAGAATATCAACATATTGTTTCGGGTTAGATAAATATGATTTTAACAGTGTTTTGCATTGACCACGTATACCATAATTCTCAATATATTATCTAGGAGAATGTCATGGTTTACGCAGTCAAATGCCTTAGAAAGGTCAATAAATAATGCTACAATATTGTGACCACTATCAATATTTTTATAGATAAAGTCAAGAAAATTACCTAATGCCGAGATGGTGGATCTGTTTTCTCGAAAACCATGTTGGTTTGGACTGTTTGGAGGAAGAATTGAATTTGATTCTAAATATTCGGTTAATCTTATTGCAATTAATTTTTCAATCATTTTTGAAAAAATTGATAAAATTGCTATTGAGCGATAGTTGCAGAGTTGCTTACGATCAACTTTTTTAAATAGCGGGATGACTTTAGATAATTTTAATAAATCGGGAAAAGTGCCTTCAGTGAAACAGTGGTTTATGATGTCAGTTAAAGTTATCGCTAGTAAACTTGCACACTCTTTAATAATTTTGATTGATAAAAAGTCTGGCCCAATTGAATTAGAGTTTTTCAGATCATTTATTACATTAATAACCTCGGATGTATTGGTAGGCTTTAAATAGATTGAATTTTCAATCATACGTGCTGCAGGTCGAATCCTATTTAAATTATCATCTGGTATATTTAAGGATTTGTTATATTTAAAAAGTATTTATTGAATTCGTTAGCAATGACCATTTTATCTGTAGTTACTATATTGTTGATTTCTAGTTCTGGATAAATATTAGCGCGTCTATCTTGCTTTACTGATTGATTAATTACAGTCCAAACAGCACTTGACTTGTTAGATGAGTTTATTATAATGTTATCAAAATACATTTTTTTTGACCGACGTATAACTCTATTGTAGATAGTTTTATAAGATTTATAAAAATCCATAGTGATTATGCTATTTTTTTGTAATTTATAAATTTCTTTAAGGCGAACTGATGAAATTTTAATTCCGGCAGTTATCCACTTATTATTTTTTTCATCAAGATTCCTTGTAATAAATTTAAATGATGCGTTATAATAAGAATATAAAGTGTTATTAAATTCAATATATTTATCTTCTACTGACTGCCTGTTTAAAACATTGTGCCACAATTCACTACAAAACACAATCACTTCACTACATTCACTTCAAAATTTAAAAATCTTTTAAGATTTTTAAATTTTGAAATATTTGCCCTAGAAAAGGATCTAAAAGTATGATAACTATTTTTTGGTTTATTCACCTCAAAGATAATTTTTTGACAGGTATGATCTGACAGACCTGTATCTAAAATATCTATCTCTAACAAAATATCGTTAAAATTTGTAATTACATAATCAATTGCAGTTTTATTATTACCTTGAATACGTATGGGTTCTTCAAATACTGGGTAAAACAATAAGAATTTATAAGATCAATAAGTTCTAAAGTATGATTATTTTTGCATAAAAAATTTATGTTAAAATCACCACAAATTAGGATATAAGTAGGCCGAATTTTATTAAATGATGTTTAGTAAAAATTCTGTATTATCAGTATTGGGGGCTCTATAAATACACATAATGTAATATATAACTTCATCAAAAGTGATATTGACTAATGAGCATTCAAAGATTTTTTCTACCTTATATTAACTAAATCAGTAATTTCTACTGCGTTTATTGAGTTTTTAGTCGGTATTAGAGTTGCTCCATGTATATATGAATTTCTCGAGAAATAACTAGAGATATTATATTCTTGAAAGTACATGTAATCAAATTCCTCGGGTTTAATCCAGGTTTCCGAGATACACAGAACATCAATATTTTCTTGGGATAAAAGTAGTTCCACTTGTTCAATTTTGTTTTTTACACACTGTAAATTATGATGAGCGATACATAGTGTATTATTTGAATTTAGTTGCTATTCACTTGTAACAGTTTGTATAAATCTTTGCTTGACTAAATTAAGTTTATTTACGTAGCTAGGGCAGTTAGTGTCTTTGGCCGAATGGTGCATGTCGAAATTAGTTTTAACATTTTTGTTAGACCATATACACACTTTTTAATAGTAGAATTGCACCAATAAGATTGACTAATCCATCATAATTGATTTTTCTGACTATTTTAAATAACAATAGTAATATATATTTGGGGCATATTGAGCAACAGTCTACGTTGATTAGTCAATATTTGATTGCGAGTAGGAGATGCGATCTTATAAGATGAAGAGTTTTATGTTCCGCCAAAAAGTCAATTACACAATCTAAATGTATAAAGTTTTATTAGTTTTTGTAATCATTTATAAAATGTTCATGTTTCCATGAGCTGAGGTTTTATAAGATTTTTGAAAGCTTTTATTTATTAATTCAGAATAATCAGTAAAACATGTAGGCGTCGAAAAATAGTACAAAAGGCAAGGAATGCTAGATCAAATCGAGATAAGTTATACTGTAACATACATTTCAAAGCCATAAAGTTAAAAAGAAATTTAAATAAGCCATAAGTAAGCATGGCCACTTAGCTGATGATATTTTTATTCACTACTTATTTTTCCGGTAGCTTGTTCCGATCAAACCAGTTCCAAAGATCGGTACTCGTTTATTATCGAATTTTAGAATCTCTTAACAGCTTATTTATACACGCTAATAGATTACAAAAAAGTAGGAGAAAAAAACGATTACTAATTTGCTTACAATACGCATTCTATATTTCTTTGATAATGTTGAAATTGCCGCTTAAAGTCGTCGCAGTTATGTAAAAAATTGGAATAGCCATAATAAAATATTAATAATATGCAAATAACATGACATAAGTCGATTGCTTTTTTGCAAATAAAACTGGGCAATCAATTTTTATATTTTATTTTTCAGTACCGTAATTAACGCACTTCAAATCGGCTCGTGTTTGTGATATGTAACTAATATACAATTCTTGGATCAATGATAATTTAACACACCTAAGATTACCTCCAAAATCTTATATTTGTCCATCACTGAGGAAGAGATAATTCAGGCCAATAAAAAAAAATCACTATGACCATTAGTCCAGATCCAATTTCAGCATTTCTTATAAATGTTGTGCAACTGTATTTGTCAAAGTACTATTAATTATTTCTAATCCAATGTTAAGAGATGCAAGTTTCCCTCAGAAGTAAAAATCTTCAAGCACGTATCCTATAATCAGAAAAGGTGACTTGAGCAAGGTAATAAACCATCATTTGTAGGTCTGGAAAACTTTTAAAACAATTCTTCCAAAAAATCAACATAGCCTTATGAAAGGTAGGTCAACTGTCACAAACCTTGTGTATAAAACACAATTTTTTTGTGAAAATCTAGATAGAGGTGGTCAAGTTGATATTCTCTACAGGGATTTCTCCAAAATTCTTATCAGGCTAGATTACAATACTTCGATTAATAAGTTAAACAGCGGTCTTTCTTGTTCGTTACTATTATTAATACAATCATACCTGCAGGATCGACATCAGTTTGTTCAGCACTGAAGTTATAAGTATGTCAGTTTCTTATTCGGTGTGCCGCAGGATTCAATATTTGCTCCACTTTTGTTTGTCATGTTAACTAATAATTTTCTGGACGGCTATGATAATAACATCCATTTCATACTGTAGGCAGAAGAAAATTTATCAACCGATTGCATTTGGGTCTACAATATGTAGAAATGTCTCAGTCTCATAATGAAAGAAGGAACATCAGCAAATACTACTCTAACATTGCCAATGTAGATGCGGGAGTACCACAGGGAAGTGTCCTTGCACCTACATTATTTTCTCCTAATGTAGCCAATATTGCAAAATATCCATCGAAATACAAAATAACAATGTACCAAAATTGTTAGAAACTATTTAACAGTCTCAGTAAGAAGTAGATGACACAACATATTTCGTGGACAAAACATTTCAGCAGTAAGGCGTATTTGCTATGTTTGCAATAATGTGGATCAGCGGGACGAATGAGTTACTTAGCAACTTGCTGCTTCATACAGTTTAGACTTAAGTCCTATTGTCAATGATCAAGTAGTTTGTAATATATACAATTTAATTTGACGATTAGTTTATTTCTTACAAAATATATCAAATAAAATGTATATGGAATTTATTTGATATAGAAGCCACAAAATATATTATTTAACAGGCGACCATGTGGTAGAAAAGTGTTTAAATCCGACACTGTCAAAATCAGTGAATGGCACATTTGTAAATTAAGTTTCACGCCCTTGACCTACGAGAATTGATTATAAAATAACTTATAAATTATAAATGCGTAATAGCAGGTAGTTTAACTATTCTAATGCATTACATATCACATCTAAAATTGTGTGAAAGAGAATTAATATACTAATCTTACAAATCTTTATGTAAGACCGATAAGACAAAAATCTTAAACCACTATTTATTATAAAAAACCTTAATGAAATAAAATTTATAAGTTGTCACGAATAACATAATGTTACCCGTAAGAGATCTGGCTATCCAAAGCAGTAGATGTGCTAAATCTGCACAATTGTCGAGGCCAATGTCATTTATTATATTATACACAAACATTCTTACTTGTTAATAATAAAATATAATACAGTCTATATAGTACGAAGGCGTAGAAGGATCACGATTGTTTTTTTGTTCAATTATTCCCACATAAACTTGTAAATAATTTGATTATTCCCTGTTAAATCATCGATTTACTTCCAGTTTCAACTGTAAATCTTGTTATTCCCAGTTTGAGCTATAAACAATTCAAATGTTTCTGCTGAAACTGTAAATAATTTAATTATTTTCAGTTTAAATTGTAAATAATTGAATTATTCCCAGTTCAAACTGTATTTTTTTTAATTCCCACCTTAAACTGTAAACAATTATACATCGAGTCCAGGCACCAAGAAAAATTTTCCATCAACGTTTGGGCAGGCATACTCGGCACCAGATTATCAGGACCATTTGCTTTGCCTAATAGATTGATGGGTTAAATTATCTAGACTTAAGAGATCTCTTAGAGGATGTGCCGTATGAGACCAGAAGGGCAATGTGGTTCATGCACGATGGTGTACCTCCCCAATTTAGAATAGTTCTTCGAAGTTATTTAAATACAGCTTATCCCAATAGATGGATTGGCAGAAACAAATTAGTAGCTTGCCTAACATTTGACAGATAAGGGACCGACGGCTTTATATCCCCTCCGAAGGTTGGTATATCCTCTATACAACCCTCGCCTAAGGTTGTATAGCTTCCGCGCATACACTGATATACAAGCCGCTGGAAGATGTGTGAGGCGAGGATGCGGTCTTCGTTGTGAACACGAACGGGCCCTCAGTTTGGTGAAATAAAAAATCTGGAGTGGTGGGGGTTTAGAGCTGAGACCCTGGAGGGTGTTCGTGCACTTATTTTTAATGTGAGAAGCCTTTTGGTTTGATTTTTGTAGTGATGGTTAGGGTCAAATACTACACCCTGTATATTGTGGTCTGGAGCCGTTGTAGCGTTGGTTTTAATTTCATTTTTATTTAGCACTGTATAGTCTTTGAGTTCTGACAGGGTCAACGGCTACACCCTGTATATAGTACACTTATTTTTAAAGCGGAACGAACAATTATATATTTAAGATTTTTTGAACAGAGTTTAAAAAATAAGGGGTAATTTTTTATTTAACAAAATTTTCTTCCCTGTTGGATATAACTATTCGACAGCATAAATTCGGCCTGTGGAATTTAGCAAAAATTGTTTATTGAAATATTTGATTTGATTTAATCTGAAAAAATTCACTTTGCTTTGAGATTGTGTGGGCCGTAAAAGCGAGCCAAAATGGGGTCACTTAAGACGAAAGATAAATAGGGACCACTTAAGGCGAAGATAAAAATTTAAAAGGGGGCCACTTAAGGCGAAGAGATACTAAAACTAGATGGGGTCACTTAAGGCGATTTCTTAAAACTACTCTTATTAACCAGGTTTCGGCCTGGGAAGCTAGTTCGGAACAGCTAGTCACGAGAAGTATGCTAGGACAGGGGTTAAGAAAGCCTAACTGGACAGTGGGTATCTACAACTTAAGTTAAATAGTAACCGGACCGGAAGCACTAGCAAATGAGCTTATTACACTTAAAATCACTTTTAAACAACTACTGCGCTAGTACTAAACATAGGAGTCAATGCCAAAACTGAACTTGCCCCGGGTAGGCTGTGCTCGGGCATTTATACGTTAGTGTAAGTTTGGTTTATCGCGCCCCATCGAGTCTCGCATCCCGTTTTAAACTGTCTGGAAAGGCTGGAAATCGCTCCGTGCGGGCGAGAGTGCGTCATTGATTGCAACATATTGCGCAACACTAGAAATTTAAGATTTTGAAAATAAAAATTACATAGAAAAATCGGCAATGAAAAGAGGAATTTATTGAAATAAGAATGAAATTTGGATCTATTTTTGTTTACAAGTTATTAGCGTTTAATTAACAAAATCTGACACGACCCCGTAAAGTATTAACGGAGGTCTGATGTTTAAAAGTTGAAACGAAATCATAATGTTCCGGATAGGTGCGTAGTGTCTGGAAATAAGATATTAAAAAGTTCCTAACGGGTACGAGTAAAGTTGAACCGAGATATTGTATGGTATATTACGAGGAGTGATCAAAAATAGTGAAATTTAAAATAGCAATCGGGTCGCGAGAAATTGATGAAATTAAATTTGAACTTTAAGACTCGAGGCACGGCACGTGGTTTGAAGTATACAGGGGGTGATCAAAAAGTAAGAAGAATAAAATGCGAAGTGGTTTCAAGAAAGTTATGAAATGAGTTCGAATGTTAAGTTTTAACGTAGTTACGTATACGAGGGGTGATCAAGAAGTATTAAAATTTTGAAAATGAAATTGTTTATAGAAAATTTACGGATTGAAATGAGACGTTGAAAATTTGGGTTTAGATAGTGGTTTGGGTCAGGTTGATGAATATACGGGGGCTGTATTTTTAAGTGACGCTTTTTCGTAGTGAATCTGTTATGAGTGGACTTGCGGGAATGTTTGAAGTTGGATATTAGTGAATTTACGTTATTTCTGAATTATCGAGTGCTTGTGAATTTTCTCAGATTTATTTGAGTTTGACTGTGGTTTTTGGATGTGAATAGTGTCTGGTTGACTTTTTTATGTAGTTTGCCATGGTGCATGGGGTGATATGATTTTTTGGTGATTTTTTGATTTTTTTGTTTTTTGATTAGGACTGGTAGGGGACATACCCTACAACAGTTGGAACAGTCACCCATCCAACTACTAACCGCGCCTTACATCGCATATCGAAGTATGTACATAGTAAAGACGCACCCACGCTCGTCACAGTTTATAAGTTATTTCTGTCTAATACATTGTGGAATGTAGATGTTCGAACTTTGGAAATATAATATTGTTCCGTGGTACAACGGTGTATGATTACCTTTGTCGTGACAATAAAAATATTTTGAACTATATTTAAAATTTCAGTTGCCAAAAAAATGGTACGTAATATTCAAGATTACATGTACAATTCATTGTTGGGCAAATGACGTGTGGCCTTAAGTAATTTTTACATACTACGGTTTGATTTATTTTGCATCAATTACAATCTCGTGTTTGTAATAACACATTCCTAATCTTTCTATTACTTATTTCATACACCTGTCGCTTAAAGATCGTTACGAATCAGAGGAACATTTTACACAGAATAACCTTGAAAAGTCCTTAAATTCGTCTAGAAAATCATGCATGTATAATTGGAAAATTGTCACTAACTGGATCTGATTTTTCCGGTTACTATTTACTTTAATGCAAACAATAAAATATAAATCGTATGTATAATTTAATGAAATAATAAAAAAATATATCATAGCTAATTTAATAGTTTCCATACATAAATGCTTTTTTACGTCGTGTCTTTTCACCATAATGCAAATTAATGATACAGCCAAACATCACACAAGCATATCAGTTTCACGTAAAAAGATATTTTTAATATTTTTATCATAATGTCTGGCCAGAAGTGGCAAAATGCTTTGTCTAACAAAACTGTACCTAAAATCGATATTTCCAGAGATATTTTTACTTTTTCGTTAAAAACCGTTAAATTGTAATACTTTTCATTTCGAACTGATCTAGTAGCCATCACAAAAATCGTAAAGAATTAACGTGCCAATTCAAAAATAGAATAATATACAGATTGTTCCATTTGAAAAATTCACTTTGAAATGTCCTGAATCGATATTTGGTGGTTGTGTCGTTGTAGTACATCCCTTGTCTACACAGTTGCAAAATGTGGTCTTCTTCTGAAGCAAAGTGAGCTCTGTTGAATAGAGCTCCTATATTTATATGTATCGTCAGGAGGCGTGGCTTAGTTCCGGTGATGTCACATCGTCAGTGGACCGGAACATTGATTTCCATATCAATGGTAGCTGTAGTTCGGCGTCACGGTTGAAATTATTTGGATTTTTGTGTATTTCTATGACTTCTCTGTACCTTCTGGGAAAGTAGTGTCTCGTGACTGCCAGGCTTTTGGTCTCGTCAAATTTTATCCAGTGGACTGTTCCGCAACTGCAGACTTAGTGATGTTTTCCTTCTTTGTGGGCCTGATATGTTCCTTAAGCCTGGTATTAATATGTCTCTTGGTCTCTCATATGTAAACTTCTCCACAAGAACATTCAATGTTATAAACTCCTGGTGAATCAAGCTCTTCTGGTGGATCGTATTTAGGAAAGTGTTGTCCGATTTTTTGTTGTGCGTTGTAGATCACTTTGATGTTCTTTGTTAGCGCTTTTCCAATCCTGTCCGTGCAACCTTGTATATATGGTAGATAAATGGTCGCTGTGTATATCCTTTCTTCTTTCGTATTGACTATGCTCTGTTTATTGTCCTTGGGTCTATATCCATTTTTCTGTAGAGATTTCTTTAAAGTCTGGTATTCCTCTTGGAGATGTTCCTCTTCGCATATTTGTTTTGCCCTGTGTACCAATGTATTGATAACGGCCTGCTTCTGTGCTGGATGGTGGTGAGACTGCGCATTTAGATACCTACCGGTGTGTGTTGGTTTCCTGTATACTTTATGTCCTAATGTTCCATCATTTTTCTTGTATACGAGTACATCTAGAAACGGGAGCTCTCCATCTTTCTCAATTTCCATGGTAAATTTGATGTTTTGGTGAAGGTTATTAAGGTAGGTTTTGAAATTCTCCAGTTCTTTCCGTTCATGCTGCCAGATAATGAAGATGTCGTCCGCATATCTAAACCAACATTTAGATTTGAGGTCGTAGGTGTCCAGGGCGTGCATTTCAAATGCCTCCATGAAGATATTGGCCAGTGCTGGTGATAACGGTGGGCCCATTGCTGCCCCCTCGTTTTGTTTGTATAAGTGTCCATTGAACTGTAAGTATGCCAACTTTACACAAAGTTTTATCAGATCGGCTAGGTTGTTTTTCAGTCCGTTGTGTTGCAATTGTTCTCGGACTAACTCTATTGTTTCTTCAAGAGTGATGTTACATCAAAGCTGACTAGGATGTCTTCTCTTTTCACCCTGTGTTCTTTTATCTGTTCTATAAAGTGGTATAAGTTCTTGATGTGCTGTTCCGTCTGTCCAACCAATGGCTTTGGGATATCGGTTAGGTATCTTGCTAGAGTGTGTGTCGGTGAACCCACACCACGGGAGAGGTACATCCTCCTCGTGGATTTTCGGTAAACAGTACAGCTATGGTGTTCTTGATTCGGACAATATCAGTTTTTTCTGGGTCTTCTTTTGGGATGCAGGATTGCTTGATCGCGTCTGATATCTGCTTTTCGATTGTCTTGGTGGGATTTCTTGTTACTTGGAGATAGGCTGGGTCGTCTAATAGCTCTATTACTTTCTGTTGATAGTCTGTTGTATCTATTACTACAGTAGCATTTCCCTTGTCTGCTGATAAAACTGTCATGCTGGCGTTTTCTTTGTGTGTTTTTAGAGCTTGTCTTTTTTCTCTCGTTAAACCTTGTTCCGACCAAAATTTTCATATTTTTTCGAATAACTCGGCAACGCCACATCAAAAACCAAAAATCTGGAGGTCGTTGGAAAGGTAATTTTACGCTGAATTCAGGAATGTAAAAAGATATAGGGTGTTCCATTTAAAAAATGACCTCGAAGATGCTCCGCTGTAGCGAGTTACCCTGTATATTTTAAAATATTTTTATAATCCTGAGCCTTTTGACACTATACCACTTCCATAAAGAAATAATTTATATTTTTTATTTGGTTATCTTATGGTTAAGTACTAGAAGATGAGGTACTGGTTAACTAAAAGTATGACAACTATCAAGTCATGTTTTTTTTGTAAGAAAGTAATTCAACTTATTTCTATTAGTGGATTTTACAGATTATAATGTGAATAATTAAATTGCTTCCAGTAATTGTGAATGCGTAAAATATTTAATGAAATATTTGTAGTTTTCAGGATAGTGGGAATTTGATATAGAAACAAATCTCAAATGTATATGTTCTTATATATAATATAATAATAATTTCAAGACCATAAAACTTTCAATTAGAAATAGTTTGTAACCTAATTTAATACTCGTAATTTTGTTATAGTCTAGTATACTTTAACTTGGCGTGTGTATGTATGAGTTAATATTTCCGTACGATTTCGTTTTCTCCCATATTGTACACAAAGTTAAAGCAATAATCCAGAAACATTGTCTACATGGACAATATTTCTGGATCTTTGTGTACAAGAGAAAATGAAATATTTGTTTGTACACTACAAGTCTACCTAATTCTGTTATTCATTGCACTATACATCTTTATGCAGATGATACACAAATACTAAAGACATTTCAACCAACAGATGCGAATCGCGCATTGCAAGAAATTAACTTAGATTTAGGCAGAATATTTAATTGGTCGGAGGAACATGGACTAAGTCTAAATGCTAAGAAAAGCTGCTTTATAATAATAGGCACTAGTCATGTAAAAAATAAAGTTAATTTATATAATTTTACGACGTTGCACATAAATGGAATAGAAATACTGCAAAAAGATTCAGTTAGAAACTTAGGAGTAACAATAGATACAAGTCTCAACTTTGAGGAACATGTAATTAACAAGACGAGGGTACTCTATATGAAACTTAAATCGCTACATCACTTTAATTTTATATTCACTGAACCAATGAAATATAAGCTAGTTGAAGCACTTCTTTATCCACAGATTGACTACTGCTTAACGGTTTATTATAGTTAGTTAACACTAGAATTTAAAAATAAAATACAACTGGCGCAAAACTCTTGCATTCGTTTTGCATATGGTATTAGGAAATTTGATCATATAACGCCAGTATATAAGGATAACTCTATTTTAAAAATTGAATATAGATGGTTATTATCTTTTGGAGTATTTCTATTCAAAATATACATTAATAAAAAACCTGAATACTTGTTTGACTATATAGTTTTGAGACAAGAATTGCACAACCTCAACCTTAGAAACACAATAAGATTTGACATTCATAGGCACAATACCAGTAAATTTTAATCCTGCTTTGCGTATATGGCAATTAATTGGCTCAATAATGCAGAATTTTTTGATATGATGCAAAATAGGTCAGTAGAAAGGTTCAGGAAAATATACAGACAGCATATACTTATGATACAAAATAACCTATGATGTTTATATATACGTAATTTTATTTTATGCACGTTACGAAATTTCTATTTATTTATCAGTCTATGATAAGCATATTATTATGTATTATTGTTTGTTAGTTTTACAATTATTTGTGTTATATATTTCTATTTTTTCGTGGTGGCATGGAAGAACGTTTATACGAATTGTCACCTTTTGTGCTTGTATATTTATTATCTTGTATATATATATGACCACAATAAAGCACTATTCTATTAACTAAATATTAACTCATACATACACACGCCAAGTTAAAGTATACTAGACTCTACTGTAGATTAATATAAATACTTATGTATTTGATTCTTTACGCATATGTAATGTTGTACTTTGTTCCTTGCATTTCGTTTTTGGCATGTTGTATTTTGTAAAACTGTCCTGAACTGGAGTATTCTATTGGGCAATAAATCCTTTATTATTTTTATTAATTATTGGCATTTCCGCTAGATTAAAAAAATATATAGTGCATTCAGCAAATCATATTTGTCCTACATTATTTTTCTGGGCTGCTTTTGTTGGCTTTTACTTTTTTATAAACAATATTGAATTCAACAGAGTTTATTGTGTATTGTGTGTAGTTTATTGAGTATTTGCATACCTTGGTATTTAAATTTTATAAAAGTGATTAGTGTTTGTGATTTTAAGCACTTTTTCGGAGTGCTTAGTAATAGCGAGCACTTTACTATTAACAGTGTTTAGTGCTCGGAACAGCTCTGTCCCGAAATGACCTTGAAAACGTCGTCAAGATCAAAAACCAATACCATCGCTTTCTTTCCACCTCGACACCGAACAACTTTTATTTGAAACATTTTTTTTGAAAATGCGTTGGTCTTGAGATCAATTGCTATCTCGAGTTAAATGCCGCACTCTGTATAAATATACAGGGTGGGGCAATAGTGCGTCGGACCTCGATATCTCGAGTTCTATGATAGCTAGAAATTGCAAGTAAACTAGATAAAAAAGTCTATAACTGGAAATTATTTTCGAACATACAGGGCGATCCAAGAAGAAATTACAGGACCAAGTGCCTTATTTTTAATGGAATGCTATGTATATCAGTACATTTTTTGACGCCTCTTTCTAGGCTCTATTCATTCCTATATTAGTATTGAATATCTTCCAACCTCTTGGATGTAATGAATTTCTTTGTTGAAATAATGCAATCTGCAGATAGATATTAATAAAATCACCACAGTCACAATTATGGGTTTTAAGAAAAACTTATGTGAATACCAGTTACGAGACATCTGAATACCAGTTACGAGACATCTAATTAATGTTTTTGAACCATTTCCACTTCCTAAAAACGTACAGGGTGACCAAAAGTAATTTTTTTCAATTAAGATCTTTTTAAATTTAATTTTCTCAATTTTTTCAAATGGGACGCTCTCTATATTTTTCGACGATGTGATGTAGAAATGAAAAACGAACATTTTTTGTAAGTACTTCCCTAGGGCTAATTGCAACCAATTTTGTTTTATTGAGCAATAATTACAAAATTCAAAAATAAACCTAAAAAAAGAGGTTTCTTCAAATAACTCAGTAGAAGAAATTATAGTAAATGTTCCACATGTTGCCCATTTTGATTGACACACATCTCTATGCGCTTTTGAAATGAGGTTCCCACTATTCATAAAATTGCCGGTGTGATAGATGTAAAGGCAGTTATTATTATTTCCTTCATATTTAGTACTGTTGTTGGTGTGTCTCTATAAACAATTTCCTTCACGTATCCCCATAAAAAGAAATCCATTTTTGTAAGATCTGGGGATCTAGCAGGTCATTTAGTGGGTCCATTTCTTCCAATCCATTGATTAGGGTAGGTATTATTTAAGTGATCTCTAACTGCATTTAAATAATGTGGTGGATCACCATCTTGCTGAAACCACATCCTATTTCGAATTCTTCCTGGGAGATTTGCCAATAATTGTGGCAGAGTTTTCCAAAAAATGAAGATAAATAGCTCCAGTCAATGTACCATCAAAGAAATGTGGCCCTGTTACATGTTCTCCAATAATTCATTCCCAAACGTTTATAGACCATATGTGTTGGTTATCAACTTGCATAAAAAAGTTAAGATTTTCCGAAGCATAATAATGGAAATTGTGCCTACTAACTAATCCAGTTTTATGAAAAGTTGTCTCATCAAAGAATAAAACAGTATTGAAGAAGTTGACATCATGTTGCATTTGACCTCTGGCCCAATTACAAAATTGTAGGCGCTTTTGAAAATCGTCATCAGATAATTCCTGGTGCATTTGAATATGATATGCAGGAAACTTATTTCTATTTAAGATTCGACCCACAGACCGTCTACTTAATCCTACTAATGAGCTCACTTCTCTTTGACTAACATGGGGATTCTCAACCGTTGCCAGCACCACAGAAAACTCATTTTCTTCGTTCACAACACGTTTTATTCTTTCACTTTTTTATATTCGACATTTCCTGTTTCCAGAAATCTATCGATAAGGTTTTGGAAGCTGCTAACATCAGGAATCCTTCTTTCAGGATGACGTTGGTGATACATTGTTACATGGCCTATGTCCATTTAACAGTTTTATTTAAAAACTAGTGTTTTGTGGATAGTTAGCACGACCTGTATATTTTTTGGATTCAGTTTTTGCAGGTGAAACTGTTTCAACTAACAGAATTTTACATGTATAACTGCTAAACCATGTCACACTGTTTTATGTATTTAGTTTTATATCTTAGGAACTTAGTCCTGTTTTTCTATTAACACTATTAAGTATCTCATATCCGTTGTAATACAGCATTATTATCCCAGGAAACAATTTGTCTACAAAATTTAGTTACATCAGATATCTATCTTTCAATTTTTATATTTTTGTTTACTATGGAGTACATATGGTTATTTTCCTTACCTTCTCTCATTCTATGTATAGTAAATCATATAGAGATGTAATATATTTACTGACTTATCAATACGTTTTACTACTTATTTACATCTGTTAATATTTGTTGTTATGTATAAAATAGAAATTGCAAAGGCAAATCAGCTGGCATGGAAAATAAACTATTATTATAGATTCCTTTTATCGATTATATGCCACTACTTTAGTTGAGTATGGGAATCTACAAGGCAAGTTGGTACGCTTAACGCAACCACTGACAGATGGCCATACTGGTACTATTTTTATATTTTATAGCTTTCAATTTCAATAGGGAATTAGATTTCTCACATTTTTTTGGTAGCGTTGTTTTCCAGTAAACAGGACAAAAAGTTTACCTTATCAGTAAAACTCACCAGGAAGTCATTTGCTTGCAGCCTTTGTACTGATTCAAACATTATAATTTTTAACTGTGGACTTCAGTAATTGATATTACAATTTTTATATCCCAGTTACAAAGTGTTGAACATACAGGTAATTTCATTTCATTATACTCATTAAAATATTTTAATTAATCTTCAAATTTTGCCTTTGATATAATTTCAATTATTTTTAAAATAAATTTTGAATTCAAAATCAATTCTCTTTAATTTAATAAGTAGTTAAAATGCTATATGTACCACATGGTTTTAAAAATATTTTTCTCTTTCCTTTTAATTTTTTTGGCAATTTATAGTCTAAGAAATCAGCTAACTCGTGCATAGCTAATAATTACTATTGCATAGCTAAAATTACTTTTGTACTGCTAATCAGCTTACTTTTGTATAGCTTAAATTAATTTCCTGCAGCTTTTGTACAGCTAGCTTAATATTTCGTGCAGCTAATTTAAATATATTTTGTACAGCTAACTAGCTTATATTTGCATAGCTAACATTGCTTAAATTTTGCATAACTAACTTGCATAAATTTTGAATGTGCTTATATTTGGTTAAATTTCCTACAATTTCCACCCCATTCATTGAGAGACGTAAATTGCCAAGGAAAATTTAGAATTCTTGTAACAAGAGACAATTGTGGGCCTGGATTGCTGCCCCAGAACCAGCCACCTGAACCATAAACCCTCTAGGATACTGGTATCAATTTGTCTTTTATATAAATACATTTTTTTACATTTCAATTTGCCTCAAACCGATTTGTCTAATTTTTTTCATGTAATATATTTTGTCATTCATTTTAAACTATCTTTTTATTTTACCAACAATTTCAGTCTGATCTATAGCAGACTGGTTATTCGAGAAAAAGAGACAATTTTGCTTATTTTACTATAGATGGTGCCCAATTTAACATCAATTTTTCTTTGTCTCCTTTTCTCGAAATAAACAGAAATCTGTCGCTTATGCTGTACATGTCAGAAAGGGTAAATTTTTCCACTCTTACGAATGCTCTGGACCCACGGCTCTCTGCTCCGGCTTAAACCAGCTAGTCGTCCGCACATGTTGCCTCAATTCTTTCTCAAAAATAAATAATAAGAGAAAGGAGGTAACAACATTCTATTGGCAAGTAAACAATTTCTGTCTGACTCGTCCAAAACAAAAGTTATTCTAGAAATTCCCCTTTATTAAAATTCATATTGTAAAATTCCAAATATTTTAAATTCAATACAAATTGTAACGATCGATAAGTGTGATAAATGCTCCTTTGTATACGACAATTCATACCAAACTGAGGTTTTATTGCTTGTCGAATAACGAAAACAGCAAAGAAATGTACAAAAAAACATTACAGTAAAGGACCGGTTAAATACTATTTACCTATTTCAATGGATTGGAAGAAATGGTCCCACTAAATGGCCTCATTTCAAAATTGCATAAAGACGTATGTCAACTAAAATGGGCAACACGTCGAACACCTATTATACAGTTTTCTAATGAATTATTTGAGGGAACCGCTTTTTTTAAGTTTATTCTTGAATTTGACACTTATTTATTTATAAAACGAAAATGGTTGCAATTAGTCATAGGGAAGTACTTACAAAAAATATTCGTTTTTCATTTCTACATCGAAAAATATACAGGGTGATCCGTTTGAAAAAATTGAGAAATAACTTTTGTCCACCCTGTACATTTTTAGGAAATGAAAATGATCTAAAACATTAATTAGATGTTTCATAACTGGTATTCACATAAGTTTTTCTTAAAACCCATAATTGTGACTGTGGTGATTTTTATTAATATCTATCTGCAGACTGTATTATTTCAACAAAAAAATTCATTACATCCAAGTGGTTGGGAGATATTCAATGCTAATACAGGAATGAATAGAGCCTAGAAAGAGGCTTCAAAAAATGTACTGATATACATAGCATTCTATTTAAACAAAAAGGGCACTTGGTCCTGTAATTTCGTCTTGGCTCGCCCTGTATGTTCGAAAATCATTTCCAATTATAGACATTTTATCTAGTTTACTTGCAATTTTTTAAAAAATTTCTAGCTATCGCAGAATTGCCCCACGTATATCTTTTACAAAAATAGCAAATGAACGAGAGTAAACTGAAAGATTCATCGGACCATTTTACTGATAATTTTTCACTGCTTTTTTAAATTTATTTTAAATACGATTCCCATCGAAAAGTGTTGCAGAAAAATATTCACAGGATATTATGACCTTCTAATAAATGATGCCTCTCAAATGCATAATTCGCCACATGCTTTAGAGCATGTTGGGCATACATAATGTTAATGCACAACTGCCTATACAGTTTAATCAAATTTAAAAAATGTAGCATGATGAGAAAAATTATAATCACCGTGGAAAAAATCACGTAAAAACGAATTGTTCTGTATTCTAGCAAAATGGTAATCAAAAAGGTATTCGCAGTGGGCTATGTCAAAATATCGCAACTTGCAACAATATGAATTTAATATACTTAAATAAACGCGAGAGTTTGAATTTGGAGATAACTAAAGTAGGAAGTAATACATATATACCATAAAAAATGTGATCTGTATTTAATATTGTTCCTACTTATAATCAAGCGTAACGACATTGACTTTCAATAACAGAGTTGAACAATAAGAGCATCTCATTTTCATATTTTATCAATTTGAAGAGTATATCCTTAATTAATGGGCTTAATGGGGTGCAGCATGGTCAAATATCCATGTAGTGCACAGATTTTACCTTGATGTATTTATATCATCATGTATTTATTTAATCACAATTACATTCAATTAAAGAGGTACTTATCGTGGCTGTCATTGTTAATGATTTGCTAAATAAACAAATAAATAAATCCTCCGAAGATACGCTCATTGAAAAATAAGTAATCGTATAAAACAATAATTGTAAAGATAATTATGACAATAACTAAGTATTTACTTTCAGAACCAAATTTGCTATACAGGGTGATTCAAATAAAACTTAATAACAAAAAGAGGTATTTAATTTCTGTAAAGGCCAGTCGTTACATATTTTTGGTGGCTTTATTTTGTCGCTCAAATGTTGTCAATGAGAGTTGCGTCCGCGACGTCGCGACGCCGGAAATAAAATTTTCGATGACTGGAACTTGAAAGTATAATATTATTAAAGTTTGTTTAATTCTAAGTACTTTTTTTAGTATACACTTTTCTATTAAAATCAGTGGTTTTCAAGATAAATTGAAATAATATAAAGTCAAAGCTACGATGAGGAGTAATAACTCCGAAACACGTGTCTATAGCTGCATTGTTGTTTCTTTTTGCGGAGTAAGGCACTAACTCATTTGCTTTAATTATTTAACTTAATAAGCCCTCCATCTTTTATTTTGTATTTGCCAGGTGGAAACAGAGCAGTACACATAGGGCTCCTCGTACTGACTGCTCTCATTTGTGGTCCAAAATGTTACACATGAGGTATGAAAGTGCAAATAGAGTACTGTGTACTGTACTTTCCTACCTTTAATAGTTTTGCTCACCTAAAATGTATTCGCTAAGCTACGCTATTTCTATTTCTCTCTCATTGTTGTTTTGTATTCTTACATTCATTGTTGATCTATGATTTTTTTTTTAAAGCTTTTATTAAACTTGCAATGTTTGTTTGTTAGTTAGTTCTAATTAAGCTAGAGCTTTGAAATTTTGCACAAGTGTATAAGTCCGATGACAATACACTTTAACACTTTCATATAAAAAACACAAGATGGCGGCTTCAATATGGCGGACGACTGTATCGTTTATGATCGGATTCGATTCAAAATCGATATCTGGGAGTTTCCGAAACCGCAAACTCAAAAGTTAGAAATTCAAAACGGCGGGGATAATATGGCGGACGACTTTTGTCATTTATGGTCCAAATCGATCAAAATCGATATCTAGGGATTTTCGAGTTCGCCGACTACGAATTTCTAATCAAAAATGTAGTTCAAGATGGCGACTTCAAGATGGCGGACAACTTTATCGTTTATGATTTTCGACTCAAAATCAATATTTTTGGGGGTTTTCCAAATCGCCAATTGTGAATTCTTTGTCGAATTTAGAAATTCAAAATGGCGGCGCCAATATAGCGGACGACTGTTATCATTTATGGCCCAAATCGATCAAAAGCGATATCTGGGGGTTTTCGGGTTTGTCGATTACGAATTTCTAGTCAAAAATTTAGTTCAGGATGGCGACTTCAAGATGGCGGACGACTTTATCGTTTATGATCTTCGACTCAAAATCGATATCTGATGGTTTTCGAGATCGCCAATTATGAATTCTTTGTCAAAAATTTAGAAATTCAAAATGGCGGCGCCAATATGGCGGACTACTTTTGTCATTTATGGTCCAAATCGATCAAAATTAATAACTGGGGGTTTTCGGGGTCGCGGATTACGAATTTCTAGTCAAAAATTTAGTTCAAGATGGCAGACGACTTTACAGTTTATGATCCGATTCGTCTCAAAATCGATATTTGGGGATTACAGCACATCAAAACACTAACATGTAAAAAATAAAATTATATAAAAAATATTTTTGAAAAAAGCTTTTATTTAAATGCTCTAAAAAGTAGAAAATAAACTTTGAAGTGAATCAAACACATCATTTTGTTACATTATATAATTTTTTTATGATATAAAAGCTTGTCGCGAGCAATCTCCCTTACACAGGAAAATCTCGCGACAAGCTTTTATATAATAAAAAAAATTGTATAATGTAACAAAATGATGGGTTTGATTTACTTCAAAGTTTATTTTCTACTTTTTAGGGCATTTAAATAAAAGCTGTTTTTAAAGATATTTTTTCTTTAACTTTAACTTATTTAAGTGGAGCAACCGTATTAAGAGCATCAACCATATTATTAATAAACCGCGATGATACAACACTCACATTGCTATTATCATAGTCCCATTTTTTATTTATCAATATATTTGTCATCTCATCATAATTTATTTTTTCTCGAATGGTTTTGTGACAATTTTAATTTTTTTTCTTTCCTTTAACTTAATGTGTACAATTAAATGGCTGGTCATTGAGTAATTTTTTCTACAAATACATTTAATGTAGTCAGTACTTATTACAAGATCTATTAAACTACGTTGTATTTGTAACCCTCGTGAAGTCTTTTACAAATTGTTTACAACCAACATTTTCTACTAACATTTGGATATTTTTCTTTACAGTCAGTCTTTTTCCAGGTAATATAAAAGTTACGTAAAATTATTGTATTAACATTTTCTTCCTAGCAGACTCCAATCAATCAATCAATACAACTTTATTAGAAATTAAAATTTACATCTGCCGACCCCGAACCCACCCCGGGACCGACCGTGCAACCACGTTGCTCGTAATAGCGGATTGCAGTGTCGGGCGGAATAGGCCTGGTTCAGCTAAAAGACAAATAAAAACAGCTTAACCTAAACATCTTCCATCGCAGATGGATAAAATTAGGTCATAAAATGGGACATATCTAAAAAACAGACTTAACTAAACTTAAAAACTACACACATTTAAGAAACTTTTGCACTAAATACTTTTTTAAAATTTTGGTACTGGCGCAGACACCTCAGCATAAACTAGGAGCCTTCCGCGAGGTGTGGAAACGCCGGGCTGCGCATTGGCTAGCCTAAACTGTGGTTTTAAAAATGCTGATTAGCAGACTCCGGAGAAATATATTCTTCAGCTTATTAAGAACGTTCAATACAGTACTCTCAGTGAAAAAATAAAAGCTAAAGTTAGTCTGTTAGTCCTGGTGTGCTACCAGATGGTTCCCTTCTAGTAGATGGACAGAGGCAGTTATCGGGGGCAAGAATATTCCTAGAAGGCAGGGAAGTACAGGAGAGCTTTGCTCTAGGATCGTACACTACTGTCTTTCAGGCAGAGGTATATGCCATCCTAAAAGTGGCATATAAGGAAGAAACGAGGAACGGTACGGAACAAAATATTTGTATCTGTTCCGACAGCCAGGCAGCACTTCGGGCGGTCTGCTCTTCCAGGACGAGATCCCCCCTCGCCCAGGAGTGCGGAGATGCCCTAGAGGAACTTGCCAGGCACAAGGAAGTGAGCCTGATATGGGTTCCGGGATATACCGGGGTCTCAGGAAACGAGAGAGCCGATGAATTGGCTAGGCTCGGAGCCAGGGAGCCCTGTCTTGGCCCGCCCGGAGCCCATGTTGGGAACTACAAGGAAACATGTCGCTACGGCCCGCACGTGCAACATTGAGGGAACATTGGAGGCTGAGCATTGGCTGCAGATGGGCTCGAGACTTCGTAACGGGGCCGAACAAGTCAAGGGCGGCGGACTCTGAACCAATTGGTCGGAGTCCTAACTGGTCATTGCAGGCTCAGAAGACACCTATCACTGATAGGGGTTGAGGAAGATCCCACCTGCCCAAGATGCGGAAGTGATGAAGAAACATCGTTTCACTTCTTGGGACAATGTGAAGCGTTTGGGTGCCTGAGGTATGAACTCTTCGGCGCCACAACGCTCCCAAAAGAGGAAATGGATTCTCTCGAATGGAAACATGTCCTGACCTTCATTGGAAGATCAGGAAGGTATCAAGAGGGAGTAGGAGGTCGAGTAGAAGTGAACTGTTGAGGGGACGTCAGGGGGTCGGTAAAAAGGGCCCATTTGTGGCCTACTTGCCAGGCACCAGGCCTCCCCCAACAATTACTATTACTACTAGTCTGATATACTTTAACATTTTTCACTCAGAACAAATGGCTATTTTATTAATTTCTCAGAGGACGGAGAGCTCCACAACCGAAAAAGAAATGAGACTGCTGTTGTGTTTAGGAACGAAAGAATAAAAAGAAATCGTCTTAAAAATGGGATGACCGAAATATTAATAAATAAACTGTTTAAAAAACAAGACACTAATTGAATTCCACTTACATTGGCCACTCTTCTTTAATTAAAACTACATAGATAGCTCTTGAGAAAGTCGATTCAGAATAATTTCTACATAAAAAAATTAACTAGTTTTATATCTTTTAAAATGCAATATTATGTAAAATAGTTATGCAAGAGTATTGGGCATGATCCGATCAACTATTATTCAAAGCAGGAACATAACATTAAAATAACTAAACGGACCCAAATATTACCAGTATCATAAGAGTCCATTGGCCTAGTAATCTTGTAAATCCGTAGAAGGCCATTTTAAGCATGTTTATTAATTATATATTATGCAGTCTGCTTTTTAACAGGCGGAGGTCACGTAAAATGTGTTGCTGATAAACCAACAATAAAAAAATTTTGCTGCCCATAAAATTGTAACATTTTAACTAAATACCTGATCCTAGACATGTAAAAACAAATTTAGGTATGATTCATGTCAAAGCATTTACAAGGAAGTAGTATTTTGTATTACGCTAACAGTAACCTTAAAATAGTTATTGTATAGCCCAAGAACTAGACGTGACGCACCAATCAGGGGGCGACATGAAAACTTTGATGAAGTTCAGAACTTAAGGGGAAAATCGAAAAGTAGATCTTGGAAGATTCACTGAAAGAAATTCTCGCAACTCGTTTAGTAGTTCAGTCATCACATCACCGTGGAAGAAAATAACTTAGGATTGATTTTTTTATCTAAACCTCTATTTTAAGAATATCCTGAGTTTGTAATCTTTAAAAAGTGTGATAAAATTTCAAGGTCCAAACGCGGGGGGCCTGGTGTCCTAATAATAATAATAAAAGTAGTTTATTTATCCATAGATAATATAAATACAAGAGAAAAATATAATGCCACAAGAAAAAAATAAAGTATATACAATATTCACTAATAACTTAACTTTATGGTTCACATAATACATAAAAAAATACATAAAACAAATCCTAATTTAAATGCAGTGTAGTATCGTGTATAAAACATAATAATTTAGACTTAAACTCTTTAACTGTTGTACTGGACTTAATTACGTGAGGTAGAAGATTGAATTGTACAACTCCTTTGTGAAATATACTGTGCATTGTGCTGCTCTTAGATATTCTTTTAACATAAAAGTTGCTAGTATTAGCCATCCGTGTATTACGTAGGTGTATATCAGTAACAGGCAGCAATTGCCTACTAAGATAATCAGGCAAAGTACCATTGATCAATTTAAAAATAAAAGTCATAGTTTGAAAGTAATAAAACTGTTTTACATTAATCCAATTTAATATGCTTAGCATCAGCTGACTGCTTTAAAATCTATTACATCCCAAAATTATTCGCATTACCTTATTTTGGAGAACCTGCAACCTACTAAAATTTGTAGAACTTACATAAATCACTGAGCCACAGTAGAGGAAATGGGGCATAATAAAGAATTATAAACTGTTAACCTTGTATTCACTGATATAAAAGGAGACACCCTGCTAAAAAAATAATTTTCTTGCCAATCTTTTAACCTCTCCACAATAAAATTGTGAGGTTACTAAAATTGGTTCAAAAATGAAAATTGAGATAACATCAAATCTTTACGTTTTGAGGTCCTAGGAACCCAAAAAAGTGGTTTTTGAAAAATGTCTGTGTGTGTGTGTGTGTGTATGTGTGTTAGCACGATAGCGCCGAAACTACTGAACGGCTTTGAATGAAACTTTGCGTGTGCGTTTCTTTAATGTCCCAGAAGATCTTAAAAGGTTTTGGTTGAGATCGGATTACGTTTAGTGCCATTTTGACGCAACAAGTTGTTTATTTTATAATTACTTTCAATTTGCAATGGAACCATTGAAAAGCAGTTAAAATTCTGATTTCAACGATATATCACACTTACACCCTTTCGATTTGGTTTCCGTGAAAAAAATTAAAAACAAAGCAAATATGGCATAGATCGCATTTCGCATGACATGATCCGCGTAGCCGTTACGTCGTGAAACTCGTCACATCACGTGTCAATTCACGTGTGAGGGTTTCTTCACTGCTCTAGAAGTAGAGCGGATTACGTTTAGTGCCGTTTTTAAATATATATACAGAAAAATCGAAGAATTAAACTACAAATATTCCTCTAAAATCTAGTAAAATTACTGAAATGCTAATGTTTGATTTAACAAAGACAGCCGCGAGCGATCGGATTGCAATGAGCAAATTTTTATGATTGTCATTGTCATCGTTTGTCATCCGATAAAGTTGGTGTTATGTCATGTTAATAAGATTTCGGCACATTTGTAACTTTTAGTGGATTGTCACAAACTTTAAAGGTAGATGTAATAATATCAATATCACATACTTTCTGTACTTTCGTTGGAGAATTTATCATAGATTATCACTTTACCAATTTTCAGTTTGTTGCTTTACAAATCTGTAGTATTTAGGATAACTAGACTTTCTTAGTCGTTCAAGTGATGTTAAAGTTGTTAATATCCTAATAGTATATTATTCAACGAACGATAATGTACGTAATAACTCGCATAGATGATTGTAAATTCATTAAGTTGAGGGTTTTTTTAGTGCCCCAGAAGATCTGAAAAGGTTTTGGATGAGATCGGATTACATTTAGTGCCGTTTTGTCACATAATTTAATGCTCTTTTCGGCTTCAAAGATCCACCGAGTGGGGAGGTTCCAGCCGCTTCCAGTAGCTGCCGATTTTTTTGATATATAGTCGATATGTTTATTAAACTTTAGTTCCCGGTCAATTATTAGTCCTAAATATTTAATTTCTTGAACAAGCTCAACATTTTCATTATTTATTTCAACACCAAAATTTAAATTGATAAATCTATTGTACAAATAATTGTTACCTACAAACATGTATTTAGATTTTAGTTCATTTACTTTTAGTTTATTCATTTTAAATTTCCCTGTGAGCAGACCTAATTCTAAATTTACAGTAGTTACAATCGCTTCAAAATTTGTATTTTCATAATAGATAAGAGTGTCATCAGCAAAAAGGTGGACTTTACATTTCTGTAGCACATTGCCAAGATCATTGATATAAAGAATAAATAACAGGGGGCCAAGAACACTGCCTTGAGGGACCCCAAAGTTGTTTATTTTTGGCTCAGATAAATTGCCATTAACTTTTGTTATTTGATACCTATTTGTTATATAACTTTCTAGCCATTCTATGACAGTGTGGTTAAATCCATACTTTTTTTAGTTTTAATATTAATATGTTACGGTCAATTGTTTGAAACGCTCGCTTAAGATCCCAATCCCTGGCTTATCAAGCAACTGCTTCCACTCCGAAAGTACCAACTGTAGTGCGGTTTCACATGAATGTTTACCACGAAAACCCGATTGATATGTACATAAGATGTTATTTGAGTTTATGTAATCAACTACTTGATCGTAAACGGTTAATTCTAAGATTTTTTCACAAAATGGCAACATATTTACTGGTCTCAATTGTTCTACTAAATTAGTATTAACTATTTTCGGAATTGGTACAACGCTGGAGCGGAGTCCCAGCTCAACTTGGGCCATTTCTACCTTTTGCTAACCAAATTTTTAAACAATTATCTAGGCTCTCCTAATTAACGGATTTTAATATCTCAAAATGGATTTGAAAACTTGAGTGCTCTTTTATATGTCAAAAAATTTTCAGCTTTTTAAATGCTTTAGTTTAGCATTTTGAAAATTTGCAAATTCTTTGCAAAATTATTATGCAAAAACTAAAAGTTCTATCTTGATAAAATTTGTTGGAAAGATTTATCATATTAAGAAGTTTTCTTTAGTCAAGTATGAAGATTTTACGTATAATATAAATATTTGAAAAAAATTCCACAAATAACTTTCTATTTGAAAATTTTTTTGCGACTTTACTATTTTTGCAGTAAAAAAAATGAATTTTTGGATTTGCAACCAACTGTGTCTTATTTAAAATTTAATTACAAAACTTTTTGATTTGCATAGCTGTTCTCTAAAAGCAATAGTTACTGAGATATATGAAAAAATAAGAAGAAAGAACGGAATTTTTTCACGTTCCGTTTAATAAAAAATTACGCCCACGTTTTCAAACTAGCGCATAGTGGAATTATCATTCCTTATGATTTTTAAGAGCAATTAAACAAAAAATCTGCCATACTACCCAATTCACCCAACCCAAAGCAAATACCGCCTGGGCTATTAATATCATACATGAAAGAAGTTCAAAGCCAAGTTAAAGTACAAACAATTTCCTGTAACTGGAAAAACTTCTCTAGAACTTAAAACCTCTTAACGTGGACTATTTTACATTTTACGAGCATCCAGTATAAAAAATGAGTTAAACTAAAATAATATGACAGCAGAAATAGCCGAGGTGGGCCGCTGGTTGTGTATAAATGTTAACCATAATGATATTATATTATGTGGAAAAGCTTAGGTTGTATCAACAGAAAAAGAAGGTAAGGTAACAAATGTATTAGCCAGTATAGTTAATCCCACGTGGGTTATTTTTATTATAATATAGTACCAAGTATCCGTCTCATACATTAATTTCAACAAAGATAATATATATTCCAAGAAATGAGGATATGTACCAGTTTAATATTGATCAAATTGATTGGTATGTGACCTTGATATTGTAATTAATTGGATCAAATAATAAAATATTACGAAGTTACGTCAGATTCTACCTAGCTGTTTTTGTAAATTAATAAAAAAGCTGTTAGACGCATATCATGAAATTATATTTTGGTATGTCCTAATAGTCTACTAAATTCAGAGGAGTAATTGCGAAATTCCTTTTTTATAATAATAATAATAGGTAGGTAGTTGCAGTTTTTGTCAAGAAGAAACTTATTATTTCTATTGAAATACATACTGGGTGGCATGTTCAAAAAATAAGTAAGAATCTACTAAGAAAAATAACATTTGGAACGTTGTTGACATCATTGTCAAAGAAGGGAACCAACAAGTTTTTTCCGTCTTATTTCTTGGTAGGCAAATATTAAACAATTGCATTATTTAGGAATTGCAGTCGCATTGCTGGGAATTTACAAAAATATTTCTAATAATTGAAATGGAAGGGGATGGTCATGGAAAGGGGGAGGCAGAGATCGAAGTTCACTCCCCGGTACTTGCCATTTAACTCATACTGGATTGAATGGAAAGATATTCAACGATGTTAATGAAATCAATGTACAAGTTTTATAGGTAAGGGTGTCGAATAAATTGAACTGAACGTGAACTTGAAATAAAATAAAATACGAATATATGATGTGACTATTCGTTGAGAGATATGGGCGCCAGTACCAATGCTTGCAGCTTTTAGAAGTAACGTGTCACGCCTTTAGCTACAAAAGAGTACTTCCTAATGTACAGTTGCAAACAATATTACTTAAACAAAACTATCCTTCGTTCCTGTAAACTTTAAACAAAAGTGTAATATACCAAAGCTTTTATTCCACTGACTATTGCCTACATCAGGGACTCCTTCCCCGAAATACCTTATAAGAATTCGAACCACAACCTAATATTCATGGATGAAGCCTATACTATGTGGTAATTCATTATCACTGAAATGAGGAACACACTAATGTTTTTTACCATTATATTTATAAAGTGTTGTGACTGCAGCTTCAACCTTACGTCATTATCAAACAATGATTAAAAAAAGAATGAAATACAGGAATTTTAAAGCCTAACCAAATAGGTTACAAAACAGGAAATGCTAATTGGGCGGGATCCTTAATATAAATAGAGGTATAATTATATTTTACAATAGAATTTATGTCCTTCCTAGATAATATAAACATTCAATTTCCAACCAATTTGACAACTCTGCTATGCAGCAACAATAAAGATGTATTTGACAGATTAGTAAAATTCCTTGGCAAAGTTAAAATTAATGTTTAAATTAATCCCAAAACTCACGAAAATATATTCTGTGGCTGATGGAATTCTCCAATGCCAAACACACACGCACATTTTACAATTACCTAGATGGGTTACATCCTTTTTGTCGCGGCAAACAGAGGTGAATATAAAATATCTAATTGATCGTTTAACAAGTTAAAATTGTTATTATGGTTGAGTTTATAAATTTCTAGGGCTTTCAGTAAATTAAGCTTAACATCTGCAAGATGCAGGATTTACATACTGTTGATTTCTGGGAAATTGTGGCCGCTATCTAGCAAATGATTTGCGAATGTGGAATCTGCTTTTTGTAGTCTAAAGGATCTCTCATGTTCTAGATATCTTGTTCTAAAGTTACGTCCACTTTGTCCTATGTATATACTATTGCACTCTGTGCATTTTAATTCATAAACTCCAGATTTTTTATATTTGTTAGTTTTGTCTTTGGCATTATATATAAGGTTCGATAATTTTTTTGAAATTTAAACGCTACATTGATATCATTAGTTGAGATCGTGTAGTAGTTATTCAGCACTTCAGAATTAACCAAAATACTTTTTAGCATATTCACTATAAAATGTACTTTTGAAATATTTATTAATAAATTAGAATAAGCCATAAAGTTAAATCAATAAAAAATTCTACATTGTTTCTAAATTTAATTTTATTATTTCTATTAAATAGATTTGTCATTTAGCGTGTATAAAGGATATAAAGTTTCATATTTCAATCACAATTTGTAACCGCGTTGGAAATAAACTTCATTCAAATGAACCTATATGGGAATAATGCTGAATAAGTATTTATAAATCATATAAATAGTCCAGAATTGAGACATAAATTATTCATTGGTATACAGTCCATCAAGAAGCCAACTACTCGACCCATCTTCTTCATCATGAGCCGGTAAGACTTTTTTTATTTTTTTTTATATTATTTTTTTCTTGAACTTATCTGTTTTGTTTCATATTTAACTTATAATAAATATTCGTTATACTTGTTTAAATGATTATTTCACTTCATCTCATAAAATAAAACCTCTCCATACCAAGCAGCCCTTTATACGACCAGCGGTCGTGACATGTGGTGGAGGCGCCGGGCATCGAACCCGGGGCCTTAATAGAAATGATAAAATTAAATTTAGAAACAATGTAGAATTTTTTATTGATTTAACTTTATGGCTTATTCTAATTTACTAATAAATATTTGAAAAATACATTTTATAGTGAATATGCTAAAAAGTATTTTGGTTAATTCTGAAGTGCTGAATAACTACTACACGACAATACTCTCTCAACTAATGATACTTGCATATTTTCGGCGACTTTCCTCTTTTAATTTTGGATATATTAATTTAAATGTTGAACCCCTTTTGTTTTTTATTTATAAGTTTGGAGATTACTAGTATGGGGAAACCATTATTTTTGGCTATATTTTTAATTGTATCATATTCTTTTTCCTTATCTGTTTCTGACAAAGGTAACGAAAATGCTCTGTATAGCATTGAGTTATATGCAACTAATTTGTGTGATAGAGGGTGAGTCATATGGGATAGTAATATCTGTAAAGGTAGTTTTGCGAAAAATGTCGATCTCGAAATAGTTATTTGTTTAACTAGGTAGCAAAATATTAGATTGACTGCCGCGGCTGATAACTCAGCCAAGGCAGTCAATCTATTTTCCTGCTGAGTTGAACATATAATTTTTTCGCCGATTGTGTAAATATATTCTAAAATAATTAATTAAAATAATTCATGTCAATCAGCAAAGTGTCACTTTCTCTGCCTAGGTAGGAAAGTGCTCACTTTCCTGCCTAGATGAGCACTTTCCTGCCTAGGCAGGGAAAGTGACACTTTGCTGATTGACGTTAGTCATCAAAGTTAGTACTTTGCTATGTCAAGAAAGGTTATTTTATTATTGAATTCTGTTTCTAACGTGAATTGGGGTGTAAATTGTTAATAATGTTCAAAAATGTATGTAGCCGTCTATTAGTGCGTCTAAAGCATGCTAAAATGTCATCTACATATCTGTACCAAAAATGAATATGGCGTTTAACCAGACTACAACCAACAGCTACTCTCCGCAGTCTGCAAGTGGTGTGGGACGACTGGCACGAGAGCTCCTTTAAGTAGGATCAGTCTTTCGGCTGGTGTTTGGCTTTTGGGCCTTTTGATAGTAATTTTATTTTTTGCTCATTAATTCTTTAAATCATTGTTTGATAATGACGTAAGGTCGATACTTCAGTCACAATACTTTGTAAATATAGTAGTAAAAACATAGTAGTGTGTTCCTCATTTCAGTCTAAAATAATAACCTAAAACAAAGTGATTACGCCGAAGCAGGGCACAACAAACCCCCAACTCAATTCTCTGGTCTCTCCCGAACCCGATCCACAAGGAAACACCCTGAGATTCGAAGCTAGCTCAAGACTGCTACTTCTAAAAGCTACAAGAATTGGTACTGGGGTCCATATCTCTCATCGACCAAGTTGTACCAAAACTCCTGACGACGTCCACCATAAGGGCGAAATCTTCTCATCAGAATACCAGTCCTGTTGACAGCACCACCATTGACGTTACACAATACTTATTAATAATATTTTTTAAACTTAATACTTTTATATAGTACCTTCAAAAGAGCATTGATGTAAACAGCTAGGTAATTTCCTAATAGTGTGGAAGTTTTGCTTGTATAATTCCTAAATTGTATATTCCTTTAGGACTTTTATTTATCAGGCAATTAAATTTAAATAAGATAATTTATGTTAATGTGTGTTTTTCATATTTGACTCTTCATGACCTGTAGTATTTTATTGACTTTACTAGGATTATGTCCAAACAACTTACAACTTTTTAACGTTGTTTGCTATTTACATTTTTATTAACGTATCAAAGCATGGCGGTATATTTTTTAATCTATCAATGAAACTGTTATTAATATCATAAGCAGGCAATTAATGTGCCATCAGTCTTGTTGTGGGGCAGCTCTTTATACCGGAAACCATGGAATCCCAATAGATTTGATTCAACCTGTATAAACATTACTTACAGAATATATATAATCAAAAAACAATTGTTACTAAATTTCAAAAATCAGGAAATATGTAGGTCGTAATTTACATGAATCAAAATTAATTGACAAGAAGTCTATAATGTATTAAAATGCGGGAACCCCAGCTATCAACATATGAAAATTTAATTGGCTTAGCCGAAGTGCACGGGAATTCAATTTTTTGCTTAGAGATAAAGTTGGCACTTTGTATAAATAGAATAATCGAAAGTGCTATTTAATGAGTACAAACAAGAAACCGCGTTGATCGCTCCGTATAGCATGGCAAAATATATCTTGAATTTAATGCTAGAACTGATACAAATAGCTTTTGGAATATTCAAGAGAATCTGAAAGTTTCACTAAGTTTACTAATCCAAATCAATTAAACAGTCTATTTATTAATAAGCTTCCTAAACCAACATAACCGGAGGCTAATGAAATAAATTGGCACTTACGAACACCATAAGTATCCCAATGTTTCAATGTTTTTAATTTTACTACGATATCTGCAAGAAGAGTTAAAATAGTTTTAAGTCAACTAAAATCTAGTGCAACGAGCGCTGATTTAATTTCCCAGACCTAGCGACATATTTTACATTTATCATAGACATATACTTAATAATACAAAGATTTACTGAGGCTCAGAAAGACTCCAATGTCATACCATTTCTAAAAAATATCAGCTACTCTCACTTTAGGACAGTTAGTGTATTGTCTACTATAAAGTACCAAGCTTTCGAATTAATCAATATCACTGAATAAAACCGTTATTTATTTATTTATTCTACATCGAAACATTTACTAAACTCTACTTTTAAAAGTTTTTCATAAAGTTACTAAATAAAACTTGAAATTTAATTTTCGCAAAAAGGGAACAAACCTAAAACCCATATATTCTCGCATAAGACTTTATTTGGGAAGGACGCGATTGGGTAATCATTAATTAAAATCTAATGGACTGAGACATAGGTAGGAAAAATCTTAAAACCCCAATATCCTCGCATCATTTCTAAAAAAATAAGGGAAGCGGAGTTAGGATACTTTCAGTGCACCTAGAAACTTGAAAATTAGGACACAAATAACATTTAAAGCAAAACTAAACGAAAATTTTCTAAATTCCCAATATACATCATACTTCAAAAATTGGTCAAAGGATACTTTTAGTGCATCATGTAATATTCATATATGATAACTACAAAAATCGAGGAAGAACCTATAGAAGGGCTTTTGAAACTTTAGATAATGTAGGGTTCTTCTATTGAAACCTATTGGTTTCTTCCCACTAGAATTTTGGAACATGGAACACATAGTTTAGGAGCAACTGAGGAAAAACCTATAACGCCAATATTCCCAAAATATTCTTCAAAAGGGCAGAAAGGTTGAGTAAGCAGGAATCAAAACCTACAGGAAAAAACTGCACAACGGTTACCTACAAATGAAGAAAATGAATATCATGTACGAGCAAAAATTGCTTTAGAGAAACTAACGATCGATAAAATTCTCTAAAACGGAATTAAAATATTGAAATCTTGCCACAATCATATTAGATAAAGATATATATAAAATATTACGACCTAAAGCCAGGCCAAGCAAACGAGGTCCCAGATCCTACAAATCCTTGTAGTGAGAGCGAACAATAAAAAGGACGAGTAAAAACATACAGTTTATTATAAAAATCAGCAAATACAGTACAGTTGTGGCCAGTGAATATGAGGCACCAAAATTTGTACAATTTAAAATGGGCTTTTATTAACGACAACCGTATGTCAACCTGGCGTCAACGCTCCATGCCGCCAAAGCACAGCCCCTATTACAACACTAAAACATCACAAAAATCGAATTCAAGAGTTACCTCATATTCACTGGCCAAAACTGTACAATGAAAAGTAAACATCTTACAATAAATACCAAGACTTCAGTAAAGTCTAGGGGTTTTAAGCTAACGCTATGGAAAAGAATAATTAATTTAAACAATTTTACAGTACAAATGATATATAATATATGCAGGAATTACTTAGCTTTTACAAAATTCGCAGTGTCCAGGCGCTTTAGACTTGGAGGTTATTGATCGAGGTCCTCAGAGGTTATAGAAATCTTCACGGCATAATTAAATAAGGTCGTAAAGGGTAAATCATATACAAAAAACGTGTACCAAGGAATAGCAGATGATCCAAAAGTTCTAACTCAAAATCTAGCTGTGCCAAATCGAAATCTGGCCTTCCCAAAATCGTCTATAATTAAAGTTACAAGAGTCTGAAAATTAACCTTTAATGTGAGCGCGTGTCTATAATAAATCAAAGAAATTACTTGCCCAGAATACTACTTCTGGACGAACTTGCTAATTAATCCCAATAAATCGAAATTTCAATTAAACAAACCAAAATATTAATTGAAAATTAGGTTAAATTTAGTTTTTGACCCGGTATCAAACCGACAAGCAACCACGTGCCTAAATAAATCCCTAGCAAAGTTTTCAACTCAATTTCTTGATTTAAAAACAAAGTATTGAGGGAGCAATTTGAGTGATATTTATAATCATTTTTAAATCACAAAAACAAGAGGAAATGACCTAAACTGACAGTTAGACAATACGGTTGTCAAGAGTACCAACTTGTGAAATGTTAAAAACTAAATCGATTATTATAGACTTTCGATCATTAACTATCTTTACACTATCATTTTGTAGACAATTACTAATAGTTTGACCGCAATTCCATTTTTAGTTCAAATTTCACAAAATTTTCAAAATTTTTCCCAATTTGCCCAAAAGATCGAACGATTTTTTTTTTAAACAAAATGAAGGTATTCTTATGTACTTTCACATGATGTACTGAAAAATAACTTTTTTTTAAATTGAGCCGATTATGTGTCATTTTTGGTACATACATGCGCGCGGCGATTTCCCGTTATTTCCGGTATTATACGTATGCGCGTACAAGTATATGTGTAATTATTCATTATAAAAATTAAAATATTAATAATAATGTGATTCTGGGCAAGTTTTAAATATTTAGATAAAAAAGAACTTTCGTAGGTAAGATATATTATACATTTTTTGGAAAATTCACTTGATTTTTATTCAACTTTTTACAAATATTGACTATTATTTTATTTTATTCATGTTTTCTTTTTCTAGTAGTTGTATTAGATGTGTTACTGCAAGAAGTGTCTACTTCCGAATTTGTAACTGAAGTTTGGAATATTTCTCCACCCTCGTCATCGCTAAAGTCGTATACATCTGTGATATTCTCTGAAGTACCAAAATTGACAGGATTTTGGATGGCAGCAAACAACAGATAATGAAGTGATGCCGATAAGGACTGATAAAGCTCATCTTCCTAATGAATTACTCAATATAATTGCTTCTGATTGTATGATCGTTTGCAAAACTAAACGTTGCTCATGCAAAATCATTGGCGTCACATGCAGTAATTTAAGCCACAATGGAAGAAATACTTTGTGTCAAAATGCAGATAATATTGTTGATGAGCAATTAGAAATTAGTCCTGATAATTATGATATTGAAGATTTCGAAAAAGATGATAATTATGAATAAGGTGCCTGTACTTCAGAGAATATCTCAGGCGTATACGATTTTAGCGATGACGGGCGTGAAGAAATATTCCAACTCCAGTTGCCGATTCGGAAGTAGACACTTCTTATAGTAGTAGTACATCTAATACAATTACTAGAAAAAGAAAACATGAATAAAATAATAATAAAAATATGTAAAAAGTTTAATAAAAATCAAGTGAATTTTCGAGAAAAAAATTATATCTTACCTTCGAGGTTTTTTTATCTAAATATTTAAAAATATATAAGAACTTTGTGCGGGCTGCCTTGAAAAACTCATCCAACCTCGCATGGGTGCAACCATAATCAGACACAACATTCACTACGTACTTTTTGTTAAGTACAAAGCTGGCAAGGTGTGCAAAAACTCCCGAACAACATGGATGGCGGAGGGCAAGCACAGGACTAATCTCAACACGGATCACAAGGCAACCGGCTCCAGAAATCCTTTTTAAGAGCATTTTGTGCAGATTCCAGAAAGATGTGGAGCAGCTTGTGGTTGCCGTAAAGCAGGATTAAATGCTGCTTACTCTCTTGCACTGCAACGGGACGTCCTGTGAGAATATTTCCTACCAACTTTTGGATGACGAAAATGACGAAAGCGACGCTGCAGAACATCTCGATCAGCACGGTTTTAGTGACCCTACTTCAGAATTGATGCCTGAAGATGATGAGAGTGAAAGTGAGTCTGGTATGCATCATAATAAGCGACGCAAGGCGAATTAAACCTCGATTTAGGCTGTGGATTAGGCTTATTGAGGATACCACATAAAAAAAACCGCACCGATCAATTATACCTCAAGGGTGGTGTGGAAACGAGTTGAAAGTAATATATTTTATATCGTGTATGCAAAAATATAACACATTTGTCGATTATATATAAACATATGTGACCGCTTAGCATGAAGAAGGGATACTACATTAAACCTATTTATGAGACGAGGTCGAGTATAATTAAAAAATCAACATATTTGAGTAGGCCGCGGCGCGCTTCAAAAAATCATATCTTTTGTTGTGTACGGCCAAATCTTACAAATCAGACATCATAAGACTCAAAAAAGATTGCTCTTTCATTAAATAATATTGGGGAATTGATCTTCGTACTAATCCGCAATGAAAATGTGCTTTTTTGAAAATTGCAAATAAACCCCCAAATTTGGCGCACTGTAACTCGGAAACTATTGGTCGCAGACAAGAATTTATTAGATCAAAAGATGCAGAATTTTATAGTCTATATTTTTTCGATATCACTCCAAATAACGACGCTATTCCTCAAAAAGTGCGGCGATGCACAGTTTTCCATCTCCCTCCCCTCGAGCGACACCCCCCCTCGCAAACTTAGGTGTACCATTACGAGGCCTATGTCTACTATCCTGCCAAATTTCATTTCAGTCTGACCTTTTGTAAGTCAAACCCCCTTTTTAATACCCATTGCCTGGATTATACTTGAATATCCATACAAATTTATCAACATTAACTAAGATACTAATAATAATAAGTAAAAGGAAGGCAGTTATTATCTACTTCTTAGAACAGTTGAGTTTTTACGTTGATTTAATGGGATTTATTTATTTAAAGTTTATTAACATTTTCGTATAATATATTCGAATTTTCTGTTGAACGAAATTTTCCATAAGAAATTCAAAGTACGCTTCATATAAAGTTTCTGGGTCTCATTAGCTAGCACTAGTCGAATAAATTAAAACAGGTTTTGAAATATGAACTAACGAAGATCGGATGCAGATTTACTTGTTTACATGGGTTCGTGATCTAACATGAACGTCAAAACCGCCAAATACGCAAGTTATACAATTATATATTATATAATGAATAAAGATAATTATTAGGTGATTTTGTTTTATTTCCAGAAAGGGTATTTATTAATACGTTTAAAAATAAATTAGTACGTATACATATTAATCAGCTCAAGAATGGGATTCCCGCAAAAGATATATTTATCCACGTATAAACAGGTTATAAGGCAAAACTCATTTTTAGTTTTATGAGAAGGAATAAATAAACCGTAAGTGAGATTTTACGACTGGATCAACAGAATCCCCTTGATGCTACGAAAACCTAATTATGCGGTTCCGCATTAGCATATCTACATATTTATAAGAGTGTAATTATAAACAGTTAATTTTGAGGGTAATTGTAAATTCAACGTGCCCAAAATTACGGTTAGCAAAGCGTTTTAAAAATGTTCGTGTATATTTCAATAGTAGTATGCTCGCAGTTAATAATAATAATAACAATATAAAACGCACTATTGAACGTAGCTCAGTTAACACTATTCTTCTACTAAACTGGTTTTAATGGGATATACAGCTTAACTGACATCAATAAAGCCTGGCTATATTCTTCGACAAATTTTAAATACGTTTTGGATTTAACGTGCCCCATTAAAAATTGTACTGTTCCCCATGTATCTTGTCAAAACTGGATAAATCTTGATATCGTAAAAGAAACTGAAGAACTAAAAACCTATGTTGGCTTAGCAAGAATAGTAATATTGATGAATATAAAAAGAAATATCAGATCGCCAAAAAACTGTTTTCTGAAAAAAATCACACGGCTAAAAATAATTTCTTTAAGAAGAAAATTATAAATTCAGTTAATTACAGTAAAACCATTTGGCGAATGGTAAATTCCAACGTTAGTAGGATAAAACAAAAGATTAGCCCCTCTATAATAACGTCTGACACACCAATTGCAACAGAACCATTGGAAATATGCAGTACTTTCTGTGAATATGACACCATTAGCGTTGAGCAATTGCAAGCAATTAATTTTTGGTGTGAGTACAATATCTCTTATCTCTATATTATCTATATTTTCTCCATTTCGAGTGCTCAACGTTGCATGTGGATCCTGAGGAGCTGCTTCTTCACCTGCATTTTTCATCCTACATCCTGCTGGACGACCACAACTAAAGGTAGGTCGAAACCATTCGAATAACACGTTTTTTTTCGCAATTTGCTATTTTCATGACTGTGGATTTCTCATTACAGTCCACTTCGAAAAATCTCCTAAATCTCCAGGTATTTTCACTTGCACAAAATTTAGACCCAAATCATATTGACTGCACTCTTCCGGATTCAATTGGTAGTTCTATTTTTGTTGAGGAATTAACAATTGATGAATTTTACCTGGCTATGTCGCAACTTAAAAATAAATGCCTATAGTGGTCTCGATGATGTACCGGTTTTTGCACTAGAATTTATCTGGGACACGATCCAATTTCCCTTATGTCACCTTTTTAATATGTCCCTGAGAACAGGAATTTTCCCATCTTATCTGAAAGCTAGCGAGGTCATGCCAGTTCTTAAAAAAGGAGATCCTGAACTAATTGAAAACTATAGATCTGTCATTGGATTCGGCTGCTTTGCAAAATTGTTTAAATTACTTAAAGTGAACAAAGCGAGACACTTGGATATGTAGCGTCATGTTACGCTTGATATTATCGCATTTTTTTAAGAAAAATACTAACTAATTTTAATCTTTAATGTAAATTAAATTTGACAGTTTTAACAATGGTTTTAGAAAAAGGTAAGTACGTCCTTATCTTGGTGGGCCCTTGTACCCTTATAAGGGTTTTCGGCCTCCTCAATCACCCTGCTTGCTTTTACTGCGGAGCTTGAAAAATAAATGTCACTGAAATAAAAGAAGAGAAACCCTGATCGACTAAAACAGTAATGCAAAAATTTCGTCTGGGAAAAACTTTGAGCAATTACTTTCGTTTCTTTTAATACCCAACCGACGCTAGAAAGTCGTTACAGTTTTATTAATTTTTAATTAAGCAATTAAAATATTGCTTAAGTAACATAATTACGGTGTTCTTGTGAATGATCCATTTTTACACGTCTGAAGGACTTTTATTATATTTTCCAAAGAGGATATTAAACGTTCACAAAGAAGGATTCAAATCGACTGTTTCAGACAGAGAATAATACAAAATCTATACTTACTGTTTCATTTTTGCTTAACTGCTTCACTGATGGTACCAATTGGATGTCATAACACTATAAATCTAACACAGTAAATACTAACACTTTATTAAATTTAAACCTGAAAAAAAATTTTGAAACATGATAAAACAATATAAAATTCAAAAAATATATATTCAATCTTTTAAAAAATTATGTTTTAACAAAACGTTCAAGAAAAATGTATTGACAAACTATAGTCTGGCCCCTGTACAACACATAGTGAGGAACGGAATGACTCATAATGTACCAACTACCACCCAATGTTTAGTTTTAGCTAACGATTACACAAAAAGATTCAGTAAAAAGTTCAATGTTTATAATTTTTGGTGGGCTTTTGCTTGCTTGTCTATTGACGTATTTTCAGTTCAATATCAATTTTGGTCGCTCCTCGGAGCTTAAAGATACTTGAATCGCAACGACTTTGAATTATATTCTGCAATTACAGATTCGTACGTTCAGACAAGGTGGTCCCATGCACGTTCTGAGTACATGGTAACTATACTTTTTTGACACCGAATCACCGAGGAACCGGTTTAGGGCAAATACCGTTAAAACCCATCATTTTTCCGTCAAAATCAACTGCTAGAAAATGATAGGACACCCTCGACGCTAAGGGCTATTTTCGCTAAAACTCTCGAAATACTTTGACTAGAGACTGGATTAACTTGTCCTCATATTTAACACAACGCATGAGTTGCAGTGCTTAACAACGTGGATTCGCAAAAAGGTTTTTAGTCGGTTTTCGTTATACTTTCTAAATTTTGTGGTCGAGGCGACATTACGTCCCCGTGCAGCGACATTTACTACACTTTCTAAAATTACACTCGGATTAAAGTCGGATTTTGTTACAGTTTCGAAAAGTTCATCGAGGGTTTTGGCGTGTTCTTTAACATTCTCACAGGCTAAAGTTTCATACAAATTTTGGGCGCTGATAAGTGATGGAAAAACTATATGACATTTTGGGGGTAACCCAGCTCCAAATAAACACTTTGTAGTACTTCAATTACCTTGAACTTGGCATCAATTACGGTTTGTATGTCTTTAAATTGTGTAGTAAATTGGATCATTGTAAGTCAAACTCATTTTTGGAAATATACGATAATTATACTGAGTAGGTAATTTCAGAAATTACATGCACGTGGATTAAATAACAATCAGTAAATTATTGGAAATTTTAAAACCAGTTGTCGTCAAACATAAGGCGGTTATTAGTACCTGCTTGAATATGATCCGAACATATTTTTAGTTCTAGTACTTTATCTTCACGTAAATATATTAGAAATGCGGAGAGTTATTTATAAGTGACATAAAGATATCCAAATTTTGCTTTTATAATAATTGTTACAAAATTGTACATTTATGACCAACACTTCTTGGACTAGTTAGTAAATCGTTTCTACGAAATGCTAATTCGCTTGTTAGATGAACAATTATCGTATAAAATAAAAATCCCATTCGAATTTGGAGACGTACAAAATTGCTAGTAGGTGTATTTTTTTCTCTTCAAACGTCAGAAAAATACTTTTACTTCCGTTTCCATAGCAAACCGTATTTTGTTTAACACGCCGGCCATGTGATATTAACACAATGCGTTTTTGGTGGTGAAATTCGAGATTTTTTTAATCTTAACTTTTTTTCACGTTTGAAGAAAAAGATTGCATGTTTTATTAGGAGTAAAAGCCACTTGTTGTGACTCGTCTGTAGGTTTGTTGGCCATCGATTACTCCATTAGTTTCTATCCATCTTCTAGGATATGTTCGTTGCAAGTGTCTAACTGTTATTATTCTTGAATTATGTGCCGTGCCGGTGCCGGTACCCCGTCTTGATGAAACCAGATTATGTGCCCATCTTGAAGAATGTTTCGAAAATCGAATCGAAAATTTTCTTCCCGGCGTCGCGACGGCCACTGTCATTGATAACATTTGAACGACAAAATAAAGCCACCAAAAATATGGAATTTATGACCTTTACAGAAATTGAATACCCCTTTTCGTTAATATGGAAACTGCATGGAGAGTTTTATGTGAATCGCCCTGTATATATATATTTTTTTTAGCAAAAATTATTTAATTCTCTACTAACTGTGATATGAAAGAATATGAACAATGATTTGAACTTTTCCTCTAACAGCTACAAAGTCAATTTTATAATTCTACTAGGTTATAGGCCCAGAACTCGCCCAATAATAAAAATAAAAAAATCAGGAATTCGAATTTTCAATGATTTTCGAAAATGGCTGCGGCAAGTGAAACAAAATATTTTATAATAAAGTTGAACTTGGTATAAAATTGATATGCTGTTCAAATAAAGAATCCTAAAAATCCAAAACTAGAAGATGTAACAGTTGAATGGAGAAAAATTGATCAAATATGCATTCGTCAGTTGCCTTGTCAGTGGTAGATGATCATATTCAACACATGCCTGTGATTGTACTACTGCAAAAGAAGCATGCCCCATATACTAGAACCTATACTGATAAAAGAATTGGATAACAGCTGTGTACATTACGCCACCGTAGAATATCTAGGGCTGATCCTAGACCCTCACTTGAAATGGCGAAATCATATCGACAATTATATGAGAGAATACGAGAACTGGATTATAAATATTATAGCCTATAGAACATAATAGGTAATAAGTTCTAGTCACGTAGAACAGTTTAGTCGGATCTATAATTAGATATATTACCTCAGTATGCCCCAATAACAATTTAAATGTTGTTTAGTCTGATTCTCGTTTTATAAAGGTTTTATAAAGGATGTTTCAGTTTTATTAGTTTTAAATTAGGTTTATTTGAAATCAAATGTATTTTTAGAATGCAAAAATTTATTAAAGAGCCTTGTAGTATATCTTAAAACATGGACATATAACCTTTTGGACTTTCTCTGGCTGTAGTTTTGTAAAAATTTTATTATTAATGGTAAAAGTAATTAGTAAGCCTTCGAATTAAAATTTGATCAATTCATTCAACTTTAAAACTACGAAGCGTTCAAATGGTTTTAATATTGCTTTATAAAATATACATATAGATCTCGTTTGCCCTCTTTTGAAACCTTCTCCTTCTATGAGAGCGGTCTCCTGTCAAAATAGGCAATAAAACAATACTTCGTTTATTAATACACCATAAATCTTATTAGCTTTTAATATACGTGAATGAAACTAAAATTTCTTAAGAAAATGAGGTTATAATATATTTATTTGACAGGAATTCTGGGGCGTATACAGAATGTCTAAGTCAACGCCAATAAGCAAGTGGAAAAAATTAAAAACAGTGGCAATTTTAAAAGAAAAAGGTAATTAAATTTATTTAAAACTTCTTGATAATACTCCAATCAGTCAATCACTAGCAAACAGGTAAAAAATTTAGGCGGAAAACGTTCGAATAATCATAAAGCCACTTTAAAACTAAGCAGTCTTATGACTCTTATGAAGGTACTGACTGCTATACATGTAGTGGGGCAGCTTAATGTTGAATTTCATGTTAATGTGGACACACCGGACAAAAGCCCCAAATTTTTTCCAGGTACTACTTAGGTATGTAGCTTTCAATTTTTGATAGGAACCAACTCCTCCGTCTGCCATCTTGGATTTTATAACGGCCATTTTTAAATATAGGTATATTATCAATATTCTAAATCACTTAGGACCACAAACTTGGCGTCTAAGTATACATTTTTGGGGTCAGGGGATACAACTACACAATTTTTAAATGTATCATACTATGTATTTATACACTAATCTAAATGTACCAATTTCAAACTATTCTCCGATTAATTGTTTTGAAAATTAACAAATTTATACCACCGTATGAAAAAAAGTTTAAATGCGGTATTCAGTACACATATTACTAATGATATGCTACCATTTACAAACTATTCATCAATTCAAATAATACATGAAAAATGACATAAAATAAATAATTATACAATTAAAATACAATAATATAATAACAATAATAAATTGACTTTATTAAGACTTTAAACAGATACAGAAATAATATCAAAAGGAATGGCGATGTTCAGCAACGCTGCTCTTCCACATAACCATTCCAGTTAAAATATTGGTGAAAATTTAAATTATAACACAAAAAATTATACGTGAAATACATAATTAATCATTTCTATTGTTAAACAACAGGTGTTTGATGAGGTCTCTGAACTTATATAAACTAGAAGCAGATTTAATATTAGAGGGTAGACTATTATATATCTTAGTAGCATTGTACACAAATGATCTTTCAAACTGAGCAGAACTGTGTCTAGGTACAGTGTACAAGTCTCAAGAACGCGTAGGACAGTCAAGAGTAAGACTACCTTTAACAAGTTTAACAAATAAGTATTCAGGAAGCTTTAACCTGTTTAATTTGTAAATTAGACATGCCATATAGAGTTGAAAACGTTCATCCAAATTTAGCCAATGCGACTCTCTAAATTTATCAGAAATGTGGTCAAATTTTCGCAGATTATAAATAAACCTCAAACAGGAGTTTTGAACTTTCTGTAAACTATATTTATCTCTACCTAACAAAGCAGGCAACAAAAAAACAGTATCACAGTAAGAAAGATTGCTAAGTATTAAAGCATCACAAAGCTTTAATTTTACATCTGAGCTTAGGAAGTCTTTATTATGGATGTACAGTGTTTTTAATTTACAATATGATTTTTGAAGCAGACTGTTGAAATGCGTAGTGAATCTAAGATTAAATCCAGGTACAGACCCAAATTCTTACAAGAATTAGTAGGAACTAAAGACACCCCCCCGTTGATAGTAATATTAAAAACAGGATTACTTACAACATTCTCCCTGTATGTTCCGAACACTAATAATTCTGTTTTAGATTCATTGAGAACTAGTTTGTGCGCCCTAGATACCTCAGATATAGTAAGCAGATCGAAGTTAATTTTAGAGACAGCGTTTCTAACATCACTTAAGTAAAATGAAAAATAAATTTGCGTATCATCAGCGTACTGGTGCATCTTACAATACTTTAACAATTGTGAAAAATCGGCCGTATAAATAACAAAAAGCAGAGGGCCCAAGATGCTACCCTGTGGAACCCCTTGATTAAGATTAACAATATTTGAAAATTCACTATTTACAAGTACCTTCTGATTTCTATTTAAAAGGTAATTTTTAAAGAATGTAACCGCACCAGCACTTACTCCAAAATATTTTAATTTAGAGCACAGAATCGAATGATCTAGAGTATCGAACGCCTTACTATAGTCCAGCAGAATCAAAGCAGTATTTTGTTTTACATCATTGGCCCTAAATATATCATCTGTGACCTGCAGCAAGGCAGTAGTTGTACTGTGATGTGCCCTAAAGCCAGACTGAGTTGGCGGTAAGATTTTATTCTTGTCCAAGAATGAGCTGTTCGGAAACAATTTTTTCAAGAAACTGTGATATTAAAGGCAATAAACTAATAGGTCTAAAGTGTAACACAAGTGAGGGATTATTAATTTTAGGTAAGGCACAACAATCGCCGACTTCCAAAGCTGTGGAAAATTATGACTCACTAGGCATTTATTAATGATGAAGGTTAGGTGCTTACTTAAGTGGGGGATAACTAAAGAAAGCATCTTAAGATCAATTCCATCCACTCCTTTGGCATTAGATTTAATAGTGAATATAATTTTTTCTACTTTGTCAACCGTTACTGTGTCAAACTTGAATTCATCAGAAATTGCAGAATGTACGTTATTATCATAATTCTCAGAGACAAAGTTATCATTAACATTGACATCTATTCTAGGTAAACTACTTATGAAAAAGTCATTGAATGAATTTGCATTAGCAACCGCCGAGCAAGGGTTGTCTACATCCGGACTAATATTTAGAGCTTTTAAGGTTTTCCAAAATGTTTTAGGGTCTTTTTTAAATTGATAGTGTAAATATGCCCTTTTTTCTGCTTTAATCGAGGAGTTAACTAAGTTTATGATGTTTTTATAATCATTCCAAGTAGTATCAGTTTTATTCTTTTTATATTTTAAAAATGCCTTGTCTCTAACCTTCATCATAATTTTCAAATTATCCGTCAGCCACGGAGCACGAGGCTTAGTTATTCGAACAGACTTAAGAGGTGCATGTTTGTCAAATAAGCGTAATAAATTAACATTCCAAAAACTAATCATCTCGTCAACACTTCCAAGGCTATAAATATTATCAAAATCTATTAAGCTAAGGTCTTCCAAAAATAAATCGTACTTAAACTTGGAAAAATCACGAAATGTACGGAAAATAGTAGGTTGGCGTGGACTTCTTTATTTTTAAGTAACATTTAACTAAACAGTGATCAGATATACCTTCCATATTAAGAACATCTGTATTTAAGGTTAAATCTAAACTAGACGAAATAATAAGATCAATCAATGTGCTAGAAGTGTCAGTGATACGAGTTGGCTGTTCAATAAGCTGATGTAAGCCATACTTATCAAGTAAAGATTTAAATAGATTAAAATTAAGACTATTTTTGTTTAAAAAATCCACATTAAAATCGCCCCCAAATAAGACATAATCAAAGTCGGGTAAAAAATTTGTTAGAACATTTTCAACATTTTCAATACACAATGGCAAATTTACATGGGGAGGCCTATACACCGCACCCAAACAGAGCTTCTTACCTTTAATTCTAGTGCTAATCCACAGTTGTTCGACAGGACCATTATTAGGAACCTCTAAGATTTTAAATTTAATAATATCCTTCACATAAAAAACTACCCCTCCACCTCTTCCTTCTCGATCCTTTCTAATAATTTTATAGCCGGGAATCCGAATAGCACTCTCATGAGTATTAGCATTTAAAAATGTTTCCGATAGTCCTACCACATCATATGATTCTCTAGTTACCAGTTCAGAGAACAGATCAAAACCTGTAGTAAATGATCTAATATTAAAATGACAAAAACTAAGCCATTTTTCTTGCATGAATCTAGCGAGTAGCTCCAGTACATGTTAAAAGAAAAGCAACATAAAAAATATATATACAAACATACAGTACAGACATAATTAACCAGAAAAGGTAACCACATTTTGTAAAACTTAAAAAACTTTTGCATACTTTTAATTAATTAAGCTGATATAATAATTATTACAGGTAAATGATATAAAATTATATCGATAAATATATAAGGATAGATATATAATTCTGAATAATATCTAAGAGTAAAAACAGGGAAATAATATACGTGTGTATTGCCTGAATTTAATTTAAGCATGGAAATAAATATTCATAAGAAATAAGAAATATAATTCTATTTACTACACTTAGCAAAGCGAAGAAAGAAATTAGGAATTTCTTTCAATACCATAAAAATAATAAAATGAAACATTTGCGTATATTAAAAGTAAAAGACATAAAGCAAGAAATGTTATCATGATGAAAAAGAGAACAAATTATTGGGTTACAAAAAGAACATAGTAATAAAAATCAAGATCACTTTACTTATAGTCGGACCACATTAATTAAATTTACAGATCACCATCGGAATTAATTTCAGATTTCAATTTACCGTTTAGCACGTAAGTCTTCCCACCAGCTGACCAAGCTTTTTGGACTCCATACTTTTCCTTGGCTTTTTGCAGTAATGCATATCGAGTTTTCGTAAGATCCTCGTAGATAGAAATTCCAGAGCCTTTTATTTTATCTTTTTTAGCTATAAAGATCTCATTACGCTTAATACTTCTTACAAAATTAACCAAAATTGATCTCGGTCTTTCCTGATTAATTTTTCCCACACGGAAAGCGCAGTCAATGTCCTGTACCTTAAGAGTGTTATTTATAAAAGAAAGAATTGTATCAGGAACATATTCATCAGTATTTTCCTCAAAACCGTGAAAACGTAATGATTTATTTTTTGCACGTTGCTCTATATTATCAATCCTGGCATCAAGATAACTAATGGACTTTTTATTAGACTCCACAGAATTATTCAATGTATTTAATAAATCACTAACCTCATTCAGTTTAGAATACAGCTTTTCAATTTTTTGGTCAAATTTTTCTTCAAACTGGTTAACAAAATGTGTACATATTTTATTGATTAATTATTCAGTAGAAGGTTCATTGGATTTGTCACTGTTAGTACCACTTCTCGTGTCCTTTCCCATTTTCACTACTTTAACGACAGTGCACGAGTATAATATGTAAACAACAATTGATATGTTAAAAACAGACAATACATAACATCGTATTATGAAATTGTATATGAAAGATGTTGAATTATATGAAGGATTGCCTTTATATGAATTACTTATGTCGTATTCAAATATTGACATTTGCACAGTTCAGTACAATTCTTTGAACAGTTTTGCAAGTTCACCTACCAGTACACCCTCTTTGACTCTTACAATTACATTTAACCAATTCAGTACATGCCTTTGAAGCAATAGATACTGTGCGTTCCATACAGGAACCTATGATGCACTGTCTACTTTCCCAATCAAACCCCAGCCTTGTGGATTAGGAGCATACTGTTGGCTGTGCTCACTGGTGCACCATAGTCCTGCCTGATATACAGCCCGCTTGGAGTTTATTAGACTCTTATGACTACTGTCACAGAAATATAGATTTAACAGTAGTTATATAAACAGTTTTTAATTATGAAAGCCGCGTAAGTTATAAAAGAAACTTAAATTGTTACTTGGGTGGGGTTCCGCCTATAAGGTATTTTTACGCCACAACCCATATACGGTACCACTTCATAGCAAAAATATTTCTCAGAATTGCATTATATACAACGGAAGCTACTTCCACAACACATAAAGAAAATGAGGAAGAAGCGATTCAGAATAGATAATATCTGATTGACAATTACACTACACTTTTATGCATTTTAACATGACCTGATGCAGAAGCGCAATATATTATTACTTTCCAATTGAGTTTAAGTTTTACACCACCGGTAATGACGACCCCCTTTATCCCGGAAGGCTCTAGAAGAGCCTTATGTGGGAAGGGGCTACACATTTAGAGACAAGGGACACACACCCAATATCCGTGTATACTGAAAAAATCCCTCACAGTATTTTCCACTACCACGACCGGGGATCGAACCCGGAACTTTTGGGTGAAAGGCAAGTACGCTCACCTCTCGACCATCAGTCAATAGTTCAATATTCCATAAATTTAGAATTATATAACTATTATAACGATATACAATTTTCACCTGTGTGTATATATACAGTCATTTGTTATTTTAAAACATGAGCAGTAAAATAATTTGTAATTATATTAATATATATTTTTTATAAAATTCAAAAAAAAACAAAAACATATTACTACTTATTAAACCTTTAAGTATTTTTTGCTCATTAAAAATTACTCTTTCAATTTAATTTAAATAAGATATTTTGGAGGAAGTGTCTGCAAATTAATACAAATTAATGCTAATTGTTTAAAATGAATGATCAGGTTTTTCCTTATACATTCATCTGGTAATTGAAATTAAAACATTAAAAGTTCAAACTAACAAGACGACTTCCGATTAATTCTATAAAGTAGGTTTTCACTTCGGAAAAATCCAGGGAAGCTGTAACTTTTTAATGTTGTTACGAACAGCATATAAAAAGTAATCAACAAATTTATTCAACAAATTTGTTGCAAAATACCAGTTTTTTCAAAAATTTCTTGAAGTAGAAATGTTTGTAAAAAGTTATTATCGCCATTCGAAATTTATTCTATTTTAACATAAAAAACCGCTGCCCAAAGAATGACTAGTTCCACATCCAGATTTTGTATCCTAGTCTTATATACACTAAATCCCAATGTAATATTTTACTCTCTTCAGTGGGGGTAGCAATGGGGGGTGCTAGAGGGGTGGCTAATGCCAAAATAAATGTCAAATGTCCTTGGTTCTCGTATACGCACTAAATCTCGATTTAATTTTTTATTCCCTTAAACAATAGGGTGGGGATGGCAATGGGGGTGGTAGAGGAGGTGACTAATGCCAAAATAAATTTTAGAGGTCCTTGGTTCTCGTACACACACTAAATTTCAATTCAATTTTTACTCCCTTTAATAATAGGGTGGAGGTGGCAATGAGGGTGATAGAGGGGGTGGCTAACGCCAAGAAATTTTTTCAGACGTTTCGTTCTTGTACACACACTAAATCACATTTAGTGTGGGAGTGGTATTGGGGGTGGCTGATGTCAAAAAAAATTTGGAAACCTTGACTTTTCGTACATGCTTTAAATTGCAATTTTATGGACTCTTACTTGCTTGCTTTGTCTATTTACCCTTATTTATCCCATTTACCCCCCCGAACGCCCCAAAAGAATTAGGTCAAAATATAATCTAGTTCCAGATCTCGTTATAATACATAAGTGTACCAAATGTCAAGTCAATATCATAAACGATTCCAGAGTAAACGTACGCACAAAAACGTTACAGACAGACCGACAGATAGATCGACAGACCGACAGACAGGAAATTTTTTTTCGCTCAAATTTAAAATCACGACATTTCATGACTTTTAAGCCTATTTCAACAAATATATATATATATATATATATATATATATATATATTTTTGCGTTACACTGGACGTGGAAGTAATTATATCGAAAGTATTATTGTAAAATCAAAACTCTCGGACATATACCGCAGTAGCATACAATTGCAGCGCGCTAAAATGAATTTGCTCCAAAATTTAAATGAAACTAGAGCTGCAATATAGGTATTGGATCTTTATATTTAAACTTGAAAAACGTTGTATCGAGGTGTATGGTATGTATACGAATCTAACCATAACGAGTTTTTCTACAAAATCCGTTAAAGCTAATATGCCATTTCTAAAATTTTTAAGATACAGTTTTGAAACTTTCAGTTTGCTTTTAAAGTAACAAGAAAAAAAGATGTATGATATGAAAAACATCTTAAAAATGTATTTTTTAATTTACAGGCATTTGGAAAATTGGAAAATTTGAAAAAGTGAAAAAAAATAATGCTCCAAAATTAATGAAAATTGATATAAAATAAACCTTTGTAATTGTTATAAAGATTTTTTTTCGTTGTCCTACCTAGCATATATTTATGATAGAACCTTGAAGTAAATTTTTTGATATATATATTGTATATACTTTTCAAAAAAAAATTAAAAATTCACGTTTTCACAGTAAATTTAGGCAATTTTTGTATTTTTAAAATGGTTTTCCTGTTTTAAATAGCAGAAACACAGTTAAAATATGGTGTCGGTATATAGCTATCAGTCGATAAATGTCTCTGAGGGAGATATATTATAAAAGATGTGCGCAAATATAGGCCTGCATGTTGCTGCGTGCGTGCTTATACGGATATGGGGCCACGTTTCATAGATTGTCTTGTAATGTCAAGTATTACAGCGTGATCTTTACTTCTTGTTTCGTTTTTCATTTTAATATTATTTTGATTAAATAATTAGAACAGTGATAATTGTTGACTGAGCGAATTTTGCTCATTCATGCCTGTACAGCATGTGACAGATAGTACATCAGGTTTCTTCGGGAAAAGCAGAGCAAAGTTTACAAAAATGTGCGAGACAAAAAATATTGATGCTATTGATATTTTTTTAACAATAAACGAAGACTGTTTTGCTATATTCATTTAATGCTGGAGTGACGTGCTTATTTGTATTATACGGTACTACAATACCAATAAAAACGCGTATGCGTATGTTCAATGGAACGAAATTCATTTAAAATTCTTTGAGTTGCCTCATTTTTTAGGAAATGTACCAAAAGTAAGCCATTACGGATCAGCCATTTTGATTTTCTAATTTTCAAGTTCATATTCTTTTTCAATGACCTCAATAACCCCTTTAATATTAATTTGAGGAAAATTTATTTGAAATTTTTCGAGTTACGTCATTTTTTATGAAATATTTTACATAAAGACAGCCATTTTGGATCAGCCATTTTGATTTTTTTTTAACATTATATTTTTTTCAGTGGCCTCAAAAACCCCTCAATATCAATTTGAAATTCATTATGTTATTACAATTTTACATAAAAATCGATTTATTTGTTGTTTAAACAGTTAATAAACAATTAGCCGGCAAATATAATACTAACCTTTTTTATTTTAAGCTATTTCAAGTGTAGATCAAAAAGTTTCACAGAAATCCAAGTTTCCCGTAAGCGCATTCTTGAGCTAATTTGACTCCATCACTAGGTTAATTTAGATTTTGTATAGTAAAAGTGAGAAAGAAGTGAGAAAAGTCAGTACTTTTATAAAACATCAAACAATTAAAATTGGTCCATCCAGCGAAGAGTATTAGAGAACGCAGAAATTCCAAACGACAATAATTATCGATCAACTCAAGCTAAAAAATTAACAACCTTGAACTGCCTTGATACTTAAAGTGTAAGTAAAGCAATTCCAGCTAAATAATTTTAATAAAATTTTCCTAAAATAAAGAGTTAAACCCACCTTTCCCACGTTACCTATACTCGACACCAGGGGAATTAACCGCTGCCCATTCTTTGACATCAGAAATAGCAGCAACAGCTGAAATAAAACAAATCTGGCCAGCGGTGATTCCAATGACGTATTCAAAAGCGCACTCGAGAGTGATAGTGATTTTCACCCCCACTTGCTACGTAATGTATAAATATTTTTCCGCTACATTAGCTCGTTTAAATGCAAAAACGTTGTGGACACATGCCCACCTAAGGGGTTTAGTTTGTAACGCAACGTTGAAGTCTCACATGTGGTTGAAATTTTATACAAGAAAAAATTAAAATGGTGTGGTTTAGTCAGTTTTTCGTTTTGAGTTTAGTGTTCAGTTTATGTTTGACGGAAAATGAGAAACCAAATATCATTGTTATTGTTGCCGATGACATGGTAAGTGACGAAAATATACAATTAAAACTTGTTTAACGAATATTACGCAAATTAAAATTGCGGCAATTAAGAGGTTCGAAAAAAATTATTCAAATACATGGCTTTTAATAAATGTCCGCTTTGATGGCGATAAAAAATCTTTTCCTATTTGACATATTCAATGAAATTACTAAATAATATTTCACTTGGCACTGACATTGTGCGCACCTATCTTTGCTTTAAAAAGTAACAACGGTAATTTACATCAGACAAACAAAATAAAAATAAACTATTGCAACACCATTTTACGGGTAAATTAAGAATTTAAGATCAATGTCACCTTTCGCGCCGCTCTCGTTTGTTGTTTCACTTTTTTCGATTATATAATCAAGGTGGCTGGTCCTACTGGGTCACTTAAAGTGTACGTAAGTAAAATTTGTGTTAATCATTCAACTATATTCACATGATATTAATTAAATTCTTTGTTTTATATGCGTTAAAATTCATCGTTTATAACATTATATTTTGTTGTAAAACAGTATCGTGCAACACAACTGTTGTATGAAAGTTACAAAATCGATTTTTATATATTTTTATTGTTTCGATTAGTAAAAAAATTTGAATCAAAATATAGTTTGGACCTAGATATTTTGTGTTTGAGCTCAATTTTTTAGAGTTTGTAGCCTTTGATACGTACAACAATATACTGAAAATCCCGAAAAATTCTAATTCAACGTTAGCCACTATCTTGAAAAAATATCATGCAAGCGCATGGGGAAAAACATTCTTCTTCGTCTTATTTCTTATCCGATTTTAGTATTATAAAAAATAGTTACTTAAATAGTACATTTTTTATTTTGAAAATTTGTGTTTATGTAATTAAAATGTAATAACGTGCAAGAAATGTAACTGTAGATGCCCTGTCGCAAATTATGACAGGTTCTTCGTATAAAATTTTTCAAAATAACCCTTTCTTGTTCAGCTACGCCCCTTAAAGGGGTGTGCCAACGGTTTTTAATTTCTACCTCAAAATAACATAATCGGAAAAACACGAAATTTGGCACATCTCGGTTACTCAACAAAAGTCATCTAATGTAATCATTTCATCCGCCTAGCATATTTACAAAGGCGTGAAATTAAATACCATTCTTGAAATTTTGTAAATATATTTGCCTGCTTTTTTTTAATTCACTTATGATTCATTTAGAAACTTTTTTATCTCTTGAAAAAAGATGATTAAAGATGAATTTAGACATTTAAAAAATTAAACATGAAGACAACGATTGTTGTTTTAGATATTAAAGCACTTGTTCAAAATGAATACACGTTTGCAACCGTTCCTAAAATTGCCATATACAAGTTATTTAAAACGTGGAGTTTCGAGTTTCATTAGCAGCTTTAAAAATTATCTCTCTTAAAACATCGACGTTAGGGACAGGTGTCGAGTAAACGACATTTTTCAAGTGGCCCAAAAAAAGTCCAATGTGTTCTTATCTGGGGACCGAGGGGGCAGAAAGATATTTACAAAATTTCAAAAAGGGTAGTTAATTTCACCCCTTTGTGTACACGCTAGGTGGATGAAATAATTTGGTTAGATACCTTTTGATGTGCAAAATTTCGTCTTTCTCCGATTACGTAATTTTGAGATAGAAATTAAAAACCGTTTTTTGGCACACCCCTTTAAGAGAGTGTAGCTGGACAGGAAAGGATTATTTTGAACAATTTTATACGAAGAACGAATCTTGATTTTTGACAGGGAATCTACAGTTAAATTTGTTGCACTTTATTACAAGGCACCCTGTATGTTGTAAGCCACGAAATATCAAACAAAGAGGTTATATAATTTATTTTATAGCTTTGTAAATAACGGAGATAGAACATTTTAATTAATATAAAACCATATGTACAGGTCCTTAAAATTAGAAAGGTGAGATGTGTATTTTAATTACAACAAAATCAGCTATAGGCATAATTTTTTACGACGCTCAGGTTGCAGAATGTGTGAATTCACAACAATAATAATAATAATATAAAGATGGCCCTCCATTAATCACATAGAAATTTAGCCCTTAGATTTTCTTTTCATTGCCAGCTTTATTTGCTTGCCAACAACAAATAGGTCAAGCTGACCCATATGTAAAATACAATTCAACATTGTCTTCATATGGCACATTATTATGGCGGAAAGTTGAGAGTTGTTGTGAACCACATCGTCACACCAATTCTCTGGAGTTAAGGATCTAAATTAATTGCTTTAAATTTCTTAATCCTCATTTCCTCTAACGGTTTTCCTTACTTATCACGCACTTCATAAATTCAAGTGTTTGATTTGTTTGAGATACTCAAACACAGCAGGTTATTCATAATGTATTTCAATGGAAACTGTCCACCCTAAGCAGATTACAGGTAAACTATTTACCCTCCGCAGACCCTCATCACCCTCCCCTGTCTCATCAGTTTTTCTTTTAAGTCTCTACATTTCTTTAGTCAAATCTTCGCAACAGCACAGCATATGAAAAGTGAAATATCCATGAGTTTTCATCTATTGAACTAACATCGATGTTGGGAGTTCCGCAGGGCTCTGTTCTGGGCTCACTATTATTTATAATTTTCATCAATGATATTTTCCGAGATATACAAAGTAATGTCCTTCTATATGCCGACAATCTTAAATTAATTGCATCTATTAACTCCGAAGAAGACCACACAAGGAACAATTTAAATACCTTTTAGGTTTATTTAGGTTTTAGTAGTGTTTTATAAGCCTGTGATTTATTTAGTTTAGTTTAGTGATTTATGCCAGATTCATTAAATGCCATATGGACTGAAAAATAGTTTTGTGTTAAAGAAAGTTTAATAACGTCGTTAAGAACTTTCATTAAAATTGAATTATCTTGCTATAGAATAGAATAGAATTTATTTTACTAATTTTTCTGATACATGTTTATGTACATTTGGTACGTCAGGATAGATATTTTACAAATATAGCATTACAACACTAATTAGTGGGCATATTTAACAGGTGTAGATAACATAACATAACAAGATATTTTATACAAAATAAAACAAAGTGTAAACAGACATATTAAACAATAATTGTAAATAAAACACTCACTCACTCATCGACTCAAAGTTTTCCATTTTATAAACAGATATCATCATGAGAAAGCTACACCTTCCTATTCAAAAACTCGTCAACACTATAAAAGGCATTTCGTAGCAATAAATTCTGTACTTCTTTTTTATACGATGCTAGATTCATATCTTTAATTGATTGAGGCAAAGCATTAAATAAGACAATACTATTATAGCGTAAAAGTTTTTGAAATTGGCTGTTTTATGTGCCGGAATAGACAATAATTCTTTATTTCTTGTATTATACATATGATTAACGGCTGAGGTAGGGAAGGTATGTAAATTATTGTTTGCAAGAATTAGACACTTATATACGTAAACACAAGGAACAGTAAAGATATTTTTGCTCGTATAAATGCCTCTACAACTTTCTCTTTTCTTTAAATTATAAATTAATCTGAGTAACCTTTTTTGGGTCGATTTCCCCCAGGCTAGTATATTCAAGGAAATATGTGAGTAAGCCAAGGCATAATAAACGCTTAGCAGACCAGTCTCAGCAATTGTGTCTTTTAACTGTAAAGTTGCAAAATAGGCTTTATTAAGTAGTTTACATACATAATCAATGCATGGTTTCCATGTTAAACTACTGTCAATAAATGTACCTAGAAACTTGGTTGATTTGGAAAATTTTAGGCTATCCAAAGTTAAGACTCTCCTGTGGTTAAAGTTTACAAAAACCGTTTTATCATCATTCAATATGAGCTTGTTTCTCTAGCACCAAACATGCATATCTCCAAGTGTCGTATAAATTTTCAGACTTAGTTCCTCGTGTGTAGCAGCTGACACCAAACCAGTGATATCGTCTGCATGCATTGTGGTAATCCCATATTTGATGTGATCTGGTAAATCATTTATGTATAACAGAAACAACAGGGGCCCCAAAATCGATCCTTGTGGAACACCCAGAGTCACGTCATGTATATCTGATCGGCAATCGTTACAGTTTACCACTAGCTTTCGATTTTCCATGTAGGAGTTAATACAGTTTCTAATTTTTTTGAAAGAATATTCTTATCCACGCTATCGAAGGCTTTGGATAAATCTAAAAAAAGAGATACAACATATCTACCTTCGTCTAGCTCTTTATAGATATGCTTTAAAAAATATGCAGTTCCTGTTTCCGTGGATTTAGTTGGTGTAAAACCATACCTGCCGGTAATTATCTACATCGCTTTTGCAACCTTTTTTGTAAATATGTATTACTGAAGCTATTTTAAATATATCCGATAATTTCCCATTTGAAAATGTCAAATTGATGAGATATAAAAAAGGGGAAGTGATATTGACAGAAATACTTTTTATTATCTGAGCAGTCAAGCCATTCGGGCCAGATGATGTTTTATTTCTGAGGTTTCTTATAATATTTGCAAGTTCATTTTCGGTCACAGGATAAGAATATGGTTCATTTGTTCTATATTTTGATAGTGTACATGGCAGTGATAAGTTGTATCCAAAATGTTTATTAATTTGATTGGGTGCTATAGTAGAAAAGTGCGATGCCAAGCAGTTTGCTACTTGGTGTCCTTCAGATATTAAACTATTTTGTACATTGAGGGTTATGTGCTCTAGGGCAGCCTTCGATTTACCCAATTTATTATTTACCAGAATCCAAGTTTCTTTTGATTTATTTTTAGCATTTATTATCTTATTATTGTAACATTTAAGTTTGGCGTTTTTTATGTTTTTCTTATGTGCATTCTTACATTCTTTGTAAATTGATATTATGTTAGGGCAATAATCAGATCTTTTCATTTCATAATATATTTTCCTAATTTCTTTACCTTCCTAAATTAGTTTTTTTGATAACCACCCTGTATAATTTTTGCAATAAAATTGTGAGAGGTTACTAAAATTGGTTCAAAAACGAAAATTGAGATAACAACAAATCTTTACGTTTTGAGGTCCTAGGAACCCAAAAAAGTGGTTTTTGAAAAATGTCTGTGTGTGTGTATGTGTGTTAGCACGATAGCGCCGAAACTACTGAACGGATTTGAATGAAACTTTGCGTGTGCGTTTCTTTAGTGTCCCAAAAGATCTGAAAAGGTTTTGGTTGAGATCGGATTACGTTTAGTGTCATTTTGTTGCAACAAGTTGTTTATTTTATAATTACTTTCAATTTGCAATGGAATCATTGAAAAGTAGTTAAAATTCTGATTTCAACGATATATCACACTTCCACCCTTTCGATTTGGTTTCCGTGAAAAAAATTAAAAACAAAGCAAATATGGCATAGATCGCATTTCGCATGACATGATCGATGCGTGTAGTCGTTACGTCGTGAAACTCTTCACATCACGTGTCAATTCACGTGTGAGGGTTTCTTCACTGCTCTAGAAGGAGAGCGGATTACGTTTAGTGCCGTTTTTAAATATATATACAGAAATCAAAGAATTAAACTACAAATATTCCTCTAAAATGTAGTAAAATTACTGAAATGCTAATGTTTCATTTAACAAAGACAGCCGCGAGCGATCGGATTGCAATGAACAAATTTTGATGATTGTCATTGTCATCGTTTGTCATCCGATAACGTTGGTGTCATGTCATGTTAATAAGATTTCGACATATTTGTAACTTTTACTGGATTGTCACAAACTTTAAAGGTAGATGTAACAATATCAATATCATATGCTTTCTGTACCTTCGTTGGTGAATTTATTATAGATTATCACTTTACCAATTTTCAGTTTGTTGCTTTACAAATCTGTAGTATTTAGGATAGCTAGACTTTCTTAGTCGTTCAAGTGATGTTAAAGTTGTTAATATCCTAATAGTATATTATTCAACGAGCGATAATGTAGGTAATAACTAAATTCATTAAGTTGAGGGTTTTTTTAGTGCCCCAGAAGATCTGAAAAGGTTTTGGATGAGATCGGATTACATTTAGTGCCGTTTTGTCACACAATTTAATGCTCTTTTCGGCTTCAAAGATCCACCGAGTGGGGAGGTTCCAGCCGCTTCCAGTAGCTGCCGATTTTTTTACCAGTTTCAATGAACATGCAACATTAAAACACCACATGATATTCTCCAGGAAGAAAATTAACGCATCATTTAGATTCAGATATAATATGATATTCCAGTTTATATTTGATAATCGATCACTGAATTCCTGAATATTGTATTCTTGTTTATCGCGTCTGTATACATTAGCTATTGTAATATCTTGCTTATGCTTACCGTTTAAGGAGAAGAAAAGGTCATAATAATCAGATATGATAGGATCAAATACCATTACCTTATATAACTCGGGAGGAATATTTGAAACAATATAACCAAGGCAGGTTGAGCTTGTCTGATTTCTACTATTTGTAAAAACTCGTATATATTTCTGCCTGATATATTAAAGCACCTGTGAAGCCTTCAATAAAACTCTATAGCTGTTCGATTTTATAGATAATTTAGAAATTATTATGGTTTTATAATTGCTTTATGAAATTCTCTTGACGCCGTTGTTAATGTTGGTAAATCTAATATGCTTTGAGATCACTGTAGGTCGGGCCTTTATAAAACCAACCACTCATTAGAGTTTCAATGAAGTATGAAGAATACGTAGTAAATCAGTTTTAAGCGTAAAAGGATTTGATTTGCTTTTGACGCCATACTATACTTTTTCATTGTAAAATGTTACCGCTTAATTCGGAAAAACCCTACCCTATGTTACATATGACTACTAACGATTCAAGCGGACATTACTTAACTTTCTAATTCTCGCTTCCGTAATCAACTTTACAAAGTAAGAAAATACGTACATGAAAAACATAAAATGTCTACATTTAAACCATATATCACGTTATTTTGATTATTATTATTTACATTTTCCTTTCACGTCTGTTAGGTAAGAATAATATTTAGTAATTATCAGTTATTAACTAACGCTGCTTTTATGTTAAAAGAATTACATTTCCCGCACGAGGAACTTGAGCATATGAAGAAATATAAGAAGTAGTGGTTGTTGTAAATAATTCTGAAGTTATTTCCGCAAAAAGACCACACTCCTTTGTTAAAAATTGACAATATTGGGCACATATATTTTCACCAACTTTAAACAACTCTTTCATTGTATTTTTTAGTTAATAGCAACTTGCTAGCTATAAAAACAATTTTATACTTTAATTCTATTTACTAAGAAGTCTATTAACTAGTTTTATGACAGTTAAGTGTATAATATCAATAACGAACTTACTATAATTACTATAAGGCATGCATGCATTCAATTTGATCCTGTTACAGAGAAATGTATCTGTATTTACCCAAAGCATTTATTAATACTAATAACAATAGATTTATTAATCCAACAGACATAACTCCATAAAGGATATACATTACAAGTATACAGTACATTTTGCAATATAAAAAGAAAGGAAGGATAAAGCCGAGTATACAAATAAAATTATTTCGGTAGACGTGTGACCCAACTAAGAGTGTAAATAGTCATCTACAGAATAAAAAGCTCTACTCATTAAAAATTTTAGCAGGGCATTTCTAAATAAATTAAAATCATCGAATTGGCCAAACAGTTGGGTAAATTTATTATAACAATTAATGCCTTGAAAGATGTGAGAATTTTGGCCCACATTTAGTCTCGAGAAAAGCACCCGAAGCTGATTGTTGCTGCGAGTAACATAGCTGTGAACATTACTATTTTTTTAAAAGATATTTTCCTTTTTTTTTATATTTGTTGTAATTAAGAATATGTGCAGAGATGGTAACGTTAAAATTGATAAATGCCTTTTACAGTGAGTGTGAGCAGGTAAACCAAGCATACACCATAATTTTCTTTTGTGCTACAAAAGCTTTGGAAGCATGTGATGAATTTCCCCAGAACATCAATCCATAAGATATCTTAGACTGAACCAGACCAAAATAAGCTAGCTTCAGCATATTAAGTGATACAGTGGATTTTAGATATCTAATAATGAAGCAGGATTTACTTAATTTCTCTGATAAATCATCAGTTTGTTTCTCCCATCATTTTGTGATCTATCCTTAGTCCCAAGAATTTTATTTCATCTGTTTGTACAATTGACTGATGACCAGCCTTAACTAAAACACTTGAATTGTGACCAACATTTTTGGGCAAAAATGACATACAAAATGTTTTGCCAGCATTTAGAACCAAACCATTGCTCAAACACCAATCAGAAAATTCACCTACTGATTTATTGGCTCTACTGGTTGTCAACTCCAAGGTGTTACTAGATATTAAAAAAATTGTGTCATCTGTATAAACAATTGCAGCATTCGGTGAGGTACAAGAATTGGGCATGCCGTTTACAAAAATTAAAAACAATAGGGGACCTAGAATAGAGCCTTGAGGCACACCAGCAGCAACGTCTCTAACATCCGATTTGTATGAGCCTATGACTACAGCCTGCTTTCTGTTGTTTAAATAAGAAGTGATCCATTCGTGGGCCACGCCACTTATTCCAAATCTAAAGAGTTTATCTAAAAGTAAACCATAATCAACGGTATCAAAAGCTCTGCTGAGATAAAAAAAAAATAAGGCTATTGGTTGCTGTTTGTTATTCAGTGCATTATAAATATATTCACATAACTGTTCAATAGCGCTTATGGTTGGCTTGTTTTTTCTGAACCCATTCTGACATGAGGTTAAAAGATTGTGATCTTCTAAAAAGCTGATTAATCTATTGTTATAGCAAAGTTCAAAAATTTTAGCTAACTGGTTTTGGACACTAACATTTCTATAATTACATGCTTCTAGTCTAGATCCCTTATTTTTATAAATCGGTATGGATTTCGAAATTTTAAGAACATCTGGATACTGGCCACTGGCAAATGATTCATTAATCAGAAAAGACAGTGGGGTACAGATTTCATAAACTACGGCCCTTAGTACTTGACCACCTACTTCATCTATCCCTGCAGCAGATTTTTTCGTTATTTTGAGCAACATTTCTCTAATTTCTGACGGGCTGGTCGGTAATAAAAAGAAATTATATATATTATTTGGAGGTAATATCAACTTATTAGAATCTGGTTTAGGACACTGAAAATTTAAAAAGAAATTATTAAAACCATTGCAAATGTCTTTGGTATTAGTAAATGTTTGCTCCTTAACTGTTATCCTTGTAATATTTTGTTTCTGATAATTTTTTGCCTCATTAATTATTTTCCAACTTTCTTTCATTATATTTTATGTATTATTTATACGCTCATTGTTGTGATTGGCTTTATCCATCACAACCTTTTCCGAATACAGCTGTTTTAACCTAACATACCTGTTTTGAATTATTATATTGTAAGGATAATCTTTACTTAGCTTATGTAGTTCACACAAAATATGGTGTAATTGTTTAGGTCATTGTTGAACAATATTTTCCATTTAAAGCGTGGTTTAATTTTTTTTATACGTTATGGCATTATTAAAATGAAACATAAAAGATGCGTAAAATGAATTAAATTTTTCAGTAAAATTCATACCATTAATCATTTCTTGCCAATCCTCATTGTTTAATAGATTTTTTAAGGTAATTAAATTACTCTCTGACATGGACCTAATTTCCCCAAAAAAGATATTAGGCAAAGTTTTAACTGTAAAACAATATCATAATATTATTCATCGTTATCAAAAACCCACCAGTACCGAATTTCAAAAAGATAGTGTACGTAGTGTTCATGTAGTAAAAAAATAAAATATCACTTTTTAAAGGACCAATTATTAGAATCATAACTTTATTTTTGGTAGCAATTAAATGTTAATTAAGACGGAGGAAGACAGGCTTTCCATTTAGAATTAGTCACGTGACGTTAGTCAGCTTTACTTAATCAAACAATAATTGACGTGGGATGCAAAAAAAATTATATATTATAAACAAATTTAATTCATGAACATTCAATACATAATAAGGGCTACATAGATAACTAAATCACAGTTTGCTCAACATATCCTCCATCCATTTGAATACATTTTTCTATAACTCTGTTGTGCCGCACGACGTAATTCTGCAGGTGTTATTCGATCCCGTAGTTGTTCTTTGTATACTAAATTTTTAATACGTCCCCAACAGTAAAAGTTTTTTGGTGTTAGATCCGGAGACCGGGTTGGCCATTCTTGAAGAGGACTTCTTGGACCTATCCATTTCAGGGGGAAATGTGTGTTAAGCCAGTACGAACAACGTTCGCATTATGACCTGGTGCTTGGTCCAGTTGCAGTATTAACTGCTGAATTATTTGAAGAGGCATGTTATCTAAAATCAGTAAAATCCCCTTCAAGAAAGTTTTAAAATGTTTCGGCGTTTAATGTTTCAAAAAAGAAAGGTCCTATGCTCTGCTCATTTAAAATAGAGCACCAAACATTCACTTTTTGCGATCGTTGACTTTTACAGTTTATCATCCAATTAGGATTTTCAGCAGCCCAGTATCGGATATGTTGACTGCAGACTATACCATTTGTATTGAATGTAGCTTCATCGGTAAACATTATTTTCTTTAAAAAATTCATATCATTGAGAAAATTTCCTTGTGCACGAAAACAACAATCTAGCCTTCTCAAATCGTCGCCTTCGAACAAAGTATGTAGGTACTTCGGTTTGAACGCTTTTAATCTGTTTCTCTTTAGGCATCTCCATACTTTACTTTTGTCAATGTTTAAATAACGTGCTACATTTCTGATACTGGCACGAGGATCTTGCCTAAATGCTGCAATTATCAGTTCGTCATACGGATATCTTACATTATGGTTTATAACATAATTTATTGGCCTAGGTTTTCGAACGTTACCGGTATCGTTGAGCAAATTATTAGTAATTGCTACTGTTTTAACGTGGATATTTGCTCGCTCTGGATGCCGTGCGTTAAAAATTCTTGTAACCTCTGCGAATGATATATTTTCACCTACAATACGAATTATTTCCACTTTTTCACGAACTATTAAACGTGCCATTATTAAATAATAAAAAAATTTACTTAAATTTGTGTAAACACAAAAATAATGAAATATCACCCAAACTTCAAAATAATTTTGTATTATCGTGGCCAACTTATGTTTAAAAGGCAAATGTAGAAATTTTGTCCCACAAAAAATGTACTTTGCTGTTATTTTGTTTACAAACATCATGTAAAAGGTGGGTCAAATTCTAACCTTATTAGTGTGATTTTAAAATACATAAGCAATTGGATATCGGTCAAATTTCGTAAAAGTTGCGCATATGGTGTTTGTCATTAAAATTGAGAATGTTAAATTTGTTTAAAAGTGAATTTTTATTTACTTACGACATGAACACCACATACACTATCTTTTTGAAATTCGGTACTGGTTTTTGATAACGACAAATAAGATTATGATATTGTTTTACAGTTAAAACTTTGAATTTTTTTTTTTTTTTTTTGAAAATTAGGTCTATTTTCCTTCATAACGACGAACGCTACTGGAGTATTTTTAAATATTTTACCGTGGCACAATTTTCTTATGGGTAAATACCTGCCACCCAAATTTTGAGAAAATCGCATGGTTAATAAAGGAGATGGGAGTTATAAAAAGTGAGACAGTGTATGTAACATCAACTTGCCTTCATAGACGCTTCATAAAACCATGTTGTTCTACTACCCCAGGCGTCAGGATTTTTTCTTGTTATAAAAATTCCTAAGGGAGCTTTTTTCTATCGCTTCTTTTTATGTTTATTAAAAGATTTATTGATGCCCCCTCCAATTCGGTCTGGAACATATTTGTTTAAACAATTGAAGGTGAAAATGTTGGCGATTTTTTAAATATCTTCGAAAATATCTTGTCTTAAATCTGCCACAATTATACAAAAAATGCCTTACAACTTTAGAATATTTCGAATTTTCATACATTTGGCAACAAAAATCTAAAAGAATGACCGTGATTTGATCAAGAAACCTTCAAAACAATTTGTAAGTCTATTAGGCTACAAACATACAAGCACTCCTTTTGCTCATAATAATAATTTCTCAGAATTACAACACTACTTTCGAAAATTAAATAAAAAATGCTTTTCATTAAAAATTGAACGTCTATTATTATTTACAATTACCGCATTAGAACAGAACATATAATTACAAATATCGAAAACCAGTCGTTCATTGACTTTTAACGATTAATGAAAGCATTGCAAAAGCATAATGTAATTCACTTTCAAGGTCAGAGGCTGAACTTGATCTATAAGGAATATGAAAGGATACGCTCGATAAGTGTTTAATATGCAAGATGCGGTTAACATTAACAATTGTTCGATTACAATAATAATTGTAAATATCATTAATTGTCGACGAATGAAGGTATAACATGGAATTCAATTAAAACGATGAGATCTTAATTCACGGATGTGAATGAAGTAATTATTGATGATGTTCATACTGCTGTTTAATAACTCATCAGATTTCTTATTATTCCGAGGATCTATTACCTTTTTCTTTATTTGCAATCAAATATTTTTTTTTAACTTTTGATACAGAAAATTCTGGAAACAGCTAAAACATATAAACTATAGACGCTAAAGAAGCTCACCCAAAGTTCTATTTAACAAAAAAATGCATGTTTGCTTTCTATAGAATATGGAGTCTTTCCAAAAATTTTAAAGACTGCCACGGGCATACCACTATTTAAAAAAGGTGAGCCTTCAAGTGTTGAAAATTATAGACCAGTTTCGTTACTATCCACAATTTCCAAAAATTGGAAAGAATCATTTTTAGTAAAATAACAAATTTTCTTACAAAATATAATATATTACATAATGCCAAGATGGCTTTAGAAAATCTAGATCAACACAATCAGCCATTTTCGATTTTATAAATATTTTATACAAAAATTTGGATGGAAACAAAAAATCAGTGGGTTTATTCATGGATTTAAGTAAGGGGTTTGATCTAGTTGATCATGAGCTACTTCTTGGCAAATTAAATGCGTATGGACTCAGGGGTAATATAAACAAATGGATCGAATCATATCTTACTGAGAGGACGCAAATAGTGGAAATAGAAGGCACTAAATCGGAACAACTACATATAAAGTATGCTGTGCCGCAAGGTTCTGTCCTTGGGCCGTTATTATTTCTATTGTTTGTGAATGATCTCCCCAGTATTGATCAAGATAGTAACCTTGTCATGTTCGCGAATGATAACAGTTACTTATGTTACGATAATATCAGATCTGAGGCTATAAAACAGGTGCAAATTATGCTTGATAAATTTATTAATTAGTTCAGCGGCAACAGACTGGTTCTGAATAAAGACAAAACAGTCTTCATTCAACTTCATCCCAAAGTCAAATGTAATAAACGAAAGTTACATAGTCAGAATAAAGGGCAAATCTATTGAACAAGTATCTAAAACAAGGTTTTTGGGAGTGTATTTAGATAATAACTTAGGCTGGAAAACACATGTAGATGTGCTTTGCAGAAAATTGTCACCGGTGTGTTATGCGCTATACAGATTACGGGAACTCAGCAGCGGCCAGATATTAATGTCATACTATTATGCACAATTCTACAGTAGAGTAAAATATGGAATTTTGTTTTGGGGCAATTCGTGTCATTCAATAAGAGTATTTCGCTTACAAAAAAGGCAGTCCGATCGATACTGGGAATACCGAGATTGATAGAAGACTATTTAAACGATTAGGATTATTAAATATAACACACATTTATATTTTGGAAACGCTATTATTTATTAAGCATAACTACATCTTATTTCATTCAAATAGTTTTTTTCATGACTATAATACCCGGAAAAACAATGATCACTGCACAATCGAAATTTAACTGAAAGTAATCCTGCCTATATGGGAATAAAAATATATAAGTTACCTGATTACATAAAAAACACTGAAAATATCAAATTATTTAAGAAACAAGTTTTAAATTTGCTCAAACAAGAAAACTTCTATAATCTCTCTGACTATTTTAATCATATGTTTGTGTAACAATATTGTATTATTATATTATTATTATTATTTTAACAATTTTAAGTGCTGAATGTATCGACTATTCTAATTATTGTCTATTCTAAATATATTTTAACTCTTGTTTATTCTAAATGTATGTAATTGACGTGTCCTATACAAATTATGTACTCCTTGTACGATGTCTTGGACTATATAAATATTATTATTATTATTATTATGATCGTCTTCGAAGGAATCTAATGTCTTCCATGTAATAACATGTTCAGCCCATTCCAACTTCTGTTTTATAATAAAGGATATGTTATTTTTTTGGGCGCAAAGAAGAAAAAAAGAGAGTGCTTCATTAAGCACCTCTTAAGAACACAGCACTTTTCTAAGCTTGACCTTAGTTGTAGTCTGTTTGCTCTTATGCCACCAGACCACATCTCCATAGGTTATCATTGGTCTTATGACTGCAGTGTATATCCACATGACCACTTCGGGTTTCATTCCCTAGGTTTGCCCCACGGTTCTGCGACACTGCTCATAAGACATGTAAACCTTCTTTAGTCGTCTGTCTAAGTGAAAATGCCGTGTTAGTTTGGCATCGCAGGTTGCAAACCATAGTGTTGTGTCCAGGAGGGCAGGTGCCTTCAGTGCTATTAGTTTCCTTTTCCTTGTGAAGAGAATCATCTCCGTCTTCTTGAGATTGACAGATAGAGATTGTTGTCTGCACCGTTTTTCAATTATGCTTTGCTGATACTTGCAAACGAGAGAAATTATAAAAATTTGAGACCATCATCACTGACCACTGAAGTGTAGTATAGAGGGTCAGCTCCAGTCCTAGAACATCCATCATTCGCCTACGAAGATCAGAGCCGAATTTACTAGTTGCTTTAATGAGCGCTAATGACCCTGGAAAATTTTCGGTCAGTGACATGCATTATCACTTGCAATACCGAAAGAATTTAAGAGTTATTAACAAGTATTCTTTCCTATTATTTGGGTTTTCTACCACATGTACTATTATCCTCTTCAAAACAAATCACCGGATCTACAAAATAATAGAAACTTACTTTCCGAAACGTCAGCAAAATACATTATTTTTGTGTTTATTCCGATTTATATTATTTGCAAAACATAACCTCTGACTTTTCCTTTGGCGTAAACGTCACGGGCGCAGAGGCTCTTTTTTCCAATAATTCTATTATTTTGTAGATCCGGTGATTTGTTTTGAAGAGGATAATAGTACATGTGGTAGAAAACCCAAATAATAGGAAAGAATATTCGTAGAATGCCACAAATAACTTTCAGACAATAGTTATTAACAAGGTACTCAACAAGTTATCGACTCTGATTTAACGGAACCGGTTGTGCTCTCAACAGTAAACTGAACTAAGTCTAAGTTTGTCGCGAGATTTTCCTGTGTAAAGGAGATTGCTCGCGACAAGCATTTATACCATAAAAAAAATTATATAATGTAACAAATATGATGGATTTATTTTCTACTTTTTAGAGCATTTTTTAAATAAAAGCTTTTTTTAAATATTTTATTTTTATTTTATTTTTTACTTTTTAGTCTTTTGATATGCTGTAATCCCCAGATATCGATTTTGAGGCGAATCGGATCATAAACGGTAAAGTCGTCCGCCATCTTGAAGTCGCCATCTAGAACTAAGTTTTTGACTAGAAATTCGTAATCCGCGACCCCAAAACCCCCAGATATCGACTTTGATCGATTTGGATCTAAATGACAACAGTCGTCAGCCATATTGGCGCCGCCATTTTGAATTTCTGAATTTTTACCAAAAATTCATAATTGGCAATCTTGAAAACCCCCAGATATCGATTTTGAGTCGAATCGGATCATAAACGATAAAGTCGTCCGCCATCTTGTTTTTTTCTTATATGAAAATGTCAGAGTGTATTGTCGCCGGACTTATACACATGTGCGAAATTTCAAAGCTCTAGCTTAATTAGAACTAATCGAAATTTTGATTGCAAGATTTGCCCTAAACCAACTGACAATCATACATTGCAAGTTAAATAAAAGCTTTGAAAAAAGAGAGTATATTTTAAAAAAGTATTAGTTTTATCAGACAGAGAACAACCTCCCTTAACCTTTTTTTACTTAATGCCCAATTATTCTGGTATATAAGGAATGAAAATGGAGAAATTTGTAACAATTGCATATTAATTGAGTGAAATAAAGGTACTTTACAGATAGATAGATATAGATTGTTGTATATAAAATCTATGTAGATCTAAACTTTTTTAAATATTGACGTATTCAACGTTATGCAACGCATTTGTTTATACGACTTAAAAAAACAAAAGCGTGGGATCTAAACAATTCACCACAAAGCACAAAAAATTTTCCTTGACTTTCAGAAATTGGTAATACGTATAATTATTATAAGTATATATTTGTCCCAAGGAAGTCTTATGCAAACATTTATGCATATTTCGTTATCTACTTATTTAATTGCTAGTATGAAGAATAACTACCTATATATAATTTATACTTGTACATACTACCAAAATACTAAGGACGAGAAGACAATAACGAATGAATAAGTATGTAAAAAAATTCAAGTGATTAACTGCATCTGTAATAAAAATGAAGAGGGAACGGGAAAGTACAGAGGCTTGAAATATAGCTTTGGTTGGACCAAAATCTAAGAGACAGGGTCTGTGAGTATGGAAGGAGGTTAGTTTTGAAAAAAGCGTAGACACAATCCTATTTCCTAACAAGGTCATCTATCTGTCTGTTTAAAATTGAATATTTTTCACCCACATGCTCTTATTGGTCTTACGAGGTCACGCACATACTCTCCAAGCGATCAAGGGCGGACTTAGGACTTGAACTCGGAAGGGGTAACATAACAATACACACATATGTTCAATATTATAGAAGAGCACGCCTCAAAATGCACGCTGCGGGCATCAAGCCTGGCATATCATTTTATATAACAAATTTGAAAATGAAATGTTAATTACTTTAAATGCCGAGACACAAAAGATCACTTTAGTCCATATACGTAGCGTACTATTTTTCTTTAAATGTCGAATATGAATTAAATAAATGTTGTTATTTTCTCTTCAAATACTTTTAGCTCGTAAGCGGCAGTAAAATAAAGTTTGCTTAAAAAAAAAAAGTAAGAAAGTTTACGCGTGTGGTACCTTACTCGCACTGTAAAACTTCAGCAACGTCGGCTAATCATTATACCATTTTGTTTGATTATCTGAGTTCACTGGAATATATTTATACTTTAACATAACAAATTATAGATAGTTCTCCAATAAGTTAGACATTGATGATAAAACCTCCATCTTATGTCATTTTTTAAACTTTTTAAATTTATCAAAACTTAATCAAGTACAAAACGTCAATAGAGATTATGAGACCTCGCTCTGTACAATAGCACCTGCATAGCTGACAGATCAACTGATCCTGCTGTTAAAATATCAAATACTTTTGCCTCACATTTTTGCACTCTATCCAAATGTCAAACAAATTTATTATCTTTCTACAAGATATCAAAAGATGAACTTCTTGGTGTAATCAATGAACTAAAGAATAAGAAATCAGTAGGACTGGATGGTTTAATAGCACAGGTCATTAAAAATATTATCTCAAAGAATTGACATAAAAAAATAACTTTCGAAGGTAAGATATAATTTTTTTCGAAAATTCACTTGATTTTCGTTAAACTTTTTACATATATTGATTATTATTTTATTCATGTTTTCTTTTTCTAGCAGTTGTACTAGATGTGCTACTGCAAGAAATGTCTACTTCCTAATCGTCATCGCTAAAGTCGTATACATCTAAGATACCAAAGTACCAAAATTGACAGGATTTTGGATGGCAGCAAACAATAGATAATGAACTGATGCCGATAAGGACCGATAAAGCTCCTCTTCCTAATCAATTACTCAATATAATTGCTTGTGATTGTAAGGTCGATTGCACAACTAAACGTTGCTCATGCAAAACCATTGGCACAAAATTATTATTATTTTTTTATGTTGCGTTGCTGCATGTAAAATTTTCTCTACCGTCTTATCTTGGGCTATACTCCACTAAATAAATGTATTATTATTATTATAAAGAAAACATTTAGCATGCATCTATCTGTATTTCAACGATACTGAACCTGAATTATAAAAAATAACTTTCTCGTAACACTTATTTTAGAAAAATTAATTGTCCCTTGTTATAGGAGATGCCCCAATATGTAAATTGGACCACTATTACCACATTAAGCGATATCTATACATATGTTACCTGCTGTTACGACCTTCTAATTATCATCTTAGATGTGTGCGTGCCACAGTCTAACATGACGAAATAAAAGTAGTATCCTTCCTGGTTCAATTTCAACATTATAAAAAAGAATAAACTCAAAGCTAAACTATGGCGCAATTACAAAAAAACTGGATGTTCACACTGAGAGATACAAACACTGCTTATCTAAATTTTGTAAAACCTGTCGAAGATGGTATTAAATGACCCCAATAAATTTTGGAATAAGAGAGGATCCATCAATATGTCAAATACCATATAATATATAACTGAATAATAGATGTGCTAAATAGATTTAGCATATAATCTTTTTTACAACAAGCGTATGATGGGACTTCACAAAATCATTATCAATACGGATGACTGTCCCACGACTTTTGAGAAACTAAATTTTAATATTCCCAGTTTTCTTCCAGACATAATCGTTACTTTACCGGAACCAAGCACCGATGTCCTTTACTCTGTTTACCCACTGTGCAAAAATTAAAGCAGTTGTCATACATTCGACATATTCAGTTTCAATCTAAATATTCTCAAAGTTAGTATCAAAATCTTACATTAATTAAACACAAACTTATTTCTCAATGCTCTGTATACATATCTAATTTTATTGTCTGAATTGTCTTATTATATTTTAAACCTCCTGTAATGTTGGGGGTTTGTTAACCCTAAGGGTAGTATTAATAATTATAAATTCATTATTTTCAGGGCTTCAACGACGTAGGTTTCCACGGTAGCGATGAAATTCCAACACCCAACATCGATGCCTTGGCCTACAACGGCGTTATACTAAACAGCCATTATACACAGGCTCTGTGTACTCCATCTCGATCAGCATTCCTCACTGGGAAATACCCAATTCATTTAGGTAGGTATATTTTCTTGTATACACTTTTGCAAACGTTAAAGATTAATTCCTGGGATTTATTAATTGCCCTCAGCTTCAACGGTTCCAAACGTATGCAGTTTAAATGGGCAGCATATTAACTGTTCTAAGAAAATCTATGAATAGATTGAGCATTTTGTCAGTCATTTAGATCGTTTTATTAAGATTTCCAACAAGTGAATGGTACATGTTGAACTTAACTTGAATAGAATATTATTTTTTTCGAACAGATTTTAATGGTTGTAAGCCCAATTGCCTCAATTAATAATACAATTATACTTTTTAGTCGTTTTATTCATTCTAGATGACAATTTTGAATATAATAATGTTTAATTCGTTTCTTTTGACTGTAGTATATTCTATTTAAAAATTGGAACGACAACAATAATTCTTCAAAGTCATTAAAATAACTTTATTACTTCATTCTGTACCGGGATACTTTATTTTTATTACACGCGTAAATTTACTCGTTCAGGGCAAGCCTCTTCTTTATAAAACTATTTAATAAAGTAAGTCACACAAACACGTCTTTAATCCCAGTTGTTTTTTAAAACGCTTGAAGTGGTTTTTATTTAAAAAAGTACCGCATTAAATTATTTTAATATTGTTCAAAGGTGGTGGTTATTTTTCGATTTCAACAGACACTGGACCGCTAGATGGCGCCTGCTGACTATTTATCCCAAAGATACCGAAATGTACTAAATAGTCAAGTGATCCTCGTGTCGGTCGCCACATGCCTACCTTGCACCGACGAGAGCCAACAGCTCGAAACTGCAGTCTGCAAGTGGTGTGTGACGACTGGCACGACGAGAGGTCCTTTAAATAGGATCGTCTTTCGGCTGGTGTTTGTTGCAATCGAAGCATTAGCGTTTTGATGGTAATATGCAATTATTACACTTAACGCGCCAGGCTTGCAACTTGTAATTCAGCGCTCGGCGGGGCACATAGCCCGGAGAGTAGCTGTTGGTTGCAGTCTGCTTACGGTCCTTATAGTAAAATAAGGATTTTATAGAGAAGTTTGCGACTAAGAATATTATATTTTAATATTTTAATACTGTTTCAAAATTAACTGTGACAGCTTTTTTGGGATTTTTTATTGCACATGTATGTGTCGTGTTCTAAAAACGAAACCCAAGAGATCTACAAAAAATTATTGCCTTGTGTATTACTTCCCGAGTACAGAAATAAAAAACATATGTAAAATTGTGCCCCATATTGAGACCCAGTTGTAGAATATCGTAACAAATAGTTTTCAATTATTTGTAAACCGTATTTTAGTGTATTTTTTTGTCTTCTTGTGAAAGGCAGAAATTGTATACAATTTCTGTGTTTAGAACAATACCTTCAGAAATTAGTAATTTTATAGTTTTATCCAGATACTTTTTAAAGAATTAGAGTTAATACCAAGGTTTTTACGCTATTAGTTGATATAATGAACTCATTATTTATTTGAGTATCCAGTTCTGTAAAATTGAGTAACTGTTTAGAAGTTCCAAAAACAATGTTATAAGTTTTGAACATGAACATTTTAGATTGTCTGTCCATTGGTATATTACTTAAATCATTTTATTGATGTAAAATTATATATTAACTGAAATCATTAGCATATACGTACAGTTTTGAATGTAGCGAAAATCTCGAGGTATCTCCAAATAATAATATTAAAAAGAAGTGGTCCTACAATAGATCCTTGGGGAACATCAGATATAACTGACCTATTTTGTGATGGATATATCGAGTTTCTTGTGCTAACAAGCTGTTATTTGTCATTGAGATAATTTTGAACAAGGAAAAAGTGCTTCCAGATATTTTCATATACCATAAAAACGTAATTAGGCAGGCAGTTAGTATTCAAGGTTTCAAAAACTGTTAAAGCGGTGGATTTCGTATTGTCGACGGTCGATGACTCGCAAAATTTCGTATATTTAGTAGCGTAGAAGTGCTTAAACCTTTTCGAAATCCGAACTGATTAGAAGGAATTATTTCGTTTTGAAAGATGTATTCAGGAAGTTGTTCGTGTTCGTGGAATTTTGCCGAACCTCTTCTCCGTCTTCTTCGTCGAAGAGTAGAATCTTTTACTTGCCTAACATTTAATAGACAAATAACCGACAGCTTTACATACCCTCCAAAGGATGGTATATCCACTACGCAATAGTCACCTAAGATGCATAGTTTCCACGCCGCTGGAAGATGTGCAGTGAGGACAGGGTCCCCCTTGAATCGCTTTCCCGTTCAAGAAATACTAACCGTGCTTGATGTTGCTTTAATAATAATAATATAATAATAAACACCACATAAATTAGACAACCCCCAATTCCAGAAGCCAAAGAGGCTTATGCGGACGGGGGTTACACATTGAAAAACGCGGACATACAACCATATTCTTCTGACTGTGCCAGTGCCGGAGCTGGGGCTCGAACCCGGTAGCTCGATACTCGTTTTGATTAATCGCAATTGCCACCTCGCGCATTAACCAACGCGGCTATCGGCTACGTCACATATCGAAATATGTACGCAGTAAAGACGCACCTACGGTCGCCCCTAATTTCAAGTGTCAGGTTTGCATTAGTCTCCTTTTCATTTGTATATATTTTTGTGTAAAAAGTTTATTTAACTTCTAACCGAATTTAATTCTGTGGCCTGGCCAAGGGACACATAGCGGAGGAGATCCAAGAATGGGAAAAGGACCAGAAGAAGTCCTACTGGAGGAATACTCCAGGCCAAAGACAAGCGAAAAAGTTTATAACTTATTCGACAAAGAATGCCACAAGGCTTCTCGAACTTGAAAAGTCCGAACTAAGGCTAATCACAGGCCTTCTAACTGGCCACTGCCCCTTGAGATATCATCTCAAGAACATGGCGGAATTAACGTCTGAAAACATAGGGAAATTAGCCCCCAGGAAAATTTCAAGCTTTGTAAAAAGTCTTGGAATCCTGGGCAACAACTAGATGTAGGTTAAATCACAAAAGATCTTTTAGGTCGAAGTGAAGTAAGGCTGTTCGAAATCAAACGACTCCATAAAACAATCTACAATCTACAACCGAATTTAATAATTCAAGCCTGAAATAATAGACAAAAATGGCCCGGCATATACTCTTCATTATGTCCCCAGAAAAAAGTCCGTATGCTTGAAATTGAGTCATCGACGGGGCCAATCATTGGTCCTTACCTGAATAGCTCCTAAAGATTAATTTGCGCATCGCAGACAACTCATAAGCGTCTTTTAAACCGTGAAAGCCGCTACATCATTTCTCTATAATGGCACAGTTCTCTCTTCTCTCATAGTTTAAATGAATGCACGACGAAATTACGCGTGACAGAAATAAATCTAAGGTGTATCCAAAATCAACAAACAGGTTATAAAAACACGTCATTGTCCCTGACTATCAAAAAATTTATTATTCGGTGATTGCACATTTTATGTGACTACTTTTTCCATAACTTCTGCAAAAAACATGTTAGTTTTCCATTCAAGGGATTTAATAGATCAGTCATGCACGGGTACTTTTTTCCCTTAAAAACCACGCAGTCTAACCGCAATGTTTAGTGCGTAACCTTGAGGAAAAAAACAACAAAAAATTTGCCAAATCACTGCATGCCAATTTATGATTATAATAATAAATAAGAAACGGCAGTGGCAGGAACCTTGCATCAGAAACTGTTGTTGTCATTACAGTAATTATTTAAGATTCGCTTGTTTTTAACCAGGCTTTGTTTAACTACATGCAAATTGGATGTAGTTATGCAAATAGGTGTGTTAATTGTTACTTTTTATTTATGTGATAGTGTTAATCAACGATTATGTGTCTTATCTTTGAGCAATCAGCAATTTTATTGGCCGCTGGAAGCTGGAACGCATGAATATCACGAAAATTAATAATAAAGATATAGAATAATAATGGAATTTTTTTCCAAAGAGTATACTGGACTGGCAATTTTATTTTTGTTTGCTCTTGGCATCTAAATCTCAGGATGTGCAAACAAAATATTTTCGTTGAATATGTTTACTTTCAAAGTCCAAAATTTCCCTGTCTGAAACTGAAATCAAATCAATGTTTCTTTAAAAGCATCAGATCATTTTTTTTAATGTAAATTTTTTGTGAATTTTACGGTGATGTCCACATTTGTCTTTTTCGTTTAATTTTTTTTTATTGTTTCTGTTTATATTTCTTCATAAACTAAGCTTCGCATTAAGGATAAAACGTAAGTACCAGTTGATTCAAGACTTAACCTTGAAAATTTAAGACAATACGCACCCTCAAAATCGGAATTGGTACGGTCGTGCGCAAAAAAAATAGGACAAGTCTTATAACGGTATTTTGTTAAAATCTAGTTGTGTACATTTAACTTTATTTTTTGTGACATTGTCAGTTAGTTGTCATAATTTATTGAAAGTGTGCAAAAAACTAATATGCCTCATATAAACGATTTAGTTAAATCTGGAGTTATTGCTAAAGCGAAAGATGGATGGTCAATGAGACAAATTGCACTGCGTTATAATATTGACAAAAATTCAGTGTATAACATTTTAAAAAACTGGAGAACTGAAGAAATGAATTTTCCTGGATCGAGTAGTACTGGTCGCAGGCGAGTAAGAGGATCTGAGCTACGCTGTCATATAGCAGCACAGAAATACTTACTTAAAGCTGAACATAGAGAAGCTGGAGTAGGATTTGCGCTTGAATTTTTAGTGCATGATGTAAATTTTTGGAACAATGTAATCTTTACAGACGAAAAAACTTTCCAGTCAACACACAGCGGTCGTATTCGTGTTTACCGCCCTCCGAATACTCGATTCGATGAGAAATATATATCTAACAATGATAAAATTGGTAGATTTTCCGTCAATATGTGGGCTTGGATATCGGCACGTGGTCCTGGTGTTTTGTGGCATATTGAGGAACGATTTAATAGTGAAACGTATATTAGGATTTTGGACAATATTATGCTATGTCATAATTATTTCCTAATAATGAGTTAATATTTCAACAAGACCATTCTTCCGTTCCTACTGTTCATACCGTAACTAACTGGTTTCAAGACAACAACATCAATGTTCTTAATTGGCCCAGTCATAGTCCAGATCTTAATTCTGTGGAAGAAGCATGGGGACTAATCGTAAGAAGGATCCAAAAACGAAATGTGAGACCACGGAATGCCGAAGAATTACTGGAAATAGTAAATATGCATGGGAAAATATTATTACTAATGATTATTGTATAAGGTTATTTAATTCTATGCCAAACAGACTTATAGAAGTTATAAATAGAAATGATGCAATAATGAAATATTAATAGTTAATTTCTTGTTAAGTAGGATATCCTTTGTCCTTTGATCCAGGATTTCTACTAATCGTATCGTTTATTCTCCACTTTCTTAGAATGTTACACACCAAATTTTTGTTAGTGTTATAACGCAGCGCAATTTGTCTCATTAACCATCCATCAGTTACTATAGCAATAACTACAGCATTAAAATAAAAAATAAATTGTGACATCTGTTTTATTTCGGTTACTCATTACATATTCAAATAGAGACAGATTTACATTAGAAAGAAAAGTTGTCCTATTTTTTTCTGCTCAGTACCATCAAACAAAATCCTAACAGAACAATAGTAAAAAATTGTCGAAGTTATGGTATTACTAAACGCTATTTCATTGGACGACAGTGTGAAATGCTGGCCTACGCATATTTTGCGGAGAAGTCGAACATCTCGAAAAATCAAAATCCTGGGTTATTGTAAAAACTCTAATTTTCAATCTTACATACTTCAAAAATATCACAGTAGGAGATTAAACACCTGTGCATATTCAAATATGTGCTTGCATTGAGAAGCATGAAAAAGTAATTATGGAATAATAATTAACCATAATTATAATTATTCACCGCTGGATAATTTACGATTATGACAGAATTGTAATACTTTATTTATGATGAAAAAAACGTGAAACTAATAAATAATTTTACAAGTAAACATAAAACGTGAAAATCCCAGATTTTATTTATGATACAAGTTCAAGTGAATAATTATATTTGAATAATTATGAGTAGAGTAGTCAAGACCAAGGTTGCCGTCAAATTTTATACCAAATCCGGACAGAGGTGGCACCGCAAACAACGAGGAATCATGCGGGGATTTTTTTATTTTACTTTCTAATTTAATACCGGTAAAAATCAAATAGTCGATCTAAGATCTAGTATATACTTGTTAATTGTAAATACCGGGTGTCAACTTATCATGATAGACCCCCCTTTTTTCTCCTTATTTTTTAGAATATCGGAATGAAACTTGGTAGATGTATTATATGACCAAGAAGGCTGTCATTTTTCCTCTTCCGGTTTCACCTGAAAAGACCCTAACTTTTGATTTTTAAATGGAACGCCCTTTATATTACTATTGTTTTGGAATTCTTGAAAAATTTCGGCTCATCCAATCTCACACTGAAAGGTCTGGATGACTCACAAGAATTGTATTAGAAAGAATGAAATTCAGAAATCAAAGATTTGTGAACATGCTTGGGAAAACGGACATAGAATAAACTGGGACTCGGAAAAAATTTTAACAAAAGAGGCAGATAACAAAAAAAAAAAGAATCAGCAATAATCCTATTAAATGAAGATAAATGCTTATCGAATGGTTCTGTAGATATTTGTACAACCTAACCAACCCAACCAACATAAACAGAATCTTAAAACTGTGTATTTGACATACACAGCAAATAAGAGTTCTTCGAAAAAGAGCTTTAAAAACGGTAAGAGACTACTTTCCGAAACGTCAGCAAAATACATTATTTCTATGTTTATTCCAATTTATATTATTTGTAAAACATAACCTCTGACTGTTACTTTGAAAACGTCATAGGCGCAGAGGCTTTTTCATAATAATTCTATTATTTTGTAGATTCCGTGATTTGTTTTTGAAGAGGATAATACATGTGGTAGAAAACCCAAATAAACGGATGGAATATTCGTAGAATGCCTCAAATAACTTTCAGACAATAACAAAAACCCTATCTCAATCGCTAATAAAAATTCCTAATTTTTGCCCATTTCTTTTGATCATAGCAGGCGTATACTAGTGAAAAGTTAGACACAGTGTATATGAAATATACAATTATTATACACAATAATATTAGTTTTAGCTTCTTCTTCATGGTTTACCCACTTTAAGTTATTAACAGAATTATTTGTCATTTCTCTTGTAGGGTTTCTTATCCGAAATTAACGTTGATTGAGGGTCCTTATCTAGACGGAGATACGGGTTCCTTGATTTGGTATTTGCATGACCACTTATTTATTTGTTTAAACGTCCACTGGACATACCAGATTTAGCAAGATTTTAAATTTTACTGCTCCTGTTAGGATGGTTTGTTATTTTAATGGTTTCGATATCGAGCCCAATTTTCATGGCTGCTTCTTTAGTCCATTTTCCAAGAGTATTCTCTTACACAGGCATATTTTTATACCATCCACTTTAGTTTTCTTTATTCCAGGTAAAGTTAGGTGTCAAAAATAATCTGTCTGTTTATTGGATGCGACTGTTTACTCATTAATTTTTTGAATGAACATACTGGACAGATGGAAGGTTTTTTAAAATTAGTTGTACGTCACTTTGAATGTTTATTGTGTTTTGCGATGTTTATATTTATGCTCAAAACAAGGTTAACTCACTTATTGATTGTATTTATTTACAAGTGAATTTTTCTAAGTATGTTTGTGTTTATATACCATATTGCAGATTCTAAACAAATTATTATTTTAAACAATGTATTGCAAATAAATAACGCGAGATGAACAACATATAACCGTATAATTTTCCACTTGGACGAGTCCTTAATAGGATTTTATCCAACTATTTCTCGCAGAAGTCATAAATCCTGCTCAGAAGTAAATCTAAACTGAGTTTAGTAACGTCAAACAATAATATGTCAGATTAATTTAAGTGATCGAATAGCCGACACGTATGGATGCGCTAAATTGATGGAAATAACGGACCCGGTTATTAATTTAATAGCCACACTTTCTTTTAAAGACAATTTTACTTCAATAATATTTTTTTATATTTATTGATAATTGATTTTGCAAATTATTTTTTATATTTGCAAATATCATGGTAATTGGGAAGGTCATGGAATGTTTGCTGTGATGCTGATTGTTATTCATTGATTAATAGTTTACACAGATAAACATCAAATATAGGTAAAAACTAATCTTTAGTTGTGAAAATGGATGAAAAATTGTACGCCTCGGAGGAAATTAGAAAAGAAGCAAACGAAGCTTGGTGCCTAAGAAATCCAAAGCTTTTTGTGCCAAAGAATTCAGCGAATATCGCAGAGGTGTTACTAGTGGAAATAAAGATGTAATGCGCTTTTCTTAACGTACAGAAAAAGTGTGCAGCTTCAATGTGGGGAAAATATTCAATGTTGAAGGCGACTTTAAAATATATAAAATGAGTTTACAATTTGTTGTGAATCAGTTATGGTGATTCTGTTATGGATCGTAATATTAGGGATAGGTGTACTATTTTTGATATTATTAATATAGGACCAGAAAGTGTTTGGGTTAGACGAAGTATTTTTCTGTTTGTACGAGATATATTTGCATCGTTCTGTCGCAACGTCGTTCTTTATTTTAATTCTTAACAATTTGAAGGTTTTATAAGCTTATATGTCTTTATTTAATTTATATTTTTTGTGTAATATATTGTCTAATATCTGAGATTATAGATCTGTTAAACCAAGGTGGATATTTACTCGATTTAGGTCGAGTTTTAGGAACAAATACATCGAAGATTGCATTCAAAATATCATAAAATGTTTCACATGCAACAGTAACATCATTGGAGTCGTTTAAAATGGTCCAATCAGTATTGTATGTATGTTCATATAACAGTAATAGTTGGCCAGTTTAAAATTATAAGAAAAGGTTGTACTACTGAGAAATTTGTTGGGATTAATAGGTAGAGAAATATCGAAGGGAGGATGGTAGAGGATGGTATTTAATGTAATGTAATTAATAGTTGAATTGATTTGTTATTGATATGTTATGAGGATAAGTGTAAAGTTAAGATAAGATTCTTTCCTATTATTTGGGTTTTCTACCACATGTACTATTATCCTCTTCAAAACAAATCACCGAATCTACAAAATAATAGAATTATTGGAAAAAAGGCCTCTGCGCCCGTGACGTTTACGCCAAAGGAAAAGTCAGAGGTTATGTTTTGCAAATAATATAAATCGGAATAAACACAAAAATAATATATTTTGCTGACGTTTCGGAAAGTAATCTCTTTCCGTTTTCAAAGCTATTTTTTGAAGAACTCTTATTTTGCTGTGTATGTCAAATACACAGCTTTAAGATTCTGTTTATGTTATTTCCATAGATACTTACTACTTACACAGAACATAGAACTGATGATATTTTTTTTTTTTTTAGATAATGTTGAGTTTGTTAAGTTCTTCTTTTAACATTGGTAGCCAGGTTGTACAAATATCTACAGAACAATTCGATACGCACTTATCTTCATTTAATAAGATTATTGCTGATTCTTTAATTTTTCTTTTTTTGGTATCTGTTTCTTTTGTTAAAATTTTTGCCGAGTCCCAGTTTATTCTATGTCCGTTTTCCCAAGCATGTTCACAAATCTTTGATTTCTGAATTTCATTCTTTCTAATGTAATTCTTGTGCTCATCCAACCTCACACTGAAAGGTCTGGATGACTCACCCACATAACATTTATCACATTCGCACGGGATATTGTAAATACAGTTTTTTGAATTCTGCATATTTACAATATCCCGTGCGAATGTGATAAATGTTATGTGGGTGAGTCATCCAGACCTTTCAGTGTGAGGTTGGATGAGCACAAGAATTACATTAGAAAGAATGAAATTCAGAAATCAAAGATTTGTGAACATGCTTGGGAAAACGGACATAGAATAAACTGGGACTCGGCAAAAATTTTAACAAAAGAAACAGATACCAAAAAAAGAAAAATTAAAGAATCAGCAATAATCTTATTAAATGAAGATAAGTGCGTATCGAATTGTTCTGTAGATATTTGTACAACCTGGCTACCAATGTTAAAAGAAGAACTTAACAAACTCAACATTATCTAAAAAAAAAAAAATATCATCAGTTCTATGTTCTGTGTAAGTAGTAAGTATCTATGGAAATAACATAAACAGAATCTTAAAGCTGTGTATTTGACATACACAGCAAAATAAGAGTTCTTCAAAAAATAGCTTTGAAAACGGAAAGAGATTACTTTCCGAAACGTCAGCAAAATATATTATTTTTGTGTTTATTCCGATTTATATTATTTGCAAAACATAACCTCTGACTTTTCCTTTGGCGTAAACGTCACGGGCGCAGAGGCCTTTTTTCCAATAATTCTATTATTTTGTAGATTCGGTGATTTGTTTTGAAGAGGATAATAGTACATGTGGTAGAAAACCCAAATAATAGGAAAGAATATTCGTAGAATGCCACAAATAACTTTCAGACAATATTAAGATAAGAATTGCTTACTTTTGATGAGAAAAAAGGAATGTTATATTATTCTATTATTGTGTATATATGTATAATTTTCTTACTATTGTGAATATGTATAGCAAAGTGCTAAATAAAGGACTATTATATTATTATTATTAATCCTTGTTACACAAAACAAGTTATTATAAGCCGAAACCAGAATTTAATCTAAAAAGAAGCAAGCGATTATTACATCGGAAAGTTCCTAACAGTTGCATAACCTAAACGAATTACAATATTCTGCGTAAAAACGCTGGCGCAAAAACATTTTTTAATAAAAAAGCATGAGAAAGAAAATTACGCTTTTATTTAATCTAATGACCATGAAATGCATAAGAAAAACAAGGCGTCGTTTTTAAAACAAACCAACGCCGCCTTTGAATCCGGATTACATACTGCCGCACAACTACTTTTTAATGAATGTCAATTAAGTAAAAACCAATCCATAAATAATTGGGATTTATGTTGTATATATTATTTTTAGTAGGCGCTGGGTGTACATATTGTCTAGTGTGTTGCTCTATTTATCTGCAGGCATTTGCTCTTTTATTTTTGAGCACAAGTTGTTGATGCAATCGTAGATACACTTAACCTTCAAAATTTTTATTTTCTTGTTATGGCTGCAGGGTATCTCCTTCAACTGTTACATTCTATAGCGGCGCGTGGAAAAAGTATCAGAAAAATGTCTCTTATATTTATTTCTTCTAGCATAGTTTTAAATGTTATAAATGTATTTGCTTGGTATTAATGTTAATATTCTATACTGAAGAAAAATAATCTAAATTTTATCGTTTTCATTATTTTTTAGTATTTCGTCTAAATGTCTGGCGACCCGAAATTAATAATTTAAAGTTGGTAAATTTTATAAAAGAATATCTTCAAAACTACAACAAATCTTTTTTCTGTGAGCCAATAATATGCAATGCATTTCAATTAAAACTGCCCACCCGAAGTAAATTTGGGTATATTGATTTTTACGGAAAACACAAAAATGTGTCAAAAAGCAGTAATAAAGAAACACATATACAGTCCATATACAGTTACAGTGTTTATCACATCCTTTGGGTTTTTATTTGGAAAAGTACTCGAGGGTTAGGAGGAATTATTTAGGTTTCAATTTCCTGATAGATCCTCATACATACTATCTTGGAATCACATCAAGCCTTATATATTCCATTGTGGTTTCAAGTACATTCTTACAGTGTCTTATATATACTCATAAAAGGGGACTTATACAATTGCGTAGATAAATAAATAAAAATATAGTTTACATCAATTAATTTCACAGCCGACGCGGATTACGGAACACTCTAGTACAGTAATAGATTTAATTGTTATATCAGATATAAATTTAGTGAACAATGTTGAAGTCATTAACATGGAAGGTATTTCGGATCATTCATTAGTAAATTGTAATTTAAAAATTAAAGAAATTAAACAACCTCAAATTTTTCGAACGTTTAGGGATTACTCAGAATTTAATTTTAATATTTTTCTTAATGATCTATATGTTATAAATTAGTCACATATTTATGATCTTCAATCCGTTGAAGAAATGATAGAATACTGGACTCTAAATATAAATGCACTTTTTGATTTTCATGCTCCAGAAAAAACAGTAAGAATATCTAAGCCGCCAGCTCCTTGGTTAACTCAAAATCTAAAATTCATGATGAAGCTCAGAGACAAAGCCTATACTAAATACAAAAAAGTTGGTACAGAGGCATCATGGAACTACTACAAAGAACTACGAAATATTGTAAATACTACGGTGAAATTAGAAAAAAAAGCGTTTTTACAACAAAAATCTAAAAGCAATCCTAAAGAATTTTGGAAAACATTAGACTATTTAAATATAAACAAAAAACATAAAAGTTCTTTTGTGGATTTCAGTGACGTTAATGATCTGAATAATTTTTTTATTAGTAGTTTACCACAAGTATCAGATCTGGATAAAAATAATGCAATATTAGAAAAATATGATGGAAAATATTCAGATTTCGTCACGGAATTAAATTTTACTCAAGTTACAGTTGAAAAAGTAGAATCTATTGTACGAACCATTAAATCAAATGCAAAAGGAGCTGATGGCATAGATTTGAAAATGATAACATTAGTGCTACCGTACTTAAGTGAATATTTAACTTTTATTATTAATAAATGCATATCATTAAACGTTTGTCCTCGTGCATGGAAAGATTCGAATATAATTCCAATCCCTAAAAATTCCAATCCAGTCGAGTTCTCTCACTTCAGGCCAATAAGTATTTTGCCAATATTATCAAAAATTTTGGAAAAAATAATTGCAGAACAAATAAATTCATTTCTTGACAAACATACAATTATACCTAATACGCAATCTGGTTTCCGTGTTGGCCATAGTACAACAACTGCGTTGTTACATGTAACGGATGATATCTTTAGAGCAAATGATCAAAGTAAAAATACAATTTTAATTTTGTTGGACTATAGTAAAGCTTCTGATACTCTTGATCAAGAGATTTTATGTAAAAAATTTAAATATTTTGGTTTTACTCATTCTGCTGTATTGTTTCTAAAAAACTATCTCTCAGATAGACAGCAAAGGGTGCTCCTAAATGGAATTTTTTCAAATTTTATATTTAACGCAATAGGTGTTCCACAAGGAAGTGTCCTAGGTCCATTATTATTTTCGATATATACCGCTGATTTTTACAGCTACCTTAAATTTAGTTATATGCACCAATATGCAGATGACACACAGATTTATTTAAACCTTTTACAACGCGAATATAAAGTAGCTGCTGAAAATGTCAACGAAGATTTAGCACAGGTGGTGAGAGTATCAAGTGCGCACGGTCTTATTTTAAACAAGAAAAAACTGAAGTATTGTTGTTTGGGAAAAACATTAAAGAACTCTGTGAAATACCTGATTTTAAAATTCTAATTGATAATGAATCTTTAGCTTTTAGTGAACATTGCAAAAATCTCGGAGTAATTTTAGATGTGCAATTAAAATTTAATGAACACGTTAACACACTTGTTAAAAATCTTATTTTAAATTAAAGACATTATATGCATAATATATATATATATGCATGTATTATTATGCATAAGGAGTATTTATCAAGCGATGTGAAACTTAAATTATGTGAATCTTTAATTTTGTCTACTTTAGCTTACTGTGATGTGGCATACTGGCCCGCTTTGCTTAAAACGGACCAAAAAAGTTTGCAAAAAATTCAGAATAATTGTTTAAGATTCTGTTATAACCTCCGCAAATTTGACCATATCTCCAAGACACTTCAGCAAAGTAAATGGTTAACGCTTGATGAACGTTTTAAGTTGCATATGGCGTGTCTCATCCACAAAATGAACATAAATAAATATCCAATATATTTGCTTGGAAAATTAATTAAAGGTACTGATGTACATAATTGTCTTACGCGCTATTGTGACCTATAAAGCGTTCCTAGGCATAATACAGCCCAATTTAGAAGATCTTTTACATATAATGCAACTTACATTTATAATAACCTGAATTGTAAAATTAGCTCAAATTCTAGTTTCCGTACTCTGAAAACCCATATCAAAAATTTCGGGGCTTTTTTCGTGCCAGATCGATCTCACTATGTTTCACGTACAATCTTTCAGTATCTTATATATATATATATATATATATATATATATATATATATATATATATATTCATAAAGATAACTTATTCAATTTCATTTATACGGATCACTTAAGCTTCAATCCTCAAATAGATCCTCATACGTACCATTTTGAGACCACATTAAATCTCATAAATACCAGCTAATTCCATTATTTTTCCGCATACATTCTCAAAAGATTTCATGATAACCATTTCCTATTTTTAGTGAAACCATATGAAATCTCATATATATCCAAACGATTTGTGAATAGGAAAATTCCAATAAACTATATAATAATTTATCTGGACCATTATGAGCCATTTTTGGCGTCATCTGTACTGGCTTAACCGTAAGATCGAGCTACTATTGAAAACGCTGGATTGAAGTACTGACTTTCTTTAATAATTGATTCAGAGAAAAAAACAAATTTACATTAAGATTATCCAGAGGCAAAGTAGGGAATAACAAATATAACACTATAGCCATCAGTTAATAATAAAAATACAAAATACTCAAATTTAGCATCAAACGTACACGTGTCTCTCAAGTACAACATTGTGTCTTGAATTATTGTTGTTAACTTTCTTTCTCACAGACTACCCCGAGTTTTTGCTAATTAAAATCATAGCCGTTACAAGTAACGTATTTTTTTTTATTGTTTTCAGGTATGCAGCACCTAGTTATTTTGGAACCAGAACCGTGGGGATTGCCATTGAACGAGACCTTGTTACCACAACATTTGAAAAGGAACGGATATTCAACACACGCAATCGGAAAGTGGCATCTAGGATTTTTCAGAAAAGAATATACGCCCACTTACAGAGGCTTTGACACGCATTATGGGTACTGGCAAGGCCTCCAAGATTATTATGAACATACTGTTCACGCCACGGTACGTAAATTATATAAAAAAAATATCCATACAACTGCTTGATTTATGTTATAAATATGATTCACGCCGTAATTTGAAAACAAATGAAACATTCATTATAAAAAGGTTATCCTTATGCGAGGCCTAAATATAAGTTTTCGATTTTTAATATAGCGTTATAGAAAAACATTTAGAAAACTTGGGTGTACTTTAATTGATAAAGTTCAAAGTTATAAAACAGGTATTTCATTTAATCGTCAATTTTGGCATTACAAAAAGGACTATGACGTAGTAAAACAAGTTTTTCTTTACAGTATACAAAAGAAAAGGGGTACGATATGAGAAGAAACATGTCGGTGGACTACAGTGCAAAGGGGAAATATTCAACGACATTATTCACCAACGAGGCAGTAAAGTTAATTCACGAGCATGATACCAACAAACCCATGTTTATGTACTTGGCCCATTTGGCCCCACATACCGGTAATGACAACGATCCATTACAAGCTCCTGATGAAGAAATCGCTAAATTTGCACACATCGAGGATCCAGAGAGGCGTATCTATGCAGGTAAGATGTCACTGCATTGAATTTGTGGTTGGTTGGTTGGTTGGTTGGTTGCTTGAGAAACATCTTGAAAATAATTATTATTATTTCAAGTAAGCAGTGCTTAACAGCAGAAACGCCCAACATGTAAGGCCTAACAAGAAAAGAATGGCTTGTTAGACCGTTTTTTAAAAGATTGCAAAACAAATACTAGAGCTGACAAATGTTTTTTTAAAACTTGTACCTAAAGCACTGAAAATTGTTAGACTTAACCATTATGCATCTCAGTACAGAATTTTTAACATTTGAAATATTATATATTTAAGGAATTTTATTGGTCGTTCTTTGTACAAGGATTTTATGATGTATTTTTTTATTTCTAATTGTTCAATAAGATTTAAACGTCTGTCTATGTGAAGTAGATTTGTATTATCTGTGTCTATTTTCAGTGCAATACTTTTATTGCAATGTATAATTTGTGTTCTTTTAATCTGTTTTCAATACTTCTACCACTCTGCCCAATAACGAGAGCACTAAAGTCTTCACATTTGCTTTCATATGCACCAGATTCATTGTCTATTTTTGTTTATTATTGACCAAAATTTTCTCTAAATTTTTTTAATTCACGCTTATCATAGATAGAAATACCTAAATTATTTAATTTTCTAGAAATCTTCTCGCAACATTTTGGGATATATCTAATAAAACTATAGGTATAATCAAGAAACAACATTACTTGCTTTTCATTTAATTTTTGTGCGCTTCTCCATTCATATTTCCAGAACTTAGATGCAACGAAAAACTGACAGTAGAAAATTTTCTTTTCCTTTTTGTTATCAATATTTATTTTTAAGAATAATCAATAAACAAGAACATAATTCTTTTTGATTATTTTAAAAATAGAATTAAAAGTTTCCTAAAATTAGAATCCTTTAAATGAAGTTTCAACGAAATGTTAAATTTTGACATAAACTGACAGGGCGTACTTTACCGCACACGTACGGTAATGTGCTAGTTATCAAACACAAATTATTGTTACTTACCACACGGTTGTAGAAAAATATATTTTTAACCAAATTAGTGGATAAAAACATACTCGCTAAGCTGAATTACATTCAATAAGATAATATTTAAAATTCAAATCTCTACAACTGTATTTTACTTTCCCCAGCCATGGTTTCAATGTTGGACCAGAGCGTAGGCAGTGTGATTACAGCTTTAAGGGAGAAGCGTATGTTGGAAAACTCCATAATAGTTTTCATGTCAGATAATGGAGCCCAACCCGAAGGGATTCATGCCAATCATGGATCCAACTATCCTTTTAAAGGGGTAAGTATCTTAAAGCTATTTGACCGTTCTACATCTACATTGAAGTTTATAGTTTTAATTAACTATATAGCAGCACTGTTTACTCAAATCCTATTGTCCCAATTTTTATTTTACAACCTTCACCATCTTTTTGAGGAAGGGTAATCACCTAACATGTCATAAATTAAGAAAATCGGCAGCTACTGGAAGCGGCTGGAACCTCCCCACTCGGTGGATCTTTGAAGCCGAAAAGAGCATTAAATTGTGTGACAAAACGGCACTAAACGTAATCCGATCTCATCCAAAACCTTTTCAGATCTTCTGGGGCACTAAAAAAACCCTCAACTTGATGAATTTACAATTATCTATGCGAGTTATTACCTAGATTATCGCTCGTTGAATAATATGCTATTAGGATATTAACAATTTTAACATCACTTGAACGACTAAGAAATACTACAGATTTGTAAAGCAGCAAATTGAAAATTGGTAAGGTGATAATCTATAATAAATTCACCAACGAAGGTACAGAAAGCATATGATATTGATATTGTTACATCTACCTTTAAAGTTTGTGACAATCCATTAAAAGTTGCAAATATGCCAAAATCTTATTAACATGAGCTGCTTTCGTTCATGCTGAACATGGTAATCATGATTACAGAATATGCCAATAGAAAATAAGTTTTTTAAAATACCCATTTTTCATTGGCCCTTTTGTTAATCATGATTACCATAATCAGCACGAACGAAAGCAGCAATGATATGACATCCACGTTATCGGATGACAAACGATGACAATGACAATCGTCAAAATTTGCTCATTGCAATCCGATCGCTCGCTCGCTCGCGGCTGTCTTTGTTAAATGAAACATTAGCATTTCAGTAATTTTACTAGATTTTAGAGGAATATTTGTAGTTTAATTCTTCGATTTGTCTGTATATACATTTTAAAACGGCACTAAACGAAATCCGCTCTAGTTCTAGAGCAGTGAAGAAACCCTCACACGTGAATTGACACGTGATATGACGAGTTTCACGACGTAACGGCTACGCGCATCGATCATGTCTTGCGAAATGCGATCTATGCTTCATATTTGCTTTGTTTTTAATTTCTTTCACGAAACCAAATCGAAAGGGTGGAAGTGTGATATATCGTTGAAATCAGAATTTTAACTGCTTTTCAATGGTTCCATTGCAAATTGAAAGTAATTATAAAATAAACAACTTGTTGCGTCAAAATGGCACTAAACATAATCCGATCTCAACCAAAACCTTTTCAGTTCTTCTGGGGCACTAAGGAAACGCACATGCAAAGTTTCATTCAAATCCGTTCAGTAGTTTCGGCGCTAGCGTGCTAACACGCATACACACATACACACAAACAGACATTTTTCAAAAACCACTTTTTTGGGTTCCTAGGACCTCAAAACGTAAAAATTTGATGTTATCTCAATTTTCGTTTTTGAACCAATTTTGTAACCTCCTCTCACAATTTTATTGTGGAGAGGTTAAAACTGTTTAAATTGGCACCAAATTCCACTGTCATGAATATTCAGGATCATCAAAAAACATAAATATAATATAATGGATGTAGAAAACAAATTTGAATACTAAAAGCAAAAAGTAATGGTGACCGCATACAAAATTAATTGAAACTATTTCATTATTTCAGACCAAACATTCAGCTTGGGAAGGAGGGACGAGGAATATCGCTGCCATATGGAGTCCTCTCATAAAACGACCCCAAAGAGTATCAAACCATTTAATGCACATCTCAGACTGGTTGCCAACTTTTTATTCTGCCGCAGGTAATTTTTTTTTATTTCTTCATATAACTATGTATGCAAAACTGCTAACTCTATTACCAAGGCTTCCAACATATTTTAATTGACAAAGTTCATGTAAAATCTTGTATAGGAAAAATGCCAAACTTATTAGCGACAAAATTTTTGCAAATTTACGTACGTTTAAATTCTTTTTTAGTTTCAGTTCAATAGTGGAAAAAATTTGCTTTCTTTTTCAAAAATTCTCATGATTCATGAAATTTGTTCTTACAATAATAGCCAAGAAAATCATTCGTTACTTTATTATACAATTTGAATCCACTACAATTGAAATTTTTTACCAACGATTTATATTATTTTTCCAGGCTTAAACAAAGAAGAACTTCCAGAAATTGACGGTAAAGACATGTGGAAATCGATCTCCGAGGATGCACAGAGCCCAAGGACCGAGATGATCTACAACATCGACGACAAAATCAACTATGGCGCTATAAGACAGGGCGACTGGAAATACACCTACGGCTCAACAACTCGCGGAAAGCTTGACAGATGGTTCGGAAACTCCGGAAAAAGTGATAACTACTATTACGATAAAAACGAAATTTTAACATCTAAAGTTGCTAGTGCCTTGGCTGGAGTTATAACTTATGAACAAATCAGGGAGAAGAAGGACCACCACAAAATGGCAAACTTCAGTATAAACCTATTAACTGAAGATACAATTGAGAAATTAAGAGATGATGCTACCGTCAAATGCCCAGATTTAAACCTTGATCAATTAGAACACACAAAATGTAACCTCGTTGAGGCTCCGTGTTTGTTTAATATAAAAGAAGATCCTTGCGAAAGACTTAATCTGGCATCCCAAAATCCAACCATAGTAGCAAATTTACAACAAGCCATTGAAAATTATAGACACACCGCAAGACCTCTCGGAAATGTTCCCAGGGACCCAAACGCGGATCCAGCAAACTGGAACAACACGTGGACCAACTGGAAAGACTACGATAACGTAATAATGCACAAACCAGCTTTTAACTCACTCTCCCCATTAGCTATTGGCTTACTAGCAGCTGCTGGCATCGCTGTATTTATTATTGTGACAATGCTGGTAATTATCAACCGCAGGAACTCGTCCAAGAGGGCCAGAAAACTTAGGAGAACACAGTCCTTGCTTGAAGATAATGTTGAGGATCCTGTAATTGAGATTGTGGAAAAAAAAGATAGTTTGTTCGAAGATAGAGAGCTCCAGGTGAGAGCGTGCCTAAGAGATGAAATAAGGACTGTAGAATAGTGTATATTAATGTTGTTTTCTGGGAAAACTGTGAATTATTGTTTTGTGATAATTGTTTTAAGTTGTTAGCTGAGATATTACTTATCCTATGCTGACTAGATTTAAGTTATTTATTTATTTTGTGCGTAAGAAAAATAAAGTATTTTAGTTTTACTTCGCCTTTTTTATTTGCGCCTCCTCTCTTATCAGTACAGAATAAAATAAAAATACACACATACAGGGTGTACAATAGTGCGTCAAAGTCCAATATCGGCTTTGAAATTATTTTTTATGGAAGTGGTATAATGTCAAAAGGCGCACATTTTAAAAATATTTTGAAATATACAGGGTGACTCGCTATAGCAGAGCATCTTCGAGGTCATTTTTTTATGGAACGCCCTATATATTTTTGCATTTATGAATTCAGCGTAAAATTACTGTTCTAGCGACCTCAAGGTTTTTGGTTTTTGACGTGGTGTTGCCGAGTTATTCAAAAAAATATGAAAATTTTGGTCGGAACAAGGTTTAACAAATTAATTTTCTGTGTGTGTGTATTATTATTAATTAAGAAGATTTATTTTGCAACTATGTAGACAACGACACAACTACCAAATATTGATTATAATTATACCGGGTGTATTTCATACTAGCGCTAATTCAGGATATTTCAAAATTAATTTTGTCACTTTTTTCAAATGAAACACTGTATATTATTGTATTTTTGAATTGGCAAGATAATTCTCTACGATTTTTGTAAATAATATCCTATACCTAAAATCGATATTTCCAGATATATTTTTACTTTTTTCCAGGTGAACGATTTTCATCTTGGATTTTTCTCTATGTTGAATCTGATAAATAACGTCGTTGATCCGGGTGATGACAGAATCCGAGAGAGACAGAGCGAGAGTCCTGCTTCACTCCGCTTTGGGTTGTACAGCCATACCAAGTCCCCCAACTTGAATCCCGCCGAACTGACATTACGGTCATATCCATCCTTCATTCGATCACTCCCTGTAGTAGATGGCCGCATCCGCACTACCTTGCATTTGCACCAAGCCTCTACGTCCTGTCGCCTATTTATTCAGTAGAGTCCTTCCTGTATTATAGCCAAGGTCTTATTTATTGCCAAAACGCTCTCCGGATATTCCTTCGTGCATTTCCCGAAGCACTTTTGGTAGCCGGCACCTGGACATCACCAAACGCATGGTAACTTCCTTCCCATCCGGGCTCTCCCACGCTCTCCGTAACAGTCCATCTTCAAGCCTTAGGAAATCCCATTACGCCCATAAAGACTTCAGTCCAACACTCCTGCTAGAAACGTCGTTCCATTCCGGGCGGATTCGTTTTCTTTTGCCTTTCAGTAATGGACCGATCTCGTCGTCACTCACATCAGAGGCGGCCGGTGCGGGAGGGCTCTGGGGCGACGCCCTCTAAGCATAATGAGACTGTGATAAAAAATCGACATGTATTCTCAAAAATAATAGACATTAAAACTGTGCGGAACGTGTAATCTTGCCCTTCGCGGTCACGACGAGAAGAAAGTCTCTTCAAATAGAGAGGGAATTGGTTGATTTTTTTAGCAAACGCTGATAGTTCCTTTAATAGCCATATTCAAGAAGCAAGTGTTCAAGGACACATCAAAATCTATTCAGAATGAAATTTTGCAATGTATGTTCGAGGTTTGTCGTGAACATATTCTTGCAGAAATTCAAGAATCTGCGTATTTTGCACTTATGGCTGATGAGACTACAGATGTATCAACTCAAGCTGTAGCTGTATTACGTTATGAAATAAATGGAAAAATATTTGAGCGGTTTTGGGGGATTGCAAATCCGAAGTCAAGATTTAGATGGACTGTCTCAATGCATTTTAGAACAGATTTCGCCGATTTTGCCAGATTGCCCAGAAAAACTTATTTGTCAAACATATGACGGAGCTGCTGTTATGCGTGGTCATTTAGGTGGTGTTAACGTGAAAATTCGCCAACAGTACAAAAATGCTCATCAGCTTAATAAAATACTAGAACAAGCAGTTTCAAGCATCAGTAGTGTACGAATATTTTTTTCAAATTTGAATGGCATATTCTCAATCGCCAGACAGAATGGCAGCTTTGCGACATGTTTGTGACAAACGCATTCCAAGAACTTCTCAAACACGATAGAATTTTAACTCTCGTATAGTACAGAGTTTGTACAACAATAAAGACAACCTTACTGTATGCTTTGAAAATATAATGTCAGGAATTCCAAAACAATACAACTCTGAAACAGTGACTCAAGCGGCTGGATTTATTAAATGGCTAGAAGATGATTCATTTTTATTTTGGTTAAATTTTTTTTCAAAAGTCATGCCACATGTTGATATTTTATTTAGCCAGCTACAAAAAATTGAAACAGACGTTATAAAAGTCCAGAAATGCGTAGATAATTTTGAAAAATAAATTGTATAAATTAGAAATAATTTACCTCCCTTAACAAATGAACCAGTGAATACAGAAGTTCCAAAAAAGCGACGTAGACTGAATCAAATGTTAACATGTCTGTAAGACAGGTATGTGATATAATTACTTCAGAAGTGAGAACTCCGTTTTCTTTTAAAAATCATTTATATGGTGCAAAATTATTTTTAAAGGAGAAGTATAAGGAATATGAAAAAACACCGCCTTTGGAAGATATCAACCAATTTTGTGAAGCATACTCTATGATAGATAAGGAAATTCTGAAAATGCAACTAAGTATATTTTACTCCAGGAAAGAAATAACAGGACAAGATTCAGAAAATTCCAGTGAAATTCAAAGTTTTTCTGGGCGCTTGCAAACATTAAACTTTCTCATATCTTTCGGACGTTGTTTTCGGGGAAGTTGTTAAAGTTTTGGAAATTTTGGTTGCTATTCCGATGACGACATCTGAAACGGAAAGATGTTTTTCGACATTAAAATTAATTAAGACGTGGGTATGTACGAAATACTATGAGTGAAGACAGACTAACATCACTTGCAATGCTTTCAATTGAAAAGTCAATGGTACGAGAAATACCAAATTTTAATGAAAAAGTTATTGAAAAGTTTATCTCCGACACAAATAAAAGAATGGAATTTCACTTGTAAAAATAATGGTGAGTACTTAATTAATCGCTTTAATTTATATTTACGAACTTTTTAATGATTTAATTAGAACATCAAAAATGTTCTGCCTGCGATGCTTTTGTTTATTGACCCTACTACTTTGATACCCGCGAGCCGCCACTGCGCCCTCCCAAGTACATAAGGCACGAGCCGCCACAGACTCACACTCATTACAAGTTTATTCTACTATAGTCTCACTCTACTATAATTCACAACTTGTTACTGTTCTTTATCTTATCTGATCTCTCCATATATCAGAACTGTACTGAACTGCGTACGTTGGATCCGCCTCTGATATATCCATGGCATTCTTCTAGAATCATTCAGCCTGTTATCCGCGGCGTTTCTGGCCCTTCTCGTATATTGTATGGTAATGGCAGTTTGCCAGTTGGCCCAGAGATAGCGCCGCCCTACCGACAGTCAACCGGGCAGGCCTCCTTTCACTCTGCCACCAGGGATTGCGATTAAACCTCTCTCCGTTAGATGGTGGCACATATATAGTATTATTCTAAATGGCAAATATATTTAATGATATACCTATCCTGTTCTAAACAAATGATGGTAAGTCAAGTAGACACAGTTGGTTGGTTTTACTAAAGTCCGACTCTCTTGCCAGACTGAGACCCAAATACGACATACGATGTTATAAAAGGGCACGGACACATAGGGATCTTTTGTTCTATAAAGTTGTCTTAATCCGTTAGCAAAGTCGGATTTAGGTAAGTATTTTCAACTTATGCTGAGGTATTTGGAGCGAATTAGGTCGGTGATAAGTCAGTCTCCGACGTTGTAGCAGTCCATATTTTATTGACCAATTTGGTATAGATATGAGTTGGCACGACGTTTTGCATACGTCGCACACTGACTCTGTTATGGTCGAGCGGTAATTTATAATTTGTTAATAACACACAGTTCACTTTACTTAAATATATTTATTGTCTCTGCTATGCATCTGAACAACTATCTATCATGGCGTGTTCATCGCGGCTGACCTTGCATGATCGTCAACCGCCGACTCTCACTGTCCATAATGTTTATTAACCCTACCTCCGAACTAAGCACAATATCCATATTGATCTATACACAACACTGACTTCTAGTTGGTAACCCCAACGATGGCTCGACGTTAGAATAGACTGTTGCTTAGGATAGGTAAAAGGAAAAGGCCATATTATTAAAATGGGTAGAGTAGATCAAGACAGGGAAGAGACTGCAGGCATCGGTACCCTCGAGTGTTTCACTGACCAGTCCTGTCAGGAGGGGTTTTAGTCTATCACCAAGTTGCGACCGCATGAGAGTCTCCCCCTCGTCAAAAAAAAAATGAGCCCCAATTAATCTAAGGCTTTAAATACGTGCCCTATACACTGTGTGGTGCTTTGTTACTGTGGTTAATATATAACACAAAAGATTATTTTGCATGGATACATAAATTTCACTAGATACCATCGTGAGTGCGATGCATGAATAATGCGCTTGCCTCTCTCTTATGGGGAAGCAACCAATTACTTGAGGGGAAGGAGACAATAAGCAAAGACAAAATGTTAAAGTCTCTAAGATGCCCAAATTGACATAAATGGATCAGCTGATCACTTTTGGATTTGCAAAGTTGATAAAACATTTGTGCCTTTTGAGAATTAATTGCATTGAAGAACACATCATTTAAAACTCATTATTTATTATTGCAAAAACTATAAGAAAAATTTGTATAAGGCACATGAATTTATTCTAACCTCAACAAGGTCAACTCAACATATAAACAATAACAATTGTCAAACTCTGTTCTAATCTAGGGGATTTTATGCGTCGCCAATGGAAATTATTTAAACAAAACTGAAAAAAAGGTTAGCGGGAAAGCGCCGCACTTTTTTAACTCATATTGTAACAAAATGGGATCCAGTGTATTCAGATAACGCAAATTACTTTGACATGTATTGTAGATTGCATAACTTTAAAACTTACTGATCCGCCACTAAGACCAGGGAGGAAAATTAATTAATCAAAAGATGCAGAATTTTACAAGCTAAATTTTTGTTTAACATTTTTCGATATCGATATCACTCCAAAAAAATTGCGCTATTCCTCAAAAAGTGCGGCGATGCACAGTTTTCCACCCCTCAAGCGGCAGCCACCCGGTTGCAAATTTAGGTGTACCATTATCAGGCCTATGTCTACCATCCTACCAAGTTTCATTTCTGTCTGACCTTTCGCAAGTTAACCCCCTTTTTTTGTACCCATTGCCTGAATTAATTAGCTTAGATAATATACAAGCAGTTACTTTAAAAAACATAGTTGGTTTCATCTCTCCGCCTTTGTTTTTTAATAAACAACATACTTACATCTGGTCTAGTGCCGCCTCAATTTAGGACTGCCGTGATCAAACCATTATATAAAAGTGGTGATAAGAAAAAAATGTTCGAATTACAGACCGATTTCTTTAATTTCTGCTCTGGCAAAAATTTTCGAAACTGTAATAAAAAAATCGAATAATCAACTATCTCGATAAGCATAATATCCTGTCACCGCGTCAATCAGGGATGGCAGTGCCCACCCAATTGCATAACCGGTAGTTGTAAAGATACATTTATATTTTTATATAAATTGTTGACGCTGTTTTAGAATTGGAAGATTTTGGTTAGGTTTGTACAATGTTTTATTCTCTCAATTTCATGTTTTTTAAATCTGTAATCTGTGATATTTGTTGGTATTTAGTAAATAGTAAGTATCTGCTTTAGCAGAAAAAAGTGTGGTGAATGGACAACTGACAAATTATTAATATTACAATATTTGCCATAGTCGAAATAAGACAAGCGGTAAGCGATAATTCTAATATTATACATTTTTTTATTAGAAAACAGTTTTGCGTCCCTAACATATGACGACAAAATTTTTGAAACTAAATTAGAGCTAGGCCTTGCCCCACTATGGGAAAACTCATTAATATAAATTCAAATTCGTTAAATAGAAAATTTTGTGTCACAGAAATCAGAAATGTTTATGGCTTTCTGGAAGTGAAATAAAAAATAAACTTTATTGCTGGCCTTGCATGTTATTCAATAAAAATAGTAAAAATCCGTGGAATTCAACAGGGATAGATAATTTAAAAACGTTATACAAGACGATTGAAATGGATAGAGGCATCGTTGAAGGATTTTTGCGTGATTTTTACACCCACTAAATTTCTGTGGAGAAGTGTCATTATTATTCGGTTCCATCCCATCCTGCCCACCTTAGAGCTAAAAGCCACGAGCCGCCACTTGCGTCAATTTGGATTCAGGGAGGGCAAATCCACGCAAGATACAATAGAGTCCTTAACATCTAATACATGTAAAACTCTGGATAATGGAAAACCATCTCTTTGCATCTTCGTGGATCTAACCAAGGCCTTCGATATGGTAAGCCACTCTGAATTATTAGATATCCTAGAAAAAATCGGTTTCCATTTTATCCGTCATAGTTTATTAAAAAATTACTTAACGAATAGGACACAGTGTATAAGTGTCAATGATACTATGAGTGAATTTGGAACGATTGAGTATGGTGTCCCCCAGGGGACAGTTTTCGGGCCAATTCTTTTCAATATATATCTTAACAACTTATTTTCATTACTAATAGAGGGTTCACTCATAAGTTTTGCTGATGACACTGCAATGTTGTACATGGCAGAAAACTAGGATATACTAATTGACAAGGCACAGAAAGATATAAAAAACTGGTTTGACTCGCGGCTGTTAACAATTAATTTTGAAACAACCAAATTTTTACCCTTCGCTATTAGTAAAAATAATTTACCTGCTTTTACTCCACTTAAAATAGCTAATGGGAACATTTTTACTGAGATTCAACTGGCAAGATAAATCAAATATCTTGGAATCACCATAGACCGTTTACTAAAACGGGTTCATATCAGTAATTTAATTTGAAAAATTAAAAGTCTGTTAGCAAAATTTAAATACCTAAAAAATTTTTTAGACTAAAGTATTGCAAACAGTTTATTATGCGTTAATAGAATCTCAGTTAAAGTATGGTATAATTGCATGGTGGGGGGGTGCATATAACACATGTAAAAAATTTAGAAAATATACAAAAATGGATGTTAAGAACAATACCCTAGTGAGGCTCTATTTCAGTTGGCCAAAGTTGTTACCGTAAGGCAGGTTTTACGCTTACTTTAATGGTAGAACAGAAGAAAAATAGATCTAAACGGCTAATACCACACAATTATCAAACAAGATATAAAGATATGTCTGTCATTGTTTCAAATGTCGATAAAACTTTTACCCAAAGGTCCTCTTATTTCCTAGGCCCTAGAATTTATAATGAATTAATTCCTGAAATTAGGAAAATTAATTCTTTGCAATTATTTTTAAAAAAAGTTAAATATTGGTTGCTCTCTAAACCTACCTCCTATGCATGACAGCTAATAGACCTAAAAAATACACTGTAATACGTAAAATGTTTTTATCAACACACACGTTATATGTAATACCAAACCATCGTTTTGTTGTACTGTCGTGAGCAGAAAAAATAGGACAACCTTTTTTTTGTAATGTAAATCTGCCTCTATTTGAATATGTAATGAGTAGCCGAAATAAAACAGATATCACTTTTAACTTATTTTTTATTTTAATGCTGTAGTTATTGCTATAGTAAATGATGGATGGTTAATGAGACAAATTGCACTGCGTTATAAACATTAACAAAAATTTGGTGTGTAACATTTTAAGAAAGTGGAGAATAAACGGTATGATTAGTAGAAATCCTGGATCAAAGGACAAAGGATATCCTACTTAACAAGAAACTAACTATTAATATTTCGTTATTGGACCATTTCTATTTATAACTTGTATAAATCTGTTTGGCATAGAATTAAATAACCTTATACAATAATCATTAGTAATAATATTTTCCCATGATTTATTTACTATTTCCAGTAATTCTTCGGCATTCCGTGGTCTCACATTTCGTTTTTGGATACTTCTTACGAATAGTCCCCATACTTCTTCCACAGGGTTAAGATCTGTACTATGACTGGGCCAGTTAAGAACATTGATGTTGTTATCTTGAAACCAGTTAGCTACGGTATGAGCAGTATGAACGGAACAATTGTCTTGTTGAAATATGAACTCATTATTAGGAAATAATTGTGACAGAGAAGGGAGCATAATATTGTCTAAAATCCTAATATACGTTTCAATATTAAATCGTTCCTCAATATGCACCGAAACACCAGGACCTCGTGCCGATATCCAAGCCCACATATTGACGGAAAATCTACCACTTTTATCATTGTAGATATATATTTGTCATCGAATCGAGTATTCGGAGGGCGGTAAACATGAATACGACCGCTATGACTGGAAAGTTTTTTCTGTAAAGGTTACATTGTTCCAAAAATTTACATCATGCGCTAAAAATTGAAGCGCGAATTCTACTCGAGCTTCATGTTCAGCTTTAAGTAAGTATTTCTGTGCTGCTGCATGACAGCGTAGCTCCGATTCTCTTACTCACTGGCGACCAGTACTACTCGATCCTCGTTTCTTCAGCAGCCTGAATAACTGAGTAAAATGTATTTTCTACTAAAGCATTTACCAAGTGTAAATCTTGTTGTTGAGCTGATATCCTTCATCGCCCTGATCCAGGATTTCTACAAATCATACCGTTTATTCTCCACTTGTTTAAAATGTTACACACTGAATTTTTGTTAATATTGAAACCCAGTGCAATTCGTCTCATTGACCATCCATCTTCTGCTTTAGCAATAAATCCAGATTTAACTAAATCGCTTATATGAGGCATATTAGTTTTTTGCACACTTGCAATAAATTATGACAACTAACTGACAATGTCACAAAAATTAAAGTTAGACGTACACAACTAGATTTTAGCAAACTACCATTATAAAACTTGTCCTATTTTTTTTTGCTCACGACCGTACTCACCTCTATAAAATATTAAATATAAGTAATTAGGATCAAATAATGAGAAATAAATTATAACCTTGAAATAATGCATAAAAATATTTCTCATTGTGCAAGTTAGCTCATATGTTGTTATTTGTTTTTGTATATTTTATGAGCACTTCTCCTGGTGCTTCCAAACTGCATTCCCCAAAATTACAAAAATAGTGTCAGAAAAGCAGGAAAACAAAATCAAATTTGGTCCTGAAACATTAAAAAAAATGCAAGATCTCAAAGATCTAAACTACTTAAAAAAACAAATAAACTGCGAATACTTAAATGTAAAGTATAAACAGTCAAAAAGAGATGTAGAAAACTGTATTAGAACTGAAAAACAAAGATACTATAAAGACAAAATAAAAAACTCGCAACAACCAAACCCGTTCACTCTGGAAAATAATAAAAAAGACTCAAATCTTGGCTTAAAAGTTAATAGGGACATATCGCTGTTAATTAATAATGAAACTGTTACAGACAACTCCAAATTAGTTGATCAATTTGGCGATTACTTCTCCAATATCATAGAAGACAAATTAAGCAATCATTTTGATGGTAAACTATCTAAAAATTGTACCAATATAAAACATACAGCACATAGCTTCTTCTGCACAGCTGTCACCGAAAATGATGTCCGGAAAGTTATTGCTGCCCTACCCAACAAAAAGTCCACTGGATTTGATGAGGTCTCTGTCGATTTAGTGAAAAAATGTAGTCATATACTGTCAGGGCCAATCGCGTATGTCATAAATAAATCCATCCAACTAGGTCAATTTCCCGAACTGTTAAAACTTGCATTTCTCATACCTATACCAAAAGATGGTGACCCTCAAAATATTGAAAACTACCGCCCAATTGCCATACTAAGCGTATTCTCAAAAATCATCGAAACAGTTATTGCGCAAAAAATAAAGGACTACCTCAATATATTTAATATAATGACTGACTGTCAACATGGGTTTAGGAAAAACCGCTCTACTGAAACAGCAACGCTGGAATTTGTTCAACACATACATAATAAAATTGACCAAAATGAAATTACCACAGGCATTTTTTTTTATCTGTCTCGTGCATTTGACACATTAAATATTCAATTCGTATCTGAGAAATTAGAAAGTATGGGGATAAGGGGTAACACCAACGCCCTACTAACATCCTACCTAGCGAATAGAAGATTTATGGTAAAATATGGCGTCACAACATCGAGAGAGTATACCATAAACAGAGGCACACCACAAGGTAGTGTCCTTGCTCCACTAATTTTTTTACTGTATGTCAATGATCTTCCCCAGCATATTACAGGCGGAAAAATCTTTATATATGCGGATGATACCTCGATAATTATCTCGGGAAAATGCGCAGAGGAAGTACAACATAATATAATTAGCATCATAAAAATATTACTTTAACCCCGGTAAGTTCTTACAAATTTCTAGGTACTATAGTTGATAGTCAAATGAATTGGAACCTACATATCGACTTTACAGCCAAAAAACTTAATAAGGTCTTTTACATTATAAAGAACCTGAAAAATAAACTAGACACAGATTCCATAATGTCAGTATACTACGCAAACTTTCACTCAGTAATTTCATACAACATTATTGTATGGGGCCGGTCCCCTGATATAAATAGAATCCTCATTCTACAAAAACATGTCATAAGAATGATCTTCAATCTTGAGATGCGTACCTCATGCAGAACAACCTTCCGCGAAAAAAATATTCTAACAGTCACCAGCATATATTTACTAAAAATTCTTCTACACATTCATGGAAATAAAATTGAACTAAATAAAAATTCTAACATACACACAATCAATACCAGAGGGAAAAAAGACATATACCAAAACAAACATTATCACTCTAAATATGAAAAGTCACCTTTATACTCAGGCACCCATCTGTATAACCTGTTACCACTTGACCTGAAATGTCTACCTTTCCTTAAATTTAAAAGAAAGTTAAAAGGGTATCTTTCCTCAAACTGTTTTTACACCATTGATGAGTTCGTCCAGGCCATCAAAGGAACCTCTACACTGTCTCACTAATTAATGAACCCAACTATTTTTATCCCTTGTTGATGTTATTTTATTATTTAATGTGTTTTATCATTTAATGTATTTTATTATTGTATCTATTCATACCCTATTGTATTGTACCTAACTTATCTTATCTGCACTCGATGTAGCTTAAAAGATGAATAAAAATGTATTATGTATTATGTATAGAATAACTACTTACCACAAACTTTTGTTTTTGTAAGCTAAACTTTTTTGCACTGACTATTATTATTGTATGTACTTTTCTGAAGCTCTGAACGTCTAACAGCAAAAAATCCACCCATTCCTACTCGACATCAAATTACACTTAAATCTGATGTATAAATGGAGAAACTGTATCATAGAAGAGTCGAACGCAGCCAATTTTCAAACAATATGCTGCGTTAATTTTGGCAGCAGGCATAGTACATTTATTATAATTAACAATCAGTACAAAATAAAACAAATTAACTTAAAGATAAAGAAACTTAAAGTAAATCAATGTTTTTTGAAGCTCTTTAAAATAGGGTAAATGTTATCAAAAGCCTCGTATATCTCCTGTCTCACTTTAGCACCGGTCAAGACCACTTTTCCAGACACAAATATTAAAAGTACAATTCTCGGTTTTACCATACGATAAATCAACCCGGGAAACAACTCGGGTTCATAAGAACTGAAAGAACTGTGAGTTAGGACTAGTCCTTCCAACCTAATAGGAAACTTCACGTCACAACTCCCCACCATATTTTGTATTTTGAAGTCGAGGAATTTGGCAGGAAAACCAAGTTTCTGTATAATTCTTGCATATTTTCTTGCGGCTAGCCTCGAATCCTCCTCACTTTTGGCACCTGTACAGACCATTTTACCTGAAGAGAATATTAGTGCCGTTGTCCTTGGTTCTCGGATACGCATTATAACGGCAGCGAAACGTTTCGGATTGTACTCGGCATTACGAGCATGAAGAGCAATCTTCTTAAGCTCTAACTTGCAGTATAAGTTCACTGTCGAAACGATGTTCCTGAAAAAAATATATATAAATTGTTTTATACTTTTATTCTTTCTAAGAAAAAGAGGGATAAATATTAAGGAACCATATTTTGAACTTACATAGATAGTCTATGCATTTTATATACTTTCTAAAGCTTTTGGGTAATTTTCGTTAGAGAAAAACAAAAATTGTCAAATGCTGAACCTGAAGAAAGTATATCTTTAGGCAAAAGACCTCCATGTGAGCAACGAAATCAAAATATAGAAACAAGTAGTTCCAGACTTATATAAAAGAATCTGAGGAAATTATAATAAAAAAGAGTTACTACAAACACAACATAATTTAGGTTCTAACTTTTGCAAAAACTAGACAATCTTTATTCAAAATTAAGATAAATAATTATAGGGTGGGACTAAGTGTTACCTGGTCGATAAACGATCAGAAATCGATACTTCATAAAAACCCATACATACATAGGATAACATTGTAAACACAACAATAATGTCAAGTAGTCAAAGTCACCATGTTTGCTAACATCTATCCCAAGTAACAATTATAAGATAATTTTGATTTATTTAGGGTTTAAAAATGCTTTAACATAGTTCAAATGTGCTTTTAGAGGGCGGAATATTAAACATAATATTTTTAGTCGCAAACTCCTCTATAAATCCTTATTTTACTATAAGGAAAGTAACCAGGCTGCAACCAAAGTTACAAGTCTGGCGCGTTAAGTGTAATAATTGCATATTACCATCAAAACGCTAATGCTTCGATTGCAACAAACACCAAACACCAGCCGAAAGACTGATCCTACTTAAAGGAGCTCTCTTGCCAGTCGTCACACACCACTTGCAGACTGCAGTTTCGAGCTGTTGGCTCTCGTCAGTGCAAGGTAGGCATGCGACGACCGGCACGAGAATCCTTTGACTATTTGGTACATGCCAGTATTTTTACATTAGTGACATGTAAAATAGCCAGCAGGCGCCATCTAGCGGTCCAGTGTCCTAGCTCCTTTAAGTAGGATCAGTCTTTCGGCTGGTGTTTGTTGCAATCGAAGTATTAGCGTTTTGATGGTAATATGCAATTATTACACTTAACGTGCCAGACTTATAACTTTGGTTGCAGTCTGGTTACTTTCCTTATAGTAAAATAAGGATTTATAGAGGAGTTTGCGACTAAAAATATTATGTTTAATATTCCGCCCTCTAAAAGCACATTTGAACTATGCTAAGCCAAGTCAGCCAATTTATTTTTCGATGGCAACAGCCACCGGACCGCTAGAGGGCGCCTGCTGACTATTTTACATATCGCTATTGTAAAAATACCGGGATGTACCAAATATTCGAAGGATTCTCATGCTGGTCGTCGCATGCCTACCTTGCGCTGATGAGAGCCAACAGCTCGAAACTGCAGTCTGCAAGTGGTGTGTGACGACTGGCAAAAGAGCTCCTTTAAGTAGGATCAGTCTTTCGGCTGGTGTTTGGTGTTTGTTGCAATCGAAGCATTAGCGTTTTGATGGTAATATGCAATTATTACACTTAACGCGCCAGACTTGTAACTTTGGTTGCAGTCTGGTTACTTTCCTTATAGTAAAATAAGGATTTATAGAGAAGTTTGCGACTAAAAATATTATGTTTAATGCTTTAACATGTTCAATAAAACGATATTGGTTTTAAAGTTACCTTAAGATAAACTAAAAGTTCTTAAAGACCACTTATTCTTATGCAATGAATTTAATGTACTCTTTAAATTAAAATAAAAAACTATTTGCTCTTAATGCCCTATTGATCTTATACTGGTTTTATAATAATCTTGACATTGGCTATTTTAAAACTAATTTGCTTTTTTAAAGGATTAACTAGCAAGTTGGTTTTAAAACAATCCATTTTATGGAGTACCCTTGATGTACTCATTAAAACCCATTAAGAAAACTATTTTATCTTAGGCCTAGGATCTGATCGCACGATCTGAGTGCTTGCGATCTCCTGTTATAATTATCATATTTGTACTCAGTATATCGCCTCCACACGAGCGCAATCTGCGTTTTCGTTCCACCAAGATCATCACGATCAGTTTTGAATCTTTTGGAGGGCATATACTGAGAACAAATGTGATAACTATAACACGAGATCGCAAGTGTTCGGATCGCGCGATCAGATAGCGCCCTGTCGGGAAGAGTCCTTAAGCCTATATGCTCAATAAAATTCCACATTAAATCCAAAAACATTATTTTTATGGAACAAAACACAGTTTAAAACAAAATTTATATTATACTATTAACCTATCCAACAACATATACCAAACGAAGGATACACGAGGGTCAAACACTTCTCGTCCAGGAGACCTTCAGGACGTTTTTCAGAACACACACACAAGATCAGACTACGGTAAGGAGGTATATATAATACACAGGTGTAAGACATAAGGAACAAAGCTAACCTATAACTTGATTTTCGTTTCTTCTAAGAAACCAATTAAATAATCAAAAATATCCAAAAACTTCATTTTTATGTTTTAAAGAGTACATTAAGAATATTTTAAAGCTCAAAGGTTTTAATTTAGTCAATTTGGTTAAAAGAAATGCCTGTTGGATTTTTGACGATTTTGTTAAAACTAATTCTACCCTCTCTACATTCGGAGAAAACGCCATATTCTCAATATACACACGGCACAATTTGTAAGGTTAGGATTTCATTCGCGCGCCAAACAAATCGAAAAGGCCTATTAAAGCAACTCAGTAAAATGAGAGTAAATAGACGTTTGTAAGAGTAATTGTACTTAAAGTGGTAAATAAAACGATGTTTTAAGTTTTGTAAGATTTAAAATGTTCTATAAACTTGCAATCAGTTTTAATGAAGATCGCGCCATGTTTTATATAAAATACAGACTCCGCCATGATGGACATTTTCAATAGCTAGAGAAAAAAACATTATTATTAAAATAAATGCGCCTTACATCCTTAATAACTGAAGAACGGTGTGCCCAAACATGCAATTTAATAATAAAAATCTATTTAGATGTTTACATGCAAAATAAAATCTGACGATACTTTTTAAATATTTTTTAAATAAAAAAAAATAAAAAAGATTAAATTGATGGCGCTCAAGTTATGTAGAAGTATTTTATTATATGTTGTCAGAAAAGTGACATCCGTTGTTAAATTCTTCACCAGAATAGTTTGCATTTGAATATTATTTATGATCTGCTTTATATAGGTATTACCACTCTGCCCTTTTAGGATGGGCCCTTTTTGGCTAGAAGCTGCTTTATGGTGGTCCTAAGGTTGTCTTGAAGATCGCTTGGTTTTATTGAAAGTTTTAAAGCGACCTTGGAGATGGCAATAAGAACGTTAGTGTTACTTGGGATAGCAGCCCTCACACCAGAAGAACTCTCAATTAATTTAAATTATGTTCGTGACGAAATAGAGACATGGTATCAATGAAATAATCTAGTTTTAAATAACAAAAAAACAATATTGTTAAATTTCCATATAAGAAAACTATTACCCTTAAGTTTTCAAACACTATACAATATTGATCTATCAGAATCTGCAAAATTCTTGGGAACACACCTAGATAATAAATTAATTTGGAATAAACACATTGATTTTGTATGTTCTAAACTCAATTCGACATATTTTGTCATATTACATATGAAATCATGCTTAAATATGGATGGTCTATTAAACATTTACTATGATCTGAGGTATAGTACCTAGCAAATAATATTGTCTCTTGAGGAATTGGTAGTAACTTACAAAGAGTATTAATAAGACAAAAGCGCATTATTAGACTTAAAATTGAGTATACCGCGAATGGATAGTTGCAGAAATGTTTTCAAAAGGAATAATATTCTAACGCTTCCTCAATTCTGTTGTGGAAATGTGCTCTGTATACAGGGTGATTTACCTAAACATACAGTGGGTTGTCCCCACCAAAAGGAGTTAAAAAATTAAGAAATAAAAAAATTTGGAAAATGTAGAAGTACGCCACCTATGACTAACCAATCCGACGTAATACGGTGCAACGAAATCTCTTCCTTTCTTATGTGGTATGGGTAAAAACGATTTTCGTTTATAGAGTACTTATTGAAGAGTCTTGTTTTAGTAATTCTAGAACTTCTTCGTCTACTTCAACAGGACGATTTACTACACGTTCTCTGTCGCCTGGTAAACAAAACCTGGTGTCACGAAGACGTTGTACTACACTTAAATTTTTTCTCTCATTAGGTTTGCGCCTATGGACAAATTTTCTCCCGTATTTTCGTACAGCCCCTGCAAGACTTTCATTCATTGCACCATAGGTTAATATCATGTCGCAGTACTCTTGCGACGTGAACTCTGACATAATCAGTATTTGCGAATACAGTTTAAAAGTTAACAAAATAGGGAAATGCTCTAAACAGAAGTCGAAGAGTCACTGAACAGAACAGTGAACGCGTGGCGCACTGACCTTAGACAACTAAAACAGCCGATATTACCTGCTAAACAAACAAGCGACACGTATATGAACGCGTCGAAATAGCATAACTCACCCGTTCAGAAGCATATCTTTGCAAGTTTTAACGCAAAAAAATATAATAAATTACCTCGGATCGCTTTAAAATTTTACAGAGGCTTTCCCACATAACAGACTTGTATACCATTTTATTTTCCGCATGTTTATATAAATCACCCTGTATACTTTTATGAATATACATCATTTTTAAAGTATTGGTGGATACCACAGCTATAGCGCTAGGCTTGGTAATGATCTATCTACCACATTGCATAAAACTAGTTTCTTTAAAAATTCAACAGACTATAATTTTATTTCAATATTTAACAAATTACCTGCACATTTGAAATATATAAATGCTTTCAATATCTTTAAGGCGGGCATATCCAAAAGAGAGAGAGATCCGATAAGCAAATATTTATTATTTTTGGCCATAACTTTTTTTTAAATACATATATTGGTAAAAAAAAGTATAAGACTACCTAAGTAGAACTATGACAGACGTAGTGATATGAATTTTCACTTAATAATTTCAGTTGTTTGCAAAATTAGTTAACTTAAAGACATTCCCAAAAGGTAGTCATTCTCAACCTACAAAAGGATCTCCCCTATGTAAACTATCATGCTTATAATAAAAATTTGTTGACAAGGATGCATTTTTTCACTCCACTCCCTCTATGTATAATCACAGAAATAAATCTACTGTGTCCCGTTTTTATACTCATCAGAATGTGAGTTGTTGCTTTGGTTTAGAGTGCATTATGGTAGATGTGCCACAAATATCAACTTATATTCTTATGATAATCCATATTTTCTTAATAATTGTAAAGTATATGCATTTATTGACATAAACTGTGCATTGACAGCATTTTAAATGTTACTGCGTTATTGCAACGTTGCCAAGTCACGAACTCCTGCTCACCAATTTATCTGAGGCAAGCCGAGAGTGAGAAAAAGTCACGAGTTTTCAACATATTTTACAGAAAAACGAATACCGCTTGCAGTATTTTTTTTTTTTTTTTGAGAAAAATATTTCTCTCTCCTTCTAATAGCTCTCAGATTTTGAAGAAAATCGTAAGAAAATTATCATTGTAATTGAATAAAACATAAGGGAATATGAGATTTATAAGACATTAATATGTTAAAATGGGAATCTTAGGTGTTAATATTTATAAATTTAATACTGCAACAGCTACTCAAATTTTTCCCACGTATACAGAACATTAATAAAAATATATGTATACATTTTTTTTGGGTACGTCTTCAAAACTCCAAGATATGAAGATTGGCACTATTTTTTAATTTAAATTAACTAATTTTGCAAACAACTGAAATTATTGAGTGAAAATTCATATCACTACAACTGTCAGCTCTACTTAGGTAGTTTTACACTTTTTTACCAATATATGTATTAAAAAAAAGTTATGGCCAAAAATAATAAATATTTAATTACTGGATCTCTCTCTCTCTCTCTCTCTCTCTCTCTCTCTCTCTCTCTCTCAGATATTGTTAAAGAACGCTATAACCCCGATATACTTTTCGACGTTGTAACGAAATCCGACTTAGGAAATATTTCGTAAGAAAAGCGTGCTTCACGTAAAAACGCCGTGGAGGAGGTTTTTAATTCTTGGAAATATATTTTTGCTCTTCGGAGCGTTTTTTATGCCAAATTTTCGCTAACTCTTCGAGGAGCGTTAATTTGGTAAGTGTAGTAAATGTCGCTGCACAGGGACGTAATGTCGCCCCGACCACCCAATTTTAGAAAGTATCATAAAATTGGACTTGAACTTCCAAATTTCCAAGATTAAAAACCCTTTTACGAATCCACGTTGTCAAGCACTGCAACTCTTACGAAGTATTGAATATGAGGACAAGTTAATCCAACGACTATTCAAAGTATATCGGAAGTTATAGCGAAAATAGCCCTTAGCGACATGGGACCCCCATCATTTCCTAGCAGTCGGATTTGACGGGGAAATGATGACTTTTGACGGGGTTTGCCCTAAACCGGTTCCTCAGTGATTCGGAGTCAAAAAAGTATCTATACCATGTACTCACACGTGCATGGGATTTGCCTTGCCTGAACGTAAAATTTGTTATTGCATAATACAAACGAAGTAGATACGCTTCAAGCAATTTTAAGCTCCGAGGAGCGACCAAAATTTATGTGAATTAATAAATACGTTTATAAAGACAGGCAAGCATAAGCCCACCAAAATTTCAGTTACATGAACTGTTCCTTGAATCTTTTTGTGCATCGTTAGCTTTTCAAACTGCATATTGGATGGTAGTTGGTACCGTATGAATCGTCCCGTTCCTCACCATGTGTTGTACACGGGTCAGACCATTGTTTGTTAACATTTTCACTGAAGAAGTTGTGTAAAAACATAAATTTTTTAAAGATTTAATATACATTTTTTGAACTTTATATTGTCTTTTACTTGTGTTTTCTAACAAAATTTCCCTTTCAGATTTAATTTTAAGAGAGTGTTAAACAGACAGTGTTAGATTTATAGTGTTACGACGTCTTCCAATTGATACCATCAGAGCCGCAGTTAAGCATAAACGACAGTAAGTATGATTTATTCATTAATCTCCGTCTGAAACAGTCACTTGAACCCTAAAAATTTTGTGAACGTAATATTTTTATTTAGCATTTAGAAAAGGTTGAGGAAAAAGAAAATTAATTTTTTCTTTTTCCTATTTTTTTTCAATTTTTCTAAGTTTTTCGAACAAAAAATACGTCCTTCAGACTTCCATCAAAAGCATGGATCGTTCACAATATCCCCACCAAAAAAGACAAAACTAAAGCTTCTATTGGTTTTTCTTTTGCTTGATCCTATTTTATTACAAATAGGTGGTAGACATAGGTTAAAAAATTGTAAATATTTATTTTAATTAGTCTTGACCACTCCTTTGGTACTTGCCATCTTATGTAATTGTAGAGATATATATGTTTTAGGTATGTGTTGTATTATGTATGCATGTATTTACATTTATTTTTATATTTATTTTATATTTCTTTAAATGTATGATTGACTTGTCATATGTACATATTTTGGATCTTTTTACTGGTCAGTAAAATATCTATATATCTATCAAAGCAGAAAAGACACCATCAAAGTCTATGTAGAAGAAATAATATAGAGACCATACATAGACAGAAGAATTCAAATAATTAATGGCAGTAAAAAAACTCATAAAGATTTGGAAGCATTAGCACATTCTAAAAAGGTTAGAGACTACCAGACTTCCTGGTCAAATCGGCTAAAGTGTACAAGTGGTGCAAGATCACTCGGGCAATGTAAGTAGATATGGTGATCAGAGAAGGCACAAGAAGTCTCAATGGAACCTGAACAGATTTGTGGGATATCATACAGCCCACAAAAGAGTCAGTAAAGGAACTACTAAGACATAAAAACATCATGACCACTTTAAAGTAGCTCAAAAGTTAGTTAAGTTATACAAATTATTACAACATTAACATTAGTCATTCCTCTGGTAGAGGATAGGCAATACTCACTGCAATTGGGGTATTATTCCTGGATCAGCTGAGTGAGGGGTCATCGGTGTCAAAGGCGATGGGGTAGATGGGCCCATATTGGGTGTAACACCAGCACCACTAGATCCACCCAAGTTCACCATCGGACTCATCATAGTATGTTGCTAAAAACAAATATTGTATACTGTTCAACACTCCATTTAATACATTTTAAATCAATGCCTACTACCGCAAAGTTGGAAAGAAATATGTGTAATAGAATTTTCTAGTGAGATTATACTTATATATATTTTTTGCCATAAATAAATAATACTTCATAATGATTATAATTTAATGGACTGGTTAATTATAAACACATGAAAAACCCACATAGTCTAGGACAAAATTATAATTATTTGTAGGAAATTAATATTTCTTACATTTAAACCCATTTTTATATATTGTTTAAATATCCATTTTTAATTTATTTCCAAAATTGCGAAGTAGATGCAAAGGGGTCATTATTACAACATAGAGATGGAGAAGATTGTCAGATAAAATTTTCTTGAAGAATTTATATTACAATAAACGGTAAATATGCAGTGCACATATTCGCTGTGTATATTATTTAATTATGTTTAAAACTTACAAAAAATAAAGTAAATTTGATTGTATCGAATTACACCGAAACCGAAAAGAAAAAAATGAGACAACATGCAATAACAGATTCTTTTTACATCGATTTTTTTTAATTATAACTCAGCTTCACTTTAACAAAATACAACTTGTTTTAATACATACAAGTCCAATACGAAACCTCCTTCCTTCTTGAAATGTTTTTTCGAATACTCACCTAACTATTGCGAGATATTTTAATTTCTATGTAAGCAGGTGAGCTCTGTTTATAAACACATAATGAAATTATAAAACTAAGCGCCGAATGAACACCCACGGTGAAAAATATTTAATCACAATTACAATAGATAATGGTGGATTGCAGACAACACTGTTTATAACATTCCATTCAAGATATCACACTAACGTTTCAAAGGATAGTAATGTTAGTGAATTACATCGTAATTGTTGCAGAAAAGCTGGGGAATGGCGCGAGTATACATCTTCGTCATTTAGAAACTTTTAGGTACAGAAAAATATAATAGATGCGGCGATCGATGACGAATGTGGCGATCGATATCTCGAAAAGTGGACATTGGACAATTTTGAAAATTTGGTAGTAAACTAATGTCGATGGGGCAACTCAGCTAAAATATTTTCAAGATGGTGATACTTCCGGTTATACCGGAAGTAGATGTCAACTTGCTTATTTTAAATGGGACACCCTATATATTATTACATTTTTGGATTGTACGTAAAATTCTAGGCCGATTTTGTGTATCATGTCTTAGTCTCTTCGTTTTTAACATATTTCAATTTTTATGCCAAAAATGACAGTTTGCAGGCGCACTAAAAGTATTATCAATGCTTCCTATAAGGAAGCCTTTATTATCTAATTTGTGTTGGATTCTTTGTTTGAAAATACCTACTTTAATAGAGTTTTTATAATATTTTGATAAGTATTAATACAGAATGTTCAAAATGTAAGAATAAAAATGAAATTAGAAAACTGTCAAAAATCAATTTTTTCGAATGGAAACCCCCAATTTTTATAATCTTATCTTATTTACCATTAAAAATAAGGGTAAGTTTGTATATGGACGTCTAGTCCAAAAAATTTTTAGTTTTCTAAATATTGCCAATCCGATATTTTTATATGGGGATGTTACTATGGATTTTAAATTACTCTTAGTTGGCTATGACGGCATTGAGTGCTAAACAAATGTATGTACTTACCATTTGACAAGTATTAATTATCATGCCGGGGCGCTTAAATACACACGAGGCTTATTTAAATTTGTTTGTAATCTATGAAGAATGTGACAAAGTTTTATCAAGAACATGTGAAACATTTGCTAATAGATATCCGGAGAAACGAAAACATTTTATTTTAATAAGTGTTCAAAGTGTCCACCCTGAAATGTCAAACATTTTCCGCACCTCTGAATTAGTTCGTCGTGGGTAGCCGCTCTAGTAGAACCTGGAGATAACCTTTCGAAAGCATTCCTCACTCTTGCCTGACAATCTTCCATTGTTGTGACTGGATTAAAATAAACCAGATCTTTTATTGTTCCCCATATAAAACAGTCTAGAACAGACAGATCAGGAGAACGAGGAGGAAATAGAAAAGGTCCATTGTTAGGAATCAACTTATTGTAAAAGGTAGGTATCTTGCAAGAAGTTAACTAGGAAGCTGTTGTGTAGCGAGGCGCCTTTGTGTTGGTAAAATATTTGTCTAAGTTCAGCTAGCGGTAAATTGTTCAAATATTCATTATCTCGCGACATGGGGATTTGAATCACACCAAAAGTGGAAAAGTGGTGGTTGAAAAGGCCATTTTCCGTAAATTTTGCTTCATCAATCAAAATTATGTTGTCCAAAAACTGAAAGTCTTGTAACGTTGTTAAAATAAATTCACAAAAGTGAACTCTTCTGCCCAAATGGGCAGGTGTTGAACCATAGAAATGGAATAGGAACGAAATTTGTGTTTCAAAAAAATTCTGTGAATAGAGTTCTTGAAGATTCCTGTTTGTAAGGCCACTTGTCTTAAGATATCATAGGACATGCTGCAAAATATCCCAAAACAGCAATTTCGATATTTTCATCATTGACAATTGGTTTTATTTTATGAATTGTTGCTTAACGGTGCCAAAATGTTTGAAATTCTCCATTATTCGTTTAATACTGTGCCGAGCAGTGCATGTTTTAACTAATGATGTGGGCGACACAAGTACCGCCACTTGGAAAAATTAGTTGCCCATTGATTCAAATTTTGATGTACTAGGCGACAATGATTTTGGTCAATTTATTACATTATATTTTACATCGAAACAGAGATCGGTACCGATACCGCCTTCCACGAAATCAAACACCAAACCAAGAACAAACATAAAAAAAATAGTGAAAATGTACCTATAAGTAAAATCTGAATTTTAAAAAGGTCATAAAACTTTACCCTAGTACAGCAATAGAAAGCGGGTGACGTAACATGCACATGTTCTGCTTGTAACTCGTAAAATTCCATTATGTAAATTGGATTCGCTTAATTTTGTCAAAGTGAAGCTACACAGCTACAGTATACACAGCGTTCAAAATAAGTTACCTACTAACTGCAGAAATCGTATGTACATTGCCCTTAATAGTGCAGGAACTGCCCATTCTGATCCGCGGCCGGCTGTGGCAAAATTTTTGGAAAAAAAGGAGCGCCGATATACTGTTCCAGATACTGAACTATATAGAAATAGGGAACTTATAAAAAAAATTTTTGCTACTGATATGTAACACAAAAATTTTAATGTTCAGTGAATGCATTTTTCATTAAAAATATTATAATTGAAAATCATTTTCCTTTTATTTATAATTATTAACATATCGTTAACAGTAAAATAAGGTTAGGTTCAAAATATTTTGGGCTTTGTCGCCCAGTGATTTTGGCTAAAAAAAATTTGTTTCTCTGGATATCTATTAGCAAATATTTCGCATGTGTTACATTCTTCACAGATTATAAACAAATTTAAACAATCCTCGTGCATATAATTTAAATGCCCTGACATGATAATTAATACTTGTCAAATGGTAAGTGACAGCTACCATAGCAAAATCCCCATATAAAAATATTGAAATGGCAATATTTCAAAAACTAAAAATTTTCGGAATAGACGTCCATACACAAACTTACACTTATTTTTAATGGTAAACAAGATAAGATTATAAAAATTGGGGGTTTCCATTTGAAAAAAATCGATTTTTGACAGTTTTCTCAATTTCATTTTTATTCTCATTTTTTTAACACTCTGTATGGGTCGCGTGCGTTGACGTCACACCTTTTCAGCCCTTAGGAAAAACAAACAGCTGTCATTGAGTAATGCGTATATTAAACGCCTGGTTGTAAAGTGTTTTTTGCACTTTTTGTGGTGTTTTAAAAGTTGATTTTGGATTATTTAACATCCATAACTATCCTAAATTATTTCGTGGGGTAAATGTTGTTCGTTAAGATGGAGATGAGTTTATATTTTACGAAATTGTCTCATGATGTACAGGTTAGGTATGAGGAAAAAGTTAGTGCCATCGGTTTAGACCCTTATATTTTAAAAAAGGAAGACTTTAGTAGTGATATTGAGGTGTTTCCAAATATTACACATGATGATATTGTTAATTATTTAGTTTTTGAAAGAAGTTCATATACAAAGGATGAGTTTTAGGCGTTCAAAAGTCTTGAAGCTTACAATTAGTTTGTTTGTGGCTGGGCGAAAGAGCTTTTTTGCAAGGAATTTACAACAAAAAACTTGTTGTTGCAAAGGTAAAAATTATTTATCAATGATTTAGCTCTAAATACAATTTCTTGGCACAATAATGTATTAATATTATAATTATCAGAGAGAGAAAAATGAACCTTATATATTTCAATTTTTGAATTGCAAAAACTATTTTAAACTTGCTTACTGCTTTTAATTATCATAAATTATACAGTGTTTTTGTTTATTGAATAAGGATTAATTTATGATCATTTTAAAGCTTGTTAGTGACCAGAAAATATTCTGTTAGATGTCAATTTTTTTTTTAAACGGACAGTCAACATTCCTGAACGTTTGCTAAATTCTGTGTAACATTTAGTTTGCCAGCCACTAAGTACAAAAGTTTCGTCTAAAATATTTAACTCAGATCATGTCACAGCTTAGTCTAGTTATGGAAAATTTGGCTGAACGTTGATAGGGACTTTGATGATACGTAATATCTGTATATTTTATATTGTAGCTCAATATAACAGGCATTATTGATTTTTCAGGTTACACAGTCTCAATGTCTTCAGCAGAAGCCATTGACTCCTTGGATTATTACCGATTCAGATGGTTCCATACTGAGCAGTCATTATGATTGTGTAGCCGGTCTAGGTGTTCCGCGGACGTAGTTCCCATAAATACCATATCTGTTCAACATTACACTTGAATAATCTACTTACTTAATAATACACATTTTGCCCATCTCTAGATGATCGCACATCGAGTACAGTATTCAAGTGCTTTAGTGTTTATGAAATTGTCAGAGCAGTGTCAGAATAAAATTTCCAACATAAGGTTACTTATTATTTTCTTAAATTTAGCCTTACATATTATATTTGTTTTTATAGGGCAAGTGTGAGTGACTTTTCATATAGTATTAGCATGTTTTTTTTGTTACGATATAGATGTTCATACTTACCTTTCGTTAAACTTTTTGGTTGTGATAAATATATTTAGTTCTTATGTATTTATTTTTATAGTGAGATGCGATATTAGATGTTTATATTTATCTCTCGTAAGTTTCTTGATTGTCACAAATAACTATTGTACATTTCGTTTTAGATATTTATTTCTGAACAGTAAGAGTGACACTAAAATATATTATGTATTTTTCTTACGATATGGAATTAATTATACCTTTCGTAAGTTTCTTCTTGGTGCTTCTTACGAACAGTAATCGAACCTTGTGATAATAAATAATTGTATATTGTAGGCAACATTTTGTTTTATTTTCACTTACACGTAAACAAACTAATTTACAGGCATATAATACAACAATGATAATAAACATAAGTAAAATTTAGCCCCATGGCTATTCCTATACTCAACTTTCAAAATCATAGACAGATTATTTAGAAAATATACATTACGATACATAAGAAAAATGTGCACTAACAAAAAATATTTGTTAAAAACACAATCCAACCAACATAAATTTCTAATTTCACCATGTCTTGTTTATTGTTTGCTCTAGCTGCGATTCTTAAGCCCCGAGCACTTTCGCATCTGGGTTTCAATTTGTATCCCATGTGGGGAGACCGTACTCAATCTGAGTTGTTTTGATCATGTAGATCGGCACTTTTACCTGCAACACGAACCTTAATTTAAAACAAATTCTTTATATTAACGTGTAATAACTCACCACTAACAAAATGCTTGGAACACAGTGAACACACATTTGCATATTTAATTTTATTGCAACCACATTTGACGCCTCTTAGCCAAATTAGCTTCGAGTCGAAAACGGATGATATTTTGAAAAAACTAAGTTTATTTCGGGTTGCTACACTCCCACAATTCACAACAAAGCAAAAACTTAGCATTTTGTACGATAAATATCCATAGAAACACAAATATTACGAACAATTCACTAAGTCTCCATTAAACCGCTTAACGAATTTCGGTTTGTTTTTCCTAAGGGCTGGGATCTGTCAAACGTTGTGACGTCACGCGCACGCGACCTATTAATACTTATCAAAATATTATAAAAACTCTATTAACAAAGAATTCAACTCAAATTAGATAACAAAGGCTTCCTTATAAAAGCATTAATAATTCTTTTAGGGCCTGCACATTTTTGACATAAAAATTGAAATATGTCAAAAACGTAGAGACTTAGGTATAAGACATGATACACAAAATAGGCCTAGAATTTTGCGTACAATCCAAAAATGTAATAATATATAGCGTCCCATTTAAAATAACTAAGTTGACATCTACTCCCGGTATAATCGGAAGTGCCACCATCTTGAAAATATTTTAGCCGAGTTTTATCAAATTTTCCAACGTCTACTTTTCGAGATATCGATTGGCGCAATTCGTCGTGGGACGCCCTGTATAGTATAATAATAAAAATTGCTTATTTTTTTAAATATTTATAGTAATGTTCTTCCGAATAAAGGGTAAATAATTGTATAAGTACAGAAAAAGGTTAATAATACAGTACCTGTCATAAATACGGCCTAAAATTACTAAGTTGAAAAGAAACACAAATTTAAATTGTCCAGTATTTTGTTTTAAAACAGAAGATAGTTTCTAACAGCGCAACTATCATGGCTTTTAAAACCGACTCGATTTATACGGAATCTTGAACTGCTGAAACCAAGTTCAATTTTAGATTGTGATTATTTTACTCACAAGCAGTCTATAGTGAAGAAGGTGGTGGCTTCCATCAAGTTATTGAAGAAACTGTAGAAAATGTAGATAATAATTAAAATGACATAAGCACATGTTGACATAGTTTTATTGGTCCATTAAGGGAAGCAAAAGCGATGTTAAGAGGAAGACTAAATGTAAACCTTTCGAATTTAGAAAAACCAGATAATCAAGTAAGAAAGAGCGGTCAAATTCAAAAGATAAGTATAGCAAAATGATATACTTGTGGCTACACCACAGGTAATGACACCCCCTTTATCCCGGAAGGCTCTAGAAGAGCCTTGTGTGGGAGGGGGCTACACATTTAGAGACAAGGGACACCCACCCAATATCCGTGTATAGTGGAAAAATCCCTCACAGTATTTTCCACTGCCACGACCGGGGATCGAACCCGGAACTTTTGGGTGGGAGGCAAGTGCGCTCACCTCTCGACCATCAGTCATAGATGTAACGTCCTCGACTTACAGCTTAATTGTGCCTTTGATGAAGGTGAGACCTTAGTGGGGAATTTTTTCCATTACTGGTCCACAAATAGAAATTCTATGGAGTTACCAAAATAATCAAAAGCACTTAAAATATCAAAGCAACAAAGTGTATATTCTTTGGGTTGTATCCGGATTCTGATGGATAGTTCGAGAGGAAAAAGTCTCTTGATAGTAATAAAATTTCAGATTTAAGAGGAATATGAAGAATCATGCCCAATATACAATAAATTACAAAACGTAGCCTTGCTATGCTATTACACTTGAAGTTATGTTAGTCGACACTGTCGACAGACCGTGTGCGCCAAACCAACAGAAAGGAGATAAAAAGAATGGTGATAAGAATAAACCGGTGGCACTTGGATTCGTTTGATCATGCTTTATCACCACAGTTTCTATATCTAAGACAAGTAACGAATATGAGTATGTAAGTATACAATATTTTTATCATTATTTCCGTAAATCTGATACAAACAACCATTTTTTTTTTTTTTTTCAAGAAAATGGTAAAGACTACTTTACCAGAAACTAATAAAATTGTATATTCTCACTTTGTCTTTGATTTTTAAGAAAAATGGACAGTGATGGACAAATTTACATATCAAAATCGTTTTCAGTCCTATTTTGCTCAAACATTCTGTGGGGGCATAAGTGTACAATGTACATAGGTATAAACATGTGTGTTAACAAAACCCTTTTTGCACTATTTCTAATTTTTTTAGATGAATATTTAAAGCACCACCCCATCCCAGACAAACATGTTATCGAGGTGTATATATTTTTTCAATTTGCTTTCTTAAAATACCATGTTTTGGATGCTAGAGTTGACGATAAATATTTGCAAGGATAATCTTATCGAAATTATAAACTTCCAGGCCTTTTAGTATTGATTTTTTATAATGTCAAAGGCAAACATTTCAAATTCTGGGTCCCACTTATCTACACCCATAACCTTATTATTTTTCACACCAACATTGGATCAAGGAAAACTTATGGGATATTGTGTATAGGTGACCATCTATACACAATAAATTACAGTCTTTTGGTGGTTTATATTTTTTTGATATCATACTTACTGGTGTCTGTGGTGCCATACTGCTAATAGGCAAAGCAAAGCCTGTCACGTATTTAGTTTGAGGCATGGACATGGCATGCCCCATGCCAAGTCCCAACGTTGGGGTTAAACCTCCCATCGGAGCTAGAGGTGGCACTTGCGAATTTGTCGGTTGCTGTTGTTGCTGCTGTTGTAGGGCATTTGGCGAAATTAGCTGATCTTCCTCAGGCTGATGCAAAGGTGTACCTAAAAACAGTTAATTTGACTTTATACTTGATTATAAGCGGCAACTAACTTCTAGATTAGCAATAAATTACCAGAAGCTCAATAGGTTATAAAAGGAACTTACCTATGCTGGGTATGCTAAACCCGGGGCTTGGTAGCATTTGATCCATTTTTAATTAAGAAAAAAATGTCAGTTGCTCAAAATAAATTAGAGAAATCTTAATTCGTCGAAGTCACCGTAAATCATAATGTAGTTATGGATATATTTTATATTTATTTTATATTTATCGACGTAATATATTTACACTAATAACTAATAGTAATAATAATGTCATAACTTTCACTATAAAAAAACAGGCGAACGACTAACTAGTTTTAGTTTATCACTTTATAGCTTTTTTTCTTCACCAAAAAACAAAATTAGTAATTTTTGGACATTTTTATTGCCAACTGTTGACAGTTGAAGCCAAGGATGGTTAACTACAAGGATGGTTAACTACAACTATCCTTGAGTTGAAGCAACGTAAAACTGACAGTAGACAGTGACAACTGCGGCTACGGTACGTTCAGAATTTCCAATGAGAATTCCGCTATTCCAACGAATCCCGGGCTATCTATTTTGTCTTCTGTTAGTTCCGTTATTATGATTTTTAGATGGGATGAGACACTCGTTGTGATTTACTATTAGTATATTCTTTTATATGGAGTAAAAGTTATCTTTTTTTATAAAGATAGGACACTCCGTCGGCATGCTTTGATCTTTCGACGTTGTATTCAGTGAGCTCGTCTCATTAAATTGGTGAGATAGTTAAGGCCAATTTGCATGCAATATTCAAAGGCAAATGTTCATTAATGTCTTCTTATTCACAATTTATACACTTATATCGCTTTCACATCGGCAAAGATTTGTCCTATCTTCTGCTAGTTAAGCCAGTTGAAACCACAGAAATAATTAGCACGTGACTTTCATTGGCTAGCTGATATACCAGTAGCGTAGGTTGAATTATCCTTCTTATTTCTAGCCGATATATAGCCGCATTGGCTAAGGCGCTAGGTGGCAATCGCGATTAATCGAATGGGGAATGGGTATTGCGCATCTCGCTACCGGGTTCGAACTCAGGCTCCGGCATTGGCACTGTGGGAGGGTATGGTTGTATGTCCACGTTTTTCAATGTGTAACCCCCTTTCGCACAAGCCTCTAGCTTCCGCAATTGGCAATTGTCTAATTTCTGTGGTGTTTATTATTTGTCATGTGAAAACAGGATTTCAAATGCTCCACATGAGTAGAGTTAATCCCTTTAAATTGGTAGGATATCTCTCCAAAATATGTTTATCTTTCCAAGTGTCACTTTATCATAGAATCAGTCATATTATTTAATCTTTGGTCGAGATGTACTTGACGGGCGAGCGGAGCTAGTCCGGCAAAAATAGCCGAGACACGAAAAAACAACATTTTTTATTAAACGCTAATGTTTTGATTTCAACAAACACCAGCCGAAAGGCTGATCCTACTTAAAGGTTTTGATGGTAATATGCAGTTATTATACTTAACGCGCCAGGCTTGTAGCTTGTAATTCAGCGCTCGGCGGGGCACATAGCCCGGAGAGTAGCTGTTGGCTGCAGTCTGGTTACGTTCCTTATAGTAAAATAAGGATTTTATAGAGGAGCTTACGACTAAAAATATTATGTTTTAATATTCCGCCCTCTAAAAGCACATTTGAACTAACATTTTTTATATTGAGGATATACTTAACGGACGAGCTACTTTGCTGTCCTTAAGCACTTTTCACACTGGGCGACTTAGCAGCTCGATTTAGTATAGAGCGGATGAGTGAAAGGATACGCGACTAAGTCGCGCGGCTCTAATGTAAAGACACAAGTCGGTTGAATCGTCGCGGCTACTTGCTGCTGCTCGATCGCGCTACTAAATCTCTTAATGCATAAGTGTAGGGCGGAGCGGAGGAAACAGCAGAGTGGGTAGTGGAGCGTGATCCTTATGTAAGTGTTCACACGTACAGCGGAGTGGAAAGCATTTGTACGTGATGACCCTATACTTTAATGCACGGCCACACAAACGACGGGTGGTGGGGAGGACAGCACAGAGCGTAGCGTAAAATGGATAGCGGCTACACATAATGTTGATTGAAGCGCGACTTGCAGGGCGTATTCTGGAGTAGGGTAAAATAGTATAATAAAAATAATAGTATAACAAAACCGCGATCATTCGTAAGAAAACGTTTGCTGTGAAAATATTCGTCTAGAATTTGTTTCTGTATGAAAGTTCAGCTTTGAGCTTTCGTATGTTACAAACAAACCGGGCAGTGTGTATGGGGTATATGAAGCAAATACATCAAACGAAACTTTAGAAGAATTTCATTATTTTTACGAAAAGCTGAGAAAGTATCCTCAAATTTTTTTTAAATATACGGAGATATGTCTATAAATAGTTTTGATTTATTTTTATCAAAAGTAAAGCACAAATTCATGATCTAATCTTCACACTTTCGTGGACAACGCCCGAATGCGCTCAAATATTTCAAATTAATCTAATATCTCCGCTGCCAGTCAGTTCCTACGCTTGTTGCACGCTTTCCACCACTACAAATTGTGTGCACGACTCAACTGCGCCACTAAAGGCTCTTCTACACGTTGGCCAACACACTGGCGCATGTATTGGGCGTTATTGGCAAGGAAATTGGTAATCTGTCCACACGTTGGAAAGACGTTCAGTTTGTTTCGACGCAGGTCAATATCAACAATTGATGTCATGAAGGTAGCGGCTGCTGCGATTTATTTAATTAGTGCTTATAGGTACTACCTAAGTGTGCACCATCACAGAGTTACTCGTCGCCTCCATTATGTACCATAAAATATAAATTTAATATACGCACAGCACAAAATATCAACCCACAATCCTCCCTCGCATACTATGCCATTGCAGCCAACATCTGGACGTGACTACCAGCGTCCGCTAGCGCCAAGGCCAACGCCCTGTGATGTGTCTTGAAAAACCGACAACACGACGGATCGGTCGCCAACGCTTGGACCAGCTCTGCTAATGCCGCCAATTCAACCAATAGTCCCTTCTACACGATGGCCATAAACATTGGCCAGCGATATTCGCACACGCATTGGCCAACGTGTAGAGGAGCCCATTGTGAAAGGAGCCTGAAAGGATATGCGACTAAGTCGCGCGACTCTAATGTAGAAACATAAACCGGGCGAGTCGTCGCGGCTACCTGCTGCTACACGCTCGATCACGCTGCTAAATCACTTAATGTGCAAAGGTGGTATAGGGACATCGCACATACAAATGGTATGGTATGGTATGACTCAGCCGCGCTAGTATATCGCACTACTAAGTCACCCAGTGTGAAAGGGGCGTTAACGTTTAATCGATGTAATTCAGTTTATATAGAGCGATTATAGAAGATAGTAGAGCAGGGGACTCATCCGATATAGTGTTTCGAGTGTACATCTTGTCCTTGTTTAATGTGCATTGATGCCTAAACCCAGAATTCGTCGCGCACGCGTTAATGGAGAAAGATAAAGAATACACTTATTTATATACCTCTTTTTATTGCGGGGACTCCTATGCTTATTTTAGTACATTTGTCTGGTCGATAGTCGCGTGGGTTAAGGCGCGAGGTGGCAATCGCGATTAATTACACGACTGTCGCGCCACCGGGTTCGAATCCTGGCACTGGCACTGTCGGTGGGAATGGTTGTATGTCCGCGTTTTTTCAACGTGTAACCCCCTTTCGCACAAGCCTCTGGCTTCTGAAATTGGGGGTTGTCTAATTTATGTGGTGTTTATTATTATTACTACATACCACATTTCTCTAGACGAGACGAGACCACCCCTAATACTTTTGATGTGAAATTTACAAAACGCCTTTTTGTTTCTATTTGCCACTGTAAGCAATTTTTCTTTTACAAGTAGTTTGATTAAACAAGGGCTTTGTTTTTGGGCCCTTCTTGGGACTGGCACTGACAGGGGCGCACTGGTCATAAGGCGAGTTGGGGCAAATGCCCGATGGCCCAGTACTAAAATGTTAAAGGTGGGCCCGGCTGGTCCTGAGAGCGTGTTAATTTCACGCAACAAAGCGCTTTGTTTTTTTATAAAGATTTCATCAACTTCTCCCCTTTGTGAAAGTGGCCAGGTAGTCATAAGAAGCCCGAGCATAATTCTGGACCCATCCCGCCCCTGGGCTCTGGTACTTTGAAGAGAACTTTTAAAAAAGGGCTTTTCGAATTAATTTTCTATATCTTGAATAGTTTTTATATAAAACAAATTTGGATTCCATGAGCTCTCTAGAGCTGAATCCAATGACCATATACGCAGTTCTACCTTTAACACTCTCTTGAGAGTGGTTTATAATTATAATAATAAGCATAAGCATAAAATAGGTAATAGAGAAAAGTCTGTTATCTTCCAAATAAAATATATTTGATATTTTAGTGTAACAATAAATATGCATTATATTTATAATTGATATATTATTTTACAATACTGATCATAAAAGTATAACGAGTAAAAGCTGTAAAGGTACATTTTAGACTCATTTCGAGTGATACGAGGCGTAATACTTACATAAAATTATATTACAGGAATAAATATATACAAAAATATACACAAAACTAAAAACTAAAATAAATACATAATTTACAATTTCTCTGAACGAGAACATAATTATTTAAAGCCGAATACATTAAGCATAGGTATAAATTAGTGAAAAATCTACTTTTACTATTATTACACAATAGACAGTCTTTTAAGTTCTAACTCTGGGACCTCTAATACATTTATAAATAGGTTACTTACCTATAAATATTACGACCTGCCCTACTCAATTTAAATGCAAGATAATTCAAGGGTATCTCGTTATTAACTATATCTATCATGTTACAATATTTGTTTATATGGAACTTTTTGTGTGTGAATTTCCCATTAAAATAAAATTTAGAAAGAATTGCTTTAAACATATTAGTTTGTACTTTATAAATAATGCATTAATTGAGTACCTACCAAATACAGTTATTTTGTTTTTTACGTATTGGTAGCTAAGATGAAATTTTTCTGTCCGGTAGAACAAAAAAATGTATTTTAAAATATCACGGTAAGTAACCTCACTAGTTTATGATATGAGACATTCAAGGTCTAAGCTACTTTAGACAGAAAATTCTAGCAAACAAAAGAATACAAAGCAGCATACTCATTTACACCTTGCTAAGAATTCTGTTTCTAGTTTAACATCAATATGATGATCACATTCATTAAAATATTTATTGTCATTTAAGATATTGTCTGATTAAGCAGAATGAAACTTAAATTATGACCTAATATGAAGTGCTCCTAGATAAATTTTATATTGGCAGGTCCGGATAGAGGATATTCAACACGCTTACGTACGATCCAATAAAGAATCCGATAAATCCAAAACAAACTATGGCGATATCTTTCCATAGAATCCAATTGTTTCTTCCTAATTTATCAGGCCAAAAAGTTATAATTTCTATCAGTGGTGGAAAAATCAGAGCTAACGCCGAACTACTAAAAGCACCGACAAGAGATATGACTGCACCTAAATTGGGAATAGCAATGGCAAACACAAACGTTACGAATACCAAAAATGTTCTTGTTATATATTCGGCTATGTCCTTAGTTTTGTCTGAGTCAATATGTCTCTTAATTAAAGGCCACACGATGTTGAATGGCACATAGAATTGTAAACTGTACGAAAGGAAAATTGCTAGGGCCATCATTACTCGAACTGACTGCGCCAACCTGGAAAAAATAGATAAAAATTAACGTCAATATGTTTGTGTTTACAAGAATATGTAAAAACTGCAATATTGTTGGAAACTACATCAGATGGGCAGGGGCGGACTGGCCCGGTCGGCAGGTCGGCAATGAGGAAGATGCATGCATTTTAAAAATGCTTAATTTTATTATTTTTCCATTATATGTACTATATAAGTTGATAATATAATAAAAGAAACTCATAGAAAAATTTCACTTAGTAAATATGCTACATTAAAATTTGAACTTTTGTGTAAACAAAACCACGTGACTGAAAACGCTATAATATTGCTTTGACGTCATTTTGACGTCACTAATTGGATCTGAATTTACTAATTTACGTTGCTATTCTTAATCTTGTTATTAATTATTGGTTAATGTGATAGATAATCATTTCATAGCATCTCTAACGAGTTAATCTATAATCACAGTATTCTTTTTAGATATTTCAACGTTTTAACAATAACGAAGTGACGCTACAGGTTACGAATGACGCTATTCGTAAGGGATAGGGCGTTTTAATGGTTTTAAATTCTCAGCCGAAATAAATATTTTTTTTCACCCTCAATTTTAACAAAAAAGAAAAAGAATAAAGACGAGGAAGCATATTTTTCTCATTGTCGCCGGGGCCAAACACTTTTACATATTACCAACAGAATGCTAATGCTTAGATTGCACTAGCATTCTGTTGGTAATATGTAATTATTAGACTTAACGCGCCAGGCTTGTCACTCGTAATTCAGCGCTCGGCGGGGGACACAGCCCGGAGTGTAGCTGTTGATTGCAGCCTGGTTAGTTCCTTATAGTAAAATAAGGACTTTATAGAGGAGTTTGCGACTGAAATATTATGTTTTAATATTCTGCCCCCCCCCCCCCACCCAAATCATTCTTGGATTTATGTGCATTACACATGACAACTAAAATTGACTTATAAACAGTCGTCCCATACTTCATACCTAATTCGTATTTATATGAAATATTTAAAGGTTTTTACTCATATACGATGAATTCCAAATCTGTTCACGTGCTATAATTTTATAGTCCTAAATTCGACCTAAACTACAAGCGTAAGGTTCAATTTGTTTAAACATCGTTTGGAATGTGTGATCGTATACATTCGGGTGCTTTTAACTAGTCTCGACATCTTCACTAAAATTTTTCATTAAGAACTGAAAGAATAGTAAAATGTTTCATGATGAAGAGAATCGAAACAATTTGTCAAATTTTGATTAACAGAGTGACGTGGTGATGCCATACTGCATACTAGTGACGAGCTGATTATTTTGGATAATATAGGTATAAAAGAAATGCATATTTACGAATGGCAAAAATTTGAATTCGATTTTACTAAAGAACTAAACACTTACAACTCATTAGCAGGCAACAGGAGCGTGACACTCCCTAGTACAGCTTTATCCCCATATTTAAGGTAACCGAAAAACCCAACGCCAGTATAAAGTGCGGCAACTATAACCATGCCTGTGTTAAGAACGCCATTCCAGCCACCAAAGTCTTGGGGAGATTTCATGTTATTTTCCAAAGGTAGCACCTAAAATGAATGAAATATTCAATATTACTACCAACCTACAGTAGCCAAAGCATTATTTTACACACTTTTAACAACTGAATTATATACGTACCACCCCAATTCCCTCAAATGCATATATAGCGGTTCCAAAGTACAGGGGGAGTTGCGTCCACGACGAGAAGGCGTGGACTGAGCTTGTGCTGGGTAAGCCTTGCAACATGTAGAAGAAGATTATAACCAGACCACTGCAGGTGATTATAGATGCAAATAATGAAGCAGGAGTCAGGTACTTCAAACTCTTCACCCAGTTCAGCAACACCATCGGAAGTAGCAAAAGCAGCAGGTACCAGTGAACGCTCATATCGAAGAAGTAGTGTTTGATAACGTCATGGATGTTGGCCGCCACAAAGACGAAGTAGACGCAGCAAAATCCGAGCTGAGTGATGCACAAGAATATGTTTATTAACGTCCTGAAAGAAATACAAATAGACAATTCAATACTAACTTTGAAACACTCTGTATATACGCAGTATATTACAGTCTTTTAAGGATTTTGAAAAGGTTTTCCAAGCCACCCGAGACCACCCTCATAAATAAAAATCACTCACTTTGCAAGCTTTGCGTATTTTTGCAGAGGGTCCGGCCCCGTCTTAAATGCAGTTTCGATAACGTCGGAAAAACTCAGAGATTGTTTCTGCGTTCTTCTGCAAAGCTCATGAGAACATCCAACCAACATGTGCATACAATGTGTGCAAACTGCTCCCATAAATATGGTTCCAAAGAGACCAACAGCCCAGCCGGCATTCCTAAAGGCATCTGGCATGGCAAGGATGCCTGTGCCGATGTTTCCCTTGAGCAGATGAACCATCGTGTCGAAATTTGATGTGGGGTGTTCCAGTTTTCTGTTAAAGACTGGATCGTCTGTTGGCGTGGTGTCATCGTCAAGATCTAAGGAGGTACTTTCGCTCTGATAATCGGTTTCTAGAAGCCTTTGTTTTTCTTCGTAACTTTTCATCGCCGCCTTCGGAAGAATAGGCTTCGTCTCCTGCAAAAAACAGACTTACTGCAAACAGCTAACAAAAAATGTTTAGAAATAGGGTAGAACCTAATTTGTGCAGTAATGTTAGGGAAACCAATACTAATGTAAACATACGTGTAAAGAAAAGCACAGTAAAAGCACACGGTATCAAGTTTATTTCACTTAAATTAATATGCAGATGTTATTGCTGCACATAAATTATTGATTTATTGTTGAATGTTCTTTTATTTTATCGCGTAAAAAGTCAAGAACAACAAGATGGGATTAATTGATAATGTAGTAATATATAAGTTGTCACAGTATTATTACCTTATATTGCTGTTACAATGGAACATAAAATATAAAATTAAAACATTCGACCCACCAGAATATATGAAACATACTGGCAGGTTCAGGTTTCCAATAAAATAACAAGTATTAATGCTACTGATAACATAATTGCAAAGATAAATATATGTTTGTTTTAGTAATACTATAAAACAATCAACTGAACGCAACTATATTTTTAGTTAAAAAGTTACCTTGAAAATTATATCATTTTCAGTTGGCCAATTATGCTAATAACTTGGAATAAATATGGGAGGTATCTAAAAAAATTTAATAGCTGTATTTTTAAAAATACAAAATGGCAGTTTATATATTTTGTTTATTTTCTGCGTTCAAAAAGTAGCGATGCTGTTAAAACTACAGTTGATATAAAAATATTGATACCATTTTCTTATCCAATACATAACGATATTAATACTTTACTTATCTCCTTATTATGCCGTATCTAATATCTAAGCTTATATAGATTACTATAGATCAGTGTAACCGGCCGGCGTTGCCTGATTCTTGATAACGTAAAAACGAGCAATTTTTTACAAAATGTCAAACTTTCCACGCCGCAAAACTTATTACCTGTTTTTCATTGAGACGATCCGCCCCTAAGTCAGTTATTTTTTATATAATTCCTTATTTTATTATCAAGGTTTAATTATTCCTCTTATATTAACTACCAATAATCAACAGCAATTACGACAGAATAATAGACGATAAGTTTCAATACAAATTGCAATTTTTCAACAAATATTTCATTTCCTAAATTTAATAATTAATAATTTTATATTTACAGTATATTAAAATTCTAGACTTGCTGTAAAACATACATATTAACGTAAAAGCTTAACCAAACCATTAGTTTTTGTGGTGGTGTTGACATAAATTAAACGAAACACACTTCAGCAATACACCATATACCTATTTGTTAATATTAGATGTCAAATGTTAGTGCATTCTGTGAGTCGGATGGAACCTCGAAAAACATGAACTTTTCTTAGCCTAACGAGGAGGCTATGTCCCCCCCCCTCCCCTGTTTTCGAGGATGCTGAACACGATGGCGGTGGTTAAATCTCTGACCGAGGTCACCCCATCCGCTAAACGGCCAAAAACCACCCCCGAAAGGGGTACCGCGCCGTCTCCTACTCCTACCAGCCAAACTTGTGCTACCCCAGTTTTCGAGGATGTTGAGCACGATGGTGATGTCGAGGCCCCCCTCGACCCCCGCCAACCCCTCAAACGGCCAAAAACCGTCACCGAAAGGGGTGAAAGCATCCTCGAAAATGAGGGGGGACATAGTCTCGCTAGGCAAAGGTAGAAATCGCATCTACCTGAAAATGGAAGAAATTCCGCGGCAGTGGACCTGAAATAAGGTTAGAGGTCGAGTCCCTCTAAGTAATAGGCAGCACGCAATATCCACCAAATCCTGTTTGCCAAGATAGTGCTTTCGGATTCCGATATTTTTGTCTATACGATGGACGGGGTAAAGGAGAGATATGTATCGAAATCTATAGATTTACCAACCTATTTTAATTTGCCGGGAACCGCTGGCATCATTTCATTGGTGTTCAAATTCAATAATTTTATTTACTGTAATTGAAGGTTTCCAAATTTCACAAATCAATGGCAACAGAAACTTTATTTAAATTGAATTAGAAGCTAGGATATCAGATAATTTTCTCAATTATTATTTTCTATCAATATAACGACGTTAGTTAATATTTCAGTGCTCCACATTTTTATTTTAATATTTTGTTAGAGGAACTTAGCATACAAATGAACCATAAGCAATTTTCTATCACAGAAAATGTGTATGGTTCAGAGCTATACAAAGACCACTGGCTTTAGCAGTATCTAGCTTACATTAACTTCAATATACTTCAGTTAAATGAATATCGACGGCTTCCGTGTGCCTCCTGGATATCATGTAAGATGTTAAAAGAATACTTTGCTTTTCAAAATGTTCCGTGAAAATTCTCACATGGCAATGCCAAAGATTTTGTTTAATTATTATACCCAAATACAATCATACAATAATCTATCAATACAATATATAGTGAGGTGATAAAGGGTTGAAGGATTTACTCCGTAAATTGACTCTTGTTGGTTCGATTGAGCGTTGTTACAATGCGGGATAAGTGACTGTTTCATACAGTTACCTGGTCACTTGTTCAGTTGAAGTGTGATACAACGCAATCTTCAAACGCAGCGGATCGCACTTTCTTTCTTTTGTTGAATTATTTATTGCTATTTGTTTAATTACTTTCAGGAGTTTTCCTCAGCCGTCTACGATATTTTATGTGAGTATTTAAACTCTCGCATACAACTTAAATTCGACATTTCTAGAACAATAACACAGTTATTGCTTTTGCTACATAAAATCGAGATCAATAACTACAGCGTGGGATTAACTATTTCACTGGTTGATTAATGACCAGGATTTTCACAATAATAAAACAGACATAGGGTGGGCTGTTACAGTATCTTTATTTATTGATTATTTTTTCGATTAGGTGGCTGCCCTCATCCTTTTCTTCACTAAATTCTCATCAGATCATCCTTGGTAATAGTCTCAATGCATTTGAAATATTATTTTCTTCCGTAATTTTGTTAATGAATAATTTTTTACGGTGACCATACTCTGTGCACCTTTCATTAAAGGTGCAGCAGATTTCTTTCTCATTTCTTAGAGGGTTTTAATTAAAATTTCAGCAGATTTATTATTATCAGGTATTATAAGTGAGAAATTAGGTAAAATTTTTATCATTTGCAAATATTAAGAAAATTACGCAACAGATTACTCTCAAAGTCAGATCCGTTAATTTCAGGACCTAAATGATTTAAGTTCAAAAATATAGTGGTTGAAGCGTGTATTCGCTGATAAGACACAGACATATTTTATATATAGATTTTACGATCGTTTAAATACATCAGATCCAGACATGATGAGCTGTATTTAAACCACGTGCAAGCAATGGCACATTTTATATAATATGACATTATTTTTAAAGTAAACAAACAAATAAACAAACTTTTATGATGAAATGCGTGTCCGACATATCTCGTAACCACAATGTCTGCAAAAGTTATATTCGCAGTATCATTGAAGAGAGGTTGATTTGATAACGCATTATTTAATGTAAAACATTGACTTTTATAAATGCACAAGAGTGCGAACATTTTATATTTGAAAAGTGAACAGAAATATATTTTATAATTAAATATCAGCAACTAAAATTAAGGTATACAAGCTTTCGATATGTATTGTCTACAATTACCCTGAAACGAACGCAGCACAAAAGAAAGAAAATGTATAAATTGTGTAAGAGCAAATAAAAAATTAAATTTAGGTTTATATGTAAGTCCCTCTAGTTTTCATAAAAACTGCCGTTATTATTCAATAATAGTTTGTTATCAAATAAATAACGATTGTGACAAATCTTAAAGGTAGGTGTAACAATAGCAATGTCATATGCTTTCTGTACCTACGTTATCACTTTACCAATTTTCAGCTGTAACTGTAATCAGTAATGTTTAGAGTAACTAGACTTTCTTAATTTTTAGTGATATTAATCTTGTTAATATGATATGGTTCAACGAGCGATAATGTATGTAATAACTCGTGCCGATGAAATTTCATCAAGTTTAGGGTTTCTTTAGTGCTCCAGAAGAACTGAAAAGGTTTTGGTTGAGATCGGATTACGTTTAGTGCCATTTTGGCATACGATTTAATGCTCTTTTCGGCTTCAAAGCTCCACCAGGTGGGGAGGTTCCAGCGGCTTCCAGTAGCTGCCGATTTTTTTTTTACTTAAAACTGTAATATCCCTAAGATGAATAAACTTCATTAATTCATTCATTCCCAGTTGTATATTTATTGGCGGAGGCGCTCGTCACAGAAATTAGCAATTCGCGGAAATTAGGATATCTGCTAAAGGCTAATATTGAAATATCGGCTTAGCGCAATATTCTTCTTGTTAAATATTCACCAGACCTCACATCTCTCAAATTATTCTTATATATCTTCTTATCTTCTTATTATATCAAAAGTAAGCAACGATGTAATGTTTACGTTGTTGTTGATGACCGTTACTTCAAGTAGTTATTTTGAAGTCGTTTAATTATGTTAATAGTAAGTAAGTAAATTTTATTTCCTCAAAAACATAACTTACATGTGTAAGGAAAATGTGCATCGTATTCGCCATTTATAAATTTAAATTAATAAGTTATTACAGTTGTTGGTTAATATAGACAAATTGTGCAAAAAAATAAGTTTTTACCTATTTAATTATTAATAGCTACTCAAAATTAACAATTGAAAAATTCTTCTACTGAATGGAACACATATTTATCAGGTAGTGTCTTAACTTACGCTTAAATACATTTCGACTCGCCGCCATTGTATATCCGATGGAAGGTGATTAAATATTTTAACTCTGAATATCTGAATGTTTGATTAATTTATTTTTGTTTAGAAATATGAGGATAGAAACGCAAAAAATATAAAGATTAGCCAAGGTCATTATTCGCAGGTTTTTAAAATATCCTCTACTTACACGAGTCAGCTGGTCTTAAATGACACGTTGTCCTAATGGCCTTTTTTTGAATCCTAAATAAAGCATCGACCCCAGTGAAAGCCCCATAATTCAATACCGTATTATAAAATGTTCTGGAAATATGCATAATATACTATTTTCGATTTTTGAACCCGATATTTTTCCTCTCAACAAACAAAGCTCGAAAGCTTTTTGTTGAACTCCACTAGATGACTCCTCCATTTAAGATACTCATCGATATACACCCCTAAAAATTTAACATTCTCTACAGCAGTAATGATTCCCTATTGCAGTTTGATGTCTTGTTGTGTGTAATTGTGACTTGAGTGAAATGTGATGTTGTAAGTTTAGTTAGATTTAGTATTAATCTATTCACAGAGAACCAGTCATTTATGTTATTTAATATTTCTGTACATTCTTTAAAAAGTATACTGATATCATCTGCGAACGGGGAAAACTGTGGCATTTTAAAGTTATCAGCAAGATCATTTACGCATATTAAAATAGTACAGGGCCAAGGATTGAGCCTTACGGAACACCACATTCCAATTCCTTTTGTTCATTTTTTATTGGCCTTATCTCATTGTCCACAATTTATTTTAGTTCCACATACATTATTCCGTTGACAAGATAAGTTTGGAACCAGTTATAAGCCATAAAAATTTAGTTTTTGCAGTAAATACTGATGATCCACGCAGTCGAATGCTTTGATTAGGTCACAGAATACACAATGTAGGAAGCATTTTCCTTCTAAACAGTCATCTATATTATTAATTAAAAATAGAATTGCGTCACATGTGCTGGGATCTCCCCTAAATCTGAATTGAGTAGCTGTTAGTACTAATAGTTCAATAATCTTTGAGGGTGATGGTAGTATTGTTATTGGTAGATAGTATTGTATTTTCTTCTCTTTTATACACTGCTATGATTTTTGCTATTTGGGAAAGTTCTGGTCATAAATGAAAGATTAATTATAAACGTTAATGGTTTTTTGAGATAACCAATATTTTCCTTAAATAAAGTGATTGATATTTCATCATAACCAGCGGTTTAGGTCAAATCTTGCAATCAAAATTTCGATTAGTTCTAATTAACCTAGAGCTTTGAAATTTTGCATATGTGCATAAGTTCGGTGATAATAAACTTTAACATTTTCATATAAGATAAAAACAAGATGGCGGCTTCAAGATGGCGGACGACTTTACCGTTTATGATCCGATTCGACTCAAAATAGATATCTGGGGATTTTCGAGATCGACAATTATGGATTCTTGGTCAAAATTCAGAAATTCAAAATGGCGGCGCCAATATGGCGGACGCCTTTTGTCGCTTATAGTCCAAATCGATCAAAATCGATATCTGGGTGTTTTCGGGTTCGCCGATTATGAATTTCTAGTCAAAAATTTAGTTCAGTATGGCGACTTCAAGATGGCGGACGACTTTACCGTTTAAGATCCGATTCAACTCAAAATCGATATCTGGGGGTTTTCGGGGTGGCGGATTACGAATTTCTAGTAAAAAATTTTGTTCAAGATGGTGGACGACTTTATCGTTTATGATCCGATTCGCCTCAAAATCTATATCTGGGGATTACATCATGTCAAAAGACTAAAAAGTAAAAAATAAAATTACATAAATAATATTTTTAAAAAAGCTTTTATTAAATGCTCTAAAAAATAGAAAATAAACTTTGAAGTAAATCAAACCCATCATTTTGTCACATCATATAATTTGTTTTATGATATAAAAGCTTATCGCAAGATTTTCCTGTGTAAAGGAGATTGCTTTGCCTTGAAGATTGTTTGATTTACTTTAAAAGTTTATTTTCCATTTTTTATAGCATTTAAATTAAACCTTTTTTTAAATTATTTAACTACAATATGTTCGTTCTATTACTAGACAAAAATTAAATGAATTTTGCGCAGAAAATTCATAACTTTTTATATATTCATTTCACGTTTTTTAGAGGTTAAAGATGTTAATTTTATTGGTTCATATATAAAAAAAGTTTTGAAAATATTGCGCTACAATACCACTGTCCTCAATCAAATTGTTTTCATTTGTTTTTAATACGACTTTTTCTATTTTTTGTTCTTAATTCTTATTGATATTTTTATTTATACATTTCCAAGTCTTTATTTTGTTATCAGATTTGTTTATAACATTATTAAAACAATTTTGTTTGGATTCATTTATAGCTAGTTCGTTTTAAAATTTTCCAATATTTTTTATAAAGTTTAATTAATATATTTTGATTTGCGTATATTTTTTAATTCGTTCCTGTTCTTATGAAATATTAATTTAGTTATCCAGGGTGTTCTTACTTTATTTTGTATTTTTATAAATTGAGCAGAGAAAGATCAACTGAAACAGTTTGTTATGTTATGATAGAAAATTTCGTACGCCACATTTACATTTTCTTCTGTAAATAAATTTGACCAATCAATATTTTTCAATAAACTTGAATATTTTTTTTATTTACTACTACCATTAAGTTCAAATGTGCTTTTAGAAGGCGGAATATTAAAACATAATATTTTTAATCTCAAACTCCTCTATAAAATCCTTATTTTACTATAAGGAACATAACCAGACTGCAACCAACAGCTTCTCTCCGGGCTATGTGCCCCGCCGAGCGCTGAATTACAAGTTACAAGCCTGGCGCGTTAAGTGTAATAATTGCATATTATTATCAAAACGCTAATGCTTCGATTGCAACAAACACCAGCCGAAAGACTGAACCTACTTAAAGGAGCTCTCGTGCCAGTCGTCACACACCACTTGCAAACTGCAGTTTTGAGCTATTGGCTCTCGTCAGTGCAAGGTAGGCATGTGACGACCGACACGAGGATTACTTGACCATTTAGAACATTTCGATATCTTTGGGATAGCGACATGTAAAATAGTCAGCAGGCGCCATCTAGCGGTCCAGTGTATGTTGCAATCGAAAAATAAATAGCCTGACTGGGCTTCGCAAGGTTCAGATGTGCTTTTAGAGGGGGGAATATTAAAACATAATATTTTTAGTCTCAAATTCCTCTATAAAATCCTTATTTTACTATAAGGAACGTAACCAGACTGCAACCAACAGCTACTCTCCGGGCTATGTGCCCCGCCGAGTGCTGAGAGGAGTTTGAGACTAAAAATATTATGTTTTAATATTCCGCCCTCTAAAAGCACATTTGAATTATGCTAAGCCCAGTCAAGCTATTTATTTTTCGATTGCAACAGACACTGGGCCGCTAGATGGCGCCTGCTGACTATTTTACATGTCGCTATCCCAAAAATACCGAAATGTTCTAAATGGTCAAGTGATCCTCGTGTCGCTCGTCACATGCCTACCTTGCACTAACGAGAGCCAACAGCTCGAAACTGCAGTCTGCAAGTGGTATGGGACGACTGGCACGAGAGCTCCTTTAAGTAGGATCAGTCTTTCAGCTTTCGGCTCTCGTCAGTGCAAGGTAGGCATGTGACGAACGACACGAGGATCCCTTGACTATTTGGTACATCTCGGTATCTTTAAGTAGGATCAGTCTTTCGGCTGGTGTTTGTTGCAATCGAAGCATTAGCGTTTTGATGGTAATATGCAATTATTACACTTAACGCGTCAGGCTTGTAACTTGTAATTCAGCGCTCGGCGGGGCACGTAGCCCGGAGAGTAGCTGTTGGTTGCAGTATGGTTACGTTCCTTACAGTAAAATAAGGATTTTATAGAGGAGTTTGAGACTAAAAATATTATGTTTTAATAGTACCATTTAGTTTATTGAAACATAATTTGGGCAGTGTGGTCAAACATACCGGGCTTCAAGATAGATGTTTTATATTCTGTTTTAACATTTGTTATTATGTGTTTTGGGTGGCACTGTTTTTGTTAATACGTATTGGATTCTCAAGTGTTGATGTTAACTCGAACATTTTAAGCATATTGACCAGGTTAATCTTATCATTATTATTTATTTGGAAATCTATGTTTAAGTCACCACACATTATATAATTATATCTTGGTTATTTGTTATGAATCTCATACAAATGTTCATGTAGTAAATTTTAAAATTTTTCGCAGTTACCCTCATCAACAGGTGATCTATATACACAAATTATTGTAATATTTATCTTTTTATTTATAACACGCAAATATTCAAATTCTATTTCCATTACTTTTGTATTTAAATCTGTTATTTCCGCGAAATCTAAATTATTTTTTGCATAAAATAAAACACCTCCATGAATAAATTGCTCTCTACAAAAACAATATATCAAATTACAGTTTTCTATTTTAAGTTCTATTATCTTTTTAATAACTAATTCAGTTTATAGTTTTTCCAGTGTAGTTTTAATTTGTTTTCAATATGATTTGTATATTAAATTAATAAAAATATTTTAAAATAAATTAAAATAAGTTTCTATAATTTTCAAGAAACTTCAAAATTTCCTTCTAGTTCTGTCCTAAATTGCTATTTAAGTAACCACTCCACAATATAACCGAGAGGAACTATTAAAATCGCCGATTTTGTTTATCACCCTTGATAACAATCGTATGAAATTTCACCTTCTCTTGAAGATGGTGCATATCCTTTTTCTTCCATGGAGGTTCTTGCTAGACCTGGCATAAATTACGACCCTAGTAACGGACGCACACGGATGGCCTTTAAATTCAAATAAATACTTTTGTACTTGGCTAAACCTTACAATAATAAAACACACCAAGGAAGCTGGACAAAGTAGATAAAACCATCAATTCAAAACAAACACGCTGATAAACAATCAAGAGGAAATTTCCCAAACTGTAATTTCTGCTGGACAATTTAATTACGTTGTTAATGTAATTAATATGTGTCAATGAAAAATTGGTAGAGGCAAATAAAGTATCTTATCAAATATTTGCATGTGTTGCTGGATTTATATACAGTTTCAGTATAACAACAAGAAACTGAATACTAAATATACGGTTATAATAAAAAATATAATTGACAGTTTGTTTCATTTTTACAGCAGTACAGAATATCTTACGAAGGTTGACATACTTATGTTAATAATAACAATAATTTTAGTTATTAATTTAATGAGAATATAAATTGCTATTTAATAATATCGACTTTTCCGGCACGATACCTCAGCCGCTGGAGCGCGTTTTGTAGCAAATTCGCTAGGTCAGACTTTGGTCTGTTCTGGGTTCGATCCCCGGCACCGACACTGGCATTATCGGTGGATAATGGATGTTGTCTGCAGCTTAGCTGAACTCCGCTGTTTTTTAAAATTTGTAATTTAAAGATGATAAAGGCAATTTATTATTATTGTTATTATTATATCTGATTCATGTATATATGTATATAAGATGTCGTATATACTTGCAACACTGTATTAATCCTTCGTGTGTATCACATGTTTGTATAGTAACCTACGGATGTACCGTACAAATAAAAAAGACAGTAAAAACTTTACGAGCTCATTATTTACGCCGATGATCCATTCAGTATGGTGTCATCAAACAACCCGACCTATAAAGGTAAGTGATTCAATTTGCAAGCGAAATAGTACAAAGAGTAACGGTATTTTAATGAGGTCTTAAAGATTTGGTTGCGTTTATGTGGGCGGTTAAATTGCAAACGACTATACATATATATGTAGTAAATATGGTTATATTTCCGCGTACATGCTATGAATATACAGGGTGTTCCAGCTCTATTTAGACAAGTATTATCTCGGAAAAGGTTAGACATAGAAAGAAATATTTAATAGAAAAGTTATTCTATTTAAAAAGATGCATTTAACCATTTTATTTTCAAATCTACAAGGTGCCTCAAAAAGACGGCAGGATATGCAACTTTACTTTTTCAAATGGAACACCCTGTATATTTTTCCATTTTTGGTTTCTCCTTTTATTTCCGAAAAAAATTTATTAACCATGCCTATACCTATCATTAATGGTTTACAATATATCAACGGTTTAATCTTGATTCAGTCATGTTCCATATTCTTAAACTAATAAGGCAGGCCTTGATTACATATTACATACAAAAACAAAAATTATTGACTGTCATTCTGTGGCAGTTTCACTGATAGTTGTTCATCTCACTATGTAGCATAGCAATGAATGCCTAATTAATATACGTAATCTATTATAACCATAATGGATGGGATCTCTTTTTCAGTTATATGATATTACATTACATTTCTTTACATTGAAGACAAGGCTATTTGCATCACACCATTTTCTTAACGTCAGTAAATTATTCTGTAACTTTTCACAGACAGTAACTGATTCTATTAAGGTCAAAAATTTTACATCATCAATATATAATAATGCGTTAAGATCTAAATCATTCACTATATCATAAAGAATAAAACAAACAAGAGAGGACCTAAAATAGAGCACTGAGGTACCCCAGAGGTAACTTGAATTTTGACAGATTTGAAACCGAGATGTTCCATCACTTAAGTAGCTTTGAAAAAATGTTAATACCAAGGAAGAGATACCTACCAGTGCCGCAACTACGGAGGGCTAAGGGCGCTGAAGTCCCCCAAGCAATTCATAGTTTCTAAAATGGACAACTATCACACAAACTGTAATGCCCCACCTAAATAATAATAAACAATAACACCACAGGTAATTACGACCCCCTTTATCCCGGAAGGCTCTAGAAGAGTCTTCTTTGGTGGGGGCTATACATTTAGAGACAAGGGACACACACCCAATATCCGTGTATAGCGGAAAAATCCCTCTCACAGTATTTTCCACTGCCACAGTCGGGAATCGAACCCTGAGCGTTTGGGTGAGAGGCAAGTGCGCTTACCTCTCGACCATCAATTAATTATTAGGTACCCAAATGAAACAACAAAAACTATTATCCGAACATACACAAATTACTGACAATATTTTGTACCTTACCAGTTTCTAACAGCACAGCGCAGCGCTTATTTTCAACCTTATAAAGAACCAAAACCTACTTAAGAAATACAATGAAAGAGAGCAGATTAAACGGCCTAGCACATTTAAATATCCAACGAGAAATATTGGTTACAATCGATGAAGTGATTCACGAACTTCAACTCCGAGGTCCACGTCGACTTGACTTCAATTTATGAAATTTGTAAGTCTGTATACATTGAACTCAAATGAATAAGTAAAGTTTTGTTTTTATCTAGAAGCATAGATTTAATTTCAGAACCTACCCCCCTCCCCCCAGAACGAAATCCTGGTTGCGCCTCTGAGACCTATCATACGAATAGTTGTTAGATATATTAGAAATAGAAGTATACATAAATGTTGATTGTAATTATACATTTTCAAGAAAAAGAATGTAAGTACTTTCTTAATTTGAAGTAGGACAGGTATTTCTAATTTCCGAAATGCATTTGATTGCGCCGGGTTCTTCAAGGTAGGAGTAAATTTTCTTGCAGTCGGTTTTACTTCTTTTGAAAAAATATTTAATGTAAAGGCAATTAAATTAAAAACACGTATTATAATTATTATTAAATTATCATATTCTGATATGCACGTGTACTTGTTTAAGAAAATCAAATGGAATATTTTAGTACAATACATGTTTACATTTCATAATTTTATTATATTACTGTTGAACATGAATTACACAATTGTTTTTTTCGATATGAAATTACAATAAAAATTATAATTCGAAAAACATTCGTCCTGACAGAGTGGTTTAGTTGAAAACATGTAATAGAAACAATAAGAACAACTTAGTTCACCCACTGTATAATCTTCGTTTAAACACTGTCTCATATTTTTAGCATAGTTGACACGCATAATTGATAAAGATATCATTGTTATACGTCTATTTCCTGTTATATTTTAATACCAAACTTTTGCTAAAGCGTTCAAGAATAAGCGATTCAAACAATGTCAAACTTATCAAACCAAAAAGTCTGCCAACTTAAAATAGATAAGAGAAATTTAGGTACGTACAAAATCACCGGGATTAATAGTTCCATAGTCTGTCTTCATGTTTGCACACTGACTTATTAAGGTGCACCAACTGATCTCGCACTGAAGAGTGGCACCACGTAACTGACCGGAACATACCCTGTGCTTTTAAATCAAGTTAGCTCTTTGGCAGATTAAACCAACTCCCACCATCCTTTTGACCGGATTATGTTTATAGTTATACATTTACAAAATTTTCCACTGCTCGTATCTGCATAATAGGTACTTAAATGGAAGCGAAATTATTCTGAAAAAAAAATTAATTTGCAATATTTGATACCCCTATCTATGTTTACAAACATGTGAAATTAAGGAGTCATACGATTATTAATATACATTCATTCAGAGTTATCGAGTGTGATGTAAAATATAACAAATTTGTAATTATAGTTATTTACATATTTTTTAAATTGTACGTCGCATCTTCATAATACGTATAATTGACTAGAGAACCAAACTTATACTTCCTAATTAGCAGAACTAAACTGTAAATAATTTTACAACTATATACAGAGTGTGTTAGAATTTCAGGACAATAATTCAGTGGAAGGTGGATGGGATCAAAATAATGCCAAAGCTTCACCATTGGATGCGATCTATTAAAATTTTTGCCGTATGTGAGATTATTTGGGAAATTAAATAAAATAGTTCGAGTTAGTAGAAGTTGTGGAAAAAAATATTCCAATACTGGCCTACGGAACAACTTTTTTTAAAACAATTTATTGTTTGAATCAAGTTTTTTCTCCCTTTTCGTTAAATATCTCCTGTTATATTTATCATATTAAGAAAACAAAAATATGGGCTTCTTCCCAATTAAATTTCTGATAAAATTTGACCAGTTTCTGTTAATTTGCAAAAAATAAAAATTAAGAAATATATCTGACTTTTAAACCAAAATGAGGTTAAGGATTAATATTTTCAAAATTATGTATTGTTAGGCAAAAGCGTATTCTAAACATTTTTTTAATCATCATATTTTTCTTAAAAAGTAATAGAAACAGCGTAAATTTCTTTTGTTTTACAGAAACGTTTATTAGGGCACATTTAAGCCTTCCACAAAATTGACTAAAAATGAAATAAAATGTTGAAAATTCCCTGACATGTTCAACAACAACACAGAAACTACATATAAACTCTACGGACCTAAAAAATTATTTTTCCCTCTTCGGTAGCCAAAAAACATTTTTTTTTAAACGAAATTGTGAGCTTTTCCACCCCTTAAACACGATTTAAACTATTTTTTAAGAGTGTATATCCATTATTACTAATAATTTGATAAAAATAAACATTATTAGTAATATATCCATATTTTCCTCCATCAGTTTGTAGTGAAAATTTGGGAGAAATCGTACTGTTGGGGAGGTCACCCTATGTTGACCCCCCAGTAAAGGGTTGAAACGATTATGGTTAATTTTTTTTGTTACTTCAACTTTATTAGTTCAATATTATTAAACTATAATAAAAAAAAAAAAAACTTTTTATCTCAATTTTTGCAAAAGAAAGGGCTAGGCGTAAGAGGTTTTCCACGGGGGAGAAGCTAAAAAATAATGTGGTTACCAAAATAGTGTATGGCAATCTAAACACCTTTTTCCTCTTTTTCAGTGAAATCAATAGAAACGGAGTAAATCAGGAATTGGTTCTTAAAGTCCGCCATTTTCCAATTTTCACTTCGGATTCATAATCAGCGACCCCAAAAACCCCCATATGAATTTTAGCCGATTTCGGAACACCCTGTACATAACATAGGGTCACTTAGTCCACTGACTACAAGTGTAGGGGATGAGTCCGCTACGGTGACTGTAATCAGGAGTTGCCCACAAGGTGGAGTCCTATCGCCCTTGCTGTGGTCAATGGTGGTCGATGATCTCCTCCATAAAATGAGTAATTCAGGCTTCAACGTCCAGGGCTATGCAGATGACCTCGTCGTCACTGTGAGAGGCAAAAATGAGATCATGTTCTCCTCCTCAAGCAAATTGCCTTAAACATAATATCCGACTGGTGCTCGTCAGAGGGGCTCAATATCAATCCGAGCAAAATAATTATTATCCCGTTCACTAAAAGGAGAAAACTCAGTCTTAGAACTCCTATAGTGAATTAAGCGATACTAAATTTTTCCAGTGAAGTGAAGTATCTAGGAGTAATCCTGGATCAAAAACTTACCTGGAACTCACATCTGGAAAGGATTCTTACTAAGGCAACAGAGGCAATAACAACGTGCAGTAGGCTGTTTGGTAAGACTTGGGGTCTAAGACCGAAAATGACACATTGGCCAAATACAGAACAAAAAATAGCACAGGGAAAGTTGCAGAAACTGCAACGCCTTGCCTGTATAGGGACTATAGGAGCAATGCACTCGTATCCCACAGCAGCTATGGAGACTATGCTTGACCTACTTCCCTTGCACTTACATGTAAGGAAGGAGGCAGCACTCAGTGCCTTACGACTGCACCAGGCACATAAATTTAAACCAGGTGATCTGGTTGGTCATTTAATTTCACCAACTATACCTTTCACTAACCCTATCCATCTTTCACTAGTATTTCATACCTTTCGCTCATCTTTAAACCTTTCCTGTCCCCTTTTCCTTTCTATTTGTGTATTTTTGTTGCGTTTGTTTTTTCTTCATTTCTTTTTGTACATGTTTGTTTCTAAATCAATTTCACATCATTAACCTTAAAAAAAAAATCAAAACCTTTCAAAATCAGAATTTTTTAAATCAAAGTTTAGGCCAGCCTTGCGCAGCCCTGCATTGGAGTGTCTCCCGGAAGGCACCTTGTTTAATTTGTGGTGCCTGCGTTCAGATACAAAAATTTAACAGTGTTTTTGTGCGCGAGTTTTATAAAAATTAGTGTAGTTATAAGTTTCGTTAAGTTTGTTTTTCAACCATTTTTGTTAAAAGTTAATACCTATTTTTATTTTATTTTTGTAAAAAGGAGTTTAGGATAAGTTTATTGTAATGTTGTTTCCGCCCACCCAGGCCTGTTCCGCCCGATCCTGCAATCCGCCACCACATCAGCACGGTGGTTGCACGATCGGTTCCGGAACAGGTCCTGGTGAGGCAACTGTTTGTAGTGTTAATATTAATAAATACTATTTGAATTGAATTGAATTGGTTGGTCACTTAAGGATTCTGGAGTTAATCCATTTGAATCCATGACCAAACCCACTGACTCAATGCCAATCAAACAAGACTTTGACTGCCCGTTTGACGTGCTAATTGAAAGCCGTCAGACGAGCAAGATAGAGGCACTGCGATTGGAATTGGTATACAGATAGATCTAAGATGGCTGAAGGGGTAGGAGTGGGTGTAGCAGGGCCTAAATGTAGGCTATCCAAAGCCCTCGGTAACACCCCAACCACCTTCCAGGCAGAAATTTACGCTATAGATCTGTGTGCCCAGGAATGCCTAAATAAAGCCATCCGAAGGGCAAAGATCTATATATTATCAGATAGCCAGGCAGCATTAAAAGCTCTAAGGTCTTATACCTTTGAGTCTAAAATTGCCTGGGAATGTAAACAATCCCTGAAGCAACTGGCCAACAACAACAACAAGGTTACCTTGATGTGGGTGCCAGGGCATGAGGGAGTACAAGAAAATGAACTTGCTGATAGCCTTGCAAAGAAAGGAGCTGAAGCACCGTTCATTGGATCCGAACCGTTTTGTGGCCTAGCCAAGGGACATATAGCGGAGGAAATCCAAGAATGGGAAAAGGATCAGAAAAAGTCCTACTGGAGGAATACTCCAGGCCAAAGACAAGCGAAAAAGTTTATAACTTATTCGACAAAGAATGTCACAAGGCTTGTCGAACTTGAAAAGTCCGAATTGAGGCTAATCAGAGGCCTTCTAACTGGCCACTGCCCCTTGAGATACCATCTCAAGAATATGAGCAAGGCGGTAGATAATAAATGCAGATAATGCGAGACTGCAATTGAATGCGGAATACATACTTTGCGAATGCAAGGTGTTAGTCCGCACTAGGCTGAAGTTCCTAGAACAGGCGGAATTAACGCCTGAAGACATAGGGAAATTAGCTCCCAGGAAAATCACAAGCTTTGTAAAAAGTCTGGGAATCCTGGATAACCACTAGATGTAGGGTAAATCACGAAAGATCTTTTAGGTCGAAATGAAGTAAGGCTGTTCGAAGCCAAACGACCCCATAAAACAATCTACAACTGCTGTCTGCCATTCAGATAATTTTGAAAACAGAAAAACGTATTTCCAGATATGCCACAATAAGTTAATTTGGCAATTAGACAATTAATATCTATATAAGCCCAAATGTAAAGAGGTTTTGTTATGATTAGTTCTTTTCGTACTTTTAATACTTTTATTAGTTTTTATACACTAAATAGAGAAATTGATACTATAGTTTTTATTTAAAAAATCATTATCCAGAAAAATCATCAGTTATAACATTTAGTCTGTACCAGGGTCATCGATAAGATTTCGTCAGCGGTAAATGGCCAAAAATTAGTACATAAAGAAGAAATCAAATGTTTGGATATAAATATTGAAATTCAGCTATAGTTTCTAACCACGCAAATTCTCTAGTTTAGCAAATTTTTTCACCCTGCATTGCACGAGACAATAAAAAAATACATGCATTGGATCTAACATTTTTTTAAAGCTGTAAGAGCAACGGTCTTAAATTATTTTCTTTCACTCCAATTTTATTAATTCCTTATTACTATCACGCGAAAATGTGTAATTTTAGAAAATCGTTTGAAACATAATATTTGCGAGGAATCATGATTTTGAGAAAACGTTTACACTACAGATGTTTTCATGTTATTATGTTATTACTATTGAATCTGTCCTTCATATTATTCAGTTTTAATAATTATATAGTGTCTATTTTATCATTATTATTGAAGCTAGATGTATTTATTGCAAGTTATCGGAGTCATGACGAAAAAAACAAATAAATGTAATAACTTTCCACTCCAACAAATAATGGCCTAGAAAAGCTCCAGTTCTTAATCTTATAAAGTTTGGGAACTTTCCACTGCCGTGTTGGCTTGTTCAGCACTACAGGGGGCATCAGTTAAATTCAGGGAGACAGTAATTTCAAGTAGCTATTGTTAAATCTTTTCGGAGAAGTTGAACAATATTAGCCGTATATTTATTTTGGATACCCTTCGAAGACTAATTAGTATCTTCAGGGTGTTCCAAATTTTATGGTACTATTGTGGCCGAAAAAAAGTAATTGACTGATTTCCCGTTGTAAATATGGTTCTCACCAGTGACGCATCAATTATAATACAGGGTGTCTCACCGGGAACTGAATCGATCGATATAGAGAAAAGCACGCATCAGAAAATTTTGAAAATTTAGATAATTACTAATGTCGGTGTGGTCAATCCAACTAAAATAATTACAAGTAGCTGGCACTTCCGCTTATACCGGAAGTCGATAACAAATTGCTTATTTCAAATGGAACACTCTATATATTTTAGGGTTTTCGAAAATAGCATAAAATTCTGAGTCGAAAATATGTAGCATACCCTATACTTAAGCCTAGCCGTTTCAGAGATATTTGACATTGTATAGAAAATTTTACAGGTGCAACGGTTTGTAAGAACCGTTATAACTTTCTTCGTGTAAAGGATCCTCATTTGCTTCTTGTCGCATAAAAAGAATACAAGGAGAACTACGTTCTACAACTGAAATAAATTCCATAATATCATATCAAGTGTTCCGTTCTTCGCGTTACATTTTGTCAACTTCAAACCGCGAAAACTTGTTTAGGTATTTTTTTACGTCAAGTTGTGTAAAATTGAATTCCTTTTTTTCTGATATTAGCATTGTGAGGGTTAAAGTTACAACTTTTTGAAATACTTGCGATTTTATTAGAAATTCATGAGTTGTTGCAATCATTTCATCAAGATAGCCATGATTAGAAACAATCAGTCAAAAAATGCCAGCACGTTTAAATTATAACATTTTTGAAAAATTGAAAACAACTAAAAACATTATATACGGACTTATACCACAGAGTACTCTGTGCTTATACAATTGTTTAAGATTGGAATCACTCCATTTTTGTTCATAATTTTCTGATACCCTGTAATTTTTTTTCATTTAATTTTCGTTTTAGCAAGATCGTACACCATTAATTATAATGACTGTGATGCGATTAAACAAAACATTCTAATGGAAAATGATGGGTGCCATAAATAGCCTTACAAACTCACAAAATGTTAATAAGTATTATATTATGGCTTTGTGAATATGAATGCTGTCAATCACTAATGACATTTGTATAGGTTTGACAAAGTAATAGACCGGTAAATAAATACTGAAAATTTTCCATCCAGAAATTTATTATTTATTTGTGTTAGTTTTACCTCTATAGTGTAGCGATTTGCTGCTTGACAATGCCTCAATGATACATTCCATGTAGTTTTCTCATTTTTAGAGGTAGGTAACAGCTGCATCGATTTATCATTATTCGAAATCCATCCTCCATTTGGGTGACCGATATGAATCGCCAGAACATTGATTGAGTTAAATTCTCAGCCGTCCGGTTTTCTTTCTTGTGCAAATTACTGCATTTGACGCAAGTCGATGATATCTGCATTACAATATACAGGGTGTTGCATCATGACAGGGACATAGCTTAATAGGAGGTAGAGAACATCAGTGGTAACCGGAACCTCCCATAGAAATGTCTCATTGGGCCTTCATTACGAGGTTGCTGGGTGTTAAATAATTTTTGGCCAAACTTGTTTTTTGTCATAACTTTGACAGGGAATGAAATAACGGATTCATATTTGGTACGGCTAATGTACTAACGAGCCCCAAGAGGTACATGTATAAAAAAAATATATCCAGGTCCGGACTCACTATAATTTATGTTTCTTCTTTGCATCAATAAAACATCACCCTGTATATATTTTTTTGAAATTTCGATACGATATTCGAAAAGAGCAAGAAAAAACAAACAAAATGGCCTATTTCATTTTTTTGTTACACCTTCGTGGTTATTTAAATACGTTGTTAAATGTGCAAGAAAATGGATTACAGAACCCTATTAAATGAGAGGCACGTGAAATAAATAGTTTTATAACTAAAATTTGCAAAAATTCTATTGAGCCTAGGTGGTCTGGGTGAATCCTAATTCCGGCACGTTTTAAAGGTCCATTTTGGTGAAAAACTGTGGTCCTAATAAGTAATCGGGTATGGAATAACAAAATTTTTAATCAATCACAGTAGGCTTGTTCAAAGAATAAAAGTGACAGATAATTTAAACCATTTAGGCCTAAGCAACCAGTTACTTTGATCAAGAAAATCATCAACATTTTATACTTAATAAAAATTGGAAAAGAGAACAAACTAAAATCTAAATAAATAAAATATTTTCCATTCAATTAACAATAAATAACAAAACAATAACTAAATGTGTTTAAAAATAAAACGTAATTGACACTAAAGTAAATTTTCAAAATGTCCTCCCCCACATTCTGTGCATTTTCTTGCGCGTTTAGAAAGGTCACCAATTGCTCGACGTATCATTTCTGGATTATTCCGTATTTCGTCGCAGGTTGTAACGATGCGCTGGATTAAATGTTGTCTACTTTCAATTTCAATGCTATAAACCTCGTTTTTTAAGTGGCCCCATAAAAAGTAATCACAAGGGTTACAATCAGGAGATCTTGGTGGCCATTCATGTGGACCCCCGCCATTGGTTTTCTTGAACTACGTTTATAATATCGTTTTGTTCCTGCACACCTTGTTGTAAAACACGCTCCACAACTGCAGAAGTAGGAAACTTTCCGTGTTGTCTTGCATACTGGAACACAGTACTAAAGGTTTTATGATTAGGGCATCGACGACCAGGAAAACGCAGCCGATATTCTCTTTCCGCCGACCTACCATTTCCATTACAGAAACCATAGATGAATATTATGTCAGCATATTCCACGTTTGTAAATTTTACTGGCATAGTTAAAATATTTTCACAAGTTTTCACTAACTAAATGCGGATTATTGACACATTAAATTACTAACAAACAATTATTCAACTGTTTAGGAGATTTCTTTTTATTATCTGTCACTTTGAACAAGCCTACTGTGATTGATTAAAAATTTTGTTATTTCATACCCGGTTACTTATTAGGACCACAGTTTTTTACCAAAATGGACCTTTAAAACGTGCCGGAATTAGGGTTCACCCAGACCACCTAGGCTCAATAGAATTTTTGCAAATTTTAGTTATAAAACTATTTATTTCACGTGCCTCTCATTTAATAGGGTTTTGTAATCCATTTTCTTGCACATTTAACAACGTATTTAAATAACCACAAAGGTGTAACAAAAAAATGAAATAGGCCATTTTGTTTGTTTTTTCTTGCTCTTTTCGAATATCGTATCGAAATTTCAAAAAAAAATATACAGGGTGATGTTTTATTGATGCAAAGAAGAAACATAAATTATAGTGAGTCCGGACCTGGATATATTTTTTTTATACATGTACCTCTTGGGGCTCGTTAGTACATTAGCCGTACCAAATATGAATCCGTTATTTCATTCCCTGTCAAAGTTATGACAAAAAACAGGTTTGGCCAAAAATTATTTAACACCCAGTAACTTCGTAATGAAGGCCCAATGAGACATTTCTATGGGAGGTTCCGGTTACCACTGATGTTCTCTACCTCCTATTAAGCTATGTCCCTCTCATGATGCAACACCCTGTATATAGTAAATTAGTATGACATGCTTTAAGAACAATTTTAATTAGGTACTCATTATTTGGCTGCTTTGGATTCTTAACCAAATCTATGAAAATGGCTATAACATCCGAAAAGCTTTTTAACGCTGCTATTTTCCTTTCTGAAAAAAGAGGAAGTGATATATCACAACCTGTGGGTGGGGAAAGGGAAGAGCATGACATTTTTGAAGTTGATTGGCAGTTTCCTTTCAAGATATATTTCCGGTGTTAAATTCTATCCATAATATGTACCTCTTCAGGCGTAAATCGTCATCACGTGAAGAACAATTTAATTTCATTAATAAACATTTTAAATAAATATTAAAATGCCTGACAGGGATTATTGATCTTCAGAAATAGTCATTACCAAAAATGCTTCATTATAAATTGCGAACATATTTTTCAAATAAGTATCAAAACCTCAATAAGGTAAGCAACGAAATAAAGGAATGTTAGAACAAACATTTATACCTTTGCAGCACACCGTCGATAAAAAAAGGTTTTAAAGATAAGAAACAATGTAGCATAACTATTTTATTAAAGACCCCAAATTAAAAGTCATTCGACGATATCATGGACCAGTTTATACTGCTATTACAGTGAACTGCGATAAAACGTATCGGTTTGTATTTTGAAATGTTAAAGGGGTCACCAGATTTATAAAATATCATTTTGTAATATTTAATGTATCAGACAAAGTTTATCAATATGTGGATTCCTGATTTTAAATGACCATAACAATGTAACAATTATTGTCAATAAATCTCATTATTTTTCAAAGTCAACGTGTAGCAATGATAGGATGGCCTAAACACATCTTTTAACTAGAGCCCAAGAATTGCACGTGATACGTGAAAGAAAATAAGGCAATTTAGGGTAGGTAACTTTTATTACGTCATTTTGTACAAAAATTGAAGCGTAATTTTGGAAGCACACTTTCCAGTATTCCAGTTTAAAATGCATTGATATCGAATTGCATTTTTACTTTTGAGTTCTTCTGTATGCTAAATGCCGAAAATAAATAGACTAAGCGGTGGTGATATAACAAAGAAAAAGTATTTATTATGTGTAGCCAAATCTGCAGTGGCGGCTCGTGAAATCTAGGAGTTCAGTGGCTATAACTTAGTAATGAATCATGAGACCCACGCCAAACATTAAGGGATACTACCAAGACCAAACTAAGCCCTGTAAAGAATATTGAATTGAAATTTGCGAAATTTAGTTTCAAAAAGTGAGTTGCCCTCCCTGACATGTAGGAAAGTACTTGTAAACTATTAGAATTTTTTTTTTTTCAGAACAAGAATGAAAATATAAGGATAGGTTTTCAGTTTTACGAAGAAATTTCGATTTTTTACAAAGTTACAACATTTTGAAATTTGTTGAATTAAAATTCAGTGTAAAATAGGTAAGTATATAGCTTACCAAAATTTCACGAGCTGTTACTGCATCCCTGGATTATACAAAATAGAAAATCAGTCCTTTTGGAACATTGAATAGTTTTTCAAAAAAACGAACATTTCTTTAAATTGGGGGATATTGGAGCCCGTAAACATTTTTACAACCATTCACAGGAAAGAAATGTCACAACGTGCATCGTCGTCTGGAAATCGGGAAACCTAATTATATTGTAAAGACTTACCCAAGTGCCTTGATTTCTCGCATTTATCAATTTTCTTATTACTTGCTTTTGAGGTTATATCAACTGTGTATAGTATCGTTCAAATGTGCTTTTAGAGGGCGGGTAAAAGCACATTTGAAATATGCTAAGCCCAGTCAGGTTATTTATTTTTCGATTGCAACAGACACTGGACCGCTAGATGGCGCCTGCTCACTATTTTACATGTCGCTATCCCAAAGATACCGAAATGTATTAAATAGTCAAGTGATCCTCGTGTCGTTCGTCACATGCTTACCTTGCACTGACAAGAACCAACAGCTCAAAACTGCAGTCTGCAAGTGGTGTGTGATGACTGGCACAAGAGCTTCTTTACGTAGGATCAGTCTTTCGGCTGGTGTTTGTTGGAATCGAAGCATTAGCGTTTTAATGGTAATATGCAATTATTACACTTAACGCGCCAGGCTTGTAACTTGTAATTCAGCGCTCAGCGGGACACAGCCCGGAGAGTAGCTGTTGGTTGCAGTCTGGTTACGTTTCTTATAATAAAATAAGGATTTTATCGAGGAGTTTGCGACTAAAAATATTATGTTTTGTTTATAGTATCGTTCAAAAATTCCCTGCAAATAAAAAGTGCAACAAAAACTTTATGAATTCATTAAAATACCGTTATTCTCTGTACCATTCCGCCGGCAAATTGAATCATTTACCTACCTTTATAGACTTTTAATGTACGTCCGCTTGTTTGATGACACTATACCGACTGGTTCGCCGACCGGCGTTAATAATGAGCTCGTAAAGTTTTTGTTGCATTTTTTACTTGCAGGGAATCTTTGAACGATACTATACGAGTAAACGTTACATAGTTACATAGGTACTAGGTCAGTAAATTTCCTATGAAACAAACCGCGGCCACTCATTGGAGGTAAATCTAGTGAAGTATGGATTTAGATCTAGTTTTTTTGTTTTATTTTGTCGAGAGATCTGAATTTACCTATATATAATTGTGGAGTATTTGCTTTATCATTGTTTAAGCAATTTGAAAGCTGTTTTTGAAAATAGAAACTTAACATATAACTGCATTGGAATCACATATAGTACATCTTATGACAAACATAAAATTACACAAGTTTTGTAAAAAAATTGTAAAAAACTGAAATAATAATAATAAAATTTATTGAAAAAAGTCGGCAGCTACTGGAAGCGGCTGGAACCTCCCCACTCAGTGGATTTCTAAAACCGAAAAGAGCATTAAATTGTGTGACAAAACGGCACTAAACGTATCCGATCTCATCCAAAACCTTTTCAGATCTTCTGGGGCACTAAAAAAACCCTCAACTTAATGAATTTACAATCATCTATGCGAGTTATTACCTGCATTATCGCTCGTTGAATAATATACTATTAGGATATTAACAACTTTAACATCACTTGAACGACTAAGAAAGTCTAGTTATCCTAAATACTACAGATTTGTAAAGTAACAAACTGAAAATTGGTAAAGTGATAATCTATAATAAATTCACCAACGAAGGTACAGAAAGCATATGATACTGATATTGTTACATCTACCTTTCAACTTTGTGACAATCCACTAAAAGTTACAAATATGCCGAAATCTTATTAACATGACATGACACCAACGTTATCGGATGACAATGACAATTGTCAAAATTTGCTCATTGCAATCCGATCGCTCGCGGCTGTCTTTGTTAAATGAAACATTAGCACTTCAGTAATTCTGCTAGATTTTAGAGGAATATTTGTAGTTTAATTCTTCGATTTGTCTGTATATATATTTAAAAACGGCACTAAACGTAATCCGCTCTACTTCTAGAGCAGTGAAGAAACCCTCACACGTGAATTGACACGTGATGTGACGAGTTTCTCGCCGTAACGGCTACGCGCATCGATCATGTCATGCGAAATGCGATCTATGCCATATTTGCTTAGTTTTTAATTTTTTTCAGGGAAACCAAATCGAAAGGGTGGAAGTGTGATATATCGTTGAAATCAGAATTTTAACTGCTTTCAATGGTTCCATTGCAAATTGAAAGTGATTATAAAATAAACAACTTGTTGCGTCAAAATGGCACTAAACGTAGTCCAATCTCAACTAAAGATCTTCTGGGGCACCAAAGAAACGCACACGCAAAGTTTCATTCAAATCCGTTCAATAGTTTCGGCGCTATCGTGCTAACACACATACACACACACACAGACATTTTTCAAAAACCAGCTTTTTGGGTTCCTAGGACCTCAAAACGTAAAGATTTGATGTTATCTCAATTTTCGTTTTTGAACCAATTTTAGTAACCTCTCACAATTTTATTGTGGAGAGGTTAATATATAAATAAATATACAATTTCAAAAGGGGAAGGCATCACAAGAATGCATTTTTCAGCCCCGCCTATAAATCTAACAAAGACATAAATAAACAGGTGAATAGAAAACAAAATACAAGTAGCCTATTTTATATAGCACATTGCTGTGTCAATAGTTTTTGTTTAATTTTTTGTTTAATTTTTTGTTTAAATTGATACATTGAAGGACAGGAAACAAAAATATCATGAAATTCGTTTAGAATTTTGGGTGCCATATAGGCGTAACAAGACTCAAACTTTTTAGTGCGATGCATAGGAATGCTGTAAGTGTCAAAAGAACGAACATTCACGTTATGTGCTTGAGTTCGGCTCTCAAGAAGATTATACAAATATAATGGTGAATGTTGATGAACAATATTATAAAGCAAACATGAGAATAACATAGTGAAACGATTTTCAATTTTTAATAAATTGGGCTATTGACTGATGTGGTGCTTTTACTGATATTGTATGCGTACCTTAAGCAACTATTTTGTAAGATCTGTATTTTGTTTTGAAAAGACTTAGTCAAATGCCAATAATATACACCACTGCAGTAATCAAAATTGCATAGAATTACCGAATTTACAGGTTTCTGATGGTAGAACATATTTAAATTTATAAAGAGTTTTAAATTTTGCATAGGATTGCCGACATTTTGCAGTTAGATGATTGTCAAAGATTACACCAGGGCTTTTACCACTGAATTTAAAAGTTAACACATTCTGATTCAACGTTAAATCTCAATTTAACTGATCGGAAGCTTTATTACACATGGAACTGATCCCTACACACATCTCAGTTGACTTCGCTGAATTAATAATAAGACCATTGTCATTAGACCACTTAACGATTGCTGTCAAATTTTCATTTATAACTCGTACTGCTTCGCTGGACTGGACTGGATTGCACGATATATACATTTGAGTATCATCCGCGTAAAGATGGACTCCACAGTTAGGGGATAACATTGTGGGAAGGTCTGCAGTGAAAATTGTAAACATTAATGGTCCCAAAATGCTTCCCTGAGGAACACCACAAGCTACTTTTTGTTCAGATGAAGACACATTAACTAATAATAACTAATTTTTCCCACAATTTTTGTTTTACCGGTCAAAACCTGTGGGTTTTAGCTACCAACCTCAACGATTATAATTTGGTGCCGATGTTATTTAAGCTATTTGAGTTTGTTGATAACATATGCCTAAACTTTGAACCATGCTATGCCATGAAGCCATCCTTTAAAGGTGCTCTCCCGATGCACGCGACAGCGATCAGAGACCGCGACCGGAGACAGCGGCAAGTGTCGCGCAGGGCGACGGTTTAAAGCGACAACTGCCTCGGTCTCTGGTAGCTGTCGCTCGTATGCAGGTCTCTGAACTGTTTCGGTAGCGGTGCCGCGACACCTTTTCCTATCGCGTCGCGCTGTTGCAGTTTGTTCATCTTAGTTCATCACTCGTACAAGTGTGTTGAACGTGTGTGTTCAAGTTCAACACACTCACAACTGTATGTCGCTGTCGCGTGTATCGGGGGAGTAGCCCTCCCTGTCGTTGGTCTCTAGCTTGTCGCATGGTACATGTCTCCGTCTTCGGTCGCGGTCTCTGGTCGCTGTCGCCTGCATCGGGAGAGCATCTTAATGTCATTGGATTCCGGTTTTCGTTACTTTAATCGATAGATCTGATAGCGTCCAGGTTCCGACGCGCATTTTTTTAAGTGATTACTAACAGGCTGAATTTTCGTGAGTGGCTTTGTTTTGACGGGAAAATTCTCGGTAGGGGTATGCAAAGTTCTACGCTACGCAACCGCTAAACATGTTGATCGTGGAACTGACACTTTCATGGTGTAGGACTGTAGAAAATTTGTAGGATAATTTGGCTATTGAATTTCGAAAGTATTAACTAAACAATAGTGTAAAAATCAGCTTGTAAGTAATACAATTTCAGGCCTCTTTATTTTTACATATAGGGGCAGGGAACTCGCCGGTCCAACCCATCGCTTTTGTAGGACAAGCGCAGCTCCCTGTTTTTTTTACATTAACGGCCTGATTTTTAACAGTATTTTTTAGTAGAGAGCTGGGTCAAATCCTCTGAAAATGGATTCGAATCATGAATCCGAATCATCGAAAAGGTTTTGAATCACGGATATTAGGTTCGGGTATAAAATAACAACGAAACGTCGACTTTTTAAAAATTGATTTTCTCCTTTTTTGTTTCACCACACTTCAACCAATTCAGTAGCGATATATACAGAAAAAGGTGACAAAACATTTTCAAAACATTAGTTGACATTACATAAAATCAAATGCAATGAAAATCAAAATAATGAAATAAGAAAAGGTATTTTCGTGTATCGACAACATATTTTCTAAACATAATATTTTTAGTCGCAAACTCCTCTATAAATCCTTATTTTACTATAAGAAACCTAACCAGACTGCAACCAACAGCTACTCTCCGGGCTATGTGCCCCGCCGAGCGCTGAATTACAAGTTAAAAGTCTGGCGCGTTAAGTGTAATAATTGCATATTACCATCAAAACGCTAATGCTTCGATTGCAACAAACACCAGCCGAAAGACTGATCCTACTTAAAGGAGCTCCCTTGCCAGTCGTCACACACCACACACACCTTATAGTAAAATAAGGATTTATAGAGGAGTTTGCGACTAAAAATATTATGTTTAATATTCCGCCCTCTAAAATCACATTTGAACATATTTTCTGTACGACAGTTAATGGAGGAACGATCCGAAAGAAATCTAGAAACCCATTTAGTATTCATAGACTTAGAGAAGGCATATGACAATGTCCCACTAACCCAACTATTTGAAACACTAACTAATAGTGAAATGAACCCTATATACATTAGAGGACTGTATAGTATTTACAAAAACGTCAGAGCAAGGGTAAAGGTCGGAAAAGAAATTTCTTAGGAGTTTAGAATTGACAAAGGACTTAAACAGGTGCTGTTTGTCGCCCACCCTATTCAAAGTATATATACAAACAAATGCAGTGGAATGTGGATTCAAATAGATGATGAATGCTTATACACTCTCTTATTTGCGGATGATCAAGTAGTAAGCTAGCGACGAGGAAGACATTTCTTACATGATCAGGAAATTAGTAGAGGAATTCAATAAGTGGAGATTAAACATAAATAGGAAAAAAACCGAATACTTGGCGTCAGGAGTCCAATCATCTAATCTCCAAGTATCAAATAATATTACCGTTAAAAATAGCGATACGTACAAGTATTTGGGAAGCATTCTCAGCGATGGTGGAACGTGCGATGAAGACATAGCACATCGTGTGAATTCAGGGAGAACAGCATTTAGCAAACTAAACTCCCTTCTCTGGTCCACTAAAATCGGATTAAGACCTAAAATCAATATCTACAAATCGATAGTAGAGCCAATCACAATCTATGGGTCAGACTGTTGGACACTCACGGGGAGAAACCGGAAGCCACTGAAATGGACTTTCTCAGACGAGCATCCAGGGTATCCCGATTAGAGCACATTAGCAATGAGGAAATATAAGAGAGAACGAACAAAAAAGGAAAAATAACCTAAGTAATTGAACAAATACAACTTGTCTGGTACGGTCATATGAGGAGAATGGGGAATGAAAGAATCCCCAAGAGAGTGTTCAATTACATACCCAATAGAAGAAGGAAAAGAGGAAGACCCCGAGCCAGATGGTGGGAAAGATTAAGAGGAGTATGACAGAAAGGAACTTGACAGAAGAGGATACACAGAACAAACTATTATGGAAATTGAGATGCGGGATGCGGCAGAAGCCGTAGGACCCCCGCAAAAAAAGTTATTTTTTCTTAGCTTTTGACAGAACTAAAATTTCAAAATTTTCATCAGTTAAAGCGTGTCCTTGTGGGTCGTCTATAATTGTGGCAAATGAAAAAAGCCTTTCAACGGGTCCCGATGAAGCGAGGCAGGTATTAAATTGTATAGAGAGCTTTTTTAGGACAGGGTACTCATCGAGAGTGTGAATATTAGTTTTCTTATCGTCTAAGTATCTAAGCAACTGAAGCTCAATTTTTGGAGTTTCAGTTTTAGCTATGCCAGGTGATATATATATTTAAGTCTGGCTTATCCTTGATGCTAAGGCAAAATCTTGGCTCCATGCGGCTTCACGCTTCCTACACTTAATAACATAATGCACAACGCTTGCGTAAAAAATATTGGAACCACATAAAAGAATTCGCGAAAAAGGATTCGATTCCTTTTTCATTTGTCTTACGAATCCGCATCGGTAATCCTTTTATATGAAAGTATTCGAATACCGCTTTCGAATACTCAAAAAGGATCCACATCCTGAATGGTTCGAATCCTGCACAGCTCTGTTGTTTAGTTAAATACTTTTGAAATCCAATGGTCAAATTGTCCTACAAATTTTCTGGCAGGGTTTCCAATAGTAGTAGTAATCTTTTAATATAAAAATACATCAGACACCCTATATATACATATATTCTATATTATTTCATTTCGTTGTGTCTTGCTTGTGCAACCTCCATATGATAAATAAGGAAATTGTCTATAAAGATAATAGTAACTAGTTAAAAGGATTCCTTCATAAAGCCGACATTTTTCATTATGTACTTCTTATCAATATAAATGTCTCATGAATGCTATAATAATATTATTCTGACTAAGTAACAATACAAATGGAAAAAGTGACTATAGATAATTGGTGTTTTTCCTGTGTGTAGACGGCACGCGACAACTGACTAACTACTGACTGTGACTAGTTGTGGACGAAGGGAAATACGAAAAAAAAAGAATTTTCTAAAACGCCAATTTTTAGTTTAGACTGTATAGACATTATTATCTTTACAATCTTTGCAAAAAGAAACGTATCCAGGAATTAAGCAAATAAATATTTATTTATTCTTTTAATATTCAATTAGTATTTTCTTATTGTTGAGAGTATTGAATTTTAAAAATTACTCAAGATTATAGTAATGTCGATGCTACTGGTACATTGAGATTTGCTTTATGACATTCTGCTTACATCGATGGCTGCCTTCGATGTCAACATCGATGTTTTGCAAACATTGAACATTGATCGTCCAGAACTACTAGTAATAATAATTTATACGACTTTTAGTTTATAATAATCATATATTAACTAATTTCACTCCATTATGTATGAAAGCTGCAGAGAGGTACGTGCCCCCAATGCCCCACCAGACTGTAGCAGAGTTTACCCTTTTTTGTTTAATTCTATCATGCAATGGGGAACAATCCAAGCCAGTGCCTAATATATCCAATAGATGACGCCATGCGTACTCGGTTTAATATCATTTTCAACTTGTATCATATATAACGTTTAAATATTTTAAATTTCCCGATTTCCGAGAGTTTCCCAATCTCTTATCCGTAGAAGTTAGCCAAATTGATAAACAGGATTAGGTGGTTGGTCATTAAATCGTTTGAAAGCGGAGATGAGAATAAGAGGTGCTAGAGAGTTCATGGAAAAAAGCTGATTTGGTTGAAAGGTGTATAATTACATTTTTCTACGCATATTATGTAATATAAGTATTATGATGTCGATTTTAAATAAGGAATGACCTATATTCCAGTGGCTCTGATATGTAATATTATTTATTACATGCCTCTAGAATGTAACAAGCATAGGTGGCGCCATCCAGTAGTAAAAACAGTGGTAAAACAAATAGACACATAGACACAATAGGCCAGGCGACAGGTAGTTCAATAAGGAAATAATTAGTGGAAAGCTGGAAATTGCTTTAATCGCTTTATTTGGACACAGATATTGATCTCCCAAGTTTTCCCCCTCGAGCGAAGTCGGCGTTGGCCCTTCTGGTATTTGCAAATATCTCCCAAACCATGAACTTTATCAACAAAATACTTATTATAAAAAATAATAGAGTAAATTTGCTACAAAAAAGTTCTTTGCCGTTTGTCTCTAAAGTGAACCGTTACGATGCTACGACCATTCAAATTGGAGCCCTTTTTGATTCTTGCGGAAAAGTTATCGAAATCATATGCCATAGCAAAGTTTCTACATGTTATAAATATTTGTCAGAATTCCAGGTGCCTAGCCACAACCAACTGGCCCGCTTTGTCAATTTCATCGGGGTTTGCGTTCACGTATCGGAAAACCCTAACAGCTGTCTGCAGTTCCTTATTACTCTTCAGCAGTGTTACGAGTTTCACTTTGCCCTGCCTGAAAAACGAAAACGTTGTATCGCACCCACTGAACGTATGCAATTAAAGACTGGGTCAGGAATAAACACAATCATTACTGGAGGAACATACCAGGTAATTTTTGTAGCAAATTTACTCTAGATTATTTTTTATAATAGGTATTTTGTTGATAAAGTTGATGGTTTGGGAGATATTTGCAAAAAAACGAAAAATGGTACCTTCTTAGGGCCAGAAGGGCCAACGCCGACTTCGCTCGAGGGGGGAAAACTTGGGAGAGTAATATCTGGGTCCAAATAAAGCGATTAAAGCAATTTCCAGCTTTCCACTAATTATTTCCTTATTGAGGCTTTTTTGTCGACCTGTCGCCTGGCCTACAAATAAATAAATTAGGCTTAGCAAAAGTATAGTCTGTAATGGGGAACATTCTCTTTTATTGTATCCGCCAGAGTGCACCAGCTGTCTGTCCGTCAATGTCAATACGAAAAAAAATATCTTTGTATAAACAAAGTTACCAACTACCGCAATCCTTTTTAACAATTTGGCTCATTTCAGTCATTTCTACGAATAAGAGATTGGGAAACTCTTGGGAATCGGGAAATTTAAACTATTTAAAAGTTATATATGATACAATTTGAGAATGACATTAAACCGAATACGCATGGCATCATCTATTGGATATATTAGGAACTGGCTTGGATTGTTCCTAATTTTGTTTATCAATTTGGTTCATTTCTATGAAGAAGAGATTGGGAAACTCTCAGAAATTGGGAAATTTAAACAATTTAAAAGTTATAATACAACTTTTAAATAGTTGTTTAAAGTCATTCTGAATTTCTATCATATATTATATGACACAAATTGAGAATGACTTTAAACCGAGCACCCATGGCGCCATCTATTCTAGATTAATCAATTATGACAATATTCTAGTTAGTACATTGAAGATGAAGGTAGAGATAACAATTTTAAAACACCAGATTTATCATAGTTGTCGGAAACGGTCCTACTGTGTTAGAGCATTTTGGTACACAGCAACAAGTTTTTTACATCCTAATTATTAACCTTGTTTATTCAAAAACATATTTTTTCGTATTGACGTTGACGGACAAACAACCGAGTACAGCTGTTGCATTCTGGCGGATAAAATAAAAGAGAATGTTCCCCATTCTATTTACTACAAACCTTTTAATGTGTACGTTGATTTTAGTATTGTTTTGTATTTTATAAAATGCATTAATTTTATTATCTGAATTGTTTGCAGTACGATGCATAGACCACACTCATATTTGCATGAAAGAATGTTCACTTTTGTAGATTAGATTACTGTTATTTTTAATGAGTTCGTGTTTATTTACCATGTTTTTTTATTTATTTTTAGAATCCATTTAATACTATCGAAACGATCAAACCACAATTTACATTCTTTCTAAATATAACAAATAAATTATAGCTATAGTGTATTAGACTTTTTTAAACCTATGTCAAAAATAATTCGCCTCATTTGCAAGTGACGATTTATAAATGTTTTGGGAAAACTACCTAAATTATATTTATCGTGCAACATAGTTTTGACAGACATATATCTTCAAATAAGTTCTATCTAAATAAGACCAAAAATAGCGCACTGCTTAGTCTAGAGGAGAGCGCCCAAGGTTTACCTAGGTATTGTTATAGGCACACACACGCCCTCTGACGAAGAGGGGCCTACCTATTAGAAGAGCAAAAGGATGCCTGTAAAACAGCTCCATCATTGGGTCAACTGGCGAACTACCATTACCACGGATTGATTGAAAAACGGTAAAAACATCTGGAATGACAGCAGGATCGAGAAGTTGTCCGGAAAGATCGGGAGGGAAACTGGACGGACCGAGAATAAGTGCCATGTATATATAAGAAGCGGACCCAACGCACGGAATTCGGTTATATTTTAGATGATACGTGATCAGATAAAATAAAGAACAGTAACAAGTAGTGAATTATAATGGTGAGTCTATAGTAGATCAAAGTTATAATTAGTGTGTTATTATAAGGATTATTGTATTGTAATTTAGTGATTAAAAAATCAGTGGTTAGTGCGAATTGTTGCAATTATTGGACCTACGTTTGGAAGTATTTACTAGAGGGTGTAAATACGTAACAGTATTAATTTCAACATAAAAATATAAATGATTTTTTATTTTTCATATTGATCCTTATTAGGTAATTACATAATTTAATGAAATACATTTTTCTCTTTTTTTCTATGATATTGGTAGATTCTGGCAGCGCTGGACTTTAGATGTAGCAGCCTTCCCAAATATTTTCTTCATCTACCCTTCGAAGCTCCTCGATGTTCTGATAACACGCTTACGTTTTTCGATTTTTGATAACTCATCACTTATCTTCGTCAGACACGTTCTAATTTAATTACACTTATTACCTGTTTAAACCAAAATAAGTAGTAACATAATTTCAGAGTCAAAATATTAAAATTTTATTAAAGATATGCTATCCTTAACATAACTTAGCACCACGACTGGTTGACTAAGTTTAGGAGTATTGTAATATTTGTAATAGTATATTGCTCTCGATAATGGGTTACGATTAATAAATAGAATTGTTGCTACTTTACTACTACCAATTAATTTTATAAAACTACTATAAAATTTAGTAAAATTCACGCAAAGTAATACGTTGACAATTGCGACATCTATCAATGATTCTTTAAATTAAAGAATTAAAAATGTGTACAGGTGATTCAACTATATCTCCATCTTGTGGCGATGTAAAACACATGCAGCTGATGTGTATCGGTTTCTCTCTCCTATTTTGGCAAATATTTCAATAATAGAATTTAGGCGCACATTAACTGACATGAATTGTCTTCTGTCGAAATAGTTTGACATAAATGATGAAAAGTAACCTAAAAAACAATTTTGTTTTGCTTCCTGTTTTAAACAAAGCTTTGAGGAGGATGTTAGTATTTTTATGCACACAAATCCGTTTTTAACATGGCATAGTAGGAAATATAATCGGGAATGAGGTAGGAAGTTTAATTTGTTTTAAATTGTCTAATTCGAAAAACCCACCCGGAAGCTATGTACTTTTAAATCAACAACATATATTATGAAAATAACATTACACAGACAAATACCTAAATCCTGCCTGGTCAAAAACGAAATTCATGCAAGATTTTTTTGCTTATGGGTTAGTTTTGACTTATTATAAAAATAGCGGCCGGCAACTAGCTCATGCATTGACATTTCTTAGGATTTTGGCGAATATTAAACATTACAAGGCTATGACAAATTGCACTATTTATCTAAAGCACATGCAAATCATATATGATTGGACATTCACTTCGCTTTATGCATCAGTGATACATAAATGAATACAACCTACCGTACAGTGGCCAGTCCCTCATCGATCCATTCTAAATCAATTTTATTAAACTTTAGAATCAGATATAGCCTCAGCAGTTTAAATGTTTGCCAAACAACAAAAACAAAACCAACAATTTACTAAATAGCAAAACTGTAACTGGTGGTTATCTACTAACATGTATTTTTCACAGACTAATGAGGTAGATGATAGTTTTTAAAATTCCGAAATTTTGACATCGGAAGCAGAGAAATTTAATAAAATTAAAAACTTTATTTTATTTTTCAAAATATACAACGGGCAGAAAACGTGGTGTGGTTGTGGTTTTGTTAGAATCGGCTCCATATCATTGATACAATGTTAGTTACACTGATGGTGAGTCCTCAATCTGGAACAGGTCGTGTAAGTTTTCGGCCTTCCCTTAATCCATCAAAGCCATTTTTCCAATAATCTGTGTAGTCACCGTATCTATATGACTAGTTTGTGTTATAGTAACACAAAGATATCATTAGAGATTAATTAAATACGTGTAAATATAGTACTACCAGAATTGGACAACTTGAAAGGTTTTCAGTTTTATGTGAGATTTGAAATTTCAGGTGATTTGCAGGATTTTTATCCAATAATAAAATTCATTTAAATATACCTTCTGCATACATTTGGATTTAAAAAAATACTTAATTAAGCATTGTATTATAGATTTTATAAATGCCCAAGTTTAATATTTTTCTGTAGCAGTCTGTTTATCCATTAAAAATTGTGTCCTATCAATAGGATACCTGGACAGAATTCTACGTGTACTATCGTTAGGAAACGTAGACAGTTAAAAATATGAACAATTATGTATTCAATTCCTTTCTATTTATAAACAAATTTTAGCAAGTGAATTTGAAAAAACACCAATTTTGGTTCTGTATATATGTATACCTATTACTATTAAAAATGTCAATAGTACCTAAGATAATCATAATTTTACATTTTCAAGATGCTTCATTTTACTTAAGAAAATCTTTGAAAAGAAAAAATAACAAGTTTGTTTTGGGTTTTAAATTTGTAAAGGTACGTTTAGATTGGGCACAAGTATCTGGATTTGTATCGAAATTTATCCATACATCGGTCAGAAAAGACTTTGTTTAAAACACTTTTATATGTCTGAGGTATGATAAAGTGACATTTAAGAAGACGTTAGTCAATATGTCTCACGAAATTGCAAACAATTTTCTGTGCAGTGCATTATCTGTCACAAAATGCGTGACAAGAAGTATCTTTAAACAAGTATCTCACATAAATCCAGATACTTATGCCCAATCTAAACAACCCTTAAGATCAGTTGATAAGTAGTTTCTACATTGACAATATACAATCATATGAGGATCCTCAGATAGTCCACAACGGGAAGTAGACTAGAAACATGACTAATCAATATATTTGAGCAATATGAAGTACTACATATTACAATTTCATACGAAAAGTAAAGTGCTAACGATACTTGTGACCATATCAGATGGTTCTTAATATATTTAACTGATAACAGGCCATATTATGTAATTTTCAGTTGTTGATACGTCAGTTCTAAGAATTTTATTAAAAATTATGTCTATATACAATTGAATCTGGTTATTGCTTATTGTTAACCTGAATGAAACTTTGACCGGAATGAACAAACTTTAAAGCCTGATCTCCATAATTTTCCCTGCGAAACCTACAATTTAATTATACATAGTCATTTGTTTTTGATTGCCATGGATATGAAATCTTTGATAGTCCAGCCAATGAATTTTTCAATATGAGAGTGTAGACTACATGGAGGGTGGCGAGCCTTGCGTGGGACGGCTTCCGGAAGGCGTTAAATTTTGATTTTTTTTGTTTCTCACTAGTAACTCAAAAACTATTGGTTTTAGAGGAAAAATTATTCTTGCCTTTTTGAAAGCCACCAAAATTTCCCACATTTTTTAATTTCAGCGAAAAGTTTTTATCTTCAACTTATCGAGTTACCCGCTCCTGAAAATCGCCGATATCTGGAAAACGCTGTTTCGGATCACATTTTTCGTCATACTCTGCTCCGAACACCTCAAATCTTCTTTGTGACATAAAATACTACCAAATTAAGTGAAGAGGATTAAATTGTCTCAAAAATTATATATTCCATCCAAAATTAATGGCTGAGACAATAGATTTCAAGATTATTTGCATCATACCTACATTTTATTGCATTCATTTGGCTTTTTTTTAAATCTATTTATTGTAAGTTGTTGCATTTGGTATATTTAGTCAATTTTCTCAATACCTGTGATAGGCAAAGATGTGAACTTGGCTGTCCTATTGTTGGCTGGCGAAAACATCTCCTCAGCGTGACATATTCCTCGTGAAACCTGCCAAAGGAAAAATATGCACAGCAACATACTCTTCATAAGAGCTGCAGCAGCTGAGGCTGGAGCACATTCTGATTGTACATGCTTCCACAGGCTGTGATACCACTTCCGCAGCCCTCAGGAAGAGCAAAGTCAGGTTTGCAAAATTATACTACCAGCCTTCATCGACACCATCTGAGGTTGAAAGAGCAGGACATAATTGCATCCTTAGATGACTACAGATATCAGTCGCTTCGATCAAGTCAGACATTTCCACTCTCCCACCAACTGAGGGAGCCACAAATTACCATTCCTACAGGATGTATTACCAAATCCAGCAGTAGATGGGAACCATACTGTCCTCGCATGCGTGGGGTTTAGGAATTCCTGGCTGGTGCCCAACTAACACACAAAAATGCTGCCTCCGACGATATTTTGCAAGTTATATTTTGTCCTTGTAAAAAAGATTGTGACTCCGGAAGATGCGGATGCAAAAAAGGCATCATTAAATTGTTCGCCAGCATGCCTCAATCCCATAACAGAGGATGAAGAATTTGATGACATAATAGTTTCTTTGGAGGATTCATTTTCCTCTTCTGCTGGCGTGGTGACCCCATAAACTATTCCCCCATCCGAGAATTGATCGTTTTTTTCTTTCTTTAAAAATGCATTAGCTAATTAGCCAATTATATGTAAATAAAAGTAGCTGTTATATGTAAAAAAGTGGTTCAAACCATAATACTGTGTTGTTTTCTTATAGAGGTACATACCTATCTTTTCCCAATTTTGGATTGTAACTACTCATTACTCTGCCAAATGCAACAACTTACAACAATAAATAGATTTAAAAAAAGCCAAGTGAATGCAATAAAATGAAGGTATGATTTCAAGCAATAACCCTATCACATTACGGCAAATAATCTTGAAATCCATGGTCTCAGCCATTAATTACATGTAGAACATATAATATTTAAGCCAATTTAATCCTCTTCGCTTGATTTGGTTGTATTTTATTTTACAAAGAAGATTTGAGGTGAGTATGACGAAAAACGTGATCCGAATATCGGTGAAATGGTTGAAGATAGAAGCTTTTCGTGAAAATTAAAAATGTAGGAAGTTTTGTCAGTTTTCAAAAGGTAAGAATAATTTTTCCTCTATGACCAATAGTTTTCGAGTTATTAGCAAGAAACCAAAAAATTCAAAATTTACCCAAGTAGCACAAATTGCTTTTTAAAAACTCTATGACTATCTACTCCACCTTTTTATAAAGCTTGATACTTTATAATTAAGAGTTAACAATAGTAGTCCAGTATTAATGAAGTATCTATATACCTAAAATAGGCACAGTTTATACAGCCTTGGTAAACTCTGTAAAAGGTATATAAATGCATAACGTAACATTATGGCAACCTCTTTGTTTCGTCTTACCAGCTGTTATAAATCATGTTATATGACTGTTAAGAAGTTGTTATATAATTGCTGCAAGTAATTTTTGTGCAGTAAAAATTCCTCTAAATGATAGTATTATTGTTTGCAGTTATAAAGCATCGATATCACAGTGTCTCTAGCAGCTTCAATATAATAACTTTCTTATGGCAAATTATTAAGGAAGCTGAATGAATATTGCCTGTGAATTAGTGTATGCTGTAGTTCGTAGAAAACTAAATTTGTCATGAGAGGAAAATTTTTCTGTTGAAATATGCTATTCTACTTCGAAATAATAGATGCGCCTCCAAAATTCGTTGAATTTGATGTTGGAAATTATTTAAAAAATATATTTTTTAATTTTTTTCTATAGAATTGTTTTAAAATCATAAGTCACGTATTTTGAACACCCCATAAGTGATTACTGTAAATATTTTGCAAGGTTTTCCGTTTCAAGTGATAAAAAGTTAATTATACCTCAAACCGGTAACAATGGCAGCCCTGTCATAATTACTTTTAGAAAATACAATATGGTGCCCTATAAGTATCCAAAGAAGGTCACCATAGAAGCAGTTACAAATTCTTAAAGCAGCACTTTGGCTGTGTAGAAGTAGTAGTGGAAGACAAAATCCTTGGACAGGTGAATTTACTTTGATAGAATTCCAAATAATTGAATTCATGATAACATATTTTGATTTTGAAGGATATGATATTATCACTTTTGTTTGAATTTCAGACTTAACTTTTTATTGATTTTGGTGGATTTTTGTAGTGTGTAATGAGAAAATGACTGCATAAATTTTTTTTTAATAATAATAACACCGCAGGTAATTATGACCTCTTTTATTCCGGAAGGCTCTAGAAGAGCCTTGTGTGGGAGAAGGCTAAATCCCTCTCACAGTATTTTCCACTACCACGACCGGGAATCGAACCCGGAACTTTTCGGTGAGAGGCAAGTGCGCTTACCTCTCTACCATCAGTCATACATAATAAGAAAAATTCGAAAGCAAATCGAATGATATTGGAGGTTATGAAATGGAGTAAGTTTAGCTGTATATGAGTTTTATAAAGGCGGAAGATTGCAGCTACATAGCTCCAAAACAGAATTTCCGCTGAGTAAATGCTTTATAAAATACTCTATATACTTCTATATACGTAAAAAGCATTTATATATAATCTATATTAGGGCTGACGTAAATGGCATTTGGCTTAACTAACTACATTGCTGTAAAATTTTGCTTTAAAAACCTTTAGAACTCAGTGTTATAAAACCGTTATAGAGAAATTGCTAAGCTGTAAAACGGATGTATAAATGTTATATAGAGGTTTATACACCTGTTATAAATATACATGGTGTGTACCTGTATAATAGACCTTACTAAGCCTCTTATAAATTAAAAAAGACTGTATAAGATGCTTTAATAAAGAAGCTTCATATTTATGCTTTGAAAGCATTTTACCAGCAATCCTATTCCGCCGAGTTACTTTATAAGCAGTTTAGTGTTGAATAAAGCTTCAGTATAACCAATTTTCTGTACAAGTTGCCATAATGTACTGTTTATAAAGCTTTAAGTGTAATAAGAGGGCGACATGTGTTACTTGGGTTAGGGCCTTCCGGAAGCCCTCTCCCGCAAGGCTCACCTCCTAGGGTCGGGGACTTTTAGGATGTTTACCTCCTAACTATCCCAAACCCATCCCTGAAGTCAAAAATGATGCCGCCCTCCATGTAGTCTACAATAATTTGTCGACAGGACTATGAGGGCAATGTCAGATAGATGCCTTGAGAAAATATTTCCAATTTTTTTTCTCATTTTTAAATTTAATAATCAGTCCAGTAGTGAAAAATATATTGGGAGCTTTGTTATAAACCAACTCGTCTATTAACTGGCGACTATTTTAGAAATGACAGTCTCTCATTTATATTACAAAAAAAATAACATCCGGGTGATTACACTTTAAAAATTTATTATTTGAAATAATTACATGATAGTTAGTAATTATACAATCTAAAATTTGTTAACAATTTGTTTATATTGTTCTGGTTAGCTAATCTCACTTTTAAAGTAGGTACTCAATTACGTTGAAACTACACATTTCAATGTCACTGATTTCGTATATTACACTTATTTTCTTGCTACCAAATATACAGCCTTTATAAAATTCATTTAAAATCTCGTTTAAAAAATCTTATCTTATAGTCCTCTTAAATCTAAATATCATTATACACATATAGTTTTAATATAAACATGACTTAGAAGTAACTTTGTGTAATATAAACATGCAGTCTTTTTATGTACAAAAATTACAAAATAGATTTTAATGTTCTGTTAATTCCAATGTAATTGAGTAGGACAGTGGATCTTTACATCATAATTCTACAAGAAATTAGAGATAATTTTTTGTTTTATGTTTATTTTGTATTGCGGGTACATAATGAGGATATTATACAATAAAAAAGGCCCTACATCTCGAAACATGTATATTTAACAAAGCAAGTCATAAATAATATACACCTGCAAACTCTACGGATGATTTATAAAAAAAACTCAAATTTGGCATCATTCCCAAACTAAATATGCTTGGCCAAATCTTTTTAAAGTGAACTGCAACTTTAGTGGGAAAGTAATTATCTCCTTTGGCTCGTGCAAACGTATTTACATTTAAATTAAAATGCTTTATGGGAATCGTCAACGAAGTATGTATATTGTTACAGATTTGTTTTGAGATGTAGGAACAAGGGAAGCAAATTTTCAAGTGTGTATTAATGAAACATATCTTTTGCAAATTTGGCAGTCACTACACACCTATAACGAAAATATATTTTAATCACAAACATTAAACATAAAATCTTTAAAGATTCAATTGTGAGTTATTTTAGTAGCAGTAAAACCAATAAAATCAAGAGTTATCATGATCATAAGAATTTTTAGAAGTAGTATCAGTAAGTTAAGGTGGATTTACTCATGCATGAATTGCTGATAGTTGTTAATGTGTACTGGTGGTTGGGTATTAAAAAAAGTAAAAAGCTGACAAACAGAACTTGACAAAAAATCAAGAAAAATCTGCAAATAAAGGATTATAAATAAAATTAAATGAACATACGGACATTATTTATCAATTCCAAAAAAAATATGCTAGATCACAAGAAAAATTGTCATTTGAAAAACAACTTTAAAAAATGTCTTGATGTTTTAGTTTTATATTATGCCTGGTAGAACCAGGAGCTTTTCTAGTTTAATTCAAAACGGAAATATTGTGTCGAAATTCAAAAGACAGCATAACAGTTTAAAAGTCTACACATGAAATTTTTTTTACTGGCTCACCAGCAGCTACTGGCATCATTTGTTTGAACAATCTTTGAAAGAGCATCTTCCACCATATATAGCTAGACTCAGTTCACTATTTAAGTGTGACATGCGGCCAATAAGGGCACATGATCGAAAAGTATTCCGAAATATGTGGGGCACCGCTCGGAATCGTTCAACCGAGTTACAGTTTCTTACACCAGATATGCAAAATTGTTCAGCATATTAGCTTCACTTGTGACAGTGGTATACTAGTCTACCTTAATATGGTCGAAGATTAGATCAAAATTAAAAATTATCTCTGTTTTCAATTGTTTACAAAAATCCACCATAATCAGACAAAAGGGTCTCACCGGGTTCCATATGAAGCGTCTTTGTTGACGTTGGGGCCTTTATTATGTTGCTAGTTGTTGGAAATAATTTTGGGCCAATTATCAAACCCCTAGCTTTATCCGTTTTTGGAAAATAGGGGTTGCAACCCCTAACTTCAAAATCTTTTTCTACGAAACTATGATAGATTTTTTAATGAGGTCAAAGCGACATGGAAGCTACTAATTAGAATTATGTTACATATTTTTTTTATAATTTTCCAATCAGCAATGAGGCAGCAAAAAAAACTTGAAAAAAGTAAGAGTGGTTTTTCGTGGCTATTTCTCGAGCATAAATAATTTTTATTTATCACATAGCCGTTATCAATCAAAGATCATTAACCCCGCTGAAATATTAACATATATTTAATGCTACAAATTGTTACTACAACTATAGAAGATAATGGTGACGAAGATTGAATTATTTCAATATTTTACACAAAAAATAAAAATGATTTAGTATTTTATGATAAATGCTGGTTTTATTTTAATTTTAGTAACTTTTATTGGATTGGTCAGAACACACTATGTCTACCTGCATAGAATTTTTATTATTTCAAATATGTTCCATCCATCGCACATCTATGTAATTGCTACGCATTATAGTTGAATATTTACTGATTGTACGTGATTTTTTGGTTGGCGTACCTCGAGAATAGCCACGAAAAACCGCTACGAATTTATTCAATTTTTTTTGCTGCTTCATTGTTGGTTGGAAAATTATTTAAAAAATAGGTAATGTAATTCTAATTAGCAGCTTACATGTCGCTTTGGTTTCATTCAAGAATCTGTCATAGTTTCGATTTTGAAGCTAGGGGTTTGATAATCTGCCCAAAATTATTTCCAACAACTAGCAACATAATAAGGGCCCCAATGTCAACAAAAACGCTAGTGCACATTTCATATGGAAACCCGGTGAGACCTTTTCAATAAGTTACAAGTCCGAAACAATAAACATACACCTTAAATCATGTTATCACTCCATATTACAGCCTTCTTTGACCTATCCACGCTAGCAAGGTACATGGCGTACGGGCACCAAGCAGTTGCGGTAACAGCTGACGAATGTTCCTTGAGTATTCTTTCAACTTTCCCACTAGTAGTCCCCCAAATGTACACACTACCATCGGCCGAACCTACCGCAACGTACTGACCATCGGGGCTGAACGTTGCTCGTGCCCAATCACACCCGACCTTGAAGCCCTCGCAACTAAAAATAGTAACCACTTGGTTCATTCTTAAATCGAGCAGTTTTAAGGAGTCGTCCCTGACACAACAAATTAGATACTTTGCATCCTTTGTCAGATCCAACGAAGTAACTTTGCCGTTAAGAGTGATGTTGTTGGCGCTGGACTCTGATCGACTGTCCCAAAACCGAATGCTTTTGTCGAAATGTCCACTAATTATTATCGAGCCGGCACTGTCAACGGTCACTAAGTCGTTGCAACTCGAGCCGGCAAATTTCGTCTCTATACAAGCCCTACTTCTGAGGTCCCATATTTTCAAAGTGCGATCGTGACTTCCTGTGACAACTTTTGTAGCTTCGCCTAGAAACTTGGCAGCCATCACCTTACCAGAATGACCTGTCAATGTATGCCTTAATCTCTGGTCGGCGACCGTCCACACTCTGGTCGCGTAGTCATTGGAAGCGCCTAGAATTAAAGAACCAGAAGAGTCAAAATCGACCGCCATAACACCTGCATTACTACCTACTAGGGATCCTTTGCTATCACAGGTACCTTTAGAAACATCCCAGAGTTTTAATTTTCGATCAGCACCTCCCGTGGCTAAGATGCGTTCAACGGGATTCCATTTTACAGCGCTAACTTCCCCTTCATGCGCGTCAAATTTTACAGTATATCTTGTAGGTAAGGTAAACTCGCACAGTGGCCCAAAGCCTTCTACGAGCTGCTCCGGAGATGTACCTCTGGTCTCCTTGCAGGCCTCTTCAATTTCTTTCTGCATCTTTTTATACCGGTTCTTGAGAAAGTTGTCATTTTCTTCATTCATTCGATCTGCATCTTTGGCTTTATACTTTATTAACCTCTCCACGAGCTGACGATTTTCATCTTGTAGTTTCCTTAATTTATCTTCAAGAGACGAAAATGCTAATTGTAAAGCTTGATGCTCATCCCGCAGAGTGTCATTTAGGTATTTAAGCTCTTTATTAGCTCGGTCCAACATGGAGACCTCTGCCTGCAGACTCGCTAGTTTGACAGCGTTATCTGCTAAAGCTACGTCCCTGGCGGCTATGATTTTGTCTTTCTCTTGTACTGAAGCATTCAAATCAATAATTTGTTGGGCATTTTCACCTTTCCTTCTATGTAGTTCTGTAAGTTCTTCAGCATTTGCTAATAATTTTTGTTCCAGCAGCTGGATTCGCTCCTGTGTACGGATATCCCCTGCGCTAGAGCTATTAGAGCCTAAGCCACCAGCATTTTCTAACCTTAATTTTTCATATTGTATCGACAACTGCAAATTTTCCGCATATAATCTATTCGAATTTTCAAATATTTTATTGTGTTGTGCTATCAAATCCTGGAAGAGTAGCGTTTCACTTCGATTTCTTTGTTGTAATTGGGTCAATATGCTCTCCCTCCAATTACTGCACTCAAAAGTTGTCATTTTATTAATACTCACTTATTAAAGTTCACAGGTTTAAGTCACATTTTAACACTTCATAATGTGATATTTCCAATTAAGGTAGGCATAATTGGATCTAAAACAAATTGAAAAAATTAAGATGTTTCAATCGCTCACTTCCACATTTTCAAAAATGTTACAACAAAATTTTTTAATCTTTCACAATCACTTTCACGTTTAGGATTAACTAATTTTATGATTTACAATGATCTTTCGTGGTTATCCGGCGTTAAAAGAGCTCATTAACTTTCTTAAAAATATAAATTTAGTTTTATTTTGAGGAAGTGTTTTACCTTTGTGCAACTGCATACTGTTGTACAAATATATACTTCGTGCAACTGGTAAATCTCGCTAAACACATCCATGCAAAATTACATGCGACACTGTTACAAAAAGTTAATAATTACGGATAAAGCCTTCATCGGCACTGTTATTTCTGAGCTCATTTTGACGACTTATTTCTTTCTTCACACTAAAAAAAATAAGTACGGTTCTGTGTCAATTTAACCAATTATTGGGGTACTGATACATTGAAATGTTTTCTTGGATGAAATTTATTGCTAATAATAATAACTTGTGGTATGTGTATATTGTATGAACTTACATGTGTTCAGTTTACATTTACGCTTATAACGAAACGTTATTGATTGGATCAATATTATTTACTTTTACGTGTTGCGTTATGTGCTAAATACTGATAATGAAAATGTGGGGTGATGATTAATAAGACTTTTTGTACTTACTAAAACTATTTAATTGAATAAAAATATAAACTCTTTTACTGACAAGTTACAGACCGTAGCGCCCAACCAAAACTAAACTGTCAATTCTAGGTTTCGCTAGCCCAAAGGCCAAAATATCTACTCTACACTAAACAGCATTGCCAAGTTGCAGATTTATACATAAATCTCATTATCTGATATCGTCCTATATTGACCGTTCTTTTCAAGTTCTTGGAGCCCTGAGTTTTTTAAAACAAGATGTTGATTGGCTGATGAAAGTTGGAAACTGACAACTGCCAATTATGCACTAATCACAGTATTAATTTTGAAACCTCCAGGGCTCTAAGTACTTGAAAAAAAAGCGGTCATTATCGGTCATCGTAAATACGTTAATGGTATATCTCTTTTTTGTTGTACGTATATCTAAATCTGAAGGCAAAATGAATAACAAACCTTTCAAATAATGTAGAACTATTTTTATGATTATGGGTTAAATTTGAAATTACCGCTGATACCAAGCCATATAAAAAGATTAGACCTGGGTTCTGTAGTCATGAATTTTGATAGGCTGAAATCAAATTTGGTATCAGACTTTTTTCTGTTAGAATGAATAACTGGTATCTAATTTTGGTTATTTTTTGGAGGTTAAAAAGAAATTGGGATGTTGTTGTATAGGGAAAACCGAATCGAGTGTATAAAACATTTTTGTGGACCTGCATAATTGTCATAAGTGTAAGATATAGTTCTAAATCACGATATTCCCCCACTTTCATACTTAACAATATTACCATTATTGGCAAAAATGCAAAAGAAATATCATGCCACTAACCATATGCACATAGTTTTTGGCAGCGTTTTTCAGTGTTGCCATCCTATGTAAAATATATTGAATTATGATGGCAACTTTCACGCTAATCGTAAAGACCCTAGATATTTGATTTATATATATTTATTTATGTTTTCTATCTGTCAGCTGCAGATTTAACTTTGAAAAAATTCCTAAATAATAATCTGGTATTATTGATCGTCAATCCATGTTTATACCTTTTATTAATAGATAGCTAGTCATTTAAAAATATATTAATACTGCACTTATAATCACAAAAACAACAGTCAAAATAAAACAGAATTGTTAGCCAATGAATGATGAAAAAATTATTTGGTGCGAGATGCAAACATAATGTCACATATAATTTAAAATATCAGTTTATATTAGTATAGTGAATACGACCAGAATTGAAACCGTATAAAAACTAAAAGCCAGCAAAAACAGCCGGCATATCTTTATTGTTTTTCTTATGACAAGCATTTCTGTTTACCTCCGCAACAGATGCCGACTGTTTTTGCTAGCTTTTAGTTTTTATACGGTTTCAATTCTGGTCGTATTCACTATAATATATTCAACAATGATTAATTTTCCTGCAGATAGCAACACGGGAAATGCTCATATGGTCAATTATAAGCTTGGAATTTGAACCACATAATCATTTCTTATCTACGATTTGAACCATTGAACCTAGTTCGAGCCGACAGTAGTGGAACAAAGTGCCATGTTTACTCACAGTAAAACAATAATATTGTGATTGATGCGCCATCACTGAGTAGAACCATATTTACACCGAGGAAATTAGTCGATTACTTTTTATCGGCTGCAATAGTTTGTATACGACGTATTATAATAATTCGTGACTGAAAATACCCAATTTCTTTAATTCAATGATATCATGAACTGTGGCAACATCGCAATCGTTTTAACTTCGCAATAGTCAGTAGCGGACTTAAGATAAAGCCGCATATCTTGGAGTATATTCCTTTTCCATAATTTTGGCCCTAACGCATTACTAAGTACACAGAGTATGTTTAAATTAGTAGTTTCTAAGAAAAAAATCGGGATAATAAGTAAACTGTAAAGTTCTTGGTTGGGTGTAAGCAGAAAATAGGTCATAAAGACCACTATATCAAACCAGTTTTTTAACGTTTTCCATTTTCAGATAAAATCCACAAATTTCATAAAACGTGGTGAAAATATGTGATTTTGAAATCCCCATCATCCTCAAAAATAAGGAGGCGAGACGATAGTAATGATCCTTGTTTACATTCTTTTGTATTGGAATAGACGCTATTAGTGTGACGTTTCATCCCCACCTCAATGTTTCCATACTGAATTAAAAATCCTCAAAAATAAGGAGGCGAGACGATAGTAATGATCCTTGTTTACATTCTTTTGTATTGGAATAGACGCTATTAGTGTGACGTTTCATCCCCACCTCAATGTTTCCATACTGAATTAATAGTGAACCTTATTGCCTCTTAACATACAGACACATAAAAATATATTTCCAATTTTCTTACTCAATAAAAATATTTGAGTATTGAAATATTTTTTTTAATTATTGCCAGTGAAATTTATTTCTTCCTATATCAAAACTGTATTAAAAAGTATTTTGGATTAAGATCCTAGCAATATTGTAATTTTACTATGCATGCGTTTATCAATTCGGACGTGACTCGAAGCCTGTTCACGTTGTTTTCACTACGGAAAAGTTGTTATTTAACTTGTTTACTGTAACTCATCGACTTATTATCGTCAATACTGTAATTGTTTTGAATATTAAAATGGCAGAGAAACATGTTATAAAGCTATTTACTATAATGCAGTTTTCTAAAGAGTACACAAAGGCAAAGATTAGTCTACGAAAGAAGTTTAACCTCAAATACTGTAAATATTGACAAGAGTTTACAGACAGAAACAAAATAAGCTCACAGATAAGCTAAGACGGACGTTCGATCGTACACATGCGTAGTCCATTTGAAATATAAATAATTGTTTTAAATATTATTCCAACAAATTAAAACATTTTTAACTGGCGTATTTGTATCAATTAGCTATAGTTATATAAAAACGTGTCAATAGTTAAATATGAAAAATAACGCCAAAATAACCATATTTAGAAAGGTGCTCCTAATTTCGGCCCTAATAGCAGCAGTACATAAGGATCGCTCTTAAATGGCTTGGAACACAATTCGTATTTTACCGTGTGATGGTGACGTCACCACTTTTAGCGTCCATTATTGTCATTATATAATCTTCAAGTTCGCAAAACCACATTGCCACAAACTGGCGCTGAGGTCAACGGAACAGTAGAGCTATATTTTTGTGCATTAGACGCGCGATAAGCAGTGCCATTCGAGCGAATAAGTCATGACGTCATGCTTAAAGGCACTTGCAGCGGTATCGCGCAGCTTTAAGAGTACGCTAGAAAATGACGTCACGCTTCAAGGCGCTTAAAGCCGCGAGATCGCAAAAATTTAACTTAGAATACTTAAAATAATTGTAACCCTAATAACTGCGCATGGCATTCATGGTCTTATTTGACAGCAGCGCCCCCTTCTTCCTTCCATTCTTACGAACATGAAGGGAATATATATATATATATATATATATGCTCTTCCTATTCTGTGAAGTGAAATAAATAATCGGGGTTGAGAAAATTGACTCGGAGCATTCAGAATGCAGATCACTATCTGTGTCTTTGTTATTTTAATAGTTTTAGAACATGAGAATGATACTTTCAAATTACTCCGAGTGAAATTTCGTAAACCCCGAATATACCTATGCATATATGTGTAAAAGTCTATGAATATATCATTAATCTTCGGTTAAGGCGTGTTTATCCTCTCTACTCTTCTTGCTTCAGTCTTCAGACAACACAGAACGAAAATGTGTATTGAAAGAAAACCCATTGGTTTCCTAGGTACTTCATCATACTGAATCCACTGACTTCTATTATAATAGAGTTCAGTGGCTGAATCCGAATCAGATCAGGATTTTTATATATAGGTATAGATGAGATTGTTTTCTTTCTTTCTTTTAATTTATAACCGATGTGAGGTGAGAGGCGATATTTATCAACAAGTTTTCACTTTCTACGAAAGAAAATATACCTACCTACTTCTGAAGCAGTCAGGGTGAGGGGGACAAACTTGGGTCACTGCAAGAAATGACTGTAAGGTCATACCACCCCCTACCATGGTTCGGAATTATGGACCTCGTGCGCCATTACTAGAGACATGGCTGCAAGGCCATGCCAAGGAAAGACTTTCAGAGCTATCCACATTATGTCAGATGGGAATCCGATGAGTTTATGTTTTCGTCTATTTTTTGCTTTTCAAAGGTAGATACAATACAATATTTCTAAATAGCTTCATTATTATAACAATTTTTTTTTTATTTTCCATTGATCCAGTGGCTTGTGACCAAATTTTGGTAAACTATAACTTAGTAAAGAATCATGGGATCCACGCCAAGACTAAATGAAGAAGTTTTGTAAAAAAAAAATATTTGATTGAAATTTTCAAAATTTGTTTTCAAAAAGTGAGTTGCCCACCTTTAGGATGTGGAAAAGAACTTGTAAAATATGTGCAATGTATTTTTTTCTCATAATAAGGAAGAAAATATAAGTAGGGATAAGTTTTCAATTTCGTTAGAAATCTTATAAAGTTCCACCATTTTGCAATTTTATTATAAGTACACCGCTTTTTAATTTATAAAATTTCAAAATAGTGTGACTGCAAGAAATCAATTTTTTTTTAATAAAATGAAAAACATCCTTATATCTTCTTCTTTGTTCTGAAAAAAATACGTTGCAATTATTTTACAACTACTTTCCTACCTAAATCCCAGGATGTGCAACACACTTCTTGAAAACAAATTTCAATCAAATGCTTTTCCCACAAAATTTTTTACTTTGGGTAACTTAGCTCCATTAGTTACTAAATTATCGCCAACCTAAATTTCACCAGCCGGCTATCTGTAGGTACTTGTATAAAAAATTGTCTACTAATAACCAATCAATAAAAGCGACAGTGTAATGGAGAAGGATCATCTCCATTTAAAATTGGCGTGTTAAATTTTTCTTTAAATAAATGACATTTTATTGTTTTAATAAATGACCAGGTTTGATTTTTCAAACTATAAAAGTAGCAGAAATAAGGCAGAATACATTCCTGCCATACATTATTTATTACTGATACTTGTAAAAAAAAATTTTGAAACAGAAAAGATCTGAATTATCCAAAGAAAATAACTTCTAGTGGTTCCTCAGAAAACAACTACCTAGCTCATTAATTACGTGTCCTAATCTTTTCATCTCTTTAAAGATATTTATATTTCTTATTTGAATAAATTGTATTATCTATTTATCACTTATCTATATGACCTTGTTATTTAAGGATATTACCTATATCGACAATAAGCAAGAATAGTAATAAGAAATATGCAAAATTGATTAAGATAGGTACAATTCCAAAACTATAACATAGGGTAGTAATAAAATAATTTATATTGTTGACAAAGTAATATATAATAATAACAGTCATCTTTATCGAAAAATGATACATATACAGAAGGCAGTGAAGGCACGATGTTTAGTTAATCAGCTATCAAATTCTTACACATAATCCCAAATGTATAAGAAATTAAATGAATAATTTATATTAGAGCAGCACTTACCTATTTAAATCTAATACTGCTACAACTTATTCACTTCTACTCAGTATACTGCAAAATTTGAAAAGAACTTACAGTATTAAATTTGACATGCTTTTGTGATAATTTATATTTGAATACTGCACATCTAAAATGTTTAATATCTTCTTGAACGTGTTAAGCATTCTCCAGACACAAATGAAAATGAGCGCTGCAAAGTAATATTTCAGAATTATTTGTATTAATGTTCTGGAGAAGTTTAGCCATAGCTCTTCTACCACGAAAACTATTTATTAAAAGACTTTATATTAAAAGGTTTAAAGGATCATTCAGGACCGCTAGGTTTCAGGTCAAGTTTAATTTTGCTGATTTTAATGCTATTAAAACGATATTAAAAGTAGCATGTGTCATTACACTTTCAGTGCAATATAAAATCTTAACATCAGATCTCACTTCTCAGGGTATTCTCAAAGATGATTGAGAGACTTATTCATAACATGATAGTGGAATTTGCAAATATGCATAAGTCCACTAAATCTATCGAAATTGCTTCCTATCATTTATTAGATTCAATTTACAACGACCCTGATGAAGGAAAGTATGTAATTCATTAATGTTTGACTTGTCTCGTGCATTTGACACCATCAATATAGAATTCATAGCCACGAAATTATATAACATGGGTATGCAAAGAAATCTACTTCAGTGGATAAAGTCTTACATGTCTAATAGAAAATTATTCACCAAATATGCTGACACTATGTCTCACATGAAAGATGTGCAGATGGGAGTCCCTCAGGGTTCGGTGTTGGGACCTTTTCTATTTACAATATATGTAAATGACTTACTAACTTTCATCATCAAAGGTAGTCACAATATTTGCTGATGACACTACTATTACTTTTATTATTATTATTAGCCTTTACTCGAGTCCGAGTATAAAAAAAATGTTACAGTCGATAGATTCTGTGTAATCAAAAACAAGTAAAAGGTGTAGTCTACTGTAATTCCCATTCATCTACGGTGCACACGACTATGGCTATAGAGGCCAATTCGGGAGAGCATATGTCGACCGCAGTCAGGACAAACATAGACCTGGTTAGGTCTTGGATTCGGTCTTCTTGCAGCAATATTTCCTTGATAGCTGGCCACAACCCCTCGCCATTCGGTTCTGTCCGCTGCAAGCTGTTCCCATTGCTCGTCTGGAATACCCCAGGATTTTAGATTTTCATGGAGAAAGTCTTTGAACCTCTTTCGTTGACCGCCACGCCTTCTTCTACCGCTTAGCAATTCACCATAAAGTGTACATTTAGGAAGGCGGTTATCATGCATATGATGAACGTGACTTGCCCATCTTAGGCGTGCTCTTGAAATAAGCACCTCAATTGGAAGGTTGTTTGCTCTCTTGAGTACTTCCGCGTTTGATATGTGATGGAACCAACGGATTTTCATCATACTTCTGAGGTGTCTTTGCTGAAAACGTTCTAATTCTTTCACATGACGACGGTAAGTGACCCAGCTTTCACATCCATATAGCAGTGTTGGAATGACAACTGCTCTGCAGACAGCCATTTTCGTTGACAAAGCAAGGTCATGGTTGTCAAATACTCTCTCTCTAAGTCTCCAGAGTGCTCTAGATGCAGCGTTAATTCTATTGCGAATCTCGCTGTCTATGTTTGCTTTGTCATTAACAACGTTGCCTAAGTAATTGAACTGATCCACCACTTCAAGAGAATTTCCGTTAAGTGTAATGTCTATTTGGTTCACTTGATGAGGGGTTGACATAATCTTAGTCTTTCCAATGTTGATTTTAAGTCCCAAGGAATGATAGCTCTGGGCATACACATCTAAAAGTTCTTGAAGCTCTTCCGGCGTAGAGGCTAAAAGTGCACAGTCATCCGCATACTGGAGATCACAAATGAATCGTGTGCGTATCTTCGTGAAAGCTCTAAAGCGCCCTATGTTAAAGAGACCGCCATCAGAACGGTATCTGAGACCTATTCCTCTGACTGTCAATTTGTTGTCAACAATAATTGTTAGAGCAGTGGTAAACAAATTAAAAAGTAGGGGTGCCAGGACACATCCCTGCCTAACTCCAGTGAGGGTTTGGAACGGTTTGGTTGCCTCATTATTATACATAACCTGGGCGTTGTTGTTTGTATGTAGACTGCGACATACTTCCACAAATTTTCTAGGGATACCTAAGCGGAGCATAATTTTCCAGAGCACTTCCCTGTCCACCGAGTCAAACGCCTTGGTTAAATCAATGAAGACCATGTGAATTTCTCTTTGATGTTCAAGTGCTTTTTCTTGAAGCTGTTTAAGTGTGAAGATTAGATCCGATGTGCCTCGGTTTGGTCTAAAGCCACTCTGTGTTTCAGGAAGTAACTTTTCCATAACAGGTGTTAGCCTATTTGCCATCGCTTTAGTGAGTATCTTCCCTCCAACAGCCAGGAGAGCTATACCCCTGTAATTTCCACAGTGCGCAGCGCTCCCTTTGTTTTTGAAGAGGTTAAAAGTGTATCACGAAACTCCTGCGGAGCTTGACCGCTTTCCCACACGACATCAAACAGTTTTTTGAGGTAGGGTATGAGCTCTGACGACACAGCTTTAACACGTTCAATGCCGGTCCTTCCGCTCTCCACTCCACCTAGGTACACACGCGGGCGCCTATAAAACCGCTTTACACCATACACTAAGCAGAAACTAGAGACACAAATTAAAACCCGCGCACGGAAAAATTTTTCAAAGTACTTTACTTAGGTGCCGACACATACACGCGAACGTATGTGCCGAACCAGACTGAATAATACGCATTAGTATCAGGTTGTTTCGGATTCTTTAAAGCGTCGGCGGCCCTTGCAGTTAGGCACACGCGGCCGCTTATAAGCGTCGCCGGCATTGAACGTGTTAAAGATCTCAGCTGGGAGTGAGTCGGCGCCGGGAGATTTGTTATTTTTTAGCTGCCCAATGGCAGTTAAGATCTCTTTCGTTGTTAGTGGTTTATCTAAGTCTTCGAAGGTGTCATATTGAGGGATAAGATTTATAATATCATGATCGGCTTGACTTTGCTGGTTAAGAATGTTAGAGTAGTGTTCTACTTCAACTACTATTACAGTCTCAGCACAGGATCCTGAAGAGCTTCCTGAAAATATAACTTGTGTCTACAACGAACTGGATACCTGGTTCCAGCGGAATCAACTATTATAGAATGTTGTTGCAGTTTTTGACTGAAAATAATATTGATGTGACTCAAAATGTGAAATTCGTAGGGACATGGTTCTCTTGGAATATTCACTACTTTGTTTGCAAAAAATTAAACTCCGTTTATTTTGCTATATTTGAAATGAAAACTGTTTTGTATCTCAAGGGTTTATTAAATATCTATTATGCCTTAGCCTATAGCCATTTGGATATGATGTAGTTACTTGGGGTGTAGGCAGGAACGTTAGCAGAGTCTTAATATCGCAAAAAAGGATAATCAGGGTCATCTTCAGTCTGCAACCATTAGACAGCTGCAGGGATGTTTTTAGAGAAAATAAAATCCTGACCATGATAGCCACCTTTATTTTAAAATCATTTTTTTGTTCATTTTGAACACAAGGAACTAGAAAATGCTATTTACTACTACTATGTCGGTCGTCACCTTTAGAATTCAATGATGACATTTATGTTTGTGGTAATTTTTTTTAAATGGAATTGTCTACATTGTATCATTTTCATAGAATCAAAACTTGGATAATTATAGTAGAAGAAATAAAGCACAAAATCAGGCCAAACAAGCTCAAATTGGCGCAGTAAGATGGATCGCGATGGGATTTTTTGCATTCGATTCGTAATGCCGTCCCGAAACTTTGTGAAAATAGTTATTGAATGCATTATGAATAAATAAATTATTGCAATAAAAATACTGATTTTAGAAAAGCAACACTAAGAAGCATTAAATAACTATTTTACAACTCGGTCAATTATTATAGAAATAAGTCTAATTTTGTTACTCGGGGGTTTTGGGGGTCGCTGAGCACGATTATGCAGTCGGCGACGGCGTCCGATCACCTGGGGCCCAGGGTGGGCGTCAAACACGTCGTCTTCTGGAGTTTTGCCTCCAGTTTATAAAACACGGAGCCAAAATACTTACGCGGGGGTTTTGGGGGTAGCTGAGTACGATTATGCAGTCGGCGACGGTGTCCGAGGCACCTGGGGCCCAGGGTGGCCATCCATACGTAGCTTCGAGCCCTGTCCATTTTTAAATTTGGCGCCTTACATATTTCACAGTTGATACTAGCATCCAACTTACTAACACGAAACTTCTAACATCTTTCTTGAAGGAGGAAGTACAGAATGTGATGCTGAAAGCGATGAAGAACCCGAAAATACACTGTCTTTGTGATGTAAATTTTTTTAAAATAAATCTTTAAATGTTTTAACATAAACAATTTAAAACAATATTTTTATATGTCCTTGCTGAATACACATTCGTATTCAGCGACCCTAAAAACCCTCGAGTAAGTATTTTGGTTTGGTATTTTATAAATTAGAGGCAAAACTCCAGAAGACGACGTGCTTGACGCCCACCCTGGGCCCCAGGTGCCTCGGACGCCGTCGCCGACTGCATAATCGTGCTCAGCGACCCCCAAACCCCCGAGTAAGTATTTTGGCTCCGTGTTTTATAAACTGGAGGCAAAACTCCAGAAGACGACGTGTTTGACGCCCCCCCTGGGCCCCAGGTGCATCGGACGCCGTCGCCGGCTGCATAATCGTGCTCAGTGACCCCCAAAACCCCCGAGTAACAAAATTGGACTTATTTCTATAATAATTGACCGAGTTGTAAAATAGTTATTTAATACTTCTTAGCGTTGCTTTTCTAAAATCAGTATTTTTATTGCAATAATTTATTTATTCAAAATGCATTCAATAACTATCTTCACAAAGTTTCAGGACGGCATTACGAATCGAATGCAAAAAATCCCATCGTGATCCATCTTACTGCCCCAATTTGAGCTTGCTCAGTGCTTCATTTCTTCGACTATTAGTAACACTGTGTCTTCCAATTTATGGATATAAACCTAACAATTTGAAAGCTGGGTTATTGTTTGTATAATAACAACAACATTTATATTACATCTCTTTATTAAAAAAAATAAGGAAATCGAAATATCTACAAAATCCTGTTCAATAACAATCAACACTCATTTCTTATTAGAAATATCTTCAGATAAATAACACAATTAACTGAGTACTCTCATAAGTTGTTCGCAGGACCTACTAGCATATTTCTTAATCCTACACATACAGTAACTTTATTTTAAACATCTCATATATATATAAATGAATAATATACTCAAATAAATTCACATCCACTTTTATCAAAATGAATTATTAATATTTATGGATTATCTTACATTTAAAACATAATTAGGTACATAAATAAATATTTAACGTTTTAATGTTGCTATAGAAAAATATTAATATCATCTAAGTACCATTTACCGAAAAGTAAAAATGGTACTTGTTCAAAAAAAAAAATATATAGAAGGTATATTTAGACCCAGTTTTTTGTTATCACAAATTAAACTTAAAATATTACTACATATATCATGTATTACGTAGATCTAAATTCACCTCATGCTCTCAAAAATATATTAACAAAAATACAATAAAAATCACAAATACAGTTATTAATGATTAACCTGCAGAATTATTTGGTCTGTTTATGGTTATTTTGTTCGGGGTGTACATGTTCATTATGTCTAACCTGAAAAAGAAAATGTGTAATTATTACAACAAGTGTAACAGCTTTATCTAATGCAAAGTGTTAAAATTAGAAACGCGCCGTTTGGCGACAGTTTCTATCTTCAGTTGAGTCTCATTTATTTTTTATATTTAAGGACGTTCTCAAAAAGCAGTCGTTTTCAACCTACAAAAGGATCTCACCCTATGTAAACTATCATGCTTACAATAAAATCTTGTTAACAAGCACTGCACTTTTTCGCTCCAGTGCCTCTGTGCATAAGCACAGAAATGAACTTACTGCGTTGCTTCACTCAATCTGGTAATGTCTCGTTTTTATACTCATCAGAACATGAGTTGTTGCTTTGGTTTCGAGTGCACTATCGTATTTTGTGAGGTTAAGGATATATTTGTGATTTTTAACAAAGTATAAAAAACGTATTCGAGAACAAAAAATTAGATTTGCATAAATATCAACTTTTATTCTTACGATAATCCATATTTTCTTAATATCTGTAAAGTACTCGCATTTATTGACATAAACTGCGCGTTAACAGCATTTTAGATATTAGCGAGCAATTGCAACGTTGCCAAGTCGCGAACTCCTGCTCACCAACTTATTGGGGCAAGCCAAGAGTGACCGAAAGTCACGAATTTTTAACATATTTTACAGAAGAACAAATACCGCTTGCAGTAATTTTTTTTAAAGGAAAATATTCCTCTTCCTTTTTCTAATACTTAGCTCTCAAATTTTGAAGAAAATTGTAAGAAAATTATTTTTGTAATTAAATAAGACGTAAGTGAATATGGGACATTAGTATGTTAAAATGGGGATTTTTAGGTGCCAATATTTTCAAATTTAGTACCCCAACAGCTACTCTAATTTTTCCCACGTATACAGAACATTAATAAATATATATGTAAACATTTTCAAGACAATCGTATGAAAACTTTTTTGTTAGGAACGTCCTTAATGAATTCTGAATAAATAATCTGCAGCCTCACCAGTAATTTTTACTTATCTCATTTATGAGATAGAATATTCATCTTAGTTGGGATGATAGATAGGGTTTCAACGTTCATTTTATTAATATACAAATGATATTTTTTTAAAATGTTCCTAAAATAAGCAAAATGTCATCTCTCTTGGCAACAATGTAATGTGGTAAATTATAACCTCAATTTACATTGATCAAACATGTTAGTGTATTTCATATAATAATAAATTAATTTATACTGATTATTAATTAATGAATTATTTTTAACAGAATTAACATAGAAGTTCTTTGTGTGTCATGTTGCTATGCTGTATCTAAATTTGGACACAAACGCGGTATGAAATTTCCGGTCAAACAGAAACAACCAATATCGTTTCGCTCATTTACGTTGGAATATGGCAGGTATACGAAGTGATGGTCCATTAGTGTGAAGCGGCATATTGAATGGCCTAAGATGTTTCAATACTAAGCTCTTAGCTTTGTAAATATCAAGATGTCAAGCAAATATCTGTAAACTAAGATATATCAAATCCATGACACTGGATGTGAAGCGACAATTAATCAGATTAATAATATTAAAGTGTAGCTATCGAAAATCTATACCAAACCGAGTCGGTGAAACAGATATTAACGAATCACTTGTGATTTAATTTAGGCACCAGATAAATATTAATTTTAACTTGCTTTTTCAAAATTTATTTTTGAGCACATTGATAGATGATTATTTTTACGTGAAATTGGAAGCAGTGACTATTCACAGATTTGAATATATGCATGTATTTCAATTTTATTAATGTTATTGCTTACTTACTTGACATTGTGTGGTAATATCGTTTCATCTTGCTTGAATGTCCTTACTGCTATAATACAAAGGGTTTTTAAAGATGGCTGGAAATCCAAGACATACATGTCACTATGGTCTATTAATTTGTCATCCAATTCTTCACTCGTACGATTCTCCGATTTTACTAACGGCTGTTCAGGGCTGGTAATTATATAAAAAAAATTGCTTTTAAAATTCTGAACCCCAACACCAAAAATTTTCATTTTGTTATTAAGTAGGGTAAAATCTTCTTCAAAACAAATCACCGAATCTACAATAGAATTATTGGGAAAAAACCTCTGCGCCTGTGACGTTTACGCCAAAGGAAAAGTCAGAGGTTATGTTTTGCAAATAATATAAATCGGAATAAACACAGAAATAATGTATTTAGCGACGTTTCGGAAAGTAATCTCTTTCCGTTTTCAAAGCTTTTTTTTGAAGAACTCTTATTTTGCTGTGTATGTCAAATACACAGCTTTAAGATTCTTTCCCAATAATTCTATTATTTTGTAGATTCTGTGATTTGTTTTGAAGAGGATAATAATAGGAACCCAAATAATAGGAAAGAATATTCGAAGAATGCCACAAATAACTTTCAGACAAAATCTTATAGTCTCACAAACATTGATAAAAATTCATTACATAGAATGTCATTTATGATTCTACAGCATTTCAATATAAACTGGGTTTAGAAAATGGTCACAAGTGTTGAGAAACTGATAGCATTGTTATGTGCACGAGTACGCCACTGGAACCATAGAAAATTCGAGAACGGCGCCAGAAAAATCGCGAATGTTGGGAAACATTCTGGAATTTTCTACTAGGTGCGACAGAGGTATATATATATATATATATATATATATATAGGGACTGAATCGGCGCACTGGGACAGTTTTGATATGAGACAAGCAAGTATTAAGATGAAATAAGAACAGTAATAAGTTGACTAATGTGTATAAGGACTTAATTATTGTAATTAAGTGATTAATAAATCAGTGGTTTGTAAAGATTTTCTGCAAAAGCAACTTATTGGTTATTGTCTAAAGAATTTAAAAATAGCTTTAATCTGGATGAACATATATGATAATAACGCAAGACAAATTAAAATATTTGTTAATGAATCTTAACATCAAGAACTATACGAATTAATTCAAATTTTAATGTGTGACGGGCTGATGGCACTGGTTAGAGTGTTTTTTACTGTTGTCAGATTGCTACCCTATGGATCCAAAGAAAGAGAACAAGATAAGGCCTTAGGGGTTAAAGAAAAGCAAGGTTTTAAGTTGTATCCTGCAAGGTTTTTGATGCAATATATAAAATCACTTTTGGTTCATCTTGTTCTTCTCAAATAACGAAAATATTCACTGTAAAAGACATTCTGGGATACTTTGTATGTGACTCCAATCTTTAGAAAAAATCATATCAAGTAAAAGCACAAGAAGAATTTTTACCAAGAAATGAACAAATTCTCCAGATACAAAAAGAACATACTATTACCCACAATGATGCAAAAAAAATGCTTATACAGAGAATTTGTGCTATGAGTACGACCAGCATAACCTCAACCACGTGAATGGCTGGTATCAAAATACTTTGAAATCAAACAACCTAATCAACAAAAAATGGAAGAAGAAACTTACTATATGTAATTAAACATGGAAAAAGTACTGGTCCCGTAAGTAACAAGTAACCAACGTTATTAAAAAACTGAAATATGAAATCAACAGGTACCTATATCATAAAAATATATGAATACTGTCTACAAAACACGTATTTTCCATCTGGAGCATTTGAAGTGCATCGGAAGTGCTACTAAAAAAAATTTCCCATCAGTAAATAATTCACTTTCAGTAGACAAAAAAGTTACCAAGAACCTACATTAGGGGCCAGTTGCCATAGGGTCAAATCTGGAGGGTTTCTTAGAAAAATTCTAAACTTAATGAAACTTTGGGATGTTGTTTGTGAGTGTCAGTGGTACTACATCCAATTTATCCAACAAAAAAACTTTGTAGAATTTTGGGGATGGGCGAAAATCCCCAAAATTTGTGCGCTTTTTTCGAAATATTTCGAAAATGGTTGATTTTACCGGACAACTTCAAATTAGTAAATTGTAGAGGATTAAATTTCCTGCAATTTGCACGGTAAAACGTATTTTTTGACCCCATAAGTACCAATATACAGAGTTTCGACAAAAATGCAAAATTTCTCAAAATTGTAAAAAACTGCTAAAAAGACTGGTTTTCGATATTTATTTTCCATTTTTCAACATATTTAATGGACTTGTGGTATCTACTTCCATTTGCATAGGTTCAACTAACCAGCCTCCCCCCTCCCCACGACCTCTTCCTCCTTTGAGTTGTTCATACTATACAGTATACATGATGTTCATTAGGTTGAAAAAAAGAAGATTAAAACAGTATTTTTATATGCGATTCTTACTATCTAATAAAGTAAATTTGTAAGGAAAATTTTAAAGTACAGTGTGTCCATAATCATTTCTTCTTCGTTCTCTCCTTCTGCTTCTTCGTCCTGGAGATCAGGCTCTGGCGAATTTTCGCATGCATGCCCCGAGCAGTTCTTGCAAAGGGTGGAGCACCGCAGTCCTGCTTTCTTGCAGCTGCAGGCTGCATTGCTACACCCTTTCTTGTATTCACAAAAGACGATGTTCAATATGTTGTCTGGGGCTGCATTACGTGTATCCTGATGGGGATGACCCCTCGTCTCGTCAGCGACCACCCCCAAACTGACCATACTATGTCGTTATCCAGCCATGTTTGGACCTGGAGATATGTTCGGAAAACATGGTGGGTGGCCGCGTTTTTGGTAGGTGGCCATCTGGCCAATTGGAATTTAGGTTTGGCCACCGACTTAGTAAAAAGTTGGTATCAGAGGTTATCGAGGGAATCTGTTTTCATGTTCCATCCATACAGTGCCACCAGAAACTTCTCGCCTGCCTTGGAAATCTGGTAGGGGGTGGCTTCTGGATCTTGTGCACAGCTACTAGGTTGTGTAGGGAAGTGATCTTCTCATGAATTCTGAGGACCTTCTTCTTCCCTTGTCTGTAGGGGGTTGAAGTGGTGTCGCACCCACTTACTGCATGTAGAAAGAGAATATCTTGTGGGTTTTTTTTTTTTAATGGTGGAGGGGAAATCCTACATGGACACCCGGCGCTAATGTCTGCCCACGCCGGGTAGTGTCGGACTCCTACCGACTAAAACCCCTCCTGGATCAGTGTTTCCACGTAACCTGGAACTGCTTTCGCTTTCCATCAGGCCACGGGTCATTCGTCTTTTATTGGTGTTAGTAAAAACGTCCCACGTGTTCCCTTACATCCCCCATCTGTTAAAGCAATTAGGGGTTCGGGGCTAGATTTCTTCTATCCTCTTCCTTTGTCCTCATTATTCTATTTAGAGCATGTGCTACATTTTCCCAGTTCTCCTCCGATTCCAGCATATACCTAATTAGGTTATCAGGGTTCCAATAGTCTCCTGATCTCTCGGTCCTCCACCGGTTGCAGTAGAATAAGGTATGTTCTGCGTCGTCGTTCTCCCCACAGTACACACACTCCCGTGTGTCAACCTTTCCTATATCAAAGAGATATTCCACAAAGCAACCATGTCCCGTGAGAGCCTGGGTGAGGTGGAAGCTCATCTCTCTATGCCCCCTCTCCATCCACGTTCTTATATTTGGAATAAGTCGTCTTGTCCACCTCCCTTTAGTTGAGTTGTTCCAACTAGTCTGCCATCTCTCGAGGAGTCTCTCCCTTGCCTCTTGCTTCCCCGTCCCTTCATACACCTCTCTTCTCTCCTTGGCCAGTAGATCTATCGGGGGGACCCCCGCTAGCACCAGGACTGCTTCATACGACACAGTTCTGTAAGCACTGCAAACTCTGAGTGCAGCACTCCGCTGTACTCTCTCAAGCCTCCTTCTGGTGCTCTGTACTGCCATCGAGCTCTCCCATACTGGGGCTGCATACAGTAAGATGGAATGCACCACACTGCATAATACCCTTCTTTTGCTAGCCTTGGGCCCATACGTGTTACTCATAAGCCTCCCTAAGGCAGAGGCGGTTTTCCCCGCCTTTTCTGCTGTCTTCAGTGCATGTAGCCCATAGGTTAGCCGCGGGTCTAACCATATTCCTAGATATTTTAAGCCCCTGCTAGGTCTAATCTCCACCTGCCCTACTCTTACTGTGAAGGGTGGTAGAATTCTTTTCCTCGTAATGATGATGCACTCTGTTTTCTCTGGGGCTAGTTCTAATTGCACCCCATTTAACCACCGCTCTATTCTCCTGATGGTTTCATTTACCCCTGCCTCTACTCTAGCCACCCAGTTTCCTGTAGCTGTTATGGCCAAGTCGTCGGCGTACCCTGTCACCGTAACACCGCCCTCCAGGGGCAGCTGTAAGACGTCATTGAACATTAAATTCCACAAGGTCGGGCCCAGGACCGATCCCTGTGGGACCCCGCAGGTCACCTTCTTCCAGTGTGCTCCGTTTTCTGCCTCCCATCCAATACTTCTGTTCTCTAGATAGCTCTTAATGATTCTGAGCAGATAAGGAGCTACTCTCACTCTCCTCAGGCTACTGACAATCTCAGCCCATCCCGCCGTGTTAAACGCATTTCTGACATCCAGGGTCACTACTGCACAGATCCTTTTAGAGTTCATGGCCTCCCTCGCAATCTCCGTAATCCTCCTTACAGCATCCACCGTCGATTTGCCTTTCCTAAAACCGTACTGATTATCCGCCAATCCTCCTTTCTGCTCTATTTCAGTCTCTAGTCTTCCCAATACAAGGTATTCTAGCAACTTGCTCCATGCGTCCAACAAACACAATGGCCTGTAAGAAGACAGTTCCTCTGGCGGTTTATTCCTTTTTGGTATCAATACCAGCCTTGCTTTCCTCCATCTGTCCGGAAAAACCCCACTCTCCAGCGCCTGGTTCATAATTCTCAGGGTGACCACGGGATACTCCTCTGCATCTATCTTCACTATCTCGGGTGGGATATCATCTGGGCCCGGAGCTTTACCACTTTTAAGCCTGCTACAAGCAGCCTTAAGCTCTTCCTCTGTAAAGGGGGGCACGTCCCCCACTTCCGTGGCTCCCCATCTGACTTCTTCCCTCGCAGGAAATAAGACGCCCACTATTTCCTCTATCCTTTCTCCTGGGATTGCGGGAGGGGTGGCTCTCATACTTCGGGTCGCAATTTTATACCCGTCACCCCACACGTTCCTGTCAATATCCTCACACATCTCCCTCCATTTATTCCTTTTGGAGTCTTTTATCGCATCTCTGAGTCTTTTCCTTGCTTCTCGGTAGTCTTGGGTAGCTAGGTTTTCAGCCTCTCTTCCTTGCCTCCTATTTTCCCTAACACACCTTCTTCTGGCTGCCACACATTGCTTCCTGAGATTGTTGATATTGTCTGTCCACCAATACACTCCCCTTTTGGTCCTCGCCGTTCTTCGTCTGGGCATTGCTTGGTCACAAGCTCTAGAGACCACCCTTATCAGGGTTTCATCCGTCGTCACCATGCCACCTCTCACCTGTTCTTCTAGTGAGCCTTTGAAGGCCTCTCTGTCTAGTAGACCCAGCTTCCATCCACTCACCCGTATCACCGGCGTTCTCTCCTGCTGCCCCACCACGTACCCGATGTAGCGGTGGTCGCTCAGCGTCTCTTCCTCTCGCAAGACTCTCCATCCGCTTGTTCTCCTAGCAGCGCCCGCTGAGGCCAATGTTATATCCGGAATGGACCCACCCTCCCCTCGCACGAATGTGAACACCGAACCTTCGTTGAGCACCTGCAGATCATTCTGCGCCATCCAGTCCACAACGAGGTTGCCCCTAGCATCCACCTCCTCCATCCCCCACTCTGGGGCCCTAGCATTGAAGTCGCCAGCGACAATGATATCTTTTCCCGATCTCCTGCCCTCTTCCATGATCGTGTCCTGCAGCTCTTGCAGGGACCATTCTAAGTCTCCTAAACCTGCATTGGGTGAGAAGTAGCAGCTGAATACTATCTCTTCTTTCAGCTCCACCCATACAAATCCATGTCCTCTCCCACTTCGGTATACACTAATAGTCCTATTCAGAATTCCTATAGCTGCATCCACATTCTCATCAGTATACCATCCAGGTCTGTTATTACCTATCATTGCCTTATTTGGCTCACTTACTATGAGGACCTCATCTCCCGTTTGCCTACCCACAGCCCACAACAGGTCTTGAGCGGCCCGGCATCTGTTTAAGTTAACCTGCCTCACTTTGAAGGCAGCAGGCTACCCTCTTCCCCACGCTCTGCCCCGTTCAGCGCTTTCCTATATAGCGGACATTCCGCTGAATCCACACGATGCCCACTTTTATCGCATTTAGGGCAGTATGCCGTGCCTTTGCATTCTCGGACTTGATGTCCCTCCTTCCCACATTTAAGGCAAGCCTTCGTCCTGTCTGGGCCCTTGCAGTTCACTTTAGTGTGTCCGTACTCCCAACACTTATAGCACATATGTACATCCACTCTCTCACGTACTCTGCACTTAATCCATCTGGTTTTCTCCAAATGCTGGTCTCAGTCTTTCCACGACTATTTGTTCTTCCTTTAGCTTCGTTTCTTCTGCTATCACCTTCCCAACTTCCTCTATACTAGTGGTAGCGTCCAGATCTCTTATGGTTACAACCCTTCCTGCTTTTTTCATTCTTACCGTCACCCCGCCTACTTTTTCAATTGCATCCTTTAGTGGGTTTGCGGCACCACTACCACCCTTTACTTCAATTAACATCTCGCCATTTCTTGTTTTCCTCAGGGCTGTCACGTCCACTCCCGTGGCTTTTAGGTCTACCCCTTTGATTTTCATTAGGAGGTCTTTATATGACACTCCTTCTTCCCTAAGAAATAGAACATCCCTATCTTTTCTTGCTCTATTTCCTCCGGTATTTCTGACCCTTGCAATAGGAGTATCTTGTACCCCTCCCATTTTGTACGGCATTTCCTCCTTGTTACTTCCTCCCTTATTTTGAGGGGAGTACACCACCACATTTATCTCCGTGCCATTCATGGCAATTTCTACCATTTTCTTTATCCTTTCCCAGTTCTTTTCTGTTCTAGGAAGCGCCACTCTGTTTCGGTTGTTCGCCACCAACCATTCTTTCCATTTCTTTATATTTTTGTAGGTGCCTTCTTCTGTATCTTCCATCGTTATTAGATAAACAAAGCGTTTAACTACTTCACTCGTCTTCCCTGCCATTTCAGAGCTTGTCTCGTACTTAACGTACGTGAAGCCTTCCTTATTTCCTCTGTCGTGCTCGATGTTGACCAGCTCAGGAAATCTTAGTTTAAATTGCCTACCTATCCCCTTTTCCAGGAGATCACTTCCATCGGCGCATAATGCCAAGTCCTTTTCCTCCGTTTCCCAAACCGGATTTCCTACTTTATCTGACACCCTCTCATAGACCTGTGGGTGCCATTCTCGATCAGCCAGCTTTTTGTACTCGCTATAGTTCTTAATTTCGCCGATAGCATCCCTGATCTCTTTGATCGAGGGTATCTGGCGAGGGTGCGGAGTAGGACAGAAATTCTGTTCCCTACCTGCTTGTGTTGCCACATCGACCCTGGTGACCTGTCTGTCAGCATTTTCCTGATCCGTTTGACATTCTGTGTCGTACGTCTGTTTTTCTATCGTCTCCCATTTATTTTCATCTAACCATTCTCTAACGGTTTTTCTATTAATAGTCTCTACATTACACTTTAGCCTACTTACGGCCTCTTTGATCTCCTTGTTGATGTTAGGACTGTTCTCCACAAGCTTCCCCAAGATATTTTGGTTTTTCGTTATACAGTCCAGTGCCTCCAGCAAAACAAACACTACCGGATTCTCCTTTTTCTTGTAAGGATTTGCACTATCATCTGTATCTTGTGGGTTGATCTTGCGTGAAACTGCTGAATATAATAATGATGAAATAGATGTTTTTGTAGGAAGTGGAGGCTAGGGCTGTCAGTAACACGAGATCTACATCTTCACCTGTAATAATTACACTGTCATATACAGCAGCCTTCGATATTGCTGTGTGTATGATCATCATGTCTGCATCTTCAGTAGCCTGTTTCACCTCCATTTCCTTTGCTATCATTTCTGTCGTCAATAAAACACTGTCCTGGGTGGGTGGTAGATGCCATTGGACATCCTATTACGGTTATTTTGCACTTTTTTGAAACTCTGTATCTCGGTACCTATGGGGTCAAAAAATACGTTTTACCATGCAAATTGCAGGAAATTAATAAGCTACAATTTATTAATTTGAAGTTGTACGCTAAAATCAACCGTTTTCGAAATATTTCGAAAAAAACTAAAAAAGTGCAAAAATTTTGGGGATTTTCGTCCCTCCCCAAAATTCCACAGGGTTTCTTTGTTGGATAAATTGGGTGTAGCACTACTGGACACCCATAAACAACATCCTAAAGTTTCATTAAGTTTGGAATTTTTCAAAGGTACAAAGTACATGGTGACTGAATTACATCTGAAAACCAAGATTAAAAAATTACAACACTTCGAAGTTAGACAAATTTAAAATATCTCAAAAACTACCGCAGGTCTGACTTTTTGGAATAAAAACAATTTTGCTTTAAATTTAATTCTTAATCGAATGGTATATATTTCAAACCTTCTTTGATCAAAAAATATATTTAAGCTGCAACGCCATCTCTGGTGATAATGTTATAATAGTAAATTGTACTTCCTGAAGAAGACATTAACCATAGAAATCTATTACCGTTTACAGAATAAATATATATTTTTTAGTTTCAAAGATATCGGCTGTGGGAATGTTAACCGAAACAACCTTTATAGAACAAAAAATAATGAAATTATTATTACAGAATCGCTTGGTCATAAAATTCCTGACTACCAATTTGGGTCCACAGAGAAATACTTCAACAGGCCGTTCAGTCGTTCGACTAACATCAAATACACAAACAGGTAAACTAATAGGTAAACAATCAGCAGCAATAGGGTTTTCCCACTAATTTTATTTTAACAATTTGTGTCGTGAAAATGATATAATAAAACATTTTATTAATTTATAACAATTTACTTTTCTAATAAGAATTATTTCTAAGAAAATATCGTTAAAACAACTTGCTGATAATTTCACTGCTTTTTAAAACGGGCATTTTTACGCGCCAGAATTACGTATCTACCTGGAAAACCAATGAGATTATGGATATAATTAGTTTGTAATAGATTCTAACTGTGTGTTAAAGAAAGCTTTCCTCTAAAACTTCTCAGAATTTCAATTTGTAATGCTTGTACTGTGATTGGTCGAAAGCAGTGGACGTGTAAATATTCGCCAATCAGAATCCAGATAAATGCCGCACAAGTTATTCGCGAAAGCGTCAGGCGTTAATATTTTGGACTGTAGTTTAGGTTTAACCTTCACCGACATTACACATCAGATGACTAACCTAAAACGTTAAGTTTATATTTTTATGTTTGTATTGTTTGGAGTGACAATATTATTTTATCAGTTTCTGGTTTATGTTTTATTAATTCTACAATCAAAATGGAATCAAATGGAAGAGGGATATGTTAAAGGTGGCGCTGATAATTTACCTAAAGTAGAAAAGTGCTGAGTGCTGTCAATAAATTGAGGTTATGTTATGTTAACAGAGACCAAGATTAATAAACAATCTTGAACAGAGACAACCTCTGTGTGTGTAATTCTGTGATTGGATTTCAGGGTGTTGACGTCACAACGCGCCAATTTGTGGCTGTTTAAAATGAACCCAATATTTTTCAAACTTAAAAGTTTTTTTTTGTTACTATTAGTAAAATTAATAATATAATAAATATGCCATAAATAATTTTTTTAAGTGAGTTAAGTATTTCAGCAGTAATTTTTTTTCTGGGAAAACCCTATTGTTCGAGGCATCAACAAAGCATTCAAAAGGTTTTTTGTAGCTTGTTCAAATTAGTGACGGCATTCCATAATACGGGCAATTCTATTTTTTTTTTTTTTACTAGTTTACTAACCTGGTTCCACCAAATATGAATATTCTGTCACCAACTGCTACGCAAGCTTGCCGTCGCCTTTCAGATGGCGTCTGTCCTAGACACTTTAGCTTTTTCCAAATGCATGTTTCAGGGTTAAATTCGTACATATCATTGAAGTGTTGTTCTATGACAGAATTGTAACCTCCAAATATGTACATTTTTTCATTATATACAACTAAAACACACATTTAAGGTTAATAAATACGAATTACTCTCACTGATTAACTCACAAGCTGAATGGCTCCTTCGGCCAACCGGTACATCACCCGAAACAGCGCAATTGTACCAAACGAACGTTTTCAAATCCAGGTACCACAATTCATTGCAGTAGGTCTCGTGTGCTCCCACCATACTGTATATATTTTGAAATATGGTACCTCGGCCACCAAATATATACATTCTATCTTTTATACAAACACTCGTATGAAAATCACGGTACGTCGGTTCTGGACCTACAACGAGGGACGACTCACAAAATCAGGATATTTACAATAATATTAATTGCAATAAACAACAAAATGGTTTATATTTAGTATAGAACAAAACATAACCAGCATTTTAATAGAGACAAATAGAGTCATACTGAATACCGTCTGTCTATTTTACGAGGGCCACACCAAATATCTTGCTTAGTATCTATTGTAGAATAAGTTTTTTGTGGGCTATTTCAATAAAAAGAAATTTGAAATCCATATGCCATTTTGTGATATATATTACAAAAACCTGAAAAATAAGAAAACCACAAATGGTTATAGTTTCCATATTTGAGGAGATATGAAAAAAGTTAAAGGGATGAAAGTTGACGGCAAAAACAATAAGAATAATAATGTGTATAAAAAAATTGAAATACGCTCTTGTGCAAAAAATGAAAAGAACAAATCCCAAAGTAGGCTATGACACCATTAATCCCGTTTATTTTTTCTCTTTCCAACAATATAAAACATGTCACAAAATTTTAACTGATGTGTCAATATTTAATATTTTACGAAAACCACAATACACACAGTTATTCAGGGTTTCGTAAAGTATATAGCACCGTTACCGCTGTAACGAAAATTAATGATGATATAATAAGAGTTACAGATAAAGGAATAATAACCGTAGCAGTTCTAATTGATATGTCCAAAGCTTTTGATAGTATAAATATTGAACTAGCTCTATCAAAATTATTCTTTTACAGCTGCAAAGGATATGTTTGGGAATGGTTTAGAAATTATCTATCAGAAAGGAGGCAACAAGTGGGAATTAGTAATGGCACCCATATAATGTTAGCAAATGAAAGTACAATCGAGAAAGAAGTTCTTCAAGGGTCAATTCTAGGTCCCGTAATATTTAAAATATTTGTTATAGAGTTGGCTAACGTTGTGAAGCATTGCAATATTCGTTATTACACCGATGATATACATATTATGCTTAGTTACAAACCTGAAGACACTGCACTCGCTATTCAAAAAGTAAACGAAGATCTGAATAACATACAGTGCTGGAAAAATAAAAATGAGCTGAAAATCAACACAAATAAAACTCATGCTATAATCTTTGCAACAGAAAGCTGCGAGAAAATAAAGTAGTGGAGGATTTGTATATCAATACCATACCGATAACATTTAGTGAAGTGGTATGTAATCTAGGACTACAGATAGATAATAACCTGAACTATGCTGCACATACCTCCACTCTTAGTAGAACGGGCCTTCCTCAAGCTTAAAAGTTTGTATCATCTAAAGGGATATCTTTTGAAAAATGCTAAAATAAAACTCTGTGACTCACTAGTGTTGTCAAAATTAAATTACTGTGATGTGGTATATGGCCCATACCTATGTATTGAAGATGCAAACAGATTGCAAAAAGTACAGAATTGTTGCATACGGTATTCCTGCCAGGTAGCCTGTCGTGAACATATTAGCCCCATTCTGTGACAAATTGTCTGGTTAAATACGAAGGAAAGAAGATTACATCATTTATGCTGTCTAGTTCATAAAGTGATATCCAATGAAAAACCATCATACCTATATCAAAAGATTGAGAAACATTTAGAAGCTCATGACGTGGCACTTAGGCAGAATGATTTGAGACTAAGTGTTCCTGTGCATCGCACTGAATATTTTAAGAAATGTTTTAGTTATCAGGCTGCGTAAGTTTACAATCAAGTGCCTAATGATACCAAAAAGCTCAGTCTAAATGTTTTTAAAGACAAGCTCGATCATCTCATTTGTACTGGTCATATATCCCTAGAACAGTGATATTAACTGTCTGTGGTGTTTTCGCCATTGGTTAGTATTTTTTTTATTAATATTTATTGTTCTTTTATTTTTTGACATCCTAGTATGTATGTATGTATGTGAAATATGTTTGGTTAATTATTAATTGTATTTTAATTATTTGATATATTGTTCACAGGCAAACCAGTTATTTAAAACTAGTTCTAACATGCTTGATTTTGAAATTTATAATTATTTATTATCATTATTATATTTGGTGTGGCCCTCGTAAAATACACAGACTGTATATATTTTTTAAATTAGTTGAGTTTTTAAATTTCAATCAGTTCACTAATAGATCAAGAGCTACTGAATATTTCAATGAGCGTCCTAGCAGTGGAGGCATTTTCGTATGAGGGCTATTAGTATATTTTAATACAGATATAGTCGAGATCAGTGCTTCTCGGCACCCAAAAAAGCAACAAAAACTTTACGACCACACTAAAATACCGTTAAACTAGTCGCAGAAGTTATTGCGTCCAGGTACGCACTTGAAATATTTAGATCAGCAACTCAGTGATTCAATTTTAACAGCGCATTACGGTCTGTGTTCTTGTTTACATTTTATTTCAATCAGTGAAGTTATATACGGCACTTTTACAGGTATATGAAGTTTTACTGTTTAAAAGTATTTTATACAGTTGTGTTTTTATAAATATTTTGGCAGGTAGTAAATATTTGGAGGTTTTTTCGTTTACAAGTGGGTGTGGTAAAATAATATTGCGCCAGCAGAGAAATGGGTCTTTCTCTGATTCTATGAATATTTTTTCAAGATGTTCCTCAAGGATCTGTGTTGGGCCCGCTTTTATATACTCTATTTGTTTACCAACATTTATACAAAATTGTGGCACTGTGATGAACGTAGATGATACACAATTTGTCCTTTAAAATATCAGGAATAGTAGTGAGCTTATAAATAAGGACCTCGAAATCTTATACAAAGTGTCACTAGACACGGTAACTTTAAATTCTAATAAATGTATAGCAATGTTGTTTAGTCGGCCAATAGACAAAGCCAGATTGGCTGAAGAAATTAACATTAAAATAAATAATGTATCTGTACCACTCACTGAGAAAGCAAAAAATCTAAGTCTCATTATAGATTCATCACTAAGATTTGATAAATATATATCAGATTGCATTAAGCGTGCCATTGCCGGATTAAAAGTTTTATATAGCTCTAGACATATTTTAAATACTAATTTAAAAATTATACTTTTTGATTCACTGGTCTTGTCAATATTTAATTATTGTGACACGGTATATGGGCCTTGTCTTACAGTTGCAAATTGCCAAAGTATATAAAAAATACAAAACTTTTGTTTGAGATTTATTTATGGAATTAAAAGGAGAGAACCCATTAGTCACAAATTGCAGGAAACCAGATGACTTAGTATGAAAAATAGATGTCATTTGCACACTAGGACTCTATCACAAAATTGTGGTAACAAATAAGCCTTCACATCTCTTTAGTAAAATTACATTTCGTATGGATGTACATAATTTAAATGTTAGATTCAAAGGCACTTTAATCCCACCAGTACATAGAACTAGTTTATTTAAACGGTCTTTCTCATTTAATGTATGTAGAATATATAATTGTCTCCCGCACTGTCCCTTCCTTCTCACAAATGTATAAACGCATTTTTCCATTTAATTAGGTATTCATCACTTATCTCCTTTAAATATGACATATTATTTTATAAATTATTTTTCCTTTTCTGTACTAATTTGACATTTTACTCTTGCTCTGTGTATTTCTGTTATAGATATATATTTTTTACATGTTATCTACCACGATGAGGTTAGGTATAAAAACAGCTATAGGGAAACCTCTAGCTGAACTTCGCCTTTTCATTTATTGTTTATTATTATTAAATATCTATTTATCGAAGACAATACTTTTAAATCTAGTATTATTAATATGTACCTACATTCTAATACCCTTGCCATACTAGATCTCTTAGAATATATATCGGAGGGCTTTGACGGGAAGCAGTATGTGGTAACCACATTCTGTGATTTATAGAAGGCCTTCGATAGCATATCACATAATATATTGATCACCAAATTGGCTTACTTCGGCCTAAACAAAAATAGTTTAAAGATCCTAGAAAGTTACCTTCTAGAGAGGAAACAAGTCACTTATTTTAAAAATAACATTTCTTGTGCAGATATTAGACACGGAGTGCCCCAAGGCTCTCTACTAGGGCCACTCCTCTTGCTTATATATATTAATGATATAAGTTCAGCGGTTGACGATCTAAAACTAATACTATACGCGGATGATACAACACTTTCTGACACAGATGTTGGCTATGATGTACTGACAAAAAGCGTTTGGGAAAATATAGCCAAATATAATGACTGGTTCACCTCAAACATTCTAGCACTAAATAATACAAAGACAATAGACATTACTTTTAGCCTAAGGCAACGAGACAATGTAAGCAACCCAGATGAGGTAAAATTTTTAGGGGTATATCTTGACCCTATACTTAGTTTCGATAACCACATTAGTCACATGGCAAATAAATTATCTAAAAACATGTTTGTCCTAAAAAACCTGCATGTTCGCAAATTGACTCGCTTATGGGTTTTAATGTGTGTCAGATTGTTTGATGACAACATGCCCCATGATCCAACGGTGATAATAATGAGGTCGTAAAGTTTTTGTTGCGTTTTTTGATTGCACAGCAAAACTGTACTCGACTATACCACCAAATTTTGGCAAACAAATTTATGAAACTATGTTGGATGAAATGGCGAACCTTACAATTATTACTAATGAAGCGAAAATACCTGCAACTAAGTATTTAATTTTAACAATGCTCTTACCAACAGTATGAATGTACGACCAATGCATCTTGTCCAGATTCAGTGAATAGACAGATCTTGCATATGCATCAGTATCCTCTTCATAACCACCAAATATAAACATATAATTTTTCCACATACAGGCCGTGTGTCCATCCCTCGCAGGAGGTATATTACCAGTTGTTTTCGGAGCCGTCCAACAATGCCAAACAGTATCAAAGCAAAATAATGTTGAACAAGAAGCTCTATCATTCCTTCCACCCCATATGTATATATTATCGCCGTATACTACTGCCGTATGGCCGTATCTTTGGGAAAAAAAATATGTTCTAAGTTTTTTGGAAATACGAATTGAATTTTAATGTTTCTAAAGATAAAGTTTTGCAATTAAATTAAATAAACAAGAATAAAAATTAATATTTACACTTTTTTCCGAGCTTCTTTCTTCCCAAAATTGAAATAAACTGATTTGCCATTGTTTTATTGCATAATAATTATAATTAAGCATGTAAAATTATTTTAAGGGATGATTTGTCATGGTTGAATTTACTTAATATACATTACGCATTATGTATAACATAAATCTTAAGCATTAAGTACTTAAAAAAAAAAACACTGAAAAAATCTTTATGGCATTATTTATTATCTATATAAATCACAACCACCCATATTTGTTGACAGATGCATGTTATAATAGTGCTAGTTATCATTTTATCATGGATATTTATTAAAAATCGAAATTAAATTTTAATATTTTTAGAAAGAAGAAAAAATTTCTTGTGGCAAATGGCCAGAATTGTAAGTTAACATATTAACACGACCTTGATAGAAACAACTTTTATTTTTATTTAAATGTCTTTAAAATCTGCCAGCATGTTAAAAAAAACTCACGTAATCTAACTTTCTATTTTTCAATCCAAACGGATGGGGAACTTCTATAAACTTGAAACTAAAAACTAAAGTTGTAGATTATATATATTACAAACCCTGAAAAACTAGGCACTATTTATTTAAATTCAGATTCGAAATATTTAGCGCCATTCAGTTTTCTGAAAAGTTATTAATTTATAAATAATGGTAACGGTAGGTCAACAGTCAGTTTATCTTCCTTGTACTTTAGATGTACTATTGAGGATGAATTAAAGTAATCAATTTTTTGTCCACTAATTCGTTTATTCGCAAAAAATCCTTCTGCAAATGGAAATCTTCGTTATTTTGTTCAGCTTCACATTTCAAAGATGCTTTTAAATAACACTATTTTGATTTGTAAAAGAGACAGAAGTTGGTAATATTTTTTTTATAATCCAAAACACACTCTGGTAGTTATATCGGTGCACCATATGTTAGATACTTAAAATAATACTACGGAGCGAGATGATAAATATATTAATATATTGACGTAGGTATAGATCATTTTTTCGTTAAACGCCCAATGGGAAAGCAATAAATTGCGATAAAAATTAAGCACATAGGTACCTTTTATAGGGCAGGATATCATCGTTTTCAAAATAGGGCAAATCACTAACAGGATGTTTGGTCCATCTAAATGTCGTTGTATTTAAAACGTGTACATCCATTGAAGCATACTCCCTTGAATTTTCCCCAGAGCAGAACCCTCCAAAAGAATAGATTTTATGCCCAACACCAACGGCTACATGATTAACCCTTTTGGGTCCACCTTCCAAATGTAAAATCCAGCGCATTTCGTATTCAAGTTCACATCAACAATAACACAAAACACATTAACTGTAATTGTAAATACTATTTTAAATCTGTTTGAAAGAACTTGAACTTAACATTTAGGTTATAAATATTCACTACTTTTTGTATGCTAATAGTGCACGAATACGAAATCGACTAGCGTTTCCTCGTTTCGTATGAAATACATACTAGGCTGGTAAATGTTAATGATAGGAAAAATTCTTAAAAACAACTTATTTTCGTTATTTTAGCCTTTTCTTTTGGATTACAACACGACCTTGATTTATAACGCCGAGGCTGACAAGACAACACATAGATCATGGTTGCCAAACCATGGGCGGATCAAGTATTTTTAACTTAGGCATCATGGGATAAAAATAGCTTACACGGTAATATTAATAATTATGTATTCATAGGTTACTACATACCATTTATTGTTGTTTGGAAACTACCCAAAACATGCTATAAATTACACAATTTGCACGAATTGACAGATCACCAGTTTTATTTTATGATCTTTATTGTATAGAGCCAACACAAAGCCGATCCTAAATGAAGATACCAAGAGGCGCCACTGGAAGTTAATTTCTTGACATTTTTTCCTTTTATAATAATTTATTAACACTATTGTCACTATTAGACTATTATAAAAAGCGTCTCGCGTCTCGGTTTTAAAAATACGTTTAAACACAAAATAGGTTTACACCATGCCGATAATATTTACTATAGGTACTAAAATTTTAGACATCGGCAGGTACTCGAAAAACAAAATAAAGTGAATATCCATTTAAATACCGGAAGTAGGTCTGCAGGTTTGTATAAAAAAAAATCAAAAAAGCATAAATAACGGGAGGGTGGGGGTAATACGGTTAGCACCAAGGGCACAGTAGAGAATAGACCAGTAATTTCATTCCTCGGCGGTCCCTTTGATGTTTGTTGTACTCGATTTTATTTTTTTTATTCCACTGAGCATCCACTATTTCCATCCCACGCGCATTTGCATGTACACTACTCGAGTGAACAATAAACATCAACCCAATAACATCACTGCTGTCCACTGCGCATCAGATAATTTAAGCCCAGGAGCATGCTTGTGCACTGAAAATTTTATCCCACTGTTCCGGCCGAGTGGGAGTACTGGTCTATTCTCTACTGTGCCAAGGGTTAACACATACTCCGATCTTAGACATTATAGGTTCCTTCCTTTGTTTTTGAATTTTGAGTGTAGTGAATTTTATACTACACGCAAAGTCAGCTGAAAATTCGGTGTAAATGAGCGTAAATATAAGCATAGGATTGGAAAAGTGTAACTAAATTGTGTAATATGTAAATTCTGTAATTGTAGGTTATATATTATTTTTATATTTGATAAACATCGAGAGAAGCGAAGTAAACAATGAAATTTATCGAGACGATTTGGAGGACCAAGTCTACTTGAGTTGCAGTAATGCATCTAATGATAAATGAGGATGAATTCGAAATTATTTGCTGTTTATTAGAAAAGCGAAAAATGAATTCAATGAAACAATATGAAGTAATAGTTCAATCAATACACAAAAACAAAGATCATCTAAAAATCTAGAAAACTAGCCTATTAATTCAAATATTTCTATCGCGCATGTCCAGTACACTTCACACCTGCCTTCGACGAAGTGGAGCTAGGCTACACCAATGCTGACCAATGAACACTGAACAAAGGAATACTAAAGTGTATTGCATGTAGCACCATGTACTTGCAAAGGAACGATTTTGGGTAATTCAGTGTAGTTCAGGGCTACACTTCGCGTGCAAAGGAAAGGATCTTATATTGGGCAATTGGGGTTTACCAAAAACATCACTAGGAGTAATTTTAAAGTAACATCCTCATTTTCTAAAGCTACAAGAATAACAAAAACAGAGATATATTGAGCTGAATGCTTTGAGTCAATTTTCGTAAACCCCGAATATAGATAATATCCTACTCCCTCTCAAGTCGTTGCTTGGAGGGAAAACAAGATCGAAGCACATAATCTCAGTTCAGTTAGTTGACTGCATGCAAAACAAACCAAGGTTGTTAATTTGTTGTGGTTTGTGGAGTGATAAAGTGGAGTCTTATTTTCTCTTCAAGCAACGATCTTGAATAATGTTTTTGTTTAGTGAGTTGTATTGCTATATACCTTGTGAACATTGCATATTGCATTAATGTGGGTATGAATATAATTTATTTAACAACATTATGTCAGAAGAACATTTAAAAATGTCTACCTTAACATCATATTCGACCATAAGCAAGTAATTCGTATGTGTTTTCAGTGTTATATTTACAACTTTCATAATCATTATTTCCGTGCGGCTAGTAGCAAACAAATACGAAGCGACAGTGCAGTTCGTTTTAACCTACAGATACACAGTAATTAGATAGCACAGGGCAATGAACAAAAAGAAAAACAAACCATCTGGAACTTCAAGGTCACAAAAAAACGCCAAGACCAACGCTAACAAAGGAAACAAAAATACCAGAGCGATAAAAAGAAATACCAAAAGAAAGGTACACACAATATAATAACTTGAAAACCTGAGGCTACTAACTATCTAAAATTTTTGGTACTTAACACGGGAAAGAACACTCTAACAACCCTAGTACACCTAATACAAATAAGCTGATAACCTTTAACAAACTATATATTCACAGAGGTTTATCCTCATTTATAAACATAACAACAACGGACACCTATACTTCAACTACGACATACACTACTACTACTGTAGCTTACACAACCCCCAAAACTAATTTTGAATTGGTTGGAAGGATGGTTCAAGAAGAATATTGAACCACAGCACTTAGGCCGCATATTGAGCTCCTTGTACTTCCTCCCTGGTAGGCGGGCTCCCGCCTAGGCCTCCAACCAACCTAATCTTGTGAAGTAGGTGGTGATGCCACAGAGTGTACCACCCAGAGACGCATCTCTGGTCTCCCGCCAAAAGAGAGCCGCCATATTTTTGTAGGTTTTCCTGTCATAAGTCATAACAAATAATGTAAATCTATCAGCAACTGCTAATAAGTAAGTTTCGTGTTTTAAGCTATTAACCGCTTGTTACTTTATAACTTATCAGCAACTGAGTGAGAACTCTGAACTATAAACTGAACTGAGCTAAACCTACAAAAAGATGGCGGAGGTCACCCAGGGGAGTGACGTCTCTGAGTGGTACGCACGAATAGCTATAGCTAGATTAAAAATACGAGCATCACTTTGTAGTGATGCTGCCTAGGGGCATCGACCAAAGTTGGCCAACGTTCTCCCAAAAGTGCTTCGCTTAATCGCATATTGTGTAGATGATCCCGGGACAGTATTCAGTCTAGATTACCGTTATAAAACGTCATATATTAGAAACAATACTGCTAGCTTCCTACATCTCCCATGCAGTAAAATTAGGCCAACACCATAGATTAAAGGTATATGATGCCAACATTGAGCGTACCGCAAACCTTCTACTCATAACTCATGCGCCAAACTTTTGGAGATATGTTTATATGATTGATGTATGCGTATTATTAAATTACAGATGTACTCTGTTGTGACAAGGTCCGCTGTGTCTTACACATTATTAATAGCTTATTAGCTTGTAATGCGCCTCTGGAATGTGGACTTTCCAAAACAGTATTCAGTTACAATTACAAATAGTTTTATGCTATAACGATAATTCTAGAATTGTTGGGGGCTTTCCGTTTACACGACTCCCGCCGACTCCTGTGTCGACTCTCACCACAAAGGGTAAATGGAACGCTCACTAGGCTAAGTTTCGCGCAAAAGGTGGCGCCTACCTGGTATTTACATATAAATAGCTAAAAATATATGGATCTAATATCTACACATTACTGCAAATAATTACATTTTTCACCTACCTTCACATTTTCTTCAATCAGGCTCTTTGCTGTTTGCATCAACTGTCCACTATATATTTTGCATTGCCGCGTTCCTTCAAACTTTCTTTTGTTTTACATTTTACACTCAAACTTAGCGTGAACTTCCATTACGTCATCATTCTTTAATTTCGGAAACAAATCAACACAAGCTTACACAGAATGGCACGCATGGGCGTATCGATGTTTGTAAAACACAAGTATTTTGTAATGAAAATATATGAACAATAATAGCATGAAATACAACGAATTTTAACATCCGTTGCCGCATATAATTTTACAATTCACCTCATAAATTTCTTGCAAAGGTAAAACGGAACATCCGTTACGTTTTCCCTAATTAAAGTACTCATTTAATTTCACACACAGAGATATATAAACTATATATTATTGATTCGCTTAATTCATTTTTGTTTCATGTTCACTGACCGATATGAATGATATTTTTAAATCTGTTTGGTTATTATCTTTGATAGCCTTCTTTACTCGAAGCCCTATTTCTTTTACATATTCTGCGAATTTCTGAACGTAGCACCTAGTCAACATTTCTGAACTAGGCGATGGTGTTATTCATTTATCAGATTTGTTTAACAGCTGTCAGCTGTCAAAATGCGATAATGGGGAAGTCTCGTTTATTAATTGTGTTAATTTTGCACATTTTTAACTTAAAAGTTATGGATTAGCAACTAAAATATGGTGAGACATCTATTTTTTTATATGAAAGTAGATTTTGCTCAAATGTGTAAGGCATAATTAAGTCGTTAATGTTTTCACTTCTCAACGATATCAGTTTAACTTTCTTGTTAAATATATGTTGTATTTTATTTTAGGGTGCAAATATTTCCCAACTAGAACGAGATATTGGTTCAGAACAGTTTCCTTGCAACGAGCATTATTTTGGTTTAGTTAACGTAAGTGTCCTGAAGTACACCAAAAATATTTTCATTAATTTTTCTTGGTTTCAGTTTGGTAATACGTGTTATAGTAATTCAGTGCTTCAAGCTTTGTATTTTTGTAAACCCTTTAGGGATAAAGTTTTAGAGTATAAAGCAAAAAATAAAAGGACAAAAGAAACGTTGCTTACATGCCTCGCAGATCTGTTTCACAGTATTGCTACGCAAAAAAAGAAAGTAGGTTCTATCGCACCAAAAAAGTTTATAGCAAGGCTACGAAAAGAAAAAGGTATGTAAATCATGAATTTATGCTACGTAAAGTAATTGCTCTTATTTTCAGAGGAATTTGATAATTACATGCAACAAGATGCGCATGAGTTCTTAAATTTTCTTATAAACCATATTAGTGAAATTATCCTGGGTAAGTAAAACAACTTTTTATATTGTTTGACAGATTTGGTTCATGTAATTTTTACAATTAGGCACCTATGTTTATTTAGATTATGTTCTAGACGTAGATAAGCAAATTTACAGCGACTTAATATTTTAATCTAAATATGTTGATAACATTTAAAGGAACTCGAATAAAACCGTATAATGGAAATACTTTTTTTAGCGGAGAGGCAGCAAAATTCAACTACAAATAATGTAAAATCAAAAGCAGCAGGTGAAAATGGTACCGCCCATACTTCTCCTGAGCCAACATGGGTACATGAAATATTTCAGGTTAGTATGTTTGCAATAAAACCATAATTTTTATACAAATTTTTTAATGATTATAAAAATTAATATCAAAACTCTCATTGTTGATAATTATGACTAAATATATTAATTTTTAATAAAACAAATACAACAGTCTCAAGTTTATACCACATCTTGGGATTTCCGTCACATCTCATATATTTTATTGTACATTTGCTTACTTCAATATTACTTTCTTGGAAAGCGAAAGCTATATTATCCCTTGAAGAAAAAGCTAAAATCCAAGTAAGTGACGTAAAAGTTTCTATTGGACCCACAATCTAGTGATGAAATATAAAATGTGAAAATTAATACAGAAACAATGTTAATGAACCAAAAGTAGAATTAAATAAATCTCGTTAGATAAACTTTATATGAAAAGATAATGTCTCATTGAAAAATTTTATTTAAAAATAACAGTTCTCTATGAGATAAGATGAATTACATAACATTTCATCATTGATATCTGTGATTTAGTTTAAAATACAACAACATTGTTTCATTGTTTATTTTTGCAGCGAAAGATTTACGATTTACTTAACTAAGAAAGTTATATTTGAGATAAAAACGGTTTTATTTTTAATAATTAACCATATTGGTAATGGTATGTTTGCATCTATAAACTAATATTTTCTTAAAGATGAAGAACCATGCTGAGGCCAACTCAACCTCATTGAAATTAACAAAGAAAATGGAAGTTAAAAAAAGGAGTTAACTGTTTTTTAATGTAGATTGTTTAAGTATCTAACCAGTGATATTGGCTACTTCATTAACTACCTAACAATTCAAATAGATTTTTAATACCTTCGGCGTTGCCATCGAAAAGTCATGTAAATGCTGAATTTATAAAATGATAACTTACTGTTGATATTCTTTATCAGTTATGTGATAATTTTATGAGTAATATAATGATTTATTGTGTCCTACTCAAGATGTACTTGAGAGAATTTTTTTTTCCATGAAAAGATACTCTACAGTTGCTGATATGTATCACTAGTAAACTGTTTACACCTAGTGACAGATTGGAGTCCTAAATCTTCAAAAATATGTTTAATATTGTTAATGCTCTTTTCTATTGAAGACGCCTACAACTGTTCGTAGTAAGCGATCTAAGATATACTGCGGACCAGTGGACTCCTAGTAAATGTATTAAGAGACCTAACTATTTTATAAAGTTTGCAACATATTATGTTTTCCCTAAAGTAAGAAAACAATATTTAAAGTCTGGTTCTTTCATGTTTATGGTCTTTCTGCACATAGTGGTGATTTATGTTGGTATTTTCATGAATTCAATCTTCAGTACAAAATTTGATGCTTGAAAGTGATTGAATTGTTATTGGCTTATAAATAGGACTGACGATACCATATACAGTTACTTAAAGGCCTGTCTCCAAAGGTTTTGCATGCCTCTTTAGGCCTGTCATCTTCTATACAATGTAAACCGCACCTTCCATCACTATTTGGGATTTTATTCAGCATAAATATGCTCCGACATTGGCGTTGCTGAAAATCATCTGTCTATCGCCATTGCAAATGTTGGTCTTTTTTTACAAGTTTTATTAATAAGTTGGAATGTATTTCATATAAGTTAAGACCTTGATAGCCTATTTATCAACGATATGTGTAGACGTGAACCTGCCCTGTAGATGTGCTTAAAAGTTATTAACAATTTTTTTTCCAGGGTATATTAACGAGTGAAACGCGGTGTTTAAATTGTGAGAATGTGAGCAGTAAAGATGAGGACTTTTTTGATTTACAAGTAGACATCGAACAAAACACCAGCATAACTCACTGTCTGAGGTGTTTTAGTAACACAGAAACTCTATGTAGCGATAACAAATTCAAATGTGATAACTGCAGTAGTTACCAAGAAGCACAGAAACGAATGCGTGTTAAGAAACTTCCTATGATCCTGGCATTACATCTGAAAAGGTTCAAGTACATGGAACAGTACAACAGGCATATAAAAGTTTCACATCGTGTGGTTTTTCCGCTAGAATTAAGGCTTTTTAACACTGTAAGTAGTTGTAAAATTTTTACTGCTTATCATGCACATAACAGATAACACCTGAATATTTTCCACGTACCTAGTTATTTTAGTGCCAGGTATCTAATCAGCCAAATTGTAAATGAAAGTTAAAACACTTCCTAAATGTTTATAAGGATATATTTGTGGTTAATAGGTTAGTATTGGTAAAGCCATTTGATGAAATGGTCCCTTTGAGATGTTGAAATAATCAAGTAATTATATACATAAATTTTAATGACCAGAATAGTGTAATTACCACATCTTAAATACTCTTAAGGCCGGTATGTTCACCTTGTATTAAAGTGGCTGTTAGTTATCAAGCAGATAAATTTTTATCTGTTTACTAAAGTGTCTATTAACTATTTTCTGTATATCACATTTTTATCTTATTATCTGTTCGAATAAAGAATACATTATTTACATAATGGTCGACTCCTTTCAACTTCATTAATAGTTAATATCATGGTAATATTTTCGACAGTATGCCAGTAGAATTCACAATAAAGTTTTATATAGGGCACCTGCACGTTTTTCAAGGCCGCTTCTTGAAGTGAAAACGAATCATACATAACATCATTTTAATTCTTGAGGCTCAAACAAATCAAGAATCCTAACCTCAAAACATTGAGTTGTTGTTTGTGAAAGGGACTAAAGTGAGGTTATGTCTTGTTCTCCTTCCAAGCGACGACCATGAAAAATGCGACTTCACGCGCAGATGCCCTATCATTCCTATTTATTTCTTTACTTCAACACTATCAACCAGTTATGGATTTTGTTATACTTATTTGGACAGAGAGTAAGAAAAGCTCATTATAGCTGCAAATCCTCTAAAAACATAGTCTTATAAGTGACTTTAAATATTTTCTTGTATTTTATATTGGTAATGGGCTTTTAAATAAATTTAATTTTAAATACCCGTGCTATGACAGCTCTTGGGTAATATTCTACCTGCTTGGGTCATAAAAATGTTATCCCGACAAGTTATCCTTGTCTTTGGTAATAAATATTTGATGATTGCAGCTGCTGGCTTATCACTGTAGTGTTCTTAAAGTTTCATAAAGTATCTTCTCTGAGAATTTGAATTTCTATTCCAGACAGTGACATGATGTAATTGTGGTTGATGGCACTTGTTAAGAACGAAGTGGTGTTTCAGTGTATTTAAGTTGTAAATGCTATTGACAACCCTTATTTCTAAAAAGAATAATAAATCCTGTGCATATATTTTACTCGTCTATCCATCTGTGATATAAAAAACAATTCATCTTCCCTGTTATCAGATAATTTTGTAGCTATGGTACATTATCTTCTTTGTGTTCATATGACGTTTTGATATATTTTCTGATAGGTAGGTATAAATACTTAACTATGCGATAATATAATCTAAAATTCAACCTGGTGTTACGTAATTTGTATTAAAATCATGTATGTTTATGTCAAAAAATGTTTTCGAATATATGTAATATAAATAAATCTTTCAGCATATGAATTAAATAATAAATGAGCCAGGAGAGAAAACCAATCTACTTGTTGTATTCTCTTATGGAACTCGCAGGAATGGAAATGTCAGATTAATTGTAAACATGAAGCGAAACATAATTTTCAAACTTATAAGCTATTTAGTATCCTCATAGCTGTTCGAAATGTTCGTGGTTTCTGGGCATACAGTGACACAGCCAGTTTTCAAATTCTTGTTCCACTTTATGGAATATGGGACCCAGAATCAATCTACATTCACATGTAATTCATTGCCGCAAATCTGAATCTTCTCGGGTGAGGTTTTGTACACAACTATATTAAAGTGAACCTGTAGAAAGAAATCTGTCCTGGTCAAGTCATGGGATCTGGCTGGCCACTTGATAGGTCCTCTTCGTCCAATCCATGTTGTCAAGGAAAAGTACAATTATGCTCTTTTTAATAAAAACTGCATTCAATGTTTTAAGTGCTAAATGAAAATATAACTAGATAATAATTTCGCAAGTTTTGTAGAAACAGATTATATTTCTTGAAAAATTTAGCGGGTTTTGTTGACTTCATAAACATTTTTTAGTAGTAGTAGTAAACATATTTATTGAAAAATACAAAAGGCTATCGACCGTGATCTTTCTGCCTAATTAACATACATTTTGATTTTTTTACATCTTGTGTTAAGTAGGATATTCAATTCTGTTTTACAAAAAAAAAGAACATTATATATATTACATTATCGTTCTAAGAAATGGTGTAAGGACTGGAATATAATACATTCTGGTTAATGAGCATTATCTTTTTTTCGCGTATAATTTCTCGTCGTCTTTTTCTTTCTATAGTTTCATTTCTTGTTTTCAATAATGGGCTAATGATGTTGATTGGATTCGATACAAAATTGGATGACAATACTTCCATTCTCACATTACACATTCTTTTCATACAGTAATATATTAGAGGGGTTATGAATTGGGTTATGGGGATGTTTTATTTTCGTTATAATTCTTAGGCAGCTTCTTTCTGCAATCTCAATGTTATTTTTTCCTGGGTTCTTGCAGTTTAGAAACAGTATACTCGTATATTCTATCATTGGTCTGCATATTTATATATCTTGGTTGAGTTTATTATATTGATACCTTCGTTTTTGTATATTAGCCCTCTTGAAGTGTTTTGCTCTCGCCACAGCTTTTGCCTTGATCATTTAATTAATATATATATAAAATGGTGAGGCCTGTGGTACTCCTTGGGAAGCTATGAATTTTTCTGATGTCGCGCTATTAATTTTGACGTACAGAGTTCTGTTATTTAAAAATTCTTTAATCAAGAGTAGTAAGTATAATGGGCAGTTTATTTGGTGAAGTTTGTATAGTAACCCTATATGCCATGTGCTGTCAAATGCCTTTTTGATGTCTAAGAATACCACTGCACTTTTATAGTCCTCAATGCTATTCGTCTAAATGTTTGAGACAAGTATTGTAAGAGGATGTATAGTTGACGTTTTACATCTGAAACCAAATTGATGGTTAGAAATGTTTTCTCCAAGGTTTGCTTCTAGCCGGCCTTTCAATATTTTTTTAAATATCTTTCCTGTAACTGGGAGAAGGATAATTGGATGATAGCTGTTTGTTTTAGAGTTGTCTTGGTTGGGATTTGGTATAGTTATTATGACCCCAGCTTTCCATTCTTCTGGGTAGTAAGAGTATACTAAGCAAAAATTCAATATTTTAATTATGTATTTATGTACTTCTGATGTAAGCTTTTTCAGTATTTTCCTTGGTATGTTGTCATAGCCTGGTGCAGTATTTTTCCCACTGTTTATTACGTTGTAATATTCTTTCTCATCAGTTGGTATTATATCGTCTTGATATTGTCGGTTAATTGGATAATTATCATACCAGCTTTTAACAGTATTATAATACTTGTCTTCGAATTCGTCATTTTTTGTTTCTTTATATTATATATTTCCTTAAAATGTCCAGCAAATATTTCAGTTTTTTCTAGATCGGTTGTGTAAGTTTTGTTATTTTCTACTATATGGGGCATTAGATTTTTTTTGTATCTTGATATATTTTTATATTCTGCCAGTAATTTCTACCTTGATCTTTATTGATTTCTCGACAGACTTCTGACCACTTGCTTGCTCTGAATTGTTGTATTAACTTATGGATGTGTTTATTTAGTTCGTTAAAGTTTCTTTTAATGTCAGGGTCTTCAAATTTCCCCAATACTTTATTAAAATTTAAAAGATCAGCCCTGTGTATATACTAATTATGGAGGAAAAAACTTCTCTGTATAGATTTAACGCAGGAAAAAATATATAAACATCTAATTCGAATGGTTAACTTTCATCGGTGCCACAGGGAAAGGGCGTCTGATGTGGTTCCAACGCATTTAGGATCCCTTAAGGATGTTCCCAACAAAAGAAAATCTTAATCACATTGAAAATTTATACATATATTTTTATTAATGTTCTGCATATGTGGGAAAAATTTGAGTAGCTTTTGCGATACTAAATTTGTAAATACTAGGTCCTGAAATTGTCATTTAACATACTAATATCTCATGAATCCCATATTCACTTACATCTTATTTAATTACAATGAAGCTATTAGGAGAAGGATAGAGAAGAAATATTTTCTCTAAAAGAAAGTTGCTGCGAGCGGTATTCATTTTTTCGTAAAATATGTTAAAAATTCGTGACTTCTGGTCGCTCTCGGCTTGTCTCAGATAAGTTGGTGAGCAGAAGTTCGCGACTTGGCAACGTTACAATTACGTGGGAACGTTTAAAATGTTGCCATGTTTTGTTCTCGAAAACATTTTTTATACTTTGGTAATAATCTCACAAATATATTTTTAACCTCATAAAATACGATAATGCACTCTAAACCAAAGTAACAACTCACATTCCAAAGAGTATAAAAATGAGGCATTGCCAGATAGTCAAGCGACGCGGTAGGTTTATTTCTGTGCTTATGCGCAGAGGAGGTGAAGGTGTCTAGTTTTTATAGTAGTTTACATAGGAGAAATCCTTTTGTAGATTGAGATCGTCATAAAGGCCTTATATATTTCAAGAAATCAATGAACTCGTCTGTTACTTGTGATATTCCATTATTACAAATAACAAGTACGAAGATATTTCGTTAAATACCGCTAGATTTTTCTTTTTGCTTTACAGGGCAACATTATCAAGCTGATTTTATTAACACCTTGTATTTTAGCGGGAATTAGTTCAATAACGTGACAGGTCTAAAATACCAAATATTTACAAGGTTTTAAATAAATGACAAAAAAGCTTAAATTTACAAATTCCGTTGATTAAGCGAAGAAAAAGGTGTTATCTGTTATTTTCCAAATATCAATATTATATATTTTATTTGAGACATGAAGAAAGTTATTTGGGCATCTAACCTATTGAAATGAATATTTGCTATGTTAATAATTGTGCAAAAATAATCACTTTTATAACGTTTGCGTTTTAATTAATAACTCTCATTAATTAAGCAAAACTAGCTATGAACTTTTTTAAACGAATTCTTTATTCGATGACGATTAAAAAATTTCTTTTACTACTACTATTGTGAAAAATTTGTAAATGTTTAATGATTTTCTGCAGTCTGATGATGCACTGAATCCCGATAGGTTATATGACCTCGTAGCTGTTGTGATACACTGTGGCAGTGGACCTAATAGAGGACATTATATCAGTATTGTTAAAAGCCATGGGTTCTGGTTGTTATTTGATGATGACCAAGTTGATGTAAGTAATATTTATTTGTTAACGCTACTTTAAACCTATCCACTGTCATTCCCAATTTGGGAAGTAATAACACCACAATCAATAAAAACTTACTATTAAGAACAGATGTAACAGATTAACCACTTAAACATTTAGTTGATTTTACCTATTACAATATATTACGCATTGTAATTTTTTTTTTTTTTATATACATTTATTTAACGTCGGCCTATTTCCGCTACTGAGGCCTAACACCGACGCCTGTAGATGAGCTACCCCCAACCAGGAATTTTGCCGAACTTCTTCCCTTAAGAAGAGTAGGGATCTTTTACTTGCCTAACATTTAATAGACAAGGGACCGACGGCTTTACATCCCCTCCGAAGGATGGTATATCTCCTATACAACCCTCGCCTAAGGTTGTATAGCTTCCGCGCATACACTGATATACAAGCCGCTGGAAGATGTGTGAGGCGAGAACGCGGTTTCCGTTGGAATGGTCACCAATCCAAGTACTAACCGCGCCTATCGTTGCTTTACATCGCATACCGAAGTATGTACATAGTAAAGACGCACCTACGCTCGCCCCACACGCATTGTAATGATAATATAATATTGATAAATGTTTCCGCAGACAGCGTGGTTTAACCATGTATCTTCTCGTATTTCTTGCATTATAACCGATTACTTTTGTTTTTGAGGGGTTTGCTTTGTTGTGATACCAAAATAATTGATTTGACACCATTATTTTCAAAGGGTGAATGAATAAAAACATTTAACTTTACATGCATTGCTTGTTAGTCTCAGAGCCAGTGGTCAGCAGACTTACAGTATTTTATAAAGCTTCATATTTTCTACACACATTCTCCCATACTTGCTATACATGAGATGGAGACTCATTAGTCTGGCTGGTGGTTCCTTTGGTGTCACTCAGGTGTTAAAGTTGTAAAAGAATCGGTCTGACAAAACTCAGATAAACTTTCCCATAATTACTGCTACAAGGCATGATGGTGTAGCGGAAAAGCTTTTGCCACCTAATACTAAGGTCGTAGGATTGACTTCCGGGGGAGGTGAACATTTTTTTTTTGCAGTATAACATAAATTATTGAATATTAAATAAAGTAAGGAAGTGGCCATGTATTAATTTTGATCAAAGTCGTTAAAGCCGTTTTAAATAAAAAGAATTATTTATCTGTCAAATTTAATCGAAATCGTTAGAGCTGCTTCAGAGAAAAAAATTATTTTCTATTTTTTTCCTGTTTTCCTGGCAGATAATTTTGAAAATACAAAAAAGAAAAAGTAATTATGCTTTCCACTAAAAAGAGTACCACTTATCAGAACACCACACAGGGACTTCTGTTTGACAGATGACTTAAGACAGTTAAAGTATAAGGTTACAGTTTTTAATAATCTGGCTAAAATAAACCCGGCATATAAAGACATTAGTACATCCTTGCAGAAAGAATATTGTAAAACACTCATAACAGCCAAAAGAGAATATCACAATAAACAAATCCAAGAATCTAACAATAAATAGCATCTGTCAGCCATTAGCTTTTTTAATAAATTTATCTTTTAATTCAGGAACATTTCCCGATGTATTTAAATTAGCTATTGTCCAATCGTTATATAAAAAAGACGACCGATTATGGAAACTACAGGGCAATTAGTTTACTTTGTAGTTTTTCTAAACTTTTTGAGCTTGCTTTAAAGGACCAGTTATCATCTTTCTTATATGAAAATAATTTATTATCTTCCTATCAACATGGATTCTCCAAGAATAAGAGTACGGAGTCGGCACTTTGTGAGTTTCATGAGTTAATTGTGAATGCCCTTGATCAAAAACAATATGCTTTAGGATTATTTATTGATTTCTCCCGTGCTTTTGATGTGGTTGATCACAAAATGCTCCTGGATAAACTAGATAGGTATGGAGTAAGAGGGATTCTATTAAACCTCCTCACTTCATACCTCAATAGTAGAACCCAAATTGTTAAATTAAACCATGATCTAAACAGTCATATGTGTGATATAACTCAAGGTGTACCTCAAGGATCTGTTTAAGGTCCTCTGCTTTTTAACATATATGCCAATGATTTGATATCATACCTAAGTATAATACCAAATGTCCATACCGTGTGTTATGCTGATGACACGAATGTACTGATTATAGAAAGTGATTTGAATGTGGTTGAAAATACTGCTGAACTAATGTTTTCAAACATAATTAAATGGTCTGAAGGAAATAAACTCAACTTGAATAAAAACAAAACAAAAACATTGTTATTCACTTTTCAAGAAAACATAAATATCTCTCTCTCTGATAATGACATAAAAGTATATGACACAGTTAAAATATTAGGAATAACTCTTGACAGGCATTTACGATGGGGAAGCCATGTTGACACTCTGTGTAATAAATTACGCAGTAGCTGCTACGGGTTACGCTATATGTCTATGCACTGTAGCAATGATGTTCTCTTGAGCCTCTACTATGCAAATTTTCATTGCCATATAAGGTATGGTATCGTAAACTGGGGAAACAGTACACATATACAGCGCATATTCATTCTACAAAAATATGCCTTAAGAATTATTGCTGGACTAGGCTTTCGTGAGAGCTGCCGTAGTACATTTAAAAATTTTAACTGTAACTAATCTGTATATTTTTGAAGTTTGTGTATATGTTTACAAGAATAAGTATAACTTTCTTGCTAATAAAGTCAACCATGGTCATGATACAAGATTTAAAGGGCTACTGCAGCAAAACTCTTGTCGAACAGCTTTTTACCAAAAAAAACTTTTTTTACAATGGGTGTAAATTTTTAACTTTTTATGTGATGACATTAAATTGTCTAAGAACGTCCATGTTTTTAAAATAAAATTGAAAAAATTATTGCTGGAAAAAAATTGTTATGAAATGGACGATTTTTTCACATAATTTTTTTCGTCTCTGTTTCTTGTTAATGACTGAATTTGTTTGTTTTTTACAATGTATGTGTATATTTATAAATATTTTTATATATGTGTATTATTATCTGTTTTTTTGACTTGTGTAAAACAATTTTCTGTTATATACACCAATAAATATTATTATTATTATTATTATCATATATAATATCGTTAGATGGATGATGGGGAATATGGATCTATCATGATATAAACTAGTTCTACTCGTTATGATTTCTTTATTTGTATTAAATTATAAATACTTTTATTTTAATAAATTCACAAAACAAATATTCATTTCATTTAATTCATCAAAATCGCAATATAATTTTTTTTTTTATCGTACATAGTAGATATAACAGTAATAAAGTTAAAGGTAGAATGTTCCATTTTTCAGAACATTAAAAACATAAAAATAAGCAGTTTAAAAAAAATTTATTTCATTATTCTCCCTCATATCAATGTATCTTCACCTTGACAGGGTGAGGGGGCTTGCGTGTTATAATGATCCCGAAAGCTATGTTGATTGTAGTATAACTGCCAGTAGGGCCACCCAAGTTGAACAGGTCAATGGAAAAGGACCAGACCAAGAGAGATACCCAGTCCTCCAACGATGGAGTTGAGTTGTAAGGCCAACAACTTTACACTCGTAAAACAACTGAAAAATGCTAAAATATGCAGAAACAAGCCCCGGAATTCGAACGGAACCAAAAGTAGACGATGTCTAATTATAAATTCCTCTTGGTCCCCGACGCCCCGACAGAGGTAACTTTCGGTTGTCTGCCTGGATGCTAGAACCGCATAAAGTGTCTGCCGTGCTAAATATAGACCAAGAATACCATCATTAACAACGTATATAAATTTCAGCTTTAATACAATAACTTAAATTACACATTCTTTTTTTGGTGCACTTTCAAAATTATCTACCAGGAAAGCAGGAAAAAAAAATTGAAAATAATTTTTTCTCTGAAACGGCTCTAACGATTTTCATTAAATTTGACAGATAAATACTCCCTTAGCACCAGCATACGATGGTATAGCCAGTTGCTCCCAGAAAATGCACGGAGGGGTGCTGCAGGGGGGGTGAGCTTTAAAGGTTTTAATAATTTTTTCTTATCTAAAATGGCTTTAACGACTTTGAACAAAACTAATACATGGCTACTTTCTTACTTTATTTAATATACAATAATTTTTTAAATGTTATACTGCAAAAAAAAGTTTACCTCCTCTGGGAGTCGATCCTGCGACCTCAGTATTATGAGGCAAAAGCTTTTCCGTTACACCATCGTGCCTCATAGCAGTAATTATGGGAAAGTTTATCTGAGTTGTGCCAGATCGACTCTTTTACAACTTTAACACCAAAGGAACCGATCAAACTAACGAGTCTTCATCTTATGTATAGCAAGTATGGGAGACTGAGTGTAGAAAATTTGAATGCCGTAATTCTGCCGACCACTGGCTCTTAGACTATGCATCTATGGTAAAATAATTGCACAAGCTATTGGCCAAAACCTAAAGTTTAAGATGTATATGCTCTATAATAGCATAATTTTAATGATCATATGAAGATAAACTATAAAAGAATATGTTTTCCCGATGTGACAACATTAGGTTCTGAGAATGAAACATTTGACCGAATAATTATACAGGATGTTAATGAAAATCATTTTTAAAAATGAATAGCAAAATGTATAGGTACTTAATAAACTTTAGATTTTCCATAAAATTTGAAAAATACATTCCAACAAAACATGTTATTCATTTATGCCGTAAATTGTGTAGTTTTCTCCCTTTACAAGAGTGTTTTGTTGTTTAATTGCTACGTTTTTATTTTTAGAAAATAGATGCTTCAACGATAGAAGATTTCTATGGCCTGACTGCAGATACACAAAAATCATCGGAAACTGGTTATATACTTTTCTACCAGAGTCGAGAAAGCTTATGAACTCCTCTACAACTTGCCTTAAAAAGGTGAGGGATCCTGTCCAAGTACAAATGACCCTCCCTCTGTGTGTCCTACGTCACTTTTCGAGACAGTGAATTAAGCCGAACCGAAGCATTTTGTAAATAAAAGGCAAAAAAAATCAGGAAATTATTTATTGTATTTTTTTAAATGTATTTATTTAACATCCGTACTTTTGTGTTTTCGATGTCAAAATTTTATTATTATTATTTTACAGTGGGTGTTTAGGTGATTTTTTTATTTTCTCACATTGCAACCCCAAAAGATACGAGGTGATCTAGAGTTTCTAAGCTCGAATTGTTTTTCTCTTTGTTATTGATAGTTGAGTTTGACTCATCGATATAAGAATGCGTTTGGTTCTTTAAATGCAAATGTTTTAATTTATTGTATTTTTAATTTCTGTATGCTTTAAGGATGTTTGAAGGCGTCAAGAATCTCATCTTGAAAATACTCAATTTTACTTCGTTATTGTGGTGAAGGAGATTGGTGTTAATATTTTTCAGATATAATTTTACGTGCCTGTTAAAACTGCAAGTGAAAATAAAACACTAAACTGTTTTTACATTTTCTCATGTTACGCCAACATGATAATCGTTTTGCTAAACATTAGATGTTAGTACAAGGCTAGTTTTGGACATTAAATATTTTAAATAGTTATAAAATTACATGAATTATTTATCTACATGGTCATCGAGGAAAAATTGGATTTTTATGTCTATTAAATTTTAGTCTCTCAAGTAATGCAACCGTTATCCATATACATGATATCAAAACTGTCGTGGAATGAGTTTTTTCTTTGACTAAACGCTTAATAAAACTAGACTGATTTTTATGTTCTTTTAGGGGTTTTTAAAAATTTCTGTCGGTTTGTCCCACATACAGGGTGCGGGAACCAAGTCGGGTCATTGTGTGAGATTTGCATGCGAAATAATCCCAGTGAATGCCGTTTGCGGTTACACGTGGCTTAGAGAATGAGCTACGCCAGTGCCTGTAATATCACGTTCTTGCTGGTAGGGGACAGTTTCATTTTCAATGGTTTCGTACGGGGGTCAGAGCATCTAAAATTTATTATTATTTGCATAAAGTTCAGTCCCAGTGCTAAATAAGAAGTATTATTAATATATTATGCATATTAAGGCCCTCTATCACCTTGCGTCGGATGGTTTGTCCTCAGTATAACTCTGTATATGTGACATAAAGGGAATGATTGCAGGATGCCGTAAATTCGCTGTCTGTTTAAAAAATATTTCATTGGCTTCCTTTATAGCTTTGTCATAGAAAACATGTTTTTATTTCCGCCATTTGATTTTTTGACGGAAAAAATTACACTGGGATTTCTTAAAAATCTACCAGGTATGTGTGAGAAACAAGACAATTTTTAGGTTAGGACTCGCTAGACACCCTCTTATAACAAAAGTAACTAGTGAAGATTTCCAACGTTAATCCCTACCTGCGATTTCATGATTTACTTGCTATTTCATCCAGAATTATCCTTTTTTATAAATGACACGGTGATGCGTGTAAAAAGAAATTCGCATGTCTGAGGCCTTCATTTGATTGCATATGCATTGAAGATTTAATTTTCTTTGAATGGCCTTAACTGGAACATTGTCAGTAATTACACCAAGCCACAATAAGGAAGCTTAATAGAGCATGTAACATTTGAAAATGATGCCTTCACATTGAATGAATCCTGTATCACCAGGAAATTAAAACTGGTCAGCCCAAAAATATTTATCAGTAACTACAATAATAATTTTATTTTTAGAAACTTTACAATTAAACTTGTCAAAATGAGAGTGAGACTCATGAAAGCATTTTCTAAGAATAACCATGAAAATAAATTGTCATAAGTTAACAATGCAAATGAATCATAAAGAAATCATTTAAACATAGTTATTTAATAAAACAACCTAATTTGCCTATGTTTTTAATGTTTTTTTGAAATAAAATTTTGGTTGGCCAGAACAGAAATACTTTTTAGAGAAATATTTTGTGATAATTTTTTTTTTTTTTTTCAGGGGGTGTATATTTTATACCCACTTTTATTTAAGGAATATTTATAGTCATTTTGGCTGTATATTTCACAATAAGTATTAGACGAACTTTCTCATCATCTGCATTTGAACTCTAATGAATGTGCAAGATGTGTAGATAGAGGTTCTTCTAGAAATATCTGAAAAATTGTTGCATATAAGCTGGCTCGAGGCATTTCAATAAACAAAGTTGTGTCAACCAGGATTTTCTTGTACATTTTCGGGTGTATTTTGACGTTAATAAATTGAACCTAAATTTGCATCTGTGAGAAAGCAGAAAAGACAACTGTAACTCAAGAAATGTACATAATAGCCTAAAAAGTGTAGAGCACTTTTTTCTTTATTAGTTTACGAAGAAAAGAAGCCGAAATAGGACTCTCTGTGAGTAATACTTACGGAGTAACTGTCGGTCACTATTTTGTGAAAGCATAAAAAGGTCACGCTAGTCAATTTTTTTTTCTGAACGGGAATTAACAAATTATAATCCAGATATTACAGTTAAGAATGTCATTCCTAATATAAACATATGTACCATAGCATTTAAGGCAGGTGTAGTGATTATTTGACGAAATGGATGCCTTTATTGCATTTTCAGAGGATTTAGCAATGGGGAAACTCTGTAAAACTGAGAATAATACGGGGATGTTTATGGTATACTTGAAAGTTTGGGAAATTTAGGCAACAATCTTGAACATTGTAATAAAGTTTAAATAATACAAAGTTTTGGCAAAATCTATATCCACATTGCTAAATATGAGTGTAGATGCTTCGCTATCGTCATTATTGGTTTTGTCATGGAAATTGCGGAAGGACGGTCACTGACATTCTGAGAGCTTTTATGATTGCTGTTTAATATTTCGACAAAAAAATATGGGGATACAGGAAGTATAGATGATTTTTAGGTTAGTATTCGGGAGACATCCCAATTGTACTTTAATTTGGATCTTCAACAAATAGAAATATTTTCCTGCCTAGCTCTAAACCACAATATATTTATAAGGAGAAAATTAAGAGCGCTGAATTTATCGAGAATCAAGATGTTTGCCAATTTTAACGATAATTGGATTCATTGAAAAGAACATCCAAATTCATGGTCAATTACATAGATATAGATGGATGCATCTGAAAGGCCATTCACCATGAATCTACAACCGGATTAGTTTCCAATTTTCTTATTTAAATAGTACTCTATATATTTAGGTGATTATCTGCTAAATCCTTAGCTTCTTTTTTATAAAGGTCTTTTCACATTTAAAATTGATTTATAAGTAACCTACAAAATTACATTTATTACTCAATTATTTCACGAATTCATATCTTCAATTCGCAATATCTCCATAAATCTTCTGGATTCTGTTTTAGCTAATTCTCTTCGTAAATTAATGAAAAAAAAAAGTTTTATACACTTCTTGGGGTATTTTGTATACTTTTGAGTTATCGCACAGAAAGTACAAAAAAAATGCATCTAAAGTTTGTTTTTGATTTCCGTTATGATTTCAAAATACACCCAAAAATGTAGAAAAGCCATGCAAAAGATTCTTTTCCGTCTGGTAACTGGCCTAATGCCTCACTAAAAATTTAAAATTTCTTTTTAATCATCAGAGAAAAAGTTTTTCATAAAATTACCATTCCTTGATCATTATCTCTGTAGAATATATTTTTCATGTTTTATTTTCTTGTTTTGTAAAATATGCAGTCAAAGTACAAGAACTGTTTCTAAAACACCTTGTATAGTGTTTAATTTTAATTACGATTTCAAATAAATACGATTTATTAGGATATCAAGATGTTTAAAAGAAATTGGTACCTGAGGTTTCACCAAGAAAGTATGGAATATTTTCCATTGTTTGCTATTTTACTATTTTTTATTTTTAATGGGGCGCCTTTAGGTTTATATCTCAGAGCCCGGCTCCAATGAATTAATTTATGCAAGACGTGTTCTGTATGCTATACATAACAAAGTTTACCACTTAAAAATTGCCACTTTTTACTTAAGGAGTGATTCTCACCCATTCTAGGGGGTGGGAAAATAAAAAACTTATCACTGAATCTGATGGAGAATCAAATTTTAAGCAAGGAAGATTAATGGCAGAAAAAGATGTTATATTTGTCTTTTAAAAAATCTCGAGTCACTCATCGTTTTATTAATGACTTCATTTTTAAAACTATAGGAACAGATAAAAAAAATATTTTAATAGGAATTTCAAGACCTTCAATTTCTATCATATAAATTTAAAAAGCTTGACTTGTTGTTTTTAAGATAATGTTTATAGGTTATTATTATGTCATATAGAAAGAAATTAAGATGTTCAAGGGTTTTGCATAAATCGTTCAATTGGTCATTTAAAATGAGAAAACCGCGGAGTGCTATTAAATTAGAGGGTACAAATTGGAGATAAGGATGAAAATGCAACCCTTTCAGTTTTTTTAATTTAACTCAAAAACTAAGCAAAATTCAGGTATAGTTAATAGGAGATTTTTTGTAGAGAATCAAATTTCCCATCGAAATGGCTTATTTAAAAAAATGAAAACAATTTTTTGTGCGAAAAGTATCCAAAAACAACAGTTAAAAAAAGCAAAAAAATCCAATTTTTTGGTTTTGTTTTACTTTTTTCCCCTATAACTTTTTTTTGAGCAGAGATAGATATAGGCATTGCTATGTAGAAAAAAGGTGATGAAATTTCCTTTAAAATGGTGGTCTCAAAAAATTTTTTCAACGAAAATTTACTAAGGTGTAGTTGCTAAACTTAGCCATTTTTTTCCAATTTTATCGTGTTTACCTTGATATTGTTTTAAGTCTTATTTTTAATAACAAAATTGATTTATAGTCAATAAAACAATGTACTTCAAGTTAATTTGTTAAAAATGAATAATTATTTTCACAAATGTATAAAACTGTGATGGTTTTTAAACAATTTGACAATTAATTATACTAAAATATTGATTTTTTATCTATCTGATATACAGAGATTTGCCCTTTTTTTCCAATAAAAATATTATAATTTTAGTAAATTTGAGGATTTTATTCAATGAAACACTTATTCAGGTAAGAATATTTTATTAAACTATTTGCAAATTATAAACATTTCATTCCATCTCCATCTCTTCAATAACATTTTCAAATTGAATATCAATAACTTCATCCACGTCTTCAAGGACATCCTCCTCTGCAATCTCTGCTTCTTGTATAGCAATTGACGCCCATACATTCTTTGCATAACCTAGAACAAGTTAGTCCTGCAACCACAGCCTCCGTGACAACCTGTGGTACATCTGCAAGCCATTTTTTGAGCAAAATCACCGGTGCAAGAGGTTCATTCGTAGAACTAGCTATCAATCCAAATTTTGATTTTGTTCCAACCCCAGTGAAGAGGGTTTAAATGTTTACCATTCCACTGCTGTATTTGAAAATATGTCCTTAATCCGTGCTGTTTAGCATCATGCGTTGGCGGTAATTGGGTCAGAGAAAGACTGCTACAAAGGGTCTTATTCAACTTTGCCCCATACAAAGAGGCTGCAATAAATTCTGATGAGAACCTATGTCTATTTCAGTTGCATTGTTGCATAAAAATGTGTCCATATATGATTTTAATTGCACAATACTTTTATTTATAAATTTTGTAATTTTTTTACCAATGTTCAAAAATGCAGACGTAGTATCGCAGCCACTAAACGCATGTATAAACCCCAGATATTGTTGTTGTTATTGTTGCGGAAAATTAAAACTGTTCCGATCATACAATTTTGCTGTTATTTTTCCTACACTCGGTTTCGAAAGATACACATTTTGATATTGCTCTGGTTAAGATAGATAGAAAAGCAATATTTGAGAATAATTTATTGTTATTTCTCCGCAGCTTTATACATTTGTGAAAATAATTATTCATTATTAACACATTAACTTGAAGTACATTGTTTATATTGACTAAAAATCAATTTTGTTATAAAAAATAAGCTTTAAAACAATATCAAGGTAAACGCGATAAAAATTGCAAAAAATGACTTAAATTTGAGCAATTATGTCAATTTTCATCGAAAAAACTTTTTGAAACCGCCATTTTAAAAGAAATTTCATCAAATTTTTTTTCTACAAAGCAATGCCTTATCTATCTCTGTTCAAAAAAAAATTATAGGTAAAAAAGTAAAAAAAAACAAGTTGGATTTTTGCTTTTTTTGAATTTTTTTTTTGTTTTTTATATGGGAAATTTGATTCTCTACAAACAGTTTCCTATTAACTATACCTGAATTTTGCTTCTTTTCAAGTTATATTTAAAATACTAAAAGGGTTGCATTTTCACCCCTATCTCCAATTTGCACCCTCTAATTCAATAGCACTTCGCGCTTTTCTCATCTTAAATGACCAATTGAACGATTTATGCATAAAAACCCTTGAACGTCTTAGTTCCTTATTTCCCTGTTTTTTTATGACGTAATCAATAACCTATTAATCATTGTACAGATAACTCGTTTAAAAATGGGGCACCTTTATAAAACTTTCATTTATCTCGATTTACAATTCTGCTCTCATTATATTGAAAGAAAAAATAATTATAATATTTGTGACTTTATAAATTTTTCTTTTGTGATATACCTCTCTTTCATTCAAAATAACATTTGAGTTGTTTACAAATAACCATATTAAAGGGTAAAAAGTATCTTAAAATTTGATTCTCTATCAGATTAAGTTTGTTATTTTCTATCCACTGTCTCCCAAGTAAAAAACGGCTATGTTTAAGTGGTAAACTTTTTTATAATGGATTTCAACTAAACAATGCCGAGGTTTATCGGTTTTACGTTGTAACTGCACTCCACTATTTATTGTAGATTATTTTCGTTAAGAGACTAGCAAACAAAAACTCTAAATTTGTCAGTCAGACAGTGATTTGTTTTATTTATAACCATTTTTTGGTGGCCTTTAACAGAATTGAACAGTTTGCTTTTTATTTTCAGATACCAAATGTCACCAGTTATATTAAAAATGTAGGCAGGTTAGGTCAGCACCCCTATCACATTTTGTTGTATTTATTTTTCGGTGAAATTACAAACTTGTAAGTGCTCCAGTGATTCAGCAGTAGCGATTCTTCTAGTGCAATTCTAGACTGTTATAAGGCAGCCGTCAAATAAAAGACGTTTTTGTAGATATTTTGACCTTTTTGCTGCTGTTGATCAAAACACCATGAGAACGTTTAACTGTCGGGGGTGAATTTTACTTGATTTTTGCAAAGCATACTGAGTTTCACCATTATTGCCATATTAAATTTTACTTTTAAGAAATTAGCAATAATATTTATTTAGACGTGTATAAAATGTAGGACCGGTGTATTTTTTGTAAAGTCATTAGGGTCGTCTACTTCGGGACCACTCTGGAACTTTCAATTTCATGTTGGTCTGGCAAATTCAAAATATTTACGGTGGTCCTCTATTTCGCAGCTTCATGTTTTTGGTAACGTTACGAAAAGTAAAATTCACTTTCCTCTTACTACTTTTTCAAAATGTACATTGTTTCCCAAAATAATGTCAAAAATAATTAGTCCGTTAATATCGAAAGTACTGCTAAGCAGATTTTATTTTTGTTCTGTAAATATTATCGTTAGTTATAATAAATTAAAATAATTATTTTTCGATAATTTTATTTATTTCCTCAATTTCCCACCCATCAGTGCCAATTTTAAAAAGTGTGACAAAGTTCACTAGTTTTTTGCTTTTTATTTTTATTTATTTATTTTTATATCCATTCAACATAACTTTATTCGATAGTAACGATGTATGCAGAACCTTCCCAGTACCTGTTCCGAAGCCAACCAGACATCCACGTCGCAATGTATTCTGGAACTAGAAGAGTTCAGCAGTGCAGACCTGGTTTGGTAAAAACAAATGTCAGAGTGGCAAATTAAAAAGATATTAACGTTTAAGAATTCCAAAAAGGATGAAAACAAAATTTAAAACAAATGAAAGTAGGTACACACTAAATGAACTTTGGTAGTTGACACAGGAAAGAAGAAAAACTAGTTTGAGACAACCAACGTGACTGCATCGTAGCTGTCTAATTTGTCAATTTCAAACACTGATTTGAAATAAAGTTTTGACTATAATAAAGTTCTGAAGAGAAAATTTTAAAAAGTACTAAAACAAAATTATATAAATATGAACGAAAAGAGGGGTAGAAAAGAGTTAAACATATAAGGGTCATTGATGGTAGAGGGAGGAGCTTATTAGAGTATAGAGTATGTGTTCAAGGATGCACTGATCTGTACATTTGAAGGACTTTGACTGGGCAAATAATGATATTGTCAACAACTATGTTTTTCAGGCTGTTATTTGCGAAAGCTTTATTTTTATTGATATGGTCCCACCATTATATTTAAAATTCGTGTAATTGATCATGATGTGCTTCCACCGCATCCACCTGATTTGAATTCCGTTGAGCGTGTATGGCATTTATTGAGTTGGACTCTTCAAAACCATCAACTAGCATTAAAAACTGTCAGATATTCTTCTCATTTTATGATCACAAATCCCAGAAAAGGTGATCGACTGCATCATTACAAGCAATGCCGGACACACGCTGATTAACTAAATAACGAGGCCAGAATACAAGGTGATGAAATGTGCTACTACTAAATCCGAAAAAAACTGTAATAGTACAATTGCAAATACATGCAGCAGGGCAAACTTATCAATAAGTCTCTTAGTGAGATTACAAAACAGAACCATGTGTTGCCGAGCTTACAAGAACAAGATTGCTTGGAGTTGAGGTCGACAACCATTTTACCTGAAATCACGACTTAAACAATGTAGCAGGTAAACTTAAATGAGTTCACTATGCAATTTCTATATTAAACTCGTTAAATTTACATTCTGTTCTATGTGAGTGTACACAGTCATTTAAATTATACTGTAATTGCATGGGGTTTCTCAAGTGAAACAAATAGATTATTTATCCTTCAAAAAAGAATTGTAAGATTAATAGCTGATGCTAAATATCTAGAACATTGTTCACCGTTATTCAAAAAGCTGGGAATAATGTCAGTTTAATCCTTATATCTATACATCTTTGTAAAAATGAATAACCAATATTTTTTAACACATGGAATGTTTAATGACATCACAGCAACAAAGTATGTAAATCGTTTGAGTGTGCCTAAACATCGAACTGCCTTGTTCTATATAGCTAAAATCAACCACTTTTTCTCATATCTGCATAATATTCAAAACCAAATAGTTTAAAAAAGAGTTGAAGTTGTATTTCACCAACCATGTCTACTATTCTACCGACAAATTTATTTCAATAATAGAATTTTAAGCTTGTTATTCATTATATTAGTATATGTTTATTTGTTCGCTCATTATCTTAAATGTGTTATACTTACTGTCTGTAATGTTATTTACATGCTGTATTGACAATACCTGATGTAAGAGTCAAAAAGTAAATAAAGATTATTATTATTAATACGAAAAAGGCAACAAGAACACCCTGTATTGAATGCTAAATTTACATTTCTAGATATTTTTTGTTCCCATATCCAAATTTTATAGTTTCTGATACATCATCATCAACTCAATATGTACACTTGCACAAGTAATTTGAGTTTGAAAGTCATTTTTTAGTAGTATCGGTCAAACTGGAAATTAAATTTTCATGGTCTCATCAAGTTTTAATCGCCAAAATTTTCATATATTTTTTTTTTCTTTTAATTCGCTAATGGGATAGTTTATGATCAATATAACATTTTCAATCGTCATTTTCTCGAGAATTCTCAAAGATAGATAGGGTGTCCTACATAGGTACTTTGTACTTAGAATTTCCTAGGCAATCTAGATTTTGAATAATATAGAGATGGTCCATTTAAAAATAGCAGCACAATAGTTTGCGGTTAAACCGGAAACAAAAATCAAACTTTAGAGCAATCTAATCAAAATATGTACCTGGTTCAATCGTACAACCTCCCAAAATGTGAAATCGATATTTTTTTTTTTTACAAGAAAGTTATAAGCTGGCTAGTAGTATCGTAGGCAGCCCTGTATATAGATATGCTAAATGTATATGAAATATAGCAAACGTAGGACGCTCTAGCAGATCATGAAATAATCATAGTTTTGACCACTTTCTGTTCAAAAATTTTATGCGAAAATGTGTGAAAAGAAAACAAATTTATTGTTAAATTCCAAAGTCTGTCGTTTCTTTTTAACATCGGCCAAAGAATTGGTTAGATTCTACCACTGGCTAGCTTTCTCTGAAAAAAAAATTGTTGAGCAATCCATACAAATGTGCCTACTACAGGGTGTTCTGCATTTGATATATATCGTTTACGTTTTATACTGTCAATGGTTCTGTACGGTGTATATATAATTCTCATACAACATACCTCCTTTTTTTTTAAACAATTTTGGGAAAAATTAGTTCTTGCTAACTTTTCAAAATAATCACTAAATGATTTTTTCTGGAAATTTCTTCGACATTTCAATTTTCAGGCACATGAAGGAAAAAAATTGCCCCATTTATGAAAATGTTTAAGCTTTAAAGTCAAAATGCACAACTGTGGTTCCCTTCTCCCTTTACGTTGTTAAAAAGAATGTGATCAGTAAAAACATTCCTTCTATTGGCTAAAAATAAAGAATGACACTGTCTAAGCCAATATGAGATTTATTTCCCCATATACCCAGTACCTCATCATATTTTCAAATAAACTCGCAAAAAAAAAAAAAATCACAAAAATGTTAATTTATTTATTAAAGTAGTTATAAACTTAGGCAATAAACTCATACGGTATAGGTGCAAGTTGCATCGCTGGCGTCTTTCCACTAACAATGTGTGCTGGCCTAGGTTGAGCTGGTTGCCTTTTAAGTTCTACCTTGATGTTCTTCTCTTTAGCTTCTTTGCGAAGTTTTTCATTTGATTTCACACGTTGCAAAAAATCCTCGCGGCATTTGGAATGAGTTACGTGTTCAATACGGATATTGATCCTCTTGGGGATAATTTTACCTCGTACTCTTTTGTTTACGATAACACCCAAAGCGTGTGCTGTCACGTTGAATACACGGCCAGTTTTACCGTGGTAAATTTTGTAGGGCATACCTTTCTGAACGGCACCATTACCTTTAATGTCAACTATATCTCCGACTTTGTAAACTTTCATGTATGTGGAAAGAGGGATAACTCCATGTTTCCCAAATTTGCGAGAGAACAAATCTCTCGTTCCTCTACGGTACCCCTTTGAATTCGTCATTTTTCAGACCTACAACAAAAACATGTTATCAATGTAAGGTTAGAAACCACATGGTCTGTAAAAAGTAACTTTTAATACAAACTTCTTGATGCAAAACTTAATTACAATATGCAGTGTTCCAAGCACTATATCTTAATATACCTTTCAAAAAGAATTCTAATAAAAAATCATAAATTTTGATATAACCTACCTTTCCACGAAATCACGAAGAGACAGAAAGGAAACGGAAAAGCGAAATGGCCGACAGATCTGTTACTTTTTGAGGTTATCTCTGTCTAACATGGAAAAGATCGTGTATATCTGTCCTTAATGGTAAAAAAGGAATTTTCGGTGGATAATGTCTGATAAAGTAGAGTTCTCCTCTCATTAATTTCGTAGCAGTGTTGCCAATAGTAGTCCAAAATGCAGCCCGGTTTGACAGAATACAGCCGACGTTCTATGAACGTAAACAAGTTTCTATAATTATTTTTGTTGGATTATAAAAATATAAAGTAAGACAATTATAAAACAAGAATAAAATAAGATATTTTATTTGCTAAATACCAAAATGGACAAAAGTAAATTTAGATTAATGGAAGATGAAATGAGCAGGTATGTTAAATATATTAAATAAAACAATTTCCCAATGTACAAATTTAAACAGATTATTTTATATTGATGTAAGAATCATTCACTATTACACATTTTCAGGTTTGAGGCCGAAATATCCGGTCAACAGGCCATGGTAAACGGATATGGGCCTACCTTTTCGATACCAGGATTTGGTAATATTCCTCCGCCTCCAACTCCACCAATATTAATCCCACACCAAATTAGTAGAGCAGCTAAACGATACGAGAATGCCTATTCATCACAACCTGTCATTACAGCTCAGCCAGCCGTCGTCTCGGCTAAACCAACATTATATGCACCTCCAAAAATAACCACCACGCAACCCTCTAATACTCAGTCGTCTGTCGATTTCATGGCACTTCAGTCAGAAGTGGAGAAGAAATTGAAAAAGTTGAAAAACGAAAAAGTTAGCGCTGAGCTTGCAATATCACAAGGTATTATTTTATTGCTTATATAGATAGGTATAGTATTGAATTAATTCTTTTACTCTTATACATATATCACTTTCACTATTAATTAATTTGTAAATAATTTTAGGTAAGGCTAGCAGTGCATTACAATCATTTGGACCTGAAGATTATAAAAGAAAAGGTAGTAAAAATAGGAAGTTGATGCGCACGGCTGGGGGGCAAACTTGGGAAGATCAATCTTTGGCTGACTGGCAAGATGATGACTTTCGAATTTTTTGTGGTGATTTGGGAAATGATGTTACTGATGAGCTTCTTACAAGAACTTTTAATAAATTTCCCTCCTTTCAAAAGGCTAAAGTTATAAGAGATAAACGTACAAATAAAAGTAAAGGATATGGGTTTGTTAGTTTCAAAGATCCAGCAGATTTTACTAAAGCAATGAAGGAAATGAATGGCAAGTTCTATTTAAAAATTTTAAATTTATGTTATCTGATATATCATATTTTGTATCTTCAGGTAGGTACGTGGGAAGTAGACCGATAAAATTGAGGAAAAGTTCTTGGAGAAACAGATGCATAGATGTGGTAAAGAAAAAGGAGAAAGAAAAGGCAGCATTGTTAAACCTGCTTACTTCAGGATCTAATAGATAATTATAATTGTAACAGCTTTGTATATAACTAATTTTTATATTAAATGATTAAGATATTGTTTACTGTGTTTGTGTGATATTTCTTTCTTTTATTTTGAATTAAAATTCAATTCATTGTGGTTGAAAAATCAACCCATTAAAGAGTAATAAACATTCCATGACTATGTCATGGTGGGGTGGAACACTGAATTAATCTATAGTGATGCTAACAGTTCTTAGTGAGTGACAACTACTCCGGTACGTAAAAAACATTGATAGCCTACTCACTGAATTTCACTTGTACCACAGAAGACTGCAATAGTTCTAACAGAGACAACGTTCTAGTCTTGTGGTTTTACTTCAAATTTTCGCGCCAGAAGCTCATATGAGGCAAGTTACCAACATTGGAGAATGAAAAGACCATTTTGTTCTAACCTACATATTTCATAAATATCGAAAACATTATGAATATCTTTAGAAGAATAATATCTAAACCTATAAAATTAAAAACGTATTTAAGTTTAAATAGATATACCAGCGGCAGTTTATATGAGCCCGATTATTTAGAGGTTAGTTATAGATCCTCAATTTTTTTTCTCTAAAACTTATCTTTTAGGGAATGAAATCTAATGTTCCTCTCTATGATACTTTAAACATTAATATAAGAGGATATGACTACCCTATATTAGAAAATTACCAAAAGTTTTTACACAATATCATTAAGAACATGGATATTAACGTGGAAGAGTGCTGGGCTATGCCGGCACAACATATGCAAATATCTACGTACAAACCAAACAGCGAGATTGTTAACGCTCAGTATAATATGAAGATCTACGAAAGAATTGTTCAAGTTACTGATGTTTCATCATTACAGGTAGAATCATATTAAATAACGGTGAATGTTCTTTGTATTGCGATATTGTTGCAAAATAATATAAATGTGTTTCTTTCCAATGTAGCTTCCTGTGGTTTTAAGAGCAATAGAAGCAAGTCTGCCCGCTGGTGTAACCGTAGAAATTCGCCCTCATGAAGAGTCCGATGAAGAAAACCGTTACATACCAGATAGTGAACTCAACGCTTTAAAACAAGAGCTGGACGATTTAGGTGGACCCTCTAAAGTCAAAAAATAGAGTGAATAACCCCAAGGAAAATTACCCCAAGAGACGTTAATTTCACTGCTCGAGCAAACCTGTAATATCAGACATGTAAATATATTTAAAAACGAGAAACCCATTTGGGATAATAACACAATGAAGTCAAAATATAAAAAAATGTTCTTAAATGTCTTAAATCCATATACAGGGCGTTCTCGAATATACGGTACTAAACTAAACGGGTGTAACTTCATAACCAAATTGATCCATTGATCTAAGATTTGCAATTAGTCATTTATTAATAAAACAGGACTTTATAACTATTTTTGATTTATAATACTTTAATGGACCATATAATTTTTTTTTGTAGTCATTTTTAATGCAAACGATAAATTTTGCTGACAAAAAGATTAATTAGTATTATTTTCCATGGCATATTTTTTTAAACATTAGAATTATATTATATAAATAAAAAAATATGTAGGTACGGTTATCTGTCAATAGCCGAGTGGGTTAAGGTGCGAGGTGGCAATCGCGATTAATCACACGGACATCGCACCACCGGGTTCGAATTCTGGCTCTGGCACTGTCGGAGGAAATGGTTGTATGTCCGCGTTTTTTCAATGTGTAACTCCCTTCCGCACAAGCCCTGGCTTCTGAAATTGGGGGTTGTCTAATTTCTGTGGTGTTTATATTTATCAAATTTCGTCCCGTCTTTTAACTGCCACGATGCTTTGTGTCCACGGATGTCTGACTGGTTCCAGATTGGGTGTGTACAACAGTTAAATAAGGCAGGGTAAACTGCATCTCCCCTAATATCCTGAATTCTATCCTCACTGTGGCAATAAGATTTTTTCAGAAGACAAAATATCTGTGACAATAGGAAGTGCCCGTTGTATCCAAAAGTCCAGCCTCCTCCTGTCCAAAGTCTCTGTAGGAATCCAGAAATACTTTTCGATAGATATAAATAAAAAAAATTAAGGTTTTATGCTTTATTAATAGCTGTGTCTAAAATTAAGTATAAATAAATAGTCATGATGTATTTGTAGTAAATAAACATATATTTTATGTTAAATAAAAAAATAACAAACCTAACCAAACACAAGTTCAGGTTTATTTGGGGCACAATCATAATTTACATGTTAAGCTATCTGTCTAAATGGTGCTTCTAGTGTATTTTTACTTGGAATTTGGAATACAAAACATTCCCTTACAATGTATATGTACAAATATAAACAGAAGGATAAAAATATGTATCAAAAGGAATGTAATATTCTATTCATTTTTCACGGGTTGCATGAAATATTGATAAATAATAACTTATTGCTGTCATCAAAACATTTAATTGCGGAGTCCGCAGAAAAAACTTAATCATGTCTTGTCACATTCTCGTTGAGCTAGATCCAGTGAGTCCTAAGAGCAGCCAATTTTTATGCCGATTGTTGCAGGAAACGTTTTAATTTGTCGATAATATTTGTTAGTTTTGTTTTCCCTTAATAGGTTTGTTCCAGCAGAGACATATTCAAGCACTCCTCAGTTTCACGGAGATTTAAAATAGTTTGAGAAATTAACATGAATTATGTGTTCATGAATTTTGCCACTGATTATGCCCACTCCAACATGAGCCTAATAATTCAATAATGCAATTGAAAACTTCGAAGATATAGAAATAGGAGTCTCAACTTTGACCAAATTTTGTATTAAAAAAAATGTGATTTTCTGCTGGAACAAACCAAATAGCAAAAGAAAAAAACCCATTTCCTTAAATGCTATGTCTCAGTTTTTTACTGCTTCATGTGACAAATTTGAAATCTTAAAAATGTTTTCCCTTGCTGTTGCCCAGCAACAAACGATTAGACAACTTTCGATACGAAGGTCCATAATTAAAAAAAAAAAAAGTAACAGAAGTCTATAATAAAACTGTTCTATGCAGGTGTCGTTAAAGCTTCCACTGTTCTAATACCAATAAATAATAAAAATATTACACGAAAGTAATTATTTTAACTTAAATCACAAATGCAAAATATTTTTGCTTTGTGTACAGAAATATACAACTCCTTTGCTATGGACTACTACATTATTCAACAGAGTTTCCTAAAATGTCAAGACAAGGTTTGCAAACAGGTACTGGCTTCTGTGAGACGTGCCCCGGCAGGGCAACTTGTTTAGCAATACATCTTTGGCAGAATATGTCGCCACATTTTCTACAGTGGCTCTGAAAAATAAGGAACAGCATTAGTCTACAATAGCTAAAAAAAGTTATTTAAAGGGGTTGCAAACCGTACAGTTAAATACCTACTATAATACATCAATTAAAAAGATAATTTAACTGAAAATAGGACCATTTTATTTGAAAAAATCGAATTACAGCATTATTCAAATGATGCGACATTTTGTCTCAACAGTACTGTAAATAGACAAAGTCTATAGTCTAAAGAAAATGCCTTAACTGGTCAGCGTTATTTTGCAAGTAGAAGTGCTGCCACAATTGGCCATTTTATTAACAAATGAAGTCAATTCAGAGTTCTCAGACCAGTCAACAAGACAGAGCACCATCACATTACTTTCAGGCAGTATGTGATTACCTGGACATTGTGTCTGGAGCGATTCGATGGCAGTGAGTAATGGAATGGCCAGCAAGAGCACCGGATTTGACTCCACTAGACTATTTTTTGTGGGATTACTTGAAAAGTAAAGTTTATATCAGAAAATCAGACAACAATGAAGAAGTAAAAACAAGAATTAGAGAAGAAATTCGGTTTATACAACCCACAACAATAAATAAATTTTTAGATGAACTGTCATTTAGAATAGAATATTGTCTCCAAGTAAATGGCTAGCAGTTAGAACGTTTAATTTAAACTTTTTTAAATATCAGTTACAAGGCATCTGTGTCATGTTTGTAAATCATTTTCATTTCCTAAAAATATACCAAAATATTCCAAAAATTATTGTTCAACCATATGATGTAGGAATGAAAAACCAACATTTTTGTATCTATGGCTATTTGTAACTATTTTCGATTTATTGAGCAATACGTATAAAATTGAAGAATGTACTTTAAAGATAAAAAATATTTTTAAAAAAAGCTTATTTTTTTTTTTATGATCGCGAGATTTTCCTGTGTAAAGGAGATTGCTAGCGACAAGCTTTTATATCATAAAAAAAATTATATAATGTAACAAAATGATGGGTCTTCAAAGTTTATTTTCTACTTTTTAGAGCATTTAAATAAAAGCTTTTTTTTGAATATTTTTTTATATAATTTAATTTTTTACTTTTTAGTCTTTTGATATGCTGTAATCCCCAGATATCGATTTTGAGACGGATCGGATCATAAACGTAAAGCCGTCTTGAACTAAATTTTTTACTAGAAATTAGTAATCCGCAACCCCGAAAACACCTAGATATCGATATGGCCCTAAATGACAAAAGTCGTCAGCCATATTGGCGCCGCCATTTTGAATTTCTAAATTTTTACCAAGAATTCATAATTGGCGATCTCGAAAATCCCCAGATATCGATTTTGAGTCAAATCGGATCATAAAACGTAAAGTCATCCGCCATCTTGTTTCTCTCTTATATAGAAATGTTAAAGTGTATTGTCACCGGACTTATACAAGTGTGCAAAATTTGAAAGCTCTAGCTTAATTAGAACTAATCGAAATTTCGATTGCAAGATTTGACCTAAACAAACTAACAAACAAACAAACGTTGCAAGTTAAATAAAAGCTTTTAAAAATTTGAGGTTTTCTGGAATAATTGAACAGAAAAAATTGTAACAAGCATTTCACATGTGACTCATTTTGATTAACACACATCCTCTGGTCTTTGAAATGAAGTTTCTACTGTTTTTAAAATTGCCGGTGTGCAGTTATCATTCTTTCCTTCATATTTTGGATTGTAGAACAGTAGAAAATTCATTTCAAAAACGTATAGAGATGAGTGTCAATCAAATTAGGCAACATGTGTGTGTTTAATTACTTGAGAAAACCTCTAATTTTTTAAGTTTATTATATAACTTGTACAATCATTTTATTACAATGTCCCTAAAAGAAGGGAAATGTTGTCGCTCTTAGCATCAATGTAATGTTACGTGTTTACAGTCTTCAGTAAACACTCTGTGGGTTCAAATAACAGTAATGTTGTAATTGTAACCTCAATGAGGAAGATGCATGAATTTTAAAAATGCTTAATTTTATTATTTTTCCATAATATGTACTATATAAGTTGATAATATAATGAAAGAAACTCATAGAAAAATTTCGCTTCGTAAATAGTCCACATTCAAATTTGAACTTTTGTGTAAATGAAACCATATGACTGAACACGCTATGATATTGCTTTGACATCACTAATTTCACTTGAATTTACTAATTTACGTTGCTACTCTTAATCTTGTTGTTATTTATTGGTTAATGTAACGAATAATGATTTCATAACATCCCTAATGTATTGATCTATAACCACAGCATTCTTTTTAGATGTTTCAACATTTTAACAATAATGGCGTGACGCTACCGGTTACGATTGGCGTCATTTGTTAGGGATAGAGCGTTTTAATGGTTTAAAATTCTCAGCCGAAATAAATATTTTTTCACTCTCAATTTTAACAAAAAAAAAAAAAAGAAAAATTACGAGGAAGCATATTTCTCTGTGTCTATCTATCTGTGATATAAAAAAAAATCATGCAACTTCCTCATTACGATCTGGTCTGTCATGGTATTTACAACATGTCAGCGTATTTTTTCTAGAAGTAAATTAATTTATATTTATTTTCTATGGTGTACTTTAACAAAATTAGTGTGGGGGTTCATTGTGTGCTGTGTATTTTAAATTGGACGCAGACACGGTATGAAATTTCCAGTCACGGAAAGACGACCAATATCGTGTGCTACATTCATGTTAAATATTCTCAGCACATTTGAAGGTATACGGAATATAAGTCCATTCGAATGTAGCGGCACATTGAATAGTTTAAAACTTCCACAAATAATGAAGAAAAGTAACAAAAAGACTTACCTTTTTACTAAGATGATCTAACGCCGAAGAACAACTGCATTCGGTTGCGTGCCTCAAAGGTTTCCAATTTATCGCAACCGAATCCAATTCTTTTGCTATATCATCCATTTTTGTCATATCTTGCACTGAACACATGTCATTACCGCTGCTCTTGACTTCTGCTTTCAAAGGATGGTCATGGTCAGCTGGTTCTAGTTCTCTTCCAGTTGTTTTTTCATATTGCAATTTGTTGTCTAAATATACATTGTTGCAAAGTTGCTCCCTCTTTGGTTTAGTTTTCTTCTTTTCTACTGTCCGTGATAGCAGAGATTTCATCGACGATATTCTCTGCAAAGACAGTTAGGGTTTTACCTCTTTTTGAGCTTACAATCAACTAAATTTAATTAATATAAGGAAATACTTACTTTTGATAAATATTTGACATGTTCATCTAATGAGAAAGAATGGTCCGAGGTGGCACGCAATAAATCAGCCTGAGGTTCCCTTGGATGCACACCGCTTTCAAATCGACAGTACATACCTCTCCAGAATCTAACAAAAGTTAATCGAATTATTTTTAGGCAACATTTGATTATAACAGACATTTGCTTGTGAATGATTCTCCCCAGGTCTTACCTTATATTTTGTGGTAACAAGTTCGGTTCTAAAACTTCCGGAGATTCCTCAGGGGTGTATAGAGGGTTCAAGTAGTCATTTAGATGATTTGCCATATATCCCCAGAGAGAATAGGTTTTTTCTGATAATCTGGGTCCAACATAAAATCATAAAATTTTATCATAAAAAAAAGATACGCTTAGTCGCATTGCGCTTACCTTAAATCAAGTCTGTCTTTCTCACAATTGCCGATAAAAGTACCGAACTGGCAAGAATGTATATGGTCATGTATCGTGAACAGGAACGTCTCGTTAAACTGGAATGATAAGGGGAACTGTTGCGTCAACTGCCATGTAGCATCTAACAGTTGAGTAAAAATAGGAGACACTTCTTTAGTATCGGTCTGGATATGGCCACATCGCTCAGAAAACTTATGGCCAAACGCCAACCAGTCTTTTTCAATCAATGTCTGAAATATAAAATGCAAATGAACGTTTGAATCATACAAAATACAGCCAACAGAAAATAATCATTTGTATAGAGGAATGTCATTTTTATGAATAACAAGACGCAGGTCCCAGGACCCTGTGTGCTGAAGAGTGACGGATCTTGATTTTGTGGGGCCTCAGGTGCAACCTGATCTGGAGGCCCCCTATTGACCCTACTAAGAATGAGATGATTCACTAAAATGAACAATGCAGAAAATCATAACGTTTTTTTTTAATTTCAAAGAAAACAGAAACATTCCCATTTAAAACAAAAAATCACATTCTCAGGTAAAAAAATCACAGTAAAATTCTGCAACATATTTTTGGTAATTTAATATTACTAATTAATAAAGATGAACTTTAAACGAGTGGTGGTCATTTAAAGCGGAACTTTTCTTGCCTTCATTCTTGCGAACTTATCAATAATAACAATTGAACAAAGATGAAGTAGTGAAATTCTGTATCTTGCTTAGGATTGTCATAGTTCACTTGACTATTTAGTACATTTCGGTATCTTTGGGATAGCGACATGTAAAACAGTCAGCAGGCATCATCTAGCGGTCCAGTGTCTGTTGCAATCGAAAAATAAATAACATAGACTTAGCATAGTTCAAATGTGCTTTTAGAGGGTGGAATATTAAAACATAATATTTTTAGTCGTAAACTCTTCTATTAAATCCTTATTTTACTATAAGGAATGTAACCAGACTGCAACCAACAGCTACTCTCCGGGCTATGTGCTCCGCCGAGCGCTGAATTACAAGTTACAAGCCTGGCGCGTTAAGTGTAATTATTACCATCAAAATGCTAATGCTTCGATTGTGCCAGGCTTGTAACTTGTAATTCAGCGCTCGGCGGGGCACATAGCCCAGAGAGTAGCTGTTGGTTGCAGTCTGGTTACGTTCCTTATAGTAAAATAAGGATTTTATAGAGGAGTTTGCGACTAAAAATATTATACTTTAGGATTGTTATGTTCCAAATAATCATTGCACAAATAACATTGACATTCTGCTTCGATGGTAATGCTTATATGGTTTATGAATAGCATCACGCTTAAAAGCTTCTCAGATCTCACAACATTCCTCCCAATGTCAAATTTTACCTTGCATCGTGAATATGTAGGTCAAAATTACCTTTTAAGAATGCTCTTACCCATATATCGGATATCCCTTCACCACCGAAACAAAAGTATATCATACAATTTATTGTAACTCTTGACCGTTCTTAAGTAAAAATAGATAAATTACTTACCTGGTATCCTGAAATAGTCCTATAAAACGGATCTAACAATAACGAGGACAGAGAACAAACTTGAGCAGTTCGATCCCACCCATCGGAGCAGTGGACTACCACACTTATACCTTCCACTAGTGCTTCTGCTATAAACTGAGACGTATCGAGGATAGATTTAATATGCCGTAACCAACCACTGGATTCCAAGCCGCTTAGAAAGCTGTTCATCGTTGGATTTCTCTGTTCGCAGGCTGTAGTAAAAACAATAATTAATAATAAACAAAATAAAAATCATGTATGTATAGTATTTGTGTATCACTATATGGAAAGGATCCAAATCCCAAGATGAAAGCATTGCTTGCAATCAGTGGAAAGGATACTTGCACTTTACAACAACAAATTATTTATATGTTCATTCTTTGATATAACATCACTTGTGTCATCAGCAAACAGGATAAAACCAGCACAAGGGGTGATATGTGGCAATTAGTTTACATAAATAAGGAAAATTAATGGTCCCAGTACCGAACCTTGAGGCACTCCTGTAGTAGCACGCAATTAAGATTTATTATTACCTATAGGCAATAATGCTACAAACAAATTAATTGAAAATATAAATACCAGTTTTGAAGAGGGAGACTTTGTTTACACACAATATTTTGGTTTAACTAAAACTTTTGACTGTGTGTCACATACAATCTTAATAGAAAAGTTAGTTTTAAATTTGTATCTATAGATACATAAAATTATACTGCTGTTACTAGTTTTGTAAAAAACTAACTTTCTATTAAGCTTGTATGTGACACATGGTCAAAGGTGTGAGTTAAATCAAGATATTGTGCATAACCAAATTCTCTTTCCTCCCAACTGGTATTTTTAATTTCAATTAATCTATTTACAGCATGTTGTTGACATATTATTTCTAAAACGAAAGTGGTGTTTACTAATGAGAGTATGACTTCAAATCTGGGTGTTTTCCCACAATTCTGGAAATACAGCTTCGTAGGACCTATTTTCAAAAGTGGGGATGTAAATGATATTAAGAATTATAGAGGAATTTGTTTACAGTCATGTATACCAAAAATGCTAGATTATTTTGTCTCTCAACTGTTAACTTGGGAATTTAAGAATGTTATAGTTAATGAATAGCATGGGTTCCGTCAGGGTAAATCGACACTCACTAACTTACTCATTTATCAAAATGATATTCTTGATGCATTTGAAAAGACGTGTCAGGTTTATTCTATATCTAGTGACTTCTCAAAGGCATTTGATACCGTTAATCATAAACGTCTGATATCAAAATTAGGTTTTTTGGGAACTGGTGGCTCACTAGTTGCATGGATTGAAAGCTTTTTAACAGGACGGAATCAATGGGTAAAAATCAATAATTTCTTATATAATACCATTGAGGTTCACTGTGGTGTTCCTCAAGGTAGCCATTGTGGTCCCTTAATTTTCAATTTATTTATTAATCATATCGCTGGTTATATAACACATTCCAAGTTTCTGCTTTTTGCGGATTATTTAAAAATTTATTTAGAAATAAGCAATCAGTCTGACTGTTTGCTACTTCAGGAAGACTTGAATAGCTTCGTTATTTGGTGTGAACTAAACTGTATGAAATTGAATACCGACAAATGTTATTGTGTGAACTTTAATCGGTTATGCTCCTCGGTAGATTTGATTATACTTTAAATAATATTTCTCTAAAACTGGTTACTGAAATAAAAGATCTAGGCATTTTGTTTGATACAAAGCTATGTTTCATTAACCATATATCTATCATTACTAATAAGGCTAGTAAAACGCTTAGATTTATTTTTAGAATTGGGAAACATTTCTCAGCTCAAACTTTAAAAATTTTATACTGTGCATATGTTCGTTCACATTTAGAGTATGCTGCTGTGTTGTGGAGTCCATAACAATCATATTCAATCAATCGAATCAGTTCAGAATAGATTTGTGAGATGTATATCACATAAATTGCATTCAAATAGTAATAATCCATTCCTGTTGGATAATATCGAGGTATGTAACATTTTGAATATCAAATCTTTGAGTGGCAGGAAAACCCGAGATGATTTGTTATTTAAATTACTATCTGGCATTATCATCTGTCCTGAACTCTGAACTAACACCAGAGATAAGTCTCTTTTTTATATTAAATACCACTCTTCTAATTATGGCTTTCATCGGCCTATGACCAAAATGTTGCGGTCTGCTAATGGTGCCAATACTAAGCTAGATTTTTTTTAATCATACTCTTTGCAAAGTTTTAAATGAGTTATACAGAGCTTTCAACAATGATCACAGGACGCGTGATTTTTTAGTTAATCTTTTAGGCTTGTCATGTTTTAGCCATGTCAGAACCTTCCATACTAGGGATATTTTAAATCGTATGTATCTAAGGGTGCATTTTCAAGTATCTTTGCTGACGGTTTTTTTTCGACGAAGTTCCAGGAAATCTAGACGCAACGCACAGTTTAATTGGCTCTGAAGCTGAACACGCCCAGCGGAACCAATAAGGCAATGGTTTGACTACGCAGAATATTTCGCCCCGTACAGTCTTCTCGTAGGCATATCCTAACATTTAACTATTTATTTCAATCTGAAATGTCATATCATAGACGTAGTAGTAGTGTTTTGGTGGATATTGCATAATTATTAGTTCTTTTTCACGGGTTTTGAATGTTTTAATTATTATTTGAGTACTAATCAGTTCTTTTCAGAACTACATAATTTACATCAGTTATCTTCTGGTGAGTAATGATAAAGAGAAAAAGAATGTTAGACTAAGTAATGTTTTTTAAATTTTATTCTAGTCCTGTCTTGCCATGGTTTTTACGCCAGAGCAAGATGCCTTCATTTTGATGGCTCATTTTCGAAGTGGAACTCGCAACGAAGATGGATCATGGAAGTATTCATTGCAACCATGCATCGAACAATTTATGGAAAAATTTCCTGATGCAAATATTCCATATGACACATTTTCAAATCGTAAATATCTACTCGTTGATCGTTTTGCAAAGACACACTGCCTTGACAAGGGAAAATCCACTGGTAGGCCAACTGTTTTAACTGAAGTGGTTATGAACGACGTTCGAGAAAGAATGAATCAAAGCCTGACAAAATCCATACCAAAGTTGTCCGCTCAAATAGGTAGGTACTTTTACACTAAATTTTTTAATTACTGAATACGTTACATACCATTTAAATTTAGTTTCTTGAAAATATACAATATGAATTTCTTTGGTGAAAATTATTATCAACAACTAATAACGATACCTACTAAAACTCTTGTTTATATATAAAACCTGAATGCAAATGAAAAAATATATAAAACTGGGAATCGGTTCTCTTCAGATGTCTTAATATACCTAAACGACAATTCAACGAAATTTATTTTTTTTAGGTCTTTCAGTTGGAACAACCCATAAAGCACTCAAAAAACTCCATTTGCATCCATACAAGGTAACCGTTGTTCAAGAACTATTACCCCCTGATTTTGAAAGTCGAGTAAGATATTGTCGTTGGTTCAACGGAAATTTAAATAACAACGATGTATTGGATTTAACCTATTTTACTGATGAAGCATGGTTCCACTTAACAGGTTATATCAATAGTCAGAACTACAGGACATGGGCTACAGAAAACCCTCACACTTACGTAGAAACAAGTTTACACCCCTTAAAAGTTGGTGTATGGGTGGCAATATCCAGAAGGCGAATTATAGGCCCTATATTTTTTCGTGAAACAATTAATGCCCAAAGGTATCAAACTCTTATTTTAGAGCCATTTCTGGCGCAGTTGCATAATGATGAACTGCAAGATGGATATTTCCAGCAAGATGGCGCTACTGCCCATACAGCAAGAGCTTCACTTGATTTTTTACGGGAGTTTTACGATGACCGATTAGTCAGCCAGGGACTATGGCCTGTACGGTCTCCAGATCTAACGCCCTGTGATTATTTATTATTTGGACACATGAAGAACAATGTTTTTAAAAATAGATTACATACCATTGACGAATTACAAGAGGCAATAGAAAGGGAAATCCGCAATATTAGTGTTGATCAGTTACAGAACGTATTCGAAAATATGAAACGAAGAGCCCATGTGTGTTTAGAAACTCAAGGCAGCCATTTTGAGCATTTGTTATAATTTCTTGGCATTTCGTATTAAAATGTATTCATTCATCTTCTAATTTAAATCTCATATAACAAAAGTTTTTATTATGTAATTTCCTTTATTTACTGTGGATTGTTTGATTCGAATGTTTATATTCATGTTGTCTGTGGAAATAAAGATTATTTTGAATTAGGTGTAACAATTTATTTCTTGCGAACATTTTTTAAATTCAGATATAGTCTACTATACTTTAACTTGGTGTGTGTATGTATGAGTTAATATTTCCGTACGATTTCATTTTCTCCCATATTGTACACAAAGTTAAAGCAATAGTCCAGAAACATTGTCTACGTGGACAATATTTCTGGATCTTTGTGTACAAGAGAAAATGAAATCGTACGAAAATATTAACTCATACATACACATGCCAAGTTAAAGTATACTAGACTATAAAAGGCATCCCATTTAAATTTGCTTTTAATATTAAAAAACTCTTAAATTTGAGGAATAAATGAATTATCATAAATTTTTTACCTTTAACTAGAACGCCAATGGATTTAGGGTATTTCTGTTTAGTGCAATACCATCGTGTATAGTTGGTTGTCTATATTTTTGTGGTGACGTGTCCTGTGATCATTATTGAAAGCTCTGTAGTATTACACTTGTTTATTTTACTTTTAGTTTTAAGTCTTTTTATTCTTTTTTCATTACTCTTGTATTTTAAAGGGGTTATCCCGTTAATGAATAAATAAATAAATAAAATAATGTGAAATTTGTAATTTCAGTATAACCTCAAATATTGTCCCAAAAATCGGTATAATAGAAATAGGTCTACAATTAGACGGATTGTCAGTAGCAGATTTTTTGTGAATTGGTACAACTCTCAATGGAATCGTCCTATAAGACTATAAATTAATATCAATGTTTCCTTTTTGTTCTCATTTTTGACTTGCTTGTAATGAATACAAACAAGATAGTATATTTGTATTTATAGACTAAATAAAATGTTCAATACTTTTGGCTAGTTGTTAAGAAATGTTTTTATAATTCCTAAGCAGATTTATTGCCAGATAAGAGATAATTATAAAATAAAAATGTTTACTTATTAAATAGTAAAAATTTAATTCCAGATTATTCAGGATAACGGAATTTCAAATTGCTTTAAATAATGTAAAAATACAGTTGTGTAATTTTAACTAATTCACGAATACTTAATATCGTTTACATCTATTTTTTTATTCTTAGACTTGGCATATTCCCAGAAATAAAATTAATAATCTGAAGTACTTACTTTCAACTATTTTAGAGAGGCTATTACGCATCACATGTATATTTTCGACTCCCAAAAAATGGAATTTAATATTTTCGTAGAAAGACTCATTTTCATAGCCTTTCCCAGCTGCTCTGTTGGCCATGGCATTTATCTGAAACAGAATCGTGCATTACGTACTGGTATCAAACTGATTTAAAATAAGTAAAAGCAATTTGCGCAGTTGATTGGCAGCAATTTGTGTCGAGATCCTATGTCCAATTCTACAATATACGTCAAACAGCCTGAAGACGAAGCTATAAAACAATCTTTGTAAATTATGTGAAATTTTTATTTATTTATTAATCTATTACTGTCTTATAAGAAAAGCGTAAGCATCACCGACTTCTGTTCTTCAATTAAACTTAATTTAGAATCGATCAAATGTACCAAGTTATCGCTTTGATGTCTTGTAGTAAATAAATCTCTACATATATAAAATTCCCTGTATGCGCCTGTCTGTCTGCTGGTTAGACTAATCTCGAGAGACACTGGATGAACATCGATGTTGTTTTTACTATTAAAGCACAGCAATATAGATAGCATTTCTTTTTTGCTAATAAAAATTACTTATGTAGAGCATCTCTCGCGAAAGAACAGCTTAGGTGGGTTCAAAGTGAACAGTATTTTAGCAGAAAATTTGAATAATACTTCTCATCAGCTATTATTCATATTAAATGTATTAAAATTGAGAGAAAAAAAATGAAATGAAGGAATAAACAAATCAGGTACATTTGTTGAAAACTACGACTTATGTACTGTTTCCCTACACCATACAGACTGGCGAACACTAGCAAATGGCAAACTTCGAATTCGATTTAATGTTAATCAAATTTTTATGGAAAATGAAATAATACATAATGAAATCTCTTCCTTGCAATAACATATTTGTAATATGGATTCTCTTGCAAAATATGAACAGGAAAGTTAACTTTGTCGAGCTAGTGAGCTGAGTAAGAATAGATCATACTTCGCATGGTGTGAGGTGGACAATTACTAAATTGTTTGTATTTAATTCTGTTGGAATAGAGCTATTTCCTGCGCATTTTATTTTGTAAGATATGCTTGAATGATAGCAGTTCAAGGTTGACTAAATTTCTCTATCAAACACTAGTAGAAATTATCTTAAAAATAGAAATGCGTAAAATTTGCAATCAACATTTAAAATACCAATTTAAATACTTCAAGATTATCTCAGCCTATAGGAATTACTTACTATCTAATTGCTGGCAAGCAAAGAAAGTTTAAAAATGTGAACAATTTAAAGCATTACAATAAATGTATACTGGGTGTAACAAGATCATGGTATACCCCCCTTTTCTCCTTTAGTTTTGAAGATAATTGATTGAAATTTAGGATATAGTACATACATAATAAGCAGCACTTTCTGACATAAATTGATTTTTTCACTTCCGGTTTCGCCGGAAGTGACACTAACTTTCGATTTTTAAATGGAACACCCTGTATATTATTGCATTTTTGAATTCTGCATAATTTTCGGAATCCAACGATGCCAAATAAGTGACATTTCGAACATCAATTTTTTTTACAATGTAATTTTAAGTTTTCCATTTAAGTGTGCCATGACGGTTCCGATTTATTCTAAATGACCCGTGTAATACTACAGAAATCGAAATCCCGTTAAAAACACTAAATTACGTGATTTATGAGCAAATAAAATTCATCAAAATTCTTTTTGGGGCAAAACTCAATTTTATATATATGTTTTATTAAAAAAGAAAATAAGAAAATACAATTTTGGCGGCTTTGAAAACAATGAAATATTTAGCTTATCAAACATTTGTTGGTTTAACGGTGTTTTTATTGTGTCTTAAGAAATGCAGTTGAAGCTACCGACCTTTATGCACAACGATATCCTGATAGACAATGTCCAGTGAAAAATTATTTTAAACGTGTTGAAAACCAATTCCGAAGAGAGCCCGACAATGATCCCGAAGAAAACTTCAATATTGACGAAGGAACGGAAATTAATGTTTTGGCTCAAATAGAAGTTGATAAAACTGTTTCTTTAAGGCAAATTGGGTTTGTATTGGTCATCAGTCACCAAACAGCCGAATTTTGTACAAATACCACTATAAATCTTTTAAATACCAATTGCACCAGTATTTATACGAAAGTGATTACGGCCGTAGGATGGAATATTGCAATGAGGAAGTTGCATGATTTTTTTTTATATCATGGATAGATAGACGACAGAATAATATGCTTCCTCGTATTTTTTGTTTTTCTTTTTTGTTAAAATTGTGATGCTTGTTTTGCTCGGGTAGCTGGTTTGGAGATTATTCCAGGGTTCAATGTTAATATTAATTAAAATCCAGATCCAAAATAAGACATTTATTCTCCTAATAATTATATGTACAGTGTGGCCGTATCTTTTATGGCTTAGGTTGCGACAATCTTGTTATTACATAAGTACATCATAGTAATCGGAGAGAGAGAGTGAGAGAGAGTGTAACATATTTCCTCTATGTACGTCGTCGTAACCCCAATTCTCTAATCGAAGTTCCAGGACATAACAGACGCGACAAAGAAATCTGTTTCAGGAGAGATCCAGTTCAATACACTCGAATCAATCTGAGAGGAGGTCCAGTTCAACGCACTCGAATCCTCCCTAACAGATACTTGGCCAGCGGCTGCCACGGCGCCGGAGAAGCTTGATCTTCCGATTATCCCAGTTCAATACACTCGAGAAAGGTGAAAGCCAAGCTCTGAATTTACTGGTTTCTGGCTAGCTATTTTATACCCAAAAATCACGGTCACGTGGTTTGCACACGGCACGCAATGCACACGGCACGCAAGTTGCGGCCTGGTGAAGTCAGAAATAAAAGTTAAAAAAAGAACTAATCAGGTATTGAATGAAAGTATACAGTATTCCTGTAGTATTGTATACTTCATTACAAAATTGAGGGTGAAAAAAATATTTATTTTGGTTGAGAATTTAAAACCATTAAAACTCTCTATCCCTAACGAATAGCGTCATTCGTAACCTGTACCGTCACGTCGTTATTGTTAAACCGTTGAAACATCTAAAAAGAATGCTGTGGTTATAGATTAACACGTTAGGGATGTTATAATAATAATAATAATATGTTTATTAAGTAGGAAAAAACCCTAATATACAAACGCTACATATTAATTGGTTATACACATATACATAAAGAGATATAACAATTATAAATAAATAAATATACATTTAAAAAAAATAAATAAATATATAGCTTAAAAAATAAATAAGTAAATATATAGATTAAAAGGAATACAAATAACAGTGAATGTTAGATACTACAGTGATAAACATTGAAAATAAATTTTGTTAAATAACATTTAAATATTAATTTCTATTTTTAAATATGAAACCATTTTTTTCTTAAACATGTTCACGTTAGCACTATTTTTAATATCATTGGGTAATTTATTAAATTCATTCAAACCTCTAAAGAATAAAGATTTCATTGACTTCATATATCTAGTTCTATTTATGTGAAAATTATTTCTTGTTCTTGTATGATGTTGGTGTACAAAATTATTTCTTATTGTGAAACCATCAAAGTAATTTGGTAACATATTTTTAGAAAGTTTAAAAATAAAGGTCATGCACATGTAAAATATCCTTTTTTCAACAGAGAACCAATTTAATGCTTGAAGCATCCAATTTATCGGTGTATATCTCTATTACACCTCAAAATTATTCTCATGCCTCTATTTTGCAATTTTTGTAAACATTGTAGTTGATTTTTATCCAGTAGATACAGTATTGTAGAGCAATAATCAAAATGCGGCTGAATAATTGTTTTATAAACTGTGACTCTTGCATGTGTTGAGAGATAAGTGGAAACTCTCGGAAAAAAGAATAGTTTTTTCGTTATAAAATGATTATCCGTCATATTAACCAATAATTAATAACAAGAATAAGAATAACAACGTAAATTAGCAAATTCAGGTCCAATTAGTGACGTCAAAATGACGTCAAAGCAATATTATAGCGTTTTCAGTCACGTGGTTTTGTTTACACAAAATTTTAATGTGGCATATTTACGAAGCGAAATTTTTTCATGGGTTTCTTTTATTATATTATCAATTGATATAGTACATATTATGGAAAAATAATAAAATTAAGCATTTTTAAAATCCATGCATCTTCCTCATTGGATTTTGTATAATAACGTGCAGCCAAACGGTGATTTTTTGGGACTGATTTTATTTTCGGGCAAGTCTAGGCTTACAAATTTGGGATTATTTAACCGACAAAATACAAAATATTGGTCATAAGAAAATTAAAATTTATTATGGGAGGGTAACTTTCAAGTGCGGTTCGGTTTCAATGTTTGGCTTGGAATAATCGGTAGTAGAATCATTGGTCCAATAATATTTGAAGGACCTCTGACTGGTACCAGATACTTGAGATTCCTCGAAAATGAGATTGAGGACATTTTAGATGACTTACCTTTAGATTTAGGACAGGGAATGTATTTCCAACAAGATGGCGCTCCTCCCCATAATTCAAGGACAGTAATTGATTACCTTCAACGGAGATTCGGAGAAAATGTAATTTCGACAAATAGTCCTGTAAGGTGGTCTCCAAGGTCACCTGACTTAACACCCCTTGATTTCTTTGTTTGGGGGTCATTTAAAAATATTGTCTCTGCAACCGCCGTTGCAACCCGTGAAGACTTGGAGCTACGAGTAAGACGAGCAATTAATAGTACAATGGCCCAGCAATTGGTGAACGTTCTTCGAGAAACAGCTATGCGAGTTCAGAAGTGCATTGACGTTAATGGACAGCATTTTGAATATTTTGAGTATTCCAAAACCACCTTACGTGTAACAAGGTAATTAGAATAAAATTGTATTTTCTTATTTTCTTTTAGATATAATTTTATTTGTATTTATCACACATTCTAATACGATATATGAATAAATTCCTTATTAATAGTACTAATAAATGGTACCACGGTACCAATATGGTCCCATTTGAAAAAATTGAGTTTTGCCCCAAAAACAATTTTGGTGAATTTTATTTGCTCATAAATCACGTAATTTAGTGTTTTTAACGGCATTTCGATTTTTGTAGCATTACACAGGTCATTTAGTATAAATCAGAACCGTCATGGCACACTTAAATGGAAAACTAAAAATTATATTATAAAAAAAATTGATGTTTGAAATGTCACTTATTTGGCATCGTTGGATTCAGAAAATTACGCAGAATTCAAAAATTTAATAATATACAGGGTGTTTCGTTTAAAAATCGATTGTTAGTGTCATTTCCGGCGAAACCGGAAATGAAAAAAAAAAGACAGTTGTATGTTAAAAAGTGCCGCTTATTATGTATGTAGTATATCCTAAATTTCAATCATCTTCAAAACTAAAGGAGAAAAGAACAAAAATATTCAGCCTCGCACTAGCTTCCCAGTTGACAGAAAGAACTAAGATAAAAATCATATAACATTTGAGTGAATTTTATTTCTGAATAATTTGATTAACTATTGAACTTCACCACATAAAGAACACATTGCTCTGTTACCAGCAAATCCTGTTATTTAGGAGATTGATAGATAGAAATTGTTATCTTAAAACTACTTCTGATGCATTTATATTTCCTTTTATGTTCTTATCTCTTAACTAATGATGGTCATTACTTCTTATAGCAATTTTACAAATATGCAAATATTATAATGACATTTAACATTATCCATGGTTGTATTCCTTGTAATTTATTTACAGTAAAGTGCATTTAACGTAGTAAAATGAACTTTGAAATATAACTGAACTAATCAGAGAAATAAAGTCAATAAGATAGCAAGTTGGTATAGAACATTTACACTTTAGTAGGTATATAAGGTCCTAAGTAAACAAACTTTCCAAAACACTTTGTGGAGCTTATAGAGTAACGAAAAATACTATGTACATATTTACAATCAATGATACAGATTTTAATACATACTATATGGAAAAGGTTTGTTGTTTTATAAAGTTTTATAGTTATAGTGCAGTATTTTAGTTTACTTTAGACCAATATTACATACAAATAATGAGATCAAAAGATGAAGCAGGGCCATCGCAGCCAAAAGGGCACACTTGCAAAGAACTGGCCGTGATATATTTTCTCAAATTAAATAAAACTATTATGATGGCATCTGCGGCCGCACATGTATTTTTAAAGTGGCAGCGAATGTGTTAAACTATCAGCACTATCATCTACCATCTTAATTATCATTCAACATTTAAACACTTTATACAAAATGTCTATATCAGCAGAAATATCTATCATAACATACAAGGTATCCAATTAAATTATTAAAATTGTTCACTACAAATTGTACATAAGATAAAACTAAAACAAGTTAACAGTAAACTTTAAGCTATTCATTATGGATGTCCCCCAATAGCAGAGAATCAATTACACTTGAAAATTGCTTCCACGCTCAACTAACTACAACATACCTTTGGTCTAGTATCGACAACATACATGAATGTTGCGTTAGGATTCGTTTTCAATACGTGATTCAACATTTTCTCATCCTCCACACACCTGGCGCTAAAACCCGACAGCGGTTGGCTGCAGCGACTGATGCTCGCCTTATTTTTGTACAAATAAGAAAGCACAGGCAGTCTCCCTTTGGAACGAAACCGTGAACTGCCGATAAGGGTTGTTGTACTCGCCGATGAAGGGACATAGAGATGCCTCGGGTAGGTATCACATAACTAAAAGGGAATAATAAATTACCAGCACAAAAAAATAAATTACCTCACTTCATAATCCTTATTTAGAGTAGTCAGGCTCCATTGATCGTTCGGTACTCCCATTCTTTGGTATTCACATTGTAAATCATAGAAACTCCATCCGACAGATCTCTGTATTTCTTCCACGGGTGGTGTATATGAAAAGCAGTAAAGGTCTTGTACGTTATTTGGTTGCGACAGCTGCTGCAAGCTTATATAAACATCATGGCAATCTCTTTCTTTGGGTATCACAAAAGTAACAGACAGAAATGTTTTCGTTCTAATCAGAAGTGGAGAACCTGTAGTTGTGAGTGGCAGTTTTTCCAAATTTGCGACGTGCATGTGCAGAACCTACAACAGAAACAAATATTTGGAAAACAAATTGGAGGAGAATCTTTACATATTTTTTTCATAATGATCCTGGATATCTCACTACAACATCTCTAGTAGTATCTACAAACATTGAATACTGTACTATACCCAACGTGTATTTTACCAATGAAAATTACGCTTAGACAAAATGAAGTGAGTTTTAAACACCTCCTGATAATGTCAAATTTGTTGGCAAAACGAACATTGTTTAATGTTCAATGTCCTGGTATTTATGAGAACTACTTCACTTTTATATCAAATGTGCCAATCATTCTTCGACGTGTTCAATATTTAGGTTCCATTTTCCAAAGTTTGTTATACTTGACAAGATTCAGATTAAATTTTAACAGCAAAAGATTTTGAGTTACTTATCATTTAGAATAATTATAAGTTCAAGCATTCACACACACAAACTTCCATTATATTCTTTAAAAAATTAGTAAAACAAAATCACACCGTTCTACGATGGTGCTCAATATTAATTCTTTTATTAAAGCAAATGCAGAAGAGATCATATGTGTTAATTTCACTATAAACAAATATGCACTCATACTTAATATTCCTTTTTAACAGAGTATTTACTTTTAAGAGAGTTACAAAATATATGTCTACAAAAATTATAAGATAAATTTGATTTTCTGTTGTAAATTGTCTTGTAATATTATTAAATATAAAAAAGTTACCATAATAGTCTATTATTGTTTACATGATGCAAAAAAAAATTTGTATATCTCACCCAAGTTTCCTTTTTAGCATCCGGATCAACAAAAATTAAATGGGTTGCAGTAAGGTATAATGTTCCCTGAGATGGTGTTTTTGAATATCTATCCAACATACGAACATTTTCAACCTATATAAAAAAAATATTTGGTAATTTATAATGAGAACATTATGAAAATATAAATATTATACTACATCGTTATAGAAATATTTACTTTTGGTGTTTTAATGATTTCCATAACAAATTGCTTTTTGGTTTATTTATTTGCTTTGCCTAAATTAATTCTGTAGATTTGCTTCGTTCTGAAAAACAGATTGAAATTGAGGAAGGACTACTAAAATTGTAATGACAGATGACAGAACTGACCTGGACACTAGTGACACTTGGTGACACTTGACACTACTGCTGATATAAGTGACATCTATGAGTAAGAGACCCAAAGCATCAAAGAGAAACTCAGATACAGAAAAAAGAAAAATGTGAGAACACAGAATTTATCGTTTGCGTAATAGATATATAGGCGATTAGTATTTTCTGAGAATAACTTTTATCTGGAATTTTTTTACACCCCAAGAGGTATGCTATAATGTTTCAAAAGAAATATTTAGCAGTTTTAAATTATACAGGGTATTACAACTTTTTGAATGTCTCTGACCTTGGTATTTACCGTCAGATCTCGAGGTTAACCAACCTTAAAATACGGTAAACGAATCAAAAAGTCTTTGATAATAAAACGATGAAAAAAAATATTAACTTTGACTGCAACACGTCTCCAAAATCTATTACCAACTTAAAAGCTTGTTATTATTTTTTGTATCAGTGTCATGGAAGTGATCTGTTTTTGTTGTCAACAGAATTAGCCAAAAGCAATAAAGTACGGGTAGCGAGTGGATATGTTAAACTGATAAGTTGTAATACCGTTGACCTTATTTTCATATTTAACAGCCTTGTATATTTTTATCGGCTTCCGTACTATGTTTCATTAATATTATTTGATAAAGTAATTGGTGAGTACTGTTTAACACTTCACAGTTCATATTAGTTCAACAACTTTTATCTGTTTTAGATCATTAGATCATTTTATAGCAAATGGATTCTCCTAAAGTCGATGAAGTAAGTAACTTAAAAGACAGTTGTGCTACTGGTACATTATATTATGGGGTATTCACCCCAAATGATAACAAAGACTATTCAAACACTCCCAATGTTTTTCAAGATAAATTAGAAGCTTTAAAAGTAGCAAAGAAAAATAAAAAATCGAGATTTAAAGCCTTCCAGTTTTACCATGAAGCTTTAGAATTTGCTCTCAATGGATCCGAATTTCCTAATAATAACACAACAGTAAATGGACCAATACCTCAGATAATACTGTCAGAGCCGACCCAGGCAATTGGTGAGAAAGCCAGTCCTTTTAAAGGACCAAAACCACAAGAGCTTGTAGAGCTGAGGAAAGCAATTGAATATGGCAGTTATAAATTGGTCAAAGATACAATTTGGCAAAATCCTAGGTATTTAGTTAGCAGTGGGGACACCCCATCTATTTTACAGGTAATTCTGCATTTTTGACAAATTTGCTTAGGATTGAGTGGCTATTATTTAATAATTCTCAACACATTGACTTATTGTTGCTTTTACTTATAGAATACAATGTTCAAGCCTAGAATTGGCGCTTTACTGTTTTGCAAGATACCTGTTGAAATCAAAATTCCAAAATTACATTTTTTCAATGCCAACAATGTGATGTTTTCACCAATTTTGAGTTTACTTCTCTCATACAATTCTCTGTGTTGTATTACTGTTGTTTGTAGGTACATGTCACTTTTAATCATTATTATGTGTTTGTTTTGATCTATAATTGTTCTTATCTGTTGATATAATGCCTATTAGTAATAATAAGAGACCTACAGAACACAAAGATAAATAAAAATGTATTTAAGCAGAGAACAGCCACATTATTGACTACGTTTAGAATATCTACTATCAGTTATCTATTTCAAGCTATTGGTATTTGATGACAAATTGGTTATTAGTAAATTGCTGGAATAATGTAAATTTACTGAACTTGTAATAGCACTAAATAGCCTATTGATTGACATTTTTAATATTATTTCTCTCTTAATCACTTTTGAAGAATTGAGGCTCTACTTCCAACCAATCTACCCCACATATCCAGAAATAGAAATGTTCACATTATTTTTTATACAATCAGACATAAAGTGACATTTTATGACTATATAATTGAAGGCGTAGACATGCTAATTGTCTATTAATTGAAGGTGACCATATTGTAAATGCGATTCTTATATTTTGCATGTGGCATCAAGAGATCGGAAAAAAGAAGAAGAAGAATTTGTTTCTTGCTTACAGTCATGCCGCATAATGTATAACCCTCACAAACTAAACTTGAAGGCAGGCGCCGACTGGAAACCATTTTGCCACCGGGCAACTTCTTTGACCGGCTCCAGTCCATTTTTTTAAAATTATTTTATTTACCTGAGAGAGAGATTTTCCAATTTTCACCCCCTATGTGCCGACATTTTCAAAAGTAATAGTGGAATACTGTATTGTCATCCGATCTTAGTAACTGTGCCCAATTTCATCAATTGATTATGTCAGGAAGTGTGTTAAATAAGGGATGCAAGATTTGAAGACAGTTTTCACCCCCGCGCCCCCTACGTGCGGATATTTGCGAAAGTAACGGTGGAATAACTGTATTGTCTTCTGATCTTATTAACTGTACAAAATTTTGTCAGTTAATTATGTCAGGAAATGCGTTAAATAAAGGATGCAAGATTTGAACATAATAGTTCAAATAAAAGTAAGATTTATTTTAAGACCGGAGCTATTGCTGTTACACCCTCTAGAATAACGACATTTTTTAGTTTGTGTCTTCTACAGACATTAACATAAACACTTCCAGCTTCTTTTGGGTCATTGAACTTCTTGAACTGTTAAAAAATTGTTGTGGTATGTTATATTATTATATTAATCAATATTTATATTGGCATATGCGGACTTGCAGATGCTTTGTTCAATAGCGCTTTGAAAATTGATATGTTGATAGGAGCTGATTGTTTAGTCAACGATACGTGATGATTCTTATATCTGAAAATGTTCACAATAATTTCTTAAAAACCTGTTTTTTTTTTTTGGTGGCCCCGTAAGCCACCGGCCCACCGGGCATTTGGCCGAGTGCCCGCCGGTCCTATACGGGCCTACTTGAGGGTAGAAATGTTCGATGAAGGGACAAGGGAAACAATAACTGTCAAATGCCCCGGCAATGCTAGTGCAGACTGTATGTGCAAACATGCTATGTCAACTTTGCTGTATAAAAAGATATATATTTGACAGTAGTTGCTGTCAGAAAGCAGATATTTTTTGTGAAATGCAAATTTTGACATGTAGAGTGCGAATGTTATCAGATAAATTTCAAAATATACATTAGTACTGCTTTTCATTACCAGTGATGAGAATTGGTTTGTCAAATATTTGAAAAATGTTGCTTTTACTGATGTACTAATTTTGCGCTGAAAATGGGACAAAAATAATTTGACTTGTTTTTCTTTCTTACAGGAAGGTCCTCGTTATAATGCCTTGCATGTGGCGGCCAAATCAAAAAATGCCGAAATCACCGAATTAATATTGACTACTGTCTCAGATACAAATTTTATTAAATTGTTATATGGTGATGATAACCAGCAAAACGCTGAAGATAGAACAGGTGTTTTGTTAGATTTGTATTTAAACACGCCAAATAAAGGTCTGAATGAGACGCCATTGCATTTTGCTTCTAAGTATGGAGCTGCCGATGTTGTGGAAATCTTAGTTTCTTACCCACAATGTGATAGAACCTTGAAAAATAAGTTCCAGAAAACCGCTGACCAAGTAAGTCCCATTAAACACAAAATTGATCTCCTATTGTAATTTGTGTTTGTTTTAGATAATTTGCGAGAGAGCAGAAGGCGATAATTTATCAGAAATTCGGAAAAAAATTGAATTGCTGTTACAAGACAGTTATTATGTACCAGTTCTACGAGCGGAGGATAACAGTATGCCACCAGTTATCGGTGAACCATTTTCACCTACAAGTCCTCCAGTAAGTACTTAGTAGCTACTAATGAAAAATTTTCTTTTCAAAAACGATTCAGTCAAATACCGAGTTTGAAGACAACGATGAATGACATCAAAACCAGGGTGGCCCTAGGTGATCTGCCACCACATAAAAATTTTTACGTATATAATAATAATAGTCTTTATTTTTCATAACAGTAAATTTACAAAGGTGAATAATAAAACAGTGGAGACGTTCGATTGCTCACTCTTCCACGCAACCACCACACCAATATAAGCAACAGAAATTGTTGAACAAAAAACAAAGACAGAGAAAGTAAGATTATAGTCTTTTAAATCAACCATCAATAAATAAATAAATTTAAAAATGAAAATATTAGCACGCATTTATTATTAAATCATAGTAAATCATGGAATAAATATCAAAAACGGACAACAAAGTTAAACCTAATAAGCAATGAAAACATAATGACACCCACACCAATCACGCCACAAAATTAACATGGAACCAATAACAATGACATGAATAATTGTATCAAGGAAACACTAAAAAATTTTTATTAACAACGATAAAATAAATGTAATGTAATAAATGAAGATTGTAAAGAAACAACAAAATTTTTGAAGCTTCCACCAAACCACCGTTCAATGTAATACATCTTTCATATCTTTTTTTAATATTATTTGACACTCTTCTTAATTGTGTAGGGTTGATTTGTAGACATGCGTTCTTTATTCCATTTCGGAGGTCTTCAATTGTCTGGGGTCTCGATTCGTATACCTTTTCCTTAATAGTACCCCAAAGAAAAAAGTCCATTGATGTTAGATCCGGTAACCTAGGTGGAAATTCAATTAGAGGGCTATTGGGACCTATCTACTGATTTCGAAAATGATTATTTAACCACTGTCTCACTATCACTGCATTATGTACAGGACACCCGTCTAACTGAAATTTTAAATTAACTGGGTCACGAATGGGTAAACTGTTTAGTGCTTCCTCAAAAAATCCAAAAATTGGAATATTTTTGAATTTCCTTCAAAGAAGAACGGACCAGTAATTTTATTATGGAGTATCTCGCACCAAACATTTACCTTTAGTGAATATTGTCTTTTACAATTGATAACCCAGTTTGGATTTTCTACTGACCAGTAGACCCTTTATCCGGTCCTGCAAACATTGGTGTACCCTCAACGGGGAACATTAGTAAGTAAAATGTAACAAACAAAAAAAAAAAATACAAGCAAAACAATACATACAAAAGTAAAGTACTAGTCCACAAAGAAAAATCCGCGCGTGAACAGTACCTACTATTACATTATTTATTTTCTGTACAGTTTATTTAATACATAAAAGCAAAATAAATATTAAAACTATGATAAGCACACACACTATCTTCCTAGCCTTTTTGAGAGAATTATGTTAGTTTTATTTTATTTTATATTAGGCACCTTGCTACGAGCAAGGTAATCAACCAAAATGCAAGTAAGTATCTATGTTATTTATATTTGTTTCTATTTATGTTTTATATAAGAGTGGGGTAGAGATAGTCATAATTGACGGTGTAGTTTATTGTATATACACATACACACAAGTATGTTAAAAGTTATAAATATTCTTTCTATCTATTATTTGAGGAATTTTTAATCTAGGGATATTTAACAACAACAGAACAAGCTGTCTTTATTTCTTCTGGTATCTCGGCATAAACGATAGGACAAAGGTAGATAAAAGATCTTTGACTGATAGTTTTGGTCATTTTAGGTAGGTATTAAAGTAGTTTTTTTGGAAAATCTGGTGTTGTGTTGATGCACTATTGGTATAAGACTATTATGGCATTTAAAATGTTTAATTATTAAGCGATGGAAGAAAAGCTGTCTTATATCAAGTATTTTAGATTCCGTGAATAAGGCTTCTGTTGGGTAGGTAAAGCTTTTACCATATATGATTTTCAGAATCCACTTTTGTGTAACCTCTAAACTTCTTAAGTGGTTATTGTTTACGCCTCCCCAAACCAATATGCCGTATGTAATATGCGATTGAACCAATGAGTAGTATAAAGTTCTAAATTGATTTTCTTTAAAAACCTGTTTATATATCTTAAATTTTCCTAGCATTCCTCTAATCTTTTGTACAATATAGCCAATGCGGTGGTTCCAATGCAGATGGCTATCGATAATTATTCCTAGATATTTTATTTTATTTTTAGCTGATATTGTTATTTGTTGTTGGTTTACACTGACTTCTAACTTGTTATATTCTGGTAGCGAATCTTGGTAGCAACTAAATGGTACAAAAAAGGTCTTACTGAACTTTATAGTTAGTAGTCTGCTATTGAACCAATCAACTACTTTCATGAAGTCTTGTTCAATAGCTTGCTTTAGTTGAATCCAGTTTGAGCCATTGTAGAAAATTGCAGTGTCATCTGCGAAACTGAAGATGTCTCCTAGCGTGTTAAGGTTAAACAAGTCATTCACGTATATATTGAAGAGCAGGGGTTCTAAAACAGTTCCTTGGGATACTCCAAATTCTACAGTTTTTGAACTTGCAAAATTTCCGATACCTACAATTATTGAGGTATTCTCCTTGAGCCCATAAACAAAATTCTAGTCTTCTATCTTCATCTCGGAGCTCTAAAGTATTCAAAAACTGAGGTTTGTATTGCTTCAAATAGTAGTCTGGTCGATAGCCGAGTGGGTTAAGGCGCGAGGTGGCAATCGCGATTAGTCACACGGACATCGCACCACAGGGTTCGAATCCTGGCTCCCGGCACTGTTGGAGGAAATGGTTGTATGTCCGCGTTTTTTCAATGTGTAACCCCTTCCGCACAAGCCTCGGGCTTCTGGAATTGGGGGTTGTCTAATTTCTGTGATATTTATTTATATTATTATTATTATAAATGGTTCTTTACAAGACATCTTCTAATAGTTTCTACATCTCACTAGTTTGCAAGTGTACGTATGATTTATTATAACTATTGCATACTGAATTCCATTGAATGAATAACTATAAATATTTTTTTGTTATTGGAAACTCTTGTTAGAGTTATATTTGGACTTATATATTACTGTAATAAATGATATGAATATATTTTACGGTATTCTTGGAATATTTAAATCTAGATTGGCATTTCTTAAGCTGGAATTAGGAATATTATGAAAATATTCCAAAATTTGATCATTATGTCTGCCTACAAAATGTTCGTTATTTCTGCCTCTGATAATATGCTTTGATACGACACCTGTATCATTGAAAACTTTCTTTATATTGTACTGACGTTTGGTTCATTGGGATGTCTAACATTAAATTCATCAGCTGCTTCTCTTATCGAACGAGCATTATCACCAACCAGACGAACAATTTCAATTTTGTGCCTCAAATTTATTTGTTTCATAACAAAATCACTTATTTTTACAAATATTTAGCACACAAAACTTTTTTTTTTTTATACATTTATTTAACGTCGGCCTATTTCCGCTACTGAGGCCTAACACCGACGCCTGTAGACGAGCTACCCCCAACCAGGAATTTTGCCGAACCTCTTCCCTTAAGAAGAGTAGGGATCTTTTACTTGCCTAACATTTAATAGACAAGGGACCGACAGCTTTACATCTCCTCCGAAGGATGGTATATCTCCTATACAACCCTCGTCTAAGGTTGTATAGCTTCCGCGCATACACTGATATACAAGCCGCTGAAAGATGTGTGAGGCGAGAACGCGGTTTCCGTTGGAATGGTCACCATCCGAGTACTAACTGCGCTTGTCGTTGCTTTACATTGCATACCGAAGTATGTACATAGTAAAGACGCACCTACGCTCGCCCACAAAACACACAAAACTTATTTACACTTTAAATGACAGTTAACAATATTTTTTTATTGTTTCTACAATTTCCTTTTCATGGCCAAGTTAAGGCGTAATAAAGGAAATAATAACCGCTTGCAAGCCAAGAACAACAAATCAGCAGAACTTTCTTTTTTTCTTTTCTCTTTATTTTCTAAAATCGCTGAAGTGGTTATCAAGGGTAAAAGACTGTCTCATCATTCACGAAAATTAAGCCTCAAATTAAATATAATGGGGGATTACCGTATGTTACTGTTATCGATCTTATATTATTAGTTTTAACTTTGTTGTCCGTTTTTGATGTTTATTCCATGACTTACTATGTCTGCAATAATAAATGCATTTTCATTTTTAAATATATTTACAAAAATTTTACTAATTCGTATTTTTTTATGAAATTTGTACATACCCATTTAGGAGGGAGCTGAATACAGGGTTGTATTCAAATTTTATGTAAAAAGTCGCTAATACGATTTCTTAAATTTTAGCCGCTAGAAAAATCGCGGTCATGATTTTTAAAAATAAAATATGAAATTTTTTCCAAAAGTGCAGTTTTTTGTGTTGTATCTTTTAAAAAAAACCCGGTCAAAATCAATAAAAACAAGGGATCAAGAATAGAGGCATGTAATTACAGAAATATCAGTCTACAAAATCAGTTTGCGAAAGTTTTCGAACTATGTTTTAATAATAGATTAATAAACTATTTGGAATTCCATAAATTGCTAATCTCAAACCAACATGGATTCAGAAAAATGTGCTAAATAGTAAATAACAACCAATACCTTAGTTGACCACAAATTGCAACAGGAATCTTCACAAACCACTACTTTATTAATCACTTAAATTACAATAATTAGTCCTTAAAAGTAACACAACTAATAATAACTTCAATCTAACATAAATTCACTACTTTAATCACAACTTGTTACTGTTCTTTATTTCCTCTGATCATTTGTTCGTCTAATATCAAACTCTCCATAACAGAACTGTACTGTACACTATACTGAACTGAACTGTCACAGTTTACTTCTTATATTTGAACGTGGGATGCACTCGAACCCCCGCAGGTAATTTACCATGGCTTTCTGGAGACCATTTGAAACAGAGGGTAATATAATAACGCCCGAAAATCTTATCATTTTCTTATGACAAGCATTTCTATTTACCTCCGCCCATGTACAATAAAGAGATGCCGGTTTTTAGTTTATACGGTTTCAATTAAGTTCGTTTACACTTTAGAATTACGTGCTTACTCTATACAGAGTTTTACTTTCAAAAAGAAGTGTTTTTTTTGCCATCATTTATTGGTTTTAACATCGAGATCCTATTGGTTTTAACATCGAGATCCTAAACTCAACACCTTGCATTTTTCAGGTATTAAATGTGGATTTGCTATGCCCGAGATTGGAGATTCACGCGTATGCAGGACCCATGAACAAGAAGGGGGCTCAGGAATTCAGAAAAATTTGGAAAACTCCCCCTAGATCATTAAGTTTCAGTTCTCCCAACAATAAAAACCGCAGCGAAGTACCTAACGTTTCCTCTTTACGTTTCAAGGATCCTCAGAAAGGCTTAGAAAGAATTGGAAAACAATTGGCGAGTAAATACGAGGTAAAATGGAAGGAATACTGGCCGTTCCTAAACGGCTTTCTCGATATCACTTCGGAGGAAGGATTGAATCTTTTGGAAAGTCACCTTGCCCAACGTAATGTCGCTCTTACAAAATCTTTTGTGGAGGACAAAAAAACCACCCCAGTATTAAGTAGGTCTGATACCCTTAGTCCTATTTCAAATCTGTGTGCCGCTTTCTCTGCATGCCGTCTGAATGATTCTAATAAGTCACAGAACCTCAGTGTCGGCCAAAAAAGTGATACGGATTCGATAGTCTACATAGATAAGGCGTGCCAGGTGTTCGCTAATCGCATTTCAAATCACATTTTCTACATTCTGTGTAATGAGGATAATATATTGCAAGTGCTCGAGACTGAAATCAGACAGCTAGAATTGCTGATATCCAGCTATATGGATGATAGCAGATTTACTTCGATTAATTTTCAGAAGATTCATTCGCGCTTAGGCGTTTTAATCGGACAAAAGCTATACAATAACATAAAGGAGGAGGTGCGCGTATTTTTGTGTGGCAAGATCGAAAACATTTTAGATGGAATCACGAAAAGTGTAGACTGTTTTTCGTCAGACGACGAGGGTCACAATTTTAAAGAGATATCGGAGTTCCGCAAGCCGACTATTTATAAAAAACAATTAATTTGTGTTATACATTATATTTTAAATGTGTTGTCTCAAAATTATGAAATAAAACAAATCGGTAATGAAGACGAATGCATAAAAGACTGGGAAAATGCAGAAGCATGTGCATGCGTATACCACAAGAGGTCCAAGAAAAATGCCCTTTCCAGAAGTGGCAGTTTTAAAAACAACTCGAAACTTTTTGCGAAGAACGATACGGAGGGCTTCCCCAGAAAGTTATGTTTCGATGAGAATGAGGATCAAAATTTTGGTATGCATTATTATAAGTAGTTTGTGGGTTGTTATAATTTATGAATAAGTTATTTAGAAGTAGTTTAGTAATTATTTGGTTGATATATGATTACTTTTTTCCTATTAGCTCCTCAAAGAACAAATTGTAGATTGCGTGGTGATGGGAAATTTCGGTACTTAATATTTTTAATGCGGAATTATATATTTTATAAAGAACTGTCCTTTTTTTAAGGAAATGAGCTGTCAAAATCAAGATCATGCTTTTTTACACGTTTTTGCAGCCATAGATAAATAAAAGCATAAATGAGGGACATTTTGTATGTATTTTATAAATACATTATCTTTGGTGTCTATAAATCACGTTTACAAAACGCCAGAACATTTGAAATACTCGAATACACTACTAACCATCATCAGGAGATGATTAAAACCGAAACCAGTCTTAATCGTCTCCCGATGATGTTGACATGGTTAGTAAAACGCGCGTCGGGTGAGTATTCGAGTATAATGGTGAAATGTTTGGCGATCGCCATACCCCCCCCCCCTTCCCTTTGGAAGTAAATCTTATTCATTTTTAAATTTAATTACTGTTGCGTTGTGCAACCAATAAAATTGTTCTTTAGAAGGAGTGAATTATTTGGGATGAGAAATATAACTGCCTAGTTTTGGGTCAGGCCTGTGTACGGTACCCAAGGTTGGGGTAGGTAATAAACGAACTTTCCTTTTAATTACGGTCGCCTATTGTACTTGTTTCTTACAGTATTTACTGTCTGTCTGCTCTAGGCTCTAAGATTTATAAATTATGTTTACATTCTTAATTGCGGGAAAGTACGCTACAATTACCTATCACAATATTTCTTCTAACTAAGAAATTGAAAACATGCTGAAAGAAGTTTTTCCTCTTTGAAGAGGATAAAAACATGGTTGAGAAGTCGGATGGACCAGGAGCGTCTTACGTGTTTAGCTCTTATGCATATCCATAGAAATATTATTATCGACGAAGATAACGTAATAAATAGTTTTGCATCTCAAAAAAGAAAAATTTGATTTTGTTTTGTAATCTTTTATTTTGTGATTTTTATATTTCGTTTGAAAAAAGAAGGAAAATGTTTTGTTTCATTATTTTTTATTTTATGTTTTTTGTATTTTATATATTTTATTAGTGTACTAAAAAATAAAATACAAAAATTAATTTTCTTACATATTTTATGATTTTAATATTTTAGTCCAATGTTTGAAAAATTGTTTATATTATATTTGGTTTGCAAACCTCAACCCTAGTGAATGAATTTAATTTTTTGCATATCGCCCCCCCGTTTGGAATAGGTTGTATCCGCCCCTGACGAGCGTTTCGTTATCTAAGTTAGTACCATCAGGAGATAATAATTAGAATATAGTAGTTGTATCTAATGAATTAACTTTTTTTTTTGTTAAATAGGCAAGAGTATAATGTTTACATCCACTTTTATTTATAGTAATATAAAATTGAAATTAGTACATAAAACTCACTCACAATTGATTGTAGCAAGTACCAGTCCTTAATTGAAATATGTCGCAGCATAACAGCCTTAAATAATGTCTTAAAGGCATTTTTTTGTAGTTACAAATTGCGTAAAAGCCAAATTTAATTGATGTTGTTCGTTTTCTGCTTGCACACGTTCTAATACAGAACTATTAGAACGTGTGCTTTATGCGATTTTAATGCCCTTTTTAGCCCAGGCGGTATTTGTTTTGGGTTCACAAAATGTTAAAAATTTAAAAAAATTCCATTTTTTTCTTCCTATTTTGTCATATATCTCAGTAACTATTGCTTTTAGAGAAAAGTTATACAAATGAAAAAGTTTTGTAATCAAATTTTAAATAAGATGCAGTTGGTTGCGAATCCAAAAATTCATTTTTACTATTACAAAAATACTAAAAACCGAAAAAAAACCTTTGAAATAGCAAGTTATTTGGAAATTTTTTTTTTCAAATACTTATACGTAGGACCTTCATACTTGGCTGAAGAAAACTTTATAATATGATCAATCTTCCCACCAAATTTTATCAAGATCGCATAATAATTTTGCAATCTAAACTTCGCAAAAAAATTTGCAAATTTTCAAAATGTTGCTGAGGTTATACTAAAGCATTTAGAAAGTTGAAAATTGACTGTAGACGAGCTATTCCCAACCAGAAATTTTGCCGAACCTCTTCCCTTAAGAAGAGTAGGGATTTTTTACTTGCCTAACATTTAATAGACAAGGGACTGACGGCTTTACATCCCCTCCGAAGGATGGTATATCCCCTACACAACCCTCGTCTAAGGTTGTATAGCTTTCGCGCATACACTGATATACAAGCCTCTGGAAGATGTGTGAGGCGAGGACGTGGTCTTCGTTGGAACAGTCACCCATCCAACTACTAACCGCGCCTCACGTTGCTTTACATCACATATCGAAGTATGTACATAGTAAAGACGCACCCACGCTCGCCCCTATTTAAAATTTAATTACAATACTTTTTCATTTCTATATCTACTGAGATATGAATAAATAAGAAGAAAAAAAAAACGGAATTTTTTCACATTTTGTTTAATAAAAAATTACACCCTCGTTTTCAAACTAGGGCATAGTGAAATTATCATTTCTTATGATTTTTAGGAGCGATTAAGTCGAAAATCTGCCATACTACCCGATTTACCCAAACCTAGCTTTTAAACAGATACCGCCTGGACTATTTTGGTAAACCTAAGCTATAGAAAGTAATATATCTTTTGAAGGACACTAAAAACTATAAATGTTCAATAAGCTTGGCACGGTCACATTTTTGCCAGTTCTAATCTGCTAATAAATCAGAAAGATTTTCACACTTTTACCTCCTTTATTAGGTAGGCGGGCAATAACCTCAGTTATTTCCGCCGCTCGAACAATAGCCAATTTACACGTTATCTAAATTTATGCCGATTTCGTTAGATTATAGCAACTCGAATTTAAATGAAGTAAGGACATTTATTATTTACTTTGAGTTTATGCATCTTCATTTTTTTTTTGCCATCTCCATCTGACAAAAGCCACCATGTCTTGTTCATTAATATATATCATTTTTAAAAAATATTTAAGAAACATCGATATCTGACTTGACGTGTGTTATTCCTAAAATTTTATAAATTAACAAAATTCTTTATTTAAATTGCTTCTTTTGGAACACATGTCCCTTTAAGGGAATTTTTTGAAGAGCCTGTGCTTTAAGCTTGGTTATTTGGGCAAATAAATGGAAGTTTCAAAACGACTTAAAATTTGTGTTATCAAATAACTGAAAAGAAGCATTGTAATAAATAATATTTTGAATTTGCAAAATTACTGAAAAGTTAAAAAGATATAATTATAAATATTTATTTTCAGTGTTGGCTATATTATACAGAAATGCGCTAGTTTTCTCAGTCTTTTATTTCTTTAGTACTTGTTGTTTTATAATATTTGATTTGTTTTATTTTTCAAGACGCTTTTTGCATGTTGCTTTATAATAAACTAACGTTGCACTTGAAGGAAATATGTTCCAATTCCTAAACCTCATCCACCCGCAGGTTGGAACATAAAGGAACCTGCTGCATGTTAAATTAGAAATTTGCGAGGAAATTTGGCTCAAGGTGAAGCCTGAGCCATTTTCTCACCATTTTTAACCCCTGGGGTGTTAAAAGTAATATTTTTACAATTGTTTATTTTTCACTTTATTAGAACTCTAAAGAAGAAAAACTGGCACGTAGGGTTTAGGATCCTAATTAAGAAAAAAAGTTGAAAATTGTATAAATGTCATTCCTAACATCACCTAGGGGTGAAAAATTGCCCTAAAACGAAAACCACATCAGTTAAAGACCCTAAATACATACAGACATTCGACAAAAGTAGTTTTATATATCCTGAAGTAAACAAGTGCGAGAAAGAAAACAACAAAAATTAGGAACAGAAAGCCGGATGTACTACACCTAGCATGCTGCATATTTTGTGAAATATCATTTTTATCACCTTATCGTGTATTAATGCAGGGCATCGGGTTGCTGCAAATGGTGCAGTAGAACGCGGCCGCGATGAGATGGGAGATCAAGAAACATTCATTGGTGCCCCACTCATATAACAATCGTCTGTCCCGTTTTTACTTGAGCGATTTTTGTAATTTGTGTTCTTTATCGCAATCGTTTATTTCGGGATATACAGGTTGATTTATGTAAACATGTGGAAAATAAAATGGTATACAAGTCTGTTACGTGGGAAAGCCTCTGTAAAATTTTAAAGTGATCCGAGGTAATTTATTATATTTTTTGCATTAAAACCTGCAAAGATACGCTTCTGAACGGGTGAGTTATGCTATCTCGACACGTTCACACACGTGTCGCTTGTTTGTTTACCAGGTAATATCAGCTGTCTTAGTTGTCTATGGTCAGTGCGCCACGCGTTCACTGTTCAGTTCAGTGACTCTTCGACTTCCGTTTAGAGCATTTCCCATTTTTGTTAAATTTTAAACTGTATTCGCAAATATCGATTATGCCAGAGTTCATGTCGCAAGAGTAATCATGTCGCAATGATATTAACCTATGGTGCAATGAATGAAAGTCTTGCAGGGGCTGTACGAAAATACGGGAGAAAATTTCCCCATTGGCGCAAACCTAATGAGAGAAAAAATTTAAGTGCAGTGCAATGAGTTCGTGAGTTGTTTACCAGGCGACAGAGAACGTGTAGTTGAAGTAGACAAAGAAGTTCTAGAATTACTAGAACAAGACACTTCAATAAGTACCCTATACGTGAGAATCGTATCTGCTGTATTTTCTTCACTGTTCAGAAGAAGAACAGCAACAACCAACAACGTATGCATGCCTACCCTACGTCACGGGAGTCACAGATAGGCTGAAGAAGATTTTATTTAAAAAAAAAGTAGGTGAACGGTTTCGAACAGTGAAGAAAATACAGCAGATCCTTCCCTCAGTCAAAGACCCTGTCCCCAAACTGTTATCAAAAGGTGTTTACCAGTTGAACTGCACATGTGATAAGAGCTACATCGGACAAACAGGACGGAGTATCCAGTGCAGAATCAAAGAACACCAGAGAAATACCAGATTTGGATACACGGATAGGTCGGCGATAGCAGAACATGTCCATAATAACGAGAACCATAAAATCGACTACGAGGACGTCAATATATTAGACAGGAATACGCGCTATTATCATTAGGGAATCATTGGAAATTATGAAAAACGTGAACAACTTTAACAGAGAGGATGGGTATCGACTTAGTAACACGTGGAGACTAGTATTACCAAGTACCAGCACCATAGTAAGTCATGGTCAGCTAAATACGACGAATGAGCAGCGAAGCGAACCAAGCGCGACCAATGACCAGCGAAGCGAAGCGGCGCCTAGGTATAAAACGAGGAGTGTAACACAACAGATTCAGTCTTTAGAATCCTTCTGAAGAAGCTGACAGGATGATCAGCGAAACGTCAAGTCAAGTTCGACGACCACGGCAAGACCCGGAAGAATCTACTTCATTCTTAATTTTTTTAATTTCTTTTGGTGGGGACAACCCACTGAATAATTTTCCGCATGTTTAGGTAAATCACCCTGTATAAAACTACTTTTTATGAATCTGTATAGGTAATGCTTTCAAAATAAAGGACAAAGTTCCAGCCACTTGACATCATAAACAGGAACTGGTATATAGAGCTTGAAAAATATTTCTTTCAGGAGCAATGTAGTGTTATTCAGTCTAGTATGGTATGGATTACCTGTTTTATTACTTTTGGTTGCTTAGCTTTTACATTTTTAACTAATCATTTAACCGCGTCCTCGCCTCACACATCTTCCAGCGGCTTGTATATCAGTGTATGTGCGGAAGCTATACAACCTTAGGCGAGGGTTGTATAGGAGATATACCATCCTTCAGAGGGGATGTAAAGCCGTCGGTTTCTTGTCTATTAAATGTTAGGCAAGTAAAAGATCCCTACTCTTCTTAAGGGAAGAGGTTCGGCTTCGGTGTTAGGCCTCAGTAGCGGAAATAGGCCGACATTAAATAAATGTATAAAAAAAAAAACTAATCATTTTTCTTGTTACACTTTTTCACATATAGTGTAAATTGTTTTCAGTCTGATTTATAGAAAGGTTTATATTAGTCTTTCACTGAAAAATTATGGAAAACAAAAACAGTAAATTATTTACCTTTACTAATTTATTTTTTTGTCATTTTAAATGATTACAGTTTAACGCATCTGTAAACAGAATTTTTATCCAGTGCCCTTTAATTAAAACCATGAACAGTGTCTTCTCCACTTGTTTACTATGTGCATTTGAATGAATGTACTTTTTTTTGTTATTAAGAGTTTCATAAGAATGGTTTTTTCCCTTCTGTCACCTTGTGCATGAAAAATTTGTAACCTGAGAATATTTTTAAAACTTTTGATTGTTTTTAAAATATTGTTTGGCATTGTCTTTACTAATTTTTGATTTCAAACTGCATTTAAAAAGCATTATGCTTCGTAATGATATTTTTCTACATATGATGATATATTTCTGTCTGGTCGATAGCCGCGTGGGTTAAGGCGCGAGGTGGCAATCACGATTAATCACACGGGCATCGCACCACCTGGTTCGATTTCTGGCTCCGGCACTGGCACTGTCAGAGGAAATGGATGTATGTCCGCGTTTTTTCAATGCGTAACCCCCTTCCGCACAGGCCCCTGGCTTCTGGAATTGGGGGTTATCTAATTCGTGTGGTGTTTATTTCAAACAAACATTTCCATACTGCTTCTTGTCTATAATTTAGGGATCAGGGTGCTACACTATTATTTCGGGTTTGGGTCATATGTACATAAAACTGTTTGAAATTAAACTGCCCAATACACGCTGAACAGTTCTTTCAAACCAATTTTCAAACTGCAGTTAATGATTAGGCGTTCTTACAAAACAAAGAAATTTTAAAGGGTTTGGTGACTATCAGAGCAGTTTGAGAATTAGAAGTAAACAGTGAGTCAGATGCATGCATGCATTTTGATAATTTCCTTCCGAACTCCTATCATTTACGTAACATTCTTGTAAAGTAATAAACATTATTATTATTGATCTGTACAAATTTTTGAGGTTATAAATAAAACTTAAACATTATAAGCTGTTGCTCCCTGTTATTATACTTCATAAATACAAAATGATTTTCTTAACAGCCAAATTTCAAATTGAATACTAACATTTTGTAAATTGTTATAGACGGATACGCACCGTAAAAGCAGTTTGTAAACTATTACAAGATCATTGTAGAAATAAAATAAATCTTCTAATGTACAAATTGATTTTGCTGAATTGATTTTTTTTTACAGTTAGAAATGGAATACATCTTCCAGTGAACCAAAAAGAATTAAATTCGGACGACGATTGTGATAATGAAGAATTTTACACACCTCCTTCTAGTCCTAGCTTATTAGAAAGTTCAGAGTCTGAAGACGAATTTAATGATACAGAATTACCAAAATATGATATATTTATTGAAGGGTATTTCTGCCGTTTTGAATCTCTAATGACTGTTAATATATATTATGTATTTTTTTAGAGATTACCCAACCAAACTTGACTGTGAAGTATTCAATGCGCTTAATTATTCCGAGTGCATTCTAGATAGTAAAAAGTATCCAAATATATACAGATGGCACCATAATATTAATTTGTATCCAGTAGCTGAGAGAGAAAGGTAAGATTATTTCGTTAGTTACATATGTACAAACATTGATGTTATTTAGTTATTTAACGTTTGCGTTACGGTATTCTCATTAACAGCAGGAAAGTGGGCATTAATATTAATGACAACAATGCTTGATGTTTTCATGGAAAAGTTATTATTTTGACTTCCTATATTTCTTTTATACTATTCTGCAAAAGCTATACAGGGTGATTTATGTAATCATGCGGAAAATAAAATGGTATACAAGTCTGTTATGTGGGAAAGCCTCTGTAAAATTTTAAAGAGATCCGAGGTAATTTATTATGTTTTTTTCATTAAAACCTGCAAAGATACGCTTTTGAACGGGTGAGTTATGCTATCTCCTGATCCTAGAAAACTGCAAATTATACAAGATGTTTATGGTATATTTGAAAACGTTCAAGTTTGGTCACTACATATTACAATAATAATATGAGAAGAGTAATTAAATTTTTAGAGTTTACAAGTAAATTGGTTAGGGCATCGAGGATATACTTGACAAGAACAGCCAAGACATAAAAAATCAATTTTCTCTTCATAAAACATGGTATTTTTTTTTTCATTTGAAGAGAAAAGTTGTTTTTTTTTTAGTTTAGATTTTCAAAATTACAGTTTTCCACTAGCTTCACACTAATAGTTAGAGTTACATGATTTGAAGATGAACCCAAGCAACACCAGATGGTTTAATAAATGTTTTGATTTCGTTTATACGACTGGTATATTTAATGTTTATCGCAACCTATATTCAACGTTCGAATGTCCGCGCTACAAACGTATATATTTGTCTTATCATATATTAAATATAGACGTTTTAAAAAAACGTATATATATGGTACATCATATTCTAAATATATACGCCTTAAGAAAACGTTATATTGTCACATCATATAGGAGATATATTCTTTTATGTGGAACCTCAAATAAATGTATTCCATATACGTCGATAATACGTATGATGTAAAGGTTTTTCTCACGGGTATGAAAAACCTTTTTTCCAGTTGCTGGTATACATGTAATAAACCTTTATTATCCACTGTAATTCATACATAATAATAACACCATAGGTAATTACGACCCCCTTTATCCCAGAAGGTTCTAGAAGAGCCTTGTGTGGGAGGGGACTACACATTTAGAGACAAGGGACACACACCCAATATCCGTGAATAGTGGAAAAGTCCCTCTCACAGTATTTTCCACTGCCACGACCGGGAATCGAACCCGGAACTTTTGGGTGAGAGGCAAATGCTCTCACCTCTCGATCACCAGTCATACATAGGGTATCCCTGTATGGAATATCTAATACTTACAAACTTTTTTATTTAACATTTTTTGAGAAAATTATTTTTTATAGTGTTGCTTCAGCGCATCAAACCTTTTTTGGCAATGCCAAAATTTAGGTAATATATTCAGAGAATATAAATATTTGACTTCGTGTAAGGTGAACATATTTCAAATTAAAAATATAGAAGTTTCAAAGCCTCATAAAGCTGGTGAACTATATAGTTAAAAGGAAATTAGATATAATCTTAAATTATAATTGTTTTTATTTAATTTTTTTCTTTTGAAAATCTGAACTTTTTCTGAAGAATTTAGTTTTTCTCAAAAAATTTAGGATAAAAAGATAGAAAATATCGAGAGATTTTTTAAAGAGAATCCACCCTTGTATCTTTGTTAATGAATATACGCTATAAGTTCTTTAGACCTTTTTTTTATATTGTTTTATAAACTAAGAGCTTATTTAATAAATGATTAAATAGTTTCCATCATTTTATTTTTACCAAAATTACCTTAACTTTCAAAATTTAAATGAGAAATTCTGTTATACAGTATATAGACTAATCGATTTCAAATAACTTTGCAAGTCAAATCATGTCTTAAATCAGAAATAATTTGCTATTCATGATTAAATTGTTAATATATATTGCTGTATAACAATAATAAGATGACATTGAAACAAATTAATTTCTAAGTGCCTTATTTTGTAAAATATATTAATTTTTCTTTAATTATAACAGGGAAATTAGAATTAAAGTTTTTCTTGACTTGCGATACATTTCCTTTTGCAAAATTATTTAGAATTGATCGGTCTACAACACTATAAAAATGATAGAAGGTACCCGTTTTTAAATCTGAAAGTTAATATTATAATGATCTCCAATTTTTTTAAAGTACATATTTTAAACCTCCTACCTGTATATAACTACTGATATCAAGGAAAAATAATTCAATTGTATATATGTATGCCGATAGTAATTTTTTAAAAATATTTATTATTTAGTACTAACTTTTCTATATTATATTAAGCTTTACCTATTCTGCTCGATTGGCTAAATACGTAAAACTATTTTATCATTTACTATTTCACCCTTGGGGATCTAGGACGTTTGACAACGATAACAAAACACAACATTGTTCGTTACTCTTTACTAAAATCCAAAACAGTCTATTTATTATTATTATTGTAACTATAGCGGCTTTTGGGAAGCTTCAGCCAATCTTCGTCCTTCTAATTTTATTGTCACTGGTCTCACCCACGCCTTCAACGCTAGCCATGCAGTTTTACACCTTCTGTGATAAAAGAAATGCAGTTACTATGAAATCGCTCAGATAAACAATAATTCTTACCGATCACAAGTTGGTTCATTCTTGTAACTTGTAACGCATTAGATCGTGATAACTCAAGGATAAGGGCGGCTCATCAACATAACACTTGTTGAATTTAAATCAAATAATATATACGCAAAAACAAACAAGTAAATATTCTTTGTTTTGATCACAAGGCCACACTACTAAACCACCACACGAAACAGCAATTAACACGACGATCCGCGGTTGCTCACCAGCTAACTGTTGAGACAATGAGAGAGATGCATATATTTATGAGAAATGCTTATGTATTCTGCAACAAAGACAACAATACTAACCAGGTGCTGGTGACTGCGCAATCGATGCAGATTGATATAGGTTTAAAAACCGTATATTATAAACTGCAATATTACTGAATATTTTCATTCATCATCTATAAAAAAATTTGATTAATGTAAATATTTTACTCATATTTCCAGATATTGTTATAATCTTCGAACTTTTAGTTGCAATTGTTTATGACATGCCTATAAAGAATGTAGCGCAAATACATCTTTATCATATACATTTAAAAATTGTATATTAAAAACTATAATATGGCTGAAAAAAATGCAAGTAGTGTCAATTTCACCAATTTACAATTTAAACATTTGACGGAAGTGTAGTCTCAACTCTCAATTAATTATTTCTCAAATATTCTGCGTTACTCCAAAAATTTTCGGAGAAATACATTTATAATATGCGTAGAAAAATCGTTTATGAAATAAACGCTTTTCATAGACGTTGATTAAATATACGATAACGAAATTTAAACCATAATTTCATATAATAAACGTTTATTAAACCATCATGTGTTGCTTGGGTTGGTTTTCCAGTTATTCGAGTTTAAGTGGTAAAGTCCCGTTATAGTAACTTCGTTCAGCCGTTGACCGTAGTTCAGCGTAGGTTAAACTTGAACTACCGACGGAGACTGTCTTAAGAGCGAGTTGTACCAACCGAGTTTAACATTGGTTTTGCAGATATTCGAGTTCAAGTGGTAAAATTCCATGGTGGCAACTTCGTTCAACAAGAGTTATTGAATTGTGATAGATTAACGACAGCAAACATGCGGCCGGCTCCAGCGGTTATAAGAGTTGCAATTGGCCAAGGTCGCAAATGACGCTTTTTTTATTTGCCCTGTGCCTTCATATTTGACAAGTCCTTAGATAAACTCAAAAATAACTTAAAATTCTTAATTTAAATCAATCAAAATACTGTCAACTACAAAAAAGGTTACTATTTCTTCAAGAATCTATTTCAGTTCCACTGAACGAAGTTGAACGAAAACTACTTGAACGTATTTCTGCTTGAAGTAAGTTCAACACTGACTGTTCGTTCACGTGAACCATCGGTCACAATTTTAAAACATAACCCCGAATATATTCTGTCTTGGGTCAAAAGCTACAAATTTGATTGACTTTTTTAACAGATAATGAAAAGTTTATCTAGTTTCTCAATTTTCAACCTTCTAACATTTTGTGTTGTGATATAACGACGAATTAATTGCAGAACTGTCTAGGGTAGTATGATAATGGATATCAATGGAGCATTTTTACAATTGATAATTTCTAGATTGGAATAGAGTTAAAAATATATGCAAGGAACCTTATAATTATCTTTCACTATGTTCCATTTCTAAGCATTTTTTTTTATATACATTGGTTATTTTATTTTGTTAGAAGCTTTACTTTAAATAAATGAAACATACTTTAATTAAACATAAAGCCTCCTTTATGACTGGTTAATAAAATACCTACGCAATAAATAGATGAAGTATTACCAAAAAAAATATATGTATATACAGTGTGTCCCTAGGTGGGGGTACCGCACTCTTTGTTATTTTTGATTTGATTTTGAAGCGTACATAAATAATAAAAAAATAGTGTCTGATTTTTTACTTGATTGGTTAAAACTGACTCTAAACTAGTCTTAGCGTCCCGTATTTTGTGTTGTATATGATGCAGAAAAATTAATCCTTTATACCTAGTCATTTACCAGGCTCTTCTAATTGGTACATATATTGTTATCAAATTCATTCACGATCTATATATACTCAGGTTCAGTTCTGGAAAACTCCAGACTGGAAATTTGTTTCCGTCAAACACAATAAACTAAGTGTAATTGTGATGTATCTAGCCCACCTAGTCTGTCCATCCACTTATCCCACAATTCTCCTTTGGAAACAAAACAGTCCACCTATAATTTGTGCAATATAATTGCCCAAATAATTTGTTTGTTTATTTATTTCCATGGTTTTTTAGTTGGACAAGTTCAAAAGACGTACATAATGCCAAATCAGAGTCTCCAAATGCATCTATGAATACCTCGTTTTCTGTCGACTCGCCAAGGACGACGAGCACTCCTTCCAAATCATGGTTACGAATAACCGGTGCTAACTCTCCTAGAGCGATATTTAAGTCTAACAGTATGCACATATAAGTCTATAATTTCCATATAAGCTGCTCATAAGAAATTCTATTAGTAAATGGTATCGTACAGCTGCAATATTTTTTAAAATTATTTTTATACTTTTTCATGTGTTTAAATATAGTTAGTTAGACATTTTTAGATGTACAATTGCATTTTCATCATTTGGACCAGCTGGGTAAATAAACGTACTTTAAAATGTTGATAATTCCGACCCATGTTAAAAATAGACAACTTGAGTTGATTTTAGATTTCTACCAGTCGCAATAGATATATCGGGCGCATGCATGAAATGTATTTTTATTTTACTGCTATCTGATTATAAAAAAAGCAACAGCTAAGGATTATCACAATGGGTGGTATGTGAGGGGTCGAATTTTGTTACACACCAAATGACCAGTGAATTAGTAGACAGCTTATTTAATTTAGCAACTGTTTTGTCTGTTGTGGTTTTTGCACAACCAATCATTTTCAGGTTCCGGAACTAAATTCACCTGGTCCTTTTGGCTCAAATTCGACTTTTACATATTTTTAATAACCTATTGGGCCTACTCAGTTGAAATCCCTGAGACTTTTGTACGCATCACCCTCCCTCTCATCTCAGTGGCCATGTTTAACGAAAAGTGGAGTTGTGCAATGTTATAAAGTAAATAATTTCATTTGTAATAGATAAAGATTTTAAAGATATCAGTAAAATGTTTTGTTAATATAAGGGAAGAAATCGACAAATTTTCTCCCTGCTCAAAAATTTTACCAGAAAATATCTGTAACTATTTAAATTTTGTTTCCTGCTGTAATTCCCACATCATGTTTTTGTGGTACTCTACAATGATTTACAAATGTGTATTTTATATCGTTGCTCAGCACCGATCATTTTAAATTGTAACCGATTATTGAGAACATTTCAAAATTGTCTGCTGAATTTCATAAATAACAAATTCCACGGTCAATGTTAAACATTCGTTTAAAGATAATTTAAACGTCATACTTACCTGACGGGCCTAAAGCTATTTTCATCTCAAGGATATTAGTAATCAATCTCCAATCAATTATGGTTAACCGGAGTAATTATAGCAGCCAGTCCAATGCTATACGTAGTTCGCACGCTCCAGTTGGTTTTGTAATCAGTTAATTTTACACATTCCATAAGTGTTGAAAAATTACAATATTCGTTTAGGCACTTACACAATAACCTTGTATATCAGTATTTCTTTTTATACCTGGTGTACTGTAAATAAGTGGACTTACAGCATCTACAGTTGCATTAAAATAAGAAGGCTGAATGTGCAATAAAGCATTAAAATGAAATGTATATCTTATCTTTGTGGTGAAAATTTAAAACGTTAATCTCTGTAAGTTCGTGATTTACTTATGGATCGATTATTTCAGAAATTACACTTGTTTGGCTCAAATCAGAGAAAGGGAAGATAAAATGACACAAGTCAGAAAAATGGATGTGTCTGAAATCTTGGTTTGATTGTACACATGTGGCAGACTATACGTTTCTCTTTGTCTGATGTTTTATTGCTCATCCCGCCTTCTTATTTTATAAATAGTAAATATATAATGGGTCAAAATATGACGATTTAACGTAATTTACCTCTATGTTAAGTTGCATCCTTGAAAGCTATAATAGTACAAAGTCTGCCAAATTTAAGTTTAAAAAATTTAGGAACCATGTAGGAAAAAGGTTGCGGTTCCTGTTTCAATATTTTTGAATTTTGGCTTCTGGTTCCAGGACCTTTAAATTTTAAAGTGTTTCTAGTTCCATAATTTTATTATTTCTAGTTCTACAATTTTATGAGTTCAGGCTCTGAAAAGTTTCTTACGTATTATGTGTCCACCGTCTTATCTACCATATACATTTACATACAGTCCTTTAGATCTAGTCATATTTTGACCTGATCTACGTGTAGTTGCTTTTCGTCCGCCTACTTACTATGAGATACCCTCCCTGTATATTACATTTGTTCACAAATTTTCAAAGACAATGATAGCATACTAACATAAGGCAGCTTATTTCTTAAATTTACTTACTTAGAAACCACCAAAGTACATATATATTTTAGTTATTTATTTTAGTTTATTTATGTCTTGTGTAAGAAGTGTTTATTTTTAAGTTGAATATTTTAAAGAGTAAGGATTGCTTATTTGGGCATACAAACGTTGCATTTTCTAGGTCTAGTTTCTCTTTTCAGTATTACTTAAAAGTGCTTCTTAGTTTTTGAAGCGTTTTCTACAGTTTTTCAATATTAAACCCAATAACTGATTCTGTTTTACCAGCTTGAATACAATTTTGATTATTTTGCTTTTTGCTTTAACTGACGAACTTCTCCCATTTTTAAGTTAGGGCTCTTATATCAACGTACCAAACCGCACACGTTCCATATTTTCAGATGACAAAAATTTTAAAATGTTTTTTTATGAGCAGTTTATAATAATTATTAATTATACATTAGAATCATTTTATATGGAAACCATTATATGTAAATTGTTTTTTTAGAACAATAAATTGTTACTTTGTTCACTTTTGTCTCGTAATAAAAGTTTTATTGACTTTTCAGGTTGTGCCTAAAGATTATTAGTAGTTAGAGATTGAATTGAAAATATTATATATTTTTTTATTTACTTACCAATATATATAATATGGATAAAAGTTATTTAATAAATAGTATTTTATCAAACGCACTGTTATTTAAAACTACCGCTTCCTAAATGCTCCCTCTATTAAGGGGCTGCTGCCCAATCAATAATTTCCATAACATTTTCGATTTTTTAACTTTGTCTTTAAGTGAGATGCACCGAGAAGAAAATTTAAAAGTCATTATTTTTCCACTATCAGAAGACTCCGATAGCTGATTTTTACGATTCAATCATATGAATTGTGGTTTCGTAAAGTATTTAATATTGATACTATCAGTTAAAATTTTTGTGACATTTTTTATATCGTTGGAAAGAGAAAAAATGGAACGGAATTAATGATGTCATGGCCTACTTTGATGTTTTTTTAATTTTTACGCAAAAGCGTATGTCAATGCCAACTGTGTTTTTTGAATTTTTTGATACACATTATAATTCTTATTGTCTTTGCCGTCAAGTTTCATCCCTTTAACTTTTTTCGTATCTCCTTAAATAAGGAAGCTATAACCGTTTGTGGTTTTCCTATTTTTCAGGCTTTTGTAATATAGCTCACAAAAAGTGGGATAACTGTTTCTTCTACAATAGATATTAAGCGGGATATTTGGTGTGGTCGTCGTAAAATAGACAGGCGGTATATATAAATTAATGCGGACGTGGTTAGTGAAACTATTTAAGGGACAGTCTTCAAGTGTTTTGTGAAAGTGTTTATCATAATCAAAAGATTTTGATTTAGATAAAAAAAAACCTACAGAAACGCCCTTACACTTGCCTTTTTTAAATGAGATAAAGAGGAGTTAAAAGAGGTTTTCAGACAATTTTCCAAAACTGCAGTACTTAGTCTATAATATACAAAACAAAAATCATTAAAATCTACCAAATGGTTTAGAACGAAATCGACTTCAAAATCAGTGTTTCTGTGGGTGACTGTCTGTCAATATAGAAAATATCAGCTGATCAACATTGGTTTAAGTTTGGTAAGCACCTTTTTATACCCAGTATCTTCATGAATTTGAATGGGGTGATCAATTTGATGTCATTTACACAGATTTTTCTAAGGCGGGTGATAGCCTCTGTCACACGGTATTTTATTAAGTTAATAGATTTTTTTCTTTCATTAATTCGTCTCTTTCTTTACTTCATAATTTATCACCGTCGGCGCAAGTCTGTCGAATTTGATGATTGATTGATGATTTAAACATCCATTGCAAAAAAAAAATTACTAGAATAGAATTAGAAACACATTAAACCTGATATTCTTTCTTATTAGTATTACCACAAGACAACTACTGTAAATTATGTAGTTGACGAAATAACTGATAAATACGCAAATAGTAAGTAAAGCAGTTCAAAATTAATGAAAATATGGATGGAAGTACACAATACCAGATTAAAATAAAGCTCTTAGGCAATACAGATAATAACATATTGTATTGTGAATTGCATAACTTGGCCCATTGCAATTTTAATTATGAGGTGTCTATAGCCCAAGAAATCCTTGTCTATAGTCCAGTAAAAATTAGATTTTAAAAATAGGTTTTTTTGGCATTAAAATTTTTTGGTTTAAATAGTATTTGAAGTACATATAAACAGTCTAAAATCTCGACCGAATATCTTTGGGGTTCGCTCCCAAAGTAAAAAGGAAAAAAGACAATCGTGGCTCCGGAGGAGCCATATATATAATTGGATTGAACCGCGTCTGAGATTATTAATGTCTCGACATTTCCCCTCCCGTTTTGGAGCCATTTTCAAGAAAAAAAGGGGTCAAGAAAAAATTGTTAAAGATAATAATGCTAGGAGTTCGTAAAATTGGTTAGATTCCGGGGTCTCAATCTTCCTACTCCCCAGATCTCACCACGATCTGTCTCTAAGACCTCAATCTGTCTACTCCTTACGAACGGATCGCGGTGAGTTCTGGGAGTAGGCAGATTGAGACCCCGGAATCGAACCAGTTCTAGGAACTTCTAGCATTATTTTCTTTAACAATTTTTTCTTGACCCCGTTTTTCTCTGGAAAGTGGCCCCAAACGGGAGCCGAAACGTCGAGACATTAATAATCTCAGACACGGTTCAACCCGAGAATCTAGTATTTTTCATACCAACGACCGTGGAAGCTTCTTGGAACATTATATATATATATATATATATATGAAAAATACTAGGTTCTCGGGTTGAACCGCGTCTGAGATTGTTAATGTCTCGACGTTTCGGTTCCCGTTTTGGAGCCATTTTCAAGAGAAAAAGTGGGTCAAGTAAAAATTGTCAAAGAAAATAATGCTAGGAGTTCGTGGAACTGGATCGATTCCGGGGTCTCAATACTCCGATACTGCCAGCGAGTTCGCTCTAAGGAGTAGGTAGGTTGAGGCCTTAGAGACGGATCGTGGTGAGATCTGGGGAGTAGGCAGATTGAGTCCCCGGAATCGAACCTGTTCCACGAACTCCTAGCATTATTTTCTTTGACAATTTTTACTTGACCCACTTTTTCTCTTGAAAATGGCTCCAAAACGGGAGCCGAAACGTCAAGACATTAACAATCTCAGACGCGGTTCAACCCGAGAACCTAGTATTTTTCATACCAACGACCGCGGAAGCTTCTCGGAACATATATATATATATATATATATATATATATAAGTGTTGTTGTACTTCCGGGTGCTCTCCCGCGTCGATGGTCGACTCCTCCAGGAGTCATGGTTGTCTAAACGACGTTTCGGCAGAATCTCATCTGCCATCTTCAGGTTCTCGCTAAAAGCTGCCTACTGCTGCTCCTCGTTGCTCGAACTAAACTGACGTTCCCCGCGTTGTGCGGCTCCTTATATATGCTCCAGTCTAGAGCGCCTGCGCGTTTGGCTACGTGTTACCGGTCCCCCACCGCCTGTGGTAGGCGTGGCGGGCGCCTGAACCAACCCGACAAGTGGCCTCGCTGAAACGTCACGCTCCACGTGACTTCTCGTCGGTGGTCGGGCATCCTCGTGTCCGATCGGTGCCGCAGAATGCCGTGGTTCTCCTTGATTGGTCCGCGCTCGGCTCTGACTCCTCGTGATAGGTCCATTTCGGGCAGGTTGCTGTGCTTCTTCACTATTTGTCAATACTTGAACATGCCTCCTCGTGATTGGTTCGTCCACGGTGGATCGTCGTGTGTTTTACGTATTTTCCCATAAGAGCGGGCTTCCAGGAACTGGGCAATCTCTGCGTATCATCTCGTTTATTAAGATTTTGTAAAGCAATATTTAAAACAGACCGAAAAATCAGTGCAGTGGAGCAACGAGGAGCAGCAGTAGGCAGCTTTTAGCGAGAACCTGAAGATGGCAGATGAGATTCTGCCGAAACGTCGTTTAGAAAACCATAACTCCTGGAGGAGTCGACCATCGACGCGGGAGAGCACCCGGAAGTACAACACTTCATTTAACACCCGCGAAAACCTAAAAAACAACAGATATTTATTGATATATATATGTATTTATTTATTGATATGACATATATCACTTGTACTCAAGCTTTAAAACACATTCGGATCAGTTCGAGTTGTTTATTGCGAATAAAATGCATTTTTTCATTTTATCTGAGTAAAGAGTTGCATGCATGTTTTATGTTTTCTGTTTTCGTTCATTTGTTCTGTTTGATAAAATACCTAAGTATTTTATTAACTACATGCAATTTTTGCATTTCAGCCTTTAAAAACAGTTAGAGATATTTATAACATAACTTAATGATGATTAGAATCAGTTATGTTATTTTAATTCACTTAGTTATTGTTATACTAATTATCAAAATGTTTATAACATTTCGAACTGTTTATGAATTTATTATGTTCATGTAGATATAAGATTTTTAATTTAATTTGTGTGGGAAGGCGATAAAACTGGAAAATAGTTCAATACCACGTGATGAGAACCAATTCGTTTTATCAAGTTGATGTCAAGTAAGATTGAAGTTGGTATCGGCGATTTTATTATTTACGGAGAATATAAGGGAGAGTGTGGAAAAATTGAAAAATTAGGAGTTGCTAGCAGATGAAAAATAAATAACAAGAAAATTATAGAAAATTGTAGTGGTTGAAAATTATTGAGAAAATAAAGATTGGTATATAATAGAGGGAAGAGATTATTTTTGGTTGAAATTGGAGTATTGTTATAAAAAGGAAGACGTCTAGTTAAAGAGTCGAAATGAAAGAAAAGAAAATTAATTTTTTCAGTATTCTGACAAGTTGGAGAAATAATAATTATAAATTATTTTAAGATGCAGAAAACGATTCCTAGTGGAACCGAGATATCATTTGAATTGTTTAGGAGCTTAGCAGATTGCAGCTGAGCATCGAATTAAGTGATACAGTGCGACTGGAGGTTTTATTTGAGCTACGCGGACTAAAAGGTTGTAATAAACTCCATATAAATTTCTTGTATATCTTTCAATAGTTAGCAAAATAATCGAGTATATTTTAAACTGAAAATTTTGATCATTAATTCTATTTATTTTTTATTAACAAGTTTGATTTTAAACAATGATTATCCAAATTATTTTATTTTTTAGTACGGTATTTATATTTTAGCTAGATAGGGAGTTTCATTTATTTTTATGTGTATCGTATTTTATTGTTCTCAAAATACTCTGTTCGATTTGATTTGAATTTATTTTATTGTTGTGTGTTTTCTAGAATTGTGTTTAATTTCAATGGTCCGAACTTACGACTTTGAGATTTCACAATTTCAAGGCCTATTTCGAAAAATTCAAAATTCAAATTCAAAAAAGTGTATATATATATATATATATATATATATATATATATAAAGAGATATTTTATAAAAAATACATTTTGTTTGTATTTAAAAAGACACGTAGGTATATAAATGTACACAATACACGTACAGTCGTTGACAATAAATAATACCAGCTTGAATTATGACATTTTTCATTATACTTGGAGAAGAAGGTTATTCAATGTGAATAAAAATTTCGTTCACATTTAAACATAGTTGTTACAAATTAAACAGTTACCTTTTAGAAATATATAACAAAATAATTCCATTATTGTTTTATTTGGGCTTCTTACTGCGTATTCAAACACAGATAGATTTACACTAAGCTAAAATAGTTGTCTTATTATTTATTGTCCACGACTGTACACCCCGAATTAAAAAAATACGCTTTATTAATACACCTATATATACATTTGTAAATATAAAACATAACTATAAGAAGATAGAATGTCAGTTAGAGAACCAGACAAAGATAAAAAAGACTGGCCAAACAATAAAAATAGAGAAGAAATAAGAAAAAGTAATAAACTCACTAAAAATAACAATAATCACGTTGAAAACAGACTTAAACGGTATAAAAATTAGACATGTTCGTCCAAAAACTTAGTTTTCTAGCTCTTATACGAACTAGTTTGATATCTATATGCCAAAGAGGTTTCAGCACCTGCAGGCTCTGCAGATCTGTAACTATTCTTCACTTGCTTCGCGTTAGCAACTTGCGATACCTTTATTGGTTCTTGAATGGAGTTTTGCTGAGCCTGTTTGTAGTATTGAAGTTGAAGAATGGACGGTACGTATGAGTCCAAAAGGCTTTTTGGTTCCCTGTTGGGAATGTACTCTGCCTTGGCATGCTGGCTCTTGGGTTGTACATATTGAACTTGTTCTTTTTGCGTTACATATTGAGTTGTTTGTGGAGCTTGAGCTTGAGGGACCTGATAAGCAGCAGAAGAGTCTTGTGCCACATCTGTAGTGTAAATCACATTTTCGTAGTTTTGTGTCTGTTCGGCCGTTGGTGTTGGTACGTAAGTTGGAACGTACATGACGTACTGGAGCCCTCCTGCGAAACAAAATAAGTTTCAATATATTTAATTCTGAACTATAATGTTAACAAAAATTACCTTTTGGATCAACTACGGTCTGCACTGCTGTGCTAGGTGCTTGGTATTGTTGAAGATAAACATACTGAGGGGTATAGTATTGTGAGGCAGCTTGCCCAATGCTATTGTCGGTTATATACTGCACGTTTTCAAAACCGAGATAAGGATTTTGTGTTTGTGGCACATATGTGTAGGACTGTTGAGGTGAAGTCTGTGGTACATAATTTTGTTGTGGACTGCTATATTGTGGAGAAGTATACTGCTGGGGACTTGAAGTATATTTTTGAGGAATGGAGGAAGTGTACTGCTGTGCTGTGGCATATTGTGAGTAATCGTTGTCTGAATACTGCTGGACGATTTGCTGAGTGTACTGGGGTTGAACGTAGTTCTGCTTGGGCCCTTGCTGAGCGTAATTAGCCAGGGTTTTAATCGGCACGAAACCGAATTGAGTAGGTGATGGTATTGGCGATTTTACTTTTGGTTGTGGTGGTGGTGTTAATTTAGTCCTTTTTTGGTTGGCTAAATAATCACGCTCTATATCTTCTAAGGTGGTCTTTTTGTCTTTTGGTCCGGCTGATACGGTTAGCAGTAACCCACACAATATTGTAAAATGTTTCTGAAATGAAAAATGAATATTACATTTTCGGTTCGATAGTATTTTATGTGGTTATTGTTATTAAAGAAATTGGTGTAAGTATAAAATGAAAGTTTTTAATGATAATCTCGGGAATACTTTGAGACAACTTTATGATACTTGGTTTACGACTTTTATTAAGGTTTATTCTTACAGTACAAGCCAAAATTAATTTCATCCATAGGCTGAGAAATGAGGAATAGCAACTTTTTTTAAAATATTTTTCTCTTGTCAACATTTTTTGTTGTTTAAGACTTCTTATGATTCCCCGGATTATATTACATAAAAGGCCCTCTTAATTATTGACAGTATAACAAACCGCTTTCGTGTACAAATTCAGAGACAGAGGTCAATATACAATCAGAATTCATAAAGTTTTATTAGTTTTTGTTATGTATGAGGTTTTCATGTTTCTATGAGCCGAAGGTGTAAGATTTCACAAGAAATTGCATTAACAACTTTATTTATTTTAAAGATGAATTTTACATTTATTTAGGATATTTCCTAGATCATTTATATATAATATAAATTATTATTAGCCTTTACTCGAGTCCGAGTATAAACAAATGTTACAGTCGATAGATTGTGTGTAATAAAAACAAGTAAAAGGTGTAGTCTATTGTAATTCCCATTCATCTACGGTGCACACGACTATGGCTATAGAGGCCAATTCGGGAGAGCACATGTCGACCGCAGTCAGGACAAACATAGACCTGGTTAGGTCTTGGATTCGGTCTTCTTGCAGCAACATTTCCTTGATAGCTGGCCACAACCCCTCGCCATTCGGTTCTGTCCGCTGCAAGTTGTTCCCATTGCTCGTCTGGAATACCGCAGGATTTTAGATTTTCATGGAGAACGTCTTTGAACCTCTTTCGTTGACCGCCACGCCTTCTTCTACCGCTTAGCAATTCACCATAAAGTGTACATTTAGGAAGGCGGCTATCATGCATACGATGAACGTGACCTGCCCATCTTAGGCGTGCTCTTGAAATAAGCACCTCAATTGGAAGGCTGTTTGCTCTTCTGAGTACTTCCACGTTTGATATGTGATGGAACCAACGGATTTTCATCATACTTCTGAGGTGTCTTTGCTGAAAACGTTCTAATTCTTTCACATGACGACGGTAAGTGACCCAGCTTTCACATCCATATAGCAGTGTTGGAATGACAACTGCTCTGTAGACAGCCATTTTCGTTGACAAAGCAAGGTCGTGGTTGTCAAATACTCTCTCTCTAAGTCCCCAGAGTGCTCTAGATGCAGCGTTAATTCTATTGCGAATCTCGCTGTCTATGTTTGCTTTGTCATTAACAACGTTGCCTAAGTAATTGAACTGCTCCACCACTTCAAGAGAATTTCTGTTAAGTGTAATGTCTATTTGGTTCACTTGATGAGGAGTTGACATAATCTTAGTCTTTCCAATGTTGATTTTAAGTCCCAAGGAATCATAGCTCTGGGCATACACATCTAAAAGTTCTTGAAGCTCTTCCGGCGTAGAGGCTAAAAGTGCACAGTCATCCGCATACTGGAGATCACAAATGAACCGTGTGCGTGTCTTCGTGAAAGCTCTAAAGCGCCCTATGTTAAAGAGACCGCCATCAAAACGGTATCTGAGACCTATTCCTCTGACTGTCAGTTTGTTGTCAACAATAATTGTTAGAGCAGTGGTAAACAAATTAAAGAGTAGGGGTGCCAGGACACATCCCTGCCTAACTCCAGTGAGGGTTTGGAAAGATTCGGTTGCCTCATTATTATACATAACCTGGGCGTTGTTGTTTGTATGTAGACTGCGACATACTTCCACAAATTTTCTAGGGATACCTAAGCGGAACATAATTTTCCAGAGCACTTCCCTGTCCACCGAGTCAAACGCCTTGGTTAAATCAATGAAGGCCATGTGAATTTCTCCTTGATGTTCGAGTGCTTTTTCTTGAAGCTGTTTAAGTGTGAAGATTAAATCCGATGTGCCTCGGTTTGGTCTAAAGCCACTCTGTGTTTCAGGAAGTAACTTTTCCATAACAGGTGTTAGCCTATTTGCCATCGCTTTAGTGAGTATCTTCCCTCCAACAGCCAGGAGAGCTATACCCCTGTAATTTCCACAGTCCGCAGCGCTCCCTTTGTTTTTGAAGAGGTTGATTAAAAGTGTATCACGAAACTCCTGCGGAGCTTGACCACTTTCCCACACGACATCAAACGGTTTTTTGAGGTAGGGTATGAGCTCTGACGACACAGCTTTAAAGATCTCAGCTGGGAGAGAGTCGGCGCCGGGAGATTTGTTATTTTTTAGCTGCCCAATGGCGGTTAAGATCTCTTCCGTTGTTAGCGGTTTATCTAAGTCTTCGAAGGTGTCATATTGAGGGATAAGATTTATAATAATCGTGATCGGCTTGACTTTGCTGGTTAAGAATGTTAGAGTAGTGTTCTTTCCATCGGGCTCTTATTTCCTGGTCTTCTTTGAGGAGATTTCCATTTAAATCTTTAATAGGGCACATATTTTCGCGACTGGGGCCGTACACTGCTTTTACTCCTTGAAAGAAATTCCTGTAGTCGTGTGAATCGGCGTACCTTTGAATTTCTCTGGCCTTGCTTGCCCACCACTCGTTCTTTATTCTTCTGATTTCGCGTTGCGTTTCATACTTAGATTGGGTAAAAGCTTCTGCTTTTGATGAGTCGTTGGGGTGGTTGATAGCGTTTTGGAAGGCAGTATGTTTGCGGTCAAGAAGTTCTTGTATAAAAGCTTCATTATCATTGAACCAGTCCTCCTGTTTTTTTACTTGCTGCAGTGCCAAGAATTTCCTCACTCGCACTTTTTAAACTGTCTTTAATTTGTGTCCAGGTAGCAGCGACATCTACAGAATTGGTTTCTTCTAGTGCACTCAAATTCTCTTGAACTTTTTGCTTTAGCTGTTCGACGGTTTGTTGGTCACGCAATTTACTAATACAGAGACGGAGTCTACGTTTTACTTGAGTTCTTCGGTGTTTGGGTCTCATAACAATTTTCATTTTAGAGACAACAGGACGATGATCGGTTCAACATTCGTTATCAATGCGCGCCTTTGTAATTTGGACGTCCTTGAGATGCTTCCTACGTACGATAACATAGTCCAGTAGATGCCAGTGACCTGATCTGGGGTGACGCCAGGTGCCTTTAAATTTATCCTTTTGTCGGAAAATGGTGTTTGTTATAACTAGATCATGTTCGGCGCATTTAGTTAGGAGTAGTTGACCGTTAGCGTTAGCGTTAATATAAATAATAGTGGTCCAAGCACATTTCCTTGAGGAACTCCGAAGTTGTTTATTTCCTATGACGAATTAGTATTCCCTATTTTTGTACATTGACAGCTTTTAGAAAGGTAACTTTCAAACCACTTTCACACAATTCCAGTAAATTCATATTTCTTAAGTTTCAGTATTAATAAATCTCGATCAAATGCTCTTTTCAAATCGAGAAATTTTGCACAAACTCCGAAGCCTTTCTCATCTCTCAAACACTACTATTTCCAAGATTTTTTCGCAAAAGGGGAACATATATATTGGTCCTAACTCTTCAGCAAGATTTGTGTTGCAACTTAGTCCATTGTGGAAACTACTAAGCGTTTCATTTTTTCTACCAACCAGTGTTTCCACATTTGCCTACTATTGTTCTTATTGTTATCGATCATTTTCTTGTAAAAATTACACTTTGCATTTGGTATTACTTTTGTTGAAAATCAACTCCGAAGGGAGCACAATAATGATTCCAAAGAAATTTTTATTATTGCAGAAGGGATGGAAATTAATGTTTTGGCGCGAGTGGAAATTCAAACAAAACTGTTACTTTAAGACAAACTGCGTTTGAGTTAGAAATCAGTCACCAAACGTTAAGCTAAATTTCGTAAATATAGCTATAAATCTTTTTAATACCAATTGCATCAGCACTTGTACGAAAATGATCACGAATGTAGGATGGATTGTTGCAATTGGATTTTACAGAATAATATGCGGTCAAACAATAGTTTCTTGGGAAGGATTTTATTTTTGGGCAAGTTTAGGTTCACAAATTTGGGATTATTTAACCAACAAGATAATAGATAAAACATAATATTTTTAGTCGCAAACTACTCTATAAAATCCTTATTTTACTATAAGGAACATAACCAGACTGCAATCAACAGCTACTCTCCGGGCTATGTGCCCCGCCGAGCGCTGAATTACAAGTTACACGTCTGGCGCGTCTAAGTGTAATAATTGCATATTACCATCAAAACGCTAATGCTTCGATTGCAACAAACACCAGCCCAAAGACTGATCCTACTTAAAGGAGCTCTCGTGCCTGTCGTCACAAACCACTTGCAGACTGCAGTTTCGAGCTGTTGGCTCTTGTCAGTGCAAAGTAGGCATATGACAACTGAGATGAGGATCACTTGGCTATTTAGTACATCCCGGTATTTTTACAATAGCGACATGTAAAATAGTCAGCAAGCGCCATCTAGCGGTCCAGTGTCTGTTGCAATCGAAAAATAAATAGCCTGACTGGGCTTAGCATAGTTCAAATGTGCTTTTAGAAGGCGGAATATTAAAACATAATATTTTTAGTCGCAAACTTCTCTATAAAATCCTTATTTTACTATAAGGAACATAACCAGACTGCAACCAACAGCTACTCTCCGGGCTATGTGCCCCGCCGAGCGTTGAATTACAAGTTACAAGTCTGGCGCGCCTAAGTGTAATAATTGCATATTACCATCAAAACGCTAATGCTCCGATTGCAACAAACACCAGCCGAAAGACTGATCCTACTTAAAGGAGCTCTCTTGCCAGCCGTCACACACCACTTGCAGACTGCAGTTTCGAGCTGTTGGCTCTCGTCAGTGCAAGGTAGGCATGTGACGACTGACACGAGGATTCTTTGACTATTTGATACATTCCGATATTTTTATAATAGCGACATGTAAAATAGTCAGCAGGCGCCATCTAGCGGTCCAGTGTCTGTTGCAATCGAAAAATAAATAGCCTGACTGGGCTTAGCATAGTTCAAATGTGCTTTTAGAGGGCAGAATATTAAAACAATATTTTTAGTCGCAAACTCCTCTATAAAATCCTTATCTTACTATAAGGAACATTGACCCATTTAAAAGTGGGGCACCTTTCTAAAATTTGTATTTGTAGACCGATTTAAATGATTTTTTTTCATTATAAAGCTTCAATAACTCTACTGTGGTGCAAAATTTCAGATCGAAATTAAAAATTTCAAGGCCTATTTCCATTTTTATTTCAAGGCCAAAAATTCCAAAAAAAATGTTAGCAATTTTTTAATCTCAAATCTGACTACACCACTGGATTTAGAATACCTTCAAATGGATATTATCGAAATTTAGCAAAAAAATATTTGTTTCTAACAGAAATATAGCATAATTAAAATTTATATTATGTTTTCAAAATATTTCGAATATTCGCCTTGTAATTCACAATTGTTTAAATAATATTGTTTACAATGCTCGTTTAGATTGTTATCAGTTGAATTTTAAAAATTATAACCATCAGTTATTCAATATTGGCAATATTTGTTTTCTTTAAACATGCTCCATGTTAAAGATAATTATTTTTATTAGCAAATCGTGCAATTATTTTTATTATCAAAGCTGGCGTTGGAGGATTATGTAAATAATAATAAAGCCCATAAACTAAAAATCATCAGACCTTAAAAAGAGGAGATGTTGGGAAGACAATAATAAATTGGTAAATTTTTAATTGTAATCTACATGTTAACTGATCTTAATAGAAGATGTGCAATTTATTTATTAAATACCAATTTTATCTTCTCAGTATCGCGTCTCTCTAAAGTCTGACAATTCTTGGTTTATAGGCTTTATTATTATTTACATAATCTTCCAACACCAGTTTTGATAATAAAAATATTTACAAGACTTGCTAATAAAAATAATTATCCTTAATATGTTATTTGTTTAAAGAAAACAAATATTGAATAACTGATGGTTATAATTTTTAAAATTCAACTGATAACGATCTAAACGAGCATTGTAAACAATATTATTTAAACAATTGTGAATTACATGACGAGTATTCGAAATATTTCGAGAACATAATATAAATTTTAATTATGCTATATTTCCGTTAGAAACCAATATTTTTTTGTTAAATTTCGGTCATAAACATTTGAAAAAATTGCTAACACTTTTTTTTTCATTTTTGCCCTTGAAAAAAATCGAAATAGGCCTTGAAATTTTTAATTTAGATCTGAAATTTTGCACACAGTAGAGTTATTGAAGCTCTATAATTTTTAAAAAAATCATTTAAATCGGTGTACAAATGAAAATTTTAGAAAGATGCGCCCCGCTTTTAAATGGGTCACAAAAAAAATCAAAATTTATTAAGGTCGCTAGTAGAGATACTGAAGAATGTAATCGTATAATTTAAAATAATAAAATTAAATGATACAACTATAGTCAACAAAAAACGTAAAAAAACACATTTTATAGCAACGGAAAATGAGAGAATATCAAAGGATAGATTTTGTTCGCACGCAGTCAGTGGTCGGTCAGTTGATTGTACCCGTATAATTTATTGCTAGTTGGAAAACGTCTAGAACCATAATACAACCTTGAAACATGGCTTCCTCCAATTACGTGGCATTTTATAACGAAAATAGACACCTAATGATGCGTAAATCTCAAAACGATGATGCTAACGCTGATACTGATGATGCCTACTGAATAGGTGAAATGCATCAGTCCCATGAAAACGTTAGTATTTAAATTTTATGGTGTCCGATTGTAACCAAATTTCATGTGGTTTACCAACGGGCATTGAATGTGATCGTTTGCCATAAAAATGTCAAAGCACCTATCTTTAAGTTCATCGGGTTTCAACCGGATTGAAAATTTTAAAAAAATAACTGAAAAAAATAACAACAGACGTTTTTGATATCAATAAATAAAAATATTCGTCCACCTGATGATGCCTAAATATTCCCATATTACCTCCTTCAAGCTCATGGACTCAAACCTGTTTTCCATGAAAATTTTGTTTGAGTTATGGGACAAATAGTGCAGGTTAACAATGGAGTATGCATTTTTTCGAAAAATTCCTCAGTGCATTTTGTGAACGTGATAATTAGGAGAAAAATAGTGGGAATTAGATGTATATGTTTTGGAAAGCAAATTTTATTTGGAACCTGTTGAAAAAAGGGCATGAAAGTACAGAAAACAGGTTTTTTTCGCGCTTTCGATGCGAAAGAAATTTTTTTTTATACAAAAATACTATGAAATAGCTCGTAAAAAGTTTTTTTTTTATACATTTATTTAACGTCGGCCTATTTCCGCTACTGAGGCCTAACACCGACGCCTGTAGACGAGCTACCCCCAACCAGGAATTTTGCCGAACCTCTTCCCTAAAGATGAAAAAAATGAGTTTTTGATAATAAAAATCGGCCAATAACTTTTTACACAGAAAATTAAAAACCGCTAAAAATGGCCATTTAACTACAGGGACTGTATATCGTAGATAGTTGTTTCGAAGCTTAAATTGTGGCTTTTGTTGGTACCCACCTACTCTAAAAATTTCATGCAAAAATATTAATAACTTTTAGCGGAAATAGCGAAAATGTAAAAAAGGTGTTTTACGAGCTATTTCATAGTATTTTTGTATAAAACTTTTTTTTCTTTCGCAACGAAAAAGTGAAAAAATCTGTTTTCGGCCCCTTTTTCAACAGGTTCAAAATAAACATGCCCTTAATTTTCGAATAATTTTCATGGGTAAACAGGTTTTCGTCCAAAAAAAAATTACCCGGTACAAAATCGACCTTTTGTGTATTAATACCCGAAAATAATCTTATCATGTCGTGTAACTTTCTGCCCTTAACAATTAAAATCAATAAACAATAATTTTGGTACGAAAAATATACCTTTGGTTTTCAATTACTTTGAAAATTTGGGAAGTTTCTTCTTTTTAATCTCGTGTACAGTAGTCGGTTTGGATAATTTCTTAGAAAAAGAAAACCTCACATTCTCATTAAGTCGACATTTCGACAAACTTTATTGTCTTCCTCAGGACTACAACAATATAACTTAAATCAAATAACTAACAAGAAGCATATAAATTAAAATAAACATGAATAAAAACATTAACCTTTAATCACACAGTATAAGGCTTTTGTTATTCAAAATGATTTTAAAAAGCGTTATATAATATATATGAAAATTTGGTAAAAAAAATGAGGAATAACTCAGATTATTATTGTTTATAATAACATTCGCTAATGTACTAGGATAATTGTTATTTAAGAGTTTCTGTTTAAAAATCTCCATATTTTGATCATGAAATCTCTCATCGCTTAATTTTAAAATTCTATTTTTCAAACTTAACAATATATTAAATTTTTGTCTGAAGGGGTGTTGTGAGTGATAGTTAATAATGAGTAATATAAATACTGTTACATCAAATCGACAACAACTGGCTAATAATAATAAACAATTTTTCAAATTACCGTATGTACAAGGCATTTCACAACAGATTAAAATAATTTTAAGTAATGAACATTCCAATATTGTTTTTTATCACAGTAAAAAAGTGGAAAATTTATGCTCGACAATGAAATACAAATTAATATTAAATTATATATCAAATGTAGTATATAAAATTCCGTGCAGTTGTGGAGCAGTATATGTTGGACAAACTAAACAGTTATTAAAAAATAGAATAAATGAACATATATGCTCGTGCAACATAAGACACATTAACAAAAAAGAAAAAACTGCTCTAGCTACTCATCATTTCGATTTAAATCATGGATTTAATTTTGACAACGTTAGCATTTTGGACAATGAACATAACTACAAAAAACGATTGATTAGCGAAATGATATTCATTAATAAACATAATAATACTGTCAATAAAAAAACAGATACAGAAAATTTGAGCAGAATTTATAATAATATAATAACAAACTTTGGTAAATTATAGACCTTGTATAATCATCACAATAATAGTTGTGATTCATAAATATACATAATTTTTATTAACATTGCAAATGAAAATAAGAACAATTTGGTGTGTCTTTTTGTGATTGCTAATATTATTTTTTAGTAGGTTTCTTTCTTTGTTTTTTATGACGAGTGAATATAGTTGGTGTGTGTTGAAATTCGTATTAATTTAAAGATCCATTTCTGTTTGTACGTTTACATTGGACACTGCATTCGCATATTAACTAATTTTCAAAATAAAATATTGTTGTGCCACCTATGAATAAATATTGAAGACAGGAACACTATTGGTATAAGTGACGTTATTTTTATTTATTGATTTGACGATGATGATTATGTTGACAGAGAGCCAAATACCTCATTAGGTAAGCGTGATTTGTCCTAATATTGTTAGTAGTAGTATAGGTTTTTAACACTGTCATGTTTAAAGATTATATTTATTCCTCATTTTTTTACCAAATTTTCATATATATTATATAACGCTTTATTTTTTAAATCATTTTGAATAACAAAAGCCTTATACTGTGTGATTAAAGGTTAATGTCTTTATTCATGTTTATTTTAATTTATATACTTCTTGTTAGTTATTTGATTTATGTTATACTGTTGTAGTCCTGAGGAAGACAATAAAGCTTGTCGAAACGTCGACTTAATGAGAGTGTGAGGTTTTCTTTTTCTAAGAAATTACCTTAGTTTCTTTTTGTTTCTCTGGGACTGCGTGTGAGTTTGTTATCATGAGATGATATTGTATAAAACGAATAATAAAACGAAAAACCCAAGCGGGACTAATAAATGAAAAGTTATGAAATCAACAGTTCTTTTTATTTATAAATAAATAACCAACACTTGTACACTTGTAATTTGTTTACTAAGCACAAGAATCCAACATTAAAAAAGTTACGGCATAATATTTCATTTTCGTTTGTCCACCGCGTGCAAATATCGTGCCGAGATCACATATTTTATTATTTTCCCAATTGCAATAAATATAATTATACGCTTTGAAAACTTGCCTTACCAAATCACCACACGTAAATAAGGAAAATAGCATTAGAAACTTCTGTATAATTACATGTAAGGCAATAATTAAGTATTATTGCTATGAATTCTCATTTTTAAAAAGGCGCAAATGTAGGTACGTACCACGTGTATCTTAGATGATGTGTTAATTTATATCAGGGAGTCTACCGTTGGTACACTTTCACTTTGATGGATGATGTAAAAAACCCTACCTACTACCTACCAGTTCTAGTTCCGTTTCCGGTTTTTCTAAAAAAATCTGTTGTTAGCAGAGTGCCTTTTAATAACTGGATCGTACAAATGAAAGTGTATCTTTTTCTGTTTTAATAGACATACACTTAGCTGTTAGATGATTAGATGGCAAGGTTTGTACGTCGATCAAAATTCCGGTTGTCGACTTTTAATGAGTGTTATTACATTCTTTTGAATAGCTGAAAGCGATATAATAACTAGTTTATTGATAGATACAATTTAAATTTAATTTTAGTAATTCTTAGTTGAAAAATAACCGTGTTGATTGGGTGTTAATTACGAGAACAGTTGAGAATCTCATTTTCATCGATTAATCTGTCATTGTTTTTAAATGGCTGCTTTCTTCTTGTAGATATTTAGGAGCATTATTTTTGTGTTTCTTTGATAAAAAAAATATTTTTTTTATACAGTACGACTTAATTAAGAATGGAAAATTTCAAAAGTAGAGACTAAAATCTGACGATTGAGCCTGTGGGTTCAACCACAATAAAATGAATGTTGATAAAGTCGAGTAAACTCTAACTTGGCGGGTCCACACACAAATTGATTTTTAAAAACTCTATGACTATCTACTCCACCTTTTTATAAAGCTTAATACTTTATAATTAAGAGTTAACAACAATAGTCCAGTATTAATGAAGTATCTATATACCCAAAATAGGCACAGTTTATACAGCCTCGGTAAGCTCTGTAAAAGGTACATAAATGCTTAAAGTAACATTATGGCAACCTCTTTGTTTCGCCTTACCAGCTGTTAAAAATCATGTTATATGACTGCTAAGAAGTTGTTATATAATTGTTGCAAGCAAGTTCTTATACAGTAAAAATTCCTCTTAATGTTAGTTACTGTTTGCAGTTATAAAGCATCGATATCACAGTGTCTCCGGCAACTTCATTGTAATAACTTTCCTATGACAAATTATTAGGAAATTGAATGAATATTGCCTGCGAATTAGTGTATGCTGTGGTTGGTAGAAAATAAAATTTGTCATGGGAAGAAAATTTTTCTGTTGAAATATGCTATTTTACTTCGAAATAAATAGACGCGCCTCCAAAATTCCTTGAATTTGATAAGTTGAAAATTATTTAAAAAAATATATTTTTTATTTTTTTCCCATAGAATTGTTTTAAAATGATAAACCACCTATTTTAAACACCCCATAAACGATTGATGTAAATATTTTGCAAGGTTTTCCTTTTCAAATGATAAAAAGTTAATTATACGTCAAACCGGTAACAATGGCCGTCCTGTCATATTTACTTTTAGAAAATACAATATGGTTCCCTATAAGTATCCAAAGAAGGTCACTACAGAAGCAGTTACAAATTCTTAAAGCAGCACTTTGACTGTGTAAAAGTAGTAGTTAAAGACAAAGTCCTCGCACAGGTGAATTTACTTTGATAGAAATCCACATTTTGGGTAATAATTGAATCCATGATAACATCATTTTCTTTTTGAGGGATATGATATTATCACTTTTGTTTGAATTTCAGACCTAACTTTTTATTGATTTTGGTGGATTTTTGTAGTTTGTGGTGAGAAAATGCCTGCATAATTTTTTCAAATAATAATAATAGTAATAATAATAACACCACATGTAATTACGACCCCCTTTATCCTGGAAGGCTCTAGAAGAGCTTTGTGTGAGAGAAGGCTATACATTTAGAGACAAAACACACACCCAATATCCGAGTATAGTGAAAAAATTTCTTTCACAGTATTTTCGACTGCCACGACCGGGAATCGAATCCGGAACTTTTGGGTGAGAGGCAAGTGCGCTTACTTCTCTACCATCAGTCATACATAACAAGAAAAATTCGAAAGCAAATCAATGAATATTGGAGGTTATGAAATGGAGTAAGTTTAGCTGTATAAGAGTTCTATAAAGGCGGAAAATTGCAGCTACATAGCTCCAAAACAGAGTTTCAGCTGAATAAATGCTTTATAAAATACTCCTTCTACTATACGTAAAAAGCATTTATAAATAATCTATATTTGGGCTGACGTAGATGGTATTTGGCTTAAATAACTACATTGCTGTATAATTTTGCTTTATAAACCTTTAGAACTCAGTGTTATAAAACCGTTATAGAGAAATTGCGAAGCTGTAAAACTGATGTATAAATGTTATATAGGAGTTTATATACCTGTTATAAATATACATGGTGTGTATCTGTATAATAGAGCTTACTAAGCCTCTTATAAATTTTTTAAAAACTGTATAAGATGCTTTAATAAAGAAGCTTTATATTTATACTGTGAAAGCATTTTACCAGCAATCTAATTCAACCGAGTTACTTTATAATCAGTTTAGTGTTGAACAAAGCTTCAATATAACCAATTTTCTGTACAAGTTGCCATAATGTATTATTTATAAAGCTTTAAGTGTAATAAGGGAGTGACATGTGTTACTTGGGCGCTTCGTCGTATGAAGTAAGAAACTATTTACTCAATAGCTCAGGTATGACAGTGGTTCTCAAACAGTTTACAACAATTTACAAACGATTATATGTCTGTAACTGTAATGCAATCGCTAAATAATTATACAAAAATATTAAAGGTGTTATCATAAAATATTAGGAAATATGAACTTGCCCATTCTCACGCAGCAGTTCGTCAACAAAGTACATTTTTTCCTTCTTATTACTCCTAGCAAGATTTAACAAGTCCGCTTTCAATGCTGTAGAAGGAAAAGGAATATTATTTTTAGTTAACCATTCTGCAATATCATGCTTTTTCCATTGACAAGTAGGTTGTTTATTTAATTGTCGGGTGTGATACGAAGCATTATCCATTACAATTAAACTTGGTTCTTCGAGATTTGGCAGTAGGTGCTGTTGTATCCATTCTTCAAAATTGTCACAATTCATGTTATCGTGATAATCCATACTCTTATTGGTAGTAGAAACAATTAAGCTTGCTCCCGGAATAAAGCCATCTGATGTTCCTGCATGCAAAATAATGAATCGCTTTCCTACAGTTGATTTTTTGTGTTTGACACTTTTTTTTGATAAATCTTACCACGATTTTCGAACACTTCCATTGGCAAATACCCATGTTTCACCTATAAATACAACCCTTCGAAGGTTACTGTCATAGTTTTCCATATATTTTCTTATATATACAACCCTTTGCTGAACTATTTGCATTTGTTCACATAAATAGCGACGGTTACAATTTTTTTTATACCTAAACCCACAATGTTTTAATAGTTTTAAGAGACTTACCTTAGAGACGTCAATGATTCCCTTATTTTTTGGCATTTCCTTCAAAGTATCTAATGTAAAATGTGTTTTCGATTCATAAAAATTATAAATTACTTCCCTTATTTGCATTTTAACGCCTTCACGTACATCTAATGTTTTTTTTCTTTTTAATTCGTTCTTTTATTTTCAAGGATACATTATTGAAATGTTGGTGCTTAATTCTGCTAACTGTTCTGAGACTTGTGTTTAAGGCTTCAGAAACTCTTTCATGAATTCGTTCAAGAGGTACCAAGGGTCATTTGTTTTCCTTTTCTTTTGTAAAATAATCTATTAAATTTAATACCAACTTCTTTGACTGTTCATTTAAGACGCCTAATTTAGTTGCCACATTTACCAAATATTGTATTTTTATAATTTAGTGTTATTCGAAATAAATGTTTACACACTTATCTAATTTAGAAATCCGGACATATTTAACGTTAAATAGAATGACCGGCTTAGCGACCTTCCAAACCGCAAACTGTAGATGGTACGTCTGTTTATTGGATAAAAACTATAGATACGCCACGCCCATATCATCAAGTGATATAGGAATGGGCTGTAAAAAATTACCTTAAAAAATACTACAGCATTGGCACACCGCGGTAAACTGTTCGGTCTAACTATTTATTTAGCAATAAATAAAACACGAAGGATTGAGGGCCTATGGCCTATGTAATGTATAATAAATTTTAAAAAATGGCTGTGGATATTCGACTGACAAACGAATAAATAACCAGACCATTAAATACCAAGGGATAAACTCGCGCGGAATAATACAAGAAAAATGTTTAACGAAAAGAAAGTTTTAACAAAACTTGGGGCGCGGATTAATAAAACAAAATCTTTAGAAGAAAAATGTTTAACTTTTAATATAATACAATTAAAAAAAAATCGGTAGGCAACAGGATTTGAACCCGGGTGTTTTATTCCCTTTACCTTACTTAACCATTAACCATTAAAATATCTTTATTTTATTTAGCTCTTACACCACCTTACTTACACACTGAGCTATTCCACGATGTACAATTCAGCTATAAAACATGTAATATGTAGATACTAGAAAATTGCAAGTCCTACGTACAGTGGTTTGGCAATGTCCGTTTGTCGGATGAATATCCACTACCACTAAAAATAGCTTAGATATGTCATATAAAGATGAGTTTAATTCTAATATGAGACGATTGTTAAATAACCAATGACAAATCTTCAGAGTTTGAGAATCGCTGAACTTATTAAAAACGTGAAAACGTAGATTAAAATTTATCTCTCTTCAGTGTGTATCGCAATATTTCTGTCTCAAAATAGGTAAGAGAGAAGCTTGGCAGACATACGCGACAGTGTTTTTGGGCTATTACTTTAACTTTGTGTGCGAGAGAAATGAAATCGTACGCGCATTATCAACTCATACACATGCCAGTTTAGAGTTTACTAGACTCTATGTATATTTGACATAATTTATTGTATTTAATTACGTACAATATACAAGGTGTTTCAATTTTTAATCCCAGGACTTTAGGTGGTCATAGAAAAATTTATTTTAGGTAGAAAAATTCTAGAAAACTTATTCTTTCTATCATTTCCTAAGGGAGCTACACCCCAATAAAGAATTAGGGGGAAACCATTTTTTTAATAAATATCTCAAAAATTGTTGAACGTATTCTAAACGTTAATAAACAGAGGCGTCTCGTTTGGGGGGGTTCTTTAATAAAATGAAAACAACCCCATTAAAAAATAATTTTTAATTTAAGCAATAATAACATCATAGGAAACAGCAAAACGGTAATGAAATCCTTAAAAACATTGGTCCAAGACAAAAAAGGAAAGAATAATAGCTCTACAAAAGTTTCTCAAAATGAGATACTTTACTTTCAATATACAGTTCACATCTCCGAATTAATGATCGTTGAACCAATGCCAGTTGCTGCTGATTTTGATGTAAGCCATCGCACGCAGTATTTATGCGGTCGATTAATTCATCTCTTGCATTGACTGAACTAGAATACACTTTTTCCTTCAAAAATCCCCATGCAAAAAATCTAACGGTGTAATGTCAGGTGCAGGTGCTGGCCATACTACAGGCCCACCACGCCCAATCCACCGTCTTGGATAGTTAGCATTCAACCAGTTCCTAACTTATACTCAGTAATGTGCTGGCGCACCATCCAATTGGAGCCAACTGTTATGCCTCACAAAAAAAGCAAAATATCTGGAATATTTTCATCGAGGAATTCAAAAAAATGATACTGCATTCAATCTGGGTGGTAAGATGTGAGGACCGCAGATGTTATCTTCAATAATTTCGAGCCATACATTTACGTTAAATTCGTGTTGAAAATGCGTTGTTCTTATTGCACGAGGATTTTCATATGCCCATGCATGATAATCATGAACATTTACAACACCTCGGCGGGTAAATATCTCATTTGTCCATAAAATTTTCAACAAAAAATTGCCATCTCTTCTAAATGCATTTAGTAAATACCGATTAATCCCTGATCTGGTTGTAAATGGAATGCGTGTTTAATATTAATGTATCGTGAGGCCCTTCTAACACTTGTAGTAGGATTCTGTCGAAACTAGGAGAATCCGCATAATTCTTCTCCTGTTATTATTATTCCTGTTTTGTTCGTGATTATTCCTTCCAATACCGTATTCCGTAAAACGTAAATGAATTAGGACGAAAACGCTTAGGTCTGGACTCCTCTCAGGATAACGTCGAAGATATTCTCTCGATGTCTCTCCTCAATTATTTTACAATCGCATAATCCATAAGCAAAATGGATCGGCGTATTTTCGATTCGTAAATACTCTGAGCATTTTATACAGTAATTCACCTATGTATAGCTTGTATTTACTAGTCTTAATAAAATTTTACAATCTATCTTAAAATTATTATATTCGCTAAGCTACGCTACGCTGATGAGGAGCAATAACTCCGAAACACGTGTCCGTAGCTGCATTGTTGTTTCTCTTGAGGTATAAGGCAATAACTTGTTTCTTTATTTAATTATTTAGCCTCATAAACCCCCCTCATATTAAATTTATAATAATAATAATAACTTTATTTTTAACCCAATTTTACAATAATATTTTTACAGTTATTCTTTATTGTATAAATGCACCTGTTTCACAAGGAAATCGTTTTGTGTCTTAATATTTCACTAAGATATTATTATTAACAATATCAATGTACATATCGTATTCGTTACTAACTAACAACTAAAAACTAAAACTAACAAATAAAAGGCTAATAATGAATTATTAATAATTATTATAAAATTATGGAGATTAAGTGTAATAATTGAATTAGAAATTATGAGAATATTTGTTCAAATAAATGTAAATTATGCATGATAAATATTGACAGCTTTTTACAAAATAATTTGTAATTATTTATTGCTTTTATGTATTCGGGAATAATATTATATATCTTTGGACCCGTGACGCCAAGAGATTTTTTGTACAAATTAGAATTTGATCTAGGTGTAAAAAGCGCATTGCGTTCATTTTGCCTTGTATTGTGTATGTGGTTTGTTGGTACTCTTAGTTCCCCATTTCTGTAGATACATTTTGCTACATTAAGGATATATAATCCATTTAAATTGAAGACATTTCTATCTAGAAAAAGTTGTTCTGTAGAATATCTTCGATTTTTCCACAGCAATACTTTAAGTATCCATTTTTGTGTTATTTTTATATTTTTCAAATGGCTGTTATATATCCCACCCCATATTATAATACCGTAGGTAAGTATGGATTCTACCAACGATTTATATGTCATTTTTAAAATATTAATTGGAAAAATGTTGCGAAGCTTATAGAATACATGGACAAGTTTTCTTAGTCTTGTATTAAGATATTCGGTATGGTCATTCCATCTCATTGTCTCATTTATTATAAGACCCAGATATTTAATGTTTGTAGCGTTCCCAATTACATTCTCGCACGTGCAGTTTCGTGGATTTTTAAATTGTCAATTTTCGGTTGTAATCTTGAACTATTGTCCATCCAGCATTTAATTTCATACAGTCCCTTTTCGCTTTTTTTGGTGACCTCAGACCGGTCTGTACCGTGGAATGTTAGAACAGTATCATCAGCATATGCGATGATATCTCCAGTTATATTTAATTTCAGCATGTCATTTATGTAAAAAAGGAATAATTGCGGACCTAAAACTGTTCCTTGTGGAACACCATATGTCACATTTTCTGGACTACTTAATTTATTAATTTTTACTAAGGCTTTTCTATTTGATAGATAGCTTTTTAACCAATCTAATGCTACTCCTCCAATTCCGTATTTCTCCATTTTTTCCAACAATAGTTCGTGTGATATACTATCGAAAGCTTTAGCTAGATCTAAAAATATGGCAATGGTTTTTTCATTTTTGTTAAGATGTTCATGTATTTTGTTTGTAAAATGAAATAAGGCGTTTTCCGTGGACAGTTTTGTCTAAATCCGAATTGCTTTGGCGATATTATGTTGTGAGACAGTGAGTGGCTATGAAGTCGAGAGACCATGCATTTTTCAAATATTTTGGCTATGTTACTAATTACCGATATTGGTCTATAGTTGTTTGTAACAAGTTTATCGCCACCTTTAAATATAGGTGTAATAATAGCTTGTTTTAGTGAATCTGGAAATTGTCCATTTTGGAATGAGAAGTTAATTAGATGTACTAGGATATTAAGAATATTAGATTTAATATTTTTAAGTGTTTTTGTGGTTATTTGATCTATTCCAGGAGATGAGTTTAATTTCAAATTATCAATTATGGTTGCTATTTCATTTGTAGTGACCGGTTTTAGAAATATAGAGTTTTCAATATTTGCGATTTTGGATGATATATTTGTTGTTTCTAACGGTGAACTTGATTTTATTTTGTTAGCTAAATTTTTACCAACATTAGAAAAGTATTTAATAAAAATTTCAGATACTAGTTTTGCGCTTGTTTCAACTTTATTATTTTGATCATATATTTGGTAATTACTATTGCTATTATTTTCTGTCACTGAATTGTTTATTATTTGCCAGACTTTCTTTGTGTTTTTGTTTGCTTCATTTAGTTTTTTTATGTAATTGTCTTTTCTAGACTTTTGTAATAATTTAGTTAACGTGTTTCTGTAGTTTTTGTACTGGTTCCATAACTGTTCATTATTTTTGTCTCTCAAACATTGTTTTTTCATTGTGTCCCTGTTTTTAATTGATATTATTGAAATTTAATTCCAAATTGTTATTTATTTTGCAAAAAAACGTAAAGCTGACAATTTTCAAGTTGATAATAATAAAACTTTCAAAATTATCGAGAAATTTCAAAATTTGAATAAAATTTTGAAATTTCTCTCGATAATTTTGAAAGTTTTATTATTATTATCATTATCATATTTTGGGCTCTAGTATTTCAAGTTTAGAAATTTCCCATTCCTGATATCACCCTGTGTATATTGGCAGTTGTAGCGCAGATACTAAAACCGCTTTGCAGAGAAGGTACGCACATTAAATGAAATATATTTGTTAAATTAACGAGAGCGAGCCAAGTTTCGAACAAAGGGAATTTAAGGATGCATTTTGAAAGTGGCCCAAAACGTATCACCTCATTTACAATGTAATGCCTCGGGCGATGCAACTTTTTGCAGCGGTTTCTACACTTTCATTTACCTACTACTGCAGACCGACATTATAATTTCGGAAATGTTTGTCACCGCATGAGCGCACGCCCCTTTTAAACCAAAAGGCAAGAACATTGTTATTATTCATGATATTGAACAACTTCCGAAGTAAAAGTTACAAATGAATCATAATATATTTATATGTGGAAATTCCAACTTTGCAACTATCTATAGTAATGTAATAAACTAATAATGACATGTAACATATATTTTTCTGCTATAATTAGCCTTGCTAATTCGCTGGATCTTTGTTTAAGGATATATTTATTTAAATATGTAAAATTCAAATACTTTCTATAAAGCATTATGAGATACAAATTATAGATAAATCTACCCACGTAATATTCTACATAGTATTGGTGTTATACAGGATGTCATAAGTAACTGAACATGGGTCAAAATATAACGATTTAATAATTTACTTCTTATAGTTAAGGTGCCCGTCGGGAAAAATTTTGCTGATACATACTTTCTCCAAACTTCGTGTATGGCTTCATTGGACCTAGTCTGATAGCATTTTCCTCTATCATTTTTTTTTGTTTTTTTTCCGAAACATGTCATTTTGACGGCTTATAAAAAATGTATAGATACTGTTATTTTTCCAAGTAGAATAGCTTAAAAACGTGAATTGAAACGTGAAAAAATAATTGTCTGACAATAAATGTGGGTCATTGGGCGTGTCCGCTATCTCGAACATGTCGGAAAAACGACTATAAGAAAATTTATTAATAACCAGGTGATTTTCGCTGTATTAATGTATTAAAACATACAAAAACAAGTTTTCGTATTGTCTGACGAAAATCATTTTCCGATTTCCCAGTCTGACGCGTCAAAGTTGTCGGTTTCATGACAGCAAAAAATTTATTCATAACCTTCAGACATTGAAAAATTGTATGCAGAAAATAGGTATTTAATTTGTGGTATAAGTGTCTGACAAATACAGTGGGGCATAACGAGAGTCTGACGAAAAAACATAATTTTCCAATAGCGGCCGTCGAAGTTAGAGCGATAAAAAAATTAAATTTCGTTTAGTCGAGAAGACGGTTAAAAAAGATACGGTATTTCAACTTACTTATTTTATAATCATTATTTTGAATTTTTTGAACTCTTTTAGACTATCTGAATTCGACTTACCCAAGTTTTAAGTTCGATAATATTGAAAAATACGTAAAACTTTTTGTAGAAAAAAGTAGCGAAAAATTGTCTTTTAGTACGTTTAAAATCGCTATATCTCCGGTACTACTAGTCCGAAAATTTTCATCCAGGGCCCAAATTAAAGGTCTTGAAACAAGCTATAAGATAACACTTTACAATATTAGTTATAACAAAGCACCTTTTATAAATGAAAAAACAATTAATCCATTTTCGGTAAATATATGAATTCAATTTAAGTGTGCAATTTTGCATCAAAAATATATGAAGTATGCAGGGAATAAAAAAAAATAAACATTATGCACCAAAAAAATTTTTAGGGCGATGCTAAAAATTATCCTAATACATGAAAAACGAATTTCTGTAGCAGAAAAACGACATATTTCCAAAATTGAAATTTTCCTGGCATCGCCCTAAAAATTATGTTCAGTCCGCACTTTATTAAATTATACGATTTATTTTATTGTAAAAAACTTTTGAAAAAGGTATATAAAATAAAATAATTTCAAGTACTATAAAACAATTATTATAAAATAATTATTATAAAAAATCATTTTCTTATTCTTATTGACACTGTAAAAATGATTTTTCAATGATTAGTCATGATTATCTCAATCATGACAATTTGAAGGAAATTACAACATTAAAAAATTGTATTTTCTAGGCGTCAGACTGAAAAACTGGAAAACACCTTTTGTCAGATAGTTAAAAAAATTGATTTGATTTATTTTTATTAAGCTATATTGAAAAAATCAGCTTGTTATTTATAAATATAGCCTTAATATATACATATGAATGTAACATCCAAGCGTAGCTTGACAACCACATAGAAAAACTTTTTATTTAACATTTCCAGCTAAAAGGCTTTATTTCACCGTCAGACAATTTTTTAATCGTATTATAAATTTTATTTAAAAATCAAAAAAAATTGTAAAAAAATGTTATGAATAAATTTTTTGCTGTCATGAAACCGACAACTTTGACGCGTCAGACTGGAAAATCGGAAAATAATTTTCGTCAGACAATACGAAAACTTGTTTTTGTATGTTTTAATAAATTAATACAGCTGGTTATTAATAAATTTTCTTATAGTCCTTTTTCCGACATGTTCGAGATAGCGGACACGCCCAATGACCCACATTTATTGTCAGACGATTATTTTTTCACGTTTCAATTCACGTTTTTAAGCTATTCTACTTGGAAAAATAACAGTATCTATACATTTTTTATATGCCGTCAAAATGACATGTTTCGGAAAATCTAGCGGGAAAACGCTCCAAAAATAAAAAAAATGATAGAGGAAAATGCTGTCAGACTAGGTCCAATGAAGCCATACACGAAGTTTGGAGAGAGTATGTATCAGCAAAATTTTTCCCGGCGGGCACCTTAACCATTAGACCTGGAGCTAGCGAGAGTTCGGAGAGTCATGACAGTTTACCATTCGTAATGCCTGTTTTCTTATTAAGTCATATGGGCTGATTTATTATGTCCTTAGGCATACGATTAGAGTACCTCCTAATGGAGGAGAAGATTATTCAAATATGGCGAATTTGTATAGAAGTTTTTTTTATTAATAACCGGTAAATACCATATTGTATGCATTTTGAACATAATACGTAAATGTCTAATGAAAATGGCATACAAATTAAGTTGTTTCTATATCTGTGGCATACGAGTTCAAGGTGTTATTTATGACCTTCTCAAAAACTAATATTTAATCTCATGAAATTTTTTCTGGCATACAGATTGACCGTCGCTGAGCTGGTGGCATACACGGTCAAAGTTGCATTAACTCATGGTTACTTTTTATGATCGTTAACTCTATGCCATTTGGTTTTTTGTTTATTTTGGAATTTTTAACCTATAAAATAACTAGCATACCGTTTGACCGTATCTAAGGGGGCGGCATACACGGTCTACGTGTAAACGCGTAATGATGCTATAAATGTTTTACTTTAAATTTCAAATCATACTTATTTTATGTACATTATTTTCTTTTTTTTTAGAAAAAATGTTACACCAATCAGCCATATTGGATTTTAATTCAGCTAAATTTATTATAATAATATTTATGCAGATTTATTTTGTTTAAATGTTGGGTTACAAAAGGTATATAGCGTAAAGCGTGCTCTATAAACGCAAGTCACTGAGACCATTGCAGCTGTCTTTTCATGTGTTCCGAAAGGTATAAATTACATTATAAACAGCACAGCTACGGTCAACTGGTATGTCAATTACAGCGCCGGATTGGGGAGATATTCCGGCCCGGGCTTCTGGCCCGACCGGTCCCACTTCTACGCGTTAAACCAAACCGACCCGATATACTAACTTTTTTATTTGTGAAATAATTACCAAACATAAGTATTCTGATAACTTTATTTACAAGATTAACATTTTTTTAAGTAAATCACTCCTTTTTGCCACATTATCAATGATTTGATCACCGGATAGACTCATTAGGGATGACATTTTTACTAAGGCATCCAAGTGATCCTGTAAAAGGCAATTTCTAAGCTTACGAATATCATTGGAGAAACTGGTGGAAGTCGCAATTTCTTCCTAGGTTAATATAATTAATAATAAATAAAGCTTTATTGGACTTATTATATCCTCCAATTTTACTTAAGGCTCTGTCTTTGATCGACCAACGTGTTTCCCCAATTAGAGAGAGAAAAATTTATTTTTTTCGTCTGCAATATTATCCCATGCCGCCATTCTTTTGGAATTGGCATTCTTGTGGAATCTTTTGTGCGACCAGTGCCGGCACCAGCGGCAATGGCCCACCGGGCTGATCCAAATGGCATAATTAACGATCATAAGAAGGTGCATTGAGATTATGCAACTTTGACATGTAAACCACAAGTTCAGCGACGTCAATTTATTGGTATGTCATTATTTTTCACATGTTTTTTTGACTTCTATCTTTATATATTTGTTAATTTTAACCAGTTAACGATCATAACAAGTTACGTTGACTTTATACAACTTTGACCGTGTATGCCATCGGCTCATCGACGGTCTGTTAGTATGCCAGAGTTAAGTATGGTACGTTTCGTTGCTCTGGGAACCTACAGAAGAATTTCATGCTTTTAACTGTTAATTTTTGAGAAGGTCACAAATGACACGTTTTGAGCTCGTATGCCACGGACACAGCTGCAGGCTTATTAACGAACATTACAAATAACAGTGATCCTAGTATACTCCTTTGAAGAATGCCCAAGCTAGTATGCGCCCTTCTTTTACATTTTTTACATGTTTTACAAGATAAGGACGTCTCTTCTTTTGCAGTTTTAGCACCTTTATCCTCAGTAGGTTCTTAATTGGAAAATACAATATGAGTAGTATTTTCCGAGTCATCCAGAAGAATAGTTTTAATTATATCCCATTTTTCGATAAAGTCCTTTTATGGCCCTATCGTAAATTACGTTGTAAACGCTCACTTGGAATCTGTATTTTGGATCAATAAAAGAAAGGTCAGCAGGAATTTCATCTGGCATTCTTTCTTTTCTTGAAATTCTAAAGGAGGAAAACTCTGCAGTCAAATAGTAGTTGTCTCATTTTCCGTACCATTTTCGATCTCTGTTGCTGTTTGACACGTCTCTTCCATCATTATCGTTAGTGTTAATAAGTTTGTGCATGCTAATATTAGCCCAAATAATAAAATCTGTGGTAGATTTAAGTAAAGATTCAAAATCTTTTGATTCAGCCCTTAAGATGTTTATGGTTTTTTTCCACCATTTTATTTGCAAGAACAGCATTTATGCCATTCGTTTGTAATTAATTTGATAAAGGTGCTGTCGATGGAAATATTCTCATAAAAATTTGGGCTTTAATAAAAACTCGAATGTCTTTAATGATTCCATTGGCGAGTTTGCTTTAAAACGAATATCATTGGGAAAACTGGTGGAAGTCGCAATTTCTTCCTAGGTTAATATAATTAATAATAAATAAAGCTTTACTGGACTTATTATATCCTCCAATTTTACTTAAGGCTCTGTCTTTGATCCACCAATGTGTTTCCCCAATTGGAGAGAGAAATTTCTTTTTCTGTCTGCAATATTATCCCATACCGCCATTCTTTTGAAATTGGAATTCTTTTGTGCAATATTATCCCATACCGCCATTCTTTTGGAATTGAAATTCTTTTGTGCGACCAGTGCCGGCACCAGCGGCGATTGCCCACCGGGCTGATCCAAATGGCATAATTAACGATCATAAAAAGGTACCTTGAGATTATGCAACTTTGACCGTATAAACCACAGCGACGGTCAATTTATTTGTATGCCATTATTTTTCACGTCTTTTTGACTTCGATCTTTATTTATTTTTTAATTTTAACCAGTTAACGATCATAACAAGTTACGTTGACTTTATACAACTTTGACCGTGTATGCCATCAGCTCATCGACGGTCTGTCGGTATGCCAGAGTTAAGTATGGTACTTTTCGTTGTTCTGGGAACCTACAGAAGAATTTCATGATTTTAACTGCTAATTTTTGAGAAGGTCGCAAATGACACGTTTTGAGCTCGTATGCCACGGATACAGCTGCAGGCTTATTAACAAACATTACAAATAACAGTGATCCTAGTATACTCATTTGAAGAATGCCCAAGCTAGTATGCGCTCTTCTTTAATAGTTCTAAGGTACTCTTAATACGAACTTAAAACTAAGTTTTGCGATCTATCTGTAAGACTAGATAACACCTCTCTCGTTACATCATAGTTAAACTATTTTTTTTTGTTAAAATATTGTTACTTAAACAACGGAAAACTTTGCCGAAATTGAGAAACAATAAGCTCCCAGCTTGATAGCTTGATAGAAGTAGAACAAATATTGTATGCAATACATTTAAGAAGTGTTTGTAAACTTTTATTTTCCTGTCAGAATATACAGAGATAAATTCCACATACTCTAGTCATACCAAGATAAAATATAGCTGTTCTTTTGTCTTATTACACTCATCAACCAATTACACAAATAAAGTGCGCTATAAAATTGTTATTTTGAAGACAATAATATAAATAGTATATGTATTCAATGGTTAATTAATTGCTTCTTAAACCAACTTTGTAGGTGGAATCTGTTGCGTGTTTTATATTCTAAATTAACTATTCGTGATATAATTTAAAAAAAGAGAGAGACAATCCAAACAATGGGCACATTTTTTCCGCTTTTATTAATATTTATAATAGTAGATTTATGATCTATGTACACGAAGTTGTAATTATTGCAACAAAATAAAATATACGAAGTCCCAGAAGAATAATTGAGTTATATACAAATAAAACTGATATATTGTTGTTCTTCATTATTATTCTTTCTATAATAAAATAACTTCGACAGACGCGATATACAAGAATTTCACCCACTATGTAATTAAGGAATTATAGGTTTTAACAATAACATTGATTTAAAATTCTGTTTGCTCAATGCTTTCCACCGAACATCTTATTTGAATTTAGAAAATAAGTTAGTCTTTTAAGAACTGGAAAAAGAAAATACAATTTTATCTTTATACGCAACAACGAAACCATGTTAAATGTAAAATTTGTAGACTATTTCAGTATTCATTTTTATTGACATATATCAATATACATTATTCAATGTCAGTTTAAAACATTATAAATTCAACGTCTCTACCAGGGATGTCCGTTGTTATGCCTCTCTATAGTTGATATAATTTATCCTCTCGTATATGAGATGTACAATTGCGCCAATGTGGACGGCCGGTAAAGAATTCAAGCCGATGTTCGGAATGACCAGTTCTAAAAGAAGAAAGTGCTGTGCGAAACTGTTTTCGTGGAACCGGGCTGTGCCGTACGTCTATTTAACCTTGCGCGGTGGTTTTCGCCTAATAAAAAAAACGTAATTAAGTAAAAATAATAATTATTAACTGTAATATTTATTTCAAAAATTTTTATTTTTAGAATGGCTTTTTAGAGACCATTTGATACAGAGGAAAATTTCCATAATGAAAATGTTTAAGACGAGGTAACGGAGTCGATCGAATCGACTTGGGAGTTTAAGAACCAAGATTTACACGTACAAACCCCAGCGCCTTCTTTAATATATTTGTAACTGCTTAAAGAGCGAAAATAATCAAATAGCGGATACAGGTATTATAAAAAGAATGTTTGAATTAACAAAGATTCCGATTTCTACTATTAATGTTGTTATTAAAAAAGAGGCTGTTGTAGATCACTCTGTTAAAAGAAAACGGAGGAATAAAAAATTAGAAAAATTGACGATGCTTCAAGAGATGTTATCCGAAGAACAGTTTATAATTTTTATCAAGAAAATGAAGTCCCTACCTAATGATTTAGAGTAAATTGCGCAAATACCCTGATTATGATTATCAATCTTTGGAAACTTTAAGAGTTATTTTATTAGGGTGCGGCTTTCAATATAAAAAAATTAATAACCGTTTAATAGGATCACGCCTTATTGTGTGAATTCGACAGGAATATTTGCGTAAAATAAAAGAGTCCCTCGAATCGAATAGGACTGTAACATATCTTGACGAGACGTGACTTGATACGCATGATACTGTTAATTACGGTTCGAAAGACACGACTCAAAATTGTACTTTAAATGCGCCATGTTCAAGGGGAAAACGTGTTATAATTCTGCATGCCGGAAGCAAAAATGGGTTCGTACCCCAACGCACTACTCTTGTCAGCCAAAATTATAAAACAGTTCTGCAGACTATCACGAAGATATGGCCGCAAATTTGTTTGAAAAACGGTTCGCTGAACAGCTGTTACTTAATATTCCCCCAAATTGAGTTATCGTATGACTGATGGTCGAGAAGTGAGATTATTGAAAAATATTTTTTTATCTACAAGCCTTTTTCGACCGTTTTAGACAAATTTTCAAGTGAAAATGTCCTAACCCAAAAAAATGAAAAAAATACCAATGATTTAAAACTTATTTTTTTTACCCTTACTTTAGAACATTAAAATTAATCTTAGATTGAAGTTTAAGGTATAAACAAGCTATATCTACAAGGATTTTTTAAAAATTAGTATTTTATTTAATATTTATGTTCCGATATAGAGTGGAAAAAAATGATAAAATTTTCACGTGCAATTTATAAGAAATAAAAATTATAAAAATTAAAACTAAGTATACCGTTGGAAAGCTGAATTCCTCTTCTTTAAAATTCTACCATTTTTTTTCGTTATTAATGGGTACAAATTGTCTCTATTATGTAGCGGCTATCGAGGAATGCTTCATTTGCCTATGCGGCGCGCTTGACATATTGTGCGAACTGTAATAATTTCTCATGCTAAGGGAAACATTTATTTAAAAAAACTTTTATACTATTTTTATGTAAAATTTCCTGCTCTTTCACGTGGTGCTATCCTTTTTATTATTATTATTATTATTATTCGAGATATGAGCAAAAAACTGAATTTTCCCGTTTCAGAGGGTTGTTTATAAGGGTTCGCGGGGGTAAATTTTGGTAAATTTTTTTGAGTCACTTTCTACTAGCAAAAAACTAGCCTTTCTTAAAACCTCTGGCAACTGGACTATTAGTAAAAACTATCAAAGAACATAATTTTAAAAAAGAATATGCTGTAGACCATATCTGTGAAACACACGGCCATAATAGTCTGGTATGTTTACCACTGTGTTACTGCATATTTAATCCAATAGAATTTGGGGCAGTGTAAAACACAAATTGGGAAAATGCAACCAGAATCCGACTTTAAGGGCTGTAATAGTGTAATTGTAGATTTAGACAAAACCGGCATATGGAAAAATATCCGTGAATCACGTTATAGACAAAGAAAAAGAGCTACTGTCTTCAGGTAGGAAATGATTCTAGTAATGAGCTGATGACTCCGTTACCATGTGATCGTTTTTTCTCTCGAAATTATGAGAACTTTTTAATTATTATTTAAACTGTCTTACTTTAATAGAAGTTTTATTTTAATTGATGTAAAATAACTTAACTAATTATGTTTTATTTTATTATTATCGTTTTTAACAAGACTTAAATATTATAATTATATTATTAATGTTATCACTCTTGTCAGGTTTGTTAAGTTTATTCTAGCATCCTACCTTACTAACATTGTATACATTTCCCCTTCTCATATTGGCAAAAACTACTCACAACTCCCCGTTGGCTTTTGCTGGACGGTGATATTTTCTATAATATCTAGTTTCATCACTTTCAGTCATAATTTATTGGTTAATAAGTCTGCAAAACAATGTTACGAATGCAATAAACGATTATTAAAATATTGTAGGGCATGTATTGCTTTGGAAAGTAAGTTACGCGCGCCTATGGATGACACGCGTTCGAGGTTCGTTTACAAAGGAATGTCGCGCTCTTGTTTTTTTATAGTTTTAAATTGACATTGGATAAAGTATGTCACATGACAAATATTATCTTTTGTCACATGTTTTCATGAATCATTTTTTAGTGACCCCACGTGCATTTTTAGTAAAAGTATAGCAGGTTTCTTTATTGGTAGTTGTATTAATTACGTGCGAAATATTATTGTTTTTTGTCGCTTCTTCTTTTTTAGTGTCCACCTAGAATATCTTTCATTAAAAGAATAACATGTTTCTTCCTTGGCGACTGGGTTAATTACATGCCATATGTTATTGTCCGCCGTCACATGTTTTCATATTTTTTAATTCACCCTGTATATTTTCATTAAAATCATAACAATTTGTTCCTTAAGAATTGTTTTAACTGCATTCAGAATTATTGTGTTGTATCGTCTTGAATCACATTTTTTCTATAATGCATAGGCAACAGCTGTATTTCTCCGCCTAATAGCTTTTTTTGATATAGCACCACAGACAGACTTAATTAATTCCTAAGAAATGTATGTAGTGCATTCACATTTAATTTAACTAATCAGATAACAATCAATATGTCTGCAACAGTTTATTTTATAGAAAATATTCAAGTAAAACTTCTCGAGTTTAAAGAATTTCCATTTCCCCCCGCTCCTTCGCCATATATTGAAAATGTTTACAAGGTGTGAACTTAGATCTTTACACTGACTAAATTTCCATAAAATTTCATTATTATATTTTTATCGTATACCGGGTGTAAACGAATAGTGGACCACCCCTATAACTTAATTGTTTTTTAAGATATCAAGATGAAATTTTGTATGGTGAAATTAGGTAAGATTTCCAACTTTTTGAGACCTATGCTCCATATTTGTCACTTCCGGTTTCACCGGAAATGGCCCCGGTTAACTTTTGTAAATTGACCACCCTGTATGTTTTTACATTTTTGAAATAAAGATCACATTTTGGATACATTTATATTATATTGAACAATTTATACAGGATTGCATGAAAAATAGTTCGAATTTTCGTTGTCAATCTAGATTGCTGCGAATATGTTATTTTTGTTCCAATATATTTCATATAAAAATACGAAAACGTCAATATGTCCAATAATACATCATACAGGGTGTTGTAAACTCATTAAAATCCCATTTTTCAAAATAACTCGTTATTATTGAATATTATGATATGGGCCACTCAGATATTCAGAAAGTTCTATTTAGTAGGGGTTAAATGGTATTAATAGTTCCGTAATGTGTAATCGTTACCGGCAGGAATGACAATTTTTCTTAAGAAATTTATGATTTATATCTAACTTCAATTAAATTTTGCTCAAATTTATATTTGTGTTAATATTTTATGACATGCAACAAGAATGAGCCAAACACCCTTTCTGTGTCCTGCGGAGGGTGGCGTTCTTCGAATTATTCTATTCATCTTATTTTGGAATGAATATGAATTTCCTTCGATGTTTTTGCATTAAATTTTCAGTAATAAAACTCCGAATTAATGGAACTTGCGTGATGTAGTTTTTAAGTATTATATGGGCATGGACTCTTCATTACTTAATTTTTATATCTTAGTAATTAAAGTTCTTTCACCAGCATGTTATTTGTTTATTAGTCAAGCCATTATCACCGCAGAAATGCAAAAAGAAAAAAAGTTAATTAAAGTAGTTCCTTACTGTCATCGTAATATCCCTAATAAACAATTGCCATGCTCATGTGTCAATTTTCTAAATTATTCGTATTTTAAGTGTTTAGCGTCTAAAGTAATTTTCATAATTTTGAGTGTTTAACATCCAAAGTGATTTTGAAAATGGAATTTCGTTACAGTCAAAGTGAGAAAGTCGACATGCTCTAATATACGGCGTTATACGCGAGGCGTCATCCTAACCATCGCCAGTTTGCATAGGAGGAACAGAAACTGCGAAGAGCACCTAACAATGATGATGAGAGATTCATTATAAATGAAAATACTAAAATAAAAATATTAGCTCATGTAGAGGTACATCCTACATCATCTACAAGGGAAATAGCCCATCACGCTGTAATTAGCCATCAATCAGTATGGAAAATTTTAAAAAAGCATAAGTATAAAAGTTTTAAATACCAATTGCATCAACACCTTCATGAAAATGATGATGCTAGAAGAATGATTTTTTGTAACTGGGTTCTGGAAAAGTATGGGTAAGATAGAGAGTTCCACAAAAACATATTGTTTTCAGACAAATCTCGTTTCACAAATAATGGGATAGTTCAAATGTGCTTTTAGAGGGCGGAATATTAAACATAATATTTTTAGTAGCAAACTCCTCTATAAAATCCTTATTTTACTATCCTTTGCAAAGGATCCTCGTGCCGGTCGTCGCATGCCTACCTTGTACTGACGGGAGCCAACAGCTCGAAACTGCAGTCTGCAGGTCGTGTGTGACGGCTGGCAAGAGAGCTCCTTTTAGTAGGATCAATCTTTCGGCTAGTGTTTGTTGCAATCGAAGCATTAGCGTTTTGATGATAATATGCAATTATTACACTTAACGCGCCAGACTTGTAACTTGTAATTCAGCGCTCGGCGGGGCACATAGCCCGGAGAGTAGTTGTTGGTTGCAGTCTGGTTACGTTCCTTATAGTAAAATAAGGATTTTATAGAGGAGTTTGCGACTAAAAATATTATGTTTAAATAACGGGATGTTCAATAGAAATAATTGTCGATATTGGGCCACAGAAAATCAACATTTAGTTAGAGATCGAAATATTCAAGAGTGTTTTGATTTTAATGTCTGGGCGGGTATAAAGAATAACCGGATTATAGGACCTGTTATTTTTGATGGCCCACTTACCGGAGAAAGGTATTTGGAGTTTCTTCAAAACCAAATTGAAGATGGTCTAGATAATTTGCCTTTAGCTCAACAGTGGCAACTCTACTTTCAGCAGGACGGAGCGCCTCCCCATAACTCCAGAAATGTTACTGCTTATCTTAATAATAGATTCGGGGAGCAATGGATTGGGACAAACGGTCCTGTTAGATGGCCCGCGAGATCTCCGGATCTAACTTGTATAGATTTCTTTTATGGGCTCATCTAGAAAATATTGTGCACTCGACAACTCGGGTATGCGAGAGTGGATTTAAAAAAATCGTGTGAGGATGGCATTTGACAACATATCTCCTGCAGAGTTGCGAAATGTTCAAGACAATTTTCTTAAAAGAATTTGGAAGTACAGAGATCAAAATGGAGGTCATTTTGAACAATTGTTAAATTAGGGATTGGAATAAATAATTTATTAACTTACTGTAGTACTGTATTTATTTTTAGAGCTATTTGCGGTGAAACCGGAAATGACAAATATGTCAGATAGGTCTCTGCAGGAGACATAATGGGCCTCTGTCTCATTCTTGTTGCATATCATAAAATATTAACACAAGTATACAGGGTTGATGTTGATCAACATTTAATTGAAGTTAGATATAAATAATAAATTCCTTAAGAAAAATTGTCATTCCTTTCTTTATTTCAGAAATGTAAAAACATACAGGATGGTCCATGTAGAAAAGGCTATTGGGACCATTTCCAGTGAAACCGGAAGTGACAAATATGGCGGATAGGTCTCAAAAAGTTGGAAATCTTACCTAATTTCACCACAAAAAATTTCATCCCGATATCTTTTAAAACAATTAAGTTACAGGGGTGGTCCACTATTCGTTTAATTTTACGTTGTAGTAAAGATGAAGCATTGAAATTTTTGTTAAGAAAGTTTTTTATAAAGCCGTATATAGCTGTTTTTGCACAATCTTCCGAGGGAACACCTTGTATAACGTTTATATTCATATTAAATTTATTTATATATATAAATTTATATTTATATTTTGTAACTAGATAACTATTACTATTCCATTTTTATAAATTACAATGATTATTGCTTATGGAAAGAAAATGTCACGAAATAATAGCAAGCCCAAACAAATCGTACAAAATTTAAATGATTTTATTAAAATTAATCAAATTTAATTTAGGTACTGTATACTACAGTATTAATTAAGTATGCCAATATCTATTGAATAAGTTAATATTAAATTAAGATAATGATTTAATAAGTAGACATGTATTTCTTATTGATTTTTAATTATTTACCATTATCTTTTATTTCCTCATTAGGTAATTATAACTTATTAATTAATAATCAAGTCTATAAACTACGCCCACAGATGAAATAAATAATTGGCAACAGGTATTATTAATAATACACCCGAAATCGCACTCACTATTATTATCCACGTAACATTCGAAAATTCCTACCGATAATCCCACATGTTTAATTACACTATAAACAAACACACCAAAACACTTCACTAAATAAAACTAAATACGAGCGTTACTTACCATCGTGATTAAGAAGAGGTGATACAGTTTGAAGAACGAGCAACAAATTAAGGATCTATGAGAGCCGAACTTCCATTTAAACTTTCATACGGTGAATGTTAATAAGTTGGTACCCTACCTTACACACATAAGCGGAGTATTTCAGTATTTGCATTTTCTACAAAGATGATTAACAATTTTTTTTTATTCGTCCTACACTCACTTTTTTTTATACCAGGGAAGGAACAAAAGAAGAGAATTATTTTATCGGAACAATGCCGAAGAAATTATCTGCGTTGGTAAATAGAAATGATGGATGTTATTAAATTGTGTTTTTATGTAAATATAATTTGGGTTGGTTGACAGGGGCAATTTTATGCGACAAGACAATTTGAATATGTAAAATTAGCTATTACATATTACATTCATCTATTTTTTGTTAATAACTATTTATGTACAGGGTGTCCCAGTTAAACTGTTACGCTGGATTTTCTTAGTAGTGTTAGAGATCGATGTTTGCAATTTACTTGAATGCAAATGCGTCTTCCCTACCTGTAGGAGCTCTATATACAGCGTGTCCCGTTTTGCTTGGAACCACCCCTATAAAAAGTTTATTTCTGTCGACCCTGTATTAACGAGTTTGATTAATGTATGCAAAATCGTTTATTAATGACCCCTATTAATGCATGATTTTACTATTAATAAAAGATTTTAGAATAAACATATAAGTCCATTTAAGAGTCGGGATTTATGACGAAATTACCAAATGTTTGCGCCTCGGGCTAGACAATGTGTCCTCCCGTTTTCGAGGGTGCTGAATCGATTCCTGGGGTCAAACCAATTTTTCCACCTTGGCAACCCCCTCAAATTGGGCAAAAACCACCCCCCTTTTCCGTGAACCCGTTTATTTTCCCCGCGTTTTTCCACTAATTGTTGTTCCCTCGAGTAGAACGGCAGGTCCCCCGAGGGATTTGACCTCAGCCACCCCAACCCCAGGCTTTCAATCCTTGTAGGGGGTGGAAAATTGATATATGCTTTTGTGAGAAAAAAATTGATATTTTATAGGAGGCGTTTCTTTGAGCAAGGTGGTAGGTGACCAGGATTGTGTAACCACTCCGGGGGTTGTTTTTACCCTTTAAGGAGGTGGAAAGTTGTTTTTTTCTAGGGAAAGAGATTAGTATTTTGTAGGAGGCGTTTCTTTGAGGAAGGTGGTAGATGACCAGGGTTGTGTAATCGGCCCCGGGGGTTGTTTCACTCTTCAAAGATGTGGAATATCAATTTATAAAAACACCTTAATAAACATATTTTTATACCATCTTTCAATTGTAGATGAAAAAAAATTCCATCCCATTGAACGGCGCAAACAACCCCCGGGGGTAGTTCCACAATCCTGGTCACCTACCACCTTCCTCAAAGAAACGCCTCCTACAAAATATAAATTTTTTCTCACAAAAACAAATACCAGTTTTCTACCCCCTACAATGGTTAGAAGCTTGGGGTAGGGGTGGCTGAGGTCAATCCCTCGAGGGACATTCCGTTCTACTCGAGGGAACAACAATTAGTTGAAAACTGCGGAAAATAAACGGGTTCACGGAAGAGGGGACTTTGGGCGTGGTTTTTGCTCAATTTGAGGGGGTTGCCGAGGTGGAAAAATTGGTTAAGACATTATATTATCAATATATCTGTCACTGTCAAGCTTATAATTTCTGAAATCTGTGTTATAAAATTTACAAACACAAATCAGATAATACTAATTAATGAATAATGGAATTGTATTTGGTTTAATTAAAATCAATGAAAAATTTAATTTAATATGATTTAACTATTAATAACCATTTTAGAATAAACACCCAAAAATACATAAAACGAAATATCCAAATCAAGACGCCATGTCATCAATATTTATCACTGTAAATTTAATGAATAATTGAATTTGTATATGAATAAAAATTTAAAATAAGATTTCTCCAATCTGTCAAAAATACAGTCGACGGAAAATTTTGTAACTAACTCGTAAATTAAAAAGCGATTAATAATCTCGACCATTAACGAGCTTGCTAAGCTTGCGCGTTAAAATATCTGGATTATTAATCGCCTTTATTAATATACTTGTTCGTTAAATATTATTATTGTGTGCGATTTAGTTATTTTTTTTTTAACATAGATCTATGAAAAACGCATCTATTTTACAAAACATAACAGTGTGGCCAACTATGTTTTTTTTTTCGGGTCAGAAAATGGTGAAATCTTATTAGCGACTTTTTTATTTCAAATCTGACAATTCCACTGGATTCAGCAACCCCCCAAATGTGTTTGTTTAAAAAGTCGTATTTTGGATTTTTCCTGAGGGAAATAAAAATGTCTACGGCTTTGGACAGATCTAGGAAAACTGCAATTCGTCCAGAGCCCCGACCACCTCATCAAAAAAAAAAAAAAATCGACAACGTCATGTTCGTTGTTGGAGTCCTGTACAAAACCACATTATTGTCTGTCTGTGAGGATGTTGTGAGCATGAAAGAATCCCATTACCTGTTTTTAAGGCATTCTCAAAGATTTTTGTAATATTATTAAGCACAGATATGGGTATTATCGGTTAATTAATCACACCACATAGTTCTAACAGGGGCTCTTAAACGTTTCAAATACCAGAATTACTAGTTGGTTTTAGTAGGCCTTTTTTACACTGTATTTGACACTAGAAGCTGAAATCCGTTGTTATTATCTAAAATTTCATCATTGATTAGATTTAACTAAAAGTATTCTTTCCTATTATTTGGGTTTTCTACCACATGTATTATTATCCTCTTCAAAAACAAATCATCGAATCTACAAAATAATAGAATTATTGGAAAAAAACCTCTGCGCCCGTGACGTTTACCGCAAAGTAATAGTCAGAGGTTATGTTTTGCAAATAATATAAATCGGAATAAACACAGAAATAATGTATTTTACTGACGTTTCGGAAAATAATCTCTTTCCGTTTTCAAAGCTTTTTTTTTTTTGGAGGAACTCTTATTTTGTTGTATATGTCAAATACACAGCTTTAAGATTCTGTTTATGTTATTTCCATAGATAATTACTACTTACACAGAACATAGAACTGATGGTATTTTCTTGTAGATAATGTTGAGTTTGTTAAGTTCTTCTTTTAACATTGGTAGCCAGGTTGTACAAATAACTACAGAACAATTCGATACACACTTATCTTCGTGATTGACATACACAACAAAATCTTCTTCATAAAAAAAGCTTTGAATACGGAAAGCGATTACTTTCCGAAACGTCAGCAAAATACATTATTTCTGTGTTTATTCCGATTTATATTATTTGCAAAACATAACCTCTGACTATTCCTTTGGCGTAAACGTCACGGGCGCAGAGGCTCTTTTTTCCAATAATTCTATTATTTTGTAGATTCGGTGATTTGTCTTTGAAGAGGATAATAATACTTGTGGTAGAAAACTCAAATAATAGGAAAGAATATTCGTAGAATGCCACAAATAACTTTCAGACAATATTTAACTAAAGGATCTAGTTATTTTCAAAACTATGTAAGACTCATAAGTAACTTCTCTTTTTAATACAGTTCTTTAAAGATAATTCATAAAAAATGAATCAACAATTCACTAAAGACTAGGCGATCAAACAAGTTCCTTTTTCATGCAATTAAATGTAAACAGTAGTATTGAGGATTACAGACGGCATCATCTTAGATGCGCTGAAAAAGGACAAATATTTCATACCAGTTATTACATCACGTGTTAGATTTTTATTTCTCTGCTTTCATAAAAGGTGATTTCGGAAATAAATTCCTTGCAACTAACGCAAGAATACATCTTAAGTCAGCAAAGAGTCCCTATGAATTTAAAAAGAAGTAACTTTACTTTTATCAATTAAGACAATGTAATTTTATATTGCCATTACCATCGGCGCATCCACCAATTTCTATTAAGTTGACCCAATCTAATAGTAAAATTTATTTAGGTCTGTTAGTTATTGACGTAGGAAACTTACTAAAAAAATATATTATTTAAGAGAATATTTGGAATATATAGCTTAAATTAAATTATTTCTGAACTTACACGCATTGCGTACCAAACAACAAGATAGATATTATAGTGCTATAGTCGAGTATATTTTTATTTGGCAGGTCCAAAGGTTCCTTTGTCATCTGAATGAAGAATGTATTCGATGGGTCAGAAATACCAGTGATTCTCAAACAGTTCACCAATAAAGCAAATAATAAATAAATAAATAAACACCACAGAAATTAGACAACCCCCAATTCCAGAAGTCAGGGCTTGTGCGGAAGGGGGTTACACATTGAAAAAACCCGAACATACAACCATTTCCTAGCCAGGATTCGAACCCGGTGGTGCGATGTCTGTGTGATTAATCGCGATTGCCACCTCGCGCAATTAGCAATTAAAATAGCTTTATTCTTTTTTTGAGTAACAGAGTTTAAAAGGATATTTCATTTATATCATTCTTGGTTTACATTTGAATGAAAGACAGCGACCCGTTACAAATATTTGAAATAAATACGAAACGAGCCGACCGGCTGTTGGAATGCCAATTCAAGATATCCGATTCTACCTTAATCCACTAATATTGCTGCTCTCCTGATAATTTAAAAGCGCGTTTTGTTTTGTTATCCAGCAAGCTGGTTATGCAGACGATCCTCAATAGACTATTATACTTATTAATGTTTGTTCAGAGTTATTTTTATAGGAAAATGAAAGAGAAAAACCTATTTAAAATGTCAAATATATAAAACGAAATGATTTTTATTCTGTGTAAAATTTATGTGTTTTAAGATTTGACGGGTTATATGTTGCACTGTGTGCAGGAGGTGAGGGAGTGGTGGACAAGGAAGGGAAGGGGAAGGAGGGGGAGGGAGAGTCATCTATGTTATGTGTTTTGTCAGTTTCTGTGTGGTCAACTGTTTTGTGTGGCAATTTATCGTCACCGTCGCTCTCTGTAGATAGGTAAGTTTTGATGTAACAATTTATGTGCGTGATGTGGGTCGTTGTGCCGTCATCTATCTGTAATGTCCTGTGTTATTTCCGATTGCTGTGTTCTGGTTGCAAAAAACTTTTGCGCCGTTTCATTGATGAAGCCTCTGATTAACATAATTTTGGCATTTTCGTGTAACACAGCAACCGGAGTGTACCTGTCCGCATTCATAAGTAGTCTGAGTAATTTGTTCTCGAGTATCTGAAGTCCTTTGCACTGCGCGTCCGAGATGAGGTTCCATGACGCGCACTGCAGGCATATGTCATAATCGGTCTTAAGATAATCTTATACAAGGTTATCTTATTGTCTGTCGTAAGTTTGCTTCGTCGGTTTACAAGAGGGTACAGTTTGCTTAACGTCGCGTAGGTCTTGCTGATGGTTTGTGTGATATGGGGTCCGTAACACAGCCTCTTATCTAGGGTTACCCCCAGATATTTGACCGTGTTCCGTTCCCCAATCGTCTTGTCATTTATTTTAAGTTTTGTGATGGTATTTGTATTGGTAAATTTACGGTGTAGCGTGATAGTCTCCGTCTTGTTCTCGTTTATGCGTATCTTCCAAGTATTGTAAAAGTCAGTCAGGATCTTCTGTGCAGCAGTCTGTGCATAAAACGACTGCCCACAGATCACGGCATCATCCGCGTAGAGGAGTAGGGTTGTATTAGGATAGGTGGAGGTATCTGAAAGGTAAAGGTTGTATAATGAAGGGAATAAAATCGCCCCGCAGACATTCTTTTTTTAGTTGAAAATTCATTGTTTATTTTAACAATAATGTATCTATCATGGAGAAAGTTTTTAATTAGAGTCAAAAAATACGGGGGTAGTCCGCGTATCTCCTTAAGCTTGTAGACGAGGCCGTTATGCCACACTGTGTCATATGCTTTCTCAATGTCCAGCAATAGCAGTGTGGTGCATTGTTTCTTTGTGTAGCCTATTAGGACATCTTGCACAATTTTAGAAATTGCGAGTGTAGTATTTTGCCCGGTTCTGGAGCCAAATTGTTGTTTAGGGATGATGTTTTTGTTTTTAATGTAGTTGTTTAGTAATTGCAAAATAATTTTTTCTGCTAGTTTGGCCATCGTACATAATAGTCCGATAGGTCTGTAGTTTGTTGGGTTTTCTGGTGACTTCTTTGGCTTCAGAATTGGGACAATAATAGAGATTTTCCACTCTCTGGGGAAGTATTGCGTTTTAATGATAGCGTTGATTATATATATTATTTGCGCCAGAGCTTTTGTAGGGAGGATTTTCAGAAGGATGTTAGGGATGTTGTCATGGCCTGGAGCTTTAAGGTTGGGTAGGGTTTTGAGGATCTTTCTAATTTTAGAAGGATTATTAAGGATTTTAGGAAGTTTGTTTGGGGGATGCCACCTCGCGCCTTAACCCACTCTGCTATCGATTATATACTTGTAACGGCCGCGAAATGATGATAATAAAATATAAATAGACGAGGTAGCTAACGCCGTTTCGTTCTTATATACACATTAAATCACATTTTATTTTTTTTTTACTTCCTTTCATAATAGTATAGGGGTGGTACTGGGGATGATAGTGGGGGGGGGGGGGTGATGCCCAAAAAAAATTTAGTTTGAGACCTTAACTTTTCGCACATGCCCTAAATTGCAATTTTATGGACTCTTACCTGTTTGCCTTGTCTATTTACCGTTATTTATCCCATTTACCCCCGAACCCTTCAACGGAATTAGATCAAAATATAATCTGGTTCCAGATCTCGTTATAATACACAAGTGTACCAAATTTCAAGTCAATATCATAAACGGTTCCAGAGTAAACGTGCGCACAAAAAAGTTACAGTCAGTCACACAGACAGACAGTGAGACTAACAGGCAGACCGACAGACAGATTTTTTTTCATGGAGTCAAAATGTCACTTAAACGTAAATTTTTCGAGGATTCCAAAAATATAATAATATATTGGGTGTTCCATTTAAAAATCAAAAGTTAGGGTCATTTCCGGTGACACCGGAAGTGGGGAAAAATACAGTTGTGCCACAAAGTGTCTTCTTAGTCATGTAATACATCTACCTAGTTTCATTCTGATATTAATAAAAATAAGGGAAACAATGATCCGTTGACACACTGTATACTACGTATGTGAAAAAGTAAAATGACCGCCTCATGTCTTTTACATTTAAGTAGTTATACATTAACTAACACAAACTTAAGAAATTGCCCAATTCATCTGTATTTTTATAAACATTTTTAATTCTGTATGTCAAGTCAACACATAAAGCATTAAAAAATATATATATATATTAACAAACACTTTAAGAAATAACCACAACAATGGGCAATTGGTCGTCCTCCGCCTATGACATTTAAGGTAGCCTGGGATCTAGATTGTTTAAAATCCGGATATGTTTCTCTTCGAGGAAACAAAGAAATCCTTTAACCATGACAATTATTGACATTTGAAATTTCAAAGTAATTCTCCTATTGTTTCAATGAAACTAGTGGATATTATTTAATAAGACCAAAATCCCTGTTTTGAAATCTCAGAGCAATTTGTAAAATATTCGGCTGTTTGATAATATATGTCATTAAAATAATTTGGACAAAACAAGCATTGTTTGTTACATATTTGTAACTCACGCCAATTATCTTTCATTGACCTTACACAAAAATATTTTCTATTATTACATAATTTTTAGTAAATTATACAGTTAATAGGACGTTATGTTAGAGCCTCAATTTCCTACTCATTTGGTCAGGCATGTTGGTGATAATGGGGGCCCTACTGCCGAACAGAAATCATTTTCCAATTGACATATACATCGTTTAAAGTTTCATTAACCTCTTTACATTTTAATTTGGTTTTACTCTTCAAATTGCTATAATTCAGCAATTTGCCTTTATTTATTTCCAAGGTTTTATCTACTGGAACATCAGTAAAAAAGACTAACTACATCAAAACCGACCGTCAAATTTGATTCACCCATTTTCACACATTTTTTCTATAACATATTTACTAAATTTGAGTCGGTATTTCCAGATAGCGTATTTATAACTTTATGTAAAAAATTTGCAAAATTATGACATGGCGAATTAATGGAATTGATAAGTGGTCTCAAAGCAATATTTTGTTATGTGTCTTTGGTAAACCATAAGAATAAATCGGCTTATTTTTATGTGATGTGGTCCTATAAAATTTCCCCTCAATTTATTTTGTTGAATCTTTGAAAAAAGCGAAATAAAACGACTGTTCCTTACGGCTCTGGTTGAATTTTATTTTGATCAATACTATGTGTATTAATCGCCACCAAAAATCTACATACAGTCATTCCAATCAGTCTCGACTGTGGACTGTTCTATTCCTAATATTGATATTGTTGGTGTATAAATAGCTTTACGAAATAACTATTTATATGTTATTGTTTTGCACATACGATCAAATCTCGGCGTACAAATTTATGAAACTTTGTTTGATGAATTTTCGAATCTTGAATTTATTATTTATTGTAGGTGACTCCAATATACCTGAATAAGCTAATCCTCTTACTAATAATTGTAATAGCAAAAACATCTCTATCCTAAATAATTCTTGTGAATTCTCAAATCTTATCCAGTATAATAAAATAGTAAATACAAACAATCGTATCTTAGACTTAGTCCTTAGTCATTATAAAATAGAGGTAAATAATTCTTCTGACCACTTACTCTTAAGGACGATCATCACATTCCTCTAAATATTCATTTACAAATACAACAAAAACAAAATAAAAATTCCGCTAACTCTTCTCCCATGCATAATTTTAAAAAAGCTGATTTCTATAAGCTCTACAAGGACTTAACTAATATTGATTTTGCTAGTATTGATGAATGTAAAGATGTGAATGAGGCATGTGATATATTTTATTCTTTCATTGATAGCGTCCCAAAAATTTTGGCTAAAACTAATAAATGTGGTTTAATGATAATATAATTCGCAATATGAAGACAAAGTCAAAGCACTGGCACAACTCTTTAAAAATGGTGACGTAGATGAATTGAACCAATTTAAAATTCTAAGAGCAAACATAAAAATCGATATTGATAATGCACACAAAGAATATCTTATCAATATTGAAGGCCAAATTAAGTCCAATCCAAATCAATTCTGGTCATATGCAAACAGTAGAAAAAGTATATCCAGTATTGCTAACGTTATGACCTATAATGACTCGATATTAAACGAACCACAAGTAATAGTTGACGCATTTGCTAATTACTTTCAAGAGTCATATTTCACATCTACAAACTCTTCTCATGATGTACATAACACAATACTAACAATTTATGCATTATTACTCAAGACACGTAAGAAAATTAAACCCAAAAACAGTACAGGTCCTAGTGGCATTCCGGCCTTTCTCCTTAAAGATTGTACCAATTTATTTACAAAACCATTAGCTAGTATTTTTAATTTATCTATTGAAACTAATACTTTTCCAGAAGTACATATTTTTCTAAAGCCTTCGACATACTTGACCACGGAATTTTGCTGAAGAATCCGAATTTGGACTAACTGAACACTACCTACTTAGTAAATAGGCGACTGAATGTGCAATGTGAATTTTGGTTTATAGATATGTCAGCGACATTAGGTGTTCCCCAAAGTTCTGTGCTTGGGCCTTTACTATTTAACATTTTCATAAATGCTATCGTCATTGGCTTACACTACAAAATATTACTTTATGCCCATGACCTACAAATTTTTACATCTATCACTAATGTAGAGGACTACGCTGATTTGCAAAACGATGTTGCACAGTTATGGTCTTGGTGTAGCGTAAACAATTTACAGTTAAATATTTAAAAGTGTAGTTCTATGACAATAATAATATAATAGTGGAGAACTGACTAGCTGTAGTCATCTCAAGGATCTAGGAGTTATTCGACCCAAAGTTATCTTTTGTTAGCCATATTAATCATATCACCGCTAATTCCTTCAAATATTTAGGCTACATTATCCGTAATTGTAAAAAATTTAACGAAAATACACTAAAATTTCTCTTTAATTAATTTGTGAAGTTAAGACTTGAATATGCTTCAATAGTATGGAGTTATGGAGGTTATGAACATCATAAATATAGCATTGAAAAACCTCAGAGAAGTTTTCTTAAATACCTTTCATTCAAAAGTTCTCGAAAATATCCAGAGCGGGGTCTTCCATATTGTGACTTGTGATTCAACACAAGTGATCTTCAACTACGTCGGGTATATCACTCTCTTGTATTATTTTTTAAGATTTTAAATGGCACTGTTGACTGCCCTGAAATTCTTAGTTGAATTCATCTCTATTTTATTTGCCTGCCCCAAGAACAAATTTGCTGTTATTTTCTCCCCTGTACCTATGTGTTCCAAATATGATTCATTATATAATAATGTAGATATTTTTAATACTGATATATCAAAAATGCGAAATGTTATTTTCAATTCTGCACAACTGTAGCTTCTAAAATATAAGATTACAATTGTCAGGATTATACTAATGATATATTTATTTTGTTAATTTTTATTAACATTTAATTGCTTACTTTATAGGCCAGGCGACAGGTCGAAAAAAATGTCTCAATAAGGAAATAATTAGTGGAAAGCTGGAAATTGCTTTAATCGCTTTATTTGGACCCAGATATTACTCTCTCAAGTTTTCCCCCTCGAGCGAAGTCGGCGTTAGCCCTTCTGGCCCTAAGAAGGTACCATTTTTCGGTTGTTTGAAAATATCTCCCAAACCATCAACTTAATCAACAAAATACCTATTATAAAAAATAATCTAGAGTAAATTTGCTACAAAAAAGTTCCTTACCGTTTGTCTCTAAAGTGAACCGTTACGATGCTACGACCACTCAAAGTGGAGCCCTTTTTGATTCTTGCGGAAAAGTTATCGAAATCATATGCCATATCAAAGTTTCTACATGTTATAAATATTTGTAAACATTCCAGGTGCACAAGCTATTAACTTGTTACAAGTATAACAGCTTTTCAATGTAAACAGCTGTGGCAAAGTACCTACGATTAGTATTATTATTGACTACTATTGACATAAAATCACTCTTTTCCACACCACCTGGCGGTAGAGTAAATCCACTGTTCAAATGTCAAAGTTAATCGACTTTCAACCGTTTTGATGAAGGCTTTCAGTCTTGATCGTCTGCCTCAATTTCTCCGTCATCGCTTTCATCGTCTGCATCGGTACATTTGTCCGACGTCACAGGGCGCTCAAGATTAACATCGAGTCTCCGTCACAATCATCCATATCATCTTCCTCGGCAGCATTTGTACATGACCGTCCCATATAATTCATGCAGATTCTGGAGCATTGGAAGCCCGTTTTCCTGCAACCACACGCTGCGTTACATCCTTTCGAACATTTGCAGGATACTGTGTTTAGAAGCGTTTGTGGCGCCGGATCCCTCGTCGTAGGTATGGGACCCAAACCACATTGAGAATTTTTCTAGCCCCAATCCAGTGGATTTGTATCATTTCCATACCATGTTTGGACTTGATGGTATGTTCTTAAAGAGTGCTCACGTGCCGCTGATTCGGTGAGAGGTAGGCTTGCGAGATTAAATCGATGTTTGCTTAGAGATTTTGCAAACAGTTGGAAGCGCAACTCATTCAGGGTATTTCCCGTGGTTCTGTTGTCATAAAGCCTAGCCACAACCAACTGGCCCGCTTTGTCAATTTCATCGGGGTTTGCGTTCACGTCTTGGAAAATCCTAACAGCTGTCTGCAGTTCCTCATTACTCTTCAGCAGTGTTACGAATTTCATTTTGCCCTGCCTGAAAAACGAAGACGTTGTATCGCACCCACTAAACGCATGCAATAAGAGGATGTTTTCTTGCACACACGGCGGGAGATTGAAACTTGTTGTGCAAAATAGTTGTTGTTTGGTTGAACCTTTGCCGGGTTTCATAAAATACATTATCGTGCAGGGTGGCACACGAGCCGACAAGATGACCAGGATATCTATATCTTCAGCCACTATAATGACCGAATTGTCGGGCCGAGATAACTCGAGTGCGGTGGTAACGATTATCACATCGGCATCTTCTGGAGCTTGTCTGGTTTCGATTCCTTCGCTTTCGAATTTGACGCGCAACAAGTCGATCAATCTTCGTTTGTTTGTGTCATCACACAAAAATTTTGCTTGTGGCATAGGTGCCGTCATGGACTCATCAAAAAGAACTTTTTTGTAGAAAATTTACTCTACATTATTTTTTATAATAGGTATTTTGTTGATTAAGTTGATGGTTTGGGAGATATTTGCCAAAAACCGAAAAATGGTACCTTCTTAGGGCCAGAAGGGCCAACGCCGACTTCGCTCGAGGGGCAAAACTTGGGAGAGTAATATCTGGGTCCAAATAAAGCGATTAGAGCAATTTCCAGCTTTCCACTAATTATTTCCTTATTGAACTACCTGTCGCCTGGCCTATTATGTTAAGTTATTTAGTTTTAATTATTATTTAGTTTTGTTTTATGTTTGTAAATTTTCTGCCCTATAATTGGATTTCTGTCTGGGCAATCGTAACCAAAATAAATAAATAATAACCCTTATCGATTGTCAATATTAAATAATGCACCAAATAATATCGTTTTGATACAAGAAAGTTTGTTTAAAAATATGTTATTTTGCAATATTTCATTTTCAATTTCTTTATTTCACAAAGCTATGGAATTCGCTAAGATTTTGCTAATACTAACATCAAGTGTTTAAACCTAAAATTAATAAATCTCCCTTGTACAATTCTTCAGTCATGAAGAATTTGTCTTAATCACATACTTCCTGTAAATATTATGTAACGATGTAAAAGAGATGACATAAGGATCACGCCTTTAATATTACAGTTACACAATATAGAAGGAAAACATTTAAGTGGGTCTATTAAACTAAATCTTATAGGTATTTACTTTTAATATTTTAATAAGAAAGCCTAAAGTAGGTACCTACAAGTCATAGCCCGAGAATTTCATAAATTAGGTTGTTACTACAAATAAATTTCACGTTGTCAATTGTATATTCTCTTCTCTCTTTTAAGTAAAGACTTTGATCTCTTCAGACTTTAAGATTAAGATTAAGAAGATTGATATTAGCGTATATTTCAACCGTGGTAATGAAGAAAGGTTCTCTTTTACATTTATAAATTTCTATGCCATGCGTTACAATTTGATAGTAAAACCTTACAAACATCCCAAAGTTAATTGGGCGTTTAATCTGTTTGATCATCGCGAAGATATAAATTACAAGGAGAAAGGTAAATTGATATTTCATAAGTCTAGGCAGCACATATATCCTAAAATTAACAAGTGCGAAACGCTTTTCACATAGACGGTACGCTCACAAGAAGAATAAGGATTTTATAGCTTAATTATAGGCAATGTAGTATTTAAGTTTAGTTCACTGGTTTACATATTTTCTAAAAGGTTTTCGACTTGTTGGAAAGTGCTTTTTCTGTAATGTTTTCCATGTTGTTGAAAAAGTGAAAAAAATATTTTGCTTCAGTTTTGAAAACAAATAGTACTTATAATATTTATTCTGTGAAATTTTATATTGTTTTAATATGGAATTTAACCTCAAAGTACCATCTACCGTAAAAAAGAATCGTAGGAAAGATCTTATCGAATAGTTTCTGTCATTACAATCTGCAAAATGATATGTTTTAACTCCAGATATTACATCAGTTTTGTCGGAGTATTATTTTAGTTGTATTATTTATTTTTATTTTCCAATAACTTGCTTACCGTGTGCATATAACTTTGCAGCTAAGCGTTTCAAAACCAAACTGACGAAATATGTAATAATGATCATCGTTACGTCGAAGTCTCAAATGTCTATTTTATAGCATAGAAAAACCACTTTTCTTTGTTAGTATTACTACAAGGGTTCAGGGTAACTGCAGTGAAACCAGATTGAAATATTTTAACTGTCGCTCTTCCGACAATGTAAAACTACAAAGGTTGTAATACTTTTGTAATAACTATGTGGACAAATATAGATCAAAACAAAACATGTGGTATACGGATCAATCTAAAATATATTCAAACTGTATACATGTGAAGAATATGTCAATAAAAGTGTATCTTTATGTCTATAGATATTATTCACAATGCTAATTTTATAATAATAGGGGGTTTTAATACTCCATGTTACGCCCTTGGCATTGACGATGGCAAGCATAGGATATTGTCGAATTTTGCACAGTTTTTAAATTTACTTCAATATAACCATGTTAAAAGACCATATATTAGATTTAGGATTTTCAAATATTTTTGTGAAGTATGTAGGAACGAAATGCCTCTTGTCATAGAGGACAACCATCATCCTTCCCTTAACGTAAACCATGCATGTACTATGGCAAATTCACATAACTTTCAAACTAATAAAGAAATGACAATATGTTCAGAAAACCTAACTATCCCTTAATCTATGAGTCATTGCTGAATATTGACTGGACTGCACTATACAACTGTGAGGATGTTAATTCTGCCTTTAAATGATGTTTTTGATTCCACTGTTCCACTGCGTGTGAGTCCTAGTAGGAAGTATCCTAATTAGTATAATAAGGAAATTATTAACAACATACGTCTAAAAAAAATTGCATTCGGAAATTACTAAAAGTATAGTACTCCCCATTATTATAATAAATTTAATAGGCTAAGATCCCTAAGTTTCTATGACTGATGGTCGATAGATAAGCGCACTTGCCTCTCACCCAAAAGTCCCGAGTTTGATTCCCGGTCGTGGAAGTGGAAAATACTGAGAGGGATGAGCACAATAATTACATTAGAAAGAATGAAATTCAGAAATCAAAGATTTGTGAACATGCTTGGGAAAACGGACATAGAATAAACTGAGACTCGGCAAAAATTTTAACAAAAGAAATAGATATCAAAAAAAGAAAAATTAAAGAATCAGCAATAATCTTGTTAAATGAAGATAAGTGCATATCGAATTGTTCTGTAAATATTTGGCTACCAATGTTAAAAGAGGAACTTAACAAACTCAAAATTATCTAAAAGAAAATATCATCAGTTCTATGTTCTGTGTAAGTAGTAAGTATCTATGGAAATAACATAGACAGAATCTTAAAGCTGTGTATTTGACATACACAGCAAAATAAGAGTTCTTCCAAAAAAGCTTTGAAAACGGAAAGAGATTACTTTCCGAAACGTCAGCAAAATACATTATTTCTGTGTTTATTCCGATTTATATTATTTGCAAAACATAACCTCTGACTATTCTTTTGGCGTAAACGTCACGGGCGCAGAGGGCTTTTTACAATAATTCTATTATTTTGTAGATTCGGTGATTTGTTTTGAAGAGGATAACAATACATGTGGTAGAAAACCCATATAATAGGAAAGAATATTCGTGGCGGACTACATCAACTTTATTTGTGAATCTGAAAAAGTTTTAAGGTTATACTTGCTTTTGTGACCGATCTTCAGTTCTATTACGAACTGCAAAATACCTGCAGAAGCAGTTTCTTGTTCATAGATAAAGTAGAGTTTGCGCCTCCAATACTTTTAAATCAAATTGACCGGAATTCCGCATGGAAAATTCATATTTCACGTGTGTCTCAAACACACCATAACCATGAAATAATTGAATCTCTGCAGTTAAGCCTAGATTTTTCTGGGAAATGTAAAAATAAAACGTCTTGTAATTTATTAATAATCGACTCAATGATGGGACTTGACGGCCAGGACGCCTCTGGTAATTTTTAAGGTAAACACTTCGATACACTCGACACTAGTACACCTGGGTAAACCCGATGATCTTAGAGGAGAGCACCAACGGTACTTACAGAGAGCTCTTTTCACTTTCGATCAAATCAATCAAGTAAGTGTGGCCTCGCCTAACCTTGAATAGCTAATTACTAGGATTATTTATTTAGTAGGTATTAAATCCTGGGCAGTATGAAGTACCTACTTCTTGTTTTACAATCACTCAACTTCTCAATTTGTACAGGGAGTGTCTAGTATTTACAAATAAAGTGTGTATATCGATAAAAATAAATACTCTTTTTAGTGGGTATTCTATAAAGATACACATTAAATTTTAAAGCATAAGTATCGTGTTCGTGTAAAAAGTCGATATTCAGTTTTTGGCGAATTTACACATTTTCACATAACCAACAACAGAATTATATACGCATCATATCATAATATACTTCTAGTTCAATCTTGGCTTGTAGGCTTTCATTGAACATTTTGAACGTCTTTTGTATCTCTTTGGTCTATCATAAAAAGAAAACCGATGATGACTAGACTGACTACAAGAATATGACTTAACCTAATCTATTTTCTACACAGTCGGAGCCGTCCAACTAAGTTTTAATTATACCACAGTTTATAAAATTTTGTTCAAATGTATCAATGGGTGTAGTTTTGGAACAAGTTACGATGAAGAATATAAGCCTTTAGCTTTCTTTTCATGAAAACTTAATAACGCTCAAAAACGATATTCTACTTTTGATAAAGAACTTATGTTTTTATATTCAGTCATTAAACATTTCAGATAGCTTTTGGAGGGAAGAAAGTTTATTCGTTTTACAGATCACAAACCTTTGACAACAGCTTTATTCTCGACGGTGGAGAGAAGTCCCAGACAAATATGTTATATGGATGTACAGCGCAATTTACTAACACATTCAACATGTTAAAGGTAAAGACAATATCATTCCTGATACACTTTCACGTATAGATGATTTATCTTCACTGGAACTGCAGTGAATTATTCAAATTTTAATTTAAAATCGCTGAGTGATGAACAAATTGGAGATGCGGAACTAGAAACATTAATAAAAAATCAATTATCCAAGAGAAATAATATTAAATATGTATTACAGAAACTTAAAATTCCAAAGTCGCAAGGTGAGGTTTGGTGCGATTTTTCCAATTCCTTTCGACCTTATATACCCGCCAAAATGAGACGCGCTATTTATGAAATTTTTCATAATTTAACTCAAGCAGGAATTCAGGCAACTAAAAAATAATAACAATAAACAACTAACTATAATAGTAACAGATACGCAAGAGAGTATAGCCTCAAATGTTTAAAGATAAATTCTGAACGAACCGGTAGATTATGTATAATATTATCTAATTTGAACATTTCTGTGCACATGTAGATATTACAAATATTCATCGGCAATGCTTTTTCAAGTGACTATTTAGTACATCTCGGTATCGTTAAGATAGCGACATGCAATATAGTCAGCAGGCGCCATCTAGCGATCCAGTGTCTGCTGCAGTCGAACAATAAATTGCCTGACTGGGCTTAGCATAATTCAAATGTGCTTTTAGAGTGTCGAATATAAAATAGTCAAAGGGTCCTCGTGTCGTTCGTCACATGCGTACCTTGCATTGACGAGAGCCAACAGCTCGAAACTGCAGTCTGCAAGTGGTGTGAGACGACTGGCACGGGAGCTCCTTTAAGTAGGATCAGTCTTTCGGCTGGTGTTTTTTGCAATCGAAACATTGGTGTTTTGTTGGTAATACACAGTTATTACACTTAACGCACCAGGCTTGTAACTTGTAATTCAGCGCTCGGCGGGGCACATAGCCCGGAGAGTAGCTGTTGGTTGCAGTCTGGTTACGTTCCTTATAATAAAATAAGGATATTATAGAGGAAATATTGTCTGAAAGTTATTTGTGGCATTCTACGAATATTCTTTCCTATTATTTGGGTTTTCTACCACATGTACTATTATCCTCTTCAAAACAAATCACCGAATCTACAAAATAATAGAATTATTGGAAAAAAGAGCCTCTGCGCCCGTGACGTTTACGCCAAAGGAAAAGTCAGAGGTTATGTTTTGCAAATAATATAAATCGGAATAAACACAAAAATAATGTATTTTGCTGACGTTTCGGAAAGTAATCTCTTTCCGTTTTCAAAGCTATTTTTTGAAGAACTCTTATTTTGCTGTGTATGTCAAATACACAGCTTTAAGATTCTGTTTATGTTATTTCCATAGATACTTACTACTTACACAGAACATAGAACTGATGATATTTTTTAGATAATGTTGAGTTTGTTAAGTTCTTCTTTTAACATTGGTAGCCAGGTTGTACAAATATCTACAGAACAATTCGATACGCACTTATCTTCATTTAATAAGATTATTGCTGATTCTTTAATTTTTCTTTTTTTGGTATCTGTTTCTTTTGTTAAAATTTTTGCCGAGTCCCAGTTTATTCTATGTCCGTTTTCCCAAGCATGTTCACAAATCTTTGATTTTTGAATTTCATTCTTTCTAATGTAGTTCTTGTGCTCATCCAACCTCACACTGAAAGGTCTGGATGACTCACCCACATAACATTTATCACATTCGCACGGGATATTGTAAATACAGTTTTTTGAATTCTGCTCCCTGTTTATCGGTTTTTCATTTCAGTCGGAGTTTCACGACTGAAATATAGTGTTTTAATATTCTACCCTCCAAAAGTACATTTGAATTTCAGGAATTACTTCTTTTTCTGTCAATTTAGGCATTATTCCGGTTAGATAGTGTTTCCATCCCCAATCCGTAGCCGTAAGTTTGTAACTGAAAATAGGCCCTGTAGAAGTGTTGTTCAGCTGCTCCTTCAGTTGGTGGTAGCTTTGCTAAATTAAATGAACTTTTAACCGTTGAGGTTTGATACACATTCAAATCTTAATTCGTTCAGAGACATATATTTTTTACATTCATAAATAGACGCTATTAGTTTCAATCCATTTTCAGCAATTGTTTGTTTGTCTGCATCTTTCCAATAAAAAATGTCTGCTAGATTTGATAAATTTTGGTTAGCCAGTAATGATTTCACAGTAGTTGTTTTCTTTTTCCGGCGAAACTGGAAGTCGTATCACATCCAGAAAAACAATGTAAAACCGCAACAATTTTTTTTGGACTAATGTTTGAATCTGTTTGAGTTGTGGAATGTGCCTTTTGTATTACCTGAACCTGGTTTGTGAGACAGTTGTCTTGGTGAATAACCCTCTATTTAAAACAATTTGCCGAGACTTCAATGATATTTCACATTGTGGTATCGTTACTGCGGCATAGTGCTGGGTATGTGGTATGTGCAATTGTCCTAAAATCGAGCTGGCAATGCAAGATTTTATGGTACCTATCCCACATTTTATTTTTTGGAAAATGAGAACCAGTCTAGATTTTGTCTGTAAAGTATTTTTTTATGAAGAAAAAATATATGTACATAAAATTGAAAAAGATCACGCAGTAACAGGGACTTTATAATGAAATTTGCAGATAATTTTACTTGGCGCTTAGGAACAAATACTATGCATGCTTGAAATAGAGGTTAGTAAAAAATGTTTTGCCTTGAATTTGATTTGGGTCTTCGTAATAGATAAATTTTTTGGTTACAAATCTCTTACTTCTTCATCAACTCAGTCATCGCTGTTAAACGAGTCACCAAAAACCATGTTGTTAGGTTACATCAGATAGACTATGACGTGCACAAACATAAAATGAAAATTTGACACGTACGGTCGTGAGCAAAAAAAAGTCTTATAATGGTATTTTGCTAAACTCTTGTTGTGTACATCTAACTTTAATTTTTGTGACATTGTCAGTTAGTTGTCATAATTTATTGCAAGTTTGCAAAAAAAATTAATATGCCTCATATAAGCGATTTAGTTAAATCTGGAATTATTGCTAAAGCAGAAGATGGATGGTCAATGAGACAAATTTCACTACGTTATAATATTGACAAAAATTCGGTGTACATTAAAAAAAAAGTGGAGAATAAACGGTACGATTAGTAGAAATCCTGGATCAGGGCGACGAAGGATATCAACTCAACAACAAGATTTGCAATTGGTAAATGCTTTAGTTGAAAATCCATTTTACTCAGTTATTCAGGCTGCTAAAAAACGAATTTTCCTGGATCGAGTAGTTCTAGTTGCCGGCGAGTAAGACAATCAGAGCTACACTGTCATGCAGCAGCACAGAAATACTTACTTAAAGCTCTAGTAGGATTTGCCCTTGAATTTTTAGCGCATGATGTAAATTTTTGGAACAATGTAATCTTTACGGACGAAAAAATTTTCCAATCAACACACAGCGGTCGTATTCGTGTTTACCGCCCTCCGAATACTCGATTCGATGAGAAATATATACCTAACAATAATAAAAGTGGTAGATTTTCAGTCAATATGTGGGCTTGGATATCGGCACGTAGTCCTTGTGTTTTGTGGCATATTGAGGAACGATTTAATAGTGAAACGTATATTAGGATTTTAGACAATATTATGCTCCCTTCTGTGTCACAATTATTTCATAATAATGAGTTCATATTTCAACAAGACAATTGTTCCGTTCATACTACTCATACCGTAACTATCTGGTTTCAAGATAACAACATCAATGTTCTTAACTGGTCCAGTCATAGTCCAGATCTTAACCCTTTGGAAGAAGCACGGGGACTACTCGTAAAAAGTATCCAAAAACGAAATGTGAGACCACGGAATGCTGAAGAATTACTGGAAATAGTAAATAATGCACGGGAAAATATTATTACTAATGATTATTGTATAGGGTTATTTAATTCGATGCCAAACAGACTTATAGAAGTTATAAATAGATATGGTGCAATAACTAAATATTAATAGGTAGTTTCTTGTTAAGTAGGATATCCTTTGTCCTTTGATACAGGATTTCTACTAATAGTACCGTTTATTCTCCACTTTCTTAAAATGTTACACACCAGATTTTTGTTAATGTTATAACGCAGTACAATTTGTCTCGTTAACCATCCATCATTTACTATAGCAATAACTACATCATTAAAATAAACAATAAATTAAAAGTGATATCTGTTTTATTTCGGCTACTGATTACATATTCAAATAGAGACAGATTTACATTAGAAAAAAAAAGTTGTCCTATTTTTTTCTGCTCACGAGAGTACCATGGAAATTCAGCAAATTATATGTGATGAGAAACATATAAAGTTAATATTGAAAATTACGATCAACAACGACAAAGCACGTGTCAGTTGTTGACGTGTGGAAAATTAGAAACGAACAAAAAACAGCTGCGCGCGCGCTCGAGACCGCGTAGTATAAGAACTGCCCGACCATTTCAATCATTTGAAATATTTATTTTAATGACATTATTTCAGTTTATTTTTGTCCATGAAGCATAAAAAAACAATGAACAAAAACTATCATTTCTAACAATTTCTTTAATGTAAAATTATTGCTTAAGTTGCTTCTCAACAGGCCGAACTTTAAACGGTTAACCAAAGTTTTCTTATTTGATATTACATTGAAACTACCATTTTGCATCACTCTCAACACTTCATTTCAATAAACAATGAAGAATTAGCGACAATTACAGAAAAATCTTTGTTTTGGTTTTTCCCATTTTTGACGTTTTTCCACAATAACAGTATGATTTTTTTTACACCATCTTAAAGTAGAGGTTTCAATGAAAAAAATCGTCTTGAAATTTTCAAAAATCGAAAATTCGGTAATCAACTTTTTCGATTGAAAATTAGGCCTTTTTTCAAATTAAATTCGCATAAAATCAAAAAATAAATATTTCGCTTCAAAAAAATTACAACTTTTTTGAAACATAACAATGTCTATTTTCACCAGATTTCATTAAAATTGAATCATTTCAATGGGAGATAGAAATAAAAAATCAACAAATTTGTATTTGACGTCTCTCTCAATAGTTTTGAAGTTATGTTGAAAAATAAGAGAAAGAATGTAAGAACAAAAGTTATAGATCTTTCAATTATATACAACTTTTGCATTTAACTTTTTTCGATAAGATGTCTAGTTTTGCCGGAAATCGTAAAAAACCACGTTTCACCCCTAAAAACACACCTTTTTCCATCCCTACCCTACTACCGGTTATTTGTTGGAGTCCAATCGGTTCTCCCTCACTTACATACCATTAATCCTAAATTTTCGACCATGCGTACACTATTAAGAATTTTGTCGATTTTTGGCCTCTGAAAACCAGTTCGACACTGGACTATAATATATTCATAGAAGAGCAATTATTGGACATTTGCCTAAGTCCATGATACATTGCAATCTATTCTGTGTGAACAATAAGTTAATATTATGTTAATGGACTTTCCTAGTTTAAGCAACGTGATGATTTCAGATGGTTTGGTCGGAAAGACTCTTCCACTATACACAATTAAATCTTATTCAAACATTAACATTTCCGTTTTTTAGCCATTATCGGTAATAAAATTAACAAAATGTATACCGTCGAATGAGATATCCGTGGGAACCAAAAATTCATTGGGTATTGTCTAATGGACTAGTAAAGCAATAAATTTTAAACTTCTGGATATGTTCTTAATCTTTATTGATGGTTTTGTCTCTTAAATAGTTTATTTCCTAATACATCAGATTACGTAAACACTTTTGCAGAATAGAACTTATTTATTGTATGTCTTATGTTTAATTGGGTGTATTACTGATATGGAATGAAATATGAAAATTGGAATGAGTTGAAAAATTTTAACATTAACTCCAGATGTTTTGCACTGATTACACTCTACTCGATGCCCTTTAACCTAATTAGCATAATTTTTGATTTTAATAACGTTTACGCTGGGTGACCCACCAGATCTTTCATAATCGACTGAAATACTCTGTATATACCCCATATACAAATTTAGTTTTTTCCTATTTATTTTCCAAATTCAAGTAATTGTTACATTTAATTCGTTTCATTTATACGTCCATTTAGCCATTAAATATTGAACACAGAAAGTTACCAGAATGCATTTTAAGATTACATTCTTTTAAAACAACGTTAAACACTACATATTTACGGAAGAAGTTACATAAAATCGAGTCGTGCCTTGAGTTTGTTTACAATGGACACGATAAGCGTCAAACACTTCGGTTACTTCTCAGAGTATGAAATACCCTTTTCTATCTTAACCATAGCAGAAGATAGAGAGTTAAGTTTGCAGTCTAAATCGCTGCCCAAAACTACGCCGTAACCAACATTGTAATGTTGTTAATGTAAACAATTCCGTCGCGGGACCAGGGAAATGCGTGAATGCGGGGAGAATTGTGACGTCATTTAACATATAAAAGAAGACCAGATTGTTCAGCAAAGGGGATTGTAATCACATCAGAGCCACATCGCAGGATTTCATGTTCGCTGTTGCTTCCTGAAGATTACAATTGAACCACACCTTAGCTACATCGCAGGACTCTATGTTCGCTGGGCTTTGGAAATTTAATTTAAACACACCTGAGTTACATCGCAGGACTTTAAGTTTGCCGTACTCGCTGGATTATTTTGTGGTCATTTTGCCAAGTAATTACACACAAAATGCACTCTACGTCTACACCACCTTATCTGACTTTTAACATGCAATTGCACAACGCCAGCGTAATATGATAAGTATTTTTACTTGATTAATTCTCCGCTTATTATTGAATCTGCATTCTGGTTACGGAGTGGTTAAAAGAAGTTTTAACTTGACGCATTTGTGGTACTAAAAGAATATTAGATTTTTTTTTTATAAAATATTAGCTTTGATTTTTAACTATGACAATATTAGTTTACCAGTTATTCAGTTATGATTTCATTCATGATTTTAATTCCTAAAATTTCACTTTCTGAATGTTTTACTAGGGAAATTTGCGTTTGCAAATTAACAAATTTATATTCAAGAACTCTATATTTGGAGCTATGCAATAACAAAGTACTTCATCACAGACCAGTCAAATTTCCTATCTATCATTGTTCTGCAATTTTATAAAACAAATAGTGGACTTTTATTTCCACCACATCTCATGTAAGGTTTTTCAAGAATGCTGTATATTTAAAGTACACTAGGAATGTTTTCCTACTGTAACCACAAGGTTATCTAATTGTTGAACATTTACCTACGATAAATTATTATAGTTACACGAATTTGACGTATTATGCGTTAACGAAGGTTTGAAACATTGACTACGGCCAATTGGCTGGTTCTGTTCTCAATTGGGTCCAGTTACAATGAGGGATGTCAATATTTCAGGCAGTTGTCTGATCACTTATTTCGATTGAAGGGTGATGCAACACCACTTTATACCTTCGCAGATTTGCGGCTTCGTATGTTTGGCAATCATAGGCAATCTTCTGGTTGCTTTTCTAATTTAATTATTATGGGGAGATTTCCCGAGTATTGTAAAAGATTTTACGTGAGTGTAAATTCTCACCTCAGCAAGATTAATATGATTATCTGAACGATTGTTCCTACTCTAATCTCAATCAATAAACAGTGAATCATTAAAGGATATTTCCTCAACACTCTGATATTTTACATGAGCATTTAACGCTAATTTTTCAACTTCATTTGGATAATGTACAAACATGACATGAATCTTGTCCTTTGTTTTGCATTCGATTCATTATGTGGCTATTGCTCACAACGCTAATTATAAACTATTATTACTTAGCGATTGCTGACAACTTTCTTTAATTGTAAATTATTATTATTTAGCGATTGCTAACAGCTCTAATGTAATTATAAATTACCATTACTAGGCCATTGTCACAACTCTCATTACTATTAAAATAACACAGCATACTTTTGTATAACATAGTTATTGTTATTGCATCAAAATATTCAGTATATTTATAGTATGGTCATTACTATAGCGACGCGAGTTTTCCTGTTATAATATTTAGACAATTGTCTCAATTATTTGGATTATTTTTGATTTTATGTTCGACTATTGTTGCATCAATTATTATGAAATAAAATGGGTTTTTATGACTATTTTTCCCATTCAATTGTTGTTTTTTTTCTTTACTATTTAACTTTCTAGCTAGGCAAATAATAAACTAAATAAATGTTTTAATTTCAAAGCAAAATAGAAAACAAACTTCAACTATAAATGTACAGTGCAATCTTGAGTAATAAAATACTACATAAATAACATATATAATTAACTAGGTCTCTCAATTAATAGACAATGTGTTCAAGTTTACCAGGTATTTAAATTTACAGAGTGATTAGGTTTTCTAAGGTATATAGTATCAGATAGAAACAAGTAATATTAAACTTTATATAAAAGAACCTGGGGAAATATAAATGGGTTACTACACATACAACAAAATTTGGGTCCTACTCTAAGAAAATTAGACGATCACGCGAATGGCCAATTTTATTTGTTTATCCTTCAGATAAATAAATAAATATTAAATAAATATTAATAAGTTTACTGGTGACCTAATTACCAGTATTTTATGTGTAATAATAAATAAATAAATAAGCACCACAGAAATTAGACAACCCCTGATTCAAGAAGCTTGTGCGGAAGGGGGTTACACATTGAAAAAACGCAGACAACGACCATTTCCGACAGTGCCAGTGCCGGAGCCAGGATTCGAACCCGGTGGTGCGATGCCCGTGTGATTAATCGCGATTGCCACCTCACGCCTTAACCAACTCGGCTATCGACCAGACCACATATCCCATAACCTCTTCACTTGTACACGTGGCCAGTACTTCTGTTTATAAATATACAGTGGGGGTCACAATCTCTTCACTGGTGCCTTAGTACCAGGGTTTATTATTAATTAATACACTGGAGGGATAATCTCTTCACTACATGTTAGAGATTTGCACAAAATACTACGTTAAATGGGGTTTAAAGTAGATTTGAATGACATGTCCAAAGGCATCACCATCATCCGTCCACTTGGAACCACTGCCAACTTCTTTTTTTTTTCAAATAAAACCTTATTTTTATTGAATAATAATAATTGATAAAGAAACACAAAATTATCATCATTTTATAACATTATATATTAAAAAATAATTTATAAAATGGAAATAAGGGAAATAAAAAATATAAACATAGTTTGTAATTTTTTAAAACTAGGTATACTGTTATAGTTCTAATTTCTCTTACGTAGTACTTTTCCAAGTTTTAGAAATACATTGACAGATCACAAAAATGCGAGTAAGTGAGAGTCACCACTACAAGTAAACATTTAAACCATCTGCCTACACTTTAGTAAAAATAAACGTGTTTGACATGCATCATTATTTTTTCTCACTTTTACATAACTCGACATATTTCTCTGCCAAGTAAAAGAAATAGTTTATTTAGTATTTGATTAATTTGTTATTGTTGAGAGGTTTATTAACTTTCACAGAATATGTCACATAAATAATTACACCAATTTTTTAACGCGGGATTCTAAAATTCTTGTGGTTAAACACCGCATATTCACGGAAGATGTGTCCTCTGATGCAGAAACCACTGACAAGCGGCAATGTAACTTTGTATGGGTAGCATCAATAAATAATATTAAGTATATCGGGTGGCCAAAATATTTGTAGTGTTTTTGAAATTAATTAACAACGATAAAATGAATCGTGGGTTGTTGAGGAAGCTGCAAGTGCATCATAGCTCAATCAAACACTCTGTATATACAAGAAAAAGTAATAAAAGAATTTAAATAAATTGATTTACTTAGATCTGTAGGTTTAGGACTTGAGTATTACTGTTTTCCTGAAGACGTAGTTATTTATAAACCTTTTTAACTCGAAGGATACAAGAGTGAAAATTTGAAAGAATTATTAAAATTCTCTCCTCTTCTGTGTATTGAGTTTTTTAAATACAGGCATGACAATATAGTTATCACATAGAAAATATTTTTTGACAGTGTCTTAGTCTTTTACTGCTAGCATTATGTTGCTATAAATTATGCCTATGTTAATAAATTGTCTGTATTATTATAGCTTTATGATGAGTATAATACTGATGCTATTATTGCTATTGTATATACACTTTTGTTTTATAATAATACAAATCACATTTTATAATCATACTTTATCAAGTGTAACATGAGGGCATATTTAGAGGACAATCAGTTTTTGTTAACAACCTTTTAAAAATTATGCGATTTGTTACCTCCTTACCCTTAGTGTTTATTTTGGGAAAAGGAGACAATGAAAAATTGATATTGTGTGAGCACCATCTATAGTTCATAATTAGTATTGGAGTCTTTTTTCCCCGCAAAATCAGTCTCCTGTAGATGAGATCGAAATTATTGGTAAGGGAAAAAATATTAATAAAATGAGTGATAAAATATATTACATAAATAAATAAATTTTATAATATGATGTTACATATAAAATAGTAAAATTTGATTTTCACAATAAATCCTTGGAAAAATATGTACGTTATTTGAAATGTAATTTTAGGTGAGATTTTTTAAATAAAATTATATCAATGAAAAAGGAGTAATTTTAATACAAAGAAAATAATAATGAATTTGATACCAATCTCTTGAATTTCCAGTCGGTATTGATGAAAATGGTAAGCTCTGGTACTGCACTTCAGGACCCCGTTGTCTGGTAGAGCACCCAATCTAAATAATTTGGCAATTTATCCTTGCAAGAAGGCGTTTGATTCCAATGGACGTTGATGTGCAAATATTGTTTAATAAGAATCTGCTTAATACGTAACAGTACTCAATACGTAAAAGTAATTATACAAAAAAAATAAATGATGCATAGAAATATTGCGTGGAATAGCAACCTTGTTGAACGTCGCCCCCTCTTTGTAATATATTATGTTTCAAAGTTGTATATCAATATAAAATTGTAATAAGGACAAAAATTTAAAATTATTGAAATTTAAATTACTAATAAATAAAATTTACCTGGTTGTGTTAAACACACGAAATGTGGATATGGTTTTAATATAAATTATTGGGAATCTCACAGTGAACGCTTAAAAGTGTAAATAAGATCAAAATCGGCAGAAAAATGATCCCTTCGTTATTTTAACTAATAAAAATAAACTTTCTATGTAACAATCTACAATATAATACCAATATACAAACTTGAAAAATATATTTTACTAACAAAATTGAAAGCTGTAATGTTATACGGGTATCGCCATCTGTTGATGGGCGACTTAAACGCTCAATTAAAATAACGACATGTATACAATCGATAAAAGGAATCTTTAATCAATAATAGTTTGACATTAGTTGCATACCACAAATTAGATAGTTACTTTACATACATAACCAAAAATACGAACTCTCGAAATAAAGTAAATCGTTTACAAACTGTTTTGTGAGAGTTCAGTAAATATATTACATCATATATATAACAGGAGAATGAGAATGTTTCACAGGTAAGGAAAATAACTACATCTACATAGTAAACAAAGTATAAAAATGAAAATATATGAATGTAAATGTTTTTGCAGGCTTGACATCGACAATGGGTTCTAAAGGTGCAACAGAGATACATAATTTAGTGTTAAAAAAAACATAACTGAGTTCCTAAAATACAAAAATAGGTACATAAAAGAATGTGAAATAATTTAACAGGTATACAAAGAAAATTTCTGATAGTTGAAACAGTCTCACTTACAAAAACTGAATCAAAATGCAATACAGATCGTGCTAAATATAAGTAAAATACCAGTTATTATGTAAAACTGTTAAATGGACATAGACCATGTAACAGATTGTGAATAAATTAATGGATATTTTAGTGTAAGTATAAGAATACATCGTGATGGGAGTATTTAAAATAAAAAATTATTGAAAAATGGAGGTACTTTTATCAAAGGAATCTCTTTGAAATCATTAATGGATAAAACGGCAAAATTTGGTCAATTTATTAGAATCTACGCGAAACTTATTAGAAAATAACGAAGGAAGAGCTACTCTGTATATTTTAAAATCTTTGAGGCTTAAATAAAAAATGCAAATAATGCGCTAACAAAAACATTGTTACGTGTTTACAATTTGCAGTAAATACCCTGTACGTAGGTTCAAATTATTGCAACAAGACTTTTCACTAACCATTACTTTATTTAATACTCAATTATAATAATTAATAGTTATTATAACACACTAAATACAACTATAGATATTAATAGAATTCATAACTTATTTCTGTTCTGATTCCATCTGTTTACGTGGTCGTTTAATATAAAACTGTCCTTCGTGGGCGGCTTTCACACCTTATATCCTGAGGCGCTTTGTTCTCGAACGTTCCAGTCTATCCTTCGTGGCGTTTCTGACCTTTCTTGTACCTTCTATGAGGCAGTGGCGTAGGCGTGCGCATAACAATATCAAGGAATCAAAAATAAACTTGTATCGTAAATTTCTTAAGTATCAGAATTTTATTGAGTTTTGCACGTTAGTTTACTAGAACGGGTCTCCAATCCGTCACTAAATACATAACACAATACGAAAAATAAATTTGAGAAATAAAATTCTTATTTTTTAACAAGACAAATAATCGACCGCTAAACCTTCTTCCTGAAGCGCCTACTTTGTTCTATACCTTTAATTCTTTTTGCTTATGTAACACGAAATAGAACCAAGACTGCAAGCATCCATAAAATCATCACCCGGTAACTTTAATGTGGTTTTAATCGCACGTACTTATTTCCTACGTTTCCTCTTTTATTTTTCAGATCAACCGTGTAATAAATTTGTCTAGTAATCCTTTCTAGGCAGACTTGTTTTTATTTTACAGTTGATTCAATTCAAGATGATTGGAACATTCACTAAGGGAATCATTTCGCTTTCATATTCATGTCCGATAAAAGAGACAATAATTATATACCTACGTGTTGTAAAATAGAATAAAACTTTTATAACAATCGATTGTTATGGTAATGCTGAGATCCTTTTTTGCTTATTTTTAATAAAGTACAAATTATTTAATTAATGTGGCTGAAAAATCTATAGAAATGCAAATTAGTAATATTGAGTAGGTTATAAAATCTAAATAAAGGTATAGAAATTGATAAAGGTATATACAGGGTGAGCCACGGTGGGTGGAGTATTAAAAGTATATGGAGAATGGATGGACTGATTGTTTTGAAATTTTGATTACCAAGATAATCGAGGATGATTTTCTAAAGTGCGGTGTTGCCACTAATACGTAAAATTGGGAACATCTTCGTTATTTTAAATGGAATACCCTATATATTTTTGCATTTTTTGAATCGTCGTCTCTTCCTGGGTAATTTTTGTTAATCTTTCCCTACACCTATCTCAAGCCGTTTTCGAGATAATAATTATTTTCTGAATTTATTGCCAAAAATTTGACTTTCAGTAAATCGTGCCATCTCCTACCTACGCAGTAATTAAAAGATAATTCTTTAGCTGCGGCTAGTCAAGACCTAGGGGCATCTTCTCTATTAATTAAATATTTCGAATATCATACAGGGTGAATAGAGAACGCTTTCTATAAGTGACATGGAAAAATGCACGAAAATAAATTTTTTTAAATGGAATGTCCTGTATATTATTACTAATTTGGAAAGGTGGTACATTTACCTATTTAAAAAGGTTATACCCTATACCTAATGCGCACCGTTTTCGATTTATGGGCACTTTTCTGTAACCTTACCAAGAATATTAGTATTTTAGTATATCATAACGGGTGGGTCATGAAATTTTTATTCCGTCATTTTCTAATTACAACAGATGTGCTATTTTTCTAAATAAATTTGACGTTAGTGATATTGTGAACGATCCATCTTTTGCGTCTGAAGGACTTTTACTATATTTATCAAAAATGAATATTAACGTTCACAAATAAGGGTTCAAAATAACTTTTTCAGACCGAGAATAATACAAAAAATTATACTTACTACTCGTTTATGCTTAACTGCTTCTCTGATGGTATCAATTGGACGTCGTAACACTATAAATCTAACACAGTAAGTATTAACACTTTCTTAAAATTAAACCTGAAAGGGAATTTTGAAAACACAAGAAAAAGACAATATAAAGTTCAAAAATATATATTAAATCTTTTTAAAAATTCATGTTTTACAACAACTTCAAGAAAAATGTTTTTACAAACTATAGTCTGGCTCGTGTACAACACATGGTGAGGAACGGACGACTTATAATGTACCAACTACCATCCAATGTGCGGTTTTTGAGCTAACGACTACACAAAAAGATTCAAGAAAAGTTCAATGTTTATAAATTTTTGGTGGGATTTTGCGCTTGCCTATCTATTTACGTATTTTCAGTTCAATATCAATTTTGGTCGCTCCTCGGAGCTTAAAAATGCTTGAATCGCAACGACATTGAATTATTTTATAGAATTATAAATTCATACGTTCAGGCAAGGCGGTCCCAATGCACATATGAGTACATGGTAGATACTTTTCTGACACCGAATCACTGAGGAACCAGTTTAGGGCAAATCCCGTTAAAACCCATCATTTTCCCGTCAGAATCGACTGCTAGGAAATGATGGGGGTCCCTTGTCGCTAAAGGCTATTTTCGCTAAAACTTTAGATATACTTTGAATAGAAGCTGAATTAACTTGTCCTCATATTTAACATAACGCATGAGTTGCAGTGCTTAACAACGTGGATTCGTAAAAGGGTATTTAATTTTGAAATTTCCGAAATTAAAGTCAAATTTTGTTACTGTTTCTAAATTTTGGTGGTCGGGACGACATTACGTCCCCGTGCAGCGACATTTACTACACTTTCTAAAATTACACTCCTTGATGAGTTATTGAAATTTTTGCATGAAAAGCGCTCCGTAGAGCGAGAATATGATTAAAAATATAAAAACCTCTTCCAACGATATTTTTATCGTGTTCTTTAACAATATTTGCACTTAATTTGAAGTAGACTTTCGATTTTAAGTAACCCTATAAAAAATAGTCAAGTGGGGTAAAATCTGGAGAACGAGCAGGCAACTAAATTTCACCGCCTACACCGATCCACCTATTGGGAAAAACTTGATTGAGATAGGCTCTTACTTCCAATGCAAAATGTGGTGTAGCTCCGTCCTACTGATACCAAATATTTTTATCAATTTCATTAGGGTTGTCAATTCAAATATATTTAAAAATTTTCAATTTTAATTTTCTTGATGAAGAATATGCAAAATTCAAAAAACTGTATGGACCTCACTGTATAAAAATACTAAAATACTGCCTCTAACATAAGTTTAGAAGCTGCATCACCTGCAAAATTAGAATGAAAACAATAATAATATTTTTGTTTAACAAATAAGCGTTAAAGACACATTTATTGATTATCAGATACAACAACTATTAAATAATACAAAAGATAAGGTAACTTAAGAGTTAGTTAATTTGTTTTATTAAAATTTATTTATAATGTACAACTATTTAATATTTTCGGAAAGTTGGTTGAATACAATGAGACCTTTATAAATCATTTTGGTTAATAATAATTTACTAATTCCAAGTCACAATGTACTGCCGTCCTAAATTAAAAAGCAATATCTTCCCAATTATTAGTGTTTAGAAAACGTGCATTTAAATTCTTATAGCTGGGCCACTATGAAAAAATACATTAATCAATGCCTTTCAGTTTCAGTGATCTGATGTTGTGACATTTTATTTTGTTAAAAAAGGTAATCATTTGGTGATTACTGTTTCTCAGTGAAGCATGTTATTGTCTTATCTTGGGAACTAACTTTACAAAAAAGTAGTAAAATCTACCAATAGGCACTTTCTACTGTTTAGTGTAACGTATTTCTAATGAAAAATCCAGTAACTAAATATAAAATATTTTGAAACCGCAATGTAATGATATAATTTAGATAAAAAGATGTAAAGAAACTGATTTTCTATTACACATTTCATTAAACTTATCAGCAATTGCATCTTCCTCTGTTTCCCGCATATTAAAAAGATCAATACATTCACTAGTAACAAGATTTTTAACTTGTAACATTTAATCATTTCCCTAGTTGGAGATAAATATGTCGTTATAATATCTTCTTTACACACTATCACTTTAGAATCTAAATTTCTTTTTTGTCAATATGCTTCCGACTCTTAATTTTTTCTTAATTTGTTCAAGCAATAAAACATAATGGATTATTTTTATAGGAATGCTGTTTTTACCTGTAGATTTTCTTTCGTGCAAATACATTTTTACTGTATCGATTTCAGTTATAACTCGGAAAGGTAATGAATGAAGATTATTATAATTTACATATTGAATTTAATCTGAACTAGTTTAAAAAAAAATAATATTACTAGTAGTTAACTTAGCTGCTATTCTGGTATTGTTTGTGAACATTTATATTAGCAATTTTAAAAAAAAGACAGTCTTTTGGGTTTTGGATCATTTTCAAAAATTTGTAATGTCTTAACTACTGCATTACCCAAATTTTGGGACGTGTTTTTTTTTTTGGAAAAATAGTAATCCTACGGCAAATAATTTCAGCTATATCTAAAATTATAATTTTTGAAATATTTATTTACAAATTTATTATTAATGATAATATGCTATTTCCGTATAATTTTTTAAATTATATTTCAGTTCGAAATGCTTACAAGATTAGGTAGATCATTTGGCTATTTCTTCTTCAAGGCAAATTATAGCTGTCTAATAATTACCTACTCTCTTAAGAACGAAAGTGGAAATTATTTATTATTATAAACATTCAGCTCTAGCACTTCCCTTCGAGATGATCTAGAAATTAACCAACGCCTAACGTTATTCTTGATAGGAATGTCGATTGTGAGTTATAGTTGTTAGCTATTATGATAGATTATCATGTTACGGAAAGATCGATAAATGTAAATGTTTATAATAATAGTCCGTGCGTTAATCCTCAAAAAATTGTAGTCGATTAGAGAAAATAATTTTAATTCAGATCATTTCTACGATGACAAGGCTGTATTTGGTATAAATCTAAAGCCCGGATATACGTTCGCCGGTGTTCACCATCAAGTCCAATTACTATTTTGTCACCTTAGGCAAGATGAAACGCTGTTACAAGACCGATAGAAATATGGTGCAAAAAATATTAAACTAAAAAAAACTGAATCGCAGTATTAAATACAGCAGTAAAAGAAGAAAAGTAAATACTTGGAATAGTAGATTTACAATGCCCTGGAAACTTAGAAGAATTTTTCTCAATAATTGATTTCAATGAAGGATTTAGGTTTAATTTAGCCCGCTCTTTTCCGCGTGAAAGTGATGAATGTGATCTTGTGGGGACTCATAGAGAATCCTTCCTCATTACACCATCTGTCGACAATATTTGGGGTTCTTTAAAAATGCCCTGATATTACGTTCGCAAATCGCCCTTTGAGTACTATTGTTAAATCATCAGGGTGTCATTGAGGGTAAAGGACTTCTGCAGACAGTACCACAGAGAATGAAAAATCGATTGTTTTATTATATAAGAAGAAAAAAATCTTTATAGAAAATATAAACAAACCGGCAATGAAACTCACTATGGTGACTTCAAAAGCTTAAGATCTCAATTAAAGCAAAAAGTAAAATGGGTTTTTTGTGGATATGTACACAAAATGAAGAATAGCATTAAACTGAACTTTAAATCCTTTTGGGCATTCACTAAACAAAAAAGATAAGGTCTTTGATAAGTTGGAAAGCATTGTAGAAGTACTGTCGTGAGCAGAAAAAAATACGACAACTTTTTTTTCTAATGTAAATCTGTCTCTATATGAATATGTAATGAGTAGCCGAAATAAAACAGATATCACTTTTAATTTGTTTTTTATTTTAATGCTGTAGTTATTGCTATAGTAAATGATGGATGGTTAATGAGACAAATTGCACTGCGTTATAATATTAACAAAAATTTGGTGTGTAACATTTTAAGAAAATGGAGAATAAACGGTACGATTAGTAGAAATACTGGATCAAAGGACAAAGGATATCCCAATTAACAAGAAACTAACTATTAATATTTCGTTATTGCACCATTTCTATTTGTAGCTTCTATAAGTCTGTTTGGCATAGAATCAAATAACCTTATACAATAATCATTAGTAATAATATTTTCCCATGCATTATTTACTATTTCCAGTAATTCTTCGGCATTCCGTGGTCTCACATTTCGTTTTTGGATACTTCTTACGAGTAGTCCCTATATTTCTTCCACAGGATTAAGATCTGGACTATAACTGGGTCAGTAAGAATATTGATGTTGTTATCTTGAAACCAGTTAGTTACGGTATGAGCAGTATGAACGGAACAATTGTTTTGTTGAAATATGAACTCATTATTAGGAAATAATTGTGACACAGAAGGAAGCATAATATTGTCCAAAATCCTAATATACATTTCACTGTAAATCGTTCCTCAATATGCCACAAAACACCAGGACCACGTGCCGATATCCAAGCCCACATATTGAAAATCTACCACTTTTATCATTGTTAGATATATATTTCTCATCGAATCGAGTATTCGGAGGGCGGTAAACACGAATACGACCGCTGTGTGTTGGCTGGAAAGTCTTTTCGTCTGTAAAGATTACATTGTTCCAGAAATTTACATCATGCGCTAAACATTCAAGCACAAATCCTACTCGAGCTTCTTTATGTTCAGCTTTAAGTAAGTATTTCTGTGCTGCTGCATGACAGCGTAGCTCCGATTCTCTTACTCGCCGGCGACCAGTACTAGTCGATCCACGAAAATTCGTTTCTTCAGCAGCCTGAATAACTGAGTAAAATGGATTTTCTACTAAAGCATTTACCAACTGCAAATCTTGTTGTTGAGTTGATATCCTTCGTGGCCCTGATCCAGGATTTCTACTAATCGTACCGTTTATTACACTTTCTTAAAATGTTACACACCGAATTTTTGTCAATATTATAACGCAGTGCAATTTGTCTCATTGACCATTCATCTTCTGCTTTAGCAATAACTCCAGATTTAACTAAATCGCTTATATGAGGCACATTAGTTTTTTGCAATAAATTATGACAACTGACTGACAATGTCACAAAAATTAAAGTTAGATGTACATAACTAGATTTTAGCAAAATACCGTTATAAGACTTGTCCTATTTTTTTTTTTGCTCACGACCGTATTTGCTGAGTATTTTGGTAGTGTATGTAATAATCCATCGAATTCACACGATCCCTTAACTGATCAAACTACATCATTAAACGCTATGATAAATATACCTAATATTACAGAAAACGGTATCATATTTATCTCAAATAAATTAAAACTGAAAATGTCTAGAGGTCCAGATAGTATTCCAACTTTTTTTTATTGAAAACTGTATAAATGTTCCGCCTAAACCGTTGTGTAAAATTTTAAATCTATCATTGAAGCTTTGCCTTTATCTTACTTGATGAAAACTTGTAAAAATCTGCCCAATCAGCCGACAGCTGCATTGGTTAAGGCGCGAGGTGGTGTCATCGGCAGATGAGTGAAAAAACCGCGAAAATTCGGGACCAAAATTATTTTTTCCACACAAAATTCACTATAACTTCATAAACATTAAAGTACGCGCATTCACAAAGTCATTTTCGGAAACTACAGGAAAAGACCTTTCATTTGACGTATCGTACAGCTCGATACGATAAACACCAAAAAAGATATAGGGCAAAACAGCCCCAACACATAGCACAAAATAGCCACGCGGCGAGGCCCTGCAGCGCAACAGCTCGCGACCGGCAAAGCCCGTGCTACGTCACACCGCCGGGAAACTATAAATATGCGCACGCCCGCTAGCCCTGCATCAGTCCGCTCGCATCCGTCGTCCGCTACACATCGATCAATCAGTTCGCGCCTGCCTTTGACACCTCTACCTGAAGACTGTATTGTATTGTAGTAAATATCTCTTTTATTCCACAACCTGCCTAATTAGTAGTTTGGAGTGCACAGTAGTGGTGAAAAGTGAAGTGGGTGTTAGTGTAATATAAAAGAAATCGTTATGAACACCAGGAGTCGATCTAGGCAGAGGGACGGCGTCCCATCTAGCCAGGTAGACTCGCCACCAACACAGAGCCGTTCGCCCCAGGTCCCGGACGCTCTCTTTACTAATCAAGAGGACTCAGGTCTGGTAAGGGAAATGGTGAACCCCTTGCCGCCCAACGTCGCGGCCCGTCAAATTCTTATCAGTCAAGAGGACTCAGGTCTGGTAGGGGAAATGGTGAACCCCTTGTCGCCCAACGTCGCGGCCCGTCAATTTCTCACTGGTCAACAGGATGCAGGTCTGGTAATGGAAACGGTGGACCCCTTGTCGCCCAACGTCGCGGCCCGACGATTTTTCACCGGTCAATGGGATTCAGCCCCGGCCAGCCAGGGGGCTGCCCCTAGCCCTAATGCATATCCAACCCCAGGAAGGGGACAAGAAGCACAGCCCTTCCTCACACCATCCACTAGCCAACGCCTACCTACTGCAACCACGGACTCCACAACCAGAAGCCTTCAAGGAGTACAGCCACCGCCATTAGTAATGCCTGCTACCCCTGCTCTCACCCCAAGTGGGAGGAACACAAGCCAAGCTGATGCAGTAACACATGCACTCACGAAAGCGTTGCAACAGCTAACGAACACCACCGAAATACTCCTGCAGCACCTAGCCCTACAGACGAGGACAAGCCACGACCCCCGGCTTCGCCCCGGGCCACTTCGGGCCCTATGCAACCAACCTCACAGCCACTTCCGGAATCGGAATTACAGCATGACACGTCACCAATACAACCACAGCCGGCATCGTACGGGGCGGAAACGGGCCCGGCTCTCCAACAAGCCGCAGACACCGCCGTTCGTAGACAGTGGCAATCGCGATTAATCGAACCGTGCTATCGGGTTCGAGCCCCAGATCTGTCACTGGCATTCTCGGAGGACATGATTGTATGTCCGCGTTTTTTACTGTGTAACTCCCTTCCGCACAAGCCTCTAGATTCTGAAATTGGGGATTGTCTAATTTCTGTGGTGTTTATTTATTATTTATTATTATTATATCCAACTATCGTCCTATGTCACTAATATGTGGATTTTCCAAATTGTTTGAAATGTTACCTTATGATTATATATTCCAAAAATTGAGCCCCGCCTGTCAGTTGAGCAACATGGATTTATGGGAGGTCAGTCAATAACCACCAACTTGGTCTGCTTCACTCAATATACTGCTCAGATGTTAGATAATAGAGGCCAGGTTGGTGTGGTTTTTACGGATTTCTCGAAAGCATTCAATAAAATCAGTCATTCAATCGTCTTACAAAAAATGCACTTATTTGATTTTAGGGAAGGACTCATAAACTTTTTCAAAGTATACCTAAATGACAGAAGACAATTTGTGCAATAAAACGGCTACAGGTCGGGATAGTTCAGGGTAATATCGGGAGTGCCGCAAGGCTCAAAGCTAGGGACAATGTTGTTTCTAATCTTTATTAACGATATTATTTCTGTATAGATGTTAAATGTTAGTTATTTGCTGATGACTTAAAGGTATATAATACAATTAATTCTGCTGAAGATTGTGTCAAACTTCAAAACAACTTGGTCAATATTCAAAGTTGATGTGACATAAATGATTTGCTTCTCAATATCTCAATATGTTCAGCACAATCTTTTACGCGGAATTAGATTCACTACAACTACCAAATAAATAGCATTCCCTTAAATAGGCCGGAAACTGTCAAATACCTCCAGGTTAGATCCTAAATTGGATTTTAATATTCATATTCAAACTATTGTTTCAACAGCCACTCATATGTTAGGATTTATCTTTAGGAACTGTAAACGGTTCAAGAGTAATGAGGCTTTAAAAATATTACATTTTTCGCTAGTAAGAAGTAAGCTTGAATATGGATCTCCTTATTATAGGATAAGTATAAATTCTATTGAACACGTGCCAAGAGTATTTTTAAAGTATCTAGCTTTTAAGATGGATGATGAGTATCCACCCCAAAACATTGATGAACAAGTTTTATTAACCAGATTAAATGTGATGTCTCTATATGACAAGAGGATAATAAATGTGTATTTTTGTGTACAATTTAATTAATAATAGAGTTAGGTACCCTTTGCTACTAGGTCAGCTAAACTTTTTGGTATCTCTGTTAGCGAGTAGAATAAGGCCATATTTTTACTTAGGTCAAGCATACATCAATGTATTGCATACTACCCCTATTCATAAAATATGTTCAGCCTATAATTCCGTTTGCCAGGAAAATGATTTTAGTTTCTCATTTAACAGATTTTAATATATTGTTAAATCAACATTTAAATAATTCTTGCAGCGGATTTATTATATCATATTTATACTGTTTATAAATGTATGTGTATACATTTTTTGTATTCCCATTTTGCCACTTTTTTGTCTTTGTTTTTTCTGTTTGTTTTTCGTCATGTATGTAATATTATTTCGTCCCTAGATTGTAGATTGTTTTACGGGGTCTTTTGGCTTCGAACAGCCTTACTTCACTTCGACCTAAAAGATATTTTGTGATTTACCCTACATCTAGTGGTTATCCCAGGATTCCCAGACTTTTTACAAAGCTTGTGATTTTCCTGGGAGCTAATTTTCCTATGTCTTCCGGCGTTAATTCCGCCTGTTCTAGAAATTTTAGCCTAGCGCGGACTAACACCTTGCATTCACAAAGTACGTGTTCCGCAGTTTCAATTGCAGTATCGCAATATCTGCATTTATTATCTACCGCCTTGCTCATATTCTTGAGATGGTATCTTAAGGGCAATGGCCAGTTAGAAGGCCTGTGATTAGCCTTAATTCGGACTTTTCCAGTTCGAGAAGTCTTGTAGCATTCTTTGTCGAATAAGTTATAAACTTTTTCGCTTGTCTTTGGCCTGGAGTATTCCTCCAGTAGGACTTTTTCTGATCCTTTTCCCATCCTTGGATCTCCTCCGCTATATGTCCCTTGGCTAGGCCACAAAACGGTTAGGGTCCAATGAACGGTGCTTCAGCTCCTTTTTTTGCAAGGCTATCAGCAAGTTCATTTCCTTGTACTCTCTCATGCCCTGGCACTCACATTTCGTCCCTATCAATGAACTATGTCTGTTGGACATTGCACTAATTAAATAAATATAAATTATCAACACTGTCAAAGATATCTTCCAAGCTAAATTTAATATCTACCATTCACAATATTCCACACCTATAAAATAAATGTTCACAATTAGAAAACTGACAAGATTGAAAGGTCCACGACCAGATTATTTGTAATATATCTTTATTTCGTGTCCATCACACATGCTAAATCTTTGAAACAATCTAAATAAACTGGAATGATCAATTTGTTATAATGTAGAGCGTATTTTTAATTACCTATTATAAAAAAGAAATCATCTTATTTGTGACACACCCATGCCGATAGCTTATTGGCAGCACGCGTAAAGAATGTGAATTAACTGAATCGATACTAGTAGTTAACTAATTTCGGATTGAATTATACCTATTGATTAAATTTTCACAAAAAATGCCCACTCACTGTGGCATTGTTCGAATTTAATTGTATATCGGCTCATTTGGGAATAACTTATATTGTAGATAAAGATAAACTTTTACTCAATATTGCAGCTGTTCCTGATTGTATTTGCTGCGAAGCGATCATTACTATTATGTTTTCTTAAAAAATGTTTTTCTTAAAATGTTTTCTTTCTTAAAAAATGTTTCTTAAAATGTTTTCTTAACCGCCTCTCAAGTTACCGAAGTAACTCCCTGGAAGATCTCAAGGATCTTGTGCTAGGCAAAGAGAGACGAGGCCCTACAGTTTAATGTGGACTCCGAACCACTCTTGGGGCAATTTTTTTAATGAAAAATTGTTTCGCCTTGCGGGAATCGAACCCACTTCGCTAGGCAACTCAGTTTGCTAGCCAGTCGCTTTAACACACTGAGCTACCAATCAGTAAGTGATGTGACCAATACTTCTCACATTTTCAGAGATATACATTATTTACAGCTCCAGCTGATAGATTTCTGCATTTATAGAAATTGATGTTTGTCGTTATATTTAATGTTCCAATTTTTTTATAATAATATTTTAGCGGAGGTAGATTGATTCCATGTGAGTAGTAATTCATTTTTGGTGGGAAAAAAGAATCATATCTCACAAAATTCTTTTTATTGTGTTACCGGTTTCGTGAACAAAAACTTACTTCACATCTTCAGACACAAGAATTTTTTTAAAATAAACAAGGATTGTTAAGGTATTCAATGTTTTTCAACATAGTCATGTAATTTGTAAAAAAGGAAAAATTTGTAAAATAGTCTAATAAATAAAAATTATTATAAAAATTTTGTAACGTTAAAATTAATTTTCATAACCGACTATCTTGCGACCAATAGTCGGTTGTGTGCAAAGCACTCGACCTCACAAGCAGCGCTAAAAGTAGTGAGTGACATAGTCGAAGGCCTTGAACAGGGCAAGCATACAGCCGTAACAATGTGTGACGTCTCCAGGGCCTTCGACTGTGTCTCTCATGATATTCTTTTACAAAAATTTAATTATTACGGTATAAGAGGCTTAGCCCTCGCTCTTTTTAGTTCGTACTTATCAAACAGGGTTCAGTGCGCCAGTTTTGATAATGCCTCGTCTAATTTTGAGGTTGTAAAGCATGGTGTCCCCCAGGGTTCAACCTTGGGGCCATTACTGTTCATCATTTATATCAATGATATATGTAACTTCCTTTTACCTAGTAATTGTGTTCTATTTGCAGACGACACAACATTAATTTGTTCAGATAATAATTTTAATGATTTAAAAGACACATCGAAAGCCTATGAAAAACGAGCCCAAGACTGGTTTTGAAGCAATAGGCTTATGTTAAATGAGGACAAGACTCAAAAGCTATTCCTTTCTACCAATAATAAATTTGTTAATGGAGATAATGTTAATTTGCTTGGCATAGTAATTGATAATATACTGAATTGGAGTTGTCACGTAGATAAATTAAGACACAAATTATGCAATATAACCTTTTTAATTAGATAACTGAAAGTCGCACTTCATATAGACACTTTAAGAATTATTTATTTTTCACTTTTCCATTCTCAAATAAGTTATGGCATTTTGTTATAAAGAAACTCTAGTTCTGCCATAAAAAATTTTTAGACAGCAAAAGAAAGTGGTTAGGATAATAGCTAAAGCTGACTACAGAAAACATTGTCGGCCTTTGTTCATTATGTTAGAAATTATGTCCCTACCATCACTTTATATTTATTCTGTTTTGCTTGAAATTCACAAAAATAATAATCATTATACAAAACAATCAAATTTACACAATTATAGTACTAGGAATGCAAATCTATTAAGAGCTCCTTGCTTTAAACTATCCAAGACTCAAAAGAACTTGTTAAACTTAAAGCTTTATAATAAATTGCCGTCACACATTAAATCTTTAAATAACCATCAATTTTAAAAAAATATAAAAAACTACATGTTACAGCACTGTTTCTATACAATAGATGAATTTCTAAATTCTACCCATCCAATGTAACTAAATCTTTTTTCTTTTTCGAAATTATTACTGTCCCATTAGCCTACTGGATTTATGACCTCGCTCGCTACGTTACTGACCCAATATTTTATATTTACCTATTTTTTTATGACTTCATTATTGTTATGTGTTCCTGTGTCACGGCACATCTTGTTTCTGTTCATTAGGATGCAGCTCCATGTATTTTATTTATATTTAAAATCATGTTCATAGTATGCAAAATGCAATTAGCTTTACTAAACAGTAATACAATGTTTGTGCACATTTACGTTTTTATTTATTCGATATTGAATGTTGTGAGCGTCTGGTCATAGTGTTTTACCACAGTTTTCAGACATTTCGCACTACATGCATCTGCGATCGAGCGCGGAGTATTGTTCTCCAACATAAAATAGCTTATAGTCTTTCCTTTTATTTGGGTTTTCTACCATATGTATCCTCTTCAAAAACAAATCACCGAATCTACAGAATAATAGAATTATTGGAAAAAAGCCTCTGCGCCTGTGACGTTACGTCAAAGGAGCAGTCAGAGGTTATTTTTAATAATTAATGTATTTTGCTGACGTTTCGGAAAGTAGTCTCTTTCCATTTTCAAAGCTTTTTTCGAAGAACTCTTATTTGTTGTGTATGTTAAATACACAGCTTTAAGATTCTGTCTATGGCATTTCCATAGTTATTTACTACTTACACATAACTGATGATATTTTCTTTTAAATAATGTTGAGCTTTTTAAGTTCTTCTTTTAATATTGGTAGCCAGGTTGTACAAATATCTACAGAATAATTCGATACGCATTTATCTTCATTTAATAAGATTATTGCTGATTCTTTAATTTTTCTTTTTTTATCTGCCTCTTTTGTTAAAATTTTTGCCGAATCCCAGTTTATTCTATGTCCGTTTTCCCAAGCATGTTAATATATTCTATGAAAATATAAATTCAAGTGATAGACAAACAACAAGATAATAAAAATAAAAATAAGAACAATAAACTCAAACTCAATTTCATGCTTTCTAATATAATTCTTGTCTTCATCCAACCTCACACTGAAAGATCTGAACGACTCACCCATATAACATTTATCACATTCGCACGGGATATTGTAAATACAGTTTTTTGAATTCTGCTCCCGGTTTATTGGTTTTGTTAAAATAGATCTCAAAGTGTTCACCGTTTGAAATACCGTCCTAACATCAAATTTGTCATCTATATGGCGTAGCCGTTTTTGTCGTACCTGATTGTCCCTATTTTCAACTTTTATGAAAATTCTATCAACAAAGGCTTCAGGGTAATGAAATTTGATGTTAGGGCGGTATTTCAAACGGGGAACACTTTGAGATCTATTTTAACAAACACAAAACCGATAAACCGGGAGTAGAATTTAAAAAAAACTGTATTTACAATATCCCGTGCGAATGTGATAAATGTTATGTGGTTGAGTCATCCAGACCTTTCAGTGTGAGGTTGGATGAGCACAAGAATTACATTAGGAATAATGAAATTAAGTTCGAGTTTATTGTTCTTATTTTTATTTTTATTATCTTGGTTGTTTGTCTATCACTTGAATTTATATTTTCATAGAATATATTAATTTCTGGAAACTTTAAATTTAAAATACAGGTGCCGTTTAAAATATCATCACACAATTTTAAAGACGCTATGCAACAGAAACAGTCCTAGTGATAACTTGAATAACGCGTGAACTTAAGCCCTACATTTTCATTTGCATATGACACTTGTACTCTCATTATGTATGCAAGTTCCTAGGCAAGCAATTAAAGTAGTAAACATTATTTAAAAGCGAATTGTAAATAAAACATGTAAAAGTCCAAAATTAGCACATATGAAGCAATAATGCCCTTCTCTGCAAGAATTTATTATAGCCTCATTATCGTCACATCTAAAATTTACTAACTAAAACCTTTCATAATTATCTCGCGCTTTGAAAGCAATTTAGATTTTCGCATACATATTCTCTCCATCTTATACATCTATTTTTTATGATAAACTTAAAGTGAAATGAGAAAGGCAAAAATGATGATTTGCTTTAACATTTTATATTTAACAATCTGTTTACGAAATCAAATTACTATTTGCTGAATGAGTTCTTCTTTAAAATAAGTTAATTATATGTAGAAAGGAAAGAAAAGCAAAACACAGGTACGAATTTTTATCACGAAGTCATTATTTATTATAATGATTATTCAAGGAAGCTCGATCTAACTAGGGTTCATTGTAGTCGTACCGTTTTTGGAAATTATCCTCGAGCGTTATTTAAAAATTATTGTAAAAGACAGAAAGTGCAAATCAAGTGTTGTTGTGATAGTAATAGTAATGTTTATATTTTATAAGCAAGATATTTTTCACTTTATGCCGTGAAGGAGTCTTTGACTAAAGGGCCAGAAATTAGAGAAAAGATGGTTAGACAATAACTCCATAATCTCGTTTTTGACATTAAAGGATAAAGGATTGAATTGTGTTTTAAATTATAGAATGTCTTTCTTGAAATGGTAATAAAAACTCCAATAATTATTTGTGGAGTTACGTCCTCACTAAAAATCCGCTCAAAATAGATCGAAGAAAAATTCAAGCTATTCGTAAATATTAGATAAAGCTGGAGTTTTAAAGACTTTCATACTTGCCTCATTGACAGCTCATAATACCCAAATTGTCGAGAACATGCAAGGCCATCGTTTTATATTTTGTTTTGCTGTTGTAGAAACACTCACAGGATATTAATTCTTAGCAATTCCTAGGAAACTATATCTTCGTCGTGACAATTGGCAAAATAATTTTTGGCCCGCTTTTCAGTTCTCGCCCCAGTTTTTGCAGATTTCGAATGCTGCCATATTTCGAACACAGATTTTTCAAATCAATCATATACAATACCTTTTGTCTATAATCTTTTGAAGAGTATACACTAGTTTATTGTTAAATAATTCACACATGTCGAGACACAAACTTACGACATGTTAATTGTAAACAAACAAAAGTGATCTTTGCTCACTTCTAATAAGTATGTTGAGCTAATTTGTTTTAAACATAAGGTGGTGGTCCGAAATTGTCTCCTGATATTTCTACGGTGATAAATCTTACAGTGCAAGCAAAATAATACAATTCCTTTTTGTTTGTTGTAGGTACTTAGACTCCAAAAATATAAATAACCTGTTGGCTTAGTTGAAATCGTTTTCAAAAAATTCATTTTAGTTATAGAAGACTTTAAATTTTAGAATGTTTTTCAACTCCTTTTTAAATAGATTTAAAGTCGGTTTAGGCTGAACTGTTTCTGGTAGATGATTAAATATTTTTGCACCTGTATATACGGGTCCTCTTCTGTTTACATCCAAATTGTATGAGGGAGTTTGGTACATGTTTTTGTATCTCGTATCATAGTTATGGATATCAGATGGTGTTGAAAGACTATTTTGTTCTTTGTGTATTATACTGATCATATTTGTGTATAAATTCTTTAACGTGTCTACATAAGTCCTGCGTTTTTAGATTAAATAATACTCTAATGGCTTTTTTGTACTAGAAATGTTGTCTTGGCATTGGTCGAGATTCCCCAAAATTCTACTCCATATTGTATGAGAGAATAGAAGTATGCATAATACATTGTTTTACCAACATTGAAACCGATGTTCCATACTTCCTCTAGTAAAATCTTTGTTATACTAATTAGATCGTCCAAATTTTTGTGCTCTAAAGTGATGCTTGTATCGTCAGCAAATTGTGAGAATTTCGCGAGTGGGAAATTTGCTGCTACATCATTTACGTATATTAAAAATAAAGTTGGTCCCAGGATAGAGCCTTGCGGAACCCCACATTTTATAATGCCCGGGTTAGTTGATAGTTTGTTTATTCGCTCAGTCTCAATTGACGTTATCGCCACAGACATAATACGGTCGCTTAAGAGTTGGTCGGAGTGTATTAGTCATCCATGCTTCTAATTTTAATTGTAAATGACTTCACGTCAATAAAATGACGCTGCTGAATGTACGGTGTGCTTGGAAGGCGAGAGATAGAGATGTAGTAGAATATGACATTGGACAAATTTATTATACCGAATCTTTAAATTTCTCTGTGCATTTGAGGACATTAGGGCCAATTTTATTTTAGTTCTACAAAAGGGAAAATGTTTATTTTAATGATACCTATGCGGGACGATAAAAATTATTTTTGCAAGTCGATAATAGAAGAAAAAAAAATATTTTTTTATATATATATTTTTTTCTCTCATCGTCCCACATTGTAACATGTTTTTAATGTCTTTTAATGAAAGCCGTTTTTTAAAATAATGATTTATATGAGAGTAATTTGCACAGTCTTTCCGGCTTATATCCGGAGCGCTCTTAAGTAAGATTTAAACTGAACAATACCCAATGAGGCGAGCGTAGGTGCGTCTTTACTATGTACATACTTCGGTATGCGATGTAAAGCAACGACAGGCGCAGTTAGTACTTGGATGGGTGACCATTCCACCGGAAGCCGCGTCCTCGCCTCACACATCTTCCAGCGGCTTGTATATCAGTGTATGCGCAGAAGCTATACAACCTTAGGCGAGGGTTGTATAGGAGATATACCATCCTTCGGAGGGGATGTAAAGCCGTCGGTCCCTTGTCTATTAAATGTTAGGCAAGTAAAAGATCTCTACTCTTCTTAAGGGGAGAGGTTCGGCAAAATTCCTGGTTGGGGGTAGCTCGTGTACAGGCGTCGGTGTTAGGCCTCAGTAGCGGAAATAGGTCGACGTTAAATAAATGTATAAAAAAAAAAATACCTAATATAATACTCCATTTTGTTCAGTAAAGTTTTGTGGTCGACGCACTCGAAAGCCTTCGATAAATCGCAAAAGACAATAACTGGTGTGTCTTTGTTTTCTAATATTTCATTTACATTACAGATTAAGTTGAAAGTTGCTGCTGTTGTATTTTTTCCACTTCTAAAGCCGTACTGTCTGTAAGTATTTGGTAACTTGCCCCTTAACAGCAGCTTCCAAGATTTTAGGGATAACTGATAAAAGTGAAATTGGTCTGTAATTTGAAATTTCAGTTTTCTCACCCTTTTTAAATAGTGGTTTGATTATTGCGTGTTTGAGGCAATTTGGAGAAGTTCCTGTAGTTAAAGAAAAGTTGATTAGGTAAGTTATTGGTTTTCTATGGTAGTCTATTACTTCACTTATTATTGTTATTGGGATATCATCCAAGCCTGTACTGTTTTCTTGTTTGAAATTTTGTATAATTTGTTTTATATCTGCTTCTGTCATTGGTGAAAAAAAATGAATTACACTTATTTGATTTTACTGCTGCTACGTAAGCCATAGCTTCTTTTTTGCTGATTATGTTTTTTGTTAGTTCTTCTCCTACATTTAAGTAAAACTTTTGAAATTCTGATGCTACTAAGAGCGGATTCATGATTAGTTCATTTTCTTGATTTAAAATATGAGTTTATTTTGTACAATTATTTGCATAAGTTTTTTTTTGCAATGATGACGTAACTTTTGAAAAAAGTATTTGTGGTATAAATTTTTTTAATATATACCTAATAAGGAAGTTTATTACGGCATGATGTATTTATCCCCTCTGTGATCCATTCAGGACGTTTATTTTTATGATATATTTAACTGGAAAAGCCATATTAAAACAGCTGTTAAAATAATCATAAAAAACATTACAAGTTTGATTTAACATTCGTTTCTGTGTACAGTATATTTCAGTCTCTTTCATAAATATATATATATTTTTTTATACATTTATTTAACGTCGGCCTATTTCCGCTACTGAGGCCTAACACCGACGCCTGTAGACGAGCTACCCCCAACCAGGAATTTTTGCCGAACCTCTTCCCTTAAGAAGAGTAGGGATCTTTTACTTGCCTAACATTTAATAGACAAGGGACCGACGGCTTTACATCCCCTCCGAAGGATGGTATATCTCCTATACAACCCTCGCCTAAGGTTGTATAGCTTCCGCGCATACACTGATACAGAAGCAGCTGGAAGATGTAAGGCGAGAACGCGGTTTCCGTTGGAATGGTCACCCATCCAAGTACTAACTGCGCCTGTCGTTGCTTTACATCGCATACCGAAGTATGTACATAGTAAAGACGCACCTACGCTCGCCCCACAAATTTTTTTTTTTAAATGACTATTTTTAGGGTTGAATATCCTTTTTTCTATTTTTAGAGGTTCAGGACTACTGAGGGGTACGTCTTGAAGAGTAATTTTTTGCCCATGATGATCGCTGAGACCGTAATCGTCATTTGAAATTTTTTAAACTTTTTCTGTACCATTAATCAGTATGTTGTCTACTAGGGGCTTTGAGTTGTTTACCACCCTTGTAGGAGTGTTGATGGTGGTAGATAAGTTAAATACATTTAGTAGCGTTAAAAATTCGTTTGTCTGTAAATTATCTTTTTCACAATGCATATTAAAATCATCACATAATTCAATCGAAGTAAAAATAGAGGACTTTCGTATGACATTTGTGCGCCTAGTAGGACAGTAAAATAGCTAAAAGTTTGAAATATATTTTTGTGACTATTGACAGAGAATTTATTACACATTTATTACGAATTTATATGAGAATATTAAAAACATTGTTTTTCTTCTATTATTTGACCCTTGCATGTCAAATCTTGACACAGATCAATGACTGTCAGCTTATACTAAAATTTTGTAGTTTATAGAAAAATGTAGCCATGCAAATTTGGTGCAACAATAATAGTTATATATTTCGGTGAACGACTTGCAAGCGTAAATTAACATATTTTAATCATTACTTAGTGTCGCAATTTCCATAGCATATGATATATTAACTGAAAGGAAGTTATAAAATAAAAAACTCAATTTTCGTAATTGAAACTGAAATAATCAACCTTTATTTTGCCATTAGAATACTTAGAGGTTTGGAAATCGAGAAGGTATATCTATACAGTTAATCTCATTTATTTTAAAATAAATTAATGCTACGAATACCACACTAGTACATTAACTATTTCCATTAGGCAACATAAAGGCGATATAATGATATATTTTTTAATAAGCGGTAATATTATATGAACACGTGTTTTTGTTGTCGTTTTAACTTTCTTCTCGAAGGAACTCTACAATTATTTAAGGCACATGAATGTGATAGTTTCATTTATTGCAGAATATCGGTAACTTGTATTGACCATTCCCTTTTTAGATTTCTCTAACTTACAATCTTTGACCATCACTTATACTTGCACTGTGCCAAAACTGGGTCACATACCTTCGTCTATAAAGGGTGTTCGATCGTCTACTTCCTGCTTGAATATACAACGGACACATGTTTTTAAATATCTATATATGGCGTGCACTATTATGTACAGTGAGGATGTAAAGAGTGGAAAAAATGTTTAAAATCGGTACAAAGCAAGTGACAGAAATCACCCAGACTCGTCGATTTTTAAACGCATTTTTCAATTTTTTTGTATATTTTTTTTCTATAAACATTTTTTAGAAAACTATGACATCATAGGGCAGTTTTTTTAAATGACCATCCACATTTTTTAAAATATCATTTGAAAGAGCACATTATACTGCTTACATTACGCTAAATTTTATGTGGCATTGCATGACGAAATTATCAAGAAAAGAAATCTTAAATGCTTATAACAATGTAGTAAAACAAATATACACGAATTAATAAATACAGAAAAAAATATTTAATTAAACGTTCAAATTGCTTCATGCTTATTTATACAAATAACTTTATCAGTACGAGATACCACCTGAAAAGGTCCTTTATACATCAGCGATAAGGAAATAATTTCTCTTACCTAATAAAAATATGATCAGATGTTTGTATGTCAGGATTTTCAAATGAGTTTTCTAAAATATGATGTTTTGAGTCTGTCACTATGAGATTATTAAAATGTTCACGTAATTTTGCTATAAAAATCGGTAGATCTGTATAATCTCGAAAGTTAATTAAAACATCCCCAGGAAGACATCACGGTTGACCAAAAGTAAGTTCCGCAAAAGAACATTGTAACAAATCTTCTATTGGCATTACCCGCGAACCGAATAAAATTATTGGAAGTTTACTCTTCCAATTCCTGGAATTAGATCTGGCAATCAACGTTGTTTTTAGAGTTCTGTGAAATCTTTCAACTAACCCATTACTTTGAGGATGATATGCAATAGTATACATTCTATGAAATCTTAGGAATTCTGTAAATTGTGAAAATAACCTAGATTCAAATCGAGTGCCCTGATCTGTAATTATGTAAGGCGAGACACCAAAACGGCACATATATTGTCGGAATAATGTTTCAGCAACTGTTTCTGCTATAATGTTACGCAAAGGATATGAAGGAAGTTATAGAAATTGATAGTCCGCAGCTTGAAATACCAAAGAGAACTGTAAAATTGAAAATGGATATGAAAGAAAATCTAATGTTAGAGTAAGGTGGGTAGAGGGAAATAAGTTCACAATGGAAAAAATAGACAATGTTTCTAAAGAAAAAACTAGAAAGAAAATAAAATATTAAGCACGTCTTTGGTCGGTAATTGAATAAAAAAAACAGCAAACTTTGTTTCTTCTTTAGTGTCGACGCTTCGACAAGCTTTATTGTCATCTTCAGGACCAATGAGGTGATAGGTTATCAGTCATTAAAATCAGAATTGATATCATCGTTAACAGTTTAACAACAAGAAACATGTATAAATATCCAACTTAGTATATGAATTTGACTTCCACGTGCAGTGGAAGTATAGTAACGCAAAAAGAAAATTATTTTTTTTTTTTATTGAAATAGGTTTAAAATGTCATAAAACGCCCAGATTTTAAATTTGAGCGAAAAAAATTTCCTGTCTGTCGGTGTGTCGGTCTGTCTGCCTGTAACTTTTCTTTGTGAGCTCGTTTACTCTGGAACCGTTTATGATATTGACTTGAAATTTGGTACACTTATGTATTGTAACGAAAACTGGAACTAGATTATATTTTGATCTAATTCCGTTGAAGGGTTATGGAGTAAATTGGGTAAATAGTTAAAACAAGCAAGCAATTTAGGGCATGTACGAAAAGTTAAGGTCTCAAATTTTTTTTTGGCATCAGCCACCCCCCTCCCCACTATCACCCTCAATACCACCCTCACACTATTATGAAAGGGAGCAAAAAAAATTAAAATATGATTTAGTGTATATACAAAAACGAAACGTCTAAAAATTTTTTTTAGCGTTAGCTGCACCCCCACTCTATTATTAAAGGCGGTAAAAAAAATAAAATGTGATTTAGTGTGTATACAAGAACGAAACGTCTAAAATAAAATTTTTTTGGCGTTATTTTCTAATATGTTGCAAGTCTATTTTTCATTTGAATTTTTTTTAAAGAGTAGTTTACTATTATAGATTGTGTAGAAATGATTGAGAAGCCGATTTCTTTTTCGTACAATTTTTTTCAACAGATATTTTTCATTATTATATAATAGTGCTTAATATTTGTTATTTTTCAAGTCCTTTAAATAAATTCTCGCGGTGATCCTCTCAGGGCACTTTTTTATGTTACTGTAACTCCAAATAATATATCTAAGCTTTACGAGGACTTAATTAATATTAATTTTGCTAATATTGATCAATGTAAAGATGTGAATCAGGCATGTGATATATTTTATTCTACTCTGGATTCTGTTTTCATTGATAGCGTCTCAAGAATTTTAGCTAAAACTAATAAATACCCACCTTGTTTAATGATAATATCAGTCGCAATATAAAGATAAAATCAAAGCATTGGTGCAACGTTAAAAAAAATTGTAATAAGGTGAATTTAACCAATTTAAAATTCTAAGAGCAAACATAAAAATCGATATTGATAATGCGCACAAAGAATATCTTATTAATATTGAAGGCCAAATTAAGTCCAATCCAAATCACTTCTGGTCATTTGTAAACAGTAGAAAAGTATATCCAGTATTCCTAGCGTTATGACCTATCATGACTCGATATTAAACGAACCACAAGTAATAGTTGACGTATTTGCTAATTACTTTCAAAAGTCATATTATAGACTTTTCTTATGATATAAATAGCACTCATTGCAATACTTAATATTATAAAATATTCTACTTGTTAAGCACAATACATAATTTTTTCCAGCTATTCGCATTTTCAAACCCACGTATAAGTTAAGGACCCTTAACTACTGCTTTTAGCAAAGAATGAATAAGAAAAAATGAATAATAACTTTTTTGTAGGTAATCTAATTTACTTTCATTTTATATAGAATTACCTTTTCGCTAGGACGCTTAGTTTCCGAAATAATAACGAAAAACCTACAGCCAGCCCTTTCCAAACCCCTCCCCCCCCCCCTAACGCATGAAGTCCACGGCTGGAGACTTTTGGTAGGTTACTCCTGAGGGTCAACCCTACAACTTAAAACAATAATCCGTTGAGTACTGTTTATTTCCGAATTCATATTTTCGTTTCCTGGCCTAATAACTGTAGGTAGTTTCTAAAATATTAGATTACAATTTTTAGGATTATACTGAAGTACCCTGTATATACCCCATATATAAATTTAATTTTTTCTTATTTAGTTTCCAAATTCAAGCAATTATTGCAGTTAATTCATTTAATTTTTACATTTATTTAGTCATTTAATATTGGACACAATAAAGTTACCAGAATGCATTTTAAAATTATATTTTTAAAGCAAAGTTAAAAGCTACAATTTTGAGACAGAATTTACATAAAATCTAGTCGAGTCGCAGGGTTTGTTTATCGTATATTCAGATAAACGTCAAGTACTTCGTGTATTCCCATAGTGTGAAATCGCCTACCCTTTTCTATCTTAACCATAGGAGGAGATAGAGAGTGGAGTTTTAAATCTGAAACGCTGCACAAAACTACGCCGTATCAAATATTGAAGTTGTTAACTTAAACAATTCCCACGTCCGACTTGGGGGACGCTTAAACTGTTTACAATATAAACAAAACTGCAGGGCTCAAGAAAGGGGGTAATCAGACTCGAGCTACATCGCAGGACATTGGGTTCGTTGTTGCTCCCTGGAGATTTCAATTGCACCACTCCTTGGGATACATCGCTGGACATTGAGTTCGCTGTACTGACGCCGCAGACAACCATTCTTTGGCGTACTCTTTATGAAGTGCCGTTTCAACGTCTCTACGATGTCCTACGAGGATGTTAAACATGTAGAACCTGGGGGAGAGCATTCACGGGCGATATAACGCTATACAGAGCGCACAGAAATTCAGCTGACATAAATTTCTAAAGGTGATTACTTTCTTATTTCGAGACTCTACTTTATTATTTGCAATTGCATTCATATTCTGGTTACGGGATGTTTAAAAAAAGGTTTAATTGACGCATTTGTGATACTAAAAGAATATTAGATTTTTTTAAATATTAGCTTTGATTTTCAACAGGAAAATATAATATCATATTATCAGTTATTCAGTTATGATTTCATTCACGATTTTAATTAACAAAATTTCACTTTCTAAATATCTTACTAGTGAAAATTGCGTTTGCAAAGTAACAAGTTTATATTCAAGAACTATATATTTAGAGCTATGTAATAACAAGGTACTTTATCACAGACTAGCCAAACTTCATCTCTATCATTATTCTGCAGTTTTTATAAAACAAATAGTGGACTTTCGTTTCCACCACATCTCATGTAAGGTTTTTCAAGAATGCTTTATATTTAAAGTACACTAGGAATATTTTCCTACTGTAACCACAAGGTTTTCTGATTGTTGGACATTTACCTACAATCAAATATTATAGTTATATGAATTCGGTGTACTTTGCGTTAACAAAGGTTTGAAACATTGACTACGGCCAATTGGCTGGTTCTGTTCTCCTGTTGGGCTCAGTTACAACGAGGGCTGTCTATATTTCAGGCAGTTGTCTGGTCACTTGTTTCGATTGAAGGGTGATGCAACCGCATTTTCTTACCTTCGCGGATTCGCGGCTTCGTATGTTTGACAATCATAGGCAATCCTCTGGTTGCTTTTCTATTTAATTAGTATAGGGAGATTTCCCCAGTATTCTAAAGGATTTTATGTGAGTGTAAATTCTCACCTCTGCAAGATTAATATGATTATCTGAACGATTGTTCCTACTCTAATTTCAATCACTAAACTGTGTATAATTAAAGGATATTTCCTCAACACTCTATGATCCTTTACATGAGTATTTAATTCTCATTTATCAAATTAATTTTGATAATGTATAAACATGACATGATTCTTGTCCTCTGTTTTGCATTCGATTCATTATTTGGCTATTGCTAACAACTTTATTTAATTATAAAACATTATTACCTAGCAATTCCTAACAGCTCTAATTATGGGTTATCATTATCAGGCCATTGCCACAACTCTAATCTAATTACTATTAAAATAACACAGCATACTTTTGTATAAGTTTTTGTTATTGCATCAATACACTCAGCATATCTATAGTATGGTTATTACTATAGCGACGCATGTTTTCCTATTATAATATTTAGACAATTGTCTCAAATATTTGGATTGCTTTTGATTTCATGTTCGACTATTGTTGCATCAATTTATATAAAATAAAATTGGTTTTTTTTACTATTTTTTCCCATCAATTATTGTCTTTTCTTTCACCTTTACCTTTTTCTTCATATAAGTAATAAACTGAATAAATGGTTTTGTTTTAAAGCAAAATAGAAAACAAACTTCAACTATAAATGTACAGTGCAATCTTGAGTAATAAGATACTACATAAATAACATATATAATTAACTAGGTCTCTCAATTAATAGACAGTGTGTTCAAGTTTACCAGGTATTCAATTAACAGAGTGATTAATTTTCTAAGGTATATAGTATCAGACAGAAACAAGTAATATTAAACTTTATATAAAAGAACCTGGGGTAATTAAAAAGGGTTACTACACACCCAACGAAATTTGGGTCCTACACTAACAAAACTAGACGATCACGCAAATAGCCAATCTTATTTGTTTATCCTTCAGATAAATAAATAGTAATTAAATAAACCGGTGACATGATTACCAGGATTTCATTTATAATTAATTGGGGTGGGCTTAAACCTCTTCAATACTAATCATATAGATTTATTTTGTTAATTTTTATTATTATTTAATGGTTTACTTTAGTTAAGTTATTTAGTTTTAATTATTATTTAGTTTCCTTTTTTATGTTTGTTAAATTCCTACTCTATAATTAGATTTCTGTTTGGGGAGTCGTAACCAAAATAAAATAAAAATAAAATATCTAACGCCGAAGAACACGGATTGTAAACAATTAATTGCATTATTATATTACAATGTTTCAGTCCCCTGTCAAGAGGATGGGTGGTTTAATAGTATGATTTATTGGTTACTACTGCATTATAAAGTATGTCGAGTAATCGAAAACGGGGGAAAATTTAATTATATCAATTTTGCAATGTTGATAATGAAGATTGTTAAGAAGTATATATTTGTCGTATTTGTTAACCCATTTAAGCTTGTCTAGCGGGACGTAAGCATTACTACAAAATTCCTACAAATAGCATTCTCCACTATTTAATGCCCGTATTATATTATAAATCTTTTTGAAGGAATTTTGACGCTGCAAACCTCATTATTTTTCACGGTTTGACAAAAAATAATTTTTTGCTCAAACGCCGTTTATAACTAGTTTCGGCCGGTCCCGTATGGAAATCTTTCAAAAACAATTTCTTGGCCTTTTTGATCCACGTCTTTACGTCTTATTATCTTTATAATGAAACCAATTTTTAGCGGATTTCAGACACACTTTGTTTTGCACTTAGTTTAATGGCCGACACCACCCCTACCTCCTCGAGTTTTCCTTTTAATGATTGATCATACCTTTCCCTTGACTAACCAATCATTCTTTATAAATTGCAAGTGGTGCTCAGACACTAAAATTATCAATTTTTCAATGGGCGCCTTAAGAAAACGCCCGCCCGGCAAATTGAACAGAAGTTCTCAGACACCCTTTAAAAAATTCAGTAGTTCATATTTAGATTTTACAGAATCAAATTGGTCGGGAACAATTTTTTTTAACAATTAGGGCCTCGGAGTATTGCAATAATTGAAAATTATTTATAATAAAATTTCAAACAGTACTAGAGGTCCGGAAATTCAATCGAATTGTTGATTATTTTTCAAGTATTAAAGGAACTACCAAGTACATAGGTTTTCTTTTTTAAAGATGGTATTAAGAGAAATGATATAGTACTAAAGAAGCAGTCGTTAGTTCCTGACTTCGGCCATTGCTCCCATAAAAAAGGTGGTAAAAAGACGAGTAAAATTATTTTCTAATTTGCTATGAAAGTGTAAGTAATAATAATCATTATGAATTTAATCTATAATGAAAGTAAAACATCAGCAATTTCACAACTTCTTATTTAAACCTCTTTAATTACCTTTTAGGGTCTTATTAATATATTTTTTTAATAGCGAAAGTTTTTATTATTGTTAATAAAGCAATAATATAAGCAAAATTTTATTGATTGATTAATTTTTTCAATGAACCCTTCCTTGTTGCTTGCTTTTCAGCGGCTTTCTTTCTATTGATAAATAATTTCGTAGGCAAATTAATGTTGGGCTAAGGAAAAATAATAAAAAGAAAAACACATTTTATTCAAAGTTTTATGAGTAGGTACATGGTTCTAAAATAATACTGGATACATGGAGAATATAGCCACCTTATCCTTATTTTAAAATAAATGAACAAATAAGTTAAGTTAATAAATGATATAAACGAAGTAAAAAAGTAAAAAAAATATAAAAAACACAAATATATACAAATTATGACAAAGGCTCATAAGAATTACAATACAAAAAATCAGTCTTTCAAGTGTAGAATTCTAGAGGGATAGCAGTTCTGTTGTAGAAAATGTTTTTCGTGTTCTTTGATTGGTATATTCTTAGGGAATAGTGTATCATTGCCATCTGCAAATACTTTTATCAAACCAAATTTATAGAAAAGTTATTATTGCTGAGGAAGCTGCGTTGGCAACTTTTTAAACACTGTCTATTCGTAAGGTTTTAAGATGTTCTTTGGGTTTTTCTTTCTAGTGAGTTTTCCCCCAATATTATATTTTAGTATAAACGATATTGATATGTTTATTAACGTTTAGCCGTAGATATATTGATATATTATGAGACAATATTCTGATAGGGAGTAAACCGTTTTTTACTAAATATGTTGGTTTAATTTATAAAAATGTAAGAAAATGCTAAATGAACTGTTACTCGACAACATCTAAAATCGATTTTACAAATATAATAAAGAAATCCTATCTAAAAAGCTGTGAAGGTGCCATCTGTTTTACCCTTACACGAAATATTTCATAGGATAATAGGAAGGTGTTAGAGAGGTGTACAGGAAATTATGATGATTAATGATATCCGAACCAACTAATTAGTGGTAGCAGGTTGTTAAGGATGTCTAAAAGAGACTGATTCCTTTGTATAAGATTTTACGGCTCTTCCTTATTAGTATCGTTGTGAGGACAGTGAAAGTTGTTGAAAGTAGAGCCAAAGCTTTGATTTTTTCAGAAGTTTGAAGGACAGATAAAAGAAAGGGAGACGGTTTTGATGTAATGGTAATAAACATAAGAACAGATTAAAACTTGACGCATGGACAGTAAGAGATCGTAATGAAAGGTTTTCGTATGGTGTTACAGAGGAAATGATTGTAAGTGATCATATTGATAAGATTTAGCGACATGGTGGAATGACAATCATTCTTTTTTCTTCAAACATCGAAAGAACGTGACTTTAATGATAAGTTTTATGAAATTAACTGTCATTTTTATCTGGGCGGAAGTAGAAATCTTGTACTTCCGCACTCATCATTCTAAGCGTCAGTAAAAGCCTTTTACTGTCGCTCACGAACGGCACCAAAAGTATTTGAAGAAAAAATGTAGTAATTGTTTTATTAGGAGTAAAAGTGACGTTTACTCCGAATAAGACATGTTATTTTTTCTTCAAAGTCGATTGAATACAAAAAAATAAACAATTTAACTGCACCACTGCGCATTGCCATTAGCAACGGAAGTAAAAAAAAGTCCGCTTCAGGGGAAGAAAAAGTACTTTTACTTCCGTTGCTAATGGCAACGCACAGCCGTCTAATATGTCAAACTTTAATGTCACGAAATGAGTAAGAAATGTCATGATTTTCTAACATTTGAAGAAAAAGCAAATTGTGCCAAGTAATTCACTTACAATTGAAAAGACTTGTAACAAACGAAAATGAAACGAGTGTGGTAGAAGAACTTTGTGGAAACCTTCCCAACGCATTGGACTTTTTTTTTAATTAATAAGAGGCACAAGTTATTACGAAATCGAAACCGCTTCAAAATGGCCAATAGAATATTTGTCAATGTTATCCTTCAGATAGTGTGATTGTTGTATGATTTTACTGTTGATGGCATGATGATATTATATTATGATGTTATGATATTGTGGTATTGTGATATTATGATGATATTATGTTATCATGATATTATGATACCATGATATTATGATATATTATGATGATATTATGATATTATGACATTATGATATTATGATATTATGACATTATGACATTATGATATTATGATATTGTGATATTGTGATTTTATGATATTTTATTATGATATTATGACATGATATTATTAAAACTAATAGCTGTTTTACATGTTCAAAATATTAAAAGATTCATTTATTTATTGTTAATGTAGATAAAGATAGCGATAGTGAAACCAATTTTAATGGAATTGCGGTTTTATTCTAAAAGCACAAATAATTGAGTTTGTGGGCAAGTGCTAATAGCAAACAGATGATTGCATAATAGGGGAGATCGATACTATCACTATAATAGAAAGTTTCCAAGCTGCTCAACTTTTTAATTTATCATTACCACAGACACCTCAACCTCCAAGCCGTTGATGACTACAAAATGCAAGATAAGCGATAGTAGTTAATCATAAAAAAATTAATAGAAATTGAGAAAGTGTGATTGAAACTCAAAAATTGAGAAACGTTGAAATAAAATGATTGATGAGGATTGCAGGAAAAATAACAAATAAAAAGAAATGTATGCGATATTCAAGAAATAAGTACATATAGACCAAGAGCTACTAAACTTTGGAATAGTTGTCTGAGATTCTCCTTCATGTATGTATGTATGATACTCTTTCATGTATAAAGAGGTAACCCTACATGGGTGTCTAAATCGGAAGCATGGGAGTATTTCCACATGAAGCTCATTATATACAAATCAATACATTTAGCGACTGTCAACAACTTTCACAGAATACTAAGCCACTTAAACACTACACTCATACATCTCGCTGACCATAATAGCATCATCGGGAGATAACTGAAACTAAAAATCAGTTTTAATCTCCCGGTTAATGAAGCGCGCATCGATGTTCAAGTGTTTAACGTGTTGAGAAAATGCGACACTAAACACATTGATTTGTTTAAAATAGACCACGCCTAAGGTTGTCTTTTTGCACAGAAAAGAAGACTATACAACTAAAGAGATTCTCAGACAAATTTAATTGCTGTCGACCTTATTACGTACGCAGATGATGGGGCAATAGTTTAAGAGAAACAAATGGCATATAAGAAAGTCCATACAGTAGGCGGTCAGTTTTTTACATTTTGCTGACGATTCGTTTCGTCCAGTTCAAGTTAAAAAAATATTAATAAAAGATAACACGGGAAAAATTAATTTCAACATGGTTATGAACCGTTTTAATACCCATTTGAATCTAAAATACCTTAAAACATAGACAATCTACTTTTGCAAGTTCATTCCTGCAACATACCGATCTAGTTTACAATGTGAACATAGTTTTTCTATGGTAATAACTGGATACTGCCTTTTACTATAAACAATATTCAGATAACATATTTTGAATAACCAATCAACGACGAATTGTGTACTACCTATTTATAAAATATAACTTGTTTCATCATGAACACTCTTTTGTCATCGTCTAGCTTACAAGCTTTGCCATTTTTTTTTATTAAAAAACTTATTAACCTAAGTTACTCTTGCTGTAACGTAATCTTGAAACGCTGGAACTACTGGCGCTAGAATCGCCTTTTGCTTGTTGACTCGGAACAAACTCATTGGTATTCAACCCCGCTGGAAGCGTTTGGTATTTCGTAGTATACTGGTTGCTTCCTTTATCCTGAGATTGATTTTCAGTCGCTCTTGCCCCTGTAGGTAAAGGCTGTAAAGGTGCTCCAAAATGTGCACTGAGTTGAGCCTTGATTTTCTCCTGCTGTTCTGGACTGAAATTTTCGAACCCTGTGATAATTGGTGGTAAGGATCTTATGGGAATAGCATTTTGGTTTTGCGCGTCTTGTTGACCGCTGGCCTCAGGTTGGTATTGGTACTGTTGGGTGGGGTACGCATTTTGTTCTTGCGAGGGAGCAGGATTGATACGGTTATACTGTTGAGAGGCGATTTGTGCTATGTGAGCTAGTTGTAAAGGAGTTGGTTGGGAAGCTACTTCAGAAGAAGGCGCTGATACTGATTGGGGGATGAGGGTTGGCTGGGGAACTTGGGCAGGGATTGCAACTACGTTTTGTCGGTACTGAGGTGGAACAGCAACTACTTGATAATTCCCTACTGTGTGTGCACCGGCTGGCTGCTGGACGATCTGTTGGGCAGGTTGTTGTTGGTAGTGGCCATGGAGAAGTTGGTGTCTAAAAAAATAATAACAGTTTATTCATGAACTTTCCTATTATGATTTGAGACTGTGATTTTATGATATCATGAAATCATGTCATGCTATTATGATATTATGATATTGTGATATTATGATATTATGATATTGTGATATTGTGATATTATGATATTATGATATTATGATATTATGATATTATGATATTATGATATTATGATATTATGATATTATGATATTATGATATTATGATATTATGATATTATGATATTATGATATTATGATATTATGATATTATGATATGATATTATGATATTATGATATTATGATATAATGATATAATGATATAATGATATTATGATATTATGATATTATGATATTATGATATTATGATATTATGATATTATGATGTCATGATGTCATGACATTATGATATTATGATAACGTTCCTTTCCAAACTAAAATATATAACTAAAAATATAGTTACAGACACTCCCTAAATCTACCCCTTAATCAGAAGACCACTGAAGGATCACGGCGGCAGTTTAGAAAAATATTTCACACAAGTTGCAATTGAGACAGTACCATCTCAAACGTTTTAATAATTACATAATAATATTAGATTCATTTAAACAGCTACGCCTCAGCAAAATACGTCGACGATAATTGACATACGAGATATAATTAATTGATTTTGAATATTTGAATATTTTCTACGATGTGTATGTTTTGGTGGGTCTTTTAGGGACTAAAGTAATTGGACCTTATTTTTATGATGGCAAATTAACCGCTCGTAGATACCTTAATTTCCTGCAAAACGAATTTCAAGATCTTCTTTATGAGTTAATAGTGGCAGAAAGATTAAATTATTCATATTTTCAACACGATGGGGTTTCACCTCACACTGCTGTAATATGTACAAATTATTTAAATCAAGTTAAGTCAGATTACTGTATATGCACCTATGGACCCATTCTATGGCCAGCTCGATTACCAGATATTACTCCCTTGGATTTTTTTGTCTGGGGTACATTAAAGATAAGGTATTTCAAACTGCCCCTCAAAATAAACCGTTTGTGGTTTTCCTATTTTTCAGGTTTTTGTAATATATCTCACAAAGTAGGCTACGGATTTCAAATTTCTTTTTACTGAAATGTAGCTCACAAAAAATGGGATAACTTTTTCTAAAACTTTATTCTTCTACAATAGATATTAAGTGAGATGTTTGGTTTTGCCCTCATAAAATAGATAGACGGTATATGACTAATAGAACTATGGTTTCCTCCACACCTATATTTATAAATATGGAATGCCGTGTCCGGTCTCCAAAGTTGCTTAATAACAAAACCAATATTGAACTAAAAGCAAATTATACACAATAAAAAGAAATGGTGTACACTAATTATCACCTACTGACAAATGTTTATTCTAAATCATTACCCATTGTTCGACCTCAAGAAACACATAATAAAACAGTGGGAACTATAACTATAATTCGCTTAAACTTCTTAGCGGACAACGGCATAAATCAAATTTACACCGGACAAAGCTTTTAACATCAAGAGAATAGATTGTTTTCGTCAGGATCCGTAGGTAATTGTAATTACACTTTCCAATGTTTTTTATTTTCTATTTACCTCCACGGTCTTAAAATTTGTCTCTTGCAATCAAGTACAATAATACATTTATGAACTGAAGTGATTTACTTCGGACAACAACATTCACTTTTAAGAGTACAGTGAAATGTGAATGGAATTATTGAAGCCATTAACGTGGTATAGATCGTGATTAAATTAAGGTTTAATTGACGTATGTGTATATATTTTAGGATTTAGAAGGTTAATTTCTTTTTTAAATTATTGCCTGTCTAAAACTATTTATTAAGTTATATTGTAAGCAATTTATCTTGTTATATTGTTCACTGGAGGATGCCTAATAATCCTAATTTAGTTTTTCGCGGTTTGACTAATTTTCTGACAGTCAATAATTGCTTGCATTCTTAATCGTTTTTGTTGCTCTGTGGTGAAATTTATTAAAACATTCACCGGTCTGGTTAGATCTCAGTTTATTTTATTTTTAATCGTCAGATCACTCGCTTTTAAGTGCAAATTTATAGGGACAAATAAAGTCTTGGAATAAACTCATATGAAACTCCCTTTAAAGATTACAATGTTATAAAACGTTAACAAACCTGTTAAACTACTGAAAATAAATGGAATTTGGCTAATTTGTTGTGTGGATAGTGCTGTTGGTCTAGAGTAAAGTTTCCAAAGCCAACTATTAATATTTCTATGATATACGTGTTCACATATGACAGGTAATAATACAAAGCTAAGAGCGGGGTGTCTTGATTGCTGTAGATGCAACGCATAGGTCAATGATAATAATAATGCAATAAAATAAATAAAGTTAGGGAAATAAATATGATTAGGGAAATAAAATCAGGTACTAGCATTACTGATATTGAAACACCCAGTATATAGGGCATTTACAAATTTAATTTTTTCCTATTTATGTTTCCAAATTCAAGTAATTATTGCAGTTAATTCATTTTATTTTTACATTTATTTAGTCATTTAATATTGGGCACAATAAAGTTACCAGAATGCATTTTAAAATTATATTTTTAAAGCAAAGTTAAAAGCTACAATTTTAAGACAGAATTTACATAAAATCTAGTCGAGTCGCAGGGTTTGTTTATCGTATATTCAGATAAACGTCAAGTACTTCGTGTATTCCCATAGTATGGAATCGCCTACACGTTTCTAGCTTAACCATAGAAAAAGATAGAAGTTGAGCGTCACTCTAAAGTGCTGCACAGGGCTACGTCGTGTCGAATATTATAATAGCGTTAAAATAAACATATTCCCACAAGAAACAAGCGGAGATGCATAATCCGGGTAGAAGGGTGACATTAGGAACCATATAAAAGAAGATCAGACTGTTCAGAAGAGGAGATGCATTTGGAATCCCACCTAAGGTACTTTGCAGACTTCGGTCAACTGTACCTAGGAAATAAAATTAAACCCCGCTCAAGGTACTTTGCAGACTTCGGTCAGCTGTAATTAGGAAATAAAAGTAAACCACGCTCAAAGTACTTTGCAGACTTCGGTCAGCTGTACTTAGGAAATAAAGTTCTAATACACCATTGCATCGCAGTACTTCGTGTTCGTTGTACTTACATCGAAGACAGTCACTGTTTAACGTACTTTTTATGAAGTGCCGTTTCAACGTCTCTACGATGCCCTACGAGGACGTTAAACATGTAGAACCTGGGGGAGAGCATTCACGGACGATATAACGCCATACAGAGGGCACAGAAATTCAGCTGGCATATATGTCTAAAGGTGATTACTTTCTTATTTCGAAACTCTACTTTATTATTTGCAATTGCATTCATATTCTGGTTTCGTCGGGGTGTAATGGGGAAAATTGACGGATTTGTGGTACTAAAAGAATATTAGATTTTTTAAATGAAATATTAGCTTTGATTTTTAACTATCATAATATTATATTACCAGTTTATCAGTTATGGTTTTATTCACGATTTTAATTCATAAAATTTCATTTTCTGAATGTTTTACTAGGGAGGTTTGCGTTTGCAAAATAACAAGTTTATATTCAAGAACTATATATTTAGAGTTATGCAATAACAAGATACTTTTCATAGACTCGTCAAACTTCATGTCAATAATTATTATTCTGCAGTTTATATGAAACAAATAGTTGACTCTCATGTTCACCTCATCTCTCGTAAGGTTTTTCAAGAATGCTTTATATTTAAAGTACACTAGGAATGTTTTCCTACCGTAACCACAAGGTTGTCTAATTGTTGAACATTTACCTACAATAAAATATTATAGTTATATGAATTCGGCGTACTTTGAGTTCACAAAGGTTTGAAACATTGACTACGGTCAATTGGCTGGTTCTGTTCTCCAATTGCGTTCAGTTACAACGAGGGATGTCAATATTTCAGGCAGTTGTCTGGTCACTTGTTTCGATTGAAGGGTGATGCAACCGCACTTTCTTACCTTCGCGGATTCGCGGCTTCGTATGTTTGACAATCATAGGCAATCTTCTGGTTGCTTTTCTATTTAATTACTATAGGGAGATTTCCCCAGCATTCTAAAGGATTTTATGTGAGTGTAAATTCTCATCTCTGCAAGATTAATATGATTATCTGAACGATTGTTCCTACTCTAATTTAAATCAATAAATAATGTATAATTAAAGGATATTTCCTCAACACTCTATAATATTTTACATCAGTATTTAACGCTCGTTTTTCAACTTAATTTTGATAATGTATAAACATGACATGATTCTTGTCCCTTGTTTTGCATTCGAATCATTATTTGGCTATTGCTAACAACTTTAATTATAAATCATTATTATTTAGCGATTGCTAACAACTTTATGTAATTATAAACCATTATTACCTGGCGATTGCTGACAGCTCTAATTATAGATTATCATTATCAGACCATTGCCACAACTCTAATTACTATTAAAATAACACAGCATACTTTTATATAAGTTCTTGTTATTGCATCAAAACACTCAGTATATCTATAGTATGGTCATTACTATAGTGACGCAAATTTTCCTATTATAATATTTAGACAATTGTCTCAAATATTTAGATTATTTTGATTTCATGTATAGCTAATTGCTACATCAATTTATATAAAATAAAATGAGTTTTTTTACTATTTTTTCCCATCAATTATTGTCTTATTCTTTCACCTTTACCTTTTTCATCATACAGTTAATAAAGTTTACCAGGTATTTCAATTAACAGAGTGATTAATTTTCTAAGGTATATAGTATCAGACAGAAACAAGTAATATTAAACTTTATATAAAAGAACCTGGGTAAATTAAAAAAGGTTACTACACACACAACGAAATTTGGGTCCTACACTAACAAAACTAGACGATCACGCAAATGGCCAATCTCATTTCTTTATCCTTCAGATAAATAAATAGTAATGAATTTACTGGTGACATAATTACCAGGATTTCTTTTAGTAATTAAACAGGGTACCCCACAAGCAGTTTTAATATATTGTCTCTATCCTATTTGATCTATCTAAAGCCTTTGTACACGGTCCTGTATTATTAAGTAAATTGGAAAATATAGGTATAAAAGGTAACATTCTCGATCTAATAGTCTTTTATAGATAACAGAACCCTAACGGTTAAATATAATGAAGCTTACTCTGCCCCAAAACATATTACTCTGGGAGTACCTCAAGGATATATTCTGGGACTTCTATTATTTTTCATTTATATCAATGATCTACCGTCGCACATTGGCAAGGGACTCCCAATTATGTATGCAGATGATACTGCTGTGTGTATCTCTGCATTTATGAGCTTAGTTCTGACATTAAAACGACTGTAGATGAGATGTTGCCTGGTGTGATCGAAATAAATTAATATTAAATAGGGATAAAACAGCGTTCATAGATTTTAAACTTAGACGAAATATATCACTGGGTGGTATCCCCTTAAGTGAAATCACAAAATTGTTGGGCATATATATCGACAGCACACTATCATGGGAACAGCATATGTTTGCAATAAATTAAATAAATCCTATTTGGCAATTTATCAATTCAAAAACATGCTCAGTGAAGACGATTTAAAGAATGTATATTAAGCTTTGGCTTATTCGAGTATAACTGAAAATATACATCTTTGGGGAAAAGCCAATGGAGTATCCAGAGTATTTGTGTTAAAAACCGATCAATAAGATAAACTTAAATATAGAGAAAGCTGTAGAGACACTTTTGTTTCCAGGATAATATTAACTGTACCATATGTCTATATACACAAGTGTCTGATTCACGTAAAATGTAATTTACATGATTTTCATGTAGGTAGTATTTGAAAATCACAGATATAATACAGACATGAGAACTTATTATCTATTCCTCAACATAGGACTTCGACTTTTAAAGAGTCTCTTTATTATAATGGGATAATACTATACAGGGTTCTCACCAGGAAGTGTATCGATCGATATAGAGAAAAGTACGCATCAGAAAATTTTGAAAATTTAGATAATTACTAATGTCGGTATGGCTAATCCAAATAAAATAATTACAAGCAGCTGGTACTTCCGCCTATACCGGAAGTCGATACCAACTTGCTTATTCTTAGAATGATCTACAGATACATAGTCTCTAGTTTTTTATTTGTTGTATGTATTAGCTTGTAAGTATACCAAGTATACGCCTATAAGACTTTGTTTCTGTCCATTAATTTATTATTTCAAATTGTTAATAAATATATTATTATTATTACTATTATACCCTTCATAAATGCATATCTTCCTCCATCTCGGCCATTTTCAACTTATCAATTCATTTTTGGCTTGCTTGATTTTACCTAGCAGTATATAAAAACATTATTATACTTTCTAATAACTAATGCAATTTTACAATCTGTTTAATACGGCTATTAGTGTTAATTGTTAATTAATTTTATATTAAAACGTTTTCTTTTTATACACTTAAGATTACAGATATCAAGTTTTTATGTTAAATATAATTTTTTTCTGGCAGAAAATGGTTAATAATCACGAAACAGAATGATGAGACGTCATGCGCTAATTTCTTTTAATTTGGGAATGAGTTTCTAACATCCATTTCAAATAATAAATGCTATAAGCACAGTGGTCATAAAAAAGTTCCTCTCACCTTTTCAATGATAATTTGCAAGAGTCAATATCTAATTACTATAAAGTGATTTGTGGAGACTTGTTGAAGCAACTTATAGATTCACTAGTTATCTTTATAAAAATGATCCATGATGAACTTCCATCAAGATTTGATTCTAAAAGCACAATTTTTTGTTTGCGGTTAACGTGTAATTTTTAGCAATATGATGCATTTCATGAAACATTTTCCTACAAAGTACACTAAGCATTTTATGATAATTACAAAGAAATTTAAATTAAATTGAGATCAATCTTGATAGCACAGCAAAAGTGTTGAAGGTTTAAAATGTCGGCCGAATAATGTTGATTAATTTTCTCTGATCTGCAGAAGTATCATTATAGTTTCGTCTACGAAATGATATGCTATAATTAAAACTAGCCGATTTCATGAGACAGGAATTAATTGTCATATATTGAAAATTAATAAATAATAGTTTCTCATTTTTTCAATGTTGTATTGGTTACGTGTAATCATTAATAATATAAATTAACATTTGATTAAGTTCTGCAATTATACCACGTCCGATCAGTGCAGTTTAACATCAATCTCAAAAATTGGTTAATGAAAAACAACATTTTATAAGTCTTTTTTCTTTAATCCTAAAATATGTATAATTTTATAAGCAATGAATCAGTATAGTAATATACTTCATGAAACTCTTGTTAATGTGGACAGCACAAAAGTTACAAGTACTGGTTATTTTCTTATCGAAGAGATCGTCTCCGAATGAGTATCCATAAAGGAAAGTGACTACGATTTGATAATTTCCACCATAAAGAAATTGCCTTGCAATTAATTTGACAAACGATGGCGTCGAATTGCCACGGTCTTTATGTTTTATTACACGCTTTACTCTGTCCTAATGTCCTCACCAGGATCGTAAGGATAAAATAAAATTTTAAAAATGACTAATCTATTATCGACATTTTGCCGGAGGCGCCTCAGTTATTAATATAACGTATTTGCCGTTGTACAAGCCCTTGTTAAACGCTAGTTCCAACTTTAATACATACATTATGATGTAATATTAATTATGAACTACTAGCGGATACTCAGCGGTTTCGAAAAGCAATGGCAAGTGGGTGACTAAAAAAAAATTATAGCTTAAAAAAACTAAAAAAAAACACGCTTTAATAGCAAACCGAACTAAAAAGTAAAAAAAAATAATGTTTACATATTTTAAATATTTTATTGTAAAAAGAGTGGGGTGGGGTGCAATAAAGATATAGTACCACCAGTAGCACCCCACACTTTTTACAATAAATTATTTAAAATATGTAAACATTATTTTTTTTACTTTTTAGTTCGCTTATATAAAATAATTAAATCACATTAAGGTGGATATATATAAGAGAGACCCGATAAGGAAATTTTATTATTCTTGGCCATAACTTTGTTTAATACATGTAAGTATTGGTAAAAAAAAGTATGAGACTATACCTAAGTAGAACTATGACAGATGTAATGATATGAGTTTTCAGTCAATTTCAGTTGTTTGCAAAATTAGTTAATTTAAATTTAAAAAGTCGGCAGCTACTGGAAGCGGCTGGAACCTCCCCACTCGGTGGATCTTTGAAGCCGAAAAGAGTATTAAATTGTGTGACAAAACGGCACTAAACGTAATCCGATCTCATCCAAAACCTTTTCAGATCTTCTGGGGCACTAAAAAACCCCTCAACTTAATGAATTTACAACACTCGCCTGCGGCTCGTGCTGCAAATTTCATCTATGCGAGTTATTACCTACATAATCGCTCGTTAAATAATATACTATTAGAATATTAACAACTTTAACATTCCTTGAACGACTATGAAAGTCTAGTTATCCTAAATACTACAGATTTGTAAAACAACAAACTGAAAATTGGTAAAGTGATAATCTATAATAAATTCACCAACGAAGATACAGAAAGCATATGATATTGATATTGTTACATCTACCTTTAAAGTTTGTGACAATCCACTAGTGCAGTTACTAAAAGTTACAAATATGCCGACATCCTATTAACATGACATGACACCAACGTTATTGGATGACAAATGATGACAATGACAATCGTCAAAATTTGCTCATTGCAATCCGATCGCTCGCAGATGTCTTTGTTAAATGAAACATTAGCATTTCAGTAATTTTACTAAATTTTAGAGGAATATTTGTAGTTTAATTCTTCGATTTGTCTGTATATACATTTAAAAACGGCACTAAACGTAATCCGTTCTACTTGTAGAGCAGTAAAGAAACCCTCACACGTGAATTGACACGTGATGTGACGAGTTTCACGACGTAACGGCTACGCGCATCGATCATGTCAAGCGAAATGCGATCTATGCTTCATATTTGCTTTGTTTGTAATTTTTTTCACGGAAACCAAATCGAAATGGTGGAAGTGTGATATATCGTTGTAATCAGAATTTCAACTGCTTTTCAATGGTTCCATTTCAAATTGAAAGTAATTATAAAATAAACAACTTGTTGCGACAAAATGGCACTAAACGTACTCTGATCTCAACCAAAACCTTTTCAGATCTTCTGGGGCACTAAAGAAACGCACATGCAAAGTTTCATTCAAATCCGTTCAGTAGTTTCGGCGTTATCGTGCTAACACACATACACACACCCAGAGATTTTTCAAAAACCTCTTTTTTGGGCTCCTAGGACCTCAAGACTTAAAGATTTGATGTTATCTCAATTTTCGTTTTTGCACCAATTTTAGTAACCCCTCACAATTTTATTGTGGTGAGGTTAAAATAGTGCCAATCTTCATATCTTGTAGTTTTAAATTAACTAATTTTGCTTTTGCAAACAACTAAAATTATTGAATGAAAATTGATATCACTACATCTGTCATAATTCTACTTGGGTAGATCTTATACTTTTTTGACCAATATATGCATAAAAAAAATTATGGCCAAAAATAATAAATATTTGCTTATTGGATCTCTCTCTTGGATATACCCACCTTACTAAAAATAAATATATTTTGGGCCTCTTATAGCCTCGTGATGTAATTGAAATTGTTTCCCTCTCTATTACAAGCAATTTGCAGGCTTTTTTTGCTATCAAAGTTGCTAGATACCCGAGAAATAAAAAGTAAAGACATAAACCTACCTTGCTTGAGGGTTATTATGGAAATAATTAAGTAAATGCTGTGTGGCACCTCCTTGGACAACGTGGGCGGGCACGTACGTAGGTTGCGCGATAATGATCATAGCTGCAGGTTGATTCTGTTGTTGCGGAACATAGAAAGCCTTCTGAATCACATGCATTACGTGCTGCTGCGGTTGCACCTGCACCTGGTGTTGGTACAGAGCTTGTTGAACTTGAGGTTGTAAAATAAATTGTTGATGCAATGGTCGCTGCAATTGAGGCTGCAACGGATGCTGTGGGTACTGGGACTGTTGGTAGTTTTGTTGTTGGTAAATCTGCTCCTGCTGATATTGTTGCTGGGGTTGGTACGAGTCTGGTTTCGGTGTCGACGAAATCGAATTGAGTTTTGTCGAAACTCTCGGTTTGGTATCCTGCCGGATGGAGGATTCCGATTTAGCCTTGACAGAGCTCAAGCAGATTGCACATAATGTTAGAGTTACCTGGAAAATTATTCATCATAAATTACATATAATAATAATAATACTATATTTTTATAATAATGGATTATTATTGCCCAATATAATATTCCAATTACAGAGCAAGATAAGTAACAATAACAATAATGGTAATGGTAATAATAGTAGTAGGTAAGTCGATTTAATAGATTTAGTTTTTAGTTTTATGTTAAATGTCACAGTAGTGAAATATTGAAAATAATACATTTATTTTAATAATATATTGAGTATGAGTGTAGCCATTCTCGAACCTCTAAAGAATCATGAGGTGGCGCACCATTCTGCATAAACCACAGTGTTTGATGTAATGCAAGAGTAATTCGTCTGTAAGTTGATACAGGTCATTTGTATGACTGATGGTCGAGAGGTAAGCGCACTTGCCTTTCATTCTACATAAATATTTATTTAGATAAAATTTCATTTATTTTCATATCTAAACTATTTTGGTACTTTCAAATTATATTTAGTTCAATTTTTATTGGAGAACGATTTTTAATTATTAACTTTTAATTTATATCAGAATCATATTTGGCATAATATCGGCCCCCCGATTCGTTTCTCTGTATATTGACAGTCTGTAACGCGTCGGGAATATTTTTGTAATGTAACACAATGAAGTAAATGATTTATTATTGATATAAATAATGATATGTAATATATAATGAATAAAGAGTTTTTAAATTGTAATTGTAAATTGCCTCTTACCCAAAAGTTCCGGGTTCGATCCCCGGCCGTAGCAGTGGAAAATACTGTGAGAGGGATTTTTTCACTATACACGGATATTGGGTGTGTGTCTCTTGTCTCTAAATGTGTAACCCTCTCCCACACAAGGCTCTTCTAGAGCCTTCTGGGATAAAGAGGGTTGTCATTACCTGTGGTGTATTTATTTTGCAAAAAGTTTAAATAAGCTGAACCATTTAATCTGTTTGGTAACTCAAAAGGCCCTATTAATTTATTGCCTATAATTCCGGCCCAAATATTTTTTGAAAAGTTGTATTGATATCTTCCATTTACAACAGCGCGAGGATTATCGTCGCTCCATAAATGCTGGTTACGAAAATTTAAACTCAATGTCGAGTAAAGCAGCATTCATATGTGAATAGTACTTTTCTTGTAAAATCCTAAGTTTGCTAAGTATAATTCTACAAAAATCAAGTCTTACTGGAAAATCACGCGGGAACAGCTCTTGTATTCTCTGTAAATGATAGGGGTAAAGTCCTTGCCTTTTCAAAATCCTCCATACTGATGTTCTTGTTATATGGAATTGAAGAGCAGCCTGTCTAATACTACATTCAGGTTGTTCACCAAAATAATGTAACATTTGTGCCTCCATTGCATCTCCTATTATTTGTCTTCGGCGGCTACAATCATGACTTCTTTTTTTAAAACACCCCCCTTTCTCTTAACCTCAAGTGAATATTATAAAAAGTACAAACATTTGGCACAGTACGAGTAGGCAACTTACGACGATATCGTTCTTTTGCCGCTGAAGCATTTCCTTTACATTCACAATAAATTAAATGTTTGTCTGCATATTCCTCATTACTAAAACTATACATTTTAAAATCTGGTTAAAAAACTACTAGTATTAAGTAGTAAGCACTGATTATCTTACTATTTCAAAAGCTAGAAACAATGTAATATTGTCAAATTATAATTTGACACCGGTCTAGGAAATTGGGTTCCAAATTATTGCACCATATTCAATCTTTGACGAAACAAGTGAAAAATATGTTTGTAGAGTATTAACATTGGAGAATTGTTAATAGATTCTTATTATAAAACCCAGTAATTTTGCTGTTGAGTTTGTTATTCTACTAACGTGCGGAATAACTAATTTAAAGCCAAATAATATACCAAGTCGTTAATTGTTTGATCTCTTGAGAGTGCCGTGTTATTAAAAGTATATGGGAACTCATTTTATGTTGATTTACGTGTATATGTCACTAATCCGAATTTTGTAACATTCATTTCCAATTCGTTGGATGTACACCACAATTCAATTTTGTGAATCTGTTGCTACAAAGCTATGCAATCATCAGTGTTATAAATTTTGTTAAATACCTTGAGGTCGTCGACAAAAAGCAGTTTGTCACACCAAACTATCGCATAAGTCATTTATAAATCTGATAAATAGAAGTAGCCCCAAGTTGGATCCTTGAGGAACCCCTGATGTAGCAAGATATGTATTTGACTTAAAAAATAGTGAAATTCAGCAATGTACTTTTATCGTCTATAACAAATTAATCGGTCCACGCGACATGAAGTAATATTCTAGTACTTCTAGTAACTTTTGTTTGTCTGTATTGGATTACATAGAAACCACTAAATTAGTCACCAGATGGGGATAAGTTCACTTATTTATAATAAACGATTAACTTGTCTCAACTCTTAATAACTATGACCAAACTGACAGTTCCTAAGATTAATCTCAATTTGTTTTATTGCCCAACCTACCTTGCATATTATAAATTAAGAAACCCGATTATTTATATACATGAACTAAAATCTCAGTTAAGTCCTGTTTCCAAGCAACAAATTCAATATTTATGAACCTTCTGTAAACATATCCTCAATATAACATATCCAGGTACGGTGCTTTTAGAAAACATTCTGAATGCGGGTAATAGGCCACAACATAATCCTGTTTGAGGCATGTTATTATTCATGTATCTCTTTTGTGTTGAATCGAAATCATAATCATCATAAAAACGCAAATAATCAGAATAAAAGTCGATACATAATAATAAAAAAAACAGTTCTATAGTTGATGTAGTTGATATTTAATTGTAATTTAATTCAGATATTTCCTACGTAACTTTACTGTCAACTAACCACTGAATTTTCCTCACCACTGAACTATGAGAAATTAATTATGAATTAATTTGGCCAAATCGTTTAGATACTACATACGATTCGTTGATTTCCAACTCAGTTCTTTCACTGAATAAAAAAGGTGTTTTGAATACATAAATAAACTAATTTGATCTAAAAACCGTTAAGATGTTATATAAACTAGGATGGAAAGTTCCGAATTACATTAATAAATTGCTACCATAAATGAATCAAGACTTTTTTTATAATCGTTAAAAGAAAGTTTGAAAATAACGGGTTATAAATGTGTATTATTATTATCCAAGTTATGTCAAGTAACTTCCTTATAACATAAGTTTTGACGTTCACAAAAGATTTAAGGATGGAAGTGTAAAATAATATGATTTATTAATTTAGCGAAACTTTCGAATGATATAAACCAGTTCCCATAAAATTGGATGTAATCTTTAAGAATGAAATGTCTCGTCAAGAGAACAACTTAGTAATTTGTTGGTGACTTAATAATGTTTATAATACACAATGCCATTATCAAATGCTTATATTTTTATTTCATAATACAATAGAGACGATATGTAAGTCTACCAAAATTCTATCAATTAAGAATTATTTTAGTTGTGATTGATTAATTACCGATACTTTGCTATCCTAGCCATTCTAAAGCCTAGTTTTAAGTTCCTTCATCTGCATCCTTCAACAAGGTGACTAAGTCATCTGATACATATCGAAATGAAGTATGTTATATTGAAAGTGTGTAGGAAGATTGATTTGAAACTCAATCCCCTGATTTAAAATGTGAAATAAGGCGCGATCTCTAATTCCGTGTGGTCTCTTTCGCTGACAACCATTTGAAAGGCTTTTACATTAATATTTTATTAAATTTAGTAATCCCTTTCTAATAGTAATGTAGCTTTAGAGAACAGGTAGCTCAGTTTTTGTCAAATAACTCAAAATTAATAATGTTTAGCGAAAAAATTCAAGAATATTATTAATTTCTGTAGGATTAATAGACACTTTCTTGTAAATAACTCGAAATTGGACCACACAGGAATAATACATAAATACATAAAAATGACTACCATATAGTTCGGGTTTCTTAAGGCCAACGTAACCCTTTTAGGCGCCTAGATTATATTTGATTAAATCCCATACGCTTCACCTCGAGAGTTCATATATTATAATAAATTGTCCAATTTGCACAAACTGGCAACGTAGACATGACTAAAACATAGTTAACATTTAAATGCACGAGTGGTATTTGGGGAGAATATTTCATAAAATAAACCACGATTATATAAATGGATACAAATTGATTTAGAGCTGTTGTAGTCTATTTACTACTAAATTAATATTTAATTGGTGCAATGATCTCAAAAAATTAGTTTTCATTCACTACCATGTTAAAAAGTGAAATAGTTGTTATAAACGAATTGATGTCACTTTATTTACATCTTGCTAAGTTTATAAACGGAGGTTGAAAGTACGCAAGGAAGCAAGAATATAACACCTCTAGTCATATAAGGTGACCATAATAAGTGACCGTAAGTGAAAAATATTAGAGGAGAAATCAAACATCTCGAGCTCATTCACGACTTTATCTTCCTTAATTATTTAGGATATCAGAACTTCCTTATTTTTCATCTGATTTTTTGTAGATTTAGATTTTGTTACCTTACATTTGATGGTACCTACTATGTTAATACGTAATTGAATATTTGCTTACAGGGTGATCGCCAGAGGTGTATAAACTGTCATATTTTATAGAATCTTGGTTTTATAATGATTTTAGGGCAAAATTTTACTCAGATCTTTGTGCAAGATAGTGATACAAAGTATATTTACCGAAAAAACTCTTACTACTCTCTCTCACTTTCTTATGAACTAATGGATTGAGATAAATACATATAAATCAAAAGATTGTCTAAAATAAGGATCTTATCTTATTAGAAGACCAAAAAATAACGTCAAAGTTGACTTAATGACATTATAAACTTCTCCCCATGCAAAAACCCCATTGCTGGAACTTAGAGTAAATGTTCGATATGGTCTCCACGTACTTCTATGCCTTTTCTTATTCTCTAATAAAATTCACTGCATTTTGTATTTTGTCCCACAGTTCTTCTCTTGAGTTGATAGTATTTGCATGGACTAAGAACTTCATATTATCTCCCCACACATAATAATCCAAAGGTTTATAATCAGAACTCCTTGGTGGCCAAGCAAACTCACTTCCTCGACCGATCCATCTGTGTGGAAAAGTCTCATCAAGATAATTCTTGACTTCAATGGAGAAATGAGGGGGAGCTCCATCTTGCATGGACCACACTCTGTTCCGTATGTCTAGCTTGAAAGCATGTAATATATCAGCAAGAGTATTTTGAAGAAAAACAAATAAGACTGTCCATTTAAACTTGGAGGAAGGACAAATGGTTCCAATAATTGATCGCCGATGATACCACACCAAACGTTAATCTTAAATCCTTAAAAACGCCTCGGTGAATAAAAGTTGCGTCGTCGATAAACAAAATTTTGATCCCTGTTGTGTTTATTTAGAACAAATTGACAAAATTGTAGCCTTTGTGGAAGATCCCTTCAAAGTAAGTTTTGTACAGGAATGAGATGACATGGGAAGAAGCGTTGTTTACGTAAGACTCTTAGAACAGATTTTTTTTTTTTATACATTTATTTAACGTCGGCCTATTTCCGCTACTGAGGCCTAACACCGACGCCTGTAGACGAGCTACCCCCAACCAGGAATTTTGCCGAACCTCTTCACTTAAGATGAGTAGGGATCTTTTACTTGCCTAACATTTAATAGACAAGGGACCGACGGCTTTACATCCCCTCCGAAGGATGGTATATCTCCTATACAACCCTCGCCTAAGGTTGTATAGCTTCCGCGCATACACTGATATACAAGCCGCTGGAAGATGTGTGAGGCGAGAACGCGGTTTCCGTTGGAATGGTCACCCATCCAAGTACTAACTGCGCCTGTCGTTGCTTTACATCGCATACCGAAGTATGTACATAGTAAAGACGCACCTACGCTCGCCCCTATAGAACAGATTGTTTACTCACTACTGTTGCCGCTGCTAAACGACTTCAGCTGACTTGAGGATCTTCATTCACACGAACTAAAATTTCTAGTTCTTGATCTGGAGTAATTCGTTTCGGTCGTCCTACATCGTTTTTATGGCGAAATGAACCCGTTTCTCCCAAACGAGGGGACATCTTTGAAAATCTCACGGTCTGGCTGTAATCTATGGATATTGCAATGGGTATCTCCTCGCTGCAGCACGTCCGCTAAATTTATTTTGTGCGTAAACATATCATATTCCTCATTTCCCTATTTGAAGACTTATTATGTTTAGGCATTGTAAATAAAGAAGTTAAAGAAATTAGCTCGAGGAACACAAGAACAAAATAAAATGATTAAATGACGAAAATGGCAGAACTAAAACGTAATCGAAACACACTTTTCAATAAATACACTTTGTTTCATTAAATTTGAATTTGTCTTTCAAAGAATTATTTTGAAATGTTTAACGGATTTTCTGAATGAGTCTCTATGTCTGCATATAAATATGGTCACATAATTCCAAAGCTACTGGTCTGATTTGAATGCAATTTTCGCTAATATGACGAATACCGCTGAAAAGATGGTTAGATCATACCAACTCGACAGCAAAGTAGGGGAGTGAGTTCGAAGGAAGATTAAAAAAAACTATTAAGGAAGGCTTTATAATCACCAGATCCTCCGCCATTTTTTAGAAAACCAGGTTATCCAAATATCCGATGTTAAAAATAAACGAAAGAATATTTATGATTAAAGGGAAGACATTACGCGTACCCACGTCAGCCTTTCTCAACTTCTTGCCTGAAAAGATTGATTTTTTAGTATTGAAAATACTTCTGGGCGTGTGTATATGGGAGCTATCTTTAAAAAAACGTTGCGAGTATTTCATGATATGCGACATGCTCGCTAGGATGAAGATTTGCCTATGTTGCAAGGTCTGTGGATTATTGGTTATGCTGGTCGGTCGGCAAGGTCACGGAATACGGAGGATAAAGTTATTTGTATGATGACTAGTGACTAGTGCTATTGACGACTTATGATCGGAGAGACTGAAATATTAAACGCTGACTGTGAAATAAAATAAAATTAGGTGCGTAGTAATATACTGAGTGATGCCTAAGACATACAACTAATTATAATATATAAAATGCTTAATAATAAATAGGTTTACATATAATAATAATGAATGGTAAGTAGATGGAATAATGTATATAAATTACAGTGAATGTAAAATAAATATAGTGACACAATTGCAAATAAATTGAAAATTACATTCATTGTAGTAGTGACTTAATCCGAAATAATGGGGTTTTTCTTTGCTTTATCAACTAATCAAGCACTGTACTGCAATAAACAAGAAGTTGGTCTGGTATTTTCCATACGCCTGAGGCACTTGTATAGGATATAAAATCTGTGATTTTTTTTTAATGAACTGTTTTAGAAAAGTTCACAAAATTATTAAATAGAATTTCACATAGCCACATGGCTAACTTGGCTTTATTACACATAATGTTGATAATTAAGTAAGTATAGAAATAAAAATGTGACTTAAGGAAACGTATTTTTAAACAAATGTAATAGATAATGCTATCCATTTGTTTGTATAATGAACTTTTTTGGAGGATATTTATTTATTTATTGGAACACACTTTTGACGCTTAATAAACAGATGTAAACTTGCCATAACACATTATATCCATCACTATTGATACACTGTACGAATTTAAGAAATATTAGGAAATGTTTAATTTCTAATTCATCTGTTTGGGATGTAGATGTCGAGTCTAAGTGGAAGTCTACGACGTGTTCTATAGCTTTGGCCAGTTTATTTTGATATGACGCGATGTGTTCGATTTACATTCATAAAAAGCCTCTTAATAGTACTCTAAAAGAAAGTGGCTTTTTTTACGTGTACAATAAATTAACTTTATTTTACGAGTATACTATAAGTATAACTGCAATGAGAACAATGTGTTTTATTTTAGAATACATACACCGTCGAAAACTGAAAATGCGTTAAGCACAGGCAGTTTCATTTTAGCCTTATATAATATAGTTACGCAAAGCAAAGGGGCTTCATCAAATAACCTCAATATTTAAGAATCAGAAATTAAATTATTATTTTTGCAACATTTCAAAACATCAGGATGACAACATCCAAGTACCAGTTTAAGTTTTTTAATAGCCTACGGGACTATCATGATAACCGTTTTATATAACTAAATAAATGTATGTCTCTGTGACAGTAGCCTTAGGAGTCTGACAAACTTAAAAAGCTATTATAAAGCTTATCCTACTCATGAAGAACTTACCAAGTTTTCTCTGTAAAAGCGTAGATAGTTTGATAAAACCTACAATAAGAGCATTTGGTCTTGGTTTATTGAGACTTTCATGGTGTCATGAAAAGCTAAATTTGCCTTGAATAATGACCGTTAAAACTGTTTTATTTTAGAATATTCATTATTCCAATGGCACTTCAGAAGACTTAATACTATAAAACATCATGTCAGGTTAATGAAATTATTTTATATCTTCTCAATACTTTTGTAGAAAACAGCTAAATGATGTTGGTACTCCCAAAAGTTTCAAAAGACAAACGGTTTACTGTTGAAATGTATGAAACTAGCTCTAAATTTTCAATACCCCTCAGTAATCTTTGAATTTTATGAAAATTCTTAAATATTATAAAAATACTGCTTTCCAATGAAAAATCAATTTTTGACGTTACAAAACTCCAGTAATATAATTTGTATGTATGAAAGTTTTTACACAAAAAATAGTGGAATAAATATATTTAATAAATAAATAATAAATAAACACTACAGAAATTAGACAACCTCCGATTCCAGAAGCCAGGGCTTGTGCGGAAGGGGGTTACATATTGAAAAAACGCGGACATACAACCATTTCCTCCGACAGTGCCGGAGAAAGAATTCGAACCCGGTGGTCCGATGTCCGTGTGATTAATCGCGATTGCCATCTCGCGCCTTAACCCACTCGGCTATCGACCAGAGTATACTTTTCTAAAAAATAATTCAAAATGGACGACGCATCGTCAAAAATGAACACTATAGGAAAATGGCCGCTTTTGTAATAAAACCTTTATATTTTCGTTGAATAATTTTTAAGATCCTCAGCTCTTATGAAAGTAATAAGTGAATCATTAAGTACTAGCATAAGTATATTATAAATAAATTCAATTTAGTTACCTACCTGCCTAGGTAAATCAAATTGAACTTGAATAAATTTTTATAATCCTTGTTAAAACTAAACTGTTTGAAGTCAGAACCTTCATAAGACTACTTAGTTTTAAAGTGGTTCTATGATTATTCAAACCTTTCCTGCCTAAATTTCTAACCTATTTATTAGTGACTGATTGATTGGAGTATCATTAAGTTTTAAATAATTTAATTTAAAATTTCTTTTAAAATTGACACTTTTTAATTTTTTCCACTTGCTTGTTGACGTTGACTTCTACTTTGCCTCACAATTCCTGTCAAATTAATATATTATAACCTTATTTTCTTAAGAGATTTCATTCACGTACATTAAAAGCTAATAAAAATTTATAATGTATTTAATAAACGAGTCATTGTTTTATTGCGTATTTTGGCAAGAGGAGGAGAAGGTTTTAAAGGAGGATACAAAAGATCTATATGTATATTTTATAGCTCAATTTTAAATTATTTGAATGCTTCATAGTTTTATAGTTGCTTGAATCGATCAAATTTGCCTTAAAATGCATTTTTAAAACCAAACTGTTTTGTTAATTCCTGGGCAGTAATTAGTAGTAACTAATATGTAAATAACCATCATTTTAAAGAAATATTTAAGAAATACTGGAAACTTTTATATATCTGCTTTTCAGTAACTAAAGAGCATGGGCGCCTCTCTGCAGTAACACAATCTATAATTCAGCAGCCAATTCTGCTATTTTATTTATCATGTGTAAACTAAAATGAAAATACATTATTACTACATAAATATATGTATTTATACAAGGTAAGTTAATATCAATGCATATGTTTGTTAATAATGATTCTTTAAACTTAAAGCGTTCTTAAAAAATTTAAACTAATTAAATTATTTCCTAAATAATTTCTCCAAAAGCCTTTTTTTTATTTTCTGTCGAATTAAATGCAACGCTATGGCCAGATTATCATAGAGCTATAATTTTTATATCGATCAGAATTGTAGAAACCGCAAATTGTTTTATCTATACACAAAAAAATGCTGTAGGACAACAAATTAAAATACGTAATTTTATAAAATATTTCAACGAAACTCCAAAATTTTACGAAATTGAACTAAAATTGTTGTAAGTCTTATTATTTTTCTGTCGCTGGGCAATGTTTATCTTTCTTTTCGATCATTCATCAAGTTCTGCATATTAGCTAATCCGCACGTTTATCTCATATTGCACATCAATTTTTCATGATTTTTCTAATTGTAATCTACTGTCTACGGTGAAATGCACTTCCGTCTTAGTTGCACAATTTACTTACCAGCAGCTTCATGTTTCGGGATAGAAAGACGTCTGCAGAACGTCCAATAAAGTAACAATTCACTCTCACTTCTGCAAAACAAATGCAACGAACCTTCCAGCCCCTCTCTTATTTATAGCAATAGATGATAAAATAAATATTTCCTCTGCACTGCCCCAGTTTTACCATCATTACTGAGGTGTTTATGTAAAATTTCACCGTTGCCAGTGGCGCAGGAATTGGGAGTGATTTTGGCAGGATGATGTGATTAAAAGGACAATGTATCAAAAATCTCCTCGCAAAGTAGCGAGAATCATAAAAAACACATAAAGTGAAAACAGGAAGCCAAAATATTTAGCCGTATTCAAAATTAATTATAATCTTCATATTAATGAATTTACATGGGTTGCAATGTTTTAAATAAAAACTTTATTTGAGAAAGAAGTTTAATTCAGCCTCATTTCCAACTAATTCTGAATATTTTCGTAAAATATAAAATAATTTAAGCAGATTTGATTTGTCTAAACGAGGGCAATATGTTAAGAAAAACTCTACGTTGCCTGCGTTTTGTTTATTAAACATAAAGATTCTTCGGGTTCGCTAAAGCTAGATTTACTTTTAATCAATGAATAATAGACAGAAGTTTGTCCTGGTTCTAAAGGACAAATCTGTTTAAGTTACGGTCTATGGTACAATTTATACCCTTTAATAATAGTAAAAAATAATAACTTAAATCGTGGAGATTTAATACACATTTTATAATTCAAGTTAAATAAATGCCTAAATGCCTGAGTATCGTATTATAAAATGATCGTATAATCGCTTCTAAAAATTAATTTATTTTTGAGATATCTAATTAAATTTATCGATCTTTAAGAGCAATTATTTATAAAACGAAGTAAGAAATAGTTATTTAATATAGTCAGTAGAGTTTATAAAAGAGAAGCGAGAATTTGATGCACCTACCTAAATTTCATTTCGTTGTAGAAATCTAATTAAGTCTTTTCAGAAAATTTAACCCTAACGGGTTACTGAGGAGTATAATTATAAAAACTACATTAACAGGGTGTCTCACCGGGAACTGAATCGATAGATATAGATAAAAATTACGCATCAGAAAATTTTGAAAATTTAGATAATTACTAATGTCGGTGTGGCCAATCCAACTAAAATAATTACAAGCAGCTGGAACATCCGCTTATACCGGAAGTCGATACCAACTTGCTTATTTCAAATGGAACACCCTATATATTTTAGAGTTTTCGAAAATAGCATAAAATTCTGAGTCGAAAATATGTAACATATCCTATACCTAAACCTAGCCGTTTCAGAGATATTTGACATTTTATAGAAAATTTGAAAGGTGCAACGGTTTGCAAAAACCGTTATAACTTTCTTCGTGTAAAAGATCCTCATTTCCTTCTCGTCACGTAAAAAGAACATAAGGAGAACTACGTTCCACAATTGAAATAAATTCAATAATATCATACCAAGTGTTCCGTTTTTCGCGTTACATTTTGTCAACTTCAAACCGCGAAAACTTGTTTAAGTCAAATAGAATACCCTGAATTTTTTTACGTCAAGTTGTGTAAAATTGAATTCCCTTTTTTCTGATATTAGCAATGTGGGGGTTAAAGTTACAACTTTTTGAAATATTTGCGATTTTATTAGAAATTTATGAATTGTTGTAATCATTTCGTCAAAATAGCCATGATTAGAAACAATCAGTCATTATCTTATGTCAAAAAATGCCAGCACGTTTAAATTACACCCACGAAGACTTTTTAAATTTGTTTGTTATTTGTGGAGAATGTGATAAAGTAATATCAAAAACTTGCTACACATTTGCTACTCGATATCCAGAAAAACGGAAACCGTCACCAAACACTGTAAAACGCATACTGGAAAATTTTAAAAATTATGGCTCTGTCAAGGCAAAATGCAAAGAAGAAAGCCTATTGTTGATGACGAAAACATTGAAATAGTCATTCTGGGATATTTTCATGCATTTCCAAGGAAGTCATTAAGACAAGCTGCTCTGGAGTCGGGACTATGCAAGGATTCAATTCACATAATCTTATTAAAACATAAGTTTCACCCGTTTTCATTCCATATGTTCAAGGATTAAAAGAAACAGATTTCCTAAGAAGACAGAATTTTTGTGAGTTTATTCTAATAAGGTCTGAGGGTCACGATTCCTATTTGGGAAAATAATTTACTAAAAATTGACTTTTTAATAGACACAATTCGCATTATTGGAGTGACTCAAATCCTCATATGTTCAGAGAGCGAAATTTCAGGAAATTTGGCAGTTCAATGTTTACTGTGCCATAAGAAACGATAGAGTGGTGGCATTACAATTTTATCAGGAAAATTTAAACGGTAAATTAAATTTTCTCTTCTGCTAATATGTATAGGTAAATTTTTGTTTTTTTTTAGGTGAAAGATATCTGAAAATCTTACAAAATTTAAATAATAACTATGTAGAAAATTTATCTCTCGCCGAACATAGACACATTTTTTATCAGCACGACGGTGCTCCCCCACATAACGCATATTTAATTAATAATTTTCTTTCCTATTATTTGGGTTTTCTACCACATGTATTATTATCCTCTTCAAAATAAATCACCGAATCTACAAAATCAAAGTAATAGAATTATTGGAAAAAAGGCCTCTGCGCCCGTGACGTTTACGCCAAAGGAAAAGTCAGAGGTTATGTTTTGCAAATAATATAAATCGGAACAAACATAGAAATAATGTATTTTGCTGACGTTTCGGAAAGTAATCTCTTTCCGTTTTCAAAACTTTTTTTGGAAGAACTCGTATTTTGCTGTGTATGTCAAATACACAGCTTTAAGATTCTGATTTAATTTATATTTTAATTAATAATTATTTACAAGAAACTTTTTATAATTAATGGATTGCCAACAATAGACCTTTCTTATGGCCTCCTCGCTCACCCGATTTATCAGTTTTGGATTATTTCATTTGGTGAACTATTAAAAATATGTTTATGAGAGCCCATTAACCACTGAAGATTGTATGCAAAGCATAAAAAAATGCATTTCAAGACATATCACAGGATTCAATTAGAAGAGCTAGCCATGAGGAACTAATCCGAAGGTGCGAAAAATGTGTCGATGTTCGAGGGCGGAATTTTGAGCAATTATTAAATTAAAATGAAATCATATTTTAAATTGATCTTATCTCTGCTATTTTAGTTCATACCATATCTTCAATTAGATTAATACGCATGTTACAGTGTTAGTGTTATTTTGCGTTTTTGTGGATATCGAGTAGCAAATGTGCAGCAAGTTCTTGATATTACTTTATCACATTCTCCATAAATAACAAACAAATTTAAAAAGTCTTGGTGGGTGTAATTTAAACGTGCTGGTATTTTTTGACATAAGATAATGACTGATTGTTTCTAATCATGGCTATTATGACGAAATGATTACAACACTTCATAAATTTCTAATAAAATCGCAAATATTTCAAAAAGTTGTAACTTTAACCCCCACAATGCTAATATCAGAAAAAAGGGAATTCAATTTTACACAACTTGACGTAAAAAAATACAGGGTGTTCCGTTTGACCTAAACAAGTTTTCGCGGTTTGAAATTGACAAAATGTAACGCGAAATACGGAACACTTGGTATGATATTATTGAATTTATTTCAGTTGTAGTACGTAGTTCTCCTTGTGTCCTTTTTACGTGATAAGAAGCAAATGAGGATCTTTTACACGAAGAGAGTTATAACGGTTCTTGCAAACCGTTGCACCTTTCAAATTTTCTATAAAATTGCAAATACCTCTGAAACGGCTAGGTTTATGTATAGGATAGGCTACATATTTTCGACTCAGAATTGTATGCTCCTTTCGAAAACCCTAAAATGTATAGGATGTTCCATTTGAAATAAGCAAGTTGGTATCGACTTCCGGTATAAGCGCAAGTACCAGCTGCTCGTAATTATTTTAGTTGGATTGGCCACACCGACATAAGTAATTATCTAAATTTTCAAAATTTTCTGATGCGTACTTTTCCCTATATCGATCGATTCAGTTCCCGGTGAGACACCCTGTATAGAGACGAAAGGACCTTACTGTTTTTCCCGAGACAGGAGATATGTAGCAACCTCTATTCTTTTTTATTACTGAGATAAAATTTTCAGGAGCAGTGCTGTTACTCCTAATGTTCAAAATACTGCCAATTGCTTTCCCGACATCTGACTTTCCGAACGGTAGCCGTAAGTACATTTTGTGGTTGCTGTTCAGTAATTTCATTCATGGCAGGGTTCACTATATTTTCCGGCTCTTCATGGTTGCGGACTGGAGTTCTATATGCCTGTTCTTTAAAATAAGCCCAAATAAAGGAATCTAACGAGGTTAGATCCAGAAGTCTGTCCAGTCATCTAGCAGTTCCTAACCAGTTTTCTCAGAATCTATTGTTTAAATAATGTACCACAATATCGCTATTATATATGGAGTCGCTCCGTGTTGCTGATATACAGTAGGCCTTATATTAAGTGGTAGATGTTATAAACCTATTTCGATTTGGTTCTCTTTTTGAGGAAAAAATGTGCCCTTTGGCAATTATCATTATTTATCTATTTATTTTGTACTTCTATCGCATCACATAAGGTGAAATCGCCTACCTTTTTCTATCTTAAGCATACAAAGGATAGAAAGATAAAAGTTTTGTGTCTAAAAACGCTGCGAAACTACGACCGAGCCAGTGTGGATTTTTTGTAATATAAATATTTTCGAGCGTGTAGCCGAGGGAACGGATTAAAGCCTCCGGGTAGACTCTGATGTCATCCGTACAATATAAAAAGAGACCACGGTGGCCACAGAAGTAGATGGCATTTGCACCAGACCTAAGCTAAGTCGCGACCTTTTATAGTTCGCCGAGCTTTAGAAATAAAATTGAAAACACCACGGTGTTACATCGCGACCTCTTGTAGTTCACGGAACTCCTCTATACTTGCCTTTGAAACACATTCTAAGGTTCGTCGCGACCTTTTATAGTTCGCCGAGCTTAACAAATTATTTTGCGGTTATTTTTTTTAATCAGCCATCTAAACCACGAACCAAACGAAACTTCGAACTACATACTATTTTTAACTAATTCCTCCCAGCTACAGACACAACTTGCCACAGGAAAGTTCCAAACTTAAAGAATTCTTTATGAAGTGCAATTTTAACGGCTCAACCATGCCCTATGAGGAAGCTAACCACACTCGAGCTGGAGGAGAGTTGAGTTACGCTGCAGAACTTTAGACTGTTCGCCGGACTCACTAGATTATTTTGTGGTCATTTTTGCCAAGTAATGCCACACAAAATGCACTACGTCTACATAAACTTATCTGACTATTTGCCCCGCAATTTACATAACGACAACATAATTTGCTAAGTATTTTTATTTGATTAATTCTCAGCTTATTATTGAATCTGCATTCTGGTTGCGGGCAGGAGAAAAGGTTTTGAATTGCGCATTTGTGGTACCAAAATAATTATCAGCTTTTTACGAAATAGTTTTATTTGCTTTGATTAGGAAGTAAAATAACTTTATGTTTCAATCTTTCCAATTTCTAGCCTCATATTTGAACTAAGTAAATTTTATTTTCTGAATATTTAACTAGGAAGATTTGCGTTTGCTAATTTACAAGTTTATATTTTACAACTATAGATATGCCAGAGTAATGAAATGACAAGCGACTTTTAACTTCAATTATATTCCAATTGGATTACTACCAGTGGCTTACCGTGTGCCCTTTTTGTAAGAGTGTTTTATTTTTAAGGATTGTGTGAGGTTTCTCACCGGCAATATGCCTGATTTATTATGACTACTTAATAACAATCCGTTACTATTATTATTCTGCGCTCTACGAAACTTCCACGAACTACCGGTTAGTGTAGAGGCTAATTAGCTTCTGGTACTTGCTTAGATTTAGGGGGTCACCTTTAAGGCTTAACCGGGACGTCTGGGTTTATTGCTTTATTTTACCAGCGGCGATTCGTTATTGTGCAGTCATACAACATTTGGTAATTCCCGCTTGTTTAATTAATTAAAGGATATTTCCTCAACATTCTCTGATATTATACTTGAGTATTTAATTTTCATTTAACACTTAAATTCTATGATGCACGAATAGGACATGATTCTTGTCCTCTGTTTTGCATTAAGTTTAATTTCATCATAGCTGTTGCTAACACCACAATTTCAATCACATTTTAATAGGCTATTTGCCACATTTTTAATTACAACTACAAAATAACACGCCATACGATTGTATTACCTGGTTCTTGTTATTGCATAGCAACCTTGAAACATGTATAGTATGGTCATTACAATTGTCTTATATATTTGGATTGTTTTTGACTTCATGTACGGCTATTTGCCGTATCGATTATTATAAAATAAAATGAGCTTTTTATGACTATTTTTCCCATCAATTACTGTCTTTTCTTTCAACCTTACCTTTCTAGCCATACAAATAATTAACTAAGTAAATGGTTTCATTCCCATCAAATAAAATAGGGAACAAATTTCAACTATAAATTTACATATATATACTTTACAATTTACAAATGTACAAGCTTGAGTAATAAAATCTGAACTAAATAACGTAACTGAATAGCGAGGTTTCTCAATTGATAAACAGTATGTGCAAACCTACAGAGTATTTAAAATAATAGAGTGATTAATTTTCTCAGGTGTATAGTATCAGACAGAAACAACTAATAACAAACTTTATATAAAAGAGCTTGGTGTAATTAAAAAGGGTTACTACACACACAACGAAATTTGGGGTCCTATTTACTGGTGACATAATGACCAGTACTTTATGTGTAATAAAACCACATAACCCACAAACGTCTCACTGATGTCAGGATTTTGATATTAAATAATTGGGGGGGGGGAGGTTGCAAACGTCTCATTATATTAAATGGATATTAATAACCGTCAGAATATAATGAATGAATACTCCTTAGGTACAAAAAGTAGACAAAATAGAATAAAATACAAACACCGGATCCTTCGCCACTTCTTAGAAAATATGAAATTGTCCAACTTAAAAAACCTTATTTTGATGAAATTTACACTAAATTTGTCTTGATATTCAGACGAAAGTTTAAACATCCTCATGTCACTAGTTGTCAATGTTTTGCTATTAAAAAGGATATAGTTTTTCTTTAATTAACTGTCTTTATAAACTTATATAGATTAATGTCCTGACGGAGTTTATCATTAGCTCTTCTACCATTCTACTAGAATATACACACACACACAAACAACTACACAATAACCATTCCCTTCAATATTGTCATCTACCGCATCTTTGACTCGAACTCAGAAAAGGATTTAAACTTGCTGTGTTGTCTCTTACTCAACCGCGGTCTAGTTTCTTGCTATTCACCTACACTCACACTAATAATTGTGAAATAGCCGGTTAATTGGACCGCGTTACTTGATGTTGATATTAAAGTCGGTACAAAACCAAAATCTAACGTAATCAACGTACTTTTAACCAACTTTATTATGAATATTAAGTTCGTGTGCTTCTCAAGATGAGCCTGGTTATACATAAGGAAAATTTCAAACGTGAGTCGAGCAATACTTCTAAATTTCTTGTTGAATGATGAATTAACACAGTTTTATCATTAATTCTCACCACAATAAAGGGTGTTTTTCAAAAATATGCATATATACAGATTTATGAACTCTCACATCTTCCTGGTAGTCACAAATCTATTTATTTATCATATTACCAAAAGCAACCGAGAAAATAAATTTTCAAAATTGCAAATAGTTATCCAGTTCGACAATAAGTGTTTTTATTTGCGGTCGACGTCTCAGTAACCCTGAATTTTTGTATGTATGTTAAATGTATTTATGTGCTAGCTTTATTTGCTGATAACTAGCACTGCCAGCTGGTAAAATAACTAAATTATTGTTTTTACAACGTGTTGCACTTAAAAAGGAGTCTTGTATAACTGTGTGTATTACATTTCTTTAGAAAGCCATAAGTCCAGTATCCTTTTTCTAACTTGCAAAATGTCTGTCTGTACATCTGTCCGTCTGTGACGCTTCTTACAAACACTTAAGTTATTACGAAAGAATTCGATCGTACTTAAGTGAACACTCCACGCCGAACACGATGACGGTGGTTAAATCTCTCTCCGAAGTCACCCCACCCCCCAAAAGTCCCATAACCACCCCCGAAAGGCCAAAAGGGGTAAACCGCGTATCCGCCGTTTCCTACCAGCCAAACCTGTGTTACTCCCTTTATCGAGGATGCTGAGCACGATGGTGATGTCGAGACTCCTCTTCGGCCCCCTCCAATCCCACAAGCGGCCAAAAACCGCCCCCGAAACCTGGATAAGCCATCTTCTCTTGGCTAAACCCTATTTTGAGGATGCTGAGCAGGAAAAAAATATCATGACATTATGTTGTTTAATTTGATCCCCGAAATCACATTAGCGAGTCTGATACCGAAACGGCTGATGAAGCCTGTGAATTTGATGGATGTGATGTTCAGTTCGAGGAATATCAACACTGTCATTTCACTTGTAAGCGACGTAAGTTATTTTTATTGCATCAATGTTTCACTGGAAAGTGATTTTATGACGATGTTTTATATTTATATATAGTAAATAAGTAATTATATGCGACAATAGAACGGTTCATTATTTAATATAATAAAATAAATGAAATTGTGCCAGTGACTGTATATACCTGATTTTCCCATCTAAAACCTAGACACAAAGTATGCACCAATTTTTTTTTTCGGCTGAACAGTCAATCAAGATATCTGTAATCACCATCCGGTACGTATTCAATGATCTGTGAACTTACTCACTTATTTCATAAAACCGCGTATCAAAGGGGTAGTTTGAGGGGTCGCCTCGCCTCGGGGAGAAGATCCAACATTACCATCGTACTCAGCATCCTCGAAAACGGGGGTAACACAGATTTGGGTGGTAGGTGACGACGAATACACGGTTTACCCCTTTCGGAAATGGTTTTTGGCCATTTGGGGGGTTGGCGGGGGTCGGGGAGGGGTCTCAACATCACCACCATGCTCAGCATCCTCGAAAACGGAGGGTAATACAGGTTTGGCCGGTAGGAGACTGCGGATACGCGGTTTACCCCTTTCGGGGGTGGTTTTTAGCCAGTTGGGGGATGGAGTGACCTCGGAGAGGATTTAGCCACCGCCATCGTCGACATAGTCTCATTAGGCTAAGAAAAATTCATATTCCTGTCCGACTTACACCTAAAACAATAACACTCTTTCATTAATTATATTTTCAACAGTGAACAAGTGTTCAACTAAAAATCTTTTTACAATTCCTGATTGAAATATCAATTTTCTTAGCTATTATTGTTAACGTAGAAATAAGATACTTTTCTCACTAATGAAAAAAGTCTGATACTAACATTTAATTTTCTGCGCTGAATACGCAATTTTATAGCAGAAGGAAATTTTATAAAAATATGAAATATAAGAATTATAATATTCCAACCTATCTGCAAGTGCCTTATATAAATAAGGACTCAACAAATTAAACCAAAACAGCATTCCCCTTACGAGCGCTGAATTATATGATAAAATTTTGCCGTACTTTGTCTAAACACGCTTAGCACTAAAATACAATGACTTGGAATGCTCGAATGCTAAGAGGAAGATGCGAGACCTCCTTCGTCTTAGGATGTCACTAACTGCAGACCGGTTTCGATCTAGTTTTGGGTCTCGTCAGTGCGAGGCGAGACCTAGCTGTTTTAGTTTAGTTTGTTGAGTCCTTAAGGCACTTGCAGATAGGTTGGAATATTATAATTCCTATATTTTACATTTTTTTAATTAATTTTCTTATTTTAATTCATAATTGCAAAAAATCATTTTACAAAAATGAGTGCTTTTTCATTCAACGTAACATTTACAATTCATGAACAGAACACCTGCATTTTACTTATTGCGTAATACGCAAATATTAACCTTAGTGTTTCTTTCATAAACATTAAATGCAGTTGAAAACTAACTACACTTGAATACACTAACAAGTTTAAGGAACTCGTATGGCCCAATGGACCGAATTTGAAAGTACTGGAGGAAATATCACACTGCTCTTACAGACTTTAGCGATTTAAGAAGGATAGATAGCTAATTCCATAACTTTGTTACTCAAGACAAAAGAGAAGGGAAATGTCTGACAAAATAAATTTCGACAGCTACGGTGCCTCAAAATGAAGAGTCACTACTCTCGGCAAGGTGTACATGCATAGGTCTATCAACATGGTACCATTGACCTAACGTCTACTAGAAAGTCCATAAAAATGCCGATAAAAGTGTCTTAACAGTACGACCATGTTCCAAGGAGTTCGTTCCAAAGTTCATTTGAGTAAATTATAAATTATTGCATCCATAATGTTCAATGAAGGGCCGGTTTTTCAATACGGGGTTAAAGTTAAATAATTAAAAAAAGTTAAATAACTATAGGATAAATGCCAAACGAAACAATGGATATCCATTGTTTTGTTTGACATTTATCCTTTGGTTACGAGTTAACCTTGCATTAATAAACCGGCCCTAAATTGGAAGCGTAAGTTAAGAGGGATACAGAAACTGTCAGTCTATAGTTCTTCAAGTAGAGGCGTTTGTTTTGCTAAAGAAAAATAAATATTGCTAAGAAAATATGTTTCTTCGTGCTTTTCCTAACCTGCGCCTATGCAGATATAAAGTAGTAATTGTTATTACTTTCGCTACAAGGTTACCTGCCAAGTTTAGTAGTTTTTTAAGTGTCATATTGCATGTTTGCTTAGTATATATACGTTTTATTTGATGACTTGAGAAAAGGATGTTTTACGATATATAATTTATAATCAGCCAACTAATACATGTATGTACTAATTCTTGATATTGCCCACTGCTTCATCTTAACAAGGCATTAATTAAATAATCATAATGTCGAAAAATCTCGGTCTCGCTTCACAAACTCCAAAAATCCCATGAAAGGAAAGGTTTGGATATAATTAAATCTAAATATATACTAATTAATGACATACAACAATTATTATCTAGACCGACTACCGACATTCCTTTCAATTTTCAATTTTCACTTCTTTGTGCAGGGTGTTGTTGGGATAGTATGGAATTTCTTAGAGCATATATATTCTCGAGTCAATTCTGTGTACTATAGTATACCGGGTGAGGTTTTAATGTTGAATGGAAATAAAACTAGACATATCGCATATCATCGTATTCCTAATAAAATTTTCCAACTAATGTTCAGGATGACCCTTGCATGTTCTATTTAAAGAAATGATTTTCTATCAAATATCAACCCCATAACATTTAATAATAATTTAAGTCTATCCAAACGACGGATGCAGGTATTATAACAAGAATGTTTGAATTAACTAAGAGACGTGGCTTGATACGCATGATACCGTAATTGCGGTTGGATAGACGCGACTAAAAATTCTACTTTAAATGTGCCCTCTTCAAGGGAAAAACGTATTATAATTCTGTATGCCGGAAGTAAAAATGGATTCGTATCCAACGCACTGCTCTTTTCAGCCCAAAATATAAAACAGTGTTCTGCTGACTATCACGAAGATATGACAGCGGATTTGGTTAAAAAATGGTTCGCTGAACAGATGTTACCTAATATTCCCCCAAATTCAATTATCATTATGGATAACACTTCTTATCATTCGCGACTATTAAATAAAGTACCAAATAATAATACGAAAAAAGACGATATAATAAAGTTCATGAGATTTAAAAATATAAATATTCCTGAAAAAATCCAGTAAAAAGATTTATTAAAAACTATGAAAGAACATAGTTTTAAAAAAGAATATGTTGTAGACCATCTCTGTGAAACACAGTAGAATTGATTTGGGGTAGTGTAAAACACTAGTTAAGAAATCGCAATCAGAATTCGACTTTAAGCGGTGTAATTCTAGATAATATAAGAACCGAAATATCCGATTTAGACAAAACCGACATATGGAAAAAATCCGTGAATTACGTTATAAACAAAGAAAAAGAGTATCCTATTTTGCCGCCCGCAGAGCCTATTGTTATTCAGGTAGGGAATGATTCTAGCAATGAGCTTACTGATGACTCCGTTAACATGTGACCATTTTTTCTCGAAACTACGAAAATTTCTTTTATTATTTAAAATTTTTTACTTTAATAGAAGTTTTATTTTAATTGAGGTAAAATAATATAACCAATTCTGTTTTGTTTCAGATACGACGCATTTTAATAAGAATTATGTTTTATTTTATTTTTAACAAGACTTAAATATTATAATTATGTTATTAATGTTGTCACTGCTATCGGGTTTGTTAAGTTTATTCTAACGTTCTACCTAACTAATATTATGTACGTTTCCCATTTCCCCATCCTGGCATAAACTACTCACATCTCCCCACTGGTTTTGCTGGACGATGACATTTTCTGTAATGTCAAGTTTTTCTAGTCATACATTAAGGGTCAATGAAATTATTACGTTCTGTAGAAAATGTCATTGACTAAGTTAATAAAGTTGGTTGTTATTTTATAAAAAAATATATAGATATTATTATATTACAATCCTTTATACAGACGAACATAAAATACGCATATACCTATAATTTCACTACTTCCGGTCTTCCAGTTCTTTTTACATTTATTTAACGTCGTCCTATTTCCGCAACAAGGCCTAACACCGACGTCTGTAGACGAGCTACCCCCAACCAGGAATTTTGCCGAACCTCTTCTCTTTCGAAGAGTAGGAATCTTTTATCTTTTTAATAGACAAGGGACGGACGGCTTTACATCCGAAGGATGGTATATCACCCACACAACCCTCGCCTAAAGTTGTATAGTTTCCGCGCCATACACTGATATACAAGCCGCAGGAAGATGTGAGGCCAGGCCACGGTGTCCCTTGTGAACACGAATTTGCTCCTCATGATTGTAAAATTAAAAAGTTTTCAGTCGGACAGCGTGATTAGAGACTCTTGAGAAGATTCGTGCACTTACTTTCGATTGAAGAGTGTTGGTTTATGTTTCAGAGAAATTTAATATTTTCTGCACAAGGGTCAAGGTTTCACCCTGTATATGCAGCCGGAATACTTATTTTTAGTCAGAAGTTCGAAACAATATTTTTGTTATGTTCGGCAGGATATTTTTGCACCACCCTGTATATTGTTACTCAAAATAATACACTAGTTTAAAACAAAATTAAAATATTTATTTAAGTAACACTGCACAGTGTTAAAAACACTAAAAATTAACTTAAAATAGATTTCAAAATGATAGCTTTTCAACAGCGAAAGTTTTATCTTAAGAAAGAAAAATTAACTCAATTTGTAGATTCGTATATTTAAAAATTCACTTTTGGGCGAAGGTGCCGGTTAATAGTTTAAAATAGTCACTTATAATTAGACGCGCGAGGACAGAGAGACAGAGTTGTTTTTTACTTGGAGCTACCAAGGAAGAACTCGAGATCGGTTGTAGAACGCAGATCGGAATTGACTTGCCCGAGATTCACCCGACGCGGTCTTTAATACCATCGTTATTGTTGTATTTTTCGTGCCCCATCTAGTCAGGCACGATCGTTGTTTTGCTGTCTGGAAAGGTCCCCATACTCCGTGCGGGCACGGTCTAAGTCTGGATTATTTCCCCAGCCAGTCAGTGCGGACACTAATTGCGTAATAAATGAAATTGATTGAAATTTAAATTGAAAATTGTATTGTCGTGTAGGGCTTGTAATTAGAAATCTGTTGTTTTTCTGTATCTGCTTTGCTTTGGAAGATATTTGATAAATTGTCCGGATTTGTTGTACTAACTTTCGACTCACCCTCGTAACACTATTCCTCAGGCGAGCGCTTATCAACTGGCTGCGGTCATACTAAGTGCCGCGGTTGGCGTTGGCGCGATTGGAATGGAAGTAGATTTTGAAAAATATAAATTATTTGTGCTGCGGAATATAAAATTTATATAAAATATTTGTGCAGATACATGAATGTTAAAGATGCGGAAGTAAATATTGATGACGACCTGTAGAATGTCTGTGGAAAAATACATGATAGTTTATTATTTAAGACGCAATACCGAATGGATATTTAGATTGAACGAATAATGGCTTGTAAAAATTTATTTAAATGAACTAAATTTTTGTACCTAGTTTTAAATGTCTACAGTGCGTTTTCAACTAGATTAATTCTTAACATTGATCAAACATCTAATTTTGCATGTTTTTGTTTAATTATTATTTACAAATCCGACATAAATGCAGGTTTATGGAGTAGTTCTGCACTTACATAGTGTGTAGAAGATTACCGGGTCTTATTAATTACAGTGTTACAGTAATTATTATTTTCATTGTGTATTTACGTCACATACGCAGAAATAGGATACAAATAATAGAGAGTGAATTTATAATTATATAATTTATATAAGAATGAGATACAAGATATGTGGAATACATTCAGTTAAATTGTGTATAACTTTATAATATTATGTAAAATTGTATTCACTAAAACAAATAAAAGCAGATGTTTCCTGTTTATATCTTCACTTTTTTCTCGGACGCGTCGATTCCATTATCAAGGAGGACACTTTTATGGCTAAGAGCCCACGATGGTTGATACTTCTTCATTTTAGCAAAAGCAAAGCCTTTTGAGAAACCATGGAATTAGTCAAAATAAGGGGATTTAGGGACAGACCAATTTAGAAAACCCGCGAAGGCAACCGCATCCTCTACTCAAAGAGGTGAAGCGCAGGGTGATGTATTTTTTTGGAAAATGGTAACAGGTACAGATTTACGGTTTGCCCTAGTCGAAAGGAAGTAAAATTCTAACAATAATAATAACAATCGCCTTTATTCATAATTACAATTAATGTATATTCTGCCAAACTATGGCGAAGTCTAGCTAAATAGCTATTCCGCTTAACCATAAGACAGAAAGCGAGAACGAATAACTAAAACGAAATAAGAAAAACCTAATTACATTAAAAAAATAGATATATATCCATAACAAAGACAAATTACATGCGACAACTAAGAGTATTTATTACACATCAGCATGATTCTATTTATTTAATAAAAATTCTTTAAATTTACGCTTAAATTGATTAGGAGTTAACATGGTTAAATCATCGGGTAGACAGTTGTAAAAATTGACTGAATTATAAATAAAAGACCTATTAAACAAGGCACTCTGTTGATGAGCATAGTAAACTTATTTTTGATGTCTTATATTTACAAGGTGTAATTCGAGATACTTTCTTATGGTCATTCAAGAGGCGTTATGCATATATTCACTACAAAGTTACCAAGATGATGTACCCTACGCTCCTCCATAGTTAACCAGTTCAATTCGTTCAATTTATGTGAAACATGGTTAAATTTTCATATTAAACGAATGCAATAATTTTGAACTTTTTGATTTCTATTTTTATCAAAAGAATCTAGGCAAGACCCATAGAGAAAATCGCAATAGTTAAAATTAGATAATACAAGTGAATCACACAATGTTTGTTGTAATATAATAATTTTAAGGATGCAAAAGATTTTTGAAGTAGTCTTTTAACTTGATCTTTAAATCTGAAGACGCTGTCCAAAATGATGCCTAAATTTGTTATCGAATTAATAATCGGCACAGGAGTGTTTTCAATAGTTATGTTTAAGTTTTCCTTAAGGGTGTGAATATGATTTTTATTTCCACAACAACATAACATCAGATTTAGAGGGGTTCAGTTTCAAATTATGCTCAAAGGCAAGTTGATTAATTAAATTTAGATCATTATTGATAAGTGTAGAAACGAGAGGATAGGTATTGTGATTAAAACGTAGGTATATTTGCATATCATCAGCCTTGATCATATCAATGAACGCCACTAAAAACCTTACTAATAATTTTCCACCTAATCATAATATTAATTATAATTTTTGCAAATGTGATTTCTCTAAATTATATGTTAACCTCCTTAATGTTGACTGGTCTTTTCTTTCCTCTCTCAATGACGTCAACAGTATATGCACTCAGTTTTATGATAGACTTGATTTGAAGTTTGAATACTGTGTACCAAAAAAATCGGCCTCGCGGAATGATAAGTACCCCCCTTAGTTTAATGGTAGTATTATAAAAAAAATTAGGCTTAAGGAACGTCTCAGAAAAATGTGTTCGGAAACCGATGATCTTTTTGAGGAGTTTAACAAGGTCAGACGGGAAGTAAGGAGGGATATTAATGCTGCCTACAAAAACTTTGTACAAAACATCTAAAATAATATAAAAAGCGATCCTAACAAATTCTGGGCGTTCATTAATGACAAGAAGGGGTCAACGGGTGTTTCAGATGAAATATTCTTTGATGGTGCTTCACTTAATAGTCCGCATGCTATTTTAGATGCATTTGCCAGATTTTTTAGCCAGTCCATATTCTGATTCCTCATTAGACGCCGTGAGTAATTCTATTGATAACGATTGTCCAAATAATAACCCTACTGTTAATATACATTTTTTTCATGAGGCAGAAATTCTCCAGGCCTTAAAACGCATTAAACCTAAAATGACTGCAGGTCCCGACTCCATACCAGCATATTTATTGAAAGACTGTGCTATTATTGTTGCATAGCCTCTAACCCTAATTTTTAACCTTATTTTAAAAAATTGTCAATTTCCGGACTTATGGAAACTTACCAAAGTCTGTCCTATTTATATAAAGGGAGATAAATTAGATATTCAAAACTTCAGGCCTATTTCTGTAATCTGTAATTTTTGCAAAGTTTTAGAAATCCTACTTCACGACAGTATTTATTGTTCAATTAAGTCTAAGATATCTATTCACCAACATGGATTCATGAAGGGGCGTTCAACGGCGACTAACTTATTTTGTGTAACTCAGTATATTTCTGAATTCTTAGATGAACATCGCCAGACTGATGTCATATATATGAATTTCTCCAAAGCATTTGACAGGTTAGATCATCAGTTACTGTTAATCAAATTAGAGAAAATTGGCCTTTCATACTCATTAATTCTCTTACTCAAGTCTTATTTAACAAATAGGTTTCAGTATGTTACTCTTAACGGATTCAAGTCAATTGAATTTGCTGCCACCTCTGGTGTTCCCCAGGGATCCATCTTGGGGCCCTTATTTTTTAATATATTTATCAATGACATAACGGACAAAATTGATTTGCCTTGCCTGTTATATTCTGATGACCTTAAAATTTTCTCAGTTATAAACCATATTGATGATTGTTTTCAACTTCAAGCTTGTCTTAGTAAAGTAAACAACTAGTGCTTAGTAAATAAACTACCCTTGAATGCTAGTAAATGCAATGTAATATCATTCTCATTGAAAACATCGATTATTTTTGACTATCATTTGGTTAGTGATACTCTTCAGAAGCCTACAACTTTTCGCGACCTAGGCGTAATCTTTGATAGCAAATTATCTTTTACCAACTACATTGATACCATAGCCTCTGAAGCCTTTAGGGCTCTTGTATTCATAGCTCGCACCAGTCGTGAATTTACTAATACGGATACATTGAAAATCCTTTACCAATCAAATGTGAGGTCGAAACTTGAATATGCATCACTTATTTGGTGTCCCAGTTATGATGTTCATAAGAGCAACCTGGAAGCAGTTCAACGCCGGTTTGTTAAACTACTTTGGTTTAAGTCGGATGGTATCTATCCAGGTATTGGCTTTCCGCAGAGTCAATTGCTTGAAGTGTTCTCGTTGTCTACTCTGGAAGACAGGCGAATATACGTCTCTCAAGTATTCTTATTTAAAACGCTACACAATGATCTTGATGTTCCTGGAATAATTTGCAAGTTAAATCTTCATGTCCCTAGATTAAATTCTCGTAATGACCAACTTTTTTATTTACCCACTCCAAATACAAACTTATTAAAAAATTCGCCTTTGTTCACTATCTGTAACAATTTTAATAAACTGTGTAGGAACCTCGATATTTTTAATTGCAGCCTTAATGATATAAAAGCTGAAGTTTTAATTAATTTAAATACTTTCAAATTACTTTTGTTTTTCTTACACTGAATTTTAATCTTTATTCCCTTCTGTCTTTTTCTAGTTAATACTGCACATGTACCTCATTAAACTTGTTTATAATTATCTGTAATTTACACTTTGTATTTATTGATGTTTTTGTTAGTTTGTATTATTCTCTATGCTTTTTTTGTTTGTTTTTTTATCTTATATCGATATTTAATGTTTTATATTGTACTCTACTTTTATGATTTGTTTTTATAACTTTCTATTCCTGTTGTATAATTGGGTATTTTACCTGTTGAGCAGTGTATGCAATAAATAAATACGCTAGTACTTTACATGTTCTTAAGGATGTTAATATATCGGAAGTATAAATCAGAAATAACAAGGGTCCAAGTACCGAATCCTGAGGAACACCTAAATAAATTTGAGTATTTGGTGAATACATAGGCATTATTGTAAAAAAATTTCCCCGATCTTCTAAGTAAGTATGAGTTGGTAAGATTGACAGATGAAGTATTAAAACCATAATATTTCGATTTAGATGATGGTTAATGGTATCAAACGCCTTTGAGAAATCAAGTAGCACCAGCGCACTATCTGGATTATTATCGTATGCTTGTGAAATATCATTGGTAACATTAACTAGAGCTGTTGCAGTACTCACTCCCTTCCTTAACCCACACCGACTATCAGGTAAAATATTATTAGAAGTTACGTAATTATAAATTTGTTCATACAATTTTTTCCAAAAATTTTTGAGATCGCAGGAAGAATACTTATACTACGTAGATATGAAAAATTTGCGAGATTAGATATTTTTGGTAATGGTTTACCCATGGAAAATTTCCAAGAATCAGGAAAGTAATTAGTTTCAATACAGCAATTGATGATGTGATATATACATATATTTAACGATAAATTGACTGCAATACAGTAGTGGTGAGAGGTAAGTGAAACCTCTCAAATGGTCAATTGCTACTATACACCATAGATGTCTCTATGGGCGTATAGCGACTTGCGATTCTGCAAGTACCTGAGAGCGGCGACCTTTCAGTCCTAGGTGGACTTAACCTACTGTTATAATATATGATTTGCAGGAAACAACTACTCAGCCCATAGAGACATCTATGGTGTATAGTAGCAATTGACCATTTGAGAGGTTTCACTTACCTCTCACCACTACTTAATTTACTATAGTTTGTATAAAACTAGCAGGTTGGCCACTATCATTTGTCTGCTCCATGACCTATGGCATACTGATGAGAACTAATAAGTTCGAAACCGGTCTATGTCTGGTCAGGGAGTTGACAAATGATATTGGTTACCATTCTTTAATGATTTGTAAGGTGTAATTCAATGCAGGTCGGGGTATTTGCCCGCTGAGTAGTTGTTTCCTGCAAATCATATATTTTGACTGCAATACAGCCGAAATATTGTCCACGCTAAGGGCATTTGCCTTAAGACTGCTTATCACTACAAGTGGGTACTTTGTAATGTTAATTTTTTTCTTATTACTCCTCAATGTCCTAGCTTAGCTTAAACACAATTAATTATAAAAAGTGATATATTTTTTTCCCTCGGCTTTTCTACAATTATATTTAAAGATTTTTCTACGACTCGTTGACTTTTTCAAAAGTATTGAATCTGCTATTAAAACACCTGCCTTGAAAAACTTTCATTAAATAAACATAATTACGTTCGTTTAAGTTTGCACGCATGTTTTTTGTGTTTGAAGTAAGTTTTATCATTTCCATAATTAGTGAAAACGGTTCATTAATATGAATGTTTTTTATTTCTATTATTAAATTGGTATTTTCTTATGATAAAACGGTAAAACTCTACACGTTGTTAATTGCAATGAGTTAATGAAGGAATGAAATATGAAATCTTGATGAGTAGCGGAATTTTATTTAAAAAACAAACAGAAAACGTATCACAATAAATTCTTAATAGACTGAAATACTATAGTTATTACAACAATAGTTATTAATTAACTATTGACGAACGTTATCCATTTGAAAGAAACATTTGGTAGGTACTTTCTTCTACCGTTAAACATACCTTTCAAATTGTTGATATTTATTGTTTTAAACCCATTTGTCTAAATATATTTTAACAATGTTATGGTTATACAACGCCAACTTACACAAACTTTATAACGACATAATTAATGCACGTTATTAAAACTAGTAATTCTTCTAATTCTATATAATATTGGAAAGTACACTACATGACAACGCATCTAATAATAGTAATAATTTTATTGCAAGTATAGTAATCTGAGAATTAAGTAAACTTTATATAGAATAACAACATTTAATTGCAAAACGAATCTTGAAACATTTTGAACTAGACATTTCCCAGACAACACAAGTTATAGTTTTTGTAGTTATAGTTAAGTTAATCTATTATCAGCACTCAAAAAACGCACAAAAGCTTTACGACATAATTGTTATCGCCGTTGGATCAGGCGGCATGCTCTCATCAAACAAGCTGAGGCACATTAAAAACCTATAAAGGTAAGCGTTTAATGAGGTCGTAAAGTTTTTGTTTCGTTTTTGAGTGCTGAAAATAGATGAACTCGACATTACTAGAACAGTCCACAGAATATACGGAAAATGTTCTTAAGAATGTTGTATGAAGATTCTACAAACGGTTAAAGCACTTTTAATGTCCATAGAACGTACTTAGAATTGATTTGCAATTTGCGAGACCGTTCCCAGATTATTTAAATGTTTAAATGAAAAAAAACATTTTTTGCAAAAATTTAACCGTTTTCAAAAAAGTCATTACAAATAATTAAACAAAATGAAAGCCAAGGGCGTTAGCGTCGCTGATAATTCTAACCATTTATTTTTCTTGTCTAAACATTTTGATAAGGTGTATTCTTTCACAAATTGTTAGAACCCTTACTTTTCATTTATAATTTAATCTTGAAAACAGCTACATTTCCCGATATGTGGAAAATCGCCCGAATCACTCCCGTGTTAAAGAAAGGTGACCCAGCTGTACTCTAAAATTATCGGCCTATTTCTATCTTATATAATTTTGCGAAATTATTCGAAATAATAATATATAATTGCGTTTATCCTAATGTTAGACCATATATTTCCCTGCACCAACACGGATTCTTAGATAAAAAATCTACGATCACAAACTTAACCTGCATAACTCAGTTTGCCTCGGAAATTCTTGATAAGCAAGGACAAGTAGACACAGTATACATGGATATTCAGAAAGCCTTCGATCAAATCGATCTATATTTATTAATAATGAAATTAGATAACTTTGGATTTTCCGCAGGCTTAATTAATTTATTTAACCGCAAGCAGTTTGTCGAGTACGAGGGTTTTAGTTCGGATTACTACATTAATGCATCCGGAGTACCACAAGGCTCCAATTTAGGACCACTTCTATTTCTCATTTACATTAACGATATTAATGATGTTCTTAGCTGTTCAAAATTAATGTTCGCGGATTATTTGAAAATATATAGAGAGATAAGAACGATAAGTGATTGTAGAATGATCCAAAATGACCTTAAAGCCGTATCTGATTGGTGTAGTGCGAACCATCTGTGCATTAATGTTCAAAAATGTTACGTTATCTCTTTTTCTCGGAAAAATAAACCTGAAGAATATGATTATAAAATAAATTCAGAGAGTATAACCAGATGTACAGAAATCAAAGATTTGGGTATAATCTTCGATAGCCAGTTAACATTTCGAGCCCATATTAATAGTGCTGTATCAAATTCATATAAAATGCTAGGCTTCATATTAAGAAACTGCAAGTGTTTTAGCAAAACTTCTAGCCTAATGTTGTTATATTACGCATACGTTCGCTCAAGATTGGAATATGGTGCCATCATATGGTATCCGTGGTACACATGTCACGTGAATAATATTGAGTCAGTTCAGAGGAAGTTCCTAAAATATTTGTTTTTTAAGGAGGATGGCATTTACCCGCCGAGAGGAATTAATACGTCCATTTTAACGAACCGTTTTAATATCGTTTCATTAGAAACTCGTCGCGAAATAATTTCCATTAAATATTTATTCAGTTTAATTCACAACACTATTGATTGTCCCTTTTTGTTAGATAAAATCAATTTCCATATACCCAGACTTGAAATCCGCCGTCACACAACCTTCTATGTCACGAATTATAGGACAAATATTATGGTGAGATCTCCAATTTATGTAATGTGCAATAATTTTAATAAAATCTCCCATCTATGTGATATTAATTTTGATAGTCTAGGCAGTATATTAAGTCATATAATTATTACTGAATAGTAGGTTTAATTTTGTTTGTAACTTAAGTGTCAATATTATTTTTCTTTTTTATTCGCTATTGATATATAAATGATATGTGTTTTCATGTATTTCCTGTAATTGGGTGCTTACCTGTTGGAAATAAAGAGATTATTATTATTATTATTATTATTATTATTATTATTATTATAAATTATAGGCCCAAATTTAACGAGAGTATAACAAAGATTAATAGGGAGATTTTAAACTACCCAGACCCAATGGCGAGGGTTTTTCTCTAATTAAAAAAAATATAAAATATTTTATTAAAATAACCACAGCGACCCGCAGCTCAATCGAAAAGGGGCCAGTCAGGGTAATTACTCCAGACTCAGGCTAATCTAAGGCACCTGCGGCCTAACAGAGCAGTGTCGTTTCGAATAAGGGGTGCAGGAACTCATGCGCATTTTTCACTTGGTACTAAAATCAAAATGTTCTCAACGGATCATGGCTAAAAAAAGAAGTAATAAATGTGCACATAGAGCCGATGATTCAAGATTTCCACAAAAATAATCTATTTTGGCGACCCTTACTTTTTAAAACAAATATTCCACGTAACCTGTTTTAGTATCTAAATCCACATGTAAAATCATCTAGAGAATATCGCTCTTAAGGAAGGTTCTTTATCGGGAGAATATGATGTACCTTGTTTTCTTTTAAATAGTAGAATAGCACTGGAATATACTGGAATTTGTTTTTTATAGAGGATATACGTTTCCTTCTGTTCTAAAACAATCGTTAAATATGCCAATACATAGAAAGGAAAATGAAGCTCTTATTTCTAATTACACTGGCCTATCATTTTGTGCATGTCAGCCATTAAAGATTCCATATTAGATTTTTCTAAATGGTCCTTCTCTTCTACTTTCATGGCTCGTACTCTCAGACATGGTGTCTCTTTATAAGCGACTTCAACCTCGAGGGCACGGATCAACGCTTCGCTACCAGTCTTATCTCGAGATAATCTAAGGACTCGCCTGATCTCCTCATCTCTTATGCCAACGATGAAAGTACCAACTGTTAATTGTTCCTGGAATTCTTTGGGTGCATCCGAGTAAGCCAGGTATGTCAGTCGCTCAAGAGTGGTCTCAAAATCTTGTAAAGTTTCCCCAGCCTTTTGTGTACGTGTTTCGAGCCGAGTCCAGTACACTTGGGCGAGGTACTGGTCGTCATATCTCAGATCTAGAGCAGCCTCCAAAACTTTAAAATCCCGTTGCTGCGCCTCTGGGATCGTCTGAAGCAGCTCTGAGGCTTGACCTCTTAACGTTAGCACTTATGCCATAGCCTTGTCTTTATTTTTCCAGTTGTTTGCGCATGCGGCTGCCTCAAACTATCTTCTATACGTTGACCAAGAAGTTTGTCCGTCAAAGGAGGGGGGTTGTAATCGACGACTTGATGACATTATTAACTGGCCTCCTTTTCTTCTTCGACCATATTTACCTTTCCTTTGACTTCACTTACTTCTCCTTCGACTGTATTCACTTTCCTTTCAACGTCAATAACTTTTCCCTTAATGTCACTAACTTCATCCTTTACAACGCCTATATCCTCCTTGATTTCATTATTTCATCCTTCAGTAGCGGAAAGGATAGTATCCTGTTGTACCTGTATGATTTCCCTCAATTCTTCTTCACGTCTCTCTTGTTCTTCTGTTTACGTCGTCTTTCTTGTTCGTCTTTTCCTGCCTGACGTTTCCTTTCTTTTTCTTCTTCACGTCCCTCTTGTTCTTCTTTTTGGTCTAGCATCATTTTTCTAAATTGCTCGAACATGTCATGCATTTGCTTTTCGGCAGCCATGCTTCTTGTTTCCATCCAAGAATTTCTTAAAAGAGCACTAACAAATCTTATTTAAAGTCTATACTACTTTCCAGTTGACAGAACTTGGCTAACTGCACTAGTTTCCAAATAGAATATTCTGGAACTTTTCTCAAAATATCGTAATAGGTCTTATTTGATGCCTATATCACTTTCCAGTTTAAAGCACTTCGATATCTCCAGTGGTTTCGAAATAGAACACTATGGAACTTTCTAGAATTCTTCAGAAATCCTGTTGCAATTCCGCTTCTGGCACCAATTGTTACGTGTTTACAATCTTCAGCAAACACCCTGTATGTAGGTTCAATAAATTTGCAACAAGAATCTTCACAACCACTGATTTATTAATCACTTAATTACAATAATTATTCCTTTTACTAAAATACACTAATTATACTCTTACTCTACTATAAGTTCACTACTTTAATTTACAACTTGATATTGTTTCTTATTTCATCTTAGTACTTGCTCGTCTAATATAAAACTGTCTGCAGTGTGTTTAGATCCACTGTATATATACCCGCGTCGAATGTACTAGTTTATTCTAGAATGCTCTCCAACATTCGCGATTTTTCTGGCGCCGTTCCCGAATTTTCTGTGATTGCAGTGGCGTAGTCGTGCACATAATAGTATATTTATTGTATTTTGGTTTTCCCCTTTAATTTTGATGGAGTCAAGTGGCAGAACAGCCTATGCTAAGCTTCCCCCATTAAACATTATATTATTTCTTTGTTGCAATAGAGACGTTTATTATTATTATTAAACGCCAGCGACCCGAGTATACATCCCTGAGGTACGGTCGTGAGCAAAAAAAATAGGACAAGTCTTATAACGGTATTTTGCTAAAATCTAGTTGGGTACATCTAACTCTAATTTTTGTGACATTGTCAGTTAGTTGTTATAATTTATTGCAAGTGTGCAAAAAACTAATAGCTCTGGAGTTATTGCTAAAGCAGAAGATGGATGGTCAATGAGACAAATTGCACTGCGTTATAATATTGACAAAAATTCGGTGTGTAACATTTTAACAAAGTAGAGAATAAACGGTACGATTAGTAGAAATTCTGGATTAAGGCGACGAGGATATCAACTCAACGACAAGATTTGCAATTGGTAAATGCTTTAATAGAAAATCTATTGTACTCAGTTATTCGGGCTGCTGAAGAAACTAATTTTCCTGGATCGAGTAGTACTGGTCGCCGGCGAGTAAGAGAATCGGAGCTACGCTGTCATGTAGCAGCACAGAAATACTTACTTAAAGCTGAACATAAAGAAGCTCGAGTAGGATTTGCGCTTGAATTTTTAGCACATGATGTAAATCTTTGGAACAATGTAATCTTAACAGACGAAAAAATTTACCAGTCAACACACAGCGGTCGTATTCGTGTTTACCGCCCTCCGAATACTCGATTAGATGAGAAATATATATCTAACAATGATAAAAGTGGTAGATTTTCCGTGATTATGTGGGCTTGGATATCGGCACGTGGTTCTGGTGTTTTGTGGCATATTGAGGAACGATTTAATATTGAAACGTATATTAGGATTTTAGACAATATTATGCTCCCTTCTACTTCACAATTATTTCCCAATAATGAGTTCATATTTCAACAACAAACAAATTTCCGTTCGTACTGCTCATACCGTAGCTAACTGGTTTCAAGATAACAACATCAATGTTCTTAACTGGCCCAATCATAGTCCAGATTTTAACCCTGTGGAAGAAGTATGGGGACTACTCGTAAGAAGTATCCATAAACGAAATGTGAGACCACGGAATGCCGAAGAATTACTGGAAATAGAAAATAATGCATAGGAAAATATTATTATTAATGATTATTGTAGAAGGTTATTTAATTCTATGCCAAACAGACCTATAGAAGTTATAAATAGAAATGGCGCAATAACGAAATATTAATAGTTAGTTTCTTGTTAAGTAGGATATCCTTTGTCCTTTGATCCAGGATTTCTACTAATCGTACCGTTTATTCTCCACTTTCTTAAAATGTTACACACCAAATTTCTGTTAATGTTATAACGCAGTGCAATTTATCTCATTAACCATCCATCATTTACTATAGCAATAACTACAGCATTTTTTATTTCGGCTATTCATTACATATTCAAATAGAGACAGATTTACATTAGAAAAAAAAGTCGTCCTATTTTTTTCTGCTTATGACAGTACGTATGACAGAATTAGTTGACTTGCTGTTCGATATCTAGAACTTCGTAAGGAGCAACGACTAACATCTTATTCAGTATCTTCGTAAGTTTTTCAGCCAATGTGAGAGACAGTTGAAGGTCCTGGACAAGTTATATAATATTATCCCCCTTCAAGGTCAGATATTATGTCACTCACTGCAGCTGGAATGAAACACAAATCTTTAACTTATTCTTCTCATATTTATCGGATTTATTCCTGCTTAGCTTTAAAGTTAGCTTGATAGTTAAGCAAAAATCTATTATAAGTTCGAAAGATCTTTTCCTTAAAATAAATACTTCTTCGGCTATTTGTCATCTTATAATTCAATGCTCATCGTGGAAATTAGCCGAGAAAGTAGTTGTTTTAAAAGATATATTGTACACATTGTTAACCATAACTGTTTTATAGGAGCAAGTGTTTTCTTTTAGCGCGGGCAATATGTTTTCGTTGTTCAAACAACTTATTAATAAAACTAAACATCCATACTATGAACTTAGCCTGGCAGGGGCTGAAAGTTTTCTAACCAAAAAAGGCAACTTTATTTCCTAGTATATTATTTATTTTAATTATTTTTAATTAATATCACAGAGCTTACAGCCAATCGACGCCGATGTGTATGGTTCTACCATACCATGATTTGGTTTTGTATTTTTATAAAATAAATAATAATTAATAATTAACGAAGAATCTAAATAAACGATTTGTAATGTATGTACATATTATTAAGAGAGAAATTAATGATATATAATTGACCACTTATCCTGTTTTTAATAGATTATTCTGCGAAACATCCCGACAAATCATTATGGGTAAGTGAAAAGAAGCCTCAGATCACACAACTTCGACTAAAGAGAAACCATTCTAATTTTCTTCAATAAATCATACGCAACAAATATTACGCATAAATTAAGTAGCTGTAAATGTAGGTACTTTCAGATTTACTATTTTGGTCCTTTCTTCAATAAGTAATTCAAATCAAAGGTATTTGGCGATTTTACCATTATGAAAGTTTCAAGTGTTATGAATTAGAAAAAACTAATGATTAATTTATGATCGACAATAGCATAAGTAGAAAGGAAAAGGAGTAGGCGATTAAGACTTTTTCATATTTATTTAGAACCTGTGGCCAAGTTTCTAATCCACAAAACATTGTTTCTCGCATCTGAACAGTTAGTAGAACGAGTATATTTTATAGGAATTATATAACGTTGTCCGGAAATGGAGACCAAATTCTTGATAAACTAAAGACTGCGTGATGCACACATACAGGGTGTCCTACGACGAACTGCGTCGATCGATATCTCGAAAAGTAGACATTGGAAAATTTTGAAAATGTATTAGTAAATTAATGTCGATGGAGGCAACTCAGCTAAAATATTTTTAAGATGGTGGCACTTCTGGTTATACCAGAAGAAGATGCCAACTTGTTTATTTTAAATGGGACACCCTATATATTATTACATTTTTGGGTTGTACTGTCGTGAGCAGAAAAAAATAAGACAATTTTTTTTCTTCTAATGTAAATCTGTCTCTATTTGAATATGTAATGAGTAGCCGAAATAAAACAGATATCACTTTTAATTTATTTTTTATTTTAATGCTGTAGTTATTGCTATAGTAAATGATGGATGGTTAATGAGACAAATTGCGCTGTGTTATAACATTAACAAAAATTTGGTGTGTAACATTTTAATAAAGTGGAGAATAAACGGTACCATTAGTCCTGGATCAAAGGACAAAGGATATCCTGCTTAACAAGAAACTAACTATTAATATTTCGTTATTGCACCATTTCAATTTATAACTTTTATAAGTCTGTTTGGCATAGAATTAAATAACCTTATACAATAAGCATTAGTAATAATATTTTCCCATGCATTATTTAATATATCCAGTAATTCTTCGGCATTCCGTGGTCTCACATTTCGTTTTCGGATACTTCTTACGAGTAGTCCCCATACTTCTTCCACAAGGTTAAGATCTGGACTATGACTGGGCCAATTAAGAACATTGATGTTGTTATCTTGAAGCCAGTTAGCTACGGTATGAGCAGTACGAACGGAACAACTGTCTTGTTGAAATATGAACTCATTATTAGGAAATAATTGTGATGCAGAAGGGAGCATAATATTGTCTAAAATCCTAATATACGTTTCACTATTAAATCGTTCCTCAATATGCCACAAAACACCAGAACCACGTGCCGATATCCAAGCCCACATATTCACGGAAAATCTACCACTGTTATCATTGTTAGATATATATTTCTCATCGAATCGAGTATTCGGAGGGTGGTAAACACGAATACGACCGCTGTGTGTTGGCTGGAAAGTTTTTTCGTCTGTACAGATTAGGTACATTGTTCCAAAAATTTACATCATGTGCTAAAAATTCAAGCGCAAATCCTACTCGAGCTTCTTTATGTTCAGCTTTAAGTAAGTATTTCTGTGCTGCAGCATGATAACGTAGCTCCGATTCTCTTACTCGCCGGCGACCAGTACTAATCGATCCAGGAAAATTCATTTCTTCAGCAGCCTGAATAACTGAGTAAAATGGATTTTCTACTAAAGCATTTACCAATTGCAAATCTTGTTGTTGAGTTGATATCCTTCTTCTCTCTGATCCAGGATTTCTACTAATCGTACCGTTTATTCTCCACTTTTTTAAAATGTTACACACCGAATTTTTTTCAATATTATAATAATTATACAAATAAATTGCTCAACATAATTCACTCTAGCGGAAATAAACAAATTGTAAAAAAACCAACGAGAACAACAAGTTTATCGTCAACTTTAATTGATTGTATCATTACAAATATCCATTACCTAGTCGAATTGCCAAGAAAATATCCACAAATAACGGACCACGAAATAATAGGTACCAAGATCAGGTCAGAGAAAGTAGAGGAGGAAAATAGTATTTTTAGAAGAAATTTATGTAAAGAAAATATTGAAAAAATCAAGGAGGAACTAATATTTAAAGAATGGAATTATAATTTAACAGATGTAGACATACTGTATAAAAACATTCATGATAATATTATGAGTAGTTTAAACAAAATTGCACCGGAGGAAAGAATTGTTGTAAGAAATAAAAATAAATGGATGGACAAAGAAATACAAAAAATGCAAAACAGCGAGATAAGGCATATAAGAAGGCTAAATTCACAAATAATGACAATGACTGGAAAACTTACAGGGAAAATCGAAATAGCGTTGTCTCGATAATCCGGAAGAAAAGAAAAGAATACTATGAAAAAAATATAGATCGTTGTAAAAATGATAGCAAGCAAATGTGGAAAACTTTGAAGGAAATAGTAAGTACAAAGAGTAAAACGGGTGATATAAATTCAATAGAGTTTGAGGACGATGCAGGATCTGTAGAAAATAAGTTTAACAATTTTTTTGCTCATAGTATAACTGACATAGCTAATTCCATACCATATGTACAAACAAACTATGAAGATACAATTATAATGGCTCCTTCCGAAATTTCAAATTTTCAAACGATTTCATTGAACAAATTAAAAAAGGTAATTTTCAATCTAAGTAACAAATCTAGTGGTGATAATAACATTACAGTAAGGGCGATGAAAGATTTCTTTGATGTAATTGGCTATCCACTATTGCATTTAATTAATACATCCTTAACAACCGGAAAAATGCCAACTGAATTAAAATGTAGCCTTATAGTGCCAGTCCCAAAAGTAAGTGGTCCAAAAAAACCTGAGCATTGTAGACCGATAAATATATTGCCAGTCATCGACAAAATCATAGAAATTTTGGTATACGAACAATTATATGCGTACTTTAATAAAAATAATATACTATACAGTGGACAATCTGGATTTCGTCATAAGCATTCCTGTGAAACATCAATACAGCTTGTGTGTTCAAAATGGAGACGTGATATAGATCAAGGTAATATCGTGCTTAGTGTGTTTGTTGATTTGCAACTAGCCTTTGAGACTGTTGACAGAAAAGCGCTGATAAAAAAATGTGCAATGTATGGAGTCAAAAATAAAGTTCTGGCTTGGCTGGAAAATTATTTAACAGACAGGTACCATAGAACAAAGTGTAACGGGGCTTTATCTGAAAAAGTGAAGAGTGACTACGGTGTTCCCCAAGGTAGTGTGTTGGGCCCTTTGTTATTTATTATTTATATGAATGATATTTGCAGTGCACTGAGAAACTCTTTTGTAAACCTTTTCGCAGATGATACGCTTATCTCAGTTTCTGGTGAAAATTTTATAGAAGTTGTAAACATCATGAACCAAGAAATGCAATATTTGTACTTATGGTTATGTAGTAATAAATTAAAGTTAAACGCAGCAAAAACTAAAGGTATGGTACTGGGCACCAAAAGAAACTGTCAATCGTTTATAAATCAGAATTTATCTGTATTTATAAATAATATAAAAGTAGATTACGTGGATGAAATAAAATATTTAGGTGTTGTTTTGGATCAGCAGTTAAATTTTACTAAACACGTAGAATACTTATGTAAAAAAATAGGTAAAAAAGTTGGATATTTTCGAAGAGTTTCTGATAACCTCTCCGACTGGTGTAAATTAGCGGTGTACAATACTATCATCTTTCCACATTTCAACTATTGTATGTCATTATTAATTTCTTGTAAAAAGGCTGATAAATACAAGTTACAACTATTACAAAATAAAGCTATGAGGATAATACTGAATTGTAATATGCATGTACCAGTAAAAGATATGCTGAATTCCTTAAAATGGTTAAATGTCGATCAAATAATTGAACAATCAACTGTGATCTTAGTATACAAAACAGCAAATAACTTGACTCCACAGTACCTACAGACATTTTTGATAAAGAGATCAAGTTTGCATGCATATGGTACCAGAAACTGTGATAATTACCACATAGAAAGAAGTAAATCAAATATTCTCAAAAAATCACTATTTAATGATGGCCTTAGACTTTTTAATGAATTGCCAAACGAAATTAAACAATCAAAAAATGTCCAAACTTTAAAACATAAGACAAAAGCTTTGTATTTAGGCATCTAATGTATTATACTCTATTTGTCTATATCATGAAATGTACTTTTGCCACTGTGCTTTGTAGTTATAAAGTTATACAATAAGATTAATAATGTAATTTTGTAAAAAAAAATTTGTAAACTAGCAATATGCTAAATAAATTAAATTATTATTATTATTATTATTATTATAACGCAGTGCAATTTGTCTCATTGACCGTCCATCTTCTGCTTTAGCAATAAACTCCAGATTTAATAAATCGCTTATATGAGGCATATTAGTTTTTTGCACACTTGCAACAAATTATGACAACTAACTGACAATGTCACAAAAATTAAAGCTAGATGTACACAACTAGATTTTAGCAAAATACCGTTATAGGACTTGTCCTATTTTTTTTTTTTGCTCACGACCGTACTTCTGTCCTATTATGTTTGTACGGCATTCTCTTTTTAACAGTCACACATATAAATACAGTCCAAATAAACGTAAGCCGTACAGGATCGTTTGAAAAAATGCAACCCCGGTGGGTTACGATTTTCACTTTTCCGCGGCTTTCCCATGTCCCACCTAAAATGCACGGCATAAGGCTTAAAGTGATTTATTTCTGTAGGACTGCAAAAATTATATCCTTTCAAGCGGTATCATATGACCTCCTAAAAATTTATCATGGGCTTGTGGTCTATAATATTTCAAACTGACATGATCCTTTAAGCATTCTTCTCTGCCGTAGAGTCGTCAGTCATCAATATCCCAATGTTTTTATTTTGAAGTAAGAAGAAAAGCGATAAAACGCCTAAAAATACTATTAAAAAAATGAGAGCAGCAAGTTTGTAACTCGCTTATCTCAAAATTGCACCGCACTGATCCAATTAGCAAATAACACCTGATCATAGTGTCAATCAAAACTTCAGTATGTCATCAATAAATCATTAAACATCTCTAACTTTACAAAATTTCTCATAGACATTACAAATCATCATGTTCATCAATGACTGTATGAAGCAAGAGGCTGTGAAGGAGTGTGTGGAACAATACCTGCTAGAACTGGTTCAAATAAAAATCAATATCGAAAAAGAAAGCGGAATTGTGCCCACATCAAAATTGTGGACTAAAGAAAAATTTAAATTTATTAAAAAATGTGGTAACAAAGTATTTGGCACACCCCTTAAAAAACTGAAAACAGAAAACCTACGATTACCAACAGGTCAAAATATTTCAGTTCCCAAGTTTGTTCATGACTTGTGCAAATGTATATTAAAAAATGTGACAACTAAGGGCATTTTTCGAAAACCTGGAACTCAGTGGAAACAACAAGCAGCAAAAGCGAGAATAGACAATGGAGGAGAACTAAAAGATGACCATGAATTAGATGTCATAGACGCAGCGGCGCTATTAAAGCTTTTTTTAAGAGAATTGCCTGAACCGTTAGTTCCAGAATATTACTACAACATGTTTCTAACCTGTTGGGCTCTTGAAAACAAAGAAGAATGTCTTCTATTGGCCTGTCTGTTACTTCCCGCGCCAAATTTCAATTTATTGACTTATTTAATGAACTTTTTTAATAAGGTTGCTAGCTTTTGTTGCCAAAATAAAATGGATTCTTATAACATTGCCGTGTGTACAACTCCTGACATTTATCCAACGTGTAAGATTTCAGATAAAAAAGTATTAATCCACACTATTGAAATGACAATATTTTTAATAGAAAAAGCTGATGAGATAGGGGTTATTACGAACCCATTACAACTTAAATTAGAATGTAGTAAAAAACTTGCACAGAAAAAATCCAAATCATTACCTCCTCTCTTATGCTATATTAAACGTCTTTGGAACTGTTAACTTCAAACTTCTACCATACTGACAACCCGAAATTACAACATCAATAAAATACTATTTATCTACATTGAGATTGTCAACTCTACTATTATTTTTACAAAATTAGTAAGTTGTATGTAAGGACACTGAATGTGTGTATATTGTCCATGGAATTTTATGGTTTCAGATTCCATAGTTTAGGGAAACATGAGCTTTAGTCTATAATATAATCAATTTCCTCTCGATGTTAAAAAGTAAAAGAAGATACAGAGGGTCCTGCTTATAATGCACACCACGCTCAGAAAAATAAACCAAATAATTGAGAGGGTTTCTTTTGTTCTGTCAAAATACATGGTAAGTAGCTCACCAAATGAGACCTTGTTTTGAAAAAATAATTTTTTTGCGAATATCTCAAGAACTATTGGAACTAAAGAAAAAGTCAACACGCCGAAAATAAAGCTTAAAGAAGCACATTCGATATAATTGTAAATAATTTCTTCATTTCTGTTATAGATAGACGGTAACAGAAAAAGGAAGAGCGTTTGTTCCTGATTTTGTTGGTAAGAAAAATAATGTAAACCCCTATTATATCTCACCCTCTGTTTAAAATTTATTTCAAGGGCTTCAGGCTTTTTACTTTACTGTATCTATGTGTGTTTCAAATTTGAAATCTTTAGCTCACCAAGAAGTTGATTTAATTTTTAGACAAAGTTATACTTAAATCAGAACTATACTGACAAAAAGTGCACGCGATTACTAAGTATTCAGAAAGAGTGCTTGAAATTCACGAGCACTAAGCACTTTTTAAAAATAGAACTTCAATAAAATTAAGTGTTACATAAAAAAATCTGCCTATGATGGCAATATACGAAGAGGGTGTTACAATTTGTTGAATGTATTATTATCTTTTATGTTAGCAAACATGCCAATACAAATATAATACATTAAGCTGTTCGCTGAAAAACTTTTTAATTTTTCGTGATCCCCACATTTAAGCTTTTAAATCTTTTCTTGTACTAAAAGAATTTGAGAGTAAAAATAATGAAAATAGTGAAATATTTTAAAAAAAAAGTTTTAATAATGGTAGTTAACCAGTGCAGGTTAATAGCCCAATAAAATGGGAAAATTTGGATGATAGAATTCAGCGGGCCAAAAATTTAGGAATGAGCTTATTTTGTGGTACTTTTTAACATATTAAAAGTCCCCACCCGTAGATGCCCCCCGGGGTGGGGGGTACTAGGTAAAAAAAATCGATTTTTCGCAAAGAACCCGGAAAGTATCAATTTTACTGTAAAATATGTACACGTGAAAATTATAGGTAATAAAAATCCGCACAATTTTCGTTTTTTTTTAAACTTCGTACGACTTATTGGAAAAAATCGCTAAAATCCCAAAAATGGTCGTTCGGATCGTAAAATGTTTCAAATGAAAGTTGTAGAGAATTCGATTACGAACAATTACCTTTTATTTTTCATTTCCATTCGATCAATATTGGCAGAGATATGAATTTTTAAACATCTTTATAGCGCGCTATCAGAACACTTGTTTCATGATAAAATCGATAAAAACTCGAAAACGATAGATCGTACGAATATAGTGTATCTAATGAAAGTAAGAGAATCAAATTTTGAATATGTTGGTGTATGTACAAAATCGTTTTGATAACGAGTCAATGGAGATAAAATGGAAAAACATGAAAAATTGTCATTTTCAAGTGCATTTTGACAAATAGCTATTTTTTGATTGGCTTTAGGCAATAATGACACTAAAGGATTTTTGAAGAGAATTAAATTGTCTGTAAAATGAGCTCCAAGTGACCTTCACGAGTTACAGCTGTTTGAAGCTATGAGCAAACATTTATTTCTTTATAAATTAAGATTTTCCTGCAAGAACTGTGCATTACAATTTTTTTAAAATTACAATTTTTCATGTTTTCCCCTTTTATCTTCATTCACTCGTTATCAAAACGATTTTGTACATACCCCAATATATTATTTGATTCTCTTTAGTCTTTAACTTTCATTAGATACACTATATGCGTACGATCTATCGTTTTCGAGTTTTTATCGATTTTATCATGAAACAAGTATTCTGATAGCGCGCTATAAAGATGTTTAAAATTTCATATCTCTGCCAATATTGACCGAATGGAATTGAAATATAAAAGGAAATTGTTCGTAATCGAATTCTTTACAACTTTCATTTGAAACATTTTGCGAACCGAACGACCATTTTTGAGATTTTAGTGATGAAACGCGTCGCAAAACTGTCAAAATTTCAAAAAATCTATCTCGGCTCCAATAGGCCGTACGAAGTTTTAAAAAAAACCAAATTGTGCGGATTACCTACAATTTTCACGTGTACAGATTTTACACGTAGGTACATATTTTGCGAAAAACCGATTTTTTTAACCTATTTTCTCCCCCTCCCTCCCCTCCGCCAGCGTCTACGGATGGGGACTTTTAATATGTTAAAAAATACCATAAAATAAGCCCGTGTCCGAAATTTCAACCCGTTCTGAATTATTTCATCCAAATCGACAAATTTCGTCTCATTTTATTGGGCTATAAGCTGATGATATCTCATCGAGAGACCCTTCATAAGACTAGAGTCCCTATAAAGTAGTCTGGCCATAAGAGGTCGAGGCGCTGATTGGTCCGTATGAAAAGTGGATAATGGCGGCGCCAATAGGATAACATTGTAAACTCACTGATGCACACGCGCACACTGAAATCATCGCCGCCATTATGTATCCACTTGGGTTGAGTGGGGACCGAGTGACTAGCCTCTACTTGCAGGGACTCTACATAAGACTGGGTTTGCATGCACAATAAATCGTGAGTAAAGTAAATTTGTAAGTATAACCGAATTACATCGTCCTGTCAATAACACAGAAGCCACACTAGTCTAGGTGGCGTACAGCACCGTATGAACTGTAATCGCGACGCGATTTTATGTTTATATGTACCAGTTACAAACAAAACCTCGGTGACACACAGAACATCTTGAAGTATTGTGGGTTGCGTGTATTTAGTTGGCATAAAAGACTAAATATTAGTAAATCACCGAATTTAGCTATCCAGGAACATATAAGTGCTGTAGTATAATTTGATATAAGTATAGTTTGAATAATAAGTACGTAGGTATTTAGAACACCAGGAAATGTACAGACTTTATTCATGTCTGTATGTAATACTTAAATGTTTAAGTTATTTAATAAAGAGGAACCTGTACTACAATGAAAAATAAAAAAAATACTTTTTAGCATTTGCCATCTCAAAAACAATGTTTTAGTATTTTGTGATTAATAAGAGTGCTATTTTAATTATCATTTTCGAGGACTAAAGCGTAGAAAGTTGGTTCTGTCCCTCAAGGAGTAAAAGAGATCTGTATACTTTACTTCTTCAAAATTGAAAGTTTTTGCCCTGTAGAAGGGCAAGGGAAAGCGTTAGGGACTCTGGGTCGAGCTCATTTTCAGCAGCCGTGCAGCGAGATGCCGGGGGAGGAGCCTAGCGCTTCCACTTCTCTCCCTTCTCTCTCACAAATACTCCGCTCGTCCGTTTGATTTGATTTCATAACGACAATAAATTGGTTATTTCGCAACCATTTGTTTATTTATGGCGAAAATTGAAAATACACGAGCGAAACTCAAAGTAGGTACAATAGTACACAATGCCACGTTTGCTGCGCGATTTGCGGAAAAAATTGCGGAAGTTACAGCAGTTTTAATTTCATTTAGGTTTACCCTTCCCCTTCCCCCTAATCAACCTAGCGGCTTGAAGTCTCGAAAGCCTCTGTTCTAAACACTTTAGGTAATAAACACTTTTATGTAGAATTTTACTGGGAACATTTTTTGTAAGTATAATTTTTTTTGTAGGACAAACGGTTTTCCAGAAAAATGCAAAAAACTACCGAATTGCACTTTAGGGGTGGCTTTTAGGGATGAAGCTCCCACTTATCACTTGGCAACTCTTTGTGTTTTGAAAGCACATCAAGTCTAATCTCCAAGTGGCAAAACTTTATAATTTTGTTTCTGTTCATGCTAATAATGAATGGCTTATATGCATAGTTAAATAAACTAATAAAGTAAGGTTATGACGTGTCGTTTACTTTTCCTCCAAGCAGTGACCTTGACAATTGTGACGTCACGCGTATATGCTTTATTGAGTCTGCATTGAAAAGAAGCAATAAAAATTCTGTAATCACTGTATATTTGTAGGTAAAAACTAAATTCTTAAGACTATTCGTACGTAGTAAATAGAATTAAAGATCAGAGAAGCTTGAATAATCAATTTTATGATATTTAAACCGCAATATATAATCTGGATCAGATTTAGCTTTCACAAACCTGCTGAACATTATGTTAAATGATGGCCTGGTATCATCTGCAGTATTAAGTTACAGTTTGTTCAACAATATACTTAATATTGAAAGGAGGAAATCTAAGCAAAACTCGTTAAGTGTTTTAACTTAACGAACAAGAATTATAATGAAACTGAATTTCAAAACTATGTCAGGCAGATGTTACTAACCACCCTTTGGTAGCGCTGATATGCAATCGAAATGCCCTACCACTAACTGTTCTCCACAACCGAAACCCAAAACATGAGTTAACCGATTACGACGCCGACCTAACCGTCCTAACCTAAAAAGTTACACGCGATCATCACAACAAATTCACAATCACGTAAAAATATCCAATAATGGCTTTCGTTGAACTAGGTTTTTTAGAAAAGTGTGAGCCTTGGCAAGTAGAGAGCCGCCTATTTCCTAGCAAAGTCGGTGGGAAGCCAGCGTGGTTAGATCTTGAAAATTTACCAAATTCTGAAGAATTACAATGTAAAAAATGTCAACAAACAATGAAATTTTTGTGTCAAATTTACGCACCTTACGAAGAAGATGTAGAAAATTATGTCAACAATTTCCATCGCACACTTTTTGTTTTTATTTGCAAAAATTTAGATTGTTGTCAGAGAAATAGCAATGAAAACCTGAAAGTTCTGCGAAGTTCGCTGCAAAGAGACAACAAATTTTATTCTTATGATCCTCCCGAAGATGAGCCGGACTCTGAGTTTTCCTTAAGCAAATGGGTTACGTTATGCAACGTATGTGGTTGTTTATCATCAAAACAGTGTAGCAAATGTAAAAACGTTCATTATTGTAGTAGGGGGCATCAAATTATTGACTGGAAGGAAGGACACAAAAGAGAATGTGGTTCAAATACCTCATCTAATAAGAGACATTCAATGATGCTTTTCCCTGAGTGGGAAATAATTACAGAACCAGAAGAAACTGATATTAATATAACAAATGAAGACGAGGAATTAGAAAAATTTAACCGACTGCAAAGAGCAGGTAGAACTGGCACATTGAGCCATGTAGCTGAATCTGATTTAGATGCACATGCTACAGGAAAAAATGACAAAGTTTTCATTAAGTTTCAAAAAAAAATTAACAATAATCCTGATCAAGTCATTCGATACCACAGAGGTGGCGTGCCTCTATGGATTGCCAGAGAACCAGTACCTAGTAACATTCCGGATTGTGAGTATTGTGGAAGTCAACGAAGATTTGAATTTCAAATTATGCCGCAGTTATTATCGATTCTGAAAGAAAATGATCTGGACTGGGGGGTTATTGCTGTTTATACTTGTGTAAATAGTTGTGTAGGTAATACTAGCTATAAGGAAGAATTTGTGTTTAAGCAAGATGTTGAATTAAAAAATATTTAGAACCTACATGTTATTTATTATTTTTTCCTTCCCAAATTGAACTAGGTATTGCCATTTTGTTATATTTTGGTATTCGTTTGCCTTTTGTATGAGATGGATATATATATATATAAATATAGTCGGGTGTATATTTACTGGGCAGTCAAAAAATGTAACAAAAACTTTACGAGCTAATTAATAACGCCAGTGAACCATTCGGCATGGTCTTATCAAACAAGCTAACGTACAACAAAAACCTAAAGATAAGTGATTCAATTTAAAGGCAAGATAGCACAGAAAGTAACGGTATTTTAATGAGGTTGTAAAGTTTAATTTATATCTTAATGATCATTCAATAATTAACTCAAAAGTTTTTCTTGGGTAAATGGATGGATATATATTTATTACCTATTAAAAGAGTAGGTGTAAGTACCATTAAAGTATTAAAAAGTATTTGCAATTTTTTATCGTCCTGACTTTCTGGACTTTCTGTTTTTAAAAATTAGATAGGTACATTTCCGTATTTCAACACTTATTTTTTATTATTATTAGACATGGAAATTGTGTCACGTAGTTTTCAGTGAATACAGTTTAATTCATATATCTATTTTTTGAAAAGCTTTTTGTAATAAAAATGTATGTATCTGTCTATATACCTATCAAAATATATACTTACACAGATTCAATGTTACCTATATTTATCACGTCAGATTTGTGGAGATAGAATATAAAAAACTGGTCAAAGGTACCCACTTATGATTACAATGTAAAAAACAAAATATAAAAATAAACTTTTTGTCAAAATTACTGTTAACACATTTCATTTTCAATCGTCCTCAAGAAATAATTTATTTTAGTGATTTAACAAACACAGTTACATAATTAGTAGTTTTTAAGTAATAAAAAAATACACAAGTTATTCAATTTTGCGCGCCTTTTTTTGAAAGAATGGTATCTTCCAATTTATTTGTTTCCGGTTTCTAAGTACGCACGCGTGTTGGTAGCTTCTTCTGTGTGACAGAAAAAGCAAAAGGTCACCTAATTTTTTTCTTGGGTAAGTTGTCATTTTTGTTTAAAAAAGCTCTTAATTTTTTTGCATAATATAGTTTTTTTTACAAGATACTCCATTGAGCCATTTTAGTGTACAACACTTTCAATCATATTTAATAAAAAATATAGACTTACTCAGTATGCCCGCAGAAAATTATTATTGGTAAAAAAATATTTTTACTCTATATATGATTTATAGATTTTGAGGCTTTTGTTAATTTCATGTAGAAATATTGAGATAGAAATGCGAAATGCGCTCAATTACTGTATTTTTAACATAACCTCACTCTTTTTTGACTGCATATATCTGATTTTCTCATATTTTTCAGCCCAGACAATTTTTTCAAAAAAATGACCGATTTGGAGTCACCGAAAAAGAATAATGACTGTTATTTTTACTATTACTCTACTTGTGCCAAGGTAGTGCTAGAAAAATAGTCACCATATGTTTTACTAATGACATGTTATTTTTAAGGGCGACAACTGCACCTTCAGGCATGAACCTTCTGCATTAGGGTGTGAAACTATGTGTTCGTTTTGGAAAGAGGGTAAATGTCTTAATGTACACTGCAACTTCCGGCATATGGAACTTAGGAAAAATCGTAAAGTAATACCTTGTTATTGGGAATCTCAACCTGTCGGATGTTTAAAAGCACATTGCCCATTTTTGCACCAAAATCCACGACCCTCTGATGAATTGTCTCCTGAGAAATCGAATATATCTGCAGGTAACTAGCTAATGCGAAGATCACTCGCTCTCTGACTGTTTTCTTCTTTAAAGTGTAATGACAGAATATAGTTTATTTTTATATTTCGCAATAGAAGATACAGCTGCGATACTTGAACTTGGAAGGTATTTCTTAATTATGTAATTCTAATAATTCTAATTATATTACAAATAGGCATGCTGAACTTGGGTGAATACCACGGTGCAGTATATTAGGTGGTCCGACACACGGCACTTGCCATGTTAATCGCCGGCTTCATAAATGCTTGGTTTCTATTTAATTCAGAAGATGGCGCCCGGAATATACCCCTGCAATTACCCAAGGATAGTATACAATTACCTAGGCATAGATAGACGGATTTCCTTTGATGCATGTAGTGTTGCATATATACACAACTAAACGGCAAAACTAAGACAAAAAGAACGAACTAAAAGGCTCTTTAAACATAAATAAAACAAATCTACAGAGCATTATCTATTGTATATATGTAAACTGTATTTCTAATATTTCTGTGCGTAAGTAACGACGAGACTTTATTTGTCCTGCCGTCTATTGCATTACACACAACTAAACACTTACAAAGCCATTCGCACGGGTCTTGTCGCATCACCTAATATACTACACCGTGGTGAATACTGAGACAGTAAAGGTTTTTTAACTCTTTATCCAAAATAATGGACTAAAATGAATAGCTCTAATTAATACATTGAACCCAGTGTATGGTGAAGTATATCAACAGGTTATACTTTGTTCAAATGTGCTTTTAGAGGGCGGAATATTAAACATAATATTTTTAGTCGCAAACTCCTCTATACAATCCTTATTTTACTATAAGGAACGTAACCCGACTGCAACCAACAGCTACTCTCGGGGCTATGTGCCCCGCCGAGCGCTGAATTACAAGTCTGGTGCGTTAAGTGTAATAATTGCATATTACCATCAAAACGCTAATGCTTCGATTGCAACAAACACCAGCCAAAAGACTGATCCTACTTAAAGGAGCTCTCTTGCCAGCCGTCACACACCACTTGCAGACTGCAGTTTCGAGTTGTTGGCTCTCGTCAGTGCAACGTAAGCATGCGACGGCCGGCACGAGGATCCTTTGACTATTTGGTACATCCCGGTATTTTTACAATAGCGACATGTAAAATAGTCAGCAGGTGCCATGTAGCGGTCCAGTGTCTGTTGCAATCGAAAAATAAATAGCTTGACTGGGTTTAGCATAGTTCAAATGTGCTTAACGCGCCAGACTTTGTTACATGGCCTATGTCCATTTAACAGTTTTATTTAAAAACTAGTGTTTTGTGGATAGTTAGCACGACCTGTATATTTTTTGGATTCAGTTCTTGCAGGTAAAACTGTTTTCAACTAACAGAATTTTACATGTATAACTGCTAAACCATGTCACACTGTTTTATGTACTTAATTTTATATCGTAGGAACTTAGTCCTGTTTTTCTATTAACACTATTATGTATCTCATATCCGTTGTAATACAGCATTATTATCCCAGGAAACAATTTGTCTACAAAATTTAGTTACATCAGATATCTATTTTTCAATTTTTATATTTTTGTTTACTATGGAGTACATATGGTTATTTTCCTTACCTTCTCTCATTCTATATATAGTAAATCCTATAACATGTAATATGTTACTGATTTATCACTAATATCAATACGTTTTACTACTTATTTACATCTGTTAATATTTGTTGTTATGTGTATAAAATAGAAATTGCAAAGGCAAATCAGCTGGCATGGAAAATAAACTATTATTATAGATTCCGTTTATCGATTATATGCCACTACTTTAGTTGAGTATGGGAATCTACAAGGCAAGTTGGTGCGCTTAAATTAACTACTGACAGATGGCCATACTTGTACGATTTCTATATTTTGATTGCTTTCAATTTAAATAGGGAATTAGATTTCTCACATTTTTTTGGTGGCGTTGTTTTCCAGTAAACAGGACAAAAAAGTTTACCTTATCAGTAAAACTCACCAGGAAGTCATTTGCTTGCAGCCTTTGTACTGATTCAAACATTAAAATTTTTAACTGTGGACTTCAGTAATTGATATTACAATTTTTATATCCCAGTTACAAAGTGTTGAACATACAGGTAATTTCATTTCATTATACTCATTAAAATATTTTAATTAATCTTCAAATTTTGCCTTTGATATAATTTCAATTATTTTTAAAATAAATTCAAAGTCAATTCTTCTTAATTTAATAAGTAGTTAAAATGCTATATGTACCACATGGTTTTAAAAATATTTTTCTCTTTCCTTTTAATTTTTTGGCAATTTATAGTCTAAGAAATCAGCTTACTAGTGCATAGCTAATAATACTAGTGCATAGCTAATAATACTAGTGCATAGCTAATAATACTCGTGCATAGCTAATAATAATTCGTGCATAGCTAATAATTACACGTGCATAGCTAATAATAATTCGTGCATAGCTAATAATTACTATTGCATAGCTAAAATTACTTTTGTACTGCTAATCAGCTTACTTTGGTATAGCTGAAATTAATTTCCTGCAGCTTTTGTATAGCTAGCTTAATGTTTCGTGCAGCTAATTCAAATATATTTTGTACAGCTAACTAGCTTATATTTGCATAGCTAACATTGCTTAAATTTTGCATAAATAACTTGCATAAACTTTGTATGTGCTTATATTTGGTTAAATTTCCTACAATTTTCACCCCATTCATTGAGAGACGTAAATTGCCAAGAAAAATTTAGAATTCTTGCAATAAGAGACAATTGTGGGCCTGGATTGCTGTCCCAGAACCAGTCACCTGAGCCATAAACCACCTAGGATACTGGTATCAATTTGTTTTTTTATATATATATATTTTTTTCACATTTCAATTTGTCTCAAACCGATTTGTCTAATTTTTTTGTAATATATTTTGTCATTCATTTTAAACTATCTTTTTATTTCTCTTACCAACAATTTCAGTCTGATCTATAGCAGACTGGTTATTCGAGAAAAAGAGACTATTTTGCTTATTTTACTATAGATGGTGCCCAATTTAACATCAATTTTTCTTTGTCTCCTTTTCTCGAAATAAACAGAAATCTGTCGCTTATGCTGTACATGTCAGAAAGGGTAAGTTTCTCCACTCTTACGAATGCTCTGGACCCACGGCTCTCTGCTCCGGCTTAAACCAGCTAGTCGTCCGCACATGTTGCCTCAATTCTTTCTCAAAAATAAATAATAAGAGAAAGGAGGTAACATAATTGGCGACCAACGTGTGGGGCCCGAAACAATATAATTGACGACGGCGTAGGGCTCAATTCAATAAACATATTTATATAATAAGAGTAGTAAGAGAGGTGAAACCCCAATTTTTGAATGTATTGCATATGAGACAAATTTTTAAATTTTTGGTAAGAAAATAATTTTTTCTTAAGTCGAGTCATATTTTTGCTTATATTTCATTTTGTCTAAAATTTTTTATTATATATTTTTGCATATATTTTTGCTTACAACAATTGAATTCTATGGTATACAGAAAATTTGCGTCCTTAAATATCAAATATTTTACAAGTCCAAAAATTTTCTTAAAATATTCTTTATTAGTGAAAGTGAAGTTGTGGAATTATACCTACCTGAAATATTATTTTGCTGCTTAAAGTGTTTAATTTGATTTATTTCTGGAAAGTTAAAGTTGAAACAACCTTTTTAGTATAGTTTTTTTGATAGATAAAATTGTTTGTGTTTTTTTATCTCTTGACATCAGATAAGACTACATTCATTTGCTATTTTAAACATACAATTTATTGCCAGTTGGGTTCTTAATAAAAACTTTTAATTTATTTCTTTAAATTTCTTGTTAACATGGAACTTCCATTTTGTGTAAGATATTTAACGGAATCTGAGGTAGATTATGAACTACGTATTCGAAATGTTAAGGCATCTAATAAAACTTTAGATACAAAACGGATGATATTAGACAATTTATTAAAAAAGCAAAAACGCGAATTTCAATCATTAAAAGATCCTAGCTTCGATGTTGAAACAGAAAAAACTGAAATCACCAACACTATCGCTGAACTACTTGCTTTAGTTCACGATTTTTCAGCATGCAAAGAGGACACATCCTATTTAATAATTTCAAATCGTTTAATATGCCTAACAAATCGAGTGCATAGATTCGTGGTTCCGGAAGAACCGACAGAGATAAATATTAACTTGCAGGAGTTTAAAGATGATGCTATCGCATCTTGCGAGGAAATTGATGCAAGGTTAGAAATTAAAATTATTCCTAAATTAGAAAATATTTCACCTATTAATTACCCAATTGACAAGAAATATGTCTCAGTTTATAAATGGGGAATTCAGTTTGACGGAAAGTCAAATTTAAAAGCTTTTCTCGAACGAGTCAAGGAACTTGCTTCCGCTAGGAATGTATCGGAACAACAATTATTTGAGTCTAGTATTGATTTATTTACTGACAAGGCTTTAATTGTTTATCGGTCAATCAGATCTATTGTATCCAATTGGCAAGAGCTTGAAGAACAGCTTAAAATCGCTTTTTTAGTATGCGATTATGATGAAAAATTGTTAGATGAGATAAAATCTCGTAGACAGGGACAGTCAGAGTCCATAAATATTTTTGTTGCTACAATGCAAAATTTATTTAATCGTTTAGATACTGTTTTAAGTGAAGAGGAGAAGTTAAAAATAATTAGACGTAACATTTTGCCTAAATATATTCATGCATTAGCTTTAACAGATATTAAAAATACAGCTGAACTATTAACTTTATGCAAGAAAATAGATTTGGCCACACAAATGAAAAATAATTATTATTCTCCAACTCCTAAAGCATGTGTCCTCGAAACTGACTTGGCATATGTAGAAAATCCTCCATCACCTAAAAATAAAAATAATTTCAATTCTAAAAGCAAAAGTAACAAAAATATTAGTCTAAATAATAATTCGAATCAAGAAAATGCTGTTCCGGGTACATCAAATAATAATAAATTTTCTATTTCTTGTTGGAATTGTCAAAAGAAAGGTCATAGCTTTCACGAGTGTAGACAAGCTCGAAATAGGTTTTGTTTCCGATGTGGAAAACCTAATTTTACTTCTAAGACTTGCCCAGTGTGCAATCCAAAAAACTAGAAAGGTTTTCTGCTGTTTTATCAGGCCCACGGCAGAAAAATAACCCTAGAGGCCGAGTAATTTTTAATTCTAAGTTTAAAAAGCATTCCAGAAATGACTCAAATAAACATATTTTCTCAAATTTCAAAGTTAAACCTAAAACTGACATTTTTGATTGGGAGAAGTGGAAAAGTACAGTTCGTAATTTTTATAAGAATAACTTTCCTGAAATTTTACCTCTTGCTGTAGAGAAACCTTTCGATAATCGTCCTTATATATCTATTTCTTTATATGACGAAGAAGTTATCGCTTTGTTAGATAGCGGAGCTAATTTAAGTTGTTTAGGTTCACTTGCTTTAAATCTTTTAAATAAACATAATATTAAAATTGATAAAAGTAAACGAAAAACGGTCACAACTGCAGATGGTAAAAGTCAAACCGTGATAGGTATTTGTCAACTTCCTGTTGTTATAGAAGGGATTTGCAAAATTATTAAAGTATCTGTAGTCCCGTCCTTAAAGTGTGGACTTATTTTTGGTAGTGAGTTTATAAAAATTTTTCGTTTATCAATCAATTATAGAAATAATGCATGGGACATTTACAGTGAACTGAGCAACTTGGATATTCTAGCGTTAACAGAGCACCCTAAATTAAATAATACTGCTGAAGAAGGACAAGTTGAATTGTCCAGAGAACAGCACGCTGAAATGGTAAGGACAGTTGATTTGTTTAAAACATTATCACCAGAGGATAAACTTGGTAGAACAAATTTAATTACTGCTCACATCGAAACAGGTGAAGCGAAGCCTTTTAAAAAGCGACAATTCCGGTTGTCTCCTTATATGCTTGCACATTTAAACAATGAACTAGATAGAATGCTTGAACTAGATGTTGTCGAGCCGTCCTACAGTCCCTGGAATTCTCCAGTTCTACTAGTTAAAAAAAGTAATGATGAGTTCAGGTTTTGCTTTGATGGTAGATCGCTTAACGAAGTCACTAAAAAGGACTCATATCCTTTACCTTTAGTAGATGATATATTAAAAATGCTCTCTAATGCCAAGTTTATCTCCTCAATTGATTTAAAAAGTGCCTTCTGGCAAATTCCTTTAGATGATGAAAGCAAAGAAAAAACTGCCTTTTCCATTCCAGGTCGTGGTCTTTTTCAGTTTAAAGTTTTACCTTTTGGCTTGGCCAACTCGGCGCAAGTAACTCAACGTTTAATGGACAGAATTTTCTCTCCTCGTTACAGTGATAAAATATTTGTTTATCTAGACGACATTATTATCACGTCTTCTACGTTCTCTGAACATATGACACTTCTTACCGAAGTTTATGAGCGTTTATCGAAAGCTAACCTCACAGTTAATTTCCAAAAATGTAATTTTGTTAGGAGTTCTCTCAAATATCTTGGTTATGTCGTTGACTCACAAGGTTTAAGAACATCCAGTGATAAAATTAAGGCTATGGTTGAGTACCCTCAACCAAAGACTTCAACTCAAGTACGACGTTTTATAGGTATGTGTAGTTGGTATCGTCGTTTTATACCACATTTTAGCGACTTAGTCAAACCTCTCAATGACTTATTGAAGGGGCGCGATAAGCGACAATCAATTTCTTGGAATGAAACAGCTGACAAAGCTTTTCATGAAATGAAACAAAAATTGGTATCTGCACCAATACTTGTAGCACCTGATTTTTCTTCAGAATTCACTATTCAATGCGATGCCAGTTCACTTGCTCTTGGCTCGGTGCTTACTCAAATACAGGGTGGAGAAGAAAAAGTCATTGCATATGCAAGTAGAAGCTTATCTCGAGCTGAACGTAACTATTCTGCCACAGAGTTAGAAATTTTAGCCGTAGTTTATTCTTTAGAAGCCTTTGCTGGATATGTACAGGGTGTACATTTTAAAGTTATTACTGATCACGCTTGCCTTAAATATTTGTATCGCTTGTCTAACCCCTCTGGTAGACTATGTCGATGGTCCATAAGACTTTCAATGTATGATTTTGAAGTGATTCATAGAAAGGGCAAATTACATGTTGTCCCTGATGCACTTTCTAGAGCTATACCTGATGCAGATATCAACCTGTTAGATATTTCACTCGATAATCTTGAACCTTGGTACATAAAAATGCGAGAGAACATCAATAAGAGGCCAGAAAAATATCCACAGTGGATGGTTAAAGATGGGTATATTTTTAAACATACGCAAAGGAAATTAATTTTAAAAACTAATATTTCTGACTGGAAATTAGTAGTTCCTCTTGACCAGCGACGTCAAGTAATTCAAGACAGCCATGATGTACCTACAAGTGCACACATGGGTTTTTATAAAACACTTAAAAAAGTCGCAGAAAGTTTTTATTGGCCTAAGATGCGTCAAGATATTTTAAAATATGTTCGTAAGTGTCATATTTGCGGACGAGAAAAACCTCCGAACGATCAAAAATGTGGTTTAATGGGTGCTGAAAAAAAAGCTACGTTTCCCTTTGAACTTGTTTGTTACGATACAAAAGGTCCTTTTCCGCGTAGTTCGAAAGGTAATCGATTTTTATTAGTTGCGGTAGATTATTTTACTAAGTACGTTATAATGAAGCCTGTACGGCGTGCAACGTCTCAAGCTATTGTTTCTTTCTTGGAATCAGTATTTTTAACATATGGTGTCCCAAGGACATTACTTTTAGACAATGCTTCAGCTCATAAAAGCAAAGAATTCGATAAGTTTGTAGCGAAATTTAGTATTCCTCAGGTATTTTTCAACCTATTCTACCACCCCCAAGTTAACCCAGTCGAGCGTGTAAACAGGACGATCGGTACAGCTATAAGGTGTTTCATTAAAGACTCACATAAAAAATGGGATTTACAAATTCCTGAAATTCAATTTGCCATCAATACAGCTGTACACGAGGTTACTGGTTTCACGCCAGCATTTCTTAATTTTGGTAGAAAGCTACCTATTCGAGGCAGTTATGGTGATAAAGATTCCGACATAACTTTACCAGATCTTGATAATAATCGCAAACTTTTTGCCAATGAGCTGGACAAATTGCCAGAAATTTATAAATTGGTCCAAGAAAGACTTAACAAAGCTTACCAAAGAAGTAGTAACTACTATAACTTAAGACGAAAAGATCGCGTTTTTCAAATTGGTGACATAGTCTGGAGGCGCAACTTTGTGAAAAGCGATAAAGAAAATGATTTTTCTGCAAAATTAGCTAATCGTTATGTTTTATGTACAGTCCGAAACGTCATTTCCAATGTTTCATATGAATTGGAACATATGGATGGTAGTCCCGCTGGAAATTACCATATTTCAAAGTTGAAACCATATTTTGGTTCAAACTCCAATATTTCAGTGATAACAGAATAAGGAAATGAATGTTTTTCTTAAAATCGGATCATCAAAACAAAGTAAACATAACGATTCACTTAAATACCTATTTTATGTCTCTTGATTTTTTTTGAGTGTCTATTTTTGGCAAATTTCCTTAAATTATACAATAAGTATAATAATTTTTTTGGTGCAAAGCCACCAAAAAACAATTTTTTTGGTATACCAGTAAGCAAAGCTTACGCAATTTCTTTTTGGTACTAGTACGTACCATCGTTTGTCGATAATTTTTTTTCTTCGTAAATCTCTAACGAAGGGATGTATTGGATTAACTTTCAAAGTTAACTATATTTTGAGTGAATTATTTCACTCATCAGGAAATTAAAAAAATTTCCTCCCGCTCCTCTTTTGAGGATGATTCTCTTGTAAATTTTGTATATAAAATGGCCATTATTCTTTAAGTCCTTGATGCATTATTCATTAAGTCCTTCGTGCATTTTATTCACTAATAATTCATGCACCCCTTAATTTTAGTATCACTGAATTATCTACATATCACATATGTTTATCATTCATTACTTAAGTACTGTACATATTGTAAATATTAGTTTAATTAAGTTGTAAATTAGTAAAAATATTTAGCTATATTTTTCTGGAAATATTTTCTAAAAATATTTCTTCCATTAACAATTTTTTGAGATCTGTTTATCAAAAAGATTTCTTTTTCATATCTTACCTATAAGTTATCTTACTTGTGAGATACACTGCTCTAAATTGTTATTATGTAAATATTTTCTTTAACGTTGAGAAAATTTTCTCAAATACTAACCTTTAATAAGTACGTTTCCTCACCATCGCTTGCTAGCCAGACTTTTTCTCCAATGAGAATACGCGAGTCAATCTTTTGCATAACGTACAGTATTCATTATTATCGTACAGCGGTAACTTTAGTAAAAAGTTATTTGTCTTTTATGTATTTTCCGGCTGGATCTATAACTTTCTATTCCTTCATTCTTCAGATCCACGAAGGTTCAGGGGTGGGAACAAATTAACATCTGGTAGCTTACGTTACCAGATGATGAGAACCTACAAATGTAAAAATATTATAATTATTTCTTTTTCCTTTGTTCAACTTTCTGAACAGGAGTACTTACCTCTACTTATAATTTTACTTGTGGATTCTCATAACGATAGACAACAACACCGTCTCTTCTCTTCTTTTGTGTTTGTATTTTTCTTCTTTCTTTTGTGCTTTCTGTGAATCCCTATACGATTCTTTACTTCAATTTGGTTTAATCTTTTCCTACCACCTTGGATAAGAAGCCATAACCTCAAAACTTTGACAACTAAAACTTTAAAACCATAAGTTTTATATTTTTACTAGATTATTTTAATTACCTTTTTGAAAACCAGCCTTATGGGTATTCAGTACTTTCCTCTTTCTTTTCTTTCTTGTTTATGTTTCTTCTATTTACCGTAATTAATAAGATTCTCCTACCTAGGTAAATATAATTTTTTTCCTAGCTTTTCTACTTCGCTTCACGAATTTAACTTTGATTTTTGAGAACAATTTTTCTCATTTAACTAGAGTACATCTTACATGCACTATCTGAATTGTTTTGAACTACCAGTTTTAGCACTCAACGGCTATACACTTGAATTATAGGTTAACAATACCACAAGTTTTAACTTCTTGCTAACCTATATTGGCATGTAATATTACATTACATGTATCGTGGTATTAGTTTGATAAACTTCTACCAATTTTAGTACTAGCAACGACTAGACAGTTGCTCAGGCGTTATAATGTCTGTAGGATTTCGACATTAAGTCGTCTTCCTTAAAATTAATTTTATCCATTTTTTTGTCTATTTTTTAAATTTCGCAACACTTAACTTTTCACATTTTTTCATTACTTAGTTCCGAAGATTTCTCCAGTTTAGGTCAAACACTTGCTCCCTGTACGTAGAACTTCTGGTAGAGAATGTATTTTGTCACTCATCCTTCGCTCGCTTTCTCAATTTTGTATTTTATGTTCCCTACGAGGAATTAGTAATATTAAAGTATTGTTTATTTTCACATGTTTACGAGTAAAGCAAAGCAAAAATTTTTATACGTACCTTAAAAAAATTTTTTCGCCAGAAGGGAGGCATTCTGTTACATGGCCTATGTCCATTTAACAGTTTTATTTAAAAACTAGTGTTTTGTGGATAGTTAGCACGACCTGTATATTTTTTGGATTCAGTTCTTGCAGGTAAAACTGTTTTCAACTAACAGAATTTTACATGTATAACTGCTAAACCATGTCACACTGTTTTATGTACTTAATTTTATATCGTAGGAACTTAGTCCTGTTTTTCTATTAACACTATTATGTATCTCATATCCGTTGTAATACAGCATTATTATCCCAGGAAACAATTTGTCTACAAAATTTAGTTACATCAGATATCTATTTTTCAATTTTTATATTTTTGTTTACTATGGAGTACATATGGTTATTTTCCTTACCTTCTCTCATTCTATATATAGTAAATCCTATAACATGTAATATGTTACTGATTTATCACTAATATCAATACGTTTTACTACTTATTTACATCTGTTAATATTTGTTGTTATGTGTATAAAATAGAAATTGCAAAGGCAAATCAGCTGGCATGGAAAATAAACTATTATTATAGATTCCGTTTATCGATTATATGCCACTACTTTAGTTGAGTATGGGAATCTACAAGGCAAGTTGGTGCGCTTAAATTAACTACTGACAGATGGCCATACTTGTACGATTTCTATATTTTGATTGCTTTCAATTTAAATAGGGAATTAGATTTCTCACATTTTTTTGGTGGCGTTGTTTTCCAGTAAACAGGACAAAAAAGTTTACCTTATCAGTAAAACTCACCAGGAAGTCATTTGCTTGCAGCCTTTGTACTGATTCAAACATTAAAATTTTTAACTGTGGACTTCAGTAATTGATATTACAATTTTTATATCCCAGTTACAAAGTGTTGAACATACAGGTAATTTCATTTCATTATACTCATTAAAATATTTTAATTAATCTTCAAATTTTGCCTTTGATATAATTTCAATTATTTTTAAAATAAATTCAAAGTCAATTCTTCTTAATTTAATAAGTAGTTAAAATGCTATATGTACCACATGGTTTTAAAAATATTTTTCTCTTTCCTTTTAATTTTTTGGCAATTTATAGTCTAAGAAATCAGCTTACTAGTGCATAGCTAATAATACTAGTGCATAGCTAATAATACTAGTGCATAGCTAATAATACTCGTGCATAGCTAATAATAATTCGTGCATAGCTAATAATTACACGTGCATAGCTAATAATAATTCGTGCATAGCTAATAATTACTATTGCATAGCTAAAATTACTTTTGTACTGCTAATCAGCTTACTTTGGTATAGCTGAAATTAATTTCCTGCAGCTTTTGTATAGCTAGCTTAATGTTTCGTGCAGCTAATTCAAATATATTTTGTACAGCTAACTAGCTTATATTTGCATAGCTAACATTGCTTAAATTTTGCATAAATAACTTGCATAAACTTTGTATGTGCTTATATTTGGTTAAATTTCCTACAATTTTCACCCCATTCATTGAGAGACGTAAATTGCCAAGAAAAATTTAGAATTCTTGCAATAAGAGACAATTGTGGGCCTGGATTGCTGTCCCAGAACCAGCCACCTGAGCCATAAACCACCTAGGATACTGGTATCAATTTGTTTTTTTATATATATATATTTTTTTCACATTTCAATTTGTCTCAAACCGATTTGTCTAATTTTTTTGTAATATATTTTGTCATTCATTTTAAACTATCTTTTTATTTCTCTTACCAACAATTTCAGTCTGATCTATAGCAGACTGGTTATTCGAGAAAAAGAGACTATTTTGCTTATTTTACTATAGATGGTGCCCAATTTAACATCAATTTTTCTTTGTCTCCTTTTCTCGAAATAAACAGAAATCTGTCGCTTATGCTGTACATGTCAGAAAGGGTAAGTTTCTCCACTCTTACGAATGCTCTGGACCCACGGCTCTCTGCTCCGGCTTAAACCAGCTAGTCGTCCGCACATGTTGCCTCAATTCTTTCTCAAAAATAAATAATAAGAGAAAGGAGGTAACAACTTGTAACTTGTAGTTCAACGCTCGGCGGGGCACATAGCCCGGAGAGTAGCTGTTGGTTGCAGTCTGGTTACGTTCCTTATAGTAAAATAAGGATTTTAAAGAGAAGTTTGCGACTAAAAATATTATGTTTAGGTTATACTTTGGTTAAAAATAAATTGCAGTCCATATTCATGTGATTTTAAGTGGTACTCTGTTAGTCTAATTTTAATTACTGTTCAGACAGATGTGGAAGCGGTTTCCCATACTGTTGATTAGTATTTACTTTGTGATTATTTTAATAGTATATAAATCAAGATAAATTATTTCCGTGTACTTTCTTGGGCACTTCGGCAAAAGAATATATACGAATCCAAATTGTCTCTCAAATATCGTAGATATCTGTATCTGAAAGGTTTTTTTTTGCAGAATCCAACACGGACGTCATGTTGAAAGATCAGATGAATCAACCGAGTGAACGCAAGGTCACAGCAGTTGACAGCCTTGTTGTGAATTTTGAAGAAGGTATGCAACTTGTAAAATAATTTTTTTATATGAAAAGAAAGGAGCAATACTTGTTGTCATTTTGAAGAATGTCTCGTTACGTTTGTTGTAATTTTAATGTTTTGTTATGTTCCTTATGTTAAATAACGATAAATGTAATTATTACTTTTTTCTGATTATTTATTTAAGAGAATAGCTGAGAATACTTTTTAAAATTTGAGCTTCCGCCAAATGTAAGATTTAGATCAAAATTTGTTATTACTTTTATAAAGTATCGAAAATTTTGACATTCATTTTGTCTTGTCTTATATCGGTAGCAATTACCTATATGTCTTGTTTTAAGCAAATTTTAAGTATTTCTCAAATATGGCCAATAAAGTTTTTTGGAGATTTTTAAAACGAATCCTAAATTATACTTTTAAAGTTTTAAAATTAATACTTATATATTAGTTTGTTTAATTTTTTAAAAATAATTGCCTAAATATCTTTATTTTGGTTTGACAAAGAAAATTGGGACTTTAATTATTTATAGCCCAGTATTAACAATATTTAGGACTATGATAACAGTTTCTGCATTCTAATAGGTGGTTATTAGAAAACCTAACGTTACAGTAAACTGGGTTGAGCCCTGTTGCTTAAGGTTGCTAAATACAGTTTGGGTGAGTGTGACTCCGCAAAAAATAGGCATGATTTAATGCAAATATTTGAGGTATTTGAATACAATACTGAAAACTGTTAACAAATGGTCTAGCTGTAAGAGATTTTTATAGCCCCAACAAATTCTGTTAAAATGTTGGATTTCATATATATTTTTCAAAATGTTAGACGCTATTAGCTTTTTGCAACTCGAATAATTTTGCCGTAATGCAATGATTTGGGTCAAAATCGGGAACTATTGTGAATTTAGTTGACTGATTACAGTTTTAGTTTAACTTAATTCAAATAAATCATTCTGAATTGCTAGCTTATAAAAAATTGCATTTGACACAACTTTGTTGTATTCACACAAATATTTGACCAAAGCTGATCAAGAGTTTGCAGAATTAGTGTAATTTTTTCAAATAACAATATGACATGTGTCAATAAATTATTTTTGTCTGATAGATTGGAAATAAGGAATTTGTGAACGACTGGATATTTTATTTATCTTTCCTATAGCAAACGTTTATACTATTAAAGATATTTCAAAATTATTGGCCATACAATTCTCATTGTGATAATTGTAGTTTCGAAAAATTATATTAATAATATATTGGAGAGGTGCATTCTTGTAAAATGAACTTATTTTTTATGGGATTTTGGGATTGGTCTACTTGTATATCCACTATATAGTATTTATTGTTAGGACTATTGTTTTGCTGGTTTGAAAGTTTTTGAAAAATTACGATTTTTCAATAAATTTTCAAATTTTTATTATGATGCTGTTAATTGTACATATAGCAAAATTAAAAATCTCGAAAATAGTGCTGCAGCTAATATGTTTTGCCATATGCACAAAAGATAATTGAAAATTCTAAATGTATCTATCGCATTTATAAGGACTGTTAAATTTTTCGTTTAATTTTTCTTGTTATTTATTGGGACAAACATATTTATTTTTTTTTATTCTTGTACAATTGTTAATAACAAACTCTATGCTAAATATCTTTTTGGTACTCTTTATAAAGGTGTTTACTTAATTTTTAATGTATTTATTGAAATTAAAGTTGTTTTTTTGTACCAATAATGTGTTTTTCTTTGTTTTTATAAGAATGCTGCAAGAATGCACCTTTTACAATTACCTTTAATTAAACTCCTTTTTAATTGGTGTATTCTTGCAGAATCTGATAACGAGTCGGCCCCAACTTTTTCTCCGACAAAATGTGGAAATCGTATTGTGAAAGTTAAGACTTTGGAAGAAATTAGGCTTGAAAAAATACAAGCAGAGTCGGCTGCTTATTATTCGTATTACGGTAAGCTGTTTCTTAAATTGATTTTAAAAAGTACTTAAATTTTAAGACTTTGAAATCATACTGTTCATGGCAAATAAAAGAATTCTACATCGGCCCTGATATGCAGTTTAAAATGTGGCGTGATGAAATTTAAATACGATTTTTTTGTTGTGTTCTATTTTTTCAGATTTGTTACCTAGTGGAGTAAAAATAGCCAAAAATAAGGCTATAGAGAAAATTTTACATGGAGCAAAACGACAGAAAAATAAGTTTATTTTGGTAAAACTGGGAATACCCTGAGTTTTCTATTTCGAGTAGGTGGGGAACCCTTTTTTTCCGCGAAAAAGGTGTAAATTGATCATTTTTAAGGGTGGTTTTTCAGTTTTAATTTATTTTGGACCCTTTAAACTGCTAGTTAAGAAACGAGAATGGTATGTTTTTATTATAAATGTTCGAGAAACCTTCAGTTCAAATTTCGTGAAAATCAGTTTTCGCAATATGTATATACGGGGTGGGACAATAGTGTGTCGGACCTCGATATCTCGACTTCTACGATAGCTAGAAATTTTTAAAAAAATTGCATGTCAACTAGATAAAAAAGTCTATAACAGGAAATCATTTTCAGATGGATATTAAAAAAATCACCACTGTTTAAAGAAAAACTTATATGAATACCAGTTACGAGACATCTAATTAATGTTTTTTGAATCATTTTCATTTCCTAAAAATGTACAGGGTGGCCAAACATTATTTTTCAATTAAGAACATTTTAAATTGAATTTTTTCAAATGGAACGCCCTGTATATTTTTCGACGATATGATGTAGAAATGAAAAGCGAAATTTTTTTTGTAAGTACTTCCCTATGGCTAATTGTAACCATTTTCGTTTTATAAATAAGAACTTTTTAAATTTAATTTTCTCTACTTTTTCAAATAGAACACCCTGTATATTTTTCGATGATGTGATGTAGAAATGAAAAACGAACATTTTTTGTGACTACTTCCCTATGGCTAATTGCAACCGTTTTCGTTTTATAAATAAATAAGTGCCAAATTCAAGAATAAACTTTAAAAAAGAGGTTCCCTCAAATAATTCATTAGAAAATTTTCTAATAGGTGTTCGACGTGTTGCCCATTTTGATTGACACACGTCTTTATGCAATTTTGAAATGAGACCATTTAGTGGGACCATTTCTTCCAATCCATTGAAATGAGTAAATAGTATTTAACCACGGGTCCTGCACTGTAATGTTTTTTGTACATTTTTTTGCTGTTTTCGTTATTCGACAAGCAATAAAACCTCAGTTTGGTATAAATTGTCGAGTACGAAGTAGCATTTATCACACTTATCGGTCGTTACAATTCGTACTGAATTTAAAATATTTGGAATTTTACAATATGAATTTTAATAAAGCGGAACTTGTAGACATGTTTTTGTTTTGAGCGAGTCAGACAGAAATTGTTTACTTGCCAATAGAATTTATCACCAACGTTATCCTGAAAGAAGGCTTCCTGATGTTAGCAGCTTCCAAAACTTTCTTGATATATTTCTGAAAACTGGAAATGTCGAATTTAAAAAAGTGAAAGAATAAAACGTGTTGTGAACGAAGAAAATGAGTTTTCTGTGATGCTGGCAACGGTTGAGAATCCCCATACTAGTCAAAGAGAAATGAGCTCATTAGTAGGAATAAGTAGACGGTCTGTGGGTCGAATCTTAAAAACAAATAAGTTGTGCGCATATCACATTCAAATGCACCAGGGATTATCTGATGACGATTTTCAAAAGCGCCTACAAAGAGATGAAATGCAACATGATGTCAACTTCTTCAATACTGTTTTATTCAGTGATGAGGCAACTTTTCATAGAAATGGATTTGTTAATAGGCACAATTTCCATTATTATGCTTCGGAAAATCCTCACTTATTTATGCAAGTTGATAACCAACACATATGGTCTATAAACATTTGGGAAGAAATTATTGGAGAACATGTAATAGGGCCATATTTCTTTGATGGTACTGACTGGAGCTATTTATCTTCATTTTTTGGAAAACTATCTGCCACAATTATTGGTAAATCTCCCTGAAAGAATTCGAAATAGGATGTGGTTTCAGCAAGATGGTACTCCACCACATTATTTAAATGCAGTTAGAGACCACTTAAATAATAGCTACCCTAATCAATGGATTGGAAGATATGGACTCACTAAATGGCCTGCTAAATCTCCAGATCTTACAAAAATGGATTTCTTTTTATGTGGATATCTGAAGGAAATTGTTTATAGAGACACACCAACAACGGTACAAAATATGAAGGAAATAATAATAACTGTCTTTACGTCTATCACACCGGCAGTTTTAGGAACAGTGAGAACCTCATTTCAAAAGCACATAGAGATGTATGTCAATCAAAATGGGCAACGTGGGACATTTATTATAATTTTTTCTACTGAGTTATTTGAAGAAACCTCTTTTTTTAAGTTTATTTTTGAATATTGTAATTATTGCTCAATAAAACGAAATTGGTTGCAATTAGCCCTAGGCAAGTACTTACAAGAAATGTTCGTTTTTCATTTCTACATCACATCGTCGAAAAATATACAGCGTGTTCCATTTGAAAAAATTGAGACAATTAAATTTAAAATCTTCTTAACTGAAAAATAATTTTTGGCCACCCTGTACATTTTCAGGAAATGAAAATGATTCGAAAACATTAATTAGATGTCTCGTAACTGGTATTCACATAAGTTTCTCTTAAAACCCATAATTGTGACTGGTGATTTTTTAAATATCCATCTGCAGATTGAATTATTTCAACAACAAAAATGCATTACATCCAAGTGGTTGGGAGATATTCAATGCTAACAGGAATGAATAGAGACTAGAAAGAAGCTTCAAACAATGTACTCATACAATACATAGCATTCCATTTTTAAAAAAGGCACTTGGTCCTGTAATTTCGTCTTGGCTTGCCCTGTATGTTCGAAAATAATTTCCAGTTATAGACTTTTTTATCTAGTTTGCTTGCAATTTTCTTAAAAATTTCTAGCTATCATAGAACTCAAGATATCGAGGTCCGACGCACTGTTGCCCCACCCTGTATGTATAAAAAAAAACCTTCATTTTGGTAAAAAAAATTCTCGTACGACCATTTGGGCAAATTGGGGAACGTTTTGAAATGTTTGTGAAATTTGGACTAAAAATGGAATTGCGGCCAAACTATTGAATATTTTTCGCTAAAATTTGCTATTTCTTGGTTATATAGGTTACTTTCATCTAAAATTTCATCAAATTCGGTGTAATTTAGGCCAAGCTAGCCGTAATTAAGTTTTTTACGTTTTTTTCAGTACATTATATATAGTCGAGGCAAGAATTCGAGCGATGCACGTCACAGATCGATTCTATAAATAAGAAAATACTGCTAAGAATCATGAAGCCCCATTAAACTGTACCTATTTCTGAAAAAAGCTTAATAACTGGGTGTCAAGAATTACTCTTTTTAACGTAATTAATGATTAAAAATTATGTTAGTATTAAAATTTCTTTAATGAAATCACTTGTGACGTGCATCGCTTGAATTCTTGCCTCGACTTTACATATTGTGGGAGGCCATGAACCGATTTTCACGAAATTTGAACTGGATGTTCCTTGAACATCTACAATAAAAGCGTACCATTCTCGTTTCTTAACTAGCACTTTAAAAGATACAAAATAAATTAAAATTGAAAACCACCCTTAAAAATGACCAATTTACGCCTTTTTCACGAAAAAAAAAGGGTTCCTCCACCTACTCGAACTCAGGTTATTCTTAGTTTCATAAAAACAAACTTATTTTTCTATGTAGCATTGCTCCATGTAAAATTTTCTCTGAAAATCTATCTTTACTTCACTATATACCCAGTATATAACAGAAAATTTGAATATCACCTATAAAAACATTCTTTGTCTATTCTACTAAATCACATTCCCTCAAATTCACATAGAAGAGTTTATTAATACTCATTAAGAGCGAAATTTTTCAAACCCTATACATACAAAAAAGTTCTTTAATTCACATTTTAACCCCCGATTGAAAACAGAATAGTATGTTTTTCAAAGGTTTCCACTTTTCTAGAAAACATGGAATTATCAGCTAATTTCGAAATTCTAAAAATGTGAGGAAAGTCTGGACAAAGTAAGGAATTTGTAATAATTGAGTCATGGCATTTGGTATTTGATTTTAAATATTGTCAATAAAGCATCAAGTTTAATAATAATTCATATGCTACTCTGAGCACAATTTTGTGGCGTCAACAAATCATTGAGAAGAGCAGAGCACGTTTGTAGATCAAATTACTTGTAATGTCATGGGAATTAATAGTTAATGTAAAAACGACCGAAAGGAGAACACCTGTTTAATGCCATTATGTGACTTAAGTACTGGCTGGCAGTTATTAGTAATTCGTTATGGAAAATTATGTATTTGGTTAGGAAGAAGCCGAGAAATTTGAAATCAGGAATGGTAGCAACTTTGAATAGAGTACAACATTTTCTATTTCTTTGTCATTTCTGTAATAGCTTTGAAACGATTGCAATAATTTTCATGTAGCTTTTTGTATATATTAGATACTTTTTTGGAGTAGCATCTTAGATATTGTCCATCGTACTTGAATCGCCAGAGGTTGCTGCATAGCAAATATAACCATAGAGATGCACTAATTTTAATTATGCTTTCACATAACTTACAATATTTTTATTAACCAGAAATTTTACAATTGGTACAACAAAGTTATACAACTATTTTGGCAGGTTAAAGACAGAAAAGAAAGCATTACAGTAAATATTAAGTGAAAAATCTTACTAACACAAATATAGCTGTAATAGTACACATTGAATTTATAATACGTATACCATTTTTGAAATGTAATTATAAACAACATAAGAAATTTTCATTTTATAGATAATTTTTTGTCTAAAGCCAATCAAAAAATATGTGAAAATGACAATTTTTCATGTTTTCCCTTTTATCTCCATTCACTCGTTATCAAAACAATTTTGTACATACACCTGCATATTTAAAATTTGATTGTCTTTAACTTTCATTAGATACATTATATCCATACGATCTATCGTTTTTGAGTTTTTATCGATTTTATCATGAAACAAGTGCTCTGATAGAGCACTATAAAGATGTTTAAAAATTCATATGTCTGCCAATATTGATCCAAAGGAAATGAAAAATAAAAGGAAATTGTTCGTAATCGAATTCTCTACAACTTTCATTTGAAACATTTTGCGATCCGAATGACCATTTTCGAAATTTTAGCGAAAAGCGCGCGTTTCCGTTGCGTCGCAAGTGTCCAAATTTCAAAAAAATCGAACTTGACGTGTATATATTTTACAGTAAGATTGATAGTTCCCTAGTTTTTTGCGAAAAATCGAGATTTTTCACCTATTTTCTCCCATCCCTCCCCTCCGCCGGCGTTTACGGGCGATTACTTTTGATATGTTAAAAAGTACCACAAAATAAGACTGTTTCCAAAATTTCAACCCGCTCTAAATTATTTCATCCAAATCGACATATTTCGCCCCATTTTATTGGGATAAAAGCTATGGCTGATGAGACAGTAGTCTCTAGTTTTCTTTTTGAAGCCCCACTGTTGTGTTTTCCATTCGATGTGAATTTTAATATAGACTTAGCGGTAGTGATTTCTTTCCGGTGGCTATTCGACACAGACATGCCCTGGGCAACCTCAACTTTTTATCCCTAACATGGTGTTCGTGCACATTATCCTCTTACAAAACGGCGTTTATTATTAGGGAGTTATCACAGTCATTCTATTAAAAATGAAATTTGCATGAAATGTATATGTAGAAAACTACGGTCGGTTACTGATAACTGGGCCCATTATTTTCACCAATTTAATGTGTTCATTTATGGGCCGGCTATTTGATATAGCTTAAATTAAATTGATGTTAGAAAGTGACATTTCTAAACTCATTTGTGCCGATGGCTAAGAGAATTAAAATCGAACATGAAATCGATATATATTTTTATTATTTAAAATTATATATTCTAATTCTTCAGCATTAATGATAACCAATGCACAAACCATCATTTCTTCTATTGTAGTGACTGATTTTTCAACTGACAGAAACGACTAGGTCAAATATAAAGTATCTGTTAACTTTACGGGACAGGGTGCGATAACTCATTTTTTTCATGACCATTAAACTTAAATAACGTAGTGAGTGACATCCATATTTTTACAGAATGACTGAAAACTCTATTTTGTACTCACAAAATGAAACCTATGGTAAAAGTATAGGCGACGGTTAAAATTCTCAAAGTTTTGATGGGCTTGCTGATCAATTGCTGCTGTGCACATTATTCTTATCAACTTTTTTGTGCTATTAGTACTTCAGTAGCAGACACCAGTAGCTCCCCAAACTAACACATCATATGTGAGGTGACAGTGGGCAAGCCTAAGATAAATTTTTTAATCTATCCTCGTAGGCACAACCTGCTCCCTTAATTGTCCAATTACTAACTGGTGTCTAGATAATTTAAAAATAATCGAAAAAACATAAACATTCTCCATAGAGACCCCTCCTCTTCTGCCGACTCAAGCCATTGTATTAGTTTTATTTTGGTTGAGAGCAAGATGGTTGGCATTGAACCAATTGTCAGCCTCCAAAAGTGCATTCAGGGAATCCTTCTGGATCTTCCCCTTTCCCACCCCTACACAGTAGAGTAGTAGTAGTCATTTGCATAGAGAATGGCCTCGCTCTTCTGTAGGTTGTCTAGCAGATCGTCTATATATATGATAAATAAGAGTGGCTCAGGTACTGAACCCTGGGCCACCCCATACTAAACCGCTTTAGTAAGTGTACCCAAATTGGCATGCTATCTATGTGTCTGTCCTCCCGTTATTTTCGAAATCGATACTTAATGTAGGATGTCTGGGAGGTTCAAGGTATGACGCTATGCTATTTAATATTAATAAAGTTATTGTACAAGAGAGGGCCAACCTATTCTTCGTCAAGCCAAAGAAATTAGTCCGAAGTTCAACGCTCCTTTAACAGGCTGAATTTTCGTGAGTGGCTTCGTTTTGATGAGTTTTTCAATTTTCCCTTTGCGAAAATTCTCGGTACAGGTAGATAAAGTTCTACGCAGCCGCTAAACATGTTGATCGTGGATCTCACACTTTCATGACGTAGGACTGGAAAACCTGCCAGAAAATTTCGGACAAACGGACGGACGGATTGTACATTGCATGTACATGTGTAACACAAAAATTATTTTTCTATTTAAATCAATGTAGTTGATAAATGGATAGGTATATTATTAATTTTATAAAAATATAAAATATAGGAATTATAATATTCCAACTTATCTGCAAGTGCCTTATATAAATAAGGACTCAACAAATTAAACGAAAAACAGCTATTCCTCCTTACGAGTGCTGAATTATATGGTAAAATTGGCGTATTTTATCTAAACACAGTTAGCACTAAAATACAATGATTTGGAATGCTCGAATTCTACGAGGAAGATGTGAGGCCTCCTTCATATCGCAGGATGTCACTAACTGCAGATCAGTTTCGACCTAGTTTTGGGTCTCGTCACTTGCACTGCACTGGTTTAATTTGTTAAGTCCTTATTTATATAAGGCACTTGCAGATAGGTTGGAATATTATAATTCCTATATTTTATGTTTATAAAATTGCTTATTCAGTGATGATTATCATTAACTTTACTTAGCTCAGAAGTCAATAAGTTTTAATTATTAGATTATTTTGACCAGCAAGGTAGCACAGCGGGGTTTAAGTGTGCTCTGTGATGAGCATGCTTCCAACTGTCTATCAAGAACTGGATTTGATCCCCAATTCTGACATGGGCAATTTGAGTAACGGATATCCATCTGAGTTTCTAGAGTGTGTTTGGATTTGGATGTTGTCTACTTTGTGAAATACGTTTGTTTTTTATTAACTATACGTCCTTAATTTTAGGTCAAGACCCAAGTTTTCATGATTCGACTAGTAATGGGGATGATTTACGTCAAAGAATAGTTCGCAGAATTATATCAAAAAGACCACCACAAGACAGGACTGTTACATTTAAACCATATCCACAAGAGCGAATTAAATCAAAAAGATTGAGCAATGACGAACTGGCCAATATATTAGGTAACTATACATTCTTAACAATTAGATTTTTTAATAATAACATTTTTGAGTAAAAAAATGTCAATGATAGTGACAAAACCTGCTCATGTAACTTTTAATCAATTTTAGGTGACGATTCCCTCAGGAAGAAACCGAAAGTATTTCACCAAAAAGATGACAGCAACTTCCAAATAGTGTTAAAAAAGCGGTCAGCAGAGAATGATGTTTCTTCAGGATCATACGATGAGCTTTATAACCAGAGAAATAAGAAACCATTAACAACTGTAATGGAAAAGCAGGAACCTGTACAAAACATAAAAATTAAAACATTAGACGAAATACGGGCTGAACGAAATGCAAAAAGGGAATATTTATATACTGATGATAATTCTACAACAATAAGAGAAAAGGAAGAAGCAGAAGTATCGAGCACAAGTCCCGAAGAAACAGGTAATCGAAATACAAATAATTCAACTGAAAATCAGAATAAAAATGTAAACCCGAGAAGAAAAATTAAACTGAGAAGAAAACTGCCTGTTTTAGAGGACAGAATAATGTCAAGTTACGATAAAGATGAGAATGCAGTAAGTAGTAATGATGTCGATAGAATAAATTCTAAAGAAGAAAATAAACTACTATCATCAGAAGATGAAGATAAAATTCTATACGATGGAGATGAGGACAGATTTGGGATTTCTCTAGAAAGAAGTAATTCATATAAAATAGAGGATGAAGTGCTTTTGTTAGAGGAAGATGATGACGAATATGAAAATGTTACCTTAAAAGCAGAAGAAGAATTACTAAATGAAATAGATAGTGACTGATATATTAAAGTGCTTTTATTTTATAGTTATACTTTACTACTTTAAGTCTTATTTCTACTAAGTTGTAATAAATATAGAATTTATTCGATCTGTTTAAACATCAGTCAATATACTATTTTTCTATGGCTCATTACTTTTCTTGCTTTAGTTGTGTAAATTTTCTGTCAATCACCTTCAAGTTACCTCAATGACTTTAAACTTTGGGAGATATATATTTTGCTGAAAATGGGCACTAGAGTTTACGGTAGAATTCGAACCGCTTCTTAAGAACAGTTTATAATTAAAAATTATTTTGCAGAGATTGTGGCGTAACAATCTAACCTAAAGAAGTATTCGTATTACGTATTTTAGTTGCTAATCTAGCCGAAATAATACATCTTGTACAAAATGTAATAAAAAGAAAAACTGTAAAAAGTTGATTCGAACCCTCAATCCCACGCGTGAGAATCGGACAACCTAAGCACTACATCACGGACGGTTCTTAGGGTCGGTTTATCAATGCAAGGTTAACTTGTAACCAAAGGATAAATGTTAAACAAAACGATAAATATCTATTGTTTCGTTTGACATATTTATCCTGCAGTTAAGTGTTCTTAAATCTTGCTGTATCAATACGTTGTGAATAAATCAACGGTCGAAGATCTAAGCCAAGATCAGATGTGGCGTGAGACACTCCTGAAAATAGCTACACCCTGTATAACCTTACTTTGGCAATGAGGCTATAAATATTGTGGTTCATTGGACTTTATTAATGTGCGAGTTTAGAAAGTTGTTGTTTCTTTCCTCTACTTTTTGGTAATAGATTATGTATTGAAAGTATGTGACGTAGTATAGCAATTACCGGTTACAACCTAGTAAGTCAATCGAAAAGTTCTGAAATTAATCTTTAAATAAAAATAATTTCAAGACTATTAAATATAATTTGTACCTTTATGGCATATTTATATGCTCTTACCTTTTATTGAGCATTTATACAAAACATTAAAAAACCTTAATTCCCCTAAAACTAGTTAAAAGCGCCCGAATGTTTGCAATCACACATCACAGCGAGTCGTGAAGGTTGTGAATATGTATACTTCCGTGGAAAGGAAAAAAATTAATTGAACCTTATGACGGGTGTAATTTAGGTCGGCTTTACTACTTTAAAATTATAACTCTACATTTTTAAAATGCGAACTTCACAAAATATTAAACTATAAAATTCATCAAATGTGAGTAAAAACCTTTAAATATTCCATATAAATGTGAATTTATATGAGGTATGGGACGACTGTTTATGCTACTTAATTTTGGTTCTTATATGTAAGAATGTAAGTCGGTAACACCCCAACCATCTTTCAGGCAGAAATTCGTGCTATAGATCTGTGTCGCTGTTGTTTTTGTGACTTTTGGTTAATGCACATAAAGTTCACAATAAATACAAGACGACTTTTCATTGAACGCGCTGTGACTCAATGTAATATAAGATTGCTTACTTTCAGGGGATTATATGTCACATTAATCTGGTCCTTTAAGGGCGGATTGTACAAACGTGGTTCAACTTTGAACTAAGTTCAAAATCCAAGGTTACAATTGTAGCAACAATGGTAGTCAAGGATTTTGAACCGAGTTTAGGATGAACTGGAACTGAACTTTGTTTGTACAACTCGCCCTAAGGGCGAGCTGCACAAACGTAGTTCAACTTTGAACTAAGTTCAAAATCCAAGGTTACAATTGTAGCAACAATGGTAGTCAAGGATTTTGAACCGAGTTTAGGATGAACTGGAACTGAACTTTGTTTGTACAACTCGCCCTAAGGGCGAGCTGCACAAACGTAGTTCAACTTTGAACTAAGTTCAAAATACAAGGTTACAATTTTAGCAATTTTTGAACCGAGTTTAGGTTGAACTGGAACTGAACATTGCTTGTACAACTCTCCCTCAATTTTCCAAAAGTCAAGCGATGTTTCTGTTCCATTAGGTTTTTGTTTGTTTTAAAACATTAACTTTGAATGAAGTCGGCTTGGTAGTGTGATGGACAGTGGTGCGTCCTCCCTTTCGCCGACCAAGACCTGCTCCGTCCGACGCTGCAATCCGTCACCGCGTTAGCGAGGTGGTTGTACGGTCGGCCCTGGGGTAGGTTCTGGTGAGGCAACTGTTTTGTACATGAATGTTGAATAAATACTTATTGCATTGAATTGAATTGGTGCGTCCTCCTACGCAGACGGCCCGGGTTCAAAACCGGGTCACAGCAAGCCGACGAGATATAGCGGATCTGCTCGCGTCATCATCTTTCGATGTAAGAGATGTAAAACTGTGGGTTCCGTGTATCTACTATGTGAGCACGTTAAAGATCCCTATCCCACGGCAAACTGTGGGGGTTCGGCAAAATTTCCAGGTTAGGGGTCCCAGTGCCTACACAGACACTGATGAGCTTATACCCTGGCGTCGGTGATTGGCCTTGGTAGCGGAAATAAACCGACGTTAAAAAAAACTTTGAATGACTTCAAATGCTTAAAATAAGAAATTAACCCTAATGTGTCGTCATTTATCCAGTAGATTACTCGGTTAGTAAATCGAAATGGACGCATGTTTATGCTATTTTTTGAATTTTAGCGCATGCGTGGAGCTGTCAAAAGTGGTTTGTTTACATTGTAATTTGTAGCTGTGTTTGTAATCTCACAGCTGTCTCTGATTTCTTAAATATTTTTATTTTTAAAATGTAACCATAATTATAATGATATTCATTAGTTTTACGATCAAATGAAATATAATGGAGTTAATAATAATCGAATTAAATAAGGCTTTACTCATATTTTAAATTCCATCTACATTTCTATCTAATTTAACCTATTTTTTCCTTTATCGAATTTATCGTTTTATAAAAATGGAAACTAAATTTATTAAATTACGACAAGAATTACACGGACTGGGGTACTCTGAAACTTTAACGTTAGATAGTGTTCCGTTAGTGGATAGATTACTTTCAGATTTAAAAACTACCACTGAAAATCTTAAGAAATATATGAACATATCTCAGCAGGCCATAGAAGTAAGTGTGCAAGTTAAAATTAAAATAAAAGTGCTTAGATATCAAGATGATAATGAAGGATACTACTTGATTTATTTGACATTTATAAAAAAAATTATTTTGATGTTTAATTTTACAGGAAAGAGATAATTTACGATTGGGGGCAGAACCCTATAAATGTGACAACGCTAAATTAATTAGGGAGTGTAATGAATTACACTTAGCTTTTATCCAGTTTAAGGAGCAGCATGAAAAAGTGCAAAAAGGTAAAATTGTTGTAAAGTGTAGGTTTTTCTTATAATGCAACGTTCTTTGTAGATTTGAGGTGTCAGTTGCGAAATTGTGAATTAGAAAATCAGGATCTTAACAAGAAAATTAAAGACTTGGAAGTAGAATTAAATCGTATTGAAAAAGGTAAGCACCAACTTACACACACAAAAATATAGTTCGTGATTTTTCTATTTTGAATGTGTTTAGACGCTAAAGCGACGTCAAAGACCAAACCAACATCAGGGAAGGGAGGGGCTGCAGAAAGAAGTAAGAGTTTTCAGTTGAGTAGTGCTATGGCTTGTGCGGAAGAAAAAATATCATTTCTCAGTAAAGAAGTAAACCGGTTGAAACATGAACATCTGGAACTTGCAGGAGATAATGAATTTTTTAAAACCCAGGTTAGTAGAATATACACTGGCAGGGAAGGGGCTGGCAGTTTGTCTGCCTCTCTCCAGTTGACATGATTAACATCGTTATTCTTTGCATTTAGAATGCAATTTAGAATGTATACTTGCTGATGTGGTATTTAAAGACGAACCTGTATTAAGACTATTGCATGTCTTGGAAGCATATCCCAATAATCTTCATTTGTAGCTACAAAACAGGGAGAAAGAAATTGCACGGTTAAATAGTTTATTAGAAGGTGGTAGGCCTGTAGAGGCGATCAAGCAAGATTATTCTCGCAATAATATGGACAATAAAGTAGGTGGATTACAAGAGGAAATGAATATGTTAAAAAGGGAAAGAAATACTCTACACAATCAGCTTAAAGGTATAGTGGAAATTTAGAAAGTGCCAGAGAGATAAAAAACTGTTTTCAGATGCATTAGCAAAACAACACGAAGCAATGAGGAGGGCTCTTCATTTGGCTGAGAGGAATAAACAGCTTGAAAGTGAAATGAAAGATATTGACCAAATTGCTTTGGCAGTGGAAGCAGAATGTAATAGTACCGTTAAAAATAACTCAGAAAAAGTTACACGGTAAGCAAACAGTCTATAACGTGCATTTGTAAGTCCAAAAGTGTAGTTTTGCAATGATGCAGGGTGTTTTTGAAATATATGCATATTTCTGTGCATCTTTGTATGGTGTAAAAATGTCAGTTTTACATTTAAAATTTCAAAAGAGAAAAAGGTAACAAATAACTAAACTAAATGATATCAATTTATCGCAAAGATTGAAATTACACGCCGGTGTACCACAAGGCTCTATCTCGGGTCCACTTCTTTTTAATATATTCTCGACCGACCTACACTTTGCCCCACTTCATGCAAAACTACATTATACGCTGACGATATGCAACTATCTATAACATTTTTCTCTAATAATATTTGACAAATAGTTGAACACTTGAACATAGATCTCAATAATATCCTCAAATGGTCCCAAAATAACGGTCTTCTTATGAACCGCAACAAAATAGAATAGAATAGAATTTTATTTTCCCAACACCTATACATGCTACAAACACAAGATATATAATATATTTATAATACACATTCTAAATAAAAAAAATTGAATTTTTTTTAATACAATAATTATAATAAAAATTAATTGAGAAAATAAATTAAAAGAAAAATTGGCTTGAAAGTAGAGAGTAGAATCCACTAGTGAAAGACAAATATTCTCCTCTGGAACACAGTATTCTTGTTTGTGTAAAGATTATGATACCTACCTTATTCTTAGTATCATGTGTATAGACAAAGCTGACACTGCAAAAGCCAGAGACTTGCTCGTAATTGTGAATTTTATCATCTGGTATTTAAAAATGAAAGAAAAATAATAATTTTTTTGAGATGGGTGGTGTTTAAGGGAGAATATTGTATGCCTATCTAAACGTATATACCGGATGTAACAGGATCATGCTATACCCCCTTTTCTCCTTTAGCTTTGAAGATAATTGATTGAAATTTAGGATATACTACATACATAATAAGCGGCACTTTTTGACATACAATTGATTTTTTTTCACTTCCGGTTTCGCCGGAAGTGATGTGAACGATCCATCTTTTCGCGTCTGAAGGACTTCTGTTATATTAAAAAAAAAAAAGAATATTAACGTTCACAGAAAGGGTTCGAAACGACTGTTTCAGACGAAGAATAATACAAAATTTATACTTACTGTTCGTTTATGCTTAACTGCTTCACTGATGGTACCAATTGGACGTCGTAACACTATAAATCTAACACAGTAAGTACTAACACTTTCTTAAAATTAAACCTGAAAAGGAATTTTGAAAACACAAGAAAAAGACAATATAAAGTTCAATAAATGTATATTAAATCTCTTTTAAAAAATCATGTTTTACAAAAACGTTCAAGAAAATGTATTGACAAACTATAGTCTGGCCCGTGTACAACACATAGTGAGGAACACAACAACTCATAATGTGCCAACTACCATCCAATGTGCGGTTTATAGCTAACAATTACACAAAAAGATTCAAGAAAAGTTGAATGTTTAAAAATTTTTGGTGGGCTTTTGCTTGCCTGTCTGTTTACGTACTATCAGCTCAATTATAATTTGGTTCGCTCCTCAGAGCTTAAAAATGCTTGAATCGCAACGACTTTGAATTATATTGTAGCAATTATATATTCATACGTTCAGGCAAGGCGGTCCCATGCACATATGAGTACATGGTAAAGATACTTTTCTGACACCGGTTTAGGACAAATCCCGTTAAAATCCATCATTTTCCCGTCAAAATCGACTGCTAGAAAATGAATGGTCACCTTTGTCCCTAAAGAATATTTTTGCTAAAACTCTCGAAATGCTTTGACTAGAGACTGGATTAACTTGTCCTCATATTTAACACAACGCATGAATTGCAGTGCTGCACAACGTGGATTCGTAAAAGCGTTTTTAATTTTGAAATTTCCGAAAGTCGATTTTAGTTACACTTTCTAAATTTTGGCGGTCGGGGCGACATTACGTCCCCGTGCAGCTACATTTACTACACTTTCTAAAATTGCACTCCTTGATGAGTTTTCAAGATTTTGGCATAAAAAACGCTCAGTAAAGCGAAAATATGATTTAAAATATAAAAACCTCTTCCAACTGCATTTTTACGTGAAGCAAGTCGGATTTTGTTACAGTTTCGAAAAGTTTATCGAAGGTTTTAGCGTGTTCTTTAACAGTGACACTAACTTTCGATTTTTAAATAGAACACCCTGTATATTATTGCATTTTTGAATTCTGCATAATTCTTGAATCCAACGATGCTAAATAAGTGACATTTCAAACATAAATTTTTTTTATAATATAATTTTTAGTTTTCCATTTAAGTGTGCTATGATAGTTCCGATTTATTCTAAATGACCCGTGTAATGCAGGGTGTTCCATTTAAAAATCGAAAGTTAGTGCAAAAAATCAATTGTATGTCAAAAAGTGCCGCTTATTGTGTATGTAGTATATCCTAAATTTCAATCAATTATCTTCAAAACTAAAAGAGAAAAGGGGGGTATACCATGATCCTGTTACACCTTGTATACACACACATAAAGTATACAAACACATTTATGCATACCGACAAATTTTCTTGTATAAAATACATCTAATTATTTTTTAATTGTGTTAAGAATGGATAAAAAACAGTTAAGAATAATTGTTTTAATATAACTTATTTTGCACACATGTACAACACATATATGACTTTAATGAAGTTAGCAAGAATATTGTTTTTTTTTAAAACAAGATGTGAAAAAGGTATAAATGTTCTAAAATCTGTCACCAAAGCCAAATGGGGCTCCGACCCCAGGACCGCACTCATGTTCTATAAGTCGTACATCCTATCAATACTAGATTATGGTAGTACCTTATATGGTTCAGCCTCCGACTCTAACCTGAAAACTATAGACAGAATCCAGTATAAGGCTTTACGTATATGTATCGGGGCTATGCAATCTTCGCCATCCGAAGCTGTCTTGGCTGAATCACAAGAACCGCCTCTGCACTTACGAAGGCAATATCAGGCCAACAAATTCTTTGCCAAAATACAAATCTGTAACAGAAGGTTGTACAATAAAGTCTGTACTCTCGCTGTAGAGGTTTTAACGAATGGATTTTGGGCACATCGTAACAGCCCACCTTTAACCGAATCGTTTCTTGTGTATCATCGTTATACAAACCAAGTCATTCCACAAAATAACTACTCAATTTTTCAATATGAGTATGGTTTTGTACATCTAAAATCAACAGTATTATTCCCACAATACTCAGATTATGAGGTCCTAAATTCGAAAATTCTGATTAATATCTTGAATAATAGTCCTACTTGCAAGATTTTCACCGACGGGTCCAAAACCGCAGACGGTACAGGTTGTGCCTTTTTCATTCCTAGTTTGAGCATATCCGCTACCTTTAAATTATTTAAAGAATGTACTATATATAGCGCTGAAGCGTTCGCAATATACCAGGCCTTAAATTGGATCACAGACTTTTACATAAAGCTACCTAATCCTGATTTTAAAATTTTCACAGTACTAAGTGACTCTAAATCTGTTCTGTTATCGATAAGTAATTTTGGATATGAGCAATATAAGAACGACATAATTTGTAAAATTAAACGTCAAGAATCATTAGTTATCACAGCAGGCTTTGAAGTTAAATATATTTGGGTTAAAGGTCACTCAGATATCAGAGGAAATTGTATTGCTGATCGACTTGCCAAACAATCAATTAAAGAACAAGGTATCACTCACCCATTCTTCCCGATGACAGATTTCTTTCATATTTATAAACAAGAGCTAAAACAGAAATGGCAAGCTAGTTGGGAGCAGTATGTGGCCAACTCAAAAAACCACTACACAAAAATTCATCCCATGCTACCAACTTCTTTATCTTTACCCCATATAAGTAGCCATAAGGTTTCTAGATATTTTTCTACTACTGTCACTAGATTGAAATTAAACCGCGAACGTTTCCCACAACACCTTAATCGAATTGGACTTCTTGAGAGTCCTTTGTGTAACTGTGATAATGAATCTACCGCAGATATGAACCACATTATTTTTAATTGCAATCGGAACACTCAGGCTACAACCAAACTCATTAAAAATCTTTCACTACAGAACGTTCAACTTCCTACTAATATTACTACATTATTACACTACAATGACTTACAAATTTTCAAAACAATTTTAACTTTCCTGAAAGAAATAAAATTAGACTTGTGATTCAATTTCAAAAGGCTAGCATCATTGTGAAATAGGTTTAGCTTTGTTCCACCTCTGTTTCTATCCCTATAATATTTTTCCTCTTTTCCCTCCAACTGTGGTCCATCTCTCTGTGGAAAAAATGCCCTGATAGACCCCTGGGCGAGAATAGTGTCTCATACCTTTTCCAGTTCCTGATGTTTATTTCTATAGTTTTCGGGTTAGGTTAGAATTATCATTGTCTCTGCTGGGTTAATCCACGTTAAACAATTCTGCTACTTTTGATACTATCAACAGTTTGTGGTGTGTGAGCTTTCCATAAGCTCGAAGCCAAAAATTTTCAAAAAAAAAAAGAAAAAAAATATATATTTTAGATTTGTTCATTTTTTTAATTTTATTTTTTATGAATTTATGTTGTAATATATATTTTTAAGATCTACTATTTGATGAATTTTTAAATGTGACTGAAAAATGATCTATTGTTTAATTTTTTTTTAAATAAACTTTCAGAGTTTATTGATTTAATTTCTGTTGTGATTAAGTTATAAAGTTTAGGGCCAAGGTATGTAAAGCATCGTTGTGATTTAGTTTTATGAACGGTTGGTACTGCTGCGGAATTAACTTTGTAACGGGTGTCATAGTTATGGTGAACATTAACGAGTTGAGATATTTTTCAAATTCTTGATTTCTATTGGTTGCTTACTAATCACAATCACTTTGTTCAAGACGAACGAAAGCAGCTTATATTGCCATGTTAATATAGTTTGACAAAATAACTGGTGTATATCAAAAATTTTTGTTTCTGAAAATAAGTTATGAGAATTCCATTCCATTTTTGAACATTTTGCAGATTTATTATTGCATAATTAGTAGCGCTTCCTCAGGCTAAAGGTCCATAAACTAGATGTGATTCGATAAGTGAAAATAAAGAATTTTCATCTGATTAATTTGTTAAGTGATGTTACTGGGTTCACAATTCCGAGTAACTACCATAAGACAGCTTAATCCAAGATTCTACCTTGGCGACTCACAGTTGGAAATACAAGACTCGGTAAAAAACGTTGGTATCGTATTTGATTCACAATTATTTTTTAGTAGTCAGGATCAAAAATATGTAGGGCAACTTACGCGAGGCTCCGGCATCTTTATCAATTTAAAGACTTATTGCCTACAACAACTGAAATTTCTCTACCTACTTCTATGCCTATACCTACTTCTACGCTTTTTCTAATTCTATTCATAAAAGATTTTCTTATGTTGAAAAATACATTTTCCTGTCCTCTAATAAAATTCGCAACGTTTTGTATTTTGTCCCACCGTTCTTCTCTTAAGTGGATACTATTTGCATAGACTAAGGACTTCATATGTCCCTACACATAATAATTCAAAGGATTATAATCAGGACTCTTTGGTGGCCAAGCAAACTCACTTCCTCGACCGATCCATCTGCGTGGGAAAGTCTCATCAAGATGATTCCTGACTTCAATGGAGAAATGAGGGGGAGCTCTATCTTGCATGAACAACATTCTGTTCTGTATGTCTAGCATGAAAGCATGTAATATATCAGCAAGAGTATTTTGAAGAAAAAACAGATAAGATTGTCCATTTGAATTTGGAAGGACAAATGGTCCCAATAATTGATCGCCGATGATACCACACCAAACGTTAATATTAAATTCTTGCTGAAAATGCCTTTCTTTAACAGGATGAGGATTTTCTACTTCCCAGTAATGGGTATTTCTCCAGTTAAAAAAAATGCCTGGGCGAGTAAAAGTTGCTTCGTCTGTAAATAAAGCGTTCTTAACAGAATTTCGGTCCCTGTTGTGTTTATTTAGAACCAATTGACAAAATTGTAGCCTTTGTGGAAGATAATAATAATAATAATAATAATAATACGTCTTTATTCATTTGTAGTAAGTACTACAATTTACTAATAATCTGCAAATTACTGATACAAAATTATGAAAAGGCGAAGTATTGCTCGAAGAGCGTTTTTCAACTTAACCTATGAATGCAATATAATTATTACCCTAGCTATCTTATATTTAAGTCTTCCACATAAGATTAATATAATTTTGAGTACTTAACCGAGAGGAGAAATAAGATCTGTTTGTATATAATAGCAACAATTATTGTTCCAAAAAGAGAGCTTTTAACTTTTTCTTAAAATTTATTATGGAATAATTTTGAAACCGGGGAGGTAAACTATTGCACAGTTTACATGCTACATACGTGAAGCATCTCTTAAACATGGCGGTGGAGTGTCTAGGTATAACCAGTACAAACTTGTTGTGAGTATTGAGATTATTCACATCTCTAAAACGAGTTAATTTGTGTGATAAATATATTGGCTTTTTAGATAGTAATACTTTGTGCACAAGAGATAGCAAGTGAACATTTCTGAGCTGATCAAGTTTTAGTTTTTTTGTTTCAGCTATTTTATGACTAATATGCTCATATTTTTTTATACTATAGGCGAATCTGAAGCATGAGTTGTGGATTTTCTGTAATCTGTCAGAGTCAAATTTTAGAAGAGCTGGTCTGTAAATCGCTTCACAATATGACAATTTTGATATAATTAGAGCTTCGCATATGTTTAGTTTCAGTTTTGAATTCAGAATTTGTTTATGAGGATAAAGTTCTTTAAGTATGTTATATGAAGATTTACATAAGTAATTTACGTGTTTCGTAAATCGCATGTCAGGGTCAAGCCACAGGCCTAGATTTTTTGCTTCAGTTATAATAGGTAGCTCCTCCCCATTTATTTTTATTTTAAAAAAAGGATTTACGTAGGTTCTTTTATGTTTTGGTCCAAGCAACATAACGTATGATTTACTAGCGTTTAACTTAAGATTATGAGCTGCCGATATATCAACCAATCTGAGTAAGTCGTTATTAATTTTTTCTATACTTGGTAAGCTATCATCAGCGGTAAAGGAAAAATAAGCCTGAATGTCATCAGCATAATTATGTATATTACAGTTTCTAATAACTTTGTGAAAATCGGATATGTATATTGAGAACAGCAAGGGTCCAAGTATGGATCCCTGAGGAACACCTAAATTAACACGGCGAAATTCTGATTTGTTATTATCATATACTATATATTGACACCTATTGTGTAAATAGCCTTTAATCAGGTTGACAGAATTATGAGAGAAGCCATAGTATGACAGTTTATTGCATAGTATGCTGGGATCCATAGTGTCGAACGCCTTGCTGTAGTCCAATAAAACCAGGCAGCTTATTTTACCTTCATCTGTTGCTCGGATTAGGTCATCTGTTATTGTAGCCAATGCGGTAGTCGTAGATCCCTTCGAAGTCAGTTTTGTACAGGAGTGAGATGATACGGGTAGAAGCGTTCTTTACGTAAGAGTCTGTTTATTCACCCCCGTTGCCGCTGCTAAACGACTTGAGTTGACTTGAGGATCTTCATCCACACGAACTAAAATTTTTAGTTCTTGATCTGGAGTAATGAGTAATTCGTTTCGGTTGTCCTACATCGTTTTTTTGGCGAAATGAACCCGTTTCTTCCAAACAACCAAACAGTTCTTTGAAAATCATATGGTCTGGCTGTATTCTATTTGGATATTGCAATGAGTATCTCCTCGCTGCAGCATGTCCGCTAAAATTATTTTTTGTGTAAACACATATCATATCCCTCATTTCCCTATTTGAAAACTTATTATGTCTAGGTACTGAAAATAAAGAAGTTAAAGAAATTCGCTTTCGTGGAACACAAGAACAAAATAAAATGATTAAATGAGGTAAATAGCAGAACTAAAACGTAACCAAGGTACACTTTTCAATAAATACACTTTATTCATTAAATTTGAATTTGTTTTTCAAAAAATTATTGAAATGTTTAACGGTACTTTCCTCGAAAACGGTTGGAGTTATCAAGTTCTACCAAGTGCACCTTTTATACGTGGAAATAACGTTCTCATCAGATTTTCTGATCAGAATTACCACAACGTTTCTTCGAAAAAAAATATATGAAAAAAATTCATCATCAGATACAGGTCCTGTGACGCCCTCTATGATCTAACGTGATATAATTCATAAATTATTGTTTCTTAGAATGAAAAAGTTCCCCTTATCCGAGGGGCAACCCGCAGCAAACTTTTGTATAACCAATCTTTTTGTAAAGAACTTCCCTAACTGATTTCAAACTTACATGGACTTCCATGGCTGTCCTGTAAACTTCCCCAGGCTTCTTCCAAACTTCCCTCACAGTTTACTCCTCTGATACATTCTTAACTTAAACTCTCTACTCGTTATAAATTTTCCCGATTTCATACAATCCCTATAAATCTAAATATTGTTAACAGATTGCAAGATAGATTGAACGAGTCTGTGATATTAGTTCAAAACTTAGAAAGAGAAGTCAATAGGTTAAAACAAGATAAATTGGAATTATCTTCAGATTTGGATGCCATCTTATTAGAAAAGAAACATTTGCAATCGCTTCTGGATACAGAAATTGAAGATAAAAAGAGGTTAACAGATAGAATAAATAGTTTTACGATGATCGGTGAGTATCCATGTATAGAAAGATTTATTTGCTACGGTAGATAAAAAGCAAACAAATACTCAGTATTTTTTTAGAACATGATCTCAACATGGAGATAGATAGATTGGTGAGACTTACGGGAGAGCAAAAGAGGAGAATGGCAGAAATGGAATGTCAAATAACAGACGGTAGGATTAAAAGTTCTTCATTGGAATATCAAAGGCCTACTTTGACGGTAAGCCAGTAATAATCAATAACGAATAATTATCGGTAAAGTTGTGTGACTTAAGTTTCGTATTCATAAAGATATTAAGTTGCCCCATTTTTGTTAATATTTTCCAGCAATATTCCATTAAGGATGTTTATCCGTCTAAGTATACAAATGTTAAAACCACCAATAGCTCCCAAAGCAACGTTGCTGAACCTGTCAAGACTGCTGGCAAAACAAAAAAATCAACAAAAACAAAACATGTCACATATAAAAAATCGGAAGATAAAAGTTCGTCTAAAAAATCTGTCAGTAATAAATCCGCTACAGATATAATTTTTGGTGATAGCGGCAGAACATCTCCATTAATGACGCAGAGTGAAGCCCAAGTTGGAAGGTGCTGCTGTGAGGCAGGAAGCTGCATGAAGAATTTAAGAGAGTTATTGGATAAGGAGATGGAATTTAGGCAAATACAGGTAAATAACCGGATATAGATATCTTAATGCATAGACATTAAACATTTTTATGAACAGAATTACTTCAATTTGACCTAATAGGTCAAATTACTATTATCAAGTTAGTTAGTAAATGTTTTTTAAGCGTCTTTCAGGTCACGTCAATGATCGTCTTATAGTGCATTCTGTGAGTCAGATGGAACCTCGAAAAATATGAATTTTTCTTCGAGTTCGAATTTTTTCGAGGATGCTGAACACAATGGCAGTGGTTAAATCTCTCTCCGAGGTCATTCCACTCTCCAAACGGCTAAAACCCACCCCCGGAAGGGGTAAACCGCGTATCCGCTGTCTTCTATCAGCCAAATCTGTGCTACCCCCATTTTCAAGGATGCTGAGCACAATGGTGATGTCGAGATCTCTCCTGGACCCCCGCTAACAGCTCAAATGGCCAAAAAGGGGTGAAACGCGGATAAGCCGTCTTTTCTCAGCTAAACCCGTGTTACACACCGTTTTCAAGGATGCCAAGCATGAAAAAAATATCGCGACCTCTCCTCGCTCAGCAAATGGACAAAAATATCATTACACTCTTACTTCTTACTAAACGGGCAAAATTATCATTATACTCGTACTTTTTTGATTTTTTTACGGAAGAATTTAATTCAAAAGTACTTGGGCTCGTAGCGGCGAAGAGTACACGCAGAGATGTTATCTGGTAATTTTATGTGTCAATAGAACTGTTCATTATTTAACCCTTTCACTGCTCTTGACGTGTATACTCACCGACTGGCTACCTGCCCTAGATGAGTATACTCATATTCTTAGTAAAAATAGGATCAGACTGCTCTACCCAAACAAACTCTCTGGCATGATATTTTGAGATATTACATAATGATAAAAAACCATGGAAAAAAAACTAGAAAATTACGAGGATTTTATGTATTTATGCATCATTTTGTAATAAAACTTTTCTTAATTGCGGGTTTAAGAAATTAACAAAAAACAAGTCAAACATGCAAAACGATGGGCACTGTTCCGTTACATAGAATGGTTCACGCTGCTCTTAATGGATATGTACGCAAGCAGTAAAAAAATGCTTAAATGATGGGCAGCTTTGAAACAGTAGTGCGCAGTGAAAGGGTTAATATAATAAAATAAATGAAATTGTGGCATTGATTGCATATACCTGATTTTCCCATCTAAAACCTAGACACAAAGTATGCACCCATTTTTTTTTTGAGCTGAACAGTCAATCAAAATACGGTACGTATTCAATGATCTGTGAACTTACTCACTTACTTCATTAAACCGTGTATCAAAAGGGTAGTTTTTGTCCGTTTGAGGGGTCGGTTCGCCTCAGGGAGAAGATCCACTTCATCATTGTGCTCAGCATCCTCGAAAACGTGGGTAACACAGGTTTGGCTGGTAGGAGATGGCGGATACGCGGTTTACCCCTTCCGGGGGTGGGTTTTAGCCGTTTGGAGAGTGGAATGACCTCGGAGAGAGATTTAACCACCGCCATCGTGTTAAGCATCCTCGAAAATGGGGGGGAACATAGTCTCGTTAGGCTAAGAAAAATTCATATTCCTGCCCGACTTACAAAATGCACTATTAAATGGGTTTGCAGTGGAATCTGAACTACTACTGGCAGCTGAGTTATAATTGAAAATTATTTAGTATATGGGTATTCCCAAGGGGAAACCTGTTTAACTTAACATATACTTACTTTAAAAAAACCACCAAGCAGTACAGACTCCTTAATTAAATTTTGCAAAGACTACACAAAGATTTAACTTTCATCAGATTATGCGTATTAACCATTACTGGTAAAGAATATGAGTATATGACACTATAAATAATATAGCACAAATAGTATTTACCATTACCACAGTGAGAGCTGTAAACATGCGTTAGCTTCTCTTTAGTTGTTTCTCCAGCTGGCTCAAGCACAGATGAACAAATTCAAAGTTACTGGGATGATGACTGCAAATATAAGCAGTATTGTAATGGAGTAAAGGGATAGAGAAGTCCAAGAAATAAAAACACTAATTCGATCGACTTACATTACTGTTTTATTTTGGACACTTGCTTGATTTTTTGCTGTATTTATTAATGTTTGCATTTTTGTTTTATTACACAAAAGGCGCTCTTTCAAATGACATTTTAAAAAATTTAAAAAATTGCCGATGTAGTCATAACTTTAAAAAAAAAATAGGTAGAGACTTTTTTACATAAAGTGAGAAATACTCGATAGTAGCAAGGAAAAAACACCTGAACATTGAACTAATTGCCACAAAAGGTTTATTGATTTCTAATATAGTTCATTCCACAATGTAGAATAGAATAGAAATTTGTTCATGCTATGCTATACATACATTAACAAATGTTTGCATACGTCAAAGATAGAAATGGTAGTATAAAGTATAGAATAAAGTGTAAATGTATAAACACAGAAACAAAAATAATGTAAAATACGCAATAAAGTACAATATGTATAAGTTAAAAAAAGTAATAAGCACACATAATCATAAAAGAGTTTTGCGATTTGCTTACCCTATATTTTAGTTATCTCAAATTTGTTTTGTTCTAGTATTATGGTAGTGTATATCCTTGTGCTTGGTAACTTTGTAGACACTTTTTAATTCCTTAATATAACACAAACATTCATATATGAAACATGACGGCAGGGTTAAAATATGAAGGCTTAAAGAGCGGTTTACAATGATCTTCATATTTAGCATCCGTCATTACTCTTAAGACTTTTTTTTGTAATTTAAAAATTTTGTTTAAATGGCTTGATGATCCCCATACTATCAATCCATATGTTACTATACTGTGGAATACGGCAAAAAAGTCATTCTTAAGCAATCTTTTGTTGTTTTATTGCTTTGTTGCCTTATTACGTAAATGGAGGTGGATAGCCGTTTTGATAAGTTTTCAATATGCAGTAATAAATATATGGAGTAATAAATATTCAACAGTCTATCTGGTGTAGGGCTCATGTCTGTCATAATTGACTGAAATTCGTTATTTTCCTTTTGCCATCCCCATATTAGCATAGGATCAAGCATAACCGGGTCAATGGTTCTCCAAGTGACGCACTGCAAATGAACTTGAAATAGATCGAACTTCGCTGCATTTTCAACTGGATTCGAACGGAAAATGTCAAATTCCTTATTCGCAGAAGCTATTTTCTTCATGTAATTTTCATAACGAACCATATTCAGGCTGCATATTATGTTACTACTTCCACCATACAATGATACTAGAATTTTGTCAACCAATTCTTCCCTACTTACGTTTTCTCTTATAATATGTTAATATGTTTAAACGGAGAAGATTTACTTTTGCCAAACAACACACTAGAAGTGTCACACCCCGCACTCTGTTAACGCGTGAACAAAAAGTAGAGTATTGTAAGCTTCTTTCCCAATTGATTCCTGCAAAACAAAAATTAGCAAGTACTTCGCATAAGATATAGCAAATATGAAAATTTATGTTTTGCATGATACTATCAATATATATTTTTAATATGTTTAATGGAAATGTGTTACATTCACTTTAAAACAAAAGGCATTTTTGTGGGAATTAGTTCCACCTTTTATCAAACGCGAGTCTTCTAAAAGGTATTTAAAAATCGACATGTCTGAGTGAATTTTTGTCAGTTCCTTTGCAACGATCTTAAGGAAATTATTTCAACCTTTATGTGCCCACTGTATGTCTTTTTATTTATTGTTTTTGTTTATCGAAGGCAATGCAACAAATAGATTCCTTGAAAGAAGAGAAGGAATATTATATGAGGGAATATCATAAAATTTGTGATGAACTGAGGAACATACCCACTCAAGATAAGCCTGGTAATGTAAGTATACTGTAGATTACAAATAAAAATATATTTAAATGCATGTTTTTAAAACTTTTATTGTTTCATTGCTCATAAATAAATAATTCAAAATATCTTACTCAATGTTTCATAGCTCCAAAATATCTGACAAAATTCGGCATAGGTTCTTGAACATTTAATTATTGTAATGCTACCAGTTTATATAGAATTTCATTTTATGTAATATTCTTTGCGTACCGCATTCTATCAGAATTTTCATTGTTTACGTAATGATGAAAATTGTCTCCCCGAAAGTAATAATCTCCTTACCTTGTTTATTTGTTGTCTATGACTTCTTAACATTTTGTTTGTTTGCTTCAGATACAGCGGCAATATGATGAATTGTTTAAAAAAATCGAATACAAAGATAAGGTAATTGCTGATCTTCAGAATGAACTGAGAACCTTCTGTAAAGAAAGATGTACCTTGATGACTCAGACTGACAAAGATGCTTCTGATTCAGATCCAAATGCAATATGTACGAAAGTAAGCTTTTAAATTTTGTACACTTAAAATTCCAGATAAAATAAATGCACAATATTGTTTAGGGAAGCTGTAAAAGAAGAATGAGGGAACTGGAAATGATTCGGAATAACATGACGCATATAGAGAAAGAAAATGAATCGTTAAAGAGGCAAATACAGGTAAGTTTCAATTACCAACTTGAACGCGAAGGATAGGTTTAAATTTATTTGCATAATTTGCATACATTTTAGTAAGTACAAGAATGTGATAGCAGCAAATATTGAGACAAAGAATTCTTGTGTTCCATTATTCTGTACTGAATATTCTGCCTTGTTTGTCCGACATAACTCTTACTACACATATACTTCAGTTGGTAAAATTTTTCGTCAATATAGATTAAGGATGGGGTTAAAGAACACCAGGCCTATATACACAGAAATATTCAATGGCAGAACTTGTTCATCACGATGGGATTTCCCCTTAATAAAAAAATAATATATTAAACATTTCAGTTTTATAACCTGGTTTATAGCTGGATTTTATAACATATTTTATATGTGTAAAAAGAATATTTCAGGGTTAATTCGAATTATGAGGAATGATGGCGAATAATAACAATTTTTTAGGCATTAAACGAGTCCACAGTCTTCGACCAGGAAAAGATGAAACAGGCTTTCCAGGAGATGGAGGAACACATAAGAAAATTAGAGAATGAAAGAAGAGAAATGGTCATGCTGCAAAATACGAGTAGATCCAATATGACGCATTTAGAAGGGGAATATAATTTAATCAAGGATAAGTTAAAGTCTACCCAAAATGAACTGAACAATCAAAGAGCGAGTTACAGTCAGTTGAAGTAAGTGAACTAGTTTTAATAATTGAAGTGAGTCGCTTCTTTTGTATTTATTTTTTACAATTCTGTTTGAATAATGAACACACTTTATTCAGGAACCTCCACGATCAAACGGGTAGGGCTTTGGCGGAGTCTCAGAGCCAAGTTTTAAAATCAGAGACAGAACTGGCAAACCTGGAGACCAGACTGAAGGGCACCGGCAAGGAAGTAGCAGAGTATGAAAAGGAGAAGGCCAGGTTACAAAACGACATACAGATTATGAAGATACAACTATCGAAAATCGATGAAGAGAAGGATGAATTACTGGTAAATTTACGTCGAATGAAATCCAAAAAGATACTGTTCTCACAAAAGTTCTTTAATAGTTGTCGGTTTCGTGAACAATGTTGTTTCACATCATCAGACAACTGGACTACAAATTAGCAGATGAATGAAGTGGTTTCTTCCGGGTCTTGCCATGGCCGTCGAACTTGACTTGATGTGTCGCTGATCATCCTGTCAGCTTCTTCAGAAGGATTCTAAAGACTGAATTTATTGTGTTACACTCCTCGTTATATACCTAGGCGCCGTTTCGCTTCGCTGGTCATAGGTCGCGCTTGGTTCGCTTCGCTGCTCATTCGTCATGTTTGGTTGACCGTGACTTACTACGGTGCTGGTACTTGGCAATACCAGTCTCTACATGTTACTAAGTCAATACCCATCTTCTCTGTTAAAGTTGTTCACGTTTTCAAAATTTCCAGTGGTTCCCTAATGATTCGCAGATAATAGCGCGTATTCCTGTCTAATATATTGACTATTAACTATTATCCGCGAATCATTAGGGAATCACTGGAAATTATGAAAAACGTGAACAACTTTAACAGAGAAGATGGGCATCGACTTAGTAACATGTGGAGTCTGGTATTTGCCAAGTACCAGCACCGTAGTAAGTCACGGTCAACCAAACACGACGAATGAGCAGCGAAGCGAACCAAGCGCGACCAATGACCAGCGAAGCGGCGCCTAGGTATATAATGAGGAGTGTAACACAACAAATTCAGTCTTTAGAATCCTTCTGAAAATGCTGAAAGGATGATCAGCGAAACGTCAAGTCAAGTTCGACAACCACGGGAAGACCCGGAAGAAACTACTTCATTAGACAATGGCTGTGAAAACCTGCATTCTAAAATTAGCAGATGCCTGAAGAAGTGTAGCAATATTGTACACGAAACTGGTAGCTATAAAAAAAAATGCGAAGAAAGAAAAGAAAAGGGGTTAACCTATACTTGGTACAAAATATTTTTGTATTGTTTTATTGACGGACCAGAGGTGGATGTTTGCTGTTAATAAATGATGTATTACAGATTAGTCCAGAAAATAATAGTTTTACAGACCTGGTGCCGAAAGTAATCGTTTTCCAGCCTAGTATGTAAATATGGTAGAAATTTAACACATGACTTTGGTAACAAATCGATACAGGGATTATAAATAACTTTTAACTCCATAGTTTCTATAGACACTGAAAATTTTAACATTTCATTCAAATACTCTAACCATATTGGCATCATCTGGATATGGTTAGAAAAATTGAGTTCAATTTTCTCCCAGATGATGCTAATATGGTGGGTGAAATGTGTCCCGAGTACTCGAATTTGTTTAAGAGTTTAGGCGTTGTGGTGATATTTCGTAAATATCCATGCTTCTAATTTTTTTCAATTTATTATTAGTTGTAAGAAAAATAGAGTACATGCCATGCCTGGAAAGTCATTTTACTGGATTTTACTCCAAAATTTTCGGAATTATTTATCAAAACCCAATATAAAAAAGTTTACCACTTAAAATAGCCGCTTGTTACTTGGGTGACTGGTTTCCATCCCTTTTAGGAAGTGGACAAAAAAATAGAAAATAACCACCGAGTCTGATATAGTGCGAAAATTTAAGATAAAAATGTGATATACAATTTTCCACGAAAATTTTTATTTTATAAGTAACGATTTGCAATTAAAACATTATATTTTTAGTCGCAAACTCCTCTATAAAATCCTTATTTTACTATAAGGAACGTAACCAGACTGCAACCAACAGCTACTCTCCGGGCTATGTGCCCCACTGAGGGCTGAATTACAAGTTACAAGCCTGGCGCGTTAAGTGTAATAATTGCATGTTACCATCAAAACGCTAATGCTTCGATTGCAACAAACACCAGCCGAAAGACTGATCCTACTTAAAGGAGCTCTCGTGGCAGTTGTCACACACCACTTGTAGACTGTAGTTTCGAGCTGTTGGTTCTCGTCAGTGCAAGGTAGGCATGTGACGACCGACACGAGGATCAATGTACTAAATGGTTAGCTCATCCAGAGGCCCACTGTGCATCTGTCCGTACAGTGCCAAGATCAGTTGTTCCCCTGCCTGTTCTACCAAGTCTTGAGAAACAGATAGAAAATTGTTGTTATTCGACTGCCAATTACGCCCATACCTCTTGATGAAATTTCGACTCATTCGAAGCGAAATGTAATGCTCTTTAATTTTGATAATAGATAATAGATGACTTTTCGATTGGATGCATTGTTTAAGTTATAGGCCACATAGTATACAATTTTGAGAGAAATAAATTCATATATTTGGATAATATTCTGATGCTATAACATGCACTATTTAATTTTTTGCTAGTATAATCTATATGGACATCCCACCGCGATGTTTCATCAACATGTATACCTAAAAATTTTGTGGCTTGTGTTAATTTTAATGTAGTATTCACATTTAATTTAATTTTGTTCACAGTCTCAAGACCAGCTTGCTTAGTTCTAAATAATACGGTATTTGTTTTTTCTTCATTTAACACAAGTTTATTTGAAAGAAACCAGTCCTTAGCATTTGTAAATATAATATTTGTTGAAATAATTATGTCATAAAATGTTGCAGCCGATACTAGCAAGTTAGCATCATCTGCATAGTTTGTTATGGATGTATCTTCTAAAGTTACTACATTTACTAAGTCATTTATAAAGGTTATATAAAGTGTCGGCCCCAGAATACTACCTTGAGGTACTCCACGTAATATGTACTGAAATTCTGACTTAGTAACTTGACCATCTTTAATGATAGACACTTTTTGTTTTCTATTTGAAAGGTATGACCGAAGCCACTCAAGTGCATTACCTCGTACACCATATTTCTCCAACTTGTAAAGCAAAAGCTTGTGATCTATACAATCATAAGCCTTAGACAAGTCTAAGAAAATTCCGAGAGCTATGTCATTTTTCTCTAATGCGTATAGTATTTTCTGTGTAAATTGGTACACCGCAGTTTGAGTCGATCTACCCTTTAAATAACCATGCTGAAAAATATTGAAATAATTGTTCAGTAACATATAATCCATAAGCCTATTTGACATAATTTTTTCAAATAATTTTGAAAAGGCCGATAACACTAATTGGCCTATAGTTGTCAATGACTGCTTGGTCACCTTTTTTATGCAAGGGTATAAGCACAGCTACTTTTAGTGATTCTGGGAAAATACCATATTCTAAAGAGTTATTAATTATATAACAAAGAGGATTTACTATTTCATTAATGCAAAATTTTAATAAATTTGTGGGCACCCCATCATCGCCACAACTCATTTTGTTCTTCAAGTCTTTTACTATATTTATAATCTCTTGCTTGTTGGCACTTTTCACAAACATTGACCTATTGCTAGCTTCAATCTGACATGAGAAAGGCTTATTTGGCAATTGTAACACTAGCTTTGATGCCGAGTTTATTATGTAACTGTTAAAATGCTCAGCTATTATTTTGGGATCCCCCTCTATAGCTACATCTCTATTCGAGTTATTTTTACCCTTAATTTCATCTACAATATCCCACACACATTTTGCTTTATTGTCAGAATTTTGCAACTTTTCACAAAACTTATTTGATCTACTCTGTATCAGTAATTTGTTATATACTTTTTTAGTTTCATTATAAACACTTTTATACCGATCATCTTCACTGCAAGCTATATATGTATGTCAAGTCTGTTTTTACATTCTCTGACCTTTGGATCATTTTTAAAATTTTGAGTAAGTTTTTTTGTTGAAATTTTTTAGAGTGGAAAACTATCCTCAAAAACTGTCATAAAAGTATTCATAAATTTCTCCCATTGTTCATTAACATTTTGCTTTTTTATTGTGTAAATTGTATGCCAGTCCATTTGAGATAGTTTTATTATAAACGTTTTTTTATTAGAATCACTGAAATTTCTTTTATATTCAAAATTAGGCGCTATACTCTTATTTATTTCCATACTCAACTTTTGTTCTGTGTGATCAAAGATTAGAGAATGTATCACCTCTGCATCACATACATTTTCATAATTTGTAAATATATTATCAATGCATGTCTTACTGTTGCTAGTAATACATGTATGTTCTAAAAATATAGAATTTAGGTTGTATGAACTAAAAAGTGAGCATAGCTCTGAACTACTTCTGTTATCTACTAAAAGATCTATATTCATATCACCAGCAGCAATAATGGTTGCATTTTCATGACAAAGTAAATATAGTGCTTCATCTACTTTATTAATAAAAATGTTAATATCACCAGTTGGTGGCCTATATATAGACATAATGATTATTTTTTCCCTGTTTATTTTCCATTCGCAAGCTGAACACTCAAATTGAGCTGATATCGATAGTGTCTTTACATCAGTTCGTTCTTTACACCGGATGCTTTTTCTATGCCATATGCTGTTAGTTGCTCTTCAGTTTTCCAATGCTCAGTAATACACAGAAACATTCATTCTTCATAATTACTAAGCAAAACATTTAATTCATCGATGCAATTCCCTACAGATTGAACATTTTGATGTATTATACCAATTTTTTTACTGTTGTTTTTATTTCTTTGATTGTGAATGTTCATGACTTTATTGTCATTGGAGGTGACATTAATTCTGGAGTGATTTACAAAAAAAAATGAAAATGAAATGGTACTATGGTGGGTATTCGCTGCTTGATACAATAAATTTATTCTTTGTAGAGCACGGAAATCGACCCACTCCCACTTAATTTGAGAAAGATACTTTTGTCTATTTTGGTAATTTGTTGACTACCATAATTAATTTCAACAAATTAATATTTTGGGATGACACGTGGTAATTCGTAAATTCCTTATTTGACAACTGATCACCTACACCCACCTCTCCAAATAAATTTACATTACTAACCGCAGTGGATCGTCCAGCTGTCATGCCATTTCATATCAGCGCATGATTCTAACATATATGAGTGTATAAAATTTCTCTATACGCCTAATAGCAATCCCCGTACTATATAAAATTAACAAGATACACGGGGCGAAGTTTAGCGCATCAGCCCAGTAACCTTTTCCATGAAAATTAACAAATACTAATTATTGTGCTCATGACTTCGGTATCTTCAAAACTATAGGGGCACAGAAAAATTCATTTAAAAAAGAATTTCATTATCTTTAATTCCTTATAAGTGGCAGGCATCAACACCCCCCCCCCCCTCTAAGTAAGAGGTAGCTATCCCCCCCTCCCAAGTAAGAGGTGGCTATTTTTAAGTGATAAACTTTGTTCTGTATAATGTATAGAACAGATTCTTGAATAACTTGATCCATTGGAACTTGTTTCCGAGGTATAAATCTAACGGCACTCCACTATTGTAAGTGTTATAATTGCTTAGTGGTGCAGTGAAATATTTTTCGGGTTTCATATGTAATTATAATATTCCGTTATCTTTATGTTTATTTCCAGAATAAGGTGGATGAGAAAACTGAGACAAATTCACTTCTCGAAGAGCAATTAAGGGCAAAGAATGATGCTATGGTCAAATTGGACATGGAACTGAGGGAACTGAAAAGAAAATTGGAGTAAGTATTAATTTCCAAGTACTTAACATTTTTTTTCTCACCTATAAGAACGTCTAATGAATTATTTATTTCGTTGGGAAAATAAAATCTAATGTTCCATTATGATTGAAAATGCTTAACTTAAAACCTAACATCATATTTTTTTCATATTGCATGGAGTTGATATTTTGCTATTGGTAAATAAAGTTTTCTAAATTATATTTTTCTTTAGATTTTTTCAGATTGCTATGGAAATTACGGTTAGTAATTTTTGTACATATCTTTTTGCATGTCATATAAATTTATGTTTACTAAAATACAGGGTGTTGACTATTCTATGTTATTAAATTATATGGAAAGTGATAGAAAGCTTAGATAAATGAGTACTGGATATGTGTGTGGGAGATTTACATTTGGAATGAAATGTATTTTTTTTAAGAGGTTTTTTCCTTATTTTGCAACTAAACACCATATTCAAGCTTTTCTCATAATTGAAAAAACTTTGTTGAATCAAATTTTCATTAAAAATATAAAAAATAGTAGCTTGCTTAAAGTGGATTTCATAAGTGTCTAATTTTTAGAATATGCTATATGATTTATCTTAAGCTTAACAACTGTTTATGACTTTGTAAGAAAAGCAAACCTTTTTATAAATAATGACTTTTTCTCGGCAAATCAAAAATATGAAAGTTTACAAGTGTGCGGTATCCCAACCGGGTACATACTGTATATGCATTTTAGACGCAAAATTAGTAGGAAAAACTGTGCCACCGGGCTTATCATATGGGAAAGGGAAATAAGTCAACTTATGTATATAGATTCCAAATGTGTCTCAGGAAGTTGCAATTATGAAAAGGGAAATTAGTAAATAGAAAATACAAAAATATAAAGACAGAAAAATTTGAATGAACATTGAAACATGCATTTGTTTGTAACAGTTCAATGCATTATGCTTACAAATTATACCTTATATAAACAACAATTCGTCATCCAAGTAATGCACTGCCATCTGTATAAGCTCCTTCAAACTACAAAAATATATATCACATAAGTGACACACTTATTGAAGTTGCAGGAGATGTTTTTTCTAGCTGTGTTGCAATAAAATGTTACATTATGCCTATTAGATAATCTTGGCATGGAAAAATTGAATTGGCCTAACAGCTCAGGTGAATCAATTTAGTTGTGTAAGAATTTATACAAAAAAGTAGGGAAAACACATTTTCTTCGTCTAAACTAACTAAATTCAATCAAGAGGGATGTAAGGTACACCTCTTGCATGTGAAATATTTTTGTTTTCCCCCTCTCCCTCCCCTCCTAATTATCCCACCGCCCCCAGCCTCCGGCCCAACAGAATATGCGCCAATACCCTTCTATTAAATAAAAATTGGGTCCTCAACTCCAATCCTTCATGATAAAAATTGAATTTAAGGTTTTTAATTTTTGCTCCTTGGATACGAGATATCTCGCGAATCAATGCTCTGACATTGATGAGGTTTGGGAACAAAGGCTTATTTTCGTGAGCTCTTCATTTTTGGTTTGAAGATTTTTTTCGTCAGATCAAGTTATCTTCGAAAAACCATTTTCCCATACATTTAACATGTCATTTCCCCCTCTCGCCTTTTTAACTTCCTCAGCGCAAATGTGTCGGAATGTTGGGGGGACCCAACTTTACTTATCGGCAAAAGAAAAAATCACAAACAGACATTTCCTTATTCGAGTCTGGTTTCCTTCCAGATCTGCTCCACTATATGGAAAAGTATATATAAAGTTTTTAATGCGTCAATGTTAGTAAACGATTTACACTTTCTGACAATAAAACCATACGTTTCACTTGCTGCATCAGTTTTTAGAGCAATATGTTGCATAAAAGTAAGTTTGTAATCAAAAAAATATCAAGGTCTTTAAAAGTATCAACACGAACAAGAACTTAATTACCAATTTTATAATCATAGCAGTACATTGATTGTTTCCTGTTAAAAGAGATAATCTTGAATTTAGACGTATTACGTATTTAAATGCAATTTACTGGCAATACAGCAAATTTCTAAACGACCAAGATTAGATTGCTAGGCAATGCAATTCTCAACACAGTTAATGTCAATAAACAGTAAGAAGAGTTTATGGCATATAAGAATTTTGCTTAAATCATTGATGAAAAGGAGAAATAGTAACAGTCCAAGATTAGACCCTTGCAGTACTCCAGATGTTGATATGTTGTGGAGGAGTTATAGGCATTATATGAGACATATTGCTTCTTTTGACTTAAGTAAGAAAGAAGAAATGTTTATGATGAAATAGTAAAACCAAAGCTGCCTAGATTATTTAACAGAATACAATGGTCAATCTTATCAAACGCTTTTGCGAAGTCAGTGTATATTACACCCACCTGCCCCCTGAATGTTGTTAAATTGGTCATAGTCGATCTATTGTTTAAAAAACCGTGCTAGAATGGTAATATTTGATCCTATATGGATAAGTATACAGGGTGATTTATGTAAACATGCGGAAAATAAAATGGTATACTAGTCTTTTATGTGGAAAATCCTCTGTAAAATTTTAAAGCGATCCGAGGTAATTTATTGTATTTTTTGCATTAAACCCTGCAAAGATACGCTACTGAACAGGGGAGTTATGCTATCTAGACGTGTTCACACACGTGTCGCTTGTTTGTTTGTTTACCAGGTAATATCAGCTGTCTTAGTTGTCTAAGGTCAGTGACTCTAGACAAAATTTAAGTGCAGTGCAACGAGTTCGTGACACCGGGTTTTATTTACCAGGTGACAGAGAACATGTGGTAAATCGTTCTGTTGAAGTAGACAAAGAAGTTCTAGAATTACTAGAACAAGACCCTTCAATAAGTACCCTATATGCGAGAATCGTTTTTACCCATACCACATAAGAATGGAAGTGATTTTGTTGCACTGTATTACGTAAAGACTGAAGCGGCTATCATAATAAAACCTAAAAACCAGACGCAAAAAAACTCAGAAACCAAGACGGATATTCTCAGCAATGTAAACCCTGTGAAAAATAACATTAATATCTCAAGCGTAAAAAATATCAAAGATGGTGGTATCCTAGTAGGATGTTCTAGTGCAGAAGAAGTTACGAAACTTAGGAAAATCGCTGTGAACAAACTGAATCAAAATTATGACATCAAGGACGTTAAAACCTTAAATCCACGTGTGAGAATAGTAGGAATGTCAGAGAAGCTGGAAGAAAGTGACTTAATTGAATATATCAAGTTTCAGAACAAACATCTAATAGGTGAAAAGTTTGAATGTAAAATCTTGAAATTGTGGTCAACGAAAAAAAATGATAAAATATATCAAGCCATTATGCAAGTCGACGTAAATTTCTATAACAAAATCTTGTCTGAGGGAGAAGGTAAGTTATTTATTGGATTCGACCTATGTAATGTTTACGATTCTATTGATATACGAAGGTGCTTCAAATGTAGCGGTTTTAATCATATATCAGAGCAATGTAAATCTAAAATACGGTGCCCAATATGTGCTGGTGAGCACAATGTAAAAGATTGTAATAATAAATCATTAAAGTGCCCCAACTGTTTAGATTACTCTATTACTAATAAACTTGAGCTTAATGTCGAACATGCTGCATGGGACAACAACTGTTTCGTATATAAACAAAAAATTAATGAGTTTAAGGCAAAAATGTCATTTTCTGCATAACTAGGCGTGAAAACAAACAAGAATATTTCAAATAACAATGATCCAAGTATAACAATAACCCCAATCGAAACCACTGCCTCTTCACCAACTCATATCATAAACATATATTATCAAAATGTACGCGGGTTGAACACAAAATTAAAAGACTTATTTCTTGCCTCTATGGCATGCCATTATGATATATATGCTTTCACAGAGACTTGGCTAAACTCGCAAGTACTGAATACAGAAATATTGTCCTCTAATTATAATATCATACGGTGTGACCGGAACTTTACGGAAACTAATAAAAATAAAGGCGGCGGTGTACTAATTGCGCTAAATATTAAGTATATTTATGAGGAACTTAATGTCAGTCTTATACGTGAGATATTTCCTCAAATAGATATAGTTGGTGTTAAAGTGACCTTTCATTTTCAAAATATTTTCATTTTCATCCTTTATATCCCCCCAAATTTACCGTATGCATCCTACCAAGGTCTTTTTGAATGTATTGAGTCTCTAGACTATTTAAACGATGAAAATATTTATTTTATAGGAGATTTTAATGTCCCAGAGTATAACAATCAAAATATTGCACCAAGCAGTCGTGGAGCTGCTGTACAACACTTTTCTGAGTACCTTGACCTCAAACAATTTAATAATGTACTAAATACTAATGAGACTACTCTTGATTTGGTACTGTCAAATGCAAATTGTGACGTAAACAGATCATTAGAGTGTCTATTAATAGAGGATTTACATCATCCCCCCTTAGAAATATCACTAAAAATTACTAATTCTCATCCTGAAAAGTTCCCATGTAATTTAATGGAAATATATAACTTTAAAAAAGCCAATTACCCTCTCTTATATGAAAATCTATTTCAGATAAACTGGTCATTTCTAACTGAACTAAATGACGTTAACATGGCTTGCACTGCTTTTTACTCTAAACTAACTGAAATTTTTGATCAATTTGTGCCTAAATCTATTCCCAAACAACCCAAATATCCAACTTGGTACACAAATGATATTGTAAGAGATATAAAGCAAAAAAATATTCAGAGGAGAAAGTATAAACAAACAAAAAGTGAAGATGATTATAATAAATTCAGGAACATGAGAGAGAAAATAAAGCAGGACGTAAAACAATCATATGAAAATTATTTATTGAATATTCAAAATAATATAAAAAATGATCCAAAAAAATTTTGGTCATATGTAAACAGTAAAAGGAATAGTAGCGCCATTCCTGATAATATTACATATAATAACATTCGACACACAAATCCTCAAAATATTGTTGATGCTTTTGGAACCGTTTTTCAATCGGTTTATCTTAATCCTAATAATAACAGCAATAAATATCCCCCCTGTGGTGATGTAAACAGTAATAATTTATGCATAACGACGTTTTCGGAATCGGACGTGCTAAAATCGCTTAAGAAGATAAAACCCAAATTTACTAAAGGTCCAGACAATATACCTGCATTTATAGTTAAGGACTGTGCACATGTCTTCGCCCTGCCCCTTAAAATAATTTTTAATCTGTCCCTGAAGTTACAGGTATTCCCTGATGTATGGAAATACTCTCGTTTATGTCCTGTTTATAAGAAAGATAACAAATATAATGCTGAGAATTATAGGCCAATAACAATAATTTGCAATTTTGCAAAAGCCTTTGAGTTTACCTTGAATGCGTCATTATCCAGGCACGTACAAAATCAGATCGTAACAAATCAACATGGATTTGTACCAGGTAGATCCACTGAAACTAATCTAACCTGTGTTACACAATATCTTTCCGAAAAACTGGATGACAACAAACAGGTTGACATTATCTATACTGATTTTTCCAAAGCTTTTGATCGCTTAGACCACGGTATTCTGATACAGAAACTAAATAATTTCGGATTATCGTTAGCATTATTAGATTTAATCACTTCATATTTAACAAACAGGCGACAGTATGTAGAATACCGTGGTTTCAAGTCTTTTGATATTATAGCTAGCTCAGGTGTTCCTCAGGGATCGGTACTGGGACCACTACTGTTTAATATTTTTATTAACGATATTGTTATAGACCTGGATGTTTCAAGTCTATTATACGCAGATGACTTGAAAATCTATCATGTAATTGAAACTGAGGCAGATTGTGATAAGCTGCAGAATAACTTGGATAAGATAAATCATTGGTGTATATTAAATCAATTGCCTCTTAATGTATCTAAATGCAACGCGTTTACATTTTGTAGAGCCCGCACTCATGTCACCTACAATTACCATTTAAATAACCAAGAGTTACAAAGACCTGATATCATTAAAGATCTTGGTGTTACTTTTGACAGAAATCTAAGTTTCAATGAGCATATGAACTTAACTGTATCGTCAGCGTTAAAAAACTTAGGGTTCGTAATTAGGAATTGTAAGGGTTTTAATAATACGGACATTACGAAACTGTTATATTTTTCCTTTGTGCGGTCGAAACTGGAATATTGTTCACTGGTATGGTCTCCGGGATATGCTACATACATAAACAATATAGAGAACATCCAGCGTCGTCTGGTTAAGTATTTATGTTTTGTTGAAGATGGCAACTATCCTACAATCGGTTACCCACAAAGCATTATGTTAGAAAGGTTTCACATATCGAGTCTACAAAACAGAAGAATGGCACACTCCGTGGTATTCTTATATAAAATTATTCACAATATCTTTGATTGCTCATCTATTTTGGAACAACTATGTTTTCGGGTACCTCGTATAGAAAGTAGAAATCGTGAAACTTTTTATCTCGTTACCCCTCGGACTAATCTATTAAAAACTTCACCCATATATTTTATGTGTAAAAATTATAATTCGCTGCAAAATGAGCTTGATATATTTAATTGTAGCCTTGCCTCGATAAAAAATCTATTATCTGTGTAACATGAATATTAGTGTATAAAAAACTTAATACTATTTGTATGATAATTGTATCTTTTCTCTGTCTTTTTCACCTATTCTGTTTTCTATAACTCTACATTCTGTTTATTGTATTTATTATATTCTACTGATCTGTAATATTTGTACCTTATATACATTATTATTGTAATTGTTCCCACCCTGTAACTGGTTACCTGTTGGGTGGTTGTATCTAATAAATAAAATAAAATAAATAAATATTGGTTAATCATAGGCGGCGCACTTGTACAAAAAAAATAAGGTAATTTTTTTTTAAATTTTTTTATTTCTTAATTTTTTTAATTCCTTTTGGTGGGGACAACCCACTGAATAATTTTCCGCATATTAGGTAAATCACCCTGTATACGGTTATATAAAATGATTTCTAACAATTTCGCAAAGTTCGACAGGACAGAAGTCGGCTTTTGCTAATTAAGGTTTTATCACCGTTATTAAATATTGCGCAAACTCTAGCAGTTTTCCATATTTTCGGAAAAGTTTCACATTTGACAACTAAGTTAAATAAAAAGCAAAGCGGAACACGCAACACACGTGCAAAATCTTTTACAATAAACGAAGATATATTATTTGGCCCAGAAGTAAGTTTGTTTTTAAGCTTATTAGTCACAACGAGTATTTCTTGCTCCGTAATTGATTCAAAATGAATGTCGTGGATACTAAAATTACTTTCAATTGGAGTAAACTCTTCATCAGACATAGCAAAAATACTAGCAAAGAAACAATATCCAGAGGTTGATTAAAAAATTTATTTTCGTGTGACATTTTACCAGGTATCTCACTAGTCTTCTTTTTTGAATGAACCAAAATTGCTTAGTATTACGCGGCATCGTCAATTGCACTTCATTAATGTAATTTTCAGAATGAACTCTTGTTTCCTCTTTAATAATGCTTCTTAGAGTCTTAAACTCTTCTAAGTATGAATTAATACCTGTTTTTTTTTAGAATTTTTAAATAATTTAGCTTTTTTCTTAATGTTGTTTATAATTTGAGAGTTGTACCAATGAAGATACTTTTGTTTGAAAGAGCATCAAAAATCGCATAAAGCCTGGAGTAAAACTCATGCAATGCTACCGTCAATATCATCCAAATGCAATAAAAATGACATTTGTAATATTGCATTATAAAGTGCAAGAAAATTGGCTTTTTTAAAATCATAACATTTAGCATTTAGCAGATATATTAGTTACATTTATTATTAATGCAGGATGATATAAATCTTTTTGTACAAGCGGTGCATTATCATGTAAGATGTCACATTTAATATTAGACAACAGCAAATCAAATAATCTGTGAGAAACATTTGGTATGTTAAAACATAGTATTTTTAGTCGCAAACTCCTCTATAAAATCCTTATTTTACTATAAAGAACGTAACCAGACTGTAACCAACACCTACTCTCCGGGCTATGTGCCTCGCCGAGCGCTGAATTACAAGTTATAAGCCTGGCGCTAAATGTAATAATCGCATATTACCATCAAAATGCTAATGCTTCGATGCAACAAACACCAGCCGAAAGACTGATCCTATTTAAAGGAGCTCTTGTGCCAGTCGTCACACACTACTTGCAGACTGTAGTTTCGAGCTGTTGACTCTCGTCAGTGCAAGGTAGGCATGTGACAACCGACACGAGGATCACTTGACTATTTAGTACATTTCGGTATCTTTGGGATAGCGACATGTAAAATAGTCAGCAGGCGCCATCTAGCGGTCCAGTGTCTGTTGCAATCGAAAAATAAATAGCTACTCTCCGGGCTATGTACCCCGCTGAACACTGAATTACAAGTTACAAGCCTGGCGCGTAAGTCTCTAAAAGCTCATTTGAATTATGCTAGGCCCAGTCAGGCTATTTATTTTTCAATTGCAACAGACACTGGACCGCTAGATGGCGCCTGCTGACTATTTTACATGTCGCTATCCCAAAGATACCAAAATGTACTAAATAATCAAGTGATCCTCGTGTCGGTCGTCACATGTCCACCTTGCACTGATGAGAGCCAATAGCTCGAAACTGCAGTCTGTAAGTGGTGTGTGACGACTGGCACGAGAGCTCCTTTAAGTAGGATCAGTCTTTCGGCTGGTGTTTGTTGCAATTGAAGCATTAGCGTTTTGATGGTAATATGCAATTATTACACTTAACGCGCCAGGCTTGTAACTTGTAATTCAGCGCTCGGCGGGGCACATAGCCCGGAGAGCAGCTGTTGGTTGCAGTCTGGTTACGCTCCTTATAGTAAAATAAGGATTTTATAGAGGAGTTTGCGACTAAAAATATTATGTTTTAATATCCCGCCCTCTAAAAGCACATTTGAACTATTTGGTATGTTGTTATATTGTCAAAAGTCAAGAAAATTTATAAAACTATTGGTTACAAATGTTTTTCTATCAATATTATCTTGATTAATGAAATTAGGGACATTGAAGTCACCAACAATTTTAACACTGTTCGTTTGTAAAGAATCAATTTGTTCAAAATTCTCAAAAAACAGTTGAAATTCCTCAAAGGAAGGTGGAATCTAAAGTGGCAGAACATAAAATATATTATAAAAGTAAAAAACAGTTTTAATATTTAAACTTTTATTTAAAAAAAATCACATTTAAATGAACACTTCAATTTTCACTTAATTCTAACAACCTGAGCAACTGCCGTACGATTCCTATTCAAATAATCCGCCAAGATCACCGTCGGAGACATACACACCGTTACATTTTTATGCTCCGACGTCCTTATTGTTCTCATGTAGCCCGGTATGCACTCACACGTCCCATACCGTTCCCTACTCCCGTCGGTAAAGAGTTCCTCTTTGCCCTGTCTGACAGGGGCTAGCCAGGAACCTCTAGGGCATGGCCCTTGTGTGTACATTTTATGGCACTCGTTATTATATCTAACCAATCCTTTTGTCTTATCACATTTAATTGCACTAGTGGTTTCTACATTACAGTCTTTCTTCTCACATAAACACAAACCGTTGTAACTTATCCCGTCGACGGAAGGTCTCGTGTTAAAATCAAACGTTACTATGTGATTTTGCATGCAGGGCCCCTGTGAACCTATTCGATAGCAACGATTTTCTTGGGGGAAATACAAATAGCCATGTTCGCACGGTTGTTTTATACATGATGTTTCATTAATAAGTATGTAGTGTGGAGGACAAGGACCCTGAGTATATGGCCGGTAGCAAGATGATGAGTTTTGATATCTTATATAGTTAGGTTTACACTCACAAGATGCTTTACGAGTCTCGGGGTGGAGCTGGTAAATTTGTCCTATGCCACATGGACCTATTGAATCTGTAAATTAAACATGTTTTTTTTATATAATATATACATATTTCATTTAAAAAATTATGCGCATTGTGATACCTTAGCGAGAAATTAGAAAATCTCCAGGGGCGTAGGAATAATTTTTTTAAAGGGGGCATATTTGATTATAAAATTGTTAACCGTATATTTTCTCTATCTTGCAAAAATTTATCGTTAAGATTATTGTTTTTATTTGTTATTTTACCTAATTCAAAACATTTCTGAGTGTCTTCATGAAAGTGAGGTAGGAAACTGTGACATCCGCAAGTTTTATCAGGGAGGAACAAATGGCCCTTTTCCCAACATGGTCCTCTGGTGAAATGTTGGTAACACTGTCCATCTTCGTACCTGTGATGTAAGAGAATATTTTAAAATAAACATTTAGAACAACTCTAAAACCTGTGACACATTAGATGAATTAAATGAGCGACAGTAGAAACCATATTAAAAAAAAGTGTTGTGTCGAATTCTATTATGTCATAATGTTTGTTTAAATTTAAATTATAATCTATAGTTTTTTTTGTGTACCTGTAATCTCTTAATTGTTTACTGTTAGTACACTTGCACATTGGCACTTTATTCGTTTGGTCAGCCGTTATTAACTGTCCCTTGGGACAGGGGCCTCGAGTCAACTTTTGGTAACACTGCTCATCCTTGGGCCAATAAATCCAAGACGGGTTGCTACATGTTTTCAATTGTTTGCAGACTCCCCATTGACGTTTGGAGCTGATATGAAAAAAGAACAAATATTGTGGGTTAAGATTATGGAGATTTTTCTGTAAAGGGTTTTTGATAGCTACAAGTTGTCTTCCATTCATGCACTATTAACCCACTTGTGTTGCAATTTATGTATGATTTAAAATTTCTCTTTCCTTACCTGTTACTTTTGTACTGAGTATCTGGCCCGAAGTAGTATCCTATGTCGCAGGGTCCTAATGAAAATAATTCGTAACATTTTCCATCTTTGGCAGATTGAGCCGTTTGTGGTGGACAGCGACACTCCGCCGACAAATTTGTGCCTGATTTGCTTGAAGAAGGGCTTAGTTCCATGCCTTCTGGGCAAGGATGGCCTACCTGAAAATTGTGTTTTAAATTAGAATTATTGTAGGTTCTTGACAGATATTTCATCTTAGAACACTGTCTGTAAGTAGGATTTCTTATACATTTTCGTTGCTGGTGATTAAAAAAAATATTAGGTATGGCTAAATCTACTGTATGTAATGTAATTAAAAAATTTGGTGAATCTGGAAATATTGACATCGTGGGAAAAGTACTGGAAGACCAAGAAAAGTGAGGTGAAAGAAATGTCAGACAGCTAATAAAAGTTAGTAAACATGGCAGAAGGTATGGTTTATATTTCATTATTTTTGTGTGCCTATTTACTTATTCACTGTGGTTTCTAGGCCAAGGAAAAACCGTTATTGACGGAAGTCCAAAAGAAAAAACGCCTTATTTGGGCAAAGTCTAAACTCTTGTGGACTAGTAAAGACTGGGACAAAGTGATATTCAGCGATGAATCAAAATTTGATGTGCATGTAAGAATAATCCGAAATAAAAAAGAAACTTTTAACAGTGACCGTCTTAAAGGAACTGTAAAGTTCCCAAGGGGGAGTATGATATGGGCATGTATGTCAGCAAGACGCATGGGAACTATGACTTTTGTGGACGGTATAATAAATGCCTGTAAATATCAAGATATTCTACAGAATTCATTACTGCCTAGCGTCACTAAGCTGTATCCAAATAGAAATTACGTTTTTCAACAACATGCCACGCGGCAAAGACAACAAAAAAATAGTTTGGAACAAATCATATTAATGTCTTGTCTTATCCGGCCGCTAGCCCGGATCTGAACATTATCGAAACCATTCCTGAATTAAAAGTAAAACTGCAAGAAATATGGGATAACTTTCCACCAGACACGCGCCAGTCATTGGTTGACACCATGCCTGCCAGAGTACAAGCTGTGGTTAAGGCTAAAGGCGATGTGACAAAATATTAGGAGAACAAAAAAATTGTTTGTCTCAACTTATAGTTGTCACTGTTTTTGTGGAAATAATAATAAAAAAATTTATATGAAAAACAAGCCTTTTTTGTTCGAGAAATTCTGAAAAATGATGTACCACATAGTGGCTTATAAGAATACCAAATTTTGAAAAGATCACATAGAGTACTCGTTATGTTTAACTACTTAATATATATATATATATATATATATATATATTATATAACAAAAACTCAAAGAAAAATTTCGTTTTGTAAATATTCGACATTAAAATTTGAGCTTTTATGTAAGCGGAACCATGTGACTGAAAACGCCATGATATTGCCTTGACGTCACTGATTTTCCTGAATTCACGTTGTTATCCTTAATCTTGTTATTAACTATTGGTTAATATGACGGATAATGATTTCATAAGATACTTAGCGTATTAATCTATAGCCACAGCATTCCTTTTAGATGTTTCAACATTTCAACAAAAATTACGTGACGTCACTTGACACGTCTGACGTCACTCGGCACGGACAGAGCGTTTCAATGGTTTTATATTCAACCAAAATAAATAAATTTTTTCTCCCTCAATTTTAACAAAAAAAAAAAGAAAAATACGAGGAAGCATATTTCTCTGTCGTCTAACTATCTGTGTTATAAAAAAATAAACATGCAGCTTATTCATTGGGGGTTGTCTAATTTCTGTGGTGTTTATTTATTAAAAAAAAAATAGTCATTTGAGATTGTCAGTTGTTTTGTAAATAAATAAAACAGTAGAGACTTATTAGCGATTTTAAACAAATTATCTGTGAAAGTACTCAAAATATTTTGATCAGCTTTGGTAGTTACATGGTTGGTGGTAATGTTAGAACTATCACACCAAATTTGTTGTGAGATGCTAATTTATATACAGCAGATATTGCTCTTAAATTTGTGCTTAAACAAATTCAAAGCGTTAACTGTGCTTTAAGTACTGATTTGGAATTGTCACTAAAACGCAGAATTTCCCAAAGGAGTGTTTTATCTGGAGTTTTATCATACCTCCATAATCCACAGCCATAGCAACCGCAATCATCTGGCAGTAAGAGTAACACTGATGACTTTGGAGGTTTTTCAAATTGCCTGAACGCTCAGATATAATAAAAGTAATTACTTTTTGGTTCAATATCATTATTTAATTCAAAAAAATAAAACAAATTTACAAAGTGTTAGTTTTCATTTTATGTTAATATTTGACAATGTATTTTGACCCTGGATACCTGAAAGTCCTGGGATCCCGGGATTATATTTCATTTGTAATCCCGATAATCCCGAAAGCCTAATCCCATCCCGGGATTAACAACCCTAGTAGGCAGCTTTGATATTTTTTTCTCTAAATGATATGTCATTGATTACTATGCTAGTGTGATCAAAAGTAATATAAACAGTATACATAAAGAATAAGTAATATTTTGTTTTTATATAAGTATATTAATATGAAAATGATCCCTACTATACCCGGTGACACAGAGACATGTAATTTTACTATTTAAGAAGTTAAAATTTTGACGTTGGGGAGAGTTGTATATTACATAATTGTCCTTGTTGGGCCTATCAAACATTTTCTTCAACTTCCGGTTTAAGCGGAAGTGGCCTAAACTTTGTTATTTTAAATAGTACCCTGTATATTTTTTCCACCCATCTGATTCGTATTTAAATTCTCTTTTCAACAATGTATCGCAACATGACATTTGTTTTTAAAATGACAGTTAATGGCCATTTTATTGTATTATGTCTAGGTGGCCATGATATGAACCTTGGCAGATATTATGCTTAGTGTACCATGATATTGAAAGATCTCTGGTACGCAACTTTGTGTCTCATATTTTTTTGGGCATAATCAGAAGCTGAACTAGATTTTTCTTATTTAAAAAAATCTCTAAACAACCCACAATATTATAAAAACCAAGATAAGAACCCCATCACCAACCTATCCTATTCTGCTTATTCCTTCATTAAAATTAGTATAAAAAATTATTGCATAGTAATAATTTTGTTACTCAAGGTCACTAATTAATAATCTCATTTGTCTAATGTATGTAGTAGGATTTCCCATCTACAATTATATTACCTACCGGAAAGTATAATCTTAACAAGCTCGGCTGCTTATAATTAAATCTTATATAACTTGCGTTATACACCTCTATTTTTATTAACAGAACATTCCTAACAAATTATTATTACCTACCAAACACTTTTAATTTCCTATATGGAAGAAATCAACACGTTTAGCTATTAGTAGAGTTATTTTTATTTATATTTTCGAAAAATATTATCAAACAACACTTGAACCTCAAGTTTATTTCTTAAGGCATAAGATATTGAATTAACTTCTACAAAACTAGTTTCTTTCAGTCATCCCAGAATTGCTAATTTTCATAAACTTCTTATTATAACATTCTTTCAGATCTAAGCTAATCGGAATTCCTATTCTTATATATTATTTTGGGGCTTTTATCCACGGTTTTGTATGAATTTCAAACTTTCTATGTTGACTACAAGCTTCTCTGAAAGTAGTACCGCGTTCATACATACAGACGTAGATAAACAATAAACATACAATTCGACACTCTGTTTTATAACATTCCATACAACAAGAATAAGGGTGTCCAAAAACTCTCCTGACAAACGAACAACTGCATCTAGATGTGATTTTATATCGAATTGACTAAATCAAACATTTTCTTAAACTTCCGGTTTAGGCGGAAGTGACCCAAACTTTGTTATTTTAAATAGTACCCTGTATATTTTTTTTATCGATCTGATTCGTATTTAAATTCTCTTTTCCTCCATGTATCACAACAAGACATTTGTTTTTAAAATGACAGTTAATGGCCATATTATTGTATTAAGTCTAGGTGGCCATGATATGAACCTTGGCAGATATTGATGCTTAGTGTACCATGATATCGAAAGATCTCTGGTACGCAACTTTGTGTCTCATATTTTTTTGGGCATAATCAGAAGCTGAACAGATTAACTAGATTTTTCTTATTTTAAAAAATCTCTAAACAACCCACAATATTATAAAAACCAATATAAGAACCCCATTTTTTCATTTGACCTACTTAAGAAATACTCATTTATCTTGTATTTTATCTAGTACAATTGCTGTACCTGTCCTATTTTGCTTCCTTCATTAAAATTAGTATAAAAAATTATTGCATAGTAATAATTTTGTTACTCAAAGTCACTAATTAATAATCTCATTTGTCTAATGTATGTAGTAGAATTTCCCATCTAAATTTGAATTTCCTGAACTATTTGAATTTCCTGAACTATTTGAATTTCCTGAACTATTTGAATTTCCTGAGGATTTGAATTTCCCACCAGTTTAGACTTCCTGTCGATAATGCAGATTCCCTACTTACCGGAAAGTCCCGGATTCGAATTTCCCGACGCAGAGGTCCCACGGGAAAAGGGGGCACGGCGGAGCACTACGGGAGCCCACCGGAAAGGGGCGGAGCACTACGGTAGCCCCACGGAAAAGGGGGCGTGGCTCATTGGAGCCAATACTGTGACGTCATTGTTTGACTCAAGTGCACCCATACCTACTCTCATAGATGCGCTTTATTTTCACCGACTTTGGGTAAATCACGCTTTCTTATTGCCGAGATATTGAATTTTACATTTTTCAGTCATTTTCTTTTGATTTTTAATTTTTTTTTACAATTTTTTTTTGTAATCAAAAAGTCAAAATATTTAAGAATTAGAATTATATACAATTTCCCTTGGAAAGTTGTCGCCGAAAATAATAATTCTGTCGTGCTAAAATGTATCATTCCTTATATGGTTGTATTTGTTTGAGTTGTATGTATTCAAATAATTTATACGTATCTAGAACTGAATTGAAAAAGTTCGCGACAATTATATTACCTACCGGAAAGTATAATCTTAACAAGCTCGGCTGCTTATAATTAAATCTTATATAACTTGCGTTATACACCTCTATTTTTATTAACAGAACATTCCTAACAAATTATTATTACCTACCAAACACTTTTAATTTCCTATATGGAAGAAATCAACACGTTTAGCTATTAGTAGAGTTATTTTTATTTATATTTTCGAAAAATATTATCAAACAACACTTGAACCTCAAGTTTATTTCTTAAGGCATAAGATATTGAATTAACTTCTACAAAACCAGTTTCTTTCAGTCATCCCAGAATTGCTAATTTTCATAAACTTCTTATTATAACATTCTTTCAGATCTAAGCTAATCGGAATTCCTATTCTTATATATTATTTTGGGGCTTTTATCCACGGTTTTGTATGAATTTCAAACTTTCTATGTTGACTACAAGCTTCTCTGAAAGTAGTACCGCGTTCATACATACAGACGTAGATAAACAATAAACATACAATTCGACACTCTGTTTTATAACATTCCATACAACAAGAATAAGGGTGTCCAAAAACTCTCCTGACAAACGAACAACTGCATCTAGATGTGATTTTATATCGAATTGACTAAATCACATTATTCAAAAATGTTTCCTAACGGAGCTACAGCTCTTTAAAGATGGAACCTTGTCATAAATTTTTTTAAATATTTTCAAAACGCGTTTATCTAACAAGATAAAACTTGATATAGTTCAAGTAGGAAGAAACTGAGACATAAAAAACGTAACAAAAACTTTATGACGTCATTAAGCTACCGGTACGTTTTTTGGTGCTGTTCGCAAATTGACTCGCCTACTTTTATAGGTTTTTAATGTGCGTCGGGAATGTTTCATATCAGGCTTGGCGCCATGGTCCGCGGCGATATAATTATGTCGTAAAGTTTTTGTTGCGTGTTTTTGGGATCTACTTATTTCAACTGGCGCCATGGCCCGCGGCGATAATAATTATGTCGGAAAGTTTTTCTTGGGTTTTTCTATCTCGGAAATTTATTACTTGAATTATACATTTATTAATCTAAAAATGGTCCGTCTCTTGCTGTAAACACGATCATATGTTATGTGTTCCAATTTGGGGGGGGGGGGGTCTACGGAAACTTTGAATCATGTTTTTTTATATTTTCTTTTCATTTTTGATATCAGATTTTAAAACTTTGCGTTTTGAGGATATTTAAAAAGAATATATAACAAGGTTTCATCTTTAAAAGGCTGTAGATCTGTTAGGAAGCATTTTTGGATAATGTGATTCACGTCAATTCGACGTAAAACCACGTCTAGAATTTGCAGCTTTCAGGGGAGCTTCTGGACAACCAGTATTTTTTCCAAAATATTAAGAAATCTTAGAAATTTTTAAAAAATACTAAGGAAAATATTTTTAAAACGGCTTTAAAATATCTATTCAATTATATACTATTAAGTGCACGCCCACTTACGAAGAGAGGTTTAATCACTGGTAGCAGAGTAAAAGGAACCTGCTGAATTAGCTACCATACCATACCACACTTCAGTACAGTTCTGAGATGAGCCAAGTGATCAGATAAGAAAAAGAGCAGTAACAAGTTGTGAGTTATAGTAGTGAATCTATAGTAGATAAAAATTATAATTAGTGTGTTATTATAAGGACTAATTATTGTAAATTTAGTGATTAATAAATCAGTAGTTAGTGATAATTCGTGTTGCAATAATTATGTAAATTTTACCTATCCGATATCTCTTACCTGAAAAATTTTGTAGCATTTTCCATCAGGCGGCCAAAAGAGAAGCTGCCATCCTCTGGGCTGCGATGCACAAGGATTTAATTTAGGGTTCGCCCAGGGAGGCGCCATGACAGCTCCCTCTATTTGGGGTTGCAATAGAAATAGGAACATTTTTGTATGAAACAGCCAAATCTGAAATACAATACGTCGGCTTACAATTATTGTGGCTTTAAATAAAAAATCTATAAAAGTATTTACACAAAATTAAAATTTTTATTGTAACGTTTCGTTTCTTCGGGGTTAGAATAAAATATAGGATGTCCTATTAGAAAAATTATCGATGACGTCACAGATATGTAGAAAGTGGAAACGAAAAATAGAGCAATCTGATATTATAGTTTATCCAATGTCAGTTTAAAATATTATAAATTAACCGTCTCTACTTGCTATGCCTCTCTACAATTCATAGTCCTCAAATTGAAAAAAAATTATTTCCCACTCGACTAAGTCAGGTCTCGGCATTGTTTTCCCACTTATGTTCCACATATCTGAGGGTCGGTAGGGGGGGGGGGCATTTAAAAATACGGGAAATCAGTTTTTCGTCAATAAGTCGGAGGGGGTGTTGATTCCACAAAAAAAAAATATACGTCCTAAAAATGAAGAACTTGACAAAACACGCAATTTTGGTTCTCGTCCTCATCATTATTTACCGAGATATCGCGAATTAACGTTACAGGAAAAAAAAATTTCAATTAATTTTTTCTCGGCAATGTCACCCATTTTAAGAGGCTGGGGGTGGTGGGACAATTAGGAGGGGAGGGAGAGACGGAGGGAAAATTTCTTTTAAACTCTGATAACTTGTGACCGGTGAGGTGGATCGCGAAAAATCAAAGTGACATTTCTTCAGTTTTTCATGTAGAACTCAATAAAATTAATCGACTTTTGCGAAAAACACGCGGCTGCCACGCGAGAGAAGTTTTGACCTTTTTTTAAAAAAAATTTTTTGCCATGAAGGGAAGGGGTGGGGGGAGTAATTTTTATGTCAATCGATGGCTTTATATTTTATCTTCGATATCCGTCCAACTAGACCGCAATTCGATAATTAGGAAGGAAGAGAGAAGAGTGCAAAGTTTTTGCTGTATAGCGGGAGAACAGAGAGGAGTGGGGGGGTTCCACTTTTTAATTTTGCCCTGTCCTTATCTTTCCCGTCCGAGCGAGTTACAATTAAAAGAACGAATGGAAACGGGCGAAAGTGGATAAATAAAAAGAAAATGTTTTCCCTCTGTTTTGAGCCCTGCTAGAACCCCCCATTCCTCCCCATTCTCCCGCTATACAGCAAAAACTTTGCACTCTCCCTTCCTAATTATCAGATTGCGGTCTGGTTGGACGGAAATTGAAGATCAAAAATAAAGCCATCGATTGACATAAAAATTATTTCCCCCACCCTTTCCCTTCATGACAAAAATTTTTTTTAAAAAAAGGTCAAAACTTCTTTCGCGCCCTAACCGCGTCTTTTTCGCAAAAGTCGATTTCTGCCAATTTTATTGAGTTCTACGTGAAAAACTGAAGAAATGTCATTTCGATTTTTTGCGATCCACCTCTCCGGTCACGAGTTATCGGGGTTTAAAAGAAATTTGCCCTCCCTCTCTCCTTCCCCTTCTAATTGTCCCACCACCCCAGCCTCTGGCCTCTTAAAATGGGTGACATTACCATTCTATAAAAAATATAATAAAAGTCCTACACACATGTTGACCCGAGAAAAATTGAAACATTTTTTTTCCTATAACGTTAATTCGCGATATCTCGCTAAATAATGGTCCGACGTCGATGAGGCCGAGAACCAAAATTGCGTGTTTTGTCAAGTTCTTCATTTTTGAGAGGCATATTTTTTTGTGGAAACAACACCCGCCGATTTATTGACGAAAAACCGGTTTCCCGTATTTTTAAATAGCCCCCTCCCCCTTCTCGACTCTCAGATCTGTGGAACATAAGTGGGAAAACAATGCCGAGACACGAATTTTTTTTTTCAATATGAGGACCACGAATTGAAAATCGCGATCCACCCCACTATAAGGAGAAAAAATTATCAAATGACAGATATTATAAAAAGAATGCGTGAATTAACTAAGATTCCTATTTCTACTATTAATTTTGTTATTAAAAAAAGAACAGCTTATAATTTTTATCAAGAAAATGAAATCCCTAATTTGGAAGCGATTTCGAATATATCTTGACGAGACGTTGTTTGATACGCATGATACTGTTAATTACGGATAGACACGACTCAAAATTGTGCTTTAAATACACCATGTTTAAGAGGAAAACGTATTATAATTCTGCATGCCGGAAGTAAAAATGGGTTCGCACCCAACACACTGCTCTTGTCAGCCAAAAATATAAAACAGTGTTCTGCTGACTATTACAAAGATATGACGGCGGATTTGTTTGAAAATGAAGTTTGTGACATCTAAAAATATAAATATTCCTGAAAAAATTCCAGTAAAAAAGATTTATTAAAAAAACTATCAAAGAACGTAATTTAAAAAATATATATTTTTTTTAAAACTTGCTTTTATAGAGGAGTTTGCGACTGAAATATTATGTTTTAATACAAAATACATATTCCTACCTATCATCACTTTCCCACTACCACTTTCAGTCATAATATATCAGTTATTAAGTTTGCAAAACAGTGTTACGTGTATAATAAACGATTTTAAAAATATTGTAGGGCATGTATTGCCTTGAAAAGCAACTTACGCGCGTCTACGATGGCATGCGTTCGAGGTCGATTTACAAAGCAAAGCCGCGCTCTTGTTTTTTATATCGTTTTAAACTGAGATTGGATAAACTATAACAATAAAAATACTTAATATCCGTGAACACAGTATAGTATTCTACTCACATATAATGACAACTATTTATTCAGGTGATTCAACTTTATCCTCGTGAATTATAGCCATCATTATATGTTCGTTGAATAATATATTATTTTAGGTTGGTAATGAAAAAAATCATGTTGTACACACGTTAAAATTTCATGGATAAGGCGATTTTTAAACCATTTTTTCAAACTTTGAGGTTGATTACCTTGGAAACTGTTAATTTCAAGGTCATACGCCTCATGTTCCTGTTTTAAGAATAGGGTTTTCCCACTAATTTTATTTTAACAATTTGTGTCGTGAAAATGATATAATAAAACATTTTATTAATTTACAACAATTTACTTTTCTAATAAGAATTATTTCTAAGAAAATATCGTTAAAACAACTTGCTGATAATTTCACTGCTTTTTAAAACGGGCATTTTTCGCGCCAGAATTACGTATCTACCCGGAAAACCAATGAGATTATGGATATAATTAGTTTGTAATAGATTCTAACTGTGTGTTAAAGGAAGCTTTCATCTAAAACTTCTCAGAATTTCAATTTGTAATGCTTGTACTGTGATTGGTCTAAAGCAGTGGACGTGTAAATATTGGCCAATCAGAATCCAGATAAATGCCGCACAAGTTATTCGTGAAAGCGTCGAACGTTAAAATTTTGTACTGTAGTTTAGGTTTAACCTTCGCCGACATTACACATCAGATGACTAACCTAAAACGTTAAATTTATATTTTATGTTTGTATTGTTTGGAGTGAAAATATTATTTTATCAGTTTCTGGTTTATGTTTTATTAATTCTACAATCAAAATGGAATCAAGTGGAAGACGAATATGTTAAAGGTGCCGCTGATAATTTACCTAAAGTAGAAAAGTGCTGAGTGCTGTCAATAAATAGAGGTTATGTTATGTTAACAGAGACCAAGATTAATAAACAATCTTGAACAGAGACAACCTCTGTGATTTCAGGGTGTTGACGTCACAACGCGCCAATTTATGGCTGTTTAAAATGAACCCAATATTTTTCAAACTTCAAGTTTTTTTTTGTTACTATTAGTAAAATTAATAAGATAATAAATATGCCATAAATCAATTTTTTACGTGAGTTAAGTATTTCAGCAATAATTTTTTTTTTTTTTTTCTGGGAAAACCCTATTGTGTCCTACATATTTCTGCAAGACACAGAGGTTTGCCAATTAAATTAATTCATAACTCGTAGAAATATGGCGGAACAAATCAAATCGACACAATGTAATACAAACTGTCATAGATTTTTTTTTCGGAAGCTACAAGGGAGAGTTTTATATCAAATTCTCCATCCATACTAGACAACCACATTTTATAATAATCCCTTCCCGTTAATAATTATGGAAGAACACGACATTTTATGCAAATGACACGAAATGCCAGTTCATCCTTCATAATAAATTACAAATATAATAGCGACTGATTTATTGCTAGTAGAGATGAAATATTGTATTTTAAAATTAGTTGGGGCGAGCGTAGGTGCGTCTTTACTATGTACATACTTCGGTATGCGATGTAAAGCAACGACAGGCGCGGTTAGTACTTGGATTGGTGACCATTCCAACGGAAACCGCGTTCTCGCCTCACACATCTTCCAGCGGCTTGTATATCAGTGTATGCGCGGAAGCTATACAACCTTAGGCGAGGGTTGTATAGGAGATATACCATCCTTCGGAGGGGATGTAAAGCCGTCGGTCCCTTGTCTATTAAATGTTAGGCAAGTAAAAGATCCCTCCTCTTCTTAAGGGAAGAGGTTCGGCAAAATTCCTGGTTGGGGGTAGCTCGTCTACAGGCGTCGGTGTTAGGCCTCAGTAGCGGAAATAGGCCGACGTTAAATAAATGTATAAAAAAAAAAAAAAAAAAAATTTGTTTACTTAGAATTCGTGAAAGTTCATCATGATAATTATTAGTTTAGAATTTTTATTTTATACTATCATAGGCCGACGATTATATACATTTTGCGGAGCTTTCAAAATTTCGTGTACTAGTAGGCAGTTAATGTTATTTATTATCAAGATTATTACTTCAAAAAAATGTGACAAAACATGTAAATAATTTTTCTCGGCAGAATATCTGATGATACAGGTATAATTAACGATGAAGAAATTAAATGTAATGATATCTTAGAAAAATTAAGTATGCTTATATAGTTGGTAAACGCTTTCTATAAGGAGGTATTGTGTCCAAATATTTAATAATGATAGTACAACAACAAACCAATTACCCGTGGTAACCTTAAGATGTTATTAAAATATTTTATGAATTTTATAATCATGCTCCGGTAATGGAGTTAACGAAGCCGTAAGAACGTCAAAACCTCGGATTTCGGGTCCAATGAATGGAGTCTCATGATTCCTTCGTGATATTTTACTTACACGGCCAGTGGATGTATAGTAACGCAAAAAAATTTTTTTTTTTTTTGTTGAAATAGGCTTAAAATGTCATGAAACGTCGAGATTTTAAATTTGAGCGAAAAAAAATTCCTGTCTGTCTGTAACTTTTTTTTGTGCGCACGTTTACTCTGGAACCGTTTATGATATTGACTTGAAATTTGGTACACTTATGTATTGTAACGAGATCTAGAATAGATTATATTTTGATTGTTAGAAAATATTTAACCGTCTCAGCAAGTAGGTGACACGTCTTTCGTAGACAAAGCATTTCGGCAGTAAGGCGACTGACTACATGGAGTATTTGCAATGTTTGCAATAATGTGGATCAGCTGGGAGAATGAGTTAGTCAGCTATGCTCCTTCATACAGTTTAGACCTAAGTTCTATTGTCAATGATCAAGTACTTCATAATATATACAATTTAGTGAGACGATTATTTTATTTCTTACATGATCTAATTCCGCTGAAGGATTGGGGGGTAAGTGGGGTAAATAAGGGTAAATAGGCAAAACAAGCAAGTAAGAGTCCATAAAGTTGCAATTTAGGGCATGTACGAAAAGGTAAGGTCTCAAAATTTTTTTTTTGCATTAGCCCCCCCACTATCACATCCAATACCACCCCCACACTATTATGAAAGGGAGCAAAAAAAATAAACTGTGATGCAGTGTATATACAAAAACGAAACGTTTAAAAATTTTTTTTAGCGTTAGCTACCCTCTCTACCACCCCATTGCCACCCCCACCGTATTATTAAAGGGGCTAAAAAAATTAAAATGTGATTTAGTGTGTATACAAGAACGAAACGTCTAAAAAAAATTTTTTGGCGTTAGCTACCCCCTCTACCACCCCAGAAACGCTTTTTTTTACTTGGTTTCGGCCAAGAAAGTAGTGGCTCATTCGCGGCGCACGTATCGAATTGGACTTTGCTCGACCTCATCGTGCTCAGCTTTTTATATGGTTCGCCGGGGACTCGGCAAGTGGAGGTCAGGTCTGGAAATGTCCCCGCCCATTCCGTGCGGGCTCGATCGCGCAATATTGCATCAGAAAATAAAAAAATTGAATTTTTTTTGATATATGAACGAAGTTCGAATCTATTTGAATTCAGAGTTATTAATGAAAATTAGTTGAAAATATTTATTAAATTTGAAACGACCCCGTGAAGTCGTCCCGAGGGTCCTGCACAAAGAGTTGAGTATGATATGAAATTGTACTGATTGAGTCTGCGCGCTGAATGATAACGTGTATTCAATTTAAATCGATACATAGCTTATGTTTCTGAAGTAAGTTTTGATATTAATGAGCCAGCAAGCATGGAAATAAGCTTTGATGTTAATCGGAACATGCGAAATGGAAAGAAGTTTCGATGAATACTCAGCTGGCACATGGAGAAAGCGAATGAAATGTATTTTGATGTATGAATTGAAACTTGAATGGGAAGTTGAAATTGAGAGAAAAATGTTTAAAAAAATTTGTAGAAGTGAAACATAACATTGTGACTGGGGGGCGTGGACAGTGGTTAAGAAGCGAATTGATATAGTGAGGGGGCTGTATTTTTTAGGGTCGTAGTTTGTAACTTTTGAGCTGTAATTCGGTTAAAATGAATGTTTGAATTGTGTTGTTGATGAATTCGGACTATTTGTGAATTATCGGTGTTATGTGAATTTTTTCAGATTTTTTCGTAAAGAATTGTCGTTTTTCATGAAATTAAGACTTTTTTATGATAGTTTGACTAAGTGAGGTGATAAAGTTGATTTTTTGACAACTTTTGAGACTTGCAATTTTTTCTGTCGCTTGTTTATGGAATATACTATAACAACCCACGTGACGTCTATCATATGCCGGTATGTGGGACGCCTGTTGGGTCACGTACACTAAATTATCATGGTCTTGCTTTTAGCCCACGATAGGGCGCTGTTCAATTGTTGAAAACAAAAATTACTTTTTTGAAAAATTTGAACAATGAAACCCAGCCATCAGGTAAAAGGTGTTTAAGTTTGTTTGGTAAACGTATTGGGTTATATTACGTTGAATCTTGCTTAAGTGTGTCATTAGCAAAATAACAATTAATGGGAATAATAAAGAGATTATAACACTTCTAAAATATGGAAATTCTGCGGCCGTCTGCGAAAATTTCAACATTTATTGCAGTTTTCGTATTAATACACGCTTCATTGGCATTAAAAGATGAAGTTATGTAATTATTACAAAACTGACGTAACGAAGTTGTTACATATTATTTAACATTCAATTAGTTAATTGCCTATGTGAAAAGAGATGCATACACACAATAGCGGCTGGGTATAAAGTAGCACACCTATTATCTGCTGGGATATTCGAACGAAATAAGACAATATAGTTTAAATCGGTAGCTTTCTATTTAACAAAAAAATAATGCGTATGGGTATTACTCACGTATTATAAAATATTTCTTAATATGATTACACCGCTGAAGAATTTAGGCTATGAGTTTACCAATACGAAATGAATTTCGAGAAAAATACTTTAAATTGACCGATAAATGCGCTGTGGAAAACCGTTCGATACACAAAACAAATGGAACTTGAGGCAAGCTGCATTTTAAAACTGAAACAGGCATACATCGCATAGATTAAAATAGATAAGTTCTACAATTTCCCGTGTTTCAACTCCTCTGTTTGTCTTTTGTGTTAAGATATTTGAAATTATTACATAGTGTGACATTCTTCTCAGTTTTCAAAGTTCAAGGTAGTATATCATAATGCCAGATCGTGTTCTTAGAACGTTGCATAAGAAAAATACGCAAAGTTATTTTATTTATATTAGTTACTCTGATACCAGGACTGGTTTAAGAGAAAATTAATTCTTTGCCTATGTACGTATATCCGGGATGGTAATACTATAATAATAACACCTATTTCGATTAGGACTCTAATAATTCCGTTTGAAAGTGGTTTGTCTGACCTCCGATGTTAACAGGAACTATTACACGGGATAAATTTAAAATAATTTAGTAATAATAATAATAATAATAAAACTGGCAGAAAACCGACCTATAGAAGCCCCCCGATCAGTGAAACAAATAGAGGAAGAATGGGCAGGCAAAGTCTTACACGGGCGTTACTTTGCAGACTTAAACAGTACGGAAGTAGATAGGAGGCTGTCTACTAAGTACTTAGCTGATGGAAGATTGCAAGCTGAAACAAAGGGGTTCATAGGGGCCATACAGGACCAGGTGGTGCCAACTAAGAACCACAGAAAATATATACATAAGGAAAATATACCATCGGATAAATGCAGACTATGCTCCACAACAGCAGAATCAATCCAACACCTGTCTGCTGGCTGCACTTACCTTGCCCCAAAAGATTATCTTGAAAGACATAATAAAGTTGCAGGAATAGTCCATCAGGAAATCTGTAAAACAAGAAACCTAATACAAAGTATAACACCCTATTATAAGTGTTCACCTTGCCCAATCTTTGAAAATGCGGATGTTAAAGTATACTGGGACACGCCCATAATAACAGATAGAGAGGTACATCACAACAGACCTGATATTCTGATAATAAACAAAAAGGACAAATGGGCACAAATCATAGATGTAACGATACCTCTTGACAGCAACATCAGGACGGCAAGGAATGGAAAGTTATTGAAATATCAGGACTTAGCACACGAATTGAAAAATATATACCAGCTAAATAAGGTTCATATCTTACCTGTAATAATATCGAGTAACGGGCTAGTGGACAAGAATTTGCCTACCAATTTGGAAAAAATAGGAGTACCAGACTGGGAAAGAATAATCGCCATAGCACAACAAGCTGTCATATTATCGACATGTCGCACTATACGCCGTGTGTTAGCCACTGAAGGAAACGCTGGCCTGTAAAAGGCTTCGTTTCTTAAAGGTCATGCCGCCAACGTAAGTTGTGAAAATAATAATAATAATAATAATGTTTATTTATCAAAATAGATATTTTTTACAATATAGTGTTACATACACATTTATATATATAAATAAACAGAGGGTTCTTCCCGCTAAGCACAATATGCCTATTGCGGAGTAATACATTTTCACTTGTGAGTATATTTCAATACATATATATATATATATATATATATATATCTGAATAAGTCACAGTCTAGAGGCTTTGTCACAATTAGGTAAGTTTATGTCTCAATCGGGTAGTTGTTACAGTCTAGGAAAGTACCACATTTTAAATTAATTCTTATTTACTAGTTTGTTTTAATTTTATAGATAAGTAAAGCTAATTAACAGTGCATGTTTTCTAGCTAATGCATTTTTACGTCAACTATTTGATGTATCAGTATTCTCTGTGTGTTTTCTATCCAAAGTTTAATATGCTTTTTGTATAAACTATATGATTTAATATTTTTTATTGAAGGTGGTAGCATATCGATTAACCTTGGGGCTAGATAGGTATGGTTTCTTTGTCCTATTGTTTTTTTTGCGAATGGCTTTTCAGTGAGCACGTTTTTTGCGCGAGTGTTATATGTATGTTCTCTGAATTTTATATTTTGTGTGTTTTTAAATGTGTTAATTAATATTTGCTGACAAAACAGTTGTCGCAAATCTAACTTTTTTGTTTCACTAAAGAGCATTTCTGTCGGATATGTTATATCTTTATCATAAATAATTTTGAGAAACCATTTTTGCAAGGTACTTAAATTTTTCAGATAGCAATTTGTCACTCCGCCCCAACCAATTATTCCATAGCTTAGGTGGGACTGTATTAAGGAATAATATAGTACATTTAGTTGAGGCAGGTCTATTATGCCCAAATATTTGACTGAATCCGCTTCTTCTATTAGCATTACGTCATCGTCATTCATCGATTCAATGTTTAGTGCGCCAAAATTGGGTAAGCGGTTATGGTATGATGTAAAGGGAAGATACTTAGTTTTGCTGTAGTTTATAGTAAGTAAATTCGTATCAAACCATTTTTTGATAGTTGTAAAATCTTTTTCAGCCATTTTTTTCACTCCACTCCAGGTTTCATCTGTATATACAATGGCCGTGTCATCGGCAAAACTAAGAATCTTTCCATCAGATGACAGTCTTAGTAAGTCATTAATATATATGTTAAATAGAATTGGCCCTAGAACTGTTCCCTGTGGAACACCGTATTCTGATGTGCCTGGATCGCTCATAGTGCCATCTATTTCAACTCTTTGTTCTCTGTTGTTAAGGTAGCTCTTCATAAGCTTTAAGGAATTTCCGCGGAAGCCTATTTTTTCTAATTTATTTTGCAGTCTTGGGTGGCTAATGGTGTCAAATGCCTTCGCTAGGTCAATGAAGATAGATAAGGTTTGCTAATGTCTAAAGATTTATAAAGATCGCTCGTGAGCAAAGCTATTGCATCTTCAGTAGATAAATCATTTCTGAAACCAAATTGTCTGCTAGATATGATCTTATATTTGTCAAGATAGTCTACTATTCTCTTTTTAATAATTTTTTCAAATATTTTTACAATACTCGATATTAATGTTATAGGCCTATAATTTACTACTTCTGATTTGTCATTTGTTTTATAAATCGGTTTTATTATGCCGGTTTGAAATAATTTAGGGCACTCTCCACTGTTAATAATCAGATTTACTAGGTAAGTAAGCGGTATATTAATAGTGTCATTCAATTTTTTTAGGACATCGGAAGTGATTCCGTCATGTCCAGGAACTTTGCCTGACTTGAGTTCCATGATAGTATTTTTTATTTCTGTTGGATCAGTAGGTGATAGATATATAGAGTTTGGTAGGTATTGAGTATTACCCACTGTGTCATTAGATTTTTTAATTTTATTAGCTAACTCTTTTCCATAATTTGCATAATGAGTATTAAAGCGATTGGCAATTTCTTTTTTACTTTTAGCTAAGTTTCCATTTTCTAATTTTATATCCGTTATGCTTTTCATTGTTGATTTATTTTCATTATTTATTCTTTTAATGCAATTCCATAATTGCTTTGGGTTATTTTTATTGTTGTGTATTTGAGATTTATAATAGGCAATTTTAGCATTTTTGATTAGTAGGTTAAGTTTATTTCTATATTTTTTATATTCTTCACGCACGTCTATTATTCGGATTTTTCTTGAGTTTTTTATATATTTCGTTTTTTTTGTCTATCGATTTAATTATGCCTTTAGTAATCCAAGGAGTCTTTTTCATTTTTGATTTCCTTATTTTGATGATATTTGTACAGTTTTCTATGCAGTATTTTAGTTTATTTATAAATATATTTGTTGCCTCATTTACGTCGTTTGTTAAATAAAAATCAAGCCAATTCTCATTTTTTAGTGTTGTTCTTAATTTAGAATAATCGATATACTGTTTATTATAGCTCTCACAGGATAAATTATCTGGCTTCACAAAATTTGCCTCAAAATTTAGAATTATAGGAAAATGGTCAGTTATATTTATGTTGTATATGATGGGTGTAAATTTGGTCTGTTGCTCTTTGCTTTTGACAAAAAAGTGGTCAATACATGACGTTTGGTTGCCATATTCCCTGGTTGCTTTGTTTATGTAGGAAATAAAGCCATGTTCCCACAATATATTTAAATACTGTTGACTGAAGTCTGCATTTGAATTTATATCAATATTTATGTCTCCGACTATAACAGTGGTTTCTGATAAACTGAATTTTGTATTTTCTAAGAACAAATTTAAATAAATAGGGACACGTGGAAGGAGATCGGTATAGAGCTACGATATTGATTTTTTCTTTGCCGCCAAGAGAAATTTTTAAGCTAATTGTAATGGATTGTTATTTGTTGACATGCCCCACGTAGTTGCGTCACTTAGTTACATTTTACAACATCGCTCCCCAAATGAATCGCCTTTAAAGAAATTTTATAGTTTGTAGAAATTATCGTTATTATAAATCGAATATGATTTTCGTTTATCACGGCGCATTCGCCAAATTTGCGAATGTGATAGTTTATTTTTTTAAATCCAATTTTTAATTTTTGGTCACTTTTCGTTAGACGTAGCTTGAAGTTGATTAAACATGAAATATTACCTAAAGGTGGACACTAATTTGGTTAGTAGGTATGCTATAAGAGTTAGGGAGCAAAATCCCATGTATTTTCTTATGGAGGTTCATTTTGCAGAATGTTGGTTCGGAACAGTGAGAACGGGATGGATTCGGGGCAATGAGAACGTCGTGGATTTGGGATTCTGAGAAATTACACAAACCTCTGATAGCAAAGGCGGTATCTGCTTAAAATCACCGATGTTTGGGTACATCGGGTAGTATGGCAGGTTTTAGGCTTAATCCCTCCTAAAAATCATAACTATAGTAATTACCAAATATATGATCAAAATAATAAAGTTAAAACAAATACAAAACTAGTATCTGAAATTTATATTAAATACTTTTCCAATGTTGGTGAAAATTTAGCTAACAAAATAAAATGAAGTTAACTGCCAGAAACAACATACCAGGTGACACAGGAGACATGTAACACCCCGTAGCATGTTTATTTAAAAAGATATTATTTTGAAATTTGGTACATTTATATAATGCGTGATTGTCCTTTTTTAAGTACATTTTTTTCCCACCACCTCCGGTTTCACGGGAAGTGACATCTACTCTGTTATTTTAAATGGCACCCTGTATATTTTTTTTACCTATCTGATTCGTCTCTAGATTATCTTTTCAACCATGTATCGGAACACGGCATTTGTTTTTAAAATGACAGTTAATATCAATTTTAGTTTGTTAAGTCTAGGTGGCTCTGATATGAACCTTGGTAGATATTGATGCGTAGTGTGCCGTGATATGGAAAGACCTCTGGTATGCGACTTTGTGCCTCATATTTTTTTGGGAAACACTTAAAATAATTAAATCTAATATTCGTAATATCCTAGTACATTTCATTAACTTCCCATTCCAAAATGGACAATTCCCATATTCACTAAAGCAAGCTACTATTACATCTATATTTAAAAGTGGCGATAAACTTGTTACAAACAACTATAGACCAATATCGGTAGTTAGTAACATAGCCAGAATATTTGAAAAATGCATAGTATTTCGACTTCATAGCCACTCACTGTGTTACAACATAATATCGTCAAAACAATTCGGATTTAGACAGAACTGGTCCACGGAAAATGCCTTATTTTATTTTACAAACAAAATACATCAACAAAAATGAAAAACCGTTGCCATATTTTTAGATCAGGCTAAAGCTTTCGATAGTATATCACACGAACTATTGTTGGAAAAAATTGAGAAATACGGCTATTTATCAAATACAAAAGCTTTAGTAAAAATTAATAATACATTCAGAAAATGTGACATATGGTGTTCCACAAGAAACAGTTTTAGGTCCACAATTATTCCTTTTTTACATAAATGACATGCTGGAACTAAATATAAGTGGGGGGATATCATTACATATGCTGATGATACTGGTCTAACATTCAGCAGTACAGTTTGGTCTGAGGTCACCAAAAAAGCGAACAGGGACTGTGTAAAATTAAATTCTGGATGGACAATAATCTGTTAAGTCTCAATCACGCAAAAACAAGGTTAATTGCATTCAGCAATAGCTCAAGATTACAACCGAAAATTAACAGTTTAAAATTATAAACTGCACGTGCGAAAATGTAATTGAGAACACTACAAACATTAAATATCTGGGTCTTATAACAAATGAGACAATGAGATGGGATTACCATACCGAATACCTTAATACAAGACTAAGAAAACTTGTCCATGTATTCTATGAACATTCTTCCAATTAAGTTATCGTTGATGTCTCTCGGGAAAACGCACAGTATACAGAGCACATGCATTAATCGCATTTTGCCGACTTCTATTTAAAAAAAATGTTTTTTTTGTTAATAACCGATACTTTTTAAATTTATTGGCCCACAGCCTTCTTTTTGGCAGTTAGCTTAAAATGTCACCCTGTATATGGATTCGGCAATTTTCAGTACCAATTTTTCAAATATTCCAATAATGTATATAAACTATGTATAGCTAGATTTGTTTTACTTTAAATTAATAGTCAATTAAGAAAATACAAAATCCGCCATTTGAATTTTAAAAAAATATTTTTTCGGTTATAATTTTTTTCTTTGATGCTCAATTGTTTATTTCATAGCTACATCCGAATCAAACTGGCGTTTGAATAAAAAACTTGTTCCAAACATTACCGAGAAAATTGAGCGTAACGCGTTAATTGAAACAGCCTGTATATTTGACAATTTTTTCTTATTGATGCGGCACCAGCTTTGTGTATACGCAGTATATATAAAATAATTGTATTACCTATTCTATTCTATTCTCTTTTCTCTGACATCTATTGCTTCTACTATATACAACAGTATGAGTAGTATGATGTTAAAGAAAAATAACAAAAGATAATGTTAATATTACATTTTCATTTAAAAACTGTACGTACCTGTATTCCAAAAATTCTGCCCATATTATACCCCGTGTCAACGAAAACGCATTATTAAGGAAATGCACTGCACAGTGTAACGAGATTTATTAACTGTCACTATATATAATCTTAGTCCAAATCATCATTCTTGATAAAAGGTATATTTACTGCATAATTTATATCCCTTGCATTTACACTAAATATATAATTTAAATGAATAATTAATTTTTATTTTAATTTACAAAGCACTAAGCCCTTCACATAAAACCACAACTAGTGTTTTCCGCTTCGTGAAAATATCCGTCATTTTAAAACTGTCCAAGTAGAGGAGCTTATCTCAACTGAAAAGCTGTATTTTGAACACACTTCAAGCCAGTACGTGTTGAATAATCGTTTTCAGCGAGCAATGAGAACCGTCCACCACTTCTTACGGCCAACGTTCGTATGCACTGCACTTTGACTTTGGCGGAGGCCAGGCCGCCCAGGCCAAAACAAACTCCGCTAACGCGGGTCATAGATCGCTCAGAGAGAAGTGTCGCCGCTTTTGCGAGGGTGGACTCCAGGGCCAAACTGGTCGATTCGGTGTCAACTGCAATTTACAGAATCTTTTGTGTAGTTTTTTTAAAGTATTTCTACTCTTTCGAGTTTTGAGATGTGTGCGGCCCATATACATATACAGTGTGTCTCAATTAAGACAGCGTAATAATTATTTTGTTTTTGCCCGATTTAAATCAAATTGATCTCAAAGGATAGAGGTCACCAAAGTCTATTTAGGACCACAAAATCACTTTCCATCTTTCAATGCAAAGCCATCTACGATGCTAAATTATATGAAAAAAATCAAAAAATCGTAGTAAGCATTTTTTATCGAGGTCTCAACATTTTTTTTTTGGCATCAGCCCTCACTATCACCCCCAATACCACCCCCCACGCTATTATGAAAGGGAATAAAAATTAAAATGTGATTTGGTGTATATACAAATACGAAACGTCTAAAAATTTTTTTAATGTTAGCTACCTCCTCGGGGCGAGCGTAGGTGCGTGTTTACTATGTACATACTTCGGTATGCGATGTAAAGCAACGACAGGCGCAGTTAGTACTTGGATTGGTGACCATTCCAACGGAAACCGCGTTCTCGCCTCACACATCTTCCAGCGGCTTGTATATCAGTGTATGCGCGGAAGCTATACAACCTTAGGCGAGGGTTGCATAGGAGATATACCATCCTTCGGAGGGGATGTAAAGCCGTCGGTCCCTTGTCTATTAAATGTTAGGCAAGTAAAAGATCCCTACTCTTCTTAAGGGAAGAGGTTCGGCAAAATTCCTGGTTGGGGGTAGCTCGTCTACAGGCGTCGGTGTTAGGCCTCAGTAGCGGAAATAGGCCGACGTTAAATAAATGTATAAAAAAAAAAGCTACCTCCTCCACCACCCCATTGCCATCCTCACCCTATTATTTAAGTCTAAACGTCTAAAATAATTTTGTTGTTGCTTCATCTGAGAAGACAAGTAGAGATGACAAAAAATTTGGGTTTTGGTTACTCCTTTCCATCATTAATTCACTAAATTCAAGTCGCCGATCATAATTATCTTCATTTAACTCTTGGTGAAGGTGAATTTTGTAAGGATGAAATTTCAAAAGTTTCAAATTCTTATGAACTGAAAATGCACTCATATCAAGCTGTTGACTGGCTTTTCTGATTGATAACCTTCGATTTTCAACAAATGCCTGGGCCACTTCCATTTGTCGAGCTTCCGATGTTTCAGATTTTCATCTTCCAGATTTTGGGCGATTTTTATTTGTCTTTGTGTCTAGGAATCGTTTGATGGTACGGGACACAGTAGATTTCGAAATTCCCATTTGATCTACACGGAAAGTTTCGTTGAATAAAATCACAACTTCATCATAGGACCTTTCTTTATCGCCCCACCCTCGCGTCATTAAAAGATAAACTCTCTCTTCCTCTGTTAAAGTAGCCATTATGCAGAAAAAAACTCGAGAACAAATGAAAAATGAAATAACTTTTTCTGTACAAAAGTGCGCTCCTGCCCCTACAAAAGTTGGAAGGAACTGAACGTTCTCATAGAAATTTCACAGAACAAATACTGTTAGTAAGAACACTTTAAAAAAACATTCATAAAAACCAAGATATCACAGATATTGTTTTTTAAACTGAATGTTTTTTTGTCAACACGAGTAGCTAGAGTTTGTAAATATTTACAAACTTATGGACGCTTAAGATTTATTTCAATTTTGTGCGATTGCAGCGACACCTTGCGAGAATCGAAAGAAATTCCCGATATAAAATTCACGTATTTTTGGCCGTAGAATCCGAATCCGCTATAAAAAATAGGGATTTTCATTACAAATTTCAAAGTTGCCCCCCGCCCCACCCACTAGGTTAGGGGTAGGAGAGTCGAATCCAATGTCATTGGATAGATTTCGTAAAAATAACAAATACGTGTTTTTCAGTTTTTGAATTGGACGTTTTTTTATGGGCACAAGACGCTACTCTTGAAACAGTAATGTTTTCTTTTCATTTTATGCGATTACAGCGTCACCATGCAAGAATCGAAAAAAATGTCCGGAATAAAATTTACGTATTTTTTGCCGTAGGATACAATTCCGCAATAAAAAATAGGGGTTTCCATTTGAAATTTTAAAGTTGCCCCTCGCCAAACCCACAGGGTGGTGGGTGGGGAGGTTATTTTGGTATCAGTAGATAGTTTTTGAAAAAATTTTGACACGTATTTTTTTATTTTTCGATTTGATGCAAACTGTTGAGATTTTCCACCGTTCCCATACTTTTCTAACACCCGGTATAAACAATATCTTGTTTTTTATATAAATATACATAATATTTTTGCATAAAATCCGTGTAATAGTTTTAAATCAACAGACCTCTATCTTTAATTAAAGATAAAAATAACTGCTGTTTAAATTTCTTTTTCTTACTTTTCTGATATACCGTATCCTACTTCTAACATTACCATATTCTCATGCTAGTTATATGATAAGTTATTAACTTACTCCCTTGGACTCATGCCTACCGGGTTACCTCTTATGTGTTGTAATGATTTATCCACTAGGCCACCGTGATTTGTGATATGTGAAATGCCAAAAGCAGTAGTAATGTAAGGGATAATTTTACGAGAGGTCGTCCTGCAATTTTAGTATAGTTCAAGTAATAAATTCCCGAGACAGAAAAAACCTAACAGAAACTTTACGACATAATTATTATCGCCGCGGGCCATGGCGCCAAGCCTGACATGAAATATTCCCGACGCACATTAAAAACCTATAAAGGTAAGCGAGTCAATTTGCGAACAGCACAAAAAGAGTACCGGTATTTTAATGAGGTCGTAAAGTTTTGTTATGTTTTTTATGTCTCAGTTTTTTCTTACTTGAACTATACATAAACACAAGTATATATTTTACTGACAATGAAGGACAATCCTCACGAACTAAGTCGCGAAGTCGCACCAGAGCAGTCAACTAGTCAGTCGACTGTTTTAAAATATTTCAAAAAGAATAAATAGTATCCATATAAAGTGAATGCTCACTGTATAAAAAGCTCTTAAAAATTTAGACTTATGCTTATGGTAAGTAGTAGTGGGTAGTGGAATCCCGTTACTCAAACATTGTATTCTATTTCTGGTTTGGCCCGAGCAAGTTGACCATCAGATTTCAATGCCACAACTTCTTCGCATGCAGAGACTTACAATTCGTATTCGTTTGATAAAAAATACTTTCACTTACGGACATCTATACGCCGATATTCCGAAATCTGAGGGTCACCCTACCTGATAAAAGTGAAACTGGTTATACGAGGGTTATTATTAATTATTTTATAAAACTATAAAACTAACCGTAGACTTGTACAAATTTAATTAGGTTAGTTGGCACAAATATCTTGCAGCAAAGATTATATTGTTGATTATATATACCAATTCTTACAAGATATTTAATCAGTAATAATAGATTTGAAGACCTTACCAAGAGAATGTTTAGATGATTAAATCCATAACTTTATTCTCCAAAGTATAAAAAATATTTAAGGAAGGACTCTTAAGAAGTCAGGCAAGGATCGGATACTGAGATTTTAACTAGTAAATTAGTGAAGCTAGAGAACGTCTCAGAATCTCTCATTACAACTGCGATAGGGGCGTCGTCACATAGAAAGGAGCACGGATCTCATTCGGCTCGAAGGACCATTGAATGGATGTGATGTCTAACTTTTAAAATAAATACTTGTCATAAGGTCAGAAATCATCTAAAATGCAGAGTTAATCTATTTTTTCCAAAAAATTGTCCTAAAGTTGCTCTTATATAATAATAATAATAAATAAATAAATAACACCACAGGTAATTACGACTCCCTTTATCTCCGAAGGCTCTAGAAGAGTCTTGTGTGGGAGGGGGCTACACATTTAGAGACAAGGGACACACACCCAAGATCCGTGTATAGTGGAAAAATCCCTCTTACAGTATTTTCCACTGCCACGACCGGGGATCGAACCCGGAACTTTTGGGTGAGAGGTAAGTGCGACCACCAGTATAATAATAATAAACACCACAGAAATTAGTCGACCCCCAATCCAATAGCAAAACTTGTGCTATTTTCCAATAGTCTAAGGGTAACAATTAAAACGAATGCAATTTTACTGAGAAATATATTGATAAAACGTCCGAATCTAACCACGCGCCTTTAAAATTTGCATTTCTTATGAAAATATTGTCTTTAAATATGTAATGTCATGCGAGAATATGACACAATAGATGCCGATGCCTATTTTTTATTGTTCTTCGAAATTTAAAAGAGGATTCACTTACCTCTCACCACTACACCATTTACATTAGTCTTTATAAGACTAGCAGGTTGGCCACTGTCATTTGTCTGCTCCATGACCTATGGCATACTGAGGAGAACTAATAAGTTCGAAACTGGTCTATGTCTGGTTAGGGAGTAGACAAATGACATTGGCTACCAATTTTTCATGATTTGTAAGGTGTAATTCAATGCAGGTCGGGGTATTTGCCCGCTGAGTAGTTGTTTCCTGCAAATCATGTATAATAGCACAATATATATATATATATATATATATATATATTAGGTTTTTGCTTTAACTATATCTATGGTCAACATTGGGAACTAGATGGTTAAATTTACTTCATGGTAAATTTCAGAGGTGACTTACACTTTGTAGTAGCCATGCATAGTTCTATAAGTAGCAGTAATGTCATTAACACCTATGAATATTACTTACAAGTTCCACTACTTTAAAGGAATAGTGAAAAGATTCCCAGAACGTCGCGGCAACTATTAAAGCTACATGAAAGTGATTGCAACTTTGAAGTCACATGTCAGTAACACGAGTTAGTCGCTGCTACCATCGTTTACCACCTTCAAGTTCTGAAAACCCGAAAATCGTCCCACTGGTAACTATCACGTTCCCATGTACTACGAAAGCTAGGTAGAAGTTGCATAACTATTAAAGTAATCATTAGTGGTAGAAACTTCGAGACAAGGACTGTACATCAAAGTCGTAAATTTTGTCGCAATTACGTAATGATTACTCATACGAGGTTCCCATCTCAGTTACTGTCACTTTGGTGCTAGTTGGGTGGCAGTGCTAAAGTGTGGTTATCTAGTCACAATTGGGTTGATTATATGGAAAGGACCCCGCACGTTTCTTATGGGAAATGGCCCCCGGAGAAACTCGCTGGAATCGATATATGTTATTCCTCTTGAGCTCCTAATCAAAAGTCCTCATGGCCACAAGGTCAGAAAATGAACAGTTTTCCAGATATGGGGGGGGGGGGAGTTGCGGAGACAAGTCTATTTTTCGGTATTTTTTCACTAATAGTATGGAGTCATGGTCCTTTCAATGCGACCTCACTAGTGTTCTATGGAGGTTTTTCGGGTCGCTGATTTCAAATCCGATGTCAAAGGTGGCATTTGAGAGTTGACAGCTGTCAGTAGCAGTGTTAGCTATATTATCCAGAAAAGATTTATCGCAGTGTCACGCTAAAAGTAGATGCAAACAATCCATTTAATATGTTGTGTTTGAGGACTTTTATAGTATATTACTCAACATGCTACTACTTTTTGTTGATTGCTGACCGAATTATAACATGACTCTACATTTGCCGCATTTAATAGTGCTGGCCAGTGAAGAAGTATATAAATAAATAAATCTTTTCCGGATAATACAACTAACACTGCTACTGACAGCTGTCAACTGTCAAATACCACCTTCGATATCATATTTGAAATGAGCGACACAAAAAACCCCTTGTATATATTGTGATAAATCTTTTCCGGAAAATAATGCGAGTTGACAGTGCCACTGACAGCTGTCGACTGTCAAAATGCTACTTTTGACATCAGATTTGAAATCAGCGACCTGAAAAACCCTATAGAACACTAGCGAAGCCGCGTTGAAAGGACCACGGCTCCATACTATTAGTGAAAAAATCCCTAACAATCGACTTCCCCCCCCCCCACACCTGAAAACTGTACACTTTCTGACCTGTGGCCATGAGAACTATAACAGTTTTGAGGGAGAGGGGGGTACAAAAGTATTTGTACAATATTATATACTATGTCCTACCTCGTCGCATAAAAGTTAGTACTATGCACTACAGACAACGTCCCGCTAAGTAAACAGGAAGTCGGTGACCAACGCCTGACCGACTCGAATTTGTATTCCCCATGTTGGTGTAAGAACCGGTCAGAAAGTGGTCGCGTTGCCGACGTCGCGCCGCCGTCGGGTCGTTTGCAATAACGTTGGCTCGACGTCCAAATGCTATTTGGGTTCCACCTTGACCCTCAAGAGTCCCAGATTTATATCCTATGGCACACAATCCTAAGCTGTAAAACGATCTTGGAATGACGTTTGAATAAGGATCTTTCCAGGAATATTTATCTTAAATACGATACAGAGCACGGAGGCAAACATTTAACACCTTTAATCAGCACGTTTGCTTTACCAAAATTACGTGCCTACGTTTAAAAGTGGATACGCACGTTTTACATCTATCTATATCAGTCTATAAATTAAATTTTTATAGCACGCTATTAGATGTTAATTAAATGAATAACTTACCATACAATTCCCAGTTAACCAACTCAATTAATCGACTGAAAAGTTTTTTAGTTGCCCTTGTATACTGCACCGTTAATCGATAGTCAGCCATGAGGCAGGCATGTAATAGGACCTGGTTTACTTTAACCGTTATATAATCGAAATTAAATACCTTATGATACAGCTATCGAAAGTAGAATTTGGTTACACGTTGTTTGCGAAGTAATAACAATTGATAAATTACCTGTAATTTAAAAGTTTGACCATATTTGTTTCCACTGTCATTAATTAATAACATTTATAATTATTTATAAATGAAAATATATTTAATGGTAAAGTGTTTCTTAAATGTTAACTGTTTATATGGATTGTTATATAATCAATATTGTTTTTATAAAAAAAATAAAAATAATATAAAAGAACAAAAAAATGATACTCACTGGCAATTTTATAAGGAAATGCGTAATTATACCAGGGCGGCAGTTAGCAGAGAGAAAAAAGTATATTTTGAATACAAAATAAATATCTCCACACTGAAAGATTGTTGGAAATTCTTAAAGAATAATAGTTTGTTACCACATAATCAGAATAATGAAATTTCTGACCATCTAAAAAACGTTAAATGAAGTTAACAACTTTTTTGTAAATGCGGTTTCCACTGTTATTGCCTCTGAGCCAGTTTTGAACATTTATAAAATCAATACTTTAAATAACATTAATTTTAAATTTTAAACAATCGATGACTCAACTGTATTAAATAATTAAATAAAGAAACAAATTATTGCCTTATACCTCAAGAGAAACAACAATGCAGCTACGGACACGTGTTTCGGAGTTATTGCTCCTCATCAGCGTAGCGTAGCTTAGCGAATATATCTTATAATCGAGCAAAACCAACAAAGGTCGGAAAGTACAGTGCACAGTACTCGATTTGTACTTTCATACTTCATGGGCCACATTTAGGGCCTCAAATGAGAGCAATCAGTACAAGAAGCTCTATGTGTACTGCTCTATTTCCACCTGGCAAATGCTAAGTAAAATATGATGGGGGTTTATGAGGCTAAATAATTAAATAAAGAAACAAGTTATTGCCTTATACCTCAAGAGAAACAACAATGCAGCTACGGACACGTGTTTCGGAGTTATTGCTCCTCATCAGAGTAGCGTAGCTTAGCGAATATATCTTAGTAGATAGGCTATAAGAGTTCAACAGCAATTTCCCATGTATTTTCTTATGGAGGTTCATTTTGCAGAATTTTCGTTCGGGACAATGAGAACAGGTGGATTCGAGACAATGAGAACGAGTGGGTTAGGGGCAATACGCTCTCTTTATCGGCACATGTCAAAGGAAGCCGTCGTCACCTTTGTCAACATATATCAAACGGAGACGTCGCGTAGCTGTTAATTAGAGAAGATGTCTCAGTCGGTGTTATTTCAATGAAAGCGGGTGGTGTTAATTAAACGTATACTTATACAAGCTTCTGACTGGTTAGCCCGAGATTCGTGAAATTAGGTATGGTCATTTTAGCTTTATAATGAATAAAAAACCAAGCAGGGTGATTTGATTGTAAGACAAACGTCATATCGTTGAGACATCACGATACTTCTTTGACATTGTTTTATACAAGCATACTAGACAGGGGTTACATAGGTATAAGGATACCCTTGCTCATATACACTTTTCGCTGCATATAATATAGTAAACTGTTGATAAATTATACTTTATATAATGAATTATATTCGAGGATATGATACTAGAGAATATATATTAGATTAATATGTTTAGTGTGTGGTTACAACATATAATTTGATATAATGGGATTAGGGATGTTGGGAACGATGGTTAATATGAAATAAAATACAATGTTTCAGTCGCACACAATTTTATTTTATTTAGTAATAATATAGGAACACACATCATGGGGAATAGATAGATATCTAAATATATAATTTTAAAACATAGGGCTATACGTGTTATACATTAACAAATCATATACTTATTATTTTTGAAAATTAAGTACAGCAATTATCAACCATAATATATAGTAATACTACTTTATTTACAAATAAACGTTCATTAAGTAATTGCCTAAGTATAGCTAAATACAGTAATAATATACAATTTTACATAATTTATAGAAAAGTTTAACAAACAAATATATACAGAGTACAAGAGCAACCCAAGATGAAATTGCAAAGGAAATAGAATTAAACCATATTTTATATTAACTAAAATAATTAACGGTATATAATAGAACTTAGAAACTATATAAATAATTTAGAAAAAATTCATACAACAATATAAATTTTTATTAGGCTAATTAATATATTGATTAACATATTACATATATAATAGAATATTTTATTACATGTCCATTATAGTATAATGACCCCATGGTAAAGTTTCAAACGAATCCTTAAGTAAATATCTTTTGTCATCGTGAGGGCTTAAAGCAATTTTGGTTTGCGTGATAGTATTAACTGAGTACTTTTCAGATTTAATTAAATTTTGATTTACTGTTTTTTCAGTTGAGTTATATAAACATTCTGTGTAATCATCAAAAGTAATTTTATTTTTAACTATTGATTTTTTTATACCTTTTATTTTTTTGGTTTTGTCTATTCCTTGAACTCTAACTGCGTACATTTTAGATCTAAGTCCTACAAATTCCGTCATTATAGATCCATTCTGTTCGTCTTTCATTAAACCAATGACCTTTTTATTAACACGAGGTATACCATAAACATTATCTTCAGGATAGTCACTGGTGTCAAAATATTTAAGTGCGTCGCGTTTGATTGACGGGTATATATCATCGATATTTATTTCATATATCAAACTATCAGTGTCTGTATATAAAATACTGCAGTTCTCACCAAACTCTCTTCTCATATAATCATAGTGGAAACTATAAATAGTTGTTTTAGCCAAATCTAATATACACATACCAACATATATGGGCTTATTAAAATAAATTTCTGTTTTGTTTAATTCTATGGCGACGAGATTCTCATTAAATATACATGCAGACTTAAATTCTGGTTTAGAAATCAATGCTTCCGCAGCATATCGTCCATCCCATTTAGTAACTAATTTAACATTACTATGCTTGCGTATATTCTCCATAGTTTTTCCGAAAACAGCATTGTTCATAAGTTTAAATAAATTTTTTTCAAACTCGTTTTTTGCGTTTGCGCGTAATTTTGTATTTAAATCTATATATTTTTTTAACCAAGGTGACTGTTTGAATTTTAAAATTCTATGAATCCTTGTAAGCGTCACACCCAGTGCTAAAGCCTGCTTCAAATTCCTATAATGAATTATATATCGTGTTTTATTACATAACGTGGCCATCAGTTTTTGTTCTCTTGACCCCGGTGGTGACTTATGTTCAGCACATAGTGGTAAATCTTTATGTGCATCGTGTAACATCTCGGGATATTCCAGATCTACTTCAAGAATATAACCTTCTGTCGAATCATCTGTAATAGACGTTACATTAAAATTTTCCAAATATTCAACCCACTCGAAACCGCCATAAGGCAGATTCTGTTCCATTGACCAGCCATATTGGTTATTTATGTCGTAATACATTAAATAATTACTAAATTTAGATGGATTATAATCAGACATATATTTATTATTAGCCTTCGCATAGCGCTTTGAGCATTGGCTTAGTCCACCGCGAATACCTCGTTCTATGAATAAAATCTTATCTATATCCGTAAGAAGCTCTAAATCAACTTTAGTATATTTAAGCATACATTCCCACGCATATCCAGGTAATGTATAGTAATTCGCGGGGTCTAGTTGATATGTTTTGCGACAGCTTTGTCTGAATTGTTCAAAAATTTCCGCTAGTAATAAAATATCGGTTTTTAGATATAAATCACCATAGTCTCCTAAATTATGGCATTTAAATGTATTCCATATGTTCTGCGCATGTCTATAATCCTCATCGCTAATATTTCTATCGTCTAATTTATTATAAAAATCTGATTTAGCAGGTAATTCTGAATAATTTAACTTTTCAAAGGAGTCTATAAAGTCATATGGAAATACACCTTTTCGAGTCAGTAAATTAAGTTGATCACAAGATAAATAATGGAATTCGCGTTTTAATATATGAAAATTTTCTAAATAAGAAGCTAACACATCTAATGGAGAAGCCATAAATCTAAAGGAGTCTATAAATCTAAATTTAATAAGTCTTTCAGATACATGTTTAGTAAATGATATATATCTTTCTTTGTTTATAGGTAGTAATTCTATTCTCCCCTCAATCGCTGTAGCAATCTGTTCAATTATAAAAAAAGCATCATAATTGCTTAAATTGTGGAAAACAACTGGTACCGCGTGACTATCTTGAAAATTTAGGTTACAGGCTTCGTGGGCAGGGCCTCGGTATTTCCCAGTGAAATGACAGTGATCTCGCACTTTCTTATCGTTAGGTTTAAAGATTGCTTCACAAATATGACAGTGAGTAGCATTATTAAACATAAAATTTTGAACGAAGGATAATGTTTCCATAGGTAGAGGACACAGAAACACAGTTTCCAAATCCTCAGATAATTGATAAAGCTCATCAGCAAACCATTGCACGCAGCTCTCACCTCGATAAGATTTATAAAATGATAAAGTGTCATCATACGAACATTTCATATAATATCCTATACTATAGGGAACATGTTTTTGGTACTTTTTTTCGTTTGATTTTTTATTTTCCTCACTTATCGGTTGTAATACACATTCCAAATCCGCATAAATCACGAATGGGGTAGCTTCCCTGTGTTTATAATTTTTAAAATGTACAATTTTGTTATCTTCATTAGGCAATCGAATTTTACAAAAGTTTTGGTTTTTACAGTCTTCAATATGCTTTTCCAATATTGTTTCAGTGTGGAAGTAATGCAAACATCGATCACAAAAATATTTCTTCCCATTATATTTAGATATCTGAGTTGACAGAAGACGAGATAAATTCTTTATCCAAACAAAATGATACCGCACTTGGTCAATTTGTTCATCTGCTCCACTATCATCTTCGTCGTAATATATATTCTGAATCATAAGTAAATTGACGTGTGTATTTTTCTTCTCGCTAGTTAGATATCCGGGTAACACTTTAAACTGCTTCTTTGTTTTATTTAATATGTATACATTAATCGATATATTGTTTTGTTTTTCAAATCTCGGTATTTGTCTAAAACCGATTGGAAATTGTATTCCAGTTAAATTGAGTACTTTTGAATAGTGTGGATATGATGAGATACGATGCGCAAATCCGTCACGAGCTGGATATAACGCAGAAACAACACTCCATATGAAGCATGCATCATCATCATTCTGAATATTCACGCATGCATGTTTATTCTTAATCACTTTCGGTAGCTCAATATATGACGATCCAAGTTGGGGTGTAAATTTGTTTATATTGACAGCCAGATTAACAATTTTTAACAATGTCCATCCACTATTTTTGCACTGGAAGTCCTCTAGATCAGCTAAAATTGGGTGTTGCACGTTTTCTAAGAACCATTTATTCAAATCTGTATCTTTATATATAGGCACATTCCTAGTATTCATATATTTGGATTCGTGTATTACATCTTCAGCTTTATTAATTGTGAATTCACCACAAAACACCGTGTTGACCTTAATAAACCCATTCTTTTTGAGAGCATTTATAATACGTCTTCGAAAGATGGTTTTACAATCCTCTAAAAACAATTTAGGATCCATATGTTTCAAATTTGCAATAACACCAGTTCTAATACGACCACCAAATGCAGAATTCACGTCGCTCCATTTTACACGACAACTCGCTGTTTGTTTTCTTTTATTATCTTGATAGCCATCTCCAGTAATTTGCAAAGACTTGAACATTTCACGAAAGCTTTTAATTTGTCCAATAGAAGTTGTTAAATGTTGTCTTTCACCCAAACTTTTGGTAGATTTGAGCAAAGAATTTAAACGTCTACTTGATCTATTACACTCCTTAATACCCAGTTGAATGTCTAATATGTTTCCAGATTCGGATTTTGCAAGCATAGCGGTAATATTTTTAACCATTACTAAAGCTGTACTACTAGACATGTTGATGAGATTTCAACAATTTCAGGTGTTTACAAGGCAAACAGTTAGGACACACTAATATGATGCAACTGCAACTACTTATTATATATAGTTCAATATAAGTCGCCTGACAATAATTTTCCAGCAGCGGTGTAGAGCGTGCTGTATTGTGATATTTTGCCTCTGTTTCAATATAAGCGAGTCGAAATAAATTCTCACGTCTTAAAGCTACTAATGTTCGACTAACAATGATGACCTTTCAGGGGAGGATTATGTATATAAATATGTTCAGAAGTTCTGCTTTGGTGACTTCGGTGACATATAACCTAATCACAAACACACCTGTAACAAAAAAATATCTGTAAAAATATCGTTCTCATGTTGCATAATATTTAAAACTAAACTGGTGATGTTGTTTATCTAATCGGATTGTCGACAATTGGGACACTAATGCGGATATACCTGACTCTTATTATGGTGACTGCCTCTTTTGTAGGGAGGACTAAAGGACACCAAGAGTCGATACTGACTCCATGTAGAAGTGCGTTGCATAGCCGTATTATCGACTTTTTACATCAATCTCAGCGAGATGATAACCAATTAGAAAAACATTCTAGAATCTGAATAATAAATATCTTCAATAGACAACGTTACTATATTTTTACGCTGTCATACGTTCTTAAATAACTTTGATCAATGTTATTATTCTTACCACAAACTTTGTTCCAATAGACCACCTGCCGTGGTATATAGCATCGAATCGGAACTATGCCATCAGAGTGCTAAGAGTAAAGTTTATGCCAAGAAAAATACCATTCACTAAAGAAAAAAATTAATTTTGTTGATAGCATGGACGCTTGAAACTATTCAATATTATCTATGATGACGGCGACAGATTAGCGTTTTTTAATCATTTATGGACTACACACAGTCTTATACTTACTTTACTTGACACTTACCTCAATGAATACAGCCTTCCTTGTAAATGGGTTAGACTAACACATAGGCTCTTCACCCTGCGAGCTATTGACGACTTATAAGGGCCCAATAAACATTCAAGTGCTTGATTCCGCTCATTAAAACACATACATATAGAGTTTCTTCTTACTACATACATATATCGTTGTCTATCTGAAAAACAGGAAGGTAATATTATCAAACTTAAATAGTCTTTAAAAATAGTGTGCTTTGGTATAATGTGTCATTACGTTCTCTTATCATCTATTTATAATTTGTGCTATTATTAATACATGTACACGATAAACTTCACATCACCACGCTTAGACTGTTCAAGAAGTTAGAGCAGTTTCAAAACACAAATATATTATATGAAAAGGTAAAAGAAGATAAAATGATTGAATTTATTATATTTTCGGAAATATATAACATATATATTATGAGCTATGCAATCATTAATTACGTATCAAATTGCCTGCGGATAACCCCAAAGCTTATAATAAATATAGTAAAATTTCTTGAAGGTGCGATGTTTAAGTGATTTTTCTATAAGCGACAATATATTAAATAGAATAACACAATACACTTCAGAAATCATTAACAACTGTTGCATATGTATTGACTCACATTTTGGTTCTATATGAGGATCTAGACCAGAAAAACGGTTACTTTTAGGCAAAAATCTATAAAATCGGTATTTTTCAGGTTAAGTTCTGACAGAAAATAAATCAGACTGAAAACGTCTACCTCCCAGTCTATCAAAGGATAACATATTTATTATATCAGGTATGTCACGCGTTATAATAAATAAGACGTATATTAAAAGCATCATACATATAATATAAAACAAAAAAAACTCAAAAGATAGCTAGCTGTAAAACTAGAAATTGTTTTATTCAATAAGTTATTATCATGCAAAGAACAAAATAAACATCATTTCTCTTTACACTTTTGCGGTATAAAATATAGCAGAAGAAAATATTTTCTCAAACATTGCATTATTTTTACATTAGAATTGATTATAATAAAAGATTATCGTTATTAACGTTATAAAATATTCAAAATCAAATCATTTGAAGTTAGCAATTCTAAACAAATATAAATCGATAACTAATAATAAGGATTTATTATAATATCGTGGTATCAACAGCATATTTTTAGGTACCTAATAAGATTCCTAATAGTATATAAAATATATAACATTACATTATGCAATTGATAAATAATTATTTTAAATTAAAAGTAATATTTTTTCAATGAGTGTATTTAATTTTAATATCTAAGACGTACCTATAATTGTGAAAACTCACGTGTATGCAACAAATCAATCAGCGAGCGAATGAATTGTCTGCTCTTATTATAGGAGTAAACTGTTAAATAGCTAGATATGAGTAGAAAACAAACTGCATAGACTTAAACGAAAACACAAACTAAAGTAATCGAGCTCTGTCCGCTTATTTTTATAGTAATAATATCGCCCCAGGCAAGAGGAACACCTGCATGTCAATTAATACGGCGTTATACTACAATGCAGCGACTTGTGCCAGCATGTCGGGAGCAATAGAGAGGGGTTTTTATTACTAGATACATATAATCACTAAAACATATTTTTAATGTAATGCGGTTCTAGAATAATGCATTCGCCGTAATATATCATCAAAGTTTACATATTAATGAACAATTAACATCATTTCCTCTAAACGAAACAATAAATTCTTTATGTTTGAAACATTATAATTATAAATAGCTACTTTTCTATTAAAATAAGACTAAGAAATGAGATATATACTATAAAAACCATTTATTCGAACGATCTGACAATATAAATATGGCTATGTGCAAAAATATTATAATAATAATACATATATCTACATATTATCAAATAATAATTTAAATATTTTTATTATCAATGATACTAATGAAGTTTATGTATAATAGTAAAATGTTATTACCTTGCGTAACTTTAATGGTCACTTCGATAAGAAAGATCAAGAAGTTCGTACCATTTATATATTTGTGTTGGGGGTTTGCGTCATTTGGTTTTTTTCTACCATTCACGATAAAACACTTGTCAATAATCGTATAAGCAATAAATATATCTACAATTTTCTTGACTTTTCAACAACAAATGCGATGAGATACGTTTGCACTGTAAGACATCAAATAAATGATTATTAAATGTTGAAATAGTCTTATTTATTGCTGCTAATTACTATTAATTACCCATACCAGACGGACAGAAGCAGGTGGACAGACGGACAGTTGGGTTAGATCAAGTTTCGCGAAACAGTTAGGTTTGATCAGGTTTCGCGAAACCGCATTACATTAAAAATATGTTTTAGTGATTATATGTATCTAGTAATAAAAACCCCTCTCTATTGCTCCCGACATGCTGGCACAAGTCGCTGCATTGTAGTATAACGCCGTATTAATTGACATGCAGGTGTTCCTCTTGCCTGGGGCGATATTATTACTATAAAAATAAGCGGACAGAGCTCGATTACTTTAGTTTGTGTTTTCGTTTAAGTCTATGCAGTTTGTTTTCTACTCATATCTAGCTATTTAACAGTTTACTCCTATAATAAGAGCAGACAATTCATTCGCTCGCTGATTGATTTGTTGCATACACGTGAGTTTTCACAATTATAGGTACGTCTTAGATATTAAAATTAAATACACTCATTGAAAAAATATTACTTTTAATTTAAAATAATTATTTATCAATTGCATAATGTAATGTTATATATTTTATATACTATTAGGAATCTTATTAGGTACCTAAAAATATGCTGTTGATACCACGATATTATAATAAATCCCTATTATTAGTTATCGATTTATATTTGTTTAGAATTGCTAACTTCAAATGATTTGATTTTGAATATTTTATAACGTTAATAACGATAATCTTTTATTATAATCAATTCTAATGTAAAAATAATGCAATGTTTGAGAAAATATTTTCTTCTGCTATATTTTATACCGCAAAAGTGTAAAGAGAAATGATGTTTATTTTGTTCTTTGCATGATAATAACTTATTGAATAAAACAATTTCTAGTTTTACAGCTAGCTATCTTTTGAGTTTTTTTTGTTTTATATTATATGTATGATGCTTTTAATATACGTCTTATTTATTATAACGCGTGACATACCTGATATAATAAATATGTTATCCTTTGATAGACTGGGAGGTAGACGTTTTCAGTCTGATTTATTTTCTGTCAGAACTTAACCTGAAAAATACCGATTTTATAGATTTTTGCCTAAAAGTAACCGTTTTTCTGGTCTAGATCCTCATATAGAACCAAAATGTGAGTCAATACATATGCAACAGTTGTTAATGATTTCTGAAGTGTATTGTGTTATTCTATTTAATATATTGTCGCTTATAGAAAAATCACTTAAACATCGCACCTTCAAGAAATTTTACTATATTTATTATAAGCTTTGGGGTTATCCGCAGGCAATTTGATACGTAATTAATGATTGCATAGCTCATAATATATATGTTATATATTTCCGAAAATATAATAAATTCAATCATTTTATCTTCTTTTACCTTTTCATATAATATATTTGTGTTTTGAAACTGCTCTAACTTCTTGAACAGTCTAAGCGTGGTGATGTGAAGTTTATCGTGTACATGTATTAATAATAGCACAAATTATAAATAGATGATAAGAGAACGTAATGACACATTATACCAAAGCACACTATTTTTAAAGACTATTTAAGTTTGATAATATTACCTTCCTGTTTTTCAGATAGACAACGATATATGTATGTAGTAAGAAGAAACTCTATATGTATGTGTTTTAATGAGCGGAATCAAGCACTTGAATGTTTATTGGGCCCTTATAAGTCGTCAATAGCTCGCAGGGTGAAGAGCCTATGTGTTAGTCTAACCCATTTACAAGGAAGGCTGTATTCATTGAGGTAAGTGTCAAGTAAAGTAAGTATAAGACTGTGTGTAGTCCATAAATGATTAAAAAACGCTAATCTGTCGCCGTCATCATAGATAATATTGAATAGTTTCAAGCGTCCATGCTATCAACAAAATTAATTTTTTTCTTTAGTGAATGGTATTTTTCTTGGCATAAACTTTACTCTTAGCACTCTGATGGCATAGTTCCGATTCGATGCTATATACCACGGCAGGTGGTCTATTGGAACAAAGTTTGTGGTAAGAATAATAACATTGATCAAAGTTATTTAAGAACGTATGACAGCGTAAAAATATAGTAACGTTGTCTATTGAAGATATTTATTATTCAGATTCTAGAATGTTTTTCTAATTGGTTATCATCTCGCTGAGATTGATGTAAAAAGTCGATAATACGGCTATGCAACGCACTTCTACATGGAGTCAGTATCGACTCTTGGTGTCCTTTAGTCCTCCCTACAAAAGAGGCAGTCACCATAATAAGAGTCAGGTATATCCGCATTAGTGTCCCAATTGTCGACAATCCGATTAGATAAACAACATCACCAGTTTAGTTTTAAATATTATGCAACATGAGAACGATATTTTTACAGATATTTTTTTGTTACAGGTGTGTTTGTGATTAGGTTATATGTCACCGAAGTCACCAAAGCAGAACTTCTGAACATATTTATATACATAATCCTCCCCTGAAAGGTCATCATTGTTAGTCGAACATTAGTAGCTTTAAGACGTGAGAATTTATTTCGACTCGCTTATATTGAAACAGAGGCAAAATATCACAATACAGCACGCTCTACACCGCTGCTGGAAAATTATTGTCAGGCGACTTATATTGAACTATATATAATAAGTAGTTGCAGTTGCATCATATTAGTGTGTCCTAACTGTTTGCCTTGTAAACACCTGAAATTGTTGAAATCTCATCAACATGTCTAGTAGTACAGCTTTAGTAATGGTTAAAAATATTACCGCTATGCTTGCAAAATCCGAATCTGGAAACATATTAGACATTCAACTGGGTATTAAGGAGTGTAATAGATCAAGTAGACGTTTAAATTCTTTGCTCAAATCTACCAAAAGTTTGGGTGAAAGACAACATTTAACAACTTCTATTGGACAAATTAAAAGCTTTCGTGAAATGTTCAAGTCTTTGCAAATTACTGGAGATGGCTATCAAGATAATAAAAGAAAACAAACAGCGAGTTGTCGTGTAAAATGGAGCGACGTGAATTCTGCATTTGGTGGTCGTATTAGAACTGGTGTTATTGCAAATTTGAAACATATGGATCCTAAATTGTTTTTAGAGGATTGTAAAACCATCTTTCGAAGACGTATTATAAATGCTCTCAAAAAGAATGGGTTTATTAAGGTCAACACGGTGTTTTGTGGTGAATTCACAATTAATAAAGCTGAAGATGTAATACACGAATCCAAATATATGAATACTAGGAATGTGCCTATATATAAAGATACAGATTTGAATAAATGGTTCTTAGAAAACGTGCAACACCCAATTTTAGCTGATCTAGAGGACTTCCAGTGCAAAAATAGTGGATGGACATTGTTAAAAATTGTTAATCTGGCTGTCAATATAAACAAATTTACACCCCAACTTGGATCGTCATATATTGAGCTACCGAAAGTGATTAAGAATAAACATGCATGCGTGAATATTCAGAATGATGATGATGCATGCTTCATATGGAGTGTTGTTTCTGCGTTATATCCAGCTCGTGACGGATTTGCGCATCGTATCTCATCATATCCACACTATTCAAAAGTACTCAATTTAACTGGAATACAATTTCCAATCGGTTTTAGACAAATACCGAGATTTGAAAAACAAAACAATATATCGATTAATGTATACATATTAAATAAAACAAAGAAGCAGTTTAAAGTGTTACCCGGATATCTAACTAGCGAGAAGAAAAATACACACGTCAATTTACTTATGATTCAGAATATATATTACGACGAAGATGATAGTGGAGCAGATGAACAAATTGACCAAGTGCGGTATCATTTTGTTTGGATAAAGAATTTATCTCGTCTTCTGTCAACTCAGATATCTAAATATAATGGGAAGAAATATTTTTGTGATCGATGTTTGCATTACTTCCACACTGAAACAATATTGGAAAAGCATATTGAAGACTGTAAAAACCAAAACTTTTGTAAAATTCGATTGCCTAATGAAGATAACAAAATTGTACATTTTAAAAATTATAAACACAGGGAAGCTACCCCATTCGTGATTTATGCGGATTTGGAATGTGTATTACAACCGATAAGTGAGGAAAATAAAAAATCAAACGAAAAAAAGTACCAAAAACATGTTCCCTATAGTATAGGATATTATATGAAATGTTCGTATGATGACACTTTATCATTTTATAAATCTTATCGAGGTGAGAGCTGCGTGCAATGGTTTGCTGATGAGCTTTATCAATTATCTGAGGATTTGGAAACTGTGTTTCTGTGTCCTCTACCTATGGAAACATTATCCTTCGTTCAAAATTTTATGTTTAATAATGCTACTCACTGTCATATTTGTGAAGCAATCTTTAAACCTAACGATAAGAAAGTGCGAGATCACTGTCATTTCACTGGGAAATACCGAGGCCCTGCCCACGAAGCCTGTAACCTAAATTTTCAAGATAGTCACGCGGTACCAGTTGTTTTCCACAATTTAAGCAATTATGATGCTTTTTTTATAATTGAACAGATTGCTACAGCGATTGAGGGGAGAATAGAATTACTACCTATAAACAAAGAAAGATATATATCATTTACTAAACATGTATCTGAAAGACTTATTAAATTTAGATTTATAGACTCCTTTAGATTTATGGCTTCTCCATTAGATGTGTTAGCTTCTTATTTAGAAAATTTTCATATATTAAAACGCGAATTCCATTATTTATCTTGTGATCAACTTAATTTACTGACTCGAAAAGGTGTATTTCCATATGACTTTATAGACTCCTTTGAAAAGTTAAATTATTCAGAATTACCTGCTAAATCAGATTTTTATAATAAATTAGACGATAGAAATATTAGCGATGAGGATTATAGACATGCGCAGAACATATGGAATACATTTAAATGCCATAATTTAGGAGACTATGGTGATTTATATCTAAAAACCGATATTTTATTACTAGCGGAAATTTTTGAACAATTCAGACAAAGCTGTCGCAAAACATATCAACTAGACCCCGCGAATTACTATACATTACCTGGATATGCGTGGGAATGTATGCTTAAATATACTAAAGTTGATTTAGAGCTTCTTACGGATATAGATAAGATTTTATTCATAGAACGAGGTATTCGCGGTGGACTAAGCCAATGCTCAAAGCGCTATGCGAAGGCTAATAATAAATATATGTCTGATTATAATCCATCTAAATTTAGTAATTATTTAATGTATTACGACATAAATAACCAATATGGCTGGTCAATGGAACAGAATCTGCCTTATGGCGGTTTCGAGTGGGTTGAATATTTGGAAAATTTTAATGTAACGTCTATTACAGATGATTCGACAGAAGGTTATATTCTTGAAGTAGATCTGGAATATCCCGAGATGTTACACGATGCACATAAAGATTTACCACTATGTGCTGAACATAAGTCACCACCGGGGTCAAGAGAACAAAAACTGATGGCCACGTTATGTAATAAAACACGATATATAATTCATTATAGGAATTTGAAGCAGGCTTTAGCACTGGGTGTGACGCTTACAAGGATTCATAGAATTTTAAAATTCAAACAGTCACCTTGGTTAAAAAAATATATAGATTTAAATACAAAATTACGCGCAAACGCAAAAAACGAGTTTGAAAAAAATTTATTTAAACTTATGAACAATGCTGTTTTCGGAAAAACTATGGAGAATATACGCAAGCATAGTAATGTTAAATTAGTTACTAAATGGGATGGACGATATGCTGCGGAAGCATTGATTTCTAAACCAGAATTTAAGTCTGCATGTATATTTAATGAGAATCTCGTCGCCATAGAATTAAACAAAACAGAAATTTATTTTAATAAGCCCATATATGTTGGTATGTGTATATTAGATTTGGCTAAAACAACTATTTATAGTTTCCACTATGATTATATGAGAAGAGAGTTTGGTGAGAACTGCAGTATTTTATATACAGACACTGATAGTTTGATATATGAAATAAATATCGATGATATATACCCGTCAATCAAACGCGACGCACTTAAATATTTTGACACCAGTGACTATCCTGAAGATAATGTTTATGGTATACCTCGTGTTAATAAAAAGGTCATTGGTTTAATGAAAGACGAACAGAATGGATCTATAATGACGGAATTTGTAGGACTTAGATCTAAAATGTACGCAGTTAGAGTTCAAGGAATAGACAAAACCAAAAAAATAAAAGGTATAAAAAAATCAATAGTTAAAAATAAAATTACTTTTGATGATTACACAGAATGTTTATATAACTCAACTGAAAAAACAGTAAATCAAAATTTAATTAAATCTGAAAAGTACTCAGTTAATACTATCACGCAAACCAAAATTGCTTTAAGCCCTCACGATGACAAAAGATATTTACTTAAGGATTCGTTTGAAACTTTACCATGGGGTCATTATACTATAATGGACATGTAATAAAATATTCTATTATATATGTAATATGTTAATCAATATATTAATTAGCCTAATAAAAATTTATATTGTTGTATGAATTTTTTCTAAATTATTTATATAGTTTCTAAGTTCTATTATATACCGTTAATTATTTTAGTTAATATAAAATATGGTTTAATTCTATTTCCTTTGCAATTTCATCTTGGGTTGCTCTTGTACTCTGTATATATTTGTTTGTTAAACTTTTCTATAAATTATGTAAAATTGTATATTATTACTGTATTTAGCTATACTTAGGCAATTACTTAATGAACGTTTATTTGTAAATAAAGTAGTATTACTATATATTATGGTTGATAATTGCTGTACTTAATTTTCAAAAATAATAAGTATATGATTTGTTAATGTATAACACGTATAGCCCTATGTTTTAAAATTATATATTTAGATATCTATCTATTCCCCATGATGTGTGTTCCTATATTATTACTAAATAAAATAAAATTGTGTGCGACTGAAACATTGTATTTTATTTCATATTAACCATCGTTCCCAACATCCCTAATCCCATTATATCAAATTATATGTTGTAACCACACACTAAACATATTAATCTAATATATATTCTCTAGTATCATATCCTCGAATATAATTCATTATATAAAGTATAATTTATCAACAGTTTACTATATTATATGCAGCGAAAAGTGTATATGAGCAAGGGTATCCTTATACCTATGTAACCCCTGTCTAGTATGCTTGTATAAAACAATGTCAAAGAAGTATCGTGATGTCTCAACGATATGACGTTTGTCTTACAATCAAATCACCCTGCTTGGTTTTTTATTCATTATAAAGCTAAAATGACCATACCTAATTTCACGAATCTCGGGCTAACCAGTCAGAAGCTTGTATAAGTATACGTTTAATTAACACCACCCGCTTTCATTGAAATAACACCGACTGAGACATCTTCTCTAATTAACAGCTACGCGACGTCTCCGTTTGATATATGTTGACAAAGGTGACGACGGCTTCCTTTGACATGTGCCGATAAAGAGAGCGTATTGCCCCTAACCCACTCGTTCTCATTGTCTCGAATCCACCTGTTCTCATTGTCCCGAACGAAAATTCTGCAAAATGAACCTCCATAAGAAAATACATGGGAAATTGCTGTTGAACTCTTATAGCCTATCTACTTATCTTATAATCGAGCAAAACCAGCAAAGGGCCGTACCATTTGTACGGGAAGAAACGGACGTAGAAATCTCTGATCAGGCGAGAAACCTTTTGTATTCTACGATTTTCCGGAGGTGCCGGTTGGATAGTATATTTAATCAATGTGCAGCCCCGCCCCCCCTACATGCGGATATTTGCAAAAGTAACGATGAAATACTGTATTGTCATCCGATCTTAGTAACTGTGCAAAATTTCATCAATTAATTATGTCAGGAAGTGTTAAATAAAGGATGCAAGATACTAACACAAACATAAAAAAATCTACATTGTGAGTTAAAGAAAAGCAAGTAGAAAGAGAGGATTCCAACACAAATATGATTCCCTTAGATGCCTGAACCTTAATATAAATTATAAGTTTGAAACAGGATTTCTTGACAAACTGTAATTTGATTGACCTCATATATCAGCCTGTAATTTTAATGACACTCATCAACAGGCTGTACTATCTAGTTAATGTATTAATAGCGGAAAACGTCAGTACCAAGCCTTGAATGAATTTTATTACAACAATCTTTAAAGACTTAATTAAATTTTAATTTTGTAGCAATATATATGTTACGCCAATGATTATATAATAAAAGTGTTTAATTTAAAAATTACTGTTGCATTATACATTAATAGAGAAATAGCTATTAGATGTTTATAAAATTATATAACAGTTGAAAATAGAAGTGATGAGTGGTTGCTTTTTTTTAGTATCCTTCACATATAAATTGATTTAAAATATGTAATGAACTTGATGAATTTGAATAGTGATGTGGTTAAAAAACAATTAAGTAGTAATTACGTCAGTAGTATGGAAATGACAGAGGGTCGGCACAGGAGCGGGAGCATGTTCAGTTTAGGGGTGAGTAGTAATTAACGCAGCAAATAGAACCTACCACTCAATACTACCCATCTTAAAATCGAGGGACGTACACAGAATGACCAAAATTAGAATCTACAAAACAATAATCCGTACAGTTTTGACATACTGAGCTGAAACGTGGACGCTCTTAGCTAAAAATTCGGAGTTCCTAGACCGTTTTGAACGGAAAATTTTAAGAAGGATTCTGGGCCCAGTAAACGATGGGGATCACTGGAGGGCACGTATGAATCACGAAATGTACCAGCTATACGAAGAACCCAGAGTCTCAATGCATATAAAACTGATACGACTGAGATGGGCAGACCATGCCCAGGGAATGCCGGACGATAGGATTCCAAAAAAAGTGCTCACAGGAAAACCTGAAGGAAAGAGACCGGTAGGAAAACCGAAGCTGCGCTGGGAAGATGGGGTACAGAAGGACGCTGAAGAAATATTGGGTATAAGAAATTGGAGACATGCAGCGGTGGATCGGGACAGTTGGAGAAAGAGGATTGAGGAGGCCAAGGCTCGATATGGGCTGTAGCGCCATCGTAGTAGTAGTAGTAGGTAATTAGAGTAGTGGGAGGTAATTAGAGTGGTAGGAGGTAATTAGGGGCAGCGCTTAGAGGGCGGGTCTAGGAGTGGTAGTGGGGAGGCAATTGTAGTGGCGGGTGGTAATTAGCAAGGTGAGAGGTAATTAAAGTAGTGGGAGGTAGTTGAAATGCTGTGGTAATTAGAGTAATGGGAGGCAATTGGTATGGTGGGTAATTGCAGTGGTGTGGTAATTAAGAGTGATTAAGGATAATTGCAGTAACAGTGAGAATAGTTAAGGGGAATCACTGTAATAATAAGAATAATTAAGGGTAATTGCAGCAACAATAAGTATAATTAAGGGTAATTGCAGTAACAATAAGGGTAATTAGGGGTAATTACACTAACAATAAGGGTAATTGCAGTAAAAATAATGGTGATTAAAGCAATTATGTCCGCCCATCCGTCTGTCCGTTTTCCCAACTGTTCGTATGTCTGCCCACCTGCTCGTCCGTCCGACAGTCATTGCATTGTCCTATTGCACAATTATAGTATCCGTGTGTTTCTTTTACGATGACAACAAACATTTATTCTTGATTATACACCTAAAGTTAAAATTATTTTACCTACCTTATCTTTAGAGATATCTTACGTTGATGAACCTTTTTCGCCTACCTGTCTTATCTACCGAGATTTTTATCACCGAATTTATAGTAGTTTATTTCCTATATCATGAAAGGGATTTATGTGGATTGTCTTATCGCAACTTGCAGTTTATAGTCAAATATTGAAGAATTTGTACTGCATTTAAGTACCCTTTTTATTATTCGTCTCATCTTTAGATTTATGGTTGCAGATTATTTACTTCAAGGGCTTGTTTTATGTTATGAGCGTACTCGGTTTTTATGATAAACATGTCTTTAACGAATTTATGTACTTACTACTGCGGATCTGAAAACTATATAGAAGCATCCTCGTATCATAAGTGGTATGTGTGTGAATTGCTATAAAGCCTACGATTGTGCTGTGAGTTCTTTACCTCGGTGCTAATTTATATTATGTTTAATTTTTCTAGATAACTGTAGAGTTTAAGACTACCCTGTGTTGTAAGATATACGGCAATGCCGACCTCAACTGTAGTCAGAGGATCACATACTCCGTTTTTATCTCATAATTGATCATGATAGCGTCGTTCTTAACATCTAGGACCTCTATTCAATAATATTCCCTGGTTAGTAAAGATATTAAAGAATTCTTCAGATCGTGGTAAGAGGATGCTATGATTGACGCGAGTAAAGACCTTCTTTATACTGTATTATTGTATGCAGTGAAATAAATGTGTGATGAATGAAACTGGGGGGGTATTTTTAATGTACTATACAGGATGATGTTTCATTATAATTTTAATGTAAAATATTTGTTGTTGGGAGCTGATTCTATATCCGGAATTATAAAGAAAGGTTTCCTTGGACATGGCATGAGACATGGCATATAAACTGCAATATACAATATATATCTCAAGTCATGTCAGGTTCCCAAGCCCCCAGGACCGAATTTTAAGGATAACCACAATGGAAATGTAGCGTAATTAAGATAGAATAAGAATAATTAAGGATAATTCAGGCAAAGATAGGGATAATTAAGGGTACTTAAGGATGCTAAGTGTTGGAATATTGTTATTGTTACCTATATTACCCTTATTTTCAACATTCCTTCAAAATAAATGTATGGGCAGCAACTCTAGGAAACCAGTTAGTTGGATACCATATATTTCCTAGAAATTTAAATGGTGATATGTATTATGATTATTGCATGAAATATTAAGTAATATTTCATTGCGAAGGAGAAGAAATATGTTGTTATGCATGACGGCGCAACACCGCATTATACTAGAACATGTAGAACATGGAAACACAACCACTATCCTAATAGACGGATTCTCCGGGGCGCACATGCTTCGATCAAGTGGCCTACGCGGTCTCCTGACCTTACTCCTCTTGATTTCACTGTTTGGAGTTATCTAAAATCACGAGTTTATAGTACTCAAATTGACACGATTGAACACTTGAGAGAAAAAATAGATCAAGAGTTTATTTACAATGCTACAGATTGATGAAGGAATTTTACAGGGTATTCAACGTTTCTTAAAAGAAACTTATGATACCAACTTGACTGTCGAAAACATACTATACGTTGTTTTTGTTTTCGTAGAATCTTGATCAATAGTTGCAATAGTCAAGAAACGTGCCTGACGGATAGACAGACAGATGGCTATTTTGAAAGCTGTTCAGAATTCGATGATTATTACTATATGGACTTTTTTTAGGCGCGGCGTTCATGGTTTTAGAAAAGTAAAAATACCTGGCAAAAAATAATTATGGATTTCTGAATCACTTCGAGATTTCAACATGTAGTATTTTTACGATTATGTGTAATTCAGATATTAAAATAGAAAATGTTCATAAACGTTTACCGTGTACCTAAAATATATTTATGCATGTATAGTCGATTGATTCGTATGTTCCCCGCGTATTCAAGTGGACTCTACAGGTTATGCAATCGGTAGATGATATTATGACTTTCCCCTTAATAACAATAATTTATAGTAAATAGAATTTAGGTGAATACTAAAAGATGTGTTTGACAAAGTTATCGATAAAACTGTATTACATCAGAGAAAGTGTTCTCTCGTGACCTACGACCTATGCGGTCTAATGATATGCATAACTACAATTAGATATTTATTTTATGAATAACAAACCTGAAGATAATTGACATGAATCTATAAAATTAAATACCTAGTAAATTTGAGTTGACGCACCGGCAAACGTTTTATTTTGTATTTGATATGGGTTCTCTGTGGACTGGGCAAGTTGTTGGCATAATAAATATTCACAACGTTTACAGCTAACTTTAAAATGACTATACTATGACTATAACTAAACTAGTCAGTTCACTAAATATCTTGAGCACTGCAATATGTGTATGTATGATGGTTACACTTAGATATACCATTCTACCACAAGATAAATAAAGATTTAGAAGCATTATCTAGCAGATCATTCTCTAATTCTTAGGTAATCCAAATAAATCGGCGCTTATTGTGTTTGCTAAAAAGGCGGACTATATGACATTATCGGAAATCTTAAACGTTAATATTAACGGAACTCGTATACCCTTATCCACCACTACTAAAAATTTAGGTCTAATCACATATCAACAATTACGATTTCGAGATCAAACATCTAAAAACATCCAGAGGACATATGGGGCTCTAAGATTATTGTATCCGCATAGAACAAGTCTAAATAAAGATACAAGGAAAATGCTCTGTGAAACGCTGGTTCTGTCACAGTTTTCATTTTGTGCACCTGTCTATGGCCCTTGTCTTGATAGAGACTCAATGAATAGAATACAAAGAGTACAAAATTCTTGTATTAGGTTCATATTTGGCATAGGAAAATATGAGCACGTGTCACATAAATTAAAAGAGATACGATGGTTTAATATGAAAGACCGCCGCGAAGTACATGCTCTCTCTGTCTGTATCATAAAATAATCGTAACTAGGCAACCGTCACATCTGTATGGTAATAGTTATTTTTCGCCGATTAACAGCAAAGTACTAACTTTGCTGACTAATATCAATCAGCAAAGTGTCACTTTCCCTGCCTAGGCAGGAAAGTGCCACTTAGTTTCCATGGTAACCAACTAGTAACAACTGCGATTTTTAATGAATTTATTACAACAAAAATAAAGAGATTGAGAATTGTAATAATCTAATTATTTTAGAATATATTTAAACCATCGGCGAAAAAATTATATGTTCAACTCAGCAGCAAAATAGATTGACTGCCTTGGCTCTACGGAGCGTTTTTTATGCAAAAATATTGAAAACTCATCAAGGAGTACGCTCGGCTAGAAATTATCAGCCGCGGCAGTCAATCTACTATTTTGCTGCCTAGGCTGATAATTCCTAGCCGAGCGTACTCCTTGATGAGTTTTCAATATTTTTGCATAAAAAACGCTCCGTAGAGCGAAAATGGTATTTTAATTATAAAAACCTCTTCCAACGGCGTTTTTACGTGGAACACGCTCTTCATGCGAAATAGTCGGATTTTGTTATAGTTTCGAAAAATTTATCGAGGGTTTTGGAGTGTTCTTTAACGAGCTCACTGCTAGAATCATTCCCTACATGAATAACAATAGGCTCTACGGGCGGCAAAATAGAATAATCTCTTTCTTTGTTTATAACGTGATTCGCAGATTTTTTCCATGTCGGTTTTGTCTAAGTCGGATATTACGGTTCTTATATTATCTAGAATTAAAGCGCTTAAAGTCGGATTCTGATTGGATTTTCTCAACTCGTGTTTTACACTGCTCTAAATCTACTGGATTAAATTTTCAGAAATATAGCGGTAAACGTAACAGACTATGGTCGTGTGTTTCTCAGATATGGTCTACAACATATTCTTTTTTAAAATTATGTTCTTTGTTAGTTTTTAATAAATCTTTTTTTACTGGAATTTTTTCAGGAATATTTTTAGATCTCAGAAACTTTATTATATCGTCCTTTTTCGTATTATTATTTGGTACTTTATTTAATAGTCGCGAATGATAAGAAGGGCTATCCATAACAATAACTGAATTTGGGGAAATATCAGGTAACAGTTGTTCAACCAACCATTTTTCAAACAAATCTGCGGTAATATCTTCGTGATAGTTAGCAGAACACTGTTTTACATTTTTGGCTGACAAAAGCAGTGCGTTGGGTACGAACCCATTTTTACTTTCGGCATTCGTTATGCAGAATTATAATACATTTTCCCCTTGAATATGGCGCATTTAAAGTACAAATTTGAGTCGTGTCTGCCCAACCGTAATTAACAGTATCATGCGTATCACACTACGTCTCGTCAAGATTTATTGCCGTCCTATTTGGTTCGAGGTATTATTTTATTTTACGCAAATATTCCTATCGAATTTCCACAATACGGCGTGGCGTGATTCCATTGCTATTAAACGGTTATTAATTTTTTAAATATTTAAATCCGCATTCTAATAAAATACTTCTTAAAGTTATTTATAATCAGGATATCCGCGAAATTTATTCGAAATCATTTCCAAAGTAGGGACATTTTCTTGATAAAAATTATAAACTGTTCTTCGAATAACGTCTTTTGAAGCATCGTCAATTTTTCAAAATTTTAGATTTTTCCGTGATTTACCTCGTCTTCAACATTTCCATTATATAAATTTTCTTCTGTATCAAATGGTCTCCAAGAAGCCATTTTAGAAAAATTTTGTGAAATAAATATTACAGTTAATAATATTTATTTTAGGTAAATATAACACAAACAACTTACGTTTTTTTGTTATTAGAAAACCACTGCGCAAGGTTAAATAAACGCACGGCACTGCCTGGTTCCACGAAAACAGTTTCGCACAGCACTTTCTTGTTTTAGAACTGATCATTCCGAACATTAGCTTGAATTTTTTACCGGCCACTCGCGTCGGCGCAATTGTACATCTGCTCGACTACATCTCATATACAAGGAGATAAATTATATCGATAACGCAACGCTTCCTGTTGTATTTTAGAGAGGCATAGCAACGGGCATCCTTGATAGAGCCGCTGAATTTATAACATTTCGAACTGATATGGCACAAACTTTACACTTTTTTTTAATAGACCCACAGTCATTATGTCGATCTCTAGATATCATCTCACAATTTAGTGGAGTCAGACAAGCATCAAATTTTAGTGAAAAGGAATTGTTTCCAGTGTCCAATTTTTTTTAACATGTTAGTTACATCTAATACTATACGAAATGGACATTTTCTACCTCTAGCAACTGCCGCTACGCAAGTTATCGACCATTTTGTGAAAAATCGACCATTTTGGTCGTTCTTTCTAAGTATAGATGAGTATATCTCGGTATGTGTAGGTCCAAAAAAAGCGAAAAAAATTGAAGCTGTTCGTTATGATATAGGCTATTAGCGGTTACAATATGAATTTTTTATCTGCGCATATAACCTCAAAAAAGAATCTGTTAAATTTTGGTTTTTGGTTATAACTTTGGATGTTTTAAGTGACACTTGATGAAATTTTCAGAAATTATGCTTTGTAATGTGATGTAATGTGTTAAAATTTCAAGTCAAAATATCTAATATAATTTTCAAAAATCGACTTCAAATTTTAAAATTGATTGACCAATAACTTTTCTGCATCGCATCGTATGAGGTTCTTTTTTTATATAAAATGTAGGTTTTTTAATGTATTTTATGACGGCGAACAAGAAAAAAAATTTAAACTTGGAAAAAGTGAAAAAAATCGATTTTAAATCTGTATTCATATACAAATTCAATTATCCATTAGATTGACCGTGACAAATATTGATGACATGGCGTCTTGATTTGTATATTTCATTTTATGAATTTTTGGGTGTTTATTCTAAAATCGTTATTAATAGTAAAATCATTTATTAATTTTTTATTTGATTAAACCAAATACAATTCATTTATTCATTAATTAGTATTATCTAATTTGTGTTCGTAAATATTTATGTTATAACACAGATTTCAGAAATTATAAGCTTGACAGTGACAGATATATTGATGACATGACGTCTTAATTTGGATACTTGATTTTATGTATGTTTATACTAAAATCGTTTATTAATAGTAACATTAATCAAACTCATTAATACACGGTCGACGGAAAAGTACTATTTTTGAATGAAAATTCTGTAGCTTGAGTGACATTGTTAACTACTGCCTTACATAGGATTATATTATTCAATTTAGCTGATATATAAAAATCATTTTAACGTGCTGCATTTTTCAATACACATAGTGACATACATATAAGGTAAATATTTTATAATCTATTCTATGTATTTAAAATTCACAGTTATAACATTTAAACAAAATTTTTTTCTCAATTTTTAAAAATTACAATTTCATATTGAGTTCAAATCCAATTTATATATTTAACTGTGAAGATAAAGATTTGGTACCTGAAACAGAAGGAATTGGTGAGTAAGATGAAGAATTGGAAAATAATTCTGAAACGTTTTCTGTAACTGAAAGTCTAAGTACATATGGAACCGATACAGAGATAGAGGACAGTGTTAGCGAAGCTTCTTCATTATCATTTACTGATAGATAGGTCGATTGATCAAGAAATTGATAGAAATGAAAATGATGATGCATTTTATAATTATGCTTCAAGCGATACTGATAATCAGTCTGATGATTCTTTATCAAGTGAGACAAAACGAAGGCGATTAATATAATTGCCCACGTATATATTTTTTTCAATTTCGAGTAAAATTTTTCCATTTTTTTATACAGTATTTAAATACAGTAAATATACATTTAGTGCTTTTATTGAGCTATACCTAAATATAAATATGTATACGTATCATTTTTTTATAATTAATTGATTTTTATATTTTTTTCTACTCTTTCGAAAAATTAGATCAGAATATGTCAAAAATTAATTAATATAAAAAAAATTTAGTTTTATCAAAAACACAAAAAATCGATTTTTTTCACTTTTCTCCAAGTTTAATTTTTTTTCTTTTCACCATCATAAAGTGCATAAAATAACCTACATTTTAAAAAAAAAGAACCCCATACGATGCGATGCACAAAAGTTATTGGTCAATCAATTTTAAAATTTGAAGTCAATTTTTGAGAATTATATTAGGTATTTTTACTTGAAATTTTAACCAGCTATTGTTCACATTATAAAGTATAATTTCTGAAAATTTAATAAAATTTTACTTAAAACATCCGAAGTTATAACCAAAAAACAAAATTTAGTAGTTTCTTCAGTTTTAATTTTTTTTTTTGAGATTGTGTGTGCAGATAAAAATTTCATATTATAACCGCTGATAGCCTATATCATAACGAACAGTCTCAATTTTTTTCGCTTTTTTTGGACCTACACATACCGAGATATACTCATCTATATTTACAAAGAATGACCAAAATGGTCGATTTTTCACAAAACAGCCGATAACTTGCGTAGCGGCGGTTGTTAGAGGTAGAAAATGTTCATTTCGTATAGTACCTATTCGATGTAAAACTAACATGTTAAAAAAATTGGACACTGAAAACAATTCCTTATGTTTTGCTTGTCTGAAAACTGAAACTGAAATTTTAAAAAACCCTCATATGAAAACGCTCCCACCGCCAAGACGGACTCAGCGAGGGGTTGTCTTCTTAAACAGGACTAAAGTTGAAGGAGGTTTTCAGACACACTTTCAAAATTAAACATAATATTTTTAGTCGCAAACTCCTCTATAAATCCTTATTTTACTACCACTTGCAGACTGCAGTTTCGAGCTGTTGGTTCTCGTCAGTGCAAGGTAGGTATGCGACGACCGACATGAGAATCCTTTGACTATAGTACATCCCGGTATTTTTACAATAGCGACATGTAAAACAGCCAGCAGGCGCCATCTAGCGGTCCAGTGTCTGTTGCAATCGAAAAATAAATAGCCTGACTTGGCTTAGCATAGTTCAAATGTGCTTTTAGAGGGCGGAATATTAAACATAATATTGTTAGTCGCAAACTCCTTTATAAATCCTTATTTTACTATAAGGAAATAACCAGAAGTGGTGTGTGACGACTGGCAAGGGAGCTCCTTTAAGTAGGATCAGTCTTTCGGCTGGTGTTTGTTGCAATCGAAGCATTAGCGTTTTGATGGTAATATGCAATTATTACATTTAACGCGCCAGATTTGTAACTTTGGTTGCAGTCTGGTTATTTCCTTATAGTAAAATAAGGATTTATAGAGGAGTTTGCGACTAAAAATATTATGTTTAATATTCCGCCCTCTAAAAGCACATTTGAACTACACTTTCAAAATGTCGGTAGCTCTGCTTGGTCTATAAAAAAAGTTCAGGTCTGCTCACGGTCCCCTTCGGACTCGAACATATGCCGGCGGCGTGGCGAACGGAACAAAAATCAGTCTGAAAAATATTGAAATGTGACATCATATTCCTATTTTTCTTATATAAAGTACCAATCGAAATGATAAAAACACAGAGGATGCACTCTTTCTTAATTAAATGCTTAATCAAAATTTCTAGACCTAGTTTTTTATAGTTTTATCCTATTTACGTTTGTTACGATTACCTGTATATTATGTATAATCTATATATTCTACCATTTTCTGATATTCTTGGTATTTTGAAGCTTCCTTTCCTTTTTCCTGGGTAATATACGTGATTATAATATCTTTTTTTATATGGGCAAATAATAATTACGTGATTTTTCTAGTAAATATTCGGATGAAACGGTTGGACAAGAACAACTCATACGTTCATCAAGACAAGAATTACTTGCGCTGCAACAAGATTATGAGAAGGAAAAGAAACTAAAAGAATCTGCGTTACAAGAGAACAGGTAGACATGCGAGTCGTGCTATAATATTTCTCAGTCAAATGCCTACATATAAATTATTTTAATTTAAGATCTCTTCAAAACGACTTGAGTTCCGTAACTAGTGACTGTAGGAATGCCAGGAAGGAGCTTGATATCGCGAAAAGGCAAGTGGAAGACCTGAAACGTCAACTTCAACATTATATTGCAGAAGTCAAGAGGACAGAAGATCTTATCACACAGAAGGTATAAAGGCGGTTTTTATACGTCAACATTAACAACGAAAAGTTAATTATATTTGCTTGTAGGAGGTTGAAAGATCCGAAATTTTGGATCAGTATAAGTCTCTGTCTCAGGAAGCGAACATCTTAGAAAGCAGCAACCACACATTAGAGAACGAGGCGACGCAATCCAGAGTGCAGTTGTCCGTCGCGTTGGACCACACGTCAGATCTGGAAAGAAAATTGGACAACCAATCAGCTGTTGTAAGGAGTTATGAAAAACAGGTTAGCAGATGCTGTACTAATTTTTAACTGTAGGATGTAATATTGTAGCATATATGTTTTTAAAATTTCAGGGTCCAAAAACAGGTTCTCTTCTAATAAAAAAAAAATTAAAAAAGACATTGTTTGTACATGTATCGAATTATCCCTCAATGTTCTAGTGCAAGTTGTTTACGGTTTTGTCTACATCACGCGATGAATTTTGTGCGTCGGGGATGACCATTGGTACGCGCGGTAGGCGGAATTAGAAACCGGCAAATTTGAATATTGAATTTATAGCAAAAATGTGGAAATTAGCTGAAATTGAGGATTGTGTTATTTAGTAATGAAATGATGTATCTTTGGTTCATAATTCTTGGTGAGAGGTGAGATTTAGGAATTTCGAAACTACAACAAAAATTTAGGTTTTCTGTCTATCTAGAGTCAAAAATATGGCTATGGTAGCGTGACTGTTTGCACAGTACCATGTTGTCAAATTTAGAATTTTGGGAACTATTATAAAAACTTGGGAATTTGGGAACGGTGATAAAAATTTATTTTTTGAAACTGTACTGAAAACTTTTTCGTGACTTTTTATATCTGTACGATAACTTTTATAGAATTTATGCACTCTCTAATTGTCAGTGACATAACAAGTGGTAGAAACAACTACCTTATTGGGATCATCGCATTTATGAAAAAGAAAGTAAAGAACTATTTGCATTTTTTTGGAGGTTTTAGTATGACTATATTATTTCAATGTTTACTTTTCCATATACAATGTATTTGTGATCATACAAAAAAAATCGATTTTGAGTTTTTGGTGAATTTACACGTGCTCATGTCCCCTGAAGCAAAAAAGTGGTTTTTAAAATGTATCTGTCTACCGTCTGTGGTCGCCCTTAGAGCCCAAACTTATGGATCGATTTTGCTCAAATTTTGTATGGTTATTCAGGACGTCGGCCATATCAACGAAGAGATGTCGTCACTTCAGAAAGCACTAATGAAAAATGGATTTTCGAGGTACACAATACAGAAGTCACAGGGGCCATACAGACAAAAAACCCAAGAGGAATCCGAGAAACCAGTGGCGAAAGCATATCTACCTTACGTGAAAGGGACGACAGATAAAATTGGCAAACCTACGTAAACAACATAGAAACAATATTTCAAACAGACTGAAAATCAGTGCAGTCCTCTGTAATCCAAAATCAAAAACTACCCTAGAAAACCAAGGAGTATACGAAATCCCGTGCCAAGATTGCAATAAATCATACTAGGACAGACCAATAGACGTATTAGTGTAAGAAAGGAAGAACATATGAATGCATTACGAAAAAAGAAGAAAACATCGTCCCTAGCACAGCATATAAAATCCACAGGACACAAAATAGACTTCGACAACACCAGAACAGTAGCTAATATTGAGCATTATAGGTCAAGGATTACCAGAGAGGCCACAGAGATCGAAAAAAGACCACAAAATCTTAATAAACGAGATGATACGCAAGAGATTACCCAGTTCTTGGAAGCCCGCTCTTGTAGGAAGATACGTAACAGAAAACACACGACGATCCACCGTGGACGAACCAATCACGAGGAGGTACGTTCAAGCATTGACAAATAGTGAAGAAACACAACAACCTGCCCGAAATAGACCTACACAAGGAGTCAGAGCCGAGCGCTGACCAATCAGAGAGAACCTCGGCATTCTACGGCAACGATTGGACACGAGGATGCCCAACCACCACCGAGAAGTCACGTGGAGCGTGACGTTTCAACGAGGCCACTTGTCGGGTTGGCTCAGCCACCCGCTACGCCTCCCACAAGTAGTAGGGGACCAGTGACACGTAGCCAGTCGCGCAGGCGCGCCCTAGACCACAGCCTATATAAGGTGCCGCACAACGCGGAGAACGTCAGTTCAGTTCGAGCAACGAGGAGTAGCAGTAGGCAGCTTTCAGTGAGAACCTGAAGATGGCAGATGAGATTCTGCCGAAACGTCGTTCAGACAACCGTGACTCCTGGAGGAGTCGACCATCGACGCGGGAGAGCACCCGGAAGTACAATAACAGTTCATATATATATATATATATATATATATATATATATATATATATATATATTGTTATTATAACATGATTTGCAGGAAACAACTACTCAGCGGGCAAATACCCCGACCTGCATTGAATTACACCTTACAAATCATGAAAAATTGGTAGCCAATGTCATTTGTCAACTCCCTGACCAGACATAGACCGGTTTCGAACTTATTAGTTCTCCTCAGTATGCCATAGGTCATGGAGCAGACAAATGACAGTGGCCAACCTGCTAGTCTTATACAGACTAATGTAAATGGTATAGTGGTGAGAGGTAATTGAAACCTCTCATGTGGTCTAATGCTACTATACACCAGACATCATAGATGTCGCCGTGGTGCATAGCGACTTGCCATTTTGCAAGTACCGAGAGCGGCGACCTTCAGCCCTTGGTGGACTTAACCTATATACTGTTATTATAACATGATTTGCAGGAAACAACTACTCAGCGGGCAAATACCCCGACCTGCATTGAATTACACCTTACAAATCATGAAAAATTGGTAGCCAATGTCATTTGTCAACTCCCTGACCAGACATAGACCGGTTTCGAACTTATTAGTTCTCCTCAGTATGCCATAGGTCATGGAGCAGACAAATGACAGTGGCCAACCTGCTAGTCTTATACAGACTAATGTAAATGGTATAGTGGTGAGAGGTTAAGTCCACCAAGGGCTGAAGGTCGCCGCTCTCGGTACTTGCAAAATGGCAAGTCGCTATGCACCACGGCGACATCTATGATGTCTGGTGTATAGTAGCATTAGACCACATGAGAGGTTTCAATTACCTCTCACCACTATACCATTTACATTAGTCTGTATAAGACTAGCAGGTTGGCCACTGTCATTTGTCTGCTCCATGACCTATGGCATACTGAGGAGAACTAATAAGTTCGAAACCGGTCTATGTCTGGTCAGGGAGTTGACAAATGACATTGGCTACCAATTTTTCATGATTTGTAAGGTGTAATTCAATGCAGGTCGGGGTATTTGCCCGCTGAGTAGTTGTTTCCTGCAAATCATGTTATAATAACAGTATATAGGTTAAGTCCACCAAGGGCTGAAGGTCGCCGCTCTCGGTACTTGCAAAATGGCAAGTCGCTATGCACCACGGCGACATCTATGATGTCTGGTGTATAGTAGCATTAGACCACATGAGAGGTTTCAATTACCTCTCACCACTATACCAATATATATATATATATATATATATATATATATATATATATATATATTTGAACATTTTGGGGTCTGGGGACCATAATCGAAGAAACTATAGTGAAATTTTCCCGTAGTCGTGACATGCTGCACTCTGCAATAGGTAGATGAGAAATCTACCTAAAATGAATTTAATTAATGAATGAATAGTCTTAACGTCGGCGTCGATGAGGTTGGCAACAATATTTACTTATTTTCATGGGCTCTCCATTTTTGGTCTGAAGATTTTTTTTCGCCAGATCAAAAAAAGCCATCGAGCTATCTTCGAAAAACCCATACATTTAATATGTCGTGTCCACCCTTTTGACATCCGCGGCACCAATGTATGGGGGGACCCAACTCAATTTATTGGCAAAAAAAATCACAATCGGTATTCCAAAGCCAGATCTGCTTCACTATAAGAATTGTAAAATAAAACTAAACTTCAAAGCGTCCAAACCTTTTTATTTTTTGATGCATGTCAAATTTTTAAAAATTTTTGTATTAAAATAAGAACAAACTACTTCCATGATAGTTTTGGTGATTTTAGATTGCTGAATTGACCAGGCAAGTGGCCTGTCTGGAAATTCAGGTGAAGCAGAGCGACTCTCATTGCGATCGAGTCTCAACCGAATTGAACCAAATGAAGGATTTATGCATACGACTTGATCGTGATAAAGATAACCTTCAGCGAGAATTGCAAAGCAGAGATGATCAACATGGACAGGTTTGCAAACGAATTACCATAAATACAGCTGAATTATTTTGTCAGGGTCTGCAGTAAAACATCAGACAAAGAGAAATCATATCTCAACTACCACACATATGCCAAGAACTTTTACTTGTAGGTCCATCCTTAAAATTACTGAGGTGCACACTACAACGTTTTTTTAGGCTTACATTAATCAAACAATGAAAATAAATATTGGTTGTTTCGATAACTATGTTACGTGTTTGCAAATTTTTGGATAGGTCTGAAATCGAAGGATTGAATATCTATACGTGGAAAAAAGTAAAAAATGTATTTCTCTTTGTCTGATGTTTTATTTCAAGCTCCACCTTTAAAAAGTATTTATACTGTGCAAACTATTTCCATGCATGCAAACTTTGCACACAGGTGGAGATTGTGGAGAAACACATTGACAGACTTTCGCAAGAAAATAACGATTTGAGACAGGCATTAGAAAAGGAGAGGAATAGCTTTGAGGGCTTAGAAAAATTGTTGAATGAGGCTAGGCAGGAGGTTATTACGCAGAGGATTCTGAATCAAGATTTGCAATCTGAGGTAAACCGCTTGAAGTCTAAAATCGAAGAGCTGCAGGAACAATTGTAAGTAAGATTGTTATAATACCAGTGCATATTTGAAAATGGTTGACTAGAGAATGTTTGCTGCAACTTATGCAATCGATTTCCTACTCGTTTATTCTTATTTGTTATAGCTCCTCATGGGGTAACTAGAAAAACAGAAAATATTTTCTACAGGTTGAAACTACCACAGGGTAGGCAATGTTCGTTTATATTAAATGCTGATGATTAAAAAAAGTTCAAAAGAGGTTTGCATACTTTGAATGCCTTCATTGCTGATTTCTTCCAAACAACGTAATATAAATTTAGACTGCACATGTAATTTTGCACAAGTACAATTCTTTAATACATAGGTCGTTTGCGATAAATCTATTGGTTCAATGGTGAGAACTCTGACATAGAAAATATATTATTTTACATTAAATCTTCTCCCTCGTAGAACTCAAAATTTTCTATACGAAATATGCATTGAGGGCTTGCTGTAAGAACAAAATTCAACACCAGTTCAAAATCTCCCATACATTATATCGTACAAAACAATATACAGAGTGATTTAGAAGACTTGGCTTAGACTTATTAGTGCACCATGGGGAAAAACTAGCTTCCTTCTTGAAAAAAAAATGTTTAAAGTACAACTACATGGCACCTTCATGATAGATTAGGTCCTTGGCCATATGTAATGGCCAATTACAACATTTTTTGGGAGGTGAAATTTTTTTATTACGAAAAATGCAAAAAATTTTTCAAAATTAATTTTTCTTACTTTTTCACACATCCCTCATGATATCTCCGAAACCAATTGAGATAATTTTATGTATTTTTTTTTAATTGACAAAGGAAATGTGAGCGAAGGTCACTGATTTGATTTCATTTTTATGGAAAATCTAATTTTTCTGTAAAACTAGGTTCAACTTGAACATTTACTTTCCCTGCAGCACTTTTTTCAGTTATAATTTTTTTTTTAACGAATTTTGTCATATTATCTGTGTATGAAATAAAGCTCACACCTCAAGGAAGTTTTTACAAAAAATCCGAATTCTCTACGACTTATAGTTTTCGAAATTTTGTTATTTAAAGCTATGAGTTTTTTCGATCCTAGATTCGCCCATCGCGGCGCCACGTAAGTGTGTGGACTATTCAATACCAAAGTGATCTTATAAAGGAAAAAAGCCTTTAATATCTGTTGCAGACAGTGTATATTTACTGGGTAGTCAAAAAACGCAACAAAAACTTTACGATCTCATTAAAATACCGGTACTCTCTGTACTATCTCGCCTGCAAATTGAATCGGTTTTATAGGTTTTTTAATATACGTTTGCTTGTTTGATAAGACCATGCCGAATGGTTCACCGGCGGTAATAATTAGCTCGTAAAGTTTTTGTTGCTTTTTTTACTGACCAGTAAATATACACCACCCAATTATAAGTAATTAATGTACATTTTTAGTTTATTAGGTTGTTGAAGTACATTTAAATAGGTCATTTTACGTAATATAGTAATTTTTGTCGCCTTTTCGGTCGACTATAGCCTTTGCGTTTATGTTGATGTTGTTTCCACAATATATAGGGAGTAAAATTTTGTTAAAAACTTTTCTTGATCATGCCTCGTACAGAGTTTTTTCATAAGATTAGAAATTTATGATGAAAACTGCATGACATTTTTCATTCATTCATGCTACGAATGATGCGTTTTTGCCCGCCAATGGGGGGATACTAACGCTGATTTGTTGAAATTTCAAAATGTGGAGATTTTCGATCAACTCAATAATAAACAGCTTAAATGCAGCAAAAAGGAAGACATTGAGGGGAAGTAGTCAGTAATTTTCAATTAGATCCAAATATATTGAATGTTTTTGTTAGATGGTTTATTAAGTCCTTGTGTTTTTGTTTTGTTTTTCAGGGCTACAACTTCCGATCAGTTAGAGCTATATCAAGAAAAGGCTCTAGAGTACAGTCAACAAAATAAACAGCTGCGTAGGGAAATCGCAAACGAACGGTTTTTTAGAGCAAGGGAAGGGGGCGACACTAAGAGATATCCGTCTCTGTGAAATGTTTTTTTAAAAATAATTTTTAACTTCAATGCTGTTTTAGTAATTTATTTTTATATTTTTTTAACGAGCATGTGCGATACTGGTTTTATTGCAAATTTTAATAATAAATATTAATTTTAAGTTTTAATGATATTTAACCCGCACAACAAACAGTTCCCAATTTTTTAAATTTATGTGCAAACATTCAAAATCAAAACTTAAAGAAATATTACAAGCCCATACTTATACTAGTACAAACTAAAAAAAATTAATTGTTTTTTTGAGTGACCACTCTGTATTTTTTTTTCATTAAAAGTTCATTACTCCTTGCGATCGACTCTGTTACCCCATCTTCAACATTTTTATTATGTAAATTTTCTTCCGTATCAAATGGTCTCCCAAAAAGCCATTTTAAAAATATTTTTTGAAAGAAATATTATAGTTAATAATAATTGTTTTAGATAAATATACAACAACACAAACAACGTTTTTTTTTAACTAGGAGAAAACCACCGCGCAAGGTTAAATAATCGCACGGCACTGCCCGATTCCACGAAAACAGTTTCTCACAGCACTTTCTTGTTTTAGAACTGGTCATTCCGAACATCAGCTTGAATTCTTTACCGACTGCCCGCATCAGCGGAATTGTACATCTGCTCGACTACATCTCATATACGAGGGTATAAATCATATCGATAACGCGACGCTGCCTGCTGTATACCATTATAGAGTCATAATAACGGACATCCCTGATAGAGACGCTGAATCTATAATATTCCAAACTGACATTCTTCTTTGCGTTCCATTACATCCCAAGCAACACCAAATGGTTTAATAAACGTTTTGATTTCGTTTATACGACTGGTATATATAATGTTTATTGCAACCTATATTCAACGTTCGAGTGTCCGCGCTACAAACGTATATATTTGTCTTATCATATATTAAATATAGATGTTTTTAAAAAACGTATATATATGGACATCATATTCTAAATATATACTTACATCTTAAGAAAACGTTATATTGTCACATCATATACGAGATATATGCTTTTATGTGGAACCTCAAATAAACATATTCCATATACGTCGATAATACGTATGATGTAAAGGTTTTTCTCACGGTTATGAAAAACCTTTTCTCCAGTTGCTGGTATACGTGTAATAAACCTTTATTATCCACTGTAATTCATACGTACATAGGGTATCCCTGTATGGAATATCTAATACTTTTTTATTTAAAATTTTTTGAAAAAGTCATTTTTTATAGTGTTGCTTCAGCTTATCAAACTTTTTTTGGCAATGCCAAAATTTAGGTAATATATTTAGGGAATATAAATATCTGACTTCGCATACTTCAAATTAAAAATATAGAAGTTTCAAAGCCTCATAACACTGGCGTACTATATAATTAATAGGAAATCAGATGTAATCATAAATTATAATTGTTTTTATTTAAATTTTTTTTCTCTTGAAAATCTGAACTTTTCCTGAAGAATTTAGTTTTTCTCAAAAAATTTAGAATAAAAAGATAGAAAAGAAAACTTCGAGAGATTTTTTAAAGGGAATCCACCCTTGTATCTTTGTTAATGAATATACGCTATAAGTTCTTTAGACCTTTTTTTATATTGTTTTATACACTAAGAGCTTATTTAATAAATGATTAAATAGTTTCCATCACTTTATTTTTACCAAAATTACCTTAACTTTCAAAATTTATATGAGAAATTATGAGAGTATTATAGACTAATTGATTTCAAATAACTTTGCAAGTCATATCATGTCTTAAATCAGAAATCATTTGCTACTTATGATAAAATTGTAAATAAATATTGCATAACAATAATAAGATAACATTGAAACAAATTAATTTCTAAATGCCTTATTTTGTAAAATATATTAATTTTTCTTTAATTATAACAGGAAAATTAGAGTTAAAGTTTTTTTTGACTTGCGATACATTTCCCTTTGCAAAACTATTTAGAATTGATCGGTCTACAACTATAAAAAAGATAGAAGGTACCGTTTTTAAATTCGAAAGTTAATATTATAATGATCTCCAATTTTTTAAAAGTACATATTTTAAACCTCATACCTGTATATAACTACTGATATCAAGGAAAAATAATTCAATTGTATATATGTATACAGATAGTAATTGTTTAAAAATATTTATTTTTTAGTACCAGCTTTTTTATATTATATTAAGCTTTACCTATTCTGCAGGATTGGCTAAATACGTAAAACTATTTTATCATTTACTATTTCACCCTTGGGGACCTAGGATGTTTGACAGCGATAACAAAACACAATATTGTTCATTACTCTTAAATAAAATCCCAAAATAGAGTCTATTTATTATTATTATTATTATTATTGTAAATATAGCGGCCTTTGGCAAGCTTCAACCAATCTTGAATCGTCCTTCTAATTTTATTGTCACTGGTCTCACCCACGCCTTCAACGCTAGCCATGCAGAGTTTTACACCTTCTGTGATAAAAAAAATGCAGTTACTATGAAATCGCTTAGATAACCAATAATTCTTACCAATCACAAGTTGGTTCATTCTTGTAACTTTAATGCACTACAACGTGATAACTCAAGGATAAGGGCGGCTCATTAACATAACACTTGTTGAATTTCAATCAAATAATGTATACGCAAAAACAAACAAGTAAATATTCTTTGTTTCTATCACAAGGCCACACTACGAAGGTTGACTACCACCACACGAAACAGCAATTAACACGACAATCCACGGTTGAGCAACAGTATAGCTGGTGAGCACCAGCTGTACTGTTGAGACAATGAGATAGATGCATATATTTATGAGAAATGCTTATGTATTCTGCAACAAATACAACAATACTAACCCGGTTGCTGGCAACTGCGCAATCGATGCAGATTGATATACATTTAAAAACCGTATATTATAAACTGCAATATTACTGAACAAATATTTTCATTCGTCATCTATCTATAACAAATTTTGATTAATGTAAATATTTTACTCATATTTCCAGATTTTATTATAATCTTCGAACTTTTAGTTGCAATTGTTTATGACATGCCTATAAAAAATGTAGCGCAAATACATATTTATCGTATACATTTAAAAATCGTATATTAAAAACTAAAATATGGCTGAATAAATGCAAGTAATGTCAATTTCACCAATTTACAATTTAAACATTCGACGGAAGTGTAGTCTCAAATCTCAATTAAGTATTTCTCAAATATTTTGCGTTACTCCAAAAATTTTCGGAGAAATACATTTATAATATACGTAGAAAAATCGTTTATGAAATAAACGCTTTTCATAGACATTAATTAAATATACGATATCGAAATTTAAACCATAATTTCATATAATAAACGTTAATTAAACCATCATGTTTTGCTTGCGATTTTTTTGCAATTATTTCTTTAGGTTGTCTACCCTGTATATTTTAACCTCAAAGTACTCCATTATTGCGATCTCTGAAGACCATTTGTTTTACGTACCGTTTCTCTCATGTCTACCTAGTTTTTTCCACCTTTTGCTGTTTAAATTCTTTTTTTATAAAAACTCAATGGCATCATATTGTTACAAATCGTATTCCCTGGCAGTTTAGTTTAGGGTTAGAAACACTAGTTATGACTCTCATTTATCATTTATTTTATTCTCTAGATATAAACAAACCTATCCCAAAGTAGAAGATAGCAAATATAAATCACTCCCAAGTATCAAACAGATAATTTCCAATGAAAAATCAGTAGATTCCAAATATAAACAACCCCTGAATAACAAACAGATAAAGACCACTGAAGCAAAGGTTTCCTTGCCATTTAGCATTACATCTCGATCCCCAAGAGTCCAGAGGAAACCATATTGCGAATTTTGTAAAAAGAACGATTGCATAGACAACGATCAAAAATGCAAAATGTGCCGTTCTACAGTTGCATCTTCGTCTCCCCGTAAACAACGTATACTCCCAACAAGAGAGACTAGCGGATATGTGCCATTGAAATCCCCACAAAATAATTTATCGGTACAAGGGCATTGTTATTGCTGTGAACAATGTCGTTGCAAACTGGCAGTTGGTAATTTAGATACCGAGAATTGGACTCAATGCCGTTGCAAAACAGCATCTAATAATGATACGGACACTTGGACTCAGCTGGAATTGATGCAATCCCAAGATGTGAACTCTCAAAAATTACCAGAAACTGTCAGTAGTGATATAGTAAAAGTAACTGACATTCCTAGCCCTAGTAATATATCGGGTGATTCCTTACGCAGCAATAAACGTCAAGAGGATGAAACAGACTGTAATACTTTTAAAAATGTATTGACAGTGGAAGGTCCTGGTATTGAGTGTTGTATATCTCGTTATAAAGTTGTGCAGGCAAAATCCCCATCGCCTACCTGATTATAATTTAAATGTGTATAATTTTTTATGTACATCGTAGATAGATAGTAATAAAATTATTAGCAATAAGTCCCCATGTTATTGTATGAGATGAGATGTGTATTTTCCACGAGAATAGAAAAATAAGGACTTATAATGTTAGAAAGTGTATAATGAATGACCGCCCCTTTACCTATCCAGATCAAATAGCGAAGTATGCATTTTTTCGAAAAATTCCTTAATGCATTTTGTGAACGTGATAATTAGGAGAAAAGAGGACACATGTTAACAAAAAAAAAATGCAAACAAAATATAGAAAAGCTTTTATTAACATCACTATGTCACCCAATTTAACTACTTATAAATTGATCAGTCGAATGGTATTAACAATTGTACAAAATGGGCCTTAAACTATCACTTATGTATATTACATTATATAATATATATATATATAAAAAGAAAAACAATAAAAATAGATATGTCGAATAGACAAATAACCAGGCATTTTTACATAAAAACAACAAATGTTAAGTAGATAAAAGTGTTATGTGACATTCTCGTAAAATTTGTCTTCATATCAGGTACTAAATAGTTTCAAACTAGTATTACAAGTCATCTTTACTATGTAACTTAACCATGAAACAATGTAGAAATGGTCGTTTTTTAATGAGAGATCATGTTAAAAGTTAAGCATAAATTTGAATCGAATTAATTGAATTATCATGAAACAAAATTTAGTGTTTTGGAAATAATATGCAATCCACCCCAACATACCAAATCCATTGAGGATCCGTTGATATAGTGAAACAAAGGTCAAGATAATGAAAAAGAGGAGGACCATGCTGATGCACAAAACAATTGTTACTGGCCTTCGAGGAGTTGTTCAATCTCTTCTGGCTACGTCAATCAAGAAACATCCCCTTATATTCTATGTGTTTGTATTTTGTGAATTTTATGTATTGACAGATGCACCATGGTCTTAACAATGTCAACATATGAATTACATGAATGTTCTCTTGCAATAAATATTAATCTATAGTCCATCATGCATTACTAAATTGTTAAAAAATACACCAACATTACTGCCAGAAAACATGTTTGATTATAGTTCACGTACACAGAGTCGATAAAATCGTACTAACTTACCATGTACATCGAAATTAATTGTAATATAATAAACAATGGTCGAATATGGTGTGATATGGCGATAAAATTTTAAGCGAGAAAAGCTGATTAAATATGTGTTTTTTCGATCATTTCAGTGAAAAGAATATCAAGAATATCTCGAAACCCGTGCACACATAAAAAATCAAGATAAAACAAATGTTTGTAATTCAATTTTCTTCAAATTTGTCTGGGAGAATTTTGATTTTTCCAATCGCTTTTCTTCAATAAATGAGAAACGAATACATTTATCTTGGACATTTGTCAAAAAAGTGCAAAGTTTTCGAAATTAAACTTTATTTCGGTTGGACTACAATTGAAAATGTGCATATCCTCAAAAGCCAGATTGTTCCATGTAAAGCAATCGCCAATTATGAAGCCGCCTAATGCAGATACTCCCACCAATTCTTCCTCAAGCCGCTGCAATTTGTGATTCTATTTGTTTAGAAAGTGATATGGCTAGAAGTCACCTTCATCATAATTGACGACTGCTACATCATAAAAGTCAATAAAATAAAAAGTGATTTCCTGTGGGTACAATATACAAATTTTATATGTTTATGGGGTACAAAGACTTCATCAATGTTAAGACAAACAATTTCTCACACAACACCTTTATCAAACTAATTCTTTAATTATTAAGCTATGTACAATAATGTTCAACATTTAATAATAAATAAAAAAAGAGCTAAAACTAATTTCCTTCTATCGAAAGGGGGTCCGATTTCATTATTTCAGGCATAACGTTCTGAAATTAAAATTAGAGTTACTTACAAGTTTTATTATAGGATTTTAAGTGAGATCGAGTCGGGTCTGCTTCCATATGTTTTAAGTTCACAAACTCTTTTAAACGTGGCCATATATTAGATCATATTCCCGATGTAATATTTCGGCGAAAAACCTATTTATTAACACATCTTCTGGGTTATTAACTTACCTCAATTATTATGGGCGTGCCCATTTCTATGTTGCCATAAGATACACCAATCGTACCTTGGACTTCATGATGTGTTTGTTGTTGTTGGTGCTGTTGCTGTTGTCTCGCCATTTCTTCGGCTTGTTCCCTAAACAAACAAAAAAAAAATTAAATTTTCATCACATCAAATATTAAGGTTAGCCAAATTTGTCGAATAAAATAAGTACCTTCGCTTTTTCACTGAACCTGAATGAAACCGGCCACCCTCCCCTCTTATCCTGTTCATGGCATGTCGGTGTCTGGATTCATGTAGGTATTTCTGAAACGTTAAATAACGTAAGAAAATAAGAATGGATGGGTGCATTTAACAACATTTACCGGTCGCTCTTTAGGTATTTTCCCCTCAGCTTCTAATTTTGCCCGAGCTTGTCTCCTCTTTAGAATTCGCCTGTACTGCTTTGCGTTTACATATAAAGGTTCTTCTTCTAGAAATTCCGTACCAGGTATCTGTACCCTTTGGAACTGCTGGCCACTCGTGCCTGGTACCATCTAAAAACGCAATAGGTAGGTGAGTAAAAGTACATCTGGGAACGGTATTGTGGTGTTTTTGAGCACAGCCACGATTACCTTATTCTGATTTAAAAGTGCAATTTTGATAATTAGGCAATCGACAATCACAAGACCCAAGATGGCCGCAATGGGCGGCAAACATTCCAGTAGGGGCCATAAGAAGCCATTTATTTTGTATTTGAATGGTCTAGTATTGTACCTGGGGAATCTGTAGAAAAAATAAAACTAGGCGGATTTTTTACAGTCCACGTTGCTAGCCGGAAATTTCCTAGTAAAACGATTGACTGCGATGCTATTCAGCAAAAAATTTGCCATTTACATTTAACAGTCTAAAGAAAGGCAATTTAAAATCAGGTAATCCTGTCTTCCCCGAATACTGTTATTTATGCGAGGGAAGTCGCTTTATTGGCGGAAGAAAGTAAAAAATTTTTGACACCGGATGCTGCAATTTTTAATGAACTTAATGCCTGGCATGGCTTAATTAGAAAGGCTGGCAAAGGTGTTGCTGTTGCTCTGCACAGTGTTGAAAAATGAAAAACCGATAAATGAGTATAGATTCCTTTGTTAAAAATGCTCTATGGAAAAATAAACCCTGCAGCTTAGCTCAATTACTACCAATTGTAGAGAACTCGCACCACAAAGATTTGTATACACACATGAAAGTAGTAAAATCTGCGACCGGTTTTATTTGATAGCTTATAATTAATTGTATTTATTTGTAAAGTTGGATAAAAATTGGCCTGGGAAAAAGGGCGTTATTCCAAATTTTCGAGATATTGATACTGAACGATTGTTACAAGTAAAAATTTTGGCACAGAAATTATCGAAAAGTCGGTAGCCGTTGCTCTAAAAAAAATATTTAATGAAGAAAAACCATTGATGCTTATATAGGAATTTAAAACTTTGAACATCTGTATCTCGCTTCGAGAACCTTAACAAACTGTAATTTTTCGTTGTATTTTAGCGTTCCACAACCAATATTTCGAAAATGAGCACTTAATCGAAAAATACCTCTCTTACAATATCGTCGACTGAGTTTTCTGCTTACAACGGTATAACTTTTATAATTTTTTAACGTAAGATAGGTGAATCTATTTACATCGAGGCAGCCGACCGTCGAGCAACCTTCTGCGTCCCGCGCACTACAGTTGTCTATGTTCTGCGTAGACTAAATAATAATTAATTGTTTGTTCTGCATTCATATTAATGCCCATAGATAATAATATAATATAAGTATATGCCTAAAGTGTTAGAGGTTTTATCAGCTCTAAATAATTCTTTCGTGTTAAAAAGTAACATTTTAGGTTTGACTCGTAGTTGTTATTCTATTGTTAGTTTAATCATACAAAGAATAGTTTCAGTTAGTGTTCAGGTAAGTCGAATTTTCTAAAATTAAAAAATTGAATAAAAAACATAACACAGGCATCTTTTAGTGTGGTCTACCATAAATAATTAAAAATGGATCGAAGTGGAAGTTCAACATTTGAAAGTGAGTAGAGTCAACAATTCGTTTTTTACAAACAGAAAATGTTAAAAGCTGTTTAATATGTAGAAAGTCTTCCGATAGCTTAGTAAGAAATTGTTAAAAAGTCTGAGACAAACGCTACAAATTAGAGATAGTATCTGTAAATCTAGCAACATCCAATTGCGTCAAAATATTGCTAACATTTAAAATGGAGACAAAACATTATTAATTTGGCACAAATCATGCTACTGTAGTTACGTTAGTAAAAAGTACTGAAGTGCTGCGCCGAAATTTTGAAATAATATTCCATCAAAGAAATGTAAAGTTTACGGAACCGAAACTTCAGTTTCAGTACGAAAGGGAATATTTTATATGAATAAGTGTGTATTTTGTTAAAAGAGGTGCAACGATGAAAATATATTACAAGTTCTGACTGCTAATATAAAGTAAGATAAAAATGATGGTCCAAAATGACAGCTCTTCATAAAATGCATTGGCGATAATGATTTAATTGCTATGGAAATAAAATATCACGCGAAATACTTTTTAAAATCTTGGAGGATATTAAAAAAGGGTACAGATCCACAGGTTTCCTCTAACGAGAATGCAGCACATACAGTTCGCATTGAAATATTGTTTTATAAAGAATTGAGTACTGGGTTTATGATACAAACGAGATACTCTGTTTCGTCAACATATGCTAGATATACAGATCTCGGAGGAAATTTATCAAACCCACAAAACAGTTAATTAACGAATTAAAAATGCATTTTGGTGATGACCTTCAAATTATCAAGTCTACAAAGACTAGTAGATCAGACATTGTATTGTCCTGAAAATGTTCATCAAAAGATGAAATTCTACATCCGTATATAGACTTCCAAGGAAGATGATAATCTGATATTTACAGGATTTTCTGAATTTCCTATTTTGTAAAATATTATTAATAATATTAAGTTGGGTATGAACAACATTCCGGAGTTTGATGCATTAAAAAATTTGGACTCGACTGATTCCAGTAAATATATTCCCGAGGGTTTAATTTAGCTCACTTCCCTTTTAATTTACTCTGAAAACCATATGCAAATTTTATCACTTTGTAAAGACATAATTTTTGCACATTCTCAAAACAAAAAAAATTTTTGCTCATTAGCTATTAGATAACAGCTATTATTGTTTTACCGATAATACCGATATTTTGGATGAATGGATTTAATTATATTTGTACATTATTTTTGGTTTTTTGATGAAAAACCTCCTCCATAAAAACTTCTGTTTATTCTGAAAAGTCCTTGGCCATTTTCTGGATTGATTTAAAATGCAGGGTGATCGGAAATTAAGAAAACAGAATTTTACTAAGAGTAAGTACCTTTCTGCATAATGAATATAATCAACTCTTATGTTGTTTGTTTTACCTCAAATTTTGTTAAAAATTGTGCCACCTTTTTAAACAATTTTTACAATTTGTAGCGTCAGAATAATAAGAAAATGTAATATATACTTATGACTTTTTAACACCTGTATTATTGCTATTTCATTTGCAGTGATATTGTTGTTAAAAAAACGATAACAAAAAACAATAAAACGCAAGTTACGGTAATTGTAAGTTCCGTTCCGTCTTATTCACACAGGCACTTAGGCAACTGGATCGCGCAAGATGCGAAATGTAAATGAGGGACTGCTTTACATTTATTAATTTTCCTAAGCTATCTTATGTATAAAAATTATAAGAGTTATACCGTTGTAAGCAGAAAACTCTAGCCGACAATGTTGTAAGAAAGGTTTTTTCGATTTAAGTGCTCGTTTTCGAAATACTGGTTGTGGAACGCTAAAACACAACGAAAAATTACAATTTGTTAAGGTTCTCGAAGCGAGATACAAACATTCAAAGATTTAAATTTCCATAAGTGTCAATTGATTTTCTTTAATTTAGGGCAATGGCTACAGACTTTTCGTTAATTTTTGTGCCAAAATATTTACTTTACTTGTAACGATGGTTCAGTATAACGCCCTTGTTCCCAGGCCAATTTTTTTTCTCCAACTTTATACATAAACACAATTAATTAAGGGCTATTAAATAAAACCGGTCATAGTTTTTACTTTCACCACCCCCCCCCCCCCCCCCACATTTTGCTCTGCTGTGCCTTTAGTACGAAGGCAGCTGCGATTCAAGATAGCCTGTACCTACAACAGATGACGACTTAATAAAATCGAGTAATACAAGAATTTCAAACAGAAATTCTTGTGGCCTGATGATGTGAAGAAAACTTGTAGTTCACGAAACCGATTGCCATAGTAAAATATAGAATTGAATGAGAAAAGACCTTGTTTTATTCATTATGAACAATAACTCACTTGGAGTCCCTGTGGAATATTATAAGTTTTTGTAAATGAAATTTGGTGCCTTCAATTTTTTTTGTAAGACCACCAACCGTTTTTGAGTAAGTTGTGAAAACCAGTTTTATTTTTAACGTTGGCGTGCGTTGTTCTGAAGGACCATACATCTTTTGATTTTCAGTTCTGAGAGACCATCTCGCATCGCTGCAGTTAGCCGTAGGGTACCTCGTGTCCCATAGTTTGACACCTTAGGCACTTTACACTTTATCCCTGTTCAAGCGAATTTCGCAACTAATTACAATGCAAATTACAGGCATTTTGCTTTCGATAACACGAATAAGTCTCGAAAGAATACGAAACAGACTCGAATCACATAAAATATTGCAAAACGAAGCACTTCTAGATCAACGACAGCAAATGACATTAGTTTGTTTGCCCACAGCCGCCATATTGAATCTTATTTTGATGAGTCGGATTGCCTTTTCTTAAGAACAAATTGAACATGATTAATCATCAAATGACAAAGTTAAGTATACTGTTTAGTTTTTTGTTTGTCAACGTATTGAATTTTTTGTGATTATTTCTAACAGATCCAAATGAATTGTTTAATAAACCGCAACTTGAATTAACACACCCGGAGAATTATTTTTAAGTTGAAAAAAACATTCACAGAACTCCAAAACAGTTCAGAACTGTTTCAGAGTTGGGTAAATATTTTTAGAAAGATCCAAAAACAATTTTCCAGGCATTGCAGTTTTGTACGTACATCGGCGGCATTTCTCACCATGACTAAATTTCCGTTAGCCATAGCCAGTTGGTTTGGAGATCCTGTCGTCAAGGTCTGAGGTACTACTTGTTGCGCTGTTGGAGATGCCACTGTTGTTTGAGCTACTGCGTTGTTTGCAGTGGTGGCCTGTGCGGTGCCGGCTATTTGTACGAGATTACCATTTATGTTCAGAACTGCAAAATAGAAAATACCAAATTAACACCACAATATCCATCAACAACAGAACGTCGCTTTTTTTATTTCATTTTTATTTAGTTTACCGTCCTGGTGGAGTTTTCCGTTTGCTATTCCACCACTCAATCAGGACATATGCACACAGATAACTACACAACAACCATTCCCTACAACATTGCCATCTGCTACAACCGAGACCTCAGAGTGGTACGGCGAGTAGCAGTGTTGTCTCTCACACAACCCCATCTAATCCACTGCTACCAACTGGTAAACTGGTACATCATCGAGACCACTACAGGCAGATTTTTAAGTTGCGACATAGCCACGTAAAGTTCATTAACTGTTAATTCCTCAACAAAAACAGAGTTACCAATTGAATCAAGAAGAGTGCAGTCAATATGATTTGGGTCTAAATTTTGTGTAAGTAATTGCTCAACGCTAGTGGTGTAATATTCACAGAAGACATTGCATATTTCCAATGACTCGCTCACAATTGTTGGGTCAGACGTTATTATAGCTGGTGTAGTCTTTTGTTTTACCCTACCAAGGTTGAAATTTACCACTTGCCAAATGGTTTTACTGTAATTTTGATCTTAAAGAAATTATTTTTAGCTGTGTAAATTTTCTCAGAAAACAGTTTTTTGGCGACTTGATACTTCTTTTTATATTCATCAATATTCTTGTTAAGCCAAAATAGGTTTTTTAGTTCTTCGCTTTCTTTTACGATATCAAGATTTATCCAGTTTTGACAAGATACATGGAGAACAGTAACATTTTTAACGGGACACGTTAAATCCAAAATGTATTTAAAATTTGACCAAAAATATAACCAGGCTACATTGATGTCAGTTAGCTATATAGCCCAATAAAATCAGTTCTGGAAACAAACTGTAACTATCCAGCTAAAAAGAATCTACAAACTGGGGAAATAACTTCAGCAGTAAGGAAGATCACTAAAACCCATCACCCAAGAAATCCTTTACACAACTGGGGGAAAAAATCTTCTTGATCAGTCAACAATAATGGTCTCTATTAACTCCAGATTAAATACTCTCTCGAAAAAATTCACCGAGTTTTCTTTTAACTTCGACATTCTCAGCAAGTTTTGCATTCATCAAATAAAGTATTTTATTATTATTATTATTAACATTTACCTGTTGGAGCAGCTTGCTGTATGCTCCCACTCTCTATCGCCATAGGATGATATATAAAGGTCTGTCCATCCGCCGTTTGGACCAGTTGAGCCTGTTGCTGTGGTTGGACCAAAACTTGTCCTTGTTGAAGGCTACTGACGGGAACTACCTGTATTTGCTGCAATCCTTGCGTCCCACCCGGCGCAGCCACTTGTATCTGGCCTCCCGGAGGTACAGTGTGCACCATTATTTGTTGGCCATTGGCCCCTTGGATGACTTGGCCTGTGTTCATCTGCATAACTTGGACTTGTTGCGGTGCCACTCCCTGAATCGGTTGTATGACTACTTGGCCATCGGCTGTGGTGGCTATCTGTTGTTCCATGTTCTGTTATCGTTTTCAGATTTTGTACCACTGAAATAAACAGATTTACAAAATGGATGCTAGGTATAGTTTTAACAAGGCATTAGTTGTGTTAACATACCAACTGGAACTTGTATTAAGTTCTGTAGAGTAAGATAGTAAGTATTTTGATTTTCAGAATTTGGATGCAATGTAAAATCTGTCTAGCTCAGCTTAGGAAGTATTCTAAATAATAGTGGTTTCGATGAGTCGGAGTAGAGCGATGTATGGGGAAATACGAAAATAGATCAGCATGTCGTGACTATACCGGACTAGCTGGACGATCGCACTTAAAATATATCCCATCCCGAAAGGGCTAAGCAAGAAAGTTAAACTGTTACTAAACAATCAGCCCATCTACAGATAGTGAATTCAAATTTCCCCGTTTACTTCTATTTTGTTTTTACAATAGAAACAATTTTAATAATGTTATTGGAAGTACAATTAATACTTTTCCCTTCCTTCAGTACCTACTGGTCCTCCACTTACAGCATATCGTGTACCATTTCTGAGTAAGTACTGAAGGTTGAAAGTTATATCCATTCGTATGTCATCATATAGCAATTGCACAGGAGTACAATCTTTATCATTTGTGGTTTTTACTAGTACAGTTGTATTTAAAACAGGAAAATAAAACATTTTTCTAAACGCCACTCTAAACGTAATTAATAACAGCATTATCATTAACACACGTACAAAAAATTTAATGATAAATTGTTAAATAATACACATGTAGACATGTACAGATGTATACATCATATTCATACACTTGATAATGCTATTAAATAATTAAATTGATCGTTACCATAACTAAAAACACTTCAATTAACATAAGTACTAAGTATAGGTATATAATTTTATTCAGATAACATCTTAGTACATTCTTCAGTACTCCACTTTTCTAATTTTAGAGATATTTTATATAATTTAAAAATAGTTGCATGTGTAATCCTTATAGTAAAATATATCTCATTATAATCAGGTACTGTAATTACTGCATTCACTGTTTTCAAATGATATTAAAATAACCTTGAAAGAATACAATTTTACATCATGTTTTCTGAAGAGTTTGTCACCTGGTATCTAATCATATTTAGCAAAATATCAAAAATATAAATGAAAATTCCTCTGAATGTCACCTGCTAGTGATAATAATAGAGTACCTAGAATTCATAATTAATAACAGGTAGAAACCCAGACATACTTGGGATCTTCCGAAAATACAATACAAATACAACGGTTGAAGATTTTGGCAACAATAAAAACGTAACTTTACAATTTTTAAGTGCATGGGATACACTAGGAAAAAGTCGGGCACATTTGGCGCAATTTATGATAAATAATGGAGTCATTTTGAAGGTCTTTGTTCCGTGACATACGCCATTACACTCAACAGCCAGGAAAATAGTGCCTCGTTTAATTTCTTGCAACTAAATAATAAACAATTAATATGTTTTGCCGGTTCAACCCCCGAATGTAGCATAGAATTTGTTTGATAATTTGTGAACTTACATTGGATATTTTACTGTGCACTTTCCCAATGATTGGTCGGCAAATTGTAGACCAATGGTCGCAACGCACTACACACGAACACGGTACGTATTGGTTCTATCCGCTACCACTCCCTTAGCAGCAAACAGCGGTCGATGCCCCATCCGCTTATCGACGAGCTAGAACCTTACAGGCGCGGGAAACTAGCGGCCAATTACAAAAGTAGAAAAGGAAAAGTGACTTATTATACTTGAAGAACACGAACTCCGAACTGCCAATCACTTTTGCTGACAAATTAATTAAAAACAAATAATAACAACTGACTTGATAAGTAAAATAAAAATTATATGAGTAATTATTAAAATAATCGGCAAAGGATTTTAAAACTGGAATTTACTTCTCAGCTTATATACACGCGTTTGAAACGGAAAGTAATTCGTATTACCTGAAAGTCATAATGGTCATACCTAAACAAGAATTGGTAATATTAACATAACATAGGCATACATATGGCAAAATAAATAAAATAATGTTAGTGCATTAATTTTTAAACGGAATGAAAAATGCTTTATAATGTAATTCGGCCATCTATCGGTTGATAGTTAGGATTAAACTGACAATATACTCTGCATTTCTTGTTGGTTTGCTATCGGTATACATGGTGGCGTCACTATACTGGAGTACTGAACAGTCATATATTCCAAGGTTGGTAAACGGGGTTTAGGAAAATTAACATTTAGATCAATATCTTTGTTATTTTGCAAGAATTTGTTTAATGATAAGTAAATAACGAAAGACAATGAATTTCTAGTTGTATTCAATGGGAACATTCTCTTTTATTTTATCCGCCAGAGAGCACCAGCTGTACACGGTTGTTTCGCCACAGACTAATACAGATGTCCAAGTTTCAGAATTTCCACGTATTAAGTTTTATTTATTTTATGCTGCAGTCGCGCATAAGTTGTTTACTACCTCGCGCCGATAACAGATTTGGATTGACCAATACAGGCGTAGGTGTAGGTGCATCTGTAAAAATAACTTCAAAACGTTGGACGTCGGTATTGGTCTGTGGTTTGCCGTCAATGTCAATACGAAAAAGTATGTCAGCCCCGCTTTTAAACGATTTAATGATCAACTACCATAATCCTTTTTATCAATTTCGCTCACCTTTACGAATAGGAGATTGGGAAACTCTCGAAATCGGATATTTAAATTACTTAAAGGTTAATATGTTGAGAATGGCATTAAATCGAGTACGTATGACGCCATCTATTGGATATATTAGGAACTGGCATGGATTGTTCCTCATTGCTGACTGATGCTCGAGAGGTAAGCGCACTTGCCTCTAACCCAAAACTTCCGGGTTCGATCCCCGGTCGTGGCAGTGGAAAATACTGAGAGGGATTTTTTCACTATACACGGATATATATATATATATATATATATATATATATATATATATATATATATATATAGGTGTGTGTCCCTTTTCTTTCTAAATGTGTAGCCCCCTCTCACATATAAGGCTCTTCTAGAGCCTTCCGGGATAAAGGGGGTCATCATTACCTGTGGTGTATTTATTTATTTATTGCAAAGAAGTAAATGAACGGGAAACATTGATTAATTTTTTCGATACTGTGTATCTACGCCACAGGACAATATGGGGCCAGTACGCACCGTGTTAAATGAGCAAGATATCTGCTCAGTGCGTGTGAAAAACAAAGATAGTATGACTTATCAGTAACAATAGGGAGTTTTTGCCAATTCTTTTAATACCACTCGCGTTAACCTTAAATGTCACGGTCAACAAAACAATGGGGTTGTAGTCTGGGACCCGACGCACCTTTTTTAAAGTTATTATTACTAACAGTCTGAATTTTCGTGAGTGGCTTATTCGCCTTAACGAGTCTTCCGGCTTTTAATTCTGTGAAAATTCTCGGTAGAAGTAGATAAAGTTCTACGCAGCCGCTAAACATATGTTGATCGTGAAACTGACACTTTCATGGCTTAGGACTAGAAAACCTGCCAGAAAAAGTGGAGGACGATTTGGCCGTTCGATTTCAAAAATGTTAATTAAACAATGGTGTAAAAATCAGCCCGTTAGTAATAAAATTTCAGACCTCGTTATTTTCACATATTTCTTGCATATTTACACGCTTTTGTAAGGAAAGCGCAGCTCCTTGTATTTTACACTAACGGGCTGATTTTTACACTACAATAGAATAATAGATACCTATAGTTACTTATATAAACCGTACCTTAGTACGACTTCGACTCTCAACATGAAACAACCATCAAAAGCAAAACTACGTAACCAGTGCTACCACCGCATAACTACCACAAACCTAAAACCAAATACACTAGAATTTCTGACCAATCAGAAGCGTTATGATCCATTTAAGGTGGATAACTTAACCACAGTTCAGGAGTCTGTGACCTAACGCCACTTATCCGCAGCGAAATAAGGTGAATGCTATTTGCGTAGAAAAACTCTAATAACAAATACAAAATTACCTTATGAAATTATTACTAAACTCGTAATTTTCTTCTTGTGACAGTTAATCTGTGGTTCCGTAATGGGGTAGATTCTCTTTTATTTTATCCACCAGAGTGCACCAGCTGTACTCAGTTGTTTGTCTATTAATGTCAATACGAAAAATATGTCCTTGTCACTGTTTAGGATGAAAAATGAAAACTTGTTGCTGTGTACCAAAGTGCTCTAACACAATAGGACATTTATTTCCTAAAAATGACCGTTTCCGACAAACTATTTAAAGATTGTATGATACAAGTTGAGACCGAGTACGCATGGCGTCATCTATTGGATATATTAGGAACTGGTTTGGATTGTTCCCATTGCTAGACTACGTTATCAAACACAATGAATATGCAAATTAAATTTTTGGGTATTAAAACACCAAAGGGATTAACAGATTACGGTAAACAGGTAGGATCATCTAAACGCATTCTTTTCAAGTTCTTGGAGCCCCAGAGGTTTCAAAATTAATATTAATACCGTGATTAGTGAATAATGGAGTTATTACCCATTGTAAGAAACGTGAAAATATCCACCCATTACTTTTAATGATGTTTACACGTGACGTCATATTTTCAAGGTCGCTGCTTGGAGGAAAAACGAATACGACGAATCATAACCTCACTTTAATAATGTCACCTTTTAAAAATCACTTTTTTTATTTAATTATACTGAAAATGGTTAATAATGCTTTAAATACAATTTCTAGGCGATTGCAGACGAGCTATCCTTTGCAGCAGCAATTTCCGAGTCTGTCATCTTCTAGATAACAGTGATACATCATGTGCCTTATGAAAAAAAAAATAGGCGCTATGGAGGGATATGTTATGGAGCCGGTATTAAATGATTATTTTAGAAATTAAGGACGCTGGAATTAAGTTTCTTTGACACTTCTATAGTTATATCCCAGATCTCCAAACTAGATATATTTTTTATTAAAAACAAAAAATACGATTTAATGATTTATCGGCGTCATTTTAAAAAGCTAATTTTTGTTAATAATTTTAAAATTCCAAAAAACAGTAAAATAGTAAATTTAAAAATTTTCAGTTGCTATTTCTATCATTAACTTAACCATCACTGGTGATGCCATAAACAAAATAAAAGTACCCGAAAGGAGTAAAACTATCACGTAATCAAGAGAAACAAAAAAAAAACAGTAATAAATGTCAAGCAAAAGTTTTAATATCAGTCAATGTGAATATAATCTACAGTTATTTTAATTATAAATAAGATTAGTTAAGGCCTACCCTAAATTTCAAGTGCAAATATGTTACACCTTAGGATTAGTTTTATTTTTTGGCAATTCGAAATATTTGACCAAAATTTATTTTGTTATTCTCTTATTAATTTAAATAGAACATATTGCATTAAAAAAAATCTTATATAGGTCACAATTTTGTTATTAGCACCATATTGGTGTATCAAAAGGATACAAGGAGAAGGTTTCATACTATTATCAAAAATATACTGAGTGGAGCAGCGCTTTCTTGTTCAATTATTTTAACATTTGAAAAACGTTGTTTACGTAAAAACAAAATAAAAAGCCTAGTTTCAACTGGTGTTAATAGAATTTAGAAAATGATCATACAACTCGTAAACGATAATCATTCGACTCTTTTCACCACCCAGTTCTTCAATAATGAAACAGTTTTAAGCCTTGAAACAAACTTTATTAATGCAAAAACACCAAGTGGATTTATCTGCAGCCCCACAAGTGTGTGTCTACACCAGTAAAGACATCATTTGACAAAAAGGCAACATTAAATTCATATAGAGAAAACATACTAAAATATTTAATAAAATCCTATGCAAGCTTTTACAATTATAAATCTATGTTACATGCAGATAGTCTATGTTACATTAAGTTACAAATATTTCAGGCCAAATCACAATTAATATCTAGTTTTTCGAACAACATCGACAACTGATTTGTACGAACATGAAACATTTTAGCTTGAGGAATGGAGTTCAGCTCCATATGAAATACCTTTAAAATTAAACGGTATAAATAGGAAGTCACAAACTATCAGTTTAGGTTTATTCTCTTTGCGATCTTAAAGAAAATGAAGATATTCGGCCATGCTCTGAGCCCCATTCCACAAACTGTTTATAATTATCTTGGTCCAACTAACATGTTTTTGTGGCAGGTTAATAATGCAGTCAGTATGTGCAGTCAAAATTTAGAACATATTGTTCTGAATCACCCATAACTTTGAAAGAAATAACCAATCGGGAATTCAGAAAATATGGACGTTTCACAAATAATCACACACAAGTTATGTACCCTGCTAATGTTTACAAGTTTACCACAGATTAACACAATTTGATTACAAACTATATATTTTACAATAAATATTAATATGCCAGAAATTTGCTATAGGAAATGAAAATATTCCATTCCAGAATTGACTATTGACTTGAACTAAATATTTCAAATAATTTTGAGTCGAACTGTTTTCGGCTCGATAAGCATATCTGGAATTTTGAAAGTAATCTTTAAACGATGGTTTAGTTTTAATTGTGGTAAGGATACTAGCGCTACCTACTCTTCAGTACTTAGAAAAACGTGTATCTTTATTGAGAAGAAATATTTCTGAAAAGATTATAACTTTAAAAACACAATCTGAGAAATATTTTTTAATTTACTATGCCAAGGTAATAATATGGCGCTACAGACATACAGGCCGTTTTCCAAACTGTATTTATTAATTAGAGAAATTTCATATATACCGAGATGTCAATGAGACTATGAAGACCACCAATACCATCATCATTTTTTTATAGGAAATGTTCAGTTTTTATTTTAAATACCGCGAAAGAATAACAAGTGATTCATTTAGAACAGTGTTGTTTATAAAGAAAATATTATGTATAATTTGAACAAAGCATACATTAGTATCAAAATGCAATAATGGCAGTGAAGAACTGGGAAATATTTAATACTCAATTCATGCCTGGTGAGAGGTGAGGGATATTTCTGTGGGACCGTTAGGCCAGCCTTAAAATAATGAATAATCATTCTCCCCCAGGGTTGGCCCTTTCTATAATCCAGATGAATTTTTAATAATTAGAACATCCTTCACTATAGTTTTACTTTAGCTGTTTCTTTGCTTCTTTGTGGCGAAAAATCAAATTAAACAAATGACTTTTGTTGCCAATCGTGGTCAACTATTGTTCACCTTTGCTACATTTTTTAATATAACTCATAAACTTGGAATCTTCACAATGTATTCGACACCCAGTATATATGAAAATATATATATAAGGAAGGAGTTGATTTTAGTTAGCTACTATTAAGAATTTTTATTTATGCACCATCAAATTTTGATAATAATATGTACTGCTCTGCAAGTCTTAATTAAGAAATCTGTTGGCACTTTTTAATAATGTAAAAACTGCAGATGTTTCATAAAAAATTGGGTTTATTTTCACAGTTTATAACAAACATTAAATCGAACAAACCTCAAAAATATTTTACAATACGTTTCTAGTAACATCTCTTCATTATAGCTAGTTTTTAGCACCACTTAATATTTTTGAAAAATTTAATATTAGGCAGCAAGATGTCAATTTTTCACACATCAATCTGTATAGAAGTTAGATATGACTCGAGGTGATCAATGCATCAGCCTGTGGTCCCTGGAAGTTAATGCTGTTAACCCTTTCGCTACATGTGTGTTTTTGCCAAGTACCTCAATTACAGAACCACAGTAGAGAATAGACCAGTAGTTTCACTCCTCGGCGGTCCTTTTGATGTTTGTTGTACTCGATTTTATTTGTTTTTTATTTCACTGCGCATCCACTATTTCCATCCCACGCACATTTGCATGTACACTACTGGAGTAAACAATAAACATCAACCCAATAACATCACTGCTGTCCACTGCGCATCAGATAATTTAAGTCCAGGAGCATGCTTGGGAACTGAAAATCTTATCCCACTGTTCTGGCCGAGTGGGAATACCGGTCTCTTCTCTACTGTGACAGAGCCTTAGTCGTTAAGGGTTGTTTTGCTTTGTAACTATTACTAAAATTCGTCCATTTGCAGATTGGGTGTACTGAAAATTTGAGGTTTATTTTCACATGATGCTCCTCTGATGAATAAATGGCGACACTAATACGTGTTTACCTTTAACCAGCGACAAAATACACATCCAACTTAGTGCCGATTTAACCTCACTTGTTTCACGTATTGTTTTTTTTTAAGATACTAAATTAAAGCCCAGCACAGTTAATATACACAGAATGCCTCATTTTAACATAATTGACGTTAATCCTTGATTTTTAAATTGAACACGAGTTATCACAGTCATTCCGTAAAAATAACTAATACACTGTATTTGACGTCACTCCATACATTATTTCAGTTTAATGGTGATGAAAAATGGGAGTTATCACGTTTTGTTCCTTAAAATTAACATATATGCTATTTGATGCCTCGTTTTTGTCTGTTAAAAAATCAAAGTTCAATGGAAGAAATTTGGATGGTTGATGCACTGAGCGACATTAATGATGAATAATTAAATAACATACTGCAAAGTAATAACGCTGCACAAAGCAAATCTTAAACATTACAGTTTAATTCTTGCAGCCATCGGGATAAATGAGCTTAAAAATGTCAATTTCTAATGCATATTTAATTTATGTGATCAAATAGCCAGCCTCTAATTGGATGTTAAATTAATAACAGGTCCAGTTGCTAATTTAACTTTCCGTAATTTTCTGTGCATGGCATTCATTTTAATGTATCGGTGATTTTAACGGAACGACTGCGTTAAGTCCCTATTAGTGCATTTTTCAGAATCCTAGAAAAATTTATAATAGGCTTATACAATTTTGGTGAGTTTTTACACCAATTTAATTTTTTTTACAGACAATCTCTGTTTTGAATCTAGAGTGTGTGAATAATTTTAAGGCATTATAAACTGCAAAAAACTACTAGAAAAGTGCAAACTTCATCACCAAATCACTTCAATACAATAGCCAATCCAAAACCACAAAATTCATTTTTTATATTTAAACTTAAAAGACTTATCATCTGTTTTAGATGGATAGAAAAATAGCCTTAATAATTTTAAAGTCATGGAAAACAAAAATTGTTTCTGACAATGAAAAAAAAATGCTTCTAAAAAATCAAGTTGGCAGAAAAATTCAGCAAAATCGGTTGACATCTATACAAAATTTCCTAGCACCCCGAAAATGTAAAGGTGTTATACCGGGTGTCAACGGATCATGGTAGCCCCCCCCCCCTTTGTCCTTATTTTTTAGAATATCAGAAATTTGTTGGTGCATCTAGAGTGCCATGACCAAAATTGTTTTTGGGTATATCCACGGATTCCTTAGAATATCCACTATTTTCTGGTAGTAGAGTTATGGTTATTAAGTTTTGTTAAAAACTGTTCAGGCCAAATTTGATAATCCACGAAATGCACATTCTCAAATGTTTATGCTCGACTTGATTTTTCTGACACCACATAGGTCCATTACAAGCAATTTTTTCTGGCCATGGCACTCTAGATGCCCCAACAAATTTCGAGAAAATTTTTTTTCATGAAGTTGAAATGTCACTTATGGGGTATCACCGTACTCAGAGCTGTTCAAGGATTCCAAAAATATAATAATATACAGGGTGTTCCATTTAAAAATCAAAAGTTAGGGTCATTTCCGGTGAAACCAAAGGGGGAAAAATGACAGTTATACCACAAAGTGTCTTCTTGGTCATATAATACATCTACCAAGTTTCCTTCTGATATTCTAAAAAATGAATAAGGAAAAAAAGGGGGTCTACCATGATCCGCTGACATCCGGTATTTAAAAACCAAGAATTGAAGTCATTTTCCAGTTAAATTGGAACTAGGAGAAAATCATGAAATCTGTCAAAATGTTCGTATTTTACATCTCATTAACTGTTTTATCCGGTTATCTTGAAAAACAATTGACAAAAAAGGAGTGCTAGATGTCATCACATGACATAACCTCAAACGTAGTGACACCTTTAGCAACTAACTTTACACCATTCCGCTGACTTCCAATAGTTTAACAACTGATATTATCAGTTATGTAAAGAAACATTCAAAATTATAACAGCTGCAAAATGCCTTATGGAGTTCTTTTTGTGTGTCCATACTCTTGAATGTCCACTAGATCACAGTATACAAACCTATCTTAGCTGCAGGTTAAAAAATGCATTTCCATTGCCATTTGGCGAAGCAATTTTGAAGGCAGATAAAATAAGTGGGGGGAGGGTTGATGATTCGATTGGCCAAAAAGAACTACTGTCGCATGTGAAAAAGGACGAAGGATCTAAACAGTTAGTGAATGGTAATGGCGGCTCACTTAGACGAAGGGCGAGTTGCAGCGAAAAGGTTAAGTTCCGGTCGTAAATCATCATGATCTGCAAAAATTTGACTAAAACGAAAATATTCTTTGCTAATAATACACCATTAGCAGTAATACTAAAAAAGTAGTTATGCAAGGACCAACAATTCTAAATTTCTATTTTCTAATTCAATATTATTATATGAAAGATATTTATTTAGAAGCATATATTTTTTCATTTAAAAATTTGAAAATATGTTTCAGCAAAATATATCACACATCTACCACATCGAGAATTAATAATTATCTTCATACTTGTATCTCTAATAGTTACTAGGAAATTTGTTTGCTACATCGATTAGGTGAAAACAATTCTTTAGAGACGATTTGTAACGTGAAATATTGTGATTTTGTGCCCGGTACACGTTAAAATTTTACTGAAACACCATCTACCGTCGTATTAATATATAAATTTGTTTCTACAGATTGTCTAAATACTTTAAATTGGGATAGTTTAAATTTGTATGTGCAAACACTTTGAGAGAAATTTGTAATGTTATATTGTTTATTGGAAACAGCTATGACTGACATACACTATATAAATATGCTTATAGGTAAAACAGCAGTGTTAATATTTATTAAAAAATTACCAATTTTTTGGTGGTACTTAAAAAAAATACAATTATAAAGTCTATGAAGAACAAGATAGCATTAATGGATTTTTTTACACCGATTATCACTTGTTTAACTTATATCAATTTTAATTCAATAGGTATGTACAAAATCTCTACTAAACAATTTTCAAATTACATTCTGAAGTGTCGACAACCACTCTTTAAAACCATAAAAGTATATTTTCAACCGACGCCCGGAATCATCCGGGCGTTTGAGAGATGGCAATAATTTAATTTATTTATTAGGTACTTTATCAACTATTAAGGCCTCTATAAAACACGTAAAAATTTGCAGTCGTCAAATTATTAATTCACATATCGTGATGATTGGAAAAACATAAAATTTTCTATACAATAAAACTATATACAATGAATAAATATATATTTACAATCACTTTTAACTTTTAACAAATCTCTTTGTACTATCATCATTTTGTAGTTTGAGACGTAAAAAAATCCATTAAACTTGCTTTAGCTTAAAAATAAAAACACCAAAAATAAAATTCACAATCCATGGTTGTTACTTTAGTTAATAATATACAATAACTACTAAATAGCCTATCACCATTTATTTCGGTGTCAAAACACCCTAATTAGCTAAAATATTGACATGATTCTACACCAGTCTTGTGTAACACTAATAATATAATAGTTAAATCTACAAAACGTCGCCCCAACATTACTACAACATTTCCTATAAAACAAATCAATATTGCAGCAAACTCACAGAAACACAAAGTAACGTTTCCAATCCAATTATAAAAAACTGCTATAAAAATTATCGCGTAATGTTGCCGCAACGTTTCAAATTCTATTCTGTAGTGCAGCCTTTAGATCATATAGTAAAAACCTTAAATATTTGTTACATTTTATATTGGAAGTGATTATTGATTTTTTTAACCTATTTTTGATATCTATGAGAGGACAATCAATTGATCTAATGCAAAACAGAATCAACTACAACCTTTTATAAGCGCTTTTCTATATATGGTAACTAATATATAAATATAACCAACCCTATGTTCATATTTATAACTGGCGAGGCAGTTAAGCTGAGACGGCTAAGTATTTCAAAAATTAATTAGTTTACAAAAGACTTTTGGAGCCATATTGGGCTCTTGTTTTTTGCAGTCATTTTAAGTTTAATTTTGTTTTTTTTTTAATGGAAGGATAGTCCAGTTGCCAGGGGTTCTAAGTCTGAATTAATTGTTACCTCGCTAATTGTTTCATGAAAGGCTAGTTTTTTGCTAGTAGAGTGACTCAAAAATGTTTACCAAAATTTACCCCCGCGAACCCTTATAAAAAACCCTCTGAACCGGAATAATTCAGTTTTTTGCCGGACAAAGAAATTTTACAAAAAAATTGTATATAAGTTTTTCCCTTAGCATGAGAAATTATTACAGTTTGCTCAATATTTCAAGCTTCAGGGAAATGAAGCATTTCTCGACCTCTGCTACATAATAAAGGCAATTTGTACCCCTTAAAAACGAAAAAAAAAAAAAAAGGTGGCATTTTATTTTAAAGAGGAAGAATTCAGCTTTAAAATGGTGTATTTAACTTTTAATTTTTATTTCTTATAAATTGCACGTGAAAGTTAAGCTTTATAATTTTTTTCCACTCTTTATTAAAACATAAATATTAAATAAAATACTATTTAAAAAAAAATTCTTATAGATATAGCTTGTTTATACCTTAAACTTCAATCTAAGATTAATTTTTATGCTATAAAGTAAACAGGGTAAAAAAATTAACTTTTAAATCATTGATGAAGTAGTTTCTTACGGGTCTTGACGTGGCCGTCTAACTTGACTTGAAGTTTCGCGAATCATCCTGTCAGCTTCTTCAGAAGGATTCTAAAGACTGAATTTGTTGTGTTACACTCCTCGTTATCTACCTAGGCGCCGCTTCGCTGGTCATTGGTTGTGCTTGGTTCGCTTCGCTGCTCATTTGTCGTGTTTGGTTGACCGTGACTTACTACGGTGCTGGTACTTGGCAATACCAGTCTCCACGTGTTACTAAGTTGATACCCATCCTCTCTGTTAAAGTTGTTCACGTTTTTCATAATTTCCAGTGATTCTCTAATGATTCGCGGATAATAGCGCGTATTGCTGTCTATTTATTATCCCCGAATCATTAGGGAATCACTGGAAATTATGAAAAACGTGAACAACTTTAACAGAGAGGATGGGTATCGACTTAGTAACACGTGGAGACTGGAATTTGTAAGTACCAGCACAGTAGTAAGTCACGGTCAAGCAAACACGACGAATGAGCAGCAAAGCGAACCAAGCGCGACCAATGACCAGAGAAGCGAAGCGGCGTCTAGGTATATAACGAGGAGTGTACACAACAAATTCAGTCTTTAGAATCCTTTTGAAGAAGCTGACAGGATGATCAGCGAAACGTCAAGTCAAGTTCGACGACCACAGCAAGACACGGAAGAAACTACTTCATTAGACAACGGCCGTGAAAACCTGCATTCTACCATTTTAAATCATTGGTATTTTTACCGTTTTTCAGGGTTAGAAAATTTTCACTTGAAAAGGGCTTGTAGGTAAAAAAAAAAAAAATTGTAACATGAACTTATATAATTTTATTTTTCAGAAATATTTTAATTTCATTTTTAATGTGAGTATGAAAATATTTCTTGGAAAAAACGTACTTCTTTCTATTTGTGCTCCGTATAAGTCGGTTAAAAAAAAAAATTTAATATATGAAAAGAAAAAAGTCTAAAATTTTGATAGTGGTAGGTTTTTTAAAATATAAATCAGAATAATTATAAATTAATATTTTACATGTTATTTATCATTTTGCGTCTTACTTTTATATATTAATAGTTTAATAGTGTAATAAATGTTAATAAGTATATTCTATTTTTCTTTCAGTGCAAGTTTGGATAATAAAATTAGTGACATTCAAGAATCAGTGACAATTTATTTTTAATTAAAGGTTGAAAAATATTTTGATGAAAAAAAGTATTATAAATATAAAAACTCCAGTTGTTAAGAAAGAAAAAATAACCTGTTGTAAGCATTTTAATTTATACATATATTTTTTATTGGATGAAAAATTAAAATAATACTTTAGTGATTATAAAAAAAGTAGCAGCGTTACCGGACTTCATCTCGATAAGGGGGACAATTTATTGTAATAATCGAATTCGAATTTCTAGCTCATTTAATGAATTTTTATTTTCAGTAACCGGTAATTTTTTATTTGTATATACATGTGTGTATATATTTAAAGTATTTAAGGTTTTATAAAGGTGAAAAATACATACATATAATTAGTATGTATGTATGTACGTTTCAGAGGATAGTTTTTGGGGGTAGTTGCAGATCAAATTACAAACACTTTTCATTTCTTTCATAAATTTGTTTATTTTATTGATACCTGTCATATTTTACCCATTAACATAAAAATTTGTTGTTTTATGTAATTTTCGTTATTTTTCCGAGGGGGTTTTTGCATTTTTTTTTCTTTGGGGCTAAAATAGCTTTAAAACTAATTTTTTGTAAAATTTCCCGCTCTTTCACGTGGTGATATCCGTTTTTTTCTCTTTTCATTATTTTTCGAGATATTAGCAAAAACTGGATTTTTTAGAAGGGTTCGGAGGGAAGAGTTTTAGTAAACCTTTTTGAGTCTTTTTCTACTAGCAAAAACTAGCCTTTCATGAAACAATTAATTCTAGCTTTTCATCAAAATTGGTCTCTTGACAACTGGGCTAAGGAGTATTTTATTATATTATAGGCAGAATTGTATTTTCTACGTTGACACAAAGTACAGTATAGATTTTATTAATTAGATAGTTTGCAAGACATTAATGCATACTAAAATGTTAAAAATACAAAACTGCCCAATCAATTTGGATATTATTATTTTTTATAAAAAATTGGATGGTATCATTCAAATTAAAATGGTCTTAAAATGGCTTTGAAAAGCTTCAAGGTCACACCACCCAACCCCACCTTTTTTCCTGAAACCATAATTTTCTGAGATTTAGTAGTATCAGTTTAAGTGTCTCACCCTGTATACATATACATAAATTATAAAAATGTAGAAAAAAATATCTCGTTTTGTCATCGATAGATTTTCAAATGTTTTGAAAAAGGGAGATCTATAATTATAATTAAAATTATGAGGTAAATTTCAATTATTGTGCTTTATATTTTGATATTTTGACTTTCAATAACATTTAAAAATATATATATTCGATATAGGGGAATACCTAGGAAGATTTTTTTGCGGTTTTTGAGTTATTTCTTTAAAAAAGTGCAGCCGTAAGAAATTCTAAGCTTAAGTTTATTGTATAAGTCTTCGTAATGATCTTAACTTCAGCTGATATTATTAAGAGGAACAATCAACAGAACGTTAGCAAGGTTTTCGATATTATTTGGTGAGATAGAGTGTCGCAACAACTGTGTCTGCACAAATCAAATGGAGGTCTGCAAAGGTATTTTCCGAATATCTCGAATGACAAAATGATAGTTGAATATGAGATGATAAATAATATTAAATTGTACAATATAGGATAAAATGCAAGATTACTGCATAAAACAAGCCACTATATACATCAGAATATGCCAGATTATATAATACTGAGGAATATGCAAATAAAAATTATAGAGGGTACAGTTCGCGTACAAATTAAAAAATGTAAACCCCATATATGCCAGTCTTAATAAATTAATCAAAAAGCGGGAAGAATTATAGAGAAAAGCAAATAATTCGATGATAACTTTGGCAACTACACTAATTCGCTGTTATCTTTTAGTATAAATATTTATGTAACCCTGTGCATTATTTAATTAAATGAGAGCCAAAGGTCCAAACAATATCTTTCTAGGAGACTTTAAGTCTAAAACACTAATATTGTTCTCTTAATAAGGCGGTTATAATATTTAAAACTAGTTAAAGCGACAAATTTACACATTTGGTCAAGCTAAAAACCATTTTAGAATTTTAATTCCATGGAATGTATAATAACAAATGACCTATGTAGTAATTGTTTTAAACTTGGTGATCGCTTTTATCTACTTTGATTTCGATAATTATCTTTAACGCACTGGGGTTTATTTGCCAAGACACCAAAAGGTTGGGACTTTAAAGGCAAAACATTTGTACGAAACAATAAAAATAAAAGATTATATTATTTGATATTTACATCTCTTGATATTTTTAACATCAGAACATCGTTTTTAAATTGACCAAATATTTAAATTCGGTAGTGAAATTATATTACAAAAGAATAAAATAATTTTGATCACAGAAAGAAGATCTTTGTATCAACAACGTTAAAAAATATGTACAAAATTGTTGATCAGTATAAAATAAATGTGCTTAAAGGACCTAAAAATGAAAATTCTATACATTTAACATGCATCTTCAATATCTGGACAGCTTTCGAAGAGAAAAACTACACGTAGCGAAAAACACCTGATTATTATTTGTATTAATATTAATTACCCGAAAACTACTCTAGACAATCCAAAAATATTATTTGTTACATCTACCATGTATCTAACTCTATAACTAGAGTTAAAGGTGTAATGTACCTTCTATCTAAATAAAATATTTCGGAAAATCTCATTAATTTCTTTACGCCAATTCGCCACCTTCCCGCAAAAAATAAATAAATATACTAACGAATTTATTATTTCCCAAAAGAATTTGGATTCCTCCCTTTACCCCAATATTTATAAAGCACTTCTGCTTTGTTTCTAGGCAGTCTTACAAGCGTTGGTGTAAAAATATTAACCAGCCTCCCGCATATTTAGGCAATACGTTATATACAATTAAAATGATTATTTTCATTAAATATCACAACTATATATTCCACAACTCTATTGACGCATATATCCCTGTTAAAAAACATTTAAGACAGTTAGTGCAAAGTTCTTTTTTTTCTTTTTTATAACGTCAAACATAGAGTGTACAAAGGATCATTACATTTACAGGCACATCAAATATTTTTAAAAACAATAATATAATTTGCATGATTTGATACAACAAACCACTAAGAGTTATTTTTATTTAAAAAAACCCTAATACCCTCTTAAACTTGACTAGCTACTATATGTATTTCTAAAGTTATCTGTGCAGTTGACATAGTCGACAGTTTACACGGACAATTTTCTTAGATACAATTGAGGTTTTTGAAGAAAAATTAAGAAAGTATACACATATAAGCAAACATTTCAGTTCTCATTGAAGTTATGATTAAACTATTTCACAAGGTTACAAATTTTGATCAAGGCAGCATTAACTCCAGTAGAATAACAGTAGTTCATATGACTTGGTAACACTTCAGTTACTTTACCTGTAAAATTACTTCAAAAAGAATTATTAAAGTCGATTCTAAGATCAAACGGTATTAATAGTTGGAGCAAATCGATTTCTCCATCAACTTTGACAAATACAGATATGACGTAAGGTGGTAAATTGACCGGAGAATACTGATATCAGATAAATTTTTGATCGATCATGTCAAATTTAGATCCATTTACTCCAATTTTTAGCTACTGCTTCTTTTACGAAATAACCATTTAAAAATTACATGTTTGACAAATTTCCAAATGTCCTCTGGCAATATTGCATCATCTGTTCTCTTAACGGGAAGTGTTCGTGAATACCGATTTCAAAGCTCAGGGGATATCAGCGTTCTTGTTTTCTTACGCTCGATGATGGACTTTTGTCATAGCTACTCTGTGACTCAACCAGTACTATCGACTATTCCCTACGACATTGCCATCTGTTGTAGCCGAGACCCGGACTCAGGAGAGGTATAGTGACTAATTGTGCTTAAAAGCAATCAGTTTTACTGCAAACTTAGATACTATAGCCACAAAAAATAAAGGGGCCTCACAAATATACAAATTTTAAGAATAGGTAATTAAACTTTTTTCTGCTTTGCAAAATTTCAAGATAGCAGGATCATCAACAGTCCTTATTGGTAATAATTAATATAGAGAAATTAACTACATCATGAAATTCTCATAGAAGTTTACATTATATTGCAGACTTCAAATATATCGGCGCAAGCAATTTTACATAACATAACAGAGCCGCAGAAAACAAAAGGGCCTCAGAAATACCAAAGTATTTAAAATATGTAATAGAATAGTGGTATTTTGCAAATTTTCAAGGTCATCAATAGTAATTACTAGTAATTAATATGAAGATTTAGTGAGTTTTTATTTTACGAAAAGTTTTATTATTACTGCAATCAAATCGCAGTAATTCAAATAAACAAATATTGATGTTGAAAACGAATCGTGGTAAGTTAAGGTTTTCTTAAGTTCATTGCAAAATTTTTAAACTGGAAAAGTATTCTACATCATAAAATTTTCATGCAGGGTTTACGTCACATTCGTAGACTTAAAATATACTCGCACAAGCAATTTTACTATAAGCTTACATAACATAGCCACACGAAACAAAGGGGCCTCAGAAATATTAATGTATTTAAAATAAGTAATTGATGAAAATATTGGTATTTTGCAAATTTTCAAGGTCATCAATACTAATTACTAGTAATTAATATGGAGGTTTAGTGAGTTTTTATTTTACGAATATACCTATATCTTAGACAATTTTATTATTACTGCAAAAAATCAAATCAAATCTCAGTAGTTCAAATTAACAAATGTTTATGTTGAAAACGAATTGCGGTAAATTAAGGTTTTCTAAGGATTTACTAAGCTAAACTGTAATTTTAGAGAAACATTTACGAAAATATTGAAAATTTTAATAGACACAGAATGAGGGGCAGGAGTCATACATATATGTAATTTGAAATATGTAAAGCGTGTTAGCACCTTGATTTCACTCGGTAATCTTAGAGAATGGCCATATTGTTTAAAAAATTATATAAAAAAATATTTTAAAAAAGGCTCTTATTTAAATGCTTTAAAAAATAGAAAATAAATTTTGAAGTAAATCAAACTCATCATTTTGTTACGTTACATATATTTTTTTATGATATAAAAGCTTGTCGCGAGATTTTTCTGTGTAAATGAAATTGCTAGCGACAGGCTTTTATATCATAAAAAAATTTATATAATATAACAAAACGATGGGTTTGATTTACTTCAAAGTTTATTTTCTATTTTTTAGAGCATTTAAATAAAAGCTTTTTTAAAATATTTTTTTATATCATTTGATTTTTTACTTTTTAGTCTTTTGATATGCTGTAATCCCCAGATATCGATTTTGAAATAAATAGGATCATAAACGGTAAAGTCGTCCGCCATCTTGTTCTTTCTTATATGAAATGTTAAAGTGTATTGTCACCGGATTTATACACATGTGCGCTATTTCAAAGCTCTAGCTTGATTAGAACTAATCGAAATTTTGATTGCAAGATTTCACCTAAACAAACTAACTAACAAACATTGCAAGTTTAATAAAAACTTTAAAAAATAATTTCTTGGTATGTTATTTCTACAGAGCGAAATACGCGACAAACTCTTTGTAACATGTGATAATTTTAAATAATAATGCACAAGTCGCACCCACACAGCTGCTTAAAATACCACAAGTGCTACTGGAGTATAGAATCGGCTTCATTGCATATAGTGAATTAAGAAGAAACGATATGATTATTGTTAGTTAGGAAACCTAAGAGCCAGTCCTGTCCCTTCTTTGCTATCTCTGACTAGTGGTTGCGGCATCATTAAAGGTTTTTGCGTGTTTTTTTACACCGACTAAACTGGTGTGGCAAATTGTACTTTTCTCTCCAAGGACAACATGGAACACCTCCATTGTAGTGGAAGTGGTTGTTCTACCAGTGTGTTATTAAATTGCGTAATTTGTTGACGATTATAGCAATGAAAGTATTACATTTTCGAATTTTAAAGAGTGGATATAGGCACTATGTAAGTTAGGCAAACATTCACAGTTTCAAATTTCTTTAAACCCAACAAAGACGTTTTATATTCAACAACTTCAAAATACATATGTCAGACATAAATATAGTATATATCGTATAGTAGTTATTTTCTATTGCAACTTGAAATACACTTCTGAGTAATTGAAATCATAAATGTTGTCATTCACGCCATCAATTTATGTACTTATCAACGACATGCGATTTTTCTATACTTGCAAATACAAAGCATATAGGATGTGAATAAGAGAAAGTCACGTTTGCTGAGGCTATAATAGAAATTCCGAGCATAACGATTCGTTCCGTAGCCGCAACCAACATTGAGCATTCTATCAGTTCCCTGTCAACTCAGTAGCGTGTGGTAAATAAAAGACTGACTGCAGTAACCAGAGACATGGTGGTGAAATAAAACAGGTGCTTTAATCAGGAAAAACGCTACGGATGTTCCCTTTTACTTTTGCAAGAAATCCACGAGATGAATTGTAAAATTAAACACGGCAATGAATGCTAAAAATTCATTGTATCGCGTGCTATTATTGTCCAGATATTTTCATTACAAAAAACTTATCTTTTGCATACATTGATATGCCTATGCGTGCCATTCTGTGTGACCTGTGTGATTTGATTCAGAAATTAAAGAATGATGACGTGAATGACAACATTCATGATTTGTATTGTACATTGTTTTCTGGGCTATTTCATAAGTTATGTAAACAATAAAACTATGCATATTAATTTGACTATTATAAATTATTGTTGTTGATCTAAAATTGACATGAATTAAATGAAATATCAAAAAAAGAAAAAAATTCGATTCGATTCTACAACAGATGGCATACGAAAATATGCTTAGTCATAAAATGGCATTTATTTTAATTGAAGCAATTAGCTAATTCATATCCACATTTTTTTATGCAAATGGTCAACTTTGATGCTCATATCTGTTGATATGTTTCGATTGCTCTTTCCCACGTTTTCCCTACCCTATTCAATCATTATCATTATAAATAAATGTTATAAATGTGTTAACCGCCTTCCAGATCACTTGAGTGATCCTCTTAAGCCTAGACTTGTGTAAGTAATTCATAATTGAAAATTATTTTGCTTGAACCCACCTCGCTATGTATGCTCAGTGTGAAAGCCAACATAACTGAAAGATGTTTCATTTTTTGAAGCTATTTAGGAAAATTTACTGGTATAGCAAACGTATCTGGATTCATTCATATTTGTTCTATGTTGAAAAAATACCACACCAAAATGGACATTTGTATTCAGTTTGTTTATAATGTTTATTTACAATAACCCCTTGAAATAAAAATATTGTTCAATTCATAAATAAAAAAATCTTACCTTCAGTCCCGTTTTCTCGAGTATTAATCGTAAAAAGCTGTAATAAACAAACAAACAAAAAAAAAAATGTAAATTAAGAAAAATGGCCGTTTAAACAATCGACAACTGCACAACCGACAGAAAATATATATTAAGCTTTAAAACAAGCTAATACCCATTGAATTAGTAAAATATGTTAAATAATTAGTGTCGTTCCATCCTAATTCGGCAATTAGAGAAACGAAGCTATAAAATTACACAATTGACAATATGCTATAAAATCAATTTACAATGAAAATGCATTCAGTAACTCCTTAACAATCATAAAAAAAATTACTGTCATCTACGTTCCTAGTTGACAAAGGAAAAATTGTACGATATTTTTCCGTTTATAATAATAATAATGAAAAAAAAAAAAATGGAACGTTAATATAAGTAGTTCATAATTTTAATTAACTCCAGACCAGCTGCTCTTCTAACTCTATATATACAGAAATCAAGATAAATAATGTCTCTGATATAATGTCTTAACGTAGATAACAGCCTCGGTTAAAAACAAGTACTTTAATAAGAAATATATATTATATACAAAACCCTAAAAACTAAATTAATAAAATTATTATCACTACACCTCTAAATGACTAAAATGCTAGCGGTATGTGCACCTATCTGTGATATTTTGATATGAAGGCAGTATATAAATATGTAAGTTTTGCAATTACAAATTAAAGAAAAACATTTAGTACTTCTTGTAAGTCCATCTAAAATATTTTTCAATGTGCATCTCCGGAACAAGACTTACCATTATATATACAATAGAAATTACACATGTGAAAACATTTTAGATTGATCTAAGTTTGATTAAACTTAATGACAATTAACAAGCCCATTCAAGTAACACAAATTAAATAATAAAATAGTACGTATATAAAGTTAGTTAAAAATCCCTGGCAAATAACAAGATAAAATATTATCTTCACTGACAAAAAAAAATTATTATCACTTAAATCTGTTGCTAAGGAAACCTACAAAATATTTAGCAGATTGCACAAAAGTACGGATTAGGATAATATTGCATAAACTGAATGACAATGTAGTTAAATACGAAGTTCGAATTATGCAATATTACATCAAACGTATAACAATAATAGAAAGAAACTGGAATTTTTTGAGCTTGTTTCCAGTTTCAACGGCATTCATTTTTTTTTATTCTGCAAACCACAAACTTGCAGGCTGATACTGGTGACTCTTTGCAGGGCTCAACGGTGCAAACCCGTAGGAGGCGGCTGCTACCTGAGCATGAGACGGAAACTGTAAGTGTGCTGGTAAGGGATGAGTGGCGTGACTTGCCAGAACTGGGCGAGCACTTGAGTGGTGAGCGGGTGGTGGGGGCAGCGCACGGCTGTTGGAAAAAGAAAAAAAAATGAATTGATTTTTTTTTTAGGCGTCAATCTCAAAAAAAAATCCATTTTGGACAATTTTTACATTACCATGTACATAATTTGCACAATAGTCCAATCAATAGGTCAAAAAAAGCGTGTGCAATTTTCTATTTTTTTTACTAAGTCGGTAGGATGTGTGTTAGTTAGCCACCATTTTTGTAGAAAGTTTGAAAGTACTGTCGAGAGAAAAAAATAGGACAACATATTGAATATTTAATGAGTAGCCGAAAATGACAATGTCACAAAAATTAAAGTTGGATGTACACAAGTAGATTTTAGCAAACATTTGTTATAAGACTTGTCCCATCAATCAAAGCATTTGTGTTCTGTTTGGTAATATGTAATTATTACGCTTAACGTGCCAGTAGGGCTTCTGTCTCAAGAATCCCGGGACGGGATTTACCGGACCCACGGAATAAAAATAAGTTTTAAAAATATTAAATTTCGTGCTCGCAGTACGTAAATCGAGTCTGCAACGAGCGAATCATCGATTCACTGGAGATGTGGAAGAGTGTGCGTGCTCTCGAAGTTTTACCGAGCGAAAGCGTCGGATTTGCTCTCACTCATTCGCATTATTACGTTTTTAAAAGCATTATTTGCCACAAAAACAAAAGTATGATATTTATTTATTATTTTGTTTTGTGGTTTGTTATTATAAATTTTATTTTTTGTAAAAGTTTAAAAGTGTTTCTTATGATTAAGAGTATATCAACAATTCCTAAGAATTTTTATTTTATTTTGTTATTGTGTTATTTCCTGTAGTTAGTGTTCTTGTGTCTTTTTAATTATAAATAAAACAAAACAAAACTAACAAATTTATTTTTTGGCCCAAGAAAAAGAAAACAAACATTTAAAAAATGAATATTTGAATGGTGTGAGATTTTGAAACAAAAAAAAAATTGTATTTTTATATATGAAAAATTTATTATTTCCAGGGAAACGGAAATTTTTATTTATTGATTCCTGGGAATGAAAAAAGTCGGGAAATCAGAAACCCTATGCGCCAGGCTTGTAACTCGTAATTCAGTGCTCGGCGGGGCACATAGCCCAGAGAGTAGCTGTTGGTTGCAGTCTGGTTACGTTCCTTATAGTAAAATAAGGATTTTATAAAGGAGTTTCTGGCTGTGTGGACGCTGTCCTAACGCCAAAAAAAAAGTTTGCGACTGAAATATTACGTAACAATACGTTATTAATCTTGAACGGTACTAAATTCCCTACAATTTTTCTTAGAATTTCTCACTATAGGGTATCTGAAAATACCTATTATTAACTTTTGATGAAGATATTTTTTGCAAAAATTTGAAAAAAAGCTCCCACTGTCGTGAGCAGAAAACAATAGGACAACTTTTTTTTTCTAATGTAAATCTGTCTCTAATTGAATATGTAATGAGTAGCCGAAATAAAACAGATCACTTTTAATTTATTTTTTATTTTAATGCAGTAGTTATTGCTATAGTAAATGACGGATGTTTAATGAGACAAATTGCACTGCATTATAACATTAACAAAAATTTGGTGTGTAACATTTTAAGAAAGTGGAGAATAAACGGTACGATTAGTAGAAGTTCTGGATCAAAGGACAAAGGATATCCTACTTAATAAGAAACTAACTATTAATATTTCATTATTGCACCATTTCTATTTATAACTTCTATAAGTCTGTTTGGCATAGAATTAAATAACCTTATACAATAATCATTAACAATATTTTCCCATGCATTATTTACTATTTCCAGTAATTCTTCGGCATTCCATGGTCTCACATTTCGTTTTTGGATACTTCTTACGAGTAGTCCCCATACTTCTTCCACAGGGTTAAGATCTGGACTCTGACTGGGCCAGTTAAGAACATTGATGTTGTTATCTTGAAACCAGTTAGTTACAGTATGAGCAGTATGAACGGAACAATTGTCTTGTTGAAATATGAACTCATTATTAGGAAATAATTGTGACACAGAAGGGAGTATAATATTGTCTAAAATTCTAATATACGTTTCACTATTAAATCGTTCCTCAATATGCCACAAAACACCAGAACCACGTGCCGATATCCAAGCCCACATATTGACGGAAAATCTGCCACTTTTATCATTGTTAGATATATATTTCTCATTGAATCGAGTATTCGGAGGGCCGTAAACACGAATACGACCGTTGTGTGTTGACTGAAAATTTTTCCGTCTGTAAAGATTACATTGTTCCAAAAATTTACATCATGCATTAAAAATTCAAGCGCAAATCATACTCGAGCTTCTTTATGTTCAGCTTTAAGTAAGTATTTCTGTGCTGCTGCATGACAGCATGGCTCCGATTCTCTTACTCGCCGGCGACTAGTACTACTCAATCCAGGAAAATTCACTTCTTCAGCAGCCTGAATAACTGAGTAAAATGGATTTTCCACTAAAGCATTTACCAATTGCAAATCTTGTTGTTGAGTTGATATCTTTCGTCGCCCTGATCCAGGATTTCTACTAATCGTACCGTTTATTCGCCACTTTCTTAAAATGTTACACGCCAAATTTTTGTCAATATTATAACTCAGTGCAATTTGTCTCATTGACCATCCATCTTCTGCTTTAGCAATAACTCCAGATTTAACTAAATGGCTTATATGAGGCATATTAGTTTTTTGCACACTGGCAATAAATTATGACAACTAACTGACAATGTCACAAAAAATAAAGTTAGATGTACACAACTAGATTTTAGCACAATACCGCTATAAGACTTGTCCTATTTGTGTCTGGAAATGCTTCCTAATAAGGCAAGAGGAACGTTATGAAGGGGTTGAATACTCATTCTTATTACAATTATTTATATCATTTGACAGGCTGTAGCTCGTAAACTATCGATGCTATGAAAAAACGTTGAAATAAAAACTGTGGAAAATTGAGTGCTCCACAAAATTCATATTTGACATTTCAATATACAATCAACAATTTACGTAATATTTCGTAAAAACTACTTTTAGTAACTTTTGCAGTGCTGTAATTTGTGAACGGTTAAATTTACCAAAATGAGTCTGTGAAGGGAATTTGTACAGGAGATAGTGCTGAAAACAAAGTCCTTACTATTTTTGTCGCAGCATCTAAACTTCATGAGATATTTACCTTACGAAATTTTTGCAAGGATGTGGGCTAATATACACCCCCGCCAACTTAGCAAAATACTCGGGAGATACCCCTGAACACTTTAAAAAAGAAAATTGCATGAGCTATTTTTGCAAAAAAAAGTACCTACTGATTGAAATACAAAGCTTATGACAAAGAAATTTTCATTCAATGCAAAGTTAATCATGAAATTTTATGACCAATTGGTCATATGAGGAATTGGTGTTTTAATAAATGAGAGCCGTTTCCATCAGTCAATTGACTTATGGGCTTAAATTCCTAACACCCCCAGTTAGAAGCAAAATACTAGCCTGTATATGGTGATCTAATTAAATACATTTTCTCTTATTCTGAAAAAAAAAAAAAAAAAAATCAAACAGATTATAAGAATTTTCGCAAAGAACTTGTGGGAGTTATTACTTTTTCGATTTTTTTTAATAAAAATTCCTTTGGTCTCGGCAGTCATCCTTAAAGTATGGCTACCTATGCATCGACTGAGCTTTGACCACTGAAATCCTAGACCTGACATTGAATATGCGGGGGAAGCCAACAGAGTCGAAAGGGGTGAAGAGAATTCCCAAGCTACCCTATTGGCTGATCGATTGTTTTCATATTTTGATAAATAACATTCCTAATCTATAAGCTTCGAGTATGTGAATAGGTAACGATTAGTTTGGATATGCATTTACCCATTATTTTTAATTTTTCCCTACATTATCGGGTACTTGTGCATATATAAAAATGATACCTCTTCACATAGGTGCAAAGAAAGTATACCATTTCCATGCATGAACTATTTAAAATTATACCCCTCCCAGAAGGTATGCCACTGCCGCTTAGGGGACTTATCATACCCCATGCTCCTCTCCCAATGTTTATCGAAGCGTCAATTATAATTTTTCTATAAAATAGGCAGCATGCGGGGGTCTAGGATTTGAATGATCGAAGGCACTAAGATGTGGGTTATAAAAAGTGCTGTAATTGCGTATATAATAAGATAACCAAAACATTTATGATGGGTGTGTCCGGTGCAGTGCTTAAGTATATTTAGGAAAAGCGCATCCCGGTATAATACATTAATTTAATTTTTTTCATTTGCACCTTATCACACCCCTCCTTTATACAGGGTTACTGGTAATTCGATACATTCCTTTGCAGATGTGATGGGGCATGAGCTAAGGAGTAAATCTAGCCCTAACATACATTTATGCAAAACTCAATAAATTTTGAGATATTTCAATTTTTTTGTTTTTCTCAAAAAAGTAGATCTTAATGTCTTAAAAGTTAATTTCTGAAAAATCTACTTGACATTTTAAAATTTTTTTTTACTGGATTACTTGTCAAATATTATAGATATCCGTTTGGAATGAAAAATATCCGGAAACATTTCGTTCATATGAACATTTAAAATAAAAACTTGTAAAATTAAAAAAAAAAAATCAGTTATGAAATTTACCTATTAGGTTTTTTCAAAAAAATATTCAAGTAGCACGCGTACAAATTATTATAAAAACTTCCTTATTTCACTAGCTATCTAACTAGGTAGAAATGTTTAATGTACCCTTGATAGTTCTAATAAAAAATTAGTAAAGATAATGCTGGTGGCGGAATTTATTAAACGACTAATCGTTCATTTTCATTTAAGTCAGTCAGTCCTTGGCTTTGACATTTGTGCATATGTCATTAACTGACATTCTTATCTCCGTGTCCCTTAAGTTTGTTGGTCTTGTTAAATTAGTTATCGAAGATTTTGATTTTGCTCGTAGTTGTTGTTATTAGTTGTTGTTATTGTATTTTCTGTGCCATGGCCGCGTATGCCAACGCAGAATACGCTGATATCTTGTTTGTCTATGGATACTGTGGCGGCAACGCTGCTGAAGCTCGCCGAGAATATGGTCTTTGGTACCCTAACCGCCGCTTACCAAATGCACATGTATTCAGTACGGCATATCTAAATATCGCTGAAACTGGCTCCGTGAAATGTAGAAGTGACGCTGGTGCTCCTCCCGTTTATGAACCAGATGATGGGGAAGAAATATTGAGGTATTTTGAGGAAGACTATTTCAACTAATAAAGTCGCAAGACTAACCGGAGCGTCACAATGGAAAGTTTGGTCTACGATACGTAGAGTTGGATGTCATCCTTACCACTATACCCCTGTCCAAGGCTTGGAGGAATGTGATCCTGGAAGGAGAGTGGAATTCTGCAGCTTTATGTTAAATTCAGATGCAGAAAGTGCAATTTTTTAACAAGTATTTTATGGACGGACGAGTCGAAATTTAATCGCGAGGGTATAACAAATTTCCACAACCTACATTATTGGGCAGGGGAAAATCCCAAGTTAACACGTGAAACTAGTTTCCAAATGAAGTTTTCTGTTAATATGTGGATGGGAGTCATTGGCCACTATTTAATAGGGGCACACTTTCTTCCTCAAAATTTAAACGGGGAAATCTATGAAAATTTTTTAAGAAATGATCTGGTGGTGATTTTAGAAGATGTTCCTCTCGCCGTCAGACAGCGAATGATGTTTCAGAACGACGGTTGTTCAGCACATTATCGGCTGACAGTACGACAGTTACTTGATCAACGTTTCCCTAACCGTTGGATTGGAAGAGCGGGCCCAATACCTTGGCCAGCGCGAAGCCCTGACTTAACACCCCTTGATTATTACGTATGGGGTCATATGAAGGAGATGGTCTATGCCACACCAGTCAATACTATAGAAAACCTTAGACAAAGGATAGTCGATGCTGCCCAACACATAAGGCATAATCTGACAACCGGAGTAACAAGGACGGAAATAAGAAGACGCTGCCGAGTCTGTATACGGAATAGGGGCTCCCATTTTGAGCAAGACATATAAAAAATAAAGTATAACTTTGAAATTAATGAAGAATTAAACTCTACTTTTAAAATGTTTTTTACTGTTTATCTAAAAATAAAATTCGTACTACTTGTGTTATTTTTACTAGTATTTTCTTACTATTAAGGGCACATTGAACATTTGTACCTTGTTAGATAGCTATTGAAATAAGGCAATTTTTATAATAATTTATACGCGTGTTACGTTAATATTTTTTTGAAGAAACCTAATAGGTAAATTTCATAGCGGATTTAAAAAAAAAAATTTTAAAGTTTTTATTTCAGATGTTCACATGATCGAAATGTTTCCAGATATTTTTCATTCCAAACAGATATCTATAATATTGGACAAGTAATCTAGTAAAAAAAAAATTAAAAAATGTCAAGTAGATTTTTCGGAAATTAACTTTTAAGACATTAAGATCTACTTTTTTGAGAAAAACAAAAAAATTGAAATATCTCAAAAACTATTATAATGTATGTTAGGGCTAGATTTACTCCTTAGCTCATGCCCCATCAGATCTCCAAAGGAATGTATCGAATTACCAGTAACCCTGTATTTATTTACCCGATTAGAAATATATCTTGATGCTTTTGGTTCAAAAAGTAATTTAGTTCTTGGAAAATCCTTGCTAGAAATAGATTAAATGGCAAATATTAACCTAAACACCAATTCTCAATAAAAAATAAGGACAAAAAATACTTTTCCTCTAAATTAAAATACATTTCCCCATTTTTCATGCCTTTCGACACATGCTACTAGATGGGGTAGTTAAATTAAAATTAAAAAAAACTCCAATTTTACCAATATAGAAAAGAAAATAAATGAATATTCTGGTTTGTGGGTTATTTAATGATGCAGTATCTCAGAGGCTTAACTTCAGAAAAATAAACTGCTGATCGGATTTCATTTTTATTCTCATAAATTGCAAATAAATGGGTCTTATTCAGAAGTTTATTTTTTTCTAAAGAGTTCCATCCCTTTTTAGGAGTGGTGCACCAAAAAAAAATTAACAACCACTGGAATAGACACAACAGAGGTCTCATACAGTTTTCCATAAACGTCATAGTGACCTGTAAGTTGAAATTTTACCTACAAGACAGTTATTAAATCATAGACTCTCCCGTCTAGGTAAAAAATGATAAAGGCCAAAATAAATGTTTATAAAGTGACGATGAATCTGTTTATTTATTTCTGAAGGGTTAGTAGTTTGGTAGAAATGGTAGCTAATGTGTTAAAATGGTAAGCGTAATAGCACCCACGTCAAAAGTGGTAATGGCAATAAAGAAAGCTAAAGAAATAAGCTTTAAAATGAATCCTTAGTTGTTCCCCTATGGTAAAAAACTAAAAAGTTAGGGCAGAAGAAATGTGAGATTTCATAATTTTTAATAAAATGTACACTCCGAGGAGTATTATTGCTGTAGTTAAAAGACAGCACAAGATGGAATAAGCCAGTAGATCTAAAATTAGTCCATCTCGTATTAGAGTTTACCTGTTTATCCGAAATGTCAAAATCATATTTTATTTTTACATACAATAACTGGCTACGATACTATAACACAAGGGGTAAAACAATAGTATTTAAAATGTTTGAAAAACACGATTTAATTGATTGCGCAAAAGTGTTTAAAAAGATGGACTCTTCCCCACAAGTCATCATCACAAACGGGATTCGCTTTCTTCTTGCTATATATGGAGTTCCAAAAAAAATTGATTGTATAGACAAGTATAGATATTTAAGTATTGTAAAAAATACAATAAAAGAGTAGAACTATCTTGTCTTCTTCCAACATCTGCTTCTGCTTATCAACACTTCGAGTATATTATCAAATTCAAGCGCGGCTAGGCAATGAACTGGACCCAGAAGGCTGGAAATTAATAGCCAATTCAAAATTTAATCCCACCTGCTCCACAAAAATTTCATAACACCATTTTTTGCAATTGCAAAAAGAGTTGTAGTGCAAACTGTGGCTGTAAAAGTCAGATTATTTTGTTCATCAGCATTTATCAATTCTCAAGGCCAGTTTTGCTCCAATGTTAAATCAAATATAACAGATGGGGATTTTTGTGATATCGATGAGGAGACAACTGATGCATCTTTCTTAGAATAATTTACAGATATCCGGCAAGGAGAAGAAGAAAGCGAAGAAGACATTACTGTTGAAGTAGCACTTGATTATCAGTCAGACTAAAATATTCACGCAATCAACAATAATTCGTGCCACCTTAATCGTTTCCAATAGTATCACTTTTTAGTTAATAGAATATTATTTAATAAAACTAAATCACAATATATCGTGGAGTATGCCTACCGGGGAAACCACGTTGCAAAAATGCGCCAAGTACACTACCGCACAGGCGGTGCGGAAATGTGTGCATATTATGATGAATATGAACTGTTGGAATCGCGATATCTCAGGAATGGTGATTCGTGGGAAAAAAGTATAAGAACAATTTTTGTAGATAAATGCATGATGTACAACTTTTGTCTGACCTATTTTTATGACAACACTTACCATTTACGAGAAAAATGCAAAAATTCCGATATTTTTTACCTTTGACCTTGACTACACTTTTTAGCAGACATAGGATCGGTGGGGTTTTTGATATTTGATCTGTAATAGTGCACCTAAGACCTGCACCAATATTCAGCTCTATGGGTATAATATACACGCGCACATAGGTATAATGTTAAATGGTAGAAAGCGATACTTTTTACCATTTAACATTATATGTCTCCAAGATATTCGGATGCCATGTTGAGATTATCATTTATATTAAAACATATTTCAATCGCAAAACTCCTCTATCATTTATATATTACTACTCTTACAAGAAACAAATAAAAAAGTAAGTTCATCATCATCTTATAGCTTTCTATTCAATTATTATCATTTTGTTTGCTAAATGCAATATTTTCAACTGAAAGGCGTTTGAGGGTGCCCGTTTTTTGCGATTTTCAAGTCATATACTTTAGCCACTACTTACTTTTGTGAAAAATTGTTTGACCCTTTTCAAAATTTGATAGTTGTTTTTTTGGTGCGTTACTCCTAAAAAGAAGAAAGAAGAAATGCGTTCAGCATTTCATTTCTCCAAAATGTTGCATGTTTGGAATATCGAGATACTGTATTATGTTTTGCGTCAAATTTTCCATGTTTATCAGTCAGTTCTTTATCATTTTATAAAAAAAATCTAAGAGTAAGAAACTTTCTTTATTGCACAAAGTTATTATAACAAATTAATTCCTTTTACAAATTCAACCGCGGTACAGAAAAATTATTAATTATTCTTAAAAATAAAAAATAGAACAACGAAATAAACTATCAATGTATGTAACAAATACATAAATATGTCAATAAAAAAAACTTAAATGTCATAACTCGGTTCATTACTAATTTAAAAAAGTTAAAAGAAAGTCCAATTTGGATTTAATTTTCTTTTCTTTACTGGAAGAGTCGAAGTTACACTGAAAATAAAACATAATTATCAAATTTTGAAGCAAAATAAGAAGAAATTTTTTTTTATCATTACCACGAAAATAGTAAAAAAACTATGTGCGTAAAAAGACAATCTCTAATCTATGAATGGTAACCCGTTCTTTAAAAATATGCAAGGTCCCATACAATAATTATCAGATTTTTAAATTTAAAAAAATACTATACAAAGTATAAAATAAAATTTACTAAATGCTGCACTCAAAATTTTACTTCAAAATGCAGTATGCATGCAAATGCAATAAAAACTAATGCAAAAATATAGTAAAAGTCAGATGTTCCTTTTAATTTCAATGAATATAATTGTTTCCTAAGGGAGTTACATTCCTTTATAATTAATATAATCAAATTCATGTTATGCAAGGTGAAAATAGTTTCCTGTCCTTAAAAAAAATTGTAATAGGGAATGACTGGTTGATGGTTTACAAGAGAAAAGTCTTAATAGAAATATTTGAGAACTTCTGCAACTTTGGGATAGGCTTTGCTATCCTTGGTTCACCGAGGACCTAAAAGTTTCATCTAAGAATATACTCCCTTCCCTGTATTCAATCAGAAAATATGTAGTGGATAATCTTGAGTTTATTGCTTACTTTAATAAATACTGAAAAGTTTACAGGAAGACTATTTTAGCTATTAAATCTTTATTATAGACACAGAATTTCACAGTCATCTAACACAAAAAGAAACGTAGAGTATTGTGAATGATCTTACAGGAAAAAAATTCAACCCTTCTATGAATAGCAAACTGAGCGCTGATGAAATTAATAATTTCTATTGTTCTGTAGCAAAAAAATTATGTGACAAAATTCACCCAAAGGTTGATCCTCTAAAGTACTTGAAAAATGTTTCTGTACCTAAATCGTTTTTCCTGACACCTACTGATTCTCAAGAAACTGTGGAAATATTAAATGATACTAAAAACAAGAATACCAGTGGCTGGGATTCTCATTAAAAACATTTCTAAAACTGCCAGAAAATGTTTCACAGATCTTGATGGAGGCCATTAATACCTTTGGGTAGGCATTGGAGGAAACTAGAAATTTATGGGTTTAGAGATAAAACAGTAGATTGGTTACAATCATATTTATCTATATCTATCAAAAAGTTATTTTTAATGGTACAGAATTAAAACAACTGCAAGTCCGGTGTGCCACAAGGTTCCCTTCTTGGGCCATTACTGTTTCTAATTTATTGCAATGATCTGATTTCTGTTGAAACTCAAGGAAAGCTCAGTTCTTTTGCTGATGACATCGCAATACCCTGACATGGCAAGTATACTGATGAACTCCATGAGATCGCGAGTATTGATTTCGGAATGATTAAAGAGTGGTGTGATGCCAATTTGTCATCTATTAATAAACCTAAAACTAACATTATTACATTTAAGTACAATTTGAATGAGGTATATTTAGACGACCAAATTATTAATAACCAAACTGAAAGTGGTTACACAGTCACACGATCAAGAGAATCTCCGAAAAAGAATCATTGGGAAAAGAGCAAGGACGCCCTTCAGAATGAAGGACAGAGTTACTCAAGATGCTCAATATATTTGTTATAAGGAATTGGAAAGCAGTAGAACAAAATGGCAGAGGCAGAGAAGGAAATCAGAGCTCACAAAGAGCTGTAGACTTATGATGATGAGGTTAATTTCAAATACGCACTTATCAGGGTTTAGAGAAAAATTCTTTTGGGCTCATATTAATAATATACCTGAAATATCATATTAATAATGAAGCATTTTTCAAAATTGTAAAATTTTGATTTTTTTTTTAAAATCACATATGTTCACATGGCTGTTTCCAAAGTTGATATTGAGATAAACGAATGCTGCAGGTGGCACCAAGATATTAATTTTTTTTTTTACTTCATTCATTAAAAACAGGTACCTGGACATTGAATTTTTATGATTATGCATTTTTTGGAAGCTTTTACCCATATCTAAGCATATTTATATCGAAAAGGGATGTAAAAGGGCTCAAATTTTAGGAAACTGGATAACTTAATAGAATATCCTTGATGTAGAACTCATTGTTTTTGAATAAGTTGCGAATTTAGAAATTAAAAATCGACTTATTCAAAGCTATGAAAAAAGGTGAAGTAAATATGAAAAATTTCATTTATCTCTTCTCTTTTCCTTTATATTTGCTGTTATCGAACAAATAAACATTCAAAAAATGTATTAAAGCCACTTTATTTTCAGAATTTTAGTAAAAATTCCCTAACGTTTGCCAATTTTTTGTGATTTTCCTGACTGTTTCTAATTCCCTGATGTTTCCAGGTTTTCCATATTTTCCAGGTTGCTAGGCACCCTGCAATTTCGCTTTAAAACATGGAAAGCTGTAACTCCATTAGGAAGACAGATAATTTTTTACATATTGTTAATCTCATTATTATTAATAGTACTGAACTTACCCTGCAGGTGCCACTTGGTGAGTAGCAGGAAGATAGGCCGGCTGAGTGGTGGTCACATAAACCGGTCGACGGTAGAGCTCTGTCTGGTGATATAGAGGTTGTCCCGCAGCAGCCAGGGGATGCTGGGGTGACAACCGTGGAGCACCAGCCAGCGGTTGCGGAGAAAGATGAGCATTGCTGTGTCTACAATTACATTTAAAAAATAAAGCATGCAATTAATTTGTTAATTTCAACTAAATACTATACTAAATATTACATAATTCTCAATACCAGGTGACAACGACATAGCTAGTACCCCTACTTTGCCCTTTGTTTACAAGACATCAAGATTAAATTCGATACAGTTAATATATACGTAAAATACCACATTTTGCAATTTTTCACGATTTTTTCAGACTTTCGGATTAGCCGAAAGTGACACCAATTCTTGATTTTTAAATGTTATTTGATTTTCAAAATCCTGAGACAAAGAAATAACATCAAACTCTATCTACTTGTAACAAATAAGATCCTTACACAACAATGTGAATTAGTATTGCTGTTTCGCTGTTCCTTGCTCCCTCAGTAAAGTACGTTTTAATTATTCAATCTACTTCACCGACTACTATTTAGTCTAAATGACACATTTACCATCATGCAATAAATTTAATTTCTATATGTCACGTATTTCTAACAATAAGAGTTATTATCAAACTTAATTCCTTATTCCTCCCATTAATATATTATTGTAAAAATGTAAGTAAGTCATAGGTAAATTTGATATCAAATTTATTAGACATTATTTTGGTCCGATATTACACATTTGGGCAACATAAACAAGGTCAGTGTCAGGAAGTCAATATTGCATGTATTTATGCTTATGTTATACAAATATTCTAAAAAGAAAGAATCACACCCGAGCTATCACTACTAAGGAAATTGTAAATTTATCTAATGATAAATCCGAACGAAACCCTAATCAACCAATTGATAAGTCGATAACTGAAAGTGTCTATGGGAAAGCCCAACCAAATAATCTCTTAACTACAGCACCAGAAAGAAGCTAGATTTGGATTAGTGGTACAAAAGAAAATATAACCCTTGATAATGTTAAGGTTGTCGCATCCAAGAGAGAGAGAGATCCGATAGGGAAATATTTACTGTTTTTGACCATAACTTCTTATTTTAAAATACATATTGCAAACAAACTATAAGACTACCTAAGTGGAACTATAACAAGAGTAGTGTTATAAGTTTTCAGTCAATGATTTCAAACATATGCGAAATAGTTAGATTTAAATTTAGGAAATACGAATATTGACAATTTTTAAAATTAAATCTAACTAGTTTGCAAACAACTGAATTTATTGAGTGAAAATTCATATCACTACACTTGTCATTGTACTACTTATGTAGTTTTATGCTTTTTTTTACCAATATATGAATTAAAAAAAGTTATGGCCAAAAATAATAAATATTTCGTTATCGGATCTCTCTGCCTTGTATATGCATGCCGACCTTAAGGAAAATAATATACAGATTGTTTTTCTAGACAAAGAAGTATACTGCTATAATTTAAAATCCAAATATCGCTAGAAATACTACAAGATTGGAAGGAGTGAACTTAGTGGAGAAGAACTAATGGGCCCAAATAAGTAGGGCACATAAAGTTATTGTTATGTGCTGCCCTCTAACAGAGAGGAGAGTTGTAATTACTCCCTGGCCAGAAGGGTGGCGCCATCTGTGGGCCAACTGGCGAACCACCATTTAGTAGTGCCTAAGAAAATTCTAGAGAATTCCAGTATATTTGTGGAAAGTTCTACAATGATATTCTGGACATTCCAAGTGGGTATATAAAGAGGTGAAGCCAGCAGATAGGAACAGTACAGTACAGTTTAGTGAAGGATAAACAGTTCAGTTTAGTATCCAGTACAGTTCTGGGTAATCTGTGGTTCTGGTTACAGAAACAGTTTGTAGAAGAAGAGTTCAGTTGAGTGAAGTATGCAGTTTAGTGAAGTAAACAGACAAGAGAGTTTTTAGGTTAGACAAGAGTTGACAAGTTTAAGAAGAAAAGTAAAGTGCTTAGTGTTTTAAAAGTAGTGAAATTATATTAGATTAAGTTATTATTAGTTGTGTGATTTTTAAGTATTTGCTAGTGTAATTTTAGTGATTAAATAAATCAGTGGTTTGTGAAAATTCTTGTTGCAAGTTATTTGGAATCCACAAAGTGTTTACTGCAAATTGTAAGCACGGAACAATTGGTGTCGGAAGCGGAATTGCAACAGAATTTCTGAAGAATTTGACGAAGTTCCATAGTGTTCTATTTGGAAACCACTGGAGATAGTGAAGTGAGTTGAACTGGGAAGTAATAAACATTAGACAAGACTAATTTGTGTTAGTGTGACTTGTACCTGGCATAGACTGTAAATAAGGCTTGTTAGTGTTGTTTGTTAGTTTTTGAATGGAAACAAGAAGCATGGCTGCTGAAAAACAAATGCAAGACATGTTCGCCGCATTTAGAAAAATGATGCTAGAGGAAAAAGAGGAACAAGAGAAACGACGCCAAGAAGAAAAGGAAGAGCAAGAGAAACGACGCCAAGAAGAGAAAGAAGAACAAGAGAGACGTCAAGAAGAAAAAGAAAGACGACGTCAGAGAGAGAAAGAAGAACAGGAGAGACGTGAAGAAGAAAAAGAAAGAAGGCGTCAAGAAGAAAGGGAAGAACAAGAAAGAAAACGACAAGAAGAAAGGGAAGAACAAGAAAGAAAACGACAAGAAGAAAAGGAAGAATTGAGAAAAATTATACAGGTGCAACAAGATGCTATCTTGTCAGCCACTAATGAGGTCAAGGAAAAAGTAGATAAAGTTGAAAAAAAAGTGGCTGGCGTTGAAGGAAAAGTGACCGCAGTCGAAGAAGAAGTAGGTGATGTCAAAGGAAAAGTAAATAAGGTCGAAGGGGAAGTTAGTGGAGTTAAAGGGAAAGTTACTGATATGGAAGAAAAATTTCGTGCAGTTGAAGGAGAGGTAGAACGACTTAAGCGACTGTTAAGAGAACAAGGGGGCCAGCTGGTATTATCATCGTCAGGTCCTCGATTACAACCGCCTTCCTTTGATGGTCAAACTTCTTGGTCAACCTATAAAAGACAATTTGAGGCAGCGGCATACGCAAACAATTGGAGTAATGAAGACAAAGCTATGGCATTGGTGCTAGCATTAAGAGGTCAAGCCTCAGAGTTGCTTCAGACTATCCCAGTAACGCAGCAACGGGATTTTAAAGTTTTGGAGGCTGCACTAGATCTAAGATATGGCGACCAACACCTCGCCCAGGTATACCGGACTCAGCTCAAAACACGCACACAAAAGACTGGGGAAAGTTTACAAGATTTTGAAGCAGCTGTTGAGCGACTGACATACCTGGCTTACCCGGATGCACCCAAAGAATTCCAGGAACAATTAATAGTTGGTACTTTCATCGATGGCATAAGAGATGAGGAGATCAGGCGAGTCCTTAGATTAACTCGAGCTAAGACTGGTAGAGAAGCCTTGATCCATGCCCTCGAAGTTGAGGCCGCTTATGAAGAGACTCTACATCCAAGAGTACGAGCCATGAAAGTAGAAGAAGAGAACCATTTAGAAAAGTCAAATATGGAATCTTTGATGGCTGACCTGCACAAAATGATAAGCCAGTTGATGAACAAACCAGATGCTCCAAGGAAGCAGGAAAGAGAACAGAGCGATGGACAGCCAAGGAAGGTGATTCGGTGTTATCAGTGCAGCAAACCAGGACATATGATGCGGCAGTGTCGAGAACGGAATCCTGGGGAAGTAAACACTGCAAAGAAAGAGGAAGTTCGCTCTGATAAGATGAGATTGATTGTTATGTTAACAGACATACAGAAAATGGTCGCACAATTACTAAACGAATTAAGTTCGCGACCGGAGCTGAAACAGGAACCGCAACCGCCGAAACAGGAGCCGAAGCAGCAGCGAAGTGCTGGAGGTCCGACAAAAGTAATCCGCTGTTATAATTGCGGCAAATTGGGGCATGTCAAGAGGTACTGTCGCCAGAGGAGCCCTAAGGAAGTGAATGCCGAGAATGTAAAAACGCAGCAGGATATAGCAGAAGTGAAGGCAGTTAAGATGGAGGTTCCGAAGGATTGGACAAAGGAAGTTCTAAGAGAGGAACAACTGAATGACGATGAAATTGGACCAATGTTGAAGGCGAAAGAAAAAGGAATCCGCCCGGAATGGAAAGACGTTTCCAGTAAAAGTGTTGGACTGAAGGCTTTATGGGCGCAATGGGATTCACTTAGGGTTATAGATGGCCTATTACGGAGAGCATGGGAGAGCCCGGATGGGAAAGAAGTTACCATGCGGTTGCTGATACCCAGGTGCCGAGTACCAAAAGTACTTCGGGAAGTGCACGAGGGAATATCCAGAGAGCACTTTAGCAGAAATAAGACTTTGGCTAGAGTACGGGAGCGATTTTACTGGGTAAATAGCTGTCAGGATGTAGAGGCTTGGTGTCGCAGTTGCAAGGTTTGTGCAAATGTGGCTGCCAAGAGGTCACCTACAGGGAGTGGTGATCGAATGAAGGCTAGATATGACCGCAATGCCAGTTCAGCAGGATTCAAGGTGGGGGACTCGGTTTGGCTGTATAACCCACAGCGGAGTGAAGAAGGATTCTCGAAGCCTCGCTCACCTTGGGAAGGACCGTATTCTGTCATCACTCGGATCAACGACGTTGTTTATAGGATTCAACGTAGAAAGAAGTCCAAGATGAAGATCGTGCACCTGGACAGGTTGGCAAAGTATACTGGGGTATCTGAAATGCCTGACCGGGACGTTCAGGCTTAAGGAGGGGGCAGTGTTATGTGCTGCCCTCTAACAGAGAGGAGAGTTGTAATTACTCCCTGGCCAGAAGGGTGGCGCCATCTGTGGGCCAACTGGCGAACCACCATTTAGTAGTGCCTAAGAAAATTCTAGAGAATTCCAGTATATTTGTGGAAAGTTCTACAATGATATTCTGGACATTCCAAGTGGGTATATAAAGAGGTGAAGCCAGCAGATAGGAACAGTACAGTACAGTTTAGTGAAGGATAAACAGTTCAGTTTAGTATCCAGTACAGTTCTGGGTAATCTGTGGTTCTGGTTACAGAAACAGTTTGTAGAAGAAGAGTTCAGTTGAGTGAAGTATGCAGTTTAGTGAAGTAAACAGACAAGAGAGTTTTTAGGTTAGACAAGAGTTGACAAGTTTAAGAAGAAAAGTAAAGTGCTTAGTGTTTTAAAAGTAGTGAAATTATATTAGATTAAGTTATTATTAGTTGTGTGATTTTTAAGTATTTGCTAGTGTAATTTTAGTGATTAAATAAATCAGTGGTTTGTGAAAATTCTTGTTGCAAGTTATTTGGAATCCACAAAGTGTTTACTGCAAATTGTAAGGACGTAACATTATCTTAAGATGTTTGCCATGTAAATGTGCAATGTCTAAGAATATTGGGCTACGTGTTATTAAATGATCATCATTTTATGGAGCTGAACACAAACAAAAAACGCAATATAACATAAATCTAAGTAATGCTAAAAAATTAGATTTTTCCAAATACATAAATAAATCCGAAAATACCCAAAAGCAGGTTAGATCTCTAGATAACGCGCAACTAAAATACAAAAAAGGATTAACTATTATAAAACTAGATAATACAGGGTGTTATTTAAGTAGGTGGCCAAACTTCAAGGGGTAATTCCTTAAGTGATTCTAAGATGAAAAGTTTATATAAACATAGGTCCGGTAATGTTTCGTTTTCAAGATACAGGGTGTCAAACTTTCTTTAAAAAATCTTTTTTTTCCTAAAAATGTTAATAGTCCTTTAACCGATTTTGTTGAAATTAGGCAGTGTTATTTATGGTAGAGAGGGACTAATTTTGCCCTAAGTAGATTAAAATTACTAAGTCCAGTGGCGTCCAGGGGGGCACCTTAACCTATTTCTGACAAACAAAATGTGCGCTACTGATTTTATTAAAACTGTTATAATTTTTATCACATTAAGCAACTGAAAATAAAACTTTTTTGTCTCTTGAATTTTTTTCGTATCTTGCTTCGTTTTCGAGAAAAAAAATTAAAATCACCTTATTACATGTCCCTGGGACAACATAATAAGGAACTAAAACTACCAACTATCAGAAAGTGGGGTGTACGTGTTATTTGTTTCCACATCAATAGTTTATTCTAGTCTTAGAAATTGTTATAAAAATTAATGCTAGCTAAAAAAGTTTTTTGTTTTATTAATTACTTATTTTTTTGTTGTCCGTGGACATGCAATGAACTGATTTTTATTTCTGATTAAGCAATTAAAATTACACCAGTCATCTTTTGAATTTTTTCGCTTAGATAAAACAAATAAACATAAAATGCATAACTTTATTTATTACTACAATATTTGAAAGTAACAAAAAAGTAAGATTGCCGTGGAAGGAAAATCAATTGATCAAACAAATTTGACTTTGACATAACTGACATAAATTTAAACAGTGCATATGTAATTATTTGAAGCGTTTTTAAGAGTTTTAAGCTATACAATTTGTTACTGATATTAGAAAATGGATCAATTTAGAAACGCGGAAATGGCCGATATGCATTTTATTTATGGAATGGCCCAAGGCAATTCCAGAGCGGCTAGACGGATTTATCAAGAGAGACATCCTTATCGCCTTGTACCAAATAGACAAACATTTGTAAGAATACATCAAAAGCTGTGTGAATCAGGCACTTTTCAAAGGTCGGCTGCTATTGGGAGATCTACAACGGTGAGAACAGTGGAGGTAGAGGAAGCAGTATTACATGAAGTTGAGCGTAGCCCCGACACAAGTATACGCAGAATTGCACAACAATTAGGCATTTCTCACTTTACTGTATGGCAGATTTTAAGGGAGAATCAACTGTATCCTTACCATGTACAGCATATTCAAGCGTTATTACCTGCCGATTTTCCCCAGCGAGTTGTTTATTGTACTTGACTTTCGCAACAACAGGTAGCATCTCCGACATTTCTATCTCCTATTTTGTTTACGATGAAGCGTCCTGGGATGACGAAAATTCCCATGCGGCTATAGAAAACAATTATCAACAACAGTTTTCCGTGAATGTTAGGGTTGGTATTGTAGGTGATTATCTCATTGGACCTCATTTTTTACCCCCGAGATTAAATGATCAAGAGTATCGTCATTTCTTGGAATTTGTGCTACCCGAACTATTAGAAAATGTCCCCACTGGTAGAAAGAGGAACAATGTGGTTCATGCACGATGGGGCCCCACCTCACTTTAGCATAGTAGCACGTCAATTTCTGAATGAAACTTATGGAGAAAACTGGATCGCTCGCGCGAGCCCACAGTCATTGCAACCTAGGTCGCCGGATTTAAATCCGTTAGATTTTTTCCTTTGGGGGCATTTAAAAACCCTCATTTATAGAACTCTAATCAACACTAGAGAAGAATTAATCCAATGGATACGGGATTCCTGTAATCAGATAAGATATACGCCGGGAATATTTCAACGTGTCCGGCAATCAATGTTAAGACAAGCTAATGCTTGCATTCAAGTCGAAGGAGTACATTTTCAGCAACTATTGTAAGTTTTGTGTTACTTGTGTGTTAAAATTTTTTTTAGCTAGCATTAATTTTTATAATAATTTCTAAGACTAGAATAGACTATTGATATGGAAATAAATAACAGGTACACCCCACTTTCTGTTAGTTGGTAGTTTTAGTTCCTTATTATGTTGTCCCAGGGACATGTAATAAAGTGATTTTAATTTTTTTCTCAAAAACGAAGCAAGATACGATAAAAATTCAAGACAAAAAAAAGTTTTATTTTTAGTTGCTTAGATAAAAATTATAACAGTTTTAATAAAACCAGTGCCCCATATCTTTTTGTCAAAAATAGGTTAAGGTGCCCCCCTGGACTTAGTAATTTTAATCTACTTAGGACAAAATTAGTCCCTTTCTACCATAAATAACATTGTCAAATTTCAACAAAATCGGCTAAAGGATTATTAACATTTTTAGGAAAAAATAGATTTTTTAAATAAAGTTTGACACCCTGTATCTTGAAAACGAAGCATTACCGGACCTATGTTTATATAAACTGTTCGACTTAGAATCGCTTTGAAGTTTGGCCACGTACTTAAATAACACCCTGTATAGGTACCTACCACAAATCGAAAAGAAATATCCAAAGACTTTGGAGATTATTTTTCCAGGGTCACTAGCGATAAAATGTTACATTTTCAAATAACATTTCAACTCTAGTTGGATATTCTTTATACTTAGAATTGGTAATGACCGAATAATTTTTAGAAATCATCAAAAACTTGAAAAAACAGCTTCGGTAGGTCTAGATTGTATAACTTGCAAAGCATTAAAATATACATCTGAGTATATTGCTGAACCTCCAACTTATATTCTGGATGAGTGCTTTCAACAGGGATATTTCTCTCGATCTTAGAAATCTCTGCTATAATATCAAAATTTAAGAAAGTAGATTATCATGAATGAAACAACTATCGCTTTATTTCTATTTTGAGTGTAATATTTAAAGTAATTGAAAGGCTACTTTTAAACAATAATTATAAACATTCAACTTGGCTTTTAAAGAAAAATAGATCTGTAGAAATGGCTACAACTCAACTGCTACAATTTGTGTATGAGGGGATGGATAACGATGATCACGTGATTATTTGACCTGAGTCGAGCTTCTGACACCCTTAATGTGGAGTTTGCAGTACACAAGTTAAGCATTCTGGGTATAAGAAGGTGCCACACTAGTTCTCATCTATTCTCTTGTAATAAATCGAAAACATATCCTAAAGGTTGCCAATGTAGAATCTAATCAATAGGAAGTTGAGCATGGAGTTCCAGAGGATTTGGTGTTGGGCCCACCATTATTGTCATTGTTCGTCAACGATTTACCAGACTAAGAGAATGAATGATTGTGATGTTCGCGGATGACACATCTATAAAGAATGGTGGTTAAAAAATATTCTTATACTAAATGTTAATAAAACAGTATGCATGTATTTCTCTAAACCCAAGTCTCCAACAGACGACTTAGTTACAAGTTATACTGACTGACAATTTCTCAGTCTCGATCAAGTTTGTTGGCACAATTATTGATAATGGTCTATGTTGGGATGACACATCGAATTAGCTTGCAATGAATTAAAGCCTATTTTGCAATAAGACAATTAAAAGTTTATTTGATACTAAATCATTATTAAATAAACAGATTCGGCGAAAGCAGTTCTAGAGATCCTGAAGTAAACGAATGCAAAAAAGAGAACAAAAAAATTAGGAACAGAAAGTTGGATATACTACTCCCAGTATGCTTGCATATTTCATGAAACGTTATTTTTATCACCTTGTCATGTATCAAAGTAGGTCATCGGTAGTGTAGCGGCAAATGGTATAGTAGAATGTGGTCACGATGAGACGGGAGGTCCAAACTTTCATTCGTGGCCCATGAATATAACAATCATCTGTCTCGCTTTCATGTAAGCGATGTTTATTATTATTATTATGGTGTTAAGTTACGCGGCAAAGCCAATAATACCTTTTGTAAAGGTTTTTAAATGTGTTCATTGACACTGCACAACAATTATTCGATAGAGAATTTCAGTCCCTATTTGCCCTATTAGAGACAAAGTGCTGGCGGCACAGTTTACAGAATTTGCTCCTAACTAGTTTATAATTGTGACCTCTTTAGCCTCCTTCTGTCCATATTTAGAGACAAAATGTTCAAATGAACTGAATAATGACCATGTAATATTTTGTAGGTTTCTATTAAAGCACCACGAAGACCCCTGCGTTTCTTTTTTGGGGGGGGGGGGGGAGCATTAAGGTCGGAGCCATTCAGCCAGCCACGTATATATTTAAATTATTGCAAGCGCATAAATACAAGGACACATAAAAAGAAAAACCTACTCCAACCTACCCACACACCAGAAAAAAAACATGATGTCTGTTAAGGTTGTCAAGAGCAGTTTTGTGAGGCGTTGTTCATAAGTCACAAATTGCTGGAAAAAGTTTAGTACCATCTTTGGGTTTGTTCAAATGCATATTCAAGTATGGGCCTATTTTTCCTATATGAGGTGCCCATTATAGGTCTTTACTTATAGTGACGCCAAGGTCTTCTTGTAGTTCCACGTTTTTTGTTATGTTGAAAAACTGCTGACAAGGATTATTAGTGACAACGTGAATGATCAGGACTAATTGAGTGCAAGTAACCAAAGAATGCATCATTCTTCTAATCTCAGTATAAGATAGGTTCCAACACGGAACCTTGAGGAACTCCACTTGTCATTCCGTAGCTGTTCAACGTTTCTCCCTCTATTCTCACTCTACCATTCTTGCCAGATAAAAAATCCTCAATCCAACTTAACAAGTTTCCTATAATGCCATAAAGCACCAGGTTGTAAATTAGTCTGTTATGAGGTACCCGGTCAAAAGCCTTCTTGAAGTCAAGGTAAATTATGTCAATAGATTCATTTCTATCCACTGATGATGTCCAAGAGTTAACACACTCCAGCAGATTGGATCTACCTGGAAATCACTTCTTTTTCAACAAAGAATGTCATAAGTTCCTGGGTTAGTATTTTCCCCATTACCTTGCAAGGTATGGAGGTTAATCTTACTTGCTTGTAGTTACCAGGGTCTTTACTGCCTCTTTTATATACTGGAATGACAATGGACATTTTCCATTGATTTGGAATTTTTCCCTCCTTTAATAAGTTTCATAAGACTCGTTAAGTGGTCCACTGCTGATGGGATGTTTGCAAGAAATCCGATACCATCCGGTCCTGGACTACAGTCCAATTTCATTCCCTTGAGTGCACTTATCATCTTATTTTCTGTTATGTCTACAGTACTAAGAGTATTTGCTACTTCTGATCTGTGATGAATATCTGGTAAAGCGGTAATGGGTTCCACTCCACAAGGTACTGTTGGTCGGAGCACTTATTGCTTTCGTTTTCCACCAACTCATGTTCATATTTTCATTTGCAATTCTTATTAGGGTTGAGACTTTATATGCATTATAGTCCTCCTGCGAATTCGATGACCGATACTAATGCCAATATTTCCTTTTTTGTTAATCGGATTCCTTAGCTCGGGCGTGATTCATGGTTTCGATTTGGACTTTTTAGCGGGGATAAATTGATCCTCACAATGTTTAACTCCTCCAAGAAATGCGATCCAGCTATCATTTATATTTGTCAATGGCAGAAGACATATTTTGGGAGTGCTGCTCATTTTTTTTTTTTTTGAAAGTACCTTATTCAAGTTTGCATAGAACTTGGGAAGTTGCAACAATGACTAGATGATCACTCAACCAATTGGAGGAGGGAGGAACTCTATGGTGGAAACAAGACCTTTGTCTGAGGTAAACAGCAAGTCCAATATAGAGGGTCTGTTGTTGTGCCTGAAACGTGTGGACAAGACTGTTTGTTAGGAATGCATTCATAAACGAATCTGCTGCTGAGTTGTTGTCTGAAGACGTAAGGTTGCTACAATCCAGAGTAGGGTACTTGAAGTCTCCAAAAATAATTAAGTTTGCTAGGTTTAAGCCCGCTACTGTAAGTAATAATAATAAATGTCTTTAAACAATCCAACAATGGTCCATCATCTGTTTTAGACAAATTTGGAGGTCTGTAGATACAAGCAGTACTGAAAACTAAATCTTTGAGGCTAAATTCTATCCAAATTGATTCAACTGGAGTTGTATATATCTCCTTCATTTTTGTGTGTATAACGTCCCTACTAAGAGTTTGTTTTACATATATGCAGACTCCTCCGCGTCTGCCCGTTTGTCAGTCACATTTGGGTATATGATAGTTCTATCTATCATGGCTGTGGCTGTTTTAGCCATTCGCACAGCACCAATGTTTCGAAATTTGGATCCTACAGGTTCGGTAAGTAATGATCTTTTTTTAAACTTAACTTTAAATTAAACTAAACTTGATCAATATGTTCCTAATTAAACTGTAATGATAGTTATTAACTATCTTTCATATACACAAAGTATATATATTTTTTATTATTATTATTATTATTATTTTTTTCATATATGATAGTTAGTCATGTTTACAACGCTATCTGGTATATTTTGCAAGAGCTACATTTCCACAATTAACATCACAATGGGACCTACGTCTGTGACTATGGTCAGAAATTCTTGAAGTTTATTTATTAATGAGTGTAGAGAAGTCTTAATACCAAGGCCATTCTGCTTGATGATTGGTTGATAATCTTCTGGTTCTGTCGTCCTTGGTCGTGAAGTTAATATAGTGTCTGTGTTTTTCTAACCTTTGGAGGTAAGCAGGGTATTTGCGGTCTCGGGCTGAGTGACTTCTATCAATCAATCGCAGTTTTTTACAGTTTGGACAGTCTAACTCATTGCTTTGGCATTTTCCCGCTTCATCATTCCCACATTTGTGGCAGCAGCTCTTACTATTGCAATATTTGACGACCCACCCAAAATTGCAGCAGTTGAAACATAGTGCTAAGCTTGTGTACTCTTGTATGTAAGCTTTTGTAAGGTGAAAACTCATTCTGACGTTATTTATAATCCATTTAAATATTTCCAGTTTAGTTTGCAATATCCAATTTTAGTTCCGTTTCTTTATGCAGTCTTGTTAAATATTTTATAGATTGTTTTAGTTTTTCCTCAAAAGTGTTAATGATTTCAGAATTCTGTGCTAATAACTTCAATAATATCATCCGGTAGACCTTTTAGATGCCGCTAGGTACACGGGAACTGAGTACAAGATTTCTTTTAGTTGAAAATCAGCCCTATCGGTTAATGCTTCTTTCAGTTTTCTCTATTAGTTCTCATTTTGGCATTTTATGACTACTCCTCCACTCTCTAAGCTTCTTATGCTTTGGATTATATGAATTTTTTGCTTTATTTCACTCAGAATCTTTTTTGAGTCAGCCTGATCCTTTTCCGAGGAGTTTTCCATTCTTTTGCTTTGGCTTGACTATTCCCATTTGATTTCTTTTGTAATAGCAGCAATATCACTATAAGTTTTTTGTTTCCGTCTTTCTTGTGGTTGTTGATTAATTGTTAATGTATCTGGTGAGTGTTTGATTCTATCTAATCCAGTATTTAACTTATTACTTGAAAGTTGTTAGAATGAATTATCTCTCTCTATTTAATAAATAATAAACGGGGACGGTAGCTCAGTGTGCTAAAGCGACTGGCTAGCAAACTGAGTTGCCTAGCGAAGCGATTTCGATTCCCGCAAGGCGAAACAATTTTTCATTAGAAAAAATTGCCCCAAGAGTGGTTCGGAGTCCACATTAAACTGTACGGCTTTGACTCTCTTCATCTAGCACAAAATCCTTGAGATCTTCCAGGGGGTTACTTCGGTAACTTGAGAGGCGGTTAAGAAAACATTTGACCAAGATTGTAAGCCATTATAGTCACCATCTTACTGGTGTTAAAAGATGCAAGCCTTATCTTTTTTAAATCATCTTTAGTAATTGAGTCTGCCTCATTTATAGTGGTTTCCTGAATTTCTTCTAATGACTGGAAAATGCTGTTCAACAGTACCTCAGTCCCTGACTGCATGTGGTTTTCTGTATTCCTAGATTGACTTGATTGTTCCTGTATCTCTCCCATCAAGTGGGTGCTGTTAACTGCAATTTGTATGTTATCCTGATCTCTAGCTTCAACACTGATTTGTTTTCTAATTTTTTGACATGGGTAGAATCTGAACTTGATCTTGGTTTTTTTGGGGATTCGTGTTAATGGAAGTACACTCCATCGTGATTGATCCCTGGTTGCCATTTGTATTAGTTTGCTTTGTAGGAGTTGGAGAAATAGATTTCTTGGGTTTAAAAATTTCATCAGGACTTGTCCACCCAACCTTAGTATATCGCTCTCTGTACACTACATTGATGCTTTTTGTTTCCTAATATTGTTTCATCTCTTTTTGAATCACCGTGAAGCATCAGCTCTCTGCTGTTTATGTCCCGTTTTTGTTTATTTTGTATGTTTTTGTGCCCTCTAATCCCATGATAATTTTATTTATTGCTTGTTTTGATAGGTTAATGGCTCCCAGAGAACTTGATTTTGCCTCCTTATTACCTAAATTTTTTTTTACATATTTGTTTTCTTTCTTGTGCTCATTTACTTCAGGCTGTATAAAACTACTTTTGCTGAATCCATATACTATACCCTAGTCTACCCAAACTTATTTAAGTGTTTGGGGAGCGGCTGCACATATGAATCGTGTGTTTGTTTTGCAAAAGAGAATAACTAGACTTATGCTTAATATCAAACCAAGAGAATCTTGTAAAATGCAGCATAATCCACCTTCTTAACCAAAGAAAAATCTATAATATTATAACTTAATTAACTGTCTGTTGGAGAATATGGGTCCACATTGTTTAAGTTAGTAGTATCGGGTCGGCATGTCTGCTGTTCCAATTTTACGAAATAATTACAAATTTTTTAAAATTGTCTAGCACAGAGCACTTATTTGTTACAAATATTAATAAAATGCACTTAAATTGTATGAACAACTGTAAATACGCCAGAAACTTTGTTCCTAATCAACAAACACTAATATAAACAAATGATTTGTTTATACCCCAGCAGCCATTTTCTATAGAGTTAGGTTAGGGTCTTGGGCAGGCCTATTTGGTAAAATAAAGTGTTTATGGAGGCAAGGGCATAAATAAATTTGGGGGGGGGGGGTTGAATATGAAAAATTTTAAAAAAATGTTTCTTTCATGTTTTTAATGTCACAGAAATACTATATCATATCATTCTCATCGAATAAAATACTTTTTATGTTCTAACCCTTTTACCCCCCCCACCCCAATCTACTACGCCCTTGAATGGGGGCTATTAATGAAAAAGATGTTCATCTGTGGGTGACACCGTTTTTCTTCTCTAGGTGGCAATATAATAATTTGGGACGTAACACCTGGTAAATTTGATGTAGAATGTTATTGAATATTGGTCAAATCTGCGCAACAGACGGTTCTAGACAGAACCAAAAAAACAATGTTTTGTTGTTACAGTGAAAAATTGTCCCATCCTTTCCAAACTTCTCAACAGAGGGGCAGGTGAAGCTCCAAGTAAGGTCCTATAAAAAGTTTGCACTGGATCAAAAAATTGTTTAAATGAAAATTGAGGTTTCTTGTAAATATCTCATCGATGCATCAGAGAGGGCACAAAAACAGGATGCCGTTAAATCAAAAACTGTTCAGGATGGAAAGTTGTTACGAAAAAAGTTTTTGTCGAATAAAAACATTTTTCAAACAAAATTTGGAGTGGAAAATTGTATTTAAAAAAAACCTGGAAATTGCCCATCGGCGCATCACGAATGGTTCCAGAACGTGCCCAAACTGATTTTTCGTCAAATCAAAAAACTTTTCAGGATAAAAATATTTTTTCCAAAATTCTTGGCAGAGTGCCAGGGGCCGCTCCAGGAGACCTCAAAAAACTAATCTTCGTTGATACAAAAGATTGTCGAGTGTGGTAATTTTATGTTGAAAATGCTTTCTATCTGGTCTGAACATCAGGCGTGGCTTTGGGTAGAGCCTAAGAATATAATGCTTAAAATTGTTCAAAATGGTAGATTCAAAATTCACGTCAGGGCATCAGAGGGTTTCAGAAAAAGCTGAAAATAATTTGTCAAAAATGATTCGAATAAAAACTGTTTATATTAGGAAATTGCCGAAAATATAATCAGTTTTAGAAAGGTAAAAATATATTCAAGATACGAGACAATGAGAAAGTATTGTCGAGGTGCAACTACCTGAAATCGATTTTTGATATTTGAGTGAATTAACATCAGCAACTCTTAACAACTACCAAAAAAAAATCAAAACAATATACAATTACAAAAAAACTGTACCTGTAACTAGGATGTATAGCCTGAGTTGGTCCCCAGCTTTTTCCAGGCGCCAGGAGATGTTGTTCTCTAGCCACGGTGAGGCTGTCCCTAGTAGTATGAGCTGCTGGGGGCTGAATATATTCATTGTGTGGAGGGGCTGGAACAGCGTACTCCTGCAAACTCACCACAGGAACCGCTGAGTGCCTTCTCGAATGACTCGACGTATTGTGTGCTGCTGGTGGTGCCCAGGAAACTCGCTTATCACTCGTGGAATAAACCTGCTGGTCGTGACCAGCGTTGACATACTGATAGGCCTGTAGGACGATTAAAGCGATGTTAAATATTTTTAAAACTAGAAACATTTAAAAAGCGTGACGTGAAATACACTTTACCTGTATGGGTTCCTTGCAAGCCGAACTGCAATGTTGGAGGTAATTATAGTCAGTCGGTTCTTGTTTGGTTGGTACATTAAGCATACATTCAGACTGTGCCTTCGCCAAAAGCCGTTTCTTTTGAGATATGGAGGCATAGTTGGGGTTCTGGCAAGGTTCATTTTTGATAACTTGATTGTAGATATTATTAGGATTCTGCAATACATTATTGTTTAAATTAATCGCAGAAGTATACAAATTTCACAAAATTATATACTAAGTATAGTTATGAATGGAGGTAATTGAAAAGTCAGAAACGTTGGACTTTTTCAAGAAACAGTAAAAAATGCAATATTAGAAAGTGACATAAGTTCAAAAATCTATAATAAAAGTAAGAATACTATAGACAATGAAACAGGTAGAACAAAAAATTGGCTGGACTGTGGTTCAATATTAGACCAATGTAGATACATTGAAATTGTAAAAAAAATATCGGAAGTATAAGGGCAATTGTATTTACGTTTATTACTATCTTTTTATATTTTCTAGTCTTGTAGTTATTTTTTATTTATTTTTTGTAAATTGTAAATTAACTTTTACTAAATAAACAAGATATTATTACTGGATGGGTAATATAAACCCTGGCTCACTGATAAATAACCTTAGAATTATTAGGAAATTGAAAGCAAACTCATGGTTAAGATACAAAAAAATTGAAATCTCCCGAACATAGACTATTATTGTCAGCTAAGAAATTTATATGATTCCCTAAAATTTGAAAAACGAGCTTAAAATATTGACATTTACAGGAAAAACAATAAACAGCTACGGAAGTCACGGGACACCGTTAACTATAAAGGTAGAACTACATCCTTTAATGATCTTAACCTCGATGCCAATGTTGAAAATAACTTTTTTTTTTTTATTCTGTCCCTAAAGTTGCTGGTGATCCTGAACTTGTTCGGAGTATTAAATCATGTAGATTCAAGGAAAGTTCTTACTTTGAAATTAACTCTGTAAGCTCTGGCATCTTGGAAAACTTAATATTAAAACAGAAGCCTTGTACGACTGGCTCTGATGGAATCTCGGGTAAAATGTTACAATTATCTCTTGAGTGGGTTCGAGGTCTGTTAACTCATATTAACTATTCCTTTGAAATTGGAAGTGTTCCTGATCAATGGAAAAAAGTCTGGTGAAACCAGTACCAAAATGCAAAAGTCCCAAAACTCTGTGTGATTTGCATTCTATAAGTCTGTTGCCTGCTTCTATAAAAATTGCAGAAGGTGCTCTGCATTCTCAGCTAACAGACTACTTAACTAACAATGATATCTATCATCCCTGATATGCAGTCAGGTTTCAGAATGGGTTATGGAACATTATCTTCTGTAGTGGATGACATTATCCGTGCCGCTGACAGCTCTATGATTACATGTTTAACTCTTTTGGATATGTCAAAAACCTTCGACAGTATATATCCACAGTGTTTATTAGCTTCCGAGAGAAGAGTAATAAGATCGTGTGTGCCACAGGGAACTATTCTGGGCCCTATGTTTTTTATCACCTTCACGGCTAATTTGCAGTTTGTTGAAAATTACTGTTGAATTCATATGTATGCTGATGATTTTCAGTTATACCTTCATTTTAATTCAAAAGATGCACCTGAAGCAACCAGAAAGATTAATGATCTTTCCTTAATAAATAAATGGACAAGGCAGAGCTTATTGGTACTCAATCCTAAAAAAGAGTAAATACATTACTTTTGGCACTAGTAGTAGCTTGCAGACAACGGCCAACTTTGAAGTATCAATTGATTCTGATGCAGTTCCTCATGTCACTTCCATAAGGAACTTGGGACTTGTCATGAATAATGACTTAAAATTTACCGATCACGTTAGTTATGTCTGTCAAAAATCTTACAGTTACTTAAAAAGTCTTTTTCCTTTCAGAAACCTACTAGATCAGAAAACTAAAATAATGTTAACAGAATAGTTAGTTCTGTCTCACCTTAATAATGCCGACATAGTATACGAACCTTGTTTTACTCAGGAAGATAAATATTGCCTTCAAAAAATGCAAAATCACACAATCAGATTCAAAACAGATATCCCAAGATTTCACCATATAACTCCCTGTCTAAAAGATCTACAAATACTCAAACTAGAGGATCGGCGTTTATTTCACACCGTCATATTTATTAAAAATATTATTTCTCACAAGTCCTCTAAATACCTATTTGCTAAAATAGAAAATAGAAGTGATATAAGAGACTTAAGACAAACTGATACATCTTTTTCAATTTCTCGCCATTCTAGCGCTGCATTCCGCAATTCATTTATTTTTTTAGCTCCGTACTGCTATAATAACCTACCAGTTGAACTTCCCTGTATTAATTCTGCTAAACTAAAACTTAAACTGAAGTTCCAACTCTATAAATAATGCACTATATTTTTTTGTATAATTGTAATAATCGTAATTTTGTTTCTTATTCTCCTGGCATTACGGTTAGGTTTAATATCAATTTCTGTATTTAATCCTTTTGTGCAAACGTATTGGATATATTGTACAATAAATATATTATTATTATTATTAATACTAACCTTAGATGGACACCTCTCGTCGTTATCGCTGTCCTGTAGGCTGACACAGCTGATTACGTTCTTTCTTTGGCCAGGAATGGGCTGCGTGTTGGTATGTGCAGTCTTCTTGCCAGGTACACTTTCGTCCTCGCTGTCCGATATTGTGATTACAGACACGGCAGGGGAAGGTGTATCGTTAATTGTTATAGTGTGCTGCTTGCCATGATGATGATGGTGGTGATGATGGTGCACCGTTTGTGTGTGGTGATCCTGCGAGGTTACCTGCAAACAAACATCGATAAGTACAATTCTAATAGAAGAGCATGTGTATGAAATATATTCGAAACTTTTGCGGAAGCAAGATACTTACTTGCTGATGTTGATGTACGTGTTGGTGCATGTGCTGCCAGTGACCGCCATTAATGTTAGGGCTGTGATTCCTTCTATTACTGCTGACAGCATAATTGATCTGCTCGGATGGGGGGGTACCTTCCTTGACGCGCTTTTTAACTGGACTGAGTTGTGTCTGCTCTTTTTTATCGTGCTGAGATCTATGATGCGTTGGGACCTGTGGAGGACGAAAAGTATTTTAGCAATTTTCAATGTAACTTAACTGGCTAATTTTAAAGACTTCGACATTTTTTTTAAAAAGAGTATCATTTGTATGTATGTCCGTAGATTACGTGGAAATGGCTGACCGGTTTGAATAACTACTTGGTCGCATTGCAAAAAAATATTGCAGTGTAAAAATGAACAAATTAACAAACTAAATTTATATCTAATCTAGAGGCTCAATTTTTTTTTTACAAAATATTTAACATTACGAAAACACACATTGAGTTGTAAATAACGTAGGATTCTTTAAAATTCTGTAAAGAAGAAGTTTACTTACCATTAAATGATGATGATTATGGTGCGAAGTTGACGGCTGGGCATGATGATTTTTGGAGCTCCTCTTGCTTGTGCCCCAAGAACTGCTAGTGTGTTCAACAATTGCAGGATTATATACCTCAGTGGTAACGTCTACTGGAAAAACTGGACGTTGCTCCTGTAAAATGGCGGAAGAATCTACGAGTAGTGGTCTACCCCATTCTGCTTCTGACAGAAGCGGCTGCTGTATGCCTGCATGCTGTGGTGGCAGCTGTTGCCAAGATGGTACGATGGCCATTTGCTGACGGTTTGTAGGCCATGAGGTTTGCACGGCATTCTGAAGATTACGTTTTGTCAGAATCTTGATACTTTAATAATCGCAATTATATCTTAAAGACCCTAATTTATAGAACTAGTTATAAAGAGTGATTCAGAACCAGGAAGTAAGAAAACAGGAGAACCGACTAGACGCTGCCGCTAAACGAAAAATGGGCTCTGTTTTAGTTGAGAGTTATTAATTCCCAAATCTGTCACCGCAGCACTCATGTCTTGACATTTGATTCAATTGTTGAAAAGCCGAGAAAAAATTAAGTTAACGAAATAAATTTCTATGAAAAATTTCAGCTGTTACAATTGAAATAGAATGTTGAAGGTATCTGAAGCAGTCAAAGTAAAAGCTGAAATTAAACTAATATTTTTGCTAGTTAATTACAGGATTATTTTCGCCAAACCTACTTTTGCACTTCCGGAATTCAATTTCTAAATGATCACGGAATTAACCATACTAACCATAACTCGAAAATAGACGTTATGCTTTCATTATTTACTAGAAAAGGTGCACTACTAGTACCTTAAATACCATTATTTAACGATATTTATACTGATAATAAAGTAAACAGTTCAATATGAACACTTTCCAGTTCATTAATGAAAATTAAGAAGCTTGAATTTCAAATTAAAGCATTCTTTCGTTTTATTTTTAACGTGTAGCGAAAGTGAAAGATGTACGCCTCTCGAAATGGGAGGACACCGCTTGTGATCAATACACAGGAAGGAGAACTATTAATTGACAACCGAATTCCTTCCTATTCAAAACTGAAGTTAGGGTATTCATAAATGCTACTTAGTTGCAAAAACTGCATGAAAGATAGATCACATTCTTGCTATTAGTTTTGTCATTATCAATTATCAAAGTCTTTATAGCAGATTGAAAACAGAAGAGAGAAATAAAAAAATCAACATCGATCCTGAGACTTATAAAATCCTAAATAGTCCACCATCCGTAAAACAGGGAAACAGTTACATGGGACCTTTATAGCATGATAGTTTAAGTCCTTGGCCATCTGTAATGACCAATTACAAAAATTTTTGGGAGGTCAAACTTTTTTTATTATGAAAAATGCAAAAAAATTGTCAAAATTAATTTTTCTTACTTTTTCACACGTCGTGATATCTCCGGAACCAATTGCGATAATTACATTTATATATATTTTTAATTGATAAAGGAAATGTGCACGAAGGTCACTGCTTTAATTTCGTTTTTATGGAAAATCTATTTTTTCTGTAAAACTAGGTAAAACTTGAACATTGCAGCACTTATTTCAGTATGCGAAAAACTTTTTTATTTTAAGGAATTTTGTCATATCATCTGTGTATGAAATAAAGCTTACACTTCAAGGTAGTTTTTTAAAAAACCTCAGTTCTTTATGACTTATAATTTTGTTATTTACTTATAAATTTTTCGATCCCAGTTGCGTCCACCGCGGCGCCACGCAAGTGTGTGGACTATTCAATACAAGTAATCTCTTATATTGCCAGTTGGAAACAAATTTCTCTTTGTGTAAAGTAAATGCGAATGAGTAATATTCGGTTTTATTGAGTTTTTACATATTATTTAGTGTTTAACAATGGAATGTTTATTTTGTGGACAAATTTTGAAGGAAAATAACAAATTACTGGCTCAAAATCCTAGATTGCAAGGATTAAAAACAATTATATGTGCCGCTGAAAAAGGCAAGACATTTGTGCCGAAAAGATTTTGCAACAAAAGTAAAACATTTTAAATGGAAAAGTCAAAGTGAAATTAGCCTACAGACAAACCTATATTAGTTTGCAAAAGCTTAAAAATGTTTCCTAATTCAGTGTAAGATGTAATAAAGAAAAATTCAATATTCGAACAATGTGCTTAATATGTAATAAATTAGGAAAGAAAGGCAAAAAGCCGTTAATATCTGTGCAGACAGGTAAGTAATTAATGTACATTTTTAGTTTATTAGGTTGTTGAAGCGTATTTTAGTTTATTATTTGAATAGGTCATTTTACGTAATATAGAACGATTTTTCTCTGGAACATTTATATCACTATTTCTTTGCCACCTTATTATCAGTCCAGTCGATATATTGTTGACAAGCGGCTGGTGCATTTTTATCCTACAGAATCCCTTTGACATGTGCAGAGCCGACGTTTTTATATATTTATAGTGATGAAATCTTTACTGAAAATACTGAATAATATTATTTGACATCACACATCACTATTTAAGCAAAAAAACTTTTTGCCTGATGATGTTTTTCTTTTTAATTAAAGCGCATCTTTTGAACTGAGATGGAACTTAACAAGTGCAAATCAACCAGCTTCTAAGCTGTTTCCTATAGACCATGCTTTTAGACAATATTTAAAAAGGTAATAATTGTATTTCTAAATCACCCATAGGTACCTATTACAAAAGCAACAAAATACCTATATGTAATTATTTTCTTTTTAGGTGCCCGTATCAATTAAGAATTTGGTACAATAGCCATTATCAATACATGAAGTTGGAAGGTCCGACTCGATACCGTTGGACATTTGAAGAAAATGTTTGGAAGGCAACCTTTTCCAGTCAAGAACCTGTGCCTGATAGTGTAAGGCAAAGTTTGTCAATAACATGTTCCGACAAGATTTGTAACAGATGTACCTGTATTCTCAAGGTTTAAAATGCTGCAGTGAGTGCAAGTATGAAAACTGCAACAACCAAACAACTGCCCAGATTTTTTTAGATTCCAACGCTGAGGATTTTGAAAGTATTTTTATATCAAGTTTTAAATTAAATAATTATCTCGTATTTTTTTATTTCCAATTTTAATGTATAGATATAATGGATTTTAAATAATGTGCGGCATAAATAATGATAAGTAAAACCGTCTAAGTACTTATGAACATAAAATTTAAGTATATTAAAGATATGTAAAAAAATAATATTTTGCATATGTACCCACGATACACTGATTAAAGCACAGTAGAACCGGAGGAGCCAGGCTTCATGAAGTATTCTGCCTGCAGAAACTTAACTTCAAATAACTTGAAACGTATAAGTCATAGAGTACTGCGTTTTTTTTTAAAACTTCCTTGATGTGTTAGCTTCATTTCATGAGCATACATACATTATGGCAAAATTCCTTAAATCAAAAAAGGTTTTCACTTACTGAAAGAAGTGCTGCAAGAAAAATAAACGTTAACAGTTTTACCTAATTTACAAAAAACTAGGCTTTCCATAAAGACTAAATTAATTCAGTGACCTCCCCTCACGTTTCCTTTATCAACTAAAAAAAATCTCGATTATCTCAATCAGTTCCGGAGATATCGTGAGGAATGTGTGAAAAAGTAGGAAAAATTAATTTTGACAGATTTATGACATTTTTCATAATAAAAAAAGTTGGATCTCCCACAAAATGTTGTAATTGGCCATCCAAGGGCCTAGATCTATTATTCTGTGAAGGTCCCATGTGATTGTACTTTAAAAATCTTTTTTGAAACATTTTTGTCACTTTTTCAGTCTACTAAAAAAGATAATATGTAAAAATAAGTTCTCTGGAATTTTTGATTATTGATTTTTGTGACTATTTCCTGACAACTTCTATTTCTTGATTTTTCCAGCCTGGACACCACGATATCCAAAATTTTAAGTTGTAAATCACTTTGTATATTGTTCTATCGGTAAACGGCGAACTGTAGTTACAGAACTGAAATGTCAATCGCTTTGACACATTTTATAACTTGCTTATACTGGGTCTGGCAGAAATAATGAAGCCATTTTAATAATTTCCCATAAAACATTTGATTTTAATTCTTCAAAGCTTAATAGAACCTTCAATTTTGCCACACCCTGTGCTATAAATGCACCCGAGGAATTTTGTTGGTGACTTACTGTCAGTAGCATCTGCCTTCCTGTCGGCTCGACTACGCTCACAGGGACATACTGCTGCTGGCCCGGCTGACTCAATATAGGAGGTTGTATCTGCAATTGAGGCTGTTGCACAACAGTTACGTGCTTTGCCGGTGATCCACCCATTCCCTGATAGCTGGCAGGACACAGTATACTAGAAACCAGCTGATGTTGGAACGGGTCAGCTCTGCTACTGGTAGCATACTGTCTGCCCACTGTCCTACCGTTGTATATTTGGTACTGGGAAAATCGAAAAGTAAACAATTTGCAAAAAAATATGATCTGTCGAATGACATCGTTCTCAATAAAGGTTATTATTATTAACTTACCAAATTGTCGTAACCTGATCGATCCCTCACTAGCCTCTGTACTTGATTCGTTAATTGATTATTTATGGTAAATGTAACATTACCATTAGAGCTCGGAACGAAATTGGCCACCAATGATGGAGCGTTTTGGGTGGCCTGGTGATGGGCTACAGTGGTTGGATTGTTGTAGTCGTTTCTACGGCACACCTAAAGGACAAAAAACGGTAAAATGTACGCAAAATTAACACTAATATACCGGGTGTAACAGGATCATGGTATAACCTCCTTTTCTCCTTTAGTTTTGAAGATAATTTCTTGAAATTAAGGATATACCACATACATAATAAGCGGCACATTTTGACATACAATTGATTTTCTTTTCACTTCTGGTTTCGCCGGAAGTGACACTAACTTTCGATATTTAAACGGAACACCCTGTATATTGCATTTTTGAATTCTGCATAATTTTCTGAATCCAACGATGCCAAATAAGTGACATTTCAAACATCAATTTTTTTTTATAACATAATTTTTAGTTTTCCATTTGTGCCATGACGATTCCGATTTATTCTAAATGACCCGTGTAATGCTTCAAAAATCCCGTTAGAAACACTAAATTATGATTTATGAGCAAATAAAATTCACCAAAATTGTTTTTGGGGCAAAACTCAATTTTTTCAAATGGAACTATATCGGTACCGTGGTACCATTTATTAGTAGTAGTATTTATTAGTAGTAGGAATTTATTCATATGTCGTATTAAAATGTGCGATAAATACAAACAAAATTACAGCTGAAAGAAAATAAGAAAACACAATTTTGTTCAAATTAAATGTTATGACGTAACTAAGGTGGCTTTGAAAACAATGAAATATTTAGCTTGTCAAACATTTGTTGGTTTAACGGTGTTTTTATTGTGTCTTTAAAAATTGTTTAAAATTCTTGTTAATTGTGTTCAAAATGCCGCAAATTTATATAAGAGATAAAAAAGTGGACATGTTAATTATTTATGGGGAATGTAAAAGAAAGCGGTTGCGGCTACCGACCTTTATGCCCAACGATATCCTGACAGACAACGTCCGGCGAAAAATTATTTTAAACATGTTGAAAACCAATTCCGAAGAGAGCCCACTAATGAAACCGAAGAAAGCTTCATTATTGACGAAGGAACGGAAATTAATGTTTTTCGAAGTTTTTTTTTTAATCATTTATTTAACGTCGGCCTATTTCCGCTACCAAGGTCAATCACCGACGCCAGGGGATGAGCTCATCAGTGCATGTGTAGGTACTGGGACCCCTAACCTGGAAATTTTGCCGAACCCCCACAGTTTGTTATGGGGTAGGGATCTTTAACGTGCTCACATCGTAGTTACATGGAACTCATAGTTTTACATCTCTTTCGAAAGATGGTGACGCGAGCAGATCCGCTCACCCACTATATCTCATCGACTTGCCGTGACCCGGTTTTGAACCCGAGCCATCTGAGTGAGAGGGCGCACCACTGTCCATCACACCACCAAGCCGACTAGAATAGAAGTTGATAAGACTGCTTCTTTAAGGCAAGCTGGGTTTGAATTGGACATCAGTCACCAGCCGAATTTTGCACAAATACCACTATAAATCTTATAAATACCAACTGCACCAGTATTTGTACGAAAGTGATTATGAATGTAGGATGGAATATTGACAGATTCCTGGAAAATGAGATTGAGGACATTTTAGATGAGTTACCTTTAGATTTAGGACAGGGAATGTATTTCCAACCAGATTGCGCTCCTCCCCATAATTCAAGGATAGTAATTAATTACCTTCAATGGAGAAAACGTAATTTCGACGGATGGTCCTGTGAGATGGCCTCCAAGGTCACCTGATTTAACGCCCCTAGATTTCTTTGTTTGGGGACACTTAAAAAATATTGTCTATGCAACCGCTGTTACAACCTGTGAAGACCTGGCGCTACGAGTAAAACGAGCAATTAATAGCATAACGGCCCAGCAATTGGCGAACGTTCTTCGAGAAGCAGCTATGCGAGTTCAGAAGTGCATTGACGTTAATGGACAGCATTTTGAACTGTCGTAATGTTTTGTGTTAATTTTTTGTATTCGAAAACCACCTTATGTGTAACAAGGTAATCAGAATAAAATTGTATTTTCTTTTAGATGTAATTTTATTTGTATTTATCGCACAATTTAATACGACATATGAATAAATTCCTTATTAATAGTACTAATAAATGGTACCACGGTACCGATACAGTTCCATTTGAACAAATTGAGTTTTGCCCCAAAAACAATTTTGGTGAATTTTATTTGCTTATAAATCACATAATTTAGTGTTTTTAACGGAATTTCGATTTTTGTAGCATTACACCATCATGGCACACTTAAATAGAAAACTAAAAATTATATTATAAAAAAATTGATGTTTAAAACGTCACTTATTTGGCATCGTTGGATTCAGAAAATTATGCAGAATTCAAAAATGCAATAATATACATGGTGTTCCATTTAAAAATCGAAAGTTAGTGTCGCTTCCACCGAAACCGGAAGTGAAAAAAAATCAATTGTATGTCAAAAAGTGTCGCTTATTTATGTAGTATATCCTAAGTTTCAATCAATTATCTCCAAAACAAAAGAGAAAAGGGGGGTATACCTTGATCCTGTTACGCCCGGTGTCCCATTTTGCTTGGAAATCTTATTAGCAATTTTTTTAATTTCAAATCTGAGTTGCGCCACTCGAAAAAAGGAAGTATTATGGCATGCATTATAGACTTAATGATGTTAGTGTTTATGTCGTATACGTCCTTAGATGTTCTGTTTCTTAATGAAATTATGGCTTTATATACTTCTTGAGGAGTTACTTTATTGAAACTGAAATGATGTTCTATATCTATTTTTATCTATAAAATCAGTATAAGGTACATTCTCTGGGGGCAAAGCTTTTAGAATATCATCTGGGATATTAACAAAGTAGTCATTGAAGCCGTTGCAAGATATTTTCGATGTGGGATTTTTATTTATGTTTTTGTAAAAGATGGAGATATAAGTCTTAATTGAGGTTTTTATGACAAGTAATGTTTGAATCGTTAAATAGATTAGTATAAAAAATTGTCCGGTCTCTTATTTTCTTCTCTTCTTTTAAGGATATCTCTGTACCTCTGAAAATTGAACCTTCTGAATGCTACTCCTTTTGGCCACAGCTGAGAATTGTAAACTTCTTCTTTAAAACGGAAATTTGCTCCAATCATAAGACTTTTAGAAATGTCGTTCGTAATAATCATGAGAGGATAGATAAATATATAGAAGCTGAAGGTGGTTTAATAGAGAGAACCTACATTTAATTGTTCTATTTATTTATTTCGTAATATTTTTTCTTTTTAATTACAGCCATCATAGTGTGAAAGAATAAAAATTGTTTGATAATTAAACATTTCTAAATTGAGTATTACTGTTTCTTTTAACAATGTATCATTCAATTGATAGTTATTTCAGTCACAACACTCTTTTCATAAATACACAATACCATGCAACACTTAAATTTCTTCGGCAATTTCTGAATTTTTATTTCTCTCAGGAAAAATAAAAAAATGCAACTTATTCAGTGAAATTTAGTACAAGCACATTTGGGGGGTTGCTGAATCCAGTGGGGCACTCAGATTTGAAATAAAAAATCGCTAATAAGATATCACCATTTTCTGACCCGAAAAAAAATCATAGTAGGCGCGCTATTATGTTTTGTGAAATGTATTTAATACAAAGATGCGCTTTTCAAAGATCTATATTCAAAAAAAAAAAAACTATCTAAATCGGTCATTAAATAAACTTCTTATAGGGGTGGTTTCAAGCAAAATGGGACACGTTGTATATATATTTCTATATAAAAAAAAGCCACTTACCTCCATCATTTGTACGCTAGCTTTCACATTGTTGCAATGTGCGTAATCCACCAAATGAGCTAATCGTACAAACGGATGATTAAGGGCTTCTCCGGGAGTTGTTCTTCTCTCCTGAATTAGAAAGAAAAGTTGTAAAAAATTGCAAGAAATAAAAGAAATAAAAATTTTACACATGAAATGTTAGAGAAAATATTGCTACCTGGTCCATGGTCAGCATTCTCTTCAACAGGTCAATAAATTCCTTTCTGTCAACTTTTTCGGCCAACAGCTGACCCCCTTCCAGATCCGTTGGTACATTGACCTGACCAATGTCGTCCAAACAATTGAAAATGTACTTTCTAGCTTCTTTTGATTTAATCCCCGTCTCGGCTTCGTGCTCCTCAGGTGTTTTAAGTCTCCAAAATGGGTATGTGCTATCCATGTCACGGTAGAAGAATTTCGTTGTCTTCGAGGCATTATTAAGCATATGTTCTGTTGGCAGACCTGAAAAATCAATTTCAACAATGTAACTAAATTTGTATATTTTTTACGTTTTCTGTATTCCAGAGAATTTGGGAATTTCTTACCTTGTGTTTGACTGATGTATCTAATCTGGTCATATTCCGACGAACCTGGGTACAAGGGCCATCCGAGGAAGAGTTCGGCAACAACACACCCGAGCGACCACATGTCAATTGCTTCGCCGAAAGGCAGCCCCAAAATGATCTCGGGTGCCCTATAATAGCGAGATTGAAGGTACGTGTTACACACAGCCTTGCTCACATGGCTCGCGCTACCAAAATCGATGACTTTGACCCTGTAGGGCTGCCGCACTGGATCAACTAGCATTATATTTTCAGGTTTGAGATCTGCGTGGATCAGTCCCAATTGCTGGAAAGAGAAATTTATGTCAATTTGCGATATCGGAAATATGTTAATCGTGAAACCAATTACAAAAGTTACTATCAAAGAATTTACATTTATAAATCACAATAAAAAAATTCTAAACATATAACAATTGGCCTGATAGCACAAAGCAACCATAATAGCTTATTTAAAATAAGATAACATACATGACAAAACCTAAAATTATGTGTGATTAAATGTGAGTCGTGAGACATTAATTATGGCATTGTAGAGAATAAATCTCGTAGCAAAAACAGATAAGAAAATATTTATTTCAATAAAATATATGCTATGAAAGATTAAAAACTCCACTATTTCCTTTCATAGTGGAGCTTTTCTTCTACACATTTATTTTTATACATTTTTTTATTTGAGCTGGCATTATAATTATCCAATTAACCAACAATACCAAGACAATATAATACCAATTGATGAGGAAGAATATTACATCGTACTAAAAAGTGGGAATAATACTGCACCAGGCTATGACAACATACCAAGGAAAATACTGAAAAAGCTTACATCAGAGGTACATGAATACATAATTAAAATATTGAATTTCTGCTTAGTGCACTCTTACTACTCAGAAGAATGAAAAACTGGGGTCTAAATAGGGGCCATTCAAATATTACGTCATACTTTTTGGGGGGTAGGGCATATTTGGGAACATGGTGGATATCGTTAAATGTTACAACATGTGATAAGGGGGAGATAGGGGTTCAAAAATGGCCAAAATTAGGGTCACGTAATTTGTGAATGGTCCCATACCTATACCAAAGCCCAACCAAAACAACTCTAAAACAACCAGCTATCATCCAATTACCCTACGCCCAGTTATAGGAAAGATATTTGAAAAAATATTGAAAGGCCGGCTAGAAGCAAAACTTGTAGAAAACATTCATTCCTAACCATCAATTTGGTTTCAGATGTAAAACGTCAACTATACATCCTCTTACAATACTTGTCTCAAACATTTAGACGAATAGCATTGAGGGCTATAAAAATGCAGCGGTATTCTTAGATATCAAAAAGGTATTTGACAGCGCATGGCATATAGGGTTACTGTTCAAACTTCACCAAATAAACTGCCCATCATACTTACTACTCCTGATTAAAGAATTTTTAAATAACAGAACCCTGTACATCAAAATTAATAGCACGACATCAGAAAAATTCATAACTTCCCAAGGAGTACCGCAGAGCTCACCATTATCTCCCTTCCTGTATAATATATTGCCATGATATTTGCAACTCAAAATATTCATAACCCCATAAACCCCAATCCTAACTCCTATGTTTTACAATTTGTTGATGACACTGCAATAGTCAAGCACCAAAAGTCGCTAAAGTCCTGCATCTAAAATATTCAAACAAATATGAATAAAATTATAGAGTGGATGATGAAATGGAGAATAACTCTTAATTCAACAAAATCAAAACTGGTAATATTCAATCATAAAATAAAACCTGGCTCACCTTCAATAACAGTGCAAAACCATATTATCACACCTTCTGCTCACACAAAATATTTAGGAGTTACAGTGGACAACAAATTAAACTTCAACTTACACACCCAATTGATCAAGGCAAAAACTATGGCGAGAGCAAAACACCTCAGAGGGCTAACATACAACAACGAAGGTATCAATATAACAAACTCAATTAAGATATATACATCGATGTGCAGACCAATGATAGAATATGCCAGTATACTGTTTCTAAACTGCAAGAATCCAGCAAAAAAACAACATTGAGATTGCAGAAAGAAGCTGCCTAAGAATTATAATGAAAATAAGACATCCTCATAGCCAAATCTATAACCCCTCTAGAACATTGCTGTATGAAAAAACTAAAGTAATAGCAATATTAGAAAGAACAGAGGTATGTTCATCCAAATTTGCATCCAATCCAGTCAATATCATTAGCTCATTATTGAAAACAATAAATGAAACTATAGAAAGAAAAAGACGACACCCGGTTCAAACACTTGGCGAAATGTATTTACTACTATTTTATTTGTCGACATTTTTTACTTTATTTGAATGGAAAAGCACAGACCTACAGTCGAATCTGCACAGCATTCAAAGCACAAGAAGAACTTACTTATCTATAATAAATTAGAAAGAAAAACTGGCTGATTACGTATAAATAAAAATATTTTAACAAATGATACTTATCAGAACCATATTCAAATTATGTTAGTACAGAAAAGAAATGAATTTTATTGCATGCGGTTCAGTAGTTGTAAATATAATAGATAGATATAATTTGACAAGTCAAATATTAGTTATAGTCGAGTTCATCTATTATCAGCACTCAAAAAACGCAACAAAAACTTTACGACATAATTATTATCGCTGTGGACCAAGCGGTTTGCTCTCATCAAACAAGCCAACGTACATTAAAAACCTATAAAGGTAAGCGAGCCAATTTGCTGTGGATGACCTCAACTATACAAGTCATACATAATAATCAGTATAGAAAGATTGGAATTAGTTGGAAAACTCACCTTCAGTTTCAGCAATGCAGTTAAAACCTGTTGTAATATTGGCCTGATATACTTCAGAGGTAGAGGACTAAATTTGTTTTGTTTAAGAAAATCATACAGGTTCTGTTCCAGCATTTCAAACACAAGACATGTGTGGTTCTTGTGCTGGAAACATTCGTATGCCCTGACAAAATTGAATTCGTCGGCATTTTCCTGACTTAGCCTGGAAAGGATGCTTACTTCAATTTGGCCCTGTAAATAAGAAATAATAAGAATCAAAATGACCAACAATTTAGACAGATGTAAAAAGATCATAAGACGGATACCACACATCAACCATAGCATAAGTTAAAATGAAAGATCACACCCAACTATATAATATATATGTATTTTTCCCTTATTGATCATTTTACAACCTATGTAGTTTTTTATATGCCATGAAATCAAAATAACTTTACCTGTCTAGCATAGGAGGGATGATTCTTTAAAATCTTGATGGCCACGATTTCATTCGTGCCCTTCTTCCAACACTTAACGACTTGTCCGAAGGTGCCTCTGCCAAGGAATTCCAGCACCTCATATTGGTTGGTCATGGAATATAGTACTTCATGTTGCACCAATTGGTAGTCACCGTCAGCACCTGAACCCGAGCCTATGGAGCCGAAAATGTAGTCATTATATTCTACGCCCATTACGGTCCGTTCGACACTTGGTCTGACCGCTGCATGTTTAGCATATAAGACATGTAGTATATTTTGAGTACAGGGCAAAGGTCCAAAGAGTTAGACAAGTAAGGCACTACCATTGAGTTTAAACAAAGTGATAAGTGGCATTTCGTATTATTTGATGGTTCGTTAAATAAGTACCATGAAATTGCAACTATTGAAGTTAAGGTTATTCCAAAGAAAGTGGGTTAATTATAAAATTTGTGATGTTTGTCTGTAGACAATAAACAAACATGCATGATTCATGGATGTTAACATAAAATTTGTTATTATTTTTACTTTGGCTGAAGAATCCAGCTAATTATACTCTTGAGTTTGATTTAGAAAAGTCAATTTATGATCTTAACAAAAAGAATACGGCTAAAAGAGTAACTAACTAGGGCGATTGCTTTAATAAATATTTATTCTTTTAGTTTTTAAATTTCAAAATTGATAAAATGATTTTGCAAACATGTTAGGACAGTGTTAGGGATTAAAATATAGTTCAAAAAAGGCATTCACTTCCACAAAACCATCTTCAATGTTTTATTTTGTTTGTGCTTGGAAAACTTGAAATATTAATTAGTAATAAAATGTATTTTTGTCGTTTTCACTTATTTACTAATTGCTGAACAAATGAATAATGTATTTAAAGGATATCAGTGATGTAAACACGGAAATTTTCTCTCTACTTGGAATATTTTTAAATTGGAAAGTTTATCGAATCATACAAAGCAATTTTGAAAATTTTTATTTTCATCTAATTCGCAAACTTTTGAGAAATATAGTTCTTACTTTTAAATTGTATTAATTAAAGGCGAGGGAGCCATTAAATGTGAGGATTATTAAAGGGATGATCCATGTATCAGTGGTTTCAAAACGAGGAAACGAGTCATAGGAAAAAACAACAAGAATAACAAGTGGTACACAGAAGAATTGAAACAAATGGGAAATCAATTAGATGCTTTATCTACGATACAAAATGTAAGAAAAGATCAAGATTCTTTAAATGCCTATAAAAATTTCAAAGAGGCCTACATAAAGTGGATAAACGAACAAAAAAAGGTAGCAAATCAAAATTTTATAGCTGATTGTGAAAATAAATCTAAAGCAATTTGGACAATAATTAAGTCAGAAACCAGAAAAAATCAAAACTGTGATAACAACCAGGAGCAAACAACTCTAACAACTGAAAATGTTAGTACCTTCTTTGCAAATATCGGATTAAACATTGCTGCCCAATTAAAACCATCCAAACAACCTGATGAGCTATTAAGAAATCAAATAATATCCAACTCTAGGTCTATATATTTGGAAGAAGTGGATGAAAACGAGATCAGAAATATTATACAGAACATCAAGACTAAAAAAACAGAGGATATATATATACATGGTATATCAACAAGTTACATTTTAAAGAAAATTGGAGATGCTCTGGTAACACCAATTACAATAATAATAAATAAGTGTATTCAAGAGGGAATATTTCCCAATGATTTAAAACATGCGAAAATTATTCCGATATATAAGAAAGGTGACATCAATAACATCAATAATTATAGACCTATCTCTATCCTACCAGTTATTTCAAAAATATATGAAATTATTAAAAAAAAAGACTGATATCATTTTGTGAGAAATTTAATATATTACATAGCAGTCAACATGGGTATCGTAAAGGGAAATCAACTACCACTGCCCTGATAGAAGCAGTAGAAAAAATAACAGAGGCTCTCGACAGACAAGAAGAAACAGAAATAATCTGCTGACTTAAGTAAAGCTTTTGATACGGTTGACCATAAAGTTTTACTTAGTAAACTACACTATTATGGAGTGAGAGGAACTCCACATAAATTGTTCGAATCATATTTATCAGATTGATATCACAGTATGGTGGAATGATAAAAGATCAAACCCAAAGCTACTAACCCGAGGTGTGCCACAAGGCTCTGTGTTGGGGCCAGTACTATTTATAATATACATCAACGACTTACTCTCTAATGTTAAGAGTTATGGGGATTGTTTATATGCCGATGATACCACATTCATAACAAAAGGGGAAAATAAAACAGAGTTAACAACCCTATCATAAAATATATTGCACGAAGCAAATATCTGGCTCATGGCGAACTCATTGGCTTTAAAAGAGAAAAAACGCAAAATATAATTTTATCTACAAAAAGAGAAACAGAGAGATTATCGTTGAAATTCTTAGGCTTAACATTAGATAGTAAATTAAATTGGAAAGGCCATATTGAAGAGCTCTGCAAAAAACTTGCCGCAACTATTTACACCATTAGAATACTAAAAAACGTATCCACCAACCAATCCGCAAAAGTAGCATATTACTCAAATTTTCATAGCGTCGCAGCATATGGAATACTACTATGGGGAACATCATCTGAAGCTCAGAAAGTCTTCATCCTACAAAAGAAAGCCATCAGAACATTATGTAGTATGAATTATAGAGAGCTGCAGAGATGCCTTCAAAGAACAAGGTATTCCCACTATGCCAAGTTTATATATACTCAGTTGCCTTAAGTATGTGCATTCATATAAAGATAAATTTAGTCCAAATCTTGAAAATCACCTCTATAACACAAGAAACAGGGAACAGCTACAAATTCCGCATCACCGACAGAATATAACTCAGTAGGGAGTGGACTACTGAGGTCCAAAATTGTATAATAAAATTCCTCTCGAGATAAAAAATAAAAATTTTAAGGTGTTCTCCAGTTGGGTAAAAAACTTGTTGACCACAGAAGTGTTTTACTCTCTTACAGAGTTTCTAGAACATTGACACTTTACTGATTGTTCATTTGTTACTTATATATATATTTTGTGTTTATATATACTTATGTGCGTGTATGTGTCGTGACAAAATACAATAAGTTGTATTGTTATTTATATTTGATTTCATATTACTGTATTTTGACGCTTCCTGTAATATTCTTTTTACAGAATAAAGTACTATTATTATTATTTTCTGGATATTTTATTAAAAATTGAAACAAATTTTTGATGACACCCAAAAATGCAATATTCTTTCCTCATTACTTACTTGTTTCGTAAATTTCCGCATTTAAAAGAAAAAATACATGTATTGCTACTAACCATTCTATACTTAGTAACTTCGAAAAATAATTTGAGACTAAAAAATGTCCTGACAATTCAAAAATCACATGGTATTTAAAGCAACGTAAATGAGAAGACATTCGCCATTTTTAAAAAACTCACATTTACAAAACTTCCTTTTTGCATATTAACAATCAATCTAAAACAAAAATGTCGATAACATTGGGATTCATTTCTGCAAATTCGTCATGAGGATTTTCTTTAAACACTTATTTTACACAGTTCTCTACCTTTAAATCACAGAAAGTTACATTTACTGAACAAATTGTTAAGTAGTATAGTTTAATATTTGTTTGAGTTTCCCTGGCAGGAGCCCAATGGCAAGACTACGTATACACCCACTGTTTGAAAACCACTGATTCACACTGTCAAAATTTTTGAACTAATAATGGCTAACTATTATAGTGGCTTGCAGCAATGTTTGTCTTTCACAATAATGAGCTGATCAATCAATGGCAGTGCCTTAGTTTTTAATATTATATTAACCCTCTCCATGATAACTTACATGTAATATTTGCGATGCATACTCTTGGAAATTAAAAGAATGTCACAAACGACAAAGCAACTTTTGCTCTTATGACAGCTGGATTTTGTGTGTCCAAAAAAAATTTTGTTTACTCACTAACTTAAGTGAACTGTTCTAGCTGGATTGGATTGTGTCAGAACATCGTTTTGACATTTGTGAAATACATTAACACATACTAATACTGACGAGGGCATAGAAGAAGACAATATTATGTTTTCTGTGTACACGGAGAATCTATTGATTTATTTATCAATCACTATCGGATATTTAACATTTAAAGCACGTAAACAAGTCATTCCAGCTATATATAACCGAATGCTGTTTACTAAAACAATGCTGTTTGTTGACAATGTAATGCGAAAACATTTAAAGAAATAAGCAATACCTGACGGCGTTAAGCAAATTTAATGATAATAGTTGCATAATGTTTTTTGGTGAAGGTTAGAAATAATTCCAAAAGAATAGAGTGAAACTAGACATGTATCTATTGTTAATTAACATTAGTTTTTACAAAACTGCGGCTTTGTATATACAGAGTGACCCGTTTAAAAGCGGGGCAACACTTTAAAATTTTCATTTGTTGGCCAATTTAAACGATAAATGATAGAGCTTCAATAACTCTACCGTAGTGCAAAATTTCAGATCGAAATTCAAAATTTCAAAGCCTATTTCAATTTATTTTCAAGGTCAAAAATACAAAAAAAGTGTTAGCAATTTTTTTATTTCAAATTTGACAATGCCACTGTGTTTAGGATATCTTCAAATGGATGTGACCGAAATTTAACAAAACATTATTGCTGAATAAGCAATTTTATAGCAGAAGGAATTTTTATAAAAATGTAAAATATAGGTATTAAAATATTTCAACCTATCTGCAAGTGCGATAGGTTGGGTTATTATAATTCTTATATTTTATATTTTTATAAAATTTCCTTCTGCTATAAAATTGCTTATATATACAGGGTGTCTCACCGGGAACTGAATTGATCGATATAGAGAAAAGTACGCATCAGAAAATTTTGAAAATTTACATAATTACTAATGTTGGTGTGGCCAATTCAACTAAAATAATTACAAGCACCTGGCACTTCCGCTTATACCGGAAGTCGATAGCAACTTGCTTATTTCAAATGGAACACCCTATATATTTTAAGGTTTTAGAAAAGAACATAAAATTCTGAGCCGAAAATATGTAGTATATCCTATACCTAAACTTAGCCATTTCAGACATATTTGACATTTTATAGAAAATTTGACAGGTGCAACGGTTTGCAAGAACCGTTATAACTTTCTTCGTGTAAATGATCCTCACTTGCTTCTTGTCACGTAAAAAGAACACAAGGAGAACTACATTCTACAACTGAAATAAATTCAATAATATCATACCAAGTGTTCCGTTTTTCGCGTTACATTTTGTCAATTTCAAACCGCGAAAACTTGTTTAGGTCAAATGGAACACCCTGTATTTTTTTACGTCAAGTTGTGTAAAATTGAATTCCTTTTCTTCTGATATTAGCATTGTGGGGGTTAAAGTTACAACTTTTTGAAGTATTTGCGATTTTATTAGAAATTCATGAATTGTTGTAATTATTTCATCAAAATAGCCATGATTAGAAACAATCAGTCATTATCTTATGTCAAAAAATGCCAGCACATTTAAATTACACTCACGGAGACTTTTTAAATTTGTTTATTATTTATGGAGAATGTGATAAAGTAATATCAAGAACTTGCAGCACATTTGCTACTCGATATCCAGAAAAACGGAAACCGTCACCAAACACCATAAAACGCATACTGGAAAATTTTAAAAATTATGGCTCGGTCAAGGCAAAAATGCGAAGAAGAAAGCCTATTGTTGATGACGAAAACATTGAAATAGTCATTCTGGGATATTTTCATGCATTTCCAAGGATGTCATTAAGACAAGCTGCTCTGGAATCGGGACTATGCAAGGATTCAATTCACAGAATCTTATTAAAACATAAGTTTCACCTGTTTTCATTCCATATGGTTCAAGGATGAAAAGAAACAGATTTCCTAAGAAGACAGAATTTTTGTGAGTTTATTCTAATAAGGTCTGAGGGTCACGATTCTTATTTGAGAAATATTATATGGACAGATGAAGCAAAATTTACTAAAAATGGACTTTTTAATAGACACAATTCGCATTATTGGAGTGACTCAAATCTTCATATGTTCAGAGAGCGAAACTTTCAGGAAAGTTGGCAGTTCAATGTTTACTGTGTCATAAGAAGCGATAGAGTGGTGGCATTACAATTTTATCAGGAAAATATAAATGGTAAATTAAATCTTCTCTTCTGCTAATATGTATAGGTAAATTTTTTTTTTTTTTTTTAGGTGAATGTTATCTGAATATCTTACAAAATTTGTATAATAACTATTTAGAAAATTTACCTCTCGCCGAACATAGAAACATTTTTTATCAGCACGACGGTGCTCCCCCACATAACGCATATTTAATTAATAATTATTTACAAGAAACTTTTTATAATCAATGGATTGCCAATAATGGACCTTCTTAGCCTCCTCGCTCGCCCGATTTATCAGTTCTGGATTATTTCATTTGGGGAACTATTAAAAATAAAGTTTATGAGAGCCCATTAACAACCATTGAAGATTGTATGCAAAGAGTAAGAAATGCATTTCAAAACATATCACAGGATTCAATTAGAAAAGCTACCCATGAGGAACTAAGCCGAAGGTGCGAAAAATGTGTCGAGGTTCGAGGGCGGAATTGTGAGCAATTATTAAATTAAAATGAAATCATATTTTAAATTGATCTTATGTCTGCTATTTTAGTTCATGTCATATCTTCAATTCGATTAATATGCATGTTACAGCGTCAGTGTTATTTTGTGTTTTTGTGGATATCCAATAGTAAATGTGCTGCAAGTTCTTGATATTACTTTATCACAATCTCCATAAATAATAAACAAACTTAAAAAGTTTTCCTTGGTATAATTTAAACGTGCTGGCATTTTTTGACATAAAATAATGACTGATTGTTTCTAATCATGGCTATTTTGATGAAATGATTACAATAATTCATGAATTTCTAATAAAATTGCAAATATTTTAAAAAGTTGTAACTTTAACTCCCACAATGCTAATATCAGAAAAGAAGGAATTCAATTCTACACAACTTGACGTAGAAAAATACAGGGTGTTCCATTTGACCCAAACAAGTTTTCGCGGTTTGACACAATGTATCGCGAAAAACGGAACACTTGGTATGGTATTATTGAATTTATTTCAGTTGTAGAACGTAGTTCGCCTTGTGTTCTTTTTACGTGACAAGAAGCAAATGAAGATCTTTTACACGAAGAAAGTTATAACGGTTTTTGCAAACTATAAAATGTCAAGTATGTCTGAAATGGCTAGGTTTAGGTATAGCATATGCTACATATTTTCGACTCAGAATTTTATACTCTTTTCGAAAACCTTAAAATATATAGGGTGTTCCATTTGAAATAAGCAAGTTGGTATCAACTTCCGGTATAAGTGGAAGTGCCAGCTGCTTGTAATTGTTTTAGTTGGATTGGCCACACCGACATTAGTAATTATCTAAATTTTCAAAATTTTCTGATGCGTACTTTTCTCTATATCGATCGATACAGTTCCCGGTGAGACACCATGTATATAGCTTATATATATATTATATAATATATAAGGCACTTGCAGATAGGTTGGATTATTATAATTCCTATATTTTATATTTTTATAAAATTTCCTAAAATTGCTTATTCAGTGATGATTATCAATTTTATTTTCGATTTGGATTGTTTCGAGACTACTAAGAGATGGCGCTAATTATGCTCTACTGGCATTGAAGGTATCACCACGGCAAATGAAAGAACCAGCAATATCACTTGATCTTTCCCGCGCAAAATTAAATTTAACTTTGCTAATGTCAATTGGGTAGTATTTGAAATATTTATAAGTCTATGATTTTCCTTCAATAGAGTTGTATTATAAAATGTTAAAAGGATTATACATTATACTTTTACTAAATTAAATAGTGTGTTTCGTACAATATATATGACATAATATAGGTAAGTACAGAAAAATATTGCACTTAAAATATTGCAAGAAATTTAAAGATATGTGGCTGAAGAGTTATTTACTGGTTTTTAATAATAAATATATAAATACATTGGAACTAATATTGTACTAATAAGTACTACTATGTTATTTAAATAATGATAAGGAATGTTTTGTAAAGGGAAATTTAAAAAAAAAACATTCATTTTAATAAGTATTAAATTTTATTAGCTACATTATAAAATAACTTAATACTAAATCATAACTCAAATAATAAATCAAGTATGTAAATTTATAAATACTTAATTATCACAAATGACGCCATATAATTAATTTGTTTTTATTTATATTTTTAAAATTTCTGTTTATATTCTTAAGAGTATTATAATAATAATAATTATTATTATTATTGTATAATAATACAATCTTATATAACCATATTACATATGTTTTTGGAAAATCTATGCAAGGATGGTCATAATTGACCATTTTGCAAATGCTCAAAAAGTTTGTACATATGTCCGATTCTAAAATAATTCTTTCAAAATTTTGTTGGAAAATTTTTTCCAAATTTGTAACAAAATTTACAAAATTGTCATGTGGATTGTGTAAATTTCCGAAGACATCCCCATCAGCGTTTTCATACGCTTTAAAATAAATATAAAGCCTAGAGTCATCCAACTCTTCACGTGCCTTTATATGATTTATGCAAACTTTGCACTGGTGCTTTTCTACTTTTTCAATAAGTACCCACAGACATATCTTACAAAATTTTTTTGGAGTACATTGTGAAAATCAGAATCGAGTCTTAAAAACACATAAGTAACTTGAGTTACTGACGTCGTCTGTGGTACTTCTGCTACAGCTGCATCAACACCCTGCAATGTGGGTATTTTGCTTAAGTTAAGAAGAATTCCATCAATATCTGCCTCACAAATTTTCAGTGCCAGAGTGAAACAGGTTTAAAAATAACAATTCTCGGAAAGATCTTTGAAACTGTAGGGCCATTGGATTTGAGCTGGTGCCATTTTGCTGTCTTATAGAACCAAAGAAATTCTCTAAACAATCTTGGTTTAATCTCCTCGTTAACAAACATTTTAAATTTGCGGTATCATGCAGTTTATGCCAGAGACTTAAAATACTGTTACGTGTTTACAGTCTTCAGTAAACACTCTGTAGGTTCTAATAACTTGCAACAAGAATCTCTAATAACCACTATTTTATTAATCAATAAAATTACAATAGTTAATCCTTAAAACTCACACAACTAATAATAACTTTAATCTAATATAAATTCACTACCTGTAAATCACAACTGTACTTTACTTTTAAATCACTTGTCAACGCTTATCTAACCTAAAGCTCTGTCTTGCCTGCTCAACTTTACTTCTTTATATACACCCTTAGAATGTACCAGAATCCTATTCCATAACATTCTAGAACAGGTTGGAATGCTTCAAAGTTTTCAACTACGTGCTAGATGGCGGTTCGTCAATCGGCTCAGAGATGGCGCCACCCCACCTACTGGCCAGCAACAGAATAACAGGTTTCCCCTCACTTTGACCAGGGACTTAATCACATCTTTCTCCATTAGAGGGCAGCATATAGCAATACTATTAATGGATATTTTAAGACATTTAATCGATTTAATTTTGTTAGTAATTATCTTGTTATTTTTATTTATCACTTCTATTTTACTAAAAATATCCAAGCACTCGCGTTAAAAAATTAATTTGAAATTTATTTTCTTTGAATGCTATAGTAAATTTTTTTGCAGCTGTCATATTTGACGAATTTAAAAGGTCGAACAATTTATCCATTCTATCTACGAATTCTGTTGTTGCAAAGGCCTCTGCAGGAAGGCTCCCAAATCTTACATATAAAATCATTCCTGCAGAAACTGTGGCACTGAACACTTGCGTGGCTAATTTAACTTTCATTTTCTCAAACCTCGTTGGGTTGATATGTGATTCTGTTAACTTTGGTGCAGCTCGTACAGGATATTTTCTGTCATGATCGTAAAATATTTTAATATATTTCCATGAAATAACACTTCCATTAATTAAAAAATTATATTTCATAAGCATATTTCGAATAGCTTTGATAATATGTGGAATATCAAAAATATAAACTATCTCATCATCTTATGAAGCAGATTCTTCCGGGTCTTGCCGTGGTCGTCGAACTTGACTTGACGTTTCGCTGATCATCCTGTCAGCTTCTTCAGAAGGATTCTAAAGACTGAATCTGTTGTGTTACACTCCTCGTTATATACCTAGGCGCCGCTTCGCTGGTCATTGGTCGCGCTTGGTTCGCTTCGCTGCTCATTCGTCGTGTTTGGTTGACCGTGACTTACTACGGTGCTGGTACTTGGCAATACTAGTCTCCACGTGTTAATAAGTCGATATCCATCCTCTCTGCTAAAGTTGTTCACGTTTTTCATAATTTCCAGTGATTCCCTAATGATTCGCGGATACTAGCGCGTATTCCTGTCTAATATATTGATGTCCTCGTAGTCGATTTTATGGACATGTTCTGCTATCGCCGACCTATCCGTGTATCCAAATCTGGTATTTCTCTGGTGTTCTTTGATTCTGCACTGGATACTCCGTCCTATTTGTCCGATGTAGCTCTTACCACATGTGCACTTCAACTGGTAAACACCTTTTGATAACAGTTTGGGGACAGGGTCTTTGACTGAGGGAAGCATCTGCTGTATTTTCTTCACTGTCCGAAACCGTACACCTACTTTCTTTTTGAATAAAATCTTCTTCAGCCTATCTGTGACTCCCGCGACGTAGGGTAGGCATGCATATGTTGTTGGTTGTTGCTGTTCTTCTGTAGTTCTCCTCTGGTTATTTACTACTCGTTGTATATTGCTTTGACTGTATCCATTCTTCTCTAAAGCTTGTTGGACATTCTGTAGTTCCTTGGGTTTGTTCTGGTCGTCGCATATTGTGTTGGCTCTGTGGACCAAGGTTTTAATTAAAGCTCTCTTCTGTTGTGGATGGTGGTGAGATGTCTCATGTAGGTAACGATAGGTGTGCGTTTTCTTCTGTAGACACCATAGGCCAGCTTGCCATTGTGTGACCTTTTCACTAATACATCTAAGAAAGGTAAAGCTCGGTCTTGCTCGGCCTCCATTGTAAATTTGATACTTGGATGCTGTTTATTCAAATGGTCGAAGAAAACAGATAAAGATGATTCTCCATGGGGTCATATGATGAACGTATCGTCTACGTAGCGTAACCAGCACTTTGGTTTATCCTCACTGCAGCATATGGCTTCCTCTTCAAAAGCTTCCATGAATAGGTTGGCTATCACAGGTGAAAGTGGTGATCCCATGGCTGCTCCTTGCTTCTGCTACATTCTACTATCTCATCATCATCTATGACAAAATTAGAATGTTCATAATTAACGTTCAATAATTCAGGTAATTGTAAATTATTTGAACCCATGTCTGTCATCAAAGCACAAACATTTACATCTAAAGGATTTAGCTTGTATATAGCTTCAATAACAATGTTTTTCAAAGACTGGGCTGGACAAGAGGAACGGCAATAGTAAAATGCAAGGGGTTGCTTCCACCTGGCACATATACCTCTAAACATTAAAATGCAAGAGTGTAAAGCAGGTTTGAGCTCCTTCACCCCTTGTTCGTTTTCAGCTAGACCCACAATACTATCCGTTGCCCGATTATAACATAAATTCGCCTTAATACTCATTTCGTCTAGGCTTAAAACACAATATTTGTGCAGATCTTGAAAACCATTCGTTTTCATTTTTAACATATTCAATAACTCCATATTATTTAAGCCTGGGCGTATTTTTAAACTGCTAATATACCTAACAAGAGTCTGCGGAGATGGCATACAGAACTTTTTCATCAAGATTTTTTTATACATCTTGGGCCCGGCATAATACACGGTTAAAGATTCACGTTTAAAATCATTTGTGTATCGTCGACCCTTCTTCTGTTTCTGACATTGGTTAACTTGGAAGTTAATAAAATTAGAAAGTTCTGTAGAGCCTTTGGTAAAATGATGTGTCAGTGCAAAGTACTGTTCAAGTGATACATTTTCTATTATATTTTCATATCTACTTTTGACATGATCAATTGATCAACATCCATTATTAATTTCTTGTTGTCATGCGCCACATCCTTTATTTGTTTGCGGTACTTCCTTTTCCTGGGAGTATTGAAAGATAATGACGATGATGTTTCGGTTGAATATGAAGGAGAGAGAAGTTCCGTCGATTGAGAATCCGATCGGGCAGTCTCAGGGATTTCAAGGCACGCGTAGTTTCATTGTTGGTACAAGATGTATGTACAGTTTCCACTGGAACTTCGCCTGAAAAAATAAACAATACTATTAGCATCTTAAGCAATGCACACATTTAAGCAAAAATACATATAAACATTTTTCATCGCATTTTTACTGAAAACGGCAAGACTAATTATATTGAAAAATTAGATTTTGCAAATTAGCTCAAAAATATAGTTAAAAAATATTGACAACCGAATTGAAAACATACCTGCTGGGTATATAATTAGGTCCTGTAAGACACATATCTTATTAGAAGGCTCTTCAGAATGTAACCGCTCTGGTGTATTAGGATGTTGAGGGACCAGTTGCGAGTGACTGTAGGAATGTTCTACAATAATAGCCGAATACCCTGAAGATCCTTCCATTGTGGGAAATAGTGTTGGGGTTGCGTTTGAATTTAGTCGATTCCGATCTTTATTCGCAAGCATTTGTGACTCAAAGTGCTCACTACAAAGTCTATAATTTTTATAAAGACCATGCAACTTGTCCAGTAAATCTTCCCTGTTGCTAGCTATTGTCCATATTCTAGCTCTGCATAAAATAAAATATAAAAATCATTTTTATGTCCAAGACTAATTTCGTTTGGTTAAACTTAGATAAGGATTGTTATATGTATAAATATCTTATTATTTACTTTCGTGTCCAGATAGAAATATAAAATTATAAATTATTTTCTAGGTTTCGAAGTTATTTGGACCAAATGGAAACAATTATGTTAGAGCTGACGTGTTTCGTTGATTTTTATTCAACTTCCTCAAAGCCTACAACGATGTTGAATATTGATAAACACAGGAAAAAATTGGCAATATGTATGTTTATATTAGGGTTTTCCCAGAAAAAAAAATTATTGCTAAAATACTTAAACTCACGTAAAAAAATGATTTATGGCATATTTATTATCTTATTAATTTTACTAATAGTAACAAAAAAAACTTGAAGTTTGAAAAATATTGGGTTAATTTTAAACAGCCATAAATTGGCGCGTTGTGACGTCAACACCCTGAAATCCAATCACAGAATTAACATCACAGAGGTTGTCTTCAAGATTGTTTATTAATCTTGGTCTCTGTTAACATAACATAACCTCTATTTATTGACAGCACTCAGCACTTTTCTACTTAGGTAAATTATCAGCGGCACCTTTAACATATCCCTCTTCTACTTGATTCCATTTTGATTGTAGAATTAATAAAACATAAACCAGAAACTGATAAAATAATATTTTCACTCCAAACAATACAAACATAAAAATATAAATTTAACGTTTTAGGTTAGTCATCTGATGTGTAATGTCAGTGAAGGAAAACTACAGTACAAAATATTAACGTCCGACGCTTTCACGAATAACTTGTGCGGCATTTATCTGGATTCTGATTGACCAATGTTTACACGTCCACTGCTTTAGATCAATCACAGTACAAGCATTACAAATTGAAATTCTGAGAAGTTTCAGAGGAAAGCTTTCTTTAATACACAGTTAGAATCTATTACAAACTAATTATATCCATAATCTCATTGGTTTTCCGGGTAGATACGTAATTCTGGCGAGTAAAAATGCCCGTTTTAAAAAGCAGTGAAATTATCAGCACGTTGTTTTAGCGATATTTTCTTATTAAAAAAGTAAATTGTTGTAAATTAATAAAATGTTTTATTATATCATTTTCACGACACAAATTGTTAAAATAAAATTAGTGGGAAAACCCTATTTATAAAATTATAGACTTAAAAAACTTACCAACTATAAAATATTTTAAACAATGTTTTTATAATTGGTAAGTTTTTTAAGTATATATAATTTAATTTAATAGTATACAAATATACATATTTTTCAATTTTTTCCTATGTGTTTATTGATATTTAACATCGTTGTAGGCTTTGAGGAAGTTGAATAAAAATCAACGAAACGTGTAATATAATTTATATTTGGTCCAAATAACCCCGAAACCTAGAAAATAATGTATAAATATCTGTAATCTCTGTAAATATGAAACTTAAAATATTGTTAATTTAATAAGTTGTGTAAAGATTATAACAATTTCACATTTTAGCACTACACATACCTTGTTGTATTAGCAGGAAATCTAAAGAAACTCTTCTTGGAAGAATATCAATATCTCTGATTTCTACAACTTCTCACTGCACAAACACCATGACTTATTGTATTATATATTGTTATAAATAACAAATAATGTTAGTCTCACACTTTATTGTCAATAACCAGACTATGAGCGACTACACAATTCAAAAAATGAATGCCCATGTCTTCGACTTCACTGCACTAAACTAAAATCGGTTAACCGACGCTACTGGCGGCAGTTTGACGGATTTCCTACCAAGAAATATCGTGCGCAGATGTGAAAAATGAGGATAAGTTTTGCTGGTTCTTTTATTTGCCGTGGTTGGTATCACTTGCACTGCACTGACGAGACCCAAAAAGAGGTCGAAACTGGTCTGCAGTTAGTGACATCCTAAGATGAAGGAGGCCTCGCATCTTCCTCGTAGCATTCGAGCCATCCAAGTCATTGTAATTTTAGAGGAGTGCTCCGCTTTTAAATGGGTCACTGTATAAATACTTCCCCAGTATTAATTATAAAGTTCTGAGCAATTAACTTTAATTAGTTAAAACATAAGGTTTAAATATACCAAAAAGAATAAGAACAATAATTTTAATCCACTTGAGAAAATTATTAGTAATAATTTGTTTAAAAATAATTGAAGGACATCAACGAAACATTGTCTGGGTATTTAGTGGAGTAAAAACAGCCTAAAATAAGGCGATGTAAAATTTTTTACATGGAGCAATGCGATATAGAAAAATAAGTTTGTTTCGGTGAAACTAAGTATACCCTGAATTTTCCGCTTCGAGTAGGTGGGGGAACCACCCTTAAAAATGACCAATTTACCCCTTTTCCACGAAAAAAAAGGGTTCCCCCACCTACTCGAAGTAGAAATGCGCGACAAATCGAGAAAGGCCAGGATAAGATGGTTGAAACGTCAAGAATTTGACAAACGCGGAAGCCCCGAAAATTAGTAAATTTCTGTATAGAACGATTTGATTAATATCACTTCGAATTTTCCTGACTTTTATGCCGGGTCAATTTTTCTATTAGTGTTAAAATATTTCTCCACACAGTTAACTAAAAGTAGTAAGAAGTACAAGGAAAACATTGCATAAATTCATATTCAATTTCATTTAAAAAATGCAAGAGAGAAATAAATTTTAGACCATACAAGGTGCACCAATTAAACTTCCAGACGTAATATTCCGGAAAGTGATATAGATATTTGAGTTCAGCAAAAGTTAATTAGTAGAATGTGTAAATGGCTTCAATTTGGTATAAAATCGTTTTATAATATGTTAAGCTGTAGCTGTACAGCACTGTACCGTAGACATTTTTCGATGACAGCCTTTAAAATGGAGGGCATTCAAAAAAGCTTTAATTTTCTGAAATATAGTTAATAATTAACTATACAGGGTATCACCGGGAACTGAATCGATCGATATAGAGAAAAGTACGCATCAGAAAATTTTGAAAATTTAATTACTAATGTCGGTGTGGCCAATCCAACTAAAATAATTACAAGCAGCTGGCACTTCCGCTTATACCGGAAGTCGATACCAACTTGTTTATTTCAAATGGAACACCCTATATATTTTAGGGTTTTCGAAAAGAGCATAAAATTCTGAGTCGAAAATATTATATCTAAACCTAGCCGTTTCAGAGATATTTGACATTTTATAGAAAATTTGACAGGTGCAACGGTTTGCAAGAACCGTTATAACTTTCTTCGTGTAAAAGATCCTCATTTGCTTCTTGTCACATAAAAAGAACATAAGGAGAACTACGTTCTACAACTGAAATAAATTCAATAATATCATACCAAGTGTTCCGTTTTTCGCGTTATATTTTGTCAACTTCAAACCGCGAAAACTTGTTTAGGTCAAACGGAACACCCTGTATTTTTTTACGCCAAGTTGTGTAAAATTGAATTCCCTTTTTTTTGATATTAGCATTGTGGGGGTTAAAGTTACAACTTTTTGAAATATTTGCGATTTTATTAGAAATTCATCAATTATCTTATGTCAAAAAATGCCAGCACGTTTAAATTACACCCACGAAGACTTTTTACATTTGTTTATTTATGGAGAATGTAATAAAGTAATATCTAGAACTTGCAGAACATTTGCTACTCGATATCCTGAAAAACGGAAACCGTCACCAAACACTGTCAAACGCATACTGGAAAATTTTAAAAATCATGGCTCTGTCAAGGCAAAAATTCAAAGAAGAAAGCCTATTGTTGATGACCATACATTTCCAAGGATGTCATTAAGACAAGCTGCTCTGGAATCGGGACTATGCAAGGATTCAATTCACAGAATCTTATTAAAACATAAATTTCACTCGTTTTCATTCCATATGGTTCAAGGATTAAACGAAACAGATTTCCTAAGACAGAATTTTTGTGAGTTTATTCTAAAGGTCTGAGGGTCACGATTCTTATTTGGGAAATATTATATGGACAGATGAAACAAAATTTACTAAAAATGGACTTTTTAATAGACACAATTCACATTATTGGAGTGACACAAATCCTCATATGTTCAGAGAGCGAAACTTTCAGGAAAGTTGGCAGTTCAATGTTTACTGTGCCATAAGAAACGATAGATAAGTGGCATTACAATTTTATCAGGAAAATTTCAACGGTAAATTAAATTTTCTCTTCTGCTAATATGTTTAGGTAAATTTTTGTTTTTTTTTTTTTTAGGTGAAAGATATCTGAATATCTTACAAAATTTGAATAATAACTATTTAGAAAATTTACCTCTCGCCGAACATAGAAACATTTTTTATCAGCACAACGGTGCTCCCCCACATAACGCATATTTAATTAATAATTATTTACAAGAAACTTTTTATGATCAATGGATTGCCAATAATGGACCTTTCTTATGGCCTCCTCGCTCGCCAGATTTATCAGTTCTGGATTATTTCATTTTGGGAATTATTAAAAATAAAGTTTATGAGAGCCCATTAACAACCATTGAAGATTGTATGCAAAGAGTAAGAAATGCATTTCAAAATATATCACAGGATTCAATTAGAAGAGCTACCCATGAGGAACTAATCCGAAGGTGCTAAAAATGTGTCGAGGTTCAAGGACGGAATTTTGAGCAATTATTAAATTAAAATGAAATCATATTTTAAATCGATCTTATCTCTGCTATTTTAGTTCATGCCATATCTTCAATTCGATTAATACGCATGTTACAGTGTTAGTGTTATCCCGTTTTTGTGGATATCGAATAGCAAATGTGCTGCAAGTTCTTGACATTACTTTATCACATTCTCCATAAATAATAAACAAATTTAAAAAGTTTTCGTTGGTATAATTTAAACGTGCTGGCATTTTTTGACATAAGATAACAATTCATGAATTTCTAATAGAATCGCAAATATTTCAAAAAGTTGTAAATTTAACCCCCACAATGCTAATATCAGAAAAAAGGGAATTCAATTTTACACAACTTAACGTAAAAAAATACAGGGTGTTCCATTTGACCTAAACAAGTTTTCGCGGTTTGAAGTTGACAAAATGTAACGCGAAAAACGGAACATTTGGTATGATATTATTGAATTTATTTCAGTTGTAGAACGTAGTTTTCCTTGTGTTCTTTTTACGTGACAAGAAGCAAATGAGGATCTTTTACACGAAGAAAGTTATAACGGTTCTTGCAAAGCATTGCACCTGTCAAATTTTCTATAAAATGTCAAATATCTCTGAAACGGCTAGGTTTAGGGATAGGATACGCTACATATTTTCGACTCAGAATTTCATGCTCTTTTCGAAAGTCCTAAAATATATAGGGTGTTCCATTTGAAATAAGCAAGTTGGTATCGACTTCCGGTATAAGCGGAAGTGCCAACTGCTTGTAATTATTTTAGTTGTATTGGCCACACCAACATTGGTAGTTATCTAAATTTTCAAAATTTTCTGATACGTACTTTTCTCTATATCGATAAATTCAGTTCCCGGTGAGACACCCTGTAGGATAAATGCCAAACGAAACAATCTATTGTTTTGTTTGACAGTTATCCTTTGGTTACGAGTTACCCTTGCATTGATAAGGCCCTTAGGCAAAACCGACATATGGACATCTATGAATCACATTATAAAAAAAGAAAAAGTATCCGATTTTGACCCCGTAGAGCCTATTATTGTTATTCAGGTAGAGAATGATGAGGAATACGTCCAGAATATGTAGCAAATAAACTGCGTCAGAAAACAGGCACGAATTCCACGGAGATTGGCTAGTGTACATGTGCCAGACGTTGCGTCTTCCATTAGTCATATTTTAACAATAAGAAAACACGTATCTGTAACTTTTTATTTCCCAACGTTTGAACATGTAAAGTTAATAAATTCATTCAGCATTAAAAAGAAAGTAAAAGCGTTAAAAAATGGCCTCCACCCATATCAGGCGAAAAATGCCCGGAATAAACATTTCGCTTTGCAATTCTGAGCCAACTTTGTTCTAATGGCTTTAGAATGTCATTTATTAAGTGATTAAATACACCATTTGGACCTCGGAATAGCTCGAATAATCCAGTTCTGAACCCTGAGCCGTATTGTCCAACGGCCGTACGAAAATTTTGTTGCAGCATTTATTCATATCACCGACCTTGACTATGCCGAATATAATCAAGACACTAAACAAAAAGTTATTTTAAATATTTCGAGGCGCCAAAATGTTATTCCACATCACGCATACGCTTTTGCTAATTCTGTTGACGTTCGTCACCGCCCGACACGTCCCGCCAATTTTATACTTTCTGATTGTGAACTAAAATGGAATTATTAGGAACCTCGTCAAAAACAGTAATTTGATTTTTAACGAGGAATTATCCACTGCTTGGACGTAATTTAAGCAATGAAAACGAAAATAGCTCCACATCGAGACTTGTTTGCGATTGAGTGTGAAGGCCGCGCGCGGTGAAATTCAGTACTCCAGTGGAATAAAAACATGAAATATTGCGTTTCAACGAATTGTATCGCGAAAGATGATAATTACATCATATATAAATCAATATCACTTAAAATACATCCTTAAATGTCGCATTTTAATACAATTGGTCGAAATTCTTTTTGCTTTTATAAATAAAATTATCGCGTTTTTGGTACGTTTCCAGACGAATGAATTGCGAAATAAAAACAGACGAATTGTAAAATTTTATATTGCCTTCATGAACATATAAATATAAATTATTAGACAAACAGACAGAAAATACTACGTGATGCAATACACTTGCTCGGCGGTTCAAATTGGCGACGGAAAGTATATACAGGGTGTCCTCAAATTTTGCGGACAATTTCGGGAGTTGATTCCACGTAACACATTTGAATATAACCTTTGCCTTAAATTGTTTAGAATCTTGATCTCTCGGACTCGATCCATCAAAAAAGTTTATTTTAAATTATGACAACAATGAGGAAGATGCGTGAATTTTGAAAATGCTTAAATTTATTCTTTTTCCATATTACTATACAGGGTTACTGGTAATTCGATACATTCCTTTGGAGATGTGATGGGGCATGATCTAAGAAGTAAATTTAGCCCTAACATATATTACGCAAAACTCATAGTTTTTGAGATATTTAATTTTTTTTGTTTTTCTCAAAAAGTAGATCTTAATGTCCTAAAAGTTAATTTTCGAAAAATCTATTTCACATTTTTAATTTTTTTTTTACTGGATTACTTGTCCAATATTATAGATATCCGCTTGGAATGAAAAATATCTGGAAACATTTCGATCATGTGTACATCTGAAATAAAAACTTTAATTTTTTTTTTAAATCAGCTATGAAATTTACCTATTAGGTTTTCTCAAAAAAATATTAACGTAACACGCGTATAAATTATTTAAAAAACTGCCTTATTTCAATAGCTATCTAACAAGGTACAAATGTTCAATGTACCCTTAATAGTTCTAAGAAAATACTAGTAAAAATAACACAAGTAGTACGAGTTTTATTTTTAGATAAACAGTAAAAAACATTTTAAAAGTAGAGTTTAATTCTTCATTAATTTCAAAGTTGTACTTTATTTTTTATATGTCTTGCTCAAAATGGGAGCCCCTATTCCGTATACAGACACGGCAGCGTCTTCTTATTTCCGTCCCTGTTACTCTGGTTGTCAGATTATGCCTTATGTGTTGGGCAGCATCGACTATCCTCTGTCTAAGGTTTTCTATAGTATTGACTATTGTGGCATAGACCATCTCCTTCATATGACCCCATACGTAATAATCAAGGGGTGTTAAGTCAGGGCTTCGCGCTGGCCAAGGTATTGGGCCCGCTCTTCCAATCCAACGGTTAGGGAAACGTTGATCAAGTAACTGTCAGCCGAGAATGTGCTGGACAACCGTTGTTCTGAAACATCATTCGCTGTCTGACGGCGAGAGGAACATCTTCTAAAATCGCCGCCAGATCATTTCTTAAAAAATTTTCATAGATTTCCCCGTTTAAATTTTGAGGAAGAAAATGTGGCCCTATTAAATAGTGGCCAGTGACTCCCATCCACACATTAATAGAAAATTTAATTTTGAAACTAGTTTCACGTGTTAACTTGGGATTTTCCTCTGCCCAATAATGTAGGTTGTGGAAATTTGTTATACCCTCGCGATTAAATTTCGACTCGTTCGTCCATAAAATACTTGTTAAAAAATTTGCACTTTCTGCATCTGAATTTAACATAAAGCAGCAGAATTCCACTCTGCTTCCAGGATCACCTTCCTCCAAGCCTTGGACAGGGGTATAGTGGTAAGGATGACACCCAACTCTACGTATCGTAGACCAAACTTTCCATTGTGATGCTCCGGTTAGTCTTGCGACTTTATTAGTTGAAATAGTTGGGTCTTCCTCAAAATACCTCAATATTTCTTCCTCATCATCTGGTTCATAAACGGGAGGAGCACCAGCGTCACTTCTTCTACATTTCACAGAGCCAGTTTCAGCGATATTTCGATATGCCGTACTGAATACACGTGCATTTGGTAAGCGGCGGTTAGGGTACCAAAGACCATATTCTCGGCGAGCTTCAGAAGCGTTGCCGCCACAGTATCCATAGACAAACAAGATATCAGCGTATTCTGCGTTGGCATACGCGGCCATGGCACAGAAAATACAATAAGAACAACTAATAACAACAACTACGAGCAAAATCAAAATCTTCGATAACTAATTTAACAAGACCAACAAACTTAAGGGACACGGAGATAAGAATGTCAGTTAATGACATATATGCACAAACGTCAAAGTCAAGGACTGACTGACTTAAATGAAAATGAACGATTAGTCGTTTAATAAATTCCGCCACCAGCATTATCTTTACTAATTTTTTATTAGAACTATCAATGGTACATTGAACATTTCTACCTAGTTAGATAGCTATTGAAATAAGGAAGTTTTATAATAATTTGTACGCGTGCTACATTACAAGTATTATCTCTCCCTCTTAATCTAATATCAGGAACATTAATAGCAATTTCTGCTAAGATGTCAGGATCATTAATCTTATTAAAAACGATAAATATAAACAATATCTCAGATTTAATTCTTCTACTCTGGAGTGAGATAATATTAAAATCTAGTAGTTGCGTTGTGTAAGATATAAACAATGGCCATGAATTATGTTTTCTAAAGAATAGGGTTCTTAGTAGTCTTTTTTGGATTTTTGCTAGCATATCCGAGCGCATATCAGAATATAAAATAGTTTTTGGATTCCATATTATACCCCCATACTCTAGTTTAGAACGGACATATGAATTGAATAATAATATACAGGTATCATAGTTAAACTTTCTACTAGATCTAGTAATAAAACTAAGCTTTCTGTAACCCTCGGATATTAATTCTAATACATGACTGTTGAAGCTAAAGTTACTAGTAAACTTGACACCTTGATCTTTTATCTCACAGACACAATCTAACGTCGTGTTATTGATTGTGTAGTCATTTATAATAGGATTTTTTTTCTTGTGAAACTAACTGTTTTAAATTTGGACTCATTGAGAGTAAGGTCACTTTTGCTGAAGTAGAGCATTTAGGTCATTCTGTAATAGATTACAGTCTTCCAAAGTATCTAGTCTAAGGAACAATTTTAGAATTTTAGATCATCTGCATACAATAAAAATTTAGAGTGTTTAATATAAAGGTTTATATCATTAACAAATAAAACAAAAAGCAAAGGTCCCAAAATGGACCCCTGTCGGACTCCTGACGTGAGGGATTAAAGTTATATGTTTATCACTATTAAACTTTACAAACTGTGTCCTTCCTGTTAGGTATGAGTAAAGAAAGCCCAAAGTGTTTCTGCTAAATGAAAATGATTCTAATTTTAGGATAAGTACTTGGTGATTGGCCCTATCAAATGCCTTCGCCAAGTCTGTATAAATGACATCAAGTTGTGATTCATGTTTAATCTCGTTGGCAACTGAGTCACTAAATATACACAAATTGGTAACTGTTGATTTACTATGTACAAAGCCGTGCTGTTGGTTGATTATGACTGGGCTAACATGCAAGTACATTCTGTTATATATTACCCTTTCAAATATTTTTGATGGGCATGGTAGAACTGTTATGAGTCTATAATTGTTTATAAAGCTAGTGTTTCCGCTCTTGTGAATAGGAGTTATACGTCCTATTTTAAATTTATTGGGAAATACTTTTTCTTTGAGACACAAATTAAATAACATGGCAAGTGGTTTCGCGATCAGTTCACCATATGCTTTGAAAAAATAAGCAGGTATGCCATCTACACCAATGGCTGCCTTAGGCTTTAGTGATTTAATTGCTATTAATATTTCATTTTCAGTTATATTGTTTATGTCACAGTTATTTAGATTATAGCTAGGAAAATTCGAGTCAAAGTTGTTAAGCAAATTACTTGGAGTATGCACAGATTTGAAAAAGTCTGCATAGAGATTCGCTATTGCATCATCATTATCAAGATTAATATCGTTATAATTAAATCGGTATGATATGTTACAGTTCTTTCTTTGTTCTTTTATATATGCCCAGAAATTAGTCGGGTTATCATGTATGTCATTCTCAATATTTTTTACATAATTATTGTGACAAGTTTTATAAAGACGTTTTACTTGTGTACTCAAACAATGAAACTTTTGTGTATAGTGCTCACGTAATTGTGACCTTTTCTTTGCCATTCTAAAGTAATGCTCTTTTTCTTTTATTTTAGAGATAAGTTCTTTGCTAAACCATACCGGGAATCTGTTTTCGTGAAAACTTTTCTTTTTTGGTAAACATTGCTCGAAAATGTTATTTAGTGTACTATAAAAACTATCTACACAACTGTCAGCATTACCTATACGTAATTCTTCGAACCAATTACATTGTGAGAGCAACCGATATAGCCGGATATAATCACCTTTTCTAAAGTCGAAGGGATTATTATCGTTTACAATGTTTGTTTTATGTTCAGGTATTGCATTATTTAAATTAAAGGTAATATCTAAACATGGATGGAAGGTATCAATGCTTACCATAGGCGTATCACATTCATTTACTCTTGCTTCAGTTACATTTGTTAAAACCAGGTCTAGAGTATTTGTTCCGTTATTAATAATTATTGAGAGTACAGGTCGTATTCACTTATTAGCTGATTAATTATTTTTGCTTTGGACGTACCGTTGCCGAAGTTAAATTCCGCCCCAGTAATTTCCGTAATATTAAAGTCTCCTGTTATAAATAACTTACTAGCAAAATTAAAATCTTCGCAAGTTTGTAAGGATTCCAGAAAACTTTCATAAATATATAATGGTGATCCTGATGTTATTATATAAGCTGAGAATACAAAAAGAAAGTCATAAAAAAAATTACATCATAAATATTCGACGTTAAAAATTCAAATTTTTATGTAAATAAAACCACGTGACTGAATGGGTTTCTTATTGGTGTGACGTCCTCGGCCATCAAATACGAGCGATATCAATGAGCCAGCATTATAAAAGCACAGTATACTGTGATAAAAATGCGTAAAAGTGTGTTTATTACTTATCCAAGAAGAGCTAATTGTAGTGTCTTGTGATGTCTGAAGACTATTTTAATTGAGTGATGATGGATTTTACGAGCCAGTCTGACAATTTTCCCAGGGTAGATGCAGTCATGATGATAGCACTTTTTGATAACAATCCTGATTTTACAAGTGCAGAAATTAAACAAATAAAAAGAATAATAAAGCAATATTCCTTTCACGTTTGTAGTCAGCATTTGTATGACGAAGAGCTTCAACTGGTCAAACAATCATTTTCGTCAGACGCCATTGGTATTACTCCTGGGAAAATGAACTTAAATTATTTGGAATCTCGTGCAAATGAAATCATGAAAACCACTCCAAAGTATATCGATGCCAGATACAAGATAGGACTCCTTTGGGAGGCTGATAATTTGCAACTACCGGAAAGTAAAACGGTTGCTATTCAAAGACTAAAATGTGTCGAGAGAAAAATGATCAACTAAGGTAAAATTACTCTGAAAGAATTGTAAGCTACGTAAAAAAGAGGATATGCACGCAAATTATCAATAGAAGAATTCAGAGAGGAAGGACCTAGATGCTGGTATTTACCACATTTTCCAGTTTTTAATCCAAACAAGCCGACTAAGTTGACATTGCTCTTTGATGCACCGTCTAAATCACACGGAAAAAGTTTTAATGATTATTTATTAACTGAACCAGATTTACTATACTTAAGTTTAGACAAAAGAAAGTTGCCTTTTGTACAGATGTTCGAGAGATGTTTCATCGAGTCTGCATACGCCGTGAGGATCAAAGTTCTCAGAGATTCTTATGACGAAATGGTGAATGTAGTCGTCCATTGGATACCTACGAAATGAAAGTTATGATCTTTGGGGCTACCTGTTCTCCTGCTTGCGCTCAGTTTATTAAAAAATTAAATACGAGAGATTACACAGACAGAAAAGACATTTTGGACGCAATAATTAAAAAGCACTACGTTGACGACTACCTGGATTGTGCAGATTCTGACGAAGAAGCTTTAGAAAGAATAACTGAGGTTAGAAAAATCCAAAAAATGGGTGGGTTTGAATTATTCAGCTGGTTCTCAAATTCGTCGGAAGTTATGAAAGCTTTTAAAGCGAAGAATTTTGTAAAGACCCAAACATGGACAATACTACCGTTCATAGAGTCCAGATTTACTATACTTAAATTTAGACAAAAGAAAGTTGCCTTTTGTACAGATGTTCGAGAGATGTTTCATCGAGTCTGCATACGCCGTGAGGATCAAAGTTCTCAGAGATTCTTATGGCGAAATGGTGAATGTAGTCGTCCATTGGATACCTACGAAATGAAAGTTATGATCTTTGGGGCTACCTGTTCTCCTGCTTGCGCTCAGTTTATTAAAAACTTAAATACGAGAGATTACACAGACAGAAAAGACATTTTGGACGCAATAATTAAAAAGCACTACGTTGACGACTACCTGGATTGTGCAGATTCTGACGAAGAAGCTTTAGAAAGAATAACGGAGGTTAGAAAAATCCAAAAAATGGGTGGGTTTGAATTATTCAGCTGGTTCTCAAATTCGTCGGAAGTTATGAAAGCTTTTAAAGCGAAGAATTTTGTAAAGACCTAAACATGGACAATAGTACCGTTCATAGAGTCTTGGGTCTTTTCAGGGATTCTAAATTAGATCATTTTTGTTTCAAAATGAAAATGAATGTTGAAGATATGAATAAAGAGTTCCGGCAAACGAAACGACAAGTTTTAAAAGTTGCAATGTCTGTTTTTGACCCACTATGACTGGTAATAAAGTTCACGGTTAGAGGAAGACTTCCAATTCAAGATATATGGAAAAGTGCTATTGAATGGGACGACAGTATCGATTCAGAATTACATAAATTCTGGATTTTATGGTTGGAAGACTTGGAACTTATAACAAAATTAGAGATACCGAGATGCTACTCCCTGGAAATTCCTACGGCAAAAGAAATTGTACTTAGTAGCTTCTCCGATAGTCCTTATACATAAGGAATTATTGTTGTATAATGACGTTCAGGATTTTGTCGTAACTGATTGTCCCTATTTTCAACATTTATGAAACCTCTATTAACACAGGCTTCAGGGTATTGATTTTTGTATTAGAACCTCTTTGATAAATTTTTTCTCGTTATTTAATATTTCATTATTAGATGAACTTATTTTGGCCCTATCGTATAAACATTTTACAACACCCCTTTTAACATTTCTTGACTGATTTTAGTTAAAATTTAGATATCTATTAGTATGTGTTGGTTTTCTATAAACACTTGTTTCAATTGTATTATTATAATATTGACAGCAGATAAAGGTAATGCCACAGCGAGTGCCACAGTCATTATAGATAAGATATATATAACACAAAAATCATGACTGTTGTATTTAAATACAAACACGAATTTAATGATTTTCAAGGAATTATAGTAAGCATTATAGTAAGCCTTCTCATTTTTATGGCTTACCAAAGACACATAAACCAAATATTCTTTTAAGACCACTTGTTAGTTCTATTAATTCACCATGTCATAATTTGGCTAAATTTTTACTTAAAATTATTGATCCATTATCTGGAAATACCGATTCATTTATTAAGAATAGTAAGCATTTTATAGAAAAAAATTATGAAAACGATATTCATGAATCACACCTGATGGTTAGTTTTGATGCAATTAGTCGTCTTCTTACCAATGTTCCGGTAGATGAAACCTTAAAAATAGTTAAAGATAGGTTGCTGAATGATAATAATTTGGAAACTAGAACTAAATTAAGTGTAAATAGCATAATGGAACTCTTAACAGTATAAAAACAACCTATGTTCAATTGGAAAATGAGTTCTATCAGCAGGATTTTGGTATGGCTATGGGGTCTCCATTATCACCAATTTAGCAACATATTTATGGAAAACTTTGAGAACACACATGTTCAAAACTGTATAAACAAACAGGTTGTCTGGTGGAGATATGTTGACATCTTTGCAATTTGGCCTCATGGTGTCGATTTACTAGATAGTTTTTTATAAAATATAAATAGTAAGGGACCGTCTATTAAATTCACATTAGAAGTAGAGAGTAGGTATGAACTACCATTTTTAGATGTTTTAATTAAAAGGGTAAATAATACAATTGAAATAAGCGTTTATAGAGAACTAACACATACTAATAGATATCTAAATTTTAACTCAAATCAGTCAATAAATGTTAAAATGGGTGTTGTAAAATGTTTATACGATAGGGCCAAAATAATTTCATCTAATAATGAAATATTAAATAACGAGAAAAGAAATTATCAAAGAGGTTCTAATATAAAATCAATACACTGGAGCCTTTGTTGATAGTTTTCATAAATGTTGAAAATAGGGACAATCAGGTACGACAAAGACCTGAACGTCATTATACAGCAATAATTCCTTATGTATACGGACTATCGGTGAAGCTACGCCGTATAAGTGACAAATTTGATGTTAGGACGGTATTTCAAACGGGGAATACTTTAAGATCTATTTTAACAAAAACAAAACCGATAAACAGGGGGCAGAATTCAAAAAACTGTATTTACAATATTCCGTGCGAATGTGATAAATGTTGTGTGGGTGAGTCATCCCCAGACCTTTCAGTGTGAGGTTGGATGATCACAAGAATTTACATTAGAAAGAATGAAATTCAGAAATCAAAGATTCGTGAACATGCTTGTGAAAACGAACATAGAATAAACTGGGACTCGGCAAAAATGTTAACAAAAGAGGCAGATAATAAAAAAAAGAAAAATTAAAGAATCAGCAATAATCTTATCAAATGAAGATAAGTGCGTATCGAATTGTTCTGTAGATATCTGTACAACCTGGCTACCAATGTTAAAAGAAGAACTTAACAAACTCAACATTATCTAAAAGAAAATATCAGCAGTTCTGTGTAAGTAGTAAGTATCTATAGAAATAACATAAACAGAATCTTAAAGCTGTGTATTTGACATACACTGCACACTGAGCTACCGTCCCTCTATGACCGCTATTTGCAAAATCCAAATTTGGCGCCGAAGACAATATATATTTTTTTCGCTTTATTAAAATCTGAAAAATTGTGATTTTTATTATAAAAAAATGCAACTTCCTCATTTTCTCTCCCGGTCACTACACTCGCACTGAAGCCAGCCAGACATTCACGAAGTGAGGCACTGTGGCAGTTCAGTAGTTTACAAGCTAGGCGAAATAGATTGCCAGAATATGGACAACACAGGGACCACATGGTATGGCAATTTGTGTGCATTTGTGTTCATTCTCTCTTATTATTGCCGGATATGGTGAGCTATAGTCGAGCTCAAATTTACAGTGCATCGAACAAGTTGACGCGCATTAAAAACCCATAAAGGTAAGCGAGTCAATTTGCGAACGAAATAGCACAGAGCCATACTTAAAATTTGTCTGTTTTAGAGTTAATAATACTAGACCGTAACGCGTTGTTAAAATTAAACGACTGAGTTGCTGGTCTAAATATTTCAAGTGCGTACCTGGACACAATTACTTTTGCGACTTTAACGGTATTTTAATGAGATCGTAAAGTTCTTATTGCCTTTTTTGAGTGTACCATAAATCTGAGATCGACTATACCGTATTCCGTTTTATTTTAATCACTTGTTATTACACGAAGGATAATTTTTCCAAATTTAGCCACAATGATTGGAGACACCACGTACATATCAGTGGAATAAGGGGTTGTTATTAAAAACAACAAGCATATTCTCGCTTGACTCCGCAGTTGTTACCACTTGTATCTTTATCTTTGTAATTTTTTAATACAATCTATATCATCGTAACTTATTGTTATTTAAATCTCAAGGAGGCGATTTAGTCAACCGGTCTATCATACCTAAAAAAATAAATAACATCGTTTTATCTTCATGAAAATCTAATTGTACTCAATGATAATTAATGTCCAACCAAATCCCGTTTTTTTTATTAAGTACCTAATGTTTTATAGATCCCGTAAATGTGTTTGGAAAATATTTTTGTATGCCTTGTCGCAGTTTAACGGATTCGAATTTCTTTAAAAGCAATTTTAGATTCCCGATTGTCGGATTAACATAATTTATCACAAACTTTAAGAAATTAACTTGGAAGATAAACCTGATTTGGTCAATTCATTCTATATGATTTTTTTGTATATGCAACTTGAGGACATATGGCTAATTGTGATTTGTTTTATTCGATGCAATCATCACTATATTGACCCCCCTTTATTTAATTTATTATTGAAAATAAAAAAAAAAAGTTTCGCATAAGAATTGTAGAATCTTACCTATATTTTATTGAAATGTGATTTAAAAAAAAAACAATATCATGTATAGGTCAAATCATACGAAATAAATATATGTTTTTTTTAAATGGAACACTATATATTATTGCATTTTCGAGAAGCCCCTTTTCCCCCGATTTCAAATATGTAATATTGTATCCTCATCAAGTGAACCAAATAGACATTACACTTAACGGAAATTCTCTTGAAGTGGTGGATCAGTTCAATTACTTAGGCAACGTTGTTAATGACAAAGCAAACATGGACAGCGAGATTCGCAATAGAATTAACGCTGCATCTAGAGCACTCTGGGGACTTAGAAAGAGAGTATTTGACAACCACGACCTTGCTTTGTCAACGAAAATGGCTGTCTACAGAGCAGTTGTCATTCCAACACTGCTTTATGGATGTGAAAGCTGGGTCACTTACCGTCGTCATGTGAAAGAATTAGAACGTTTTCAGCAAAGACACCTCAGAAGTATGATGAAAATCCGTTGGTTCCATCACATATCAAACGTGGAAGAACTCAGGAGAGCAAAGAGCCTTCCAATTGAGGTGCTTATTTCAAGAGCACGCCTAAGATGGGCAGGTCACGTTCATCGTATGCATGATAACCGCCTTCCTAAATGTACACTTTATGGTGAATTGCTAAGCGGTAGAAGAAGGCGTGGCGGTCAACGAAATAGGTTCAAAGACGCTCTCCATGTTAGTGTGCATCGAGAGGTGACCGAGTGCAGACGTACCGAGCCAAGAAAGTGCACAGTGAAGTGGCATAAATAAAGTCTCCCTCACTTGGAGACACCATTTTTACTGTTACTAACCATAACTTTTCCCAATAATATTATAGGTATTCCCTTGCAGGACACCCACAGCGACGTTACCGTGGAGGACGGTAGCATGGATTACAGTGAAGACGAAACGTCCCAGTGCGGTAGCTCCCGAGGGGATACCCCAACCCCAAGGGATGACAGAAGGGACGATAAAGAGACGATAAAACGTCTCACAGAGGAAAACGAAACCCTCAGAAAGAAAATAGAGGAGCTCACCGAGAGGTTGGAGCTAATGCAGAGGGAGCAAAAGTCCCAGCACGAAGAACTTCTGCGTGCGATTCGAGGAGAATCGCAAACGCGGAAGCGGAAAAACCCACCCGCCACTAATACGGACTCCGACGAAGAGGCCCCTAAGGCGGCAAAGAAGGTGGCTGAAGAGCCCCTCAAGTGCCCCCCAGAGCCATCCAGACGAAGCAGATCGGGATCTAGAGCTCCCCAGCAGGAGGCTAACGTCCCCAGACAAAACGCCAGGACAGAGGAGACTGAGGCCCCTCAAACAAAAACAAGAAGCCAGCGCATACCGCCGGTAGTGCTGAGGAACAAGGAGACATGGACAACGGTGAGCCGTCGTCTAACCGAAACCGGCATTAACTTTAGCAAGGCTAAAGTTACCGCGGAGGGAATCTCCATCGAGCCCGCGACATCCGAAGATTATCGCAAGATGACTAGGATGTTCGCAAACGAGAAAAGGGAGTACCACACGTACACCCTGCCAGAGGAACGGCTGCTACGTGTAGTCATCAGGGGGATCCCGAGCGGCGTTACTTGTACAGAGGTGGCAGAAGACCTCCAAGACCAGGGTTTCGCACCTACCGCAGTGCAACGGATGACGTCCAGACGGACGAAACAGGAGGTGCCACTCGTACTTGTCCTAGTCCCACAGGACCAGGACAAGATACTCCAAGTCACGAGGTGCTGCTCTCTAGTCGTAAGGACAGAGAGACAGAGAGCCAAGGTAGCGGCATCCCAATGCCACCGCTGCCAGCGTTTCGGCCACGGACAATCCAGGTGTACCGCGCAGCCGAAATGCGTGAAGTGCGGCGAGGCACACCGGACGACTGACTGCAAGAAGAAGGCAGACGAACCGGCCAAGTGTGCGAACTGCCAAGGGGCCCACCCGGCCAGCTACAAGGGGTGTCCAAAATACCCCAAGCAATCAGCCAGCGCCACTCAAAGGCCGGTACAGAGGCCGACGACGACCTCAACAAAGAAGGGCGGCGTAGCGCCAGGCACTAGCTACGCAAAAGTAGCCCAGAGCAAGGCAGGACAGAACACTGTCCCTGCCTCAAAACAACAAGCATCGCCAGAGGCCAAAAACCTCACAGCGGTGCTAGCACAGATGCAACAAATGTGCTCAGCGATGAGTGCATTTTTTGCTCAAATGCCAAACTTTACTAATCCGTAATGCCTTTACAGATTAAACCGGAATTCCTGCAGATGGCGGCCTGGAATGTAAACGGCCTGCAACAAAGGAGACTTGAAGTCGAAGAGCTCCTGACCAGGTACGATATAGACGTCATGGCACTGCAGGAAACCAAGATGACCCCTGCCAAGGAGATCAACTTCCCAGGATACCACACGTACAGGATGGACTGGGTAAACATACCTCGGCGACCCGCAAGAGGAGTGGCTCTACTCGTTAAAAAGACCATAGCCCACCATCCGACGGTACTACCTGAGCTAGAAAATATGAATGCCACCGCCGTAGTAGTGTCCACAGCACGAAACGGCGACGTCCAAGTGGTTTCATGTTACCAGCCACCCCACAGCACGCTAACCGAGGGGGATCTGGACGCAATTCTACCCGCTAGGACACAGGTCGTCGCAATTGGCGATTTTAACGCCAAATCCCAGCAATGGAACAGCGGCGTAACCAACACTCGAGGACGAGAACTGCTGTGGTTCCTGGGACAGCACGCCGGCGAACTGCTGGTGGTAGGACCAGTCCAGCCCACCTTTGACAACGGTAGAAACAGGCCAGACGTACTGGACATAGCCATCCTAAAGGAGATGACCCTCGAAGCGGAGATCTCCACCAGAACGGAGGGATCTACCGAGCACAACCCGATCTTCCTAACTCTAGGAGGACAGGCGGGTGACGACAACGCTACCTTCACGAAGCGACGAACGGACTGGGAATCGTACCGGCTGCACCTGCAGCAGTACATTGCACAAATTCCCAGGCTAGATACCGTGGGGGACGTTGAGAGGGCCGTCATTACCCTAGAGGAGCAGATCCTGGGAGCAATAAGGGCCAGCACGACAGAAACAGAAGTAAGAAGACACCCAGCACCGATGGCGAACCTACCAGAGGTCACCAGGCAGCTGATAAGGGATAGAAGAAGCGCCAAGAGACGGGCTCAGAGGACGAGACTCCCCGCCGACAGAAGGGAGTATAACGTCCTCAGCCGAAGAGTGAAAGCCGCCCTCCAAGAACACCGTCAGGAGGGGTGGCAACGCCACCTTGAGTCACTCGATCCACAGGACAGAAGTATGTGGAATACCCAACGTGCCCTGCGAAACCGGAGGAAACCTATACCCCCGATTCACGGAGAGCGAGGGAGGATCGTCTACACTAACCAGGAAAAAGCCGAGGCGTTTGCCGACAGCTTAGAACTGCAGTGTAGAGAGAACGAGCTCGATGACGAGGACGAGGACTGGGTGGACGATGTCGAGCGCAGAGTACGTAGGATCCACCGCCTGCCTGATGACGACCACATCCGCCAGACTACCCCCGAGGAAGTCAAGGAAATCCTTAGGAGCCTAAAGCCAAGAAAGGCTCCGGGATGTGACAAGATAGGAAACATCGCTCTCAAAAAGCTACCCAGGAAAGGAGTAGCGGCGCTAGTCAACATCGTAAACGCGATGTTAAAGTTACGGCATTTTCCAACCAGGTGGAAAAAGGCCGACGTCATTATGATCCCTAAACCAGGGAAAGAACTAATTTTCCCGTGTTCTTACAGGCCCATCAGCCTCCTCCCAGCCATGAGCAAGGTTGCAGAACGGGTCATCTTGAAGAGGCTCAGAGAAAAGACAGAAGAGCTGAATATCATCCCGGATGAACAGTTCGCGTACCGAACAGGACATTCCACCGAACTCCAAGTACTTCGCCTCACCGAGGAGATTACTAAGGGGTTCAACCAGCGGCAAGTCACCGCGGCGCTGTTCCTAGATGTTGCCAAAGCGTTCGACAGGGTCTGGCACGACGGCCTCCTAGCTAAAATGATGAGTATGGGTTACCCCATCGAACTCGTCAAATTAGTGAGGTCCTACCTGCACCGCAGACAGCTAAGGGTCAAAATCTCGGACCAACTCTCCACTTACAGGACCGTGGAGGCGGGAGTCCCGCAAGGTTCGGTGCTGTCACCGCACCTGTTCGCTATCTACACCTCAGACCTCCCCAGGACCGACCACACAGCCCTGGCCCTGTATGCAGACGACACAGCAATAATTGCCAGATCCTGGAAAGCCAGGGACGCAACCAGAAAACTCCAGGAAATGGCCACACTCCTGGAAGAATGGTGCACGAAGTGGAAAGTCGCCGTCAACGCCGACAAAAGCCAAGCCATACTCTTCAGACGAGTGCGGAAAGAAATTCCCACAGGACACGTCTCCATGAACGGCGAGGACATCCAATGGCACGACACCGTCAAATACCTTGGTGTGGTCATGGACAAAAGCCTAACGTGGAGACAGAACACGGACGCTATTACAGCCAAGGCGCGGCGCACAAGAGCCCTCATCTACCCGATGATGGGAAACGGTAGCCGTCTCAACCTGAGGAATAAGCTCACGCTTATCAAAACCCTCATCAGGCCGCAGCTGACGTACGCCTCGGTAGCGTGGGGTTACCAGGCAAAGTCCTACATGAAGAAAATCCAGGCAGTGGAAAACATCGCCCTCAGGACGGCGGTCGACGCACCATGGTACGTGAGAAACGCAGACATCGTCAGAGACCTGGAGTACACCACGGTCACTGAAGTCATCCGGGAACGAGCGAAGAAGCTGTACGCCCAAGCAGAGGAGCACGGGAACCCGCTAATCAGACAGGCCACTGATTACGACCCTGCCGACGCCCCGAGGCACAAACGGCCGAGGGTACAGCTTCTGGACAACGGGTGAGTATAACTTATATTTCCCGCTAACCGATCTGTTTCAGATACCCCAGGACGGACCACCACTACCAGAGACATGACGTTTTTCTACCCAAACCCAACCTCCTTGCGGGCGTCGGACAACATACCGTCCAACGCCCGTTGTCCTACCTGCTCCGTGGAGTCCGAAAGTGCTAAAAAAGCACTTAGGGTCTCCACACTCCCGAGCTACACAGCTCATATCCTTACCTTTCCGATGATCCGGGATAGGACACACCTTTACTGTGTCCTACGTACCGGCAGTCAATCCCAGCCAAAACTTCCTAAAACCCAACTAGACCGATGACTACCCACGGGGGTGACAAGCTGGCGAAGAAAGAAAATATCAAGACAAGAAGAGCGCCAGAAGAGACCTCTGCCAGCGAGGTTGAAGAGCCAGGACCAGGGGAGGTCCGCAGAAAATACTACGACACATCTCGCATTTGCGGGCTGGGTCTGGTAGAAGTAAGCGGGCCCACCTATCACGAAGGCCGGTCCAGGTCTACAGAGATAATCTAGGAGCAAAGAGTAGTAGTCCTACTCGGCCCTAGTTATCGAGACCGTCATCAAGCCAATGGATATTGGCGCGCTCTCCATGAAAATCTAAAATCCTGCGGTATTGCAGACGAGCAATGGGAACAACTTGCAGAGGACAGAACCGAATGGCGAGGGGTTGTGGCCAGCTATCAAGGAAATGTTGCTGCAAGAAGGCCGAATCCAAGACCTAACCAGGTCTATGTTTGTCCTGACTGCGGTCGACATGTGCTCTCCCGGATTGGCCTCTATAGCCATAGTCGTGTGCACCGTAGATGAATGGGAATTACAATAGACTACGCCTTTTACTTGTTTTTTATTGTACACAATTTATCGACTGTAACATTTTTATACTCGGCTCGAGTAACGGCTAATAAATAAATATTGTATAGGTCTATCTTAATACTTCTTGACATATTTGACTTTCAAAATGCAAATTAGCTGCTTTATTGGAAGAAGAGTGAACCATGCGTGTCGAAACACAAGTGAAACAAAAATAACAAGGTATAGGCCACAAAAATAATTATTTTATTGTTTATTCAATTTTGACATTTCAAACCGACATTATTAACATTTATTTAATCAAAATGGGTTATAGTGAGGCTGAAAAGGTCGAAGTATTTTCCCTTTATATGAAAAATAATTAGAATATATAGGGTGTTCCATAAAAAAAACATATTTATTTCGTATCAAGTGACCTGTACATAATATTGTTTTTTTTTTATCACGTTTCAATAAAATATAGGTAAGATCTACAACTTTTATAACGAAACTTTTTTTCTATTTTCAATAGAACAGAAATAAAAGGAGGCTCAATATATAATGAATAAATATGTACAAATAAAAAAGTTTCACCTCTTTTTATTAACAACGTTTTCCATGTACTGTTACTACTAATTGTGACTAAACATCTAACTTAAATCCTAACACAGATACTCTCTACCACAATATATTACAGCTTGTCTAGGTTCTACGATTGTTTATTCGGTCAATGAAATGTTTTCATTAGGTAGTTGATAGTTGTTCCATAAAGTGCCGAACAGATGATTAATTTGTTGTATAACAGCAAAAATATTTACTTAATAAGTTATCATTGACTCATATCAAAAACTGAACATGTTGAAAATACAACAACAAATGATGATCCAGGCAGGATAAACTATCAGTATTTTGACAGCTAAACTAAATTTTTAGTACACGAAAAGGGTAGTTATTTATTTTTGAAAATAACTTAAAGAGTCTCAAGCTATAATGTACCCAACATGTTTTTATCCGAGAATATAAATGTCAATTGTTTCTGAATATGACAAAGATAATGCCGAATATTATTTAAAACTCTAGGTTGAGCGGAGTAAACTAAACTAGAGTCCCACAAGGAACAATCCTCTGGCCCTTTCTGTTTGTATTACTTATTAATGAATTTTCTATCGCGGTGTCGAATTCCTGATAGTTATCGTTCCAACTTGTTTAGCAATTATACTTTAAACCAGGGGGCGAATTTACTGACAGCAACTACTCGTTACTTATAATTGCTGTTTTTAAGTATGTCATATGTTGCTACTAATTTTGAGCGAATGCGAAAATGATAGTCTAGTAATTACTATCTATACATGGCGTAGATGTGATCAATATAGAATAGAGAGAGGAGAAACATTGGGAGAGTCTGTCAATCAGTGGTTCACGAAATTCTTATAAACTGCCCCCTCTCTTAGCATTTCCAGTGTTTGCTCTATATTCCGCAAAGCGCTGTATTCTCTATAAATTCCTAAAAAATGAGTAATGAAACTATCTTGCTACTAAAATCGCATGCTTATCAAACAGAATTTTGCTATTAATATCAGCGGAAATTAAGAAGAACCAAAATCCCTTCTATATGAATTTGGACATACATTCATTTAACTCAGTCCACAGTGTCAGTTACCATGTCTATTCTACCTCTTGGTATAGTATTTGTACTCATGGTGTAGAGACGAACTTAACGAGGTTGCATTGGAGCCATAGTCTTGGACAAAACTGTATTGATTTAAAATGCGTAGGGTGCAGACACGTACTGGGTTTTCCCGAAAACTAACAACCCACCAACAAGGTAACAGAAATTGGAAACATGGGAAAGTACTTTGCTTTACGCCAGCCATAAATATTTAACACCCTTATTCCTAGACAACACGTTTTGGGATACGTGTAAGCAAGTCGTAAACGTTTGAGCATCCGATCCGTCGTGAAACTACACATACCTAATAATGGCTGCTACTTACATAAATTCGCAAGAATAACTTTTTAACTAATTTGCGCTTTGAATTATTGTAGCACAATTATTGATCTGTTAGTAGTAAAAATGACAGTTGCAACGAAACGTCTTCCCCGATTTTTTCCACAGACTACTTTTATATATAAACACGATGTAACAGACCAAAGTAGAATCAAACATGTGGCGGATGCATCGATTTAGTCGACGTGGAAAGACTATTTATAAAGAAATGACTACGAGTATAAAAATTTTTGTTTAATGTTCGTTTCTTGTTATTACAAGGAATTACTATTGTAGATGATTATCTAGCGGAAACATAATTTTGTTATCTTAACGAATTTTCCAGTAATCGAAAACACATGTTCAGGCATGATACCAGTTAATTCCTCCTTAATGTTATTAAATTTACTTTAAATGTGAGTTTAAATATTAGCATTATTGATCAATTTCAAAATCGACGAACGTAAAAAATGCTTAATTTCACATCTATCAAGTTACCATATTGAAATTTTGCAATGTCAATTATGGATTAATTGTCGCTTTTTTGTTGTGAGAAGAAAAAAATTGTCGCGCCTTATTTAAAAAAAAAAGCCCATGGTAATGCCAACTTGATAATCAAGTTAGCATTACCACATTCCGAAACGGGCTAAAATGGTTGAAAAAAGAGCTCTCGAGTATCAAAATAATTTGTCGTGAGCAAATAATATGTGAAAAACCACCCCTTGATGGGGATGGTAGTGCCGAGTACAGATAAAAATGTATTAATTACTCTATTTTTGCGTAATATAATTTTGCGGCAAATTCCTGAAAAACAATCGGCCCAAAAAACTACCCCTTGGTTATTTACAAGGGTGGTAGGAATTTGTCGTGCCACGAGACAATTTGTCGCGAATTTTTAGTTTTCAAAAATAGCAAAATTATAAAACATTTTTGCCGAACTCAGCGTTACCATCCCCGTAAATCATCAAGGAGTGGTTTTTTTGGGCTGATTCTTTTTCAGGAATTTGCCGTAAGGGACGTAGAAATTTGTCGTGCCACGAGACAATTTGTCGCGAATTTTTAGTTTTCAAAAATAGCAAAATTATAACACATTTTTTGCCGAATTCAGCGTTACCATCCCCGTAAATCATCAAGAAGTGGTTTTTTTGAGCTGATTCTTTTTCAGGAATTTGTCGTAAGGGACGTAGAAATTTGTCGTGCCACGAGACAATTTGTCGCGAATTTTTAGTTTTCAAAAATAGGAAAATTAATGAATTTTTTTGTCGAACTCAGCGTTACTCCCCGTAAATCATCAATGAATGTTTTTTTTTGGACTTATTCTTTTTCAGGAAATTGCCGTAAGGGACATAGTATTTTGTCGTGCCACGAAATAATTTGTCGCGAATTTCTAGTTTTCAAAAATAGTTAAATTAATAGATTTTCTCTGTGCTCATCACTACTTCCCGCATAAATCATCAAGGGTTGGTTTTTTGAGTCGATTCTTTTTCAGAAATTTGTCGTAAGGAACGTTGGAATTTGTCGTGTCACGAGACAATTTGTCGCGAATTTTTAGTTTACAAAAATAGTTAAATTAATGGATTTTTCTCCGCGCTCATTACTACTTCCCTCGTAAATCATCAAGGGGTGGTTTTTTTGAACTGACTCTTTTTCAGGAATTTGTCGTAAGGGACGTAGGAATTTGTCGTGCCGCGAGACAATTTGTCGCGAATTTTTAGTTTTCAAAAATGGGAGAATTAATAAATTTCTTGCCGAACTCGGCGTTACCTTCGCGTGAATCATCAATGAATGGTTTTTTTGGACTGATTCTTTTTCAGGAACTTGCCGTAAGAAAGGTAGGAATTTGTCGTACCACGAAACAATTTGTAGCGAATTTCTAGTTTACAAAAATAGTGAATTAATAGATTTTTCTCCGCGCCCATTTCTACTTCCCGCGTAAATCATCAAGGGGTGGTTTTTTTGAACTGATTCCTTTTCAGGAATTTGTCGTAAGGGACGAAGGAATTTGTCGTGCCACGAGACAATTTGTCGCGAATTTTTAGTTTTCAAAAATGGGAAAATTAATAAATTTTTGCCGAACTCGGCGTTACCTTCCCGTGAATCATCAATGAATGGTTTTTTTGGAACGATTCTTTTTCAGGAATTTGCCGTAAGGGACGTGGTAATTTGTCGTGCCACGAAATAATTTGTTGCGAATTTCTAGTTTACAAAAATGGCTAAATTAATATATTTTTCTCCGCGCTCATTACTACTTCCCGCGTAAATCATCAAGGAGAGGCTTTTTTGAGCTGATTCTTTTTCAGGAATTTGTCGTTCTACGAGACAATTTGTCGCGAATTTTTTTTAAAAATAGGAAAATTAATAAATTTTTTGCCGAACTCAGAGTTACCTCCCCGTGAATCATCAATGAATGGTTTTATTGGACCGATTCTTTTTCAGGCATTTGCCGTAAGGGACGTAGTAATTTGTCGTACCACGAAATAATTTGTCGCGAATTTCTAGTTGACAAAAATAGTTAAATAGATTTTTCTCCGCGCTCATCATTACCACCCCCGTAAATCATCAAGGGATGGTTTCTTTGGACTGATTCTTTTCAGGAATCCGCCGTAAGGGACGTAAAAATTTGTCGTGCCACAAAACAATTTGTCGCGAATTTCTAGTTTACAAAAAGAGTTAAAATAGATTTTTCTCCGCGTTCATCACTACTTCCCCCGTAAATCATCAAGGGGTGGTTTTTTTGAGCTGATTATTTTTCAGGAATGTAAGGGACGTAGGAATTTGTCGTGCCACGAGACATTTTTTCGCGAATTTTTAATTTCCAAAAATAGGAAAATTAATATAATTTTTGCCGACCTCAGCATTACCACCCCGTAAATCAAGGGATGGTTTTTTTTTTAACTGATTCTTTTTAGGAATTTGTCGTAAAGGACGAAGAAACTTGTCGTGCCACGAAACAAATTGTCGCGAATTTCTAGTTTGCAAAAATGGTTAAATTAACATATTTTCCTCCGTACTTATCATTATCACCCTCGTAAATCAGCAAGGGATGATTTTTTGAACTGATTCTTTTTTAGGAATTTGCCGTAAGGGACGTAGAAATTTGTCGTTCCTCGAAACAATTTGTCACGAAATTCTATTACGCAGAATTGGAGAAGTTAATAAGATTCGTCTGGACTCGGCACTACCTCCCCAGTAAATCAAGGGGTGGTTTTTTGAGCTGATTCCTCTTCAGGAATTTGTCGTTGCACAAAACAATTTGTCGCGAAATCGTATTATGCAGAAATAGGATAATTAATACATTTTCCTCGAAATTCAGCACTATCACCCCGTAAATCATAAAAGGGTGGTTTTTCTCATTTTATTTGCTCACGACAAATTTACGACAAATTATTTTGATACTCAAAGCCCTCCTCTCGATCATTTTAGACCCTTCCGGAATGTGGTAATGCTAACTTGATTATCAAGTTGGCGTTACGATTTGTATTTTTTAATAAAGCGCGTCGTTTTATTTGACTGATTATTTTTCAGGAATTTGTCATGAGTGACCTAAGAATTTGTAGTGCCAGAAAAGTTTATCGCGAATTTTCGTTACGCAAAAACAGGAGAAATTAATACATTTTTCTCCGTACTCACTACCACCCTTGTAAATAATCAAGGGGTAGTTTTTTGGACCGATTGTTTTTCAGGAATTTGTCACAAAATTATGTTACGCAGAAATATGGTTATTATTACATTTTTTTGTACTCTGTACTACCACCTCCGTAAACCATCAAGGGGTGATTTTTTATATTGATTCTTTTTTAGGAATTTGTCATTACGGACCTACAAATCTGTCGTGTCAGAAAACAGTTTGAAGCGAATTTCCATCATGCAGAAATACGAGAATTAATACATTTTTCTCTGTACTGAGCACTACCACCCCCGTAAATCATCAACGCGTGGTTTTTCGCATATTATTGACTCATTGGCATTACCATGGGTTTTAAAAAAGTGACAATTAATACATATATTGATATTGCAAAATTCCGATATGGTAATGCTAACTTGATGGATGTCTTAATTTCTCCTTTATATTAAAACAACGCGTAAATATTAGTATATTGAAATATAACATTTTTTTTTGGTTAGGGTAACAATTTGGGTAGGACGCGATTTTTTTTTTGTTATTATGCAGAGGGAACCGCTCTAAGATTAAAATTTAGTTTTCGGGGTCGGGGGCCGCGCCATTTGACCCCCATATTGAAAATAGGGTTGCAAACAGTTCCTGCGTAATATTCTCGTATGTTACAAAAAAAGGTTTTCTTATTGAGAATCGAATTCTCTACAAGTTTTCATCGAAACTTTTGGAAATGGGCTGGCCGTAGACACAGAAAACTTAATTTTAGAGCCCCCCCCCCCAAGCAACAAAAGAATCGCGATCTACCCAAAATGTTACCCTAAAGGTAATATTTCAATGGTTTATGAAATACAGGCATATATTCAGATTCATCAATCGTCATATTTTTAAAATTCGTAAAACAACATTCATTTATCCAGAAACCAAAATATAAATAAGAAAATAAATTTTCGCCACTGATCAGTTTCCATGTGGTACTTAACCGTGAACTTGTTTCTTACTTTTAGTGCGCCATCGCCAAGTAGTAGGTAGTAGTAGTCATCGATAGTTTACGACTGATCTCTACGTGTTAATAGCGAATAGCTGTTTATCAACATTTAAGGGACCATGGACATTTTCAACCCGCTACTCATTATAGAGGACGTAAACGCACTCGGAAGACACTGGATGCGGAACCACTAATTTTAGATGGTGTCGACGAAAATCTTGGAGTACCCAAGTATTCGCAGGCTTTCTGCACAAATTGGGGTGTCCGAATTTGAAGTGTGGCGGGGGTTACATCCTTATGTGCAGGAATTGCAAGGTCTAACCTGAAGATGAGCTTCGACGGCAACAATAACTAAATATCAATTTTGTGTGCGTGTTCGTTTTCAGTTTTAAGTATTTCTTATTTGATTTTGTTTAGATTTGGCAACATTCGGCTGTATAAGCGTGAATAATTCATTTACGTTGTACGAAGGTGACTATAGACGAGTCTAAAAAATATTTTTTTTCTTTGAATTCTCAAATTTAAAAAGTGGTATTAATCTTTACATTTCATTGGAAGCCACAGAAAAAAATACAAAAGCATGTAGTTTAAAAACACCCAGTATGCATAGAAGACTCCATAATAGCCATATTGTTTGTTTACAGTCGAGCTCAGATTTACGGTGCACTCAAAAAAGGCAATAAAACTTTACGACTTCATTAAAATACCGTTAAGATGGGCACATCCAAGAGAAAGAGATCCGATAAGGAAATATTTATTATTTTTAGCCATGACTTTTTTTGTTAATACATGTATTGGTAAAAAAAATATAAGACTACAAGTAGAACTATGACAGGTGTAGTGACATAAATTTTTCACTCAATAATTTCAGTTATTTGCAAAATTAATTAATTTAATTTAAAAAAATAGTGCCAACCTTTATATCCTGTAGTTTTAAATTAACTACTTTTGCAAACAACTGAAATTATTGGGTGAAAATTAATGTCACTTCTCCTATCATAGTTCTACTTAAATAGTCTTATACTTTTTTTACCAGTATATGTATAAGTTATGGCCAAACAGAATAAATATTTACTATCGGATCTCTCTCTCTCTCTTGGATAAGCCCATTTTAAACTAGTCGCAAAATTAATTGCGCCCAGGCACGCAACTCAGTCGCTCAATTTTGACAGCGCGTTACGGTCAAGTATTAATATGTACATTCTAATACATACGAATTTTAAGTTCGGTTCTGTACCATTTCGTTCCCAAATTGATTCGCTTACCTTTGTAGGTATTGAATGTGCGTCGGCTTGTTTGATGACACCATGCCGCATGGTCCAACGGCGATAATAATGAGGTCGTAAAATTTTTGTTGCGTTTTCTGAGTGCACCGTAAATCTGAATTCGACTATACACAAGTCATTAAACGCGTCAACGTTCGATCTTTACCAAAGCTTAGATATAGATTGTGCACATATCTTACATCTTGTAGCCTATTTTAGGTGTATTTCTAAAATTACAATTATTTACAATATAACCATGAATAATACTGAAGCGGTATTTACTAACACCAAAACGCTAAGGGCCGGTTTATCAATGCTGGGTTAAGTTACATTATCTTTATCTTTACCAATGTCAAAAGTGATAGTCAAAGTGCTGGATAAAATAATCTTAACTAGGAAGTAGTGGATAATGAAATAACCAAAGGGTAAATCAACACGCAAGCGCAAATATCAAAATAATAACTGTCCAGGGTTGCCGATTGGTGGGGAATTTTCCGATATCGGGGAATTTCAAGTGATTGTGGGTAAAAATTGGGAATTAATTCCCAGTGAGGAGAACCGTGGATTTGTAGACATTATGATGAGTTTTTATATTTACCTACAGAGGATTAAAAGAGAAAAATTTTGAGAGAATCCCCTGGTTCTTATCAAATTCTCCCCTCCTTTCATCATATTGTATATAGTGTTCGATTCAATTTGACTTATTTTCAATGATAGTCCTGGGGCCCAGGCCTAAATTAAAAAATGATTACCTCACTGCTGGAACTTCGTGAATGTATTATTCTCAGCCAGTTGGACAACTTTTTCCTATACGAAAAATTTCGGTAGCGGGGCGTATTTTCGTAAAAGCGCTTCAAACTTATGGATTTGGTGAAAGAAAAAAAAATTATTACCTCAGCATAGTTTTTCATTTGAATCGCAATTTTTTTGTATTGGGTCTTCTGACGCGTCCGACACCTCCAACACGGAGAAGTTGTACAAAAAAATGTATTACCTCACAGCTGATTTTTTCAGGATAGCTTATTATAGTTCAAGCAGGAAGAAACTGAAACATAAAAAACGTAACAAAAACTTTACGACCTCATTAAAATACCGGTACTCTTTTTTGTGCTGTTCGCAAATTGACTCGCTTACCTTTATAGGTTTTTAATATGCGTCGGGAATGTTTCATGTCAGACTTGGCGCCATGGCCCGCGGCGATATAATTATGTCGTAAATTTTTTTTGCGTTTTTTATTTACTGGGATCTATTTATTTCAACTAATGGCCCGCGGCGATAATAGTTTTGTCGTAAAGTTTTTGTTGGGTTTTTTCTGTCTCGGGAATTTATTACTTGAAGTATATTTTAAATCAAGTGGCAATATTGTCCGATAAAAATTTTTGGGCAATTTCGTTGTCCGACACCTTAAAGTTAAGGGTTTTATGCAATTCCTATAGTTACTACCTCATGTCGGACAAAAGTACAAGTGTATTACATGACTTAATTCTTGATCAATTATATAGCTGTCCGAGTAGCTGTCCGACAAAATTACTTGGTCTGTTTAATAGTCGGACAAAAAAAGTAAATTTTCAAAAACGAGTACGTACGCTTACGTTATTGCAATTTTAAACATGCAAGTATTATTATTATTATTATTACATGTGTAATTTTATTTGAAATAATTAAGAATAATGTGACAAAATGCTAAAATCGCTTCTAATTCAGCTGGAGAGATCGGCAACACTGCAACAGCACAAGTTATTTTGTTAAATCGTACCAAGTACAGTCAGCCAATCGCAAAGTTTTGCTGAATTACTAGTGGAGCCAACTTACAAATAAATTGTTGAAACTAAAAGGTAGTGTTGATAAACGCCACCAACTTTAACTACCACTTTATTTGCTGGATATCGTTAACTACGAAATAGTTATCCAACAGTTTTAACCGTGCATTGATAAACCGGCCTTAAGTCTTAATTATCTCCAGACGGTGCCAACATGGCTGGCGAAACGCGATTTGAATGCAGTATTCGAATGTAGTGTACAAGTATTTTGGTGTTTGTAGAAACTACACCAGAGGCAAATTTCTAACGCTACATTCGACGCCCGTCAACCAAGTTGGCAGCATCTCGGGATTGAAAATTAAAGTTAAAAATAAATCGTCTGCAGTAGCCGCCAACTTGATTGAGAAAAGCGTCGACTATTAATGTTGTCACACCAAACATTCCAAACCCCTTTCCAAAATAACTGTGTTAAGAATATTTACAAAGAGCCCAAAACAAGAACATGGTATAATAGACATTTGAAAAGCCCCGAACGCGAACCCAGTTTGCCTACTCTAATATATTGTGGTGGAAAGCTGTTAAAATGTATAAAAAGTGTCATTACATTTTTTCTTACCTTGCGGCTGGGGGTTGTTAGCCCCCGGAGCCGCTGTAACTTTGCTGTGGGCCGTCGTGGTTGAAGTTGTTCTATCTGTTTGGGGTAGTGCCTCCTCAGAACTATTAGCATTACCCTCAGGCGACCACGATTTTCGCTGAAAACAAAAGAGAGACAAGTCAAAAAATCGTTATATAAATTAATAATATATTACATAACATAGGTAGTAACCAAACCGAGCCATAGGCAAGGTTTACAATACTTCAGAGGTAAAGATTATTATCACACGTATTATATATACGACTTTTTATCAGCAACTGTGAAATTACGCTTGAATAAAAAAGCATTTCATTACTAGGAATTATTGTCAAAATTTTCTTGTATTTGTTACTAGAGACATCAATCAGTATTGTAAAATCACTTTATCACACTGAGGACGGTAAAGTACCACTTACCACACTGTAAATTATGTGGTAAACTGCACATTACGGCATGGTTCTAGATAAAGTAGTAAATAGATATTATTTACATCGATTTTAGAAAAGTTTCGACCAGGCGAGTCATGACGTCATCTTGAGAAAGCAGAAAGCTTTGTCAGTTTGGTTTGACTCATAATACATTATCTTTTTTTTCCTCATATCTACAAAAACGTGCATTCTCGGTTAAATTTGCTAGAAAAACCTCAGGGAAATTCATTGCAAATTCCGAGGTACCTCAGGGATCTAATTTAAGGCCTTTGTTGTTCCTCATATTTATCAATGATATACCTAAAGTATTAAAAAGTTCCAATTGTCCGCTATTTGCCGATAATATAAAACTTTACAAAAAAGTAGTGACTCTAAATGATTGTCAATACTTGCAATAAGATCTTCAAGGTTACCTAATCAAAACACAATAAAAAAGTTCTTCAGACACTTAAAATAGTCAAAAACCACAAATTTTCAAAAATAATTCTGAGTAAACTCGTACCATATCGATAATTCACAATTAACCTAAGTTTACCAATAGAATCATTCAAAAATCCAAATGAACCAATTTATAGAAGAAACTTCACAAAAGACCGCCCTAAAAAATATCGCCCCCTCATTATCTCGATTTATGTCAAAACCACTTTCCAAACCCCAAGTCAAAAATTAACTTCCGAAAATAAACTATTTTCCCTTCAAATCAACTCTTAATTCAATCTTTCATTAATACATTAAATCATACACTATTTACCTAACAAGCCATCAACTCATTCATCAAAACTGTCTTTCCGATATTCCGAAAACTTATTTCCCATTCATAGTTCCATACGCGCTGCCAGCAACTCGCGGCTATCTTCACTTCAATCCTCAGAACTTACTTCCATTTCGTTTCAACGCCGGCGATAGAATATTCTCAATATAATATTAATATGGCATCAATACGGATTAAATTACGACTTCCAATATTACTTTATGGGACCAAAAGATTCAGCTTTCATTTATTTACCGAAAAACCCTATTTTTCATTGACCTTGCTATGATATATTTTTCAATCCTGAATTCGAATAGTTCAAAACAATAATTTCACAATATCGAGCCCCATAGACTGGCCGGGGACGTATCCAGCTCTAACCAGACTTAGGCAAGCCAAGTCCCCATCGTACCGTATAAATAGAGAAGCATAACAAGCTCAAAGCAAGCCAGTTCCGGTGTACTTCAAGTTCGTTTCTGCGTTCCGCGAGCAAAGTCTCTAAACCAAACAGTGTTTAATTCTTTCCTGGTCAACCTTAAATTTCAACAAGTCTTAGACAACCCAAGTAAAATATTAAAATAATTAAATTGCCATCGCGCATAACATAAAAAAGTGAATTTTCTGTCACAACAAATCCAAATAAAACAAAACAAAAATAAAATCGTCTTAAAAGCAAAATTTCAAGTGTAACACAATTTTAATTCAAGTGAAATAAAATAATCAACTCTGTTTTTAAGCTTAATAAATAATTTTTTAATTCTCGTTTAAAATAAAGTGTTTAATTTCAAGAAAAGCATATACAGGGTAGGGTGTAGCTCTGGACCCTGCCATAAAAATTAAATTTAAATAAAGTGCTAGTCAGACTCTAAATAATAAATAAAAGTGAACTACAGCTCTGAAACATATACAGGGGGAAGCATTTGGCTCGTTCCAACCATTTAAGAACCAACCAACCCAACTTCAAATAAATCAAAATTAAGTGCACGAAAGGCCTCCTGAGTCTCACTTTAAGCTCTCCAGCCCAAACTTTTTTATTTTTACATCCAAAAGAGGCACGTTCGTGTTCGCAAGGAAGACCGCGTCCTCGCCTTACATCTTCCAACGGCTTGTATATCAGTGTATGAGCGGAAGCTATGCAATCTTAGGCGAGAATTGTGTAGGGGGATATACTACCTTCGGAGGGGATGTAAAGCCGTCAGTCTTTTGTCTATTAAATGTTAAAGGCAAGTAAAAGATCCCCACCCTTCGAAAGAGAATTCCTGGTTGGGGGTAGCTCGCCTCAGGCGCCGGTGTTAGACGAAATAGGCCGACTTTAAGTAAATGTAAAAAAAAAAAATCGAGTCTTGGTGTAAAGTTGTGTCTAATGTATTTTTCAAAAATTTTTAAGAGGACTTTCTTATAAAATGCAGACCTATCGCGAGCACACTGTATGTATATAGTATCCGTCGATGCCTAATATTTATCAATAATTGGTTAATATAGGTACTGACGAATAACAAATGTTTCTCTGTAATATACTATTAGATTCCTACTCTATACATTTTTTTAAAATTTCCGTTTCTTGAAATGAAAGCGCCACAAAAAATTTAATTCCACAAATATTGCTATGAAAAGATTGCTTTACGTGGCACATTATCCTATCAAATATGCATAATTAATTATTAAATCTTACTTTCCTTTCGAATTTAATTTTAAATTTTATCTTGTGTGGTTAATCGTCTGTAAACTAAATATATCATTTTGTACTACTTTCATTTTTGTTCCGTGCATATTGTACATTAATTACTAAGCACCAGTCCAATAAAATATACATCGATATATTAATACAAAATTGATATTTCTCGAGTCCGCGCGATAAAAATAACAATTTATCAATTTGTGTTAAATTCACTTTTTTTTATCATTTATTTATTTTCTTACAGTTGTGCGTCACTATATGACATAATAAATTATATTTTGATAATTAATTTATTATTATGTTTGATATTTTATCCATATTAACAACAAATATTATTTAATTTACAAATACGCTTTATTCGCTAAATTAAAATTTCTACTTGATAGTCCAAAAAAGAAAAAATTATTTTCACGTAATTATTTATACTCGTAGGAAAACTATTCGATAAAATTACAAGAATACAATAGACAATGAATGAAGAATGGTCGCTTCTACAGACCCGATTTCATCCCAATTGATCATTTCGCTTAAAGTGAAATATTTCGCAAAGGCCACTAAATTATTTGTTAAATTAACCAAATGACCATTTTTAGATTATATTATACAACGGTGGCAAAATGCCGATTAAAGACTGATGCCTCATATAAACTTCTTTCTAGGAGTTACCCTACGGTGTTTTTATGACAACCGTTTACTCTATCCAATTAATAAACTTTCACGTACAAATAATAATATCATACAAACGTGCGAAAATATAAAACGATTCAATGACAAAACATCCTTATGTATTTATTTATAGTTCATCCAATGCCAGTTTAAAATATTATAAATTCTGCGCCTTTACCAGGGATCTCCGTTGTTATGCCTCTCTACAATAGTATACAGCAGGCAGCATCCCGTTATGGATATAATATATTCGCTCGTATACGAGAATAGATGTAGTCGAGCAGATGTACAATTGCGCTGAAGCTGGCGGCCGGTAAAGAGTTCAAGGTGATATTCGGTATTCTAAAATAAGTGCTCTGCGAAACTGTTTTCGTGGAACCGGGCAGTGCCGTACGTTTATTTAACCTAGCGCGGTGATTTTCTCCTAATGTTATATTTACCTAAAATAATGATTAACTGCAATATTTCTTTCAAAAAATATTGTTTAAACGGCTTTTTCGAGACCATTTGATACAAAAGAAAATTTATATAATGAAAATGTTGCCCTCTTTTAAACATTTATAATTGCTTAACGAGAGAAAATAATCAAATGGCGGATACCGGCATTATAAGAAGAATGTTTGAATTAACCAAGATTCCGATTTCTACTATTAATCTTGTTATTAAAAAAGGGGTTGCTGTAGATCACTCCGTTAAAAGAAAACAAAAAAATCAAAAATTTAGAAAAAATGACTATGATTCAAAGAACAGTTTATAACTTTTATCAAGAAGTCCCTACTTTGAAAATGATTTCGAATAAATTGTGCGAAATCCCTGATTATAATTATCAATATTTGGAAACTTAAGAGGTATTTTATTGTGCGGATTTAAATATAAGAAAATTAATAGTAATGGAATCACGCCGTACTGTGGAAACTGACAGGAATATTTGCGTAGAATAAAAGAGTACCGCGAATCAAATAGGACGAGCTTGACGAGACATGGTTTGATATGCATGATACTGTTAATTACGGTTGGGTACACACGACTCAAAGTTTAAATAAGTTATGTTCAAGGGGAAAATTATAATACTGAAGGCCGGAAGTAAAAATGGGTTCGTACCCAACGCACTGCCCTTGTCAGCCAAAAGTACAAAGCAGTGTTCTGCTGACTATCACGAAGATATAACCGCGGATTTGTTTAAAAAATGGTTCGCTGAACAGCTGTTATTAATATTCCTCTAAATTCAGTTATTCGTTATGGATAACACTTCTTATCATTGGCGACTATTAAGTAAAGTATAATAATACGAAAAAGGACAATATAATAAAGTTTATGAGATTTAAAAATATAAATATTACTGAAAAAATTCCAGTAAAAAAGATTTAATCAAAACTATCAAACATAATTTTAAAAAAGAATATGTTGTAAACCATATCTGCGAAAAGCACAGCCATACTCTGCTACGTTTACCACCATATAACTGCATATTTAATACAATATAATTGATTTGGGGCAATGTAAATCAGGAGTTGAGAAAATGCAATCAAAATTCGACTTTAAGCGCTGTAATTCTAGATAATATAAGAACCGTAATATCCGACTTAAAAACAGACATATGGAAAAAAATTCGTGAATCTCGTCATAAACAAAAATAAAGAGTATCCCATTTTGCCGCCCGTAGAGCCTATTGTTATTCAGGTAGGGAATGATTCTAGTAGTGAGCTTACTCCGTTACCATGTGACCATTTTTTTTCTCGAAACTAATTTCTTTTACTGTTATTTAGACTTTCCTACTTTGATTGAAGTTTTATTTTGATTGAGGTGAAATAACATAACTAATTCTGATTTGTTTGAGATACGACAGCGTCTTAATGAGAATTAGGTTTTATTTTTATCGTTCTTAACAAGACTTTTTTTTATACATTTATTTAACGTCGGCCTGTTTTCGCTAATGAGGCCTAACACCAATGCCTGTAGACGAACTACCCCCAACCAGGAATTTTGTCGAACCTCTTACGAAGAGTAGGGATCTTTTACTTGTCTAACATTTAATAGACAAGGGACCGACGGCTTTACATCACCTCCGAAGGATGGTATATCTCCTATACAACCCTCGCCTAAGGTTGTATAGCTTCCGCGCATACACCCTTCTGCTGGAAGATGTGAGATGAGGACGCGGTCTTCGTTGTGAACACGAAAAAAAGCTCGGTGATTGGAAAAATAATATATTTTTAGTTGGAGAGCTTTATGTGAGACTCTGGGAGCCTTTCGTGCACTTTATTTTGTTTGATTCGAGGTTGGGGTGGTTAGTCCTCAAACAGCTGGAACAGGCCAAATGCTTCGCCCTGTATACGTTCAGAGCCAAATTTCACTTTTATTTGTGTTGGCAGGGTCAAAGCCTGCACCCTGTATAGTCCTTTTGCACTGAATTGATTTTTTATTTAGCTGGCAGGGTTAACGACTACACCTTGTATATGCTTCTTGAAATTAAACATTTTGTTTTCAAGGAAAACTAAACAAGTATTTATTTAACGTAACGAACAGTTAAATATTTATTTCACTTAACATCAAAAAAACTTTGGTTTTATTGCGCGACGGCGATTTGATTTTATTAGAATTAATGCACTGGGGCGATTTTAATAAAGTACTTTTTACTAGGATCTGCCTAGGAAGATACACGGGCACTGGATATATACACCGAAAAACACACTCTTGCCGGGGACTTGGCGTGCTCCCATATTTATACTGATGATGGGCAATGGGCTCGCGGAGACCTCGAAAAGAGCTGGATTCTTCCCCAGCCGCTCTATGGGGCTCAAATTGTGAAATATTACATAATAAATGTCAAAAATTTGAATTTTGAACTGAAAAATGTATGATAATTTCGGCGATAAAAAATGGGACTTTTTGATATATGAATGAAAGCGGAATCTATTTTATTTTTAGAATTATGAACGATAACCGTCTGAATAAAGTGGTAAAATTGAATGAGTCCAGTGAAGTAATGTTGGAAGTCGTAATTTAACCCATATTTGATGTTATATTAAGATCATATTGAGGGTATTTCATCGCCGGCGTTGAACGGAGTGGAAGACAATAGGGTAATTGAAATGAAGAGTGGCTAGCACTCGATGGGGAACATGTAAATTGGACTTATGTTCGGATGAATGTTTTGTGGGCTGACTGGAAACGTGAATGAAGGGTGTTTTGAGATATGAATAGAAGATTGATTTTGAAGTTATTTTGAAGAGAAGAGAAATCGGAAGTGAATAAAAATATTCTAAATTGATGTTTGGAAAGTAGTTTAGAAGCGAATTGAGTTGCTGGGGGGGGGGGGCTGTATTTTTTAGGGCAATCTTTTGTAATGTTTTGGCTGTAATTCGATGAATTTTGAAGTTCGAGTGATTTTGTTGATAAGAGTTAGATTGTTTGTGAATTATCGATGGTGCAAATTTTCTCAGGATTATTTTTGAAAAACTGTGGTTTTTGACTGTTGCAAGTGTCTCTATTTTTTAGGGCAATCTTTTGTAATGTTTTGGCTGTAATTCGATGAATTTTGAAGTTCGAGTGATTTTGTTGATAGAGTTAGATTGTTTGTGAATTATCGATGGTGCAAATTTTCTCAGGATTATTTTTGAAAAACTGTGGTTTTTGACTGTTGCAAATGTCTCAATTACTATCGGGTTTTGGCAAGTTGACCTTGAAGATCGAATTATTTTACAAATTGTTGTAATTTTGGACTCGTCCATATTGTTAATATGAGGAATATACTATAATGGTTGGACCGGTCACCCATCCAACTACTAGCCATGCCTGATGTTGCTTTACATCGCATATCGAAGTATGTACATAGTAAAGACGCACCTACGCTCGCCCCGCCCCTAACAATACTTAAATATTATAATTATGTTATTAAGTTTGTTCAGTTTATTCTAACGCCCTACCTTCCCAACATTCTATACCTTTCCCCTTCCCATTCCGACAAAAACTACTCATAACTCCCCGTTAGTAAGTTAAAGGTTTTTATCAGGTAATTACTGACGGAATGCTGTTCTAAAAAAATAATTAGGTACTTCCGATCGGCGAGTAGGTAGGTAGTTGTTCACTTACTGGTTTACAAATGCGGATGAATGTCATTTTTTAGGTTCTCTTCTATATTTATATATTTTCGTAAATCTTATATTCATAAGTTGTAGCTAAAGTACCTACTTGCTTTCTTGTAAAACAAAATGGCGTTGAAGCTTCTAATGCCGAAATACTTATTACATAATTTATTAAAAGATTTATTCCAACAGCAGTGGGGAAACCTCTCGAAACTAACAAGACTTATGGATGATAAACATTTTCTATTATAAAGTGCAACTACCCAAAATTGGACAGTTTCGGTCTGCTGTTAGAAGAAACCTAATATCATAGACTAGTCACCTACCTTTTGGCCGCAGCGCTGGTAAGTGTCTAGGAGTTTGATGGTAGATGCACGTACGAACGGTTGTTGGTTTCCAACACTTGGACTAGCATTGTTGATGTGTGTGGTAAAGTTTTGATTATGTCCGTTTTCGGTTACAGAGAAAACTTGCTCGAGAGACAGTTCACCACCACTATTGGCGTTAACACAGTCAGTGTTATAATGTTCTGCCTTACGTTTTTTAGGTTGCACCGCCCCGTTGTTGCTGTTGCTACTCGTGACCGACTGCAGGGATTGGATGAACATGTCATGCATTCCCTAAAAGTAAATTAAATAATGTAGTCTTCCACTCAATCGTCAACATCAGCAAATTTAATGCAAGTTTAGTCGAAGAACAGTTTCCAGCTAAATCGGCCACGATAATGATACAGTTTTTCATAGATATAGTCGAGTTTGTCTATTCACGGCATTCAAAAAAGCAACAAAAATTTTACGACAATTATTATTGCCAAGCGGTATACTAGCATCAAACAAGCCGACGCACATTAAAACCCTATAAAGGTAAGTGAGTCAACTTGCGAACAGCAGTACAAAGAGGCCTATGTCCATTTAACAATTTTATATAGTAACTGGTATTTTATTTATATTTAGCACGATCTGTATAGCATTTTGATTCAGTTTTTGTAAGTCAGACTCAACTATCAGAATTTTCTTTGTATAACTGCTAAATTATTTCACATTGTTTTATATACCTATTTTTGTATCTTAAGAACTCAGTCAAGTTATTAACGCTAAATTATGTATCATCTCTCTTACAGCACACCAATTGTCTCCAAGTCTACGAAACACTTATATTTTATTTACTATTGTATAGTCCAAGTAAGGACTTCCCTACACACAAAAAACGCAACCAAAACTTTACGACATAATTATATCGCCGCGGACCATGGCGCCAAGCCTGTCATGAAACGACCCGACGCACATTAAAAACCTATAAAGGTAAGCGAGTCAATTTGCGAACAGCAGTACAAAGAGTACCGGTATTTTAATGAGGTCGTAAAGTTTTTGTTGCGTTTTTTATTTGCCGGGAACTATTTACTTCAACATTACATGTGGTTATGTTCCTGTGAAATATGTTCATTCTCCTGTCACGTAGTGTATCCTATATGATGAAGTGTATTTACTGAATTCTCACAAAACAGTTTGTATGCGATTTACTATTTAATAGGGCAGTTCGTTCTTAGGTTATATTTTCACTGTCAAGTCTAGGTCAAGTCAAGCTTGGTGTAGAAATTATAGATTCCCTTTATCGATTTTGTAATTTGCTTGAGTAAGGGAATCTACCTAAGGAAACGAGGTTGTGCGCTTAAGTCGCCCATCAACAGATGGCAGCACTTGTACCATTTTCTAAATTATACAGTTTTCCATTTTTATTTCGTAAAACTATATTTTTCAAGTTTGTATATTGGTACTGTATTGTAGAAGGTAATATAAAAAAGTACCTTATTAGTTAAAATCACCAAGAGATCATTTGCCTGCCGATTTTGATTTGACTCAGACTTTCAAACATTCTGTGAGATTCCCCAGTAATTTATATTGCATTTATATATCCACATTTCAAGTCTTTAACAACCAGGTAAATTTTATTTATTAGTAATTTTAAATTTTAACGATTCTCAATTTTGTCCTTAATGCAATTAAAATTTTTTTTTAAATAAATTTAAATTCAAATATTTTTCATTCAATAAGTAATTTAAATACTACACGTACCACATGGTATTATTATTAATATTCTTTTCTTTTTCATTTTTGGCAATTTATAGTTTGCAAATCAGCTTCTAAAATTTATATTAACGCAGCTAAAATATTTGCATTTGCATTTGCGATTATTATTTTTTTTTCAAAGCCGCATGATTGGATAACATTTCTATGCTTTTGTTAATGCATATAAACCTTCAAATTTACATCATTTCTACAATCTTCACACGCAAGAATAAATTGCCAAAGATCTTTAGATTCCATATTCCAACAGACAATTGGGGGCTTGAATTGAAGTTCTAGAGCTTTCCACCTTCAACCATACTTGGTCTGAAAATCTAGGATATTGGTATAATTTTCATTATTAATCTTTTGTTTTAATTATTCTTTGTCGCCAATACTATTTTATAAACCTAAAATCTCATCTAAATTTATATTTCAAACTTCACATTATAAAATTTATTTATTTATTTATGTAATATATTTTATGATTTATGATTATATTGATATTATATGACTTTGGTCGAGAGGTGAGCGCACTTGCCTTTCACCCAAAAGTTCCGGATTCGATTCCCGGTCGTGGGAAATACTGTGAGAGGGACTTTTCCACTTAGACACGGATATTGGGTGTGTGTCCCTTGTCTCTAAATGTGTAACCCCCTTCCACACAAGGCTCTTTTAGAGCCTTCCGGGGTAAAGGGGGTCGTCATTATCTGTGGTGTATTTATTTATTATTCATTTTATACAATTTTATTTTCTTTACCAATAATTTCAGTCTCGTCTCTCACAAGTATTCCGAATCTACGACTCTTTGCACCGACTTAAACCAGCTAGTCGTTCGCTTATGTTGCCTCAATTCCTTCTCAAAAATATATAATCAGGGAAAGGAGGTAACATTTAATGAGGTCGTAAAGTTGCGTTTTTTGAGTGCTGGAAAGCGCTGAACTCGACTATACCTACATTATTTATTCCGATTAAAATTTTCAATAAATCGACAACTTTGTTAATAATTATTATTTTTTATTTCCTAACCTATGCAACCGACTACTAAAACATCTGTAATTTCATTCCGTATTAAATTTCGCAATCAGAAGGCACGAATATCCTCGAATTTTATAGTCCACAAGAATATTATTATTATTACACTACAGCGAAACGTCGTTCAGTTGAAACTTGTCTATTACACAAGGCAATATAAGGACTTTTTCCATTTATGAGCGCATAGATTCATGTAATTATAGAAACTGGCGTGTTAACTGAAATACGATCCTGTTTCTTTCCTTAGATCAGACTGCATATTTTTCCTCGGTCAACTTTTCAACTCCAGCCTCGCATCTCATCTATATTACCTTGATATATATTAATTTATTCAGTACTTCATTCAATCGTTCATAATATAAAAAGAGCTGATATCATTGACATACTTTGCAACTCTGATATGAGTCGAGTCAGGTGACGCTAATGACTAGCGCAATGAGATTTTGCAAATCAATTTCCCTAATTTAAAGAACATTGTGTGAAGACGACAAAAATAATGGCCATTATCAACTTGATAGGTCACCACTGCCTTTATCCATTAAACACGTCGATCATAGTTCTATCTACAATTGTAGTCACAAATTAGCCCATTTCTAGTTAATAGACCAACAGATTACTGATATAACCTTCTAATGCCTGGCAAAAGGCTAAAAATCCTATCGATATATATCAAGTTCATCTTTAAGAAAGAGTACAAGCCAGTAGGATTACATTTCTCGAACTGATCATTAAAACTGGGGTAATGTATGCCTCTTATGGGTCTAGTGCAGCGATTCTCAAACTTTTTATTTTGCGGAACCCACCTTCGTAATTTTTTATTATCAAAAATTAATTTATTTTATTGATAACAGTGCAATATTAGTACTTGTTCATTACTAACAATACAACACCGACGAAATATTTACTAAAAAATATTGCAAGACATTTTAAGATGCAACTCAACCTGTGGAGGGGCCGGCAGTTGCCAGACTACACATTCAACGGAAACTTGAGCAGTTCCAAAGACTTGCCTGCTTGGGAGTCACGCGGGTTATTTGCACCACCTCCACGGCAGCACTGGAAGCCTTTCTAGACCTTGTGACCCTTCACGTGTTGATCGAGGCCGAGGCTCGAAAAGCCGCCCGGCAAGTGCGGTGGTAAGTAAAAAGAAGAGGGAGAACGGCTAGGATATACAAGGGCTCTATTCGACGCGGTGAGACTCATTTCTGGACGCAAAGAGTGACTGAATAACGCCCATGTTTTCCTTCTCAGTACTTTTAAGGTCATTATCCCGAAAAGGGAGGACTGGTACCCACTCGGGATATAACCGGATCTGCCGATATCGTTTGGTTCATAGATGGATCTAGATCTCAAGCTGGTTCCGGTGTGGAAATATACAGCGAGATTTCCTATGCCCTGGGTAAATTGGCAACGGTATTCCAGATAGAGATATTCGCTATTTTGGTCTGCGCACAGAAGAATATCCGCAGGAGATATTCTAACAAACATATATATGTAGTGACAAATAAGCGGCACTCAAGGAGCTGGCATCAGTTAAAACCAAATCTTCTTTGGTTCAGGACTGTAAAAAGGCGCTTTGCGAACTTCGCTCGTCCAACTGGGTCAAGCTTCTCTGGGTGCATGGGCATAGCAACATTGAGGGTAACGAGTAGGCAGATGCTTTGGCCAGCCCTGACTTAACCTAGAGTAAACGCCAGTGGGTCAATTGAGGACTGACCTCATTCCCAGTTCGTTGACTTTGGAACTCCTACCCAGGCCTTCGGCAAGCGAAGCTCCTTATTCCAGGACCTTTGCCGAAGAGGGCGGAACAATTACTGTGTTTAAGCAGAAAACAAGTGAGGGCTGTGGTTAGTATCTTGACTGGGCACGGCTCTTTCAGGAAACACCTGCACACCATCGGAGTGGTTAACAACCCCATTGCAGGTTTTGCTCCAGTCTCATGAGCTTGAGGCATAAACACTTCGGAATTGGCTTCCCTACTCGCTTCCATATGCCGGAAGAAATAAGGAGTGCCCCGCTGGGAAGGATTCTGGCCTTTGGTCTGGAGTCCCGTCTGGATGGGGACATCCGCAGACCAGCTAGTGGATGCACAATGGGCCACAAGGTCTGAGTGCCGCGATTAATTATTGCACCGCTAAGAAGAAAACCCTGTGGAGGACTCTCGAGAATCCCATTTGACGATGACCAGGTTATAAATTTTCATCGTTAATGTCGAGGTTAACGGCCGGCGTTTGTTTAAGACTTAACAACACTTTTCAACTCTTGGTCACACTCTCATTTGCATTATGACGGTTTTTATAGAAAGGTCGACGGGTCAACCACTGACCCGAAATTTATACACGTATTCCAGGAATACCGTATTCCTGAAGCATTGCCGAGGGTACTGAGTATTCCCGAGGTGCTCCTTAACATTTGTACACGTACTTGCGGTAGTGGTTAACCCCTCGATATAAGTATTCTCAATTTTATCAAGTTCACATTGATTAAAATTTTGTAAACATGTTAATTAGACAATTAATAATTATAGTATGGGATCCCACTATAGGTCCCATTCAGGTAACGATTTCGTCGGTAAAACCTATATAACATGAAAGATTGGACCTAAGGGAATTCATAAATGCAAAGGTTGGCGGGAAAATATGTGCATAATTTTAGTGCGCACGCATTTTCAGAGCATAAAAAATGCGGTTTTCCAGGTATCGATTTCATCACCGATGTTTGCATCATGTTTTGGAGCGCAATTTTCCCTGCAAAATGACCCTGGGTTGGCACCCGCCAACCTTGCAGAACCCCCCATCTGAAGGGACTAAAAAATGGATCCTCATTCAGGTATCGAGCTGGTCCATGAAAAAAATATTTTCACGAAGCTAATCAATTTATTCTGCAAGGTTGGCACCCGCCCAGCTACTCTCCGGGCTATGTGCCCCGCCGAGCGCTGAATTACAAGTTACAAGCCTGGCGCGTTAAGTGTAATAATTGCATATTACCATCAAAGCGCTAACGCTTCGATTGCAACAAACACCAGCCGAAAAAAGACTGATCCTATTTAAAGGAGCTCACATGCCAGTCGTCACACATCACTTGCAGACTGCAGTTTCGAGCTGTTGGCTCTCGTCAGTGCAAGGTAGGCATGTGACGACCGGCACGAGGATCCTTTGACTATTTGGTACATCCTGGTATTTTTACAATAGCGACATGTAAAATAGTCAGGTGCCATTTAGCGGTCCAGTGTCTGTTGCAGTTGCAATTTTACATGTCGCTATTGTAAAAATACCGGGACGTACCAAATAGTCAAAGGATCCTCGTGCCGGTCGTTGCATGCCTACCTTACACTGACGAGTGCCAACAGCTCGAAACTGCAGTCTGCAAGTGGTGTGTGACGGCTGGCAAGAGAGCTTCTTTAAGTAGGATCAGTCTTTCGGCTGGTGTTTGTTGCAATCGAAGCATTAGCGTTTTGATGGTAATATGCAATTATTACACTTAACGCGCCAGGCTTGTAACTTGTAATTCAGCGCTCGGCGGGGCACATAACCCGGAGAGTAGCTGTTGGTTGCAGTCTGGTTACGTTCCTTATAGTAAAGTAAGGCTTTTATAGAGGAGTTTGCGGCTAAAAATATTATGTTTTAGCATTTTTTATATTCCGAAAATGCGTGCGCACTAAAATTGTGCACACATTTTCCCGCCAACCTTTGCATTCATGAGTTCAATTAGGTTCAAAGTTTCATGTTATGTAGATTTTATCGACGAAATCGGTACCCGAATGGGACCTACAGGGGGATCTTAGACTATTACAAAGTGCATATCCAAGGCATTTATTATTTTTAGCTCGATTTAAAAAAATATATACAGTGACCCATTTGAAAGCGGGACACTTGCACAAAATTTTTATTTATGATCCGATATTGGCAATTTTTTTTTAAATGTAGAGCGTGGGAAACTGCACTTTAGGATAAAGTGTCAAATTTTTTAAATGAAAACCAAGGTCTACGGTGTAATTTTTGGGGGTGAAAATTCACAAAATCGTAAGTTTTATTAAAAAAAATCTAAGCACACCACTGGCTTAAGCTCCCTTTGACATGGGCCCGTACAAAATTTCATAAAGAAATATTGCATATTAATAATTCTGTGCTCAAAGTAAAAATCACATTGTCCTTATTACTTTATTTATTCTTATCGAGTAATCCATGGAATAAAAATTGGAAAACAATTTTCTTGGTAACAATTAACAAAATTATTGGAATGCCGGAATTTAAAATAAATGATAATTATATTTTTCCTTCTTCCACCAATCCGTCGTTTTTGAGCGGCGTCAAACCCGGGGATTTTGGCGGCCACTCAATGAGAGGACTGTTTCGATCTATCCATCGATTTTCAAAATTTGTATTCAGTCAACCCCTTACCACTACTGCGATATGCACAAGAGATCCATATGTTGAAATTTTAAATTTTGACGTGCTTGAATTGATAAGTCATCCCAAAACTCATTTTCCAAAAAGTAAAAAAATACACATTGGTTCAAATTACTGTCAGAAAAAAAAGGACCAATAGCTATAATCAAGTCTCCGCATCACACGTTTATTTTTTCTGAGTACTGCCTCTTTGCGTTTATGATCCAATTAGGATTTTCGGCATACCAGTACCGTGAATTTCGAGATGAAACCACTCCATTTGTTGGAAATGTAGCTTCGTTGTTGAACAAAATTTCCTTTAAAAAGTTCCTGTTGTTCAAATATTCTCCCTGGGCTCACAAACAGAATTCCATTTTTTTTCCTCATCTCCCTGTTCCCTAGTACATGTAAAATTTTCGGCTTAAATGGTTTCTATTTTTTTTTTAGCCTAGCGCCGAAACCGATTGATGAGTGGCCTCGGTCAAATATGATATAGAGTTATCTTACAAAGATCTCCAGATTTTTTGTACTTTTCATCTACCCCGAGACCTACTCTAATATTAAGGGTACTTCACATTAAAAAAAAAAGAAATAGATTTTCTCGATAACGGCTCTAACAATTTAAAGTGAGTATAATTGTGCTACTATTTTAAAAGGATTTTAGGCTGAAAATGTTTACTTACTATATTGAAATTTTAACACAATAATAATACTAAGCGCCGAGGCGAGCACAAACAACCAAGACTATGAACTGACGCACATCTTATTGCCTTCTGGACTCGATTCTCGATTATCTTCGAAGTATTCCGGAGTATTGAGCCGTTATTCGTACGGCGTAGAGTCAAAGAGTATCTCTCTCTACTCTTTGGTAGAGTAGTGAATATCATATATTTGTATAAAATTATTCATGGTCATGTTGATAATCCTCAACTCTTAGAGCGGGGTGCAATGGAATATACCCAGATTTGGAGCTAGGCACTCTAGGCAGTCGTTAACATTTAAATACGATATACCCCACACCATTCAGCACATGAATTCACCCTCACTCACTATGTCTAAACAATACAATGAATTGCCGCACTTTGTTGATATATTTCGTGATAATTTTGTTATGTTCTTCTCGTTCGCTTTAAGAGTCCCGTTTGCAAAGCACACAACTACTAGGCCGATAAATTATAATAAAAACACTGTACCGAGGGGTGGAGCTTGCATTGCGGTTATTGTTTTGCTATTGGCGTAAATATTACCTGAGATTTCATCAGAGGAGTCCAGCTCATTGTGCCGTTTGTGGAATGAATGTTCGGCAGTAAATGAGGCCACAAATAACACTGAATACGCGTAGGCGCGCGGAGATATTGCATATACGAAAATTGAAAAAGAGCCGCACAATTAAAAATACTTACAGTTAAGATAATTAATTTTTTTTTTGTGATAAATGTTATTATATTCTACGTTACTGCGTTTTCAGTTTTTTGATTTTCACATTTTAAAATTTTGAAAATTCGTAAAGAAAAAAGTAAATTTTTTTTTCAAAAAATTCCACGCAGCGACACAGATTGAACTTTTATATATTTACCAACCAAATTTCGTATTCATATCTTTTTACAATGTTTGTTCGAATTTCTTTTCTCTCTTTTTTTGTACTTCTGTATTTTACTTCATACTTCACTGTGTATTAGTGTGTCATGATCAGCTTTGTCGCAGCATCCTTACTATTTATTGTTTTATATAGGTATACAGGCTGTCCATTATCAGGACCTTCGAGAATATCTCACTTAATATAGGCCGTACAAAAAAAATTATTTTTACGAAAATTGTGCCAATTTATATAACCTACAAAATGGTTTAAAGACATTTCAATCCATGGCCTACTTTAAGAGTTATGGCGGAAAATATCGAAAATGATTATTGTTATTTGAAGAGATACGAGAAAAATTCTAAGGCGAAATTTTTTTGCAGAACAGTGTTTCAACGAGGTTTTATCTATTTTTTTTCAAAACCGCTGTATTTTGAGATTTACTCTTCAGGCTGTTAAAAAAATTATTTTGAAACGGGCGGGAAATGGCGCCATTAAATAGAGTATTTTATTCCCTTTTCAACGATATATCACATGCCATATTTATTCATTGGTACTACGTTAGTAATTATAAAAACATTTTTTTTAAACCAATAATTTTTTTTTGACAAGCATTATACTTGCCGTGGAGAAGCATAATTAAATAAAACGATAAAATAATTCAATAAGTTGTTCAAATCTTTGCTATAATAAAACATTAACACAATTAAGAAGAATAAAATAAATTCAGGTAACAAAAACAAATTAATAATAAATAGAATATAGTACACAGAACATTAATATTTATCTAATCCTCAAAATAATTTTTAAGATATCATATCAAGTGTTCAAAGTGTCCACCGTGATTTCTTATGCACAATCGAGCGCGGCGAGGCACTGCATTTAAAACATTACTCAGCATTTCGGGGATAACTGAATACATGCCTGTTGACGAGCTTCTAGGTCCTCTACATTTTGCGGTGTCGTCGAAAACACCTTATCTTTAATACACCCTGATAGAAAAAAATCAATTGGGGTTATATCTGGAGAACGAGGGGGCCATCGAATAAATATATTGGTACCTATCCAATGTTGAGGCAAAATTTCGTCTAAATAATCTAGGAAAATCTGGAAATTGTAGGGAGGAGCTCCATCTTGTTGAAAATATTGACAGTTGTGTCGATTCTCTAAAGGTAGGTCATCTAAGAATTCATTAAATTCATTTCTCAAAGAGTTTAGGTACCTTTGGCCACTGAGGTGACCATCATAAAAGTAAGGACCTGCTAAATTGGTGCCTAAAATACCTATCCACACATTTATTGAAAAACGATTTTGAAACCTAGTCGGTCTATGCCAGTGTGTATTTTCAGAAGTCCATTTGTAATGAATATTGCGATTAAAAAATCCATTATTGGAAAAATTTGCCTCGTCGGACCAAAGTATTTTACCACATATTAATGGATCGGCACGCTTCTTTTCCAACAGCCACCTAGAAAATGTCGTCCTCCTTGGTTTGTCCCCCGCTTGTAAATTGTGAACTTTTTTGGCTTTATAACACCGATAACCATTTTTCTTTAAAATTTTTCTAGCACTTGTTTTATTTATATGACAAGTAATTTGAATTTCTCTTAATGATGTTTCCAAATTTTCTGTATTTTTATTTCTTACGTAATTAATAACTCGGTTTACCTTATTTACATTATCAGTAACACTGTTCAACCTTGTCTTCTTTAAAAATGAACCATTATTTTTCAGTTTCGTAGCTAATTTTTTGAACAGAGTTTTATTCGGCTGTAGTGCTTGTGGAAATCTGTTTCTATATTCTACTTGAGCCAATCCAGAGTTAAGATTGCATTGGCAATATGTAATGAACATATTATAACGATCAATTTGAGTGAAAATCATTTTTGAAAATTCTAAATTCTTAAACGAGTGTGATTGAGTGAGAGTTTAAGTATTAACTGAGATGATCTGTCTAAAAATTGGATTGTCAAGTTTGTTCATAGCCAACTATTTTAAAATAATTGAAATAATAGTGAAATCATGAAATACAAACAAATATATACTTAAATTCATTGGTAAAGACATTTTAACTTTCTGAGCAAGAAGTGACGCTTTTATGGAGGACCTCTATACATTGGCATAACTGCGAATACTCTTTCCATAATTGCTCCATGTTGCTTTCTTGATTATTATTTTGTTTTTGTTACCTGAATTTACTTTATTCTTCTTAATTGTGTTAATATTTTATTATAGCAAAGATTTGAACAACTTATTGAATTATTTTATCGTTTTATTTAATCATACATCCTCACGGCAAGTATAATGCCTGTTAAAAAAATGTTTTTATAATTATTAACACAGTACCAATGAATAAATATGGCATGTGATATATCGTTGAAAAGGGAGGAAATACTCTATTTTAATGACGCCATTTCCCGCCCGTTTCAAAATAATTTTTTTAACAGCCTGAAGAGTAAATCTCAAAATACAGCGGTTTTGAAAAAAAAATTTGATAAAACCTCGTTGAAACACTCTGTTTTGCAAACAATTTCCGCCTTAGAATATTTCTCGTATCTCTTCAAATAACGGAGATATTTGGCCTAGACGATTTCCGAATTTTCGATATTTTCCGCCATAACTCTTAATGCCATGGATTTCAAAAGTCTTTAAACCATTTTGTAGGTTATATAAATCGGCACAATTTTCGTAAAAACAATTTTTTTTGTACGACCGATATTAAGTGAGATATTCTCGAGTGCCCTGATAAAATGGACAGCCTGTATATATATACATTTTTACTTTAGTTGTACTTTTTTGTATATGTAATCTTTAAAATTGCTATGTCCGTGTATTCTAGAGTATTTCCGAGTATTTCTCAGCATTACGGAGTATTCTCGTGGTATTCCTGAAAATTTGTGCACGTATTTCCGGCAGTGGTTGACCCCTCGAGAAAGGTATTAAAAAGGATTAATTTAGATGAGATTTGCAATGACAATTTTTTAAAAAATTATTGCATCTTTTTCGCATAACAAAACATTAATACGATAACAAATTTTTAAACCAGTGCGCAATATGCTGCAAATGTTTAGTGTAATCGCATTCTATAAAAAGATAAGCGGTAATTTGGTGCCAGTATTATACGATTTATAGGTATATGACATGTGCAAGATAAAAAAGATATTTCAAAATGAAGTTCAAAATATTTGTGTAATCATTTAGATAATTTTTTTTTCAGAAACACTATCGAGACTATTAATACGCACGCCACCAATGGTGTAAGATTCGCTACAGTTGATTCAGAGATTCTGCCAACTGGGCCATAGGTTTCGATCACCGAATCAGCGATCTCCGATGTCTTGTCAAGGGTTAGGTCCGTGTGTTTAATAATAATAATAATAATAAGCTTTATTTCTATATGACTTTTACATGAAAAGTATTAGACATTATCAAACACACACACACACACACACACACACACACATATAATAAATAAAAAAAAGTAATAAAAACATATAATATATAAAAGAAAAAAAGAGAGTGTATAAGAGTACAAAACTATCAGTATATGTATATAAATAATTTAAAGCATGTAAATGTTATAGTCAATACAATAATACGTACTAAGTTGACCATTAAAAACAACAATAATAGAGACAAAAAGTACTAGACGAAGAGAAAATATACTGAGTGATGGCAATTACTACAGCGCAGTGGAAAGAAATTCATGTACTGTATAAAAACTATGTTCTAGTAAAGTGTAAACGAATTTAATTGAAACCGTATAAAAACTAAAAGCCGGCAAAAACAGTCGGCATCTCTTTATTGTACATGGGCGGAGGTAAATAGAAATGGTTGCCATAAGAAAATAATAAGATTTTCGGGCGTTATTATATTATCCTCTGTTTCAAATGGTCTCCAGAAAGCCATGGTAAATTAGTAAATAATTAAAATATTTTACCTTTTATATAGTAGTAAATATTTATAAATATGAACAATAACTAACTAAACTCCTACGCTTGATATTATAACAGGTATTTACGCACTGCACTGGCACATTAACAGCACAGCAGAAGTCTACCTTTGACTATTGAGAAGCGATTTACGAGTTTTTTTTATGCTAGTAGGCCTGTCCGTTTTATTATCTTTAAACCAGTGCAGTCGTAGATGGTTCATTCAGGCTGATTACATTGCCAGTCTCGGACTCGCCTGCACAGTTTCAACTACCATTCGAATCTCGATACCATTGCTAAATATATAGGACAAAATATCAAGTTCAGGGCGCACGGCCCTATGCTTTAACACTGACCAGTTCCAATTATCCTCCTATAACAATAATTTTACAGATTTTTTGAACACTTACATTCTCAATATTTTTTATACTGGAAGGTAATTTATTGAACATTCTTGCAGGCATCACAAAAGAGCTATTTGACAAAAGAGAAAGCTTGTGAGGGGGTAATCTTATGTGACCTCCGTGTCTTAAATTATAGGTGGTTGCTTCCGAGGTTTGTGTAAAATCCTCAGTATTTTTTTACATACATAACACAATTGAGAATATGCACAGAGACAACCGTCAATATATTCAATTGCTTAAAAAGACTTCTGCAGGAGTAAGATATGGGTTTACAACACATAGTTCTTATTATCCTTTTCTGCATTAAGACCTCAGTGATTCTAGTTGAATTACCCCAATTTATAACGCCATAGCTGACTGAATTTATTATTTCAAAAAATTTTTGATTGTAACATTTTAAGAAAGTGGAGAATAAACGGTACGATTAGTAGAAATCCTGGATCAAAGGACACAGGATATCCTACTTAACAAGAAACTAACTATTAATATTTCGTTATTGCACCATTTCTATTTATAACTTCTATAAGTCTGTTTGGCATAGAATTAAATAACCTTATACAATAATCATTAATAATATTTTCCCATGCATTATTTACTATTTCCAGTAATTCTTCGGCATTCCATGGTCTCACATTTCGTTTTTGGATACTTCTTACGAGTAGTCCCCATACTTCTTCCACAGGGTTAAGATCTGGACTCTGACTGGGCCAGTTAAGAACATTGATGTTGTTATCTTGAAACCAGTTAGTTACAGTATGAGCAGTATGAACGGAACAATTGTCTTGTTGAAATATGAACTCATTATTAGGAAATAATTGTGACACAGAAGGGAGTATAATATTGTCTAAAATCCTAATATACGTTTCACTATTAAATCGTTCCTCAATATGCCACAAAACACCAGGACCACGTGCCGATATCCAAGCCCACATATTGACGGAAAATCTACCACTTTTATCATTGTTAGATATATATTTCTCATCGAATTGAGTATTCGGAGGGCGGTAAACACGAATACGACCGTTGTGTCTTGACTGGAAAGTTCTCTCGTCTGTAAAGATTACATTGTTCCAAAAATTTACATCATGCGCTAAAAATTCAAGCGCAAATCCTACTCGAGCTTCTTTATGTTCAGCTTTAAGTAAGTATTTCTGTGCTGCTGCATGACAGCGTAGCTCCGATTCTCTTATTCGCCGGCGACCAGTACTACTCGATCCAGGAAAATTCGTTTCTTCAGCAGCGTGAATAACTGAGTAAAATGAATTTTCTACTAAAGCATATTTACCAATTGCAAATCTTGTTGTTGAGTTGATATCCTTCGTCGCCCTGATCCAGGATTTCTACTAATCGTACCGTTTATTCTCCACTTTCTTAAAATGTTACACACCGAATTTTCGTCAATATTATAACGCAGTGCAATTTGGCTCATTGACCATCCATCTTCTGCTTTAGCAATAACTTCAGATTTAACTAAATCGCTTATATGAGGCATATTAGTTTTTTGCACACTTGCAATAAATTATGACAACTAACTGACAATGTCATAAAAATTAAAGTTAGATGTACACAACTAGATTTTAGTAAAATACCGTTAGAAGACTTGTCCTATTTTTTTTTTGCTCACGACCGTATAGAATAATGCATTTTAAAATTTTAGCAAGTTCGGATACTTCTTGAATCACCCCGTAAAATTTTTTATTTCTCCATCATGATTTTCGTATTACCTACTTTAATCAATGTTTAATTCATAAGAGAGCCGCGTGGTAAAGCGAGAACGTCTCGGGAACACAGTATGTACAATAGAAATAATTGTGTAAAAATACATTTTGAAAATTTATTGTCACTATTTATGGTCACGGGATGATCCAGGTATTGGCACGCTTTATTTTATATTTGTTGCAGTCTGGTAATGCTTGGTAATAACTTTTGTCATAAAACTTCGTTTTGAAATAATTAACCAGACCTATTTGTCGTTCCTGTAGGTAACTAATTAAGGAAAAACATTTTCTAATATTTAAGGATAAAGCCTCGGATAAATCATTAAACATTGGAAATGATATGCTGAGAATTAGCCAGAAGTTAGGGTCTACAAATAGTTATAATCTCGGTTATAACACAACAAATTTTCGAACAAGTGAACAAGTCTTATTTTTGGAAGGTGCCTCATGTTTATTTTACCCTGCTTTATTTACCGAAACTGTTGTCTAATCACTAGCTGTAAGAGCCCAGACGGCCCGCCCTTAATATCTTAGCATATTCTCTATTATTCGGTTCTTTACGAAAATTAATTTGGCACTAAGATAAACAAACCAATAAACTATATGTACCTATAGATTTATTCTATTTTTTTTTATTCTTTTAAAATTTATTACCTACGCAAGTCATAACACTGAAAATCAAAAAATAAAACGAACTAGAGGTGTATTAATGAGTTTTATTAACATTATTTCTGTAAAAAATTAATTGCCCGAAAAATGGAATATTCAGAAGGGATTTCTTGAGCTGCTGCAGGTTTGAGAAATCCAGGGAAAAAAGGAAAAAAAAAAGGAAAATAATTCTATAGAAACAAACCTGGATTGTATTGTTTATGCTGGTACCAAACAACTAGAATTTTCAGATTTTTCGGCTTTCCTGAACCTGTGGCGCATTGTTTATCTTCGTATCAAATATTTATTCTTAATTTTCATAAACAGCAGAATAAGAGAGGACATGCTAAGATTTCGATGACGTCTGGCTCGACGTCTGGGCTGTTAGCTATTATTGGTAAAAGTTACAAACGCTAAATGAAGCGTATATAAGCTTTAGCTTGTTAGGGGAGGTTCTAGTATAGGGTTGTTGGATGCGCCATGTAATGCTAACTGATAGGCATTGCCTTTCAGTCTGCAACAGTATCAAAGCGCAATTTGACTGGGTTAGTACACAAAGCAAGATAAAAAAGTACCTATAAGAAACACAAACTCAAAAATTCAATGACAAGGGGGGTAAGGTGGCTGTGAGAGTATTTGAGATCAAAAACAGAAAAAAATATTCGATAAAGAGACCTTAATACAAGCCTAAATGTATAGAAATTCAATTTGATTACCTATGAGAGCATAGCACATCGCTAAGAATATCTGTTTATCAATTGGTCTACTACAATCATACTCCACTCTATCTTCTAAAGAATTGAATTTTTCTACTGATTGTCCTAGTAGTTAGTAGATCAATGAGTACATGAATGATAAAAAAATCAAGGATTATCAGGGAAGGATTCGAACCTCTGTCTGCTATGCAATTATCTCGGTAATTCTGTCAGGTATCGAAAAAATCTGAAAACCGGAGCACACGACTTTTGGCACATAAAAATTGTGTGTTTGTGTCTGAATTATTTTCAGAAATGCCAAGACAAATATGTGTTATTATGACCAATATTAACGAAGCAATTAAAAATGCGGCTCTAGGCAAAGAACTTAAAATCAGATCTTCCAATTAGATTACCTACCTACATGAAAAAGCGAGAGGAAGACAAGACCTAGTGTTTTATAATCAAATCATATCGTAATTATTACGTAAAAGGACCGAAATCCTGCGTCAGAAATCAATTTAAGCTACGTATAGGTAATAATTTTATTTAGTTTTATTATGAATTTGAACATAAATTGCATTTAAACTTTACACGAGAAATTTTGAAAAGTAGGAGCGAACACTATACACGTCATAAAATAAAATATGTTGAAGCAAGGTAACAGATTCGTTACGGTTTTTGTAATTAAGCCAGGAAAACTGTTTCAAAACATTGATTGCAATAATTGTAACTTATTTGGGAGAGTGCTTGTCGACATTTACCTATGCAGGTATTTGACCTATGATCTTAAAGTACTTTTGGTTGCTGGAAACCATCAAACGGCACTTTTATTAATTATATGTCTACCCTAAAACTGTATCGAATTGGAACAATTACATTGTAACGTATAAAAAAGAAATATAGGTAGCAGACGAGGCCACAAAACCAGGGCCGCCTAGATTCTTAGGGAGTAGACAAACAAAATGTCGGCGCTGCGTTACAACATATTGCAAAATATTTAGCTCTGGCAGATATTATGAGGCATATATTTAGTTAAAAATTAAGCAGCGTTATTACCTCTCTATCCTCCTATCTCTGGCAAATAGCTCAACTTTCATACTGACATACGGACAAAGAGTGTCTTCAAAGTCCAGCCATCTTGAAAGAACGAATGTTGATTAGTTTGTTTACAAAGTTATTTTTCAAGTTCTCGGGTAGTTTAAAGGCATTATTTTAACACACACGCGTTTTCACATATCTTACACACTTTTAATTATTACACGATTTCACTTTAACTACACAATTACTCCATATTTAACGTTATTCTTCATGCTGTTCCACACACGTCCGCTTTCGAGAGTCTACGTATTCGTTCAACTTCAACCGATACCCGTTTGACGTCGCTACTTGTATGGAAATTGGGAACGAAAATCGAATCGTATGCGGGTCGCCTGTTGTTATATTTTGGGCAACGCAATTTTTTAACAAAATTACGAGTGCATTTTTTCTCTGATATGTATGACGACTTTACACTGCTTACAAACCGATAAAAATAATTCGGGTGACCTTATCGTGTTACGCCCAAATACATACATCGTTCAATTGTAAGCAACAAGTGCCTCTATTAAACACAATCTACTTTGCTTGTCAGATATAAATTATAACTGATGTGTGCGTTAATCTTATATTATTTACTAGGGATACCTGGACATGTAAAATACAGATATCAGGTATGTTTATGTGTTGGTTCAAATCAGCCATGTATATCTCGGTGTATTTGTAACGAGGTAAATTTGATCCGCAGCCAGCGTATTATCTACACTGTAACACGACACTTTCACACTATTTGTACACAGCACACAGCCACAATAACAAGCCGTCTAAAAATGTGTCAAATCAGTGTTGTTTTACTTTACTGGTAAAAATAAGAATAAACACTTGTGAAATCAACACGTATTACAAAATGTTGCGCCTGAGCAGCAGTCAACCAGCAATGCGCGGCTGTGAATCACTGCATACTTTGCGGGGGCAAGCGAATGATGTCACAGGTCGCGGTGGCTGATTCATACTGCGTATTTCCCCAAGGTTCAAAGGAAGGGAATTCCGCCGAATTGAATTTCTTATGATAATAATAATTGACAAAAAGTAAAGAAGGTGCAGATAATAGGTACACATATATATTTTGGATTTATAGTAAACAATTGTAAATTTTGAATCTGTTCTGTTTCCTATTATCGGCTTACCTAGATACTACCCAAGGTTTGTAAATTACAAACCTTGGATACTACCAATGTATTAATAAAATGCCTAATAGGTATAAAATGATTCTATATAGGTACGGACGGTACGGTACGTATTAATTAACAGCTTAAATACGTCTGCAATTATTTTCAAATGAATTTCTAATATTATCTACCTATACCAAAAATAAGTAATGAACATTTAAACATAATGTTAAGCCTGTTTCAAAGAAAACTCCCATGAAGAAAGTTAATTGAACTTACAACTTTCTCTTTTACTATGAATAAATGTTGTAAATGTTTTAACCGCCTGCGCCTTCCAGATTACTTGAATGACCTTCTTAAGCCTAGACTTGTGTGAGTAAAGGAGACGCGGCCTTACAGTTTACAGTGGGATCCGAACCACTTTTTGAGGGGGTAATTTAATTGAAAATTACTTTGCAGTACGTGGGGCTCGAACCCATTTTGCTAGGTATGCTCAGAGTCCCCCTTATGATATTTATGAAGCACTTCACTTTACGGGGATGGTGGTTAACGTGCCTGGCTTTCTCTGTAATACCGAACGTGGTGGGTTCGAGGCCCACTTGCTGCGAAGTAATAATTTTCTATTGCAAATTATCCCCAAGGATAAGTGGTTCGAATTCCACTATAAACTCTAGGGCCTCGTCTCCTTTACAGTTTATGTCAACAATTAGAACTTCATCTATTAAATAAAAACTAGAGTAAAATATATGTTTCATAGAATGAAATTTCCAACAAATGCAATGTGGACGTAAATACAAAATTTTACAGTTAAAAGTAGAGATTATTTATTAAAGGGCCTCGACCCCAATAAAACGTGCCACAAATAAAGCTGCAGCTTTCAATCATCCTCCTCCTTTGCAAATAAATCATACGCAAAGTCTGTGTACGCAATAAATTCGCAAGTACCCACCCATTATTGCATATCTTTGTCAGGTACACGAAATTGAAGGGAGTGAACCAACCCAAGATATTGTTAGAATGACAGGCACAGGTAATTTTCAATTTCATACAATTATGAAATTTTATGCGTACATTTTAACTAAAACTATATAGTTGAAAAAATTGTCCACACCAGCGACATCAAACAGTCTGTAAAGCGATACAAAATACACCCTCATTACATTATGTGTCTTCCTCAGGTGGGTACAGTGTACACGGTATAAAAGATAAGAACACATATTATTTTACTCTCTGTCAGGAGCCACAGATCACATACACTAGATAAGAAAGTTAAATAGGACCACGTGGAATCGAATATAGATGGTTTAAGTCTGTGCTAATAGTTTCCCCTGCATCCACAGAGTGGCTCTGTGCCTCAGATCTTGAACTTGTTGATTGCAAAGTAACACTACATTATCAACTTCTGTCACTGAGTGAGTAGTGTCAAATGGCAAATATCGCATTTTTGATGTTTATATTTTTCAAAATCTGTTAGTTATGTTGTAGTGAAAAGTGTGGAAGAAAAATCGAAACTTGTTGAGTTGGCGTTCGTTGTCCTTGTTGGTGATTTGTGTTGGAGTTGTACACGTATTTATTTGTTGTTTTCATTATCTTTGCCATTATGAATGCAACAGACGTGATTTATAAAGATAAGTGTTGTGTACCGGGCTGTAATGATAAGACAAGTAAAAACATCGCAGACGTTGATTTGTTGAAAAGGTGGGTTGACAATATTAAGCACCCACATTTGAGGGAATTGCTCCCGGAATAAATATATTCATCTTATTACGTGTGTGATAGACATTTTTTTCAAGAATATTTGGTACCAAGGACAAGAAGAGGACTTTGTGTAATATATAATATGTTTTATATATTTAATTCAATATAAATTTTTCTATTCTATTCTGTTTCATTATAAATTTTTTTTTTCTAAACAAGCAAAAATTTCAACCTACTCCTCACAAACAAATATCATTGAAAGAAACTGTTCAAAACTTGGTAAGGAATTGAATTACATTAATGTTAATGGAATTAAAATACAATTAAATTAATGTAATTTAATTCCTCATCAACTTTTGAACGCTTTCAATAGATTATCTAGAACAATAATGTTATATTCAAATTACCCGCCTGTTGTGTTTTACTTTTCCCCGCAACCGCCAGGTGGCGCAAAAGTTAGTTCCAAGTTACAATACAGAACTTTCTCATCTAGTGTATGTGATCTGTGTCAGGAGCGTTCCCTTCAATAAGATTGTTGCTTTTAATTTGCATGAAGAAGGAGAATACCAAGGTTTGTAAAGTAAGATAGGTAGCATGGTAACTTGAACGGAATGGAGGGGTTACGATGAAGGCGGCCATCTTGCGCGTCATCGTGCCTGCTGAAACTTAATTGTATGTATGCATTTTTTGAGACGTTGCGCTTATTTGTTGAGTTATTTCGAAATATTTGTTGTTTTTGTGTTTATAATCGTGCAGTTATAGTTTTTTTTTTTTGATACATTTATTTAACGTCGGCCTATTTCCGCTACTAAGACCTAACACCGACACCTGTAGATGAGCTACCCCCAACCAGGAATTTTTCCGAACCTCTTCCCTTAAGAAGAGTAGGGATCTTTTACTTGCCTAACATTTAATAGACAAGGGACCGACGGCTTTACATCCCCTCCGAAGGATGGTATATCTCCTATACAACCCTCGCCTAAGGTTGTATAGCTTGCATACACTGATATACAAGCCACTGGAAGATGTGTGAGGCGAGGACGCGGTTTCCGTTGGAATGGTCACCCATCCAACTACTAACTGCGCCTGTGGTTGCTTTACATCGCATACCGAAGTATGTACATAGTAAAGACGTACCTACGCTCGCCCCTGCAATTATAGTTATTTAGTGTATAATCTAATTGACAATTACTGTTAAAGAGAAAAGACTCATAGCATATAGAAGTTTGTAACCTGTGTATTTACAGAAATAATTTTAAGGTAAACAGTTTTTATTATTTTCCGTTCATAATAATAACAAGTAACAATGTTACATACAATTATTAGATGACTGGAGAAATGCTATTTGTAGTGTAGCTGTTTGCAAAAACAACTCAAAAAAAGCAAAAGAGAGTGGTGAGATGTTGATGTTTTTTCCTTCCCTAAAGACCCTCTAATAAAGAAGGAATGGATTAGAAAATGTCACAGAAACTAAAACCCACCCCACCAATGATTTGTTGTCAAAATAATTTAATTGACATAACTGACGTAAGAAGCCCTATTTACAACAGACTTTTTTTTAAAAACATACTAGATAAAAAATCGATTACTTTAATTCGACCTCAATAGTACATGTAAAAATATAGGTATGTGTTATATTTTTCATTTTGTTGTGTAAATACTTATCTAATATAAAAGTTTTGTTGTAAAAATAGTAGTAAATATGTATATATAAATAATGTATTGTAATATTTTTAGAAATAAATTACTTAATACAGGAAATAAAATCTATTTTCATATGATACAAAGAAATATTAGAAAAACCAATGAGTGATTTTTTTCTTATTAATCGCTGTGTCTAATATGACATGATAGAATTTAATGACCCTCTTGTTAAATTTTATTAATAAATTATTGTATGCACATCTAATTCTAATAAAAAAAATTGCATTAAATTTTTTTAATACTACATACTTGTAAAGGTTGGCCTGGGGAAAAATTTCTACTCAGTACATCATAAAATAAGAAACTTTTCTAAGTAACTCATTTCGTTAGGGCGAAAATTAGTATGTATTATGTATGTTTCTTCATCTATCTTATAACTTCGCTAAGAATTATATAAAGCAATGAAATCAAGACTGAAGTCTCGAGCAACAAATTGCACACAAGATTAAAAGAACCTACTTCAGTCCCTTGATATAAAATGTACTTCTTTAACTGCATACATTAATTAGTTATAAATTTGATATATAGTATTGTCAATTTTAAATTCCAAGGAAAACGTTATCGATGTTAATAATCATTAGCCAAAAAATTCAATTTATTAATTTGTGCTTGTACATTAAAAAAATACAAAATACGAAATTCAAATTCATAATTAATTATACTTCTATACTAATGGTTTGAATGCCAGAAATTCGAATGAGCAGGCAGAGTGACGCGTTCCCGCATTTTAAATAGTGATCTCTGATTGGTCGAAAGTTACCATGCTACCTATCTTACTTTACAAACCTTGGGAGAATACACAGGGTATTCTCCTTTCTTTGCTGCACGTTTTATTGCCGTCGTCGTCGGGGACTTCTTAAATAATCTCTCTACTATAGGTACCCTACTTGTCTTATATTTTCTAGAATTATTTTGTTAGAATATTGTATTATAAACTTCAAACAAAATAATTCTAGAAATATAATAAGACCTTACAGATAATATAAACTAGCTTTGAACACAAGATGCAACACAGGGAAGTGAGAGAGTCGCTGTTAGACAAGGCTAAAATACTAAAATAATTTAATAAGTATGACTATGTAGTCCAGGAAATCACCACATTAGAATGCGATAGCGGGGAAAGGGACTGAGCCATCCTTTATATAGCATACGTGATAAAGAGACAGACGATGATCGTCATAAAGTATTGAAAAATTCGTTAAAATATAACTGCTAGAAAGTTCCACCTTTGATATACATCGTATATACGTAATATATACGTATATATTATATTGCTTAAGGAATATTGAGGAATGGCAAACAATAGAACATTTTTTTTTATTGTAACTATCTAGTTAGAAAATGTGGAAAGAACTATAAATATTATATTGAAGAGTCATGGTATAGGCCAAGTAAGGACTTCCCGAGACATACAAGCGCAACAAAAACTTGGCGACCTCTTTAAAATACCATTACGCTACATCAACCGCAAATCAGCTCGCTTATCTTTATAGGTTTTTAATGTGCGTCGGGTCGTTTGATGCAGCATGCCGCCATGGTTCGCGGCGATAATGATTATGTCGTAAAGTTTTTGTTGCGTTTTGTATGTATCGGGAACTTATTGAACTATATATACATTAGTGACAACGTAAAAAATGTCCGATTGTACGCAACCAAACGATACATCAATCCCTGAAAGTATTAGACCTTGGATCCGCAACAAAAGAACTCGTTGACAAGTTTTAAGACTAGTTTTAATAGAATAAAATCGTGTCAAAATGGCAAGCAAAAACTCGTGCACGTCGAGCTTTGGTGGGTGTGCGAACGTGCAAAATTTAAGATTTTTTGCAAGACTCATACTTGCGAATTTAACAGTATGTCAAGGAACACATATTAAACATGTTGCCAAATTGACAAGCGAAAATTTGTCACGAAAGGGGTGGCAAGCATAGGGTTGAAGTTTCACTTTTTTCGCAAAAAATAAACCGATAAGACTCATGCTTGTCAATTTAGAAGTATGTTCAAAAAAATTACTTTAAACAATTTTTGCTTGCCAATCCGGCAAGCAAAAGTGCAACTCCAACCCTGCTTGCCACCCTTTTCGTGACTGAATTTTCGCTTGTCAATTGAGCAACATGTTTAATATGTTTTTCTTAACATACTCTTAAATTGGCAAGCATGAGTCTTACTTGTTGCAAAAATCTAAAATTTTGCACGTTCGCACACCCACTCACGCCCGACGTGCACGAGTTTTCGCTTGCTATTTTGACACAACTTTATTCTAACATAAATTAATCGTTTTTGATTGAAACTAGCTTTGAGACTTGTCAACGTTTTTTTTTTGCTGCGGGCTCAGTGTCTATATGGAATATTATTGTCATCAGATATTTTTGTAGAGAAGAAATTCCTGTATATATTTTTTTTTGCTTAAGCGAAAATTGAGTTTTTGAACTCTGATTCGTCCGAAATTCAGAATAATAAAGAAAACATTGGTCTGTTATTTGGTGTGAGATAATCTTACGTTAAGAGTAGTTTCAAGAGAAAAAAATCCAATAAACTCTACGTAAAGTCAAAAAAAGTCACCTCGAAGGACCCTAATCCAAGTAGGCATATCAGAAAATTGACAGACCGTATTTTGGAAACTATTAGAGCTATATGCAGATTTTTTAGTGTTAAACGCAGTAGATAGAATATTTAAGGAAAAATAACTTTTTATAATAGCCAATACCAATTTTCTATAAGTCATAAATCAAACTTACCAATTCAATATTTTTACACACAAAAGCCAGTAGCTCTGCAAAAATGGATGGGTCATTTGATGAGAAAGAATTGCCGTCGTGCACTTGCTGCATATTATGCCTGTCACTGTTATTACCATTGAAACACAAAGTAGGTCCAGCAGTAGCTTCACTCACGGCCCTCACTACTCACTGCACTTATCGTCGCTAGATTTGCAGATCAATTTGGATAACTACGAATAGGACCTGTATCACACAAAAGTTAGATCTAACTGAAGCAGTGCCGGTTTTAAATATAAATTGACCCTAGGCCCGGATAAATTTTGCGACCCAACACCCCCCCTCCTCCATCCCCACCCCTTTGGAATAGGAACACCATTGCCAGTACCATACTTTCTCTTTGATATGACTATGATAGACTATGTATTATAATTTCTATGCTTGCTATCAGTTTATGGGCATTAGCCATCAATATGAAAGGCAAAGGCGCCCCCTCACAGAGTGGAGCCTCTAGGCCTGGGCTTATGAGGCCTACTACTTAGAAAACCGACCCTGTATGTTTTCAAATTTTACAGGGACAGGGTAACCAGAAAATTATTGTCATCCGAATCCCAAATAATGCAGCATGAAGTAATGAAAGTATGTTTACAAATTTTATGGATGCAAGATAACCAGAAAATTATTGTTTCTGAATTCTGAATAATCTGAATAATGCATGAATCCTTCCAAGTAACAATTTAAATGCTGTTTAATCTGGCCCTCGGTTTGCAAATTAATTAGTTTTATTTGAGAAAAAATTTTTTTTCTGTTGAAATAGACTAAGAATGTCATGAAACGTCGAGATTTTTCTTCAAACGTCGATTAGCTATAAAAAAAATAAAGATTGTTTTTTTTCTTCAAACGTCAGAAAATCATGACATTTCTTATCAATTCATGACATTACAGTTTGTCATTTCAAAGTACTTTTTTTTCCGCTTCAGCGGACTTTTCCTTCCATTGCTAATGGCAACGCACAGCCGTCTGAAATGTCATGAAATTAGTAAGAAATGATATGATTTTCTGACGTCGACAACACATCAAAGAGCCTGTTCGTTGGCGTATTCAGAGCTACTAGATGTCATTGCTTGCGGTCCTTGACTACATTCCCTAAAAAGTAGAGTCTGGCCACTCCGCCTCCACTCCATCCAAATGGATGCATAATGGCAGCTATGGGTTGTGTGCGCGCGTGTGCATCAGTGAGTTTACAACGTATCGCAAGAGTCAAAAGCAGGTTGCACTATTTGATTTGCGTTGTGGATGCTTGTAAAAACGGTTGTAATTTTATTTTTACATAAACATCACTGGTTTAGTTGAGGTGGTATAAGACACTTCCGAGAATCGTTTTTGTTGGTTTTATTAATTTTTATTATTAGTTGGTTAGAATAATTATTTGAAACCGATTCCATACACTATAAAAGTCAGAATACTTTATTTATACTAACCAACGCCCGCGCGTAATAATAATTTACCAGTACTTTTAATAAATTAATACAACCGTCCTCGCTTTCTCGTATTCAATACATTGGGCCATGCGCGATTCTAAAGCACGTGGGGTTCCTCGCAATACCCTGAGTGGGAATGTGACTATAAAACTGACCGTAAAGACTTGTAAAATCAGAATTCGTTCCAATTCTCGAAGCTACCAGACGTCTACCATCTACCCAGAGTCCATATCTGCGATTGTAAAGAGTGAGAAAACTTAGATATATATTTGGCTAGTGCATTTATTATTCCGTATTTACTGATTGAAATTATTATTATTAGTTTATTAAATTTCACTGTTTATTTTCTGATTGAAAATTTTATATTGTGCATCCAGAAGTCTGTTACATATAATTCAGTTTCAATTCAGATTTAACTGTTTGAATGTTTTACTTTAATATTTTCAACTTGTGACTACCTCTTACCCTTACTTGTATTTATTAAGGACCTTTGTCTCTACAAGTTCCTACTTACCTTGCATTAGGACCTGTGTCCGGCTCTTCCCTTACTTGTATTTAGGACTCGTGTCTTTACAAGTTTCTACTTTCCCCCTGCATTTTAGGACCTGTGTCCCTACAGAGTTCTCTCATTTTGTTTTATATAGTCACATTATTGTTTATTCCGGGCTGAACCTTAGTAAAAGGACAGATTTAATTAAGCTTTTGTTTGCACAGTATACTGAGTTCATGACAAGAATATTTGCTCATTTTTCCGATACTTAACTCCCCATACGATTAACATCATTAAGCACTAGCCAAATTTCCGGTCTGTTTTATAACCTGTTTTTATTACTGTAAATAATTCTGCTTGCTTCGCATTTTCTGGTTTCCGTACACTGTCTGTTTAACAATCGATTTATCATAAACTTGCTAATTTCACCGCTTATACGCTTTTGCCGCTAATATTACAATATTGCTTGCTACTCTCCCTCTACTGCCTAAACTTATGTATATAAATTTTTGTTAATTTTGATTCTCTGTTTTATTAAGGACTGTTAGCCATAGGATCACTGTAATATACTTAAATATTGAATTTCTGAGTTTTACTGTTGTGTTTGTGAAAGTCTAATTTCCCTTATTGACCCACTGGAATCAACTGATTCCTCACTGAGCTGCTCAGTCTCGCTTATTGGCTTGTGAGTAGTGCTGAATCACTTGAAACTTGAACTGGCGCCCGAGTAACAAGAAAGCTCGAGTGTCAAAGTAACAGCCTTAGTTCTCACATTGTACGAGAAAAAGAGCGTCACAATTACTTTTTATTTATTAACATTGACATTACTTTGAACTCTACCACAATGCGAAAAAATCTATCCAAATGAAGTAATGGCTATTTATATATCATTTTTATTTCTTCCCTGTTTCTCTGAAGAAAAGTAGGTAGTTACTATGTTCTTATAATTAAAACATTTTATAATAAAAAAATTGAAAAAGATGCACTAGTTGTTAGAACACTACAATTTTATTTAAATTTAGGTACTGCAAGATAGTTCTAATTTATTTTTGTTCACACATTTTCAGTAACTATCTGTTGGTGACATTGCTATTAAATATTACTTTCAAATAAATCGTTTATTAGAAAATACCATTACTATACATAATGTACTATAATTATTATACCAAGGGACTAAGTGGCGATCCAGTTGATTACGTTTTTCTTTTGGGCGGCGCCGGCAGTGAGCTAACAGTACTAACACTTTCTTAAAATTAAACTTAAAGGGAATTTTGAAAACACAAGAAAAAGACAATATAAAGTTCAAAAAATGTATATTAAATCTTTTTAAAAAAATCATGTTTTACAGAAACGTTCAAGAAAATGTATTGACATACTATAGTCTGGCCCGTGTACAACCGTGGTGAGGAACGGACGACTTATAATGTACCAACTACTATCCAATATGGGGTTTATAACTAACGATTACACAAAAAAATTCAAGAAAAGTTCAATGTTTAAAAATTCTTGGTCTTGCCTGTCTATTGACGTATTTTCAGTTCAATATCAATTTTGATCGCTCCTCGGAGCTTAAAAATGCTTGAATCGCAACGACTTTGAATTTTATTTTGCAATTACAATTTCATACGTTCAGGCAAGGTGGTCCTATGCACATATGAGTACATGGTAATGATACTTTTCTGACACCGAATCACTGAGGAACCGGTTTAGGGCAAATCCCGTTAAAATCCATCATTTTCCCGTCAAAATCGACTGCTAGAATATGATAGGGGACCCTTGTCGCTAAAGGCTATTTTCGCTAAAACTCTCGATATACTTTGAATAGAGACTGGATTAACTTATATATTTCTCTATATTTAACACAACGCATGAGTTGCAGTGCTTAACAACGCGCATTCGTAAAAGGGTTTTCAATTTTTGTTACACTTTCTAAATTTTGGTGGTCGGGGCGACATTACGTCCCCGTGCAGCGCCATTTACTACACTTTCTAAAATTACACTCCTTGATGAGTTTCTGAAATTTTTGCATAAAAAACGCTCCGTAGAGCGAAGATATGATTTAAAATATAAAAACCTCTTCCAACGGTATTTTTAAGTGAAGCACGCTTTTCATGCGAAATGTTCGGTCGGATTTTGTTACAGTTTCGAAAAGTTTATCGAGCGTTTTAGCGTGTTCTTTAACATGATCACAGCACAGATATGGCACGTCATAGTGTGCCGCTTGCCATGGTGGTGGTGCACAGCTTGTGTATGGAGATCTTGCGAGGTTACCTGGAAACAAATGTCGATAAGTACAATTCCAACAGAGGAAAATGTATACGAATTGTATTTCAACTTTTGCGGCGGCAAAATACTTACTTGCTGATGCAGGTGGACGTGTTGGTGCATGTGCTACAGTGCCAGTTGCCATTAATGTTAGAGGTGTGGTTCCTCCTAACAGTACTGCCAGCGTAATTCATCTGTTCGGACAGGGGGTTGCCACTTTTGAAGCGCTTTTTAACAGAAGTGAGTTGTATCTGTGGAGAATGAAAAGTATTTTAGCAATTCTGTCATATTATTGTACTAGGTAAGAGAACGAGAAATAAGTAAAAGCCACGGTTTAAATTTCATTTTTAACATACTTCAAGAGGAGTTTCTCAATGTATACTTACATTATATATTTCGTACTGACAGAGAGGAATTAAATAAACATTTGAAACTAAATTATGATGGGTTGAAAAGACCTCGATCTCAATAAACGTTATTATTACTACTGTTATTAACTTACCAAATTGTCCTGATTTCTCACTGGCCCCTGCACTCGATTCGTCGACTGGTTATTTGTGTTAGACGTTGCGTTGCTGCAAGAACTCGGTACGAAATTGGCCACCAATGATGGAGTGTTTTGGGTGATCTGGTGATGGTCCATAGTGGTTGGGTTACTACGGTAACATACCTAAAAAAGAGAAAACAATGAGTATACACAAAATCAACAAATATATATTGCTATGTATTCGCATATTGGACGATTACGAAGAGTGCATGTTTGTGTTATTTTCTGAATCAGGGTTTGAGTTTGTTTGTTTCCTTTGGATGGTTTTCACAATTTATTTAAATTAGCTAAAGATCCGAAAGGTATGTGTTTTAGAATGTTAATACTTGTTTAGAGTTATAATATATGATTTGCAGGAAACAACTACTCAGCGGGCAAATACCCCGACCTGCATTGAATTACACCTTACAAATCATTAAAGAATGGTAACCAATATCATTTGTCAACTCCCTGACCAGACATAGACCGGTTTCGAACTTATTAGTTCTCATCAGTATGCCATAGGTCATGGAGCAGACAAATGATAGTGGCCAACCTGCTAGTTTTATACAAACTATAGTAAATTGAGTAGTGGTGAGAGGTAAGTGAAACCTCTCAAATGGTCAATTGCTACTATACACCATAGATGTCTCTATGGGCGTATAGCGACTTGCGATTCTGCAAGTACCTGAGAGCGGCGACCTTTCAGTCCTAGGTGGACTTAACCTACTGTTATAATATATGATTTGCAGGAAACAACTACTCAGCGGGCAAATACCCCGACCTGCATTGAATTACACCTTACAAATCATTAAAGAATGGTAACCAATATCATTTGTCAACTCCCTGACCAGACATAGACCGGTTTCGAACTTATTAGTTCTCATCAGTATGCCATAGGTTATGGAGCAGACAAATGATAGTGGCCAACCTGCTAGTTTTATACAAACTATAGTAAATTGAGTAGTGGTGAGAGGTAAGTGAAACCTCTCAAATGGTCAATTGCTACTATACACCATAGATGTCTCTATGGGCGTATAGCGACTTGCGATTCTGCAAGTACCTGAGAGCGGCGACCTTTCAGTCCTAGGTGGACTTAACCTACTGTTATAATATATGATTTGCAGGAAACAACTACTCAGCGGGCAAATACCCCGACCTGCATTGAATTACACCTTACAAATCATTAAAGAATGGTAACCAATATCATTTGTCAACTCCCTGACCAGACATAGACCGGTTTCGAACTTATTAGTTCTCATCAGTATGCCATAGGTCATGGAGCAGACAAATGATAGTGGCCAACCTGCTAGTTTTATACAAACTATAGTAAATTGAGTAGTGGTGAGAGGTAAGTGAAACCTCTCAAATGGTCAATTGCTACTATACACCATAGATGTCTCTATGGGCGTATAGCGACTTGCGATTCTGCAAGTACCTGAGAGCGGCGACCTTTCAGTCCTAGGTGGACTTAACCTACTGTTATAATATATGATTTGCAGGAAACAACTACTCAGCGGGCAAATACCCCGACCTGCATTGAATTACACCTTACAAATCATTAAAGAATGGTAACCAATATCATTTGTCAACTCCCTGACCAGACATAGACCGGTTTCGAACTTATTAGTTCTCATCAGTATGCCATAGGTTATGGAGCAGACAAATGATAGTGGCCAACCTGCTAGTTTTATACAAACTATAGTAAATTGAGTAGTGGTGAGAGGTAAGTGAAACCTCTCAAATGGTCAATTGCTACTATACACCATAGATGTCTCTATGGGCGTATAGCGACTTGCGATTCTGCAAGTACCTGAGAGCGGCGACCTTTCAGTCCTAGGTGGACTTAACCTACTGTTATAATATATGATTTGCAGGAAACAACTACTCAGCGGGCAAATACCCCGACCTGCATTGAATTACACCTTACAAATCATTAAAGAATGGTAACCAATATCATTTGTCAACTCCCTGACCAGACATAGACCGGTTTCGAACTTATTAGTTCTCATCAGTATGCCATAGGTCATGGAGCAGACAAATGATAGTGGCCAACCTGCTAGTTTTATACAAACTATAGTAAATTGAGTAGTGGTGAGAGGTAAGTGAAACCTCTCAAATGGTCAATTGCTACTATACACCATAGATGTCTCTATGGGCGTATAGCGACTTGCGATTCTGCAAGTACCTGAGAGCGGCGACCTTTCGGTCGGGGTATTTGCCCGCTGAGTAGTTGTTTCCTGCAAATCATATATTATAACAGTAGGTTAAGTCCACCTAGGACTGAAAGGTCGCCGCTCTCAGGTACTTGCAGAATCGCAAGTCGCTATACGCCCATAGAGACATCTATGGTGTATAGTAGCAATTGACCATTTGAGAGGTTTCACTTACCTCTCACCACTACTCAATTTACTATAGTTTGTATAAAACTAGCAGGTTGGCCACTATCATTTGTCTGCTCCATGACCTATGGCATACTGATGAGAACTAATAAGTTCGAAACCGGTCTATGTCTGGTCAGGGAGTTGACAAATGATATTGGTTACCATTCTTTAATGATTTGTAAGGTGTAATTCAATGCAGGTCGGGGTATTTGCCCGCTGAGTAGTTGTTTCCTGCAAATCATATATTATAACAGTAGGTTAAGTCCACCTAGGACTGAAAGGTCGCCGCTCTCAGGTACTTGCAGAATCGCAAGTCGCTATACGCCCATAGAGACATCTATGGTGTATAGTAGCAATTGACCATTTGAGAGGTTTCACTTACCTCTCACCACTACTCAATTTACTATAGTTTGTATAAAACTAGCAGGTTGGCCACTATCATTTGTCTGCTCCATGACCTATGGCATACTGATGAGAACTAATAAGTTCGAAACCGGTCTATGTCTGGTCAGGGAGTTGACAAATGATATTGGTTACCATTCTTTAATGATTTGTAAGGTGTAATTCAATGCAGGTCGGGGTATTTGCCCGCTGAGTAGTTGTTTCCTGCAAATCATATATTATAACAGTAGGTTAAGTCCACCTAGGACTGAAAGGTCGCCGCTCTCAGGTACTTGCAGAATCGCAAGTCGCTATACGCCCATAGAGACATCTATGGTGTATAGTAGCAATTGACCATTTGAGAGGTTTCACTTACCTCTCACCACTACTTGTTTAGAGTTGTTTTAATAGTTTTCAAGTTTTTATTTGATGTGAACAGTAAGTTTGATACTGACATCTATGTTAGTAGTTATTAAGTTGTTGTTGAAATAATTTCTGACATTAGAGTCTTTATGACATTTCTTTTAAGTAGGAAATTTTCTTTTATAGTTGGTAAATGTTTTCCTGGAGAAAGACAAGGAGGTTTAAGTTAGGTTATGTTTGGAATGAAATTAATCAAAATTCATATGGTGTTTTGTTTTGTTTATTTTGGGTACTTTGATATTTAGTGATATAGAACAACAAACAACAGATAAAAGAGAGGTTGTAAAATTGGAAAAACAAATTTAAGAAAAAAAAGAACAAGTGAAAATTAGGGAGTGAAGAAGAAAAATAATAAACAAGGATTAATAATTTGAAATTGAATTAAAAAGACAGAAATTGTGGAGATCTGCGAAAAAGAGTAAAAATATACTGTAAATAAGAAGGAAGAGGTGTTATTGTGAATAGGAATTGCAGAGGAGATAAGGACGAGATAAGGTGAAGAATTAATGAAAGGAGAATTGTTGGATTTGGAAAAAGAAGAGTGTAGCTACGAAGAAGGAAGGTTTTTGTGTGTTTAATTTTGGACAAGGTTGTATATTAAAATTTAAATAGTGTATTAGACTTTCGAACCTGTTATAAAACTGCTAAATTATCTAAATATCAAGGAAAATAAATTACTTATATCAGATTAAAAATTTTACTTTAATAAAATTTCATTTTAAAAAAGAGGAACTGAATTTGAACATGCTCCTGAAGGAAAAGATAAGCTAGCCGGCCCATTAAATAAATATGACATACTTTCGGATCAAAAGGTAAGAGATTCTAATTTGATCTTTTGGTTTTAAAGTTTTTTTTTTCGGTTTATCTATTGGAAATAAACAAGTTAAAGTTTGATTAGTACTGCAAATTATTAAGTTCAATAAAAGTAGAACAGCACATTATATATATATATATATTTCTTTAATAAAATAGAGCCTTACATCCAACATGATCCTAGCATTCGCGTTGTGGCAATGTGTGTATTGCCTCAAATGGGTCAATCTTAGAAATGGATGATTAAGGGCCTCTCCGGGAGTCACTCGTCTCTCCTGAAATAGAAAAACAGTTGTAAAAAGTTGCAAGATAAATATTAGATCTGCACAATGGAATAAATTTTGCTACCTGGTCCATGGCCAGCATTCTTATCAAGAGGTCGATGAACTCTTTCCTGTCGACTTTATCGGCCATTAGTTCATCTCCTTCCAGATCTGTCGGTACATTCATCTCACCAATGTCTTCCAAGCAACGGAAAGTGTATTTTCTGGCTTCCACTGATTTAATGCCAGTCTCGGCTTCGTACTCTTCAGGTGTCTTAAGTCGCCAAACTCGGCCTGTGCTAACTAAGTCCATGTAGAAGAAATTTGCTCTTTTCCAGGCGTTATTAAACATATGCTCTGTTGGTAGACCTGAAAAATCAATTTGAACAATGTTACTAAATTTGTATCTCTTTTACGCATCCTGTGATCCAGAAAATTCGTGGGTTTCTTACCTTGTGTCTGACTAATGTATCTAATTTGGTCATATTCCGACGAGCCGGGATACAAATAACAACCGAGGAAGAGCTCGGCAGTAACACACCCCAGTGACCACATGTCAATGGCCTCGTCGAAAGGCAGCCCCAAGATTATCTCGGGCGCTCTGTAATAACGAGATTGGATATACGAGTTAATAATAGCCTCACTTGCATAGGTCGCACAACCAAAGTCAATAACTTTGATCTTGTAGGGCTGCCGAACTGTATCCACTACCATTATATTTTGAGGTTTTATATCAGTGTGGATCAGTCCCAATTGCTGGAAAGAGAAAAATTTACGTTAATTTTCGATATCGATATTACGTCAAATGTCTTTTAAAGTTAATATCTTATCATATTTTATCAAAGAATATACATTTTCCCTACGACATTATCATCTACCGCAGTTGGGACTCGAACTCAAGAGCGGTAGAGTGACTAACTGTGTTGCCTCTCACACAACCTCGTCTAGTCCCTGCTACCAACTCAGAATATATGAAAACATCACTAGACACCCTTACCCTAGCCAGGATTCGAACCCGGGACTCTTTCGTTGCAAGCCTAACACTTAAGTGTTGAGCCACTGAGCCGGAATAAGAAGAATTTACTTATATTGCTACGATTTACACGTACATAAACAAATTAATACGTTGGATATTAATGATTATAAGATATTACCTACTGTAGCGTAGCAAATATCGTAGGACACAAACTTAACCCAGATAAGTGATGTACGTGCCTACGATAAAATTTCTCTAGCTCAGACTATCTCAGGGCGTTAAGCCCAAGTTTACATAAACTATGACAAATTATTAGTTTACTTACTTAACAAATCACTGAGACTTCCATATGTAGTGGTCGCAGACGAAATAATGACACTATATTATACAATTTACAGATATTGGTTCTCTAGCATGTAACCTGGCGATGTTCAAAAGGTGTGGCAAATTTCTCGATTAATAAGTTACAACATTAATAAAATGCCTCGTGTAGCTACACATCGGTTTACAATGTCCTCATAAATGGCCATAAATTCTGCCACAAAGGTCTGATTTAAAGGACCTCCTTAAATAAATATAAATGCATAAAATCTTTAAATATGTACAAGTTAAAATGCAAAAGTATGAATTGATATAACCCAGCCGAACCAATGAAGGTGGTCCCCGGTAAGTAAAAAAAACACAACACGCTTATTTAGGGTGGTACGATACCGACTTCGACGTGGAAGAACCTGTAGCCCTATGGAGATGTCTCCGGGACAAAAGAAACGGACCCAAGAGTGGGGATGATTGTAGCCTCTCCAGCCCTGGAACTTTCCACTGTGTGTGAATGCCCCGTCCGTGGAACTTCTCTGGCGTGTGTAGAAGCCCCGTCCGTGGAACCCTCACTGATGAGGGAACAATCCACCAATATTTCTCGAAAGCCACAGTTGAATGAATGGGGTCGAGTCTGCCTTTCAAGTTGACGGTATTTACAAAGGAGAGCTTGTGTAATTAAATATCCTGCTTCCGCAGTTAAAATTTACTCACAACAACAAAATATTCCGCTAAACGGAACAACAACAGATTGAGAAAATTTTCTTGTGTTGATAATTCCAAAATCCACCAGGATGCCTTGGATAAACCGAGGTTGGTAGAATTATCAACTACCTACGACGCCAACAAAAATGGTTCCTCCCGTTTCTCTCTGCTGATCACGTGCCGCAAATATATCGCCCTCCCGTGGAGAATAGCGAAATGTGTTACGGACGTAGCGGTTGTTATTATGCGGCCCACAAAACGCTAAGGCGTATGGTGGGTCGCATACGCTAGAGGTCCGCAACAATATATAATAAATTAGAAAGAAGAATAATTTCGGTGACTATGTATAAATAAATATTTCAACAAACGACACTTTTTTTTTTATACATTTATTTAATGTCGGCCTATTTCCGCTACTGAGACCTAACACCGACGCCTGTAGACGAGCTACCCCCAACCAGGAATTTTGCCGAACCTCTTCCCTTAAGAAGAGTGAATGACACTTATTGGAATCGTTTTTAAATAGTCAAATTATATTAGTACAGAATAGAAATGAATTTTATTGCACGCGGTTCAGTAGTTGTAGATATAAAATAAAATGTATTATTGATTCATTAGATATATCATTTGAAAAGTCAAAAATCATACAAAATAATCAATATAAAGAGATCGAGTGGAAAACTCACCTTCAGTTTTAGCAATGCAGTTAAGACCTGCTGTAATATTGGCCTGATGTACTTGAGAGGTAGAGGATTAGCTTTATTCCGTTTAAGAAAATCATGCAGATTCAATTCGAGCATTTCAAACACAATACAAGTGTGGTTCTTGTGTTGGAAATATTCGTACGTTCTGACAAAATTGTATTCATCAGCATTTTCCTGTTTTAGTCTGGAAATGATGTCTTCTTCAATTTGAACCTGCAAACAAAAGAAAAATAATAAGAATAAATATGAACAACATATGTAATACGATCACAATAATACCACTTCAACTACAATATAAAAAGTGAATATGACACCCAACTTAAAATTGTTATTATAATATTTGTGTTATTCCCTTATAGCTTGTTTGACAACCTAATGCAGTTTTGTAAACCCCCGTCTTTGACTTTATATGACTGACCTGTTTGATAAAGGAGGGATGATCCTTTAAAATCTTGATAGCCACTATTTCATTCGTGCCCTTCTTCTTGCACTTTACAACCTTTCCGAAGGTTCCTCGGCCAAGGAATTTCAACACTTCATACTGGTTTGTCACAGAATGCAGTACTTCATGACGCACCAACTGGCAATCTCCATCAGCATTTGAACTCGAGCCTATGGAACCGAAAACATAGTAATTATAGTATACGCCCGTTGTGGTTCATGAGATACTTGGTCTGATCGATGCATGTTTAGCATGTAGTGCATTTTGAGTACAGGGCAAAGGTTCAACAGAGTCTTTGGGTAAAAATTAGAAACAATGTACACAATGAATATGGGCTTATATCTTTAGTTAGCTGACACTTATAGGCATTTGATTTTTAAGAAACTGCGGCTTTGTATATATAAATACTTCCTCAGTATTTATAATTAATTTTGATTAATTAAAGCATAGGGTAGAGTAAGTTATGGGGGTTTCGTTGCTCATACATTCATAAGTATTTATATCGATATATCTGTATCCTTGAGCTACTATGATTATGTAATATATTCCATAGTTAGTTTACGGTTTGCGAAAGTAAAATAAATACTTGGTTTACCGAATGCGTCAAAATTAGGGGGAGCGGTTTTATACTTATAAAAACACAAACTCATATAAAAATAAGCCTGAAAATATTTTTTTAAAATTTACAATATCCATAGCATATCCTAAATAACCATCAAGGCGGAAATATCGATGCGAAATTTTTATTATTGACGTATCACCAGATCCTCCGTCATTTTTTTTTTTAATATTTAAAAACAACTACAAATTTAGAAATAAAATTGACTTTAAAAAGTTCCTTTTCATTGTCCACCATTCTGACTAGTAACTGGTAGTTGTAATAGATGTACTTAATTTACTGTATCCATTGCATATCCCAAATAACCGTCAGGGCGGAAATATCGATTACTATACAATTTGGAAATGAAATTGACTCAAAAAAAGGTTCTTTTCGTTGTCGTTGTATAGCGGTCGATATTTCCTAACTGACGGTTATTTGGGATATGCCATGGGATACCTACCAGCTGCTACTCAGAATGGTAGACAACGAAAAATAACTTTTTTAAGTCAATTTCTTTTCTAAATTGTATAGCGGTCAACATTCTCGCCCTGGCGGTTATTTGGGATATGCCAAGGATACAGTAAATTAAGAATATCTATTACAATTACCAGCTGCTAGTCAGAATCGTGGACAACGAAAAGGAACGTTTGTAATCGATTTCATTTCTAAATTTGTTGGTAGTTTTCAAATAGTTTTTAATAATTGGCGGAGGATCTGGTGATACGTCAATAATAACAATTTCGCATCGATTATTTCAATTTAGAAATGAAATTGACTTAAAAAAGTTCCTTTTCGTTGTCCACGATTCTGACTAGCAGCTGGTAATTGTAATAGATATACTTAATTTACTGTATCCTTGGCATATCCCAAATAATCGCCAGGGCGGAAATATCGACCGCTGTTCAGTTTAGAAATGAAATTGACTTTAAAAAGTTCCTTTTCGTTGTCCACCATTCTGACTAGCAGCTGGTAGTTGTAATAGATGTACTTAATTTACTGTATTCATAGCATATCCCAAATAATCGTAAGGGCGGAAATTTCGATGTGAAATTTTTATTATTGACGTATCACCAGATCCTCCGTCATTTTTTTTTTTAATATTTGAAAACAACTACAAATTTAGAAATAAAATTGACTTTAAAAAGTTCCTTTTCATTGTCCACCATTCTGAGTAGCAGCTGGTAGTTGTAATAGATGTACTTAATTTACTGTATCCATTGCATATCCTAAATAACCGTCAGGGCGGAAATATCGATTACTATACAATTTGAAAATGGAATTGACTCAAAAAAGGTCCTTTTCGTTGTCGTTTTATAGCGGTCGATATTTCCTAACTGACGGTTATTTGGGATATGCCATGGGATACCTACCAGCTGCTACTTAGAATGGTGGACAACAAAAAAGAACTTTTTTAAGTCAATTTCATTTCTAAATTGTCTAGCTATCGACATTCCCGCCCTGGCGGTTATTTGGGATATGCCAAGGAAGGATACAGTAAATTAAGATTATCTATTACAATTACCAGCTGCTAGTCAGAATCGTGGATAACAAAAAGGGACGTTTTTAATCGATTTCATTTCTAAATTTGTTGGTAGTTGTTTCCAAATATTTTTGAAAAAAAATGGCGGAGGATCAAGTGATACGTCAATAATAAAAATTTCACATCGATATTTCCGCCCTGACGGTTATTTGGGATATGCCATGAATACAGTAAATTAAGTACATCTATTACAGCTACAAGCTGCTACTTGCTAGTCAAAATGGTGGACAACGAAAAGGAACTTTTTTAAGTCAATTTCATTTCTAAACTGAACAGCGGTCGATATTTCCGCCCTGACGATTATTTGGGATATGCCAAGGATACAGTAAATTAAGTATATCTATTACAATTACCAGCTGCTAGTCAGAATCATGAATAACGAAAAGGAACGTTTGTAATCGATTTCATTTCTAAATTTGTTGGTAGTTTTCAAATATTTTTTAATAAATGGCGGAGGATCTGGTGATACGTCAATAATAAAAATTTCGCATTCATATTTCCGCCCTGACGGTTATTGGGATATGCCATGAATACAGTAAATTAAGTACATCTATTACAACTACCAGCTGATGGTCAAAATGGTGGACAACTAAAAGGAACTTTTTAAGTCAATTTCATTTCTAAATTGAATAGCGGTCGATATTTCCGCCTTGACGATTATTTGGGATATGCCAAGGATACAGTAAATTAAGTATATCTATTACAATTACCAGCTGTTAATCAGAATCGTGGACAACGAAAAGGAACGTTTTTAATCGATTTCATTTCTAAGTTTTTTGCTATCTGGTGATACCTCAATAATAAAAATTTCACATCGATATTTCCGCCCTGACGGTTATTTGGGATATGCCATAAATGCAGTAAATTAAGTACATCTATTACAGCTACAAGCTGCTACTTGCTAGTCAAAATTGTGGACAACGAAAAGGAACTTTTTTAAGTCAATTTCATTTCTAAACTGAACAGCGGTCGATATTTCCGCCCTGACGATTATTTGGGATATGCCAAGGATACAGTAAATTAAGTATATCTATTACAATTACCAGCTGCTAGTCAGAATCGCGGATAACGAAAAGGAAAATTAATCGATTTCGTTTCTAAATTTGTTGGTAGTTTTGAAATATTTTTAATCAATCAATATCATAAGCATTGAATTATCTCGCTACATTATTCTTCTAATGATGTTCTACTGTTCAATTGGCGAAATACTGAACAAATGGCAGATTATTGATGGAACTACTAGAATAGGAACCAATGTTCTATATTTGCTTATTAATTCATTGTTTTGATTTGTGACTGCAGGTGTTTTTGTTCCATTTTATATATTATTTTCGTAACTATATAGTTTGGAAACATAAATACCGTTGTTTTATATTTTTCGCAATTATTTGATTGGTCGGTAATAAAATGAATCTGAGGAAAAATTAAATCTAAATCTGAAGCTAACTTAAGGGACATCGCAAAGCTGCTAAAATGTATAAAAAGCGTCATCATTACATTCTTTCTTACCTTGCGGCTGTGAGTTGATAGCCCTCGGAGCATTCCACAACATCGATTCTCGCTGAAAACAAAAGAAATACGCATTAGAAATTTTACAATGCAGCAAAAAATATGAAATATCAAAATATATAACATCCTTTATAATAATGATGAAACTCAGATATCAAATAAATTAATTAGTACATTATAAGTATAACAAAGACGGTAACCAAGCTGAGGTATAGGTGAGATTCCCAATCACTTGAGGAAAGTAATAGCATTATCAGCCGTATTATATACGACTTCCTATCAGCTACCAAAGATCTTTTTTCAAGCCCAACAAAGGGCTTATTTTACTGGGGCATGATTTTTTCTTGTATGTTCTATTATTTAGCGTACATATATGATAGTAAGAATAAAAAATTATTATTTTAAGCCTCTCATACATTGAGAGGGCGTTGAAATTTCATTATAATAGTGAAACATAATAAAGTACCTTAAGATGGTCACTCATAAGAAACTAATTTAAAGGAGTTGAAATATAAATTTAAACGGTAAAAACGTGTAATACGGTAAAATTATCTGTTGATAACACTTTAACCAAAAAGGAATCAATTTCTTGGCCATCTTGGAACAATACATATTTTATATAGCATGGTAAATAAAAAAAAATAAATTTAAAGACTCATTGGTTTAAACTACGTATAGAAATATGGCTTAGAACCGGTTAATATGAATCTCATTCGCTTTGGTGAATAAAAAATAGCAAGAAGTCAGGTTTGTAGGATTCCTTAAGGAACCGAAATAAGTTAAACTAAACTAAAAAAGTTTATGCCTCCGGTCCAACACTGCTTAAGACTGTGATTTTTTAAACAAGATTATAAATTGAACCAGCATTGCTCCGCTGGACCCGGCACCTTGTTCGAGTTGTGGTGCCTGCGTCCAAATACCAAATTTAATATTGTATTTTGTGCGCCAGTGGTATTAAAAATTAGTGCAGTTTATAAGTTTTGTTGAGCTTGTTTTCAAGCATTTTTGTTAATTTTATTACCTATTTTTATTTTATATTTAAAAAGGAGTCTAGGTTTAGTTTTGTTGAATTGTTGTTTTCGCTGACCCAGGTCTCTTCCGCTCGATCCTGCAATTCGTCACTGCGTTAATGCGGTGGTTGCACGATCGGTTCCGGAGCAGGTCCTGGTGAGGCAAATATTGTATCATTTATTATTAATAAATACTTTTTGATTTGATTGATTTGCCCCGCTGGACCCTGTTAGCACTGTTACCGGGGCCAAAAGCGAGGTAGATATCTGGTTGGATATTTGTCTGTAATAATATGAATAAAGTTGTTTTGATTGATTGATTGATTGATTGACGTAGAAACGTATTTACTATGATATTAAATTATTATAAATAAATAAGTTTTTAATTAAGCCCTTAGGGATTCGAAAAACCAAAACTGATTTATGATTTATAATAAGCAAAAATTGGCCAACGAAGAGGCATTTTTATTATACTTCTTTGAAAACTCCTTATCTTCATCTGTATTAGTAATAATGTAAGATGGGCTTTTTCAGACTAGCGCACGGAAACAGCGCATGGAAAAGGTTTTCCCGATATCCGATTTATCTCGTGCGCTGAATAAAAATACCGAATGTGTGGCTTGAAAATAGAATTTTACAGCAAAGTGTCTGGTCGATAGCCGAGTGGGCTAAGGCGCGAGGTGGCAATCGCGATTAATCACACGGACATCGCACCACCGTGTTCGAATCCTGGCCCCGGCACTGTCGGAGGAAATGGTTGTATGTCCGCGTTTTTTCAATGTGTAACCACAGTAGAGAATAGACCAGTATTTTCACTCGACCGGAACAGTGGGATAAGATTTTCAGTGCGCAAGCATGCTCCTGGGCTTAAATTATCTGATGCGCAGTGGACAGCACTGATGTTATTGGGTTGATGTTTACTCCAGTAGTGTACATGCAAATGCGCAAGGGATGGAAATGGTGGATGCGCAGTGGAATAAAAAAAATAAAATCGAGTACAACAAACATCAAAAGGACCGCCGAGGAGTGAAACTACTGGTCTATTTTCTACTGTGGTGTAACCCCCTTCCCCACAAGCCCTGGCTTCTGGAATTGGGGGTTGTCTAATTTCTGTGGTGTTTATTTATTTATTATTTAAGTAAACTAAATTTAAGAAAGTCTATATGCTATCTGATATTTAACATGTACCTATTTTGTATTTTAATTCATAAATGCTTGAATATTTGGATGAACTTCTGTAATATTTTTTTACGTTTTGTCAACATTATATGACATAGACTAATTTAAAACAAATCAGCTTTGAAAAAATTTGAGAGTAACCATGGAAACGCATCATACATAGATAGATAGATGATAGTCTTTATTTCGCCACTATATGTTACACGATTAAACATTTGCAGCAAGTCAGAAAATCAGCAGGCAAGTAGCAGCATTACAAAAAAAATAATAATTTTGTTTTGAGAAATACAATATATATATATATATATATATATATATATATATATATATATGAAATAAGGACAATAACAGGAACATAATACTGTATATAACGTTTACACATTGTTAGACAAGAAAATATATATAAATACATATAAATACTGTATATAACGATTACATACTGTTTTCAAAGAGGTATAATAAAAAATGTCGTTCATTACACATCCAAAAATAGATATTTTCGTGCGTGCATAATTTCCCTTGTGACGCGAAGAATATGTCACACGCGCACGCAAAAATCCTTATTTCCAGGCTCCTAATGAAGTATACTATTGTCTAAATGTTGATTTTTTCCCTACCGACAAGTGTATACTGATTATTATTTGGTATATTGCCTCATATTTCTCCTCTGCTAATTCTGACTTCAGATAATCTATTACCTATTCGATGGCAATTTGGATTACAAATTTTAAATTTAAGTTAAAAAAACACTGATTTATTTCACCTAACATTAAAATTAATGATTGTTAAAAATCGAACTTACCAAGACATCTGTTATGAGGGTAAGTGGTGGCGGCGGTGTGGCCTCCTTTTGGCCCTCTAATATTTGCCTCCCATAACCCACGGCATGCAACATGTGTCTCATATATAATGAGGAAGACCTAAAAGGAGACCAATTTTCCTTCCAACCCTCTATTATTTCCCCTTCACAGCTATCACTGTAGTTAACACTAGCTTCATATGTATTGCACATGTTTGCTGGAACGATAAGACACAACTTGAGCTACCCAGACACAGAAATCTTTTACAGGAAAACAATAATTAAGGAGAGATTAGAAGGGGGGTAATAAAGGCGACGTCTTGACGCCCACTATTTACACCTTGATTACGTTCTTCGATGTTGTGCGACAAAAGGAGGTTAATAAACAATTTGGCCATTATAATTTTTTTAAATTTCGTAATTTAAAAGATTCATTAAAAACATTGTGGTAGGTCGGAACATAAAACCGAGTGCTACGGCCCTGTATAGTTTATGTAAGTGATTTAAAAATACGAGAAAGACAAAAAACGCCAAAAATCAGTAACACATTTACGAAAACATCTAACAAATGAAAAATGAATCCAGTAAGGATGAATTCTGAGATGACGTACCCTTAGAGAATCGACACAACTTTCAATATTTTCAACAAGATGGAGCTCCTCCTCACAATTCCCAGATTTGCCTAGATTATTTAGAGGAAATTTTGCTTCAACATTGGATAGGTACCAATGGATTTATTCGATGGCCCCCTCGTTCTCCATATATAACCCCAATGGATTTTTTTCTATGGGGTATATTAAAGATAAGGTGTTTTCGACGACACCGCAAAATGTATAGGACCTAAAAGCTCGAATTCAACAGGCATGTATTACAGTTACCTCCGAAATGCTGAGTAACGTTTTAAATGCAGTGCCTCACCGCGCTCGATTGTGCATAAGAAATCGCGGTCGACACTTTGAACACTGATATGATATATTAAAAATTATTTTGAGGATTAAATAAATATTAATGTTCTGTGTGCTATAGTTTTTTATTATTAATTTGTCTTCGTTACCTGAATTTACTTTATTCTTCTTAATTGTGTTAATGTTTTATTATAGCAAAGATTTGAACAACTTATTGAATTATTTTATCGTTTTATTTAATCATACTTCTCCACGGCAAGTATAGTGCTTGTTAAAAAGAAATTTATTGGTTTTAAAAAAATGTTTTTATAATTACTAACGTAGTACCAATGAATAAATATGGCATGTGATATAACGTTGAAAAGGGAGGAAAATACTGTATTTAATGGCGTCATTTCCCGCCCGTTTCAAAATAATTTTTTTAACAGCCTGAAGAGTAAATCTCAAAATACAGCGGTTTTGAAAAATAGTAGATAAAACCTCGTTGAAACACCCTGTTTTGCAAAAAATTTTCGCCTTAGAATTTTTCTCGTATCTCTTCAAATAACGGAGATATTTGGCCTAGACGTTTTCCGCATTTTCGATACTTTCCGTCATAACTCTTAAAGTAGGCCATGGATTTCAAATGTCTTTAAACCATTTTGTAGGTTATATAAATCGGCACAATTTTCGTAAAAATATTTTTTTTTTGTACGACCGATATTAAGTGAGATATTCTCGAGGGCCCTGATAAAATGGACAGCCTGTATATTGTTTGAAACTGGATGATTCCCAGAACAGTTCAAGTCAGCATTAGTAGTTTGAGTTTATAAGAAAAATTATCTTAATTGCAATAAAAATTACAGACCTACAGCCTTTCTATACGTATTTTCCAAAATATTTGAAAAAGCATTTCAGATAAAATCATTATATTATTATTTTCTAGTGGAAAATAATATACTGACTACATGAATTTTGTAAAAACAGCTCTACACAGGATACAGTCCTTTAGAAATATATGGTATTCAAAACCTAGCGTTATTATGGGTTAAGTAATATGTAACGGGAGGTTACGGTCTATGAAAATTATGCAGGAAGGCAAAACAGCGTAAGTATTAATACAGGACCTCCACAAGGGAGCGTAGTGGCCTACTGCTATTTTTGTCTTTTTATAAATGATATAGTAAAGAAACAAATGGCAGAATGGTGTCAAAAATGGCCTAGTAGCAATTTTGGTGACAGTAAGACAGCAGATGATATAAAAATTAGGTTAATGTGGCTCTCCTTTTTACTGGTGATCTATAAATGTGACTATTTGATGCATAATTTATGATAGCCGAACAATATTCGAATAAAAATTAAACAAACTGAAATTTTATATGCCAATAAGTTTTAGTTTGAAAATAATTAGATATATTCAGAAAGCCTTCCTCCACCTTGCCAGCTGTTTATTTGTACAAATTTTAAAATAATAATCAAAATTTACGCTGCATAATAAATATATTTCTAATACTACATAGAAAAATCTAATTTTTTGCAAACATACTTGTTGAGACTTATTCTATTAATATAGCAAAATAAGAATTCCAAAAATATTACGACAACGTAAATTCAAAGTTTTCCTAATACTAGTTCTATTAACAATCATCTACTCATTTGATCGATCCACAAAAAATATAGATTGTGGATTAGTACCCAAAGATATTGTGAAAGGAAAGTGGAAGGAACTGTCTCCACATTCCACTTTAGAGCATTAAAATAAAACTTGAAAAATTGTTTTATATTTTTTGGCGCCATATTGCTGTTATTCTACAATCCCAAATTTTTCCTTAATAAGGTACCTTTCTTAGAACTCTTCAATAAAATATTTGATCCTTTTAAATGTAATTGTAATGAAGCAGGTACTGTATTGATGTCTATTACTTTATAGTACAACTTCAAAACAAATAGATATTAAGTAGCAGACTAACCGGCGACGGTGCCTTGGGCAATAAACCCCTTTGGAGCCCCTTCTATCTCAAAGAATCTAATTTTTTCAGTCCGATTAGTTAATGGCAAAGAAAAATAAGAGATATACAAGTATAATTTTTCAGTTGGAAAAAAGAAATGAAAATAAGAAACAAGAAAAGTCAATGAAATGAAATAAAAATATTTTTTTCTAAATTAAATACGCCTACTATGATCAAAATAAATTGGCAAGAATTATCAATTTATATTAGCGAATGAGATAGGGTTTGTGTTATTACAGAATCTTGTTCGGAATGACCTAAAACCCCATGTATAACAAATTTCATTAAAAAAATATTCATTCCTTTACAAAAAAATCATATCTAAGATTTCAATAATAATCGCTCTACTATTCGAATTATTTATTATCAGATATTTACATAACTTGGTAGTCGTGTAATAATGACACTAATTAAACATTCTTTCTTTAAAAAAATATCAAATAATTAAATTTTTATTTTTGTAAAGTCATTGTTAAACAACACTTAAAATTATTACTTAAACAAAAATATAATTTTAAAAATTAATTATTAAATATAATATTTCTCCACTAGTCCTCCATCAATTCTGATATATTTTTCTATTCTCTTCTTATTATTTTCTTAATTCTTCACCTGTTAATTCATTATATACTTCTCCAATTCTGTCACATAGTTCCGCTCTATTTCGTGGCTTATTTTTATGGACTTTATTTTTTATGGTACCACAAAAATAAAAATTCATAGGATGACGTCTGGTGATCTAGGTGGCCACGCAATTACAGGACTATTTCTTTTAATACAACGTATAGAAAAGTTGTTATTCAGCCAATTTTTAACCATTACTGCATTATAAATGGAAGCCCCATCTGGTTGGAACTAGAGGTTTTGTTATACGGCTAAAGATACATTTTGAATGGCATCTCGAAATTTATGTGTTAAAAAAATTTAGGAATCTCACACTATTTAAAATGTCATCAAAGAAAAATGGTTCAACCAAGGTCTCAATTAAAATTCCATACAAGACGTTTACTTTTTCGGAGTCTTGCCGTTTACAATTTATAACCCAGTGTGGGTTTACCGTTGACCAATACCTTGAGTTTTGCGATGAGGCCACTCCATTTGTTGTAAAAGTAGCCACATCACTGGAAATATTTTTTTTTCAGAAAATTTGTCATTTAAAAACAAACCCTGTGTTCAAAAGCAATATTCCAATCTCCTCTCTGCGTCTCTTTGTTCCCTAGTGTGTAAAAACTTGAGCTTATATGGATTTAAATTATGACGTTCAAAGCATCTTCAAATTTTATTTCTATCTACATTCAAGTTTAGAGAAAAATCTCTGAGAGTAACACGTGGTTCAGCATTAACAGCATCTAATATTACTTGATCCAATGGACTATCAGCAACATTGTATTTTTTAGCTCTAAGTTTAGATACATCTCCAGTTCTATTAAATATTCTATTAATTGAATTTCGATAAGAGTGCGCACTGTAACCAACAATTCTTATTATTTCAATTTTATCAGCAATACTTAATTGTTGTGTAGCCATGTTTAAGTTTAATTTGACATTCGATAAAATTTTCAAATCCATTCCAAAGCACTCTATGCTAACAAAGATATTGGTATGCCGAGTTCTAAGCATTTTAAAAAATAGCTACCAATTTTCAGACATCCATTTCATAATAGTGTTGTGGATAAAAAAATGTGTCCTAATGCGTAATTATCATCATTATTACACGACTACCAAGTTATGTAAATATCTGACAGTAAATAACTCGAATAGTAGGGTAATTTTCATTGAAATCTTAGATATGACTTTTCTTGTAAAGGAATGAGTGTTTCTTTATGAAATTTGGTATACAGGGGTTTTAAGTCATGCCGAACAAGATTCTGTAAAAACAAAAATCGTATCTCAATCGCTAATATAAATTCCTAATTTTTGTCAATTTACTTTTATCATAGTAGGTGTATTTAATTTAGAAACAAAATTTGTTTCAATAACTTTTTAATCACAGTTTGAAACACAAGAGCAATACCAAATTGGATATAAGTTTATCAACAAATGGCCGAGATATTAAGGTGTAGTGCTGAAAAGTAAGACGCACTGTATATATATATCGATGAGATCTGAAATCACTAGCGCTCCATCCCACTTTCAGTCATAAGGTACTTTCGTTCGTCTTGAACAAACTGAACACAATCACTAAACAGCCAATTGAGTTGAGATATTTTTCAAATTCTTGATTTCTATTGGTTGCTTACTAATCACAATCACTTTGTTCAAGACGAACGAAAACAGCTAATATCACGTTCGGTTTTTGAGTTCATTTTCACCGTCGGAGGCAACATTCGGGGCCCTGGGCTTCAGCCCCTAAAGCCCCCCCTTAGTCCGCCGTTGCTAGACATGTTCCTTCATAGTATAGTTATCTGTCCAATTAAAACACTGAAAGAAATGATTCTAATTTCACAAATAACTTATTTTAAGTTCTATTATCGACATTTTCTGATCTATTTTTTTAAACTTGTAACAAAAGAAAAATATATGGATTTCACAGGGTCAGAATTATACAGTAATTATATAATTATTCTTGAAATGTTGATTTTACGACAAAATTTTAGTATGGTGTGTTACAATAGAAATACTGTGTTGTAGAATTACGACTGCGTGTTTACATATACAGGGTGGGGTAATAATACGTCCGACTTCCATAGCTCGAGTTTCCCGAAAGTTATAAATTAAAAGAAAGGGGCAAACTACATAGAAAAGTTTATAACTGGAAACTATTTTCGAATATATAGGAAGAATGTGCAGTAAGTACAAAATTCAAAAATAAACTTAATGAAATGGAGGTTTCTTCAAATAATTGAGCAGAAAAATTATAATAAGTGCTCCACAAGTTGTCCATTTTGATTGACACACATCTCTATGCGTCTTCGAAATAATATTCCATCAAACATGAAAGAAAGAATAATAACTGCTTTCTGATAGGTTTCACCGGCACATTTAATTTAAAAAAAAATAGAAATTTCACTCTGTATACTTTTCTGTTATTAATTTATTATTGAATTTAGTCTTACTAAAAGGTAATATTCATTTCCTGTTTATCTAAATTATTAGGGGATCATAGTATTACCTAAAATGAGGTGGAGACATATTTAAAGGCAATTAAATAATTTATTTAGTAATTCTTAGAAAGGTTAATGAGGAAAAATTTGAAATTGAGGTTGAGTAACAGCAACATTGCAAAAGAATACTAGAATTTTTCAGATTGTATATTTCAATGCTCTAGCCTGGAAGGCGAAAAGAACGTTTCCCATATTTTTCCATAACATCTTCGGGTACTAATATTTTTAATGAATCGTTTAAATGCGTATATGATAGTTAAAAGAAGTAGTAGTTAGGGATAAATAAATCCTATGTACCTATACACTCATTGATAATTATTTTAAAAATTTTTATTTACTTAAATTTATTATGTATATTATGAACACTGAAATTCAAAAAATAAAACGTAGTAGAGGTCTATTGACGTGTTTTGTTAACATATATTTCTGCAAAAAATCAATTACCAGAAAAATAGAGTTTTCACAACGAATTTTCTAAACTGCTACAAGTTTGCAAAATCAAAAAAATTCAAGAAATATAAATATTCTATATTAGTCCATGGACCAGACAAACGACCAGACGGGGCAAAATGCCACATATACCATAGCTGCTAGGGGCTATAAGGATGACAAAAAACTTGTAGGCTATCTGGTGGTGGTAGTTTTTCAAAATGGCGGCCGGTTGAAAATGATGGATGTCAACTCTTCGCTTATATGCCAATAACTTTTGAAGTAATGTGGATAAATTGATGTTATTTCTTTTAAGAGAGGTACGAGATTGTACTTTTCTAGTGTCGATGGGAAAGTATCATGAAAATTGGAAATAAGTGGTAAAAAAAAATTATTGTATAAAAGTCAAAAAAATTAAAAAATACTTATAAACAAGATCATTCTAACTCATTAGTCAAAATCGTCATCTTCAGATTGAATTTTCAGTATCACTGGCCACATCTTCTTGTTGAGCTTTTGAGGAGTTGCTACACTGTAAAAGTTTGCAGGCAGAAGTGCACTTCAAATTGGTCTGCAGACAAGGACAGCGTGACACTTTACATTTTTTTGAACAATCGCAACTGAGTAATTCCAAAACAACTTCTGGTGCAATCGCACCGGCCATCTACTTTATGGTCAGCTTTTCACCGTCCAAAATCCACCCATGTCCATCTACAGGATGCGGAATGTCGGGAAAACCTTCTAGGCTTCTTTTCCATATGGCGGTCTGGCAGTTTGCTCGCAGGGCATGCAGATATAGACAATCTTCACATGGGGGCAGATTTCCCGAATCCACAGATCCCTTTATCCCATGGAACATTTGATACCTCATAGCATTTATCTTCTCAACACTTGTATTTTGGCAATATAGTTGGCAAGTGAAGTTTTCGAGGACAGAGAAGACATCAGGCGTTACAGCACAGTTGGATCCTAATTTTGTGAAAGCATTTTTTGTGAGAAGTTTCAAACCCTTTATTTTGCCTAATCCAGAAAAAACACTTGTCGTGTCACAGCCTGCATAACTATGATATGCCATTAAAGCAGCAGCCACAGCAGAGCCTATTGACAAATCGAACGCTGTTTCTACAACCACGTCTCACGAAGAGGTTACTTGTAAAATGTTCACTGAACGCAAGACATAATATGAGGACAGCTGTGTCATCCGAAATACAAATTATATTTTTGTAATTTTCCATGGCATATTTAATGTGGAATAATAAATGGGTATCTGCCTCTTCATGATAACAAATCAGTTCCTCCATGTCTTCAGAACCATTACTGCAAATTTTGATGCACCGGTCTTCGTATGTTGCGTAAAGAATCTTGGGACCGAGCATATGTCTCAGCTTTTCTTCCTTCCAGCTGTCAACAAGGTATCACACTCACAACTTCTCAGCAATCTTTTCCAGTTAACTACCTATTTTATGACCACTTCTTATTTCCGAAAATACAGTACCATCATCTGCATCATGATTCATTCTTTCCGTAGATTTTATTGAGTGATGCTTATATTATGTCAAAAATAATATCGATTCTTTCACTGAATCTAGCTGAATTCAAAGCTTGAGCAAGGATGCAATCCGAAAGTTCTTCAAAAGTTCGATTTTCACCATGAAGCTTTGAGTTGGAGGTGCAACTTTATCTTCCAAATATTTTCCCAGGGAAGCTTTGTTAGTTTTTTTTAGGTGACCCTCGGGAGTGGCGAGACTCCACGGTAATGGTCCAAGAGGGTAACTAAACACAACTCTCATATCCAACTTTCTGTTTTCAGGTATTAAAATCATTTGAGCAAAAAGCCGACGATCAGACTGAAAAATTACTTCTTTGGAGTTGATATTCTTCTTGATAGCAGTCGAGCTAGTCGATGTTTTCAATTTAATTTTTTGAATTCTTTCATAAGAAAATTTACCCTCCTATATGTAATATTATCCAGAATTGAGCTATAACCTCTTTTACTATTTCCAATATATTTTTGGATCATTTATTACCTTCCCATAAAGTAGTAGTAGATTATAGGAAAGTATGGTGATTGTGCAAAAAATCAATCTTGAGTTTTTGATTACACGTTATCAGGTCTCCTGAAGCCAAAAAAGTGGTTTATAAAAAATATCTGTCTGTCGTCTGTGGGCGTATTTAAACTCTAAACTACTGAATCGATTTTGCTCAAATTTTGTATGTTTATTTAGAACGGTCAAACCTCGAGATGAAACCACAAAATCGAGCTTAATTCAAATATGGAGTGAGTTAATCCCTATGAACCGATACAAAAATGCAAAATAATGTTTTTGTGTGAGCCTCTCTGCTCGAATTCATTCCTTATGTATATGCGTCGAATGTATTTGAATGTCCTTCCAGAACCCGTATCAAATATGCTGGAAATATCTAAAGTTTTCTAGGTGCTAAATGGCGGTTCGTCAGTTGGCTCACAGATGGCGCTGTTTTACAGTTAACCAACTAAACAGGTCTCCCCTTCACTCTGACCAGGGACCAATTACATCTCTCTCCGTTAGAGGGCAGCACACAACACTATTACTATAATGACATCTATTACATTGTCTCACTAAATCCCATAGTATCTATCTTGTGTAAAATAATTCTGTGATCCACTACATCAAATGCTTTCGAGGAATCTGTATACAGTACTGATGCAAAATTTACGCACGCCACTGGATTCACCATTAATAAAACGGGCCTGTACTAGATACTGTCGAAGATTTTTAAGTAATAACGTTTTTGTAGACTTTATTAAAGATTCACAATATTTACATAATTTTCAAAAATTTATTCTAATAAAATCTTACTCCTAATAACTGCCGCAGTAGGCTTTGAATTTTGTAGGAATCTGGTGCTTTTTGCTCCAAAAAGGTGAGTAAACAATCTGTCCTAAGAGTCTTATGTAAAGAACGCTACTACCCATATCATCTCACTCCGGTACAAAACTTACTTCGAAGCGATCTCCCACAAAAGCTACAATTTTGTCAATTTGTTCTAAATAAACACAACAGGGATCGAAATTTTGTTAAAAACACTTTATTTACCGACGAAGCAACTTTTACTCGCCGAGGTGTTTTTAACTGGAGAAATACTCATTTCTGGGAAGAAGAAAATCCTCATACCATCAAAGAAAGGCATTTTTGGCAAGAATTAAAGATTAATGTTTGGTGTGGTATCATCGGCGATCAATTATTGGGACCATTTGTCCTTCCCCCAAATTTAAATGGAGAGTCTTATCTGGTTTTTCTTCAAAATACTCTTGCTGATATATTACACGCCTTCATGCTAGACATATGGCATAGAATGTGGTTCATGTAAGATGGAGCTCCCCCTCATTTCTCCATTGAAGTCAGGAATTATCTTGATGAGACTTTTCCACTCAGATGCATCGGTCGAGGAAGTGAGTTTGCTTGGCCATTAAGGAGTCCTGATTATAATCCTTTGGATTATTATGTGTGGTGACATATGAAGTCCTTAGTCTATGCAAATACTATCAACCCAAGAGAAGAACTGTGGGACAAAATACAAAACGTAGCGAAATTTATTAGAAGATAGGAAAATGTATTTTTCAATGTAAGAAAATCTTTTATGAATAGAACTAGAAAAGGCATAGAAGTAGATGGAGACCATATCGAACATTTACTCTAAGTTACAGCAATGGGGTTTTTGCATAGGGCGACAGTTTATAATGTCATTAACATTATTTTTTTGGTTTTCTAATAAGATTAGATTCTTATTTTTGGACAATCTTTTAATATATGTATTTATCTCAATACCATGGAAATAATCCATTAGCTCATAAGAAAGCGAGAAAGAGTTTACACTGTTATTACGATTTTGTTTTCCCATATGTTTTGTACTTTTTTCAATAAGTACACTTTGTTTCATTAAATTTGAATGTCTTTCAAAAAATTATTGAAATGTTTAACAGAACTGTTCTCGAAAACTGTTGGAGTTACCAAGTTCTACCAAGTGTATCTTTTATACGTGGAAACGACGCCCTCATCAGATTTTCTGGTCAGAAGTACCACAACGTTTTGTCAAAAAAAGTATGAAAAAAAATCATCATCAGATACAGGTCCTACGGCGCCCCCTATGATCTAATGTCATGTAATACATACATTATTGTTTCTTAGAATAAAAAAGTTCCTCTAGCACATTTGGCGAAGATCAGTCAAGAAGCTGTTGAGTTATTGCAAAAAAACGAAAAAATTATTTGATTTTTGACACCCTGTATATTGCGTGTACTTTTTGAGTATCTATACTTTCTGAAATAAATGAATAAAATAGGTTAAGTTCGTCACAGGAGAACGTTTACTGACAAGGTCGTGCTGTGCAGTAGAATTAAGAACTGTATATTATTTAATACTATAGAATACAGAACAATCTCAAAATAAACCTTTGTAAAGTTTAACAATGGGGTGAGCGTAGGTGCGTCTTTACTATGTACATACTTCGGTATGCGATGTAAAGCAACGACAGGCGCAGTTAGTACTTGGATGGGTGACCATTCCAACGGAAACCGCGTCCCCGCCTCACACATCTTCCAGCGGCTTGTATATCAGTGTATGCGCGGAAGCTATACAACCTTAGGCGAGGGTTGTATAGGAGATATACCATCCTTAGGAGGGGATGTAAAGCCGTCGGTCCCTTGTCTATTAAATGTTAGGCAAGTAAAAGATCCCTACTCTTCTTAAGGGAAGAGGTTCGGCAAAATTCCTGGTTGAGGGTAGTTCGTCTACAGGCGTCGGTGATAGGCCTGAGTAGCGGAAATAGGCCGACGTTAATAAATGTATAAAAAAAAGTTTAACAACATTATTCCACGATAATTGGTTATTAAGTTTTTATTATCACCTTTTACAACATACGTTATTACCTTCTTTCCACATGCCAGGAAAATGGAATATGCAATGAATGTAAATTGGAATATAGTTATTAATGGTCCAACTAATAGGTTAGCCCGGTCCTGTGTAACGTATACAGGTTACAATTATTTATAAAAGAGCACTCAAATTTTCAAATTAATTAGAAATTAGACAACCCCCATTTCAGAAGCCAGGGCGGCTTCTGGAATGGGGGTTGTCTAATTTCTGTGGTGTTTATTTATTATTATTTTTAATTTTGACGTGCGTGAACTGAACAGTAGATTTATAACATATACATGTGACATAATGTGACATACTCCTATATTTAGCACCAGTACTTTTTCTGACATCTCTTAAGTACTTCAAAGTTATACTTATTTTCAAAAAAGCGATAGCTCTTATGTCGGTATATATCGGCCTATATCTACAGTGTCTATTTTTGCAAAAGTTGGCGAAATAATAGAAAACAAAGGCTTTTGAATTATTTTCAATTAAATTTGTTTCTAACTGAGAGCCAATTCGATTTTCACAAAACCTTCCACGCGGTACAAAGAGTTGTAGAGAACGTAGTTAGTTGATGGTTTTGAGAGGGGTGAACACATAGCGATCACGCTTTGTGACCTCACGAGGGCTTTTAACTGCGTGTGTCTCACGAATCACTTTTAGGGGAAATAAGCTATTATGATATGAGAGGAACATCCCATCTTCCCGTCTTCTTATAAAATCTTACCTAACAAACCGACATTAATACGTTAACTTATATATGAATTCTAAATTTGATCTTAAAGATGATTAAAAGTGTAGTGCCCCAAGGATCCGTCCTTGTACCGCTGCTCCTCATAGTTTATATAAATGATCTACACAAATTCATATCTCCATAAAAGCGTGTCGTATTCACTGATGGCACTATATTAATATGTGCAAATACGAACGAAAATAATTTAAAATTCCTCTAAAATTGTTGCTAAAGCTACCAGCTGGTTTACTATTAAAAAATGGAAGCCGAGTGAAGCTACAACTCAAGAGATTTTCGTCTAATGTAAATATTACAAATAAGGACATCATTCCTCTGCTTAGGATTATTATTGATGATAAAGTGACTTGGACCACACATATTGAAGCTTTTATAAACTATCGTATTCATGTCATATTCATAAAATGTCAAAAATTATTTTCTACTCGGCTGACTTATTGGACATACTGTATTTAATTATATTTATTTTGTGTATTTAACTATATTTCTGTTTTATTTATACTTTAATGTATTATGACCTGCTCAAGACAATCTTTGATTTTAAATGTGCCAAAAATATATTCTACAATGCCCTTGTACACATAGACTTTTCGTTGTATATATCGTAAAATGTTGGTAATATAACGAAATATATTTGAGGATACGGCATATAATTTGATATTATGCGATTAGAGGTGTTGTTTTATTTCATATAATAGTAATATTGTTAGCATGGAGATATAAATTTGAAATAATATATAGGTTATAGCGGTTTTATGTTCCCCAAAGCTCTATCTCTAGTTGATTAGGAAGTTCGATCTAAACTTAGTTTTAAACCTATGACTTCTATTTGTTTATAAACTATTTTTTGTAGAATAAACACTTGCATATATAGAAGTCCTTTTTCCACAAAAATAATTTCCGAATAAACTATTTTACACTGGTGGCTACTCTTTTTATATTGAACAACATTGCTGTCGCGCAAACCATAACCGCCATAGTCGGTTAAATGAGAAAAAGGTCGTATTCTGAGGGTTAATGAAACGTGCTACAGAAATTGATAATATTTCGATTGGTCCCGGAATTATTCGGTAAAGCCCGAAATGGCTTGTATTCCTTTTTTACCTTACGCTGTTATTATAAAAAAAATAATTAAATACTCTATAGGAATAATTTTGCTATAACTCAACTTATTCAAATTTGTATTATGACTTTCCGCCTCTACAGGGCCACCATCAACTTTATTTTTTTTAACATGGATCTATCTTTTTTGTTACAACTTTTTAAAGCATTTGAAATTATGAATTCAGGAGTATGTCGCACTTTACATTTTTAATATGTTTCGTCAGGGAACCATCGTTCAGTTTATTGCTTTCGTCCTTCACAAAACATTTTCTATCGAGCAATACAATATGTGACCCACCATTTAAAATTCTTTCTTATGAACAATCAAATGCATTAACGATGATGACTAGTCAGTACCTGCGGTTAACTCAATATTACTTTGCAGAGGAAGCACCAAATAGAAAAGTAAAAGTCTGTTTCAATATATTAATTCATTGTATTTCTTTTAATAATGGACAAATTTATAAAAAACAATAATTTGATAAGGTACCAAGTAAATTTACAAAAATTGCTTAAAATATTTACTACGAATTGTTTCACTTTTATACAGTACGTTAGCTACCATTTGTAATGTTGTGTTTATTTACAACTCTCAAGGGAGAATAGTCCGCAACATCGATGAACGAAAATCCCCCAATATAGAGGTGGTCTGGGATGTCCCGCTCTCTATTATTGTAATCGTTCGGGTGGCTTGGATGGGCACCCCTCGTGGCGTTGTTTTCCGATTACGTTTTTCCTTTGGGCGGCGCCGGCGGTGGGCTAGGTATTGGTATATGCAGTTTTCCCGCATCTTCTTCGTCCTCACTGTCCAATATTGTGACCACAGACACGGCAGGCGAAGGTGTATCGTCAACCGTTATAACGTGCTGCTTGCCATGGTGATGGTACATCACTTGTGTATGGAGATCTTGCGAGGTTACTTGCTGATGCGGTTGGATGTGTTGGTGCATGGGCTGACAGTGCCAGTTGTCATTAATATTAGGGGTACCGGCAGCGTAATTCATGTGTTCGGACGGAGGGCTGCCACTTTTGAAGCGTTTTTTAACCGGACTAAGTTGTATCAAATCGTCGTCGCTGTCTCGTTTTCTCACTAGCCCCTGCACTCGATCCGTCGACTGATTATCTGTGCTAGATGTTACGTTGTCGTTAGAGCTAGGTACGAAATTGTCCGCCAATGATGGAGTGTTTTGGGTGACTCGGTTATGGTCCATAGCGGTTAGGCTACGTCGGTAACATACATCCAGCATCATCTGCTTGCTAGCATCCGCGTTATTGCAATGTGCGTAATCCTCCAAATGGGTCAATCTGACAAATGTATGACTAAGGGCCTCCCCGGGAGTCACTCGTCTCTCCTGGTCCATGGCCAGCATTCTTATCAACAGGTCGATAAACTCTTTTCTGTCGAGTTTATCGGCCATTAGTTGGTCTCCTTCCAAATCTGTAGGTACATTCATCTCACCGATGTCGTCCAAACAGTGGAAAGTGTACTTTCTGTTTTCCACTGACTTAATGCCAGTCTCGGCTTCGTACGTTTCCGGTGTTTTAAGTCGCCAAACTACGTCAGTGCTGTTTATGTCCATGTAGAAGAAATTATCTGCTTTACAGGCGTTATAAAGCATAAGCTCCGTTGGCAGGCCTTGTGTCTGGCTAATGTAACTAATTTGGTCATATTCCGATGAGCCGGGATACAAATGACAACCGAGGAAGAGTTCGGCAGTAACACAGCCCAGCGACCACATGTCAATGGCCTCGTCGAAAGGCAGCCCCAAGATGATCTCGGGCGCCCTGTACCACCGAGTTTGAATATACGAATTAATCCTAGCCTCGCTTGCATAGGTCGCACAACCAAAGTCGATAACTTTAACCCTGTAGGGCTGCCGAACTGGATCGACGACCATTATATTTTGAGGTTTCAAATCAGTGTGGATGAGCCCCAATTGCTGGAAAGTGAAAAATTTTCGTTAATTTTCGATATCAATATTATGTTAATAATGAGAACACTTATGTGGTGTCTTTTAAAGTTCATATCTTGTCATACTTTATCAAATAATATACATTTATAAGTCACAATAAAAGACATTAATTGATCTGGTAATATAGAACAGCCTTAATAATTCTTTGTCAACATTATTTACTTTAGTTGTTCAGAAAAGCGCGAAGTGCAAACTGAGCATTTTTTAAATCGCCTTATTTGGATTAGCATCCTGGCGGAGTTTAGTATTAGCTATCCACTCAACCAGGATATGTACCCACAGACAATTACACAACGATGATTCCCTATGACATTGTCATCTACCGCAACTGAGGCTCGAACTCAGGAGTGGTAGAGTGACTAGGCGTGTTACCTCTCACACAACATTGCCTAGTCTCTGCTACCAACTTGGAAACATATGAAAAAGTCTCTAAACACCCATACCCTAGCCAGAATTCGAACTCGGGACTCCTTGGTTGCAAGCCTAACACGTAAGTGTTGAGCCACTGAGCCGGAATAAGAGCCCCGGAAGGCTCTAAAAGAGGCTTGTGTGGGAGGGGGCGACACATTTAGAGACAAGGGACACACACCCAGTATCCGTGTATAGTGGAAAAATCCCTCTCACAGTATTTTCCACTGCCACGACCGGGGCTCGAACCCGGAACTTTTCGGTGAGAGGCAAGTGCGCTCACCTCTCGACCACCATCAGTGGTCATAATATTTCAACAAATGGCACTATCGGAACCGTTTTTAAATAATCAAATCATGTTAGTACAAATAAGAAATTAATTTTATTTCACGTGATTCAGTGAAACCTCACTCACCTTCAGTTTTAATAATGCAGTCAACAGTTGCTGTAGTATTGGCCTGACGTACTTGAGCGGTAGAGGATTAAAGTTATTCTGTATAAGAAAATCACGCAGGTTCAGTTGTAGCATTTCGAACACTATACACATGTGACTTTTATGTAGGAAATGTTCGTACATTCTGACAAAATTGTATTCTTCAGCATTTTCCTGGCTTAGTATGGAAAGGATGCCTACTTCAATTTGGACCTATAAACAAAAAAATAATAAGAATCAATATAACCAACATATATAAGACGATCATAAGACAAATACCACTTCAACTACAATATAAAAAGTGAATATGAACGATCAGCCAAGTTGAAATTGTTATTTATAATGTTTAGATATTATTTCCTTAAGTCGAGCGTTTGACAACCTATGTAGTTTTTTACTTCTTTGACTTCATTGTAACCGAAATGACTCACCTGTTTGATAAAGGAGGGATGGTTCTTTAAAATCTTGATTGCCACAATTTCATTCGTGCCTTTCTTGCAGCACTTAACAACTTGTCCGAAGGTGCCTCGGCCAAGGAATTTCAGCACCTCATACTGGTTTGTTATAGAATGCAGTACTTCATGATATATCCACACGTAATCTCCATCAGCACTTGAACTTGAGCCTGTGGAACCAAAAACATAGTAATTATAGTATATGTTTTGTAGAATGTGTTTGAAATATATTTTTCGTGCTTTCTCATAATCTAAGTGACGTTTCGACGGATTCGATTTTTTTAAATGTAGATTTAGATCCCCGACTAGTATGATTTATAATAAGACTTCGGTCTGTATAGTTGATATTAAATTTTTTTTTTGTTAATGTAATCATTGTATAAGCGAGTTAAGTGTCTCAACAACTCAAGAAATAAAATTCTTTTAAAAACTATAAGAGAAATTATCCACTTTTTTTGTGAACGTTTTTTCTTGTGATCTTACTACTTATTGTGTTTAAACACTTAATTTAAATCCTAACACAGATACTTTCTACCACAATATATTAGAGTTTGTTGCTTGCTACTTGACAGTTATTCCATAAGGTACCAAACAGATGATAACTCTTGTATAATATAGCAATATTTATTTAATAAGTTATCGTTGATTCCTCAAAAGTAAAATGCGTAAGGTGTAGGCAAGTATTGACTTATCCATTGTTTTCGAACCGAGAACTCAACAACACACGGACAATGAATAAGATGAAATAAATTAGAAACATGGGAAATTACTTTGCTTAAATTAGAAAGAGTAATTTTTGAACCAATTTGAGCCCGGAAATATCGTACCACAACTACTGATCTGTCAGTAGTAAAAATTATAGTTACCACAACAAAATGTCTCTTGTCTGATTTTTTCCACGCACTATTTTCATTTATGAGTACAATGTAACAGACCAAAGTACGATCAAACCTGTACATCGGAGGCAAAACGCTAACATCGCATTCGACGCCCGTCAACTAAGTTGGCAGCATCTCGAGATTGAAAAGTAGAATTAAAAATAAATCGTCTGCAGTAGACACCAACTTATTTGAGGACCGCGTCAACTGTTGGTGTTGTAGCACCAATCGCACCAACCCCCCTTCGGAAAATTGTGCTAAGAATATTTGCAAGATTCCAAAATCATTGTACAATAGAAATTTGAAAAGCCCGAACGCGACCCAGTTTGCGTACTCTAATACATTATAGCGCAAAGTTGCTGAAATGTATAAAAAGCGTCATCATTACATTGTTTCTTACCTTGGGGCTGTGAGCTGTTTGGTCTGGGAGCATCCCCCCTAAGCAACATCGATTCTCCCTAAAAACAAAAGAAAGGCACATTAAAAAATTTACAATACAGCAAAAAATATGGAATATCAAAATATATAACATCCTTAATAATAACAAATTAATTAATAGATTATATAACTTGGGTGGTAACTAAAAACCGAGCTATAGGTGAGGTTTCCAATCACTTGAGGGAGAGAAAGGAATTATCTACCGTATTATATACGAATTTCTATCAGCAACCGTGAAATAATACGTAAAACCAAAAAAGTATATCTTATATAATTATAACTTCCCTAATTATTACTGTGACACTTTCCTGTATTTGTCAGTCACTACAGAAACCAGCCAGCGCGATAAAATCAGTTTATCACACTGCGTGCGGTAAAATATCACTTACCGCACAACGGCCAGGGCCAATGTAGTTTTATATTAACGGGATTCCGCCAATTCAATTTTCTTAAAAAATAAAACGATAGGCGTCCACAAGAAAAACATAATTTTGGCGTTACTACGCCTAACATCAATGTTCTAGGACTGAAAGTTTTACAATTTTCATTAAGTAAGATGTTACCAATTCACTTTCCCTAAAAAGAAGGCTAAACACTCATAAGAAAAATGAAAGTTGCAAAAATGTATATTTGAGAATTTTAAGTAGGTAACTGAATAACTTTCAACTTTTGGCTAAATATTTTTTCTGGTAATATTTGTGTAAAATTTAAAGTAAATCGATCGGATTGAAAATGAGAAAAAATTAAACTTAAGGCTAAAATGGAGAATTCAATCTTCATCTTTCACAGGCCTGGGAATGATGCACTATAACCTATAACTCGCCTTTTTAACATACAATATTTGTGCACATACATAGTTTTACTGTTTTAGCCGCGGGGGAAGTTATAGGGGAAAAAGCGCGAAAAATATGCATAAACTTTTTTGCTGTTCGGTTGCTATTTATTAGCACTCCAAACACTGTGATCGGAAGCAAAAACCAAAAGCCCACAAAAACCTTTTTGCAAACCTAAAAAGGGCTCATTTTAAGGGGGTTTCACCTTTTCTTGTATTTTGGATTATTCAACATACCTTATATGAATAAAAAAATATTATTTTCAACCTCTCATCCCTTCAAAGGGCGTTGAAATTTCACTATAATAGTGCAACATAATAAAGTATCTTGAGATGATCGCTCGTGAGAAACCAATTTAAAGAAGTTGGAATATAAATTTGAACTCTAAAACGTGTAATACGTTAAAGATATCTGTTGATAACACTTTAACCTAAAATAAATCAATTTCTTGACCATCTTGGAACAATGCATATTTCATATAATGTGGTAAACAAAAACAAATTTAAAACACTCACTGGTTTAAACTACGTAGAGGAATATGTCTTAGAAACGATTACAATGAATTTCGTTACCCTTATTTCATTAAGAAATAGCAAGAAGTCAGGTTTGAAGGATTTTTTAAGGAAACAGTATAAATTAAACAATTAAAAAAATGTATACGTCACCCCAAGCATTTTGCCCGGCAGAGCCTCTTGCCTCCAGTCCAACACTGCTTAAGACTGTGATAATTTTTTAGTAATGGCTTTGAAACTAATTACATTTATTCAGGAAACCTTAAACTTTCGTTTATACCAGAAGTAGACGTCAAATTTGTTATTTTAAATAGAACGCCCATACTTATATTTGCGAAATTGATAGTTCACAAAATATTAAGGTTGCTTTGTGTAACAAACCTTATACCTAAAATCTATAGTTTTGGAGATATTAATATTTTTAAGGAAAAATTGACAGCTGCAGTCCCCTAAAGAAAAGCTTCCTGTGAATAACCCACCGAACATATTAAATATCTTTTACTGCGGAAGTAATCAGCACAACTGTAAGTGGAAGTGGTATATTGTCAAAAGGGACATATTATAAAGACGACCTCCAGATTTTTTGTTTTTGACGTGGCGTTGCCGAGTTATTCGAAAAAATTTGAAAATTTTGATCGGAACAAGGTATAATAATTCAATTCCCTGTGTGTGTATTATTATTAATTAGAAGATTTATTTTGCAATTATGTAGACAAGGGATGTACTACAACGACACAACCACCAAATATTGATTATAATTATACAGGGTATATTTTATACTAGCGCTAATTCAGGACACTTCAAAGCGAATTCTCTCAATTTTTTCAAATGGAACTCTCTGTATATTATTGTATTTTTGAATTACGTTAATTCTCTACGATTTTTATGAATAATATCCTATACATGTAATCGATATTTCTAGAGATATTTTTAATTTTTCATTAAAAGCCGTTAAATTACAATGCTGTTCATTTTGAACTGATCTAGTTGCCATGATTTTGACATAAACTGAGAATAATTGAAAGTTATTTTATTGACATTTAATTATTAACTATTTTGACAAAGTATTTACGCTTATTTTAAGTTATAAATTGGTTTAAAATTCGCACTTTTTAATAATGAATTTTTTGAGAGAAGAAATGGTCGATATGGTTTATGCTAGGTGCAAGTGATAAAAATTGTTTGCTGTCAACTCGAATTTATAAAATAAATATATAAAAAATCATTTGAGATGTTGATGAAATGATTCGACAATACGGAGAAAGTGTAGTAAGTATGAGAAAAAGGAATGAACAAAAAATGTAGTAAATGAGGAAAACGACGAGAAAACTATATAAGCTGATCTTCAGTCCATCGAATCCTCCAAAAAAACAAATTTCATCCCTACCACGTTTAACTAATGCAGGAATTAATTGATAAGGATTATGAAAACCGAATACAATTTTGTCAATGGGCAAAACAAAGAATTTTTTTTGACTTTGTTTTGTTTGTCGATGAAGCGAGGTTTCATAAAAATGAACATGCTAAACGTAATAATTTTCATTATTACGGTACAACCAATCCATACATCTCACGAATAAATAGCTAAACAAGAAGGTCGTTGAACGTTTGGAGAGGAATTGTTGGGGATTATGTGATATTACCACATTTTCTTTTATGGATGTGTGAATGGTCAAATTTATTTGAAGTTTTTGCAAGATGGCTTGGAACAATTACTGGAGGATGTCCACAGGGATATTAGGGAGAGGATGTGGTACCTCCACGATGAAGCACATGTGCACCACACATGGAGGACCCCATAGTTGGCATGCCAGAAGCCCTGATTTGACCGAAATAGACTTCATTTTGTGGGGCTATGTTAAGCAGCAAATGTACAAAGCTCCTATAACTACAAAGGAAAATATAAAAGAAAGAATAAGGGAAGTTTTTCAGGAAACTGCTGTAGATATTTTAAGAAATGTCGGTAGATCATTCGAAAATCCCCTACAGAAATGCATAGACGTACTGGGAGGCTACTTTGAACAGTTCCTATAAACACTATTTATTTGATTAAATTAGGTTCGAAATAACTTTGAAGTTTTAAAATAGTGCCATTTTGTATATTACCTAATACCGTATTCTCTGTTCCTATTATTTACGTCAACTTTCTTGTAATCATGGCTACTAGGTCAGTTAAAAATGGAATGTATTATAATTTAACGATTTTTAATGAAAAAGTAAAAATATCTCTGGAAATATCGATTTTGGGTATAGCAAGCACAAAAATCGTAGAGAATTAACGTGCCAATACAAAAGTACAATAATATGCAGAGATTTGAGAAAACTGAGAAAATTCACTTTGAAATGTCCTGAACTAGCGTTAGTGCAGAATACACCCTGTTTAATTATAATCAATATTTGGTGGTTGTGTCGTTGTAGTACATCCCTTTTCTACAAAATTGCAAAATAAATCTTGGTAATTAATAGTAACACACGCATAGCGAATTAATTTTTTTATACCTTGTTCCGACCAAAATTTTCATATTTTTTCGAATAATCACGTCAAAAACCAAAAATCTGGAGGTCGCTGGAAAGGTAATTTTGCGCTGAATTCATAAATGTAAAAATATATAGGGTGTTCCATTAAAATAAAATGAAAGATGCTCTGCTGTAGGGAGTTACCCTGTATATTTCAAAATATTTTTAAAATGTGCGCCTTTTGACAGTTACTGAACTTTGACGCGCTAATGGAACACCCTGTATATTGGTAAAAAAAGGATAAGACTACCTAAATAAAACTGTGACAGGTGTAATGATAAGAATTTTCACTGAATAATTTCAGTTATTTGCAAAATTAGTTAATTTAAGTTTAAAAATAGTGCCAATCATCATATCTTGTAGTTTTAAATTAACTAATTTTCCAAACAACTGACATTATTGAGTGATAATTCATATTACTACACCTGTCATAATTCTATTTAGGTAGTCTTATATATTTTTTACCAATATATGTGCTAAAAAATAAGTTATGTCCAAAAATAATAAATATTTGCTTATCGGATCTCTCTCTCTCGAATATGCCCACCTTAAGATATTTATGAAAGTTCGGAGAGTCCTATTATTTTGTAAGAATTGGACTAGGCGATGGCTTGTGTTTATCTGGGTATCTCAAAGCAAACATATCACACGTTCTTGTCAAGGGCGTAGATAAGGGGGGGAGATAAACATAGATTGACTCTTCTTGTAAACCGTGAAAAATCAAGATATTTAAAAGAAAAACGTCGATTGAAATAAAATTTGACGTAGAAACGTATTTACTATGCAATATATTAAATTGCTGTAAATAAATAATTTTTTTCAATTTTAATTAAGCCCTTGGGGATTCGAAAATCCAAAACTGATTTATAATAAACCGAAATTGGCCAACAAATAACGGAAAGGTATATATTTAAACGTAAATTTTTCCTCTACCAAGAGGCCTGTACTGATTATTATTTGGTAATAATAGGTAATAATCTATTACTTATTCGATGGCAATTATTATTACAAATATAATTTTTACCCAAATAATTCAAAAACACCTAACATTAAAATTAATGATAGTTAAAAATCGAACTTACCAAGATATCTCTTATGGGGATGAGTGGTGGCGGCGGTGTGGCCTCCTTTTGGCCCTCTAATCTTTGCCTCGCAGAACCTCCGATAGACGTCATAAATGTCGTATATATTCTCCTCCAAGGAGACCAATTCTCCTTCAAACTCTCTGGTATTACCCTTTCACAGCCATTACTATCACTTCCTTCACATGTATTGAACATTTTTGCTGGAACTATAAGACACAACTAAAGCTATCCTGATCTAGACACCCTGTAGAGCCAAACAATAATTAAGGAGAGGCTAGAAGGGGGTGGAACTAGATAAGCCGCCATAATCTCGTTGGGGATTGGGTAGACAGGGCGACATACCACGCCCACTTTTTTCTCTTATACTACATTTTTCGACGTTGTGTGACAAAAGGATATTAATCAACAATTTGGTCATTATTAATTTTTAAATTTCATTATTCAAAACTTTTTTAAAATTTTAAAATATTGTGGTAGGTTGGCACATGTGTGCTACTGCTCTATGTAAGTAATTTAAAAATATGAGAAGTACAAAAAATGCCAAAAATCGAAAACATCTAACAAATGAAAAATGAATCCATACTAATCCTCTCGTCTCGTGACGAAAACTTTGGCGACAGTTAAGACTTGTCCATAATATTTATCACTTTTACATATCTGTGAATTTTTCGATATCGACGGGAAATTTCTTATGGAGTTCATTTGTTTAATTTTCTGCTATAGTTCACTTATATTTATTTATATAGAACAGTTGGACAACGAAGAGAAAATCGAATTATGTTGGAAATGGTTGGGGGTGAAGGAGTAAGAACGAACAAGGCAGATGATACAAAATTTAAGAAAATGGGGCTTTATTTTTTACTGGTTTCCTGTAAAAACCTCCTTCTAGACTCCGTTTGCTCCTGTACGTTATTGACTACCTCCCAACCATTTGGACGTAGTGTTTATTTTTGTTGAAATAACGCCATCAGCAGGCAGATTTTGAAAAAATCACTACAGTCACCATTATCGATTTTAAGAAGATATTTTATAAATACTACTTATGAGATATCTGCGTGATGTTTTTAAATCATTGTCACTTCCTAAAAATATGCATGGTGACCGAAAATAATTTTTCAATTCAGTATTTTCGAATAAAATTTTCTCAATTCTTTCAGACGGAACACCCTTTATATTTTTCGACCACATCATGTAGGAATGAAAAGTCAACATTTTTTTATAAAAAATAAATATAAATAACTGAGATTTTGAACGACACACATCTCTATGCATTTTTGAAATGAAGTTTTCACTGTTCTACAATCGAATATGAAAGAAAGAATAATAACAGTTTCTCGATAGATCACGTCGGCAATGTTAAAAGCGTAGAAACTTCACCCTTTTTATTTATGAGCTATTAACTTATTAGTGAATTTAGTCTTACTAAAAGGTAATAAAATTATCCATTTCAAGTTCATGTAAATTATTAGGAGGCTCATGGTATTATCTTAAATTAGGTGAAGACATATTTGAAGAAAGATTAAATAAATTATTTAATAATTCTTGGAAAGTTTAATAAGGAAAAATTTGAAATTGGGGAAGAATAACAGTAATATTGCAAACATGTATTACAACTTTTCAGATTTTATTTCAACGCTCTAGACTGAAACGTTTAAAGAACATCTTCCATTTTTTCCCATAATACCTTTGGGAGCCAACTTACAATGTATATTTTTCGTGGATCATACAAATGCCTAGATGATAGTAAAAACAACTAGTAGTTAGGGATTCAGAGACTCTTTTCTTTTATCCCTGTATGTAACTTTGGACATGCTTTTAAAATGATGTATCAATTATATAAACTGTTCGCTAAATTCATTTCTGGAGAGCGCAAAGTTATTCGAGCTTGCGTTCGTCCCCTATATTAAGAGCCCAGACATTATTGGAATCTTGGCATATCTGCTCTCACCAGCTATTTACTAAAACTTTTAAAAAGTCGATAAATAAAACCTATGTACCTATCCACTGATAGATAATTATCTTTTTTTAAAATTTTATTTACTTAAATTTATTTTGCATATTATGAACACTGGAATTCAAAAAGTAAAACGAATTAGAGGTATATCGATAAGTTTTGTTAACATAGATTTATGCAAAAAATTAGTTACCCGAAAAATAGAATTTTCACAGCGAATTTTCTAAACCGCTACAGGTTTGCAAAATCCAAAAAATTCAAGAAACATAAAAATTCTGTCAACTCTCACTCGGCTGTTTATGAATATTAAGAAAAGTTGCTTGGTACCATGATAGCCAAGAGGATAATCTAGGTTTTTATGGATCTATTTTTCTTTTGTTTCCTTTTTTCATTTTTTAATGTAAGTTACAAACACTGAAATTCAAAAAATCAATTCACGGACACCTAAATTATTGTTCTGTCTAGCTTGGTACCTAAACGCTTTTCTTAATTTTCATATATAGCCGAATAAGAATAAATTTAGAATTTTCAGGTTTCTCCAATTTTTCGGATTTTCCAAACCTGCAGCAATTCAGGAAATCCGCTTTAATAAAACAAACACTTAACCAAACGGCTCTGAATATTCTTAATATTGTTTATGTATGTAGCATATCTGGAGGGCCATACCAGTGAGCAATATTCTAATTTTGGCCGCACAAAGGAAAAATATAACAATTTCATTATGTCTGTATTATTAAAACCCTTAACATTCCTAGTTACGAATCCTAAACTTTTAATGCTTAGGATACAACTTTTACATTATTAAAATTTAAGCTTCTGTTAACAGTGGTGGAACGTTAATTTGTGCCCCCCCCCCCCCGCAAAAAATGGTCAGGGGCACCTTATGCCGAATAGTAAAATTAGTATTTTTTTAAATTTAAAACTTTTATAAGCCTTTTGGATCTTTGAAATATAGCGTTCTGTAAAAAAATATTCAAATTTCAGTGCAATTACCTTTAAATAAATTAAATATAAAATTAATATTTATCGCAAAATATAAAAAATTTAATATGTCATGCAATTAAAGTCGGACATCGAACCCGTCTTTGTTAAACAAACCGTGGTGATGATAATATATATTTACAGTAAGTAATAGCGTTTTTTCCTAAATTTGTTTGTAAAAGTTGAACCAGAAATTACTTCATTTATTTATGTCAAATGAAACAGTAAGAAGCTTCCCGAAATCTTCCTCAGCTTCAATGACACAATAGATATTCAAGTTATTTGCTGTAATAAGCTTAGAACGTTCAGATCTGAGATGTCGTTAATAAAAATGTTAAAGAGTAACGGTCCCAGCACAGGCCGCTGGGAAACGCCTGAACTAGCTAAGATGTCGAATGATCTGAAACCACGGCATTCTGCATATTCCTGCTTGTTTTTTAAATAAGAAGTAATTAAATCTAATAATGCCAACGAAAATCCGAATTTACTTAACATTTGTATCAGGATACTGTGATCTACGTGATCAAACGGATTGGAAAAATCAGTGTAAATAATATCAACGTGTCTGTTATTATCCAGTTTTTCAGAAACATACTGTGCAGCACATGCTAGATCAGTTTCAGTGGATCTGCCTGGTACAAATCCATATTGATTTATTACAATTTGACTTTGTATGTGTCTAGATATGTTCAGGGTAAACTCAAAAAAACATTCGCAAAATTGCAAATTATGGATATTGGTCTATAATTCTCCGCGTTATATTCGTTATTGTTATTATAAATAGGACACAAACGAGAGTATATCCATACATTAGGGAATACTTGGAATTTTAAGGACAAATTAAAAGTAAGTGCAAGTGGCCTGGAAAAAACATGTGCACACTTGCACAGTCCATTACTAGATATTATATGGTCCTTTAGTAAATTGGATTTTCATTTTCTTCTTCTTATTGTTATTCTTTATTATTACTCTTTCAAGGGGGGTGATCGTGCAAAAAATCAATTTGGAGTTTTTGATTACGCGTTATCAGGACTCTTGAAGCCAAAAAGACGGTTTTAAAAAAATAGTGTGGTCGCATATGGACTCTAAACTATTGAATCAAATTGCTCAAATTTTGTATGCATATTCAGAACGGTCATACCTCGAAATGAAATAGCAAAATCGAACCTACCTCGAATATGGGATGAGTTAACCCTTATGAGCCGATATAAAATTACAAAATAATTTTAATCACATTTAACACATAAATACTTCCCAATGCAGGGACTGAGGCTGTGGGGGTTACGGTTATGAGAAGTAAATATATTCTCTCTAAAAGAGTTATAATAATGGAGCACAATAAGGGATTTTGGGATTTACTCAAGCGCGGCAGATGAAGATATGGGGGGATACTTTGCACCCGTTGAGTACCTCCACCATATCTAAGCCCTCTATATAGGGCCGCGCGTGTAGGGTAGCCGATCAGAATAGTACAAAAAATCGATAGTCGGAAATACTCGAGTGCGTCAGATTAAGATATGATCGGTTAATTACATGATGAAAAGTATGCATTTCAGTAATCTGACGACTTGAGAGTGACGTAAGGGAGTGGGAGGGTCACAAACTTAAAGGAAATAATTCAAGGATAACGGGAAAAATATAATCTGCCAATTTCCACAAGCCGAACAAAAATCGTCAACAATGTTTAGCGCGTGCAGCGCGAGTTGAAAAAACAATCATGAACAAATTTTTTTCAAACCGTCAGATTAAGAAAATGCCTCCAAATAATAGTCAGATTATTGATCAGCACGACCAGGACATCAAGCTGCACCGAGTGTAGGAAAGCCGGACGCGCTCGGATATTTCAAAATGGCGATTTTTTTGCATTTTCAAAAAACCGCCACGAGCTTGTGTCATAGCCGAATCGTCAGTCTTTTGAATGGGAGCTTCGATCGACTTCACTTTACATCCCCTCTGAATATCTGACGCGCTCGAGTAAATTTTTTTTCCCCATTTTAACCCTACCGGCAGATTAACATACCTCCGTCATCGGAGACACGTGAGGCATATACACTATCAATATTTGACGTGCTCGAGTATTTCTATGCCATTGTTTTTTTAAACATTTTTGAAAGCCTGTAGACGCTCCCCCCCCCCCGGTGAAAGAGTATACATCATATAACCTTTTTTTCTTTCTACCATCTAATCTTCAAAATGCAATAAGTCCCCATGACGTTCGAGTAAATCCCCATTTAGCATCGTGGGCTCCCCTATTATGATAATGATTGTGACCAAATGTGGTATAAGTAAATTCTATCGTTTTTAAAATTTTATTACATCAAAATTAAAAAAATTTCGTTCTAAAAATTTTATTTCATTAATTCGCGTCACGATTCTGTTAAAACTTTCTTTTTTCTTTTAAAAATGTTTCTTTTATTATTCCGCGCGAGTTAATCTGCAAGTAAATAAAATCGACCTTTAGACGTTCAGTTTTGTGGTTATTTATCCGATTATCAGACGAATATCCACGACCTTTATTTTTTATTATTATTTAGCGATCGTTACAAATATATTATTAAATATATTATTTGTTAACTGTTTGAGAGCCTCTGGTATTTCTGACTCATCGAATACATCCTTAAAGTGGTGTCGAAAGGAGTACGTAGTAAATGAAAGAATTAGTGGCATTCTAGTCAAAGGATTTAGCTGTTATTTTATTGAATTTTATCCGTTTTTACCTCCTACCAGAAATGGGAACCACGACTGTGCATTTGCCATAGTCGACCAAATGGGTTGAATGTGTTAAAGTGCCGCATTTATTCGCACGCCCCTTGCTCTCTTATTTACTCTTTTCGGCCAGACTATAGTTCAGACGACAAGGCGACGTTTGGACCTGCCCGACTTTATGAATTTATGAGTGGTTGTATTTTTTTCAATTATTAACTGTTATAAACAAATGTAAAGGATTTCCGGTCATTAACACTAATATTAAAGCACTGAATTTTAGAGCCTCAAACGATTTTTACATTTTGTCTATTTCTTTTATCCCTTTACTATTAATTCGACTGAAATCTTTTTGAAATATTCCAAGAAATAATGTTTGCATATTTTAAAAATCATAATAAAGAATGTAATAATGTTAATAATCGATTCCAACATCATATAGTCTATTTGGTAAATGTCGAGAGTAATAAAAGCTCATTATAGATGTAAATCCTTTAAAAACATAGCCATTGTGCTTATAAGTAACTTTAGCATTGTATTTTATAATGATAAACTGTAATTTTACAGAATTTTAATCGGAAATACCCGCGCTGTGATAGTTCTTGGGTAAAATTCTGCCTGCTTGGGCTTTAAGAACTTAATCCCTGACAAATTATAGAATAGAATAGAATAGAATAGAATAGAATAGAATAGAATAGAATATTTATTGACCATTTATGATACAGTGTATATATGGTAAGTCAGGGAATACAAAAAAGTGGTAAATATATGTATATGAAACAAAGAAGAACAAATAGAAAAGTGTATATAATAATTTTCTTAACTAACACTAATAGATACATCAATCGCTAAAAACAAAAATACAAGATAACAATTTAAAAACAAGAAACAATACACTATGGGATTAAAAAATCTGAATATAAAAAGTCTTTTATGTTATAAAATGAATTCAAAATTAATAATTCTTTTATTTCCTTTTTAAATTTATAAAAGTTTGTTAAGATTTTAATTTCGTTAGGCAACACATTGTATAGCAGTATACAGTTATAATATGGGGGATGTTCATATCTTGTTGTGGAATGCCTAACAATAATTGGCCGCGTCTCGTATTATATAAATGATTTTCTGATCTTGTTTCAAAAATATTTTTGTTTCTCTTAGTGAAGCATAAACACTTTATTATATAAATACTAGGTGTCGTAAGGATCTTCTTATTTTTAAATATATTCCGACATGTTTCACGAGCTTGTAAGCTATAAATTAGCCTAATTATTCTTTTTTGAGCTATGAATACTCGCTCCCGATCCTTAGCATTTCCCCAACAGATTATATTGTAAGAAATATGAGGGTAGGCCAATGCATAATATGTTTGCAGCAATTCCCTTACATCTAGTACATCTTTTAATTTAATAATAGCAAAATAGGCTTTATTTAACCTTTTGCATACGGAATCAATGTGTATATCAAAAGATAATTTCATATCTAGGTTAGTTCCCAACAATTTACCTAATTCTGCCAAAGTTAGATGGTTATGGATTACTGTAGATGGTAGCCGCCTTTGCAAACCAAAACAAACAAACGGTTTTGCTCTCACTTAAGATGAGTCTATTCCTTTGACACCACATTCCTAGTTCATCCTCAACATTATCTACTAGATGTTCTACCTCTTCAGGGGTGTCGGCAGATACAGTTACGGTGGTTGTCATCTGCAAACATAGTTACATGTCCACTTTTTATATAATAAGGCATGTCATTTACGTAAAGTAGAAAAAGGAATGGACCAAGCACGGAGCCTTGAGGAACTCCCAGATTTACATTTTTTACTGCAGAAAGTTTATTATTTAATTTGACTCTTAATGTTCTTCCATCCATGTAAGACATAATCCAATTCAATTTCCTCGGAAACCCATCTTATATAATTTATCTTTTAAGTAGCTTTTAACGACCGTATCAAACGCTTTTGATAAATCGAACATCAGTGTTACAACATATTTTCCGTTGTTACGAATATACGTAGTCTAACAAATGGAAGCAAGCAATATCTACAGATTTTCCCGATCTAAATCCGTGTTGCGATGCAGTCAACAGTTTATTTACTTCGCAATATGACCATAAGCGGCCATATACAATTTTTTCTATGATCTTAGATACAGAACTTAAGATGGATAGTTGTCGATAATTGTCAATATCCAGGGGATCTCCACTCTTAAAAACGGGCACTACTACAGCAAGTTTTAAGACGTCAGGAAAGCATCCATCTTCCAACGATTTATTTATTAGATATAAAAATGGAGTAATAATCTTGTCCATAATATTTATTATCACATGTAAACTTAGGTCATCAAAACCTGCCGAGTTTTTATTTGTAAGGGTATTTATTACACCCTGCAGCCCATCCTCTGTTACTGGATAAGTATACATTGATGCTTTCCTGTAATTGTGTACAGTACATGGTCATGATAGTGACATATTGGAGCCAAAATGCAAATTTATTTTATTACTAGCAGTATTCGAAAATGAAGTAGCAAATATTTCTGTTAACGTATTACTGTCAGATATTATGTTGTCATTGAAATTTAGAACAATGTTTTTAGGTTCAAACTTATTTCGCCCCAGTCTCTTGTTTATGATGTTCCATGTTTCTCGGACTTTATTAGTCGAATTGTTTATTTTATTAGAGTAATAAAGGGGATCGTAATTACCTGTGGTGGTGTATTTAATAGTTTCGTTTAGCTTCTTTTAACTCGGTTTTGTATTTACTTTTATTTATACTATAAACAAGTTTAGATTCTGTATTATTCAAGTTTTTCATTAACCAAAATAGATTTTTAGGGAGTTACTTTAAGCTCTAAGGTCACTAGTTAGCCATTTCTTTTTTGAATTATGATTTATATTCTCTGAAAACGTTTCACTATAATTTTTTAGGGCACAAGAGACTTTAAAACACCATGTAATAGCACCAAGAAAATATTTAAACAACTCATTAACGTTTGAATCCTGATCATACAAAGAGTGCCACTATATTTGGGATAATTTCACCCTAAAATAATTTATATTATTTTCAGATAAGTCTCTTTTTTCATAGGATATTTTTTTAGTTTGATTTTTACTTACGCCTTCTAACTTTACGCAGAGTATATGGGCTAAATGGTCTGCTATATTAGGGTTAAAGATATTACAATTGATCAAATCTGGAGGTATATTAGTTATAGTGTAGTCAATGCAAGTACTGCTGGTATGTCCGTGCATATTCGTGAATACTCGAGTAGGTTCTGAATTAAATAAAGATAGTTCAAATGAATTGAAAACATCACACAGAAGATTTTTATTAGCGCACTGCTTATTTAAACCAATATTAAAATCACCACACAGTACGGTATATTGTGATGACTTATTAGCTATTACTAATGCTTGTGTTAATAAACTAAAAAACAATTTTATATCACCATTAGTTGGTCTATACACAACAATGATAATAGTTTTTTGTCATTTATACATAAGCTTATCGCACACATTTCAATATAACATTCCTCAGATAAATTTTTTATAGCCTCAACTTGCACACACTGTATTGATGTTTTAGCTAAAATATGAGGTCCACCATGTAAATGGTGATTTCTTGAAAAGTAAGTGATTAATCTATAATTTGGAAAGCTAAAGTTATTTATGAATTGGGGACAAATGAAATGCTCGGAAATACCTAAAATATCTAAGTTAGAACTTATGATAAAAAATTCTACTTCATTCAATTTGTTTGTCAACTCTTGTACATTTAGGTGAGATATATTCATCAATCTAGTATACAACCCACTAGGTTTATTGTTATTTATTAAAAGAGGTTTATTCATCACCACGAAAAAATTTATATTTTTTTATCAAAGTAACTGATGGCCAATTTTCACTATCAAATATATTATCAACAAGGTCAATATCTGCACCTACTTTAAAAGATTCCGTTGTACCATCTTTCCATTTCGGCAGTTTTTCGATTATAAAATCTCTATTCGGAAATTTTTCTGCCAGAAGAACACGCATATTGTCCTCACTGGTTCCGGGAGAAGCTCGTCCTATATAGACCCAAGTTTTTCTGACAACAGCAGAGAACCCAGATTTAGTACTGTTCAGCGAGCCCCATCCAAAGACAATCTTAGACTTTGGTTTTTGTTTGTATTTCTTTTCAGTTCTACGAACGGCATGAAAATTTTGTACATTATTATACCCATTTCGGCTATTATCCACATTTTCAATACTTGGACCAGATTACTGTTTATCTGCGGTTTTTTTGGAGTTGTTCTTATCACCGCCGCTGGCTCTTTCTTTTTGTAGACATCTTTTTTCTTAGAATTAGCATTGGTGGAATGTAGAGTCGGCCAGTTTGTAGCGTTTGTGTTTTGCAAGTTTTGATTAATAATTTCCAATTTATTTAAACACTCACCACTAGTTAGTAATCTGATGAGGTCTTTATTACTTTCTTGCAACACTTTTACTTCTTCACGTAAAGTTGATATAGTTTCATTCAATGAGTGAACCTCAGATTGTACTATATGTTTAATAATAGTTTTAAATGACTCATCCTCGAATGCAGTTTTGATTGCCTCAGTTATGTTTACCTCACAATTGTCTTCATTATCTTTAGATCTTGTTTTAGCAGGAGGCATTTTATTAAATTTAAAATGGCCTTTTTATATTACACTTAAATAGCGTTTTAAAGATAGCAGATTTATACGTGTTCACACTTCGACTTGCGACTTATATATTTGTCTTTGCCGCTGTGAACTGTATCTCGCTAATGACAACAAGGTTACTTTGATGTGGGTGCCAGGGCATGAGGGAGTACAAGGAAATGAACTTGCTGCTAGCCTTGCAAAAAAAGGAGCTGAAGCACCGTTCATTGGACCCGAACCATTTTGTGGCCTAGCCAAGGGACTTATAGCAGAGGAGATCCAAGAATGGGAAAAGGATCAGAAAAAGTCCTACTGGAGGAATACTCCAGGCCAAAGACAAGCGAAAAAGTGTATAACTTATTCGACAAAGAATGCCACAAGGCTTCTCGAACTGGAAAAGTCCGAATTAAGGCTAATCACAGGCCTCCTAACTGGCCATTGCCCCTTGAGATACCATCTCAAGAATATGGGCAAGGCGGTAGATAATCAAATCAAATCAAATTTTATTTATCAATTGGTGTGAACATAGGTTTAACAGATACATCATCAAAAGAACCAAAAGAAATATTATAATCTAAATCTAAATCTGTCTGTATACTTAATAGTTATGGGTTTATACACTTTAGGCGAGAAGCCTGTGTGTGTGTATACTGTACATATCGCAGTAGATATTATCTTTTAACAAAAAAAAAAACATATTTTATGAATGAAATAATATAATTTTATATAAATATTTTAAGCATTAACAAGAATTCGAATAATAGTAGATTTATTTTCCTCAATAAATGTGTTTAACCTCCTGGAAAACAACTTGATATTGTTAATTTCTTTTATCGTAATAGGGAGGAGGTTGTAAAATTTAGGGCCATAGTAAATAATTGATCTTTGGATGGTTGAGCGTGATATTTGGGGCAGATTGAAATTTAAATTTACTTTATTGCGGGTGCTATAATCATGGTTGACCGTGGTGTGTAATAAACTTTTATTTCTAAAAGTAAATATGAGGGCACTTTTCACATACAACATATCAATGTCAAAAACTTTGAATTCATTAGATAATAGATCGGAAGGGTATTGTTTGTTTCTTTTTAAAATTACTTTAATTAAATATTTCTGCAAAATTTTTAAGGGTACTAAATTAGAACGTTAAGTTCCTCCCCATATTGTTATCCCGTAGCAGATTATAGACTGGGCCAAGGCATAATACAATGTTTTTAATACGTAATTAGGCATTATATTTCGGAGATGGTAGAATTTATATATTAACTTTCGTATTTTATTGTTTAAGTTATTTATTTGCTCATTAAATTTTAATTTTTGTCTATAGTGATTCCCAAATATTTTACGCTATCTGTTGTTTTTAACTCGCCAGTAGCAATTGGTTTTATTTTGTAAGAGACAATTAACAGTATGTAATTTTAATGTATTAATATTGGGCGAATTTCTATCATAAATGCTGAAACATATAAATTTTGTTTTATCAAGGTAATTGTCAATAAATTTTCTGAGAGCCATTACTGCAATGTTGCGAATTCAGTTACGGTTTTTTCCATAGCATTTTGCCATGGTATCTCCTTCAACCAGAAGAACAGTGTCATCGGCATATGCAATAATTTTACTATTGATGTTTAGAAATAGCATTTCATTGACGTAAATGATGAATATGAGCGGTCCAAGGACAGTCCCTTGAGATATGCCCATGTTTATTTCCCTTAAAGAACTATTTTAATTTCGAATTTTTACACATTGTCTCCTGGATTTGAGATAACACTAGCAAATAGTTTATTAGGTACACCTCTAATACCATAATTATCAAGTTTCTCTATTAATTTACTATGGGACACAGTATCAAAGGCCTTGGCCAAGTCTAAAAATACCACTATTTGTTTTTCATTATTTTCAATTGAATTATATAGTGTTTGGGTGACCTCGTATATTGCATCTTCTGTACTTTTTTTATCTTGAAAACCATACCGCTTATTAGATAATATTTTGTTATAGTTTAAGTGTTCCACCAATCTACTCTTGATACACATTTCCAAGATTTTGCCCAAATTATTTATTATGGAGATTGGTCTATAATTACCTACTACGGTTCTGTCATCTTTCTTGTAAATGGGAGTAACTGTACTTACTTTTTAATCAGATGGGAATATTCCTTCCTCAAAACATAGATTAAAGATATAATTTAATGGTTTTGCTATATATGTGCCAATTTTTTTTAATGCCATTGCTGATATTTTATCACAACCAGAGGCAGCTTTGTTTTTCAGATTATTAATATTCCTTAAATTAAGGTTAAGAAACATGTTATTGTAAGAAATATCTCTATCATTTAACTTTTTATCTATTTTTATTTTATCTGCCATTTCCTTTCCAATATTTATAAAATAATCATTGAATGTTTCTGCAATTTGAATTTCATTTATGACAATTTGATTATCATGTTTTAACATTAATGTTTGGCAGTTATTAGTATTTTCATTTAGACCACCTTTTATTATTTCCCAAATTTTTCTTATATTATTTTTGTTTTCTGCAATTTTGTTACAATAAAATTCTCTTTTTGTTTTTTTTGAGAAATTCGTTAAGTTTATTTCTATATCTTTTATACTCTTGCGCAAGTATTAAATTATTTCTATTTCTATTTAATTGTAATTTAAATTGTAATGTATCTTATTGAAGTTACTAGCCCGCTGGTAATCCATGGTTAATAATAAATGCAGATATTGCGATACTGCAATTGAAACTGCGGAACACATACTTTGTGAATGCAAGATGTTAGTCCGCACTAGGCTAAAATTCCTAGAGCAGGCGGAATTAACGCCGGAAGACATACAGGGAAATTAGCCCCCAGGAAAATCCCAAGCTTTATAAAAGTCTGGGAATCCTGGGTTAACCACTATATGTAGGGTAAATCACAAAAGATCTTTTAGGTCGAAGGGAAGTAAGGCTGTTCGAAGCCAAACGACCCCATAAAACAATTTACAATCTCTCGTTTATGTGTGCCACCAGTTACCATAATTTGATAACCCGTCATAACCGATGTTGCCGGGGATTTCCTAGTTTAATGAAATTATTAATATCAAGACTAAGAACTGGAAATAATTGGATAAATTAAACAACAGACGTTTATTTCAGGAAAAAAATAGATTTTTTAAAATACATTTATTAAACCGACGTCTGAAGAGGAGCTCTCTCGGACAAACCGCTATGCATGTCCTCCGTATGCAATTATACAAGATTAGAAACGGGTAGCAGTGATGCAGTCTAGTTGTTAATAAAGCAATGTTCAATTAAGCAAGTAAATGGAGAAATGGTTGTTCACCTACAGTTAACTCTAACCTTTGCAACAAGTCTTTATCCTGTACATTTCTTGAAGAAAGCTATTTTCATCCTATTTTCAACCAAACTGGTTGCGACCTTCAAGACTTTGAATCCTTTGAACTCATTCCTTTGTGGGCGCACTTGTCTCAAAAGTCACAATATCTCCATGTGCAATATGCGGAAATACACTAACGTTTGCAGTGCTTATACTAAAGTCTGTCTTTCTCAAAATATAAGCCAATGGCAACAGCTTTTCCGTGTACATAACCTCTACATCTTATGAGACAGTTTCGGTAAATACAAACTAATTGCCTTCTTAACAAACAAAATAAACGATAAAAATGATTTAAGAACAGTTGCAGATGTTAAATAATCTAAAACTAAGTTGAAACATCCACAAAAATCGCAAACATAATTTTAAAACAATACGTTTAGATGGTCTCACACGCTGTGACATCCACACAAATTCTAACTTAGGGAGTGTTGTTATAAAATGTTTGTAACATTTAACTTTTAACTGGAACGCCAATGAATCAGAGTTGTCTAGGGATTTTGATTTCCCTTACTGCTAATCATTTTTAAACTTGTATAATTGGTTGTCTAATTTGTCTCTTAGGTATTTGTGAAGGCTCTATACAATGCTGCCTACTCCTGCTTCTCGTTGCTCGAATTGAACTCAGTTCAGTGAGAACCTGAAGATGGCAGCTGAGATACTGCCGAAACGTCGTTTAGACAACCGTGACTCCTGGAGGAGTCGATCATCGACGCGGGAGAGCACCCTGAAGTACAACAACACTTCATATATATATATATATATATATATATGGTTATTATACATGATTTGCAGGAAACAACTACTCAGCGGGCAAATACCCCGACCTGCATTGAATTATACCTTACAAATCATGAAAGATTGGTAGCCAATGTCATCTGTCAATTCCCCGACCAGACATAGACCGGTTTCGAACTTATTAGTTCTCATCAGTATGCCATAGGTCATGGAACAGACAAATGACAGTGGCCAACCTGTTAGTTTTATACAAACTTAAGTAAATGGTGTACCGGTGAGAGGTAAGTGAATACCCTCATGTGGTCAAATGCTACTATACACCAGACATCATAGATGTCTCCATATATATATATATATATATATATTGCTGACAATATTATTAAATCTCTTCCTGATATAAATTTGAACGACATGAATTATTAGAATTTTTTTTCATCTCTTATCTTATCATTCTATTTACACTCTGTTACAACTACAGAGGTGCTAAATGCTATTAATCTTCTAAAACGATCAAATAGTCTTGACGTACGTGAACTGAACAGTGAAGTTGGTCCGCTGTCCCACGTCCCTTTTTTAAAGTGATAACTAATAGGCTAAATTTTCGTGAGTGGCTTCGTTCTGACGAGTCTTCCAACTTTTTCCGTTGCGAAAACTCTCGGTAGAGATGGATAAAGTTGTACGCAGCCGCTAAACATGTTGATCGTGCAACTGACACTTTCATGGCGTAGGACTAGAAAATCTGCCAGAAAATTTGAGTAAGACAATCTGACCATTCGTTTTCAAAAATGTTAATTAAACAATGATGTAAGAATCAACCCATTAGTAATAAAATTTCGGACTTAGTTATTTTCATATATATTTACATATTTCTTACATATTTATATCGCTTTTGTAAGACAAGCGCAGCTCCCTGTATTTTTACACTCGTCAAAATGAAGCCACTCACCAAAATTCAGCCCGTTAGTAATCACTAAAAAAGAGATTTTCCCGTGTAAAGGAGATTGCTCTCGACAAGCTTTTATATCATAAAAAAAATTATATAATGTAATAAAATGATGGGTTTGATTTACTTCAAAGTTTATTTTCTACTTTTTAGAGCATTTAAATAAAAGCTTTTTTTAAAAATATTCTTTTTGTATAATTTGATTTTTTACTTGTTAGTCTTTTGATATGCTGTAATCCCCAGATATCAATTTTGAGTCGAATTGGATCATAAACGATAAAGTCGTCCGCCATCCTGAATTAAATTGTTCACTAGAAATTCGTATTTGGTGAACCCGAAAACCCCCAGATGTCGATTTTGATCGATTTAAATCTAAATGACAAATTGACAAAAGCCGTCAGCCATATTGACGCCGTCATTTTGAATTTCGACCAAGAATTCATAATTGGCGATCTCGAAAACCCCAGATATCAATTTTGAGTCGAATCGGATCATAAACGATAAAGTCGTCCGCCATCTTGAAGCCGCCATCCTGAACAAAATTTTTCACTAGAAATTAGTAGTCGGCGAACCCGAAAACCCCCAAATGTCGATTTTGATCGATTTGGACCATAAATAACAAAAGTCGTCCGCCATATTGACGCCGCCATTTTGAATTTCTAAATTTTGGCTAAGAATTCATAATTGGCGATGTCGAAAATCCTAAGATATATATGTTGAGTCGAATCGGATCTTATACGATCAAGTCTGCCATCTTGAAGCCGCCAACTTGTTTTTTCCTTGTATGAAAATATTAAAGTGCATTGTCACCGGACTTATACTCGTGCAAAATTTCAAAGCTCTAGCTTAATTAGAACTAATCGAAATTGTGATTGCAAGATTTAACCTAAACAAACTAACAAACAAACAAACATTGCAAGTTCAATAAAAGCTTTTAATTAAAAAGGGGGGTGGAACCCCAGACTAAATTATAACATATACATTTGACATAATTTTGATCTACATAAATTTATGTCTCCATACAAGTGTGTCATATTCGCTGGTGACACTATATTAGTATGTGCAAATACCAACGAAAATGACTTCATTTAAATTTCCTCTAAAATTGTGGCTAAAGCTACCAGTTGGTTTACTGTTTACTATTAAAAAACGGAAACTGAGTGAGGCTAAAACTCAAGAGATTTTCCTCTAATGTAAATATTACAAATAAGGATATCACTCCTCTGCTTAGATTTATTATTGATGATAAAGTGACTTGGACTACACATATTGAAGCTTTTATAAACTATCATATTCATGTCATATTTATAAAATGTCAAAAATTATTTTCTACTCGGTTGACTTATTGGACATACAGTATTTAATCATATTTATTTCGTGTATTTAACTATATTTATGTTTTATTTATATTTTAATGTATTATAACCTGCGCAAAACAATCTTTGATTGTAAATGTGCCAAATATATTTTACTTCTACTTGTATTTGGTTATAAACTATTTTTTATGGAACAAACACTAACATATATAGAAGTCCTTTTTACACAAAAATATTTTCCAATTAAACTATTTTACACTGCGAACTAATAACACTCTATACAGGGTGGCTTCTTTTATATTGAACAGTATTATTGCTATCTCACAAACCATAACCGTCACAATCGGTTAAATGGGAGAAAAGGTTCGTATTCTGAGGGTCCATGAAACGTATTATAGAAATTGATAATATTCCCATTGGTTCCAGAGATATACGGTAAAACCCGAAATGGCTTGTTGTCCTTTTTTTTACCTAACGCTGTTATTATAAAAAAAATAATTAAAAACTCTATAGGAATAATTTGTTATTCATTAACTTTCCTATAACTCACCTTATTCAAATTTTTATTATGACTGTCCGTCCCTTCAGGGTCACTATTAACTTTATTTTTTTTAATATGGACCTATCTCTTTGGTTACAAATTTTTAAAGCATTTGCAATTATGAATTCAGGAGTGTGTCGCACTTAACATTTTTACTATGTTTCGTCAGGGAAATAATCATCGTTCAGTTTATGGCTTTCGTCCTTCACAAAATATTTTCTATTGAGCAATACAATATGTGACCCACCATTTAAAATTCTTTCTTATGAACAATCAAATGCATTAACGATGATGACTAGTCAGTACCTGCTGTTAACTCAATATTACTTTGCAGTGGAAGCACCAAATACAAAAGTAAAGGTCTGTTTCAAAATATCAATTAATTGTATTTCTTTTAATAATGGACAGATTTATAAAAAAACAATAATTTGATAAGGTACCAAGTAAATTTACAAAAATTGCTTAAAATATTTACTACGAATTGTTTCGCTTTTATACAGTACGTTAGCTGCCATTTGCAATGTTGTGTTTATTTACAACTCTCAAGGGAGAATAGTCCGCAACACCGATGAATGAAAATCTCCCAATATAGAGGTGGTCTTTGATTTTCCGCTCTCTATTATTGTAATCGTCCGGGTGGCTTGGATGGGCACCTCTCGTCGCGTCGTTTTCCGATTACGTTTTTCCTTTGGGCGGCGCCGGCGGTGGGCTGGGTATTGATATGTGCAGTTTTCCCGCATCTTCTTCGTCCTCACTGTCTAATATTGTGACCACAGACATGGCAGGCGAAGGTGTATCGTCAATCGTTATAACGTGCTGCTTGCTATGGTGATGGTGCATCGCTTGTGTATGGAGATATTGCGAGGTTACTTGCTGATGCGGGTGGGTGTGTTGGTGCATGGGCTGCCAGTGCCAGTTGTCATTAATGTTAGTGGTACCGGCAGCGTAATTCATGTGATCGGACGGGGGGTTGCCACTTTTGCAGCGCTTTTTAACCGGACTAAATTGTATCAAGTCGTCGTCGCTGTCTAGTTTTCTCACTAGCCCCTGCACTCGATCCGTCGACTGATTGTCTGTGCTAGATGTTACGCTGTCGTTAGAGTTTGGTACGAAATTGTCCGCCAATGATGGAGTGTTTTGGGTGACTCGGTTATGGTCCATAGCGGTTAGGTTACGTCGGTAACATGCATCCAGCATGATCTGTTTGCTAGCATTCGCGTTATTGCAATGTGCGTAATCCTCCAAATGGGTCAATCTGACAAATGTATGACTAAGGGCCTCTCCGGGAGTCACTCGTCTCTCCTGGTCCATGGCCAGCATTCTTATCAATAGGTCGACAAACTCCTTCCTGTCGAGTTTGTCGGCCATTAGTTGGTCTCCTTGCAAATCTGTAGGTACATTCATCTCACCGATGTCGTACAAACAATGGAAAGTGTACTTTCTGCTTTCCACTGACTTAATGCCAGTCCCGTCTTCGTACATTTCAGGTGTTTTAAGTCGCCAAACTACTTCAGTGCTGTTTATGTCCATATAAAAGAAATTATCTGCTTTACAGCCGTTATAGAGCATAAGCTCTGTTGGCAGACCTTGTGTCTGGCTAATGTATCTAATTTGGTCATATTCCGATGCGCCGGGATACAAATGACAACCGAGGAAGAGCTCGGCAGTAATACACCCCAGCGACCACATGTCAATGGCCTCGTCGAAAGGCAGTCCCAAGATGATCTCGGGCGCCCTGTAATACCGAGATTGAATATACGAGTTGATCCTAGCCTCGCTTGCATAGGTCGCACAACCAAAGTCGATAACTTTGACCCTGTAGGGCTGCCGAACTGGATCGATGACCATTATATTTTGAGGTTTCAAATCAGTGTGGATCAGCCCCAATTGCTGGAAAGAGAAAAATTTTCGTTAATTTTCGATATCAATATTATGTTAATAATGAGAACACTTATGTGGTGTCCTTTAAAGTTAGCATCTTGTCATACTTTATCAAATAATATACATTTGTAAGTCATAGTAAAGGATATTAATTGACCTGGTAATATAGAACAGCCTTAATAATTCTTTGTCGACATTATTTACTTTAGTTGTTCGGAAAAACGCGAAGTGCAAACTGAGCATTTTTTAAATCGCCTTATTTGGATTAGCATCCTGGCGGAGTTTAGTATTAGCTATCCACTCAACCAGGATATGTACCCACGGACAATTACAGAACGATGATTCCCTATGATATTGCCATCTACCGCAGGCGAGGCTCGAACTCAGGAGTGGTAGAGTGAATAGCTATGTTGCCTCTCATACAACATTGCCTAGTCTCTGCTACCAACAAAAGTCTCTAAACACCCATACCCTAGCCAGAATTCGAAATCGGGACTCGTAAGCGTTGAGCCACTGAGCCGGGATAAGAATACTTTATACATTAAATTAGAAAGAAGAATAATTTAGCTGATTATGTATAAACAAATATTTCAACAAATGGCACTTATCGGAATCGTTTTTAAATAATCAAATCATGTTAGTACAAAAAAGAAATGAAATTTTATTTCACGTGATTCAGTGAAACCTCACTCACCTTCAGTTTTAGTAATGCAGTCAACAGTTGCTGTAATATTGGTCTGACGTACTTGAGCGGTAGAGGATTAAAGTTATTCTGTTTTAGAAAATCACGCAGGTTCAGTTGGAGCATTTCGAACACTATACACATGTGACTTTTATGTAGAAAATGTTCGTACGTTTTGACAAAATTGTATTCTTCAGCATTTTCCTGGCTTAGTCTGGAAAGGATGCCTACTTCAATTTGGACCTATAAACAAAAAAATAATAAGAATCAATATAACCAACATATGTAAGACGATCATAAGACAAATACCACTTCAACTACAATATAAAAAGTGAATATGAACAATCACAGCCAACTTGAAATTGTTATTAACAATGTTTGTATATTATTTCCTTAAGTTGAGCGTTTGACATCCTATGTAGTTTTTTAAACCCCCCGCCCCCGTCTTTGACTTCATTGTAACCAAAATGACTCACCTGTTTGATAAAGGAAGGATGGTTCTTTAAAATCTTTATAGCCACAATTTCATTCGTGCCCTTCTTACAGCACTTAACAACTTGTCCGAAGGTGCCTCGGCCAAGGAAATTCAGCACCTCATACTGGTTTGCTACAGAATGCAGTACTTCATGATATATCCAGTGGTAATCTTCATCAGCACTTGAACTTGAGCCTGTGGAACCTAAAACATAGTGAATATAGTATATGTTTTGTAGAATGTGTTTGAAAAATATTTTTCGTGCTTTCTCATAATCTAAGTGACGTTAACGGATTCGAATTTTTTTAAATGCAGATTTAGATCCCCGACTAGTATGATTTATAAGAAGACTTTACGGTCTGTATAGTTGATATTAATTTTGTTTGTTTGTTAATGTAATCATTGTATAAGCGAGTGTCTCAATAACTCAAGAAGTAAAATTCTTTTAACAACTATAAGAGAAATTATCCACTTTTTTTGTTAACGTTTTTTCTTGTGATCTTACTACTTATTGTGTTTAAACACTTAATTCAAATCCTAACACAGATACTTTCTACCACAATATATTAGAGTTTGTTGCTTGCTACTTGACAGTTATTCCATAAGGTACCAAACAGATGATAACTCTTGTATAATATAGCAATATTTATTCAATAAGTTATCATTGACTCCTCGAAAGTAAAATGCGTAGGGTGTAGGCAAGTATTGACTTATCCAGTGTTTTCGAACCGAGAACTCAACAGCACACGGACAATGAATAAGATGAAATAAAATTAGAAACATGGGAAATTACTTTGCTTAAATTAGAAAGAGTAATTTTTTAACCAATTTGAGCCCGGAAATATCGTACCACAACTACAGATCTGTCAATAGTAAAAATTATAGTTACCACAACAAAATGTCTCTTGTCTGATTTTTTCCACGCACTATTTTTATTTATGAGTACAATGTAACAGACCAAAGTACGATCAAACCTGTACATCGGAGGCAAAACGCTAACATCGCATTCGACGCCCGTCAACTAAGTTGGCAGCATCCCGAGATTGAAAAGTAGAATTAAAAATAAATCGTCTGCAGTAGACACCAACTTATTTGAGGAACGCGTCGACTGTTGGTGTTGTAGCACCAATCGCTCCAACCCCCCTTCGGAAAATTGTGCTAAGAATATTTGCAAGATTCCAAAATCATTGTACAATAGAAATTTGAAAAGCCCAAACGCGACACAGTTTGCGTACTCTAATACATTATGGCGCAAAGTTGCTGAAATGTATAAAAAGCGTCATCATTACATTCTTTCGTACCTTGGGGCTGTGAGCTGTTAGGTCTGGGAGCATCCCCCCTAAGCAACATCGATTCTCCCTAAAAACAAAAGAAAGGCACATTAAAAAATTTACAATACAGCAAAAAATATGGAATATCAAAATATATAACATCCTTAATAATAACAAATTAATTAATAGATTATATAACTTGGGTGGTAACTAAAAACCGAGCTATAGGTGAGGTTTCCAATCACTTGAGGGAGAGAAAGGAATTATCAACCGTATTATATACGAATTTCTATCAGCAGCCGTGAAATAACACGTAAAACCAAAAAAGTATATCTTAAATAATTATAACTTTCCTAATTATTACTGTGACACTTTCCTGTATTTGTCAGTCACTACAGAAACCAGCCAGCGCGATAAAATCAGTTTACCACACTGCGTGCGGTAAAATATCACTTACCGCACAACGGCCAGGGCCGATGTAGTTTTATATTAACGCGATTCCGCCAATTCAATTTTCTTAAAAAATAAAACGATAGGCGTCCACAAGAAAAACATAATTTTGGCGTTACTACGCCTAACATCAATGTTCCAAGATTGAAAGTTTTACCATTTTCATTAAGTAAGATGTTACCAATTCACTTTCCCTAAAAAGAAGGCTAAACACTCATAAGAAAAATGAAAGTTGCAAAAATGTATATTTGAGAATTTTAAGTAGGTAACTGAATAACTTTCAACTTTTGGCTAAATATTTTTTCTGGTAATATTTGTGTAAAATTTAAAGTAAATCGATCGGATTGAAAATGAGAAAAAATTAAACTTAGGGCTAAAATGGAGAATTCAATCTTCATCTTTCACAGGCCTGGGAATGATGCACTATAACCTGTAACTCGCCTTTTTAACATACAATATTTGTGCACATACATAGTTTTACTGTTTTAGCCGCGGGGGAAGTTATAGGGGAAAAAGCGCGAAAAATATGCATAAACTTTTTTGCTGTTCGGTTGCTATTTATTAGCACTCCAAACACAGTGATCGGAAGCAAAAACCAAAAGCCCACAAAAACCTTTTTGCAAACCTAAAAAGGGCTCATTTTAAGGGGGTTTCACCTTTTCTTGTATTTTGGATTATTCAACATACCTTATATGAATAAAAAAATATTATTTTCAACCTCTCATCCCTTCAAAGGGCGTTGAAATTTCACTATAATAGTGCAACATAATAAAGTATCTTGAGATGATCACTCGTGAGAAACCAATTTAAAGAAGTTGGAATATAAATTTGAACTCTAAAACGTGTAATACGTTAAAGATATTTGTTGATAACACTTTAACCTAAAATAAATCAATTTCTTGACCATCTTGGAACAATGCATATTTCATATAATGTGGTAAACAAAAACAAATTTAAAACACTCACTGGTTTAAACTACGTAGAGGAATATGTCTTAGAAACGATTACAACGAATTTCGTTACCCTTATTTCATTAAGAAATAGCAAGAAGTCAGGTTTGAAGGATTTTTTAAGGAAACAGTATAAATTAAACAATTAAAAAAATGTATACGTCACCCCAAGCATTTTGCCCGGCAGAGCCTCTTGCCTCCAGTCCAACACTGCTTAAGACTGTGATAATTTTTTAGTAATGGCTTTGAAACTAATTAACTAATTTATTCAGGAAACCTTAAACTTTCGTTTATACCAGAAGTAGACGTCAAATTTGTTATTTTAAATAGAACGCCCATACTTATATTTGCGAAATTGATAGTTCACAAAATATTAAGGTTGCTTTGTGTAACAAACCTTATACCTAAAATCTATAGTTTTGGAGATATTAATATTTTTAAGAAAAAATTGACAGCTGCAGGCCCCTAAAGAAAATCTTCCTGTGAATAACCCACCGAACATATTAAATATCTTTTACTGCGGAAGTAATCAGCACAACTGTAAGTGGAAGTGGTATATTGTCAAAAGGGACATATTATAAAGACGACCTCCAGATTTTTTGTTTTTGACGTGGCGTTGCCGAGTTATTCGAAAAAATTTGAAAATTTTGATCGGAACAAGGTATAATAATTCAATTCTCTGTGTGTGTATTAATATTAATTAGAAGATTTATTTTTCAATTATGTAGACAAGGGATGTACTACAACGACACAGCCACCAAATATTGATTATAATTATACAGGGTATATTTTATACGCTAATTCAGGACACTTCAATTTAATCGGTATTTCTAGAGATATTTTTAATTTTTCATTAAAAACCGTGAAATTATAATACTTTTCATTTTGAACTGATCTAGTTGCCATTATTTTGACATAAAGTGAGAATAATTGAAAGTTATCTTATTGACATTTAATTATTAACTATTGTAACGAAGTATTTACGCTCATTTTAAGTTATAAATTGGTTTAAAATTCGCACTTTTTAATAATGAATTTTTTGAGAGAAGAAATGGTCGATATGGTTTATGCTAGGTGCAAGTGATAAAAATTGTTTGCTGTCAACTCGAATTTATCAAATAAATATATAAAAAATCATTTGAGATGTTGATGAAATGATTCGATAATACGGAGAAAGTGTAGTAAGTATGAGAAAAAGGAATGAACAAAAAATGTAGGAAATGAGGAAAACGACGAGAAAACGATATAAACCGATCTTGAGTCCATCGAATCCTTCAAAAAAATAAATTTCATTCCTACCACATTTAACTAATACAGGAACTAATTGATAAGGATTATGAAAATCGAATACAATTTTGTCAATGGGCAAAACAAAAAACAGGATAACAAAGAATTTTTTTTACTTTGTTTTGTTTGCCGATGAAGCGAGGTTTCATAAAAATGAACATGTTAATCGTAATAATTTTCATTATTACGATACAACCAATGCATACATCTCACGAATAAATAGCCAAACAAGAAGGTCATTGAACGTTTGGAGAGGAATTGTTGGGGATTATGTGATATTACCACATTTTTTTACGGATTTTTTTAATGGTCAAATTTATTAGAAATTTTTGCAAGACAGCTTGGGAGAACTACTGGAGGATATCCACAGGGATATTAGGGAGAGGATGTGGTACCTCCACGATGAAGCACATGTGCACCACACATGGAGGACCCCATAGTTGGCATGCCAGAAGCCCTAATTTGACCGAAATAGACTTCATTTTGTGGGGCTATGTTAAGCAGTAAATGTACAAAGCTCCTATAACTACAAAGGAAAATATAAAAGAAAGAATAGTTTTTCAGGAAACTGCTGTAGATATTTTAAGAAATCATTCGAAAATCCCCTAGAGAAATGCATAGATGTACTGGGAGGCTACTTTGAACAGTTCCTATACACACTATTTATTTTATTAAATTAGGTTCGAAATAACTTTGAAGTTTTAAAATAGTGCCAATTTGTATATTACCTAATACCGTATTCTCTGTTCCTATTATTTACGTCAACTTTCTTGTAATATTAAAGATTGTTTATACATTTTTAAGATAGACTCTAATGCGATTTAATTAAACTGTGAAAAAATACTACTGAATTTTCAGATATTCTCACTTTATGTCAAAATCATGGCTACTAGGTCAGTTCAAAATTGAATGTATTATAATTTAACGGTTTTTAATGAAAAAGTAAAAATATCACTGGAAATATCGATTTTGGGTATAGCACAAAAATCGTAGAGAATTAACGTGCCAATTCAAAAATACAATAATATACAGAGTGTTCCATTTGAAAAAATTGAGAAAATTCACTTTGAAATATCCTGAACTAGCGTTAGTGCAGAATACACCCTGTTTAATTATACTCAATATTTGGTGGTTGTGTCGTTGTAGTACATCCCTTGTCTACATAATTGCAAAATTAATCTTCTTAATTAATAGTAACACACACACACACACAGCGAATTAATTTTTTTATACCTTGTTCCGACCAAAATTTTCATATTTTTTCGAATAACTCGGCAACGTCACGTCAAAAACAAAAAATCTGGAGGTCGTTGGAAAGGTAATTTTGCGTTGAATTCATAAATGTAAAAATATATAGGGTGTTCCATTAAAAAAAAATGACCTCGAAAATGCTCTGCTGTAGGGAGTTACCCTGTATATTTCAAAATATTTTTAAAATGTGCGTCATTTGACAGTTACTGGACACCCTGTATATTGGTAAAAAAGGATAAGACTACCTAAATAGAACTGTGACAGGTGTCGTGATAAGAATTTTCACTGAATAATTTCAGTTATTTGCAAAATTAGTTAGTTTAAGTTTAAAAATAGTGCCAAGCATCATATCTTGTAGTTTTAAATTAACTAATGTTCCAAACAACTGACATTATTAAGTGAAAATTCATATTACTGCACCTATCATAATTCTACTTAGGTAGTCTTATTTTTCTTTAACAATGTATGTGCTAAAAAATAAGCTATGTCCAAAAATAATAAATATTTGCTTATCGGATCTCTCTCTCTCGAATATGCCCACCTTAAGATATTTATGAAAGTTCGGAGAGTGCTATTATTTTGTAAGAATTGGACTAGGCGATGGCTCGTGTTTATCTGGGTATCTTAAAGCAAACATATCACACGTTCTTGTCAAGGGCGTAGATAAGGGGGGAGAGAAACATATATTGACCCTTCTTGTAGACCATGAAAAATCAAGATATTTAAAAGAAAAACGTTGATTGAAATAAAATTGACGTAGAAACGTATTTACTATGCAATATATTAAACTGCTGTAAATAAATAATTTTTTTCAATTTTAATTAAGCCCTTGGGGATTCGAAAATCCAAAACTGATTTATAATAAACAGAAATTGGCCAACAAATAACAGAAAGGTATATATCTAAACGTAAATTTTTCCTCTACCAAGAGACCTGTACTGATTATTATTTGGTATATAATAGGTAATAATCTATTACTTATTCGATGGCAATTATTATTACAAATATAATTTTCACCCAAATAATTCAAAAACACCTAACATTAAAATTAATGATAGTTAAAAATCGAACTTACCAAGACATCTCTTATGGGGATGAGTGGTGGCGGCGGTGTGGCCTCCATTTGGCCCTCTAATCTTTGCCTCGCATAACCCACGATATACGACATAAATCTCATATATATTCTCCTCCAAGGAGACCAATTTTCCTTCAAACTCTCTGATATTACCCTTTCACAGCTATTACTGTACTTAGCACTTCCTTCACATGTATTGAACCTTTTTGCAGGAACGATAAGACACAACTAAAGCTATCCTGATCTAGGCATCCTGTATAGCCAAACAATAATTAAGGAGAGGCTAGAGGGGGTGGAACTAGATAAGCCGCCTTAATCTCGTTGGGGATTGGGTAGACAGGGCGACATGCCACGCCCACTATTTTCACTTATACTACATTTTTCGACGTTGTGTGACAAAACGATGTTAATCGACAATTTGGTCATTATTAATTTTTAAATTTCATTCTTCAAAACTTTCTTTAAAACTTTAAAATATTGTGGTAGGTTGGCATATAATACCGTGTGCTACGGCTCTATGTAGTTTGTGTATGCAAGTTTTGGACATGCTTTTAAAATGATGTTTGTGTCAATGAAAACTGATCTGCTATGGCCCAGACGTCGTTGGAATCTTACCCGGCTATTTACTAAAATTCAAAAAGAGTCGATAAATAAAGCCTACGTATCTATCCATGGACAGATAATTTTCTTTTTTTATATATTTATTTAAATAATTTATTAGGTATGTATATTATGAACACTGGAGTTCAAAAAATAAAACGTAGTAGAGGTCTATTGATTAGTTTTGTTAACATATATTTCTGCAAATATAAGCGCTTTTCTTAATTTTCATAAACAGCCAAATAGATTTCCAATTTTTAGATTTCTCAAATTTTTCGGATTTCACAGTTCAGGAAATCCCCTTTAATAAAACACAAATACTTAACAAAATGACTCTGAATATTGTTTATATATGTAGCATATCCAGGGGGCCATACCAGTGAGCAACATTCTAATTTTGGCCGCACAAAGAAAAAATATAACAATTTCATTGTCTGTATTATTAAAACCCTTAACATTCATAATCACGAATCCAAAGCTTTTTAGTTGCTGAAGACAATACTTTTACTTGTTCAATAAAACTTAAGCTTCCATCAACAGTGGTGGGTCCTCCCGCGAAAAATGGCCAGGTGAATCTTATGCTGAATAGTAAAAATAGCCACTTTTTTAAATTTTAAACTTTTATAAATATAGTGTTCTGTAATCAAAAATAAATTGAAATTTCGGTGCAATTAGCTTTTACACAAATCAAATACAAAATTAATCGGACGTCGGTTCCGTCGTTATTAAACAAATTATGGCGATATACGATTCATATTTACAGTTAATAATTTATTTAATGTTAAATGAAACAGTAACAAAGCAATTTACGTTAGACGCTGTCCGGACGTGTCTCTAATGTGCTCATACTCCCGCGCCGCGTGGGCTAGAGGGGGTAAAACTCCGCCACTGTCTGTCAAAAGTAACATCAAGATTTTTAATTGTATTTGGTCTTTGTAACTGTTGATTATTTAAATGGTAATTATAATTGATGTAAGTGCGGACTCTGTAAAATGTAAATACGCTACGCTTCAATACATTTAGATGTAAGTGATTTAGTATACACCAATCATTTATCTTATTTAGATTATTCTAAAGCTTCTCGCAATACTGCTCAGCTTCAATGACACAATAGATCTTCATATAATAAGCTTAGAATGTCCAGATTTGAGGTGTCGTTAATAAAAATGTTAAAGAATAATGGTCCCAGCACAGGCCCCTGGGAAACATCTGAACTAGCTAAGATGTCGAACGATCTGAAATTACGGCGTCCTACATATTAGTGCTTATTTTCTAAATAACAAGTAATTAAATCTAATAATGCCAACGAAAATCCGAATTTACTTAACTTTTGTATCAGAATACCGTGATCTAGGCGATCAAACACCTTGGAAAAATCAGTGTAAATCATATCAATCTGTTTGTTATCATCCTCTATTTCAAAGATATACTGGGCAACACAAGCCAGATCAGTTTCAATGGATCTCCCTGGTACAAATCCGTGTTGATTTGTTGCAATTTGATTTTGTACGTGTCGAGATAATGCCATGTTCAGGGTAAACTCAAAAACATCCGCAAAATTGCAAATGATAGTTATTGGTCTATAATTCTCCGCGTTATATTTGTTCTTGTTTTTATAAACAGGACACAAACGAGAGTATCTTCATACATCAGAGAATACTTAGAATTTTAGGGACAAAGTGAAAGGAATTCTAAGTGGCCTGGCAAAAACGTGCACAGTTCATTACTAGATATTATAAGTAAATTGGGTTTTCATAATCTTCTTATTATTATTCTTAATTATTATTCTTTGCATCAGAAAGGGGAATATTTATTGCTATTAGTATTAGGGTTCAAAAGTGCCACTTGAAAAATGTAGCAAATGGATTAACAAATGGTCTGGGAATTTGTGTGTTAAATGCACGAAGTAATATAATACATTTAATATTACTTCGTGGTAAAATGTCATTATTTATTTATTTATTTAACAATACACTGCCCAACAGAAGGTTCCAATTACTGGGCAGGAAATTATAAGTAAATGATTACAAATGTTTACAAATTACAAGTAAATGTAGACAAAATATAAGAAAAAGAAATGTAGGAATATCAGATAATTAAAAACAGAAATAAAAACAAAGCTAAGTTTAAATTTATACAATTGATCTTTTTATCTCAGCTACATTGCAGTGGAAAATATCAAACCGGTCTTGAAGATTATTATAATTTTCACACATTTTATATAGTGGCGAGAATTTCAGAACGTTAATTCTAGAATTCGCCAGATAGAATAGTGAGTTTTGCCTAGAACCGGGTCTAGGTATTCGAAAATTTAATGAGTTCAATATAGCGCCGCAATCTCTTATATTATGTAATACTTTAAGAAGAAATATTTGCTGTGATATAATTCTGCGTGTCGTTAGGCTTGAAAATGAAAATAATAATAATAATAATAATGTTTATTTGCAATCATAGTATGTACACTTTGTCATAAATAAATGAAAGAAGGTTGCAAAATGGAACTGAAAGCAATTTAAAAAAGTTCAAAGTTCAGCTCCAACTGTGACATGGATACATTATAAATACATGAACACGATACAGCGAGTTAAAATCATACTCACGTAACAAAGAAAGTAAAATTATATATATTCCTTTTTAACTAGAAATAGATAAAAAAATAGGATAGGCAGCTAATAGAAGGAATAACTAGTAATAAATGAGTGTAATGTTAGGCATTAAAAAGAATTTTCTTAAATTGACTTCTAAAGGAGTTAAGTTTTAAATATTTCAAGGATGGTGGTACAATATTGTAAAGAAAATAAACGTTATATGTAAAACGTCTTTTAAACATTGAAGTTTTGTGTGGTGGAGGTGTGTAATGAGTCCTTTGAATCTTAAATTTAAAGTATGGACATCCGTTCTATATTTTATTTTATTATACAAATAAGGTGGCCATTGGTTTGAGATAATGTTATGAAACAAAACTGTAGAGTGGAGTTTTCGTCTGTCCTGCATGTTTAACCAGTTTGAATCTCTTAATTTATGACACTGGCTCAAACTTTCTGATACCATATATGAACCGCAAACACGACTTTTGAACATTTTCTATTCGATTAATGTCTAATTTGTCTAGGCACGGTCCATTTATAGCATCACAATAATTAAAGTGACTTAACACAAGAGAATCTGTAAGTTGTATTTTAAAGGACTGTGATATTAAGTGGCGATTTGGAAATAACATTTTTAATGAGGCATAAGCTTTTTGAATTCTATTATTTACATCTTTTTTAAAATGTATGACGGTCGAAGAATGTAACCAGGCGTTCTAAATCATCATTTACAATATTATTTGCTAGATCTACTTCATCTGGTGAGAATGAATAATAAAGTTGTGCATCATCTGCGTAAAGATGTACTTTACATTCTTTTAGGCAGGACGTTAAATTACACGTGTATATACTGAACAAAAGAGGACCTAGTATTGAATCCTGCGGAACACCACATGATACACTACCTTCGGACGATTGGCCTAAATCAGTTTCTACAAACTGAACCATACTGCCTAAATAATTATCCAAAAGTCTAGTTGCACCCTCCGAGAAACCAACGAAGTGTAAAATAGACAGTAAAATTTCGTGGCTAATTGTATCGAAGGCTTTCGAAAAATCTAAAAGTATCAGTACCGTAGTTTTACCCTGATCTATAGCTCCAATGATATCATCAGTTATTTTCAACAGTGCCGTAGCACAGCTAAATCCTGGGCGAAACCCTGATTGATTTTGGGGTAGAATGTCGTAAGTATTCAGGTGTTCTCGTATCTGATAATACATAATTTTCTCAATGAGTTTAGATAGAACTGGAAGTATACTTATGGAGATCATTAAACGACATAGCATCTTTCTTTTTTGGCAAGGGAGTTACACGGGATATTTTCCAGCTGTTAGGAAAAACACCATCAAGCAGACACGAATTTACAATGTTTGTAAGAAAATCTAAAATTTTTGGGCAACATAAAAGATTCATTTCTAGGTTTATTTGATCTACACTCATGGCAAAAGATTTTATTTCCATCAAATATTTTTTAACTGTTTCAACTGAGACTGTTGTGAAGTTAAACAGAGCTTTAAAATTGGCTTTAACATTATTATTGTAAAATTGTAAAAGTTCCAAATCAGCTGGCATTTTATTTAAAGAAAATTGTAAAAAATAGTTATTAATTTCAGTTGATTTATTTAAGTGTTGTGGAAGTGAATTTGTTATAGGTTTATTGTAACTATTCAGTTCATATAAATTTTTCCACAGTAATTTAGAATTATTATTATTAACATTATTATTGATACAAAGTTTCAAATAATTTTTTTTTCATATCGTATAGCTATATTTGTTTGATTTTTTAAATCTTTGTAATAATTCCAATGTCGTTCGGTCTTGGATCTTTTATACTTATTAAATGCACGATCTTTAAGTCTGATCATTAATTTTATGTTATCTGTTAGCCATGGTGGTTTTTGTTTTTTTATAACAGCATTTCTTAGAGGCGCTAGTGTATCAAAAATATTGATTAATAAACTGTTATTATATTAAACTTTGTCATTTACGTTATCCAAGTAAACTATATTTTCAAACGAAGTATATACTAAAAAATCATTTAAAATATTTTTGTCTATATGTTTTAAGTTTCCAATTTTAATTATTTTATGATAATCTTTACGCATGGAATTATCTAGACAACAAAAAACTATAGAATGATCAGAAATATTGTCTACGTCCTGAGTGCCACTTATATAAATTTCTGTGTTTGTAGGTAATAATATGATATCTATTAGAGTGCAAGAATTTTGTGCAATTCTAGTGGGAGTATTAAATATTTGTCTCAGATTAAAACACTCTATGCAATCATTAAAGTGAATAGTTTTTTGGTTTTCTATATCTAAAATATCTATGTTTAAATCTCCTCCACAAATAATTTTATACTATCACAGTAGATTCAGGCTTATATACAATTATAATAAAAACATAGGCAATTAAGAAAATGCAAAAATTTTCTCAATAGAGATAGCAAAATATTCCGTACAACACGCTTGAAACGCCCCATGCTTTTATTTTAAACATATAACAGTCTTAAAATGTTGTGATAGTTAAAAATATTATTGTCTATAAATTTTTAGTGAAAGCATTTGCCATTCAAAAGGTTTTTCAAATATCGTCTGCATCTGATTTCTTTATTAATTATAAATACAGATACGTCAAATAAAAAAATAAAAAAAGGTAAACCCACAATAAATAAAACCACGCTAACTATTCAACAGTGTTGTATTGTAGGAAATTACAAAACATTTTAAAACCATCATTATATCAATAAATGAAGTGGATAGATAAAGATTACTAAAAAAATGTAATTGGAAAGTAACGAAGTAATCATTTCAGCATTTTTTATAGATTTAAAGTCTTTGACTTTTATAATGTAATCAGAATTTCTAATTTTCATGTTTTTGCTATGTCTGGGATAAATTATTTCAGACAATAAACAATTATAACGAAAATGATTTAGTTTATGAACCATTTATGTCTTAAAAGATGTAGAAAAATTTTGAATGTTAATAAATTTTTTGTTGTCCACACTCCGAAATAAAGCTTTCTAAAATGCCTTCTATTTCAAACTGTCTATTATTGAAAAATGTCTTTGTAGTATAAAGTCATCTAGATTCTAACATATTAATAAATGATCTAATCGAAAACTGAAGCAATTTACACATTCTAGCAATTGGCTTCTGGAGAACTCAAATATCTATATTATTTGCCAAATATCACGCCTGGGAGTCTCTATTGGTGCACCCTATATATTTAGGCAATGCCTATTGTTAGTCTTATTTGGTCTATCTACGATTCGAAACTAAATTTTCCTCTAGAATGTACTATTGCGGTCGAAATGAAGTAATCGATTTTTTATCAAGTAGTATGTTTTTTCAAAGAAAGTGTGTTGTAGATGGGAATTTTTATATCAGTCATGTCAATTAAATTATTTTAACAAGAAATCATTAAACATAATATTTTTAGTCGCAAACTCCTCTATAAATCTTTATTTTACTATAAGGAACCTAACCAGACTGCAACCAACAGCTACTCTCCGGGCTATGTGCCCCGCCGAGCGCTGAATTACAAGTTACAAGCCTGGCGCGTTAAGTGTAATAATTGCATATTACCATCAAAACGCTAATGCTTCGATTGCAACAAACACCAGCCGAAAGACTGATCCTACTTAAAGGAGCTCCCTTGCCAGTCGTCACACACCACTTGCAGACTGCAGTTTCGAGCTGTTGGCTCTCGTCAGTGCAAGGTAGGTATGCGATAGTAGGTATGTAGGTAGGTAGTAGGTATGGTATAGGTAGTGGTACATAATTATAGCGAGAGAATTTCCAAGAAGATAATAACCGCTGTTAGTCTATACATAATATCGTTTTAATATGTTCTACCTGTTGAATTCATAATATATATTAGACTTTTTTACGTTTAGCTGAAACCGCAGTCTATATTTTTTTCCTTTACGATAGTCCATAGTTCGATCTAACTACATAACCCAAAAATGAATAAAATGTTCAATTTTAAATATCTACAATTTCACCACAATAATAAACTGCATAAATCACATAATAGATAAAAAACAGAAGCCGTTTCTGAAACTGATCAGATCACCACAGGTATTTACAAATAGAGTTAGGAGGGTGTTAGTAGCTAACGACGTCAATGAGACACCACTTTCCACTTATAAAATATCTCATATTTGCTAGCAAGACGCCTAAGTTTGTGTATAGATTAACGGAATACAATAATTTTTTTACTAAAATGTATTTTTTTTTAATTACACAAAGCATCAATCTAAACCCGTCTTGTGGCAGAAATAATTCATTTTGTCATTAAATATACGTTTTGAAGCGTACAAAATCAGCCATACTCACCTTTTTTCCTAAATTCAATCGTATAAAATAACCAATAACTATGAGAAAATTAAAAAAATATTACACGGGGGCATAAAACAATCTTTCTTCTTTACAATACATTCTGTTTGATATTTCTATCTTAGTTATTTACATAGAAATTAGGTATTTTCTGATACTCGTTCATACATCATCTGAGCAGGGCAAATATCCTCTTAAGAAGTTTGGTTCCATTTTATTTAATGCATTTTTGGGTGACAGTTTTGGTATGTAACGGTAGTGTATATATGTTGTTTGTCCTAGCCCTTGTTTCATATTGGTGTTCAATAACAGATCCAATGGTATCCCTCTTGTTATATGCGTAGGATATGGCAGCATGCATGTATATACCCTTCACATCAAGCAATTGTTTTTCGATAAAGATGTCTCTGCAGCTATCTCTGCTTTTTTTATTAAAAATTATTCTTAAAATATAGTTTTGTGTTATTTGTAGAGGTTGTAAAGTTGCTTTATAAGCTGAGCCCCATACTGTGACACCATATCTAATTATAGATTCAACTAAACTGTTGTTTGTATACGACTAGGAGAGTTTTATTGTTTAGTATATTCTTTAGGCTATAAAATTTATAGATTAGTTTCCGTATTCTTCCATTTAGGTATGCGACGTGACTTACCCATTTCATGTGGGGGTCTAGGATTAACCCTAATTATTTTATGGTGTCGGCACTATTTACACAATTGTTAATCGATTTATTAACGTATATAGGTTCTTGCCTTTGGGGCATTCCAACTTTTGTTGGGGAAAAGGACATATATTTAGTTTTCGCAATATTTAGTTTAAGGCGATTGTTATCTAACCAAGCTTTTACTTTGCTGATTGCATCGGCAGCATTTTGTTTTGTGGATTCCTATGTCTCCTCTGCACAAATTAGCACTGTGTCGTCTGCATATGATATAATATTGCATCCGTAGTTTTTGTAAGAGATCGTTTATATATATATATATATATATATATAAGAAATAAGCTAGGACCTAGGATAGTTCCTTGTGGAACGCCAATTCTTTTTTTTTTGCCTCGCTGTACGAATTACCTATTTTAACATATTGAACAAGATGGCAGAAAAGTATTATATCCGAATAAATTTTCCCGGTCGACGATTGATTTCGCCTACTATATATTGCCGACAAGCACAAATTTAAAGGGAGAGGGTGCAATTAATTCTACATACTAGTCTTATAAAAAAAAACCTTTACTCTTTAAAATTCTTATCTTATAATACTACTAAATACTATAAGAAATTCTATATCATAGTCATTATTATTATTTATTTGATATTTTCAAATTTAACGTCCTCTATTTATCGCTTCTTTATTAGACAGAACGCGTTCTTCGGGTGGCGGTGGGTTGTGAAGGTGCATCGTTTGTGTGTGGTTATCCCGCAAAGTTACCTGAAAACAAACGTCGATAAGTACGATTCTAATAGAGGAAAATGTGTATGGTATATGAGAGGAATAAGCAAAAGCCAAACGGTTGTAATTTTGATTCGTTTAAAGGACTCCGCACTTTTTCTTATATAAAATGATTCTCGGTTAAATTTTCTGAATTTTTAGTATGTTATAGATCTCGATCTCCTGATTAACAGTAACATGGGCCCAATCTAATCCTATGACTAGTTCTTCAGATACAGGGCGTTACAGTTGAAAAGTTAATTTTTATTCTCATATGCGATATGGAATTACTAACTGGGGTAATAGTAGTCATTGTCAACGCGTTTTTATTCTACAAATGTATGCTATGGGAATATTAGCTAAGCTGTCAAGGAGAGAATCTTGCAAACTTTCAAAAAGTTAAAAATCTTAACATTACATGACACTTATATTTATAAACTTAGTTGGTTTGTTTATAAGAACTTGAACATGTTTAAAAAAAATATAGTTGATCACAGTTAAGAAACAAGATTTAAACATAACTTTAATCCGGACCAACATTCCACGGCGGGATATCAAAGAGGTCTTTATGCTAATGGTTACAAAACACGGAAAGTTCTTCCCTCTGATATAAGAAAATCCAAAAACATCCACATTTAAAAAACAGACTCAAGACCTTTCTTATCGATAAGACATGTTATTAAATCGCTGATTTCTTTTTATGACTAATTTCACTACAATAAGTAATTACTTTTATATTTTCTTATGTTTTATATATTTATGCGGATTTTTAATTGTTAGTTATTAGCACATTGACGCTCTCTATAATTACTTGTTTATACAACTAATTGAGAAATAAAGTATATTATTATTATTATTAATAATTTTTTTTTCTGTATAGTACTAAAATACATAGTTTTTCGGTGATCACGTTGTAAGCAAGACATTGCATAGCGTAAAAATGAATAATTATTTTTTAACTTATATCAATGTTCCGTAATACGATCTAATTAACCAGGTCGAGTGAATCCTTATTCTATAATTTTAAGCTATCTTTCTGTTGTGAGTGGTTCAATTTTTTAAAGATATATAACAATAAAATACCACGTTTTTGGTCATTATTTCCTGATAATTTCTAGTTTTCTGATTTTCCCCTGCTTTCCAGCCAGGAGACCTTCTGATATCAAAATTTTTAAGATTAATTTGTGAATCACTGTCTGTTTTTCTAAAGGTAAAAGGTGAACTGTACATATAGAACTGACAATCACTTTAACATATTTTATAATCTATCTATACGAGGTCTGGCAGAAATAATGCAATCAATTCGGCACCAAAAAACGGTAAAATATACGGAAAATCAACACCAATACATAATTTTTTTAAATAAAACAAAGCTACATACCATTAGTTGGGAACTACTTTTTACATTGTAGCAATTTTCATAATCCACCAAGTGATCCATTCTTATAAACCAATGGTTAAAGGCTTCTCCGGGAGTTGTTCTTATTTCCTGAATTAAAAAAAAATATATGTAAAAAGTTATAAGAAAAGAATATGCTCATGGAATAAAGCTGGAGAAAATATGTCTACCTTGTCCATGGCCAGCATTTTCTCCAAAAGGTCGATAAATTGCTTCCTCTCGGTTTTTTCGGCCAACAGCTTATCTCTTTCCAAATACATTGGTACATTGACCTCACCAATATCATCCAAACAATTGAACCTGTACCTTCTAGTTTCTCTGATTTAATGCCAGTCAGTCTCGGCTTCGTAGTTCTCAGGTGTTTTAAGTCTCCAAAATTCGTATGGGCTCTCTCTGTCAATTGTAATTTTGATCCGTTTAAAGGACACTTTTTCTTATATAAAATGTTTCTCGGTTAAATTTTCTGAATTTTTAGTATGTTATAGATCTCGATCTCCTGATTATAAGTAACATGGGCACAATCTAATCCTATGACTAGTTTTTCAGATACAGGGCGCTACAGTTGAAAAGTTAATTTTTGTTCTCATATGCGATATGGAATTACTAACTGGGGTAATAGTAGTCATTGTCAACGCGTTTTTATTCTACAAATGTATGCTTTGAGAATATTAGCTAAGCTGTCAAAGAGATAATCGTGTAAACCTTCAAAAAAATAAAAAATTTTAACATTACATGACACTTATATTTATAAACTTAGTTGGTTTGTTTATAAGAACTTGAATATGTTTTAAAAAAAATGTAGTTGATCACAGTTATGAAACAAGATTTAAACATAACTTTAATACGGACAAACATTCCACGGCGGGATATCAAAAAGGTCTTTATCTTAATGGTTACAAAATACGGAAAGTTTTTCCCTCTGATATAAGAAAATCCAAAAACATCCACATTTAAAAAACAGACTCAAGACCTTTCTTATCGATAAATCATGTTATTAAATGACTAATGACTATGACTAATTTCACTGCAATATGTAATGACTTTTATATTTTCTTATGTTTTATATATTTATGCTGATTTTTAATTGTTAGTTTTTTAGTACTTTGACACTCTCTATAATTACTTGTTTATACAACTAATTGAGAAATAAAGTATATTATTATTATTAATAATTTTTTTTTCTGTATAGTACTAAAATACATAATTTTTCGGTGATCACGTTGTAAGCAAGACATTGCATAGCGTAAAAATGAATAGTTATTTTTTAACTTATATCAATGTTCCGTAATACGATCTAATTAACCAGGTGGTCGAGTGAATCCTTATTCTATAATTTTAAGCTATCTTTCTGTTGTGAGTGGTTCAATTTTTTAAAGATATATAACAATAAAATACCACGTTTTTGGTCATTATTTCCTGATAATTTCTAGTTTTCTGATTTTCCCCTGCTTTCCAGCCAGGAGACCTTCTGATATCAAAATTTTTAAGATTAATTTGTGAATCACTGTCTGTTTTTCTAAAGGTAAAAGGTGAACTGTACATATAGAACTGACATGACAATCACTTTAACATATTTTATAATCTATCTATACGAGGTCTGGCAGAAATAATGCAATCAATTCGGCACCAAAAAACGGTAAAATATACGGAAAATCAACACCAATACATAATTTTTTTAAATAAAACAAAGCTACTTACCATTAGTTGGGAACTACTTTTTACATTGTAGCAATTTTCATAATCCACCAAGTGATCCGTTCTTATAAACCAATGGTTAAAGGCTTCTCCGGGAGTTGTTCTTATTTCCTCAATTAAAAAAAAATATGTAAAAAGTTATAAGAAAAGAATATGCTCATGGAATAAAGCTGGAGAAAATATGTCTACCTTGTCCATGGCCAGCATTTTCTCCAAAAGGTCGATAAATTGCTTCCTCTCGGTTTTTTCGGCCAACAGCTTATCTCTTTCCAAATACATTGGTACATTGACCTCACCAATATCATCCAAACAATTGAACCTGTACCTTCTAGTTTCTCTGATTTAATGCCAGTCAGTCTCGGCTTCGTAGTTCTCAGGTGTTTTAAGTCTCCAAAATTCGTATGGGCTCTCTCTGTCAAGGTGTAAGTATTTCATGGCTTTCCAGGCATTATTTAGCGTTTGGTGCGTTGCTAGAATTTCAACGATGTAACTGAATTTATATTTCTTTACGCTTCCCGTAATGCAGAGAGTTTAGGGATTTCTTACCTTGTGTCTGGGTGATATATCTAATTTGGTCGTATCCCGACCAGACCGAGTTGATTTGCAGTCTTGTAGCTTGATACAACTCCTTTTGGGAGTACTTTGAGCACAGCCCGTAACGACGATGAAGTCTGGGCTTTACCCAGGCAGTAAGAAGGATTTCCTTTCTGATTTTACCCCTCTTCATTATTGGAATCGCTCGGGTGGGCAATAATAACCTTGGATGGGCACCTCTCTTCATCTTTGCTGGCTGGCAAACTGACACAGCTGATACGCTATTCTTCGGGTGGTGGTGGGTTGTGAGGGTGCATCGTTTGTGTGTGGTGATCCCGCAAAGTTACCTGAAAACAAACGTCGATAAGTACGAGTCTAATAGAGGAAAATGTGTATGGTATATGAGAGGAATAAGCAAAAGCCAAACGGTTGTAATTTTGACCCGTTTAAAGGACCCCGCACTTTTTCTTATATAAAATGTTTCTCGGTTAAATTTTTTCAATTTTTAGTATGTTATAGATATCGATCTCCTGATTAAAAGTAACATGGGCCCAATCTAATCATATGACTAGTTTTTCAGATACAGGGCGTTACAGTTGAAAAGTTAATTTTTGTTCTCATATGCGAAATGGAATTACTAACTGGGGTAATAGTAGTCATTGTCAATGCGTTTTTATTCTACAAATATATGTTTTGAGAATATTAGCTAAGCTGTCAAGGAGATAATCTTGTAAACTTTCAAAAAAATTAAAATTCTTAACATTGCATGACACTTATATTTATAAACTTAGTTGGTTTGTTTATAAGAACTTGAATATGTTTAAAAAAAAATGTAGTTGATCACAGTTATGAAACAAGATTTAAACATAACTTTAATACGGACGAACATTCCACGGCGGGATATCAAAAAGGTCTTTATCTTATTGGTTACAAGATACGGAAAGTTTTTCCCTCTGATATAAGAAAATCCAAAAACATCCACATTTAAAAAACAGACTCAAGACTTTTCTTATCGATAAAACATGTTATTAAATGACTAATGACTATGACTAATTTCACTACATTTTTTTTAGTACTTTGACCCTCTCTATAATTACTTGTTTATACAAGTAATTGAGAAATAAAGTATATTATTATTATTAATGTTTTTTTTTCTGTATAGTACTAAAATACATAGTTTTTCGGTGATCCCGTTATAAGCAAGACATTGCATAGCGTAAAAATGAATAGTTATTTTTTAACTTATATCAATGTTCCGTAATACGATCTAATTAACCAGGTGGTCGAGTGAATCCTTATTCTATAATTTTAAGCTATCTTTCTGTTGTGAGTGGTTCAATTTTCTAAAGATATATAACAATAAAAGACCACGTTTTTGGTCATTATTTCCTGACAATTTCTAGTTTTCTGATTTTCCCCTGCTTTCCAGCCAGGAGACCTTCTGATATCAAAAATTTTAAGATTAATTTGTGAATCACTCTGTCTTTTTTTCTAAAGGTAAAAGGTGAACTGTACATATAGAACTGACATGACAATCACTTTAACATATTTTATAATCTATCTATACGAGGTCTGGCAGAAATAATGCAATCAATTCGGCACCAAAAAACGGTAAAATATACGGAAAATCAACACCAATACATAATTTTTTTAAATAAAACAAAGCCACTTACCATTGGTTCGGAACTACTTTTTACATTGTAGCAATTTTCATAATTCACCAAGTGATCCATTCTTATAAACCAATGGTTAAAGGCTTCTCCGGGAGTTGTTCTTATTTCCTGAATAAAAAAAAAATATGTAAAAAGTTATAAGAAAAGAATATGCTCATGGAATAAAGCTGGAGAAAATATGTCTACCTTGTCCATGGCCAGCATTTTCTCCAAAAGGTCGATAAATTGCTTCCTCTGGGTTTTTTCGGCCAATAGCTTATCTCTTTCCAAATACATTGGTACATTGACCTCACCAATATCATCCAAACAATTGAACCTGTACCTTCTAGTTTCTCTTGATTTAACGCCAGTCACTCTCGGCTTCGTAGTTCTCAGGTGTTTTAAGTCTCCAAAATTCGTATGGGCTCTCTCTGTCAAGGTGTAAGTATTTCATGGCTTTCCAGGCATTATTTAGCGTTTGGTGCGTTGGTAGAATTTCAACGATGTAACTGAATTTATATTTCTTTACGCTTCCCGTAATGCAGAGAGTTTAGGGATTTCTTACCTTGTGTCTGGGTGATATATCTTATTTGGTCGTATCTCGACCAGACCGAGTTGATTTGCAGCCTTGTAGCATGATACAACTCCTTTTGGGAGTACTTTGAGCACAGCCCGTAACGACGATGAAGTCTATTCATCTTTGCTTGCCTGTAAACTGACACGGCTGATACGCTTTTCTTCGGGTGGCGGTGAGTTGTGAGGGTGTATCGTTTGTGTGTGGTGATCCCGCAAAGTTACCTGAAAACAAACGTCGATAAGTACGATTCTAATAGAGGAAAATGTGTATGGTATATGAGAGGAATTAGCAAAAGCCAAGCGGTTGTAATTTTGATCCGTTTAAAGGACACTTTTTCTTATACAAAATGTTTCTCGGTTAAATTTTCTGAATTTTTAGTATGTTATAGATCTCGATCTCCTGGTTAAAAGTAACATGGGAACAATCTAATCCTATGACTAGTTTTTCAGATACAGGGCGTCACAGTTGAAAAGTTAATTTTTGTTCTCATATGCGAAATGGAATTACTAATTGGGGTAATAGTAGTCATTGTCAATGCGTTTTAACCTCTCCACAATAAAATTGTGAGAGGTTACTAAAATTGGTACAAAAACGAAAATTGAGATAACATCAAATCTTTACGTTTTGAGGTCCTAGGAACCCAAAAAAGTGATTTTTGAAAAATGTCCGTGTGTGTGTATGTGTGTTAGCACGATAGCGCCGAAACTACTGAACGGATTTGAATCATACTTTGCGTGTGCGTTTCTTTAGTGCCCCAGAAGATCTGAAAAGGTTTTGGTTGAGATCGGATTACGTTTAGTGCCATTTTGACGCAACAAGTTGTTTAATTTATAATTACTTTCAATTTGCAATGGAGCCATTGAAAAGCAGTTAAAATTCTGATTTCAACGATATATCACACTTCCACCCTTTCGATTTGGTTTCCGTGAAAAAAATTAAAAACAAAGCAAATATGGCATAGATCACATTTCGCATGATACTAGTAAAATTACTGAAATGCTAATGTTTTATTTAACAAAGACAGCCGCGAGCGATCGGATTGCAATGGGCAAATTTTGACGATTGTCATTGTCATCGTTTGTCATCCGATAACGTTGGTGTCATGTCATGTTAATAAAACTGCGGCATATTTGTAACTTTTAGTGGATTGTCACAAACTTTAAAGGTAGATATAACAATATCATATGCTTTCTGTACCTTCGTTGGTGAATTTATTATAGATTATCACTTTACCAATTTTCAAATTGTTGCTTTACAAATCTGTAGTATTTAGGATAACTAGACTTTCTTAGTCGTTCAAGTGATGTTAAAGTTGTTAATATCCTAATAGTATATTATTCAACGAGCGTTAATATAGGTAATAACTCGCATAGATGATTGTAAATTCATTAAGTTGAGGGTTTTTTTAGTGCCCCAGAAGATCTGAAAAGGTTTTGGATGAGTTCGGATTACGTTTAGTGCCATTTTGTCACACAATTTAATGCTCTTTTCGGCTTCAAAGATCCACCGAGTGGGGAGGTTCCAGTCGCTTCCAGTAGCTGCCGATTTTTTATTCTACAAATATATGCTTTGAGAATATTAGCTAAGCTGTCAAGGAGAGAACTAAACTTTCAACAAAATTAAAATTCTTAACATTACATGACACTTATTTTTATAAACTTAGTTGGTTTGCTTATAAGAACTTGAATATGTTTTTAAAAAAATGTAGTTGATCACAGTTATGAAACAAGATTTAAACATAACTTTAATACGGACCAACATTCCACGGCGGGATATCAAAAAGGTCTTTATCTTAATGGTTACAAAATACGGAAAGTTTTTCCCTCTGATATAAGAAAATCCAAAAACATCCACATTTAAAAAACAGACTCAAGACTTTTCTTATCGATAAAATATGTTATTAAATGACTAATGACTATGACTAATTTCACTACATTTTTTTTAGCACTTTGACCCTCTTTATAATTACTTGTTTATACAAGTAAATGAGAAATAAAGTATATTATTATTATTAATGTTTTTTTTCTGTATAGTACTAAAATACATAGTTTTTCGGTGATCCCGTTATAAGCAAGACATTGCATAGCGTAAAAATGAATAGTTATTTTTTAACTTATATCAATGTTCCGTAATACGATCTAATTAACCAGGTGGTGGAGTGAATCTTTATTCTATAATTTTAAGCTATCTTTCTGTTGTGAGTGGTTCAATTTTCTAAAGATATATAACAATAAAAGACCACGTTTTTGGTCATTATTACCTGACAATTTCTAGTTTTCTGATTTTCCCCTGCTTTCCAGCCAGGAGACCTTCTGATATCAAAAATTTTAAGATTAATTTGTGAATCACTCTGTCTTTTTTTCTAAAGGTAAAAGGTGAACTGTACATATAGAACTGACATGACAATCACTTTAACATATTTTATAATCTATCTATACGAGGTCTGGCAGAAATAATGCAATCAATTCGGCACCAAAAAACGGTAAAATATACGGAAAATCAACACCAATACATAATTTTTTTAAATAAAACAAAGCCACTTACCATTGGTTCGGAACTACTGTTTACATTGTAGCAATTTTATAATCCACCAAGTGATCCATTCTTATAAACCAATGGTTAAAGGCTTCTCCGGGAGTTGTTCTTATTTCCTGAATTAAAAAAAAGATGTAAAAAGTTATAAGAAAAAAATATTCTCATGGAATAAAGCTGGAGAAAATATGTCTACCTTGTCCATGGCCAGCATTTTCTTTAAAAGGTCGATAAATTGCTTCCTCTCGATCCGAGAAAGAGCTCGACAATGACACACCCAAGGGACCACATGTCAATCAATGGCTGCGTCGGAAGGCAGCCCCAAGATGATCTCGGGCGCCCTGTAATAACGAGATTTGATATATGCGTTACGCACGGCCACGCTTTCGTGGCATACGTTACCAAAGTCAATAACTTTGACCCTGTAGGGCTGCCGCGCTGGGTCGACTAACATAATATTTTCAGGTTTGAGATCTGTGTGGATCAGTCCCAAATGCTGGAAAGAGAGAATTTATTTAATTTTCGATTTCGTTGTGTTAATCATGAGAACAATTACATGGTGTTTGAAATTATTGTATCTCAATACAATACGATAGTTCTCACTGAATTTTTAAAAAATATATTGAAATTGACCTTATAGTACAAAACACATATTTAAAATGAGATAACGCAAATGGTTAAACCCAAAATTTTGTATGATTAGATGGGAGCCGTGAGACATTAATTCCTGTAACAGAAACAGAAAATTAGTGTATTGTGCATCTAGTAGTAAAAGAAAATGACGAAAACGACGTTATATAACATCTCGATCAGCACGACTTTGCCCACCCTACTTCAGAATTTGTGCCTGAAGATCATGAGAATGAAAGCGAGTGTGCTTTGCATAATCGTAAACGACGCAAGGTTTTCGACTGGATTAGGCCTATTGGGGATATACCACATAAAAAAAAACGCACCAATCAACTATACCCCAAGGATGGTGTGGAGACGAGTTGAAAGGAATATATGTCATATCATGCATGCAAGAATGTAATATATTCGTCGGTTATACAAAAATGTATAAACATATATCAACCTCAGATATGGATAATTAAAAAATTCACATATTTGAGTAGGTCGCGGCGCGCTTAAAAACATCATATCTTTCGTTGTATATAAGCAAACCGTACAAATTAGGCATCATTAGACTCACTAGATATTGCTCTTTCATAAAAAAATATTAGGACATTGTTTGCAGTCGATCTTCGTACTAATTCGAGAGGAAAATGTGATTTTGTTGAAATTTTCAAATCAACCCCCAACTTTGGCGCGCTGTATCTCGAAACTATTGGTCGCAGATAAGAAATAAATAAATCAAAAAGATGCAGAATTTTATAATCTACATTTTTTATTTGAACATTTTTCCGGTGTCGCTCCAGATAACGGCGTTATACCTCAAAAAGTGCAGAGATGCATAGGTTTCCACCCCCCACCTCTCGAGCGACACCACCCTCGAGGTAGCAAACTTAGGTGTACCATTAGGAGACCTATGTCCACCATTCTACCAAATTTCATTTCTGTCTGACTTTTTTTTTATTACAAAGAATAAAAGAAAATCTGATAGTTTCGTTTATCTGGTAGTGACTTTTTCATAAATCGAAAAACTTTTTTATTTTAAAGAATTCGTATACATCTGCGAATAAAATGAAGTAAGAAGTATGAAAAAGTTTTTTAAAAAACCGCGACATATATTGTCGCGGTCATAGCACTCTAATCCTTGTGCTAAAAAACACCTCGTTTGCTGTTACAGTTTCTGTCAGAACAAAGAATTTTCATAATTTTTCATAATACATCAGGAACACAGGAACAGGATCTTGGGTAGTCGTAATTATAAAGTCGTATGATTATAAAGAACTAAACCATATTATCAGTAGCAGCGTAACAAGTGCGATAGAAATTATCGCTAATTTTTGGAAAATCTGCTTGAATGCCTTTTTAGTTTAAAATGCATAAGCGCAAATTTGTCAAAAATTACCGATATATTTTTATTGCGTGAGTTGTATTTTGTTAGAGAATTTCATGAATCCAATTTTAAAGCTAGCTAAGAAATAAAAATGAATATTTTTATACATTTTTGCAAATAAAAATGATGCTTACTTTTAAATTGCGTAAAAAATGTTAAAAAAAGGTATAAAAGGCCAGCTTTCCTAAATAAGTCATTTTTCACAATCAATAATCATGCACTTGGTGGAGTTATCCGATAATCACATTAGTGCATGATTATCACGTAATCTTGCTCTGATTGGTTTAATTCAACAATTAAAACTTGTCATTTCATTGCTGAAGTCTTTATTTTGACAGATGGACGAAAATCTCAAAGAAAGGAAATTTGAGAAAAATTACGAAATTAAATAGAGAGCCTAATAACTTGCTGGTTTGAATAGTAATTAACTTCTTTTCTCACTCCAGACGAATTGCAAATTAAACACATTCTTCGTATATCAAAAACAGTGTCACTATCTCTTGTTTTAGAACAAGAAGGAACATTTTCATTTATATTGTTACTCATCTGACAAGCAGAGGACATATTTTGTCCACTAGTATATGATTTCCTACAAGTAACGTGATAGTTCACTTTAAAAGAACCGTTTAAAATAAATAACTTATTCCCTAAAATATATTCGCCAAAATTGTCCCACCTCTTTTCTGCAGCACTAGCAATCATTTCCAGTCCTTTTTTGTAGATTTTTTGTCATTACCATTCAATAACTGACCGCATAATAAACACTCCACTTAATATTTTATTTTCTGTAGCTCGAAATGCTAGGTGTGCTTCACCTCGCTACCGGACAAGCATATCGTGCGCGCGAATGTTAATAATTTTAAATGACGATAAGTACAAAACTATTTGCCACAGAAGGTTGATTTATGTTTTAAAAACTTTTCCAATATTTTTTCTTTAATTCATATGAGGTACCATGACAAAATTCCTTTGAATAAAAAAATTTTTCAATTCATGAAACAGTCATTACCAGGTAAACGAGACTATCAGATTGTCTTTTATTTTTTTCTACTATAAAAAAAGTTTCTATATGATTTTTACGCTGTCATCTGCGCTTATGTGTTTGCTTTAAAACTAAAAAAAGTTCATTAAAATATGTCATATGGTTTCGAAGATATGGCGAAGTGAGTAATAAAAAGTATTAGTAGTAATTTTCACAAATTTTATACATTTCTTGATTTAAAAAAAATCGGTACCGTTAAAAAAAGTCTTATATGGGCTTCTCGGATGTCCAGTGACCTATCTAATGATCATCTGGTTATACCTCAAAAAAAAATTTTTCAAGTAGGAAGCATTTTTTTCTTGACGTTTTACTGCGCTAAAATAATACGTGTGGATTAATTTATGGTGATACATAATCATAAGGAAAATGTCAAAGGAAAAATGAGGAAAAAATGGTATTGACGAGAGGGAAGAGTAATAAACACCTTCAATGGCCAATATCTCGAAATCCTATCGTTGAATTTTTTTTGTCCATGGAGACTTTTGAACAGCACGGTAAGAACTAGGTCCAGGTCCCTGGAGTGAAAGCCAAAATACGCCTAAAAGGTGCGGCGTCCTTTATTTTCGAGCCATTAGACAAATCAAATGTTATTTATAAATCATACAGAATAATCAGTATAAAGAGATCGAGAGGAAAACTCACCTTCAGTTTTAGCAATGCAGTTAAGACTTGTTGTAATATTGTCCTTATATACTTTAGAGGCAGAGGTCTAAATTCGTTTTGTTTAAGAAAATCGTACAGGCTCAGCCCAAGCATTTCAAACACGAGACGCGTGTGGTTCTTGTGTTGGAAATGTTCGTACATCCTGACAAAATTAAATTCGTCGACATTTTCCCGGCTAAGTCTGGAAAGGACGCCTATTTCCAATTTGCCCTGTAAACAAACAAAAAAGAAAGAATGAAAACGACCAACAATTTAGACAAATATAAAACGATCATAGGATAAAACCACATAGCATAAGATGTGAAAATGAAAGATCACACCCAAATTGAAATTATCATTTATAATATTAGAGTATTATTCCCTTATTAGTCCATGGAAAACTTTTTAAAACCCCAAAAGTTCGGTGAGAAGAATGAAACATGGGTCGCTGAATACGATGGTGATATTTTCAAGGTTCTCACCCCTCAGGAACTACCCGTAAACTCGAAAAACCACACCTACTTCGCGTTATTTTCCATCGTAAACATGCGGATCGGTTTTTTGGGCAGGATTCGAATGGACCCTACGAAATTTAACCATATAACATCTTATCCACCCGCGGGGTTGAAACTACCCCCTCCCCTAATATTAAAATAAATATCCCCAAAAAATCAAAATGCATGAAAATTTTTCTATCCCCATTATTGAAAGGGCTCAACACGATGGTAATATTCATTTCTCCCCCTCCCTCTACCAAATGCTAGGGGTGGTGGTAGTTTCAACCCCGGGATTGATGGCATGTCTCGTCACTCTCAACTCCCTTTACAATGTCGAAATCACCTTAAAAACTCCGATTCAACGAGTCCCCACATGCCCAATATCAGCAAATATGAGAAGGGGCTGATTTTAGGGGTGGTAGGTGTAGGGTGGGGGAGAAATTAATATTACCATCGTGTTGAGCACCCTCGAAAATGAGGGTACCCGTGTTTCATCCATCTTACAGAACTTTTATGTTTTAATCCTTTTTTACGACTTTTTTATGGAGTATATGATGAACCTGTTTACTGTTGAAGTCAAAGCTAGTTAATAGCACCCGAATGTATGCAATTACACACTACAGCGAGTCGTGAAAGTATGCTGCCGTGGAAAGTATAAACAAACTTAACCTTATGACATGTGTAGTTTAGGTCGACTTTAAGAATATAAAATTATAGCTCTACATTTTATTAAAATGCGAACTTACATAAAATATATAAATATTTCTACTTACTACGTGGTGTTGTAAACAGATGTAGAATTCATCATATGTGAGTAAAAAGCTTTAAATATTCCATATAAATATGAACTTATATAAAATATGGGACGCCTGTTTATGGGATTTAATTTTGATTCTTATGTGTAACGCACATAAAGTTTACAATAAAACATGACGAATTTCCATTGAACGCGCTATGACTATGTATTATAAGATAGCCTACTTTCAGGGGCTTTAAACGCCACACTAATCCGGTCCATTAATTGATCGTTTTACAACCTATGCAGTTTTTTAAATCTCCCTATCTCTGATAACTTTGAAATCGAAATGACTCACCTGTTCGATATAGTAAGGATGATTCTTTAAAATCTTGATGGCCACCATTTCATTCGTGCCATGCTTCCAGCACTTGAAAACTTCTCCGAAGACGCCTCGGCCAAGGGATTCTAGAATCTCATACTGGTTTGTCACAGAACGCAGCACTTCATGCTTTATCAATTGGTAGTCACCATCAGCACCAGAACCCGATCCTATGGAACCGACAATGTAGTCATTAAAGTCTGCGGATATTACGGTGTCTGACCGCTGCATGTTTGGCATATAAGATATGTAGTACATTTTGAGTAAGGAGGAAAGGTCTAGTTTTAAATGTGACATATAAAGATAACGCTATACAGAGTGGAGCAATAGTGTGTCGGACCTCGATATCTCGAGTTCTACGACAGCTAGAATTTTTTTTAAAAATTGCAAGTAAACTAGATAAAAATGTCTATAACTGCCAAGAAGAAATTACGGGAAAAAGTGATGCTATGTATATCACTACAATTTTTGAAGCCTCTTTCTAGACTCTATTTATTCCTATATTAGCATTGAATATCTCCCAACCACTTGGATGTAATGAATTTTTGGTTGAACTAATGCAATCTGCAGATGAATATTAAAAAATCACAATTATGGGTTTTAAGAAAAACTTATGTACATACCAGTTACGATCTAATGTTTCTGAATTATTTTCATTTCCTAAAAATGTACAGGGTGGCCAAAAATTATTTTTCAATTAAGAACATTTTAAATTGAATTTTCTCAATTTTTTGGAATGGAACACCCTGTACATTTTTCGACGATGTGATGTAGAAACTAAAAAAGAACATTTTTTGTAAGTACTTAGCTAGGGCTAATTGCAACCAATTCCGTTTTATTCATCAATAATTACAACATTCAAAAATAAACTTTAAAAAAAAGGTTTCTTCAAATACCTCAGTAGAAAAAATTATAATAAATGTTCCACATGTAGCCCAATCTGATTTACACACATCTCTATGCGCTTTTGAAATGAGGTTTGCACTGTTCATGTAAAGGCAAATATTATTCTTTCCTTCATATTTTGTACTGTTGTTGGTGTGTCTCTGTAAACAATTTGCTTCACACATCCTCACAAAAAGAAATCCATTTTTGTAAGATTTGGGGACCTAGCAGGCCATTTAGTAGGTCCATTTCTTCCAATCCATTGATTAGGGTAGGTATTATTTAAGTGATCTCTAACTGCATTTAAATAACGTGATGGAGCACCATCTTGCTGAAACCACATCCTATTTAGATTTACCAATAATTGTATCAGATAGTTTTCCGAAAAATGAAGATAAATAGCTTCAGTCAATGTACCATCAAAGAAATGTGGCCCTATTAGGTACATGTTCTCCAATAATTTCTCCTCGAACGTTTTTAAACCATCTGTGTTGGTTATCAACTTGCACAAAAAAGTGAGGATTTTCCGCCGATTAACAAATCCATGTTTATGAAAAGTTGCCTCATCACTGAATAAAACAGTATTGAACAAGTTAACATCATGTTGCATTTCACCTCTGGCCCAATTACAAAATTGTAGGCGCTTTTAAAAATCGTCATCAGATAATTCCTGGTGCATTTGAATATGATATGCATACAACTTATTTGTTTTTAAGATTCAACCCACAGACCGTCTACCTATTCTTACTAATGAGCTCACTTCCCTTTGACTAACATGGGGACTCTCAACCATTGCCAGCATTTTCTTCGTTCACAACACGTTTTATTCTTTCACTTTTTTTAAATTCGATATTTCCAGTTTCCAGAAATCTATTGAGAAGGTTTTGGAAGCTGTTAACATCAGGAATCCTTCTTTCAGGATAACATTGGTGATAAATTCTATTGGGTCAGTAAATAATTTCTATCTGACTCGCCCAAAACAAAAATCATGTCTACAAGTTCCGCTTTATTAAAATTCATATTATAAAATTACAAATATTTTAAATTCAATACAAATTGTAACGACCGATAAGTGTGATAAATGCTCCTTTGTACACGACATTTATACCAAACAGGTTTTATTGCTTGTCGAATAACGAAAACAGCAAAAAAATGTACAAAAAAACATTACAGTAAAGGACCGGTTACATACTCATTTCAAGGGATTGGAAGAAATGATCCCACTAAATGGCCTCATTTCAAAATTGCATAAAAACGTGTGCCAATCAAAATGGGCAACACATCGAATACCTATTATAAATTTTTTTAATGAATTATTTGTGGGAACCTCTTTTTTAAAGTTTATTCTTGAATTTGACACTTATTTAATTTATAAAAAGAAAATGGTTGCAATCAGCCATTGGGAAGTACTTACAAAAAAATTTTCATTTTTCATTTTACATCACATCGTCGAAAAATATACAGGGCGTTCCATTTGAAAAAGTTGAGAAAGTTCCATTTAAAATGTTCTTAATTGAAAAATAATTTTTGATCACCCTGTACATTTTTAGGAAATGAAAATGATTAAAAAATATTAATTGTATGTCTCGTAACTGGCATTCACATAAGTATTTCTTAAAACCCATATTTGTGATATGTGGTGATTTTTTTAATGTCCATCTGCAGTTTGCATATTATTTCAACAAAAAAATTCATTACATCCGAGTGGGTGGGAGATATTCAATGCTAATATAGGAATGAATAGAGCCTAGAAAGAGGCTTAAAAAATGTACTGATATACATAGCATTCCATTTAAAAAAAGGTACTTTCTCCTGTAATTTCGTCTTGGCTCGCCTTGTATGTTCGAAAAAAATTTCCAGATATAGACTTTTTTATCTGGTTTACTTGCAATTTTTTTAAAAAAATCTAAGTTATCGTAGAACTCGAGATATCGAGGTCCGACGCAGTATTGCCCCACCCTGTATAATTTCTTTTTTCAAATTACGTATCAATTTTTTCTAAACGAAAGATATTTAAATATATTACAAGATTTAGATAATGAATATTTAACAATTTACCATTAGCTGAACATAGGCAAATATTTTACCAATATGATGGCGCCCCACCACACAACAGCATCCTAGTTAACAACTTCTTGCAAGATACTTTTTACGATAAGTGGATTGCTAACAATGGACTTTTTCTGTGGCTTCCTCGTTCTCCTTGTCTGTCTGTCCTAGACTACTTTATATGGGAACAATAAAAGGTATCGTTTATTTTGGTCATAATAATGGAAGACTGTTGAGCAAGTGTAAGAAATGCTTTAGAAACACAAACATACCCTTATTTTTAATGGTAAATAAGATACGATTATGAAAATTAGGTGTTTCCATTTGAAAAAATTGATTTTTGACAGTTTTCTCAATTTCATTTTTATTCTTATTTTTTGAAAACTGTGTTAATACTCATCAAAATATTATAAAAACTCTATTAAAGCAGTTTTTTTTTCAACAAGGAATCCAACGCAAATTATAAAGGCTATAAGAAGAATTGATAATTCTTCTAGGGCCTGTAAACGTCATTTCTGATATTAAAATTGAAATATGTCAAAAACGAAGAGACTTAGGTATAAGACATGAAACACAAAATCGGCCTAGAATATCACGTACAATCCAAAAATGCAATAATATACAGGATATCCTATTTAAAATAAGCAACTTGAGGTCTACTTCCGATGCCACCATCTTGAAAACGCGAAGTTGCCCCCATCGACATTAGTTTACTATCAAAGTTTCCAGTCTACCGAACTTTCTTGGCTATTCTTGCTATCTTAAATATTTAAATTGCTATTTATACTATGTATGGGTTTTAACCGATTTTCGATTATAAATATTCCAAATGATATGAACAATAAAATAAATAATGACTGCATTCATGCGAGTGGCATGAAACTCACCTCTGGCGTTGGGTGCTGTCGGTTCTGCCGGCCGGCTCATCCTTAAGACACTAATTCTTCACAAAAATAGATTTTTAAACAAAATATAATTAGAAAGTTATAACGAGAATAATAGGAATTTGCGCTGCACGTCAATTTCTTAAATGTACTATTCGATTTTTTTTTAAGTCAATTCAAAAAACGTGAAATATAAAAACCATGAAAAAACTTTAATCAATAAGAAGTAAATATATAGTCCAGTCATTGAAGCTTTATACCTCAAAAATATTTTACTACGAACCGATTTACATGAAATTTTGGAATTAGGCTTATCTTACCCTTAACTTCAAAAGTGATATTGACTCGACCTCCGTTCTTACCCTGGGGGTGGTTGCCACCCCTTCTCGTTAGTGGAAATTTTTTTGGTCAAAATAACCTCGGGGATCGATAGAAGACCCAAGTAAAGTTCTAAGTAAAAAGTGTTCTATAAAGTTTTTTCAAAAACTCAATACTTTTCAAATTATTGGCGATTGAAAACTCAGAATTTTACCACGTTTTTCAACGGTTTTTTGCAAATATCTCAAAAAATATGCGTTTTAACTATAATTTTATAATAAACAAAATTGTAGAAGGCAAGAAAATGAACAAATTGTTTTTTTAAAGAGTGTTCTAAGTGCAATATTAAGCGAAATATTGAAGATAAAAGCCGTTTTTTTTGCCTGAACTTTAATCGATGTATTCAATGCCATCTAGCGGACAACGGATACATTTTATCCATATGACAATGACAAACTTTTTTATAGTGCTTAAAATAATCTTTAAAATGAGCAGTGTTAAAAGTCTTTTGCATGTAAAGTGAGTGAGTTGTAATGAAAAAAAGAAGAACATCTAATTTTTTTCTTTAAATCGATGTGTTTCATAAGTGCCATTTCCACCAAAATTAAAATTAGTCGTATTCCGTCTAGATTTAACTTTAACATGAAGAGTTTATTGGATTCCAGCCCTTTGGCTGCTTTGGAATGCATACTTTTCAAAAAAATCACGATTTTAAGAAGAAAAATTTTTTTTTATTTAAAAAAAAAACACCTTTTTTTCATAATATTTCAAAAATAATGAAAGATACGTAAAAAACTGTAATGGTAAAAAATGTAGGTCTTTCTTTGACAAAAATTTTGTTTTTTTTTCTGTCAGACCAAAATTGACGGAGATACTGTTTAAAGATCGCGCGGTAGCGCAATCACAGTCTCTCTCGAGCCCTTTGACCCTTCACCGTTTCAAAATGAAGAGTTTTACACTACATGTCATAATGAAAAAAGTTGTAGCTTTTTCAATTAACTTTAAAATGTTTTTTTTTAAAGTTGTGATAGCTTTAAAATTGAAGGAGTTATGGTACAAAAACTAAACGTTTTTTTTTCTATTTAGTAAAATGAAAATTTCGGAGCACAAAAATTTGGAGCAGAGTGAAAGTAAAGAATAATATGTACCCAAAACTATTGTCTTATATATATATCCATATATGGTATATATATATCGGAAACATATGCACGAATACATACAAACGTTCATATATATATATATCCAATAAAATCCAATCCAATAAAAACTGCAGATCCACCTGCACCGCAAGATTTACTTAAAATGATTTTTTGCAACTGCAAAAAAGGTTGCGGAGCCACTTGCGGATGCCGAAGAGTCGGGCTGTTTTGCAATGTAACTTGTGGAACATGCAGTGGAGATAACTGCCAGAATAGCGCTCCAATTGACCCAGAAGAAGATCTTGTTTACGGCAGTAACTCCGATATTGAGTCATGAACGATTAGTATAATAGTTTTTTTATGCATTGTAATGCTCTTGTTGTAGAATTTTTTATAATTAGTTACTAATTTAATCCAGTACATTTCCAGATAACTTGTAAGTTTATATTTTATTCAATAAAAAGTGTCTGATCACTTACTCTATAATTAAATTATTTTTTTATTGTATAAACATATATTTTCAATGTTTTAATTTAGGGGTAGTTTTAAGGGTTGAAAAGCTAAACATATGATAGTCAATTTCGAGAACGTGGAACATTTAAATCATTTTGAGTTCATCAAAAGAAATTTTTTTATACAATTTTTAATTGAAGGGTTGTTTTTAAGGGTTGAAAAGGGGTTAAAAATATGATAATTAAGGTAGAGAACGTAAAACAATATTTACTCTATATTTAAATCTCTTTAAGTTATACAAAAGTATTTTTTGTAATTTTCTTCAATTTAGGGGTCGTTTGCAGGGGTTGTAAAGTTTTTTAGGGGTTGAAAATGGGTTAAACATGAGATAATTGTGTTAGAGAACACTTTACGATTTCCCTCCTCATTATTAAATACGTTTTCTAGCGATAAAATGGCTCAATGTCAATTTTTTCATTAAGGGGTCGTTTTCACCCCTTAAAAATAAAAAACGGAGGTCGGGTCAATATCCCTTTTGAAGTTAAGGGTAAGATAAGTCTAATTCAAAAATTTCATGTAAATCGGTTCGTAGTAAAATATTTCGGAGGTAAGTCCCTATTTTTCGCTTCAATGACTGCACTAATATGTTTTAGAGTGAATTTGATAGGCAACCAGTGCAACCACTATTACTAAGTTAATACAGGGTGTGCAAATATTACAGCGTAAGCGGCACATTGAATGGTCTAACGTAAAAGGTAAATAATAATGAGTTAACACCAGGACTGGATTAAACTTATTCGTTAATCAGGCCCTGATGGGCCGCCAGATTACCGTAAAAATATTTCCATACTATGTATCACTTTCTAAGACGATATTGTACCTATTAATTTCATTTTATCTAGACAAAATTATTTATCGTTTCAAAAACTTACCTGACCGCATCAGCTATGTTTTCAAAAGTTCAAGTGCTTTGGATGTCATCCTTATGGGCCCGACATTTAAAAAATATTTCAACTGCTTGTTTTATAGCTTGTTAAACCCAACATCAGAGGTTGGAACTTAATTAATAGTCTTATATTTATTGTCAGTATTTACGGAATCATTTGGTTCATAGTCTGTGAATATTTGCAGGGTGCGATATAATGCCATAAGCTTCACAATCGTGCCTGATACATACAAGAAATCCCAGATGTAGGACACCGAACCTTTCGGTAAACATGTGCTTAAAAAATTATCATTTTTTATGACTTCTCCATTTCGTCCCAAGGAACCTTCATATACATTAACCTTTATAATCTAATTTTGTGGAGGTACTAGCCATAATAAATAAATAATATGTGGCGTTTGTATTAAGTTATGCTAGGATGGACAGGAGTGTAGTGTAATTGTCAATCAGATATTTTTTTGTTTCTATTCGAAACCGTTTTTTCCTCATTCTTTTAATACGTGATGGAAGCTTATTAAGAAGTTTGGTTCCATTGTATTTAATGCATTTTTGGGTGACAGTTTTGGTAGATTAGATTAGATTAGCAAAGGAGCTGGTTGTTTAGCCTTTACCACCGCGACCTTTTCAGGTCTATTGTGATGCTCCTAGGATATCTTTCTTATCGTACCTCATCCAGCTTTGTCCTTTGTACTAGACTCCATAACTTTGATAAAGGCCCTTTTATATAGCTGTCCGCCCTTGGTTTTTCTTCTCAGAGTACTTGAAATCTCAGCCTCGCCAGGCCTTCACAGTGGCACAATACGTGAACTGAGGTTTCCTCTTCCTCTTGGCAGAATCTGCATGTTGCGTCCTCCGCCAGGCCAATTAGACTCATGTGTCTATTGAGCCGGCAGTGGCCAGTTAGAAGGCCTACTATTACTCTGATGGCCTTCCTATTCTGGCTTAGTAGGTCTTCCGTAAATTTGGCCGAACGTTCTTTAATGAACTCCTTGGCCTGTCACTGTCTTGGGAGACTCCTCCACCATTCCAGAGATTTATTTTGCATCCATTCCTTAATGGCTGCTCGTATGCATGGCTTTGCCACGCCACAAAAGGGCTCGGGTCCTATTGGGGCTTCAAGTGCGCCTTCCTTGGCCAGTTGGTCAGCCTTTTCGTTTCCTCTGTGTTCCGCGTGTCCTGGTACCCATGCTAGGGTCTGACTTCCCAGCTCTGTAAGGGCCGCCAAGCAGTCCCACACCAATCTTGAGTTGATTTGCATGGAACTGATTGCTTTTATTGCCGCTTGGCTATCCGAGAAAATGGCAATCGACTGGTTAACAGTACCTTGTCCTATTATCTCCCTTGCGCAACAGTGTATGGCGATCACTTCAGCCTGAAACACCGTTGCGTATTTCCCTAGACTTATCGGGATATTGGCTTTTGGCCTTGTCCCGTAAATCCCGGCTCCGACTTCTTGTTCTGTCTTGGAGTCGTCAGTGTACCAGACTGTTTGTGCTGTTATGGGAGGACCGTTTTTCCAATCCTCCCTGTCTGGTATAACAGTCTGAAAGTTCTTATTGAAGTTATACCTGGGGACCATTACATCAGTGGGCATGCCTAGAATGGGATCTGCCCTGATCTCCGAGTATAACTTCTGGTACTCCGTCCCGTGTTGCTGGCTAATTGGCGTTTGGCCTTGCATTAACCTGTGCACCACTGACCGAGCTTCACCTTGTATAAATACATGTAAGGGTGGCAGGTCCAAGAGGACCTCAAGTGCAGCCGTGGGAGCAGTTTTTATAGCCCCCGTGACAGTTTTGGTATGTAACGGTAGTGTATATGTGTTGTTTGTCCTAACCCTTGTTTCATATTGGTGTTCAATAACAGATCCAATGGTATCCTTCTTGTTATGTGCGTAGGATATGGCAGCATGCATGTATATACCCTTCACATCAAGCAATTGTTTTTCGATAAAGATGTCTCTGCAGCTATCTCTGCTTTTTTATTAAAAATTATTCTTAAAATATAGTTTTGTTTGCAGAGGTTGTAAAGTTGCTTTATAAGCTGAACCCCATACTGTGACACCATACCTAATTATAGATTCAACTAAACTGTTGTACATGACTAGGAGGGTTTCATTGTTTACTATGCTCTTTAGGCTATAAAATTTATAGATTAGTTTCCGTATTCTTCCATTTAGGTAAGCGACATGACTTACCCATTTCATGTGCGGGTCTAGGAACAACCCTAAGTATTTTATGGTGTCGGCACTGTGTACACAATTGTTAACCGATTTATTAACGAGTATAGGTTCTTGCCCTTGGGGCATTCCAACTTTTGTTGGGGAAAATGACATATATTTAGTTTTCGTAATATTTAGTTTAAGGCGTTAAGGCGATTGTTATCTAACCAAGTTCTTACTTTGCTGATTGCATCGGTAGCTTTTTGTTTTGTGGATTCCCATGTCTCCTCTGCACAAATTAGCACTATGTCGTCTGCATATGATATAATATTGCATCCGTAGTTTTTTTGTAAGAGATCGTTTATATATATATATATATATAAGGAATAAGCTAGGACCTAGGATAGTTCCTTGTGGAACGCCAGTTCTTATTTTTTTTGCTTGGCTGTACGAATCACCTATTTTAAGTTATTAATAATTAATTGTTTTTGTAATTTATAACTTTTGTTTATAAAAGGCCTCTATTATTATTATTACTACCTAATGGCTTGAGAGCATCAACGGTGTTTTGTAACTTCACTAGATCTAATACTTTTTTCCAGCCTATCTTGTTCGTACTATCACAGCCAGTCAAGGCATGCAATCCTGGTAAAATATCAAATATTACATACAGAGTACGTTAAAGTATCAGCTGCTAGTGACAAGCTACGTTGACTGACGCGCGATTGCAAGAATTTTTTTCTCGAAATTTATCAACTTTAAAGAAAAATGTCTTTTGTTTGTTTTGGTATGAAAAATATGAAAGTATTTTTTCGAAACGAAAAAAATCAATTTTTCTAATTTGTTTAAACAATTCCTGACCACATTTTTATCTGGCAAATTGTACTTTCTTATAAAGGAGTACATATTGAACAAGATGGCAGAAAAATATTATATCCGAATAAATTTTCCCGGTCGATGATTGATTTCGCCCGAACTACTATATATTGCCGACAAGCACAAATTTAAAGGGAGAGGGTGCAATGAATTCTACATACTTTACTACTTTACTACAACCTTTACTCTTTAAAATTCTGATCTTATAATACTACTAAATACGATAAGACATTCTATATCATAGTCATTATTATTATTTATTTGATATTTTGAAATTCAACGAGCTCTATTTATTGCTTCTTTATTAGATAGACCGAGTTGATTTGCAGCCTTGTAGCTTGATACAACTCTTTCTGGGAGTACTTTGAGCACAGCCCGTAATGACGATGAAGTCTGGGCTTTACCCAGGAAGTAAGAAGGATTTCCTTTCTGATTTTACCCCTCTTCATTATTGGAATCGTTCGGGTGGGCAATAATAACCTTGGATGGGCACCTCTCTTCATCTTTGCTGGCCCGTAAACTAACACAGCTGATATGTTTTTCTTCGGTTGGCGGTGGGTCGTGAGGGTGCATCGTTTGTGTGTGGTGATCCTGCAAAGTTACCTGAAAACAAACGTCGATAAGTACGATTCTTATAGAGGAAAATGTGTATGTGTAAGAGGAATAAGCAAAAGCCAAACGGTTGTAATTTTGATTCGTTTAAAGGACCCCGCACTATTTCTTATATAAAATGATTCTCGGTTAAATTTTCTGAATTTTTAGTATGTTATAGATCTCGATCTTCTGATTAAAAGTAACATGGGCCCAATCTAATCCTATGACTAGTTTTTCAGATACAGGGCGTTACAGTTGAAAGGTTAATTTTTGTTCTCATATGCGAAATGGAATTACTAACTGGGGTAATGTAGTCATTGTCAACGCGTTTTTATTCTACAAATGTATGTTTTGAGAATATTAGCTAAGCTGTCAAGGAGAGAATCTTGTAAACTTTCAAAAAGTTAAAAATTTTAACATTACATGACTCTTATATTTATAAACTTAGTTGGTTTGTTTATAAGAACTTGAATATGTTTTAAAAAAATATAGTTGATCACAGTTATGAAGTAATGACTTTTATATTTTCTTATGTTTTATATATTTATGCGGATTTTTAATTGCTAGTTTTTAGTACTTTGACGCTCTCAACTTATATCAATGTTCCATAATACGATCTAATGACCAGGTGGTCGAGTGAATCCTTATTCTATAATTTTAAGCTATCTTCCTGTTGTGAGTGGTGCAATTTTTTAAAGATATATAAAAATAAAAGACAACTTTTTTGTTATTATTTGCTGACAATTTCTAGTTTTCAGATTTTCCCCTGCTTTCCAGCCAGGAGACCTTCTGATATCAAAAATTTTAAGAATAATTTGCGAACCACTCTGTCTGTTTTTCTAAAGGTAAAAGGTGAACTGTACATATAGAACTGACATGACAATCACTTTAACATATTTTATAATCTATCTATACGAGGTCTGGCAGAAATAATGCAATCATTTTCGTTCCACGCATTTGTCATTGGTGCGTTAACTGACATACTGTTTGCTGACCATCCTACCATTATGTATTTGGCACTAACAGAAAGGAACTAAACAAATAATTTGCAACAAAATATGATAACATGATTGGTCGAATGACCTCGATCTTAATAAAAGTTATTATTATTATCGATTTAAGGGACTACTTTATTATTCTTACCATTATTAACATGTCAAGTTGTGGCAGCCGGATCCACCTCTACTTGGAAGGAGATGTGATGTTGGCCGAGAAAACCGACAGGAAACAATTTATCGACCTTTTAAAGAAAATGCTGGCCATGAACAAGGTAGACATATTTTTTCCAGCTTTATTCCATGAGCATATTTTTTTCTTATAACTTTTTACATCTTTTTTTTTTAATTAAGGAAATAAGAACAACTCCCGTAGAAACCCTTAATCGTTTTTTTATAAGAATGAACCTTTGGTGGATTATGCCAATTGCTCCAATGTAAAAAGTAGTTCCGAACCAATGGTAAGTGGCTTTGTTTTATTTTAAAAAATTATATATTGGTGTTGATTATACACATGCACCTTTCTTCATCTTTGCTGGCCCGTAAACTAACACAGCTGATATGTTTTTCTTCGGTTGGCGGTGGGTCGTGAGGGTGCTACATTTGTGTGTGGTGATCCCGCAAAGTTACCTGAAAACAAACGTCGATAAGTACGATTCTAATAGAGGAAAATGTGTATGTGTAAGAGGAATAAGCAGAAGCCAAGCGGTTGTAATTTTGATTCGTTTAAAGGAACCCGCACTTTTTCTTATATAAAGTGATTCTCGGTTAAATTATTTGAATTTTTAGTATGTTATAGATCTCGATCTCCTGATTAAAAGTAATATGGGCCCAATCTAATCCTATCACAAATTTTTCAGATACAGGGCGTTACAGATGAAAAGTTAATTTTTATTCTCATATGCGATATGGAATTACTAACTGGGGTAATAATAGTCATTGTTAACGCGTTTTTATTCTACAATTGTATGCTTTGAGAATATTAGCTAAGCTGTCAAGGAGAGAATCTTGTAAACTTTAAAAAAATTAAAAATCTTAACATTACATGACACATATTTATAAATTTAGTTGGTTTGTTTATAAGAACTTGAATATGTTTTAAAAAAATATAGTTGATCACAGTTATGAAAAAAGATTTAAACATAACTTTAATCGGGACCAACATTCCACGGCGGGATATCAAAAAGGTCTTTATCTTAATGGTTACAAAATACGGAAAGTTCTTCCCTCTGATATAAGTAAATCCAAAAACATCCACATTTAAAAAACAAACTCAAGACCTTTCTTATCGATAAGACATGTTATTAAATCGCTGATTTTTTTTTATGACTAATTTCACTAGAATATGTAATGACTTTTATATTTTCTTATGTTTTATATATTTATGCGGATTTTTAATTGTTAGTTTTTAGTACTTTGACGCTCTCAACTTATATCAATGTTCCGTAATACGATCTAATTAACCAGATGGTCGAGTGAATCCTTATTCTATAATTTTAAGCTATCTTTCTCTTGTGAGTGGTTCAATTTTTTAAAGATATATAAAAATAAAAGACCACTTTTTTGTCATTATTTGCTGACAATTTCTAGTTTCCAGATTTTCCCCTGCTTTCCAGCCAGGAGACCTTCTGATATCAAAAATTTTAAGATTAATTTGTGAATCACTCTTGTCTTTTTTTCTAAAGGTAAAACGTGAACTGTACATATAGAACTGACATGACAATCACTTTAACATATTTTATAATCTATCTATACGAGGTCTGGCAGAAATAATGCAATCATTTTCGTTCCATGCATTTGTAATTGGTACGTTAACTGGCATACTGTCTGCTGATCATCCTACCATTATGTATTTGGTACTAACAGAAAGGAACTAAAGAAATAATTTGCAATAAAATATGATAATATGATTGGTTGAATGACCTGAAGTTATTATTATTATTATCGATTTAAGGGACTACTTTATTATTCTTACCATTATTAACATGTCAAGTTGTGGCAGCCGGATCCACCTCTACTTGGAAGAAGATGTGATGTTGGCCGAGAAAACCGACAGGAAACAATTTATCGACCTTTTAAAGAAAATGCTGGCCATGAACAAGGTAGACATATTTTCTCCAGCTTTATTCCATGAGCATATTCTTTTCTTATAACTTTTTACATCTTTTTTTTTTAATTAAGGAAATAAGAACAACTCCCGTAGAAACCCTTAATCGTTTTTTTATAAGAATGAACCTTTGGTGGATTATGCCAATTGCTCCAATGTAAAAAGTAGTTCCGAACCAATGGTAAGTGGCTTTGTTTTATTTTAAAAAATTATATATTTGTGTTGATTATACACATGCACCTTTCTTCATCTTTGCTGGCCCGTAAACTAACACAGCTGATATGTTTTTCTTCGGTTGGCGGTGGGTCGTGAGGGTGCATCATTTGTGTGTGGTGATCCCGCAAAGTTACCTGAAAACAAACGTCGATAAGTACGATTCTAATAGAGGAAAATGTGTATGTGTAAGAGGAATAAGCAGAAGCCAAGCGGTTGTAATTTTGATTCGTTTAAAGGAACACGCACTTTTTCTTATATAAAATGATTCTCGGTTAAATTCTCTGAATTTTTAGTATGTTATAGATCTCGATCTCCTAATTAAAAATAATATGGGCCCAATCTAATCCTATGACTAATTATTCAGATACAGGGCGTTACAGATGAAAAGTTAATTTTTATTCTCATATGCGATATGGAATTACTAACTGGGGCAATAATAGTCATTGTCAACGCGTTTTTATTCTACAAATGTATGCTTTGGGAATATTAGCTAAGCTGTCAAGGAGAGAATTTTGTAAACTTTAAAAAAATTAAAAATCTTAACATTACATGACACATATTTATAAATTTAGTTGGTTTGTTTATAAGAACTTGAATATGTTTTAAAAAAATATAGTTGATCACAGTTATGAAACAAGATTTAAACATAACTTTAATCCGGACCAACATTCCACGGCGGGATATCAAAGAGGTCTTTATGCTAATGGTTACAAAACACGGAAAGTTCTTCCCACTGATATAAGAAAATCCAAAAACATCCACATTTAAAAAACAGACTCAAGATCTTTCTTATCGATAAGATATGTTATTAAATCGCTGAATTCTTTTTATGACTAATTTCACTACAATATGTAATGACTTTTATATTTTGTTATGTTTTATATATTTATGCGGATTTTTAATTGTTAGTTTTTAGTACTTTGACGCTCTCAACTTATATCAATGTTCCGTAATACGATCTAATTAACCAGATGGTCGAGTGAATCCTTATTCTATAATTTTAAGCTATCTTTCTGTTGTGAGTGGTTCAATTTTTTAAAGATATATAAAAATAAAAGACCACTTTTTTGTCATTATTTGCTGACAATTTCTAGTTTTCAGATTTTCCCCTGCTTTCCAGCCAGGAGACCTTCTGGTATCCAAAATTTTAAGATTAATTTGTGAATCACTCTTGTCTTTTTTTCTAAAGGTAAAAGGTGAACTGTACATATAGAACTGACATGACAATCACTTTAACAAATTTTATAATCTATCTATACGAGGTCTGGCAGAAATAATGCAATCATTTTCGTTCCATGCATTTGTAATTGGTGCGTTAACTGGCATACTGTCTGCTGATCATCCTACCATTATGTATTTGGTACTAACAGAAAGGAACTAAAGAAATAATTTGCAATAAAATATGATAATATGATTGGTTGAATGACCTGAAGTTATTATTATTATTATTATCGATTTAAGGGACTACTTTATTATTCTTACCATTATTAACATGTCAAGTTGTGGCAGCCGGATCCACCTCTACTTGGAAGGAGATGTGATGTTGGCCGAGAAAACCGACAGGAAACAATTTATCGAACTTTTAAAGAAAATGCTGGGCCATGAACAAGGTAGACATATTTTCTCCAGCTTTATTCCATGAGCATATTTTTTTCTTATAACTTTTTACATCTTTTTTTTTTAATTAAGGAAATAACAACAACTCCCGTAGAAACCCTTAATCGTTTTTTTATAAGAATGAACCTTTGGTGGATTATGCCAATTGCTCCAATGTAAAAAGTAGTTCCGAACCAATGGTAAGCGGCTTTGTTTTATTTTAAAAAATTATATATTTTTGTTGATTATACACATGCACCTTTCTTCATCTTTGCTGGCCCGTAAACTAACACAGCTGATATGTTTTTCTTCGGTTGGCGGTGGGTCGTGAGGGTGCATCATTTGTGTGTGGTGATCCCGCAAAGTTACCTGAAAACAAACGTCGATAAGTACGATTCTAATAGAGGAAAATGTGTATGTGTAAGAGGAATAAGCAGAAGCCAAGCGGTTGTAATTTTGATTCGTTTAAAGGAACCCGCACTTTTTCTTATATAAAATGATTCTCGGTTAAATTATTTGAATTTTTAGTATGTTATAGATCTCGATCTCCTGACTAAAAGTAATATGGGCCCAATCTAATCCTATCACAAATTTTTCAGATACAGGGCGTTACAGATGAAAAGTTAATTTTTATTCTCATATGCGATATGGAATTACTAACTGGGGTAATAATAGTCATTGTTAACGCGTTTTTATTCTACAATTGTATGCTTTGAGAATATTAGCTAAGCTGTCAAGGAGAGAATCTTGTAAACTTTAAAAAAATTAAAAATCTTAACATTACATGACACATATTTATAAATTTAGCTGGTTTGTTTATAAGAACTTGAATATGTTTTAAAAAAATATAGTTGATCACAGTTATGAAACAAGATTTAAACATAACTTTAATCGGGACCAACATTCCACGGCGGGATATCAAAAAGGTCTTTATCTTAATGGTTACAAAATACGGAAAGTTCTTCCCTCTGATATAAGTAAATCCAAAAACATCCACATTTAAAAAACAGACTCAAGACCTTTCTTATCGATAAGACATGTTATTAAATCGCTGATTTCTTTTTATGACTAATTTCACTACAATATGTAATGACTTTTATATTTTGTTATGTTTTATATATTTATGCGGATTTTTAATTGTTAGTTTTTAGTACTTTGACGCTCTCAACTTATATCAATATTCCGTAATACGATCTAATTAACCAGATGGTCGAGTGAATCCTTATTCTATAATTTTAAGCTATCTTTCTGTTGTGAGTGGTTCAATTTTTTAAAGATATATAAAAATAAAAGACAACTTTTTTGTCATTGTTTGCTGACAATTTCTAATTTTCAGATTTTCCCCTGCTTTCCAGCCAGGAGACCTTCTGGTATCCAAAATTTTAAGATTAATTTGTGAATCACTCTTGTCTTTTTTTCTAAAAGTAAAAGGTGAACTGTACATATAGAACTGACATGACAATCACTTTAACAAATTTTATAATCTATCTATACGAGGTCTGGCAGAAATAATGCAATCGTTTTCGTTCCATGCATTTATCATTGGTGCGTTAACTGACATACTGTCTGCTGACCATCCTACCATTATGTATTTGGCACTAACAGAAAGGAACTAAACAAATAATTTGCAACAAAATATGATAATATGATTGGTCGAATGACCTCGATCTTAATAAAAGTTATTATTATTATTATTATCATCGATTTAAGGGACTACTTTATTATTCTTACCATTATTAACATGTCAACAGCCGCATCCACCTATACTTGGCAAGAGATGAGATGTTGGCCGAAAAAATCGACAATAAGCAATTTATCGACCTTTTGAAGATAATGCTGGAAATGGACAAGGCAGACATATTTTCTCCAGCTTTATTCCATGAGCATATTTTTTTTTTATAACTTTTTGCATCTTTTTTTTTAATTAAGGAAATAAGAGCAACTCCCGGAGAAGCCCTTAATCATTTTTTTATAAGAATGGACCTTTGGTGGATTATGCCAATTGCTCCAATGTAAAAAGTGGTTCCGAACTAATGGTAAGTGGCTTTGTTTTATTTAAAAAAATTATATATTGGTGTTGATTATACACATGCACCTCTCTTCATCTTTGCTGGCCCGTAAACTAACACAGCTGATATGTTTTTCTTCGGTTGGCGGTGGGTCGTGAGGGTGCATCGTTTCTGTGTGGTGATCCCGCAAAGTTACCTGAAAACAAACGTCGATAAGTACGATTCTAATAGAGGAAAATGTGTATGTGTAAGAGGAATAAGCAAAGGCCAAGCGGTTGTAATTTTGATTTGTTTAAAGGAACCCGCACTTTTTCTTATATAAAATGATTCTCGGTTAAATTATCTGATCTCGATCTCCTGATTAAAAGTAATATGGGCCCAATCTAATCCTACGACTAATTTTTCAGATACAGGGCGTTACAGATGAAAAGTTAATTTTTATTCTCATATGCGATATGGAATTACTAACTGGGGTAATAATAGTCATTGTCAACGCGTTTTTATTCTACAAATGTATGCTTTGAGAATATTAGCTAAGCTGTCAAGGAGAGAATTTTGTAAACTTTCAAAAAATTAAAAATCTTAACATTACATGACACTTATATTTATAAACTTAGTTGCTTTGTTTATAAGAACTTGAATATGTTTTAAAAAAATATAGTTGATCACAGTTATGAAACAAGATTTAAACATAACTTTAATCCGGACCAACATTCCACGGCGGGATATCAAAAAGGTCTTTATCTTAATGGTTACAAAACACGAAAAGTTCTTCCCTCTGATATAAGAAAATCCAAAAACATCCACATTTAAAAAACAGACTCAAGATCTTTCTTATCGATAAGATATGTTATTAAATCGCTGAATTCTTTTTATGACTAATTTCACTACAATATGTAATGACTTTTATATTTTGTTATGTTTTATATATTTATGCGGATTTTTAATTGTTAGTTTTTAGTACTTTGACGCTCTCAACTTATATCAATGTTCCGTAATACGATCTAATTAACCAGATGGTCGAGTGAATCCTTATTCTATAATTTTAAGCTATCTTTCTGTTGTGAGTGGTTCAATTTTTTAAAGATATATAAAAATAAAAGACAACTTTTTTGTCATTGTTTGCTGACAATTTCTAGTTTCCAGATTTTCCCCTGCTTTCCAGCCAGGAGACCTTCTGATATCAAAAATTTTAAGATTAATTTGTGAATCACTCTTGTCTTTTTTTCTAAAGGTAAAACGTGAACTGTACATATAGAACTGACATGACAATCACTTTAACATATTTTATAATCTATCTATACGAGGTCTGGCAGAAATAATGCAATCATTTTCGTTCCATGCATTTGTAATTGGTGCGTTAACTGGCATGCTGTCTGCTGATCATCCTACCATTATGTATTTGGTACTAACAGAAAGGAACTAAAGAAATAATTTGCAATAAAATATGATAATATGATTGGTTGAATGACCTGAAGTTATTATTATTATTATCGATTTAAGGGACTACTTTATTATTCTTACCATTATTAACATGTCAAGTTGTGGCAGCCGGATCCACCTCTACTTGGAAGGAGATGTGATGTTGGCCGAGAAAACCGACAGGAAACAATTTATCGACCTTTTAAAGAAAATGCTGGCCATGAACAAGGTAGACATATTTTCTCCAGCTTTATTCCATGAGCATATTTTTTTCTTATAACTTTTTACATCTTTTTTTTTAATTAAGGAAATAAGAACAACTCCCGTAGAAACCGTTAATCGTTTTTTTATAAGAATGAACCTTTGGTGGATTACGCCAATTGCTCCAATGTAAAAAGTAGTTCCGAACCAATGGTAAGTGGCTTTGTTTTATTTTAAAAAATTATATATTTGTGTTGATTATACACATGCACCTTTCTTCATCTTTGCTGGCCCGTAAACTAACACAGCTGATATGTTTTTCTTCGGTTGGCGGTGGGTCGTGAGGGTGCATCATTTGTGTGTGGTGATCCTGCAAAGTTACCTGAAAACAAACGTCGATAAGTACGATTCTAATAGAGGAAAATGTGTATGTGTAAGAGGAATAAGCAGAAGCCAAGCGGTTGTAATTTTGATTCGTTTAAAGGAACCCGCACTTTTCTTATATAAAATGATTCTCGGTTAAATTATCTGAATTTTCAGTATGTTATAGATCTCGATCTCCTGATTAAAAATAATATGGGCCCAATCTAATCCTATGACTAATTATTCAGATACAGGGCGTTACAGATGAAAAGTTAATTTTTATTCTCATACGCGATATGGAATTACTAACTGGGGCAATAATAGTCATTGTCATCGCGTTTTTGTTCTACAAATGTATACTTTGAGAATATTAGCTAAGCTGTCAAGGAGAGAATCTTGTAAACTTTCAAAAAATTAAAAATCTTAACATTACATGACACATATTTATAAATTTAGTTGGTTTGTTTATAAGAACTTGAATATGTTTTAAAAAAATATAGTTGATCACAGTTATGAAACAAGATTTAAACATAACTTTAATCCGGACCAACATTCCACGGCGGGATATCAAAAAGGTCTTTATCTTAATGGTTACAAAACACGGAAAGTTCTTCCCTCTGATATAAGAAAATCCAAAAACATCCACATTTAAAAAACAGACTCAAGCCCTTTCTTATCGATAAGATATGTTATTAAATCGCTGAATTCTTTTTATGACTAATTTCACTACAATATGTAATGACTTTTATATTTTGTTATGTTTTATATATTTATGCGGATTTTTAATTGTTAGTTTTTAGTACTTTGACGCTCTCAACTTATATCAATGTTCCGTAATACGATCTAATTAACCAGATGGTCGAGTGAATCCTTATTCTATAATTTTAAGCTATCTTTCTGTTGTGAGTGGTTCAATTTTTTAAAGATATATAAAAATAAAAGACAACTTTTTTGTCATTGTTTGCTGACAATTTCTAATTTTCAGATTTTCCCCTGCTTTCCAGCCAGGAGACCTTCTGGTATCCAAAATTTTAAGATTAATTTGTGAATCACTCTTGTCTTTTTTTCTAAAGGTAAAAGGTGAACTGTATATATAGAACTGACATGACAATCACTTTAACAAATTTTATAATCTATCTATACGAGGTCTGGCAGAAATAATGCAATCGTTTTCGTTCCATGCATTTATCATTGGTGCGTTAACTGACATACTGTCTGCTGACCATCCTACCATTATGTATTTGGCACTAACAGAAAGGAACTAAACAAATAATTTGCAACAAAATATGATAATATGATTGGTCGAATGACCTCGATCTTAATAAAAGTTATTATTATTATTATTATCATCGATTTAAGGGACTACTTTATTATCCTTACCATTATTAACATGTCAACAGCCGGATCCACCTATATGGAAAGAGATGAGATGTTGGCCGAAAAAATCGACAATAAGCAATTTATCGACCTTTTGAAGATAATGCTGGAAATGGACAAGGTAGACATATTTTCTCCAGCTTTATTCCATGAGCATATTTTTTTCTTACAACTTTTTGCATCTTTTTTTTTTTAATTAAGGAAATAAGAGCAACTCCCGGAGAAGCGCTTAATCATTTTTTTTATAAGAATGGACCTTTGGTGGATTATGCCAATTGCTCCAATGTAAAAAGTAGTTCCGAACTAATGGTAAGTGGCTTTGTTTTATTTTAAAAAAATTATATATTGGTGTTGATTATACACATGCACCTCTCTTCATCTTTGCTGGCCCGTAAACTAACACAGCTGATATGTTTTTCTTCGGTTGGCGGTGGGTCGTGAGGGTGCATCGTTTGTGTGTGGCGATCCCGCAAAGTTACCTGAAAACAAACGTCGATAAGTACGATTCTAATAGAGGAAAATGTGTATGTGTAAGAGGAATAAGCAAAAGCCAAGCGGTTGTCATTTTGATTCGTTTAAAGTACCCCGCACTTTTTCTTATATAAAATGATTCTCGGTTAAATTATCTGAATTTTTAGTATGTTATAGATCTCGATCTCCTGATTAAAAATAATATGGGCCCAATCTAATCCTATGACTAATTTTTCAGATACAGGGCGTTACAGATGAAAAGTTAATTTTTATTCTCATATGCGATATGGAATTACTAACTGGGGTAATAATAGTCATTGTCAACGCGTTTTCATTCTACAGATATATGCTTTGAGAATATTAGCTAAGCTGTCAAGGAGAGAATTTTGTAAACCTTCAAAAAGTTAAAAATCTTAACATTACATGACACTTATATTTATAAACTTAGTTGCTTTGTTTATAAGAACTTGAATATGTTTTAAAAAAATATAGTTGATCACAGTTATGAAACAAGATTTAAACATAACTTTAATCGGGACCAACATTCCACGGCGGGATATCAAAAAGGTCTTTATCTTAATGGTTACAAAATACGGAAAGTTCTTCCCTCTGATATAAGTAAATCCAAAAACATCCACATTTAAAAAACACACTCAAGACCTTTCTTATCGATAAGACATGTTATTAAATCGCTGATTTCTTTTTATGGCTGATTTCACTAGAATATGTAATGAATTTTATATTTTCTTATGTTTTATATATTTATGCGGATTTTTAATTGTTAGTTTTTAGTACTTTGACGCTCTCAATTTATATCAATGTTCCGTAATACGATCTAATTAACCAGGTGGTCGAGTGAATCCTTATTCTATAATTTTAAGCTATCTTCCTGTTGTGAGTGGTGCAATTTTTTAAAGATATATAAAAATAAAAGACAACTTTTTTGTCATTATTTGCTGACAATTTCTAGTTTTCAGATTTTCCCCTGCTTTCCAGCCAGGAGACCTTCTGATATCAAAAATTTTAAGATTAATTTGTGAATCACTCTTGTCTTTTTTTCTAAAGGTAAAACGTGAACTGTACATATAGAACTGACATGCATTCACTTTAACATATTTTATAATCTATCTATACGAGATCTGGCAGAAATAATGCAATCATTTTCGTTCAATGCATTTGTAATCGGTGCGTTAACTGACATACTGTCTGCTGATCATCCTACCATTATGTATTTGGTACTAACAGAAAGGAACTAAATAAATAATTTGCAATAAAATATGATAATATGATTGGTTGAATGACCTGAAGTTATTATTATTATTATTATTATTATCGATTTAAGGGACTACTTTATTATTCTTACCATTATTAACATGTCAAATTGTGGCAGCCGGATCCACCTCTACTTGTAAGGAGATGAGATGTTGGCCGCAAAAATTGACAGGAAGCAGTTTATCGACCTTTTGAAGAAAATGCTGGCCATGGACAAGGTAGACATATTTTCTCCAGCTTTATTCCATGAGCATATTTTTTTCTTATAACTTCTTACATCTTTTTTTTTTAATTAAGGAAATAAGAATAACTCCCGGAGAAACCCTTAACCATTGGTTTTTAAGAATGGACCATTTGGTTCATTATGCCAATTGCTCCAATGTAAAAAGCAGTTCCGAACTAATGGTAAGTAGCTTTGTTTTATTTTAAAAAATTATGTATTGGTGTTGATTTTCCGTATATTTTACCGTTTTTTCTCCTTCGTATTCGTATGTGCTCTCCCTGTCAAGGTATAGGTATTTCCAGGCATTATTTAGTTTTTGATGCGTTGGTAGTCCTGAAAGATCAATTTCAACGATGTAACTGAATTTGTATTTCTTTACGCTTCCCGTAATGCAGAGAGTTTAGGGATTTCTTACCTTGTGTCTGGGTGATATATCTAATTTGGTCATATCCCGACCAGCCGGGGTACAAGGGCCATCCGAGAAAGAGCTCGACAATGACACACCCAAGGGACCACATATCAATGGCTGCGTCGAAAGGCAGCCCCAAGATGATCTCGGGCGCCCTGTAATAACGAGAATATGCGTTACGCACGGCCACGCTTTCGTGGCATGCGTTACCAAAGTCAATAACTTTGACTCTGTAGGGTTGCCGCGCTGGGTCGACTAACATAATATTTTCAGATTTGAGGTCTGTGTGGATCAGTCCCAAATGCTGGAAAGAGACAAATTTATTTAATTTTCGATTTCGTTTTGTTAATCATGAGAACAATTACATGGTGTTTAAAATTATTGTATCTCAATACAATACGATAGTTCTCAATGAATTTTTAAAAAATATATTGAAATGGACCTGATAGTACAAAACACATATTAAAAATGAGATAACGTAAATGGTAAAACCTAAAATTTTGTGTGATTAGATGTGAGGCGTGAGACATTAATTTGAGACATTAATTCCTGTAGCAAAAACAGAAAATTTGTGTATTGTGCATCTAGCAGTAAATGGAGTACATTCCCGGACGACGATGTAAATTGTTGGCCGAGGCGTTAAGGCAGGCATCAATTCTGAAGTAGGTTCGGAAAATCTTGCTGATCGAGATGTTCTGCAGCGTTGTTTTCGTCATCCAAAACTTGGTCAGGAATATTCTCACAGGACGTCTCGTTGCAGTGCAAGCACAGTAAGCAGAATTTTAATCCTTCTTTGCGACAACCACAAGCTGCTCCACATCCTTTGTGGCATCTGCACGAAATGCTTTTAAGAAGGACCTCTGGAGCCGATTCCCTTGTGATCCGTATTGTGTCTAGTCCTATGCTTGTTCTCCGCCATCTGTGTTCTTAAGGGAGCCTTCTGCACACCCCGCCAACTCTGTACTCGACAATAAGCATGCAGTGATTATTGTTGGCAAGCGTATGATATTGGTGGAAATGATTGAATTTTTCGAGACAGCCCGCACAAAGATCTTATATCGCAGAGACTCTAAGCAATTATTTTCATTCCCTGCGCTATACTGGCTTAATAAAAAAATCCTCCAGCAGCTTACTTAAGCTGTGGCTCTTAGCTAGGGTATCGGGAAACCGGATCTTTCCCTGATTGAACAGAGCCGATGTAGTGTCGCAGCCACTGAAGGCATGCACAAACAAGATATTCTTCGCAACAGCATCGCTATATCGGAAAATCTGGGGCTAATATAACTCTTCCTCATTGTTTCCCCTAATCGGGAAACATTTGGGAGATCTCTTGCCACAGCGGTCAACAACACGAGCACATTTCGATGGCAGTCTCGACAATTGAAGAGTCCGCGTCTTCGACTGCCTGCTTAACCGTGTCGTTATGTTCTTCTAACTTTAACTTCAGCAATGCAATGAGGCGTCTTTTGTTGGGGCTGCTCGATAAAAAAATTTCTTGCTACATGGTGGGAATCATATGCTATATTGACATATTTCCACACCAGATGAATAGAATATTGATTTACATGAAGAAACTGGCACGCCTTGCGTACCCGACCAACTTTTGGACGACGAAAATGACGAAAACTACGTTACATAACATCTCGATCAGCACGACTCTGCTGACCCTACTTCAGAATTGATGCCTGAAGATCATGAGAATGAAAGCGAGTGTGGTTTGCATGATCGTAAATGACGCAAGGTGAATGAAATCTCGATTTCGACTGGATTAGGCCTATTGGGGATGTGCCACATAAAAAAAACGCATAGATCAACTATACCCCAAGAGTGGTGTGGACACGAGTTAAAAGGAATATATTTTATATCATGTATGCAAGGATGTAAAATATTTGTCGATTATACAAAAATATATAAACATATATCGACCTCAGATATGGATAATTAAAAAATTCACATATTTGAGCAGGTCACGGCGGGCTCCAAAACATCATATCTTTCGTTGTATACAACCAAACCGTACAAATCAGGTATCATCAGACTCACAAAATATTGCTTTCATAAAAAAAAAATATTGGGACATTGTTTGCAGTCGATCTTCGTACTAATTCGAGATGAAAATGTGATTTTGTTGAAAATTTCAAATCAACCCCCAACTTTGGCGCGCTGTATCTCGAAACTATTGGTCGCAGATAAGAAATACATAAATCAAAAAGATGCAGAATTTTATAATCTACATTTTTTGTTTGAAAATTTTTTCGGTGTCGCTCCAGATAACGGCGTTATACCTCAAAAAGTACAGCGATGCATAGATTTCCACCCCCCCACCCCTCTAGCGACACCACCACCCTCGAGGTAGCAAACTTAGGTGTACCATTAGGAGACATATGTCTACCATCCTACCAAATTTAATTTCTGTCTGACCGTCCCTACCTCCCCATTGCCTGGACTGAATAGCGAATAAAACGAAAAAACCAAAATCATTTGTGACAAACGAAACTTACATGCTATTTTATAGAAAATATGTTGCACGTCGTCCACAAAATATTTAAAGTTGCCGCTTTTTCTCTAAATATTCAAATGAGAAAAGTTGCAGGCAAGTAACTGGAATACCTAAGTTTGGCAAAATGCCTCAAATTGTCGCAAAATTTTTAAATTTGCCAAATGCAGATGAATACACAGCATATTATTTCCGTCGGTTCTCTGTGACAATTTTGGTTAATGTTTTGGCAGATTTAATTGCTTTAAAGAGTCATGGGGGATGGAAATCCTCAACCGTTGCCGAAGGATATATAAAGGAATAAAGTAGACTTACCAGATAAAATATTTAAAGGGGGAAGTGACAAAGAGAAATCTGCTAATAATAGTAATATTGTCGAAGAAGAAACAACGATTGACAGCAGTAACGTCGCTGACTTTTCAGGTATAGTTCAGCCAATGTTTAATAGTTACAAACTGCAACATAACTTTAAATATAAACAAATAGTTATAATAAACTTTCCAAATGTGTAATAATGTGTTCAATAAATATTTTATTTACTAAAAAGTGCATTTTTTAATGTGAGTTGATTGTCTGCGTGTATTTATTTGCTATCTAAAATGTATATAAGAAGCCGGTACGGGAAAGTTACCTACTTTCCCGGCTTAAGAAGGAAAACTTTCCCGGACTGTTTTCTGCTGGATGCTTAGCAACGGACTAAAATACTAGAATAGCGTATTTTGGGATCTGAAATTGCGCCGAGAAAGTAGGCATTCTTGATCGATTTCAGAAAAACAAGAAGAACTTACTAAATTATATTAATACAGAAAGAAAATTAATTTTATTGCGGTTCAGTAGTTCTAAAGGACCCCACACCTTTTAGGTGCATTTTGGCTTCCACTCCCAGGACATGAAACTTGAGTCAGAGCTAGTTCTTACCGTGCTGTTCAATAGTCTCTATAGGCAAAAAAAATCAACGATAAGATTTCGAGATATTGGCTATTGAAGGTGTTTACTCTTTCCGCTAGTCAATACCATTTTTTCCCTTGAAATAGCTTTTAAAACTATGTGTTTATGATTCGGAACCTCGACATGGATGAATGAGAAATATTTTCATCTCCAGCACAAGAGTCACTAATATTCACTGGGAAGATACTAGTTCTGAGATAAAACAAGTCTTCTTTTATTTGATTCTCCTGTAGCTAGTGAGCGTATAAGTACAGTTTATGTTATGAAAAACTGCTTTGGTAATAGTTGGCTTCCTGAGTGGAGAGATGAGGTCTGAGCGAGTCCTGAGTGGTAAGCGCCTACACATGTAAACACTACCTGCTGGTAATGATTTACTTTCCAAAAATATACAAACTATATAATGTAAATAGTCCATATGATGGAAAAATGCAATGTTGATCAGGGTTTGGAATGCCGATGATGCAAACATACATAAATAGTGGAGTGAAAACGATATGAAATTGTTTCAAAAATTTTTTTCGAGTATAACCAGATGAGACCTTCATGACATCATTAGATAGATCACTGGACATCCGAAAAGACTTTTTTAACGGTACCGCTTTTTTTTTAAATCAAAAAATGTGTGAAATTTGTGAAAATTAAAAAAACCTACTTTTTATTACTCACTTCGTCATATCTTCGGAAACGTATGACGCATTTTAATGAACTTTCTTTAGTTTGAAAGCAGACACATAAGCGCGGGTGACAGCCTGAAGATTATATAAAAACTTTTTTTTTATTATAAAAAATAAAAGAAAATCTGATAGTTTTGTATATCTGGTAAGGGATTTTTCATGAATTGAAAAACTTTTTTATTTAAAGAAATTTTGAAATGGTATTGGAAAAGTTTTTAAAACATAAATCAACCTTCTGTGGCAAATAGCTTTGTACTTATCGTCATTTAAAATTATTAATATTCGCGCGCGGGATATTCTTGTCGGAGAAGCCATCAAATATCGCACTGTGCCGCGCTCTCAATGTGTTTGGAAAGCATTCTTGGATTTGCTAGGTTTAGGACCACTAAGAATTAAAAAATTACTAGAGAATTTTCAGATTTCTTTAAGATAGGTAATTTCATGTTTTAGTAGAAGGCACAGCAAAATAAGACGAAAAATTTTTTTTAAGGTATAATCAGATGAAACCATACTAACATCATTATATAGATCACTAGACATACAAAATGGCCAATTACGACTTTTTTAACGGTATAGTACCGAGTTTTTATAAATCGAAAAATGTATGAAATTTGCGCAAATTAAAAGCACGTATTATTTATTACTCACCACGCAAGATCTTCGAAACCGTATGACATATTTTAATGAACTTTTTTAGTTTGAAAGCGGACATTAAAAAAAATCGGTACCGTTAAAAAAAGTCGTAAATGGCCTTTTCGGATGTCCGGATGATAATGCCATGTAGGTTTGATCTGGTTATACTTCAAAAAATAATTTTTCAAGAAAGAAGCATCTTTTTCTTGACTTTTTACTGCGCTAAAATAATACGTACGGATTAATTTACGGTAATACATAATCATAAAGAAAATGTCAAAGGAAAAATGAGGAAAAAATGGTATTGACGAGAGGGAAGAGTAATAAACGCCTTCAATGGCCAATATCTCGAAATTCTATCGTTGAATTTTTTTTTGTCCATGGAGACTTTTGAACAGCACGGTAAGAACTAGCTCCCAAGTTTCAGGTCCCTGGAGTGAAAGCTAAAATACGCCTAAAAGGTGCGGCGTCCTTTATTATTGAGTCATTAGACAAATCAAATGTTGTTTATAAATCATACAGAATAATCAGTATAAAGAGATCGAGTGGAAAACTCATCTTCAGTTTTAGCAATGCAGTTAAGACTTGTTGTAATATTGGCCTTATATACTTTAGAGGCAGAGGTCTAAATTCGTTTTGTTTAAGAAAATCGAATAGGCTCAGCCCAAGCATTTCAAACACGAGACACGTGTGGTTCTTGTGTTGGAAATGTTCGTACATCCTGACAAAATTAAATTCGTCGACATTTTCCCGGCTAAGTCTGGAAAGGACGCCTATTTCCAATTTGCCCTGTAAACAAACAAAAAAAGGAGAATGGAAACGACCAATAATTTTGACAAATATAAAACGATCATAAGATAAAACCACATATCATAAGATGTGAAAACGAAAGATCACACACAAATTGAAATTGTCATTTATAATATTTGAGTATTATTCCCTTATTAGTTCATGGAAAACTTTTTAAAACCCCAAAAGTTCGGCGAGAGGGATGAAACATGGGTATTCCCGCGTTTTCGAGTTCGCTGAATACGATGGTGATATTTTCAAGGTTCTCACCCCTCAGGAACTACCCGTAAACTCGGAAAACCACACCTACTTCGAGTTATTTTCCATCGTAAACATGCGGATCGGTTTTTTTGGGCAGGATTCGAATGGACCGTATGAAATTTAACCATGCAACATCTTATCCATCCGCGGGGTTAAAACTACCCCCTCCCCTAATGTTAAAATAAGTATCCCCAAAAAATCAAAATGCATGAAAATTTGTCTATTCCCATTATTGAGAGGGCTCAACACGATGGTAATATTCATTTCTCTCCCACCCCCTATCAAATGCTAGGGGTTGTGGTAGTTTCAACCCCGGGATTGATGGCATGTCTCGTCACTCTCAACTCCCATTACAATGTCGAAATCACCTTAAAAATCCCGATTCAACGAGTCCCATATGCCAGTATCAGCAAATATGAAAAAGGGCTGATTTTAAGAGTGGTGGGAGGAGGGTGGGAGAGAAATTAATATTACCATCGTGTTGAGCACCCTCGAAAATGAGGGTACCCGTGTTTCATCCATCTTACAGAACTTTTATGTTTTAATCCTCTTTTATAACTTTTTTATGGAGTATATAATGAACCCGTTTAGTGGTGTGGTGAGGAGTTAATAGCACCCGAATGTATGCAATCACACACTACAGCGAGTCGCGGATGTATACTGCCATGGAAAGTGTAAACAAATTCAACCTTATGACGTGTGTAGTTTAGGTCGACTTTTATTAAAATCGAATAAATACTGATAACACTAACACCCTGTACTTGAATTGTGAGCAAAACCCAATACTGAAATATTCAGAAAGTAAAAGCATTCCAAAAAGTATTCTATTTTCTTTTTTCGTGAGAATTTATCATAAATATTGACTGGTTAATTCACAAATTAATCAGGAATAATTATTGAGTAATCGAAAAATATTTCAATAAATGTGATGTTTGAAAGAAAGTATTTGTAGAATAAAAACTCAAGCGATAAAGAGGTCGCGCAAAAAACTGAAACGCTATAAATCGTATATTAAATAGGTATAACTGAATTTTATACGTATTAAAATGAACGAAAATATAATTTTTATTGCTAAGACATTTTTTTAATTAAATTATAAACTAAATATTTTATATTGAAAATTTGGCTCGTTAAAGGACCATGACCATAAAATGAATGAGCAAGAACAAAGAGTAACCGCGAGGGCTGGAAAGTAGTACTGACTCACCTTTTCCTATGCGTTTTTCACTCCTTGTTGAACGCTGAGCGATGGACTGTATTGAATGAATAAACACACACACATATATGTTAAAAAAAATAAATAACGAGAATCGGAATATTTTAGTGGTTTATGGAATTAAACAAATTAACGAAATTCACAATATTCTAGTGGTTTACGAAGCTGCCAAACTTTGTGACTTCTGTTGACCGAATGGCAAGCCGTCCCATCTCCAGCCCACAGATGTCGCACGAATATTTAAATTGAAGAATCTTAGCAATAAAATTACACTAGGACAAATATATGACAAGAATAAATAATTTTGAAATTCAACGTAAACTTAAATATATATATAAATATTGTTATTATACATGACTTGCAGGAAACAACTACTCAGCGGGCAACTACCCCGACCTGCATTGAATTACACCTTACAAATCATGAAAAATTGGTAGCCAATGTCATTTGTCTACTCCCTGACCAGACATAGACCGGTTTCGAACTTATTAGTTCTCCTCAGTATGCCATAGGTCATGGAGCAGACAAATGACAGTGGCCAACCTGCTAGTCTTATACAGACTAATGTAAATGGTGTAGTGGTGAGAGGTAAGTGAATCCTCTCATGTGGTCTAATGCTACTATACACCAGACATCATAGATGTCTCCATGGTGCATAGCGACTTGCCATTTTGCAAGTACCGAGAGCGGCGACCTTCAGCCCTTGGTGGACTTAACCTATATACTGTTATTATACATGGCTTGCAGGAAACAACTACTCATGCAGGTCGGGGTATTTGCCCGCTGAGTAGTTGTTTCCTGCAAATCATGTAATAACAGTATAGGTTAAGTCCACCAAGGGCTGAAGGTCGCCGCTCTCGGTACTTGCAAAATAGCAAGTCGCTATACACCATGGAGACATCTATGATGTCTGGTGTATAGTAGCATTTGACCACAGGAGAGGATTCACTTACCTCTCACCGGTACACCATTTACATCAGTTTGTATAAAACTAGCAGGTTGGCCACTGTCATTTGTCTGTTCCACGACCTATGGCATACTGATGCGAACTAATAAGTTCGAAACCGGTCTATGTCTGGTCGGGGAACTGACAAATGACATTGGCTACCATTCATGATTTGCAAGGTATAATTCAATGCAGGTCGGGGTATTTGCCCGCTGAGTAGTTGTTTCCTGCAAATCATGTAATAACAGTATAGGTTAAGTCCACCAAGGGCTGAAGGTCGCCGCTCTCGGTACTTGCAAAATAGCAAGTCGCTATACACCATGGAGACATCTATGATGTCTGGTGTATAGTAGCATTTGACCACAGGAGAGGATTCACTTACCTCTCACCGGTACACCATATATACATATATATATATATATATATATATACAGGGTGCGGTCGTAACATTTTTAAAAAAGAAGAGATATCTGTGGGCAGGTGATTGTACGTCTTCAAAAAAATTCTCATTTTTTAAAAAGGATTATTTTGACTGACGAGGCTAAATTTTCCAAAGAAGGAATTTTTGACAGACGAAATTTGCACCACTGGGCACAACAAAATCCTCATGTGACACAGGAATCGAATTTTCCACCCAAATTTGATTTTAACGTTTTCTGCTTATTAGTAGATAACACTATTAAGTATCATACCCACGAGGAGAATTTAAATAGTAATAAATACACGGAAATTTTGAAAACAGTAGTTGACACGTTTATTGATAGTTTGCCCCTAAATATTTATAATTCTATGTATTATGAAATGGATGGTTGCGGCCGACATAATACACGGGGAGTGTATGTTGAATTAGTGGCATTGTTCGAAGATAGGTGGTTTGAATACCGAGGACCTTGGAGATGGCCAGCAAGGTCCCCCGTTTGACCCCCTTAGACTTTTACCTTTGGGGTAAAATCAAAAATATTGTTTATGCCACGCCGGATACTTTCAAAGAAGATCTGAAATACGAGCTGTATTTCAGCAATTAGATCCCCACGAAATTCGCCGAGCCATGGTAAATGCCGTAAATAGTAGAATATTGGCGTGTTTGGAGCAAAATGGAAGGCATTTCGAACAGTTGCTGCATTAAATATTTATTCAATGTGTTTGTTAATTTTGTAAATTTTTTGCTACAAAATATTTTTTAAAAATTTAGTGATAAAATTATCTTTTTGTTTTTGATGTTTATTGATTTTATTTTGTCGATAACAAATAATTATCCACATGAGTATTGCTCCTTTATGATAAGAAGGAATAACTTGTATTACTTAGTAACAAACAGTGCTGATGTATGTACATTTTGCAAATATTCGTGTATGATGAGTAAACTAAAAGAGATAGGTATACGGAATGGTAATATCAATCAATGCAGAATTCAATAAAGGGGTGCGAGCGTGGGTGCGTCTTTACTATGTACATACTTATTTATATAACTATTTTTCCCGGGCACCACTGGCATGCGATTTGACAAAAAACGTTTATATACATTATAAACAACAACTCTTCAAAAGACGATATCACTTAGATTTAGTTCTTTCAATAGAGGCTTCTTTCGGCAGTTTTCCTGTACAATTAGAAGAATGCTGCTGTGCGAGAATTTACTAATCGGTATCCAGAAAGAAGATAGACGGGTCGAAATGTTTTTTAAGACTGATAAATTGTGCATGAAACACAGGTACACAAGTGGTGGCCCTATAAAGTGGCCAGTCTTATCGCCTGATTTTAACCCATTGAACTATTCCCTTTGGGAGTTAATTGAAACAATATTTTTACATTAGGGAGGTTATTCATACCCTGGACGAGAGGATGAAAGGGTTAAAAAACCGAAGCATTAGCGACGATTATGTCAGAAGTTTTACAAGGAGCTGTGATGGATTTATGACGACGAGTGCGTTTTTGTTTTCAATAGGAAGGAGGATTTTATTTTTGCCGACTGTTTATCTCTGAAACATTGCCCTATATTATGAACCACCCTGTATAAATAAACACATGAAGCTGTGTTTTCTTTATATTTTTAAGTTAGTTAATTTCTGTAAAAAATATCTCAGTAATGCAATTGCATTGAAGGCAAAAGCAGCCAGCAGGCAAAAATTCTTTCAAATCATAAAGAATATATTATTTTTACTCTACTTAAAAGCTTTGAACCGGACGCTGACTGCTGTGTAAAGATAACCCAAAGAATAGGTAGAGCTTTCAACAGTTTGATTGCATAGATAGAAATCGGAAAATATAGATTATGTCAGTTATTATGGTGGACCTAACAGTGATCTTGGTTAAAAGCGCACCTATTCATATCTTCTTTATCTTATTCGGAAGTGAGGAATCAAATATTTGTTTTCATAGCAAAATGTATCGGAGAGTAAGCATGCCTTTAAAAATAAATAATATGTATCTGTTTTACCAATTTACAGCTAGGTACATTGGTTCAGTAAAATCTTTAATTAATTTTAATTAAAATAATTTATTTATTTGGAATCCTGACCTACCTACGGTTAATAAAATCAACAATGGGACAAATTGGAAAGAAATAAATTTTTTTATAGTAAATACGTAGATAGCGTAAAAAATGTACGTAATGAAATATGAGTTTCCGTACAATGTACATTCACCGCTAATATAAGAAGTATGTTTTCAACTTATTTTTTAAAGATTTTAAGTTTGAGGGAACTTTGTTCTAGTGCAACACAGCATTGCAAGTAGAACTTCTCGAAAACAAGGCAGTCGAATGATGAGGCATAACGAGTTTATTTTTGTGTCTAATATTTATGTAGTGTTAGGAAAGTTTATCAGCAATATTGCCTCTTCTGTGAACTAATAACTAGCAATTTATTCATAAAGGCATTAAGATGTGAGATTCTTCTATTTCCCATATTTAGCCAGTTGAGCACATTCGTTTTATTGAGGGATATGATAAATTTTTGGCAAATAAATGTTATCAAAACAAAGCCCATACAAAAAATTGCAATAACTAATTAGTGAAAGAGCAAGCGGTTCAGATAAAGTTTCTCTTGAAGTGAAATTTAATACAAATCTGTAGAAGAAGCAGAATAACACCACTGTAACAATTTATTTACATGAGACTTAAATCTGGATCTATATGTTTTCATAACTACACTTCCTGAACTATAAAATGGACATTGTCTCAATTCTATTTATTATTTCGAAGAAAGTTGTTATTCAAAATTGGAGTCTTCATAAATTCTCAGTGTTTTTGATATAATTTCTTTTTTAAATATAATTGATGAATAATACAATGTACAAAATATTTTTGTAAAGGGCAATTTCTTTTGATACTTTTATTTTTATTCTTTCTGTCACGATTCTGGAAAAGTTACAGTCAACTGAATTCGTATGTACAGTCGTCTCAAAAATAGTCAATTCTTATCATTAATAACTTTTCATTAACAGCACCTTATAAATAAAAGATTTATATTTAAAATGCAACCTTAGACATATTTCTAAACCTAATATTAACCGAGTACAAAAAAAAACAATGAAGGTTTTGAACACACAAAGTCGATTAAAGAGTTGCAAAAATCAATTTATGAAGATTCCTCATGTTTTTTTCTATACATTTATTTAATGTTGGTGTATTTCCGCTAATGAGGCCTATCACCGACGCCTCTAGATAAGCTACCAACAACCAGGAATTTTGCCGAACCTCCCCTCTTTCGAAGAGTAGGAATCTTTTACTTGTCTAACATTTAATAACAAGGGACCGACAGCTTTACATCCTCTCCGAAGGATGGTGCATCCACTACACAATCCTCGTCCTTGTACAGTTTCTGCACATGAGCACGCACAAATTTTCAATTGTCCATCGGCATCACCTTCGAATTTTACATCAAATGCCTATGATAGAAAGCAAAATACCAATTTTTTTTTTATAAGCGGAAATAAACGGTTATTTTACTGAGGTTTATCGGAAATAATGCCAAAGGCATCTTCTACGTTAGAGAAAGATTCAAGAGGTTGTCAGTCGATACCGACAATCAAATTATGCAAGGCAGAATAATTATCTGGACAGGATGATTATATTGATACAAGGAAAATTGCTTTTGAATTTAGTGCCGGCATTAAATTTAGAAATCGGATGGTAGGTAGCTATTGTCATTTACAAATGGATAGACTGATATTTCTACAATATAAATATTTTATAGATCACTCTATAAAAGTCTACTACACACTATTGTCCGTATTTCTAGCATTCATGAACAGGTTTTAATAACATTAATGTTTGTCAAAAACAAGGGACGAACCATCTTGTCATAAAGACCCTCAGTATTTTATTACCCCTACAAATTTACATTTGCAATAGTAACAGTTTATAGATCCTGTCTGCTGAGGGGATTAACTTTTGGCGTCAATAGGGTCAAATACAAATGCAAGAAGGCAATGAGGCTGTCTGGCTATTCAATCTTTGTGTAGTTTGTTCATAAGATTCGGTTCACGCATACCTGGTATTGAGATAGCGCCAGTACTAGTACTATTTCGAATTGCCGGACCGCAAATGCGAATTTTAAACATACATTTTGTATTTATGGCCCATCTTTGCAAAGGTATTAAAAAAAATAATCACTCGAAAAAAAAATTAAAAATGGATTAGCGACGATATAATTAATGAAGGTAAATATATCAGACAAATTTATCAATTAACTTTAACTAATCCTGATTTAAAAGAATATTATGCCTCGTTAAAAAATAATCATAAAAAGAAAATAATGAATGAAAAAAAATATATTATAATTCCAAGATGGCAACATCATTAAATAAAAATACTACTGCATGGCAAATCATAAAAGACAACGACAGCACAGCTGATGGCAAACATTTACCTGATAGGTTTATTAATGAAAGCGGTATCAGTATAAATTCCGTTAATGATGCAGTTCATGAATTTAGCAGATATTTTTTAGAGTCCATAAGTCAACTTACTGATAATATGAATATAGATCCGACGATGCATCTGAACATAAATTGCCCGATTAACATGTTTCTGGCACCGACTGTGGTCGGCGATGTAATTAATATGATAAAAACGGTATCGAAAAAAGATTCTGCTGGCTTTGACGGTATTCCATGTTCTTTGCTTTTACATGTAATTGACTATATTGCAGATCCGTTATGTAAATTAATTAATCTTTCTTTTATTGAAGGTACTTTTCCTTCCAGTTTAAAAAAAGCCATATTGGTACCTATTCACAAAAAACATGATAAGGAACTCATATCTAATTACAGAGCGATTTCATTACTATCTGTCTTTTCCAAGCTATTTGAACTTGCATATGCCAATCATCTCAAAATTTATTTAAATAAAAATAATATTATTTCATCTAGTCAGTATGGTTTTAGAGAGGGTTACTCTACCCAAGATGCAGTCACTTCGCTATATAAATTTTTACTTTCTAATATGGATAAGAAAAAAAATGCGAATGTTTATTTTTTGATATGTCCAGAGCATTCGATACGGTGAATCACGAAATGCTACTTAACAAAATGGATGTCTATGGAATAAGAGGAGTACCTACCTAACTCTTGGGTAAAATCCTATGTCAGTAACCATACTCAAAGAGTTGAAATAAAAGTGTATGGCAAATTGTATCAATCTGATGCCCAATTGGTACCAACAGGTGTTCCCCAGGGTAGTACATTAGGTCCAATTCTTTTTTTAATCTTTATTAATGATCTGCAAGATAGTTTTACAGTAACAGATTTTCACGACGTGGCAATTGCGTCGGCAGCCGACAATTTACAGAATCTTTCACTTAAAGCAAATAGATGTACTACATTAATGAACAACTACTGTAATAAATTCGGTTTAAAACTTAATAGTTCGAAGACTCAAATGTTTATGTTTACCAAAAATACTCCCGATTATAGCCTACTGACAAAAATCAACAATCAGTCTATAAAAAATAGTGAATGCGTCAAACTATTAGGCATAACGGTTGATCAAAACTTAAACTGGTTTAACATATTGAATCGGTATCGAAAAAAATATCTGCTAAATGCTATATTGTTTGGCAACTTCGTGCTTATGTGAATTTAGAACTGCTTCGAATTTACTACTTTGCACATATAGAATCATTATTAAATTATGGGATTCTTTGCTGGGGAAACTCTAGTAGACTTAATGATCTATTCGTAGTTCAGAAAAAAATAATTAGAACCATGATGTTCAAAAACTTCACCTACTCATGTAGGGACTTGTTTGTCTCACTTAAAATTTAACACCCTGAGAAATACAACTAACATTTTGCTTCCTCAATCTAATTCATCTGCAGTTAGTAATGGTGTGACTGTCATGCCTATTAAAATATACAATCGTTTACCTAATTATCTAAGAGAAATACCTACAGCAAAATTATTCAAATTAAGGTTAAAAGAATTACTGTTACAAAAATCGTTTTACTCTATAGATGAATTCTTTAGTATTACCATTTAACCCATTTAACGCTGAGTTTAACACTATTTACTTGTTTAATTATTGTCTTTGCCCTTATATTTTATCTCTGTATTGTTTGTTCTTATATATGTTTTACACATTGTTTTTTTTTGTTTATATTTATATATTGACTATGTTGTTATCAACTTATTAGTGTATTTTTGAATTTTGACGATTTTTATATACATGTAATGCATGTCAACTTAAAAATAAAGATTATTAAAAAAAAAAAAATAGTAGCCGTTTGCTTGAGGATGATTGACTATTTTCTCTTAGCTAATCATGCACATATGATAAGCAACACTTACACAAGCGTTCACTGAAAAACAGTTATTAGTATACAAAACAAGTTGGTCTTTTGTGAGTGGGTGTACATGTGGAATAGTTCAAATTCTAATATATTTCCAATAACAGTCATACAATTATATAGTTTTACAATATATAACCTATGTAATTTGTTTAGGTTACATTTAAAACTATTAAACGATTAAAGAGAAATGAGAGAAGCAATGAAGTTAGCCTGCTGTGCAATCACCTAAACATGACCAGTTTGTTTGTGCGTTACCCAACTGATTGAAATAATATTTTTAAATTAGAAATACATAATTTGTTTTTGTTAAATTTAACTAAACCAGAAGTAGCAAGGCTATTATTTCGTAATAGTTTTAAGTTTTTTTAATACTAAGTTTTGTTATTTATGTTTTTCTAATTCCTGTGGAAGAATGTCACAGTTTCGGTGCAAAATAGAAAATAAATCTATGGAGGTGAGTTTTTTTTAAATAACGGAACCACAACATGTCGATTTACCATTGCCCTAGTATTATAGGCATTTTCAGTTTGTTCATAATTGTTGTTATTGATGGGGCCTATACCCTATCGGCATGTGCGTCTATTAGAATAATTGGTAATACTAAATTAGAACGGAAACTTCGAATTTTTGCGTGATTTTTTCAGGATACCTTATTTTGGGGTCGTAGAACACGAATCTGAAATTATTTTGCGTGCATACGAACCGTTTCTCAAAAAAAAATTTTTGAAAATTTTTCTTATGACGCACTTTTCATGCACTAATTTATACACCAACAGCACTTGCATATCGTCTTTTTCCTTATTAAGATCACACTATGTCCTTTATAGAACAATAAACCCTTCACGTATGGCAGAAAACTCACTTTCTTTTGTATAAAAATCAGAATTTTATTCACAGAAACTGTATTAGATGAACCTCCATCTGTCATTTGATTACATATATTCGCATGCGTTGTTAGCGCATGTGTAAGGTTTGGTATCTAAAGGCACCTTATTAAATCTGGGGCAGACGGCGCTAAGTACACACATTAGCGCCTTGAAGGGCAAGGGATATGTATCTTTATAAATCATACTTAACGCCGTCTGCCCCAGATTTAATAAGATGCTATGTACTATTATATATCCCTTGCCCTTCAAGACACTTTCGAAATGTCGACCGGCCGCGAACGTCTTGATTTATGTTTATAAATAATGCTTTAACGCCATCTACCCCAGATTAATAAGGTGCTAAAGTACTATTATATATCCCTTACCCTTCAAGGCACTTTCGAAGCGTCGACGGGCGCGAACGTGTCTTGAAGGGCAAGGGATACGTATGTTTATAAATAATATTTAGCGCCGTCTGCCCCAGATTTAATAAGGTGCTAAGTACTATTACATATCCCTTGCCCTTCAAGACACGTTCGCGTCCGTCGACGCTTCGAAAGTGACTTGAAGGGCAAGGGATATATAATAGTACTTGGCATCTTATTAAATCTGGGGCAGACGGCGTTAAGTATTATTTATAAACATACATATCCCTTGCCCTTCAAGGCGAGAATGTGTCTACTTAACGCCGTCTGCCCCAGATTTAATAAGGTGCCAAGTACTATTATATATCCCTTGCCCTTCAAGACACGTTCGCGCCCGTCGACGCTTCGAAAGTTTCTTGAAGGGCAAGGGATATATAATAATAATAATATAATACTTACCACCCATTCAATTATTATTATTAGCCGAGATGAGCATAACAGCATGATTTTCTCAAATTATATTTTAACTTCATGATATGTTATTGGATCTGGTAAAGTTTAAGTACCTCCCATTATAACAATTTTCTAAATTTTTTTTCTTTAACGTATTGTACTGTTCATATTATTTCCAAATCTTACTAGAAAATTGTTAAAATCGGAGGTACTTGAACTTTATCAGATCCGTCGTGCCTTTAGACACCAAACCTTATACATGCGCAAACAACGCATGCAAATTGCAAATATATGTAATCAAATGACAGATGGAGGTTCATCTAATACAGTTTCTGTGAATAAAATTCTGATTTTTATACAAAAGAAAGTGAGTTTTCTGCCATAAATGAAGGGTTTATTGTTCTATAAAGGACATAGTGTGATCTTAATAAAGAAAAAGACCATATACAAGTGCTGTTGGTGTATAAATTAGTGCATGAAAAAGTGCGTCATAAGAAAAATGTTCAAAAATTTTTTTTTGAGAAACGGTTCGTATGGACGCAAAACTAATTTCAGATTCGTCTTCTACGACCCCAAAATAGGGTATCCTGAAAAAATCACGCAAAAATTCGAAGTTTCCGTTCTCCTTTAGTATTACCAAATAGAAAATAAATCTATGGAGGTGAGTTTTTTTTAAATAACGGAACCACAACATGTCGATTTACCAGTGCCCTAGTGTTATAGGCATTTTCAGTTTGTTCATAATTGTTGTTATTGATGGGGCCTATATCCTATCGGCGTGTGCGTCTAGTAGAATAATTAATTATCAATTAAATAATTCAATAAGTGAACTGTATAAATAATTATGGGTAAATATGAGTAATAAAAAAGCCGAAAAACTTACCCCTGACTGGTCACTGGCTGGAACTGGTTATTTCTTTCCTACACAAGGGAGAGGGAGGAAGGGATCGTAGGAGTTTTTCGACACTTTAAACACTATTACGCCAGCAACCCAGTTTAACAAAATCTGTCTATGTACCCGATATCGTGATTTCTGCTTCGCGGCAATTAAAACAGTCAAGAAATGAGCACTAAACAAATAACAAAATGCTTGTGTGTGTGAGACGGCCACCGTTTTATTCCCAATATTGCGAACCTAATGCTAATAATGCTTCTATCCACACGTTTCTTTCGCCCTATAACCTTGACCACGCTTAGCAAGAAAACGCAAAAAACTGTTTACTTGTAACTACCATATCGACACCCCCGACGAACAAGGTAGTATCTCATTTTAAGCAATTTTACAGGAGATGCAATTAAGGCAAATTTTAAATTTCGTTTTTTTTTTGAAAAGTTTGAAAGTTAATGAGCCACTAATTTCAAAAGATAATATAATAAAATATGTTGTCTATTGTTTATTATAATCACGATAACTCAAAAGTTGCTCGAAATCACATTTAGGTTGACTTACCTACGACCAAGCAAAATAAGCAATTTTTCAAAGAACAAGGTGGTAATTATATATAATACATTTTTACAGCTCAAACAATTATACTTACCTGTTATTAACCCATAATAACGACGCAACTTGAGTACCTTAAAATCTAAAGTGTTGATTCTTAAATAAATGGTCAAAGAAAATTCTATAGTAGCATGATTAAATAATACAGTAAATGTAGTAAAAGTATGTTTTATTTATAAAAATGAAACGGTTATGTTAAATTGGAACTACAATAATGTGGTAAAACTTAGTAAAAGTAAGTTTTGCTTAAAAATTAAAATGGTTATGCTAAATGGAAACTACAGTAACAGTTGCTTAATAATTAATAATCGTAATTATTCTGAATCCGAATGATTTTCTTGGGCCTCGCCGTATCTGAGATTTTTGTAGTAGTCATGGTAAATTTTCGGAATGACTTTTGATGTACAGAGGTTGTTTAATCCTACGTATTTCTTTGTTAATATGGGCAGAGGGGGCCACTGTATGCAAGGGGTATACCTATAAAATTCGAATTGTTTGGATTCGCAACTTTCGTGTTACGAGTTTTCGTTTTTGTGTTACTATTGGGTTTCGTCTCTATGTTAATTTCACAGTAGGATTCTGATATTAAATCGTAATGTAATCTTATCATGTTTGGATTATCTTTTGTAATTTTCACACATTTCACTTTATTCCAAGTAACGTTCTTATTATAATTGTCTAGTTTCCAATTTTCTTTTTGTTCCATAAAATGCTTGAAGTTTAATATAGATTCTTGGTTTAATTCCGTAACATTGTATGGTTTTTCAGTAGTTTTAGCACAGCGTACTATCGTAATCCATTGATCAGGAACACAAATAACTTGATTTTTCTTTCGCCTTTCAATGATGGCATGCATTGCATCGCCCTCATTTTGGGTATGTCCAACTTCGAAAAAAACGTGGGTAATATCGATTTTAAAAGTAGATGCTGCATAGTAATACATAGAAAACACTATACGATTTCTATTTTGTATTTTGTAAACGGAAGTCCTTAAAACCTTGTTTGCTATTTATTGTTTCAATAAAATAATACAACGAACTACTTATTTCATTGGATCCTTCATTTGCCACAATGTCAAAAAGTCGATAAGATTTTCTGTAAGTCATAGCACTTTTCTCAATTTCTTCAAATAGGATACCCTGTATATTTTTCGACGATATGATGTAGAAACGAGAAACGAACATTTTTTGTAAGTACTTAGCTAGGGCTAATTGCAATCAATTTCGTCTTATAAATAAATGTCAAATTCAAGAATAAACTTAGAAAACGAGGGTCCCTCAAATAATTCATTAGAAAAATTTATAATAGGTGTTCGACGCGTTGCCCATTTTGATTAACACACGTCTTTATGCAATTTTGAAATGATTATTTTACTTAGTATTTGCTAAGTGGAAATAGAGCAGTACACATAGAGCTCGTCGTATTGATTGCTCTCATTTGAGGCCCTAAATACGGCACATTAAGTATGAAAGTACAAATCGAGCACTGTGCGCTGTACTTTCCGACCTTTGTTGGTTTTGCTCGATTATAAGATATATTCGCTAAGCTACGCTACGCTGATGAGGAGCAATAACTCCGAAACCCGTGTCCGTAGCTGCATTGTTGTTTCTCTTGAGGTATAAGGCAATAACTTCTTTTTTTCTCTCATGATTAATGTCGGCCGTATGATGTCATCAAACAAACCGAAACAAACTAATAGAAACCTATAAAGGTAAGTAATTCAATTTTCGATTAACAGAGCACAGACTAATGGTATTTTAATGAGGTCGTAAAGTTTTTTTGCGTTTTTATTTGCACAGTAAAATTGAACTCAACTATAATTAATAAATATACTTTTAGAGATAATTTCATAAATTTTATTGTAGCTTAAAACCTAATATAAATATGAATACAATTGACCATTTAAAATTAAGTATAGGTTACAATTATTGATTTTCCTTACAGTTACCAAATGTATACAAATGTTTCAGAAAGTTTTATTAAAACTCGACACGTGTTTCGGTTTCTTTAGGCCCTTCTCAAGAATGAAAACAATACTATGTTTGAAATTACTGTTACTTACTAATTTGGGCATAATTAGGCGATCAAATGTTTTTATTATTTATTGACTTATCAAAAATATTCTCTCTTGTGATTTTGTCGATACACATCATGGAGTTCATATTTTAAGTTTCGTTAAAATACAAATACATGTACTACTGTACTAGTATTTCCAATACTAAAAATTTTTGCAACCAGTTTCTATTCAAATCATTAATTTTTTTTTAATTGTAAGTGTAAAAATGCATGTCTTTAGAATCTCTTATTAACAGCATTATTTAAAGAAAACTTTATATTAAAATGTGATTAATAGCATCTTTTTAATGCGACCTTAGGCGCATTTTTGCTTGCCTTTCTTTAATTCACAATGTCATGCACAATGTTTCTGTTCAAATCTTGTATCTTTTATTAATCAATAAATTTGATGAAATGATGAAGGTGCCGGGGGCACAATATCGGTGAGGTAAAATTATTATAGTTTACTAGTAAAGCTTCTGGAATCCAATCAAAAACCGATAAAATTTATTTTATATGAAAAATAAATAGTAATAATTGTTTCAAACACTATTAAAATATATTTAAAGTACTATAATATTACTCAAAATAGGATTTTCACGTTTGTAAACTATGTTAAAAATGTCATTTTATAACACCAGTGGTAAAAGTTATTTTTAATACTAGTGTTGAACTGTGTTTACTCTTAATACTAGGTTAAAAGTAAATTATTTATAAACAAAGCCATGGAGACAAACTCATACGAATTTTGCGATGAAGAACGTGTAATTCCATGCTCTCTAATCATAACTATGAGTTGTTTAATATAAAATTAATTATTATTAGTTATTGACTATAATTCTAAGTTTAGGCAATTTATTGTCTTTATAGTTACATATTTTCATTATTTAAATAAAACAAAATTTATGTAGCTGCTATATACAAATCAATTAAGTTATCGAGTAAAAAACTACCTGAAAATTGACATATCCGCATTTTAAGCTAATCTACATTTTTGTTCCTTATTATATATTTTTTAACAAATTAATATAATTTGATAAATTCTTTTTGTACTTCATTATTGTATATACGGAAAAACATAATAAAACATTGAGGGTAACATAATTGTTACTCTCAATGATTTTTTTCTACAAACATTTATAGTTTTATAAACAAAGTTCTATTGAAGTTGACTAATTTTTCAATTTAAGAAATTTTGAGTAAATTGTTACCTGACATGATTTTTTTTACCCTTATAAACAATCCTCTGAAACGGAAAAAATAAGTTTTTTACTAATATCTCGAAAAATAATGAAAAGAACCCGGATAGTATCACGTAAAAGAGCGGGAAATTTTACAAAAAAATAGTATAAAAGTTTTTAAATAAATTTTTCCTTTAGCATGAGAAATAATTACAGTTCGCTCAATACTTCAAGCGCGTCGCACGGGAAATAAAGCATTACTCGACCGCCGCTACATATAAAGACAATTTCTGTACAACTTCAATCTAAGATTAATTTTTATGCTATAAAGTATCGAGGGTAAAAGAAAATTAACTTTTAAATCATTGGTGTTTTCTCCATTTTTTAGGGTTAGGAAATTTTTACTTGAAAACTTGTCCAAAACGGACAAAAATATTTTGCTTACTTATAAGCCTTCTTTGGCCGTTTTCGACAATTTTTCAAGTGAAAATTTCCTAACCCTAAATAATGAAAAAAAATACCAATGATTTAAAAGTTATATTTTTTACCCTGGATACTTTATAACATAGAAATTAATCTTAGACTGAAGTTTAAGGTATAAACAAACTATATCTACAAGGATTTATTTAAAGTAGTATCTTATTTAATATTTATGTTTTAATATAGAGTGGAAAAAAATGATAAAGGTTAATTTTTACGTGCAATTTATAAGAAATAAATATTATAAAAAATAAAAGTAAGTATACCATTGGAAAGCTGAATTCTTCCTCTTTAAAATGCTACCTTTTTTTTTCGTTTTTAATGGGTACACATTATGTTTATTATATGTATAGCGACGGTCGAGAAATGCTTCATTTCTCTGTGCGCTTGAAATATTGAGCAAACTGTAATAATTTCCCATGCTAAGGGAAAAATTTATTAAAAAAAACTTTTATACTATTTTTTTTGTAAAATTTCCCGCTGTTTCACGTGGTGCTATTTTCATTATTTCTCGAGATATTAGTAAAAAACTGAATTTTTCCGTTTCAGAGAGTTGTTTATAAGGGTTCGTGGGGGTAAACTTTGGTAAACTTTTTTGAGTCACTCTCTACTAGCAAAAAACTAGCCTTTCATTAAAAAATTAGCGAGGTAACAATTAATTCTCTGGCAACTGGGTTACTTACAATAATAATTTAATTTTTAACAGCTAATTCAATTTTTTTATTAAAACGGAATCGACTGAAAATTTATTTCTTGTTTGTTTATAAACAACTGACTTAATTGCAAACTTAGCTCTGATTTTTACAATTATTTTTTCAATTTTAACCGTTCAGAAAGTAAGTAATTTTTACTAAGAAATGTACAACATTTTCTAGTTTCTAAAACTAGATGTATACATTTAAATTTAATATTGCATGCGATATAAAACAACTTCAGTAATTCAAAAAATATTTTGAGGATTCTTTAAAGTTTCAACGTCCTTGGTACAATGTCATCAAATCTTTTGCTAATATGAATTGGATACTAATTTAAATCAGATTTTACTGTGAAAGCACGAAGTTTGGAGTCATCACGTCGGATATGTTATGTAAAAGATAATGAATCTTTAAACAGAAAATGTATGTGTATTCACTAAGTTTTCATGAAAAGTGTTGTAAATCGTTTATAGATCACAACAGTATAGTTCCTTACTAAAATCCGAAAAACCCCCAGTTAAAGTCACAAGATCATCTACGACCGTCAAACGATTCATTTGTGGAACTGTCTGAACCTTAATCGGAAAATTTCAACAGTGATGTATGTATTTTTTTTACAAAACGCTTCAGATGATTTCATAAAAAAAATCCAAGAATAAGAAATTGAATAATTGTATAAAAGTAAGTACGCAAATAAAAATATATTTAAAGAACATAAGCTAATAAAGGTTATTTTTAAAACGACATAGACAAGTCCGTCTTTGATCAATTTCTTGATTCACAAACCTTAAAATGTGATTGGTTCCTGCCTGGCAGTGATATAAATAATAATATGTAAAATGTATGTAAAATATGTACGTTGTAAGGACAATAAATAGCTGCAGCTTAGGTTTATAATCATATTCAATAATGCCCGTTAAATCCATGATTTTTTATAGGTTAACAAATTTAGTTACGCTTAGGAAGTTTGAAATTTAACTTCCTTGGGCGTAAATTTTTGTAAAAACAAGAACTTTAAAAACATGTGTGTCTTGAAATCCAGCAATATTATTATCAGTGGAAAAATCTGAAATATTAAGAAAGTTAAAAATTTTAGATTTTTCCACTGATAATAATGTTGTTGCCCTTTTTGCCAGTAACATACCTGTGTATCTATTGGGAAAGTGATATCAGTCATATTGAGTGTGGAGGCTTGGTTTCTCTCAGAAATAAAATCATTAAAGTCACCCTAAGCCCCAATTTGTGTTTTACTTTTACGGTAGCTTTATCATAAAGGTTTTAAGTATAAGGCCAGGACCATAATATTTTCTTAGTTTTCAAACACGACAAAACTAAGTAGTTATTAAATCTAGGGGCGCCACTTAGTTTTGTCGTGTTTGAAAACTAAGAAAATATTATGGCCCTGGCCTTATACTTAAAACCTTTATGATAAAGCTACCGTAAAAATAAAACACAAATTGGGGCTTAGGGTGACTTTAATGATTAAATATTTCTGGGAGAAACCAAGCCTCCATACTTAATATGACTGATATCACTTTTCAAATAGATACACAGGTATGTTACTGGCAAAAAGACCCCGTCAATAGTACTATCGTCGAGTTTACAGTAAATTGTATCGGAAATTATTTTACGTCATAAATTTGACTTTCAAAATATTAAATATAGTTTATAGTTTTAATAGGTCTAGTGAAGTTGTACAAGAAATGTTCAATTTTAATTTCGACCAATTTAAATTTTGATTACAAACTTCCCAAAATTCATGACATGAGCAAAATTAAACAAGATTATCTGTTCTGACCTTTCCTCTGAGTGGTTCGTTGCTCCCTTGTTTCCACGCGGTAAAACGGCGGTATTGGCAGGATGCGTAAATCCGGTGGCTTATAGAAAATGGCTGTTACCAGCTGAAGAAAGAGTACCTTCATAAAACGGTGCGATCTCTATTATTGCACAATGGCTCGTCCTCAGAAAAATTCCACAAATATTTCAGGAAAAGGATATACTCACATATACACATATATGCGTATACATATACGGCCGGAAAATCTAAAAATAATTATAATAACTAAATGCCCGCTTGGCAATCGCAAATATTCCACGAAAATCTAATTTGTGAACAATTTACATACCTCCACACGTTCGGATGGCCTTCTTAATGATAATATTATGTGAATTTCTAAGGTTTCACAATTTAACAATTTAGCTAGGTGTGTATGTATTGGTGAGCGTGTCTCTATGGTATCATCCACTTGCCGCACCAGGTTATCGTTCACACCCACACTCTACTCATTTTAGTTTTTTCTATCATTTTTTATAATTTTTTTTTATCTGACAATATACCAGCCGTCTCCGCCATGTAAACAGGACTATTTTAAATAAGAGTTATTACATCAATATAAAAATGATTTGATGCCGAAATATATAAGTGTGTGTCTTCCCAAAAGTTCAAAATTACTGTTACAAGTCTAGAAAACCCAAAATTTTAATATTTTTTGAGGTTGTAAAAACACAATTTTAAGTGCCATAATGCTCATAAGAAACCTGCAATTTAGAAAAGTTTCCTACGATGATTTGCCTTGAAAATATAGCGGCTTAATGTTTAGAGAAAAATACATATTTTAGCAATTATAGGTTAGGTCTCGCCTTGAAATTTTGCCGTACTTTTTATAACCATAACCTACATTTTCCTCAAAATTTCAGTTTAATTTTTTCATCGCCCTGAAGAGTTAGGAATAAAAATAAGGAAATATAGGTTAGCTCATTAGACCATTCCAGAACACGTGACATTGACAGATCCGCCATTTTGCCTGGGTGGCACACACAGCGATTATTTTCCGTGTGTTTACATTCGTTTTTGGTGCTATGGATTGAGTTTATTGCGATTTTTTGCAAATTTTTTTCGCCAAGATCTCTCGAAATGAATATTATGTAACCCTTAGAGGTGATATTAAGTAATATGATAATAAAACCGAGATTATTGACAATATTGACCACTATGCAATCCCTCCTGAAGACAGCAGGCTTGAAGTTTATAATATTACCATGATGGACTTCGTGAATTATTTGATACTAACTCATAGTTATTATACTGGTCAATGATTTAAGCCTTATAGAAGCTTGCAAGCCTGCAATATTTACGAATCTGGCCTTGTTCAAGGAATTTTGGCAAAACAAATCAGTGATGAGGCATTTGTTGTCATTGGGAAGGTGAGAAATCAAAGTTTATACGTAATTTTACATTACAATTAGATTCTATATGTTAATGTGTATAATTATGATATGCTACAGAGGTTTTAAGCTTGATTAACATTTTTCAAATCTTTGTTATAGGTTAAACACTCTCAACGAAAGAGAGAAAAGTTACTTCAAGTTTGATTTATTATTTTAAAGAACACCAGCATTTCCATTGCTCACTGTACATGTATCAGATGTACATGTTTATCAGAAGTATTCAGTCATATAGCGATTCTGTTTTACCTGCATGATCGTCCAAATACCATCGAAGACAGACTTTCCGTTTGGCCAGTACCTTCCATGAAAAATGTAGAAATGTTGCGAATACAGGATATGGATTGGCCAAAAAACTAGAAACAAGAGGTTTGTCTCAGAAATATCCTCCTTTTGATAGATAAAAATGAACTTACGCCTATTTATGTCCGTATCTAATTTATGGTCTTTTTTTGGCTTGACTGAACCTGCACTTGGATATTTTAAAAGAATAAAGTGAATATTAAATAACATTTGTTTTACTGTGAATAAAAAATATATATTACTGATGTGCAATATATTGAAATAAATAGGTATATAATTAAAATTGTTTTTTATTAATAAATACAGGTACATAGATAATTCATTATTTATATTACTTGGTATTTGCACTACATAGGTACCACGACAATTTTATCCAATGCACTCAGTTTCCTCATTTTATGGGTATTGTTTCATGAAAAATATTTTTTTTTGAGCAAACCTACAACTCTACATGAACCCGTAGAGTTGCAATATTTCGTGTGATTTTCCAAATCTATAGGTTACAACTGAGTTTGGCCTTTTGTAAAGGCGGATATTTGTAGTTATATCCTCTAAAGCAGCTAGTTCTAGCTACATCATTTAATTCTAGCCTTATAAAACTTAGAAGGAGTTTTTGTACAAAAATTAAGTACTTACCAGTTATAAAATATTTTGAACAAATACGACCGTGTTTTAGGTGGCTTTTACTTAGTGACCCCCGTCCCAAAGCCTTAATCCGAGCATTTCTTCTTTCTATAGGCAATACATTAAAATGATTCCCCTATTGGTTAAAGTAGCGGGAAATCGGAAAAACAATGCATGATTTCTTTCACCTCGCATTGAACATTTAACAGCAATACAAAAATGTAGCATTTTCTATTAATTAGACCAGGATTAAACAATTTAATGATGAAATACTCGTAATGTTTACATACGCAAATGGTTTTGTATGCCACCCAGCAAATATGGCTGAACTGTCAATGACGTCATTCTGGAATGGTGTATTAGTAATTTTAAGGTTATGTTGTTTGGCTTTATGCTTGAAACCTATTAAGTGTTAGGCAATTTTGTTACAGATAATCTGTCGTTTGCTTTAGGTCAATGCGACCAATGGAAGCCGAGATATTATAGAAAAGGTCATAACAAACGACGGATTAATTATAAGCCATATTGTCAGAAAAAGTGTGTGGAAGGACACACAGATACAGGACCATATAAATTGAAGGAGGTACTCGGGCAACTTTTGAAAACCTCAATAACTCTTAGTCTATACAGGGTGTCCCACGACGAACCGATCGTTAAATCGAAAAGCAGACATTGGAAAATGTTGAAAATTTGGTAGTAAACTAATGTCGATGGAGGCAACACCGTTAAAATATTTACAAGATGGTGGAACTTCCGGTTATACCGGAAGTATATGTCAAGCTGCTTATTTTAAATGGGACATCCTATATATCACTTACATTTTTGGATTGTAAGTAAAATTCTAGGCCGATTCTATGTATCATGTCTTATACCTAAGTCTCTCCGTTTTTCACATATTTCAATCTTTATGTCAAAAATGACGTTTACAGGTCCTAAAAGAATTATCAAATCTTCTTTTAAGAGAGCCTTTATTATCTAATTTGGGTTGAATTTTTATGGGGATTTTGCTATGGATTTTAAGTTCAATTACTCTATTCTATGACGGCGTTGAGTGGTAAACAAATGTATGTGTAGCTGTTACTTACCATATGAAAAGTATTAATTATCATGCCGGGGCGCTTAAATTATACGCACGAGGATTATTTAAATTTGTTTATAATCGATGAAGAATGTAACAAAGTTTTATTAGAACATGTGAGATATTTGCTAATAGATATTTAGAGAAACAAAAACTGTCTCCGAACGGTATTAAACGGATATAATGGAGAATATCAAAAATTTTGGGACTGTTAAGGCAACACTTCATAATGTAAAACCAATTGTCAATGATAAAAATATCGAAATTGTTGTTTTGGGATATTTTGCGATCTAAGACATCTTTAAGACCAGTAGCCTTACAAACAGGAATCTCCAAGAACTCTATTCACAGGATTCTTTTGAAACACAAATTCCATTCCTATAGTTCAACACTTAAAGACCACCGATTTGGCCAGAAGAATTCACTTTTGCGAATTTATTTTAACAATGTTACAAGACTATCGATTTTTGGACAACATAATTTGAACTGACGAAGCAAAATTTGCGAAAAGTGGCAGTTTTCAACCGACGTAATTCCCACTTTTGATGTGATTCAAATCCCCATGCCGTGAGATTGCGGAATTATTAAGAAACCTGGCAATTTAACGTGTATTGTTCTGTGAGAAATTGTGGAGTCGTAAAACTACAATTTTATGAAGAAAACTTAAATGGTAATGAATTATTACTTATTATATAGGGTGGGGCATAGTGCGTTAGACTTCTATATCTCGAGTTCTACGATAGCTAGAAATTTAAAAAAAAAATTGCAAGTAAACTAGATAAAAAAGTCTTAACTGGATATTATTTTCGAACATACAGGGCAAGCCAAGGCGAAATTACAGGACCAAGTGGCTTTTTCTAAATGAAATGCTATGTATATCAGTACATTTTTTGAAGCCTCTTTCTAAGCTCTATTCGTTCCTATATTAGCATTGAATATCTCCCAACCACTTGGATGTAATGAATTTTGTTGTTGAAATAATGCAATCTGCAGATGGATATTTAAAAAATCACCACAGTCACAATTATGAGTTTTAAGAAAAACTGATGTGAATATCAGTTACGAGACATCTAATTAATGTCTTTGAATCATATTCATTTCCGAAAACTGTACAGGGTGGCCAAAAATTATTTTTCAATTAAGAACATATTAAATTGAATTTTCTCAATTTTTTCAAATGGAACACCCTGTATATTTTTCGACGATGTGATGTAGAAATGAAAAACGAACATTTTTGTTAGTATTTCCCTAGGGTTAATTGCAACCCACTTCGTTTTATTGAGCAATAATTACAAAATTCAAAAGTAAACTTGGGGGATGTAAAGCCGTCGGTCTCTTGTCTATTAAATGTTAGGCAAGTAAAAAATCCCTACTCTTTTTAGGGGAAGAGGTTCGGCAAAATTCCTGGTTGGGGGTAGCTCGTCTACAGGCGTCGGTGATAGGCCTCAGTAGCGGAAATAGGCCGACGTTAAATAACTGTATTTAAAAAAAGTAAACTTAAAAAAAGAGGTTTCTTCAAACAACTAAATAAATGTTCCACATGTTGCCCATTTTGATTGACACACATCTCTATGCGCTTTTGAAATGAGTTTCCCACTGTTCCTAAAACTGCCGGTTTGATAGATGTAAAGGCAGTTATTATTCTTTTCTTCATATTTTCTACTGTTGTTGGCGTGTCTCTATAAACAATTTCCTTCAGTGTCCCCATAAAAAGAAATCCATTTTTATAAGAACTGGCCATATAGCAGGCCATTTAGTGGGCCCGTTTCTTCCAATCCATTGATTAGGGTAGATATTATTTAAGTGGTCTCTAACTGCTTTTAAATAATGCGGTGAAGCACCATCTTGCTGAAACCACATCCTATTTGGAATTCTTTCAGGGAGATTTACCAATAATTGTAGCAGATAGTTTTCTAAAAAATGAAGATAAATAGCTCTGGTTAATGTACCATCGAAGAAATGTGGCCCTATTACATGTACTCCAATAATTCATCTCCAAACGTTTATAGGTTGGTTATCAACTTGCATAAAAAAAGTGAGGATTTTCCGAAGCATGATAATGGAAATTGTGCCTATTAACAAATCCATTTTTATGAAAGGTTGCCTCATCACTGAATAAAAAGTACTGAAGAAGTTGACATAAACTTCACAAACGCGTCTGATACATAAAAGAAATTCCAGATGTAGGACACCGAACCTTTCGGTAAACATGTGCTTAAAAAATTATCATTTTTTATGACCTGTCCATTTCGTCCCAAAGAACGAAATATTATATTAGCATAAATGCAAACAAAGCCCCAATTTCTTTTTAGTTTTGAATAAATGGGAATCGAAATTGTCTGTCTTATTAAGAGTTTTTCTCAAAAGTGTACTTAGTAAGTATTCATAATTTTTAATTGATAATGTGGATAATAGTTCTGCCGCTTACACAAATTGGACCAGTTTAATTACAAATAAGTTGTAAATAAAGCTTTTTGATTTTTACAGAGAAGGAGTATTAACTTGCTTGGTAAACTAAAGCTTTTATAGCACTGAACAGATAGATATAAAAATCTAAGAATATAAGTGCAACATTATATTTTGCCGACAATACGCCCCAAGCAGTAAACAAATATACAGTGTGACCCAAATTTTTATAGGAATATTTCAGTGGACAAGACCTTTGTCAAATTATTTTCAAACGAACTGCATGAATGCTGTTCTTGCATATAACACGGTGAAAGAAACCCAAAACATCTTAAGTGCTGAATCAAGAAATTTTGGATCTTTTCTTGAATCTACCAAAGATTTTATTAGTTGGGCTAATATTCGCATGCACAAACTTATTAACATTGACAATAATGATGGAATAGACATGTCAAACAGCAACAGAGAGGTCGAAGATGATACGGAAAATGAAACAACTAGCTATTTCATTACAGAGTTTTTATCTTCTAGAATTTCAAGAAAAAAAGGATGACAGGTGAAACTACTGCTGATGTTTCTTTTGCTTATTTGTTTCATGCATACAAATATGTAATGACATTGTCCTACACTTAAGTGTCTTGTGAAAGAACCTTTTCAAAATTAAAATTTGTGCAAAATAAGTTCAGAAATTACTTGGATGCCTTAGTACAAATGCCAGTTGAAAAAGACATCCTAATGAGTCCAACCAGTGATCAAAAGTCATTCATAATGTGGCAGAAAGGAGTGATTTATTTAAAAAAATGTTAATCTTGTAAATAAAGTTATCAGAATAACTTTGTTTGGTAATTATTTAACAAATAAGAAAAGTTGTATATCGGGTCGGTTTAGTTTAATACGTAGTAGTGGAGGCGGTAAGACCAGCAGCCCGGGCCGGAATATCTCCCCAATCCAGCGCTGTAGTTAATGCAATATATTGTTCATAAAATAAGTATTCAAGGGCATATCGTTCTTTGCTTAAAATTGTTTTTGTTAAGGGCGATGATTGATGTCAATTTACCAATTCATATCATATCACCGTTAAAGAATTATACATACTTAACTTTAGAACTATTGTATTGCACAGACCAAGGTTTATTACTAACTGAACCACTATCCTTGGGTGGGAGCAGATTTTGCTTGAAAATTCAGCAAATAAATTTTCGCTTCGTTTCCATGTCTGAACACTCATTTTTAATAAATTTACACAATATCTATATCACTATGTACACAATTGTTAACCGAAAAGGACATATATTTAGTTTTCGTAATATTTAGTTTAAGGCGTTAAGGCGATTGTTATCTAACCAAGTTTTTACTTTGCTGATTGCATCGGTAGCTTTTTGTTTTGTGGATTCCCATGTTTCCTCTGCACAAATTAGCACTGTGTCGTCTGCATATGATATAATATTGCATCCGTAGTTTTTTTGTAAGAGATCGTTTACATACATATAAGGAATAAGCTAGGACCTAGGATAGTTCCTTGTGGAACGCCAGTTCTTATTTTTTTTGCTTCGCTGTACGAATTACCTATTTTAACTTGTTAATAATTAATTGTTTATTTTTTATAGTTTTTGTAATTTATAACTTTTGTTAATAAAAGACCTCCATTATTATAATTACTACCTAATGGCTTGGGAGCATCAACGGTGTTATGTAACTTCACTAGATCTAATACTTTTTTCCAGCCTATCTTGTCCGTACTATCACAGCCAGTCAAGGCATGCAATCCTGGTAAAATATCAAATATTACATACAGGGTACGTTAAAGTATCAGCTGCTAGTGACAAGCTACGTTGACTGGCGATTGCAAGAATTTTTTTCTCGAAATTTGTCAACTTTAAAGAAAAATGTCTTTTGTTTGTTTTGGTATGAAAAATATGAAAGTATTTTTTTCGAAACGAAAAAATCAATTTTTCTAATTTATTTTTTCGAAACGAAAAAATCAATTTTTCTAATTTGTTTAAAGAAACTTTGTTTAAACAATCCCTGCCCACATTTCTATTTGGCAAACTGTACTTTCTTATAAAGGAGTACATATTGAACAAGATGGCAGAAAAATATTATATTCGAATAAATTTTCCCGGTCGACGATTGATTTCGCCCGAACTACTATATATTGCCGACAAGCACAAATTTAAAGGAAGAGGGTGCGATGAATTCTACATACTAGTCTTCTAAGAAAAAACCTTTACTCTTTAAAATTCTGATCTTATAATACTACTAAATACGATAAGAAATTCTATATCATAGTCATCATTATTATTTATTTGATATTTTGAAATTCAACGTGCTCTATTTATTGCTTCTTTATTAGACAGACCGAGTTGATTTGCAGCCTTGTAGCTTGATACAACTCCTTTTGGGAGTACTTTGAGCATAGCCCGTAACGACGATGAAGTCTGGGCTTTACCCAGGAAGTAAGAAGGATTTCCTGTCTGATTTTACCCCTCTTCATAATTGGAATCGCTCTGGTGGGCAATAATAATCTTGGATGGGCACCTCTCTTCATCTTTGCTGGCCCATAAACTGACACAGCTGATACGTTTTTCTTCGGTTGGCGGCGGGTCGTGAGGGTGCATCATTTGTGTGTGGTGAACCCGCAAAGTTAACTGAAAACAAACATCGATAAGTACGATTTTAATAGAGGAAAATGTGTATGTGTAAGAGGAATAAGCAAAAGCCAAGCGGTTGTAATTTTGATTCGTTTAAAGGAACCCGCACTTTTTCTTATATAAAATGATTCTCGGTTAAATTATCTGAATTTTTAGTATGTTATAGATCTCGATCTCCTGATTAAAAATAATATGAGCCCAATCTAATTCTATGACTAGTTTTTCAGATACAGGGCGCTACAGTTGAAAAGTTAATTTTTGTTCTCATATGCGAAATGGAATTACTAAGTGGGGTAATAGTAGTCATTGTCAACGCGTTTTTATTCTAGAAATGTATGCTTTGAGAATATTAGCTAAGCTGTCAAGGAGAGAATCTTGTAAACTTTCTAGAAAATTAAAGTTCTTAACATTACATGACACTTATATTTATAAACTTAGTTGGTTTGTTTATAGGAACTTGAATATGTTTTAAAAAAATATAGTTGATCACAGTTATGAAACAAGATTTAAACATAACTTTAATCCGAACCAACATTCCACGGCGGGATATCAAAAAGGTCTTTATCTTAATGGTTACAAGATACGGAAAGTTTTCCCTCTGATATAAGAAAATCCACGAACATCCACATTTAAAAAACAGACTCAAGACCATTCTTATCGATAAAACATGTTATTAAATCGCTGATTTCTCTTTATGACTAATTTCACTACAATATGTAGTGACTTTTATATTTTCTTATGTTTTATATATTTATGCGGATTTTTAATTGTTAGTTTTTTGGTACTTTGGCGCTCTCTATAATTACTTGTTTATACAACTAATTGAGAAATAAAGTATATTATTATTATTAATAATTTTTTTTTCTGTATAGTACTAAAATACATAATTTTTCGGTGATCACGTTGTAAGCAAGACATTGCATAGCGTAAAAATGAATAGTTATTTTTTAACTTATATCAATGTTCCGTAATACGATCTAATTAACCAGGTGGTCGAGTGAATCCTTATTCTATAATTTTAAGCTATCTTTCTGTTGTGAGTGGTTCAATTTTTTAAAGATATATAACAATAAAATACCACGTTTTTGGTCATTATTTCCTGATAATTTCTAGTTTTCTGATTTTCCCCTGCTTTCCAGCCAGGAGACCTTCTGATATCAAAATTTTTAAGATTAATTTGTGAATCACTCTGTCTTTTTTTCTAAAGGTAAAAGGTGAACTGTACGTATAGAACTGATATGACAATCACTTTAACATATTTTATAATCTATCTATACGAGGTCTGGCAAAAATAATGCAATCATTTTCGTTCCATGCATTTGTAATCGGTGCGTTAACTGACATACTGTCTGCTGATCATCCTACCATTATATATTTGGTACTGACGGAAAGGAACTAAATAAATAATTTGCAACAAAATATGATAATATGTTTGGTTGAATGACCTCGATCTTAATAAAAGTTATTATTATTATTATTATTATTATCATCGATTTAAGGGACTATTTTATTATTCTTACCATTATTAACACGCCGAATTGTTTCAGCCGGATCCACCTCTACTTGGTCTTTGCGCCTCATCTATTACCTTAATTGATAAAGCGTTCCCGCAACGAATCTAAAGGAGAAAAAACGGTAAAATATACGGAAAATCAACACCAATATATAATTTTTTTAAATAAAACAAAGCCACTTACCATTAGATTGGAACTTCTTTGTACATTGGAGCAATTGGCATAATCCATCAAATGGTCCATTCTTATGAACCAATCATTAAGGGCTTCTCCTGGAGTAGTTCTCATTTCCTGAATTAAAAAAAATATAATGTAAAAAGTTATAAGAAAAGAATATGCCCATGGAATAAAGCTGGAGGAAATATGTCTACCTTGTTCATGGCCAGCATTTTCTTTAAAAGATCGATAAACTGTTTCCTGTCGGTTTTCTCGGCAAACAGCTCATCTCTTTCCAAATACATTGGTACATTGACCTCACCAATATCATCCAAACAATTGAACCTGTACCTTCTGGTTTCTCTTGATTTAATGCCAGTCTCGGCTTCGTACTCCTCAGGTGTTTTAAGTCTCCAAAATTCGTATGAGCTCTCCCTGTCCAGCTTGAAGTATTTTACGGCTTTCCAGGCATTATTTAGTATTTCGTGAGTTGGTAGACCTGAAAGATCAATTTCAACGATGTAACTGAATTTGTATATCTTTACGCTTCCCGTAATGCAGAGAGTTTGGGGATTTCTTACCTTGTGTCTGGGTGATATATCTAATTTGGTCGTATCCCGACCAGCCAGGGTACAAGGGCCATCCGAGAAAGAGTTCGACAATTACACACCCAAGGGACCACATGTCAATGGCTGCGTCGAAGGGCAGTCCCAAGATGATCTCGGGCGCCCTGTAATAACGAGATTGGATATATGCATTACGCACAGCCACGCTTTCGTGGCATGCGTTACCAAAGTCAATAACTTTGACCCTGTAGGGCTGCCGCGCTGGATCGACTAACATAATATTTTCGGGTTTGAGGTCTGTGTGGATCAGTCCCAAATGCTGGAAAGAGACAAATTTATTTAATTTTCGATTTCGTTGTATTAATCATGAAAACAATTACATGGTGTTTAAAATTATTGTATCTCAATACAATACGATAGTCCTCATTGAATTTTTAAAAAATATATTGAAATTGACCTGATAGTACAAAACACATATTAAAAATGAGATAACGTAAATGGTAAAACCTAAAATTTTGTGTGATTAGATGTGAGCCGTGAGACATTAATTCCTGCAGCAAAAACAGAAAATTAGTGTATTGTGCATCTAGCAGTAAAAGGAATACATTCTCGGACGGCGACGTAAATTGTTGGCCGAGGCGTTAAGCCAGGCATCAATTCTGAAGTAGGTTCGGAAAATCTTGCTGATCGAGATGTTCTGCAGCGTTGTTTTCGTCATCCAAAACTTGGTCAGGAATATTCTCACAGGACGTCTCGTTGCAGTGCAAGCACAGTAAGCAGAATTTTAATCCTTCTTTGCGGCAGCCACAAGCTGCTCCACATTCTTTCTGGCATCTGCACGAAATGCTTTTAAGAAGGACCTCTGGAGCCGGTCCCCTTGTGATCCGTATTGTGTCTAGTCCTGTGCTTATCCTCCGCCACCTGTGTTCTTCTGCGCACCCCGCCAGCTCTGTACGTAACAATAAGCATGCGGTGATTATTGCTGGCAAGCGTCCGATGTTGGTGGCAATGCGGCGAGGTTGATTGAATTTTTCAAGATAGCCCGCACAAAGATCTTATATCGCAGAGAATCTAAGCAATTATGTTCATTCCCTGCGCTATACTGGCTCAATAAAAAAAAATCCTCCAGCAGCTTATTTAAGCTCTGGTTCTTAGCTAGGGTATCGGGAAAACGTATCTTTCCCTGATTGAACAGAGCCGATGTAGTGTCGCAGCCACTGAAGGCATGCACAAACAAGATATTCCTCGCAACAGCATCACTATATTGGAAACTCTGGCGCAAATATAACTCTTCCTCCTTGTTTTCCCTAATCGGGAAACATTTGGGAGACCTCTTGCCCCAGCGGTCAACAACGCGAGCACATTTCGATGGCGGTTTGGACAATTAAAGAGTCCGCGTCTTCGACTGCCTGCTTAATCGTGTCGTTATGTTCTTCCAACATTAACTTCAGCAATGCAATGAGGCGCCTTTTGTTGGGGCTGTTAAAGAAATTTCTTGCTACACGGTGGGAATCATATGCTATATTGATATATTTCCACACCAGATGAATAGAATATTAATTTACATGAAGAAACTGGCACGCCTTACGTACCCGACCAACTTTTGGACGACGAAAAATGACGAAAACGATGTTATATAATATCTCGATTAGCACGACTTTGCCCATCCTACTTCAGAATTTATGCCTGAAGATCATGAGAATGAAAGCGAGTGTGGTTTGCATAATCGTAAACGACGCAACGTGAATTAAATCACGATTTCGACTGGATTGGGCCTATTGGGGATATACCACATAAAAAAGACGCACCGATCGACTATACCCCAAGGGTGGTGTGGAGACGAGTTGAAAGGAATATATATTATATCATGTATGCAAGAGTGTAATATATTCGTCGATTATACAAAAATATATTAACATATATCGACCTCAGATATGGATAATTAAAAAAGGCACATATTTGAGTATGTCGCGGCGCGTCTTTCATTGTATACAACCAAATCGTACAAATCAGGCATCATCAGACTCACAAAATATTGCTCTATCATAAAAAAAATATTGGGACATTGTTCGCAGTCGATCTTGGTACTAATACGAGATGAAAATGTGATTTTGTTGAAAATTTCAAATGAACCCCTAACTTTGGCGCACTATATCTCGAAACTATTGGTCGCAGATAAGAAATAAATAAATCAAAATGATGCAGAATTTTATAATCTACATTTTTTATTTCAACATTTTTCCGGTGTCGCTCCAGATAACGGCGTTATACCTCAAAAAGTGCAGCGATGCATAGGTCTCCAACCCCTCCCTACCCTCGAGGTAGGGAACTACTTAGATGTACCATTAGGATACCTATGTGAATCATTCTACCAAATTTCATTTCTGTCTGACTTTTTTTTTATTACAAAAAGTAAAAGAAAATCAGATAGTTTCGTATACCTGGTAATGACTTTTTCATGAATTGAAAAACTTTTTTATTTAAAGGAATTTTGCTATGGTATTGAAAAAGTTTTTAAAACATAAATCAAGCTTTTGTGGTAAATAGTTTTGTACTTATCGTCATTTAAAATTATTAATATTCGCGCGCACGATATGCTTGTCGGAGACGCCATCAAATATCGCACCGTGCCGCGCTCTCAATGTGTTTGGAAAGCATTCTTGGGTTTGCTAGGTTTAGGTCCACTAAGAATTAAAAAATGATTAGAAAATTTTTTTTAAGATAGGCAATTTCATCTTTTAGTAGAAGGCACAACGAAATAAGACGAAAAATAATTCAAAATTTTTTTTGAGGCATAATCAATGAAACCGCAATAACAGCACGTGACAGCATAAAAAATATATATAAACTTTGTTTTATTATTAGGAAAAATGAAAGACAATCTGATAGTTTCGTTTGCCTGGTAATGACTTTTTCATAAATCGAAAAACTTTGTTATTTTAAAGAATTCGTATACGTAGCCTGCGAATAAAATGAAGTAAGAAGTATGAAAAAGATTTTAAAAAAACCGCGAAGTATATTGTCGCGGTCATAGCACTCTAAACCTTGTGCTAAAAAACACATCGTTTGCTGTTACAGTTTTTGTCAGAACAAAGAATTTTCATAATTTTTCGTAATACATCAGGAACACAGGAACAGGATCTTGGGTAGTCGTAATTATAAAGTCGTATGATTATAAAGAACTAAACCCTATTATCAGTAGCAACGTAACAAGTGGGATAAAAATTATCGCTAATTTTTGGAAAATTTGCTTGAATGCCTTTTTAGTTTAAAATGCATAAGCGCAAATTTGTCAAAAATTACCGATGTATTCTTATTGCATGAGTTGTATTTTGTTAGAGAATTTCATGAATCCAATTTTAAAGCTAGCTAAGAAATAAAAATAAATATTTTTATACATTTTTGCAAAAAAATGATGTTTACTTTTAAATTGCGTAGCAAATGTTAAAAAAGATATAAAAGGCCAACTTTCCTAAATTAGTCATTTTTGACAGATGAACGAAAATCTCAAAGAAAGGAATTTTGAGAAAAATTAAGAAATTAAATAAAAAGCCTAATAACTTGCTGATTTGAATAGAAATTAACTTCTGCCGTTTTCTCACTCCAGACGAATTGCAAATTAAACACATTCTTCGTATATCAAAAACAGTGTCACTATTTCTTGTTTTAGAACATTAGAACAAGAAGGAACATTTTCTTTTATATTGTTACTCATCTGACAAGCAGACGACACATTTTGTCCACTAGTATATGATTTCCTACAAGTAACGTGATAGTTCACTTTAAAAGAACCGTTTAAAATAAATAACTTATTCCCTAAAATATATTTGCCAAAATTGTCCCATCTCGTTTCTGCAGCACTAGCAATTATTTCCAGTCCTTTTTTTGTAGATTTTTTTGTCATTACCATTCAATAACTGACCACATAATAAACACTCCACTTAATATTTTCTTTTCTGTAGCTCGAAATGCTAGGCGTGCTTTACCTCGCTACCGGACAAGCATATCGTGCGCGCAAATGTTAATAATTTTAAATGACGATAAGTACAAAATTATTTTGGTTGATTTATGTTTTAAAAACTTTTCCAATATTTTTTCTTTAGTTCATACGAGGTACCATGGCAAAATTCCTTTGAATAAAAAAATTTTTCAATTCATGAAACAGTCATTACCAGGTAAACGAAACTATCAGATTGTCTTTTATTTTTTTCTACTATAAAAAAAGTTTTTATATGATTTTTACGCTGTCACCTGCGCTTATCTATCTGCTTTCAAACTAAAAAAAGTTCATTAAAATATGTCATACGGTTTCGAAGATATGGCGAAATGAGTAATAAAAAGTACGTTTTTTAATTTTCACAAATTTTATACATTTCTTGATTTAAAAAAAATCGGTAATGTTAAAAAAAGCCGTAAATGGCCTTTTCGGATGTCCAGTGACCTATTTAATAATATCATGAAGGTTTGATCTGGTTATACTTCAAACAAAAATTTTTCAAGAAGGAAGCATCTTTTTCTTGACTTTTTACTGCGCTAAAATCATACGTGCGGATTAATTTATGGTAATACATAATCATAAGGAAAATGTCAAAGGAAAAATGAGGAAAAAATGGTATTGACAATAATACAGTAATAAAACATTCAATGGCCAATATCTCGAAATCCTATAGTTGAATTTTTTTTTGTCCATGGAGACTTTTGAACAGCACGGTAAGAACTAGCTCCCAAGTTTCAGGTCCCTGGAGTGAAAGCCAAAGTACGCCTAAAAGGTGCGGCGTCTTTTATTATTGAGCCATTAGACAAATCGAATGTTTATAAATCATACAGAATAATCAGTATCAAGAGATCGAGTGGAAAACTCACCTTCAGCTTTAGCAATGCAGTTAGGAGTTGTTGTAATATTGGCCTTATATACTTTAGAGGCAGAGGTCTAAATTCGTTTTGTTTAAGAAAATCGTACAGGCTCAACCCAAGCATTTCAAACACGAGACACGTGTGGTTTTTGTGTTGGAAATGTTCGTACATCCTGACAAAATTAAATTCGTCGACATTTTCCTGGCTAAGTCTGGAAAGGACGCCTATTTCCAATTTGCCCTGTAAACAAACAAAAAAAAAAAAAGAATGAAAACGACCAATAATTTAGACAAATATAAAACGATCATAAGATAAAACCACATATCATAAGATGTGAAAATGATGTGAAGTGATGTTATTAGTTCATGAAAAACTTATTAAAACCCCAAAAGTTCGGCGAGAGGGATGAAACATGGGTATTCCCACGTATTCGAGTTCGCCGAATACGATGGTGATATTTTCAAGGTTCTCACCCCTCAGGAACTACCCGTAAACTTGGAAAATCACACCTACTTCGAGTTATTTTCCATCGTAAACATGCGGATCGGTTTTTTGGGCAGGATTCGAATGGACCGTATGAAATTTAACCATAGAACATCTTATCCACCCGCGGGGTTGAAACTACCTCCTCCCCTAATGTTAAAATAAGTATCCCCAAAAAATCAAAATGCATGAAAATTTGTCCATCCCCATTATTGAGTCAACACGATGATAATATTCATTTCTCCCCCACCCTCTACCAAATGCTAGGGTTGGTGGTAGTTTCAACCCCGAGATTGATGGCATGTCTCGTCACTCTCAACTCCCTTTACAATGTCGGAATCACCTTAAAAAATCCCGATTCAACGAGTCCCCACATGCCAGTATCAGCAAATATGAAAAGGGCTGATTTTAGGGGTGGTTGGTGGAGGGTGGGGAAGAAATTAATATTACCATCGTGTTGAGCACCCTCGAAAATGAGGGTACCCGTATTTCATCCATCTTACAGAACTTTTATGTTTTAATCCTTTTTTATAACTTTTTTACGGAGTATATAATGAACCTGTTTAGTGGTGTGGTGAGGAGTTAATAGCACCCGAATGTATGCAATCACACACTACAGCGAGTCGTGGATGTATATTGCCGTGGAAAGTATAAACAAATTTAACCTTATGACGTGTGTAGTTTAGGTCGACTTTAAGACTGTAAAATTATAGCTCTACATTTTATTGAAATGCGAACTTACATAAAATATTTAAATATTTCTACTTACTACATGGTGTTGTAAACAGATGTAGAATTCGTCATATGTGAGTAAAAATCTTTAAATATCCCATATAAATATGAACTCATATAAAATATGGGACGTCTGTTTATGGGATTTAATTTTGACTCTTATGTTTAATGCACATAAAGTTCACAATAAAACATGACGAATTTCCATTGAACGCGCTATTACTCTATGTATTATAAGATTGCCTACTTTCAGGGGCTTTGTACGCCACACTAATCCGGTCCATTGATTGATCGTTTTATAATCTATGCAGTTTTTTAAATCTCCCTCCCTATCTTTGATAACTTTGAAATCGAAATGACTCACCTGTTCGATAAAGTGAGGATGATTCTTTAAAATCTTGATGGCCACCATTTCATTCGTGCCATGCTTCCAGCACTTGATAACTTGTCCGAAGACGCCTCGGCCAAGGGATTCTAGAATCTCATACTGGTTTGTCACAGAACGCAGCACTTCATGCTTTATCAATTGGTAGTCACCATCAGCACCAGAACCCGAGCCTATGGAACCGTCAATGTAGTCATTAAAGTCTGCGGATGTTACGGTCTATTTGACACTTGGTCTGACCGCTGCATGTTTGGCATATAAGATATGTGGTACATTTTGAGTAAGGGGCAAAGGTCTAGTTTTAAATGTGACATATAAAGATAACGCTATACAGGGTGGGGCAATAGTGCGTCGGACCTCGATATCTCGAGTTCTACGACAGGTAGAATTTTTTTAAAAAAATGCGGAAAACCGGAAAATCAAGGACATGAAAGCAATTGAGATTACCAAAATTGCGATTGCCCTATAATTGGAAAATGTCATTCAATTAAGTACCTCGGTTTAACGATCGACCATCACCTGAGATGGACTGAATATGTTATTTTTATTAAAAATGAGTGGGGCAATGTTGCGTCGGACCTCAATATCTCGAGTTATACCATAGCTAGAAATTTTTTAAAAAATTGCAAGTAAACTAGATAGAAAGTTTATAACTGGAAATTACTTTCGAACATACAGGGCCAACCATGACGAAATTACAGGACCAAGTGCCTTCTTTTAAAATGGAATGCTATGCATATCAGTACATTTTTTGAAGCCTCCTTCTAGGCTCTATTCATTCCTATATTAGAATTAAATCTCTCCCAACCAATTGGATGTAATGCATTTTTTTTGTTGAAATAATTTAATCTGCAGATGGATATAAAAAAATCACCACAGTCACAATTATGAGTTTTAAGAAAAACTTATATGAATACCAGTTACGAGTCTAATTAATGTTTTTGATCATTTTCATTTTCTAAAAATGTACAGGGTGGCCAAAAATTATTTTTCAATTAGGAACATTTTGAATTCAATTTTTTAAAATGGAACGCCCTGTATATTTTTCAACGATGTGCTGTAGAAATGAAAAACGAACACTTTTGGTAAGTACTTCCCTAGGGCTCATTGCATCCAATTTCGTTTTATTGAGCAACAATTACAAAATTCAAAAATAAACTTAAAAAAAGAGGAAATTCAATTTAAAAAGCTCTTAATTGAAAAATAAACATTGCAATGGTTGCAATTAGTGTCTATAGTAGATTAATGTTGTAATTAGTGTGTTATGATAGCGATTAATTATTGTAATTAAATATTAAATAAATTAGTGGTTAGTGAAAATTCATGTTGCAATTATTTGAACCTACGCTCGGAAGTGTTTACTGGAGATTGTAAACACGTAACTGTATTTTTACTTATGCAATAGAGATAAACCTCTCCACGTACTATTTTTATTTATGAATAATTTGTAACAGACCAATGTAGGATCGAACCTGTAGACAAGAAGAAAGAACGTTAACACTGCATTCGAGGCCCGCCAACCAAGTTGGCAGCATCTAGGGATTAAAAATTAAGATTAAAAGTAAACCACTTGCACTAGACACCAACTTGGCTGAGGAAAGCGCCTACTCTAATATATCGTGATGCGGAGCTGTTAAAATAGAGAGCACATTTTTCTTACCTTCCGGCTGTGGGTTATTACTTGGGCTATTCCCCTCACACGACTTCGATATTCGCTGAAAACAAAAGAAAGACACATTAGAAAATCGTTAATGGTATATCATATAACGAGTACGGAACGTAAAACTTAACACACGAATGGAAATTATTCGAGTGAATGAGACACTTTCTAGCGAATTGTGTACAATATATTTTCCACGACAACTGTTTTGGTTTGACAATTTAACAATTTGAAATATGACATGATGTTTGTTGTGACAATTTTGACAGTTGACGTTTTCCTAACACAAGTGTATGTTAGGAGAATTATGCATACGCATATGATATTGTCGTTAACTTGCGCATCTACTACGTTAAGTGAATTTGTATGCTTTCATGAGGGGTCATGGAAAAAATCACTTACCACGCTGCGTGTGGTAAACTGCCATTTATCCCACTCAGAATCATGTGGTAAATTCTCGAGGCATCAAGCCCCTACGTCCTTTTCGTTCAAAACACATCCATAGCAATCATAATATTACTCAGAATAAGTAAGAAGTGAGAACAGAAGTCCGAGTATTCATGATTTATATTTCGGCGACCCTAATAATTAAAATTTCGGCTTTTTTGTTCAATTTTGATTTCCAGCCGCTTATTCGCCGAGATTTTTTTAATGGTAAACAAACTTTAGGCTGTAGAATAAATAGGTTTCGAATGCCACATAGAAAAATCTAATGTCTAATGTGAAGTTTTATGGGGGCAAATACAAACTGCTCAACATGTCTCAAATCGCTGCTATGTATGTCAGTTCGTCTATATATTTTATGAAATAAATAACTAGGTTTGCCTGCTCTGAAAATATTCCTTTCACACATTTTTAATAGTATGAAATCGCGCAAATGTGGGGTAATATTGGGGTACAATTGTAAAATATCTTACACAGCAGTTTTAAATTTTTTGTAAACGGTATTTATTTGTCTTCTTGAGTAAGACAGGGACCGTATACAATATCTGCGTAATTTAAGTGCGATAGAACTATAGTTTCCAAAGGCAGTATTTTAGTAATTGTGTCCAAACACTTTTTAAAAATATACAACTGTTTTAAACAGATAATACTAAGGTGGTCAGAAAAGCTTAGTAAACGATCAAAGTTAATACCAAGATTCTTTACGTTATTGGTTGATGTAATGATCTCATTATTGGTTTGAACATACAGCTCTGAAAAATTATGTAACTGTTGAGAAGTTCCAAAAACAATATTTTCATTTTGCTAGGATTAAGTATAAGAGAATTTTGGAGTGCACATTGGTATATAATAAGATTTCAGTGATTATTGATGTAAAATAGTGCCATTTGAAATTCGGAAAATTTTTCGTAGAGATTCCAAACTTTGGGTAGCTGTTGGTTGTCTTAAAAATAAGATATTCCGAGAATATCTACCTTCTGGAAGTGTCGGAACGTTATTTTGAACTCGAAATAGCGGCAAGTTGACTCTTTTGGGGCAATTTCGACTTAAAATATTTCTTGGGCCTTAAATTGTAAATTAAGCAACGAAAATGTGATCTTTTTATTGACAATATTCAAAGCATCTCCACTTAAGTTTTCGTGATGTTACGTTCATCCCCCTCCCCCCCTCATCCCTTCTGCAATTCATGTATATGTACGTATTTTTACTAAAAAATTGATTTGGGGATAACTTTTGCAAATCTTGGCCGAATTAGATGAAGTTTTGTGTGAAAGTGGCTCAAAATATACAAATAGTCTGCCACATATAATTATATAGATGTTTGTATATGTAAATATAACTCGTGTGCTCTAGAAAATGTTCGAGAAATGCACAAAAAGATATCTGATTTAACGGAGGAATGGTAGAAATGGTAAAAGACACCAATCACATTTTATTTACATTGATAATATTAGATTAGATTTATTTGTCTACATATAAAAATGTTTTAAGCTGATTTCTTTTTGACGGACTTTGATGCTACCTGTATTCGTCGCTTTTCTGTGCTCCTTATGCTGGACATACTCGAAATACTACTGTGAGAGCTACCCACATCTGTCGTTAAAGTAATATAAATCGCGGTGATCTTCGCCCATCATATCGTTCACTTCGTCGTCCACGTTTTCGTGGTCGAGATTAGAATCATCATCATCATCCATAAATTTTGTGTTCTCATCTGGCATGTCATAAGTAAGTTCATCGACTGGTGACCCACTGACCTCTTCATCACAGGCGATGATTTTTAACGAATCGTCTGGAATGATCAGTTTGTCTGTAGATTTTGGCATCAGTTCATTTTCCATTTTACATCAGCCGAAATCAATTGCATCCTTAGTTCTTTCACAATAGCATCGACGAATTTCATAACATTTCATAAATGCAATATTTCTTTGTTCAGTTTTCCGAAACATTCATGCCTTAGTAAACCTAATGGTTTCTTATTTTAGATGGAACAACCATAAAGAGCGACTATTATTCTCTGTCCACAAGATTTTATACTCTCGATTTTATACTCTGGATCATATTTTTATAACAATGCATGACTTTTTTTTAAAGGGCACTTTGGATGTTTTATAGGGGAGTTATACAAATAGTTATATGTACCTTGTGCAACGGAAAATCACTGCGCGCAAGTACATATATACCGTAAATGGCCTAAAATGGATCGAATTTTTATATTAAAGATATTTTGAGTCATATCACCCAAAATTACATAAAAAAAATATACATTTCGACGCAGAGAAAATTGTCGTACGATAAACTGCCAAAAAGTTACAACATTTTCAAAATTTCGTCAAATTTAATCGAGCTTTTGACTTGCCATAAGGCAGGCTATTTATATATTGAGCTACCTTCACCCAAAATTTCACCTGATTCGGGCAAAATTTACTCAAGTTATCCCAAAATAAGTTTTTGGTAAAAAAACGTACATATATATGATTTACAGGGGAGGGAGTGAACGTAACATCACGAAAATTTAAGTGGTGGTTCCTTGAACATTGACAATAAAAGGATCACATTTCGTTGCTTAATTTACAATTTAAGGGGTCCAAAAGCAAATTTAAAATCGAAAATTGAATATAGTAGAAATCTCAAAATATCTGTAATAAATATATTAAAAAGAACTTGTCCAAGAATAAATCCTTGAGGAACATCGAATAAAACTGGTCTATTTTGTGATGAAAGTATCAAGTTTCCTGTATTAATACTAGTATACTGTTGTTTGTCATTAAAATAATTTTGAAACTACAAAAAAGTATTTCTAGATATGCCATAATAATTTAATTGTGCAATTAGGCAATTAATATTCTCAACAAACTTTTAGAAATGAAAAAATTAGTTAAATTTTCAAGTTATAGTTATGCGCAGAAAGAGTATTTAATAAAAAATAACCCCCATAAGATCAACTTTTGACAAGCCAAAAATATAACTTACCCTCCTCTTGCATACTAGATCCAGTGGTTCACTATCACCGCACTTATACATATTAATTATAGAACACTTTTGAAACTGGAGAAAATCGATCAGTGATCTATCACTGCAGAATTGGATCTAACCAAACGATAAGGTATGGACTTTTGCTTCCTATTTATGCAAATTATTAAGGGCTAAAGAAGAGAAGGGGTAAAGGGGTATCGTTTATTTACTTTGGAAATAAATACACTACAGGTAATGATGTCCCCCTTCATCCCGGAATGCTCTAGAAGGGCCATAACTCGAACATCATTATACTCTGAGAAATCTGGATGATCCAGAGATTAGGTAAACTTCAAAATTTTTAGAATTTATAATTTTAAATCCGTAGCTGGGTAAGCGTCTAAGACTAAGGACAGAATTGTATAGCTCAAAATTTGCCACATTTTTTGTTTGAAAAAGAACTCTCTACAGTTAGATCCCAAAAAGATAGAGGGAGTCAAAATTTCCAAAAAACCCGTTTTTTTGTATTTATATCATTAAAATGCATCCCCTTCTTTTTAACATTAAAGATTGAATTTCATTTTAGTTAGTACCATGAAATAATATCTCTCATTGGTATTAAATAATACAACAAAGCTCATTACTGTGACACAAAAGATTCCTGAAATATTAAACAAAAACATATTCTAGGACATCACCTTCAAAGGGCCTTAACTTTTGTAGAATAAATCAGTACATGTGTGTCAAAGAATTGATTTTTCAAAGTTTAAAAAAAAATCTGGAAGGTCATAAATGATATTTCAGATCGTACGAAGAAGTCTAAATTAATCGAAAATATAACTGTCACTAATGACAATAATGAACACATAAATATTAATAAAGATACAGCAGATATTATCTCACAAATATAGGTACCAATATGGTAAACAAAATAACTAAAATAAGTGAACTAACTGTTCTTATATCAAACTTAAAAAATAACTGTGCACCTGGAATTAGCTGTTAAAACGATAAAAAGCATTCATGAATATATTATTTCCCCATTAACTCATATTATTACTATATGTTTTCAATGTGGGAAAGTGTTTAGATGACCCCATTAAACTAATCAATTATAGTCCCATATCTGTAATTAATAATATTGCAAAGATCTTTGAGAACGCCTTAAAAACAAGGCTAATTGAATTCTCTCATGATCACAATGTCATCACAAACAGAAAATATGGTTGTGTACACTACTCGAAGACCGAAAATTTCGTTGTTGATTTTTTGGAGAAGGCGATCGTGGCTTTGAACGAAGCATCGGCGTGTATTGCAGTTTTCCTAGATCTGGCTAAAGCCTTTCTTCACCGTATGTCGTGAAGTATTACTCAATAAGCTAAGTAGCTTTGATGTCCGAGGTCTGGCACTCGAACTTATGTCTGATTACCTAACACACAAAATCCAACGAGTAAAAATTAGTAATGAGGTAAATTTCGACTCGGTGGTAAAAATGGGAGTACCACAAGAAACAGTTCTTTGTGCACCTGGACAATATCACAAAAATTTATAACTTCACTGGTCATCTTATATGTTATGCCGATGATACTGCTATAATATTCACAGAAAAAAAGGGAAGATGTGATACTCACTGCTGAATCCGGCTTACAAATGATAAATTCATGGTCAAATTACAATTTGCTTACCTTAAATGTAAAAAAAAACCAAATCCACTACTTTCAGCCGTACAATTGTTAGCCATCCTACTGATTTTTCCATACAACTGCATTTTTCAAATTGTCAAAAAAATATTTGCAAATGTCCTACAATAGAAAAAGTATCTTCAATAAAGTATTTAGCAGTTATTCTAGATCAATATACATGCTGATCAGAACATATTATTCATGTTAATAAACGGTTAAGAGCCCTAATGCATAAGGTAAATGTGTTAAGAGAAATTCTCTCTAGAAAAAAAATAATTATGCTCTACAACTCATTAGGCAAATCAGTCATAAGGTACTGTATTGTAGCATGGGGCGGTGCTTTCAATACAACAATTAACCTCTTACAAACAGTCGGAAGTGCTATTCTGAAAATTATTTTGAGAAAAAAAAGACTTTTTCTGCCAAAAAGTTTTATGATAAAACAAAAATTTTCAACGTTAAATTACTTTTTATTATTTACCAATACAAGGTATAATAAAAATATATGTTCCTCCTGCAATGTTTCAGTATAAAAACACTTGCGTAACTCGTTCCACTGTTAACATGGTTGCTGTTCAACTTTTCAAAAAAATAGTTACTCAAAAACTTCTATTTTTCTTTGGCTCCAAAATTCAATATACCTCAAACAATTACCGAAGTTAAAGAAATTGGAGATTATATAATAGACCACAAAATAACTTTTACGATGTAATGACCCAACTGCTATCACTGCCATCGTAAAAAAATAATAATCATTGTATAAAATATCCCTTGTCTACCGGTTCCTGTATGCATAGTTCGCATCATACATGTTATTATACATCCTCTGATAGGTTCTTTCTTAATTATAATGTTATAATCTATGAACCTGTCAAAATTGCATTCCTTATGTACTTTACAAAATGCTCAGAGCGAGTACATAACAAAACAAGCAACTCGTCCTAGGCATGATGTTCGCTCTGCATTATTTTTCACTATTATTATGTATGCACTTTATTTCATGCGTGCACTTTATATATCAATATGTAGATACTACGTCAGAATTTAAAATGATCCTGAAGTTAAGCATGGAAATTAAATTATTAAGAACCTCAATCTGGATATGGATTTTTTTTTTTTTTTTAATGGCATTAGGTAAAAACCACGCAGCCAGGTTCGGATATGGATTTGTAGAGAACCCTTTATCCCTTTTTACGCACCAATTACGGGCACTTCAATCAAGTGGGGTTTTTACTCGATTTTTATCTTAATAACGGAAATTAAAGTAAAGTAAACTTCGAGCGCTTGAGTCTGCAGCTAATGTTTTTGGGGCACATGATTGATATATATGCGACTTTAAACAGTTGCCGTGAATATAAAATCATTTACGATTTATTAAAAACGGATTCGTAAAATCTCTATGTTTAACTCTAATTTGTAAGAGCTAATATATACGTATATACTTCCGCCACCCTGAAGTTTGATAAATGACAGAGACCTCTTTGTTTTAAGGAGTTATAAAAATGTTCTATGCTGCTATATCAGAGGGTACCTACTGTATTGGTGAAATTGATATCGTTTCGATATTACAATAAAATAAACATTCCAGCTTCCGAATAAATAAACTAAAAGGTTTTTCTCCATTAATAGTTCAGTCGTTGAAGGTTTTCATGAATACTAATTACTAAAATGGCTGAAAATTGGCAAATTTTAGAATATTTTGTGGGAAGTAATATAAACAAGTTTGGTATATTTCGATCGAGGTATTTATACAACAGGAACATTCAGAGCTGGAATGTTAGGTAAATTTATTTTGTTAGAGACGGGAATTTTAACATCGTTTTGGTCAGATGTTTTAGAGAAATGTGATTAAGTCAGTGAGACTTTACAAACCGTTGATATTGATTTATCAACAATGATTGCAATTGTTGAATCACTGATTGGCTACTTTAAATCATTACGAGACCGAGACCAGTTTGATAAGTATGAAGAAAGGGGCAAACAACTATCCAAAATTATGGAATATAATACAGATAAAAAAAGGATACAGAAGAGAAAGCTTCAATTTGACTGAACTCATGAAAATGAAACCAACTTCGATGGCAAAACTGATATGAGAATTGCTTTTCTTGGTATTATTAGTAGGCTAGATCAAGAATTAAAGAAACGGTTGACGACTTATGTAGAAATAGAGTGGTCGTATTTTTAAGTAAACTTAAGATAATGAATGACATCGACATAAGTAATGATTCAAATATGTTGCAAGCTGAGTATTCAAACGATTTGGACGAGTGTTTTACTGAGGAATGTAATGAATTCAAATATTTTGTTGAAGATATAGAAAATATCGTTAATGTTAGAGACATGTTAGTATTTATCAGGTAAAAACATGTTATAACTATGTTTCCTAATGTGGAAATTGCATTAAGAATTTTTCTTACTCTACCAATAACTAATGCGTCAGGAGAAACATCATTTTCTACTTTGGAAAGGACAAAAACATATTTACGAAATGCCATTAGTCAATAAGGTCAATTATATATTCACCCGCTATTGATTCTTAATCTTCATAATTTTTCTCTTGCAACGATTTTACGAAGTGGATCTACCTAGAGGCCTCCGGAAGGAAGCTGGAGTTAGAAGTGGACACCATCTGGAAAAGGTACAAAGGTAAAATCCATTCAATCTCTTTCATCACCGCCACACAGTCCACTCTCTTTTTCCCTTGTTCAATAATAAATAATAACATATTTTTTTGCCCACCAGTTCACGGATGCTCTGCCGTTCGTGAACGGCATTTTTAACACTTGATCGTAAATAACCATTATACCTACCCCAAGTATGTATAGAGGCAAAAAGACGCCTAAAAGAAATTATTAACGGGTTTCAAAGTTCAATATACGGGGTTATTCACGGAAAGCGGGTATTAGATTTTTCTCGGTATCTGTCGAGTTTATAAGTCTGAAAATTCGTACTAATAAAGAGATTTTTGGGTATGACAAATTTAACGAAATATTTTCAACTTTGTGTCACTTCCGCTTGTACCGGAAGTATTACCGAACTTTGTAATTTTAAATGGAACACCCTATATATTATTGCATACTTGAATTCCTCATAAAATTTTAGCTTGGGTTTGTGCACCATATGTAGCCCTAAACCCATTATTTTCCGAAATTATTGATACAAGCACCCTACGGTCTAACTAAAAGTGTCCTAACGGTTCCACAATTTTATACAGGGTGTTTTATTTTCATAGTTAAACATTATTTTAGTTCAAAAGTCAAAAAGTTACTTTTTTATGGAACCCCTGTATATTTTTACAGAATCTAATAGATTACTGAATTCTGCATCGATTGATATTACCATATCTACCTATCTTTCTTGGTTTTATTTGTAAAATGTGCATATATACATCAGCACTGAATGTCATCTTTAGTAGTAGGCTGCAAATGTAAAAATGTTTTTTTTACCAATGTCAATGTGTTTTGTTACCAATATTTAGTGTTATGTGCGCAGCGTCACTTACACGAATTATTAGTGGAAAATAATGAAAAACGTTTATTCAAATGCTGTAATATTAGATTTGTTTTCTATTTATGGAAATAATAACAAAATAATTAGCAGAATGTGCAGAGAGAGAGAGAGAGAGAGAAATACCGACAATTACTACTTACAACAAACAATAAATTCCGAAGGATCAGGTCAAATTTTCTAAAATTTGGTAAAGTTACAGCCGTAAAGATAATTATTATTAGCCGTTACTCGAGTCCGAGTATAAAAATGTTACAGTCGATAAATTGTGTACAATAAAAAACAAGTAAAAGGTGTAGTCTATTGTAATTCCCATTCATCTACGGTGCACACGACTATGGCTATAGAGGCCAATTCGGGAGAGCACATGTCGACCGCAGTCAGGACAAACATAGACCTGGTTAGGTCTTGGATTCGGCCTTCTTGCAGCAACATTTCCTTGATAGCTGGCCACAACCCCTCGCCATTCGGTTCTGTCCGCTGCAAGTTGTTCCCATTGCTCGTCTGCAATACCGCAGGACTTTAGATTTTCATGGAGAGCGTCCTTGAACCTCTTTCGTTGACCGCCACGCCTTCTTCTACCGCTTAGCAATTCACCATAAAGTGTACATTTAGGAAGGCGGTTATCATGCATACGATGAACGTGACCTGCCCATCTTAGGCGTGCTCTTGAAATAAGCACCTCAATTGGAAGGCTGTTTGCTCTCCTGAGTACTTCCACGTTTGATATGTGATGGAACCAACGGATTTTCATCATACTTCTGAGGTGTCTTTGCTGAAAACGTTCTAATTCTTTCACGTGACGACGGTAAGTGACCCAGCTTTCACATCCATATAGCAGTGTTGGAATGACAACTGCTCTGTAGACAGCCATTTTCGTTGATAAAGCAAGGTCGTGGTTGTCAAATACTCTCTCTCTAAGTCCCCAGAGTGCTCTAGATGCAGCGTTAATTCTATTGCGAATCTCGCTGTCCATGTTTGCTTTGTCATTAACAACGTTGCCTAAGTAATTGAACTGATCCACCACTTCAAGAGAATTTCCGTTAAGTGTAATGTCTATTTGGTTCACTTGATGAGGAGTTGACATAATCTTAGTCTTTCCAATGTTGATTTTAAGTCCCAAGGAATCATAGCTCTGGGCATACACATCTAAAAGTTCTTGAAGCTCTTCCGGCGTAGTGGCTAAAAGTGCACAGTCATCCGCATACTGGAGATCACAAATGAATCGTGTGCGTGTCTTCGTGAAAGCTCTAAAGCGCCCTATGTTAAAGAGACCGCCATCAACACGGTATCTGAGACCTATTCCTCTGACTGTCAGTTTGTTGTCAACAATAATTGTTAGAGCAGTGGTAAACAAATTAAAGAGTAAGGGTGCCAGGACACATCCCTGCCTAACTCCAGTGAGGGTTTGGAAAGGTTCGGTTGCCTCATTATTATACATAACCTGGGCGTTGTTGTTTGTATGTAGACTGCGACATACTTCCACAAATTTTCTAGGGATACCTAAGCGGAACATAATTTTCCAGAGCACTTCCCTGTCCACCGAGTCAAACGCCTTGGTTAAATCAATGAAGGCCATGTGAATTTCTCCTTGATGTTCGAGTGCTTTTTCTTGAAGCTGTTTAAGTGTGAAGATTAAATCCGATGTGCCTCGGTTTGGTCCAAAGCCACTCTGTGTTTCAGGAAGTAACTTTTCCATAACAGGTGTTAGCCTATTTGCCATCGCTTTAGTGAGTATCTTCCCTCCAACAGCCAGGAGAGCTATACCCCTGTAATTTCCACAGTCCGCAGCGCTCCCTTTGTTTTTGAAGAGGTTGATTAAAAGTGTATCACGAAACTCCTGCGGAGCTTGACCACTTTCCCACACGATATCAAACAGTTTTTTGAGGTAGGGTATGAGCTCTGACGACACAGCTTTAAAGATCTCAGTTGGGAGTGAGTCGGCGCCGGGAGATTTGTTATTTTTTAGCTGCCCAATGGCGGTTAAGATCTCTTCCGTTGTTAGTGGTTTATCTAAGTCTTCGAAGGTGTCATATTGAGGGATAAGATTTATAATATCGTGATCGGCTTGACTTTGCTGGTTAAGAATGTTAGAGTAGTGTTCTTTCCATCGGGCTCTTATTTCCTGGTCTTCTTTGAGGAGATTTCCATTTAAATCTTTAATAGGGCACATATTTTTCCGACTGGGGCCGTACACTGCTTTTACTCCTTGAAAGAAATTTCTGTAGTCGTGTGAATCGGCGTACCTTTGAATTTCTCTGGCCTTGCTTGCCCACCACTCGTTCTTTATTCTTCTGATTTCGCGTTGCGTTTCATTCTTAGATTGGGTAAAAGCTTCTGCTTTTGATGAGTCGTTGGGGTGGTTGATAGCGTTTTGGAAGGCAATATGTTTGCGGTCAAGAAGTTCTTGTATAAAAGCTTCATTATCATTGAACCAGTCCTCCTGTTTTTTACTTGCTGCAGGGCCAAGAATTTCCTCACTCGCACTTTTTAAACTGTCTTTAATTTGTGACCAGGTAGTAGCGACATCTACAGAATTGGTTTCTTCTAATGCACTCAAATTCTCTTGAACTCTTTGCTTTAGCTGTTCGACGGTTTGTTGGTCACGCAATTTACTAATACAGAGACGGGGTCTACGTTTTACTTGAGTTCTTCGGTGTTTGGGTCTCATAACAATTTTCATTTTAGAGACAACAGGACGATGATCGGTCCAACATTCGCTATCAATGCGCGCCTTTGTAATTTGGACGTCCTTGAGATGCTTCCTACGTACGATAACATAGTCCAGTAGATGCCAGTGACCTGATCTGGGGTGACGCCAGGTGCCTTTAAATTTATCCTTTTGTCGGAAAATGGTGTTTGTTATAACTAGATCATGTTCGGCGCATTTAGTTAGGAGTAGTTGACCGTTAGCGTTCATGTTGCCCAAACCGTTCTTGCCTATGATGCCTGGCCAGGTGTCTGCATCTCTCCCTACTCTAGCGTTAAAATCACCAAGAATAACGAGTCGTTCCGTTTTAGGTATTCTACAGAGGGTTTCTTCCAGCTGTTGATAGAAGCTTTCCTTGGTTTCGTGACTTGCATCCAGAGTGGGAGCGTAGGCGCTTATTAGATTTACTGCGTTGCCATCTGATAGCTCATAGCGTAGCAGCATTAGACGCTCGGATAGGCCTTGTGGTACTTGTGTTAAGTTGGATACAAGTTGATTCCGAACGGCAAATCCTACTCCATGTTGTCTTCTTGAATTGGCGGGAAGACCTTTCCAATAGAAGGTGTAGTACTTTTCTGTGAGAGAGCCTTCCTCCAAAAATCGAGTTTCGCTGAGAGCTGCAACGTCAACATTGAGTCGGTGAAGTTCTCTATCTATTAGAGCAGTTCTTCTTTCAGGCCGATCGGTGCGAGTGCTGTCGTTCAAAGTACGAACATTCCAAGCGCCGTAGATGAAAGAATTAGTTTTGTTGGATTTAACTTGTCGGTGTTTTTTCGACATTCGATGAGGTGTCCCTGTGGGCACCCTCCCCCGGAGATCCGATCGGGAGGGTATTTTACCTCCGGATGATTTTGTCCCACTTGAACGCTCCATCATTTTTTTAAAGCCTTAATCGACTGAAAACGAAGCTGCATTTGAAGTTTTAGCTGGAGCAGGTATGCAACTGACCAGCTCGGTTGCGGAAGGCGAGTGGTGTGGTCCCATGGCACAGAAGGAGACTGCGACGATGGGGTAACCAAACGATTCCAAAAGCAACCTTTGTGTGCGGTGGGTTATTTTTACCGCACTCTTCGTGAGAAGGTGGATGTGCTCACGGTAAAAGGTAAGGGTTATTCCGCCCTTACTCGGTCGTTAGAGCCTCGTTAGTGAAAACAGGGTGCACCAAGTTCAAATTGAACTCATCGCGAAGGTGAGGTTAACAATTGAGTAGGAGAGGCTATAACTTGCGCTTCACTACCCCATTACACACCCTCCACACCCCAAAGATAATACCGATACAAAGCCAGTTACAGATAATGAAGGAAATGATATTAATGTTTTGACTTACTTCTATGCAAATCTGCAGGATTCTATTCCTGGTATTAGTTGGGATTTAGGACTTTCATATTTGACGAATTCTAAAGAGGGACAAGATGCATAACTTTCTATATGAAAAAGTACAATCATTCAAGCCCGAAGATTTTCAAAAAAGAACAGATATCTGTGGGCAGGTGTTTGTACGTCTTCAAAAAAATTCTCATTTTTTAGAAAGGATTATTTTGACTGACGAGGCTAAATTTTCCAAAGAAGGAATTTTTGACAGACGAAATTTGCACCACTGGGCACAACAAAATCCTCATGTGACACAGGAATCGAATTTTCAACCCAAATTTGGTTTTAAGGTTTTCTGTTTATTAGTAGATAATACTTTTAAGTATCATACCCACGAGGAGAATTTAAATAATAATAAATACATGGAAATTTTGAAAACAGTAGTTGACACGTTTATTGATAGTTTGCCCCTAAATATTTATAATTCTATGTATTATGAAATGGATGGTTGCGGCCGACATAATACACGGGGAGTGTATGTTGAAGTAGTGGCATTGTTCGAAGATAGGTGGTTTGAATACCGACTACCTTGGGGATGGCCAGCAAGGTCCGCCGTTTGGCCCCCTTAGGCTTTTACCTTTGGAGTAAAATCAAAAATATTGTTTGTCACGCCGGATACTTCCAAAGAAGATCTAAAATACGAGCTGCATTTCAGCAATTAGATCCCCACGAAATTCGCCGAACCTTGGTAAATGCCGTAAATAGTAGAATATTGGCGTGTTTGGAGCAAAATGGAAGGCATTTCGAACAGTTGCTGCATTAAATATTTATTCAATACGTTTGTTAATTTTGTAAATTTTTTGCTGCAAAATATTTTTTAAAAATTTAGTGATAAAATTATCTTTTTGTTTTTAATGTTTATTGATTTTATTTTATTGATAACAAATAATTATCCACATGATTATTGCTCCTTTATGATAAGAAGGAATAACTTCTATTGCTTAGTAACAAACAGTGCTGATGTATGTACATTTTGCAAATATTCGTGTATGATAAGTAAACTAAGAGAGATAGATATACGGAATGGTAATATCAATCGATGCAGAATTCAATAAAGGGGGCGAGCGTGGGTGCATCTTTACTATGTACATACTTATTTATAACTATTTTTCCCAGACACCACTGGTAGGTGATTTGACAAAAAACGTTATATACATTGTAAACAATAACTCCTCAAAAAACAAGATCACTTAGATTTAGTTCTTTCAAGTCAGGCTTCTTTCGACAGTTTTCCTGTACTATTAGAAGAACGTTGGGAAATGATAAAATTTACGATGAATGTCTGCTGTGCGAGAATTTACTAATCGGTATCCAGAAAGAAGACAGACGGGTCGAAATGTTTTTTAAGACTAATAAATTTTGCACGAAACACAGGTACACATGTGGTGGCCCTATAAAGTGGCCAGTCTTATCGTCTGATTTTAACCCATTGAACTATTTCCTTTGAGAGTTAATTGAAACAATATTTTTACATTAGGGAGGTTATTCATACCCTGGACGAGAGGATGAAAGGGTTAAAATACCGAAGCATTAGCGACGATTATGCCAGAAGTTTTACAAGGAGCTGTGATGGATTTAAGACGACGAGTACGTTTTTGTTTTCAATAGGAAGGAGGGTATTTGAACATTTAACTCAACATATAGCAAACAGTGGCAAATAAATATTCATTTATTTAAAACTGATTTTATTTTTGCCGACTGTTTATCTCTGAAATATTGCCCTATATTATGAACCACCCTGTATAAATAAACACATGAAGCTGTGTTTTCTTTATATTTTTAAGTTAGTTAATTTCTGTAAAAAATATCTCAGTAATGCAATTGCATTGAAGGCAAAAGCAGCCAGCAGGCAAAAATTCTTTCAAATCATAACGAATTTATTATTTTTACTCTTCTTAAAAGCTTTGAACCGGACGCTAACTGCTGTGTAAAGATAACCCAAAGAATAGGTGGAGCTTTCAACAGTTTGATTGCATAGATAGAAATCGGAAACTATAGATTATGTCAGTTATTATGGTGGACCTAACAGTGATCTTGGTTAAAAGCGCACCTATTCATATCTTCTTTTTCTTATTCGGAAGTGAGGAACCAAATATTTGTTTTCATAGCAAAATGTATCGGAGAGTAAGCATGCCTTTAAAATTAAATAATATGTATCTGTTTTACCAATTTACAACTAGGTACATTGGTTCAGTAAAATCTTTAATTAATTTTAATTAAAATAATTTATTTATTTGGAATCCTGACCTACCTACGGTTAATAAAATCAACAATGGGACAAATTGGAAAGAAATAAATTTTTTTATAGTAAATACGTAGATAGCGTAAAAAATGTACGTAATGAAATATGAATTTCCGTACAATGCACATTCACGGCTAATATAAGAAGTATGTTTTCAACTTATTTTTTAATGATTTTAAGTCGGAGGGAACTTTGTTCTAGTGCACCACAGCATTGTAAGTAGAACTTCTCGAAAACAAGGCAGTCGACTGTGTTTTCATAACTACACTTCCTGAACTATAAAATTGACATTGTCTTAATTCTATTTATTATTTCAAAGAAATTTGATATTCAAAATTGGAATGTTTTCATAAATTCTCAGTGTTTTTGATGTATTTTCTTTTTTGAATATAAGTGATGAATAATACAATTTACAAAACCTTTTTGTAAAGGGCAATTTCTTTTGATCCATTTTATTTTATTCTTTCTGCCACGATTCTGGAAAAGTTACAGTCAACTGAATTCGTATGTACAGTCCTCATTTTTCAGCCTCTAAAATAGTCAATTCTTAACATTAATAACTTTTCATTAACAGCACCTTGTAAATAAAAGATTTATATTTAATATGCAACCTTAGACATATTTGTAAACCTAATATTAACCGAGTACAAAAAAAAAACAATGAAGGTTTTGAACACACAAAGTCGATTAAAGAGTTGCAAAAATCAATTTATGAAGATGCTGTTGTCATTCCTCAAGTTTTTTTTCTATACATTTATTTAATGTTGGTGTATTTCCGCTAATGAGGCCTATCACCGACGCCTCAAGATAAGCTACCAACAACCAGGAATTTTGCCGAACCTCCTCTCTTTCGAAGAGTAGGAATCTGTTACTTGTCTAACATTTAATAACAAGGGACCGACAGCTCTCCGAAGGATGGTGCATCCACTACACAATCTTCGTCTAAGATTTTACAGCTTCTGCGCATGAGCACGCACAAATTTTCAATTGTCTATCGGTATCACCTTCGAATTGTACATCAAATGCCTATGATAGAAAGCAAAACACCAAATTTTTTTTTTTTATAAGCGGAAATAAACGGTTATTTTACTGAGGTTTATCGGAAATAATGCCAAAGGCATCTTCTACGTTAGGGAAAGATTAAAGAGGTTGTCAGTCAAATTATGTAAGGCAGAATAATTATCTGGACAGGATGATTATTATTGACACAAGGAAAATTGCTTTTGAATTTAGTACCGATATTCCACTAAGAGATCGGATGGTAGCTATTGTCATTTACAAATGGATAGAATTACCTTTCTACAATATAAATATTTACAGTCCTAAATGAGGTAAAACTACAGAATCAATGCTCAATAGCATTAGGATTAGCCGCTGTACATTCGTCTGCCACTTGTCATAAAAGAAACTAATCAATAATGATAGGATATAATCTAAATTCCTTCAAGAGTCGAGGTAAATATTATCCCTATTGTGGACTTAATTTTGGCGATCTTGTCAGGATGTTATTCTCACAAAACCGAGTTACATAATTTGTTAGAAAATATAAATATTACGCACAAATAAAAATATTTATGCACTTAACATAACGCAAGAACAAAAGGTAATTAGTAGAAAATATGTCAATAATTTTTTAGATCACTCTATAAAAGTCGACTACAAACTATTGCCGGTATTTCCCGCACTCATAAACAGATTTTAATAACATCAATGTTTGGCAAAAACAAGGGACGAACCATCTTGTCATAAAGGCCCTCAGTATTTTATTGCCCCTACAAATTTACATTTGCAATAGAAACAGTTTATAGATCCTGTCTGCTGAGGGGATTAACTTTTGGCGTCAATAGTGTCAATACAAATACTAGAAAGCAATGAGGCTGTCTGGCTATTCAATCTTTGTGTAGTTTGTTCATAATATTCGGTTTCCGCATACCTGGTATTGAGATAACGCAAGTACTAGTACTATTTCGAATTGCCGGACCGCAAATGCGAATTTTAAACATACATTTTGTATTTATGGCCCATCTTTGCAATAGTAGCCGTTTGCTTGAGGATGATTGACTATTTTCTCTTCGCTAATCATGCACAAATGATAAGCAACACTTACACAAACGTTCACTGAAAAACAGTTATTTCAAATGTACAAAAGAAGTTGTTCTTTTGTGAGTGGGTGTACATGTGGAATAATTCAAATTCAAATATATTTCCAATAACAGTTATATAATTATATAGTTTTACAATATACAGGGTTACTGGTAATTAATAATAATAATAATAATAATAATAATAAACGTCTTTATTACACTAAGATACAGGTATAACATACACAGTAACTTGAGTAAAGGGCGAAGTTTCGCTAGTATATCTAGCTATTCTTACACTTAACCCGAAAGAAAAAAAAAATTACAAATTTTTTTTACAAAAGTAAAGAATAAAAAATAAATAGTAAGTAGTAGGAAAAAAGTAATATAGGAAATCGTTACATGTCCATGAATATTTCATAGCAAATTCCTTATTGAGAACTAATGCCATGGAAACAAAATAAATAAATAAATTAACAATATATAAAAAAATTTCTATTTTCTATTCGATACATTCTTTTGGAGATGTGATGGGGCATGAGCTAAGGAGTAAATCTAGCCCAAACATACATTATGCAAAACTCAATAGTTTTTGAGATATTTCAATTTTTTTGTTTTTCTCAAAAAAGTAGATCTTAATGTCTTAAAAGTTAATTTCCGAAAAATCTACTTGACATTTTTAAATTTTTTTTACTGGATTACTTGTCCTATAGTATAGATATCCGTTTGGAATGAAAAATATCCGAAAACATTTCGATCATGTGAACATTTAAAATAAAAACTTGTAAAATTTTTTTTTTAAATCAGTTATGAAATTTACCTATTAGGTTTTTTCAAAAAAATATTAATGTAGCATGCGTACAAATTATTATAAAAACTTCCTTATTTCAATAGCTATCTAACTAGGTAGAAATGTTCAATGTACCATTGATAGTTCTAATAAAAAATTAGTAAAGATAATGCTGGTGGCGGAATTTATTAAACGACTAATCGTTCATTTTCATTTAAGTCAGTCAATCCTTGACTTTGACGTTTGTGCATATATGTCGTCATTAAGACTTTGATTTTGCTCGTAGTTGTTGTTATTGTATTTTCTGTGCCATGGCCGCGTATGCCAACGCAGAATACGCTGATATCTTGTTTGTCTATGGATACTGTGGCGGCAACGCTGGTGAAGCTGGTCTTTGGTACCCTAACCGCCGCTTACCAAATGCACGTGTATTCAGTACGGCATATCGAAATATCGCTGAAACTGGCTCCGTGAAATGTAGAAGAAGTGACGCTGGTGCTCCTCCCGTTTATGAACCAAATGATGAGGAAGAAATATTGAGGTATTTTGAGGAAGGCCCAACTATTTCAACTAATAAAGTCGGAAGACTAACCGGAGCGTCACAATGGAAAGTTTGGTCTACGATACGTAGAGTTGGATACCACTATACCCCTGTCCAAGGCTTGGAGGAAGGTGATCCTGGAAGGAGAGTGGAATTCTGCCGCTTTATGTTAAATTCAGATGCAGAACGTGCAAATTTTTTAACAAGTATTTTATGGACGGACGAGTCGAAATTTAAGCGCGAGGGTATAACAAATTTCCACAACCTACATTATTGGGCAGAGGAAAATCCCAAGTTAACACGTGAAACTAGTTTCCAAATGAAGTTTTCTATTAATGTGTGGATGGGAGTCATTGGCCACTATTTACTAGGGCCACACTTTCTTCCTCAAAATTTAAACGGGGAAATCTATGAAATTTTTTTAAGAAATGATCTGGCGGTGATTTTAGAAGATGTTCCTCTCGCCGTCAGACAGCGAATGTTGTTTCAGAACGACGGTTGTCCATCACATTATCGGCTGACAGTACGACAGTTACTTGATCAACGTTTCCCTAACCGTTGGATTGGAAGGGCGGGCCCAATACCTTGGCCAGCGCGAAGCCCTGACTTAACACCCCTTGATTATTACGTATGGGGTCATATGAAGGAGATGGTCTATGCCACACCAGTCAATACTATAGAAAACCTTAGACAAAGGATAGTCGATGCTGCCCAACACATAAGGCATAATCTGACAACCAGAGTAACAAGGACGGAAATAAGAAGACGCTGCCGTGTCTGTATACGGAATAGGGGCTCCCATTTTGACCAAGACATAAAAAATAAAGTACAACTTTGAAATTAATGAAGAATTAAACTCTACTTTTAAAATGTTTTTTACTGTTTATCTAAAAATAAAATTCGTACTACTTGTGTTACTTTTACTAGTATTTTCTTAGAACTATTAAGGGTACATTGAACATTTGTACCTTGTTAGATAGCTATTGAAATAAGGCAGTTTTTATAATAATTTATACGCGTGTTACGTTAATATTTTTTTGAAAAAACCTAATAGGTAAATTTCATAGCTGATTTAATAAAAAAATTTTTAAAGTTTTTATTTCAAATGTTCACATGATCGAAATGTTTCCAGATATTTTTCATTCCAAACGGATATAAGATCTACTTTTTGAGAAAAACAAAAAAAATTAAATATCTCAAAAACTATTGAGTTTTGTATAATATATGTTAGGGCTAAATTTACTTCTTAGATCATGTCCCATCACATCTCCAAAGGAATGTATCGAATTACCAGTAACCCTGTATTATCTATGTAATATGCTTAGGTTACATTAAAAACTATTAAACGGTTAAACAGAAATGAGAGAAGCAATGAAGTTAGCCTGCTGTGCCACCACCTAGACATGACCAGTTTAAAAGTAAAAATTTTTTCAAATGGTACACCCTGTATATTTTTCGACGATGTGATGTAGAAATGACAAACGAATATTTTTTGTAGGTGCTTCCCTATTGCTAGTTGCAACCAATTTCGTTTTATTGAGCAATATTTACAATATTCAAAAATAAACTTGTTTGATGACATCATACCGACTGGTTCGCCGGCATTAATAACGAGTTCGTAAAGTTTTTGTTGCATTTCTTATTTGCACAGTAAAATTAAACTCAACTCTAATTACTAAATATACTTTTTAACATAATTTCATAGATTTTATTGCAGCTTAAAACCTTATATAAATATAAATACAATGACCATTTAAAATTAAATATAGTTTACAATTTTTGATTTTTCTTACACTTACCAAATGACTATATACAAATATCATGCTTTTAATGTTTCAGAAAGTTTCATTAAAACCCGACACGTGTTTCGGCTTCATTAGGCCCTTCTCAAGAATGAAAACAATACTAAGTGTGAAATTACTGTTACTTACTAAATTGGGCATAATTAGGCGACTTATCAAAAATATTCTCTCTTCACATCATAAAGTTCATATTAAAAGTTTCGTTAAAATACGAATACGTATATAGTCCTGTCGACAAATTATTGTAGACTACATTGAAAGCGGTAAAATTTTTGACTTCAGGGATGGGTTTGGGGTAGTTAGAAGGTAAATATCCTAAAAGTCCCCGACTCTAGGAAGTGAGCTTTGCGGGAGAGGGCTTCCAGAAGGCCCTAAATTTTAACTTTTTTAGGTTTCTCGCTAATAACTCGAAAACTATTGGTCCTATAGGAAGAATTATTCTGATATTTTTTCATCATGTATATTAAAATCGTACAGGTGCGAGCCGCTTGCACATTGCGACTTTGCTGGAGGATATTCTCCGGTTTACGGCAGAGCCCATGGTCGGGAGCGGGAGGCGGAACTACGTCCCAAGTTTATATTGGCGACGCGCGAATTTCGGGGTAGATATTTTTAATTAGGCTAATAATGTCAGCTATCTCTTCCCCCACAGGTTTTTACGACCCTCAAAATGAATTTGCCTCGCTCCTTTCTTGATGACGTGGACGCGGGCAGATTTCGGGTACGCGTCAAAAATTTCCGTTTTTCTTTCGTTCCTGTCGCCTTGAAAATTCGAATCGGCGCGTCATTCTTACCATCTGCTTTTATTGCCAATCTCGGTAGTTCCATATTGACATCGTACGGCCACCTGCGAAGAGTTTTTCACCAGATATGAGCATTTAAAGATTGCGTGTTTAGTGTTTTCCCGCGATTCCGGCGAAATACGCACATTTTCGGTTTTCCTTGAATAACTTCTAAACCGCTGGAAATTTCTTAAAAATAAAAACTCCCAAAGGACAAGATTATTTAATGAGGAATCGTTTCCATTGTTCAGATCTCACTTTCAACGAGCCATTTTCGAGCTAGAGCGTTTTGAAGGAAACGACGTCGGGTAGCCAAAATACGTAGCGTTTTCGTTAAAAGCCGAATATCTCGCCAAATAGGCCGTTTTCGGCCAAAATGTTCGTACCTAACGAAAATATAGCGAAATAAATTATCTACCGCTATGTAGAGTTTTATTTCTCTACTATAAATATTAAGAAAGTTGTAGCCTTTAGAAAATGCGACTTTATAGTAAAACCGAACATTTTGTTGCCGTCAAATAATTTCTTCTGAATCTCATGATGTACGTGAAACATTTTGTAAAGGCGACACGGTGGTCCGGCACGTTCCGTGCGGTAGATCCCCAATTCAATTCAAAATACATTTATTATAATTAACTGGTACATAACAGTTGCGTATCCAGGATCTGCCCCGAGGCCGATCGTGCCACCACCGCGCTAACGCGATGGCGTGTTGCAGGATCGGGCGCAACAGTCTGGGTCGGCGAAAACAATAATTGGGAACAACTAAACCTAAACACCTTTTGTACAATGGACAAATAAAAAATAGGTAATACAATTAAAAAATATCCCCCGGTACCATCCTCACACACAGCTACTTTTTTTTTTGCCGTACATCTAAAATTTTGTCTGTATAATGATTTCAAAAATATTTTAGGTGGTATACCGTTTTTGGGAAGATTAGCTGTGATTGACCGATTTCATATCCATTCTATAGACTGTACGGCAAACGGCAAATTTACGCAAGGGAGTAGAAAAAAATTGAAATAGATTTTCCTCATCTTTCATTACATTTTATGGATATTTCTTTCATGAATTCGCACCTCGAACGATTCGGGGAATGTCGTTTCAATATTTTATAACGTATACGAACTTAAAATATATGGTCGGTTAATATTGTAAAATGAAATACTGAAAAATAAAAAACTGAAAAATAAAAAACTGAAGAATGAAAAAAATGAAGAATGAAAAAATGAAACATTGAAAAATGAAATAATGAAAAACTGAAAAATGAAATACTGAAAAATGAAAAACTGAAAATGGAAAACTGAAAAATGGAAAAATTAAAAACTAAGAAATAAAAAACTGAAAAATAATTTTATGACGTACATTCAAAGACAATTTGACCATAATCGGCGGACAGATCTTAGAACTTTTGAGCCGCATATAGTGACGGGAGGCCGGAGGCCGGGCACAGCGATGCCCAAGGCATCGCCGCACTCCGCGAGGAGCTGTTTAGTAATTTCAACTAAAAGTTTCTGTCTTCAACGGTTATCGAGTCATTAGCTTCTGAAAATCGCAGATATTCGGAAAACGCTGTTGCTGTGCATACTTTTCCTCTGTCAGGTTTCATGAGGAATATGTCACGTTGGGGAGGAATTTGCACCAACAACAGGACTGCCAAGTCCACATCTTCGCCTATCACAGCTACAAAACTTACTTTTATGGCTGTGGATATAATTGCCACATCTGTATCATCCTCTGCTTGGAGGGTATAATATGATTTTCGTCCAATTCTTTCATCAACAGCTTGCAAAAATGTAGGTATGATTTCAAGCAATAACCCTATCACATTACAGCAAATAATCTTGAAATCCATCATCTCAGCCAAAGTGGAAATTTCTACTTTAAAAGTAGAAATATCTAGTTTTAAATTAGAACTTTCTACTTTTCAAAGTAGATATTTCTAGGTTTAAAGTAGAAATTTCTACTTTCAAAAATAGAAATTTCCAGTTTTAAAATAAAAATTTCTAGTTTCCAATTATTCAATTTTCAAGACAGAAATGTCTTCTAGTCTTATTTGCCGTCATGCTTTATGTGTTCTTCGTTTCTTAAGTAGTTATAACCATAATTGACTGCTGGGAAACTACTCTAAGATATTTTAAACCTTATGAGCTTTTATCTGAAATTTATTCGAAAAGAGAAGCGACGCCAGAAATCATTTTAAATAACATAATTTTTGATGAACATCTCTAGAACAATCGAAAATGTTAACAATTATTAAAAAATTTATACATGAATGCGATGAGAAGGATATAACAAAAATTTTGAGATTCTGTACTGACGCGCAAATTTATTAACAGAAAATCCTTGAAAAATAACTCTTAACGAATCGAAGGGGATAAATCGAAGCCCATACCTGCAGCTCTAAATTAGAGTTGTCCCTATCATACATGATAATTATACCGATTTTAGAGCTTAAGTGAACTCAGTTTTATGGTCGAATATATCGGTGATAGATTTTGGAACTTCAAATATTCTTTCCTATTAGTTGGGTTTTCTACCACATGTATTATTATCCTCTTCAAAACAAATCACCGAATCTACAAAATAATAGAATTGTTGGAAAAAGAAAGCCTCTGCGCCCGTGACGTTTACGCCAAAGGAAAAGTCAGAGGCTATGTTTTGCAAATAATATAAATCGGAATAAACACAGAAATAATGTATTTAGCTGACGTTTCGGAAAGTAATCTCGTTCCGTTTGCAAAGCTTTTTTTTGGAAGAACTCTTATTTTGCTGTGTATGTCAAATACACAGCTTTAAGATTCTGTTTATGAATCAAGTTTCAAGTTTAAAAATAATCATAATTGACCATAATTTGAAATCGTTCAGATTCAAATCCATCAATGTGGTCATTGATGGACAAAAATCCATCTACTATGACCCCTAAATTTCAGTATGTCAGCATTTATATATTTTATGGCTTTTATCCAATCATTTAGTCCGAATGAAAAGTACATCTCAATCTCTCATCTGTATAAAGGTGAACACGATAATGAGTAAGTATCTTGGGAGATTGATGATAAAAACTGGGAATAATATTTTTGTGATCTTTGTTTCTTCTTTAATTGTTTGCTTAAAATTATATCTTACATAAGGACAGTATTTACGTTTTTTGCCAAGAGGACATAATGGGTGCAATTCAATTAAAACAGATATATATTACTATCAAAATATTTTAATTTTTAGTACATAAGTTTCGTATCCACAAAATGAATGTTGAGTAGGCCTTTCGTCGGTAATTGGATAAAAAAGCAAACTTTATTTCCTCTTCACAGTCGCCGTTTTGAAAATCTTTATTGTTTTTCTCAGGACTAATGAGGTGAAAAGCTATCAGTCATTAAAATCAGACATAATATCATCGTTACCAGTTTAACATAAAACATAAATATATATCCAGTAGCAAAACTTAGTCTATGAATTTTTTTCTAATATGCTATGAGTTTCGTTGTTTAAAATGTATTTTTCTTATCCAATTACTGATGAAAGACCTATCTTAACTTTGAGTTGAAATTTTCTAAATTAAGTGTATCTTCCCAAAAACTATTATATCATCATACGTAACGGCACTTATGTTTAAAAAATGTAATTCCTATAATAAATTGTATCTGGGTTTACTTTTTCCTCCTCACATAATACAAACATATGATCTTTCAAACAGTGCGTTTCCATATATCTCAGCTTTTTACAGCAACATCTATCAGATACTAGAAGCTTTCAGTAATCTAGTAAAATTTCTAGTTATGTGACATATCAAAATAATATAAATTATTAAAATATTTAGTTCCCGCAGAATCTACATTTAATAAATTGATTTTGATGCCCATAAATATAGCCAATTTGAACTGTCCTTTTAAAATTTAGGTTACCGTCTTTTAAAGATATAAATACTGACTTTAAATGTTTAGGTTTACTAAAGCATTTTTCAAAACTATACTAAAATAAATAAAACAGAACAATGTGTAAAACAACACTTAAAAATTGCAATGTAGTATAAAAAACGGCACAAAAGTTTGAAGTAAAAAGTAAAAATAGTTAGATATTTTTTATTTAATATCTTGTTGTATAGTTGCAACTGAAATTTATTAACATTCATCACATTCATTAGATATTACTAATTACTCTAAATTTAACAATAATTTTATCTCGTTTCTTAAACCAACGTAAATATCAACTGCATCGAATGGATCTGCCTTAACTCCATTTTTTCTCTTCTAAAATTAATTCACCTAATTGATAGATATCCTTGTCGACCTTGCCACAGGAAAATCGTAGAAATTTAGTCTCATTTTTACAAGCCTCAAGGGACACCATATTTTTAATGGGAATAAGATCATCTATCTACCTATCCACTTATGATTGATCAACCTTACACCACAAGAGAAGTCGTTTACCACCACAAGAGAAATTGTAGTCTTAAAGTAGAAATTTCCAATTTAAAACTAGAAATTTCTACTTTTGAAAGTAGAAATTTCTACTTTAAAACTAGAAATGTCTACTTTGAAAAGTATAAACTTCTACTTTAAAAGTAGAAATTTCTAGCATTAAAGTAGAAATTTCTACTTTTTTTATTTTTTTGCTGTGGCCCTTCAGAGCCATCGTAATCTAAGGTGTTAGGAGCAAAGTATGGCGAAAACTGTGATCCGAAACAGCGTTTTCCGAATATTTCATTACATCACGTGAAAGAACATAATAATACCCTCATATTGGTAAAATAAAAATTTCGTTCGATCATTTGGGCAAATTGGGGAAAGTTTTGAAAATTTTATGGAATTTGGACTAATAATGGAATTGAAGCCAAACTGTTGGATATTTTTTGCTAAAATTAGGCGGGCTACTTCTTGGTTATATAGGCTACTTTAGTCTAAAATTTCATCAAATTCGGTTTAATTTTAGCCAAGTTAGCAGGGAATTAAATATTTTACGTTTTTTCAGTATATTTATATACATATCGTGGGAGGCGGTGAACCGATTTTCACAAAATTTGAACTGAACGTTCCTTGACCATCGACAATAAAAGGGTACTATTATCGGTTCTTAACTAACATTTTAAAGGGCCAAAATAAATTAAAACTGAAAAACCACCCTTAAAAATGACCAACTTACTACCCCTTTTTCGGGAAAAAAATGGTTCCCCCACCCAATCGAAGCGAAAAACTCAAGATATTCTTAGTTTCACCAAAACAAACTTAATTTGCTCCATGTAAAATTTTCTCTGAAAATCTAATTTTGCTCCACTATTTCGTCAGGGAATCTACAGTTAAATTTTTTGCACGTTATTACGGGACACCCTGTATAGCGTTAGTCTTGATATTTGTAAAATCTCCGCTGTATAATTGTATGTTTACCAGTTGTAACCAAAATAAAACAAATACTTTAACTTTCTTTTATTCTTATATTTGGGAATATTCCTAAAAAAACAATGCATAATATTTTCCTATGTTTGGCACCGACACAAAAAATCGTTTTTCATCTATATACCACTTCAGTATCGACATCAACCAGTAATAATGCGCACGTGTATTGTACCTCTGTATCCTGGACAATATAATTAGAGGCAATTCGAATGGGGCACGCGATCAAAATTATGTCTCTCAATCTATTGAAATTGACACACACACGGTTATTAGTCTCAAATATATGTAATGGACACGTTTTTTACATCGAAGGGGTCTCTTGCTCCCTTTTATTGTCTATGCGGTTTAATTAAGGCAATTTCAGATAGAAAATTAATTTTATAGTGGGTGGTTTACCGGTGAAATCCAGCTGCCATATTTAGTATTGTTTATTGAGTATATTGTACGGTTAAACAACGTTGGGGTAGTTCTCATGTCGATAATTGTAAATTGAAACGACAAAATACCATGAAGCAGATGAGATTTTAATGGATCGCTGAAAGGGGTATTTAATTTTGGATTATTAGGCGGTATTTTTATAACGGAAATAATGTTAAAGTGAAATAAACCATTTTTTACATTTTATAAGTTAGTGGTGTATGAAAAAAATAACAAATTGATTTTAAATAAGTAATGACAATCTATGTATCAACATTAAACATAATTGTTTGTAATTCGTTGTTTTTACTTGCTTTTCTTTAAGATGGGCACATTCAAGAGAGAGGGGTCCGATAAGGAAATATTTCTTGTTTTTGGCCATAACTTTTTTTTAATACATATATTGTTAAAAAAAGCATAAGGCTACCTAAGTAGAACTTTGACAGGTGTAGTGATATGAATCTACACTCAATAATTTCAGTTATTTGCAAAATTAGTTCATTTAAAACTACAAATTATGAAGATTGGCACTAATAGTGTTTTCCCACTAATTTTATTTTAACAATTTGTGTCGTGAAAATGCTATAATAAAACATTTTATTAATTTACAACAATTTACTTTTCTAATAAGAATTATTTCTGAGAAAATATCGTTAAAACAACTTGCTGATAATTTCACTGCTTTTTAAAACGGGCATTTTCAAGCGCCAGAATTACGTATCTACCCGGAAAATCAATGAGATTATGGATATAATTAGTTTGTATTAGATTCTAACTGTGTGTTAAAGAAAGCTTTCCTCTAAAACTTCTCAGAATTTCAATTTGTAATGCTTGTACTGTGATTGGTCTAAAGCAGTGGACGTGTAAATATTGGCCAATCGTTAAAGCGTCGGACGTTAATATTTTATACTGTAGTTTAGGTTTAACCTTCACCGATATTACACATCAGATGACTAACCTAAAACGTTAAATTTATATTTTTATGTTTGTATTGTTTGGAGTGAAAATATTATTTTATCAGTTTCTGGTTTATGTTTTATTAATTCTACAATCAAAATGGAATCAAGTGGAAGAGGGATATGTTAAAGGAGCCGCTGATAATTTACCTAAAGTAGAAAAGTGCTGAGTGCTGTCAATAAATAGAGGTTATGTTATGTTAACAGAGACCAAGATTAATAAACAATCTTGAACAGAGACAACCTCTGTGATGTTAATTCTGTGATTGGATTTCAGGGTGTTGACGTCACAACGCGCCAATTTATGGCTGTTTAAAATGAACCCAATATTTTTCAAACTTCAAGTTTTTTTTTTGTTACTATTAGTAAAATTAATAAGATAATAAATATGCCATAAATCATTTTTTTACGTGAGTTAAGTATTTCAGCAATAATTTTTTTTCTGGGAAAACCCTATTTTTAATTTAAAGAAGAATTTAGAATATTTAGGATGTGCTTAGCATACCTTTATATTCCTATTGGGTTGAGCTACCCACCAGGCGCGTCCCCGGATGGCAGCTAGGAGTAAGCCATGAAGCCCTTACATGCTCCATGGTGAGTGAGAGTCATAAACCGATTCTCTGGGACTAATATCCTGGTCGGATCTAGCAAAAGCACTCCTGCGGACCAGCTCCCACGTGTTTGTGCCGTACGTGGTGACTCGTGTCGTCAGACGAAGGGTGCCTGGTGATTGAGCGGGCCGTACCTGCAACACATCACTTTGGTCCGGAGTTCGGCCAGATGGACGGTCGAGAGCTAACTCACTCTCGATCAACCGGCTACGTCAGAGGGCCACGCGAAGAGGAGGACTGCGCTGCTGCTGTAGTGCACTCCTCAGATCGAGCACCTCCCCCAGCACAGCTCAAAGCAAAGGCAGGGCACCCCCTAGGTGTGCCGGCAATTACAAGGGATTCACATCGCCCAAAGGGGGCCGGACACCCTAAGGGCCCTCCGCCAAAAACACAGAGCAAAGTAAGCATAGTACAGTGCAATCTGCAACAGAGCAGGGTGGCGACAGCAGTACTGTGCCGGCACCTTGATGTGGAGCTGGACGTAGGACACACTGGCACTAATTCAGGAACCCTGGATAGTTCAAACTAGGATAACAGGGTTTTCAAGACTAAGTGGACTAATTTTCAGCCAACAACAGATAGGCCGAGGAGAGTCATCTACGTTCCTCGGCATATCAAAACCCAGCCACTTCTACACCTCTCAACATCTAACCTAACGGCCGTGAAGGTGGAATGTTTAGTGGCAGGTAAACCAACAAATGTTGTCTTAGCATCAGTGTACCTCACTGAAGACTCGACCACTCCGCCATCAAGAAAGGAGATGGAGGACCTGGTAGCACACTGCCGCAATCAAAACTGGGAATTAATCATGGGATATGACGCCAATGCACACCATGTGACCTGGGGCAGTGAAGACAACAATGCAAGAGGTAAATCGCTTTATGATTATATTACGGGTAACAACCTTAGAGTAAGTAATAGGGGCTGTACATCGACATTTATTAACAGTAGAAGTCAAACTATAATAGATATAACACTAACAACGTGGCATATATTCAGCCTAATCCAGAATTGGCATGTGTCTGATTGTGTAAGACTATCAGAACACCAATGGACAAACTTTGAAATCAAGCTCATCAAGGCACCCAAAAAACCATTCCGAGATCCCCGGAGAACTGATAGAGATACATATCGATGTCAACTCAGGAAGAACTTGGAAAGGGTTAATAAGCGGATGTCCAGAACGAGTGGCGAAATAGAGCTATATGTCACAATGTTGTAAACAGCCACGAGACAAGCATTTGAAACATCCTGCCCCTTGAGGTCCTCAGCGCAATGAGGCCACCAAGTGGTGGTCTCAAGGGCTGACTGACCTCAAGAAGAAGGCTAGGACTTCGTTCAACAAAGCAAAACTGACAAGACAGGAATCCGATTGGGAATCATACAAAACCAATCTGAAAGAGTTTAAGAAACTAGTCAGACAGAGGCAAAGAGATGCGTAGAGAACCTGCTGTGAGGAAATCGAAGATTACTCGTATGTGTGTCTGTATCTGTAAATTTATAATAATAAGCTATATCTTTCCTACATTCATTATGTATTTTGTGGATTAATCATAAATACGTAGCATGTAAATGTTTTATATATTATTTTATATTAATTTATTGTATGTGCAAATGTGTGTATATTATATATATTTTGTATACGATGGTTAAGTCAAAGAGCGCACTACATGCGAACTTCGCTCAAGTAAATAAAAACCTTTATTGTGTTTAAATGAATAAAATATTTTTTTTTTTACAAAAATTTAACTGTTCTGGTACCTTTTCCTGTTTTTATTGTGCTTGTTTAAAATTTGTCTCGTTCTGCGATAAGTGCAATTAATTTTTGACTTCAAAATATAAAGGAAACAATTTTTTCACTCGCTATACGTATTAGAAAACCTAACAGTACATAATAAATAGGCCTAGGCTAGACTAATTCGCAAGTTTATGGTGCCATCGGAGCCTACTAATTGCTGCAGGTCTCTTAAGACCACCCCAAAATCTCAAACGTCTTATGGTTTGTAAAAAGAGAACTAGTGAAACAACAGTCGCAAGGAGTCATCCTTAGAGTTCTAGCATGCAGTGTAAAGTGCATACCCGTTTCATTTAAGTTGGTTACTTGTGTTTAAAACAGTTTATATTCTGAGACTTGGGAGTAGGAAGTGATATTGCACCATGAGGAATTTAAAAGTGTTTTGGTTGTTTTTATTTTTAAATTACGCCGGGTTTGGTAAGCGATTTCAAATTTTATTTTGGTAATTAATTAAAAAACTTGTTTATCACTAATTTTTTGTCATTATCTTATTACTTATAGTTAATTATTTTTGATTGATTTAAGTACTTGAAAAGATGCATGGGTAAAACTTTATGTTAAAATATTTTTAGGGCGGATTTTTCCTTGAGTTTTTAAAAGAAAATTTTTAAAACCTAAGTTTTAAATGATTTTAAAACAAGGAAGGCACTATACCACTATACAGGTATATATTTATACAAAACTTAAGGTATACATACCTTTAATATATATTTAAATAATAATTTATCAGGTACTAGAATCGACTTATAGGGTAATACTTTTAAAAGTTAGTAATGGTGTATTTCTAAACTTGATGGATTAGGCAAGCCAAAAGTGTAATTCTTTTGTAGAATTGTGATTAACATATAAACTAAATCTAATAATCCTCATTATAACTAGAAACTAAACTAAAATTTTCATTTTTCCAAAATCTTTGATGCTGATTATTTTGTAAACTATTAACTGGAGCAAGATGAGCAAAATTCCAATTTACTTGCTGCTTTTGTGTCTAAAAATATGATTCCTTGAAATATTGCTCTCTAACTTGTAATTAACTGAGAAAACCATGCATTTACATGCTTGAAAATTGTGGGCTTTTCAATTTACATAAAGACAGAATTTCTCAAAAAAAAATTTAATTTGTAATTTTTTTAACATATTAAACAACAATATTATTCATGTAGTTTTCTGAATTATCGATACTATTAGCGTTAGGGCACAAGATTAAGATTTAAAGCTTTGGAAATTTGGATAGCCTTTCTTTTCTTAAAAAACAGAATTATTAATAATGAAAAATTAATATATTTTTTTCTTTGAATTCCATTCATCAGAGAAGACTAAGCAATATATTCGTTGGATTACAAAATATTTTTAGACATGTCCGTTCGTCTTTAATAATTTTTATTGGACGTAATTCTCGATTGGCTAATTTTACGAATATTATACAGGCTGTCCATTTTATCAAAGCACTCGAGAACATCTCACTTAATATCGGTCGTACAAAAAAAAATATATTTTTACGAAAACTGTGCCGATTTATATAACCTACAAAGTGGTTTAAAGACATTTGAAATCCATGGCCTACTTTCAGAGTTATGGCGGAAAATATCGAAAATGCGGTAAACGTCTAGGCCAAATATCTCCGTTATTTGAAGAGATATGAGAAAAATTCTAAGGCGAAAATTTTTTGCAAAACAGAGTGTTTCAACGAGGTTTTATCTAATTTCTTTCAAAACCGCTGTATTTTGAAATTTACTCTTCAGGCTGTTAAAAAAAATATTTTGATACGGGCGGGAAATGGCGCCATTAAATAGAGTATTTTTCTCCCTTTTCAACGATATATCATATGCCATATTTATTCATTGGTAGTACGTTATTAATTATAAAAAACATTTTTATAAAACCAATAATTTTTTTTTTAACAAGCATTATACTTGCGGTGGAGAAGTATAATTAAATAAAACGATAAAATAATTCAATAAGTTGTTTAAATCTTTGCATTAATAAAACATTAACACAATTAAGAAGAATAAAGTAAATTCAGGTAACAAAAACAAAATAATAATCAAGAAAGCAACATGGAGCAATTATGGAAAGAATATTCGCAGTTATGCCAATGTATAGAGATCCTCCATAAAAGCGTCACTCCTTGCTCAGAAAGTTGAAATGTCTCAGTTAATACTTTTAAACTCTCACTTAATTACACTCGTTTAAGAATTAAGAATTTTCAAAAATGATTTTCACTCAGATTGATCGTTATAATATGTTCGTTACATATTGCCAATGCAATTTTAACTCTGGATTAGCTCAAGTAGAATATAGAAACAGATTTTCACAAGCACTACAGCCGAATAAAACTCTGTTCAGAAAATTAGCTACGAAACTGAAAAATTATGGTTCATTTTTAAAGAAGAAGACAAGGTTGAACAGTGTTACTGATAATGTAAATAAGGTAAACCGAGTTATTAATTATGTAAAAAATAAAAATACAGAAAATTTGGGAACATCATTAAGAGAAATTCAAATTGCTTATCATATAAATAAAACAAGTGCTAGAAAAATTTTAAAGAAAAATGGTTACCGGTGTTATAAAGCCAAAAAAGTTCAAGCGGGGGACAAACCAAGGAGGTGGCTGTTGGAAAAGAAGCGTGCCGATCCATTAATATGTAGTAAAATACTTTGGTCCGACGAGGCAAATTTTTCCAATAATGGATTTTTTAATCGCAATATTCATTGCAAATGGACTTCTGAAAATACACACTGGCATAGACCGACTGGGTTTCAAAATCGTTTTTCAATAAATGTGTGGATAGGTATTTTAGGCACCAACTTAATAGGTCCTTATTTTTATGATGGTCACCTCAGTGGTCAAAGGTACCTAAACTTTTTGAGAAATGAATTTAATGAATTCTTAGATGACCTACCTTTAAAGAATCGACACAACTTTCAATATTTTTAACAAGATGGAGCTCCTCCCCACAATTCCCAGATTTGCCTAGATTATTTAGACGAAATTTTGCCTCAGCATTGGATAGGTACCAATGGATTTATTCGATAGCCCCCTCGTTCTCCAGATATAAACCCCAATGGATTTTTTCTATGGGGGTATATTAAAGATAAGGTGTTTTCGATAACACCGCAAAATGTAGAGGACCTAAAAGCTCGAATTCAACAGGCATGTATTACAGTTACCCCCGAAATGCTGAGTATTGTTTTAAATGCAGTGCCTCGCCGCGCTCGATTGTGCACAAGAAATCGCGGTGGACACTTTGAACACTTGATATGATATCTTAAAAATTATTTTGAGGATTAGATAAATATTAATGTTCTGTGTGCTATATTCTTTTTATTATTAATTTGTTTTTGTTACCTGAATTTACTTTATTTTTCTTAATTGTGTTAATGTTTTATTATGGCAACAACTTGTTGAATCATTTTATCGTTTTATTTAATCATACTTCTCCACGGCAAGTATAATGCTTGTTAAAAAATTATTATTTAAAAAAAAAAGTTTTATAATTACTAACGTACTACCAATGAATAAATATGGTACGTGATATATCGTTGAAAAGGCAGAAAAATACTCTTTTTAATGGCGTCATTTCCCGCCCGTTCCAAAACAATTTTTTAACAGCCTGAAGAGTAAATCTCACAATACAGCGGTTTTGAAAAAAATTAGATAAAACCTCGTTGAAACACTCTGTTTTGTAAAAAAATTTCGCCTTAGAATTTTTCTCGTATCTCTTCAAATAACGGAAATATTTGGCCTAGACGTTTTCCGCATTTTCGATATTTTCCGCCATAACTCTTAAAGTAGGCCATGGATTTCAAATGTCTTTAAACCATTTTGTAGGTTATATAAATCGGCATAATTTTCGTAAAAATATTTTTTTTTGTATGACCGATATTAAGAGAGATATTCTCGAGGGCCCTGATAAAATAAACAGCCTGTATAGCCTATATATGTTTTAAATTGTCCGTTTGTGGATCCCAGAATGCTAAAAGCTAGTATATGGCAAAGTTGAAAGCTAATATGGCGATTGATAAGTTAAAATTAAACAAAGAAAATTGTATATTATACAAACTGCAGTTGATTATTTAATAACGAACAAACAAAATGTAAATTATAATATTATCGAACCAGAAATTTCAGATCACACAGCACACTACTGACCTGCTTCGGTGAAAATGGTACTGACATAGAACGTGACGTAGAGGATGCGAAAGATATCCCCCTTGGAAACATAAATAAATACACAACAGAACATTTTAAAAATATTTTTACTGATTTACATTCTATCCTGTTAGACAACTTTAATATTGATGATTTTTTTGAATTGTTTTGGAGTGACCAAAGCAACACCATGATGGTTTAATAAACGTTTAATATACGAAATTATGGTTTAAATTTCGTTATCGTATATTTAACTAACGTCTATGAAAAGCGTTTATATATAAACGATTTTTATACTTATATTATAAATGTATTTTTCCGAAAATTTTCGGAGTAACGCAGAATATTTGAAAAATAATTAATTGAGACTGCATTTCTGTCAAATGTTTAAATTGTAAATTGATGAAATTGACACTTGCATTTTTTAGCTATATTATAGTTTTTAATATACCATTTTTAAACGTATACGATAAATATGTATTTGGGAAAAGTTTTTTTAGGCATATCATAAATAATTGCATCTAAAAGTTCGAAGATTATAACAATATCTGAAAATATGAGTAAAATATTTACATTAATCAAAATCTGTAATAGGTAGATGATAAATGAAAATATTCGTTCACTAACATTGCACTTTATAACATACGGTTTTTGAACGTATATCAATCTGCAACGATTGCACAGTCGCTAGCAACCGGGTTAGTATTGTTGTCTTTATTGCAGAATACATTTTAAATATACCAATAAGAGTAGCAAATATTAGATTGAACATGTGGTGGTAGTCAACTTTAGTAGTGTGCCGTGTGCCCTTGTGATTGAAACAAAGAATATTTACTTGCTTGTTTTTGCATATACAGGGTGGGGCAATAGCGCGTCGATATCTCGAGTTCTACGATAGCTAGATATTTTTTAAAAAATTACAAGTAAACTAGATAAAAAAGTCTATAACTGGAATTATTTTCGAACATACAGGGCGAGCCAAGACGAAATTCACATCGTCGAAAAATATACAGGGTATTCCATCTGAAACATATTGAGAAAATTCGATTTAAAATGTTCTTAGTTGAAAAATAATTTTTGGCCACCCTCTACATTCTTACCCCATGTACCCCCAAACCCTTCGACGGAATTAGATCAAAATATAATCCAGTTCCAGATCTCGTTATAATTTATAAGTGTACCAAATTTCAAGTCAATACCATAGACGATTCCAGAGTAAGCGTGCGCACAAAACAAGTTACAGACAGGAAATTTTTTTCGCTCAAATTTGAAATCTCGACGTTTCATGACATTTTAAGCCTATTTAAAAAAAAAAATTAAATTTTTTTTGCGGCAATATAGTTCCACTGGACGTGGAAGTAATATTGCAGATCATATTATAATATTAACTTTCGAATTTGAAAATGGGCAACGGTATCTTTTCTAAAAAATTTGGAAAAGAGAAACGTATCACAAGTCAAAAAAAACTTTAATTCTCATTTCTCTTTTATAAGTAAAGAAAAATTAATATGTTTTACAAAATAAGGCACTTAGAAATTAATTTGTTTCAATACCATCTCATTGTTATTATGTAGCAATATAAATGAACACTTTTTTTGTGATAAGTAGTAAAAGATTTCCGATTTAAGACGTGATTTGACTTGCAAAGTTATTTGAAATCGGTCTATAATACTGTGTAACAGACCTTCCAATTTAAATTTCGAAAGTTAAGGTAATTTTGGTAAAAATAAAGTGGTGGAAACTATTTAATCATTTATTAAATAAGCTTTTAGTTTATAAGACAACATAAGAAAAGGTCTAAAGAACTTATAGCGTATATTCATTAACAAAGATACAAGGGTGGATTCTCTTTAAAAAAATCTCTCGATGTTTTAGATTTTTTTGTTTTTTGAGAAAACCTAAATTCTTTAGAAAAAGTTCAGATTAAAAAAAAATTAAATAAAAACAATTATAATTTACGATTACATCTAATTTCCTTTTAGCTATATAGTTCACCAGCTTCATGAGGTTTTGCAACTTCTATATTTTTAATTTCAAATATTTTCACCTTACGCCAAATCAGATATTTATATTACCTAAATTTTGGCATTTCCAAAAACAGTAAGCTGAAGCAAATTACTATGTTCTATTATAACTACAAAAGTCTGTAAGCTTGCAGCTGTAAATATATGAGGTGTGTAGGTGTGTTTTAAAATTATATATTTTATTAATATCTGTTCTCTGGATAACTAAAAATTAACTTTACATAGTAGAGTTACATAAAAGTACATCAAGTGACAATTATTAGGAAACTTGGATTTATTTGCTATTTTTTTAATAATAAAATAAAATCATTCTTTTTTCATTAAAAATAGCTTATTATTCTAGTTTACAAATAACTAAAATATCAAGACACAAATAGGTACAATACAATACAGTTATAATGTTAATGGTCTGAAAGTGACAGAAAGTGAAACCTTTGCTTATGATGATAATTGGTACATTTATTTTACACAAAGTCAGAATTTTCCTTTATCAATAAATTTAATAATCATTGGATAATAAGTATACCATAATAAGAAACTGAAAAGGCATTGTAATTGTGAGATATGCAGTTTTGACTTTTTTGATATTTATATAGCATGTTTGTTGTTTTGTTATTTTGTGTATTTTTCCTGCTTTATGAGGATTAAAAGCTTGATTTTTGTATTTAATACTCGTGTTTACATCGAATAAAAATGCGTATAGTTTTCAATTTGTCGCTCTTACTTATTTTTGAATGTTGAATACAAGATTTGGCACATTTTACCAAATTTTGATGTACATCATAATGACAACTTTCAACAGCATGTGCTTAGATCATTAACTCACAGCCTGGCGACGTCAATATCACATTCGATTGCAGTTAAGAAGCACTTAGACCAATATACATCGTCTATATCGGTTTCATATAACCCTATTATCCTGTATGATATCGTCTTTCACTTAATTTCAGTTTAACTTTGGAATTTGTTAGCTTGTTAAAAGTTACTAAGAAATGTTTATTTACTCTAAACTTAAATGGACTATAGAAGGAACTACTGTCATTAGTATTCATAGCCATTATTAGGTATTATTCTCGGTAGATTCTTTATATAATAAATCTTTAATTCTTTGCTCTGCAAGCGTTAATTAATTTCGGATATCCGGATTATGAAACTATTGTTAACATTCTTTCAAACGACCCTAATTATACAGTTTACTAAAATATTTGTAAATGCTGGTACCTGAGCTAAATTTATGTAAAATACTATTATTCAGATTGTATACAAACCAGTAAGACACAAATTTTATATAGGGCGATTCATAAGTAATGGTACAACACTTAAGATTCAGCCAATAATGCCTTAATGAAATGTCTATAGGTAATATGATACGGGGTGATACAGTTAAAATTAAATTTTTTATTTTCCTTCGTAATTTAATGATTTTTAAACATTTTATCATGAAAATTTGTGAGGGGGGGTTATTTGTGGTGTAAAATCATAACACACCTTCAATTTTGCTTTAGCTCCTAGAGGGTGCTACGTACGCTATGTTTAATGTTAAAAGGGCCGTAATTTTCTCACCCGCACCTTTATCACAGATTTCGCATAAAGCTTGTATTCTTCTACCATTCCTTAATAAATTATTTAAATGCTCTAAAAGGTAGAAAATAAACTTTTTTTTATGACATAAAAGCTTGTCGCGAGATTTTCCTGTGTAAGGGAGATTGCTCGCGACAAGCTTTTATATCATAAAAAAAATTATGTAATGTAACAAAATGATGAGTTTGATTTACTTCAAAGTTTATTTTCTACTTTTTAGAGCAATATTTTTTTATATACCTAATTTTATGTTTTGCTTTTTAGTCTTTTGATATACTGAAATCCCCTGATATCGATTTTGAAACGAATCGGATCATAAACGGTAAAGACGTCAGTCATCCTGAACTAAATTTTTGACTAGAAATTCGTAATCAGCGAACCCAATCAATCAATCAATACAACTTTATTAAAAATTAAAATTTACACCTGCCTCCCCAGAACCCACCCCGGGACCGACCGTGCAACCAACACGTTGCTCGTGATGGCGGATTGCAATGTCGGGCGGAATGGGCCTGGTTCAGCTAAAGGCAATTAAAAAACAGCTTAAACCTAAACATCTTCCATCGCAGATCGATAAAATTAGGTCATAAAATGGGACATATCTAAAAAATAGACTTAACTAAACTTACAAACTACACACTGTTAAGAAACTTTTGTACTAAACACTTTTTTTAAAATTTTGGTACTGACGCAGACACCTCAGCATAAACGAGGAGCCTTCCGCGAGGTGTGAAAACGCCGGGCTGCGCATAGGCTAGCCTAAACTGTGGTTTTAAAAATTTTGATTTCGAAAAATTTTGATTTTTGAAAAATTTGAATCAAAATGAATTTAGGAACAAAAATGTACAAAAATAAAACAAGAAACAAACGCGACAAAAAGATTACAAACAAAAAGGAAGAGACAGGGAAGATTTAAAGATATAACAGGTATGAAATGTCAGCAAAGGTGGATAGAGTAAGCAGAGGTTGCCGGAAGATCGGCAACGTCTGGTATGGTAGGGTGTGTTTTATCCGAAATGGGGCATTATGCTGTCTAATTTGTGTTATATTTCTTGTTAGCGGGCTATCGCCCAGTTTGAAAGAATAGAATTTTTGAGAGATGTCCTGGACGTAATCCGCTATTGGGGTTATGTCGTGGCAAAGTGCGTATAGGTCTCTGAGGGAGGTGTATCTTCCAGAATTAGAGATGAGGCGCATACATTTGTGTTCAACAATCAGCGAACCCGAAAACACCCAGATATCGATTTTAATCGATTTGGACCATAAATGACAAAAGTCGTCCGCCGTCTTGAAGCCGCCATCTTGTTTTTTCTTATATGAAAATGTTAAAGTCACTGGAATTATACACATGTGCAAAATTTCAAAGCGCTAGATTAATTAGAACTAATCAAAATTTTGATTGGGAGATTTGACCTAAACAAACTAACTAACTAACAAACATTGCAAGTTAAATAAAAAAAAGTTTTAAAAGGATATACTTGTTTCAAGTCTCTTAAGACAATAGGTTTTGAGAAAAGTGCAAATCAAGAGTTGCATGTATATTTTTTGAAAGCCTTTTCAAATAATAATTTTTAAAAGTTTTAAAAGTTGTGACACAGCATTATCACAGTAAATAAAGAAGCATGTGTATCAAGTAGACATAAAGACAAAAAGTACCTGTTAAACAATTAACCTTTGAAACAATAATTACTTGTTGCGGAGAATTTTATTTAATTAAGTGTTATATTTTTTTATTTATTTCTAATATCATTTTATAAAAAATGCCTCGCCATACATGTTTTTCAATTTCTGTAATGAGATACATGGTTTGTGTATACTCGCAAATAAATTTTTCTGGTCGTGCTGTAGCTCGAAGGTACTTAGAACTGTATCGAAATAGAAGGCGGCTTGATAATAGGAGGTTACTTAAAAAAAACTTTCTCATCGTTTGCGAGAAACAGGTGCATTCCGCCCAAAACGTGATGTTGCTGATTCTCCAAAAAGAATAACTGTGGACCAAGAAGAATACGTTTTAGTGCGTGTGGCAAGAAATCCGCAAGTAAGTGTACGGGGCGGTTATCAGCAGCAACTGGTTTAAGTCAATCATCAAAAACTTAAACCATATCACTTAACTCCAGTGCAAAATTTGTTACCACATGATCTTCCACAAAGGTCGCAGTTTTCATTATTTTTGCGTAACAAATAACATAATGACCCTATGTTTGTGAAACGTATATTGTTTACGGATGAGGCCACTTTTACCAGGCGTGGGGTATTTAATTGGAGAAATAGTCATTTGTGGTAACTTGAGAATCCATATTTATCCAAAGAAAAACACTTCCAGCACGAATTTAAAATAAATGTGTGGTGTGCCATCATTGGAGACTGCATACTAGGACCGATTGAGTTACCACCAAATTTAAATGGTGCAACCTGTCTGGACTTTTTTACTAATTTAAGAAACAATATGTGGTACATGCAGGATGGGATCCCAGCACATTATTCGGTAGAAATACGTAATCGTTTAAATACTCACTATCCATATCACTGGATCTGTCGAGGAAGTGAATTTCCTTGTCCATCTCGTAGTCCTGACCTCAATCTTTTGGATTTTTATTTTTGGGGTTACTATAAGCATTTAGTATACAATGATAATGTAAATACCCGGGAAGAATTATGGGAAAAATTTGTAAAGCTGTGGAAACTATTAGGGATAACAGAGAATCGTTATTTAAAGTTAGACTGTCTCTAAATAAACGTTTAAAAATGTATTGAGGTTAATGGTGGTCATGTGTTGAACAATTGTTGTAGTTAAAAGTGTATTATTATTTGTTTTGTTTTAATGTCTGAAAAAAGTTGTTAAACGCCATACAAACAATTACCACATAAGCGGTATTAGCTACACAGAGAAAAATATTTACAAGTAAAGAGTGTCGAATTTTGTCACCAAAATAATTTTTCAAATTGTGCAATGAATTTGCATGCAACTTTTCATTTGTAATTTTCTCAAAACCTGTTGTACCTAGAGACTTGAAAAAAGTGTACCTTTTTTATTAAGAAATGATAGAAAAATACAAACTTTATACCAAATCTGCGACAAAGGTCCGGGAGAAAATTTACGGCCCTTTTAACACATTAAACATAGCGTACGTAGCGCCCTCTATTAACTAGACGAAAGTTGAATGTGTGTTATTATTTCCCACTACAAATAACCCCTACCCACCAATTTTTATGATAAAATGATAAAAATCATTAAATTGCAAAGGAAAATATTTTTATTTGTTTTAACTCTAGCACCCTGTATCTTTTTACCTACAAGCATTTTGTTAAGGCATTATTTTTTTATTTTAATATTTCGACTCCTACTGTCTACAGTTAAGTGTTGTATTGTACATATCAATCTTTACAGGGTATCATTTCAAAGACCGATAAACACAACTGGAGAAATTCTAAGACAAGGTATTAGTTAATAATTTGTTCAATAAAGTATGTTCTGCTGAGCCTAGGGACGTAATGCTCCACTTATTGCAGTGCTTTTGAAGATAGCGAACTTGTGCCATTGTTTCTGACTGGTAAATTTGCAAGCCAAGTCCACGCAAGGGAAAAATCAGAACAATTTTATACGCGACTACGCGAGATGTACAATCAAACCAAGGGATCCCAGGTGTCCTAAAATTTACTACACTCTCCTAGAAATCCTGCAATTTATCCAAATCAGCTCAAATTCCAAAATTTTCTCGAAGGCAATACAAATTTTAAATAAGTCATTATTTAACTAATTAAAAACAATAATTTTACTACGACCATATCTCGGCTACAACTTTTTTGCACGGACGGGAGTTTAGTAGCACCTCCTGTCCCTGTCCAAAACAGCTGCTAACTATTTTTTTTTCTTCTCAAAACTGGTAAGAAAAATGATCCGGATGCTATTCTATAGAGCATACAATTTTATCTCATTTTATATTTTACTGTTTTCTCTTGTGTGAGGCCTTCTAACTGTAACACATGTAAAAACGACCCAATAAATGAAAATTCTAGACAATATAAAAAGCGAAGACTATTATTTTTTATATCGATTGATATATAATTTGTATACGTTTTTTATTTAAATTAAACCACCAGTGACGTGCAAAGAAAGCTGCCCATGCAATTGGGTGATAATCTTATTTGCCAACTATTATTTTTCTTGCAAATTGTGAAAGAAGTTGATTGTACCCTTTGAAAATTGTTTCAGAACTTTTATTTTACTATTTCTTCTTCTGTAAAATCCTTTAACAAAAAGTATTGGAATGGCATTCTAGCTATAACAAATATTGTACTATCATTTAAATGATCTGATAAATTTGACGCAAGATAAAAACATATTGCTTTTTTTATCAATTGGTACATAATTATAACTGGTCGCGTGCCTACAAAAAGCAACACATATAGGAAAGTCCAACATTTTGACTTTTGTTTACTCTATAAAGCATTAGCAATGTACTATATAAATAATGATAAAGCTAGCAGAAAATATTCACTTAATAGAAAATAAAATAACTAATTTACAGTACCAACTGAATAAAAATAAATTTCAAAGTTAATAAATAGTCTATTTGTAGCTTTATACGCGTGAATATAATTTTGATCTCCAAATTTTTTAAAAATATTGGCCCGCGAATTTTGCACTTACATTTCAGTAACATATTCGAAGAAATTTTCTCATTTTGGACAAAGTTCACAGTGACACCAGTTTTCCGCTATCCAAAATATATCCCCATTTCAATGAAGACGGAAGGTCTATGATTAATTGACGAGCATTCATTGCTGGGATTCTCAACAATATGTTAAGTTTTGTATATATGTTTTTTTGTGCAAATGACACACATGGCACAAGTCGATATTTATATACTATATACTATACTATAATGATATAATAATCACCCTCTCTCCAAATATCCATGACAACAGCTTTTCTAATTACACTCTCACTGCAGAAACATAAATCGATATTATATTCAATTTTATAATAATTGGCATACATTCAATAGATTGGTAATGGTGTAAGGGATATTTATTCCTGGTGTACGCCCTTGTACGAGCACTAATTCTAGGTACTATATAATTAACTTGATTTGATAGGTTAATATAGTCCAGACTTTTATTTATAATTTTAAAGAGGAAAATTATGGAGTAATTTCTTCGACTGCCGACACTTTTTAAGTCCAGCAATTCAGTTTCTGGAAATCCTCTGGGTGGATATTCACCGTTAAGTGAAAGCAGATTTTAAGAACCTACGCGGAATTTTCTCTAGTTGTAGAATTGGAATTGTAAATCAGACTCCACACAATAAAAGCGTATTCAAGATGAGATGTCACGAAAGTCACATAAAGTAGCCGATGAGTGAAAATATTTTTAAAACCTTTACAGTTACGTATCATGTATAATTTTGGTATTTTATATATACGGCTCGAGGAACCATGTATATTTGTGGTTATTGTTGGTTAAATCACTCTGGTTGTGCTGCTGCACCACATCTGAAGTTTGTTGTTTCTTTGGTAGTAATTAATAAACACGATAGTTTATTCCAAAACGGTTTTAATATTTACACGTATATTTACAGTATATACAGATATTGGTAATTTACAAATTTAAGTGTGTACCTAGATGGTAAGTGTTTTTTGTTCGGAATCTAAAATTGGACTCTTTGAATGTAAACTGAAATAATAATTCGTTTCTATTACCCCTACCTAGACATTGGGTAGCAATAGGTACATTGGTTTTCCCTAATTGCAATGGGATAATAGCTATATTACAAATTTCTCCTAAATTGTTATAAATCTAAATAGAGGGCTGTAAATAATATAAATACTGGTGAATAATAAATAGAAATGAAAGTAACATGAACAAATATTGTTATATGAGGGTACGCCGACCCTAATAAAAACTTATTTAAAAGGTTTAACATTCACAAATATCTGCAGGTATTATTAATTAGTAATCAGGTCAGTACTTCACAAATTGCATAAAAATTGTAGGTTTTTTATATTATACATATGCAGCGCGAACATATCACAAAGCCAAGGCTTTTAAAAGCGGAAGCAGTTGTCATTTCTACATGTTTATTGAAAAATAATTTTGGATATAATTTCAGATAAACTCCAAGGCCTTTGATGAGTTCATGCATTTATAAACTTTCGCCTTTGATGAGTTCATGCATTTATAAACTTTCGTTATCAACGTTATAATTAAACATGTACATGTTGGTTCTTCTGCCAAATGACATTACATTACATTTGCTGGCATTAAGAGGCATATAGTTGTCATTGCACCAAGTATTAATGGTATTTAAGCAGTCTTGAAGATTAATACATCAATTGAGTCAGTCAATCGATATATTTTTAAATCACCTGCGTACAGGAGAAAATGAGTATTATTGTCGAAGTCCTCCAAAATATCGTTAATAAATAACAAAGAAAAGTGGACCAAGTATCGACCCCTGTGGCACACTGGATTTTTGTAAGAAACTGACAGATTTATAACCTCGATACTGAACAAATTGCATGATATCGATCCTGTAAATATGATTCAATTAATTATAATAACGAATAAGAAAGACCGAAGGCGTCCACTTTACTAATCATAGTAATATGATCTAGCTTGTCAAAAGCCTTGTAGTAATCCGTGTAGATAATATCAACTTGACCACCTCTACCCAGACTTTAGCAAAGAAATTGTGTCTTACCCACAAGATTTCTGACAGTTTACCTACCTTTCAGAAAACTATGTTGATAGATAGATATTGTGCCAGAGACATAATAATATATGGGGAAGTGAGTTCAAAAATTTTTCCAAACTTATAAATGATAGTAATTCGTCTATAGTTTATTATCTCGTCCAAGTCACAATTATAGATAATTAATAGAGCTTTGGCAAATACACTCGCACAATCGTTAATTAGAAATGCAGGAATTAGATCAGGACCCATGGTCATAGTGGCTTTAGTTCTTTAATGGCCTTAATTATCTCTTCCTCAGTGATAACAGATAGATTTAAGACATTGGAGTTAATCTCAGGTGTGTTTTTAACATTATCGATGTCGGAATTGGGAGGTGTGAAAGATTTCGAGAAGTCAGCAAAACTATCAACAATTAATCGCGCGTCTTTGATAATTTGTTTTCATACTTTAAAGATGACGGGATGGATATAGAATTATTTTTTATTTTAATAAACCTCCAGATGTTGTTTGGGTTGATCTGAATTTTTGAACTTAACATTCTAAGTGTGATTTCATTATCAATAGTGCCATGTAACTTGTGTCTTCTTAGCAATTTTTGTTGCTTAATATCATGTATTGTAACCATTAAACCATGCGGGGTAAGAACCGGAACTATTTTGTTTTTTGAGTACATGTATTAGAAAAATATCATATCATTTTTAGTACAACGCATCTATTGCCATATCTACGGCATTAAAATGTTCAATAAATGACCAATCAGTGAGTACTTCTTGAACTAAGTCTATGAAATAGCCGGTGAAATCCCAAACTTACCAACACTTACCCTTCTCTAAAAAATAAAGAAGTGGTACATGTGAGCAGAATTTAGCGCTAGAAAGAATCTGAAATGTGTATCTTGTGAGAAAATCGCCAAATAACTTAAAGAAAAATGTCTTGCTCTTCCAAATGAAGTCAAAATCAATAGTAATGTTAATAGACTAACTTTGTTGGTTTAAATTAACACTGACATGAATATTATAACAATATGTGACAAGAATAAAACGCGGGCGAAGTTTAAATAAGCATTAAATGCACCCTCTGCTTTTGCTACGTCCAATTTTATTGTCATTGCAATTACTAAGAGAAATAAAATGTATACCACAAAATGTATTAATGATAGATTCCTAAAATTGAAATGTCAATAGGCTATAATTATTTTATAATGTCGATATAACTGTTCAAATTCTAAATAAACACTAATGTGTCGCTAAATATTAGTTGCAAATTCATCAACATTATTTTAATGAGAAACATAAACTATTGTTTACTGATAGTGAAGATAACAAATTTCTAATGGTTTGAAAACTAGTAGCCTTTTAAATAAATAAACACCACAGAAATTAGACAACCCCCAATTCCAGAAATATTGTCTGAAAGTTATTTGTGGCATTCTACGAATATTCTTCTAGTGCATCTAGTCATATTTACAGAGAAGGGCAGATATAAGATATTATTTGCTTTTTTATGCGAGGCAAAGATCGATTGTTAAAAATATTCTTATATTTGTCTGGTCGATAGCCGAGTGGGTTAAGGCACTGTCGGAGGAAATGGTCGTATATCCACGTTTTTTCAATGTGTAACCCCCTTCCGCACAAACCCTGGCTTCTGGAATTGGGGTTTGTCTAATTTCTGTGGTGTGTTCTATTTTTATTTTTTATTTCATGGGACAAGAGCAAATTTCAAGATACTTTTACAACACCACTGATAATAATATGAACTGTTTCTTGGATTTTTAAACTAAACCCTATGAATTTCACGTTTTAACTTTAGATTTTAGTAAAAAAGTGAGATCAGCATTTTAACAATTAAGTAATTTTAATTTCATTTTAATATTTTTTTAATGTGTGGTTTTGTTGTTAGAATGTGTTTAATCGGTTAGCCATGTTGACAACTAAATGGGCTGCATACACACACTGTTATCACCTCTCGTGTTTTATCATTACTTTTTAATATACAAATAGGTATATTTTCATACAATATGTATATGTTTACTTAAATTTAATGAACTTGGTTTCTCTGCCATGAAATAGTGCTTCCTAGAATGTATTAATTAAGATGCATGAAACATAATAAAATTTTACTCCCTTAATTCATCGAAAATTTAATATTAAATAATAAGACTATTCTTTCCATTTCATGTTGAGTACAAAGATTCAGCAAACTTTCGTCATTGATCGTCTGTTCGTCATGTCTTCTCTCTATTTGGCTGTTTCCTTGCCTGCCTACTCTATCATTAAGCTCACCTGCTATAATAGTCTAACTGTGGTTTGGAATTTATTATATTATAATTCGTAAGACTTCAAAAACAATCCCTGTACCTGGAACGACCAACAAAATTTCTTAAATAGCCCTATAATAGACAAAATATTAAAGATTATGTATTGAAATACATAAAGAGGTTAGGTTTAACCGAATAATTCCCGTAAATATAATGTTTGTTACAAGAGTTTTATAAAAATAATAATAATAAAAATAATCATTTATTATCCAGTAAGCCATATAAACGTATTAGAATTGCCATAGATATAGTACATTTTTATACAGTCTAAAAAAAATAATAACAGTTCACAATTAAGTAATTACTAATAACATTGTCCATTTTATCAGGGCCTTCGAAATTATTTCACTTAATATCGGTCGCGCAACAAAATTGTTTTTACGAAAATTGTGCCGATTTTTATAAGCTAGAATATGGTTTAAAGACATTTGAAATACATGGCCTACTTTAAGAGTTATGACGAAAAATATCGAAAATGCGGAATATGCCTAAGGTAAATATCTCTATTATTTGAAGGGATACGACGAAAATTGTCAGGCGACAATTTTTTGTGAAACAGTATTTCAACGAGGTTTTATCTACCTTTTAAAACCGCTTTATTTAGATATTCTCTTCAGGGTGTGAAAACTTTTTTGAAACGTGAGTGAAATGGCGGCACTAAATGGAGTATTTTCCTCCCTTTTCAACGATATATCACATGCCATATTTATTCGTTGGAACTAAACAAGTAATTATAAAAACAATTTTTAAAACCAATAATTTCTTTTAATTAGCACCATACTGGCCGTGGAGAGGTATGATTAAATAAAACGATTAAAATATTCATTAAGTTCTTTACTATAATAAAACATTAACATAATTAAAAAAATAAAGTAAATTCAGATAACAAAAAAAAAATAAAAAATAAAAATGAACATAGCACACAGAACATTAATATTTATTTAATCATCAAAGTAATTTTTAAAATGTCATATCAACTGTTCAAAAATTCCGCAGGAATTTCTCATGCACATTTGAGCGCGCCGAGGCATTGCATTCAAAACATTACGTAGCATTTCGCGGTAACTGTATTAAATGCCTGTTTAATTCTAGCTTCTAGGTCCTCTACATTTTGCGGTGTCGTCGAAAACACCTTATCTTTAATATATCCCATAGAGCAAATCTATTGGGGTTAAATCTGGAGAAGTAGGGGGTCATCGAATGAACCCATAGGGACCTCTCCAATGTTGAGGCAAAATTTCGTCTAAATAATCTAAGCAAATACGGGAATTGTGGGGAGGAGCTCCATCTTGTTGAAAATATTGAAAGTTATGTCGATTCTCCAACGGCAAGTCAATTAAGTATTGATTAAATTCGTTCCTTCGCTCGTTTAGGTACCTTTGGCCACTGAGGTGACCATAGTAAAGGACCTATTAAATTGGTGCCTAAAATACCTAACCACACATTTATTGAAAAACGATTTTGAAACTCAGATGGTCTATGCTAGTGTGTATTTGTCAGTAACACTGTTCATTTTTGCCTTCTTCTTTAATAAAATGAGCCACTACTATTTAGTTTCGAAGCTAATTTTCTAAACAGATCATGCAGTGCTTGTGGAAATATGTTTCCATATTCAACTGCAGCTGATCCACAGTTAAACTTGCATTGGCAATATGTAACGAACATATTATAACGGTCAATGTGAGTGAAAATCATTTTACAAACTTTTAACTTTTAATTTAGAACTTAATAGCCATTGTAAAAAAAACTTTACACAACTTTGTTTGTGTAAAATGTATATCGGGCCAAATTTTAAAATTAAAACACCTTATTAGCTATAAATAGTTCACAGAAAATCTAGCAGTTTCAATGAGTTATCGAAAAAAATTATTTAAATTATTTAAACAATAAGTGACATACACGCGGAAAACCGTTAGGAGATAAACTGAGAAAAAAATTGACCTGGAACTGTTTTGTTACCTCTACAGTAGAGCCTAAAAAAGTTTAGTGCCTACCTATATAAAATATATTTCAATATTTTACCACGTATATTATGTTTCACAAATCCTAGCCCATATTCAAGCAAAAAACTTTCAACAAATTGACCATTCTTAATATCAACATCTGTTTACGATAAATTCACCAGAAATACATTTTCAAACAAACATTCTTATTTACTTTAGATACAGTTTGAAAAATGAAACAGTAAAAGGCCACTTGTATTATAAAGTTTAAGACCCATCCATCCCTAATCTCTAACATGCTGTTCTTGTTTATTTAAGTTAGAATCATATTCAGTTTTATTTGGCTATATTCTTTAGAATCATAAAATTGTATCCACTAGGGAACACAATTTGCACTAATTTTAATGACGAAGGCAAAAGGATAATACAACAATTGCATTGGAAAAAATAAAAAAAGTATTTTTTAACTAGGTCACTAGGTATCGTGGGTTGTTTAGAAAACACTTAAAATGAGAAAAATCTAGCTTGTTCAGTTATTGATTATGACCAAAAAAATGTGTGACACAAAATTGCGTACTAGAGGTCTTTCGATATCACGGCACACTGTCACTAAGCATCAATATCTGCCAAGGTTTACATCATGGCCACCTAGACTTAATACTATAAAATGTCAAATGTCAATGTCATTTTAAAAACAAATGCCATATTCCGATATGCCATTGAAAAGAGCATTTAAAGACGAATCAGATAGGTAAAAAAAATGTACAGGATACCATTTAAAATAATGTTTGAGTCGCTTCCGCTTCAATCGTATGTTGAAGAAAATATTTGATAGGCTCAAAATAAGAAAAATTATTATGTAATATACAGCTTGTGTTCAAAACAATATTTTTGATATTTATTAATAAATTCTGGCTTCCCGGAGACTTGTTCTTTTTTAGTTACTTATGCACTGTTTTAATTCAGATGTATTTGTAAATACAGAGAAATGGGGAAGTTTTCTGGAGTAAAAGGAGGTTGGCAATTAATTTTCCCCCCATTTTTGTGTCCAAACTGGAAGAATATTGGTTAATTGCTGTTTTTTTATAAGTTGTGTATAGTTTTTCTGGATATACAAGGGGACCATTAATAAGAGACCATAGTCCCGGGGTAGATTCTTTGGGCCAAAATATGAGGATATAATCAAATATGCTTTAGTAAAATGTTGCTGTGGAAAAATATACAGGGTGTCAAAGTTCAAATTATTTTTTCGTCTTTTTGCAATATCTCAACAGCCTCTTGACTGTCTGCGCCAAATTTGCTAGGTGATTTTTTTTTATTCTAAGAAACAATAATTTATGTATTACATCACGTTAGATCATAGAGGGCGCCACAGGACCTGCATCTGATGATGAATTTTTTTCATATTTCTTTTTGCGAAACGTTGTGGTACTTCTAACCATAAAATCTGATGAAGGCGTTATTTCCACGTATAAAAAGTACACTTAGTAGAACTCCAACCGTTTCCGAGGAAGTGCTGTTAAAAATTTCAATAATTTTTTGAAAGACAAATTCAAATTTAATGAATCAAAATGAATTTATTGAAAAAAGTACAAAACGTAAGGGAAAAGTAATAACAGCGTAAACTCTATCTCACTTTCTTATGAACTAATGGATTATTTTCATGGTATTGAGATAAATACATAAATCAAAAGATTGTCTAAAATAAGGATCTAATCTTATTAGAAGACCAAAAAATAATGTAAAAGTTGACTTAATGACATTATAAACTTTCCCCCATGCAAAAACCTCATTGCTGTAACTTAGAGTAAATGTTTGATATGGTCTCCACATATTTCTATGCTTTTTCTAATTCTATTAATAAAAGATTATCTTACATTGAAAAATACATTTTTTTGTCCTCTAATAAAACTCGTTGCGTTTTGTATTTTGTCCCACAGTTCTTCTCTTGAGTTGATAGTATTTGCATAGACTAAGGACTTCATATATCCCCACGTATAATAATCCAAAGAATTATAATCAGGACTCCTTGGTGGCCAGGCAAACTCACTTCCTCGACCCATCCATCTGCGTGGGAAAGTCCCATCAAGATAATTCCTGACTTCAATGGATAAATGGCATCTTGCATGAACCACATTCTGTTCCTTATGTCTAGCATGAAAGCATGTAATATATCAGCAAGGATATTTTGCAGAAAAAATAGATAAGACTATCCATTTTAATTTGGAAGAAGGACAAATGGTCCCAATAATTGATCGCCGATGATACCACACCAAACGTTAATCTTAAATCTTGCTGAAAATGCCTTTCTTTAACGGCATGAGCATTTTCTACTTCACAGTAATGGGTATTTGTCCAGTTAAAAACGCTTCGGCGAGCAAAAGTTGTTTCGTCGGTAAATAAAGTGTTCTTAACAAAATTTCCATCCCTGTTGTGTTTATTTAGAACAAATTGACAAAATTGTAGCCTTTGTGGAAGATCCCTTCGAAGTAAGTTTTGTACAGCAGTGAGATGATATGGGTAGAAGCGTTCTTAGGATAGATTGTTTATTCCCCCTGTTGCCGCTGTTAAACGACTTAAGCTGACTTGAGGATCTTCGTCCACACGAACTAAAATTTCTAGTTCTTTATCTGAAACAATTCGTTTCGGTCGTCCTACATCGTTTTTATGGCGAAATGAACCCGTTTCTCCCGAACGACGAAACAGATCTTTGAAAACCTTATGGTCTGGCTGTATTCTATTTGGATATTGCAATGAGTAACTCCTCGCTGTAGCACGTTCGCTAAAATTATTTTCTGCGTAAACATATCATATCCCTCATTTCCCTATTTGAAAAATGATTATGTCTACCCATTGTAAATAAAGAAGTTAAAGAAATTAGCTTGAAGAACACAGGCACAAAATAAAATGATTAAATGACGTAAATGACAGAACTAAAACGTAACCAAAGCACAATTTTCAATAAATACACTTTGTTTCACTAAATCTGAATTTGTCTTTCAAAAAATTATTTAAATGTTTAACGGCACTTTCCTCGAAAATGGTGGGAGTTATCAAGTTCTGCCAACTGTACCTTTTATACGTGGAAATGACGACCTCATTAGATTTTCTGGTCAGAAGTACCACAACGTTTCGTAAAAAAAAATATGAAAAAAATTTATCATCAGATACAGGTCCTGTGACGCCCTCTATGATCTAACATGATGTAATACATAAATTATTGCATCTTAGACTAAAAAAAGTTCCTCTAGCAAATTTGGCGATGATCAGTTAAGAGGTTGTTGAGTTATTGCAAAAAAACGAACAAATAATTTGAACTTTGATCACCGAAGCAGTGACGACGTCATAGCTAAAAAATCAAAGCAGACGATGCGCAATTCAAAATTATAGCCTTATATAAACACCACATAAATTAGACAACGCCCAATTCCAGAAGCCAGAAGCTTGTGCGAAAGGAAGTTACACATTGAAGAACGCGGACACACAACTATATCCTCCGATGACTACCAATATTAAAAGAAAAACTTAACAAACTCAACATTATCTAAAAGGAAATATCATTGCCAGTGCCGGAGCTAGGGTTCGAACCCAGTAGCGCGATACTCGTTAGATTAATCGCGAATGCCACCTCTCGCCTTAACCAACGCGGCTATCGGTTAGCTAGCCTTGACTGAGGATTTTTCCAAAATATTTTCGTATTCAGAAATAATGAATTTTTCCATACTTTATGTACATACTGTATATAAATGAATAACCCAGCTGCAAAGATAAAATAATACACAATAATTTTATTTCAGGATATTCTGCCGCTTCTAGTCATTCGAGAATAAACATACCAACAAACAAATATACAGATGGAACTTTATAAGATTCTTAAACCAAGCTCTAACTTTTATTCAACAGTAATAAAAACAGGAGTTACACATACTTACACATATTATTATTTACACAGTTTTTTGCCGTATCAAAAACCTTTTATTAACGATTCATGTACAAAAAACGTCCTAGTTTCTAATTTTATTTATATTTTTTCAGATACGGCGGCACAAAGCACAAGCCAGGACGCTCTTACAGGGTCCCATACCGAAGCTTTATCACAAAGCCATTTAGAAGTACATGTCAAGGGCAATATGAGTGGCCAGATAGAATTAGCTACACTTGAAGTGATGTCAACAACGCTCCCAAACAATGAGACTTCAGCTGAAATAGTCTATAAAAAAAGTGCAACGAGTGAAGAAAGTCAGCTTGACGAGGACATTTTGGAAAACCCTTTTAATTCGGGGGAAAACGTGGGATATTCAAGCGAGGATAAGTCGTCCGATGTGTATTTACAATCAGCAAGTCCATTAACTTATACTGATAATTCTGAGAACGATGAAGAGGCGGCAGCAAAGCAACTGACAGATGGCTTCAAATCAAACGATGTGATAAATGGTTTTGAAACATCTGGTAATTTTGTAGCAATCAATGAGGAACACGGTTCGGAGACACCAGCAACAAACAGGAGGGCAGCTTTGTCTGAAAAATACAATTTTATGAATGATACGAACGAAAAAGATGTTTTTAGTGCCGCAGACGAAGGTAATATATCAACAATTATAAAAATGACAGAAACTTGATGGTTTATTTTTGTTACGCTTCTAATGTTACACGCTTTACTAGTTGTTATAAAATTAGAAAAAGGGACAAATTAAAACATAAAAATCTGTGCATCACAACACTGTATATGTATGGTCTTGGGAATGGGAGATGGTAATAAATCATTCAGATACCATGGGCGTACTACTGTTTTTCTTCCCATGCATACAAATTATAAATTACATATACTGGTTCGACTGCACGACTATGATTTAAATGAAGATACAAATCATGATTTAAATCAACTGATTTAAAAAAAAATCACCAAATTAAAGCCGATAATAATTTTGAGAAGAATTATTGAACGAAAATAGATAACATAGTCATTTTTTTTAATTACAAAAACAAGAAACAAACTTTCACAAGCAAATGCTACAATGGAAAATAAAAGATATTAAAACTGAAACACTTAATTTTAATTCTCATTATAATCCTTGGACAAAAATACTAATTTTCCTGCTTTTTCAATCCCCAGTTTATTTCTCATATCGGAATGTACTAGCCCAAAGGTACTGAAAACTCATTCCACTAAGGCTGAAGAAGCAATTGCATAGAGAAATTGTTTCAACACAGGCATGTGTTTCTTGATTTCTGGATCACCATCAGCTTGTGATAGCCAGCACTGAATTCCAGTGACGTTTTTTGTAATTTCTTCAGAGAACATGATGTTTTTGAAGGGCAGAGAACAAGCATTACATTTTATTATTAATTTATTTATTTATTGATCCATTGATTGATCTGCCCAGCAGAAAGCCAATTACAGGGCAGGAATATAAAATTAAATGTATATAAATATTATTATTATTATTATTATTATTAGCCGTTACTCGAGTCCGAGTATAAAAATGTTACAGTCGATAAATTGTGTACAATAAAAAACAAGTAAAAGGTGTAGTCTATTGTAATTCCCATTCATCTACGGTGCACACGACTATGGCTATAGAGGCCAATTTGGGAGAGCACATGTCGACCGCAATCAGGACAAACGTAGACCTGGTTAGGTCTTGGATTCGGCCTTCTTGCAGCAACATTTCCTTGATAGCTGGCCACAACCCCTCGCCATTCGGTTCTGTCCGCTGCAAGTTGTTCCCATTGCTCGTCTGCAATACCGCAGGATTTTAGATTTTCATGGAGAGCGTCTTTGAACCTCTTTCGTTGACCGCCACGCCTTCTTCTACCGCTTAGCAATTCACCATAAAGTGTACATTTAGGAAGGCGGTTATCATGCATACGATGAACGTGACCTGCCCATCTTAGGCGTGCTCTTGAAATAAGCACCTCAATTGGAAGGCTGTTTGCTCTCCTGAGTACTTCCACGTTTGATATGTGATGGAACCAACGGATTTTCATCATACTTCTGAGGTGTCTTTGCTGAAAACGTTCTAATTCTTTCACATGACGACGGTAAGTGACCCAGCTTTCACATCCATATAGCAGTGTTGGAATGACAACTGCTCTGTAGACAGCCATTTTCGTGGACAAAGCAAGGTCGTGGTTGTCAAATACTCTCTCTCTAAGTCCCCAGAATGCTCTAGAAGCAGCGTTAATTCTATTGCGAATCTCGCTGTCCATGTTTGCTTTGTCATTAACAACGTTGCCTAAGTAATTGAACTGATCCACCACTTCAAGAGAATTTCCGTTAAGTGTAATGTCTATTTGGTTCACTTGATGAGGAGTTGACATAATCTTAGTCTTTCCAATGTTGATTTTAAGTATTTAATATATACATACGTAAATACACATATATACGAATACAAATCATTAATACATATAATAGTAATATACATAATATCTAAGTTTAATACAATGCTTAAAAGAAGAAAAGAGAATATCTACTTAGTAATAGTAGTAGTAACAAAATAGATTTCAGTTATTTATAATTGCTTCCTTAAGATCCTTAATTTTACAATAATTGAATATGTCAATATTACAGGGTAGAGAGTTAAAATTATAACATTACATGCAGGGGAGAGTGTTTGAGTAAATTTGTTTGAGGTGTGCTTAAGTAAAATAAATTATATGATCTAGTCTGGAAAGTTGGTATAGGAAACCTGATCATTTCTAAAATTTGGGGCGAATCAAATTTGAAATTAATAAGTTTATGTAAAAATACCGAGGAACTAAATATTCTACGGGTATTTAAGTCGGGTACATGAAATTTAGACAGCAATTCCTAATGAGGGGTTGGATATATACCTTGTTCTCGAAAATATAAATATTTTAGAAAGCACCTTTGAGTATTTTCAATGTTGTTTTTGTGTACTAGGTAAGCTGGATTCCAGATGATCGACGCGTATTCCAATTTAGATCTAACAAAGGCATTAAATAGGAGAAATAAGGTGTTGGAGTTCTCAAAACCTTTGCAATTTCTTATAATGAAACCTAATTTTTTTATATGCACTAGCTGTAGTTTCAGCGATATGATCAATAAATGTAAGTTTTGTGTCAAAAGTAACGCCAAGATCTTTCAGTTTGTCGCACCTCTGTATTATCGTATTATTGATAACATAGTCGTTTAATTTACTTATTTATTTATTTTGGTTACGACTGCCCAGACAGAAATCCAATTATGGGGCAGGAATTTTACAAACATAAAAAGAAAACTAAATAATAATTAAAACTAAATAACTTAACTAAATGTAAACAATTAAATGATAATAAAAATTAACAAAATAAGTCTATGATTAGTATAATCCTAAGAGTTGTAATCTAATAGTTTAGAAGCTACAGTTGTTGCGCAGAATTGAGAACCACATTTCTCATTTTGGATATACTAGTATTAAAAATATCTATGTTATTATATAAAGAATTATAGTTGAGATACATACGATGCAGAGGAGAAAATAACAGCAAATTTGTTCTTGTTACGGGCAAATAGAATAGAGATGAATGCGAGCGAGTCTGCAAATTAGGAACATGAAATCTAATGCAACTATTAATTTCAGGGCAGTCAATAGTGTCATTTAAAATCTTAAAAAGGAATATAAGAGAGTGATACGTCCGACGTAGTTAAAGATCACTCGTGTTGAATCTATGTAATAAGTCACAATGTGGAAAACCTCTCTCTGGATAATTTCCAGAACTTTTGAACCAGAGGTATTTAAACGTCTCTGAGGTTTTTCAATGCTATATTTATGATTTTCATAACCAGGACTCCAGACTATTGAAGCATATTCAAGTCTTGACCCCACAAATGAACTAAAGAGAAGTTTCAGTGTATTTTCATTAAATGCCTTACAATTACGGATAATGTAGCCTAAATTTTTGAAGGAATTAGCGGTGATTTGATTGATATGGCTAATAAAAGATAACTTTGAATCGAATATTACTCCTAGATCTTTGAAATGACCACAGCTGTTCAGTTCTTCATCATTAATTGTATAGATAAATTTTATTGGATTTTGTGCACGAGTATATGTCATAAAGCTACACTTTGAGATATTTAACTGTACATTGCTTACGCTACACCAAGACCATAGTTGTACAAGATCGTTTTGCAAATCAACACAGTCTTCTGCACTAGTGATAGATGTAAACATTTTTAGGTCATCGGCATAAAGTAATGTTTTGCAGTGTAAGCCAATGACGATATCGTTTGTAAAAATGTTAAAGAACAATGGCCCAAGCACAAAACCTTGGGGAACACCTGATGTCGCTGAGATATCCATAGACCAAAATCCACGGTATTTACCAAGTAGGATTCAAAAAAGTTTAGGAAGTGCTCAGTTAGTCCAAATTTGTATAATTTTTTCAGCAAAATTCCGTGGTCCAATCTGTCGAAGGCTTTAGAAAAATCTGTATAAATGACATCTACTTGGCCTCTAGCATCCAACTATTCAGTTATGAACTGAGTGATGCACACCAGATTCGAGGATCGAGGCAGATTTGAGATTTGACGTGATTAAAGAGAATATCGTATATTACGTTTTCAAATAATTTACTAAAATTGCACAATATTACTATTGGCCTATAGTTTTCAATAGCAAATCTATCATTTTTTTTGAATACTGGACAGATCCTGGATATAATAATAATAATAATAATAAATCGTCTTTATTTAGAAAGTGGTACAAGAAGAAAGAAATAATTGTACATACATATATATAAATGATGTTGGGTGGGCATGGCGAAGTTTAGCTCAAGGCTACTCTTACACTTAACCGTGCAGAGAGTGAGTAACAAATATTAAGGCTAATTTAAGAGAAGTAGAACAATTCCTAAACCTAACAATAAACATTATATTTAACACTAAATTTTACAATAGTTAAAAATGAATCTAAAGTATATAAACAGAAGAAAAAGAAAGCAACAGAAGGCAATATGGCGAAAGAAGTATTAGGGTAGATAGACGAAAGTATATGAACTAGGTTAAATGAAATATCCCGTTACTGTTTTGCAAACAAGTATCTTTTTATACTTTTATGAAATTGGTTACAACTTAAAAGCTTATAGCTATTGGGAATACTGTTGTATAGTTTTACTGCATTGAATGTGAACGACCTATTAAACATAGCAGTAGTATGCTGAGGCATAGTAAGCATATTCGTTTGTCTGACGTTGACCGAGTGAACAAACTTTCGGGAAATAAGTTTATCTTTGAGATATCGAGGTGATGATGTGAGAAGTAGTTTATGGAGAAAGACAAGAAAGTTGAACTTTACTAGATCTTCGATTCTTAACTAATGCAAATCATGAAATTTGAGAGACACATGGTCATATTTACGTAGATTGAATATGAAGCGACAGCAGTTGTTTTGTGCCTTTTGGATTCGATTGTACGTAATTTGATCAAGGCAGGGAAAATATACAACATTACAATAGCTAAAGATGGACATAACTAATAACTCACACAGCTTCTTTCTTAGATTTGAGTCCATAATATGTTTATTAGCATATAAAATTTTTAACCGTATATAAGATCTTTGCAAGAGTTTGGAAACATGGCTCGTAAATCGAAGCTTCTCATCTAATAATAGTCCTAGATTTTTTGACGTATCAGAGAAAAATAATTGAGTATCATTTAATCATAATATTAGATTGCTTTTTACATCAGTCCGTTGTTTATCTGGGCAAAAGACGATGACTGCAGTTTTATTTGGGTTAAGCTTGAGGTTATGGTTGACTGAGTATGTGTAGATTGATTTAAGATCGCGATTAATTTCAAGTGAGGCTTCATCAACTGCATGCAAGTCAAAGCATTTCAGTAACTGAGTATCATCTGCATAAGTCTGAAGAATAGAGGAACGTATTGTAGAGAAAATATCCGAGGTATAAATTAAAAACAACAAGGGGCCGAGTATCGAGCCCTGTGGGACACCTGAGACGATAGGACTTGCCTGAGATAATTTATCAAGAATGCACACTTGTTGGTATCTATCTTTTAGGTAACAGTTGAAAAAATGCATTGAATTATCATCAAATCCGTAGTAATGTAGTTTGGCGCAGAGTAGATCGTGGTCTATGGTATCGAGTGATACCAGTACACTCACTAATTTATTGCCATAAGCCCTAAATATATTATCAGTAAGATTCAATAATGCCGTAGTGGATATTTTCCAGACTTCTGGCAAAGTAGCAGTTTTAATAGACAAATTAAAAATACTAGCTAGCGGTTTTGCAAATAAAATGGCACAATCTTTAACGAATTGCAATTAAGTTGGGAGACGATATCGTTTACAAATATGTTAAGGGGTAAAGGCCCAAGCACCGAACCTTGAAGTATACCAGATTTTGCATGAATTACGTTGGACCTATAAAGGACAAATTGATGTCTTTCAGACAGATACGATTTAAGAAATTCAATCAAACTGGGAGCAAAACCAAAGAAACTTAACTGTTCAAGCAATATGTCATGGTTTAGAAGATCGAACGCTTTAGAAAAATCTGTGTAAACGATATCAACTTGTCCTCCCACATCTAACACTTCAGCGATGTACTGCGTTAAATAAAACAGGTTGGTTGAAGTAGAGCGGCCTGGCATAAATCCGTGTTGATAATATATATTTGTGATTTAACTTGAAAAAATACAGATTCATGAAGTAATATTTCGAATGCTAATAATACATTATTACCATACATTGCATTTATAGCTTAAAAGCCAAATTTCTTTCATCGGCAGTCAACTTGTATTTTTGCTAGACGGGTCCATCATATAAGCTATAAAGTGGTAAGGTGTCAGTGTTTGTTCATATCGGCGTTGAAATTGTTGGTGTTGTTGAATTGATAGTTCTAGATCCTCTTCAAAGACATGTTTTAACTTTTTCCATTCTTCAACGGCGTTCAAAAGAGTAGCACCTTTTCCCTGTAATATATCCACAGCAATCGATATTAGTTTTAAAATCTATAAGTATTCTTCTGCACTGCGTTTTAGGTCAATGATGCTTAATTGTGCTAAATGGTTGTTGTTACTTTGCCACCTGGATTATATTTGCTTTGATATTGTTGCTTTCCAGATCCTTACACAATAGATTTAAAATTTGAGCTGAACTCCTGAACCTGAAAGTTATAATTTTATACTCTATTCTTTCTTCAATACTATTTCTCATACCCGCCATATTTGAAGCGTTGTCAGTAACAAAAGACTTTACCTGATGTATCTATAGTTTCATACAGAAATGCTTGTATTTCTTCGGTTGTAATTGCAGCACACAAAACTGGCTTATTGTGGAGGTTTGACCATCCGTCAATCGATATATTTGCAGTACAGTACAGTACAATACAATAGTACAGTACAATTTACAGTATTTTTCTTTTTCTTCGGCGTAAATCTCATCTAGCAGTGTTACCGCTATGGTTTTGTGGCATAGCGGGGTATAGCCAGGTCTCAATGCTTTTATATCTTTTTTGACTTGCACATTTTCTATGAATCGGACGCTAAAATTCGTAGCAAAAATTGCTTTCGTTTGTCAATATTTTGTTTATCGGCTGATGATGTTCTAATTAAGAAACTAGTCACGGCAGGATTGTCGGCTTTCCTTTTCTTACCAATTGACCCGAACTCTGACTCTGTTGACACTCCCGGCTGAGATTTTGCACAGCTTGATGTGGAATAGGGCGTAGAAGTCGACATAAAACTTGTTAAGGTAGGTTGTCTTTCTGTTTCTGAAAAAAATTTATTAATTAAAAAAAATAATCAGGATGATATATTAAACATAATATTTTTAGTCGCAAACTCCTCTATAAATCCTTATTTTACTATAAGGAAAGTAACCAGACTGCAACCAAAGTTACAAGTCTGGTGCGTTAAGTGTAATAATTGCATATTACCATCAAAACGCTAATGCTTCGATTGCAACAAACACCAGCCGAAAGACTGATCCTACTTAAAGGATCTCTCTTGCCAGTCGTCACACACCACTTGCAGACTGCAGTTTCGAGCTGTTGGCTCTCGTCAGTGCAAGGTAGGCATGCGACGACCGGCACGACGATCCTTTGACTATTTCGTACATCCCGGTATTTTCACAATAGCGACATGTAAAATAGTCAACAGGCGCCATCTAGCGGTCCAGTGTCTGTTGCAATCGAAAAATAAATAGCCTGACTGGGCTTAGCACAGTTCAAATGTGCTTTTAGAGGGCGGAATATTAAACATAATATTTTCAGTCGCAAACTCCTCTATAAATCCTTATTTTACTATAAGGAAAGTAACCAGACTGCAACCAAAGTTACAAGTCTGGCGCGTTAAGTGTAATAATTGCATATTACCATCAAAACGCTAATGCTTCGATTGCAACAAACACCAGAAAGACTGATTCTACTTAAAGGAGCTCTCTCTTAAGTAGGATCAGTCTTTCGGCTGGTGTTTGTTGCAATCGAAGCATTAGCGTTTTGATGGTAATATGCAATTATTACACTTAACGCGCCAGATTTGTAACTTTGGTTGCAGTCTGGTTACTTTTCTTATAGTAAAATAAGGATTTGTAGACGAGTTTGCGACAAAAAATATTATGTTTAATATTCCGCCCTCTAAAAGCACATTTGAAGAATGATACATATATCAAGACTTCAGATTAAGATTTCAATAATACCTGAAATTCTAAAATATAAAATGCCACACAGTTTCTTATTTGACCCCTTTGCTTTTTGCCCCTTCAACCTACCCCAATTGATGTTTGCAAACTTTTTTTTAAACAATACAAGTCAAAATTTTTTACCCCAGAAATCTAGAAAATATCCCCCATAATTATTATTTCCACTATTGTCAATGCCAATACTTATTCTTCACAAATTTGACGGTGTTTTCATCCTTTGAATAATTGTATTTATTTCTTAAATATTTTGCAACCTGCTCTATATACAAATTTTTTGGGAGCAGTTTTTTTTTTATTTAAAACTACCAGGTATATCCAGACATATTAATATTAACACAATTGCACTGCACTGTTTACTTCAATGCGCAAATAAACTGAGAAAATGTCACTTGCCCGCGTGCGTGTCGACTTTTATGCGAGCGGTAGGAAGCAAGTAGCTACAGGAACTTTCTTGCATAGACGCAACATCGAAATGAAAACCATCTTTGGCGAAACATGCCTCATTCATAAAAATTGACAGTGCGATCCAATTCATGTTTCCCTAAAAACATGTTTATATGTTGAAGTCGTGCTGGGTAATCTTCTGGTGGCATAGTATTCACTATTTAAATGTGACATGGCTGAAGAATTCTTGAAGAACTCGGATGATTGTATTTGGAATGTGAATTGGGTACATAATTTTCAAATACTACTTTTAGGCTCATCAATAACTGAACATAAAACATTTTCCTATACTTCCACATTACGTGCCCGTCTTTATTCGTTGTCACCACCTCCAAAAATGTTTACTAGGAAGTAGCCGGTCCTTGGCTTTTAAATATTATACAATTAAAAAAACAAACTTTCGGTGGAAAAGTGTTTCGGCAAGTCATTCAGATTAGGGGTAGCTTATTCTTTAGGGTCCATGATTGGTTTTAGTTGGTTCCTAAAAAATAAAAGCATGGCATAATATACTGATGAGCGGTTCGCCAGTCAAGCTTGTATCATCAAGAGATGACTAAAGTTATAAATATAGCAATCATACCTAAAAAATTATCTTACTTTAAAAACTGTGTATGGCATTCTAGGGAATGTAAAACAATTAGCATATACTTCTTACGTCTAGTTTAAAAAATATATATGAGCAATATTCATTTTCTACTTGTTTTTAATCCCATAAATACCATCTTAGTTACCTTAACAATAACTAAATATGCATTTATATAAACAATAATTTAAATGCATATTATGTTAAACATTTTGAAATCGTGATAAGAATCTGAAACATTATGAAAGTTTTTCTAAGTTCACGTATTTGTGTTATAACACAAGCCTGTTATTATAGGATCGAATGTCATTAAAGAAGTGAAGCATTATATTTTTATTTTAAGAATCCCTGTAAGAAGTTCAGTTTGGAGCTCACAAATAACACTGGCGCGTTAATTACGGCTTAGATAAACGTGCTGTGTTTATTTTCTTTTAAAATAAAATCAAGTGGTTAACTCCACCATAATTGTTAAAAAACAGTTCTTAATTGTGGCTGTTAAGAGTGGTACATTATTTATATTTTTATGAGACATTGACTGAATATTTTCTCATGGCTTTAATACTGAGATTAAATTAAAAATGACGATGTATTCGTATGCAGGGTATGTCCATTTAATGATAAGGATTTTACCAGCGTGTAACATGTAATAAGAATATTTTCCATATTGATTTTGGCAGGTAATTGGGTGTATACCTGTTAAACTTATATGAAATAAATAGATAATTACAGTCCCGACAATATTACAATTCAGATAACGCTATTAACAAAACAATATTTTATAGAGTAATTAAACTTGATATATTTTACAGGTACCTCTACCGAGGAAATGAACAGCGAAGAAAATTTGTTTTTTGCAACAAACGAGGAAAACGATGAATCACTTTTTGAATTAAACGACCCCACCGAAGAAAACTGGTTTGGTATCAACTTGGAAGAAGAAGCAAACACATACAGTCCCAGTAAAAGCATTTCCAAATTAGAAGACATTAGAAGATTGTTATCACAAACAACAACAGAGATGCCTTTGGATTTATCAAAGGATAGTACTGAAATTAGTGTGATCGAAACTAAACCAGAAACTATTTCAACACTAGATAGTAAGGAGGTTTTAACAATAACGCCATCACCTGTTTACAGTGAAGAAATCAATGTCAGTGGAGAAAAAATTGAGAACAGTGACAGCTTAAGTGTTTCTGGTTTGTCAGAGTCATCAACAATATCTGTTGCAAATTTGAAATATAATAGCAATGAAGCAAGTGAAATTGAAGAAACTGACACAGTTGAAGTAACAATTGAAAGTGACAATGACAAAACTGAAACTAATTTAATGGGTGATATAGAAAACAACAGTAAGACATTTGCTACTGAACCGAATGAGGAACAACCAATTAATCAAGGAAATAGGGAAGAGCACCCTATTGAGGATGTTGAAAATGATAAAACAATATTATCACTAGCAATACTGTCCCCACAAAACATGGAAGAAATTACTACAACAATTAGTACCAACAAAGAAGGAGACACAACTGAAGTTTATATTTTAGAAAATAATGAAGGCCTTGTAACAGCAACTGGAGGTAACAACTTGTCTGTAGAGGAAACTGATAAAGACACTGCAATTGAAGATGTCTCAGATAGTGAAGAAAGTGAAAAAGACGGCCCCAAATTATATTTTGACAACTTATCTACTGAAAGCCCCAACCAAGACATCTCTTCCGAAAATAATGAATATAGTATAGAAACTGATACAGCAAATGCTAATGAAGTTGAAAATATTTCAGAGCATATTTCAGATAACATAACTGAAGCATCTGTTGTACAAAAGACATTCCCAACAGCAATTGCCGCCTTTGCGGATGAAGACAAGCAAGATGATAATTCTGAAACTAATTCAGATTACACAGAAGAAGATAGTACTGAAGTTCTGCCAACAAATATTCAAACAGGTTCAACTGTAGACAAGAATACTATAGAAGCGGGCGTTACTGTGCAAAATATTGCAAATTTTTTCACCGAGGAAAAGATGTTGAATAAAAATAACAAACTTCCCATTGAATGTATTACGGTAACTGCCGAACAAAATTGTTTGACAGACATCGGTGAAAGAACCACAGTTGGCTATACAGAATATAATCTGTTTACTCAAAAATACGAAGTAGTACCAGAAGACATAAATACCGAAGAAAATGGTAGATCTGAAGACTCCAATGAAGATGAAGAAAAATCGAAATCTGAGAAACTTGCGGCGGATATTATTGACAAAAGTGATAATGACTCAGAAGATGTGAATGATATGGAGGACCAATCAACTGTGGATTATTTTAAAACAGACGACAGAATTGATAAAGAAACGGAAAATGGTGATACTGATTTTAATACTGATTTCTTAGATTATTTATATACAACAGAAAACGTTCTCACCAGCACTGAATATAAATATGACGGTTTTATTACTGAACCATCAAGTGCTGTTGCTCATGACTTATATGAAACAACTGAGATGAAATCATTAACATCCAAAACAAATAATTTAGAGACATCAGATTTAATCAAAAGGTATTATGATTCTATAATAGGAAAAAATAATCTAGAAATGGTAAAGGTAAAGAAAACGAAGGATATAGTAATCCCTGTATTTGAATATTCAGAAGACTTCGATGTTGTAGAACCTGAGTCATTTTTCAACGATTTATCAGACGCAAAAAAAATATCTCCTATACAAACATATAACATTATCACTGAAAACCAAAGCAAACACGATATTAACACTAAAATATCGAATGTTGATGGCGATCTATCTAAAATAGCAACTGATGCAACTGTGATAGGGGCAGATGCAATCAATTTCAATAATGCAGGCGATTCAACGACGATAATAAATGCATCTTCTGATGAATCAGATTCAGGTCAAAGCGAAGACATAGAAATAAGATTGAAGGAAGGTGCAACAGAAAGTGAAGTTACACTCGAACCAACTACAGAGGTTAATGCAGAAAAAGTCATTCCGTCTGAGGAATCAGATTCAGAAGAAAGTCAAGAATATGTCACTGAAAATAAAAATACAAGCATTCCTGGAGAATTTCCTTCAGTCCCTTCTGAAATGTCTTCCATTGAAATGAATAGGGAAACAACAATTACAGAAATAGTCGCGCTGGAAGAAGTAACAGAAAGCAATATAACACTTGAACCAACGACAGAAGTTGATTCTGATAAAACCATTATGTCTGCGGAATCAGATTCTGTTGAAAGTGAAGAATATGTCACCGAAGAGAACCATGCGAAAATTCCTGAAAAACTTCCCCCGATTCCTTCAGAAATGCCTTCCACTGAAATAGATAGGGTAACTCTAGATACAGAAACAGCCCCGATGAAAGAAGTAACAGAAAGCAATATCACACTTGAATCAACGACAGAAGTTGATTCTGATAAAACCATTCTGTCTGAGGAATTAGATTCTGTTCAAAAGGAAGATACAGAAACAGCCCCGAAGGAAGAAGTAACAGAAAGTGCAGATTCAGATTCTGTTGAAAGTGAAGAATATGTCACCGAAGAGAACCATGCAGAAATTTCTAAAAAACTTCCCCAGATTCCTTCAAAAATATCATCCCCTGAAATAGATAGAGTAACTCTAGATACAGAAACAGCACCAACGGAAGAAGTAACAGAAAGCAATATCACACTTGAATCAACGACAGAAGTTGATTCTGCTAAAACCATTCTGCCTGAGGAATCAGATTCTGTTCAAAAAGAAGATACAGAAACAGCCCCGAAGGAAAAAGTAACAGAAAGTGCAGATTCAGATTATGTTGAAAGTGAAGAATATGTCACCGAAGAGAACCGTACACAAATTCATGAAAAACTTCCCCCGATTCCTTCAGAAATGCCTTCCACTGAAATAAATAGGGTAATTCTAGATACAGAAACAGCTCCGTTGGTAGAAGTAACAGAAAGCAATATCACACTTGAATCAACGACAGAAGTTGATTCTGATAAAACCATTCCATCTGAGGAATCAGATTCTGTTGAAAATGAAGATACAGAAACAGCCCCGAAAGAACAAGTAGCAGAAAGGGCAGAGTCAGATTCTGTTGAAAGTGAAGAATATGTCACCGAAGAGAACCGTGAAGGAATTCCTGAAAAATTTACCCGGATTCCTTCAGAAATGTCTTCCACCGAAATATATAGGGTAACTCTTGTTACAGAAACAGCCCCGAGAGATGAAGTAACAGAAAGCGAAATCACGCTTGATCCAACGACAGAAGTTGATTCTGATAAAATCATATTGTCTGAGAAATCAGATTCCATTGAAAGTGCAGGATATTTCATTGAAGATAAATATGGAGTAATTATCGAAGAGTTTCCTTTAGTTCCCTTAGAAACTTCTTCCACTGAAGCAGATAGGGCAGCTGTGCTGTTAGAAACAGCATCGAAAGAAGAAGTAAGAGCAAGCGAAATTTCACTCGAACCAACAACAGCGGTTAATCTTTATAAGGTCATATCATCTCAGAAATCAGATTCAAGTGAAAGTGAAAAATATGTTACTGATAAGATATATGCAGAAGATCCCAAAGAGTTGTCTTCGAAAGGATCTTTACCCCACATTTTCCCTTCAACAAATCTTACTGAAGAAGTGCCCACTAAGGCCATATATGAAGACAGTTTCACATCAAATACTTTCCTTAGTGGAACTGAAACATATATTACAGACATAGCAGTTGTAGGTACAGAAACAGCGTCCAAGGAGGAAGAAATAGAAAGTGCCGTCATACTCGCACCAACAACAGAAGTTAATTCTGATGAAATAATTAAGTCTGAGAAGTCAGGTTCGGTTGAAAGCGAAGAATATGCCACTGACGTGAACTATGAGGGAATTCCCAAAGGTTTTCCTTCTAATGAAAATGTATCTGATATTTCTACTTTAATAAATGCTATGGAAATAGTTTATATGGAGGACTCTGAAATTGATGAAAATAGTTTCAAACCAGACATTTCACCCCCTGAAATTATTATTTCTTATGTTGAAACAAATAGGACAATTGTAGATCCAAAAACGATATCGAAGGAAGAAGAAATAGAAAAAGTAACAGCAGCGATTAAGGACAAATTCATTCCGGCAACGGAAAATATCTCTGAAGTACTTGAATCGAGTGAAGAATTAGATTTAAGTACGAATAATTTCAATCTCTCCGAGGTGAGCTCACCAAAAAATAAAAATGTTTCTTTCTCTTTTTATGAAGAGTCCAGTGATCCTTTAAGTGAAATTTCACAAAATGTAACACATACAGAAGCTGAAGGTACCATTGGGAATGGAACACTTGGTGATATTTTAAATTACATATATCAACAAATCTTGACCAGTATAAATACTAGCAACCGTACAGAAAATACCACCGGTCTATTGCAAGATGAAGACTATGCAGGAATTAATAATAGTGATGAAAGTGTAACACTAAATAATACACCAGATGTACTTCATATGGATAGCAATGAAGATGAAGATATTTATTCAAATGAAAGTACTGTGGAAGAAGTTAATGAGGAAAATATAATTAATTTGTTCTTTGAAAATGAAAATGAAGATGAAAATGATGACGACGATATAAGTATTAATCGCAGCGAAGAAATATATAGGGAAGACTCTGATATGACCACCGAAGACTTAAGCGACGAAGTAATTTCAAGTGAGGAGTATGTACCGTTTATACTTGGAAAATTCTTGGAGAATGATGTTAACATGAGCATAAAAATTGTTGCAGAGGTAAGCATATTTTCTCGTAGATTAATTTGTTTGAGTAGTTTTAATTTCTAAAAATGTATGTGTCCGCAGATTTCAGTCACTCAACAGTAATGAAATGATTTATATCTTGATAAAATGTATCTAAAAAGATTTTCATGTTTTAATATAAAATTTAATCCCGGATTTTTAATTTCTACTGCTTGTTAAGTTGTGGGTTTAAATTTGATTTTTTGCTTATTCATCATGTGTTATGTTTAAAAAAAATTTTTGTATGTATCGTTGAAATCTACATTGTATACCGGGTGACCCAGAAAGTACTTCCCCCCCCCCCCAACTTTTTTCTACAGTGTTAAAAATAAAATTCTGAGATTTCGGAAATCAAGTATATCAATGGCCTCATTTTAACCATTCGGTGATAAAAAAATCGCTTCCGGTATAGCCGGGTATTGCCATAACTTTCATATCTTCAATAGCACCCTGTATATTTAAGTTACTTTTTTCATAAAGCTGTAATTTATATTTCCAAAGCTTTTTTCAGATTTAAAATCGGATGTAAAATAACCTTGCAAATGGCATTTACGTGCTATTTCTAGATGGTTTTGGAATTCAGGAACAAATTTAAATCATTTCGAAGTAGACTTTGAATTTGAATAAAAGGGTATTTCTCAACGAAGTAAATGTAAAATTGGCCTATTTTGTTCATTTACTTGGATTTAGAAATGTTTTTCCCATTTCATGGAAATTCAATTTGTTTAACTCCAATTTAACCTAACGAATTCATCATAATTATCAGTTATATATTTTTTACAAGTAGTACAAAATTTTTTAAAATTTCGTAAAAGTCTGATCTTTAATGGGATTAAATTGTAGAACTTTGGACTTAAATAGGTAACAAATCTTTTATTTACATTTTTAGAACTAGTAGGAATTTTGATATGTTCTTCTGCCGTACTTCGTGTATTATATATATTGTTAACAAATGCTTTCAGTTCATCCTTTTTATGTGTATAGATACAAACGTTTAAGATATACAGTGAACGTATATTGAGAATTTCATTTGTGTAAAGCAATTTAGTTCGATGGTCTCGCTTTTTATTATACATAATTTTTAAGATGCTGTTCTGGATCACGTTTAATTTTTTTAGTGATCTTGTATATAGACCACCCCAAACTAATATACCATACCGGAAAAGCGACTCCATAAAGGCTTTATAAATCAAAATTAGAATATTTCTAATTAAAATATCTTTAAGCTGATAGAATTTGAAAATAGGCTTTCTGACTCGGTTTGTTAAATAGTCAATATGCTGTGTCCATTTTAAATGTTTATCCATTATGATTCCTAAGTACTTTATTTCATCAACTTCTTTAATCTTCTTTTGTAAATTTTTTATTTCTATTGAGTTATAATCCGGACGATTATGATTAGTTACTGAAAATGCAATATAATTGGTTTTTTTGATATTTAGTGAAAGTTGATATTTATCAAGCCATTTTTTAATTATTTGAATTCCCTCATTTACATTTTCTTTAGCGGCATTCCATTCCAGGTTGTACCATTGAACAAGGCCTCGGTATCATCTGCATATGAAAAAACTTTAGCATTTATGTCTAGTTTCAATAAAGAATTTATGTAAATAACAAATAGGATTGGCCCCAGAACTGTGCCTTGTGGTACCCCAATCTTTATGATGCTAGCATCACTTAAGTTGTTCTTAATTCTGACATGTTGAATACGAGTAGTTAAGTAGTTCTTGAAAACGTCTGATACAATGCCACGAACTCCATAATGTCATGTCATCAAGCAGCTTCTCGTGATTCACCGTATCAAACGCTTTCGCTAAATCCAGAAAGACTCCAATGCATTTTGTATTTTTATCCAGACTATTTGTTATTTCTTTTGTCACCTCAAACAGTGCATCGCACGTTCCCATACCTTCGATAAAGCCAAACTGATTTTTATGCAGGACATTATTTGTTTTTAAACATTCCGTTAGACGTTCCTTTAAACATTTGTCGAATATCTTTGAAAAATTGCTTATCAAACTTATGGGTCGATAATTAGATATTAAAGTTTTATCTCCAGATTTATGTATGGGTGTTATGATAGAGATTTTAAATTGTTGCGGGACAATACCAGTTTTAAAACTTAAGTTAATAATATGGACTAGGGGGCTTCAAATGTAGGAGTGTATTAAATTAAGTATTTTTGTTGTACTTTGATTTTTTAAACTATTTATATGTTTTATTATTTCATTTTCTGTGACTGGAGTGGGAAACATTGAATTTGATATGTTTTCTAGACTATGGCAAAAATATTCAGGTTCCGAAATATTACTAAGCATATTACTTCCAATGTTAGCGAAATAGTCGTTTCAGTAATCAGCCATTTGTTTAGTATTATCAAAAGGCTTACCATCATTATCAACAAGATTTATTTCTGTCTTTTTTTTATCAACATTGTTATTTGTAGCTTCTGAAATGATTTCATAAATTTTTTTAAGGTTTTTTTGATTTTGTAATACTTGGTTTTTGTAATAGTTATTTTTTAGTTTATTATAATATATAATTTTCAATAAAGCACCCACCTTTATTAAAAATAAGATACGATTTACTAATATACACAAAATAAAAAGGTTTTAATATGTAATATGTTTTAATATACAGAGTGCTATTTAAAATAAGAAAGTTGTGGCAATTTGCGGCCATGCCGGAGGTGATTATTTTACCACCGAATAGTCAAAATGTGGCCATTGATACCTACATTTGATTTCCCAAATTTCAGAACTTTATTTTTTAAACTTGAGGAAAAGCGGGTGGTAGGTACCTTCTGCGTCACTCGGTATAAATCTTAACGCGCTCGCCTCAATAATTATTTGAGGATTTTATTATTTCTCTGAACTATCGCTCTATTTTTAGGGAACCACAATTTATGTTCCACCTTACGCTTACTTGGTTGAGGACTTGGACAACCTTATACTGAACGTAACTTGGGCCACATCCAACAAAATACTGAATAATTCTCTGTCTCTCACCTTAACACAAATTTCAAAGTACTACGTGATAAATGGGGCGCAGCTGAATATCATACTGGGTAAGTTTATGTCTATAAATCGTCTAGTCCTGTTCTATATTTAACTGTCCAAATTATAATTATTTTTCTATTTATAGACAACGAAATGTTAATTTGGAAGAAAAATGTAGTTATTCTGCCCGAGAAGACTGGCAATTCTGGGGAATATGGCTGTGTAATTGAATTGGAAGATGGTGTTGAGGTGTCTATTTCCAATATCGATTTTCTCAGTAAGTCCAGTGCAAAAGAAAATGAAAACAATTCAGGTTAGTTGACTCTAATATATTTTTCTTATTATCAATACTACTATATAAAATATGGTATATTTATATACAGGGTGTTCCATAATTGAATGGTGACCCTAAATCCTTGGATAATTTTAAGAAAATTCTTTATATAAACATAGGTCGCAACCGATTTATTTCTGAGATACAGGGTATTGAAATTTAACAAAAAAATCAGTTTTTACCCGATATCTCCAAAACTGCTTTTTTTTCAATTTTGGTACATGCAAAAAATACATTTTCCCAGGATAAATGTTTTTTAAATTTGCATCAGTGGCGTCCCTGTTAACATGCCCTGCAATATTTTTAATAAAGAATGATACGCCACTGTTCTTTTTTTAATAAATATAATTTTAATATTTGCGGCTTATCTTGTCATAAAAATGGTCCCTTGACTTTTTTTCATCCGGCGGATGGTTTTCAATTTAAAAAATAAAATGCATTCATTTGCTTGTCCCTATGCGAATTCAGCCGTTAAAGAATAGAATAATAATTATCTTGTAGGCTAGAAACATCTAGTATGCTAAGAACACATTTCGTTATTTTATGAACGTAAACAATTTTGACACCTCTTTGTCAGATACGTATCTTGTGGCATTATTTAAGTTATAAAACGTGTTTATTAATCAAAAACATGGTAAATTTTACAAATACCGAATCAGCAGACATGCATTACTTGCTTACTTGCCAAATAGAATTGTTCCTGATACTCGGACGATTTCAAGCACCCGCAAAAGGTTATGTGAAACAGGAAGTTTTGAACCAAATAATCACTAAAAGGAGCATCTCGGAGTGCAAAAACTCCAGCAATTGAGGTAGCTGTTTTAAATTCAGTCTCGGCATAAGTACGAGGAAAGGTGCCAATAATTTAAATATCGCCCATGTTCTAGTATTGAGTATTCTACAGGATTATTTATTATATCTCCCCAAGCAACACCAAATGGTTTAACAAACGTTGGTTTACACGACTGGTATATATAACGTTTGTCGTAACCTATATTCAACGTTGGAATGTCCGCGCAAAAAACGTATATATATCATATTCTAAATATATATGTCTTAAGAAAGCGTTATATTGTTGTCATATCATATACGAGATATATACGTTTATGTGGAATCTCAAATAAACGTATTCCATATACGTCGATAATACTTATGATGTAAAGGTTTTTCTCACGGTTATGAAAAACCTTTTTTGCAGTTGCTAGTATACGTGTAATAAACCTTTATTATCCACTATAATTCATACATACATAGGATGTCCCTGTATGGAATATCTAATACTTACAAACTTTTTTATTTTAAATTTTTTGAGGAAGTCATTTTTTACAGTGTTGCTTCAGCTTGTCAATCTTTTTTTTTTGGCAATGCCAAAATTTAGGTAATATATTCAGAGAATATAAACTTCGCGTAGGGAGAAATATTTGAAATTAAAAATATAGAAGTTTCAAAGCCTCATAAAGTTGGTGAACTATATATTTAAAAGGAAATTAGATGTAATCGTAAATTATAACTATTTTTATTTAAAATTTTTTTTTGAAAATCTGAATTTTTTCTGAAGAATTTAGGTTTTCTCAAAAAGTTTAGAACAAAAATATTGAGAGATTTTTTAAAGGGAATCCACCCTTGTATCTTTTTTAATGAGTATACGCTATAAGTTGTTTAGACCTCTTCTTATGTTGTTTTATAAACTAAGAGCGTATTTAATAAACGATTAAATAGTTTCCGTCGTCACTTTATTTTTACCAAAATTACCTTTTAACTTTCGAAATTTAAATGGGAAATCCTGTTATACAGCATTATAAACTAAACGTTTTCAAATAATTTTGCAAGTTAAAGCATGTCTTCAATTGGAAATCATTTACTACTTATGATAAAAAAAGTGTTCATTTATATTGCTGCATAACAATAATGAGATGGTATTGAAACAAATTAATTTCTAAGTGACTTATTTTGTAACATATATTAATTTCTCTTTAATTATAGCAGAGAAATTAGAAGTTTTTTTTGTTGTTGAACGAAATAAAATTCTTCTTACGTTGTGAACTACTAAATCCCTTTAATCGAGAAAGAACTTCAATAAATATCAAATATTTATTCATTCATGTAATTCATCAGTTTTATTTAAATAATACAGTTATAGAACGAAATAAAATTCTTCTTTCATCAAGTGTTAAATGTAACAATAGCAATAAACTGTACTTTTCAACTGAATAAATGAAATTTTAGATTAAGTATACTTTAGTATTAAATATTGTTCGAAATCTTAGCTTAGCTGAGGTAGAGCTAATATTCTAAAGTCAATAATAAGTTATGATTAAAAGAAGCAAACTAACATTATGATTTTTAAAAATAATATATTCCTTGATAAAAAGAGATGTATTCTTGCGGATATATGAGTACAATAATGTCTTAATTTAAGAATAGTAGTCTTAAAGATGGTTTAGATTTTTTTCCGTCGCAAAACATCCTTAAGACGTTTTCTTTTAGTCCATTCTAGGCCTAAAAAGTATTTATATGACATTACGAACACGTTGTTAAGACATATTATTCTGGTCCATTCTAGACCCAAAAATGACCTTCACAGGGTATTAGGATATTCTCAAGTAGGTGAAAAAATGTCTTTATTAGCGGTGATATAGTCAGGTAAAGTCTAATTTGGCATATGAATGAGTTGACAAAATTACTGCAATAACCAAAACTTATTGTCGCATATTGTCTACCGAGTTTTTCTGCTATTGTCATAACATTGTGTGCAACACATACGAAACCGTACGCTATTATAAACTCATCCACACATCAAATTAGATTTTACCTAAATATATACAGCTTGGCCAAAGAGTGCTTGGCTGCCAATATGATGGACGCAGCACTGTGCGATGAATCGGCCTTTCCTCTGTTTAATGTACACTGCTTTTGCCATATTAGTGGTCAATCTGTATACACCACAGAAACTAGAAAGGCTGAATTAGAGGTAAATTCTATACTCAAAAATACTGCCTCAACTGAAAAGTTTACAGAATTCTCACTTTTTTTATATTCAGCAAACTTATAATCAAATCAAGTGGAATAACAATATAGTTGGTACTGTGAATCAGGAAATAAAACAAATTTTTGTTCTTCTAAACTGTATGTAAAACCACAGCATAAAACACTACAAAACAAAGGAGTTGTGAAATATCGCAGGAAGTACGTTGAAATGAAATAATCAACTCAACTGCCAGATACAAGACCAACCCGAAAACATGACAAAGTCAAACGAATGCGATCGTACCGTAAATTTATAACTTAGGAGTTATTAATTTGTAACTTTTTAGAATTCCCAAGTTTTACATCTACGACGACATTCTTATTTCACATAAAGAATTATTAATTTAGATATGAATCTGGAGCAGTGGCATAACAAGAAAAGATTTAATTATATCAATGGGAGACGACATTTTTCATGCTTCTGTATCATTTATCATTATTTCTGACATGCCCGTACATTTTAAAATTATATGTTAGGGTTACGCACATGTTTATTTCCATTCATTTGAAATTTATAATGAATATTTTTTTCAGATGTTCGCTCATCTACTTCAGAAATGAAAGGGAACAGAATGTATCATATAGAAATCGCCGTGGGTTGTGTGGTTATTGCTCTAATGTTAGGTAGTACAATATACTTTGCAATAATAAAAGCTAGGAAGAGGACCCTCAAAATAAAGAATATAGCTGCTCAACATGTAGCTGCGTAACAACTATTTGATATATCACATTATGTGTGGATTCTTTTATACAAATAATTCTGTTGTTTTGAAATTTTGTGGAATTGTATATACTATTAAGATTTAAATATCTATTATTGTGGCTTATAAGTATAAAGAGAAAAACTAAAAATTGTATGTGGTTGAATGTTGAAAGAGTATGTACAAAAATGCTAAATGTATGATAAACTACTTTATTTTCTCAATTAATCTTGCCAAAAATGTAGAGTTTTATATGATAGTTATATATTCTGTTACTTAACTATTGTTGTGATATAATGAAGAGGAGTCTTAGGAGTATGTTGTAAATATTAATAATTTGCGATAGTATTTAGTTTTACAACCTAGAAAATATTTGTAAATATTTTTGTATTAAGTAAAACTGAACGAGAATATTTTGTCTGAATTTTAATTATATCATTACCTTAATTTATCGTTTTTTTGTTTGGAGTTTTGTGTCCTCTTTGAAAATAAATAATGTTACTGGGAAATAGCTGCTACGCCTGGGAATGTTAGGTCAAGGAATCTTATTCTTGAGAATAACATAGCTAAAATGAACTTATAACACAGTTGGTTAATCAAAGATTACTTTTCGTCAACTTTCGCGGCACAGAAAATCATCAAAATAATTTCAAAACTTATGTTTATGATGCTAATTGTTGTATTCTGTCCCTGCGGTGCAACAACTCAAGAAACCGCTTCCAGGGAATCATTACTTCCACATCCAGATTTTGTATCAGGTCTTATGCACACTAAATCCCAATGTAATATTTTATCCCCTTTAATAATAGAGTGAGCGTGGTTCCGGGAGTGGCTTGTAAAAAAAAATTTAGAAGTCCTTGGTTCTCGTATACACACTAAATCCCAATTTAGTTTTTTATTTCCTTAAACAATAAGATGGGGTAGAAATGGCACCCATAGAGGGGATAACTATTGCCAAAATAAATTTTAAATGCCCTTGGTTCAAATCCCAATTAAATTTTTGACACATTTCATTTTTGTATACACACTAAATCACATTTTAATTTTTTTATCTCTTTTAATAATAGGGTGAGGTGGCAATAGGGGTAGTTGAGGGGGTAGCTAACGCCATATCGTGTGGGGGGGGGGGGTAGCTGACAGACAAAAAGAAAGTACAAAATAAGTTAACGTACATTACGTAAGGAACGATAGTATAACAGAAAAAAAAACAAACAAGTAAAATTAAGAAAAGAAGATCACAGATCAATCAAACTCATCGATAAAGTAAGTTTTTGAAGCAGTAAGGCTGCAGTTGAATATGTCAATATCAGTACAGATTGCATTATGGTTATCGCAAGCTACATAAATTAGCGAGAATTTTAAGATATTTGTACGGTCGTGAGCAAAAAAAATAGGACAAGTCTTATAACAGTATTTTGCTAAAATCTAGTTGTGTACATCTAACTTTAATTTTTGTGGCATTGCAAGTGTGCAAAAAACTAATATGCCTCATATAAGCGATTTAGTTAAATCTGGAGTTATTGCTAAAGCAGAAGATGGATGGTCAATGAGACAAATTGCACTGCGTTATAATATTGACCTAAAATCGGTGTGTAATATTTTAAGAAAGTGGAGAATAAACGGTATGATTAGTAGAAATCCTGGATCAGGGCGACGAAGAATACCAACTCTACAACAAGATTTGCGATTGGTAAATGCTTTAGTAGAAAATCCATTTTACTCAGTTATTCAAGCTGCTGAAGAAACGAATTTTCCTGGATCGAGTAGTACTTGTCGCCGGCGAGTAAGAGAATCGGAGTTACGCTGTCATGCAGCAGCACAGAAATACTTACTTAAAGCTGAGCATAAAGAAGCTCGAGTAGGATTTGCGCTTGAATTTTTAGCGCATGATGTACATTTTTAGAACAATGTAATCTTTACAGACGAAAAAACTTTCCAGTCAACACACAGCGGTCGTATTCGTGTTTACCGCCCTCCGAATATTCGATTCGATGAGAAATATATATCTAACAATGATAAAAGTGGTAGATTTTCCGTCAATATGTGGGCTTGGATATCGGCACATGGTCCTGGTGTTTTGTAGCATATTGAGGAACGATTTGATAGTGAAACGTATATTAGGATGTTAGACAATATTATGCTCCCTTCTGTGTCACAATTAGTGAGTTCATATTTCAACAAGACAATAATTGTTCCGTTCATACTGCTCATACCGTAACTAACTGGTTTCAAGATAACAACATCAATATTCTTAACTGGCCCAGTCATAGTCCAGATCCTAACCCTGTGGAAGAAGTATGTGGACTACTCGTAAGAAGTATCCAAAAACGAGATATGAGACCACGGAATGCCGAAGAATTACTGGAAATAGTAAATAATGCATGGGACAATATTAATACTAATGATTATTGTATAAGGTTATTTAATTCTATGCCAAACAGACTTATAGAAGTTATAAATAGGAATGGTGCAATAACGAAATATTAATAGTTAGTTTCTTATTAAATAGGATATCCTTTGTCTTTTGATTCAGGATTTCTACTTATCGTACCGTTTATTCTCCACTTTCTTAAAATGTTACACACCAAATTTTTTTGTTAATGTTATAACACAGTGCAATTTGTCTCATTAACCATCCATCCTTTACTATAGCAATAACTGCAGCATTAAAATAAAAAAATAATTAAAAATGATATCTGTTTTATTTCGGCCACTCATTACATATTCAAATAGAGACAGATTTACATTAGAAAAAACAGTTATCCTATTTTTTTCTGCTCACGACAGTACGTGGTATAGCCAGGTAAATAGCACTGCCGTTACGAGAAGTTTTGGGAACATTAAAACTAAATTTTGACAACAATTGTGGCGCATCAATAGTATTGTTAATTATTTTATGAATAAATATTTGTGAGAAACATTCTCGCCTACGGCTCAGACCAACTACTGAGTATTTACGCAGTAAGTCCTCTTGCGGAAAGCTTATCGCGGGATAAAAACCTTTTGTTTTTAAATGTAATAACTTCATAAGCTTACGTTGTACTGATTCTAAACTATTAATATATACATTGTAGTGTGGGGTCCAAACAAGTGTGGCATATTCGAGCCTCGATCTAGATAACAATAATGAGTGTATCTAAATTCGAAAAATCACGGGATTATCCGGCTATAAGACCATACATTTGACTACTACTACTACTACTACTAAATGATGGGTTTTGTCAAATACGACCCCCAACAGAGTTTCAGGTCTGTCAAGTACAGTATCATTTTTGGTATAGTCGTAGGAGATTGTATTCAATTTGCGTGTACAAGACGTTACATTACGTTTTTGAGAATTTAACGGGAGTTTATATTTCATACACCAGTCACTTACTTTATCTAGGTTTTCTTGCAATCGAATGCAGTCATCAATGAAATTAATTTTAGAAAAAAGTTTCAAATCATCGGCATACATTAAGTAGTTAACATTGTCTAAACCATTTACAATATCATTGATGAATATAACAAAAAATAGTGGTCCAAGGACAGACCCTTGCGGTACCCCAGAAGTAGCCGTGTATTCAATCATCACTGCTGCACTTATGCGAAAAACGATAAGCATGATTTACAGAAGGTGGTAACTTTTCTTGGTTTAACCTTAGCTGTCTTTCGCCCAGAAGTTGCTGCTCTGTTTTCGTAGCAATATTTGCAATAACGCCGAATAGTCCTATAAAAAATTAATGCCTGAATATGTCAAGCAAAAAATAAAGTGCTTAAGTGGTATACATTTTTGTTTTTCCTTTAGTGGCCTTTAGCATTAGTATTGTTCCAGTCTTTACTTCTTTTAATTCTATTAGAAGCCAGACAGTTTGCTGCATTTTTATTTATCTCCAGTACCATAATATTTATGACTTCTTCAGAAACAAGCAACATGTCTTCAAAATCTAAAACACTGTCATTTTCAAATAACATGTCGAGTGTCGGATTCTATTGAAGACTGCTGATATTCACTGCCGCTGTCTTAACTCCTCAACTCTTCCTCACTATTGTATAAATAATTTTCTGCAATTTCTTGCAGCTCCTTTTCTGTTAAGAGTATTTGTGACTTTTGGTTTGTATTAATCCGAAATAAACGTTTTCTTTTTGGTGTATCGCTCCTTTTTAACCACATCACTAATATTCAATAACAAATCGTTTAAAAAATTAAGCTATGAAACGTCTGAAAAAATTACTGTCAATACATTTGGGTGGACACAATCTGACAGAATATAACCTCTATTGCAGTATTCTGAAAACAAATATTCTATTAGCTTAGCTATTTATTAATAGATGGAATAATAAGTAATATATTGTTCTCCACCCGATTGACATCAGCGAAATTTGAATAACCAGTGCCCATCCTTATGGGTGGGCACCGCACACGAGGAAAGATGGTCAAAATCAGTCTGGCAGGTCAACGTGTTTTAATGTAATTGAAACGATGAAATTTGTATCACGGACTAGTTTCGCCTTGAACAGTTAGCCTCACTTATGCAACTCTTGAAATCTGCTCTTGTTCGAACATACAAAATAAGTTATAAAAGAGAAAACAGCACATATTCGAGTTTATATTTACGACCGGCGCATTCGCCATAATATTAACTGTAACGTGAATTGATATGACTAGCCTACACTCCAGAGTAAGTTTAAGATTAAAAACCCCAAAAAGGAGGTAATTCAACATTTGTACAGCATTAAATTAAATCAATTGAAATATCTAAGGTTACCATTTCCTGTTTTCCCGAAAAATTAGAAAGAAGCTGCAGTTTTTCACAATTATTATCTCCGTTAATCTGCACGATACTAAAAAATATCCTCTGTGGAAAGCTAAAGAGAATGGAATTGTAAACAAAAAATCTCCTTACTAAATTTTTGGTACTTACAACTGATACGCAGCCGAAATGTAACTATTTTTTTCTTTCTACTCGAGACGAACTTTTTTGGTAAATTTACGCTGACTAAGTCAAAAAGATCGCTCCCTGCCTCCCGGGCTAGAACGACAATTGATACAACTGGTATTGCTTGGTATCCCTTGTCCCTAAATGTGTAGACTCCTCCCACACAAGGCTCTTCTACCTGTGGTGTATTTATATATTATTATTTATTTATTTAAGGTCATTAAATAAGTCAACGCCATTTTAAATTAAAACATTATAAAGATCAAAATATAATGCATGAGCAATAGCCAGAAGAGGTAAGCATTCCTATGTGAATATTGAGGAAATTTTAGTTGCAAGCACAAAGATTCCTGGCGCTGATGTCAATGTGAGTAATAAAATATTTTTAATTACTAACTGCGTGCGTTAATTGGCACCTCATATTAATTAGAATAGTACTGCTAGCTTCCTATACTTTCTTTGCAATAAAGTATAGGTCAACACCACTAGTCTCCTATTTATCAGGGTTCATAGCAATCTTTCAAAATTTAATTCTCTGACTTTTACAAGTTTCCATGACAGTTTCAGGTTGTTTCCAGGCATGATAAAGAGTCACTGTTATAGTTTGTAACACTATGATTAAAAGATTCATCAAGTATTACGGCCGAAAATCCATGGCAAATAGTTACGTTGTTTTCCAACAGGTGTCACGGTTTATCATTAAAGATTTATAGTACCCCAACAATGGACTCAATTAGTGTGACGTCGCGTACTAGGTAACCCAACATGCTACTGTCATAACGCTAATGGCGCGAAATGAATGTATTGGAAATTGACTCTTAATGCTCTAGTTAATAAAGACTATTATCAAGGGGGTTAAAACATAGCTTAGAATTTTATTTTATTTATACCTCAGACATTTAAGAACTTTCAGTAACTAATTTACATTCACAAAGTATCTGAAATTTTATGTATGTAAAATACATTAGAAGAAATTAACTTTTAATTAAATAAATTAATATTACATATTATGAATTATAGTATCTTCCAATAGGAATTGAGAATACAAAAAATGTCATTTAGTTTGCTGCTAACATCAAGTTAGTTTAGATTTTGCTCTGTCAGTTCTCTAAAAAGTTTATAACCTCGTACAGCTAACAAGTATATGTGAATATGTAAACATTTTTCCAATATTCCGTTTAAGTATCTCTGGTAAATTATTTCTGTCACTATCTTTAAAGTGTCAAGAATAGATTAATCAAAACTTATTAGATATCCTATCGCTTCTTCTGAAAATAGAACAAATAAAATTAACTAGTTACACAGTTTGTAATAAATCTTGTATAGAGTTAATGTAAATAATAAAATTAACGTAATTTTTTTAATGAAAATCAGCACTGGAATAATATTACAGAAAGGAAATTGTTTCATAAATTTTTAATAACTTGTACTGTTGTGTTCTTATCTGTAAATAAACATTTTAGTATTAGAAAACTACCTAATAAGTAGCTCCCACTTTTCTTATAACTTGAAATCCTTTGGAAATTTAAACATTTTACATCCAATTTTATTAGTACGCTCACATTCAGGAACAGAACCTAAACCCATAGTTCAAACGATATAAAAAGAAAATAAAATTTGATTGGAGAAAGTAAAATTAGGTTATGAATTGTAAATGTGAGTATTGAAGTTAGCTGCAATTGCATTGCTTTCCGGCCACATAATTTAAATTTTCACATTTTTCATTCCATTGGAGGAAACAGTTGCTGTTGTATATTTGGTATTTTTAAAATAAAAATAAACGTTTATTAAATCTTATATAAATATATGTATTTTAATATGTCTTGTGCATATGAGATTGGCACTGGAAATCCTTAAATATTTCTTTCAACAGAGAAATTCAATAAAATGTATAGCAATGTTTTAGCATTATGCATAGTCTTTATAAGCAAGGTGATAAGGCTCAAATTCCAATGTTATTCGACGGGACCAAAATTTCGATGATAATAGTGTGTTTGGTTGTATAATTTGTGACGTCACAACTAATTGTGTCCATTTTAGAAAACTACATAGCCACAGTTCCCATCCAGAGATGGCAGTAATTTAATTTTAGAAAAATGAGGAACTATTTAATAAAAATGTATACTGTAAAATATGATAAGTATAATTTATTGTTAATAAAGTAATGCATAAAGATTGTTTATAGAACGTTCTTGATTTCAATCGTTCATCTTTAAAACTAAACGAAAAAAGAGAGGAGTGTACCATGATCCATTAGACCACAAGCCCATGCTACATTTTTAGGGGGTCATATGATACCGCTTGAAATGGGATAATTTTTGTAGCCCTACAGAAATGCCGTACATTTTAGGTGGGACATGGGAAAGCCGCGAGTTACGTTGATGGCCGTAACAACCTTATATTTAAAAACAATTCACAGTCTGTAGGGCTAAGTTTAGCCGACAAGGAATGATGCAAATTGAATTTAAATTGACTTTATTATAATGAAATTGCAATGAAAAGTGTATCTTATTCTAGTCTCACATATATTTATAACATTATATTATAATCTCCGCTGAATAAGACGTTCCTTATCCTCTTCTGAACTAGGTCGCTGCTAACTTCTCCGGCGCCAAACTTGAGCATAGCTTCCTTCATGCTATGCAAAAGGGTACATCTCTTGTTGGGATAGTTTCTTGGTGCCTTTCCTGTTGGTTCTTACTTGAAGTCATTTTCAAATACAATAATTTCATTCTAGGGAACATAACATAAATTATTATCAAAACAATCACAAGATGTTTTCACTAAGGGTTTTAAAATTAAAGCTTGACATCTCTTCAGTTTCTGTTTTTATCAGTTGTTTGTTTAAATTTAATTCTTTGAAAGAAATGTATGTGGATAACATAGAAAGAGAATTGGGGAATCACCTTTGTTCCAAGTACATAGAAAATAATATTTTTCAGCTTTTGTATTTCATCTTTTGATAAATATTACTTTTTATAAAGTATAATTTATTTACGCACTTTTCGACTTAATATAGCGGAAAATTTTCGGAAAATCCTTTTGAGTCTCGGATCCATTAATTTTGAATAATTGATTTCGAATAATTACAATATCAAGTATTGCTCGAATGTAATAAAATCTTACAATATTTTTTTATTCAGAAAAGCTCATTCTGAGACGGAAAATTCAATTTTCCAGGCACATGTACCAACTAAAATGTACGGCATGGTAATAAAAATTATTATTATCAAAAATAGCATTAAAATAATCAAACTTTATGTGCTATCAAATCACCACCCTTATTAAAGGTCTAGGAAGGGGGTTGATCTCGCGTTTGCCACCCCATGGTCCAAGTGATTTGTGCGGCATTGCAAAAAAGTTCATCCTTGTTAATATAAAAACCGAATTTTATAAAAGCCATACGGTACTGTATCACCTTAGTACATAGAGGTCACTTTTCGGAAAACGAAATGTATCCTGTACTTCTGTCCCATTATTTTTGTACGGAATTCTCTTTTTAAGAGTCACATATATAAATACCAGTCCAAATAAACGTAAGCCGTACAGGATCGTTTGAAAAAATGCAATTCCCGTGTTTACAAATTTCACTTTTCCGCGGTTTCTCCATGCCCCACCTAAAATGTACGGCATCGGGTTCAAAGTGATTTATTTCTGTAGGACTACAAAAATTATACCTTTTCAAGCGGTATCGTATGATCCCCTAAAAATTTAACACGGGCTTGTGGTCTATATTTCACACAAAACTTTCTAAACAATTTTATAATAATTGAAAACTAACTAAATTTAAAGTCAGACCTTGCGCAATGAAACATTATTTGTTACCAATTAGCATTCCCTCCTGCATATACATAGGTATTGCGTGAGCAGTAGAGCAATTAGCTCCCCTTATATGCATCATATTTTACAGATGATGATGAGAGAAGTACGATTAAAAGCGCTGACAACGGAAATATGCCATATGCAATGACATTATGTGACATTCCGCCCACTCTTGTGCCATTCATCAAGCTCTTCATCCTTTCGATTAATTCAAATGATTGTACGATTAGCGATCACAAAATATCTGCATGTTGTTCTGGACTAGAGGGTTAATGATGTGACATATGTTATCTGTTAGAGTGTTTGTATGTAGGTTGTTAAAGAGAGTGTTATGATCGAATATTTTTAAAATCTCAAAAACTATGTATGATGTATTTTTGCAAGTTCGATCTATCGTAATTCAAAAATTACTGAGGAGTAAGTAAATTAGAGCTAGTTTCATACAGTAAACTGTTTATCGTTTGAAACTTTTGGGAGTATACCAACATCGTTTAGCGGATTTCTACAAATGAATTACCTATAAAATAATTTTATTGTCCCTACATGATGTTTCATAGTATTAAGTCTTTTCCGTTGATTGTAAAATATTTACTACAGACAACAATAAACTGAAATGTTATTGGAATAATAATTACTCTAAAATAAAACAGTTTTAACGATCAATATTTAAAGCAAATTTAGCTTTTTATGGCACCGCGACGGTCTCAATAAACCCTTTTGTCTAAGACCAAATGCTCTTAATAATAAGAGAACCTATAAGTTCTATCAAGCCTCTCTACGCTTTCACAGAGATAACTTGGTAAGTTCTTCATGAGTAGGATAAAGGACCCCGCATATTTCTTATGGAAAATGTTCCCCAGTGAAACTCGCTGGAATCGATACATGTTATTCCTCTTGAGCTCCTGACCTAAAGGCCTCATGGACACAAGGTCGGAAAATATACAGTTTTTCAGATATAGAAGGGGAGTCGATTTTTTGAGATTTTTAATGCGGCTTCGCTAGTGTTCTAAGGGGACTTTTCGAGTCGCCGCGCCAATATCCATTGGCTGGATGTCGGTCTCGATAACTAGGGCCGAGTAGGACTATTACTCTTTGCACCTAGATTATCTCTGTAGACCTGGACCGGCCTTCGTGATAGGCGGGCCCGCGTACTTCTACCAGACCCAGCTTACAAATGTGAGATGTGTCGTGGTATTTTCTGCGGACCTCCCCTGGTCCTGGCTGTTGAATCTCGCTGGCTGAGGTCTCTTCTGGCGCTCTTCTTGTCTTGATGTTTTCTTTCTTCGCCAGCTTGTCACCCCCGGGGGTAGTCATCGGTCGAGTTGGGTTTAGGAAATTTTGGCTGGGACTGACTGTCGGTACGTAGGACGTAGGAATTGATATCCTACCCCGGATCGTCGGAAAGGTAAGGATGAGCTGTGTAGCGCGGGAGTGTGGAGACCTAAGTGCTTCATTTAGCACTTTCGGTCTCCACGGAGATCGAGTCGCCAATTTCAAATCCGATGTCAAAAGTAGCATTTGATAGTTGACAGCCGTCAATGGCACTGTCAACTCGCCTTATTTTCCGAAAAAGATTTATCAGAATATATACAAGGGGTTTTTTGAGTCGCTGACTTCAAATCAGATGTCAAAGGTGGAATTTGAGAGTTGACAGCTGTCAGTAGCAGTGTTAGCTGGGATACTCGGGAATACTGTGATTAATCTTTTCCGAATAATACAGCTAACACTGCTACTGCGATACCTATCAAGAAATGATGCACATCGTTCCTCAAAAGCTGCCAGACAATTCCAGGAGAAGTTTGTTGAATACTTTCCAGGTGCAGGAGCTGTACCACGGCAGTTGAAAATGGTACATTGATATTTTATACAAACAAGAAAATTTATAGAAGCTTTCCTTTTTTTGTTAACTTATATTGCATCTGTATCAATATGTATATCACTATTTACTGTATGCATTTGAGAAAATACATTACTTATCATTATTATTATTTTATTAATAAAAAGACTTAACTTACCAGGTTAGTGTGCTTCTCTCCGGTGGTTTCTGCTATCTGCTTTAAAGTATTATCCAGCACCGGAAACCATTTCAACGATGGCATATAAAGTTCATCGGTTCCCGCGCCAAATTTTTTGCCTGCTTAATTTTTTTCAATTCTTAGGAATATGTAGATCTGATGTTTTTTATTTTTCGCACAACAATTTCTTTTATTCCGTACCCATCAGTACTCATTACTTCTTCAATTTTTAAATATAAAAAAACCTATGATCAGTAATGTCAAAATAAACTTATTAGGTATACTAGTTACAGTCTTCAATGGGTTTACAAAGTATGATAAACAAAAAACTACACATGTAATATATTATCAAAAACAATTATCTTAACTGAAAAAGTTAATTTATTGTAATATCTGTAAATAAATATAACAGTAGTCATACAAAAATTTTTCGCTAGTTCTCTACAATATTACTAAATATTATTTCATTAATTTTGATGACTTCAGTAAGTTTTCCCTAATATTATATAAGTACTTTTACAGTTATTCGTTTAGTGGGTTTGATGTAAGTACTTCTGTGTAAATTTTAATGCGTCTCTTCAAAATTGGGACTTATTTGACATAAAAACTGCATTAACAGTGTCTTGAATTCGCTTAATCTTAATCACAGGATCGAAACCGTCATAGAATGAAAAAATTAATTAGCGTTAAGTGTCATTTTTTATAAAACAAGGCAGGCAATCAATATATTTCGTACTTAAATCAAAAACACAAGAACTTTTTCTACTGAATAAAATATTAATAGTGTAATAATTTTTTTACTTAGAAAATAATAGTACTAACTCTAATATAAATTAATACTATAAAGAACATCAACGGTCCACAAACAAAATTTATATAAATTTAGGTGGGCCATCTGTATCTTATATTCATATATAGTATTTTATACAAAAATTGTATTTAGATACCAATTCATCTTTGAATAAAATTTAGTTACTTTCCCTTCATCATATAAGCAGTTTAGTATTCCTTAAATCGAATATAGGCAATAAAGCTGTACTCTACGTGTATTAATGGTTGCCGCATATTAAGGGAAGATGTTGCTTTTCCAGTATATTATATGGATAGTATTGTGGCTTGTCGTTATAAACAAAACTACTCCTCGCAAAACAGCATTACGTTATTTTGCTAGACACTTTTCTAAAACCGCAAATATTGCTCGTAGGAAAAAATTGCATATGATTGGTAATCATCATATCCTGAACCACTTTGAATATATCATCAGTCTTTCCGCCTTCCTATCTTGTTGTCTGTTCTTCGGTTTGACACATCTGCAAAAGAACGCTTGCATTGAAATTTGGTTAGTAAGTTAGTGTTAGCTATAGTGAGAATCCTAACTTTTTTGAAAAAATTCACTGAATAAATGCAAAAGTTATGAGAAGTTTTAAGAAGAAAACAAATATGTGTGAAGTGTTGTAATATTTGATAAAAGTTTACAAAAGCATATTACAATTCCAGCTCTTTCGGTTCTTCCAGATGTGTTGTATTTCTAATAATAAAGCGATTTTTCCCCCACATAGGGCGCGGTGACCACGGAATATTATATCTTTTACTAGGTATATGTATTTGCTTTAAATATTAGATAATTAATTTGGTAATACAACTGCTAGTGGTTTTAAAATTTTTAATCGCACTAAACTACTAAACATAACTAGAAGAAATAACTATTAATCGTTTTAATTTTAGGGCATTTTAAAATAATTACTTTATTATAATAGTGAACAGATTTAACAAACAAACAATAGATCTAATTTAACTCGAACCTATAGATAGATAAAAAATACGTTTATTTAGCCCCTGGCTATTCTACGTATAGTAAAATATAAGTAAAATTGACATACACACAAGTTCACATGCAGATATATATACAGGCTGTTCATTTTATCAGGGCACTCGAGAATATCTCACTTAATATCGGTCGTACAAAAAAAAATATTTTTACGAACATTGTGCCGATTTATATAACCTGCAAAATGGTTTAAAGATATTTGAAATCCATGGCCTACTTTAAGAGTTATGGCGAAAAATATCGAAAATGCAGAAAACGTCTAAGCCAAATATCTCCGTTATTTGAAGAGATACGAGAAAAATTCTAAGGCGAAATTGTTTTGCAAAACAGAGTGTTTCAACGAGGTTTTATCAAATTTTTTTCAAAACCGCTGTATTTTGAGATTTACTCTTCAGGCTGTTAAAAAAATTATTTTGAAACGGGTGGGAAATGGTATTTTCCTCCCTTTTCAACGATATATCACATGCCATATTTATTCATTGTTACTACGTTAGTAATTATAAACACATTTTTTTAAAACCAATAATTTTTTTTTTAACAAGCATTATACGTGCCGTGGAGAAGTATGATTAAATAAAACGATAAAATAATTCAATAAGTTGTTCAAATCTTTGGTACAATAAAACATTAATACAATTAAGAAGAATAAAGTAAATTCAGATAACAAAAACAAATTAATAATCAAGAAAGCAACATGAAGCAATTATGGAAAGAGTATTCGCAGTTATGCCAATGTATAGAGGTCCTCCATAAAAGCGTCACTCCGTGCTCAGAAAGTTAAAATGTCTTTACCAATTAATTTAAGTATAATATCTATTTGTTTGTATTTCATGATTTCACTATTATTTCAATTAGGTATTTTAAAATAGTTGGCTATGAACAAACTTGACAATTTAATTTTTTGACAGATCATCTCAGTTAATACTTAAACTCTCACTCAATCACATTCATCACATTGATCGTTATAATATGTTCGTTACATATTGCCAATGCAATTTTAACTCTAGATTAGCTCAAGTAAAATATAGAAACAGATTTCCACAAGCACTACAGCCGAATAAAATTTTGTTCAGAAAATTAGCTACGAAACTGAAAAATAATGGTTCATTTTTAAAGAAGAAGACAAGGTTGAACAGTTTTACTGATAGTGTAAATAAGGTAAACCGAGTTATTAATTATGTAAGAAATAAAACTATAGAAAATTTGGAAACATCATTAAGAGAAATTCAAATTGCTTGTCATATAAATAAAACAAGTGCTAGAAAATTTTTAAAGAAAAATGGTTAGCGATGTTATAAAGCCAGAAAAGTTCACAATTTACAAGCGGGGGACAAACCAAGAATGACGACTTTTTGTAGGTGGCTGTTGGAAAAGAAGCGTGCCGATCCATTATTATGTAATACTTTGGTCCGACGAGGCAAATGTTTCCAATAATGGATTTTTTAATCGCAATATTCACTACAAATGGACTTCTGAAAATACATACTGGCATAGACCGACTGGGTTTCAAAATCGTTTTTCAATAAATGTGTGGATAGGTATTTTATGCACCAATTTAATAGGTCCTTATTTTTATGATGCTCACCTCAGTGGTCAAAGGTACCTAAACTTTTTGAGAAATGAATTTAATGAATTCTTAGATGACCTACCTTTAGAGAATCGGCACAACTTTCAATATTTTCAACAAGATGTAGTTCCTCCCCACAATTCCCAGATTTGCCTAGATTATTTAGACGAAATTTTGCCTCAACATTGGATAGATAGCAATGGATTTGTTCGATGGCCCCCTCGTTCTCCAGATATAACCCCAATGGATTTTTTTCTATGGGGGTATACTAAAGATAAGGTGTTTTCGACGACACCGCAAAATGTAGAGGACCTAAAAGCTCGAATTCAACAGGCATGCCTCGCTCGATTATGCATAAGAAATCGCGGTGGACACTTTGAACACTTGATATGATATCTTAAAAATTATTTTGTGGATTAGATAAATATTAATGTTCTGTGTGCTATATTCTTTTTATTATTACTTTGTTTTTGTTATCTGAATTTACTTTATTCTTCTTAATTGTGTTAATGTTTTATTATACCAAAGATTTGAACAGCTTATTGAATTATTTTATCATTTTATTTAATCATACTTCTAAACGGCAAGTATAATGCTTGTTAAAAAAAAATTTATTGGTTTTAAAAAAGTGTTTTTATAATTATTAACGTAGTACCAATGAATAAATATGGCATGTGATATACCGTTGAAAAGGGAGGAAAATACTCTGTTTAATGGCGCCATTTCCCGCCCGTTTCAAAATAATTTTTTTAACAGCCTGAAGAGTAAATCACAAAACAGCGGTTTTGAAAAAAATTAGATAAAACCTCGTTGAAACACTCTATATTGCAAAAAAATTTCGCCTTAGAATTTTTCTCGTATCTCTTCAAATAACGGCGATATTTGGCCTAGTCGTTTTCCGCATTTTCGATATTTTCCGCCATTTCAAATCTCTTTAAACCATTTTGTAGGTTATATAAATCGGCACAATTTTCGTAAAAATAATTTTTTTTTTATATACATTTATTTAACGTCGGCCTATTTCCACTACTGAGGCCTAACACCGACGCCTGTAGGCGAGCTACCCCCAACCAGGAATTTTGTCGAACCTCTTCCCTTAAGAAGAGTAGGGATCTTTTACTTGCCTAACATTTAATAGACAAGGGACCGACGGCTTTACATCCCCTCCGAAGGATGGTACATCCCCTATACAACCCTCGCCTAAGGTTGTATAGCTTCCGCGCATACACCGATATACAAGCCGCTGGAAGATGTGTGAGGCGAGGACGCGGTCTTCGTTGGAACGGTCACCCATCCAACTACTAACTGCGCTTGACGTTGCTTTATATCGCATATCGAAATATGTACATAGTAAAGACGCACCTACTAGCCAGTAATTTTTTTTTGTACGACCGATATTAAGTGAGATATTCTCGAGGGCCCTGATAAAATGGACAGCCTATATAAGTCTTCTCTTATAGCAGTTTCCTTACCATTTTACTTTATAACGTCTGCACAGTAGGTCACGCACATTTTTAGGTAAACTATTATAGCAAATTATAGAACTATAGTACGGAGAATCTTCTTGTGTTGTCGATTTGTGTGGATGTATTGCATATAAATTACCATGTCTAGTACTATAACTATGAGCTATACCCAGTGTGTCAAATAATGCCATATTATCCCTCGCAAAAAGCAAACATTTGTAAATATAAACGCTGGGTACTGTAAAGATTTCACTGTCCTTAAACACTATTCTGCACATATCATTGTACTTCATATTAAATATGAGTCTTAGTATCCTCTTCTGCAATATAATCACTCTGTTAATATCCATGGATTTACCCCACAAAGTTACGTTAGAAGAGATGTAGGAGTAGACCAACGCATAGTAAATATTTAACAAACCTGATTGTCCGAGCGCATTTAATTCTTTGCAAACATGATTGACATGGCATATCCAACCGAGCGAAGTTACTGTCAAGGTATGATCCTAAATATTTGAAATCAGTTGAAAAAGGTATTAAATCCTGAGTCAAAGGCATTCTAAGATTGAAATTAATAAATTTAGTTTTTTTTTATTTAAAATGAGCCTATTACGCTAACAAGATAAAATAAATAATAAATAAATAACACCACAGGTAATTACAACCCCCTTTATCCCTGAAGGCACTAGAAGAGCCTTGTGTGGGAGGGGGCTACGATCCACTCATGGTCTCACAAACATGGCCAATCATTATATAGAATTCCTCAGGAGTTAAAACACAAATTTAAGAAGATCATTTATATATAAAGAGAATAGCAGCGGACTTAAAACAGATCCTTGAGGAACACCCAAATTAACGTCATTTAAATCAGAAGCTATATTTTGATATTTAACAGTTACTTTTCGGTTACTCATATAAGAAATATCTCTGAATAATATCCAATCTAAAAATTTGCCTCGAATTTCAATATTTTCTAACTTAATCGCCAAAAAAACATTATTAACAGTGCCAAATGCACTAGTTAAGCCAAGAGATATAGTCATGTATTTCTTGTGATTTTGTTAAAATATTTTTTATGTAATCTGGAACTAGGCCTTTGTTAATTTTATGTATGAAAATTAAAACGTTATACTTTAATAAGTTCTCTATGCTCATCCAACTAAGACATTTTAATTTTAACATGTCATCTATCCTAGTATGTATACTGCATTTTAATATAATCACTCTGTTTTGTAGCCATTGTAATCATTCTAGATCGGTCTGATTAGCCATATACAGGATTGTGTTACAATAGTTGAAATGCGGTAGTATTATAGCATTATTTGTATTTATTGATAGGCACCAACTGGCACGTTTAAGAACGCCGACTTTTCTTGAAATTTCTTAAAATGTAAAGTCCACGTGACTTTTAAAATTTAAATTACAATTAACAATAACTCCTAAATATTTGATATCCGAGACCAATGACTGATTTACTTCTTGAAACGTAAATAATAAATTTGTATCTTGGAACCATTTGAAATTCTGCTGATTACTTAACATTGAAACTAATCCCATACTACACTATCAATTCCATACTTGCTTAGCTCATCTAATAAAATCTCTATAAATTGTCTCAAATGCTCTTTTCAAATCTAAAATATTACTCCTGACATTCTTCGTTTGTCCTTAGCTTCCTTCCACTCATTAACAACATATTATAATGCACTTTCACAACTAAAACGTTTTCTAAAGTCAGACTGATATTCGCCAAGTCTTTATTTCTCTATTATAAAATCTAAAAATTGCAGATATACTACTTTCTCTAATATTTTTTCAAAAACTGGTCTATAGGTCTACAGTCTTCAGCTTTAATAAATAGTTTTAGTTACTTTTCTTACAGGGATTATTGTCGACACATTTAAAGAATTTGGTACAATACCACGCTCTAATGTGCCATTAATTACATGAATCAATTGATCAGATATAATATAAAAATTATCCTTATAGAAACTATAGCCTCAATTTTGTTCGTTTAACGATTCAACAAAATAATCACCATGACTGACCATTCACACTTACACCACATCTGCTTGTAAACATTCAATAAAGTGATGAAACATTCCCCAACCCTCAAATATGATCCACAGCTGAAATCGAACAGGCCGCGCCCGGCTGTTTTTAAAAACCATCAGGCTAATTTCATAATGATTGTGAACTCGTGGCTTACAGTTTATATTTTTTGAAGGTAATAATTATATTCATTGTCACCTGCGTGGCATAGATGATAGCGGTTTCCATCTTTAACAAATTGATTGTTGGATTGTGTCATTTCTGATTTTAAATGCAGCTGTTCGTTCGAGATGAACGATTGTCTTACTTCGGCTTGGTCAAGCGTTTTTTTTTTTTTTTATACATTTATTTAACGTCGGCCTATTTCCGCTACTGAGGCCTAACACCGACGCCTGTAGACGAGCTACCCCCAACCAGGAATTTTGCCGAACCTCTTCCCTTAAGAAGAGTAGGGATCTTTTACTTGCCTAACATTTAATAGACAAGGGACCGACGGCTTTACATCCCCTCCGAAGGATGGTATAACTCCTATACAACCCTCGCCTAAGGTTGTATAGCTTCCGCGCATACACTGATATACAAGCCGCTGGAAGATGTGTGAGGCGAGAACGCGGTTTCCGTTGGAATGGTCACCAATCCAAGTACTAACCGCGCCTGTCGTTGCTTTACATCGCATACCGAAGTATGTACATAGTAAAGACGCACCTACGCTCGCCCCTGGTCAAGCGTTAATTTCATTAACTATCCCTTGTTGGTGTAGAACTTCTGGCCACAAAGGTGAAATTATACTTTGATTGAACTGAAAAGGGAAGACAAATAATGAGAGCAACTGTAATAATAAGCGTCAAATCAGAAATATTTGTTGTCGAGTTTAATGTTAATATATTGTTTTATGTTATTATCATAGGAGATATTAATATTTTAGATACAAAAGAACGGAATGTTCATAACTATTTGAATTTTCTTTCCTATTATTTGGGTTTTCTACCACATGTATTATTATCCTCTTCAAAACAAATCACCGAATCTACAAAATAATAGAATTAATGGAAAAAAGCCTCTGCGCCCGTGACGTTTACGCCAAAGGAATTGTCAGAGGTTATATTTTGCAAATAATATAAATCGGAATAAACACAGAAATAATGTATTTTGCTGACGTTTCGGAAAGTAATCTCTTTCCGTTTTCAAAGCTTTTTTTTGGAAGAACTCTTATTTTGCTCTGTATGTCAAATACACAGCTTTAAGATTCCCATAGATACTTACTACTTACACAGAACATAGAACTGATGATATTTTCTTTTAGATAACGTTGAGTTTGTTAAGTTCTTCTTTTAACATTGGTAGCCAGGTTGTACAAATATCTACAGAACAATTCGATACGCACTTATCTTCATTTAGTAAGATTATTGCTGATTCTTTAATTTTTCTTTTTTTGGTATCTGTTTCTTTTGTTAAAATTTTTGCCGAGTCCCAGTTTATTCTATGTCCGTTTTCCCAAGCATAGAATAAACTGGGAGTCGGCAAAAATTTTAACAAAAGAAACAGATACCAAAAAAAGAAAAATTAAAGAATCAGCAATAACCTTATTAAATGAAGATAAGTGCGTATCGAATTGTTCTGTAGATATTTGTACAACCTGGCTGCCAATATTAAAAGAAGAACTTGACAAACTCAACATTATCTAAAAGAAAATATCATCAGTTCTATGTTCTGTGCAAGTAATAAGCGTCTATGGAAATAACATAAACAGAATCTTAAAGCTGTGTATTTGACATACACAGCAAAATAAAAGTTCTTCGAAAAAAGCTTTGAAAACGGAAAGAGATTACTTTCCGAAACGTCAGCAGAATACATTATTTCTGTGTTTATTCCGATTTATATTATTTGCAAAACATAACCTCTGACTTTTCCTTTGGCGTAATCGTCACGGGTGCAGAGGCTTTTTCCAATAATTCTATTATTTTGTAGATTCGGTGATTTGTTTTGAAGAGGATAATAATACATGTGGTAGAAAATCCAAATAATAGGAAAGAATAAACTCTATAAGACATATAGATCAGATGAAAAAAGTACGTTAAGGATGGGACAGAAGAAGTCATCAAACAATATATAAATAAATTGAATATTTTACTACACCAGACATAAAATAATTATTATAAAACAAAAATTGAACAAACTAATACCAGTATTAAACTGATAGGTTACAAATAGTAAAAATAATAATAAAAAAATAAATACTATTAAGCACATTGATCTTACAACGGATAATACGGAAAAAGCAAATACTTTTAATAACTTCTATATAAATATAGGCAAGGAAAAGGCACAAAAAATACATACTGGGCAAGAAAACTTTCCATCAAAAAGTATATCTAGTAACTCAATATATCTAAACCCGATCACAGAGAATATGCTTATATTACGCGTTGCACCTTCGAAAGAATACTCTGCACCGGGTCCTGATAAATATCTGCTACCTTAATAAAAAAATATTCATTATTATATCCTATAACCAATATTACATATTATTAACTTAATTTTTATAACCTCTATATACCTGCAGGATTTAAAGTTTCAGTTGTTACGCTCGTATATAAAAACGGCGACCCTCAAAATTTAACTAATGAGGAAGTTGCATGATTTTTTTATAACACAGATAGAAAGACGACAGAAAAATATGCTTCCTCGTATTTTTTCTTTTTTGTTAAAATTGATGGTAAAAATTTTTTTATTTCTGCTGAGAATATAAAACGCTCTATCCCTAACGAATGGTGTTATTCGTAACCTGTAGCGTCACGTCATTATTGTTAAAACGTTGAAACATCTAAAAATAATGCTGTGGTTATAGATTAACACATTAGGGATGTTATGAAATGATTATCCGTCATATTTATCAATAATTAATAACAAGATTAATATTAATAACGTACATTAGCCAATTCAGGTCAAATTAGTGACGTCAAAATGACGTCAAAGCATTTCGTTTTCAATCACTTTTTTTTGTTTACACAAAAGTTCATTTTTTAACGCATACTTACGAAGCGAAATTTTTTTATGAGTTTCTTTTATTATATTATCAACTTATATAGTACATACTATGGAAAAATAATAAAATTAAGAATTTTTAAGATCCATGCATCTTCCTCATTACAGGCCAATCTGGGTAATAAACAACTTTGTTAAGATCTCCGAAAATGTGTTACGGATTTTGTTCTTTGAAAAAATATATTTTACAAAAGGCAATATGGTTTAAGAGGTAAAAAATATACTGAGGTTGCCGTTTATGATCTAACTACTGAAGGAATAAGTAATCTAAATAAGAATAAAAAGAGTCTTGTAGTATATGTATATAGACTTGGGAAATGCTTTTGACACAGTATGCCATAGATCATTATTTGCTAGACTGAAAAATGTTGGAGTTAGAGAAGACACATTGAGATTGTTTGAGAATTATTTAACTGACAGTAAGCAAACAGTCCCAATGGATGTACCGCAGGGTACTGTATTGGGACCTCTGCTATTTCTCATGTATATTAATGAAATTGGAAACATACCAAATAAGGGAACTTTAATCTGATATGCAGATGACACCACTATTTTATTTACAGGATCAAATTTGACAGAGGTATACCAGAAAGCCGAAACAGGAACAACATTTATAGCTTTTTCCACCTCAGCTGCTGATCAACTTGCTCAAAACACTAAAAATCCACAAAAAGATACTACAATATCAATTGAAACTGCCCTGAAATAAAAAAGGTAAAATCTACTAAATATTTAGGAGTTATTATTGATCAGCATCTGAGATGGAACTACCATAGTAATTTTATAGCAACAAAAATTCGTAAACTATTTCATAAATTTTATCAGTTAAGATCAGTCATAAATAATAAATTGTTAATAATTTTATACAACGCATTAGTCGAGTCTATATTAGAGTATTGCATTTCAATTTGGGATGGATTACAACAATTCGTTACATAATCTTGCTGTGTATCAAAATACTATATTAAAAATTATTTTTATGTACTCCAATAACGAACTATATAAGAAAACAAATATAATGAATATTAGAAGTCCCTATGTCTACAGTTGTTTAAACATTACAGTTCAAAAACAACATTTATATCAATCTGTCATCCATAATTATGAAACTATAATGATAATTAACAAATCGCTGAAAGTTCCATTTCAAACAAAGTCACACACTCACAGGCATGTAACCTATTTGCCCCTCAGTTTTATAATATCTTGCCTGTCAAAATTAGACTGATTCCAACTAATAGGAATGAATTTAAAATAGAATGTAAAAATTTTATAAAAACTAACTAATGAAAGAGGACATCAACAAATGCATTCAGTAAACTCCAGACAAAGAATATTTAATGATTGACGACAAGTTACAAAACTTTTCATTCGGATTATATATTTGTTTACTTTTTTTAAGTTGTTTTAATATTTGGTATTTCTGGAGCTTGTAGAATGGGTGAGTTAGTCAAAATGACGCTACAAGATGTAGAAGATCTAAAATTTAAACTTTTAAAGCTAACAAACCAAGATAATTTTTGTCGTTAATCAAATGAACTAAAATGTTTGTCGCAAGTATGTTGCGTTATGACCAGAAAACATGAATAGAATCCGATTTTTCTTTAAATACCAATACCAGGACGGAGAGGATTATAAGATAATTTAGAAAAATACCTAAAATAGTTGCTATAATTCAAAGCTTGTCAAGACAATTTCTGTTCTATTGGTGATAACAACACATAATGTTGATTTAGAATTACTTATTTATTTGAAATTTTACTGTATATCTTCCGTTATGTTTCAAATTAAAAAAAAATTGTGTAATATTGTTGGTTAATATATTTTGAGAGAAATAATCCTTCATGTTGTTTACTGTATGATTTAAGCAGATTATAGGCATTTTAAGATGGGTTTTTCAATATATTTGAATTTACTAAATAAACAAGTTAATTTTCAGCATACCAAAATATCTATTGTATTAATAATTTGTTTATTATTGTTAGAAATGTTCACTAAAGTAAAATATCATTATTCAAAATGTTCAATTTAAAAATTGAGTAGTTCCCACGCGTTATAATGGACGTAAATACATAATAGCTGTAGAGCATAAAATCTACATTATTAATGGCCTTAATCAATTTCGAAATAATTATCTCACTGTTACAACAGGTATATTTGGATTAAAATATATTTTAAAAGGAAGTAAGCATGGCGTAAAAAGGGTGGGTTTGGCAGTTTTCCCACATACGCTTAATTCAGTATTTATGTAACAGTTATTGGGGTGTGAAGAGCGAAAAGAAATTTGAGTGTTGATGACAGCAGCTCTACGACTGGTTATATATACCAAATGTACGAAAAAAAATATATACAGTGCTTGTAAAATAATGTTATAATTTAAAACATTGCCGCATAACTCTTTAAAATGTTTAAAAATTGAAATCAATGTCTTATATTACTTAATTATTTATTGTAAAATTAATTATTTTATATGGATGCCGTTTATTCTTTTTCAAATTTTTTAAAACAGTCGACTGACTAAATAACGACTTCACGATTTGTGAAGTATTCACCTAACCACACTAGCCACTTGATGGGCTACTCCAAAATTATATTCTCTCTCGGTAACCTAGAAATGGGGATAACAAAACATACATCAACAAGACTTTTCGAATTTGAAGTATTATTTATTTATTTATTTAGATACTACCACCCAACAGGTAACCATTTACAGGGTGGGAACATTACAATGAAAACTATGTAAACATTACAATAAACAGGTATTACAATATAAAAACACAAATTACAATAATAAAAAAATGAAATAAAGTAACATAAAAACACATTTGAAAAATTATTGAATGTACTATTCTTCTATTTTCCAAATTAGACATGTGAAATCTTTCCAACATAACATTTTGCGGATATCCAATTATTGGATAAATATTATCTTCAATAAAGCACAAATATTTAACAAAACGGCGCTGAATATTCTCAACACTATTTATGTAAATAGCATATCCTGGGGACCATATCAACGAGCAGTATTCCAATTTTGAGCGTACAAATGAATAGTATAGCAGTTTCATAATATTAGTATTACTGAACCCTTTGCAATTTCTAATTATAAAACCTAGACTCTTTAGAGCCGATGCGATGGTGAAATTAATATGTTCCTTAAAACTTAGACACTTATCAAATATAACTCCAAGATCCTTTACTGTATCCGGTCTCTGCAAAATTTGATCATTTATATGATAATCATAAGTAGAGGAAGTTAGCCGTAGGTCGGTCTCCCCCCACCACTGACCTTGACCTTGACCGTGCACCTGTGGTCCGTTCCTTCAAGGCCACGGTGGCATCGTAGGTTCGCATAGCATATACCGTGACCTTGACCTTGGACGGCCGCAGTGCGTTTCGACTTCAAGGGCGCAGTGTTGCTGTTACCCAGAACGATCACTTGCGGTGACCTTGGCCTTGGCTAACACTATTAGAGAATGCAAGGACGGAGCTTCCTCCTTGCCACGCAACTTGACCTCTAAAATTACATTAGTTCAATACGTACACAGTAAAATGTGGTGGGGTTCTATATTTTGTGACGTAGTATACTTTTTCTATAAAAAAAGCACGGACTATTAGAACAAAATCATATTTAGTCTGGTTCACCTACAGTTAATAAGTGAGCATAGTGTTGTGATCTGAAATATTTTAAGTAAGCAAAGTTCTGTAATATTTCTTGGTTAGTAATTCTTTCACTGTACTCAACTACTTAAATATGACTACCAATATCGATTTATTAGCCCTTAATGAACTTATTATTAAAGATACTGAAGTTTTAGACCAAAAACCTATTTCATCGTTAATTTTAAATAAGGTTTACGCCATTAAAAAAATGTTAATGCTTAATACACGTTTTGGAAAATCGATATTAGTACATTTATTTGATGAAAGTACAAGTACTACCTTTAAATCATTTTTGCCTAAACGTATTGCTGAACTATTAAATATAACTTTTATAGAAGAAATAAATTCGTCTAGTGGTAAATATGCGTTGATTTATTTAGGAGAGAATTCACCCATTTATACCGGTGCTAAATCAAGGTCACTAATAAAATTCGAAATTATTGCGTGATTTAAACTATTTAAAATATTTGTATACTTTAAATTATCAGACCAATAAATAAGGTATAGTGAAAGTATAACTTAGACTGAAATATTATAAATACACTACAATAGTAGTAGAGATGTAAGTAGTTTTATCATATATTTGATAACTTGTTCTAATTTTATTTATGTAATTTCTAGCCTCACTATAACTGGCAAGAATGTGGATGCAATATTCAGCAGAACGTTGGGTAAGGGCAGAAGACATTAATTCGGCAATTGAAAGACTATCTTCTGTACTAGGCGACTTAAGTATGGATAGACTCCATGCAATAAATTATGATCTGAATTACTGCTTCGATGCTGAAAAAGTTAAACAGCTTAATGAGGATTCTGAGAGGTATTACAGAGGTGCACAACTATGTGGTAAATTCTCTCGTGGTATTGTGAATTTAGAAGAATTCTGTGAGCAACTAGTGGAAATAAATTTAAAACATTTCCTATGTGACATAGAAAAATACTTACCTAAGAAAATTATTGAAAAGTATCAACTCGACCAATCTGATGAAGAACAGGATGAAGACAACTCAATTAGTAGTTAATCACTTATTGTAATTCTTCTGTTAATAATATTAATATGTAAATGGTGTAATAAAATTATTATTATGGAAATATAGTTGTTTTTATTTTTAAAATTAAAATTGAAATAAATGAAACACATTATTAGATTATACATTAATTTATTTATAATTATTTTTGGTGACATACATTAAAAAATATTAATTATTAATCCTAAATATAAACATATTTAAAGATATTTATTTTAACTCTATATTTAAATCTATAATACATTTGTTAAGAAAGTGAACGTTTGCAAGAGAGCAGTGACTATATTTTGGTTGGGTGTGTTCCATACATCTTGGTACCTTTAACGATTTTAGATTGGGTATGCAGGGTGAGAAGTCATCTAGATCTATAACTCTATTCCATTTTAGATGATGCTGTAGAACATTTTTCTTTAATTTGCCTTTGCATACAATTATAACATCCTCTGACAATACGTTGCGTCGAAAATTATTAACAGCGTTTTGACAAAGTCGATGAAGTATTAGTGGGAATTCTGACAGTTGAATATATCCATCACTCCATTTTATGCCCCCATGGTAGTTGTTTTCTAACCATCGGTAGTGAGTCTGTTCGCCTTGGGTTAGTGATGAGAAAGGATTTGGTGGTTTGAAGAAATAGTGTGCTTGCTGATTAGTGTTACAACATAGAACAGCTAATTCTTTAACGGTAAAATCATTTGTTTTATATTGAAACCCCTGCAAGTCAACTATCAAAGTAGGAAATTGGCTACCTAATGACGTCATGGTAATAGGTATTCGTTACTTAGCACCAGCAATGCCACACTGAACTGAACCATCTAATGCGCTATAACTTAAATACGCATCGTGAAGTATAAGTGCATATACTCGAGTTTGTTCGGGAAACTTCGTCTTCCGTGTCTCAAATTCAATTTTTATATCGACGGTGGATGATTTCATTGCATCTGGTTGGTGTGAGCAATCAATAACAAACAATGGATTTTTTCTGAATTCGCCAAGGTCCATCATAGGTTCACTCATATCTTTATCGTAATAACTACGTTGGAAATTTTCATAGGCGTAGTAGGCTGCAGAGTCGAGTTTCTTATCGAAATTTAAATTCCAACGTTCATATGGAAATACTTCGGCATTTAAATATAGCCGAATATTATTTATATCTGCATGTATAAAACTTGCGGCGTCCTTGGTTCTGTCACTAGAGTTGCCATTGTTTTGAAATCCGATAATGATGTATCGAGGTCTCTCAAGACTGTTAGTGGTTTTAACAGCCCATATATCAGAAGCAGTATCACGTAGAGTGGGTAGCTCATAGAGATCCCACATACGGTAAGCCATTTTAACTTTAGCATTATTACTGCTCGTATCAATTTTCTTTAATAGTTTAACCTTTTGTCTAACTTCAGGCACAATATGTCTTATCTTCCATTCGATTTTGTTAATTTCTAACTGTGCATCAACTTCTCCAATGTAAGAGTCTTTAAAGGAACGTGCTATAATTAAAATTAATTCCTGTTTTGTATTTAAAATACCTTTGGTATAATCTTCTGCAAAACCCATGAGGTACTTAAGAGGGAGTTTACCGCTGAAAATGTGGCTGGTAGTATCTAAAATATCCTGTTTTTTCTCGGTGAGACCCCAACCTATAGTTAGTAGCGATGGGAGGGATGTTTGTCCATATGACACCCTAGTTTTCATTGTAGTAGTGATGCCAGGCTTCCTAACGACAGCGACCTGTTCACCACCCATTTCATATCTTATTTCTTCGAAGAGAAAAGCTAGCGCATTGTTAGATAGATAACACTTCTTGGTAACATCACTAGGGGTAAATTTTCCTTCTATATAAATGTAACTCTCTGTAATGTCAAGTATTAAGTCCTGAAAATTGACAGGAATGCGTACTTCATCAGAGTTTCTATAATATGGTGAACCGTGTGGTTTATATGTATGCTCATGTAAGCTAACGAGTGACTGATCGAATACAGGTTCCTCGAACACCTCAAGTTTTTCACTAGATGTAAAAGTCACCATTATTAACTATTTTTCTCTCAGTTTCAATCCGATGGATCGAAGAAATGCACGATCTTTAGCTGGCAGGTTATGTCTTAACCGTTTAAGCTCTACACGTTGAATGAGTCGATTTCCGCAGTCATTAGTCTTTTTATCGTCAATCACATTGAAACGATTGTGTGCTAATCGTTGTTGATTATATCGGAAACCCATTGTGTTTGCGATTTTAAAACTGTTTCAATTCTAGCTTTACGATAATCTTCTCACCACGAAAATTGATTAAATCTCCATTATCATCCAATATGCGTAGTGTAATGTTGTCGATAAACTGACGTCCTTCAGGTCTAACAGGCAAATATATGATGTTCGCTGGCTCTCTGGTAAGTTTGTAACCTGGTTCAACGTCTATGTCGAACTCGAAAAGGGTATGGGATTTAAGGGTATTCAGATATGCTCCAGAGATAATGTTGCAATCTACACGTATCATCCTTACTTTCATAATATCAACAGGTAATGTTGATTCATGATTAGTGTTTGGATGCAAATAAGTCGATTCAAATCCCAATAAATTACCAATAGAGTTTGCTTGTGTAAAGTCAATTCCATATTTTGACCAAATCTCACACTTTAGCGTATTGTTGTTCGCTCGCAGTCGAAATAGTTTTTCTTTTTCCTCTTTCTTATCACCGGGCATAGCTTTCAGTATTGCACGATATATCTCTTCAATTTCATAGGCTCCGCAAGGTATGTGGATAAGTGTGGGGGCTACTTTTGGTCCAATTCGATAGCAAAAACGATTGTTGGTTTCGTCCACATTGAATATAGAATTGTAAGAATAGAAGCCTGTTAATCCTAACCCATATCGACTATTAGTATCTAATTCAATGGGAGGATAAAACTCAGCACTGAGCACACTAGATCGGTTTGATAGAGTGAACGTATACGACATGACTGATGATATTTAGTGTTCTCTCATGAATTTATTGTGAACTACAGCAATAATCGTGGTGTAATTTTCGTTTTTTGCTGGATGACGGAGACGTTTGTATCTCATTATTTGATGCAACATTGACATCGCGCACTTTACAGTAGCAGCAAAATATTCTTCGAGGCGGCGGCCCATCATTAACATCAACACTGCTACCACCGCCATCATCATCATCATCATGATAATGTTCCTGACAGTATTGATATTTTAAAATATCAATATCATTCTGGAGATGCTGGGGTAGTTTGTCCCATACTAATGCAATTTCATGTGCAGCACATCCAATCATTACTTCTTTAGGCATATTTGCCAGTTGTTGTTTGCTCATCTTCAATAGACTGCGTAAACGGGAGAATGCGATTAGTGATTGACCCATCTGCTTGATGCTTTCCCGATCCATTTCAAGGTCTGCAGATGTTATTTCACAAGCGTTTGTAGTTATTTTGTAGTGAGAAACTTCAAACACAAATGACCACACCACACTGTGTTAAAATTTTGTTGGCGTTCATAGTTATAGTAAATTTTGTCGGTCGACTTTGAACCTCTGCGCAGATATAAAACTAATTCTGTCGGTGGGGGTAAATCACCAAAACTATCGAAATATGTGACTAAACTACCACGTTTTTTAAATGCAACCCAGTGTGTTCCAGGGCCATTTATACTGTCTAGATTTATGATGGCCGACTCATTATGACGTGGTCCAGAATATGGTAGAGTGTCCCGCATAAATATCCCCCGAAAATAGGGCACTTTCACCTTCTCTGCATAATATTTAAGATCGATATTAGTGAGAGGTTTTCGGGGTAGAGCATCTAGAAGTTTTTTGAACTTTGTGGTTTTAGATAAAGTCCTAGTCCTTTGCGATATGGTTTTAAATATAGCCCTTTACCACTTTTTCCTATAGAAATCGCCTCCATCTGCCTATTATGGCGATTTTTTTCAGCTAATTCCTCTCTACTCGTTTTAACATCATTTACAGCTTTAGCTATACCAGCAGCAGTGCCAGCTAAACTACCCAAAGCTGATAATCCAGCAAAAATGGGTATTAATGGTAGAATTCCACCCACTTTCGGTATTGGTATTATCCTAGGTGTACGAATATTACGTTTTCCACCAGCTGCTCTCATGTGTCGTCGTGCTGCTTGAAGCGCAATTTGCGTAACTTTTTTTGTGTCCTTAGCGATTTTTCGTTTACCACCGGCTTTACGTATGTCATCACGTACTTTACGTACTATTCCAGCACCAAAAGCTATATTTCTAGTTTTTTTCTTGTTTTTCTTTTTAATTATACGTTTCTTTGTAGTACGGGGTGTTGTTGACGTACAACCCATACCAAGACGTTGCTTTCCCTTCATTATAGTTGTAACTAACCACGCGGCGGCCTTTTCTTTGAAACTTACGTCTTTTGATTTAACTCGTTTCCAGGCAGCTTGTTCAAGTTGATAGTCTGCTTTGTGTCGGGCTGCTAAATTACTGGTGTTTTGATCGTATGCAATATCGTGCTGCTTGCATGCAGCATCGAGTTTGTTTATGCCTGGATCACCTCGGGCTAATCTTTTTTGTAATTTGGTGCCTGGACCACAATACTGGTAACCTCCCGGTAAGTGTAGTTCAAATGGGAGCTTATTTATTAGAGAATTGACTACCCCCTTACCAATCTTTAAACCACGACGATTTTCACGTGTGTGCTTCTCGGTTGACACCATTTAAATAACAATCACAATACGTACATCTATTTATATAGTATCCATCCGTGCTACGATGCGCATTGTGAAGCAGAAACAGAAACTTGCTGTAGATAATTTAGATGAAAAAGTAGGGTGTGGACTACAAGTCGAATCACGCCATGGCCCGCTACTTCCCTCAACTATTCGCGGACTCTTAATAGGTCCAAGTGGTTGTGGCAAAACAAATTTACTAATAACTTTGCTTACTCATCCACTTGGGCTACGTTTTTCAAACATTTACTTATATTCAAAGTCCTTACATCAACCCAAGTATGAATATTTACGCGATATATTAGCACCGATTACGGGGCTAGGATATTACACCTTCAGTAACAACGCGGAAATAGTGCAACCATCCGACGCTGAGCCTGAGTCTATATTTATATTTGATGATGTTATATGTGAAAAGCAAGATGTTATTCGAGCATACTTCTCAATGGGGCGTCATAAACATGTAGATTGTTTCTATTTGGCACAAACGTATTCCCGCGTCCCTAAACAGTTGGTAAGGGATAATAGTAATTTCATAGCAATTTTTAAGCAGGATGATATGAATTTACACCACATTTTCTCAGACCATGTCTCACCGGATGTGACTTATAAAGAATTTCAAGAAATGTGTGCAGAGTGCTGGAAAGACAAATATGGGTTTCTTGTAATTGACAAGGATAGAGAAGTAAATGAAGGGAGATATCGCAAAGAACTTGATAGTTTCATATATCCATGAAGTATTGTAATTAAAATTTTAATTGGTCTACAGATAGCATCGGGATAACTTCAGCAGTGAGGCTGCATTTGTTAGACATGAATGACAATGGTGAGAATAAACTCAGTAGTGCTATAGGTAGAAACATGAGAGAAGAAATAAGACTGAAACGTGAATTGATTGAGGCCACCGATTCAGTGCGCAAAAAATTCAACTCTGTGAAGAGAAGAAACGTTGAGAATCAGTTAACACTCGAAAAAATTTATGAACCCATAACAAAACCATTAAAGGTTATATCATCTGCTTCACATAACCAATCGCTAACACAACCTCAGAAACCAACACAACCGATAGAAAGTGCAAGAGCTAGTACTAGTACATTTAAAGCAACACCTGAAACTAGTGATGAAGATGGTGACAAAAATGCAAGTCAACAATATTTTTTGGAAACACCACCGGGATCGTCGTTAATGAGCACTCCATGTTCAGAAAGTTCTATTAGTGGCGCAGAAGGAAAATGTGATATAGTGCAAACACATTTAGAAAATCTGAAATTCGACAATGCTAGGTATGATACTATATACGGTGTACGTTTAGACCCCCATACAGAAAAACTACAAATGGGTAATGCTGAAATACGCTTTTCTAATGGAAATATCACATTGTGGCGTGGAACTAAGAAGGTGGGGACGTATTCTGGCAGTCCTAAGTTATATGATATGATATTTATGAAACAACCACAAATTTCGCGTAGTAATGAGGCTATTATTGGCGACAAAGAGTGTCAATTATATGGGGGGATTTTAAAACAGACAAAAGCACCATATAAAAATTATGATATGAAACAGGGTTTGAATAAAGCTAAATGGAAGAAATTCACTAATATTATAGAACCATTGGTATCTTCTACAGTTGTGACGAGATCTAAAACTGGCTTAGGTGTTCCTATTAATAAATTATACAATAATAGAGGTGTTGACTATGTATATTGGAATAAACCGAAAGAACTGGTGGACCGCCTACGCCTGCTCTATAGCTCAAAAATGGTTGGTAACAATGGTGTCAATAACGAAATAGTCAGTTTATTGGAAGAAATGAGGGAAGAAAGGATAATCTATTAGTGAAGTTAAAATTCATTTCACACTTATTTAATTAGTATAAAATATTGTGAAATGCTTAAACGGGGTCAGACGTAAACAGAAATGGCTGTTGTAAACAACACAATTGACAAGTTCGGTAGACGAAGAAGTAATAATAATAAATCGATTATCGTACATGGACCTCCAGGTATTGGTTTTAAACTTACCGCAGATAATCAATTTGATATGCAAAATAAGCGTTTACTGAACATTGGTGAACCAATAAATCAAAAAGATGGTGTAACTCGTAACTATGTAGACGAAAATATCGATAAATGTATGAAAGACATTAAAAAGTCACACATTGCTTTTATGGAGAATCAGTGGACTGAATATAGTAAGTTTGTACACAGCAAAATTACCGAGATGATTAATGACGCTCTGCAACACATTAATAAAGAAATTTCTGGAGTTAAGAAATTAACCGAGGACAATTATACTATTTTATATGATGCAATAAGCAAAGTGCACCACATTCTCGATGAATCCCGTCTGAAAGGTATGACAGTGCGACAGAAATCACTTGGAAATATTGTGGCACAAGCTGGGAGGAACGATCGTAATCAACAAGTGATAGATGAAATAGTGGCTGAAGTCACGGACAACGCTGCTACATTAGGAAAAAAGTGAAAAAACAGACCTAAATTATCTATATAAACGCCTGACTTAAACTTCAATTATGGTGATTAGTAATGAGAAATTACAAGTTGTTAACGAATTGCATAAAGCTTGTAGGAGAAATTTCCGTAGAAGAAGAACAATAATCAAAGGTTATGGTGATTTATGGCAAATGGATTTAGCTGAAATGCAACCATACGCTGATGAAAACAATGGTTATCGATACATTCTCGTAGTGATCGACTGTTACTCAAAATATTTGTGGACTAAACCTCTAAAAAATAAAACTGGTGTTGAAATTACTAAGGCTATGAGAAGTATTTTACAAGAATCAAATTATTCTCCTAAAAATCTACAAAGCGATCAGGGTACGGAATTTTACAACAAAAACTTTTCTGCTTTAATGAAACAGTACATCATTAATCATTACTCCACGTATAGTACGAAAAAAGCAGCAATTGCAGAAAGAGTAATACGAACATTAAAAACCTGGTTATATAAAGAATTCTCAGCTAGAGGTAAATACAAATGGGTTGACATTCTATCCGACATTACAAAATTGTACAATAATAAAATACATCGTACGACTGGTATGAAACCTGCTGATGTTAAACCAACTACACGTTTAAATGCTTATAATCACATTAAAATTGCTTTGAAACCTAAATTTCGTATTGGCGATATAGTTCGAATCAGTAAATATAAAGGTATATTTGAAAAGGGGTTCACACCAAATTTTTCAACTGAACTTTTCAAGATCGTTAAAATAAATGTAACAAATCCCACAACATATACACTCCAGGACATTCATGGCCAACCAATAAAGGGGTGCTTTTATGAAATGGAGCTACAAAAAGCTAAATACCCTGATGTCTACTTGGTGGAAAAGGTTTTAAGAAGGAGAGGGAACAAGGTTTTTGTGAAGTGGCTCGGATTCTCTAATGACCACAACTCTTGGATTAACGAAGCAGCTCTTATTTAATATTGTCACATTCTTTATATAAAATGTGTATATTTATAACAACTAATATTTTACTTATGTTTAGAAATTTCATAATAAAATGTGTGTATTCCATTAATATTTGTTTTATTTATTTTCCCCATATAAGACTCCAAAGCCTTAGTAATTATATACACATTAACGAAAAAATATATACAAATGCAAATTTGTTAAAATTTTTGAATTAATTTTTACTCCTAAAAATTATTAGATGAAATCAAGAAAATCATTTTAATAAATTTTATTGAGAAGAAAATATTTACAACGAATTATAGATTAAATATATTTATTTAAAACGTATATAATACAGAAAAAATACAAATACATATTTATGGAATTAATCAGATGAAATCCCCCCGTCTCGACAGTAACGCTTCCTGACAGAAACATTCTCTGTTGTGTTTCATCACACCTCCATAAATATGTCCAACATATTCACAAAGTAAAACACTGTATGTCTTCTCGTCTCTGCATTTGCTGCAAATATTGTTCCAACAATCACCAGTGTACTTGTTGCAAACCAGACACCGCTGCCTCAATGGGTGCTCCACCTTGCATGTCTCACAAACATCTCGGATAATTCCAAAATTTGTACGAGTCGTGGGTTGTAGACACTTGTAGCACTCTTGCTCCAGACGCTCACGTGATGCTGCTTTTCGGACGGTATTCACTGGCACTGGATTTTCTTTTATACAATTTGAACATAGTCCAGTACATGGATTAATTTGCTGCTTTGCCCAGAATTGGGAACAATTATAGCACAGAATTGCACCATCCATACTATATGGATATACGGCGATTGTTGGTTTCGATTGCCACTCTCTTGGACAAGACATTGCTGTTTTAAAAACAAGTGTACGGTATGACAGCTGAATAATAACTGAGTTCCTCCTCATGGTCTTGTTTGTTTAAGTAGTCGCTGGAATTGCCGATATTAGAGCCATGGTATGTCGTTAGAGATGATGTGACGTCACCAGCAACATGTTTAAAAGAGGAGGTGTAACTCCACGTTAGATCAGTTGCTTTGCAAACTTCAACGTTGATCATTCCGTCTACTGTCTTATATATTCGTTTCCAAGTATTAATATGGCTGCTGTACCTGCTGGTTGGGCTAACCTCAGATTCCTGGACTGGTTAGCATCCCTAGATGTCCTCAACAATATATGGTACCTTGAAGAGGTAGAGGACGACTTGGCTGCTCCCGAAGACGACGAGGTAGAAGTTGAAGACGATGAGGAAGGCGATGAGGAAAGCGACGAGGAAGACGATGAGGAATTTTTTGACGCTGAAGAGGGTGCAGACGATTCAAGTGATGATGAGGGTATCGTCGTAGATGTTCCCCACCAAAGAGGGCAGCGGTGGATAACATCAGAATATTTAGCAAGGGTGAACCCGATGGATGGCATCTTCTGCACCACCATGACCTTTGTTGCGGTCCAAGTAGTGGGTGGTATGGAATACAATCTTTGCCACGGATGTTTTCTGGGATACCGGTCTAGGGTGGATCCTGGGAGACATCGTCATGTGGACTACCATGCCACTACAAGGATAATGAGAGGCAGGCGGGGATATTGCAAATCTTGCAGAGATCCACTCTATCAGATTAGGCGAGTGGAAATCTGCAATATTTGCAATATGGACAGATAATTTGTAGTTTTTTTTTGTAAATATGTATATATCTCTTAGTTTATTGTAAATAATTATGTAATTAGTTTTAGTGATAAATAAATGTATATATTTAATTTTTAGTTTATTGTAAATATTATATAACTAGTTTAAGTGTTAAATAAACGTTAAATTGAATCTTATTTTTTGTTTTATTTACTAAATATTTAAATGTAAGTAACACAATGTTACTAGAGAAATCTGTGTTTCACTTCGATTATTGCTTATGTTGACAGTGCTATTGATATTGATGGTGTTAAAAATATGAGTATTAGGACACTTTCTACTCTTATTTGTGTGAGTAGTGAGGTGGGGAGTGATGAGGTGGGGGTGGTGGTAGGGGCTATATATACATAAGAAAGCCCTCACCACCCTCAGTTTACTTTCTACGCTCCAACATGTCTGAAGTACAAGACAATACTGTATCTTCCACTTCAACCATGTTCGTTTTGTGCGAAAGGTATCGTGCCTACCTGCAGCGCGTTAGAGAGGCGACAAGGGGTGGTGTAGCAGATAGCACCACCTCACCAGAAGAATACCAACCATTGGAGAGGTCTCCGTCCACATGGTCGATGGACACTGTGCCCAATGATGATTCCGAAGACGAGATGGATGGAGTAATTCTGGAGGAATCATCGACGGACACAGCGGAATCGTCTGACTCGGAAGATGATGCAGCCATTCTGGTGGAGGAATCTACCGATGAAGATGAGGATGCAGCCATTCTGGTGGAGGAATCTGCCGATGAAGATGAGGATGCAGTCATTCTGGTGGAGCATGATTCGGACGGATAATTCTGTTTTATTTTATGTATATATATTTTTGTTATTTATAAATAAATGTATTAAGAGTTATTCTTTTTTTATTTCATTTCATATACAATAAATAACAGTAGTAAAGTAAAGAATAAAAAATTGCTTTAATATAAGAAATAACGGGGTACTTATTTAAGTAAATTGGTTATTCGTATTTGGACTGTCGGTCAAAAGTGTTGCAAAAGGTGTATCGAGGTCACAGTTGTCCTCCAGTACCGTTTCTACTCACTTCCGACCTTTAGTTTTGCCGCAGCAGACTTTTTCCCGGAACGGCTAGTCGTATCGCTCCGAAAGTGGTTGCAATCGCTTCCCAGTGATCGATTTAGTCGAAAACGATACCTCGCGTGTCCTCGGGCGTCTTCGGGTGGCTTCGGGAAACTTCGGGAGTGTTCGGCATGAGTTCGGCTTTTCGCTTAAAATTGCAGCCTTTGCATGTGTGAACTCCCCTGAAACGTGTTTTGATTTTTTTATTCCCCCAATCCTTGACAAAACAGTGAATAACGCGTTCGGTAGTGTTCGGATCGATTCGGAAATTATCGGAATCGATTCCCAGTGGTCAGTTTAGTCGAAAATGACCCCTTACGCGTGTCTGAGTGTACTTTGGAAGTTTTTCAGTTGTTTATATATATATATATATATATATTTTTTTTTTTTTGTCCAATATTTGTGTATAAATAAATGTATTAAAATTTATTTTTTATTTCATCTACGATGAATACAACAGTTCTAATCTAATTATATACTTAAATACACAATTTACCAAAAATTCCATGAAATATATATATAAACTCGCGTTATAGGTAAGTATAAGAGTAAAGTATAAGAGTTTCCTAGGACCAAGGTAGCCCAGTGGTAACGTGGCTTGCTTTGTAAACTTTGTGAACGAAGGTTTGGTAGTTCAATCCCTAGCACTTGCAGGGATTTTTTTCAACACGTAAATTATAAAATTATAAAATTATAGAATTATAAAATTATAGAATTATAAAATTATAATTATAAAATTATAGAGTTATAAAATTATAATTATAAAATTAAATAACAATTTTCCGCTATACCACTGCGCTACCTACAACTTGCAGGTGCCCGCCCACCCCCCGGGTGGGTGGGTGGGCGCGGGGGGTTTTGGCAGAGGCGGGGGCGACGCTTGCAGCCTTCGGTCGCTTCGCCCGCATAAACCTTTTTTTAATTTTTTGACCCGCTTTTTTTTTTTTTTTTTTTTTTTTTTTTTTTTTTTTGTTTTTGTAAATATATAAACCTGAACTAACCATAACCCAGCGCGTGACGCGGGGGGGGGGTTTGGGGGGGGGGGTTGGGGGGGGGGGTTGGGGGGGGGGGGGTTGGGGGGGGGGGCGGGTGTTATTACTTTCTACATTTACATTTCATTACATTTCATTACATTTCATTACATTTTCTACACCTAACCTAACCTAACCTAATTTTTTTTTCACATTTTTGCATTTAAATTTTTTTTTACATTTTTTCTAACCTAACCTATTTTTTTACATTTAAATTTTTTACATTTTTCTAACCTAATCTAACCTCATTTTTTTTCAGTTTTACATTTTTACTTTTATATTTTTTTACATTTTTTCTCTTAACCCTAACCTAATACTAAATTTATGTACAAACATTTTTAATGCAACATTCTGTAGTGTGTTTACGCACTACCTTATTCCCAGTTTCTTTTTTATAGCATTTAGCTTCCTTGTACATCTCTCAGAGGCTTTGCGACGCTTCGCAATGCCTCTGAGCATTTCATCGGCCCGAGAATTCAACATCTCCGCCTTCCTTTTGAGGGACTGCGCGTGATCCTTTAATTTGCTGTCATCATCAGTTGCACTTTTAAGTTCCCTATCCTCCCGCTGCAACTGTTCATACATGTTCAAGAAATTTTTGAAAGTTTCATTTTGCTCTTCTTGGGAGAATAACTCCGATTGTGAATCAGAATCACTTTCATTCACAACCAGAGCACGGTTACGGGGTTCCTGCGTTGGCAACACCGCATGAGAGCATCCTGGCAACGGCGCGCTCGAACATACCGGTTGCACTTTCGTCGGCTTTTTTGCAGCATCTTTTTTCGGTTTCTTAGCTACCGACTTTTTTGCAGCAGCTTTTTTAACCACCGGTTTCCTTCCCGATAACGGCTTTTTATTTTTAGCTGCTGCTTTCTTAGGCTTTTCAGGTATCTCTACCTGCCCCTCGTCTGAGCCAACATCGGGAATAGGGCTCAGGCGAGCAGGTACAGATGCTTGCGCCGATAAAATTCTTCTAAGAATCGACACGTCATCATCTTTCTCGGTATTCTCTACCTGCGTCTGCTTTGTAGATGTTGAAGGATGCGTCGTCATCTTCTTTTGGCCTTTCTGCGAATAAATCTTTGGTTGCGCAGGTTGAAATTCGTCCTCAGAATTTGTCTCCGTAACCGTAGGGAACCTAGACCACGCGGCGTTCGGGTAGGCCTCTCCATTAGATGTACTAGCTCTGGCTTCATCTGAAGCCAAAGCCTGCGCGTCCAATTCGGAGAAATCGAAATCACCCAGCAAATCATCGTTCAAATCGGTCAAATCCGTCGGGATTTCAATATCCGGTAGTAAACCCACGCCAGGACTCGTCTGGTTGTTCGCCACACCATTACCCGGACAAGCGTCGCCATTGTCACCCACGCCAGGGCTCGTCTGGTTGTTCGCCACACCATTACCCGGACAAGCGTCGCCATTGTTCGCCACACCATTACCCGGACAAGCGTCGCCATTGTCGTCTTGCCCTGGCATATAATTAATTAAGTATGCAGCCACAGCACTCAACAAAGCGCCTCCCTTACCGCTACCACCAGAAACACCAATCTTTTTTTGTCCTACCATTGTCACAACAAACACAAAACGGACACGAGAAACGGGCACGAAACACAAAACACAGAACACAAAGAATGCTAGGAATAGAGCAGACAGCACTATTTTGCACACTTCCTTACAACTCGAGAGCTGGAGACGGAAAGAATCTTTGTAGCATCTCTGAAGCCCATAACGCTGAACTAACCCCTCCACTCCCTACCACTCTTGTTCCTATTGGTTCAAATTATTTCCCTACACACTCTAACTAACCCCCTACTTCCCACCCCACTCTTCCTATCGTCTCTCTCTATCTTATTGCCTACAGTACTCATACAATAAAAATACCATTTAGTAATTTAAATCTTTATTTATAAATTAACATTTTATTTCATACAAATATCTCTTACTTCGACTTACACATAACATGAAATATCACAATGAATTTTTCAATTGAATATTATAATTGTCGACCTTTGCGTTAACAAGTAGAAACATTATTAACAATTAATCACTCAACTCATTCATTGCTTTGAGTAACACATCTAGTTTATCATCATCCTTTAAAACATTTCGTTCAACGACACTATTTAAGGCTGATATTAACCACTTTAAATTCTGCTCTGGTTCACTCTGAAAAAATGTTATGTCTGAGTGACCCCAGGGTAGAGTTTTAGTGGTATTGGGAATCACAAAACGTTTATCGTCATAATAAGAAAGAGCAACTTTATTCCGCATCTCTGTATAGATATCATGCAAGTGACTTCTGAAAGTATTCATTTTACGAAATATTAACCCGCCCTGCTCAACAATTTTTCTGTAGTCATCTATTGTAAGTTGTTTTTCAATCACAGATTTCTTTACTCCCTTGGCTTTTTTCAACTCATTACCGACCGATTGCACGTAGTACGCTTTCGCTCCAGTACCATAAAAGCTGATAATAGGATCTTCGGGGAATTCGTCTTTCATATTCCCAAGCACAGACGAGCCTTTTGGAATATTAAATTTATTTCCCTCCCTGTAATTAGAAGTATCAAATTTTTCTGGATTTTGTACAATAAAGTCATAGAAGTTATCTGTATAAACTTTCATAATTAAGGAATCGGTGTCGGTGTACAACAAAGAAGCATTAGCACCGAATTGACGTTTAATAACACCATAAAAAAAATTATACAGTACCGTCTTCGATAATTCAAGAATACAAAATCCTACGTAAATTGGTTTGTTATAGACTACTTGCAATTTGCTCATTTCAATCGCTACAAAATCCTCAGAAAAAATTGTGCAAGATTTGAAATTTGGACGAGCGATTAATGCGTTTGCACCTATAGTTCTTCTAACATTTTCCCAATGAGTAATCAACTTTATATCTCTTCTATTATCAACATTTTCCATGGTTTTACCAAATACTGCATTATTCATTAATTTATATTGGTCTTTTTCAAATTTATTGGTCGCTGAATTTCTCATTTGCGTATTTAAATCGATGTATTTTTTTAACCAGGGCGACTGCTTGAACTTAAGTACTCTATGGGTTTTTAACACCATTAAACCATTTTCAATGGCTTGTTTCAAGTTTCTATAATGCACAACATATCGTCTCTTATCATTCAAATTTGGGATTAATTTTGGTGATTTTGATTTTGATTGGGGGGGTATAATATTTTCTACTAAGAAAGGGAGATCTGAATGTAAATCGTGTAACTCTTGCGGATAATGTATGTCTACTTCAAAAACATACCCGTGTGGACTCTCGTCTGAAATATTAGTAACATCTAAGTCGATAATTTCTCTTTCGGACAGCCACTCAAATCCCCCTGTTGGTAATGCTTGGGACATACTATGACCGTATAAGTTCGTAGCATCAAGATATGTGATAAATGACGACGGTTCTGAGGGATCATAATTGGGTACAAACTTATTATTTGCGATATGCTTCCTTTCTGTACACTGGCTGACACCACCGCGTATAGCTTTTTTAAAAAAATGTATCATATCGATATCTGTTAACAATTCAAGTTCTACCGCTGTTAGTTTCAACATAGCGTCCCAAGATAAACCTGGAGCTGTGTAATATTGAGCTGGATCCAATTTATATTTATTCACGCAAATTTTACGAAAATTTTCAAATACGTCACACAAAAGAAGGACATCTGATTTTAAATACAGGTCTGAATAGTCACCCAAACTCTGGCACTCAAACAATTCCCACACATTTTTAGCCCTTTCATAATCGTCATCTGATATATGTGTTTCATTTAGGCTGTCATAGAATTCCTGCTTGGTGGGTAGAACACGATTATTTAATTTCTCTAAGTTATCTACGAAACTATATGGAAATACACCCTTCCGTCGCATTAAAATAAATTTTGCATTATCGGTAAAAAAGTTCTTCATTGTCACCATTTGACCTTCATTTAAATTTTCCCCTAAATTTTGTAGTGATGCTGACATAAATTTAAAACTATCGATGAAACGTAACCGCAAATATTTATTTTTTGTTTCCCCCTTGTCAGTAACGTAATCATGCATGTAAAGATGTTTTGTAAAAGATATATATTTTTCTTTGTTTTGTGGTATTACGTCAACTTTATCTTTATGAGCGCATAACTCTTTTACAAATAAGTGAATATCGTATCCACTCATGTTGTGAAATATGATAGGTACAAAATTTGGTAGTTTATAATTTAAATTACAGATCGAGTGCGCGGCACCGAATCGTATCTTACCAGTTAAGTGGCAATGATCTTTCACCTTTATATCACCTTCTGCAAAAGGCTTCTCACATATACCACAGATGGTTGCATTGTCAAAATTTTCTCTTTCTATCGCTGTAAGCGGGGACATGGGGATTACATCTTTCATATATCTATTATAAATTTCCCTTAAATCAGCCTCTATACATGATACAAATACTTTTGCTGCATCAGATCCGCGATATAGTTCAAATTTAGAAATGCTATTATCAAAGGAACATTTTATGTAATACGCGAAAGAGTAAGGTTCATGAATAAACGTTTTGTTGGTATAAGAGCGTTCAGGATTTGGCTCGCAAGTATTTATCGGTTTCAAAATGGATTCAAAGTCTGCATATACTACAAATGGTACTTGCATTTGTCTGTCAAAATTCTCAAATTTTAATATATTTTCCGGTACACGTTTCCCATATTTATCAACCCGAAATTGTGTCGATGGTGTTGTAGTGTAAATATGATTACAATCATTTGTTTGGTGAGACATTAGCTGACGTTCGTTACAGAAATACAGCAAACACCCATCACAAAAATATTTTCTATGTCCGTGAGCGGATATTTGATTTGATACTAATCCAGATAAATTTTTTATCCAACAATAGTGAGTTTTAGCACAATCCGATTTACAATGATGATTCTGATCACATTCCGCGGAAATTAATAATAAGTTAACATGAATACGTAGTTTCTTCTGAGAATAACGCAAAGGTCCGACAACATCATATTTTACTTTATTATTCTCGAATTTCTTTTCTAACCCATACACATTAATAGATATATTATTCAATTCCTCAAATTTTGAAATGTCTCTCAATTTCATTGGAAAATTCATACCTGTCAAATTTAGAACTCTTGAATAATGTGGATAAGATGACATTTGAGATGTACCACCATTTGCAGGATACAATGCTGAAGTGACTGCCCAAGCAAAACAGTATTGGTCCTGGTTTTCTATATTCACTACGGCCTTCTTATTTGCGATGAACTTTGGTAACTTGATATATGATGAACCACCCATTGGACTGTACTTGTTTATATTAATTTCAACAAATTTTATTTGTTCGAGGGCCCACCCTAAAAATAAAAAAAAAAATGTCAATTGTTATTCCACATACCAGAAGATATTTACATACCAGAATCACGCTCTTGGAACTCAGTAGTTTGTGCAACCATCATGTCTATAAAAGTGTCGAGTGCAATGTTTAAATCCACACCTTGATCCAATATTTTATTACACGTATTAAACGATTTAATTTCAGCTATTTCTTGTGCTTGTAATATATAGCTGGCAAATGTCTCCATGTTTACTTTCACAGTTTTATGAAGTAATAATATTTCTTCTAGTAAATTCAATATTTTATGTCGAATTTCGTTGAAAAATATTATATAGTCCAGTTTCTCATTATCACTATGCACTCGGTATGTTATGATTCTATATTTGAAAGCACTGCGAACAATTTCTGTACCATCCATCAAACGTACACATGAATTTGTTCTGTGTTGTAGTGTTCTTTTATGAGACTTCATTTGGTTAGTTGTTAAAGTCACATTACAGCTATAACACGTCTGCATAATTACCGATGTTGATGGATTCGAATCCAATTTCACTTTCTTTGCTGGCGGTCCATTACCATTTAAACTGTTACACGCCTCCCTCTGATGACGTCGCATATTGTCACTGCGAGTGAAGCTTGCACCACAAAAACTGCACGAATACATATTTGCTTCTTTACTCTAGGAAATTGACGTTAAGAATGATCCCATATTAACTCCTTTCACTCTTTTATAGAAAAGATATACTACGTCACAAAATATCAAACCACGGCACATTACGAGTTGCGTGGCAAGGAGGAAGCTCCGTCCTTGCATTCTCTAATAGTGTTAGCCAAGGCCAAGGTCACCGCAAGTGATCGTTCTGGGTAACAGCAACACTGCGCCCTTGAAGTCGAAACGCACTGCGGCCGTCCAAGGTCAAGGTCACGGTATATGCTATGCGAACCTACGATGCCACCGTGGCCTTGAAGGAACGGACCACAGGTGCACGGTCAAGGTCAAGGTCAGTGGTGGGGGGAGACCGACCTACGGCTAACTTCCTCTACTATCATAACTGATAGGGTTACGCATTTTAGAGAAGGTAAATGCGTTACATTTAGACATGTTAAGAGGCAGATTATTAGATTGACACCAGTCATTTACCAAGTTTAGGTTATTCTGAAGATTTTCACAATCTTGTTCGTTTTCTATTACACAATATATTTTCAAATCATCGGCATATAAGATACTCTCTATATTAAGATTACCTACAATATCATTATTTATAAAAACAACAAACATAAGCGGGCCCAGTACAGAACCCTGGGGTACACCTGAGGTGGCCAGGATGTCAAACGACTTATAAATACTTATAAATACTTATACTTATAAATAATAATGACCAGAATTTTATATTTTGATTTGCTAGATTAAATAAAATCCCTATTTTCTTGCTCGTCTACTTTATTTTGTAGTTCAAGTTGTTACATAGCCTATGCTCATTTAACAATTTTATATAATAACTGGTATTTTACTTATATTTAGCAGGTCTGTATAGCATTTTGATTCAGTTTTTGTAAGTGAGACTGTTTCAATTATCAGGAATTTTCTTTCTATAACTGTTAAATCATTTCACATTGTTCTATGTACCTATTTTTGTATATTAGGAGCTCAATCATGATTTTTAACACTAAATGACGTATCTCTGTTACAGCACTTCAGAAACAATTGTCTATGCCAAGTCTGCAAAACATTTACATTCATTTATATATATTTTTTTTTTTATACATTTATTTAACGTCGGCCTATTTCCGCTACTGAGGCCTAACACCGACGCCTGTAGACGAGCTACCCCCAACCAGGAATTTTGCCGAACCTCTTCCCTTAAGAAGAGTAGGGATCTTTTACTTGCCTAACATTTAATAGACAAGGGACCGACGGCTTTACATCCCCTCCGAAGGATGGTATATCTCTTATACAACCCTCGCCTAAGGTTGTATAGCTTCCGCGCATACACTGATATACAAGCCGCTGGAAGATGTGTGAGGCGAGAACGCGGTTTCCGTTGGAATGGTCACCAATCCAAGTACTAACCGCGCCTGTCGTTGCTTTACATCGCATACCGAAGTATGTACATAGTAAAGACGCACCTACGCTCGCCCCTTTCATTTATATTTCATTTTTATACTTTGTTTACTATGTACATGTAGTTATTTTCCATTACTTTTGAAACGTCCTCATTCTCCTGTTATATAGTGTATCCTGTATGATGTAATGTATTTACTGAATTCTTACTAAACAGTTGTAAACAATTTACTATTTCCTAGGGCAGTTTGTTCTTAGGTTTTATTTGCTATAAATGCTATTTATTCTGTCAAGCTTCCATGTAGTTGTTATAAATTTCCTTTATCGATTCTATTAATCGGCTTTGTAATTTCTTTGAGAAAGGAAACCTAACTAAGAAACCATGTTGTGCGCTTAAGTTGCCTATCGACATATGGCAACACTTGTACAATTTTACAGCTTTCAATTTTATTAGTGAAAGTAGATTTTTCAAGTTTGTATATTGGCACCGCATTTCAGATTGTAATATAAAATAAATTACCTTATTAGTTGAAATCACGAAGTGATCATTTTGCATGCCGAATTTGGACTGATTGAGACTACAAACGTTCAACTGTGCGATCCTCAGAAATTTATATTACATTCATATCCACTTTTCGTTGTATTTAACGCTACCAGTTTGCAAATCAGCATCTAAAATTTACTACTAAAATTTACTACTAAATTTACTTATAAATTAACTTTTACGTTTACTTTTACGTATTAAGCAGGCTTACTTTTTAAAGAGTCTTACGTATTAAGCAGTTTTATTTAGCAGTCATTTAGCATTTACGTTTACTTTTACGTAATTATTAATATTAATTATATTTACGTTTGCGATCATTACTTCTTCCAAACCGTATAATATTTCTTTGTCTTTGTTAAGGCGCTTAAGCCTTCAATTTTGTATTAATTACACGAATCAAATAGAATAGAAAGTGTTCTACAATCTTTACACCTAAACTCCCTTCGAATCAAACGCCGTCTTGCAAGAATAAATTGCCAAATATATATCTAGATTGGATGCTCTACGAGACAATTGGGGCCTGAACAGCAGTACCAGAGCTTTCCAACTTGAATCATACTTAGTCTGGAAATCTAGGAGATATTCACAATTATTTTTTGTATTAAATTATTCTTTTTCGCTGATACAATTTTATTAACATAAAATTTCACCTAAAATTATATTTCAAATAACTTCATATTATAAAATTTATTTATTTCTGTAATATATTTCATCATTCATCTTATTCACTACTAATTTTCCTACCTTTAACTTCGGTCTGGTTTTACGGGAAAAAGAGACAAATCCCTCAATTATTTTCCAAAAATATACAAGAAGGGAAAGTAGGTACTACAAATTGGTGACCCAGACGCCCCATCCTTCCAATCCCGACTTCCGATAAAGAGATTATGGTCCCAAATACGTGGGTCCCCGCCGTTTGTGAAACCATCTTTCGTCCTTTCGTACGAAGGATCCTTTTTGGTAGTTTCGCATACCGGCAGAATTATTACGATCCTTAAACGTGGAAAGCACCTTACTGTCAGTCTTGACAGCGTCAAGCCTGCGTACTTGTTAGACAATATTGTTAATCCTCCCGTCAAACCCGATTTCAAAAATTTCGTTTCAATTTTGATTCATTGGCAGATTGATTCTTTCTTTTCCAGGGGTAGTATATGTGGCTTATTCACCTAGCCACACTAGCCACTTGATGACCGCCTACTCCAAAATTATGTTCGCTCTCTGTAACCTAAGAATGGGGTTAACAAAAAAATAGATCAACAAGACTTTTTGAATTTGATTATCAAGAAGCCCGGTCGGGTTTCGTAGCTAATTCTCTCTCTCTCTCTCTCTCTCATGCGAGAGTGAAACGGAACCGGGATTCATATACAGCAAGATGTTGCTTTCTACGCCATCTGTAAATAACAACGACAAGAATTTTATATTTTGATGTTCTAGATTAAATAAAATCCGTATTTTCTAGGTTGTCTATTTTATTTTGTGGTTCTAGAACTACAATTGTCCTCCATTGTCAGTAACACATTTAACTGTTTATTTTCTAAATTGCACTACGACCTCTCGTGAAATTATCTCTTATATGGCCATAATCTCGAAACTTCTATTTTGCTAACAGTTGATTGTGTAATAGGTCGATTAGGGTATTTACCATTAAATAATTCACATACTAGGGTTTGTGTTCGGGGCCTATCTCCATAGACATTCATTATGGAAATTTCAATTCGTTGTATCTCACTTATACGTTTCATATATTGATATGATTTTCACTTGTACTTAAGCTAAAGAACACATTCATGTCAATTTGGGTTATAAGATGCATTTTATTCTGAGTAGAGAGTTGCATGCATGTTTTCTGTTTTCTTTTATTTGTTCTGTTTAATAAAATAGTATTTTACAGGAGACAGATATTTTCATTAAATACATGTATATACTTGAAGACAAATATAAATATTTTCAACATAATTTAATAAATAAAAATAGAATTAGTTATTTTCTTTAAATGCAGTTAACTATTGTTACACTAATTATTAAAATGTTTAAAACATTTCTAACTGTTTACGCATCTAATATGTTCAAGAAGATACAAGATTTTTAATTAATTTGTGCCGGAAAATGATGAAAGTGAAAAAGGCTCAATATCACGTGATGAAAAATTAAGAAACTAATTTGTTTTGTTAAGTTGGTGTCATGAAAGATTCAAGTTGGTATTTGCGATTTTTATTTTGAAAAAAAAATAAAGGAGATTGCGGAAAAATTAAAAATCGAAGGTTGCTTGGGATATAAAGAATAAAAGATGTAATGCTTATGAGGTCAAATAACTAAAGAAAGAAAGTTAGTGCCATATTACTCAAAAAGAAACAAAAATGTAGCTTCGGACACGTGTTTCCGAGTTATTGCTCCTCATCAGCGTAGCGTAGTGTATGTATCTTAGATTTGAGCAAAACTAATAAAGGTAGGAAAGTACAGTACACAATTACCCCATTTGTACTTTCATACTTCTTGTGCCACATTTTGGGCCTCAACTCTAAGATATATTCACTAAACTACGCTACGCTGATGAGGCGCAATAACTCTGAAACACATGTCCGTAGCTGCATTGTTGTTTCTTTTTGTGGAATAAGGCACTAACTTTATTTCTTTAATTATTTGACCTAATAAGCCCTACACCTTTTATTTTGTATTTGCCACGTGGAAATAAAACAGTACACATAGGGCTCCTTGTACTGACTACTCTTATTTGACAACAAAATAATTTTGTCTATAATTCATACCAGACAGTTACGTTGGATTTTTAATTTTTTTCCTAATTATTTGATACAGAAAACATTTTGTTTTTTTTTAACTGTCTACTCTAGATTTGTTTGGCGTTTGGGACCCCTAATCATGTGGCGCCCTAGGCAGTTGCCTAGGTTGCCTGGGCTTATGACCGGCCCTGAGTAAAATTGAGAGAATAGACTGTTGTTGGTTTAATCGAAGGAAAGTAAAACGAAGGAAGACAAGTAGCTAAAGATTTTGGAAGAAAAAAAGAGGAAATCGAGTCTCTTTAAAATTTTGACAAGTAGGAGATGGAAGTATAATTATAATTCATTTTAAAATCAAGAAAACGATTCCTGGTAGAAAGGTGAAGGAGCTTAGGGGATAATAGCTGGACATCGCATATAAAGTGATACTGTGCCTCTGGAAGTAATATTGAGCTACGTGGACTTAAAAGAATTTAACAAACCCTATATAAATTTCATGTTCACTATTTTTTAGTTTGGAAATTAATTTAAATTAACTTAATTTTTAATAGCAAATTTTATTGTAAACTTAATCAATCCAAATTATTTTAATTTTAGAATCATAATTATTTTATTTAGCTAAATAGGGAATTTTATGTTTTATTTGTATGAAATATCTGTTCCCGCAATACATTGTCCATTTGATTTGAATTTGTTTCATTGCTTATGTATTTCTATATCTATGTTTTCATTGATTGCCAACTGTCGTCTTTTTGGCAAATAATTTCAAAATTACTCGAAAATTTGTTTCTTCTTTTCTTTTGTAACCTTTTCTCATCTTATACTTGTGGTGGTAATTTCATTATATTCCTTTGTAAAGTTATTGGCATTATAAATAGAAGCTTTTACTATTATTATCTGACGAAAAGGCAGGTACATGTCATTTCCATATTACTCATATGTTGTAATATAAATCTTATACCAGAAGTGTGATGTTTATGTTTTGGCGTGTCTCATTACTTCATGAGTTTAAAAAATGCGTTATGGTTTACGATTTGTAACCGTCACCGTCATCGAACCATGTCGGCACTAGTCTGTACTTTACCGGTAGTTTTACATCCTGTCCTCGCATATTGCACACTCCCTCGTTCGTACTAACAACAAAATCAGGGAAGAGCATCACCATGACACGAAATTGTCATTATATACGTTAAAAAAATGTCTTTGTTACTGTGTGCGCACTAATTTGGTAGTATATGGAAAATGGCTGACGATGTGTAGCACTAATTACGGTCTAATTAGTATGAAAACGTGGATAAATTAATATCCTAAAGGAATAAAAAATATGAGAGTATATTAACATCTGTAAGCCAGGGCAAATAAAAGTTGCAAGTAAATAGACGACTGAGAAATATACATAAAACTGAAATATAAGGGAAAGAAATGGTATTGAAAATTATTAGTCGCTGAAGAACGCAGATTTTTTCCTTACTTTATCAATTAGCTGACATATAAGAGGAATGTTTTGCTACTGGGTGGCTTTATAAATAGGAATATTAAGAGTACTGTCAACAAAATTGATTATTATGCAAAGAGGTACGAAATTTCAATTTCTCATAAATATTTAAACGCATTTATACTTATTCCTTTATGAACCCGACATATCAATATTATATTTTTCCATTGCCACATCAAACTATCTGAACTATACAATAAAGATATTTGAGTATAATTTGTCTAATACGGTGATTTATAAAAACACATTTAGCAAATTACCTTTTAAAAACCAAATAAAATGAGGCCAAATATCGACCTTTGAGGTACTGCCTTTGTGACATAAATGGATTTGGATAATACACTAATTTTAACTCTTTCTGATCTTAAAGATAAACAATTGAACTTAGTTTGAATTAATATCAGAACAAGTAAGTTTGGTGAGTAAAAATTCATAGTTTAAACTGCTCAGTGTACCAAATATATATTAAATTGTTATTGCTTTTGAAAACGCTCGTGAAGCAGTGGAATTTCCCATGTAGCCAATTACTAATTAACGACACCGGCTCAGAGTTTCGTCCGTTAAGTAATAATTTAGCGTTAATAGCCATTACACCGGACACATTAAGTCTGTAAAATGTACTCGATTGTAACGATTCTATTAAAATTGGGGGCGGCATTCGCCCTAAAAATACTATTTCCCAGCACAAACATGTCTATTTAACACAGAGATTGCCAAAATTATAAAAAACTGTTTCAAATCCGAAGCTTATTACATAATATCATCTACAATCTATATACGTAGATAAAAAATCATGGTAATGCAACAAATAATAAAGCTATAAATGTAACAGAAAGTAACCCTGATTTTTATTAGTAAAATATACAGCTTATTACCGCAAAAATCTAAATAATTAAATGTTTAATTTGCGTATATAAAATGTATCTTTTATTCGCTGTGCGATGTTGAACTTCGTCAATATGTTAATTTATGAATATTGCGTTTGGTAGTTCACGCAACACTCATTAATTTTATCTTTTAATATTTTCCTTATTAAAGGATCAGAAAATGTACTTAAGAGCGCTCCGGATATAAGCCGGAAAGATGGTTCAATTTACTCTCATATAAATCATTATTTTAAAAAACGGCTTTCACTAAAAGACATTAAAAACATGTTACAATGTAAGATGATGAGAGAAAAAAAGTATATATAAAAAAATATTTTTTTTCTTCTATTTTCGATTTGCAAAAATAATTCTTATCGTCCCACATAGGTATTATTAAAATAAACATTTTCCCTTTTGTAGAACTAAAATAAAATTAGCCCTAATGTCCTCAAGTATACCGAGAAATTTAAAGATTAGGTATAATAAATTTGTCCAATGTCATATTCTATTACGTCTCTATATCTCTCTTTCCAAGCGCACCGTACATTCGGCTGCATCATTTTATTGACGTGAAGTCATTTACAATTAAAATTGGAACCATGGATGACTAATACACTCCGAACAACTCTTAATAATAGCTAAGAAATCAATTGATTTGGTTTCTTACAACTTACGTATACTGAGCTATATTCTTGCGCATTAGACGCGATAAGCGGTGCCATTCGAGCGAATAAGTCATGACGTCACGCTTAAAGCCACTTGCAACGGTATCGCGCGGCTTTAGGAGTACGCTAGCAAATGACGTCACGCTTCAAGGCTCTTAAAGACATTAGTGTAAGCCGCGAGATCGCAAAAATTTAACTCTGGTATCAGTTTTTTTACTATAAGGAACGTAACCAGACTGCAACCAACAGCTACTCGCCGGGCTATGTGCCCCACCGAGTGCTGAGTTACAAGTGGCACATAGCCCGGAGAGTAGCTGTTAGTTGCAGTCTGGTTACGTTCCTTATAGTAAAATAAGGATTTTATAGAGGAGTTTTGCGAGTGAAATGTTATGTTTTAATATTCTGCCCTCTAAAAGCACATTTCAATTATGCTAAGCCCAGTCAGGCTATCTATATTTTCGATTGCAGCAGACACTGGACCGCTAGATGGCGCCTGTTGACTATTTTGCACGTCGCTATCCTAACGATACCAGATGTACCAAATAGTCAAAAGATCCTCGTGTCGTTCGTCACATGCCTACCTTGCACTGACGAGAGCCAATAGCTCGAAACTGCAGTCTGTAAGTGGTGTGGGACGACCGACACGAGATCTCCTTTAAGTAGGATCAGTCTTTCGGCTGGTGTTTGTTGCAATCGTAACATTAACGTTTTGTTGGTAATACACAGTTACTACACTTAACGCGCCAGGCTTGTAACTTGTAATTCAGCACTCGGAGGAGCACATAGCCCGGAGAGTGGCTGTTGGTTATGTCTGGTTACGTTTCTTATAGTAAAAAAACTGATACCAGTATACGTTGTAAGTTGTAAGAAACCAAATCAATTGATTTCTTAGCTATTATTAAGTACATTTTCTGATCCTTTAATAAGGAAAATATTAAAAGAATAAAATCAATGAGTGTCGCGTGAACTGCCAAACACAATATTCATAAATTACCAAATTGACGAGGTTCAACATCGCACGGCGAATAAAAGATATCACCGTTTCTTTTGACTTTATGACAAAATTTCATAAGACCTAAATGAAAGCTTACCAAATTTCCTAAAAAAATCACTTTTTCGTGTATGATTTTCAATAACTAGCGACAAGAAACTGACGATTGAAAATACGGTTGATTTTTAACTTTAATATTTTAATATGTTTTTATTTATTTATTTTATTTATTGTATGTTTTCTGTTTTATATTTATATTTAGTTTTAATTGTACATTATTCCGATAGAATGTATATTATTATTTACATTGTATATCTGACGTGTGTAAAACATTCTTGTTACAAACACCAATAAATTATCTATCTATCTATCTATCTATCTATCTAATTTTCACCAAACATGCAATTTTCGCCACGTTTGAAGTACAAGAAAGTACATTTAATAATATTTTTTCGCTTTTGAAGTATCAGAAGTTATTTTGTGGGCATTTCTGAGTCGTTTCATACTGGGCCCATATTTTCAAAAAAATTGTTATGCACAGTTCTTGCAGGAAAATCTAAATAAGCCTGTTCCCAAAATTATTTCATCCAAATCGACAAATTTCGTTCCATTTTATAGGGCTATATTCCTGCCTTGATGTTTTAACCAAAAATAAAATACAGGGAACCAAAAATTTGTGTCTTAGATAATATATATTTGATATACGCCGTAGAAAGCATATCACACACATTAAAGGAAATAAAATGGTTGAATATGAACATAATACAATATGACTTTGTGTTTATATTATCGAATAATTTGCTGTAAGATACCAGCTTATTTATATAATAAAAGTCGCTTTCAATTTGATATGCATAATATTAATGTTAGAAACAGGAATTAGATAGCCCCATCTTATAAAACTAGTCTTTAGGAATGGTCTTTTGACGGTGTATTTGACATACACAGCAAAATAAGAGTTCTTCCAAAAAAAGCTTTGAAAACAGAGAGAGATTACTTTCCGAAACGTCAGCAAAATACATTATTTCTGTGTTTATTCCGATTTGTATTATTTGCAAAACATAACCTCTGACTATTCCTTTGGCGTAAACGTCACGGGCGCAGAGGCTTTTTTTCCCAATAATTCTATTATTTTGTAGATTCGGTGATTTGTTTTTGAAGAGGATAATAATACATGTGGTAGAAAACCAAAATAATAGGAAATAATATAACGGTCTTTTAGTTTTAATATATCTAAATGTTATCGTTCTGTACCTATAAATAACAAACAGCAAACTGTGTGAAACTTTAAAAACCACCTATTTTGAAAAGAAATATTGTAGCCCCATTTATTCCCATCAAGCCTTCTAGATCATATAAAATTATTTCCAAAAAATTACTATGAGCAACGTATCGAATGATATGTAAAAGCCTCAATACATCACCGTAGAAAATATTTACGTTAGTTCTATGTTATGTCTTCGGAATCAACAAGTCCGATCTTTAAACTGAAATGGCGGTTATTATTGTGAAAAGGGCTTACAAAAAGTGTGGGAGACTGGGAGAGTAGAGGAGGAAGTAACTGATTTGTTTTTTATGTTATCTGAGATTAAGGGTACAGATCATTCATGAGATAAATGTAAAGCTACCACACAAATTCAAGATATTGAAACTTTAATTCAGACTCTAGGATGATATAAGTATATAATATTTTTAATATGATGTTTCAGAATAAATGCTAAGCTGAAGACGCAGCATAGCCAACTTCAAAACATGCTCATTCATGAACAAAATTCACCTGTCTGCGATTTTACTCCTTCATTTTATTAATACACTCACATGCAAAAAAAACGCAACAAGTTAATGTTTGGTAAAATTTGAGGTCTTATAATTTATTTATTTTTAGTTCAATTTTGATAAATTTTTAGCAAACTGTAGATGAAATGACCAATTTCAACTTGCATATCCAGTCTTTTGTTAAATGCTGGTGTATTAGTTATTATACAGGGTTAATTAAAAGTTCGTTGTATAACCCTAACTTTAAAACACCCTGTGGAATAATTTCGTTGCCAAATTCTTACAAAATACCAATTTTTGTTAAGAATCATTCCTTTCCTACATTTCGTTTTTTGGTTCATGTCTTTAGGTGCACTGGTTCATTTTTAAAAGCGAAATGAACTTGCCAACAGTTTACTTTGACAAATGTTATTTTTTGACGAGCCGGCTTTGCTCGTTGTTGCTCTAATGTCATATTGACAGTAATTTTTGTTACGTAAGACCTGTTATACTGCTACTATGGTTTTAAGTGCGGAAAATTGCGCAAAAGCTGTTGCTCTTGTTGAAGATGGACGTAATTATGAATATGTTGCAAGAACCCTTCATGTTCATCGCTCTACCATCAAAAGAGTAGTCGAACGTTTTAGACAAACTGGCAGAAATAAACGTAGGGCAGGTTGTGGCAGAAAACGAAAAACTACTGCTATGGATGACAGATTTCTTCACATTAACACTCTCATTAACAGGTCCGGGGTACTAAATGTTAGTGTGTGGACAGTTCGCCGAAGATTAAAAGAGTTTGGTTTGAAAGCTTGCAGACCAGCAACTGGACCTAAAATGCTTCCTCGTCACCGAGTAGCTAGACTGCAATTTGCCACTGAACATTTACCTTGGAACTTAGGGCAATGGAACAATGTTCTTTTTACTGACGAATCCAGATTCTGCTTACATTCTCCAGATGGATGGAAAAGAGTATGGAGAAGGGCCGGAGAAAGATTTGCAAAGTGTACGTTCAGTCCCTGTCTAAGCTATGGAGGAGGTTCGGTAATGGTGTGGGCAGGAATAACCCGGGAGGCCTGCACCGATTTGGTGGTCATCGGTGGATCCTTGACGGCCCACCGATATATTGAGGAGATATTAAGCAATTACGTTGTACCTTTTAGTGGATTTATCGGCGATGGCTTTATCCTAATGCAGGATAATGCGCGGCCACATTCAGCATTGCGTGTTACACAATACTTCGCGGAAGTTGGTATTAACAAAATGACCTGGCCAGCATGTTCGCCCGATCTTAACCCCATAGAGTATGTGTGGGACATGCTTGGTAGGCGGATCAGAGATCGCGAAGTAGCTCCGGCTACGGTAAATGAGCTTCGTTTAGCCCTTCAGGAGGAATGGCAGAATATACCTCAAGATACTATTCGTAACCTTATTGACAGTATGAACCGACGTATGCAGGCAGTTATAAGGGCTAAAGGTGATAATACAAAATATTAAGTTAAATTTGTTGTAAAAAGTACGTTTCTTTAGGTTAATTAAGTTACAGTTGAATTGTTTTCATTTTGAAGTTGAATTGTTTGCATAAATAAATTTTCTTATTTTTCTTTCTTTTTATGTAAATTGTAATAACTAAACAATATATTGTTGCCATTTCATTACTAGACTCATAAACTAAGCTGTCAAACTGACGTTAGAGCAACAACGAGCAAAGCCTTCTCGTCATAAAGTAAACTGTTGTTGACAAGTTCATTTCGCTCTTAAAAATGAACCAGTGCACCTAAAGACATGAACCAAAAAACAAAGTGTAGAAAAGAAACAGCTCTTAACAAAAATTGGTATTTTGAAAGAATTTGACTACGAAATTATTCCACAGGGTGTTTTAAAATTAGGGTTATAAAACGAACTTTTAATTAACCCTGTATAATGACTAATACACCAGCATTTAACAAAAGACTGGATATGCAAGTTGAAACTAGTCATTTCATCTACAGTTTGCTAAAAATTTATCAAAGTTGAACTAAAAATAAAAAAATTATAAGACCTCAAATTTTACCAAATATTAACTTGTTGCGTTTTTTTTGCATGTGAGTGTATAAATAAATGTAATGTTTCCGCCTGAATGATCCTCTTAAGTCTAGGAGATCTAGATTGATATGGATTTTATTCCTTACTTGTAGGGTTTTGCATGCGCATTTATTGTTTCAGTGTATGTAGGTCTTAACTAAGTAGGAGTTAACGGCCGTTGATAAAGTACCTACATAAATTACAGGGTGAATAGAATTGTCTATTTGTAAGCCTTATTTTAATTATTACTACTGTTATAGTCAGAGATTTAATTTACCCATCTTGAGCCAGAGCCGTGAAATAATAGTTATTAAATTGCAGGATGCAGAAATATTTCTTTTATTACACCGGATAGAGAAAAAGTAACCTTCAAACCAAAATTAACAAGATATTTCAAATTGATCAACAGGAGACGACCAAAACAATTTATCATACGTAATTGGTGTATCATTTCAGTTTTAGATTATTTCAAACAATGACTGGTGAAAAAAATATTTTTAATTATGTTGAAATGTTAATTTTCCAGACCGTTTAGTTTAATGAGGAAACGTCTGTAAATAGAAACAATGAAACAAATGTGTTGTATTGCTTACAAAAAATATGAATTGCTAGACTCGACATTATTCCTGGCAAGAACGTATGTAATGAATTATGAGAAATCATTATAATTATTATTTGTTAACCTATAGCCCAGGCGGTATCTGCTTAAAGTCACTTATGTTTGGATGAATCGGGTAGTATGGCAGATTTTTGGCTTAATCGCTCCTAAAAATCATAAGAAATGATAATTTCACTATGCGCTAGTTTGGAAAAGTGGGCCTAATTTTTTATTAAACAAAACGTGAAAAAATTCGGTATTTTTCCAATTTTTCATATATCTCAGTAACTATCGCTTTTAGAGAAAAGTTATAGAATTGAAAAAAGTTTTTTAATTAAACTTTAAATAAGAAGCAGTTGGTTGCAAATCCAAAAATCCTTTTTTACTATTGCAAAAATAATAAAAATCGCAAAATAAGAAGTATGAGATGCTCATGTCGCCGACTGCAGCTCTCTTGCACACTCGCGTGCAGTAATTGTAGGAATAAATGTCATAATGCAAGTCATTATAAACCAATTTTCCGTCTTTTACTTTTTGATATCTTGTTAATTGATGCGTTTGAATAAAGTTACTTCATCAGTCAAGGTCGCCCGAAAAAAATACAAAAACTCGTCTAGCTTGAGTAAAAGGTTCTACTGACATTAAATTTGCATAGTAGTACTTTATTGCAAACATCCATTTAGTTAAAATTTTGAAATTGTTTTCACGTTTCAGCTATTTTGAGCGGACGTACGCATTTTCACAAGAGCAGCAAATCTTTCCGACACAGAGGGTGAATTATCATTGTCGTTATCGATATTATTATGTTTATATTCTGAATCATGAATACACATTTCTTTGCCAAAATTTATGAAATATGGCGTTTGACCCGTAACTTCATGACGTGCAGTGCGTAATGCGCAACCTAGTGCACTTAAATTTACGTCCCAATCTCTTTGATGTTCTTTAATGTAAGCGGACATCATAGTTTTCATTACTCGATTATGTATGTATTATGTAATGGGGTAGTGAAGCGCAAGTTATAGCCTCTCCTACTCAATTGTTAACCTCACCTTCACGATGAGTTCAATTTGAACTTGGTGCACCCTGTTTTCACTAACGAGGCTCTAACGACCGAGTAAGGGCGGAATAATCCTTGCCTTTTGCCGTGAGCACATCCACCTTCTCACGAAGAGTGCGGTAAAAATAACCCACCGCACACAAAGGTTGCTTTTGGAATCGTTTGGTTACCCCATCGTCGCAGTCTCCTTCTGTGCCATGGGACCACACCACTCGCCTTCCGCAACCGAGCTGGTCAGTTGCATACCTGCTCCAGCTAAAATTTCAAATGCAGCTTCGTTTTCAGTCGATTAAGGCTTTAAAAAAATGATGGAGCGTTCAAGTGGGACAAAATCATCCGGAGGTAAAATACCCTCCCGATCGGATCTCCGGGGGAGGGTGCCCACAGGGACACCTCATCGAATGTCGAAAAAACACCGACAAGCTAAATCCAAGAAAACTAATTCTTTCATCTACGGCGCTTGGAATGTTCGTACTTTGAACGACAGCACTCGCAGCGATCGGCCTGAAAGAAGAACTGCTCTAATAGATAGAGAACTTCACCGACTCAATGTTGACGTTGCAGCTCTCAGCGAAACTCGATTTTTGGAGGAAGGCTCTCTCACAGAAAAGTACTACACCTTCTATTGGAAAGGTCTTCCCATCAATTCAAGAAGACAACATGGAGTAGGATTTGCCGTTCGGAATCAACTTGTATCCAACTTAACACAAGTACCACAAGGCCTATCCGAGCGTCTAATGCTGCTACGCTATGAGCTATCAGATGGCAACGCGGTAAATCTAATAAGCGCCTACGCTCCCACTCTGGATGCAAGTCACGAAACCAAGGAAAGCTTCTATCAACAGCTGGAAGAAACCCTCTGTAGAATACCTAAAACGGAACGACTCGTTATTCTTGGTGATTTTAACGCTAGAGTAGGGAGAGATGCAGACACCTGGCCAGGCATCATAGGCAAGAACGGTTTAGGCAACATGAACGCTAACGGTCAACTACTCCTAACTAAATGCGCCGAACATGATTTAGTTATAACAAACACCATTTTCCGACAAAAGGATAAATTTAAAGGCACCTGGCGTCACCCCAGATCAGGTCACTGGCATCTACTGGACTATGTTATCGTACGCAGGAAGCATCTCAAGGACGTCCAAATTACAAAGGCGCGCATTGATAGCGAATGTTGGACCGATCATCGTCCTGTTGTCTCTAAAATGAAAATTGTTATGAGACCCAAACACCGAAGAACTCAAGTAAAACGTAGACTCCGTCTCTGTATTAGTAAATTGCGTGATCAACAAACCGTCGAACAGCTAAAGCAAAAAGTTCAAGAGAATTTGAGTGCACTAGAAGAAACCAATTCTGTAGATGTCGCTGTTACCTGGACACAAATTAAAGACAGTTTAAAAAGTGCGAGTGAGGAAATTCTTGGCACTGCAGCAAGTAAAAAACAGGAGGACTGGTTCAATGATCATGAAGCTTTTATACAAGAACTTCTTGACCGCAAACATATTGCCTTCCAAAACGCTATCAACCACCCTAACGACTCATCAAAAGCAGAAGCTTTTACCCAATCTAAGTATGAAACGCAACGCGAAATCAGAAGAATAAAGAACGAGTGGTGGGCAAGTAAGGCCAGAGAAATTCAAAGGTACGCCGATTCACACGACTACAGGAATTTCTTTCAAGGAGTAAAAGCAGTGTACGGCCCCAGTCGGAAAAATATGTGCCCTATTAAAGATTTAAATGGAAATCTCCTCAAAGAAGACCAGGAAATAAGAGCCCGATGGAAAGAACACTACTCTAACATTCTTAACCAGCAAAGTCAAGCCGATCACGATATTATAAATCTTATCCCTCAATATGACACCTTCGAAGACTTAGATAAACCACTAACAACGGAAGAGATCTTAACCGCCATTGCGCAGCTAAAAAATAACAAATCTCCCGGCGCCGACTCACTCCCAGCTGAGATCTTTAAAGCTGTGTCGTCAGAGCTCATACCCTACCTCAAGGGACTGTTTGATGTCGTGTGGGAAAGTGGTCAAGCTCCGCAGGAGTTTCGTGATACACTTTTAATCAACCTCTTCAAAAACAAAGGGAGCGCTGCGGACTGTGGAAATTACAGGGGTATAGCTCTCCTGGCTGTTGGAGGGAAGATACTCACTAAAGCAATGGCAAATAGGCTAACACCTGTTATGGAAAAGTTACTTCCTGAAACACAGAGTGGCTTTAGACCAAACCGAGGCACATCGGACCTAATCTTCACACTTAAACAGCTTCAAGAAAAAGCACTCGAACATCAAGGAGAAATTCACATGGCCTTCATTGATTTAACCAAGGCGTTTGACTCGGTGGACAGGGAAGTGCTCTGGAAAATTATGCTCCGCTTAGGTATCCCTAGAAAATTTGTGGAAGTATGTCGCAGTCTACATACAAACAACAACGCCCAGGTTATGTATAATAATGAGGCAACCGAACCTTTCCAAACCCTCACTGGAGTTAGGCAGGGATGTGTCCTGGCACCCCTACTCTTTAATTTGTTTACCACTGCTCTAACAATTATTGTTGACAACAAACTGACAGTCAGAGGAATAGGTCTCAGATACCGTTTTGATGGCGGTCTCTTTAACATAGGGCGCTTTAGAGCTTTCACGAAGACACGCACACGATTCATTTGTGATCTCCAGTATGCGGATGACTGTGCACTTTTAGCCTCTACGCCGGAAGAGCTTCAAGAACTTTTAGATGTGTATGCCCAGAGCTATGATTCCTTGGGACTTAAAATCAACATTGGAAAGACTAAGATTATGTCAACTCCTCATCAAGTGAACCAAATAGACATTACACTTAACGGAAATTCTCTTGAAGTGGTGGATCAGTTCAATTACTTAGGCAACGTTGTTAATGACAAAGCAAACATGGACAGCGAGATTCGCAATAGAATTAACGCTGCATCTAGAGCGCTCTGGGGACTTAGAGAGAGAGTATTTGACAACCACGACCTTGCTTTGTCAACGAAAATGGCTGTCTACAGAGCAGTTGTCATTCCAACACTGCTATATGGATGTGAAAGCTGGGTCACTTACCGTCGTCATGTGAAAGAATTAGAACGTTTTCAGCAAAGACACCTCAGAAGTATGATGAAAATCCGTTGGTTCCATCACATATCAAACGTGGAAGTACTCAGGAGAGCAAACAGCCTTCCAATTGAGGTGCTTATTTCAAGAGCACGCCTAAGATGGGCAGGTCACATTCATCGTATGCATGATAACCGCCTTCCTAAATGCACACTTTATGGTGAATTGCTAAGCGGTAGAAGAAAGCGTGGCGGTCAACGAAAGAGGTTCAAAGACGCTCTCCATGAAAATCTAAAATCCTGCGGTATTGCAGACGAGCAATGGGAACAACTTGCAGCGGACAGAACCGAATGGCGGGGGGTTGTGGCCAGCTATCAAGGAAATGTTGCTGCAAGAAGGCCGAATCCAAGACCTAACCAGGTCTATGTTTGTCCTGACTGCGGTCGACATGTGCTCTCCCGAATTGGCCTCTATAGCCATAGTCGTGTGCACCGTAGATGAATGGGAATTACAATAGACTACACCTTTTACTTGTTTTTTATTGTACACAATTTATCGACTGTAACATTTTTATACTCGGACTCGAGTAACGGCTAATAATAATAATAATAATAATAATAATTTTGAGCGGACTATTTTACTTAGAGAAAGTAAATAGTCTCTTTTTCCATATTTCAAATCTTTTGTGTATATTTAAGCATACAACTTTACACTGCCATTTAAGAATGTGTTGAAAGAAAATGATGCAATATGACATTATTTTACCTTTACATCAATTATTTCTAGGTCAACCAATGTCATATGCCATATTTTTTTTAATTCATCACATCCGAATTATATGGAAAAGAGTACAATCACGTCTGTCTTGTGCAGATATAAGTTTTGGTGATTTTTCGGTGGCCATTTTGAAAAATTGGCGGAATCTCGAGTCCTAAAGGAAAAATTTTTACTAGTCCCCGGCCAAATCGATTAAAATATCGTCCTTAATATCTGTGTCAAGTGGTTTATTTGTATCATCAAATGGTTTTTTCCCGACGGCCATAGACTACATGTAAGTAAAAAAAATATCTTGCCCTTCATTGCTCCTCAGCCAAATGAAGAAAAGCTCTGCTGTAAAGATCGGACTTTTAATTTTTACTTCAAAATAAAATTTTGAAAATTTTATATCGAATATGCGATACATCGCTGGATAGTGCTCATCTAGCCCTACAACTTTTGTCTAAAACATTTTTTGTTGAAATGCATAGGAACATTTTTTAAAAAATGGCGGCGGTTCAAAGAATTAAAAATCCTCCAAATTTTATTTCGAATCAAATACGTACATGTGATACATCGTCGGATAGTACTCATCTAGACCTACAACTTTTGTCTAAAACATTTTTTGCTAAAACACATAGAAAATTTTTTTTAAAATATATTAGGGACCCAAAGCATTACAAAACAATATAGGACGAAATAAATTGAGTTCAGGTTTGGCCGTTTATAATAAACAAATCATCGTGCTTTTTTTAAAGAAGCGTCTTTCCGAGTACTTTCAAAATATATTTTAAAAATAAAAATCCGTTGAAAATTTTCAGTTATTGCATTTGCTTATAAGAAAAAAGTTTGCCCAATTTTTAAACAATTCCCTAGGCTCTCCTAATTAATGGATTTTAATATCTCAAAATGGATTTGAAAATCTGAGTGCTCTTTTATATGTCCAAAAATTTTCAATTTTCTAAATGCTTTAGTTTAGCCTCAGCAATATTTTGGAAATTTGCAAATTTTGAAAACGAAGTTTAGATTGCAAAAACTAAAGTCCGATCTTGATGAAATTTGGTGGGAAGATTTATTATATTAAAAAGTTGTCTTTAGCCAAGTATGAAGGTCCTACGTATAATATAAGTATTTGAAAAAAAATCCACAAATCACTTGCTCAAATGTGCTTTTAGAGGGCGGAATAACATATTAATATTAAAACTAAAAAAGTATGGATTTAACCACACTGTCATGGGATGGCTAGAAAGTCATATAACAAATAGGTATCAAATAACAAAAGTTAATGGCAATTTATCTGAGCCAAAAATAAACAACTTTGGGGTCCCCCAAGGCAGTGTTCTTGGTCGCTTGTTATTCATTCTTTATATCAATGATCTTGGAAATGCCATACAGAAATGTAAAATCCACTTTTTGCTGATGGCACTCTTATCATTATGAAAATACAAATTTTGAAGCGATGGTAACTACTGTAAATTTAGAATTAGGTCTGCTCACAGAGAAATTTAAAATGAATAAACTAAAAGTAAATGAACTAAAATCTAAATACATGTTTGTAGGTAACAATTATTTGTACAATAGATTTATCAACTTAAATCTTGGTATTGAAATAAATAATGAAAATGTTGAGGTTGTTCAAGAAATTAAATATTTAGGCCTAATAATTGACGGGGAACTAAAGTTTAATAAACATATCGAATATATATATCAAAAAAGATTGGCAAGAAAATTGTTTTTTTTTTAGCAGGGTGTCTCCTTTTATATCAATGAATACAAGGTTAACAGTTTATAATTCTTTAATATTGCCCCATTTCCTCTATTGTTGCTCAGTGATTTATGTAAGTTCTACAAATTTTAGTAGGTTACAGGTTCTCCAAAATAAGGTAATGCGAATAATTTTCGCGATTAATATAAAGCAGTTTTATTACTTTTAAACTATGACTTTATTTTTAAAATGATCAACGGTACTTTGCCTGATTATCTTAGTAGGCAATTGCTGCCTGTTACTGATATACACCTACGTAATACACGGATGGCTAATACTAGCAACTTTTATGTTAAAAGAACATCTAAGAGCAGCACAATGAACAGTTTATTCCACAAAGGAGTTGTACAATTCAATCTTCTACCTCACGTAATTAAGTCCAATACAACAGTTAAAGAGTTTAAGTCTAAATTATTATGTTTTATACACGATATTACACTACATTTAAATTAGGATTTGTTTTATATATTTTTTATGTATTATGTGAACCATAAAGTTAAGTTATTAGTGAATATTGTATATACTTTATTTTTTTCTTGTGGCATTATATTTTTCTCTTGTATTTATATTATCTATGGATAAATAAACTACTTTTATTGTCATTATTATTATATTAGAACATAATATTTTTAGTCGCAAACTCCTCTATAAAATCCTTATTTTACTATAAGGAACGTAACTATTTGACGTTTGACCTTGCACTGACGAGAGCCAACAGCTCAAAACTGCAGTCTGCAAGTGGTGTGTGACGACTGGCACGAGAGCTCCTTTAAGTAGGATCAGTCTTTCGGCTGGTATTTGTTGCAAACGAAGCATTAGCGTTTTGATGGTAATATGCAATTATTACAATTAACGCGCCAGGCTTGTAACTTGTAATTCGGCGCTCGGCGGGGCACATAGCCCGGAGAGTAGCTGTTGGTTGCAGTTTGGTTACGTTCCTTATAGTAGAATTAGGATTTTATAGAGGAGATTGCGACTAAAAATATTATGTTTTAAATAACTTGCCATTTCAAAAATTTTTTTTGCGATTTTTACTATTTTTTCAATAGTAAAAATGAAATTTTGGATTCGCAACCAATTGCATCTTATTTAAAATTTAATTACAAAACTTTTTCACCTGTATAACTTTTTTCTAAAAGCGAGTTATATGAAAAACAAGAAGAAGAAAACGGAATTCTCAGGAATTTGTTCACATTTTGTTTAATAAAAAATTAAGGCCACGTTACTGGGCTACTAACCAACTTCCCAAAGCTGGCTTTATATAAACTTTATTGTTTGTCGTGGCCCAACTGGATTTATTTATTTACTCTGTTCAACAGGCCACTACACAAATACAGGACAGGAGGTATAGCAAGGTATTACAATTATAAATATTAGACAAATAATAGTAAATTAAAACAGAAAATTTTTAGAAAAACACGCATCGGGTGATTAGGTCATTACATGAAAGACAAAAAGAAAGTACAAAATAAGTTAGGGTGCATTAAGTAAGCAACGATGGTACAACAGAAAAAACAAACAAGTAAAAAGGTAATACAGATCAATCAGTCAAACTCTTCAATGATAATAACTTTTTAAAGCAGTAAGCCCCTTTCCACACTGGGCGACTTAGCAGCGCGACTTAGTAGCGCGGCTGAGTGAAAGGATATCTAATCTAAAGACACAAACCGGGTGAGTCGTCGCGGCTACCTGCGTCTGCCTGCACGCTACATCGCGCTGCTAAGTCGCCTAAAGCCTTGTACAGACTACAGCTGCAATGCGCAATGCAACGTGGACGGTGTTTAAAAACACGTAATTCAGCGCTCGGCGGGGCACATAGCCCGGAGAGTAGCCGTTGGTTGCAGTCTGGTTACGTTCCTTATAGTAAAATAAGGATTTTATAGAGGAGTTTGCGACTAAAAATATTATGTTTTAATATTCCGCCCTTTAAAAGCACAGTTGAACTATGCTAAGCCCAGTCAGGCTATTTATTTTTCGATTGCAACAAACACTGGACCGCTAGATGGCACCTGCTGACTATTTTACATGTCGCTATTGTAAAAATACCGGGATGTACCAAATAGTCAAAGGATCCTCGTGCCGGTCGTCACATGCCTACCTTGCACTGACGAGAGCCCACAGCTCGATACTGCAATCGGCAAGTGGTGTGTGACGACTGGTAAGAGAGCTCCTTTAATTAGGATCAGTCTTTCGGCTGGTGTTTGTTGCAATCGAAGCATTAGCGTTTTGAAGGTAATATGCAATTATTACACTTAACGCGCCAGGCTTGTAACTTGTAGTTCAGCGCTCGGCGGGGCACATAGCCCGGAGAGTAGCTGTTGGTTGCAGTCTGGTTACGTTCCTTATAGTAAAATAAGGATTTTATAGATGAGTTTGCGACTAAAAATATTATGTTTTACTGTTAGATAATGTATTTTACGACGTTCAAGAATTTTTAAACTTTGATTTTTAATCATTTATCTGTCTACTTGCCGTTTTCACCTTTATCATATTTATGATGCGACTTTTTTCTTTTAGCTGTATCGTGTATTAAGTGTATATATATCGTATTTTACATCTAGTCAATGTTATATTTTAAATTTTTCCCTATTTTCCCTACAGCCTTTTCTACACTTATCACATTTTATGTATTATTTTACTTTTCTCAGACGTAGTCTTGCATTGTGTTTGTATTTTTTATAATTTTGTACTGCAGACGAGTCCGATACCATTTTCTGTACTGGTCAAATAGACAATAAATATTATTATTATTATAGAATCTTAATCCACTGGGTTACTCAGTGTTGTCAAGAAACCAATAATGCCTTAATGTCGACTAGTATTTTGGTACGTATTGAATGATTAATGCAGATTCTGCATTTGCAATTTGGAATTGGAATATAATCTCAGGTATCTTGTTACCATCGTCCTATTCCATTCATATATACTCTCACGATATGCGTCACCATAAAGGACATTTAAGCAGGATCCTATTGGTTTAAGTCCACGCGGTTATTTTGTGTGGCAGTGGGGGAAGTCTATTATTCTTTTCATAATCCCGGGAGCTTTCAGAACGTCAAGCGCTCGTACGGTGGTTCATAGGTAGTCAGTTAGTCCCTAGTCTAGTTGTGAATACGTACTAGTTAAGTGACTAGTTATTATAATTTTTAAAAAGTGTTAAAAATGGATTCCTTCGTATGCAAAATCGTCGTCCTGGAAAACAAGGAGCAGCGCATTTTAAAACCCAAACAACTAGAAGATAAAACTAATTTAAACAGATTTGCCAAAGCCAGTACCATCAAAAAATGTCTTTTTGGTGTTGCAAGTGCTGCCGATACAGAAAAAATGCTGCAAGAACAATACGAACTTGACAAGAAACGCTTTATCGAAAAGTTTGGGATTGATATTAGCGAAATTGAAAATTTAGAAAGTGGGAAAAGTAACGAAAATACTGTTAATGGACACCCCCAAGTTAGTAAAAAGTGTGTGGGTGCTAGGAGAATTTTGAAAGGAAAAAGAACGGTGTTTAAACCTCACAACAGTCAAGCTGTCATTACAGGTTAGTTTGGTTATTTTTTTATTTGCCTGATAGTCTCAAAAATTACACTTTATTTGCTTGTTTTATTTTTATCAACTTTGTGGTCATAATTTATAACTTATTCTTTGTTGTAATGACAATTCGTGAATTAAAAATATGAAACGCGATGAAAGTATTGGTGGAGCAATACTATATAAAAAATACAGTTAACTAACACTACTTGTTAATAATTAAAAAAGCGATGGCCAGGGAATAACTGAAAATTGTTATAGTGATATTTTTGTAATGTTTGTACGTTAATTAAATTAATAGAGGTACGTAGATTCCCGAAATTAAAAAACAATATTTTGTATATGACACTTTTCCTTTCATCTAATCTGTTCTTAATAAAATTGAATTTATACAATTATAATATTTGATGTTACTCAAATTTCTCAATAATTTTGCTGTTACTTAATATTATTTATTTATTTGTAGTATTTGAAGCAAAGATAATTGTTTAAAATAGCATAAATATCGAGTCGCAAAATTTTTTTCTGGACATCCTATTTTGGGGTTATTAAATTAGTTAGTTTATGCACCGATTGATACACTTAAACCACATGAATATCGTGCTATTTCCTCGTCATGATCACACCAAGACCCTCATAGAACAATAAAGCTTTTGTTAATTGCAAGAAACTAATTTTTTATAGGATATTATTTGTCATTTGTATTTTTTGTAAAAAATGTCTGTATCCGAAGGTTGAAAAAACAACCCACTTACATTACTAACATGATGTAATAGCCCAGGCTGTATTCGGTATTTTCGGTTTAATCGTTCCTAAAAATCATAAGAAATGATAATGCGCTAGTTTGAAAACGTGGGCGTAATTTTTTATTAATAATAATAATACACTTTATTTTCATGAGACTCATATCACAAGTATAGAATATTGTCAAGTTAATTAAATAAAATCACATTTCTGCGGTGAAATGTATAAAACAAGTACATAATATATAAAACAAGACAAGTATAAAATAAACAAACATTCAATATGACATAAAAAGTTAGTAAGAGATTAATTAAATTAATTCAAATCAGCATCAAAATATTCGCTCACAGAGTAGAAAATAGATTTTAATAATAAATTCTTAACAGCGGCCTTAAATTCATTTAAATTATCAAGGTTTTTGATATTCGCAGGGAGCTTATTAAACAACTTTATACCCATGACAGTGGGACCATTGGACAATCTGTGCTGGGGAATACTAATGTTGAAATTAGACCTAAGTCCATACCGGAAGCATCCATTATGTTCCTGAATGAAGTTTTCAGGACTTGATTTTATGAAAATTACTGAATTAAATACATACAGCGAGGGTACAATTAAGATGTTTAATTGTTTAAATAATTCCCTATAGGAGATAGTGATAGGCTTAAACAACATCAAGCGGATAATCTTTTTCTGGGCCATCAAGATTTCATTGACTCTGGAGCAATTACCCCAACATAAAATTCCATAGTTAATAGACGAATGTATATGAGCGAAATAATATGTCTTTAAAGTATTCGAGTTAATTTTATTTCTCAGTTGCCAAATCACAAAAGTGTGAGTAGCTAATTTTTTAACAAAAAATCAATTTGCGTGCTCCATGTTAAATGGACATCGGGATGGAGTCCCAAAAATTTAACAGTCATTTTGCTGGATGCTCTTATTATTCATTTTTACGATAATACTTTGATTGATGTGTTTAGTGGAAAAACACAGCATTTCAATTTTAGAATGAGTTAATGCCATTGCCAGAACAAAATGTTTCCATATTTTGTACAGCAACATTTGCATGAGAACTGAGTTTCGTCATACCCGGAGCAAAAACAGCAGCAGATGTGTCATCAGCAAATAAAGACACAAACAGTCAACAATATCATTTATAAAAATCAAAAACAGTAGTGCCCCAGAACACTCCCTTAGGGGATGCCCATGGTGACCTAGCTAGTGTTGGATTTATAAATAATACCGTTGTTCCTTATAGCAATCTCTTGTGTTATATCCATTAGATATGTTTTCACATATCTATCAAGCTTCAGTAACAGCAAATTTAATTGACTGTATCAAATGCGCGTTTTAAATCAAAAAATATGCAGGCGGTATTATTTTTTAAGTCAATACTATTTAAGACATAATTGTACAGTGGTAAGACGGCATGATGGGTAGAACAGCCTTTTTTGAAGCCAAATTTGCTCCCAGTTAGTATGTTTTTAACATCCAAGTAAGCTGAGAGTTTACCATGAAAAGACTTTTCATGAATTTTAGAAAATTGAGATAGCAGGGCTATCCCTTTATAATTTGATATTTGACTTCTGTCGTCTTTTTTGTGGACAGGTATAATCATAGCATTTTTTAGTATAGTAGGAAATATACCCTCTTGAAATGAGAGATTTATTAATACGGTGAGGGGTTGAGTTATATAATCAATAACCTTTGCTAATAATGAGCTATGAATTCCATCAACGCCAGCAGATTCTATTGCGGAAATTAATAATATTATTTTGTGGATTTCCTCATAGGTGATAGGTGATAAATTAAAAGTGGAGTCAATAGCAATAATATTGTTTAAGGAATTGTTAACCAGCATATTATTTTGTAAGGGTTTCTACAGAATTAATAAAATACTCATTAAAAGCATCTGCCGCTGCCTGAAAATCCGAAAATTCACAACCATCAGTTTCGTAAAGCACTTGTGGAAGAGATTTTTTCTTAAGATTGCTTTCAGCATTGATTATCTGCCAAGCAGTTTTAGATTTGTTCTGGGACGATGAAAATAAGGATTCATGATAACGTTTTTTTGCCTCTAAAGTTTGTTTTGGTGATTTTTCTTTAAGATCTGATATCGGACTAATAATTCGTCATCATTAGATAATTTAGATATTTTAAAAATTTCCCTTGTTCAATGAGCTGGTGATTTAGCCATGGTTTATGACATCTTGATTTACTGTTTTAAATTTTCTCCATAGGAAAGGCAGTATCTAAGAGCTCCAAAAATGTGAAAAAATTCCTAAAAATTCCGTTTTTTTCTTCCTATTCTTTCATATATCTCAGAAACTATTGCTTTTAGAGAAAAGTTATATAAACGAAAAAGTTTTGTAATTAAATTTTCTAAAAAATCTGAAATAGCAAGTTATGTGTTATTTTTTCAAATACTAATAATACGAAGGATCTTCATACTTGGCTAAAGAAAACTTTCTAATATAATAAATCTTCCCACCAAATTTCATCAAGATCGGACTTTTAGTTTTTGCATAATAATTTTGCAAAAAAAAAAAATTGCAAATTTTCAAAATGTTGCTGAGACTAAACTAAAACATTTGGAAAGTTGAAAATTTTTTGACATATAAAAGAGCACTCAAATTTTTAAATCCATTTTGAGACATTAAAATCCGTTAATTAGAAGAGCCTAGGAAATTGTTTAAAAATCTGACAAATTTTTTTCCTTGTAAACAAATGCAACGCAAAATTTTCAACGGATTTTTATTTTTAAAATACATTTTGAAAGTACTCAGAAAGATGCTTCTTTTAAGAAAGCGCCCTCTCGAAATTGAAATCTTGCGTTCAAATAATCGACGCGCTTAAAAATTTTGATTTTCTCAGTTTCTAGTGATCCAATTTTGATGTTTTTTTTAAAATCGATGTCTCGCAAGTTATTACGTTTAACATATTTTGAAACGCGTATAATTGTTTATTTTCGACCTTTTAACGTATTAATAATTATTTATTTTATGAATTACTTTAACAATCATGTCTACTATATTTAAATGCAAATACATTTATTTTAATTTTTTAAATATAACATTTCTTCTATACATTGATCAATTGAGGACATTCTATGGCTCTAAGCATAAATATAGAGATAAAATTGTATCTAAAACTTGAAAAATTTCAAAATGATGTAAATCACCAGGATAATTTCGTAGAATGTTATCTGCCGCAAATGTGTCATTATTTTTTTGTCAAAACATAAACATGCAACCACATTATTTCACTAATGTTACGTTTTTATGTCATTTGTTGGTAATCAAACGAGACCTTCATAATAAAAAATAATTAAATATAAATTGTTTACAAGATTAGATCCATAATTCATAAATCATAAGTCATAAACATCTCCGCTCCGTCTGCGCTGTCGTCTGTGCAATTCAGAGAACAATTTTATGTAATGTGTTTTAAATTGTGCTGTTGAAGAGAAAGGGAATGGAGAGAAAGAAAATAAGCATACATTTCGGAGACGAAAATAATGATTTGATTTACGTCTGCAGTTTAACAACCGAAGATTAGGTTTTAATCCTGGCACTTTATGAATTACAGAGTTATGAAAATCTGCACGTTATGCAGTTGATTTTTAAAACAAATTCGCGTTATTATTTTAATAATAAAAAATTAACGGCTCCAGTTACCGTAGATAATGGGAACACAATTTATTTCTACATGCATTTATTGACAAATTTTGTAACTGACTTTTTACCCACTCCCCGTGTACCTATAGCCTAGAATTACCGGTGATAATATAGTAATTAATCATTAACTTAACTAGGCGTTGCCTCAGCTCTTCCAAATCACGGGGTTTAGTGAAATAAATCTTACCCTTCACAAAATAATCAAGTGGCGCGAGGTCGGGAGATCTTGCTGGCCATTCAATAGTTCCTCTTCGACCTATCCATCTATTTTCGAAAGTACCATTCAAATAGTCCCTAATAATATCCCGATAGTATGGAGGAGCCCCATCTTGCTGGAAACAAACATTATCGAACTCATCACCAGCAATCTCTTGTATTGCGGGAACTATTTGATTTGTCAACATTTACACGTATTTTTCTCCATTCAAATTTCCGTCTATGAAAAACGGTCCTATGATTCGATCCCTGAAAACTCCTGCCCAAACATTTAATTTTTGTGGATACTGCGTGTGTGTTTCAAGCATCCAGTGAGGGTTTTCGTCACTCCAATATCTGAAATTATGGCGATTAACTTTTCCACTGAGTTCGAAAGTTGCTTCATCTGAGGAGACAAAGTAGAGATGACAAAAAATTTGGGTTTTTGTTACCCCTGTCCATTATTAATTCACTAAATTCAAGTCGCCGATCAAAATCATCTTCATTTAATTCTTGGTGAAGGTGAATTTTGTAAGGATGAAATTTCAAAAGTTTCAAATTCTTATGAACTGAAAATAAGACTGGCTTTTCTGATTGACAACCTTCGATTTTCAATAAAGGCCTGGACCACTTCCATTTGTCGAGCTTCCGATGTTTCAGATTTTGATCTTCCAGATTTTGGGCGATTTTTATTTATCCTTATGTCTAGGAATCGTTTGATGGTACGGGACACAATAGATTTCGAAATTCCCACTTGATCTACACGGAAAGTTTCGTTGAATAAAATCACAACTTCATCATAGGACCTTTCTTTATCGCCCCACCCTCGCATCATTAAAAGAGAAACTCTCTCTTCCTCTGTTAAAGTAGCCATTATGCAGAAAAAAACGCGAGAACTAATGAAAAATGAAATAACTTTTTCCGTACAAAAGTGCGCTCCTGACTCTACAAAAGTTGGAAGGAACTGAACCTTCTCGTAGAAATTTCACAAAACAAATACTGTTATTTAAAAAAACATTTATAAAAACCAAGATATCACAGATATTGTTTTTTAAACTGAATGTTTTTTTGTCAACACGAGTAGTTAGAGTTTGTAAATATTTACAAACTTATGGACGCTTAAGGTTTATTTCAATAAACCACCCACAGGGTGGCGAGTGGGGAGGTCATTTTGGTATCAGTCGATAGTTTTTTGAAAAATTTTTGACACGTATTTTTTTATTTTTCGATTTGATGCAAACTGTTCGAGATTTTCCACCGTTGCCATACTTTTCTAACAACCGGTATAGCAATAACTGTAAAATAATTACCAGCATTTTGTTTCTAACATAATTTATTATAAAATCATCTAACCTAATCACAAAATAATCAATATTCTTTTCTAATATAACTAACGCATAATTTAATGAAAGTATTATATTTTTCATAATATTTTGTGTATATCCGAATACTGAGTACCCTTACAGAACAAAGATTTCGATTCCATTAAATCGTTATGCCTCTCTAGCACTATGTCATTTACACTTCGTGTTATATCCATGAATATATCGTACGAAACTTCAATTCATCACGTAAATACCTTGGAGCCATACCATGTTTTATTTTAACTATAAATTGTAGTGATTTTAAAACGTCTAACATTAAAAAAATAATAATAAAACGTTTAACATTTTGTCTATGAGGGTATATTAGTTACATTTTAACATTATCCTCATAGCTTTGTTTTGCATTTTTTGTAACTTTTATATCTCATTGTTATTTAAATATAGCTGTAGAGTTGCACAATATTCAAAATGTGGAGCTATTATTGATTTCTATATTAATATTCACAAATTGATAAATGATTTGAAATTGTACGTAAAAAATAAATCTTTGTTTGCAACCTATTTTATGATATAGTAGGTATTATATTTGAAGGTCAAGTATTCATCTGTTATAAACCCAAGGTGTTTAATTTCTGCGACTTCTAAGTTTTTATTATCTAAAACAATACTTTGCCCAGCTTGTTGACGATTTATCTTCGGCCGAAAACTAGAGTCACTAACGCAAAAAATAAGCGGCACCTCGTTCTACCATATAATCCCATTGAATCGAGGGAAATATATTAAGTTTTATTCGCCTACTAGAAATGGAAACAACGACTAACACAAACAATTTTAATGACCTAGTGAACCGCATAGAGTAAATGATTTCACGTGCCGCCTATTTACCTAATAATTTGCTCGACTAACTATTCAGTGGTAAACAAACTTGGAAGGAAAGAAAGAAATCGTATATCCCGGGCACTCAGTGGCGCCACATACGTATTTATGTAGGTATATATAAAATAATAATAATTCATAAAATAAAAAATAAATATAATTAAATTTGTTTTCACGCTCAACTCAGCCAAAAAGGAAAACTGGACTTCTTTTAAAAAAAATTTTAATGGCAGGAATAATTTTATTAGGAGTGGAATACTTACGTAATCTAAATTAAAACTGTAGAACGGTTGATGTTTATAAAAAATTTTTCTTAAGAGTAGGGATTTTATTATAGAAAAATTTATGAACTTTACGTCGAATTCCATTTTTCTGGAATTTGTCTAATATATTTTTTTCTTCCAGACTTCGCTTTAGGTTTCTGAACGTCCCCTTCATCCCCAAATTTTGTAAATGGTCCCCTCACTCACGTCAGTATACCTTGAAGTCATGTTAACTAAACCTGTTGATCCTGATTTTTGCATCATGGAATGATCTTTCTCCAATGCATGATATACATTCAAAATAATTTTCTTTTCCTTGAAGCTTAATGGAACTTTTACCACTTCTTTTGAACAACCGGGAGCCGCTTCCATTTTTGCACATTTAAAAATATTACGGTATCCCACAATTACACTTATTTTCACTAAATCACTAACAAAATAAAACTATAAGGCATTGTGATACAACGAGTACGTAATTTATATACCAAAATTAATGCCGCTCAATTCATAAACAATTTACACTATAAATATTTCAAACGAAATAAAATTTTAAGGCACTATGATACTACAAATACGTAGTTTATAAACAACAAATTAATACCGCCCCACTGATAAACGACTGCACTCTATGTACACTGATTTTAAACTGAGTTATAACGGTTTAATGCACCAAACTGAATACGTGGAGAATGTTGCCAGATTTAAGCATAATATTTTAAATTTAAGATATGGTAGTTCATGCATAGTTAATTCAATCCGAGGACTTTCATTCTTTCGAAATTGATGTTATTGTCAAAATTCTCCAAATTTAAGAAAAATAAATAGATAACAGCATAAACATATTATATTAGGGAATTTACAAAACTCATAAATCCGCACGCCCCTGGCTCTACTGACTACAATTTTTGGCCGAAGAGTATATGATTTTTGTCGAGAATCGTATATTTGCATTTATCAATGTTTGTTTTTAATTTATTATCACACAACCAAACAAATACATCTTTTAAATCTTGATTGATAATATTAATAACATAATTTAAATTTTCTCCACAAAAATAAATTAACGTATCATCTGCAAATAAATGTTCCTTACAATTTTTTACTGATTTCACTATGGCATTTATAAACAGCACAAATAATAAAGGTCGTAGCACTTATCCTTGTGGTACTCCGAAGTCATTGTCTGTTACACTAAATAGTGCATCTATTTACATATCTTGTTCGTTGTTTTCTTGCAGTTAGATAAGATTCAATACATTTAAGAACAGTCCTCAAAATGTCCATTTTTTTTCAATTTTGATACCAATAATTGCAGATTCATCGTCTCAAATGCACGTTTAAGGTCTAAGAAATCTGCAATTATAACTTGATTTATACTCACTATCTTAACCCAATCCGGTATAATGAATTCACAAGAATAACTTTCTCTGAATCCAGATGATTCTCTATTAAAATGTTATTATACATACCCTGTGTATTCAATTGTTCTTTTACTGCCAATTCTAAACTTTTTTCATATACTGGTAATGTGTTAACAGGTTTAAATTCTTCAGATATTTTTGTATTCGGAATTTCTGGAATATTTTCCAGTTATCAGGACAAATCCCTTTCTATCGGGAGCTATTAATAACATCTAAAAATCTATTACTTATTATTATTGTTGTCTTTATTATAACAGGTTTCGTATAGATTAAGGAAACTGTAATAGACCTGTGGTCTTCGATTCCTTTGTCCTGAGGTCCTTAATCCAGAAGTTCTTAGTCATGAAGTCTTGGAGGATGTTGGAACTTTTCGTGTCCCTATGCAGTTCCCACAAATACCAAAACACTCGAATACACTTTTCAACGCGGATTTTGCTAACCGTGTTAGCATCATCGGGTGATGATTAAATCTCAAGTTGCAAATGATTAAAACTATGTATTTTCTAAATTTCATGGAGCTAATGTATTTTAAAACAGGGCAAAGTCCTGTGCTTAATACCAGAGCAGTTTTGTCAAATTTGTGCTGTTTGTCGAAAAAATTTCATGGGAGAAAAAATCGCTTCATGATGAGCGACTTACGCGTTTTTAATCTTATAGGCCTAAAAATACTGCGATAACTCAAACAATATTTAACACAATACAATACTTTTTGGTATATTTTTTATAAAAGCGTGATTTTGTATATTTTGTTTGTTTCAATCTCACATTCCAATAGCTAAATTAAGCTTAACATAACTGTGTATATTTACATTGATTAACTTTCGTAGACATGTGAAGCACATGACCATATTTATCTCTTTAAATTTCGAGGAATTCGTTCAAGATTGTTCCAATAACAATTTTATCCGTGTACAAGAGATTTAATTTCTCGATATTTCACTGTTTATCAATTCAGGCAAGTGATCAATAACCACATGACTCCAGCTTCAGCCACAACTGGCGTTCGCATTCTCCTCATGCTATAAATTGGCACGTAAAAATTTTAAAGAAAGCAAATAAGCGTAGTGTGCTCTCTTCAAGTTGATAATAACACTATTTATTTGCACAAGGGCCTAGATGAGCTTAAGAGGTTGAAAAATATAAGTAACTTATAAGCAATCTTCACATAATTAAGAAGTTGATAGGGGCCCATCTAGAGATAGGTCTGAAACTATTGAAACTTTTCTTGTAGTATCTGAAGAGTATTATAAAACCCTACCATAATAAAACTTAAAAAGTTAATGCAAATGCTTTTAGCGCAAGTATTTATTGTATTTATTATAGAACACATTTTTTTTTGTGGGAACCGAAAACACTGCTGCCTCTTGGGCATTTTATGCTAATCTCCCAATATCTTTATGAGACCCATTCCAATATTCTAGTCTCTTGTAAAAATTTATATACGCCTAGAATTGGTCGAGTGTCATGTTCTTCTGGATATAATCTTGGTTGTCCATATAGAGCCTATCTTCTGTGTTTCATAGCCTTACATTCCGCCAGAATGTAATAACCTGTCAATGTGGATACACTGCATTGTCTGCAGTTTAGGTCTCTATTGTACATGCTTATTCTATACAGATGTCCTTTCAGGGCACAATGCGCTAGCAGGAGACCTGTGATTATGCGTAACTGATACCTGCCAGTCTTCTTTCGAGATTGTTCTTTGAAAAAGGTTTTCCCAGCATTCCTTGTTTTGGTTTTTCACCCATTCCCTTATTTGGCCTCGTGTGGTACTTTTAAACACCCTCAGGGCCGGTTCTGGGCCAATATATGGAACTGATGATCCTTTTCTTGTTAACATCGTTAGATTTTTAATTGTCTTTGATACCAGAGTGTCCTGGAAGCCACAATGGACTTATCTCGTTGTGGTCTGAGAGGGCTCTTAGTTCTTCTCGGCATTCCCGTATCAATTTAGATGTCACTTTCGGGTTTGATAGTGCCCTTGTTTTACTGTCTGTTAATATGCTGATTCGCCTGTTTCCATAGGCCCTCAGATTATGTTCTCTTGCACAATGCCTGAAATACAGAAGTATATAATTCAAGCGACATCACTGTATATGCCAGCTCCAGCGCCAATATCCATTGGCTGGATGTCGGTCTCGATAACTAGAGCCGAGTAGGACTATTACTCTTTGCACCTAGATTATCTCTGTAGACCTGGACCGGCCTTCGTGATAGGTGGGCCCGCGTACTTCTACCAGACCCAGCTCACAAATGTGAGATGTGTCGTGGTATTTTCTGCGGACCTCCCCTGGTCCTGGCTGTTGAACCTCGCTGGCTGAGGTCTCTTCTGGCGCTCTTCTTGTCTTGATGTTTTCTTTCTTCGCCAGCTTGTCACCCCCGGGGGTAGTCATCGGTCGAGTTGGGTTTAGGAAGTTTTGGCTGGGACTGACTGCCGGTACGTAGGACATCAATTGATATCCTACCCCGGATCGTCGGAAAGGTAAGGATGAGCTGTGTAGCTCGGGAGTGTGGAGACCTAAGTGCTTCTTTTAGCACTTTCGGTCTCCACGGAGCAGGTAGGACAACGGGCGTTGGACGGTATGTTGTCCGACGCCCGCAAGGAGGTTGGGTTAGGGTTGAAAACGTCATGTCTCTGGTAGTGGTGGTCCGTCCTGGCGTATCTGAAACAGATCTGTTAGCGGGAAATAAAGGTTATACTTACCCGTTGTCCAGTAGCTGAACCCTCGGTCGCTTGTGCCTCGGGGCGTCGGCGGGGTCGTAATCAGTGGCCTGTCTGATCAGCGGGTTCCCATGCTCCTCGGCTTGGGCGTACAGCTTCTTCGCTCGTTCCCGGATGACTTCAGTGCCAGCTCCAGGGCCTTATTCAGTCCTTGACCCGTAAACCAGGTATAGTTCAACAAATAAGAAGAAACTGAGATATGAAAAACGTAACAAAAACTTTACGACCTCATTAAAATACCGGTACTCTTCTTTGTACTAACAGGGTTCCCACCATACCTGGAAACATTAGAGGTCATGGAAAAACCATGGATTGAAAATCACGACATGAAAATCATGATTTTTAGTGAAAACAGACAGATTGTCTTGATTTTTCATCTAGAAATTCTAAAAGTCTTGATTTTTATTAGTAATTTCCTCAGCATGTGTGTTTATTTTTTTTATGCGGCTCGTCGATTGCAAATGATTTCATTTCTCTTATATAATATAATCATAACAATAATACTCTAGTTATTGTCAAATTTGGCGCGTCTCGTAAGTTGGTAATAATATCATTTACTAGTTAAGAAGATAGGGAGAAAAAAGCGGGAGGCAAAGGCTAAGAAGATTTGAGGTGTGTGTCTGCCAGAAAAAGTAAATACGGTATTTTTAAGAAACACGGTGTGTTTTAATAGAAAACTTAAGCAAATTGTTTAAGTATAAGGTACATTAAATCTTTTATAATGTAAAGGAGTATAAATACTAAATATATATCTCCTAATTTTTAGATTAGGTGAGAATTAAAATGGTTAAAAAACACATTTTCAAGCCTCATGGCTTGATAAAACTTTAAATCCAGATATTGCTGATCTTACAGCACCAGTTCTGTCTGATGAAACTCGATTTTTATGTAAAATTCGTAATAAACAACGAATTCAAAAATTCTAAATTCAAAATTCTTTATTCTTAAAGACAAAAAAACATTTGTATAAGAAAAGCCACAAGTAAACTTACTGCTAAGATAAAAAAAGAGATAAAAAAGAAACAGGAAGCTAGTAGAGAGTTATATTAATTAAAATACTCTACGGTACTGTATAGACATTTGTCAAGCAAAAATAACAAGTTTTTTTTAAAATAGATTTTCCTTATTTATAAATTTTAGGTCTTTTGGGAGGTGGTTAAATATTTTGGCACCTATACGGCTGGGAGCTTTAAAGGTGATATTTAATCTTGAATATGGTTGATGGAAGTTATTTTTTTGACGAGTATTAACCTGGTGATATTTATTGTTAATCAAAAATTTACCTGTATTGTTGAAGACGAATAAACAAGTTTCAAAAATGTACAGACTATATAAAGGAAGTATTTTAAAGTTTTTGAAGATATCTTTACATGTGTGAGTACTGGGTATACCAGCAATGCACCGTATGATTCGTTTTTGAGCGACAAATACATCATGTGATAGGGTTGAGTCTCCCCAAAAGCATATACCACATCTCAGCCTGCTTTCTATCTGAGCATAGTATAATGTAATTAATTGGTCCTTCGTAAAAACAGTTTTTAGATTTGTAAATAAAAAATAAATGGAAGACAATTTTGAACATAGAAATTTACATTGTGTTTTCCAGTTTAAGCAGGGTTCAATATGTAGCCCTACTAATTTAACGTTATTGTTTTCGTTGGCTTGAATACAAAATGTGTCTGTATTGTTGATAGATAAATTTATGTTTGATGTCTTGTTTTGGTATGGAAGGAACCTGCACAGCTGGGTTTTGTCCTTACTGAAATATAGAGAAATACTGTTGAACCAGTTTATTAAGCGTTCAAGAACTACACTAACTACTACTAACTACACCCATGTTTAATTGTCTTAGATCAGAACAGCAATTACGTATTTCATTTTGGTTTACGTAGCTTATTGTTACATATTGTTGGCGTGAATTTAGGAATGATGAAACCCAGTTCAATGGGGTTCCTCTTATTCCATACATGTCCAGTTTACTTATGAGGATATCGTGGTCGACCCAGTCGAATGCCCTACTAAGATCGCAAAAGATACCAGCAGGGCATTCACCAGCATCGATATATTTTATCAATGTCTCGTAGAAACTATGAATGGCCGTAGCTGTGGATTTTCCGCGTCGAAATCCGTGTCGATATTCATATTTCGTAAGAATATTAAATTTATTGATAAAAGAGAGTAGTCGGTCTAGAAAGGAGTATTCTAAAATTTTGGAAAAGCCGCTAGGGACTGTTATCGGTCTATCATTATCTAACAAATGTGGGTCATTTTTTCTAAATATCGGTGTAACTTTTCCTGTTTTTAGACAAGATGGGAATATACCCGATAAAAAGAAAGATTTACCAAATATGTTAATGGATTGAGTAACAGTAGTAAATTGTTTTTAATAATAAACAGGTCATCAGGTCCTGAAGATTTTTTATTTTTTAGTTTGGTAACTAAATGATTATTCAATTCAGTAGGGGAAAATGGATTTAAAAATAAAGTATTCACATTGTATCTGGTACTAACATCGATTGGGATTTTTTGTGGTGGGATTTGATTTTTTATCTCTAATGGAGTATTTATAAAAAAATCATTGAAAATGGATGCAAGTTTATCCGGATTTTCAATCTTCTCTGCAATGTGTATGATTGTTATATTATTTTTACAATTTTTATTTGAGTTTGTTAATTCTGATAAAATATTCCATGAAGTTTTTGTCGGATCGTCCGATTTGGTGATTTTATTTTGGTAATATTGTTTCTTTTTATTTTTTATCAATAAAAAATGATTCTGTTTTGCAGGTTTATATAGAATTCCAAGTTCTGGGTATTAATTTTTTAAAATGTATAGGTCTTTTAAGTTTCTAAGCCTCAGTAATGTGGGACGCGCAGCGATAGAGACTCCCAGTCATTAAAAAAATTGTGCATTAATAAAAAAAATAACCAAAAGATAAGTAATATTGTCATTAGTAAATCTAAAACGAAGCATGGGCCTGCTACTAAATTTGTAGTTCTTTCTGAAGATAGCAGAATCAGTCTCAAAGAAGTTGCTATAAATATTAATAATCCTGGAGTTACACTTCTATTCCTTATTAACCATTGAAGCAGATATATTGTGACTTAGTAAAAGATGATAAACATTATGCAAAACTTTGGCAGAAAATTAAAATGTTATGATATATTAAAAAAGAATTCGTAGTTTCCATCGTTATAAATGAAAAACAGATTTTCTTATATTTTATTGTTTTGTTATGTGTTGGAAATTTTATTATAGTTATTATTACTTGTAGCAAAAACAAACACCGTTTTAGGTAGATTTCTCATAAAAATGCGCCCCAACCAAAAGTATATACATATATGCTATATAGCGAAACACTCTAAAGCGCGCATTTCTCAAAGGATCAAAATGAAATTAGGTACGCATATACTTTATCAAATATGTACATATGATACATCGTTGGATATTGCTCATCTAGCCCTACAATTTTTGTCTAAAACATTTTTAGCTAAAATGCATAGGAAATATTGAAAAAATGGCGGCGATTCAAGTCTTCAAAAAATCCTCAAAATTTTATTTCGAATCGAATATGCACATGCGATACATCGCTGGATAGTGCTCATTTAGCCCCACAACTTTTGTCTAAAACATTTTTTTGCCAGAACGTAGAGGAATAATTAAAGAAATGGTGGCGGTTCAGTCTTAAAAAAAATCTCAAAATTTTATTTCGAATTAAATATGTACATGTAATAATACATCGGTGGATAGTACTCTATATCTATATCTTTTGTCTAAAACATTTTTTGCTAAAACACATGGAAATTTTTTTAAAAAAGCGTGACATTTATATTTTGAAGACTACCTGTTAATAGTTCATAAATCGATGACAATAAATTGAAGTTGGGTAGTTCTAATAAAGATATACTTAATTACTCACTTAATCAGTTATTTACTAAAATAATAGAGACCTAAAGCAGTGCAAAACAATAGGACGAAATATACCTTTCCGACTGGCCCCTGCCATTGTTTTTTTTTAGTTAAGTGTTTTCATTTTAATGATAGGCAAAACTGATACTGACCATGGATTTTTTTTCTGGTCATGGAAAGTCATGAAAAATCATGGATGTGAATTCTAAGAATATGCTGAAAACCCTGTTTGAGTCGTTTATGAATTCTTGGAACTTTTCGTATTTGGCATTGTTGATAATGAATCTCTACCAGTTATTTGGCGGATGTATTTGAAACACCCTATACATTTAGGATAATATTTAATTAGGGTTCATTTGCCTCTATTCAGGTTAAGATTCACTGGCCTAATGGTTAGCTTAAGTGCTTCACCAGACATTTTAACTGGAATCAAATGATTTTGTGTAGTCACCTGCAATGGTTCTACCCTTAATGTTAGGGTTAATGGCTACACGTACCTCTTTAACCAAGGCGTACAAAACTTCCCATAAAAGATAATGGATATCTTCAGGACACGGCCAGACTATTTACTTAACGTATACGCAGATAAATTTGTTTTTACAAGACAATTAATCTTTAAAATTGTTTTGTCTTATTTGCCTTCAAGGCTACACTCAAATGTCTCAAATTATCAGGAGCTATTTTTACTTGCATAAAATAAAATGGATGGTTACATCTTTAGCTGATAAGTATCTCTAAAGTAAAGCATTTTTTTTATTAACGGATTTGAGGAAACGGAAATGGTTTGTTAATGCAGAAATCGAATCACTTAACAGCTTACATTAGGGAAATGGTATCTTCGTTGGCAAATAATTGACATACTAAATTGATACTTTATATACTGGGTGTCTTAATAGTAACGAAAGTGCCTTTATGGTGCACGTTCGATATTACTAATTTAAAGGGTATATTCACTATTATGGGGTGCAACACTTTTACTTCATTCTCTCATAATATAAATTAAGAAAAAACTAAAAAATGGGTACAGGAAGTTGATCTTCAAATCCATTCCATTTCGGAAACTTTTGTTTTTGAAATCTACACCCATTCAAAAGCAGACTACCTCTCTAAAATATCATATTTGAGTCAGTTTAAATTATTTTTGCAATATTCTCGCTCCATTTGGTTCAAGGAGAATATACAACAGTATTATAAATTTCGCAAATGAAACTGAAATTAAGCAATAGGTTAATCTCATAAACCCAGTGTCTTTCCTCATGTTAGTTTTCCCTACTTTCCGAGGTCTGTCTAAATTATTAAAATGTCCTAATCGACCCCAGGATGAGAAGTGTGTATCCCTGTTATTTCCTCTCGTTTCTTCATATTCAATCTCGTTTATTTGTGCTACGTTTATAGTGACTGGTTGCATGGTGGTTCATGAACTAAACAAAAAAAAATAATAATTTTTTAATGATAGATTTTGCGAATTCTATTTTTGCAATGTCTGTAACGTAAATTGATAATTATTAACAGTCGACTTTATAATTCAGTTACTAATTAGTACGGTTACAGGACTGTAATATTTACTTATAGTGGACTAAATCATGAATTAAAGGGCAAAATATGATCATTGTTGTTAATGGGGCCAGAACTGAGAAACACGACGTAAAACTTGGTGTCCTTCAAGATTCTGCCCTGGGGCCCCTCTTATATTTTGTATATGTAAACGATTTATCTGACTATATTACCAATGGACGTTTGCGGATGAAACTGTCATTACTGTAGTAGTCGATACCGCAAGAATTGGAAGCCGTAGTTGCTTACATAATGAATGAATTTAGCACCTGGTTTCAATGCAATTGGCTCATATTTAACTAATCTAAAGAAACAACCATCGATTGCTAAAGATGGACCAAATGGTATATACCTGGTATAATTCCTTCAGTGCTGAGGACACATGAACTACTTACTTTTCGGGCTGTTTGACCATGGCCCAAGGGTCATTGAGAATCCTAACGTTTCGCCCTCAATTGCGAAGGACATTTCAAAGGCAAGATAGGAGATCTCAACGCGGTAGCTTGCGCCGCATTAGGTTTTTAATTAATAAATGTTATTAAATGGAACATATCATAATTTGAAACTATTAATAATAAAGTTAACTCTTCTGGTTCACAAGGAAAATTCCTGGAATTCTGCCTACCCCCAACCACCCTTAAGCAAGACACTCTGTAAATTTAATAAAATCGTGACGTATCAGTCTACTGAAGTTTCTAACTCTAAAAATTGCAACAAATTATCCCTATCTTTCCAATAACTCAGACTTGAATAAACAAGCGCGATATCACATTATGAATAACACAACCTGTGTACATGTCCGTATATATAATTAATTATTTAAGTTATTTTAATTTAATTGTATAAACATAATCAGCATTCCTGTGATACAGGTACGGTTTTGCATATTTTCATAGTATTAACAGTGCCTAGTGCGTTCTTGACGAATTTTGATAAGATATATTTTTTGTTTACAACAAATTTTTAGCAATGCTTCCTGTTTATACAAAATATTAAAATCGGAGTACACTCACTACTATAAAAATGGATTAGAAACATTAGACCCGTGATAAAGTACTTGTTGAACCCCATCTGAGAAATAGGATTTTAAAAACTTCACAAAGTCTACAGAGAAACCGAAATTCTTTAGTTTATTTAATATAACGTGGCCAATTCTATCAAACGCCTTTAAAAATAGGGTGGGGGTGGTAGTGGGGGTGGTTAATGTAAAAAAATTTTTTGAGACGTTTCGTTCTTGTATACACACTAAATCACATTTTTTTTACTGCCTTTCATAATAGTGTGGGGGTGGTATTGGGGTGATAGGGGGGAGGGGGAGTTTGGCTGATACCGAAAAAAAAATTGAAGACCTTAACTTTTTTGCAATTTTACAAACTTTTACCTGTTTGCTTTGCCTATTTACCCTTATTTACCTCATTTACCCCCGAACCCTTCAACGGAATTAGATCAAAATATAATATTGTTCCAGATCTCGTTATAATACATAAGTGTACCAAATTTAAAGTTAATATCATAAACGGTTCTAGAGTAAACGTGCGCACAAAAAAGTTACAGACAGACAGGAAATTTTTTAAGCTCAAATTTAAAATCTCGCCGTTTCATGACATTTTAAGTCTATTTCAATAAAAACATACATATTTTTTTTTGCGTTACTATGCTTCCACTGGACGTGGAAGTAAAATCAGTATAAATCACATCTGCTTGGAATCCCTCATCGATGGCATCATTTAAAAATTCTGTCATACAAAATATATTGCACATACAATTGGAAAATAGCTCCAGATATCGGGCCGGTTACCTTTCTTGAAAACTGAAGCCTTCTTAGATAATTTCTACTGAGAGGGAAAATTATTGCATAAATTGAACAGTTTAAAAAGTGATTCTACTAATATTGAGGCGCAATCACGTAGTAAGAACGCCGGAATTTCATCAGGCCTGCTCGTAAGCTTGGAACTAAACTTCTTTAAATAAGTTATAACGCCATTTTCAGGTATAGAGGGAGCATTAAATTGATGATAATTATTATTACAATCTTGAACAAAGTGCTGGTGGTTGTTGCTGGAAGACATGTTAGAAGATTGCTGAGAAAAATTTGCAAAGGCGTTATTATTAATTTGTTCAGGGTATTAGAGATTTATACCATCCGTTGTCAAATTGTTAGGTATATCAGCATGTGAGCTCTTTTTATTGGTAAATTTACAAAAAGTCAGAGGAATCAAGTACAATACTGTTTTCAATGTTGGATATATGTCTTTGAATGATTTTTTAGTCAGTTTTGACCATGTATCTTAATTGCCTGTCGATATAGTGACCTGTTCAGTTTCTTTTTATGAACAGAGATTCCTCTACAAAATATGACAGTTGACGAATGATGAAAATCTTCGTTAACAATAACATCAACATCATTCTCGACTGAACAAAATTTATTACATAAAACTAGATTTAGAATGTAATTGTTAATATTTGCTGTATAATTGTACTAGTTTAAATTCACGAAGTTTTGGAAGTTAAGAATCGTTTTTAGATTGAATCTCATTTACTGTTTTTATAACTGTAAAAGTGAAAACAAGAGTAAAAGCAAAGCCTACGTCCTTTAGTTTGTTTTTTCGGTAGTAGTCGATTGTTGTGAACAAGCACAAGTTGTCTTTTGAGATGGTTGTAAAGTGGTATCTTCACCGGCTCAATGTTGACGTTGCAGCTCTCAGCGAAACTCGATTTTTGGAGGAAGGTTCTCTCACAGAAAAGTACTACACCTTCTATTGGAAAGGTCTTCCCACCAATTCAAGAAGACAACATGGAGTAGGATTTGCCGTTCGGAATCAACTTGTATCCAACTTAACACAAGTACCACAAGGCATATCCGAGCGACTAATGCTGCTACGCTATGAGCTATCAGATGGCAACGCGGTAAATCTAATAAGCGCCTACGCTCCTACTCTGGATGCAAGTCACGAAACCAAGGAAAGCTTCTATCAACAGCTGGAAGAAACCCTCTGTAGAATACCTAAAACGGAACGACTCGTTATTCTTGGCGATTTTAACGCTAGAGTAGGGAGAGATGCAGACACCTGGCCAGGCATCATAGGCAAGAACGGTTTGGGCAACATGAACGCTAACGGTCAACTACTCCTAACTAAATGCGCCGAACATGATCTAGTTATAACAAACACCATTTTCCGACAAAAGGATAAATTTAAAGGCACCTGGCGTCACCCCAGATCAGGTCACTGGCATCTACTGGACTATGTTATCGTACGTAGGAAGCATCTCAAGGACGTCCAAATTACAAAGGCGCGCATTGATAGCGAATGTTGGACCGATCATCGTCCTGTTGTCTCTAAAATGAAAATTGTTATGAGACCCAAACACCGAAGAACTCAAGTAAAACGTAGACTCCGTCTCTGTATTAGTAAATTGCGTGACCAACAAACCGTCGAACAGCTAAAGCAAAAAGTTCAAGAGAATTTGAGTGCACTAGAAGAAACCAATTCTGTAGATGTCGCTGCTACCTGGACACAAATTAAAGACAGTTTAAAAAGTGCGAGTGAGGAAATTCTTGGCACTGCAGCAAGTAAAAAACAGGAGGACTGGTTCAATGATAATGAAGCTTTTATACAAGAACTTCTTGACCGCAAACATATTGCCTTCCAAAACGCTATCAACCACCCCAACGACTCATCAAAAGCAGAAGCTTTTACCCAATCTAAGTATGAAACGCAACGCGAAATCAGAAGAATAAAGAACGAGTGGTGGGCAAGCAAGGCCAGAGAAATTCAAAGGTACGCCGATTCACACGACTACAGGAATTTCTTTCAAGGAGTAAAAGCAGTGTACGGCCCCAGTCGGAAAAATATGTGCCCTATTAAAGATTTAAATGGAAATCTCCTCAAAGAAGACCAGGAAATAAGAGCCCGATGGAAAGAACACTACTCTAACATTCTTAACCAGCAAAGTCAAGCCGATCACGATATTATAAATCTTATCCCTCAGTATGACACCTTCGAAGACTTAGATAAACCACTAACAACGGAAGAGATCTTAACCGCCATTGGGCAGCTAAAAAATAACAAATCTCCCGGCGCCGACTCACTCCCAGCTGAGATCTTTAAAGCTGTGTCGTCAGAGGTCATACCCTACCTCAAAAAACTGTTTGATGTCGTGTGGGAAAGTGGTCAAGCTCCGCAGGAGTTTCGTGATACACTTTTAATCAACCTCTTCAAAAACAAAGGGAGCGCTGCAGACTGTGGAAATTACAGGGGTATAGCTCTCCTGGCTGTTGGAGGGAAGATACTCACTAAAGCGATGGCAAATAGGTTAACACCTGTTATGGAAAAGCTACTTCCTGAAACACAGAGTGGCTTTAGACCAAACCGAGGCACATCGGATTTAATCTTCACACTTAAACAGCTTCAAGAAAAAGCACTCGAACATCAAGGAGAAATTCACATGGCCTTCATTGATTTAACCAAAGCGTTTGACTCGGTGGACAGGGAAGTGCTCTGGAAAATTATGTTCCGCTTAGGTATCCCTAGAAAATTTGTGGAAGTATGTCGCAGTCTACATACAAACAACAACGCCCAGGTTATGTATAATAATGAGGCAACCGAACCTTTCCAAACCCTCACTGGAGTTAGGCAGGGATGTGTCCTGGCACCCCTACTTTTTAATTTGTTTACCACTGCTCTAACAATTATTGTTGACAACAAACTGACAGTCAGAGGAATAGGTCTCAGATACCGTTTTGATGGCGGTCTCTTTAACATAGGGCGCTTTAGAGCTTTCACGAAGACACGCACACGATTCATTTGTGATCTCCAGTATGCGGATGACTGTGCACTTTTAGCCTCTACGCCGGAAGAGCTTCAAGAACTTTTAGATGTGTATGCCCAGAGCTATGATTCCTTGGGACTTAAAATCAACATTGGAAAGACTAAGATTATGTCAACTCCTCATCAAGTGAACCAAATAGACATTACACTTCTCGGAAATTCTCTTGAAGTGGTGGATCAGTTCAATTACTTAGGCAACGTTGTTAATGACAAAGCAAACATGGACAGCGAGATTCGCAATAGAATTAACGCTGCATCTAGAGCACTCTGGGGACTTAGAGAGAGAGTATTTGACAACCACGACCTTGCTTTGTCAACGAAAATGGCTGTCTACAGAGCAGTTGTCATTCCAACACTGCTATATGGATGTGAAAGCTGGGTCCCTTACCGTCGTCCTGTGAAAGAATTAGAACGTTTTCAGCAAAGACACCTCAGAAGTATGATGAAAATCCGGTGGTTCCATCACATATCAAACGTGGAAGTACTCAGGAGGGCAAACAGCCTTCCAATTGAGGTGCTTATTTCAAGAGCACGCCTAAGATGGGCAGGTCACGTTCATCGTATGCATGATAACCGCCTTCCTAAATGTACACTTTATGGTGAATTGCTAAGCGGTAGAAGAAGGCGTGGCGGTCAACGAAAGAGGTTCAAAGACGCTCTCCATGAAAATCTAAAATCCTGCGGTGTTGCAGACGAGCAATGGGAACAACTTGCAGCGGACAGAACCGAATGGCGAGGGGTTGTGGCCAGCTATCAAGGAAATGTTGCTGCAAGAAGGCCAGATCCAAGACCTAACCAGGTCTATGTTTGTCCTGACTGCGGTCGACATGTGCTCTCCCGAATTGGCCTCTATAGCCATAGTCGTGTGCACCGTAGATGAATGGGAATTACAATAGACTACACCTTTTTCTTGTTTTTTATTGCACAATTTATCGACTGTAACATTTTTATACTCGGACTCGAGTAACGGCTAATAATAATAATAAAAGTGGTATCGATTTCTGCGGGACAACGTAAGCTATAAGTTTCAGTATTGTTACTCTGTTCAACTTTTAAGGATTTTAAAGCTTTATAGAAGTCCTAGATGTTTTTCTGTCTCGTTAAAAACTGAAGATACTTTGCTTTTTCGCATCTCCGACAGTGCTAGTTATTAATTCCTTAGGCTAACCGCACACAGTCGATTTAAAGTTGGACGATAGTTTAGTCGGTCTCTATAATGGCATGAACTCAAATGTACGTGCGCACACAAGCCAACTCAACTTATTTAGTAAAAAGCATTGGCGCCTGCTTTTGATCACATAGTACAGACCGACCAAACTGTCGTCCAATTTTAAATCGACTGTGTGCTGTTAGCCCTTATAGTGCTTCATTTTCTCGAATTTTTTGCCTATGACAATACGATATTTTACATTTTCATCAACACATATCTAATCCAGTATCACTCTAACTATAAAAAGCCATTTATTTTGACCAGAAAATTATTTTTTCGTTTGAATGACAATCAAAATTTACCTGATTTCTTAAATAAAACAGAAAACATTGAATCAGTGGCGGCTCGTGACTTTAAAAATGGGTGAAGCAGAAACCTTACCCCCGCGATCAATAAACGTTTTTCGCTATTTTGTGGAAACAATATAAAAATAATACATACCTATATCATTTCTTATATATAAGATCAATTCTTCTGTCCTTCAAATTTGCGAACTTATCGATGATGTCATCATAAAATGTTTGTGCATTTATTAATTCGTTCCTTTTCAATCGAAATTTTTGACAAATTTGTAAGTCTGTCTTGTGCCATTGTATTACGCAGGTAGGTTTTAATTCTTTTTAAACATGAAAAACTTCGTTCTACAGAAACACTAGTTGATGGAATAGTCACTATTAAACAAAACAATTTATAAACTTCTTTAAAAATGGTACTGTTCTCATTTAAAATCTTCATGAAATTGTGTGGCTCCATTTTTCTGTATTGATCATCACTATAAATAAGTTCTAATTCGTTTTTCAATCTTTGGACATCAGTAAATAAATTAGAGTAGCAGACCTTTAAATTACTTAATGCTTCTGTAGGAAATTTTTCGGAATACTCTGCAAATTTCGAATTATCCATTAATGTGATGAAATGAAGCTTTTCCATATCTTCGAAACGTGTAGTAATTTGAAATGATAGAGTGTCTAAGATTTCATAATAGAGAAATTTATATTTTTCAAGAACTTCATCTCGTGTGAGGATAACCCTTTTTTCGTCCGTCACGGCCTTCAGTTGGAACTGTTATTTTGGAAGCAGCTAAATTGAAAATTTCAGTGAACATTTCATGCTCATTTCTTTTGCTATTTAAAAGTATTTGTTTTTTTTTAATTTTCGAGATGCAATAATTAATGTCAAATGACTTCTTTTGTAACACATCAAAAAGTATATCTGTGAGACTAAAAATACTGTTAAAAATAACAACTAAAAGCCCAAATTCAAAGTCATTAAATTTACCTAAGAAACCATCACTCTGACTAACTGAGACTTGGTCAGATATTGGATCGTTCATAATTTCTCTAAATACTTGTTTCAAAGCATCCCATTCATTATTTATAACACTTATAATTTTAGAGTTTGATGTCCATCGTGTACTAACAGAAGTGGGTATCCGTCTGCCAACGATTGTATCGGCTACATGAGTTCGCTTGGCTGAATGATGAAAAAATGAGGGTAAACCACTTACAGTTGCAAAAAATATGCGACACTTTGAAATGCTGTTGCAACTTTGTTGTAGCACTAAATTCAGACGATGTGCCAAGCAATGAACAAAGACTGCTTGTGGCGCAACTTCTTTGATTTTCGCTTGAAGACCATTTAATTGCCCTGACATCACGCTTGCCCCATCAAAACATTGTCCAATAAGTTTTGATTTATAGTCAAATTTTTCAAGGGACCTTGATACAAGGTTAAACAGTGATTCAGCAGTCCGGCTGGAACTGACGTCATAAAACCCCAAAAATCTTTCCACCAGCTTTCCGTCGGAATTAACACACCTGATTATGATGCTACATTGAGATTTTTGGACAAGATCTGTGGAATCATCTACTTGAATAGAAAAAAATGTACACTCCTTTATTTCATTCTCGACATATTCGTCGACATATTGCGAAATGCAATTAATTATTTCATTTTGTATGGTTTTGGAGTTACCGGCAAACACGGGTACGATTTTTTTGTAATGCTCTTGAATGTCTACAGGACTTATCGATACAAAGGCTTCTAACAGTTCTTTAAAGTTTCCGCGATTAGCAGAATATACATCTTCGTGATGGCCGCGAAATGTTAATTCTTGTTTACCCAAGTAGAGAACTGCACGAATAGGTAATTGCATGAAACGTCTGTTAAGCTGCACATTTTCGTTGAATTGCTTAATATACAGCCTAGAATTTTCTTTTAAAGCATCCTCAATGGTATTTAAATTTTTTCTCAATTTTGAAAAACCCAGTGCACAACGCATATGCTCAGAGGAACCCTCATGTTTATGAAGAGCACGAGTTACGTTGCCGAAATCATTAAAACCACTCTTATTCCATGTGCCTGATTTCACACCAATAATTAAGCAGGACACACAGAAAAGTTTATTTAAATAATAGCTACCACATAACCACTCGAATTGGGAATACCACGATTTTTTAAAATGTCTGTTATACACTTTGTCCTTAACTTTTGCAACTTTATTTATATTTAATAACGGCATAGGCTTTTCACAATTTAAAAAGTCTTTCTTATCATCTTCGTTCCACCTTGAAAATGGTGTTTCTAATAAAATACATACCGGATCGTGTGAAGGAAATATAGTACCGAATGAAAGTTTAAACGCGTTGCTCTCACTCGTTAAAGCTTGAAGCAGGCTAAAAATCTGTATCACTTGTCCTAAGGTCCTGTGACCAAATCATATTAGAAAGTGCCCGTTGTCATGGCAACGGGACGGTTGCCATGACAACCGTTGTATTACATGATAATATGCTTTGACGCAGCATACACTTGTACCAAAGCTGCTTCAATGCAATAACTAGTGTTAGGTTAGCAGGTAGCTATATGACAATTCGCATCGAAGGCGACACCCCCCAGTGAGTATCTGTGGAGTATGACATAATATAATATAATAAACGGAAAATCAAAGTAGTTTTAACTATATGAAATGAATTAAATTTAAAAATAGGAACTTTGTTGAGGTCAAAACAGAATTTGACAAAAAAAGATATACTACATATTTTAGAACAAAAAAAACCTTAAAATGTAAGGTGAAGCAGCGCTTCACCTGCGTCATTCCGCGAGCCGCCACTGCATTGAATAGACATTAGTTGATTTTATAGTCGAAGAAAAATATTTGCAAATTCTTGTCAGACATCCAAAAAGGCGGGCGCAAAACAATTAGTATCAACGGTTTTATTGTCTTGTTTATTAACGGCTATAAAGTTTGTTTAATGACGTTATTGTTGTAGGTACTTAAAACTACATTACTTATTTATTATTTAGCATTTCTATTTCCTCTAATTTCGAGTAGTATGAAAACACAAATACAGGTTCCCTTATCTCGTTATAGCTATTAAATATTATTAAAAATAGGCACACTATTATGCTAATGAAAGAATTAAATTATGTCATCACATCCAATATTAAAAGTACACATAATATACCTTAAATATAAAACGATTTTTTCTTACGTCATCTTGAATGACTAACTCAGTTTTTTTTTCTATTTTTTTTTTACAAATCTTAACTGGCAAAACGTAACGACCTTCACTAACGCAGAAATTGTCTTCCCGCCCAAAGTGGCACGTGTGAAATAATTCGACATCTGAGCAGGTATCCGAGCCCCAAATTTAAAAGGTGACTCATCGTCGATACATACAAGTCCTTTTCCTAGAAACTCTACATATTTTGTAAAATGTATGCAAAGGTCGTCATTAACAATAGTGCACACACATAAAACGGTGAAAGCTGTTGCTACGCAGATTCTAATTATTGCACTATAATCCTCCATATGAACGTGTGTGTGTTCAAGGTGGATTAGCTCAAGGAAATGCAAATCTGCCCTAGTTCCTAGTCATGCTAAACCGGCTTGTTAATTAGATAACAACGCAATATTTCGTGGGTTATATAAGAGGCAAGAGCAAACATATTTTTATTCACAATCATATGTGAAATATTATTAGCATTTCTGTCATTTTTAAGCAGTGCAAAATTGACATTTTTTAACATAATTATATTGTTAGTTACACATTTGTTTTGTTATATATCTTGTTTTATTTTTGTATGTCATGCATGAAAGATTTCAATGTTTGTGACAAAATACTGATAGTATGGATTGGAAAGAAAATACCCATATTCCAGGTATCATCTGTTATTTTTCACAAATCAGTATATTCGTGTCTAAAAACCATTTTCACAAAACGCCTGAACTCGCCAAAACCTTTGAACGATACACACGAATGGAGTAATCAATGCGCATTTCGCCAACCATGTCAACATAATCGGGATACGAATAAGACGGCTTTCTTAATGAACAATATATTAAAAAGGAACAGAAACACACATAAACATAATTTTTATGTGGGTGCATATAAATCTCAAATTTTTTAAAACGGTTTTAGACAACAGGGAATTTTCTTTTTGTCTGGCAACGCTGTTACAATTATATTACAATCCAATAAATATAAATATCATACACATAGTACAGGGAGTCAGCATTACAACATAAAAGTACTTTTAGGTACTCACTTCCCAGGCTCTCGCATAATTCAAGGTGAATTTCCACAGAACTATCTGGATGAGGATGCACACCGTCCTACCAGAGAAGGAAGACGCCTGGCTCGAAAAGTATTCACCCCCAACAAAATTAAATCTATCTTCAAACTCTTTAAATCACCGGGCAGAGATGACATCTTCCCTGCCCTACCTCAACACGGAATTGAGGAACTTATGCCATGCCTGAGAAGTATATTTATAGCTAGCTATATACTTCGGTTTATTCCCCAAGCTTGGAGGGAAGTTAAGGTGGCGTTTATTCGAAAAATAGGCAGACGTCCACCAGGCGAGCCTAAATCCTATTGCCCTATTATCTTAACCTCATTTCTTCTAAAAACAATGGAGAAACGATTAGATTAACATATCAGAAGTGAAGAAACAATTTGCCTATCAACTTGACAAATCAACAATAAATGCTCTACATGGCTTGGTCCAAGGCATTCAAAAGGCATTAATGATTTAAGAAGAAGTGGCTATATGTGCTTTCCTAGATATAGAAGGTGATTTTGACAACACCTTCTATGGATCTATACAAAAAGCCGTCGAAGAAACGGGAATACAGTCATCTACAATTAAATGGATACAATCCATGCTCAGAAGCAGAATAATTACCACAAGTATGAGGGAAGAGTCGGCTACGGTGACTGCAGTCAGAGGTTGTCCACAAGGTGGAGTCCTATCACCCCTGCTGTAATCAATGGTGGTCGATGATTTCCTCCATAAAATGAATAATTCGGGCTTCAACGTCCTGGGTTATGCAGACGACCTGGTCGTGACTGTGAGAGGCAGAAATGAGGTTATGATCTCAAACCTCATGCAAATTGCCTTAAACATAATATCGAAATGATGCTCGTCAGAGGCGCTTAAACTTAATTTTAGCACTCTTATGCTGAATGGAATGATGCCAAACTTTTCCAATAAGTCAAGTATCTAGGAGTAATTCTGGATCAAAAACTTGGAACTCACATCTGGAAAGGACGCTTACTAAAGCAACAGCGGCAATATGGATGTGCCGTAGGCTGTTTGGTAAGACTTGGGGTCTGAGGTCGAAAATGACACATTGATCTTATCTTTCGATTGTCAGACCTATGGTGACCTACGCATCATGTGTATGGTGGCCAAAAACAGAGGAAAAATTAGCACAAGGAAACCTGCAGAAACTACAACGCTTTGCCTGTTTAGTGACTACATTAGCAATGTATTCGTGTCCCACAGCAGCTATGGAGGCAATGCTTCACCTACTTCCTTTGCACTGGCATGTGAGGAAGGAGTGCCTTACGACTGCATCAGGCACATAAACAATTTAAATCAGGTGATCTGGTTGGTCACCTAAGGATTCTGGAGTTAGTTCATTTGTAGTCCATGATGAAACCTATTGACACAATGCCAATCAAACATGACCTTGACTGCCCGCTTGACGTGCTGATTGAAAGCCATCAGACGAGCAAGATGGAAGCACTGCGATTGGAGCAAGAGTTGCTCCTCTGGTATACAGATGGATCTAAGATGGCTGAAGGGGTAGGTGTGGGCGAAACAGGGCCTAAATGTAAGCTATCCAAAGCCTTCGGTAACACCCCAACCATCTTCCATGCTATAGATCTGTGTACCCAGGAATGCCTAAATAAAGGCATTCGAAGATCTATATACTATCAGATAGCCAGGAAGCATTAAAAGCTCTAAGGTCCTATCCTTTCGAGTCTAAAATTGCCCGGGAATCTAGACAATCCCTGAAGCAACTGGCCAACAACAACAAGGTTATCTTGATGTGGGTGCCAGGGCTTGAGGAAGTACAAGGTAATGAACTTATTCGGCAAAGAATGCCACAAGGCTTCTCGAAAAGTCCGAATTAAGACTAATAACAGACCTTCTCACTGACCACTGCTCCTTGAGATATCATCAAGAATATGGGCAAGGCAGTAGACTACAAATGTAGATACTGCGATACTGCAAGTGAAACTGCGGAACAAATACTTTGTGAATGAAAGATTTTAATCCGCACTAGGCTACAGTTCCTAGAGCAGGCGGAATTAACGCCTGAAGACATAGGGAAATTAGTCCCCAGGAAAATCACCAGCTTTGTAAAAAGTCTTGGAATTCTGGGCAACAACTAGGCGTAGGGTAAGTCACATAAGATTTCTTAGGTCGAAGTGAAGTACTAGCTTAGGAGTTTTTGACAATTCGTTCCTGCCTTAACTCCAATCGTTATTGTGTAAAATAATCGTTAAATTTGAATACAAAACATGCGTCATGCTAGTGTGAACTTTAGTAAATTATCATAAAATATCTGTAGAGGATGCATGAAATTCGAATAAATTATAAGGGTCGTGATAAAAACCTTGTTAACGACTTTTGTTTTTATTATTGTGATGGATACAAATTTCATCAAGTCAGTAAAGCGACTACATTCATCATTGTATTTAAATGATGTGCTCGTATGCAAATTAGTCCCAGTGATGAGCTGCAACATAATTACAGATATTTCCAGGTGCCTTAAACTTGATTTATTGTTTTTTAAATCATATTCTTTATTATAGAAGCAGAATATTGGCTTGAAATCCATTTATACATACATTTAACGCTTCTAGGCTTAAGACTAATAATGTAAGTTTGTTTTAAAATATAGTTTCTGGGTGTACATAAATCAAGATATACCGTTATATTGATTGTCGTTATAACCGATCAAAGTTTGAAATAATAAAGCACCAATAAGATTTGTTCTCCGAAATCTCCAGAGCAATATAATATCAAAAGATTTCTAGAAAGTTTTAAGAAAATTGTTAAACAATGGCTTTTCCTGAATATTGAAAATCCTGTTAAAATTTACTTTTAGTTAAAGTAACTTGTTCACTTCATAATTTTAATGTAGTGCACTTGTTCAGACTAAAATTGTATGCACCCTCATAGCTACCAACACCTGTGCTAGGAGCAACCGAATTTAAAAAATGTAAAACAATTTATTTGGTAGTCACACGGATTGCACCAGACCGTAACTTGTGGTGGAATAAGAGATATCTCTAACAGATATCTCAATAATGTGATTAAATTACTCGTTTTATACTGCGACTCGAGTGAGTACATAATTATGTAGGGCAAGATTGTGAGAAATAAGGTTTCTTTACAGATTTTAATAAGATATCTGATTTAGCTCGAAATTGTTATGGTTGAAATACCTGCGGTATACGTTATAATAAATATGGTACTTGGGGGTTGTCAAATCAAAAGTTGAAATAAAAATTTGTCTTTTCAGTTATCTAAAATACTCCTAATATTCTACAGTTTGAACTCAGTTTCTATTTTTTTAGTCATGTTATTTTTATCAAATTTTAATCCCGAAATTTTTATTTAATATTGCATCTAAAACATATATTTTTTTAACTTTTCATTAAATCGTTTACGAGAAAAAAATAATGTCGATAATTATGATTTTAAAAAAAATTTCATGTCAGTTTACGAACAAAATATTTTAGAGACTAATAAGTACTAAAGATAGTAACTTACATAAAAATATCAGCCCTATAACTGCGGGAGCAGAAAAACTGATCATTGTTTCAGAAAAATAGATCTCTGATTACTATTACCTTACCCCGTGTATGAAGCAAGACATTTTATTCCCAACTGTACCCCACTTAGTTAAACGAATGCGCGTACAACAGTTATTAAAATATAATAATGTATTTCTCTTTGTTTCAGATTTTTACCAGACAAAGAAAAACGTGCAATCTTCGGATAAGTTCTCGAAGGAATCGAAAGAAAATTAATGTTATGTACATATTATCAGTTTAAAAATTTGTATATATTTTATTGAAGACTGTATATTAATTTAGATACTTGCAGCATTATACCCAAAGTTTATTTATTTTTTAAGACGCTTATTAAAACCTGTATTATATTATTAACTAGTCTAGTCCCTGACCCCCTATAAATAATGTATAATATTGTATAAAATGTAATCTTATACGTTATTTTCTTGTACATTGTAAATAAAACTTATTTATTATGATTTATGTATTTTATTTTACTCAACTAATTTCTATATGTGTATTATTTCTGTTTCGTTTGGTAGCATAAAATTGAGAAACTGGATATTTAGCGGTCAAATATAAAGACTGAACACCAGAAATATATAATGAAAGAATAAATTTAAAAAACTACAGGTTAACAGTCGTTGAGACTTGTTTCGACCTGTATCTACTTGCTTGTTACTTTTGTGAAATTCAGTTTGGCTGCCTATGAGTTAAGTCATCGTCATCTAAAGCGTTGAAGATGCATTTATAAAGGTGAGTCACCCATTTACTTGGACTTCCTTTAGATATGAGGTTATAATTTAGCAGTTCCACGAATCCTACCTTAAGATATGACAAATCATTAAGGTATGTGGGTGAAGTGTTGTGGGGTCTAGACGAGCACACAAAGGGATAGGCAACAATTATGTAACTTTTTGCTATTCATTACCAAACGGATTGTTAATAATGAACTGAACTTTACCAAGAAAAAAACGCAAATTAATTGTCAATACAGAATGTAGACTCTTATATAATTTTCTAATTAAAAGTGATAGGTAACAACAAGATAGACAAACTGGTGTATTAAAAATAAAAATGATCTACTGTTTAAAAATTCAATAAGTGATGTGGTAGGTATTTGTTGTTTATTTTATATTTGGTGTATTTGTACAAACATAAATGAAAAACGGACAAAATTTAATAAAACTCAGATCTTATGTAAATGATTCGTAAATATGATTAAATAGACATTTTTTCTATAAAATGTTACCAGAAAATAGTGTTAAGAAGAGAAATGTGAGTAGAGGATATGAGATATACAATTTCAACTTCCAGACTAAGCAAAATTCAGTCGGTTACCTCTTGTAGACATTCCGTATTTTATGTCTATTATTAATGAATTGAAAGATTAAATTAAAGGTGGTCAATTTGAATCTCGAAAACAGTTAGTTAGTTGATTTGTGTAAATACAATGTATGGAAACATATAACTTACTGTATGTTTTCTTAACTCGAATTAAAATGAAAGATATTTGAACAAATATGAAAGAATATTTAAAATCTTATTACAATATCGACAATGGACGCTAAATATACTAAATGTCGACAGCTAATAAATATCTTCAAAAATTAAACTAGATAATATTTTTCACAGTTTTGTGGAAATAAATATTAGCTTATACATATACAGTTATCTTGCTTCTTATTAAGAATTTGTTGTCTAAATAATCATACAAATATTTTTCAGAACTTTGTTCTTTTTTGCTTTCCCTCATAGCATTTGGAGTTCTAATGAACAGAAAAGTAGTTCAAGCAAATACCTTTGGGGTTCACCCTCAAATTTACCCCCAAAGAACGGCGATGTATATTTTTCGTGCTTTTCTTGAAACTCGTTAATTTTTGTAAAAATTATAAAGTGTAACAATTTTTAGTACCTTTCACGGTCGATCTTTTGAGACCTAAAACATTAAATTTGGTCAAGAGACGAGCGAGATAAAAATTAAAAATTTGACAGTTTTTTCTACCTATATCTTCAAATACTTAACTTAGAAAGATAAGGTTTTATAAAAAACGAATTTTTATGTAAAATTAGTAAATTTAATTACCCTTCGTTCAGTTTTTTACTTTTTAAGTAAGACGAAAATTGGACAAATTATGGACAATAAGCTGAAAAAATATACCAAGTGATTACTAAAATGACATGGTTTTATAAATAAATTGAGTTAAATAAATTATTTTATATTTACTTTATTTTTAACTTGAAATAAATATTTTTTATACCGAGTGGCAATAATTGCTCCAATTCCTCGGCTGATTTTAAGAATAAAGTTTTGAAATTTTGGCAAATCATTTATGACACAAAACGTCCAATTTTGCACTTATTCAGTGAAAAATAACACAACTGGTTCAACCGAAAGTCGTAACAACTTTTGATTTTATATAGCACCTGTATATATTTTATCATATTTAGATTCCACAGGAAATTCCTATTACATCACTAGTAAAACATAATATTTTTAGTCTCAGACTCCTCTATAAAATCCTTATTTTACTATAAGGAACGTAACCAGACTGCAACCAACAGCTACTCTCCGGGCTATGTGCCCCGCCGCGCGCTGAATTACAAGTTACAAGCCTGGCGCGTTAAGTGTAATAATTGCATATTACCATCAAAATGCTATTGCTTCGATTCCAGCAAACACCAGCCGAAAGACTCGTGCCAGTCGTCACACACCACTTGCAGACTGCAGTTTCGAGCTGTTGGCTCTCGTCAGTACAAGGTAGGCATGTGACGACCGACACGAGGATCACTTGACTATTTAGTACATTTCGGTATCTTTCGGATAGCGACATATAAAATAGTCAGCAGGCGCCATCTAGTCTAGTGTCTGTTGCAATCGAAAAATAAATAGCCTGACTGGACTTAGCATAGTTCAAAGGTGCTTTTAGATGGCGGAATATTAAAACATAATATTTTTAGTCGCGAACTTCTCTATAAAATTCTTATTTTACTATAAGGAACGTAACCAGACTGCAACCAACAGCTTAAGTGTAATAATTGCATATTACCATCAAAACACTATAGCTTCGATTGCAGCAAACACCAGCCGAAAGACTGATCCTACTTAAAGGAGCTCTCGTCACAAGCCTACCTTGCACTGACGAGAGCCAACAGCTCGAAACTGCAGTCTGCAACGACTGGCACGGAAACTCCTTTAAGTAGGATCAGTCTTTCGGCTGGTGTTTGCTGCAATCGAAGCAATAGCGTTTTGATGGTAATATGCAATTATTAAACTTAACGCGCCAGGCTTGTAACTTGTAATTCAGCGCTCGGCGGGGCACATAATCCGGAGAGTAGCCCTTGGTTGCAGTCTGGTTACGTTCCTTATAGTAAAATAAGGATTTTATACAGGAGTTTGCGACTAAAAATATTATGTTTTAATATTCCGCCCTCTAAAAAGCACCTTTGAACTATACATCACAAGTAGGTATTTGTTTTCAAAATGGCGTTATAAGTTAAAAAGCCAAGTAATCATGAAAGCAAATGAATAAAGTATAAGCATAAATATCTAAGGTGCTATCATTTAATGCAAAAAAAACGAGATTCTCAAAAAATAATAACAACCTTTACTTTCAATCGATATGAATCACATGTAATATATAAGATTTATTAGTAGGCTGATACTTTGTCGGTACATTAATATAACACTACAACTATAAAAACCCGCTGTCAAAGAAATCACTACTTCCACATACAGATTTTGTATCCAAGTCTTATACACACTAAATCCCAATGTAATATTTTACTCGTTTTAATAATAGGGTGGGGGTGGTAGAGGGGGTGGCTAATGTCAAAATAAATTTTAAAGGCCCTTTGTTCTCGTATACACACTAAATGCCTATTTATTTTTTCACTCCCTTTAATAATAGGGTGGGGGTGGAAATGGGGTTGGTGGAGGGGGTAGCTACCGCCAAAAAAATTTTTTGAGATGTTTCGTTCTTGAATACACACTAAATCACATTTAAATTTTTTTACTCCCTTTCATAATATTGTGGGGGTGGTATTGGGGGTGTACTGGGGGTGATAGTGGGGAGTGCTGATGCCAAAAATTTTTTTGAGACCTTGACTTTTCATACATGCCCTAAATTGCAATTTTATGGACTCTTACCTGCTTGCTTTGCCTAATTACCCTTATTTACCCCATTCACCCCCGAACCCTTCAACGGAATTAGATCAAAATATAATGTAGTTCCAGATCTCGTTATAATACATAAGTGTACCAAATTTCAAGTCAATATAATAAACAGTTCCAGAGTAAACGTGCGTACACAAAGGTTACAGACAGACAGAACATTGTCGATTTTACTAGTAGACTATGATTCGGAATTTTATTAGCGAACGTCAGCATTTGAGTTTCGTTCCGTTGAGTTTTGAACCAAAATCGATACAATAATTGTCATTCTTGAGGTACAAATATTCGGCTTTCCAGAAAGCTCCTGCACGCCATCTGCCACTAATGCTATAGCTACATCGTCAGCAAACTGGATGACATGAAACTCTTCTCTTGGATTCGCGTACTATTGAATATTGTTAATAAAAGTTAAAAAGAGAATTGGGCTTAAAGAACTGCCTTGTGGAACTCCAGTAGGTAATACTCTTTTATCAGATCCATACGATGTGCCATTAAGTTTCAGTTCAACTGTTTGAGTGATTGCCCAAGTAAGAATTTATCCAAGAGTTTGGCACTCCTCCAATACCATATGCAAACATTTTATTAAGGAACATTTCATAAATTTACTGCATCTAATGCTTTAGACGTGTCAAAGAATAGGCATCAGCACTTTTTATTTTTGTATGTATTATTCAGTAAATAAATGTACAGAGAAGTAACTGCATCTTGGGTAAACTGTCCTTCTCTAAAACCATATTGACTAAGGGATAAAATATTATGTAGATTCAAAAAGATGAAAGTTGACTTGCATATTGTATATATACCTTGATAAGTTTGGAGAATACAGATAGTAATGAAATTGTTCTATAATTTGAAATTAGTTCTTTATCATTTTTTTGTGAATTGGTACCAATTTCTCCAGAGTAGTGGAAAATTGCACCTTCAATAAATGAAAGATAGATTAGTCTGCAAAGTGGTAATAGGTTCTACAATGGACTAAGCAGACAATATGGGATTTCATCAAAATCCGCGGAATCTTTTTTTGAGACCGATGTGATCATACTAGTTACATCACTTTTTGTAAAAATTGTTCCCTACGAACGACATTCACAAATTTAGACAAATGCGAAGGGTATATCAACGAGCTATTTGACCTCCAGTTAGGTGATTATTAGTTAAAACACATCCGTGTAGTCAGACGCTACTTAAATTAAAAATATATTCAATAGAACGTTTTCTAAAAATAACTTCTATATCGGTTCACTGCACAAAGTTGCATTCCCTACAGCCATCCACATTAAATTATTTAAGTACATTTTATAGGTGTCTACGTACAGAACGTGATGAAAATGCACACATTCATTTTATTTAAAAATATTAGTATTTATAACGCGTTATAAAATATTGTTCCGGGCAGTAGTAATGACAACGAAGTTGCATTTCAATATTATTGCTAAATGTAGTATACGGTAGACAGTTAATTGCAATTATTTATGCTTATAACGTTCAATAATATGGAAAATACTTATGCGTATTATTATTGACATGCCACTGATGTATATAAACAGAAGATAACTGCAATTGTTGACTTATTGTGAATGTTTATCGAATATCTATTATAAAATAATAAAAACTGAAATAAAAATGCCCAGTTTGATTTATTGCCTCTCAAAATAAAATTGCTTTTTAACGAGTATTTCTAGCTGAATTGCAATGCGTTCGGTTTTATTTAAAATACTGTGAATATTTTTCTTAAACAAGACAATGCTATAATAAATAGCTTCAATGATCAGTACACAAATGTAGGACAAAATCTTGAAGAAAAAATTGAATAGTCACACGTAGCAACACCTTTACAACTAACACATGATGCAAACTCCATATATCTTAGTGAGGTAACAGTTCTTGAAGTTAAGGAGGTTATCAAGAAATTGAAGAATAATAAACTCCTAGGCATCGAGGACATAAAATCTGGAACAATAAAAAGAATCAGTGCATTAGTACTCACTTAATCAATATGGCAAAATTAATCAAGGAAATCTACCATCCGTTCAGTATTTAAGGTTGGAATTATTAGACCACTCTATAAAAGCGGAGTTAAAGATGAAGTAAGACCTATAGCCCTTACATCCAATCCAAAAAGAGTTTATTGAGTTTTCTAAACAAATATTAAATAATTTCGGATAGACAATATGGATTTAGGGAAAATAGGTCTACTCAAGATGCGATATGTGACTCAACCTTAAAAATTTATGAGTCCTTAGATAAGATGGAATCAGCTTGGGGAATCTTTACCGATCTTACCAAGGAGTTTCATACTGTATACCACACTAAATTTTTCCAAGAACTTGGCACTGTTGATGTCATAGGACAGACGCTTTTCATCTTCTAAAAAAATATTTGGAAGACAGAACTAATTATGTCTGAATACAAGACATACGTAATAATCTCAAAGCAGCCAGCTATGGAGTCCCACAGGGGACTATACTGGGCCCACTGCTATTTTTCGTATACATCAATGATCTATTAAATTGGAACTGTTTGGGGAAAATAGCAAGCTTTGCTGAAGACACGGTTATTTTATATGAAGGTAAATCATGGAATTCTCTACGAACCTTTGTAAAATAATGGCTGTGGTTTAATAATAATACCTTAACATTAAACTCAGATTAAACAAAATATGTGGCATCTAGTTCTTACAACCTCAACATAAATCCATATCGATCCAAATAAATGATGACGTTATAAATTTAAAGGAAAGTGATACCGTTAAATAACTAGGTGTTATCATAGATTGTTATTTAAGGTGGGGTAAATAAATAAATTACATTGTTAAAAAGGTCATTACAGTATCTAACCGAGTTCTTAGTTTTGGTGACCTTAAAACAATATGTCTCTCACTAATCCAAACCCACATAAACTATGCAATTTTAGCTTAGCTTTAAATACTATACAAAAAAGGAGTTTAAAAATAATCTCCAAAAGAAACTTATACATATCCAACTGATTTATTGTATTTATTGTGCTGGATGTACGCATTTTACGCCAGTTATTTGGCTTAGCCACGTGTACGGAAGTATTTAAAAACAAGAAACTCCATAGTTTTACCAAACATCATTACGTCACGAGGTTTCCCCCAGAAACATAAAATGCACTAAAGCAGTTGGTCAGAGGCATTACACCTACCGGTGCTCTAAAATGTATTCCATATTACCACAAAATATTAGAAAATTAAATACAATTCGTTCATTAATGTATCACATTGAAAAATGGATGTTTGATATTCCCATAAATGTAATACATGCGATAATAGACAAAACATTTTACTATAACTAAACTTAGCCGGCAACTGTGATAGATGTTTCGGTGATATATGTTAGGAAAATTTGCGCCCATGTTATGCCCATCGAAATCCTTCAAAAATAATATTTATTGTTTGCGTAGTTACAAACTAAGCAGGTAATTAAGTGATAAGAAATTGAATTCTATTATTACGAGTTCTATTATTAAAAAAGATATTATAAATATAATATACAATAAATATTTTGGCATATGAATTGTAACGCGCAAACATGTACTCACAGTCCATACGAATGAGTACTTCGTGAGTTTCCTGTACATTTATTTATTGTTATTAAAACGTAGTTAATGTTATTTTTTCTACCCCCTTATGTAAATTTGCTGTTTTCCGTACAGTCTGTAGAATGGATAAGTGGGCCATTCTAGTTAACTGAACGGATATATTTCATATACGTTCTAGGATGAATATGAAACCGACCAATTATATTTCGTGTATTAAGTACATAGGCAACTATTCGCTTTAAAAAATTCAAGTTGTCAAGCTGTCAAAGTAATTGTCAGTGTGTATTCGCGCAGTTTGAGCTAGAAAATAATTTAAAATGAGTGATTCCAGTGAAGAATCGATAAACGGTATACCACCTAAAATTTTATTGAAATTATTATATACAGACAAAATTTTAGAGATATATTATGAAAAAAAAAGTAGCTATATGTGGGGATTGAACCAATTCAATTCAAAACAAATTTATTCAAATTAAAAGGGTAAACATGTAAAAATGTATAAGCTGCCTCTCCGGCACCCATCCTGGGACCGACCCTGCGACCGCCGCGTTACCGCAGCGGTGCGTCGCAAGGCCGGGCCGAGACGGGACCGGTTTGGCGTTAGCAACAATTGTATAAAAATTATAACGAACTAAAAAACACCTAAACTCCTTTTTAACAATACTAAAATAAAAATAGGTAATCTGACAAAACATTGCTTAAAAGAGAAAGCTTAACATTAAAAATGGAACTACGAACACTTTGGCTTTCGCCGTTTATGCGCACTTTCACTGTTTTTAATTTTGTCACTGACGCTGACACCATAACTTGCACGAAGTGCAATCCGCGAATGGGATTGAACCTATGATCTCTTGCATTTCGAAGCATACATATAACCGATAGGCTATTGAAGCTTTTATAAAATGTTTGCACCTAAAGCATAAGATTTAGCAGAAGCTAAGTTTGTATATTAAAATTTGATTAAAACTATTATTTGTAGTTTTTTCTTAATCCGGTCGTAGAAAAAGTATACTGTACAACTCGAGTGGATTATCCATATCGCACTCGAAAGATTGAGGCACTCCGCCTACGGCGTCGTGCTCAAACTTCTTTCTCGTGCGATATGGCTATCATATCCACTCTTGTTGCACAAACTACTATTATATTTCCTTAGATGAATAAACGTTCGTATTATTATTAATATTTTATTAAATTAGCTTGGTGGCTAATTTGTGGCTACTTTGAAATGTAGCACCACCGTATGAGTCTCGATTTGTTAATTCGATATATTGATTTTGATTCAACTTGATTTACCATCACAAGCAAGTAAATTTATTACAAAAAAAAATATACAAAAAGATGATATAGGATAAGTCAGAACAGACACAATCAAAATGTAAAACGAACAAAGTACAATGTTTAAAATAGAAGTGTAAAAAACATTAATATAAACAAAACCAAAACGAACAGAAGAATGCAGTATTTAAACTAGATGATTTCATTAAAAATGTAAAAAAGATAATTTGTTTCAAGTCGATTTCGTATTTTCTAACTTTTAGAATACCCCGTATAATTTATCTTAAGTTTGACAACTATTTATGACTTTCTTAGACAAGCAAAGCTTTTTATAAAGAATGACTTTGCTCGGCATCAGGGATAGTAGTTCAGTGGGTTAGCGCGTCTGACTCTCTCTCTGAGCATACCTAGAGAAGTGGGTTCGAGCCCACCTACTACGAAGTAATTTTAAAATATAAATTATCCCCAAAAAGCGGTTCGGATCCCACTATAACCTGTATGGCCCGTCTCCCTTACTCAGACAAATCTAGACCTACTAGACTTAAGTAGGTCATTCAGGTGACCTGCAAGGCGGTTAAAAAAATATATAAATATATAAATCAAAAATAGGAAAGTTTACAAGAGTGCGGTAACTCATCCGGGGACACACTGTATATACGAACTTTTAAAATGTTTTAAATTTCATTGCAAATATGAATATGTCAGTACCTGTTTGAAATAAGATTCCTTCATATAAATTTATAGTTCTAGAATACGATTTCAGAGACTTGTCCTTGTGATGATTATGTTCTTTGATATACGACTCTAATATCTAGAAACATCCTGTGCTATTACTATTACTTACATATTCAGACCTAATCAGCTTCTGCTGAGTGAGGAAGTGATTGTAGCTTGCGATTTAGCTAATCTGGAACGAATAAACATGCAAAACTAACTATTTTTATCGACACGATTAAGAAAACGTAATTTTATAGAGACGATATTTTTTATTTACGTCCCTGTCTGATAACCTTTTGGCTCCTCGTAGTGTCATTTCCGTTTGCAATTAATTAATTAAGTAATTAATTAAACGTTTAAGTTTAAGAGAGATATTACGTTTTATCCAATTAACTTCATGATTAATAATTTGGTCTAATTACATTGTTGAATTTCGAAACACCAACTTCTTGCGATTATAAGTCATCTACCATTAGAGATGATCTATACCGGGTGACCCAGAAAGTACCCCCCTCCCACTTCTTTCTATAGTTTTGAAAGTAAAATTCTGAAATTTGGGAAATCAAATATAGGTATCCATGGCCACATTTTGACCATTCGGTGGTAAAAAACTCTCTTACGGTATGGTATTTAAGTCACTTTTCTCATAAAGCTGTAATTTCTCTTTTCAACGCTTTTTTCAGATTTAAAATAGGATGAAAAATAACCTTGGAAATGGCATTTATTTCCTATTTCTAGTTGGCTTTGGAATTCAGGAACAAATTTAAACAGTTTCGTAGACTTTGAATTTGAATAAAAGGGTATTTCTCAATATAATAAACTAGATAATAGTATAAAAACCATATCGGATTAAGACTATTAAGAAGTTCACATCTGCTGTTAAACAAATGCTACTAAAGAAAGCTTACTACTCTGTTAATGAATTTCTTGTGTCTTAAATTAATGTATCTTGTAATAATTAACCTGTTTTTTTCACTTTTTTTAAAATCTCTATGTTTGTAGTTCTATATATTTTCTATCTATGTACGTACATGCATGAATGCATGTACGAATTCATTCATGGGTGTATGTATGTACAGTTCTTCTGTTTCTTACTTTTTTTTTGTACATTTATTTAACGTCGGACTATTTCCGCTACTGAGGCCTAACACCGACGCCTGTAGACGAGCTACCCCCAACCAGGAATTTTGCCGAACCTCTTCCCTTAAGAAGAGTAGGGATCTTTTACTTGCCTAACATTTAATAGACAAGGGACCGACGGCTTTACATCCCCTCCGAAGGATGATATATCTCCTATACAACCCTCGCCTAAGGTTGTATAGCTTTCGTGCATGCACTGATATACAAGCCGCTGGAAGATGTGTGAGGCGAGGACGCGGTTTCCGTGGGAATGGTCACCCATCCAACTACTAACTGCGCCTGACGTTGCTTTACATCGCATACCGAAGTATGTACATAGTAAAGACGCACCTACGCTCGCCCCCCGTTTCTTACTTATATCTGTTAATATTTTTTTATATGACTTGTCCTATATCATTTGTATGATCTCTTGGACCAATAAAGGATATTTTTTTTTTTTTTTTACAAAAAACCAGTCACCTTACTCTGTGGCTCCGACCGAGGGGAGCTGGTAATACCAATAGCCACTCCCCACGCCCGTGGGGTGAGTGACTACCGGGTCCGCGAATCGTGTGCCCTGAGTAGACGCAATGAACCGAGGATGACAGCCTTCTGCATTCTGCCGGCTAAGATCTCTGCCGAATCTCGGCATGCCGGTATGATCTTTAGTTCTGAAAGCAGCGTCTGTCTCATTCCACCGAGGGTTCCTATAATCAGTACCACTATTTTAACAGAATGGCCTGGATAAAGCCTGCGGAGTTCGAAGAGCAAATCTCGATATTTTGTCCGTTTTTCCTCCTCTTTCAAGACAATGTTGCTCTCAGCGGGAGCTGAGAATTCCACGACATACATTGTCTTGAGTTGGTGGTCGAGGAGTACTATGTCAGGCTTGTTGGCTTGTATTTGCCTGACGGTGGGAAACGAGTAGTTCCAATACATTAGGCACTTCTCATTCCCCACAACGGACTCAATATCCCCCGGAACGTAAGGCAGCACTGGTGTTTCGTCTATCCCATACGAGTGCCTTAGATGATAGTAAAGCACTCGTAATGCTGCGTTGTGTCTATGAATATAGGCCGAGACTGCGTATGTCGGGCAAGCCGACAGTAAGTGCATTACAGTCTCCGGCGCCCTGCGGCAGGCCCTGCAGCTGACATCAGGGACCTCCATACTCATGACACGACGCCGATAGACGAGAGTGTTAAATACACCATCCTGGCAAGCCATTATGAATCCCTCGGTCTCAGACTTCAGCCCAGCTGACCTTAAGAAGGCGAAGGTCAGCCTTTCGGATAAGCCGAGGTCTTCTATATTTTTATAGAAGACCCCGTGCAATGGCTTTTCCTTATGGAGCTGCAGAAGGATGTTGTGTTCTGCAGCTCTAATGTGGGCTTTTAGTCGAACGGGTTCCAACTCGGTGACAGAGTCGGGGTTTACCCGCTCGACGTCGAAGATGAGACCAAGTTCATCGGCTGCTCTCCGTGCTGCCTTAAAGAGAAAAGCTCCTACCTCTACATTTTCATGGTCTCGGATCATGCAGAGGAGGGGATCCGAACTCCTGATGACCTTACATGCTCCATCCAGAACCATCCTGCTATGGAGACTCTCCAAGCTCAAGAGTCCACGGCCTCCCCGATGTCGCGGGAGATATAACCGTGGAACGGACGATTTAGGATGCAAGCTCCTATTGAGATGCATCTTCTTGCGGGTTACTACATCGAGTTGACGCAGCTCTTCTCTAGTCCACTTCACTACTCCGAAAGAGTAGAGAAGGATCGGAACGGCAAGCATATTTGTAGCAGACACCTTGTTCTTCCCCGACAGTTCTGAAGACCAGATCTGTCGGAGTAGGTGCTGATACTTGCCGCGGAGAGCGTTTTTCACTACACTCACTTCTTGGGTGGAGCGTTGCTCGACACCCAAGTAAGTGTACGACTCTCCGGCACCTAGATGGTGTAAGATGCTTCCGTCCACGAGCTGCGCGTCCTCTCCATAGTCACCGCATCGTCCTCTCTTGAGATGGATCAGTGCGCATTTGTCCAACCCGAACTGCATACCGACAGCCTGCGTGTACTCCTGTACCACCCTAAGGGACTGTTGGAGATCCCTCTCTCCAGAGGCATAAAGTTTAAGATCATCCATATAAAATAGATGGGTGACCTTATGCCTCCTGTCGCCGCGGGTACCGCAGTTGTAGCCACGGGTTTTCCGGAGCGAGACGGATAATGGCAGTAGTGAGACGCAAAACAGAAGGGGGCTGAGGGAATCTCCCTGAAATACTCCTCTTCTGAATGTTACCGACTCTGTTTGGACTCTATCGTTACCCGATGTTATGGTAAAGCGAGTCCTCCAGAGTGGCATCAGTTCTTCAATACATTTCACTACGGGACCGGGTACCACAAGACATCGGAGCAAGTGAACAATGAGCTCATGTGATGTTATGTCAAATGCCTTGCGGTAGTCGATCCAGGCCATAGAGAGGTTCCGCTTATACTGCATGGAGTCCTGCGTGATACATCTGTCGATCAGCAGGTTCTCCTTGCAGTCAGCGACACCTCTCTTCGACCCTCGTTGCTCATATATCCGTTCGTAAACCGGTTCAACTGCGTGGAGCACCCGCATGTACAAAATGCGTGTAAACACCTTGTAACATGCGTTTAGACAGGTTATCGGTCTGTAGTTCTTCGGGTTGGACAAATCTCCGTTCTTGGGGATCAGCACTGTCCGCCCCTCAACAATCCAAGAAGGGATTTGCTGCTCCCCATTCAACCAGGAATTAAAAATTCTGGCCAAATGGTGGTGGGTGCTCGATAACTTTTTCCACCAAAAGTTATTTATCCCATCGGGACCTGGAGCAGCAAAGTTCTTAGAGCCCTCAAGAGCCCTACGAACCTCTTCTGGGGTTATTGGTTCGCACACTTCCTGTGGTTGCTGAAGCCTTTGACAAAAGGCTTCAAAGTGTGCAAGGGCAGGAGAAACTCGGTTGAGTGGAAGCCTCTCCTCGTACAGCGTTTTCCAGAAGTTCTCCACCTGATCTGCAGTCGGCGGATTGTCTACAACAGGCGGAGGCGTTTGGAAAAGGCGCGAGGGCTTCTCGTGGAACAGTTTATTTTCCGCAAGCCCTCTCGCCCGCCTCACTAGTGACTTTTTACAAGTCACTAGCATCCGTATCCTGTCGAGAAAGTGCTGTTTGGTGGTTCGCAGCACTGCCTCATTGAGTGTGTGATGGACGCGTCTTAGGTTGGCAGCTAATCGACGCACTTTAGGCGTGAACGGCCTGTTGGCCGCCATGTAGTCCATCACACATTGGATACGGGATGCGTGTTGCCTCGCCGACCGGATCTTGGCTTCCATCTTTTGTATGCGCCGCTGAGACGAGCGTTGAGCAGCGGCATACACGGCACAATTTATGTGCCAGATGTCAGCCGCTTCTGGTAGCGCTGTGCGAAGTTCAGCGTCCACTCTGGCCAGGTCTTGTGGCCGGGGGGTTTTCAGACGGTGTAACCCCCTTCTGGTACTGAGACCCTCTGGTATTGGCGGAACGAGGAGAACTACGTCCTCAACCGGTGAATGCGGCGGTCCTTCGGCTACCTCATTCACCGGCCCAGGAGCAGCCCTCACGTAGCCCCTACTACGAAGGTATATGGTCACGCAGATTTTGTGGCGTGAAGGCGCTATGCTCTGGTAGCCGCTCACACCACAGAGCATGCATCCGCGCCATGTATCCCCTCCGCGCGGGCTCACTGCTTTCATAGCAATGCAGAAGTTCATCCCTCAGCTCATCTGTCCACTCAAAGCGTCCTTGGACATTGCCAATTTCGTCAACGGGCGGCCCGTCCGGTTATTATTATTATTATTATCATCACCATACGTTATTACAGCTCTGTCTAAATTTTGATCATGGTAGCATTTTTAGTTTTTGAAATACCACTAGTTATACTCAAAAAAATACAAGTATCCTGTATCAGCAAAAAGTGGTTAAAAACTAATATAGGGGATAAGCTCAAGATTGAAGCACTTTGCGACTTTCAGAAACGGATTCAGCAATCGAAGCATTAGCGTTTTGATGGTAATATACAATTATTACATTTAAGGCGCCAGGCTTGTAACTTTAGAGTAATTCAGCGCTCGGCGGGGCACATAGCCCGGAGAGTAGCTGTTGGTTGCAGTCTGGTTACGTTCCTTATAGTAAAATAAGGATTTTATAGAGGAATTTGCGACTAAAAATATTATGCTTTACATCCATACTCGAAAAGCATATTTGAACTATGTATTTTACATGTCGCTATCCCAAAGATACCGAAATGTACTAAATAGTCAAGTGATCCTCGTGTCGGTCGTCACATGCCTATCTTTCACTGACGAGAGCCAACAGCTTGAAACTGCAGTCTGCAAGTGGTGTGTGACGACTGGCACGAGAGCTCCTTTAAGTAGGATCAGTCTTTCAGCTGGTGTTTGTTTCAATCGAAGCATTAGCGTTTTGATGGTAATATGCAATTATTACACTTAACGCGCCAGGCTTGTAACTTGTAATTCAGCGCTCGGCGGAGCACATAGCCCGAAGAGTAGTTGTTGATTGCAGTCTGGTTACGTTCCTTATAGGGAAATAAGGATTTTATAGAGGAGTTTGCGACTAAAAATATTATGTTTTAACCTTATTATGTAATAGAACAAAACGATAGGAAGGTACAGGGATACTCTCTTCTAGCCCAGGGGTCAATCAGGGTCTTTTATTTTAAATATAAACACTCAGGTGGACCACGGTTAAATTTTTTAACATACAGAGGTTAAAACAAAGGTAACAAAACTATCCTAATCTAATGTAAAGTTTTATTTTGGTTTTCCTCAAAAATTGTATCATACAATTGATCGTATTTTTATTTTGTAGACATAACAAGTGTATTAGATTAAAAAGAGTTTCAATTTCCAACTTTGTTATATTGTTGAATAGTTCATTATTTTCATTAGAAAATGGACTGCATCCAAGAAATATGTGTTCTAGGTCCCCTAAAACGTTGCAATGTTCGCAGTCATCACTCTGTACTATCTTATTCTATAGAGAAGAGCTGGGTAACATCCATGACTAAACCTAATTCTAGAAATAATTGTACTATATTTTCTTGAGATATTATAATCATAAAACCAGGATTTTTCTGACATAATTGGTTGTATGTGTGTCTAGTAAGATTCATGTGGCAGTATTCATTCCAGAGGGATACAATTTTTTAATCTGGAGGTGGTAAATAATATTTGGATTTTAATTCATTGAAAGTGGTTGATTCAATATCCACTTGTCAAATAAACGCTTAGTATATTCTTTATATAAATACAAGAGTTATTTCTAATTCATAAAATGAAAGTGTAAACAAGTGTAGATTACCTTTTAAGACAGTTTATCGGTTATTGAAATATGGTAATTAATGATTCCATAGGTACTCAACTAATGTTTCCTTTGGTACAACAGCAGCCGACTAGTTTCCTAAATGGTAAAGTTATTTGAAGGACAATAAATACTTGAGCTTTTGCTCGAGTGGAATTTAAGACATTTTATGCTTTTTGTTGGAAAATTATATAAACAAGAATTTTCTTACGTAAGTATAAGGAAGTATCTTATATGGTTAGCTCATAATGTTCTTATTTTTTAGTAGAACATACAATGTGACCGCGGACGGACTTAAGAATACTTGTAAAAACTTTTTATTCTCAGTTTTTCAAAATAAGTAATTCTTCATAATTCCTATTGATTATTATATAAATACTATTAACTCGGAAACTCTTATAGCAAACGTTAACATGGTAGATGTGCATTTCTTTTGTTCTACAAAATTGTTGTACAAAATAAAGATAAAATACTTCTCTTAGACAAATGTGGAGTCTATAAACTTAAATGTAACGATTGCATCTGTATATACATAGGTAGAACTTATAAAAATGTCAAAACGAGATTAAAAGAACACCTTAAATGGTTTAAATTCAGGTTTTTCACATTTTCCGGAACATATTTTTAATGAAAACCAAAATTTTGTTCAAGAAATTGGGTTTGAAGTTTTGCATTTAGCGAGTAAAGGGAATTACTTAATAACTTAGAGACATTAGAAATTCTTAGACACTCCAAATCTAATAATGTTAGTTCACTTAACACCCACATACAATTTGATTCTACATGTACGTTCTCTGTTATATTTTGAAATTAGTTTATTTGCTTATATGATCATTATGTTTTTGACTGCCTTTGTTCATATTTTGTAGTTATTCATTTTCATATTTTGTTGTAAATACCTTTTTTTAACTTTACTGTTTATTAATGACTTTTCTGTCACAATTTATATATCCGTGATTTATATTTAATTCCATAGTTAGAGGGCAGCAGGTATACTTAATACCAAGGATGTTCTACCAGGTTGTTTCTCGCTATTTATAACATAGTTATAGTAATTTTGTAAATTTAAAATACACTCATTTCCACATCACTTTGAGGTAGAGTAAATGGCGCGTTTTCTAATTGCGCTATCCCCGGTAGGCCTAATCTACAGCTTTATGATTTTAGATGGAACTGACGCTTGAGCCACGTAATTATATTATGAGTGTTTTCCTTTTTTTGTTGGTCCTAGATGGTTGATGTTCTCGATATCATCATTATTGGGTGCCTCTGAGAATTCATTGTTCCTCCATTGATAAATCTTCGTCATCTTCGTCCTCACTGTCGATATGAACCTCCGGTACATTTTCGCATGACCACTGCATCCTTTTCGATAAATGCATGAAATGAATTTCAATATGTTCTCGGGTGCTGGTTGTTCCGTCATTGTGAATGGAGCGAGCCCATTGCTGCTACGTTTCCAGCCTCAGTCTTCTGAATTTTTTTGGATCCCATGCCATTTTTGGACTTATTGGTACGTCCTGAATGCATGATACTGCGCAGCGTCCTCCGTTGGTCGCAAAGAAGCAAGATTGAATTTACTTTCTGTTGTAGATTTAACAAAATATTCGTAGCGGACTTCTTCCAAGGTTTCCTCTTTCATGTTGCCACCATACAAAGCAATGGGAAAGCGTGCTCCAGCCTCTGCGATGTGCCCTGGTCTTGCATCCTGATCTGTAAAGATGCTAATGGTGGCACTGAGGCCTGCGGATTTCTGGACAAGCGAAGAAAATTTCCTTGGTTGAAGATGGACGATGTCGTGCCGTAGCCACTAAACGCATGGAGAAACAGAATGTTCTCAGCCACTTCTTCACATTTCAAACTATTCGCGAAATATAGTCTTTCAGCAATTCTGCTTCTTTCTGGTTTGCGAAGGTAGATGTTACTTTGAGGTGGCGCTAATGCTGTCACCAGAACAAGAAGATCAATATCCTCATCAACGACGAAAACAGCATCAAATGTTGAGCAAAAGTAAATCGCTGAGCTGACAATCGACACATTAGCATCTTCTTCCGCCTGTTTGACATTAATATCAGCCTGTTTCATTTTGTTGTCAGCATCGAAATTACACGAGTTTTATTGTTGTCATGGCCTAAAAATCGTTCTTGGGAAACTTGAATCGGCATTGTTTCATCGAAGAGAGTATCCGCAGATATATGCTTCTTCGATCAGCGAAGCCTTTCTGTGGTCTTGGTATTTCTTTTGACACCATTTGAAATGGCATACTAAATTTACCGTCAAAAATGGTGTTTTACTAATTTTTGGGAAACATGTTCATCTTCCCGCCTCTGTAACTCGTTACATAGTATTAGACTTACAAAAAAAACCATTATACAAAAAGTGTGAGGAATTTTATCTTTTTTAACTTCATTTAAGACATTTTCGTCATTATTATTTTCAAAAAACTGATTTCTTGTGCCTTTTATTCAATATGGCGCGGCGCCTCGAACTGCCCCCCTCTCCAAGGTCGAAAACTTGAATTTTTTATCCAGGCCCAGACCTGAACAACGCATTTAAAAATTATTACCACCCCACTTTTTGTAAAGCAAGAGCCTTTTTTGACCCCTAGTGTCTGGTTTATATCTAACGTTTCTATCAAAGTTTGAGGTAAAATACTTTTAGAAATCTTTGTAATACGAATCAAAATTTTTGCAGTTTTCTAATTTCAAAGCAGTATCCAAATTTTTAAGTCCCACAAACTGTAGCTGAAATTATAAATTAACGTTAGCTTCATAGTAGAATAGGACGTTAACTTTCACTTATACTTTTTGAAACATTATTATTACTTGGTTTTCTTTAACTCACGATGCGTACACAATGTTCATGTTCAAATCTTGCATCCTTTATTTAACGCAGTTCCTGACAAAATCAATTGATGAAATTTTGTACAGTTACTAAGATCTGAAGACAATACAGTATTCCACTGCTATTTTTGCAAATATCCGCACGGAGGGGGCGCGGAGGTGAAAACTGTCTTCAAATCTTTCATCCTTTATTTAACACACTTCCTGATATAATCAATTGATGAAATTTTGCACAGTTACTAAGATCGGATGACAATACAGTATTCCACCATTACTTTTAACGATGTCCACAGATAGGGGGCGCGGGGGTGAAAATTGAAAAATCTGCAAAACGATGGAGCGAGAAAACTGAGAAAGCGAAGGAATAAGAAATCAGAACAAATCGTTAATGTATGATTAAAAAGTAAAAAATAAAAAAGATTTTTAAAAACATGCTTTTCTGTAAGAAACCGTACTAAAAAGTAATAAAAAAATACTAATGTACGACTGCAAGGTGTGCGCACTTTGTATATAAGTATATCTATCATCTTTATATATGCATGAATGAAGGCCTATGTGTACAACGATTCCACCCTCTTCATAAAGTCATGCGTACAATTATACAAAGTGCGCACTCCTTGCTTTTCATGCAGTCGTACATTAATATATTTTTATTTTTTTACTTTTTAATACGACTTTTTACAGAAAAGCAAGTTTTTTAGAAAAAATAATTTTTTTTCCTACTTTTTAGTCATACTTTTTGGGGGGTTTACCCCCCCCCCCCAGAGATCGCTCAATAAAAATTCGCCTCCTAACGATTTGTATTGATTTCTTGCTCCTTCGTTTTGCTGATTTTTCAATTTTCACCCCCGCGCCCCCTATGTGCGGATATTTGCAAAAGCAACAGTAGAATACTTTAATGTCATCCGATCTTAGTAGTTGGGCAAAATTTCATCAATTGATTATGTCAGGAAGTGTATTAAATATATATGAAGCTAGTGTTAATTTATAGTTTCAGTTACAGTTTGTGGCACTTAAAAATTTGCATACTGCTTTGAAATTAGAAAACTGCAAAAATTTTGATTCGTATTACAAATATTTCTAAAAGTATTTTACCTCAAACTTTGATAGAAACGTTAGATATAAACCAGACACTAGAGGTCAAAAAAGGCCTTTGTCTTACAAAACGTGGGGTAGTAATAATTTTTAAATATGTTGTTCAGGTCTGGGCCTTGACAAAAAATTCAAGTTATCGGCCTTGGGTGAGGGCCGCTCGAGCTCGTATAATTATTTTTTTGTAAGTCTAATATGTAACGAGTTACGGAGACGGGAATATGAACATGTTTCCCAAAAACTAGCAAAACACCAATTTTGAATTTGTTTTTGTTTATACATCTCATATTGACGTGTATTGATTTACAATTTATTTATAAAATAAGCGCAAAAAATAAATCTTCCTCAAAAATTATGTTTTTATTTTATTTCAATTTGTGTTTACAAAGGAAATAATGAGATATAATTAACTGCTTTAGTGTCGCGTAATTTGTTGTACTTTCGCTCGAAATAATTTGTGTTAACTATTTACAGCCATACATTTTCTTAACCACTACGTTGCATTTAACCACTTATTATCGCCCTGTTTAACCAATATCAGTATTTCATTAATACTAGACCTACAATAAATATAGATTGGAATGTATTGGCGCCCCTTATTTGCCCTTCCCTAAGTCTCGCAGCCTCCAGTTGCTCGACCATCTGTAACCAATCACCCAACTTCCCTTAAATATTTCCAAGCCCTTGAAAGGAAAGGTAAAATCAGGCACGCTCGCACACATGCAACTGTAACCTGGTCGGCCCATATGTGAAATATCCTTCAGCCCCGCCGGAAACGCGCCCACACATGCTATATCGGATACCGTGGCATCTTATTGAACATCATCTCCTTTTTCCTTTGCCTGCCTGCACCCTCGTGTTATCGGATCTAGTTACTAGTATGGTTTCTGTTTTTTATACACGCCAACCTTGTTAAGGTGGACTTTACCGAGAGGGCACCAAATGTTATTGATGAAAAATTGGCGGGAAGTTAATCGGAAATGTATTCGATTGACGGACACGCAATTAACTAAGAGCAGGTATTAAAATCCGCATGCAAGTGCAATAATTTGTCTGAATAATATTTCACCCTGATAGACAATAGTGCGTCTGAGTAATGTGTCTGTAATGTTTTTGAATCATTTTCACTTCCTAAAAGTATACAAAGTGGTCAAAAATGTTTTTTCAATTTAGAACTTCTTGAATTGGATTTTCTCAATTTTTTCAAATGGATAATCCTGCATATCTAATTTCTAGCTATCGTAGAATTCGAGCCATCGAAGTCTGATGCAGTATTGCCTATCACTTATACTTTTTAATATAAGTTTAATTGGATGAGTCGTGACATTCCAATAATCATTTTTCGTATGTCCCCAAATATCCAATTTTATTTAAGATTTCTAGACCGTTAACAGGTAAACCAATGGCAAATAGTTACATTTGTTGTTACGTTGTTCAGACTATTAAGAACGATATCTTAAATAAATTGGAATGAACTGTATGGAGAAAAAAATCCAAACAAAGCAATTAACATATTTTATGAAGATATAAATTATGGTCCAAGAGAAGCAAACGTGATAAACTTAAACAGAAACAAACATAACGTGGAACTAAAATAATATTATAGACAATATAGGAACGACATTAATTAAGACGACAAAAAACAAATTCTACAAATAAAAAATCCAGTCGGCTGGAAATAATTACAGAAAAGTTTTCGACTATATTAACGAAGCGACAAATAGAAACGGAAATTGCAAAAACAACATAGAACAAATAACTCTAGAAAACAACACACAAACCACTGGAGAGGTTTTTGGGTACCCTGTTTAATTACTAAAGAAAGTACTGGTAATTATGTCACCAGTATATTAATTACTATTTATTTATCTTAAGGATAAACAAATAAATTTGGCCATTGGCGTGGTCGTCTAGTTTTGTTAGTGTAGGATCCAAATTTCGTTGTGTGTGTGTAGTAACCCTTTTTAATTTACCCCAGGTTCTTTTATATAAAGTTTAATATTACTTGTTTCTATCTGATACTATATATCTGAGAAAATTAGTCACTCTGTTAATTGAAATACCTGGTAAACTTGAACACACTGTCTATTAATTGAGAGACCTAGTTAATTATATATGTTATTTATGTAGTATCTTATTACTCAAGATTGCACTGTACATTTATAGTTGAATTTGGTTTCTATTTTGCTTTTGAAATTAAAACATTTATTTAATTTATTACTTATATAACGAAAAGGCAAAGATGATAGAATAAGACAATAATTGATGGGAAAAAATAGTAAAAAAAAAACATTTTATTTTATATAAATTAATGCAACAATAGTCGAACATGAAATCAAAAGTAATCCAAATGTTTGAGACAATGGCCTAAATATTATAATAGGAAAATTTGCGTCGCTATAGTAATGACCATACTATAGATATACTGAGTGTTTAATGCAATAACAAGAACTTTGTTATACAAAAGTATGCTGTGTTATTTTAATAGTAATTAGGGTTGTGGCAATGGCCTGATAATGATAATTTATAATTAAAGTTGTTAGAAATAGCCAAATAATTAATCGAATGCAAAACAAAGAACAAGAATCATGTCATGTTTATACATTATCAAAATTAAGTTGAGAAATGAGCATTAAATACTCATGTAAAAGATCATAGAATGTTGAGGAAAAATCCTTTGATTATAATTAAAACAAGCAGTCTACCAAATTTTGTATGACTGTCCAACAACGCAAAACAAGGTGGGCAGTTGTAAATGAAACAGATGAGACGTCCCGGTTCAGTACTCGACGAAAAGTAAACCCTTCTTAATACGAACAAGTTTACGGGCTAATTAACCCAGTACTGACCGATCATCTGTACAGTTTGTGAGCGCAAGGTAATTATGTGGATGGATCGTTATTAAACAATCATAGAAAACCAAATAGATCGCTGGTGAGAAATCTCAGATAATCATTTGAAAGATAAACATTACTATGACATTTTACATGTCCAAAATTAGGCATAATGGAAGTGAAAGTTTCTTGTCATTGCATAAACGCAGAAAATATATAGTTCTTGAATATAAACTTGTTATTTTTCAAACGCAAATCTCCCTAGTAAAATATTCAGAAAATTTTGTGAATTAAAATCGTGAATGAAATCATAACTGAATAAGTGGTAATATAATATTATATTTTCTTGTTGATAATCAAAGCTAATATTTAAAAAATCTAATATTGTTTTAGTACCACAAATGCGTCAAGTTAAAACTCCTTTTAAACACCCCGTAACCAGAATATGAATGCAATTGCAAATTATATAATATTGTTTGGCTAGTAGTTTACACGGCTGATTTAGTGAAAATATCCACAAAATAATTTATTTTAAGCTCGGCGAAACTCGTGACGTAGCTTAGAATAGATTTCAAAGACAAATATAAAAGTTCGGCGAAAATATCGCGACATGACTTCGAGATGTTTCCAATTTAATTTTCAAAGCTCGGCGAAAATATCGCGGCGTAGCTTAAAAGGTGTTGTCTTCAGATGCCGTCTATCGTCTCCAAATTTAAATACAACGCCGTCTTCCTTTTATATGGTAAAAATGACGTCACAATTACATGAAAGCTTTGGATTTGTGGTCTCACGATTGGACAATGTTTACATTATAAATTTCAATGTCTACATGCATCCTAGTTTGCAGAGTCCGTCCTCTGCATGACTTAAGATAGAAAACGACAGGCGATTTCACCCTGTGAGAAGTAACAGAAGTACTTGACGCTTATCGTGTCCATTGTAAACAAATGCTGTGACTAGACTCGATTTTTAAGTAAATTCTTTCGTACAAATGTAGCGTTTAACGTTGCTTTAAAAGAATGTAATTTTAATATGCATTCTGGTAACTTTATTGTGTCCAATATTAAATGAGTAACTAAATGTAAAAATGGAATGAATTAACTGCAATAATTACTGGAATTTGGAAATAAATAAGAAAAAACTAAATTTATATATGAGGTATATACAGGGTGCTTCACCACACATAAGGAAGAAATAGCAACTGCTTTTAATCAATTTTTTATCGAGATAGCTGAAAAAATGTCTAATGAAATTCTGAAACACACACAAAACTTAGAAAAAATCAATACAAACCAAAATATGAGTTCCATGTCCCTGGAAGATGTAAATGAAGCAGAAATACAAAATATTATATACAGCTTGAAAAATAACTCATCTCCAGGAAAAGATGGAATAACAGTAAAACTCTAAAGCTATTAGCTAATCGTATCTATAAACCTATTGCGTATATTATTTAATCTTATCTTTGAAAATACGGACATACCTGAAGCTTTCAAAGAAAGTATAGTAGTCCCAATATATAAAAATGGCAATGAAAGCCACATGACAAATTACAAACCAATATCATTGATAAACAATATAGCAAAAAATTTTGAAAAATGTTTAAACCATAGGCTTCTCTTATTCTTAGAAAAAAATAAAATTATATCAAAAAATCAGTATGGGTTCCAAAAAAAAATTAAGCACAGAAGATCCTCTTCAATTACTAACAGACACCATCATAACAAATTTTGAGAAGAGCGACAAAGTTATAGCTATTTTTTTAGACTTACAAAAAGCATTTGACATTATATCACACAGCCAGCTGCTAAACAAACTAAACTAAGTGGGAATCAGGAGAAATGTCTACAATTTATTAAAAAATACTTGTCAAATAGACCTTAGCAAGAAAAAATAGACAATGCTGGTAGTCCAAAGAAAATAATAAATACAGGAGTACCCCAAGGCACTGTCCTAGGATCAACTTTATTTCTGCTATTTATAAATGATTTACTCGACAAAAACTTTGGATGTAAAATCATATCGTATGCGGACGATACCGTACTAATTTGCTCGGGAAAGAACTGGATTTCAGCAAGAGAAAAGGCAGCCACCGCAATAAGTTAAGTAAGTTCAAACCTGGCTGAATACAAATTTACCAAAACTAAATATAGTAAAAACTAAATTTATTAGCTTTTCACCAACAAAAGTAGAAATTCCCCAAACAATGAAACCTATACATATAGGTGGTGATACAAATGATTACATTCATAATCCACTACTATTAAATATCTTAGCGTTATTTTTGAAAGTCATCTAAAATGGGAAAACCATATTAAATATTTAAATGGGAAGTTACGGAAATTAATATACATGTTCTACAATCTGAAAAGTATCCTAAACAGGAAAACTTTCTTAGTGACATATAATAGCCTCTCGGAATCCATAATCCATAATTAGGTATTGCATTAGTATTTGTAGCTCTGCTTATAATACAATCCTGCAGCCTCTTCAAGTAATACAAAATTATATATTAAGGACAATTTTCAACATGAGAAGTAGATATAGCTGCAAAAATATATTTGAAGAAAACGAATTACTAAACGTGAGAGGTCTATATATGCACGCGGCTGTAATTTATACTCACAATAAAAAACATACGTTCGGTTCGACCCTAAGTCACCAATATGAAACAAGAAATAAAACTAAAAACCCATACCAAACTAAAAAATATAGCAAAATAGTCTGTCGAAATCAAATCAAATACAATGGAATCAAGCTATACAAGCAACTATCTGCACAAATAAAAGCCCATGATAAAAACAAATTCAAAAGAGAATGTAAAAAGTATCTAATAAAAAATTATACTACATGTCTCCAACTCCTTGTCTAAAAAAAGAAGTTGTTTCCTCTAAAACCACCGAAATTAATAATGTGTACATAGCAACCCAAAAACTATGTAAAATTCAAACATACTAGTCTAATTCTTCTATTGTTTCCTATATTTCTTTTATTGTAAAGCGAAAATGCTTTTAAGATGTAACACTTATTTACAGAGTCGGTTCCCATACGGAAAAGGTCGTTCGTTAAAAGTGGCTGCTGTTTATTGCACAATGTATACCTACGAATACGTGTAATGTAACTACTAAAAAAATAGATGCCCACCTAGTAAATAGTCCTTAAAAATGATCTGAAAACTTGTATCTTGTTACGGCTCTATAAATTGCATCTAAGCTACGTAATAAAATTATACGCCCATATTTGGAAACGGCATCTTCATATTTTAAAAGCCCCATACGATTAGTTCTACGCATGACCATCAAAATATAAGAAATCGACTTTTCAAATACTCTCTGCTACTACTATACAACTCAGAAATTCCATTTAATAAAAATATGCTAGGCATAATTTCATACATGTTCGTCTTTTTAAATATTTTAGGAAGTTATGTATCTATCACAAAACACAACTTTAGTGAACTATTTTATTTAATGATTTAAGTACATATATAGCTAATGTCAAAACTGTGTTGTTTACTACTCAATTTGTCAATTCATAAATCAGCGGCGCCATCTATTGATGGGATAGGTGATTTCCGCCTATAGTCAGCACATTGCTATAATTACGACCAACAGATGGCTGTATCTCAAAAGTTGTCTCTCTTTAAATATTTTCTATTGAGTAACTCACAAACCCTGCAAGACTAAATTTAGAAAAAAATTACAACATAGTAGGTACACAAGATATCTGTCACCGTACTCTTTCGTCATCAAAATCTCCATTCTTTAGTTAAAGATGCTATAATGTTTAACTAAAAAGTTGCTAACATTCAAAAGTAAAAAACGAGTGAAAAAGTTAGTTGGAATAAAACTTTAGAACTGTATATTAATGAATTCTAACATAATGGTCGCTTAATAGTGTAATATACTGTCATCAATACTTAAAGAATTATTTTTCTCAATAATATTGTCATGTAACATACCATAAACTTTCATGCAATGGCGCTCAGCCGCACAACGCATTAGTGAGAAATCATCATCAAAAGGTATTCAGAGAGTGAGTCATAGCAATTCATGGTCTAATAAGATAGCTATCAAGATCACCTGATCACACGTCAAGTGATTTCTTTCCGTGGCCATGTTTGAAGAACAGGGTGTGCTACAGACAACTCATAACACTACAAAATTTAGAAAATAGAATTAGGCAAAGAGGAACTCCATTTGTAATAAAAAGTTGGTGTCACATGCGGTTAAACAGGAAGTAATACTTTGTGTACAATTGTGTCAGATTCTGGATTTAGAGAGTTATTATCCACGATTCAAATTTCAGAGGATTACCTTCCATAATGGCTAAGGTTGGAACTGCCGAATCACCGAAACCGAGTTTTAGGCAGGTCCAGCTCCTGTCCGGCCGTATCTCTAATTGACACAATTACTGTACATTTTTTTATGAAAGATATGGTAATTGGTAAAACAGATCAATTACCATGACTTTTACAAAAAACCATACAGTAAATATGTACCCAAATTGAACTTTTCAAAATAAGTTTCAAATTTAAGTTATGACTAAGTTAAGTCTGGGATGACTTAATATCTATGTAGATTGTAGATTGTTTCTGGGGTCGCTTGGGTCTGAGTAGCCTTACTCACTTCGACCTAAAAGATCTTTTGTGAATTACCTACCCTACAACTAATTGTTGTCCTCCAGGATTCCAAGGCTTTTCACAAAGCTTGTGAATTTCCTGGGGACTAGTTTCCCTATGTCTTCAGGCATAGCCTGCTCAAGGTACTTTAGTCTAATGCGGATTAACACCTTGCATTCACAATATATGTTCCGCAGTTTCAGTTGCAACATCGCAATATCTGCATTTATCGTCCACTGCCTTGCCCCTCTTAGAAGGTCTGTAATCAGCCCTAATTCAGACGTTTCGAGTTCGAGAAGCCTTGTGGTATTCTTTGCCGAATAAGTTATAAACTTGTTCGCTTCTCTTTAGCCTGGAGAATTCTTCCAGTAGGCCTTTTTTTGTCCCCTGTCCCATTCTTGGATATCCTGAGTTATGATTGCGCTAATTCATTACCTTGTATTCCCTAATGCCCTGGCACCCACATCAAGATGACTTTGTTGTTTTTAGCCAGTTGCTTCAGGGATTCTCTACATTTCCAGGCAATTTTAGACCTGAAGGTGTAGGACTTTAGAGCCTTTAATGCTGCCTGGCTATCTGAAAGTATATAGATCTTTGCCTTTCGAATGTCTTTATTTAAACATTCCTGAACACACAGAATTCTATAGCGTAAGTTTCTGCCTGGAAGATGGCTGGGGTATTACCGAGGACTCTGAATATCTTACGTTTAGGCACTGCTACGCTCACTCCTATCCCTTCAGCCATCTTAAATCCATCTGTGTACCAGATGAATGAACCTTGCTCCAATCGCAGTGCTTTTTTATCCTATTCGTCTGACGGTTTTCAATCAGCACATCAAACGGGCAGTCAAATTCCTGCTTGATTGGCATAGAATCAGTGGGTCAAAATGGTCATGGAGTCATGGACTCAAAATGGACAACCTCCAAAATCCTCAAATTGCCAACCAGATCACCTGGTTTGAATTTAAGTGCTTGATGCAGTTTTAAGGAACTAAGTACTGTCTCCTTCCTCACGTGTAAATGCAGAGGAAGTAAATCAAGCATTGCCTCCATAGCTGCTGTGGGACACGATAGCATAGCTCATGTAGTGCCTAAGCAGGCTGCAACTTTCCTTGTGGGCTTATCTATGTGCACCAAGTGTAAGTGTGTATAATTGAAGACTTTTTTCCCGAGCAGGAAATGTTGCCACTGACTCAGAAAATAGAGAAGTTTTGATGTTTATTCGTCATAATTTACCGTTGCTTATTATAATCATTAATAAAATGTTATGTGCTGATAATATGTCAGATATTTTAAAAAGGTAATTCACTTTTAGGCTTTATTTATTTTTATTTTAGGTTTTTTTTAAATTAACTATAATATTTTAACTTTTTAAATATAATAAGTTAAGTAACGTATTTTAACTTAAAAATAAATAGTTTTGTCATTGAACATTTTTTTTGTCAATCCGATTATTTCCAATTATTATAAGTCTTTTAATAAGTAATATAAAAATAGAGATTTGTTCTGCTGGAAACCAAACTAACATGACGCCCTGGTGGTATGCTAACTCTGGCGAGAGAATGGGTACTGCTGAAATAAATGAGTTAAATGCTTACATGTATATTTATTTAAAATCGTTTAGATCGTTTATTATCCTATCCAATCACTATCAACTTTTAATTGGTTCCTGAACTTATTATTTAGTGGGTCTATGATGCTGTTGATTGAAACCGAGGGCTATTAATAAAACATCTTATGTGAAATGAAATCCAAATAACTACGAACTCTACTAATTCACATTCTTTACCGCTTGGAGTTTATATAAAGTCTAAATTAAGAGTGCGGCCATTAACTTAAGAAAAAATAAACAAATTAGGTAAAATATACTGTGAAACTTGTTAGTACTTATCGAAAAAAAGCAGTGGTACAACATTACTTACAGTTTTTGCTCATTTTAATTATTAAATATAATATATAGAGCGTTGGCTCCTGGACTTTAAACTAATAAGAATGGCAGTAACCGCAGTTATCTTTTGCCAAATATAAATAATTCTTTGTAATATTTTACTATGATATTTTTTTGCATAATTTTAACAAACTAAAATGTAAATTGATGTGAAAATAAAATCCGTAACTTAAGATCGTCACATAGAGGGAAAAATAAAATGTGAATACATTTTTTTTTTTTGTAAATTTTACATCACTTTGTCACTGTTTTCGATGTAGGTTCAAACCAATTGAAAAAAGGAAGTTATTAATATGACTAACCGAAAAAATTTGAGAAGAATACGCAAGCGTTTGCCAAAGTCATAAAGCTATGTATACAAAGAATTTGAATATTCCACTAAAACTCGGCAAAATATATTCCAAAGAATTCGAGATAAACAGTTTCAAAAAGAAAAATTGCTAGTTCAAGTATATATTTTCCATGTATTTTACTCTTATAGGGGTGTATTCACTTTAAATTTAAATTAGGCGCTGCGTATTTAAAAGTGATAAACTGTAAGTAAAAAATATTGAGGGCAAATGAATTATCGTCCCATTTATTCATGACATCTAACCGTAATCCATTTTTTCATTCCTATTGCGGCACGGGCCAAAAGTGCCACCCAATGCGGGTACTTGTCATTTATAACCAGAAAACACCCTACACAATGCAAATTTATAAATACGTACCCTTTGTACATCTGCCGAAATGTCGTACGTGTATTTTTAAAATTATGTACATCAGCATTTCTGTTGCAGTTACAGTGGCGTGCATAAAAAATTGCAACATACATTTATACATTTTTTTAATATTCAATAGTTAGTAATCTACGCCGATTTTCTCCATTGAAATTGTTCCTGTTTTTCGTAGTTCTCTAATAACTCTGCTTGTTATTTTATTTATAATATCTAAAAAAATTACACACATATATTTAAAAAAATAATTTAAAATTTCATGAAACCATTGATGGTGTTGTAAGTCCATTTTAGGAACAACTGTGGTTTTCTATAGGAGTAGTATATAGACCTGGTTTTAACACTGTTAGAAATTTTTGAGGATTTTGAAGAAAACGTTTGTAAAATATTAGTCAATTGTGATGAATTAATTTGTATTGGACATTTTAATTTCAACACGATAAATGTAGAAAAGGGAAATGTACAACAATTAAGTCAATACTAGAATCTTATGATGTTACTCAAGTTGTTAATGATACAATCCATTATAATTCGGCTAAATTCTCATTATTAGACTTAATATTTTGTTCATATACTGAACTTGTAAATAATGCCTGGGTAGTTGATGATCTATAAATTTCAGACAACTTTTTGATTGCATATTTTTTGTCTTTAAAAAATACAAGAGCTCAGCCGTCTTTTTATTCATATCGCGATACAAAATACATTAAAGTGAAATATATTATGAGGACTTGTAAAGAAGGCGACTTATAATACGGTACGGGGATCGCTACTAGGCGTATAAAGAAATCCTATACACATATGTACATGTGCAATATGGGTTAGAATCAAGAGATGACATGAAATGGATCGTGGGGCATAGGCATGACAGCTGGTCGATCCGCTGCGCTTAGTAATGTAAATATATTTGAAGCGGAAGGTGTAGGTGACCCGTCGTCAAATAAGGAATTACCACGTGTCATCCCCAAATATTAATTTGTTGAAATTAATTATGATGGTCAACAAATAATCAAGATAAACAAAAGCATCTTTCTCTAAATAAGTGGGCGACCTTTTGTCTAAGCATAAAAAAAGAAATTCAAGAAAATTACGATAATTACAAATATTTAAGAAATTTTGTGACTTCCAGTATTAAGAATGAAAGAAGCACATATAGAATATAATGTGAGAATAAATAACTCGAAAAAAAGCTTTTATTTAAGAGCTCCAAGAAGTAGAAAATAAACTTTGAAGTAAATCAAATCCATCATTTTGTTACATTATATAATTTTTTTTATGATATAAAAGCTTGTCGCGAGATTTTTCTGTGTACAGGAGGTTGCTCCCGACAAGCTTTTATATCATAAAAAAAAATTATATAATGTAACAAAACGATGGGTTTGATTTACTTCTAAATTTATTTTCTACTTATTAGAGCATTTAAATAAAAGCTTTTTTTAAAATATTTTTTACGTAATTTTATTTCTTACTGTAATCCCCAGATATCGATTTTGAGACGAATCTGATCATAAGCGGCAAAGTCATCCGCCATCTTGAACTAAATTTTTGACTAAATATTCGTAATCCGCAATCCCGAAACCTCCTAGATATATATTTTGATCGATTTGGGTCTATATGACAAAAGTCGTCAGCCATGTTGGATCCATTATTTTGAATTTCTGAATTTTGACCAAGAATTCATAATTGGCGATCTCGAAAACCCCCAAATATCGATTTTGAGTCGAATCGAATCATAAACGATAAAGTCGTCCACCATTTTGAAGTCGCCATCCTGAACTAAATTTTTGACTGCAAATTCGTAATCGGCGAACCCGAAAACCATCAGATATCGATTTTGATCGATTTGGATCTAACTGATAAAAGTCGTCAGCCATATTGGCGCCGTCATTTTGAATTTCTGAATTTTGACCAAGAATTCATAATTGGCGATGTCGAAAACTCCCAGATATCGATTTTAAGTCGAATCGGATCATAAACCATAAAGTCGTCCGCCATCATGAATCCGCCATCTTGTTTTTTTCTTATATGAAAATGTGTATTGTCACCGGACTTATACACATGTGCAAAATTTCAAAGCTCTAGCTTAATTAGAACTAATCGAGCTTGTAAAAAGAACTGAGAAATTCTAAAAAATATATATAACTACTCTAAGAATTCATCTGAAATACCAGAAACATTGTGTAATTTTGTGGGGATTAATGATTAGTTTGTTAATATTTCATTATCAAATGGTAGAGACTGTCAATCAATATTTGAATAATAGAAGAATAAATAATATACCAAATGTTAATTTTAAAACTATCAGCGAAGATTTGTTTATTGTCAAACAAATCTAACGCAGAGAATTAATAGGAAATTACAAAGACTTACCCCAAAAGATATATGGGGTTCTTAGTTTTTTAGGAATAAGCCTTTTGGCGTGATGAATAATTGCTACTACAAAATATACAGCCAAAGTGTCAAAGCACGTGCTGCTCCTTCAAAGGATAATGCCAGATAGAAATGCTAAGATGGCTTCACTTTCTTACGCGTCCTTGCCAACCACAAAGAAAACACAAATCTATAGTCTCAAAATTGAAATTGAGCTTATGGGCTTGCGCTCTTAATTAAATCATAGAAGAAGAAGAGATAGAACCGAAATATCAAAATTTGACCACAATATAACCTTAAAATGATGAGTGTACCAAAGGTTTCTTAAGGAAATAAAACCTGAAGTTCATTGAGGATTTGTTGCTAAACCATCCAGGACGAGAAGACGTCGCTTGTTTCCTACATAATCTGTGGCATTTTAAAATTGAGTATCAAGTGCTTTTTAATCTGAACAAATCATTATTCAGCAAGCCAAAAAAATATAAAGAATTCCAGAAAACTCTCGCAAAGCAGTAAACAACAATTGGATGCAAGGATTTTTTAATAAAATATCTCCAGCTTATGTTGAAAATGACCACAAATCACCCCATGGCAATTCATTTTTTTTCTAGTTAGAATATGCTCTTAAAAATAATCTTAATATTTCTCCTGGACACGATGATATAAAGTCCCTCATGCTTGTTCGCTTGCCCGATATTGCCAAACGATGTTTGCTTGATATATTTAATGAAATATTAAATACAGGTAAAAGCACTGATTTATTTAAAAAAGCCATTGCGATTCCCATTTTAAAATCAGGCAAGGGTCCTAATCATGCAGACTCCTATTGACTTATTTATTTTCTTTCGTGTGCTCTCAAAACTTTGGAACGTATGATAAAGGACAGACTAGAGTGCTGGTCACAAAAACTACTTCCAAATAATCGGTATGTATTTAAAAAAGGGTTGGGGACTATTGACGCTTTATCATCTTTAGTGGTTGATATGAAAAATAATTTTCTCGTAATAATTATTTGCTAACTTTGTTCCTAGATATACAGGGTGCTTATGATGCGGTTGACCTTTATATTTTAGAAATTTCAGATAAATTTAGCAAAACTCATATTGAATATTTTCACCAATAGGTCGATTTTTGTACGAGAAATTAATGACCAGTTAATTGAGCCACGTTATAAAAGCACAGGTCTCTCATAGGGCTTCATATTGAGTCCAATTCTTTTTAATTTATGTACTGCAGACGTACACAAAATTAATGATCTCCAATCTAATATAGTGCAATATGCCGATGATTTTTGTGTATACATCGAACATGTAAAGTACAACATAGCTATAGAACTTCTTACTTCATCTATAACTAGATTGGGGTTCGATCTCTCGGAAAATAAATCTTCAGTGGTTGTTTTTTTTTCGGCACAACTGTCCTAATATTGACAACATTAACCTTGGAGATTATTTTTTCCTGGCAGGAGTCATACTCGACAAAAAACTTCTTAAAAATGTCTACTAAAACCTGGTGGGCCGCGGATGTTCAAACCGCTCTTCTTTTTTATAAAGCCTACATAAGATCAATTTTGGACTACGAATGTACTCTTTATGATTCTGCATGTAATACTCTTCTGAAATGTTTAGATCTCATTCAAAACTCAGCACTACGTGTATGTTTGGGAACCATGAGATCAAGTTCTGTCGAGGCATTATATGCCGAAGCTTTGATACCTCCCCTTTCGCTTACACGTCAGTACCTTAGAGAAAAGTTTATGCACAAAAATCATATTAATAATCAACCGCTTTTACATAATGCATTAACCCTTAATATATCTGACTTAACAAATAAATTTTGGAATAATAAAAATTCTCCGCCCCTATGTATAGCTTTTCGAGATTCCAGTAATATCTTGCCAGTAACCCTTACAGATACATCTCGAACTTTGAATATTCAGATCTTTTTTCGAACTTGTCAATTTTATTACGAACATCCTAAACTCAATTCTGGAAAAGTGGGTAATCCTTTGTTGTTATTCTCAGATGCTTCCAAAGCTCCCTTAGGTACCGAGTGTGTATGTTATATTCCTTCCACCGATAATGCAATAAAAGTCAAATTGCCACAGCAGGTTTCCATTTTTACAGAAAATGTAATAGCTATATACAAATCGTTTGAGTTTATTTACTCCTAGATACCTCCATAGTATTAACTGACTCTTTATCTGTTCTAACCGCATTAGGAAATAGTCTCTTGTTCAATATCAAATCCAATCCGTACATATTGAAAATAAAGAAATTATTACAAAATATAATAGAAATGGAAAAAGTAGTTCATTTCGTATGGGTAAAAGTACATATTGGCATAGAAAATAACGAGATTGTTGACCTTTTAGCAAAGGAAAGTATCAACTCTGGTGTTCCCTCAGAAACAAATATATATCTGTCTGACTCTTTCAACATTTTAAAATCCAAATTGGGAGATAGGCCGTTGAGGATATGGCAAGAGTACAGCAATTCTAACCCTACTAAATATTCAGTTATTCACCCTAATCTCCCATCTAAGTTTTGCCATGAAAATATGTCTGCCCTAGAAAATACGTAACAACCATAATAAGTCCCAAATTAGGGTACGCTTGTTTTCCAGCACATCGTTTTAAAATAAATCTTCTGCCTTCAGAGAATTGTGATATTTGTGGAGTTAAATGTGACCTGGATCATATTTTCTTCCATTGCTTTAAATACAAAGCGTCTTGTGATAGATTATATACAAACCTTGTTAATCACAAAAATCAATCACCTTTTAATATACTTTCCCTCCTCAGTCAATTTAATAAACCAGTTTTTGACTGCATCATCTGCTTTTTGAAAGAAACGAAAATTTTCAAATGTTCTTTTAGAGGGTGGAATATTAAAACATAATATTTTTAGTCGCAAACTCCTCTATAAAATCCTTATTTCACTATAAGGAACGTAACCAGACTGCAACCAACAGCTAATCTCCGGGCTATGTGCCCCGACGAGCGCTGAATTACAAGTTACAAGCCTGGCGCGTTAAGTGTAATAATTGCATATTACCATCAAAATGCTAATGCTTCGATTGCAACTAACACCAGCCGAAAGACTGATCCTACTTAAAGGAGCTCTCGTGCCAGTCGTCACACACCACTTGCAGACTGCAGTTTCGAGCTGTTGGCTCTCGTCAGTGCAAGGTAGGCATGTGACGACCGACACGAGGATCACTTGACTATTTAGTACATTTCAGTATCTTTGGGATAGCGACATGTAAAATAGTCAGCAGGCGCCATCTAGCGGTCCAGTGTCTGTTGACTATTTTACATGTCGCTATCCCAAAGATACCGAAATGTACTAAATGGTCAAGTGATCTTCGTGTCGGTCGTCACAGGCCTACCTTGCACTGACGAGAGCCAACAGCTCGAAACTGCAGTCTGCAAGTGGTGTGTGATGACTGGCACGAGAGCTCCTTTAAGTAGGATCAGCCTTTCGGCTGGTGTTTGTTGCAATCGAAGCATTAGCATTTTGATGGTAATATGCAATTATTACACTTAACGCGCCAGGCTTGTAACTTGTAATTCAGCGCTCGTCGGGGCACATAGCCCGGAGATTAGCTGTTGGTTGCAGTCTGGTTACATTCCTTATAGTAAAATAAAGATTTTATAGAGGAATTTGCGACTAAAAATATTATGTTTTAACGAAAATTTTTTTGTAAATGTTGTGTGCATGTCTGAATAGTTTAGCTTCGTATCCTCTGTTGTTTTTCATTTGTAGCATCCATTAATTTATAGTGGTCCTCTAAAATTGTTTCCTTTTCCCTTTTTGTGATCTTCAAATATTTTTCTTTTCTCTGGCGTTGTAGGTTAGTTTGTAATGAATAATTTTCAGCGTAATATTTATTAAGTGTTTCTGCAGTTTAATTTTATTTTAAGTAGCAGTTGGACTGTACGGCTAATGGCCGAATGCCATAAAAAATCATTATTTGGAGTGTTAACTGTGTGACCAGTGATATATTGATTACCAATATTATTCATTATAATGTTTAAATGCATGTGAAGCATGTTACAGTAGAAAATAGAGAATTTTAAAAAATCCTGTGTTTATTTCTTAAATCCCATTTCATGAGATTTTTACCTGCAATCAGAATTATATGTAATCACATAGTAGGTGGTAAATTACCTTGAAACCAGTTTAAACTTTTAAATTTATCACAAATTGTACTAGTAACATTTATAATGTTGTAATTATGGGATGTATTATTGAACAATTCGAAAGCCTTAATAAATTGAATCATAAACTATTTTTAGCAATTTTAAAATATATAGGTTTTGGTGAAATTTCAGTAAATTAATTTATTTAATAGCATGTTATTGCACAGAGTGTCAAATGCTTTGGCGAGATCTATAAATAAGCAAATACATGGTTTACTTTTTCTAATGCATTTATCAATATGTGATACTAAATGAGGAGCATTCGTGCAAAACCCGATAAATCCAGCTTGGATGGAAAATAAGTTATACATTATTTCTTACTAATTGAGGGGTCCTCTATCGATATATGAAACCAGATTCGAGAAAAAATCGCATAAAATGAACCCCCGCATAAAATGAACTTGATCATTTCGTGTAAATACCGAAAGAAATTTCGAGCAAAAACTGATAAATCCAATATTCGGAGACAAACTTGAAACATTTATGCTATATTGCCATTTGCAGTTTTTGTAATGATTTATAATAATGAAATTATTTAGTCAACTAAAGAAAAATCAAAAGTAAAAAAAATTATCATTTCAGAAATTTCGTGCAAAAGCCTATAAATCCAACAATTTTGTGCAAAAGCCGATAAATTTAATGATTTTTGTTTTTTAAAAACAGTTTTGCACATTGAATTTAGCCAAAATTTTAGGATTCCTCAGTCTAACCCCTAAGACGTATTTTGGTGAAAAATGTATTTAAAAATATTCAACCGATTGCGTAGTATACATTTTCGTCGATTTGCACGAATACTCCTCAAATGACATATTGCGTCTTGCGTTGTGAGAATATCCAAGAGAGAGAGGTCCGATAGAGAAATATTTACTGTTTTTGACTATTATTTCTTATTCTGAAACACATATTGCAAACAAACTATAAGACTATCTAAGTAGAAGTATAACAATAGTAATGTTATAAATTTGCACTCAATAATTTCAAACATATGCGAAATAAGTAGATTTAAATTTAGGAAATGCGAAAATTGACGTAATTTATAAAATTAAATCTAATTATTTTGCAAACAACTGAAACTATTGAGTGAAAATTCATATCACTACACCTGTCATAGTACTAATTCGGTAGTCTTATACTTTTTTTTTACCAATATGTGTATTAAAAAAAAGTTTATTATATTTAATCACGAAATTGCCTCATATAATAAAAGATCGCCTACCGATCCTCGTATTAACAGAATTAAGAAATACATGGTCATTTTTTTTCTTTTGGGAACATACATTTATGTTTACAACCGCACTTTTTAATTTATTAATTATAAATTGTACACACTTTTAAAAGTTTACTATTCGAAATAGTGCATCTATATGCATTAAGAAACAAATTATACAACAATCAATTATTACGTATAATGTACTATAATGATGTCACCAGTTTAAACCTTTTTAAACAGTTTAAACGATGACATCAATCATTTGACCTATGGAAATTGGAAGATTTAGTGGTGCCGTAAAGTTACAATTGTTACAATTATTATGTAAACAGTATTTGGTCAGCTAGTACACTACTCCTATTATTATCGCCGACAAATGCTCTTTGGAAGGAGCTGCCTATAGACATTTGTGCCGTTTAAAATAAACGGCATCTCAAAAATAACTGAATGCTTCTCTTTCATAAGTCCTGATCTAGAAAAGTTTCAAGCTGCCAATGAGTAGGCGAATGTTAAATATCCCATTTCATCCCTTCGCGCCGTTTTGGTCTTTTAAAGCTACCCTCTTTGGCCTTTTGCCGTGCGATGCGGGTTGCACCTGCCAATAGTTGGTGTACCATTTCAGTAATAGAACATGTCATTATCTAGAAACACATTTCGAGGCCTTTAAATTTTAAAATTCCTACAAGAGGTAGTAGGTAGACGGCAAACCAAACCCGTTCATTTATATTTTGGCGGCATGGCTTTCTTATTCTGGAAAATGAAACAGGCAAACCACTATAATATTGCTCTAGAATATCATTGTTATAATGCGGCGTATCATAATAGACTTTTCTAAAATCGGCCAAGAATATCAATTTTAGTCCGTTGCTAAGCAACCATCAGAAAACATCCCGGGAAAGTTTTTTCCGTCCAAAGCCGGGAAAGTAGGTAACTTTCCCGTACCGGTTTTTTATGTATATTTTAGACAGTAAATAAATAGCGCAGACAACAAATTAATATTAAAAAATGCACTTTTTAGTAAATAGAACATTTATTGAGCATATTATTACACACATGGAACATTTATTATAACTAGGGTGGGATGGGGCAGTTTGGTACATGGGGCACCTCGGGACAATTCAAATTAACCGCCTTAATGCTGGTTAAACTTCCTGCCGTTCAGTTATAGTGTTTCTCAAACAGTATAGAACAAGTGTCAGTTACAAGTGGTTGTGTCCGATTGTATTGGTGTACTCTATAGACCATTATTGGAATTAGGACTCCAAAGTAAGTATTCAGACATTTCATCATAAGATCATAATTTCCGTAAATATTAAAAGCAGGTTTTGAACATCAGCCATAAGAATCTAGTATGTTTATGCTATAACGTAACCCTTAAACATGGCGACCAGTGGGATCTGGTGAATTTTTATTTTATAGTTACTGAGCAGGCGCTGCACGGGGCACATTGGTACAAAGTCTATGGGGCAGCTTGGGACAATGTACCAAGCTGCCCCACCGAGTGGGGCAGCTTGGTACATTGTGCATTTCACCGATAAAGTCATTATCAAAACGGGTAATACCTGTCAGAAATACTTGATTCGTTTCTATTTTTTGTTCAACTGTTAATAGCAGAAGTAACTCAAATAATTTTCTCTGCAGGATGGTCAGAAACTATAGGAGAAAAACCGATCGTGCCGAAGTAAATACTGAAGATTTGAGAGAATGAGGTCGTGATGAACAAGAGAAGCATTAGAGATGAGGCTATAATGTACAATATATCTAAACCACTCTGCACAGACATTAAAAAAAAATATGCTCGAAATCACACATGGATTCGGGAAATGAAACCGACAGTGAAGAAGAAGAGTGTCTAAAATCAAAATACGCATCCAGGCAAATCTTTTCGGCGTTGAAAGAAATACAACTAGAGGAATACTTCTCCAATTCTTCAGCAATGCACTTTGGTCTAACATATGCTAACGCTAGAGCCTTGGCATTTCAATAGGCTTTAGCACTCAATAAATCATTACCCCCAAAATGGGCAGTCGAGAAGGAAGCTGGTACGGAATGGATGAGGTGTTTTATGAAATTATACAGAAAACCTGAAAATATTAGTATTGCCATAACTTCCTCCTTTAATTCACAAAATGTTAAAATGTTCAGAAAATAGAAAAATTTTCTTCAGATCAAATAATAAATATGGACGAAACAGGAATTCTTCCTCTCAACCACCAGAAGAAACAAACATAGCAACTACATCGTTCGACTTAAATGCCTCTGTTGATTCAAGCAAGGTTAATATAATCAGCAATTTGGTTGTTGTTCCTAGTAGAGACAAGGACGTTAATGTCAAGGAATTCATAGCAAAATAAGTTTCTTACATATGCTAATAGAGTAATAGACCACTTTCCAGTTTGGTGATTTCTATAGACATTTTTATTTGGACAATAAGTAATTGAAAAAAATTTACCAAACTGCCCTACCCTACTCTATTTGTTTATATTTATAGTTATGTTGCAGTTTGTACAACTATTAAACATTGGCTGAACTGTACTTGAAAAGTCACAGACGTTATAATTGTTGTTTCTTCTTCTACAATAATATTACTATTGTTAGCAGATTTATCTTTCTCACTTCCCTCTCTAAATATTTTATCTGCTATGTCTACTTTATTTGTAAAATATTCCTCTATATATCCTTCGGCAACGGTTGAGGATTGTCATACTCTATGCCTCTTTAAAGCAATTAAATCTGCTCCAGCATTAACCAAAATTGTCGCAGAGGACCGCCGGAAACAATGTCCTGTGTATTCATCTGCAATTGGCAAATTTAAAAATTTTACAATTTGAGGCATTTTGCCAAACTCATTACTCCCACTACTTGCTTGCAACTTTTCCCATTTGAATATTTACAGATAAAACGACAACTTTCAAAATTTTCTGGACTGCATGCAATATATTTTCTATACAATGGCATACAAGTTTCGTTTATCACAAATGATCTTGGTTTATCGTTTTATTATCCGGTATCTTAATCAAAAGTTTAAATCCAAAACCTTGTCATGCAAATTTGATCGATATAGTTCATCACGGCGACATGCATCGGCAACACCAAATTTTAAGGCAATGATCTGGTGCTTAAGTAATAAACGTTTAAATTTGTTTATTTGACAAGACTTTGGACTTCTTTGGTTTATAGTTGTCATCTCGACGTAGCACGTAATTTCGAATATTTTGATATATTATTATGTACTAAGTGTAGCTCTCAGCATGTAGTAATTTGACCATAACGTAGATGCTTTCAACTTTGTAGATGAATCGGAAAAATATGCAGTTACGACATTTCAGATCAGGAGGTCGTCTTTTTTTCTTGGCAATAAATTTACTGTGACAATTACAGCTTCTACTAACTCTGGTGGTGTCCCGGACACCTGGACATCATCATCACATCATGTCAAAGAAACGATTTCATAGGCAATTAGATGGAAATGAGAAAATGTTACGCATTTATAAAAATTCCTTAATTTATAATAATATTAATTGCGATTTCAGAAAAAATAGTATGTGTACTTCGTAGTAAAAGCACATTCCCGGACTTCAAAGTAATTTACGTCGTCGTCCGGGAATGTATTGCTTTTACTACTGGATACACAATATATTATCTCCATTTGTCTCAGTATTAAAATTGTTTTGGGTACTATACATTTTTAAAGATAAATCGTGACATCTGTTGGTGAACAGCATAACTTTCTACCATTGGTTTTCAGCCGTGATTTTTAGTGGATTAGAAATCTTTAATTTTAGAGTGTCACAAATTATGTCAGAAAGAGGGAGTTCACGATAAATTACATGTAGAAGCATTCACTATTCAGGCTTCCAACATCATTCTTAATTACCAATCATTATTATTGTTATATGCTGCCCTCTAACGGGAAGAGATGTGATTAAGTCCCTGGTCAAAGTGAAGGGAAACCTGTTATTCTGTTGATGGCCGGTAGGTGGGGTGGCGCCATCTTTGGGCCGATTGACGAACCGCCATCTAGCACGTAGTAGAAAAGTGTGGAGGATTCCAACCTGTTCTACAATGTCATGGAATGGGATTCTGGTACATTCTGAGGGTGTATATAAAGAAGTGAAGTTGAGCAGGCAGGACAGTTCTTTGGTTAGATAAGAGTTGACAAGTGGTGTAAAGTACAGTTGTGATTTAAAAGTAGTGAATTTATATTAGATTAAAGTTATTGTAATTTAAGTGATTAATAAAATAGTGGTTTGTGAAGATTCTTGTTGCAAATTATTTGAACCTACAGAGTGTTTACTGAAGATTGTAAACACGTAACATTATCATTATGGATATTTCTTTTTGGTCGATATGCTTTCTAATTTTTATTTTCATCTGCTCTTTATCTATTATTTTTTCATTAATCCATTTATTATCCAAAAGTATAAATTGAATTTTGATTTTTTTTGATTCGGCATATATCACCTAAAGATTTGTTGTTATTCTTTACTAGTAAAGAGGTTAATGTGTTTACGCCTGACATAATTATTCCATAATTGATCTAGCAATGAGCTCTGAAATAAATAATTTTCTTCTACTAGTGCATATTCTTGCATTTTTCTGTACTTCATTGGTATCTACCGTTATATTGCTATAAGCTTCCTAGCTTTCTTCTCACGAAAAAATGTACAAATTAAACCATATAACGAACTCATTGCTAATGTATAAATAGATTCATTCTATATCAATGAACTTTCCGTTTGAAAATAGCCTATTTATTTAACTGTAACTTCATTATTACCGTTACTGCAAACCATAATGCATAAACCCATTTCACTTCATAACAGAAAATTGCGATTAAATCGTTTGACAAACGGCATAGTCGATAATGAGACTGTTATGGGTAGGACACACGTGTTTAAGATGATATCAGTTTTATACGTCCACAATATCATTATCGTCGTATTCAGTCAAGCCGATTCTGCGGGTACCTGGACGAATACAATGCACACGCCTCTTATCTGATTCCAATTTTTATTTCTCATCACGTGTTCCCTTAACCAGCTGTCAAAGGACTCTTTAGTTTTACCAGATGAATGGATAATTCGTTATTGTTGCTTATTAGATTGTGACGTACTGGAGATATAAGAGTTTTCGGCTAATAAATCATTAGAGGCCCCTCCAGTGTTCAAGTAAAAGGGGAAGTAATCAAAATGGGGTCATTAAATGACAATATTTTTAAATCCGTAGATAAAGAAAATTATCGGAAGTTTCCCAAAAAGGGTTATTTTTCAAGCGAAAAAAAATTTGAAGAGGATATGCTTTTACCTTTCTGTAACCTTTATTATGTAATTATTTATGTCAATTACATGTTGAAAAATATCACTTGACCTTATTGAAAACCCTATGGTTTTCGAGATATAGGTACTATTTTGAAATTTTGACAATTTCTACGCTAGGATAGTATTCTGCATGCCACTGCCACAAAATAAGAATTATTTTATTCTGTTTTTTGGTGGGAATTTTAGAACAGTTGTGCTATCAAACGTGTAGATGAGTTTTTAGATAACGCTGACGGTATTCTCAAAAATAAATGTTTTTCTTAAATTTCGGTTCCATCAAGATTCCGTCTAGTGATTTTGACTTTTGATGGCGTAAAGAAAAGTTCCAAGCGATATTTGTCACTTATCTTAAAAACCCCACTTATTATTAGATTTTAAAATAGTATAAAAATTTTGAGTCGTCCTGTTAGAAAAAAAGATACAGCTGTTTGAATGATAGATGAGCTAAATTTATGAAGTTGAAATTTTTAATTAAAGTTTAATTGTATTGCTTGGCCAAAGCATTCGTCGATATTCTTGTATGGGACGCATGTCATTTTGTACGTCTGGTGTTAGCAGCGACCTGGCATTCCTCTGAAATTATTTTAGTTCATTGAGATCTGGCTGTAACGTTTACATAAATTTTGTGCTCTGGACTTGTACTCTATTTGGTTACCAATTCAGTTTTGTTTTTTTGTCGATAATAACGGCTTAGCATTTCTCTGCACTTATTGGAACCTATTGAGAAACACAATGCCTCGTACGCATTATACACAACGTTAGTATACTCATATGCATTCTATTGAAGGTGAATGTCGACGAGGTAACGCCAGTGCATCTGCTGTGCGAGAAAGGTACCTGAACGCACGCCATGCTGACTATAGTATATTTATTAGAGTGTGCATAACGCATTCTGAGAGGAAAGGGTTTCTAATCTTCGTGGTGTTGGTGGTGCAGATGACGGGAGACCTCGTCAAGATTTCGACGACGAAGTGCTTGATGAAATTATCCCTTGAGAGTGAAATTGTGCCTATCTAATGCTGCGGATGTTACTACTGAATCAAGATTTTTTAATTAAAATTTTGTAGTCTGACGAATCATCGTACAGAAGAGATAGCTTCGTAAATTTATATAATCTGCATAGCTGGCAGTTGATAGAACCCCACTTGATGAGGAAAGATCGGTCACAATATCAATTTAAAGTAAATTTGTGGACAAGCATGCTAAATGGTCAAGTGGTAGGCCCATTCGAACTGCCACCATCATTAACGTCAGACAATTATTTGGACTTCCTTCAAAACTACCTACCGGTGTTACTAGAAGGCTTTCCTTTATCCCTAAGGCTGACAATGTGGCTACAGCATGACGGATACCCTGCGCATTATGGAAGAAAAGTGAGAGCATACAAAACTCTAAAATATCCGGGAAGATGGATCGGTCGCTTAGCTCTAGGCTGACAATGTGGCTACAGAATGACGAATACCCTGCGCATTATGGAGGAGAAGTGAGAGCATACCAAAATTTAAAATATCCGGGAAGATGAATCGGTCGCTTAGCTCTAATTCTGCGGCCACCCTGGTCGCCAGTCCTAAATCTTTTACATGTTTTTTAATGAGGATATATAAAGGAAAAGGTGTACTTCTGACATGTTCAATCCTTGAATGGATTGCAGTTTAAAACGTTGCTTTATTAGAAGTTGCAAAGCCTGTATCAGGACTGGAGGATAGCAATTCGAAAATTTATTATAAGCTGGTTGAATATTTCCTTTTAATATTATTTGGTAAATGAGGGTGACATAACTTTTTATTTTATTTCGATTTTATTACCTTAGAATTTCAAAATAATAAGAGTGCAAGTTTTTAAGCTAAGTGGCAAGTATCGCTTAGCACTTTTCTTCACACCATCAAAGGTCAAAGTCAGCAGACGGAATCTTGGTGGAACCGAAACTTAAAACATTTTTTTTTTTTGAGAATACCGTCGGCCGAAAGACTGATCCTACTTAAAGGAGCTCTCATGCCAGCCGTCACACACCACTTGCAGACTACAGTTTCGAGCTGTTGGCTCTCGTCAGTGCAAGGCAGGCATGTGACGACCGGCACGAGGATCCTTTGACTATTTGTTGCAATCGAAGCATTAGCGTTTTGATGGTAATATGCAATTATAACACTTAACGCGCCAGACTTGTAACTTGCAATTCAGCGCTCGGCGGGGCACATAGCCCGGAGCGTAGCTGTTGGTTGCAGTCTGGTTACGTTCCTTATAGTGAAATAAGGATTTTATAGAGGAGTTTGCGACTAAAAATATTATGTTTAATATTCCTTCCTCTAAAAGCACATTTGAACTACCTTCACATTGTTCAAAATTATCATATATAGCGATGATTTCTTCGATTTTCTCATTCGAGCATTGTCAAAAAGAGAAAGAGGATAGGGGGGTAATTCATAATCAAAATACATCCTAAGTTCGTCATTAGTCTTTTTCAAAAATCACATGCGTTGAAAAATTAAATGTATACATAACGCATACATATTTTGCTACTTTTATAATGCCGCATTTTTATGTTATAAAAATTGAATGTTTCTATAAATTTCCAGTTAACAATTTTTTTTATGGTATAGTTCAATATAAAAAACTTTCATTGAGATAAATTTCGTAAAAAAAATAATTTCTGCATAAATTGTGTTTGTATTGTTTAAACAATATAAATATTCAATTGCGCACATTGAAATGATTTTGATTTCAAATAATATATAAAAATAAACATTAAAAAAAGCATAAAAACGGGACCTGTCCTTGAGGATTAAGAAGTTTTAAGAATTTTGACGCTTCATTGACTCGACTAGCAGGGCAATTTTTAAAAAGAATTTTGGAAAGCTTTTCCAATGCTTCATCTTGTATATTACCTACGAACATACGTATTTACATTATTTTACTTTAAAGGAAAGACATGTGCGCAATAAAATTCAGTAGACCCCTTCAATCACGTCCAACGTTTTATTTATAAAGAATAGTCACTTTTTAACTTTAACGCCCTGTATTTCCAAAACTAGTAGTAGGGTTAAGTTTAATCAGGAGAATAAAATATTGTAAATTCAGAAAATTAAACAGAGAATTATTTCATACAAGAAAAGTACAGGATCCTTGTACAATACCGTTTTGTTGGGTAATAAACAGACGTGTCTGATGACAGAGGAAATGTTACAACATTTGTGAGTATATATTTGCATTATCAATATAGATATTTTTATGCAATGCTGTGTTATATATGAAACTAATACCACCGTGTTATTTTGGAACAACTAATTTCGTTTCGGCCTTTAGAAACCCACTGGAGAACGAAATCGTTATCATTATTATATTGCAATATTTCTTAAATTAGACGCTATGCAGAAAGCAGGTGTTGGGAGCACTTGCCCAAACTTTGGTGGTTGAAACCTGACGTGATTTCCTCTACAGCTGCGGAAGTTCGTTGGACTACCTACACTTGGATTAAGATGAAATATTTTGATACGGGTGATAAGCGTACAAGTCTCAAAGGAAGCTTTTGGCGGGAAACTCATTTTAACCGGCGGCATCGTGCATTAGCTTTATATATTTATTTATAATTCTTAAATTTATACACATTAGCATTGAAATAAGGTTAGATATATAGTTATGGTACGCAAATATATTTAAAGTATGGCATCTAAATAGAAATTGTTTTGTATCCAACTATAACACAAAATCTAATCATTTCCTATTTTTTTGTGAACGTAAATTCTTAATATACCGGGTGGCCACGAGTGAATGTACGCCCCCAATATTTTGGTTGTTTTTGTATTTAAAAATTTGGTTTTTGGTACACATGAATTAGACAATAATGGGCTACTTTTAGGCTAACAGGAATGAAAACTTTTTTCTTAAATGGAATGACTATATTTTTTATGGTTTCTCATTAAGCATAAATTTCTAAGTGCAACAGTTTTTTCAGATGTAAAAAATTCCAAAAAATTAGTGAGATACGAATACTTTTTTAATTTTTTCAAAATGGCCGCGTCAGATGAGTGCGATGTAAGAAAATTACTAAGTAGGCTATGGAAATTATTAGTAAAGTTGTAGACTTGTCTGTAAAGAAGAAAATAGTTGTTTGAATTACTGATAGGTACCAGTATTTTTGGATTTTTTTCAAAAAACTGAATTTCATTTTCATTTTCGTAGGGGTTCTATGGAATTTTTTTTAATGGAACTGTGCTATTTTTTATTAATCAAAAATATTGATTCATAAACTATAATTTTTTCGTCGTTAATCATTTTGTTACATGGCCTATGTTCATTTAACAGTTTTGTATAAAAACTAGTGTTTTGTTTATATTTAGCACGATCTGTGTAACATTTTGATTCAGTTTTTGTAAATGCAACTGTTCTCAACTAACAGAATTTACTTGTATAACTGCTAAATCATTTCACACTGTTTTATGTACATATTTTTATACCTTAAGAACTCAGTTATGTTTTTTTTACACTATTATGTATTTCCGTTCTATACAGCATTATCCCAGGAAACAATTGTCTACAAAACATTTATTTACATCAGATACCTATATTTCAATTTTTATATTTTTGTTTACTATGTAAGTGCATATGGTTATTTTCCTTACCTTTTCTCATTACTATATAGTATATCCTATAAGATGTAATGTATTTACTGAGTTCTTACAATAGTCACAATACGTTTTACTATTTCTTACAGCTGTTCATATTTGTGGTTATGTATAAAATAGAAATTACAAATTGAGAGGCAAAGACAAATATCAACTGTGGTATGGAAGTAATAAAAACTTTTATTATAGATTCCTTTTATCGATCATATGCCACTATTTTATTTGTAAGTAAAGGAAATTTTAGAATTTGCGACAAGGCAGGTTGTTGCGCTTAACTCAACCATTGACAGATGGTCATACTTGTACTATTTCTGTATTTTATAGCTTTGAATTTAATTAGGGAATTAGATTTCTCAAGATTATTTGGTAGCATTATTTTGCAGTAAATAGGGCAAAAAAAGTTTACCTTATCAGTAAAACTCGCCAGAAAATCATTTGCTTGCAGCCTTTGTACTGATTCGAACGTATATAAATTTTACTGTAGACTTCAGTAATTGATATTACATTTTTATATCCGCGTTAACAATAACATCCAGGTAATTTCATTTATTACTCATTTAATTAATCTTCAATTTTTGTCTTTAATGTAATTTCAATTATTTTTAAAATGAATTTAAATTCAAGGTCAATTCTTTTTAATTTAATAAGTAGTTAAAATACTATATGTACCACATGGTTGTAAAATATTTTTTTCTTTTTCATTTTTTTTGGCAATTTAGAGTTTACGAAATCAGCTTAAATTCTTAGATATTCCATGTATATGCTTTTATATACATATTTATATTCTTATATGCTTATATATGCTTTTATATACTTATAGATTTCTATATATTTATATGTACTTATATGTTTATGCACATATATACTTATAGATTTCTGTATACGTTTCTGCATAGCTTCTTCGTTCCTGCATAGCTTTTGCACAGCTTATCTTTCATATAGATAAAATTTCGTTAACTTTTGATAAACCACCTAGTCGGTTAATTTTCCTACGATTTTCGCTCCATTTCATTAAGAGACGTAAATTGCCAAGGAAACTTTAGACTCCATTCTTGCAACAAGAGACAATTGTGGGCCTAGATTGCTGTCCCAGAACCAGTCACCTCAACAATAGTCAATCTAGGATCCTGGTATAAATTTGTTATATATATATATATATATATATAAGTACAGAGACGAATATTAGACGACTGTCTAAGTTAAAAACAAAAATTTTTAATTTCCACCAGGGATACAGTCACGGGCTCAAAAAAGAAAACTCTTTTTTAAATTCAAGCTTTCGAAACTTTATTGTTTCTTCCTCAGGAATTCTACAAAAATGTATTATAATCAAAATTATTTAATACAAGTGAAAGGTACTTACTAAATTGAGGTTAAAAAATGAAATTGACAAGTCATAAAGACAGAACCAACACAACTATTACAAAATAAATCACACTTGTGGACTACACTTATATTTAATTTAAGTTAAAACCAAAAATCTTTAATCTAAAATAGTTTCAGCCACCTCGAAAACTGAACAAGAAGCAGTCAACTACGTTATTTCTTATTCCTCCGAAAAACATCGGAATGTGAGATTAAAAAACTGTCAAAAACAAATCTGAAGCAGAGAGAGAGGGGTCATGTCAACCCCCCCCCTCTCTCTCTGCCTCAGGTCCGTTGCCAACAAAACACCAAAACCCAACAGATCAAAACTTACTAATTTTCAAAAGTATTGTACAGGGTGTTACCATGCCAATGGTAGTCACAGAAATAACACCCTGTACAATACTTTTGAAAATTAGTAAGTTTTGATCTGTTGGGTTTTGGTGTTTTGTTGGCAACCGACCTGAGGTAGAGAGAGAGGGGGGGTTGACATGACCCCTCTCTCTCTGCTTCAGATTTGTTTTTGACAGTTTTTTAATCTCACATTCCGATGTTTTTCGGAGGAATAAGAAATAACGTAGTTGACTGCTTCTTGTTCAGTTTTCGAGGTGGCTGAAACTATTTTAGATTAAAGATTTTTGGTTTTAACTTAAATTAAATATAAATGTAGTCCACAAGTGTGATTTATTTTGTAATAGTTGTGTTGGTTCTGTCTTTATGACTTGTCAATTTCATTTTTTAACCTCAATTTAGTAAGTACCTTTCACTTGTATTAAATAATTTTGATTATAATAAATTTTTGTAGAATTCCTGAGGAAGAAACAATAAAGTTTCGAAAGCTTGAATTTAAAAAAGAGTTTTCTTTTTTGAGCCCGCGACTGTATCCCTGGTGGAAATTAAAAATGTTTGATATATATATATATATATATATATATATATATATATATATTGTTGTTATTATAAATGATTTGCAGGAAACAACTACTCAGCGGGCAAATACCCCGACCTGCATTGAATTATACCTTACAAATCATTTGGTAGCCAATGTCATTTGTCAATTCCCCGACCAGACATAGACCGGTTTCGAACTTATTAGTTCTCATCAGTATGCCATAGGTCGTGGAATAGACAAATGACAGTGGCCAACCTGTTAGTCTTATACAGACTAATGTAAATGGTGTAGTGGTGAGAGGTAAGTGAATCCTCTCATGTGGTCTAATGCTACTATACATCAGACATCATAGATGTCTCCATGATGTATAGCGACTTGCCATTTTGCAAGTACCGAGAGCGGTGATCTTCAGCCCTTGGTGGACTTAACCTATATACTGTTATTATAAATGATTTGCAGGAAACAACTACTCATATATCACTATATATTTAAATGTCAATTAGTCTTTATAAACTGATTTATCTATTATTCATGTAATATATTTTAACATTCATTTTAAACAATCTTTTTATTTCTCTTACCAACAATTCAGTCTGATCTATAGTAGACTGGTTATTCGAGAAAAAGAGACAATTCTACTTATTTTCACTATAGATGGTGCCCAATTTAACATAAATTTTACTTTGTCTCCTTTTCTCGAAATAAACAGAAATCTATCGCTTATGCTGTACATATCAAGAAGGGTAAGTTTCTCCACTCTTACGAATACTCCACGGCTCTCTGCTCCGACTTAAACCAGCTAGTCGTCCACATATGTTGCCTCAATTCTTTCTCAAAAATAAATAATAAGGGAAAGGAGGTAACAATTTCTTAACGATATCCTTCGTAATAACAGAAGTAAGCCAACAAATCATTTTAATAAGGTACCTATCTACATTTAAATCCAAAATTCCAGATAGCCATGAAAATGACAGACATTCGCAACAATTGAATTATTCTTGACTTACTCACTAATTTTCTGAAGCAAGTGTATTAAAGTTGTTATAAACAAGAAAATTAATATAAAATGGCTGAAAAATATTCAAGAGATGAAAAAGTTGAAATGTTCATTATTTATGGAGAGACTCGACGTAATGCAGCACAAACTCTGTATGGACAAAGATATCCAGAAAGAAGACAACGTCCGAGGAACTATTTCGCCCGGTTGGAACATCAATTTAGAACTGAACCTAATATAGAAATTGAAGAAAGATTTATTGTGGATGAAGAAACGGAAATTAATGTATTAGCTTTAGTGCATGTTGACCCAACCATTTCGGTAAGACAAATTGAACATGAATTATCAGTTTCCAAAGAATCAGCCAGGAAAATTTTAAAGAAACACGGCTAAGATCGCGCCATGATGAACATTTTCAACAGCCAGAGAAAAAAAATATTATTATAAAAATTTATGCGCCTTACATCCTTAAATAACTGGAGAACAGTGTGTCCAAACATGCAATTTAATTTAAAAAATGCATTTAGATGTTTAGATGCAAAATAAAATTAGACGATATTTTTTAAACATTTTTTAAATAATAAAAAAAACATTAAATTGATGGCGCTCGAGTTATTTAGAAGTATTTCATTATATTTTATCAGAAAACTGTTATCCGTTGTTAAACTCTTTACCAGAATAGCTCGCATTTGAATATTATTTATGATCTGCTTTATATAGGTATTAGCATTCTGCAATTATATAGAGACTTGCCGTTTAAACTATTTCACACAAAAGTTGCCCGACTTTAGTAAACAAAATAAAACCCTTTTAGGATTAATTGTAATGATTCTCAAGGTAATTTATTCTGCTGCAAGTATATTTTAAATGCAAAACGTCAGTTAATAAGTTTTGATACATAAATTTAAAGATGCCTTGAAGAACTTTTTAAGAATATAAAATTAAAACTAAATGGTTTTAATATAGTTTTAAAATTTAGTCTTGAAGACCCTTTTAGGATGGGCCCTTTTTGGCTAGAAGCTGCTTTATGGTGGTCATAAGGCTGTCTTGAAGATCATTTGGTTTTATTCGAAGTTTTATTGTATAGTTTTAAAGAGACCTTGGAGATCGCAATAAGAGCATTAGTGTTACTTGCGAGTGGTTTCTAATTGAAATAAGAATAGAAAATGATCACTATTTAACAATAAGCTGCAATCAAAGAGGTTAGAATAAGTAACATGTGTAAATTACTGTTAAAAATTAAAACACGACTACTAAAAAACTATATACCTGGTGTAAATGAATAGTGGAGCACCCTGTAACTTCCGCCTTTTTAAATATGTCAGGATGAAACTTTAGTTGGAAGAATTTATTAAGCATGATTTTTAACTCGTCATATTTGTTACTTTCAGATTTACCGGAAACGTCTCAAAAATTTAGATATAAATCACCAGTGTTCAAAACATTATTTTGTATAATCAAATTAAGAGCTGGCCACGTAAGAAATTTTTGCAACAATTAATCGTATCATTAATTTAGTTATTACCGTTTAAAAATTAGCTAATCACCCGAACTAACACCGAATATAAACCATAGTACAGGTGCCCCATGTTCCATCTTTCCATCTGATACAAAAGGACTTTTAAAAGCAATATTTTCAGGTACCTTGTTCCACGGGGCAGTCTTATAGTGTCTGTATTATTTAAGATTTTGGTTTATTTAAGTGAATTTAATACAATGCATAATTGAGTACCTATATAAACCAACTGCGGCTTAGTCCAAATATGTTATTATCATTTCATAAATAAAAGAAAAATGCTAATTTTGTACAAATTATGTAGCATTATAGATTGTAAGTTGTTCAATAACAGGTAATTTAACAATATTATTCTTTTCAACATTTCTGTAAGATTCCGCAACATTTTTGTATGATGGTATTAAAAGTGTTTAAAGAAAAAATGATAATGTTCGTTTAATTCATATTTGATATTTGAAGAAAAAAATAAGATGTTTTATGAGGAGTAAAAGTGACTTTTGTGTTTCCTGGATACAAAAAAATGTTACTTTTACTCCATATAAAACAATATGCTATTATAGTTTATCTAATGTCAGTTTGAAATATTATAAATTCAGTGTCTCTACTAGGGATGTCCGTTGCTATGTCTCTCTATAATGGTATACAGCAGGTAGCGCCGCATTACCGATATAATTTATCCCCTCGTATATGAGATGTACGAGCAGATGTCCAATTGCGCCGATACGGGCGGCCGGTAAAGTGTTCGAAATGACCAGTTCTAAAACAAGAAAGTGCTGTGCGAGACTGTTTTCGTGAAACCGGGCAGTGCAGTACGTTTATTTAACGTTGCGCGGTGGTTTTCTCCTAATAAAAAACAACAACATAAGCTGTTTGTGTTATATTTAGCTAAAATAATTATTATTGACTGTAATATTTCTTTCAAACATATTTTTAAAATGGCTTTTTGGAGACCATTTGATAGAGAAGAAAATTTACATAATGAAAATGTTGAAGACGTGGTAACAGAGTCGATCGAATCAAGTTGGGAATTTAAGAACCAAGATTTACACGTGCAAACTCAGCGCCTTCTTATAAATATTTATAACTGCTTAAAGAGAGAAAATAATCAAATGATGGATACAGGTATTATGAAAACAATGTTTGAGTTAACTGAAATTCCGATTTCTCCTATTAATCTTGTTATTAGGAAACGGGTTGTTGTAGATTACTTTGTTGAAAGAAGACGGAAAAATCAAAAATTTAGAAAAATTGACAATGCTTCAAAAGATATTATCCGAAGAACAGTTTATAATTTTTATCTAGAAAATGGTATTCCTACGTTGGAAATGATTTCGAATAAATTGTGCGAATACCCTGATTACAATTATCAATCTTTGGAAACTTTAAGAGGTGGAGTGTAGATTTAAATATAAAAAAATAACCGTTTAGTAGTAATGGAATCACGCCGTATTGTGGAAATTCAACAGGAATATTTGCTTAAACTAAAAGACTAATATCTTGACGAGACGTGGTTTAATACGCATGATACTGTTAATTACGGTTGGGTAGTGTTATAGCAGTCCCTAAACGAGAAAACGGAAAAAGCCAAAAAATCAATTATTCATACTAAACTTGTCAAATTATGATAAAAAAGTCGTTAAGATTTTCAAATTAACAAAAAACCACAATTCTCTCAGAAAAATTCACATAATCTCGATAATTCAGAAATAATCTATCTTAATCAAAAACACTACTCAAACATTCATATAAGTCATTTTGTAGCAAAAAAGTTACAAAATGCAGCCACCAAAAATACAGCCCCTCACTAACCTGATCTATATCATATTGACTTTTCATACCCCGAACCATAACTTTATATTTCAACTCTATCAATAATCAACTCTATCTATAAGATATTTTTCCCTTAATTTTAAAGTTTCATTCAAGTTTTCATTGGCACTTAAAACACCCTTAGTTCATTTCGCCAAAACGCCAGTTAGTTATCTATTCAACTTCAAAGTTCTTATAAAATATTCTTCTTCCGAATTTCACCGTTCAGTCGCTTTCGCATTCAATTTATTCACACACAATCAGTCCCCTTTCAAAATGCTAAAATAAAGTACCGCTACTCTCGTCCCCATCAATATCAAAACTCATTTCCAGGATCATACGATATTTATCACATAAATTGAATCCACGTCATTCCCTTCACCGAGTGCGTATCCGCACACTTTCATTTCTTTTCAACTTTCCAACGCACAGACCTTCGGGAACCCTATATGGGGCCATTCCAATTTTCATATAAGATTTTCGCTAATAATTTCTAAACCTTAAGTGATTCAGAATTCATTCACATATCAAGAAATTCCCCCTTTCAGGCCGATACTGTGATATGATTTTCATTTCCAAATTTCAAGTTTTTTCTCCATTTCTGATACAATATTGCGAAATGTTGGGCAATATTGCGTAATCTATGAGTCACCCTCGCCCGCTTGGAATGTGTGGGACGCATACAGCCTTTTCCGGACCTTTCCAGCTCTCTGCTCGTCGTGTCTCCGTCGTGAGTATAAATAACCGAGCCCGGCGAGTTCGGGCTAAGTCAGTTTCTCCGGTGTTACTCGCGATAAACGAATCCAGTGCTACTTCCAAGGCCTAAACCTTGTAAAAAAGAGTTTTATTTTAAATAATCATAATCTTAATCTGCCCTAGTGCAACAAATCAAACAAAGAAAGTCGGCAGGGTATTTTTATACAAGGAAAATGGCAAAAATTTCGTTTTTGAAACATTTATCGTTAAAAGCTTTTTATGGAAAAAGTTTTTTGTTTCCTAAGTCTATTTCTGCTTTAGTTTTTAACTCTGCCCAAGAATTAGCTGTGTAAAATAGAGCCGTATCGTCTGCAAAACTAATGACTTTTCCACTGAAATTTAGACAGAGTAACTCATTTACATACAGGCTGAATAGGATTGGCCTCAACACGGTCCCTTGTGGAACACCGTATAGAATAAATGGTTCTTTACTTTACATGTATTGAAATATAAACAAACAACTCAATATGGTCGAAAAAATTTATGATTATTCTTTATTAATAAAAATGAACTACGATGTAGTAGAAATTACAAGTGGAGTACGAAACCTCTACATGATCAAATAAAAGTTGAATTAAGTAGTAAAAAAACTGTACTGAAGAGTAATTTAGGGTTCACCTACGTAATTCGCTGATATTATCCATATCGAATGTTAGTAACATAATCCACGTCATTAAAATATTTACCTGGGCCATATGGCACCAAACTGGGAGGTAAGACAGAATTAAATTAATTGGCTTGACCTGTGAATCGTAACGGCTAACAGAATCCAAATAGATTGATCATTAATTTTAATTATATATAGCTAGTTAGAAGTAATTGAAGATGTAGATAATATAAATTGAATGAGTGCATCGGGAAGGATAAATGACATTAATATCATTTACGATGCTTATCGATGAGAAATGGGACATTACACCTCAAGTGAGTTATCATACAAATAAAACTAATCGCTCATTTAGAGTACGCTTAAGCCTCATTTTTATAAGTTGTCGAGTTGTATTTATTAATGGCTAATTTTTTATTCAATAATTAAACATATAGTGGAGTAAAAATTGCCCAAAATAAGGCGATAGAGAAAATTTTATATGAAGCAACGCGACATAAAAAAATAAGTTTCTTTTGGTGAAACTAAGAATACTCTGAGTTTTCTACTTCGAGTAAGTGGGGAACCCATTTTTCGCAGAAAAGGGGTAATAATTGGTCATTTTTAAGGGTGGTTTTTCAGTTTTAATTTATTTTGGACCCTTTAAAATGCTAGTTAAAAAACTAGAACGGTACCCCTTATATAAAAAACGAAAAAAATTTAATTATGCTAACTAGGCCAAAATTAAACCAAATTTGATGAAATTTTAGACGAAAGTAACCTATATAACCAAGAAATAGCCTGCCAAATTTTAGCAAAAAATATCTAACAGTTTGGCCGCAATTTTTCCCCAATTTGCCCAAATGGTCGAACGAATTTCTTTTTTACTAAAATGAAGGTATTCTTATGCACTTTCACCTGATGTAACTAAAAAATAACTTTTTTTAGATTTTTTGTCATTTTTGGTATATACATGCACGAGGCAATTTCGCGTCATTTTCGGTATTATACATATGCGCACACAAGTTCAATATTAATAATAAAAAGTGATTGTGACCAGGTTTTGAATATTTAGATTAAAAAAACTGTCGAAGGTAAGATATAATTTTTTTTTTCCAAAAATTCACTTGATTTTTATTAAACTTTTTACATATATTGAATATTATTTTATTTTATTCATAAAAATAGGAATTATTAGATCTGATACATGTAAACGTAATAATCACTCTAACGCTGATCTAAATCATCTGATATGCAACTGCTCCGATCTCATTATAGAAAGAAAACAATTTATTGCTGCTCTTATACGTGAAAAAGTACCTCTTCCCACTAACATAGAATGTCTCACGTCCATGCAAAATGATGAAATCAACAAAATAGTGTTCAATTTTATAAAAACAGCACATATACTAATTTAGTAGGCATAAAGGTTGTATAGTGTAAGTTAGATATATTATAATAATGCTATCAAAATAATTAAATAATAATTATAGTCAGTAGAGTCCTTATGTTTGTCCTCTTGATTATCCCTACTTATCCGAGGTCTTTCTGTGTTTGTGAAGGGAAAACACTTGACAGACCCCTAGACGCCACAGTATTCCTGTAAAATTTCAAAAAAAAACGAAGAAATACAATGTATATAAGTAAGTGTACATAGGCGTGTATATATTTAGTATATAAAAAAACAGTTTTATAGGGTTTTGCAACATGTATATATATATAGAAAACAATATTATTTAAGATACCGACAATTAAATATTTAAAATCATAGAGATACGGTCGAATTGTATGATATAAGACACTACAATATTGGAACTAGTGACTGCTTTATAATAAATAATAACCTTAGATGAAATACAAATTTCTGAGGCTAATCGAACTAGTTTTAGGAGGCCAAACATTCCCTACACAGTGGTGTTGCAGTCTGCTATATTACTGTGTAAAATCCATCCATCCTATTTTATTCATGTTTTCTTTTTCTGGTACTTGTACTAGATGTGCTACTACAAGAAGTGTCTACTTCCGAATCGGTAACTGGAGTTTGGAATATTTCTTCACCCCCGTCATCGCTAAAATCGTATACATCTGAGATATTCTCTGAAGTACAAACATCTTCTTCATAGTTATCATTTTCTTAGAATTCTTCAATGTCATAAATATTAAGACTCAGGCTCTTCATCAACCACAGCTTCGGCAACAATATTATCTGCATTTTGACAAAAACTATTCCTTCCATTGTGGCATAAATTGCTGCATGTGACGCCAATGGTTTTGCATGAGCAACGATTAGTTTTGCAACCGACCTTACAATCACAAGCAATTATATGGCTATATTGGCATCAGTTCATTTTCTGTTGTTTGCTGCCATCCAAAAGTGAGTTTTCGAATCGCCGCGTGCATAACAAAAATGACACAAAACCGATTAAATTAAAAAATTTTTTTTAGTTTTATCACGTGAAAATACATATAGGCTGGGGCCGTTACCTTTTTGAGATGAAAAAATTAATAGTAGGCAACGGCCGGCTGAAATATATAGTTGAGGTCATAAAAAATGAAAAAAAAAACTTTGGAACTTGAGATGAAGGGAAGTAGTGAAATGGGGTGCTATTTAAGGGATGAAAACCGTTTTTCGTTATTTGTGGCGAAACGTGACCTCCTAGAGAAAAGTATTTCATACAAAAGTTGTAGATAATAAAAAAATATAAAACTTTTATTCTATATATTTTTCGATATAACCTCAAAGTTTGCGAGAAAATGACGAATGACCGATTTATCTGTTTTTATTTTTTTTCTCGCGTGAAAATTATTTAATTTAAATGAAACTTTGTGAAAGTACGTAATTATTTGCATGTAATAAGCATGAATTTTTTTAATTATGAAAAATAAGTATTTTTCGAGATTTTACCATTTTTCCGAAAAAACACCCCTATTTTCGGCGAACAACTTTATTGATTTTTTTTTGATTTTAATGTTCTACTAGTGCTCATATTTTTCGTCGAGATGTCTACTTTCAAATGGTATGTCGATGTTAGTGATTTATTGTCATTTAGCAGCTTAAAATCAAGAAAAACCGAAAAAAGAATTTTCGAATCTCGAATTTGTCGATTTTTTTCATTATTTTCAATTTTTTAGCATATTTATGTTAATAATTCATAATATTTTAATGAAAAAACTTACTTTGGTATAAAATAAATAAAGTTGAATGAATTTCATCACGGAAAGGTAGGTAAAACTTCATAAAACTTAACATTTACATGGAAATCAATAGTACTTTATTAATTTTCATAAGCTACAGTTAAGTTTCGAAAACTTTATATGCATATTAAATTATTCTAAATACATATGATAAAATACAACATACAATTTACTTATATTGGCTACGAATTCTTTACTTTATTTACAAATATTTACTTTATTAATATTGGTTGTGTATAGCTTATAAAAAGAAAAATCAATAAAATAATTGTTAAAATCTAATCAATCAATTTTAGGCCTTTTTTGTTGTGGTTCGTTTTCTTCATCGATCAAACTCTCAAATTCTATATTATCTTCAAAATCATTGACATTTTCAGGCTCTTCAATTTCGATGTCATTATTCTTTGCTGGCTCTTCATCAATATCTTCAGAATCACTTAAATCTACAAATACTTTTCTGTCTCTATTTGAACAGTTGTCAGTGCATGTATTGCATAGATTGATACATTTTAAGCCGTGTCCACGCCTTTGATTATTGCATCCACTTTCACAAGTACAGCTAACGCTTTTTAACAACTTTCCGGGAATCAAGTCGGAACTGTCAGAGATGTATTTCGGCACGAGTCTTCCTACATTTTCGTTCCAGCCCCAGTCTTTTGCTATTTTGTTGTCCTGATCGTTATCAAAATTACCCAACCAAGTTTGCAATTGGTAATAGACTCTGTAGGAGTGTTGTGCAGCTGCTTCTTCAGTTGTAGGGAGTTTTTCCAATTTAAAAGTGGATTTGTTTGTAGCTTGCTGATGCAGCTCAAATCGTAATTGACTTAATGAGTTATAAATTTTCTTACTTTTGTAAATACTAGCTGTAACTTGAAATCCATTTTTTGCTATGGTTATGTGGTCTGCATCTTTTTGATAATAAACACTGGCTAGGTTTAATAAATTTTTATTGTCCAATAAAGATCTTACTATTGTTTTTTTCCCTTTTCCAGCAAAACTTGAACTTGAAGTTGTATCACACCCAGAGAAAGCATGAAAAAACGTTATTACACTTGTGTATAGTTCGTATTTAAAACAATGGGATGTATAAAATGAATCTTTGACGTAGCTTGAGCCTGGTTTGTGAAAATAAATATCCAGCCCATTCGAATTTAATTGGTGTAAAAGAACTACGCGAGAAAAAAAAAATAAAAACAGAAAAATCGGTTTTTCGCCATTTTCTCGCAAACTTTGAGGTTATGTCGAAAAATATATAGAATGAAAGTTTTAGATTTTTTTATTATCTACAACTTTTGGACAAATTAGGGAAAGTTTTGAACGGTTTGTGGAATTTGGACTAAAAATGGTATTGCGGTCAAACTGTTGGATATTTTTTGATAAAATGTGGCAGGCTATTTTTTTGGTTATATAGGTTACTATTGTCTAAAATTTCATCAAATTTGGTTTAATTTTGGCCAAGTTAGCTGTAATTCATTTTTTTACGTTTTTTCAGTATATTTATATACATATCGTGGGGAGCGGTGAACCGATTTTCACGAAATTTGAACTGAACATTCCTTGAACATATACAATAAAAGGGTACCGTTCTCGTTTTGTAAATAGCATTTTTAAGGGTCCAAAATAAATTAAAATTGAAAAGCCACCCTTAAAAATTACCAATTTACCCATTTTCCCCGAAAAGGAGGGTTCCCACCTACTCGAAGTAGAAAACACAAGATATTCTTAGTTCCATCAAAACAAACTTATTCTTCTATATCGCGTTGCTTCATGCAAAATTTTCTCTACAAATTTATATTTACTCACTAATAAGGTTTTTCAGGAAACACAGAAATTTTATTTTATAAATATTACATCACTTTATTATACTTTATGTTACTACGTCCCCCTTTCTTACGCATTTCCGAACAAATGTCTAAGATATATTTTAAAATTTTGCAAATATTATTATCATCTAAAGTTGCCGGCAGATATTTCCCGATACCCTGTATAAATAAAATCGTGCATTCATTGAATCCATAATTTATCTGCATATATGCCAGTATCATTTTACACAATAAATATATAAACCGAATATCTACATGAATTGTACCCTGCTAGATATCTAACTCTTCAACTAATTTCTTGTAATTAAATGCCTCACCTTGTACAATTTTGTTATTAATCTACCTTCGGTTCCTACGCGCTACCTACGCAAGCCCAGTTAACCTCATCATGCCCAAAGTTGACTTGAAAAAATAAACTAAACAGACGGCCAGACTAGACGCTGTATTATGTTTAAGCAAAATAACGAACAAGAAAAATAAACCATCAGATCGGCGTTTATACTTCCTGGGAGATATCTGAATAGAATTTTACTTTTAAAATGTATGCGGTTATAAGACCAAAGAAAAACTGAGGTATTTAATATTTAAAACATAAGTAAATTGTCAGTGGAAAATGTTGCTGATAATAGTATATTATTTTATTAGGAGTGAAAATGACACTTTTGTAACGAGTCTGTAGGTTTGCCTGGCGAATATAATGAGTCCGAAAATTACAGACGAACCACAAAAGTGGCTTTGACTCTGAATAACACATATTATTCTTTCTTCAAATGTCGATTCGCTATAAAAAAATTTAGCAGTGCGTTGCCAGTAGCAACGGAAGTAAAAGTCCGCTCGTGCGGAAGAAAAAGTACTTTTATTTTCGTTGCTAATGGCAAGGCACAGCAGTCTGAAACGTCAAACTTTAATGTCATGAAATGAGTAAGGAATGTCATGATTTTCTAACGTTTGAAGAAAATAGTATATTGTTTTATATGGAGTAAAAATGACATTTTTTATGTCGAAGATGTACTTGACTGACGTGCGAAGCAAGTCCGGCAATAATAGCCGAGACACCAAAAATCACTTTGCTCCTCATAAAACATGCAATTTTTCCTTCAAAACGTCGAATATGAATTAAATAATACGATTATTTTTTCTTCAAACATTTTTAGCGCAGCTCGCGAGCGGCAGTAAAATTCTTGTGATGAGAGTGGAAATACAAGTCTTCCTTACTCAGATGAAGTGTGAGAAGAATGACAGTTTAAGTTCACAAAAGTTGTCATTATGCTCATGTTCTTTTGACGTTCGAAGAAAAATTGTAGATTATAAATGGATTCTACGAGCATAAAGAAATCCATAAATATGCATGTACTCAACCTACGCGAAACCTAAAATCCGTAATAGATTGTGTAAAACAAAAACAAAACTCACATATTAAAATATTGGACGTTCGAGCATTCAAAGGGGCTGAGTGCGGTACTGATCATATGCTCACCATAGCGTAAAGAAAAATATAAGTTTCGCAACAACAAGGAGGAAAAATCGAAACCAAAAGATACAAACTACAGCTGTTAAGAGAGGACTCAATTCAATTGTTATATAAATTGCGTTTAGCGAACAAACTGAGCCAGACAGTAATTGGGGAGACCGTGAAACAGAGGTATAATCGAATGCAAAATGATATACTTGCTGCAGGAAATGAAGTACTAGGCGAAGAAGGGAGAGAAAAAAGAACAGTAAACTGGTGGAATACAAACATAGAAGAGAAGATCGAAGAAAAAAAGGCGACTATATCATAAATGGTTAGCAACACAGGACAGAGAGGATAGAAAACAGCATGCAAGGGATCAGAGAGGTTAAAAAAGAAGTGATAAAAGCAAGAAATGAATTCTGGAATATGAGATGTGATGAAATTGACAGATGTATAGGAGGAACTAAAAGCAGAGAGTCATGGAAAACGATAACGAACCTGAGACAAGACAATAAAGACAGGGCAACATTCAGATAATGAAGAAAAATGAATGGAAAGAATACTGTCAGAAAATGCTAAATGAAGACCGTAACCGTGACCGTGAATATAGGCAAGATCAAAATAGCGCATAAAGGATAAGACGACATAAAATAATCCCGATAATAACAAAAAAGGAAATATACGAAACCCTGAAATGCACAAATAACTGTAAAGAATATATAGAATTAGTGAAAAATAGCCAGGAAGTTGTAATTGAAATATTACAACACATTTTTAATAAATGCTTCATTGGGGCGAGAAGGTGCCGGAAGAGTGGAAACTTGAGTACATTGGCTTGATACATAAAAAAGGACCTCGTACTGACTGTAGAAATTATCGGGGGATTACTGTAACTTACTTTAACACCATAAGAGATTTTTACGAAGAACAAAAGAGTGTAATTAAAATTGGAAATCAAGTGTCCGATAATTTGAAGTTATAAAAGGATTACGCCAAGGATGCTGTCAAAATAAACAATGCCTTACAGGAATGGCAAACCAAATGCAGCAGTATGTGCGTAATTGTAAACGACGGCTACCTACATTCCCTTCTGATTGGTGATGACCAAGTAGTTACTGCATCGGATGAAGATAGCATTAACTGCATGATGAGAAAATTAACGGAAACCTTCAACAAATGGGGATTAAAAATAAACTTTGACAAAACCAAATATTTGGCGATAGGGAAAGAAGGGAACGACATGAATATAAACGAAAGAGAAATAAAGATCTCCAATGAGTACAAGTACTTAGGATACGTTACATCAATGGAGGGAATAGCAGAAGAGATAAAAACAATAGAATAATCCAGGGCAAACATGCTATACAGAAGTTAAACTCAGTTTCGTGGTAAAATAAAAAATCCAACAAAAAGAAGAATTTATAAAAGCATTCTCCAAAGTATTCTGACGTACGGATCCGAAACGTGGGAAATAACACAAGGAAATAAAGAAAGGCTGTTTGCAGTAGAAACGGACGCGTTGAGGAGAAGCTGTAAGGTGTCTAGATTGGAACATGTAAGAAATAATGAATAAGAGATAGAATGAACACAGAAGAAACAATTATAGAGGACATAGAGAAAAGACTACTGTGGTATGGGCACTTAAGACGTACGGAGGCTCATAGATGGCCTCAACGAATATGGCAATGGTCCTCTCTAGAAGAAAAAAAGGAAGACCTATGAAAGAATGGATGGAGGGAGTGATGGAGGCGATAGAGAAAAGAAACATGAATGAGAATTACTGGATGGACAAGAAAGCGTGGCGCTTAGGATGCGAGAAACGGCCCAATTAGCTGTAAACCACTCGCTGTTAAGAAAAAATATATTGTTATGTATTTAAACCCTTTAGTAACTACTCCAAATATGGATTCAAAAACTGCAATACAAAAGCAATACTGCTATGTGTACGGTTCCTTACGGGCAATGGTTTAGTGTCTATTAGTAGAATAGAAAGGGGCCTGCCGAATTAACTACCAAGCAAATGGTAGTTCATCAGTTGTTCCAGAGATGGCGCCACTGAGTTAACTAGAGGTTTCAATAGAAGTATTTAAGAAACGGAACCAATGCATCAGGGGAGTTCTAATGGCCAGTCACCACGGACTTCGATAATGGAAAGTTCAACAACGCCACGAATCATGCCAGATGAAAATATTGTGAAAACAAAATCTTCCGGGGTAAAAAAAGTTATGCAAAACTACAACCGGGTATGTGAATTTTTTTCTGTAAAATATATCAAAGTGATTAAAAACCATTTGCAATGTTCCGGTCTCGTAGCAGGGTGCAAACTTGATAGAAGATGTCTAATAATCATTAAAATGTTCTCCAAGGTTTGCATAAACTTCGGAATTTTTTTCAAAAAGTTATTGTAAATTTACGTTTTTTGTTAATTTAACAATGTTCCGGGGGACTGAAAAGGGTGGAAAACTGGATTTGTTATTTTTTTACCTTCTCTAATGTTGTCTCAAAATTTTAAAACTTTTGCAATTTTTCATACCTTTTTTACTCTAATGACTGGCGTATTAGATGAGCCAAGTGATCAATTTGGAAGATACAACAGACCAGTACAATGACAGAAGTGAGTTTACAGTAGTTAAAGTTATAATTAGTATGTATGACTAATTATTGTAAGTTGATTTGGTGTTAAATAAATCAGTGAGTTATAAAAAAAACTATTTTATTTTATCATTGCTTGTCATAGTTAGCATCATTCAGATAGCATTACATCCCATCCCATCGTTTAACAAAAATATCAATGAAAATAGAAATATTTGTCACATATACTTTAGATTTTCTTATACGATTTCTCAGTGATTACATACTTTTAAGCTAATTTATGTATGATTTTGTTGATGAAAAAAAGTGTTAAAATGCTAGTAAAAAATAAGCCCACTAGATTGCCTTTTTTAGATGTGCGTACGGTATAACACACTATGACGTCAATCAGGCGGGCAAGTACCTACCTAATAGACAGAAAATGACGGCATATTTGAAAGTCCAAGAATGCTATGTAAAACAATGGTGCCGACATTAATATTACCCAGTTATTTATCCACAGTCAGAATTTGAAAATGGCATTTTTCAAGACTTGAATATCTCAAGAATCTCCATCTCATAACATAACTATACACTATACACAAGTGTAACTAACTTGTATTTGACCATTTCTGGTTCAAATTCTCACGATTTTATAGTCACGTTATGTTGTGACCATAAAATTATACCTTTTGCTTAAGTTTCCTTAGCCGTTATTAGAGGATTAATTTTAAGAAACACATGATGATATGAATTTTAGATCCTAGATATTTTAAAGATGGTTTTGTAATATAATATTGTAGTTGTAATTATCTATTTTGGTTGCATTTGTATTAAAAGAATAATTCTATGTTATTTTTTTTTTACTTTTGATTTAGAACAGAAAAGGTAAAATGTAGTGAAATACAGGGTGTCCCGTAATAACGTGCAAAAAATTTAACTGTAGATTCCCTGTCGAAAGTTAAGACGGATTCTTTGTATAAAATGTATGCCAAAAAACGGTTTTTAATTTATATCTTCAAATAATGTAATAATAATAATAATAATAATCTTTATTTCTCCATTGAAAAAACATATGTACCCAAAAAAATATACATAAGGTTAGGAGGAAGAAAATATCACATAAATAATTAAAAAAACAGTACCAAGAATACAAAACAATACACTATAATATAATGTGGCTAAAATATATAAGACATTTTTGGACTTAGTCAGAACCTAAAATAATTATAGAAATAGATTAGATTTATGTCATATGAATTTAAAAAGAGGAAAAAACAATAATATGTAAGAAGCAGATATAAAATATAATTAATTTAAAAATTCATTGACTGTGTAAGAGTTTTTGTTTAGCAACAATTTTTTAAGTTTCTCTTTCAAAACATGTATCCTACCAGAGGATTTAATATCTTCGTCTAATAAATTATCGAATTTACACCCTTGATACAGAAAACTTCTCTGATACATAGTAGTTCTATGACAGTCAGGCAGTAGGAGATGTTTAGATCGTGTATCATGTGAATGTTCAACTTGATTATTTAAAAAAGTGCATTTGTGTTTGTGGACCTATGAACATACTTCCACAATGTATAGGCTAGCAACAGTCAAAATTTTTAAAACTTTAAAAGCATCTCTACAAGTTTCTCTGTAACTCAAATTTAACAGTATATGAATTGCATATTTTTGCCGTAAAAATACCCTGACTACATTAGTACTATTACCCCAGTTTACAATTCCATACCTCAGATGAGAATGAAAATTGGCAAAATAAAGGGTTTTAAGGATATCCTGGTTACAATGCTTAGACATAAATTTTAGAGCAAAATAACTTTTTCGTAGCTTTATACACAGATTTTCAATATGATGAGCCCATTGCAGGTGTTTGTCAAAAGTGACACATAACAAATTATTAGCATCACAGGTATTTAACTCAAGGTCAGTACCATTTAAAAGTGTTAGGAATTCGGAATTGTTATTTAATGTAAATTGTATGGAAACGGTTTTAGTTTTATTTAAATTTAGATTATTCTTATAAGACCAGCATATAATTTCCTGATAAATAATTTCAGTGGTAGATTTTACTTCCGTGGAGTTATTTCCTGTAATTAGAACATTTGTATCATCTGCGTAGCACACGACATGAACATTTGATGTTCTTTGCAAGTAATCGATAATGTTATTGGCAAACAAAATATACAATGGCGGCCCCACAATTGAACTCTATGGAACTCCTTGCTTGACGCAGCAAGTCTCGCTTTCTGCTCCACGGGCCATTTTTACAGTTTGAGCTCTGTTGTCAAGATAGGATGAAAATATTTCCAAAGCTTTCCCTCGAACACCATATCGTGCGAGTTTAGCTTTGAGCAACTGATGATCTACCATATCAAAAGCTCGCAAGAAATCTAGAAAAAGACCTAGAGCAAATGTTTTATTGTCCAGCGCCTTAATAATTTGGTAATGGAAATCACATAATGCCGACTCAGTGCTTTTATTAGTAGTGAAGCCATGTTGAGCAGGAGAAAGCAGATTTTTTTTTTGCAGAAAGTTGAGATGAGTTCGAAAAATTTTGAAAAACTACATAATAAACTAATAGCTCTGTAATTGCTATACTCATTTGGATCTCCTTTCTTATAAAGGGGCTGAACGATAGCCCTTTTAAATTTGCTGGGAAAAATACCATTCTCTATGGAGAGATTTATTATGTAAGCTAACGGATAACTAATGACACATTTGCATTTTTTTATTAAATTATTAGAAATATTATCATGGCCTCTAGAATTTGAGGATTTTAGTTTATCTATAAATAATTAATCGGAAAAAGACGAAATTTGGCACATCTCGGTTACTTATCAAAAGGTATCTAACGAAATCATTTCATCCGCCTAGAATGTACTCAAAGGGATGAAATTAACTACCCTTCTTGAAATTTTTTAAATATCTTTCTACCTGCTATTTTTTTTTTCAGTTAAAAAAATAACTAAATATTATGATTCATATAGAATTTGTTTTATCTCTTAAAAAACTGTATAAAATCGACCATTTTTGAGAAAAAAATTAAATTAGATCTGCTGTGAAGTGATCAATCAAAAGCGGTGAGATGTTTTAATTTTCTTAATATTTAAATTCATCTTTTGTGTATTTTGTATTAGTTTTTTTTAGTTTATTAACAAGTTTGCTTTTTAATACCTTCGTCATTAATTTTGTAATGTCTCGTGCAATTTATAAGCACCAAATGATCACATCAGTACGTAATATTGTCAAATTATAATTTGACACCAGCCTACTTTTAGTATTTTACACTTAGGCAGATGTAATTTAATTTTTTTCTCAAAAATGGTCGACTTTACGAAATTTTTTCAAGAGATAGAAAAGTTTCTAAATGAATCATAATGCTTAGTTATTTTTTTAGTTGAAAAAAAAATAGCAGGCAGAAAGATATTTACAAAATTTCAAGAAGGCTAGTTAATTTCACCCCTTTGTGTACGCGCGTGGATGAAATAATTTCGTTAGATGCCTTTTGATAAGTAACCGAGATGTGCCAAATGTTGTCCTTTTCCGATTACGTTTTTTTCGGATAGAAATTAAAAGCGTGTAGCTGGACAGGAAAGGGTTGTTTTGAGAAAATTTATATGAAGAATCCGTCTTAATTTCGACAGGAAATCTACAGTTAAATTTTTTGCATGTTATTACTGGACACCCTGTATACTAACATAGACCAAGTATTTTAATTTCACAATTATACTTCTTACATCATTAGTCATTGAAATAGTAATAAAATAAACAAAATTCTGGGTAACTCTGCGTCCTATCTGAAAATGGTCATTTTTTTTTAAATTGTATAACAGTAATAATAAGAAGATATTAGCTAATGTAATTTTTTGCATATCCACTTGTCTTACATTACACTGTATATGCCTTTGTAAGCCGCGTTATCAGACAATTATTTTATTTTCGTATTTTTCTCATGCGGGAAAGCATATGATTGAAGAGGATATAAGCAGTAACCATATGTCACTAGACATTTGATATTTAGAACAAAACATAAATGACGAAATTAATGAACGTTTAGAAAAATGACACCCTTTTGTGTCGTCTGCCATATGGGTTGCTCTAACATTTGCGTATGGGCAAATTCAAGCGGAAAATGAAACAGTACCCTCTAAAACACGCAAATTTTGTGTATATACGATACGTATCGTGTGTTGCTTTCTTTAATGTTGCTACTAATGTAAGTAACAGTGAGAGAAATTATTTAAACAATGGTGAGAATTTTCTCAAAGAGCGTTAGAGTATTTGTATATAAAATAATTAGTCAGATAGCGGAATGTTAAAATGTTTTTGAGTAACAACATACATATTTTAACGGTTATTTCTGTAAATAAAATAAAACATCTTTTCTTATAGAATATACAAGGTGGTCCAAAATGGTCTCCCGATATTTCTGCGGCTGATAATATACATCCAAAAGTACATGAATAATAAGGGAGGTACACAATTTCAGTTTTTCTGCAATATCTTCCATCTCTCTTAAAATATCAAATACATATTTTAAACTTAGTTATAGGCCATGGCCTCAGTCAAATCCTCTCCTTCTATTTAAGGTTTATTTTAGGGGGCAACTATCGGTATTTTCATCATAACTTTTTTATTTTTTTCTAAAAATAATTATAAAAACTAATTTTCGGATCATCAGAAATAAAAAAAGGTGTTGCATTTAATGTAATGTCCATTTTATTAGGGCCCTCGAGAATATCTCACTTAATATCGGTCGTACAAAAAAAAATATTTTTATGAAAATTGTATATGAAATGGAAAACTTTGGGTATGTATAGGTATATGTATATGCATGTTATAATACATGTTTTTTATGTGTTTTATTTACAGTTATTGTTTAATATGTTAGTTTACACTTTGTTTTATTTTGTATAAAATATCTTGTATTATGTTATCTACACTTGTTAAATATGCCTACTAATTAATGTTGTAATACCATATTGGTAAAATAAATTCTATTCTGTTCTATTCCATTCCATTCCATTCCATTCCATTCCATTCCATTCCATTCCATTCCATTCTATTCTATTCTATTCTATTAAAAGATACCATGTTGTGAATTATGTATATATTTTCTTTTATTTTAATTTTAAATATGTTCTTATTTTTATTTTGTGTATATATGGTTTCTACTGTAAAACAGGGATTGTACTATGTATTTTTGATTGCATAGCCAGGGATTAAATAGACGTATTATCTATATATCTATCTATTATCGTAGATATAACCATTTACAAGTTACAGCGCGTCAAACTTTCCAAATTATATTTCTTACGTATTATTACGCAATTGTATATTTTATTGTGTATTAAAATATCAATTAGCAATATTTCAGAGCACTTAATTTTACAGTCTTTATTTGAAACTTTTTCTTGTGGCATTTATAGTTTACCGGCTACATCAGCCTGTCAAACATTATAAAAAAGAATTTTTCAAAAATACCCCTTGAACTATTTACCGTACACTAAAACATGATATCAATCTTGTAAAATAATAAATTCTCTACAATTTTTATTTCTGTTTTTCACTATGAAGGGTATCCGGAAATATGAGTTTGTAGCAATTGATATGAATCTGATGATACCTACTGAATGGACAAAGAGAATCAAATCCTTGAAAACATCAATATTTCAATTTCATGATGTCTGATCGAAGTAAAATTTTTCGTAAATGTAAGAAAATACCTCTCTCTAACTTTATCCGACTTCAACCGAGCAAAGTTTAAAATTCATTAAAAATTCACACAAAATCGCGAGAGAATTTTTAATAAAACAATAAATAAAAATATTTGCCCTAATATTCGTACATTACTGTTACATAATGTCTGATAGAACTAAAAAACATAAAAAAATAGAAATATTTGGCCACCTGATGATGCCCACTGAATATATCATCGTGTCACCGAGTCAATTATGGTTGAGATATAATAGGTTTTAAAATCAAATCTCTAATTATTCTAATTATATAATCTGTTTAATAAATGATTAATAAATTTCTGTTATATATTTTGTATTATTCTATAGTAATTTTCAAAAAATATTAGTTTATAATATTTAATTTTAAAAACTGTAATTTATTTGTTAATAAATATTGTGTATGTTAATTACTTTAGATAAGTCAATGCTATTAATATATGTATCATCTCTCTTGTCCGGTCGGATATCAGTGTGTTATTTTAGCATCAGTAAACGGTGTATCATCTTGAATAATCTTTCGTTTTCTCCATTTCAGAACTCGTATCAACAAGTCTGCAACAAGTTAGAACTACATTACACCTATGACCTGACAGTAATATTTAAATGATTACATGAGCCATGTATGAACTGGATATCTGTTAACTCTCTTATTCAGGGCAGCATTAAGGCAAAGTAAGTGATTCTAGATGATTAAGTTTCCTATATTTCGCTTAATTTAACGATGTTATTATTGATTTTTAGAAGAAAATCAGTGAAAAATGTCACAATGAAGAAAGAAAAATTAAGAGTAACATTTACAACCAAATAATAGACTTGTATTTTATGTATTGATTTTGTTTTTATTTATTCACAATTGATTCAAGTTTCATACTAATAAAAGAATAGCAAATTGTTTAAAAGTTGTTTTTCTAAAACTTCTCCTTTTCTTATAACAAACTATAATACACCTTTAACGTTCGTATACACTTCTGCGGCTAAAGTAAACATGTAAACAGAACAGAATTACCATCTATAACCAAAGGGAATTATTTGAGTTTCATTATTGCATTGTAGCGTAAAATGTACATAACTGCAGGTAAATATTTACAATAATTTATCTATAAGTTATACATAAATAAATAATAATATTTATTTGTTGCATAAAAGTCGGTTAAATGCTTTAAGCTCCACAATACTGCCATAAATTTTATCTTTACTGTTAAGCCCAGTCGGATAATATAGAAATGGGTTTATTGCAGGCTACTGTAATTTCGTAGTGGTTAAGCAAATATGCGACATATCTTTAAACCTTGCGGCTAAATTCAAAAAACTAAATGTAAACTTTAAGGTTTCAACACTTTTCATGTGTACTTTTTTCTGAAAATGTTTCGGAGCTATTATTTTTATTTATTTATTTTTATTAACATTATTAAGAAACAGATATGTAAAAATGAAATTTTATGATAGTTTTGAGAAAATAATACTTCTTATTAGTCATACAGTGTCAGCTAAAAGCTAAAAATAACTGTGGCGTACAAATTTTATATAAAAAAAGCTATTATTTTCAGCATAATAATACGAACTGATGTCATAAATAATAATCCGGTGGATTAAGGTCTGGAGAACGGGGCAGCTATGCTGTTGGTTCTCCATAACTTACTTTATGGCTAGTGGAACAATTTCCAAAAGAAGTAATAAATTATCTCGAAATAAATTGAGGTAAAATTGTCAATGCTACTGTCATAGATGTCTCTGTGGCGTATGGTGTCTTGCATCTCTGCAAGAACCATGAGTGGCGAACTCTAACCCTAGTGGACTAAACATAATTTTGCTAAGTAGGATTTGCAGGAAACAATATCCCGACCTGCATTGGATTACACCTACAAATCCTGATGGATCGATCGGTAGCCAATTATCATTTGTCAATTCCTAACCAGACATAGACCGGTTTCGAAGTTTCTATGTTCTCATCAGTATGCCGTAGGTTATGGAACAGACAAATGATAGTGGCCAACCTGCTAGTCTTAAGATAGACTAAGCAAATGAAGTAGTGGTGATAGGTAAGTGAAACCTCTTATAATATATATTAATATGAGATGAAATTTTGGTAAAATTATATAACTACGCCACGTTGTGTAAGCTAAAATAATATGAGATAGCTTGTGTAATATTTAAAAGCCCTACGTTCGGGAGCCAAATGATATGATGCTAACTAGGTTGCAAAAATAAAATTATTAAAGTGGAAGTTGAATGTTGTTAGGAATTTATGATTATTATTATTTATATTTTTATTAGATATTTACCTTTTATGGCTTAGCTCAGTTAGATAAAATTGATCTCAGATTCTGTGGATTCCTAGAGGCGATTTTCTAAATTTTCTTTTTAAAACCACTGCTTTGCAGATCACTAGTAAATGTTGCATAACCTTTTGTATATGGTTAACTCTTAGTATTGTTAAATTGGTTGCATAACCATAGACATTAAGGAGTAACAGATGAATCGTTTGAATTGAACAAATTTGTAGTTTATAGTTATTTATAAATCGTTTATTTCTATAATGAAAATTGTTGCAATCATGTACAACTATTGAAAATATCTAATACCCTGCGCTAGCTAACTGAAAGTAAATATTTTTTTTATCAAAAGCTGCCTTAGAATTTGTTTGTTTTGGCAGCAGTGATATTTAAATTTAGTGACTTTTATACTTAATGAATTGGTAAACCTGGCTTTATTTCTAGAAACTAAACATAGTAGTCTAAGGGCCGGTTTATCAAATGCAAGGTTAACTCGTAACCAAAGGATAACTGTCAAACAAAACAATAGATACCCATTGTTTCGTTGTCATTTATCCTATAGTTAAGTGTCAACCCTATATTGATAAACCGGTCCTAAGTTGATTTTGATAGACGCATATATATAAACAGTAAACAAATATCACCATACAATTAAGAATACTTTCGTAAAAGCCTTGTTGATGTGCAACATAACCTCTGACTTTTCCTTTGGCGTAAACGTCACGGGCGCAGAGGCTTTTTTCCAATAATTCTATTATTTTGTAGATTCGGTGATTTGTTTTGAAGAGGATAACAATACATGTGGTAGAAAACCCAAATAATAGGAAAGAATATGAAGTGATGATCCCTCGGTGTCCTTGTATTTCTCCAGCTTGCGAAGACGAAGGATTTTGAACGTTATCAGCAAATGTGACAATAGTTTATTTGAATATCCTTTTTGTTCACACAAATACAAATGCCTTGTAGTATATAAGGTAAGTTAATTATAATTTCATACGTTTACTTAAATTTTACGATTGGAAAATGATTATTAGTAGCTTTAATTTGGGCTCATCCTTCACCTCCGTATTTGACAAATGTGTCAAATAGAATCAAAATGTCATTTTATGTTATATTTTACAAATGAAAGTTACTATAGCAACGCGTCAATAACTTTTTCTGCTTTAATGCCAAATTTAACATCTCTTTTATACATTTTTGTCCGTTACTATGGTTATATAACTTCAGGTTAATTGTCAAAACTATTCAAATTCCATTATGCCTTTTAACTATACCGATCTGCTTTTTTTTATCTAGTCTTGCTCCCTGTTTTCCTCTTTCTTTCTATGCCACTATTTCGTCCCTACGTTATCTATTAACAAAGTTACATCTCCCATGCACCCCTCATGACTCTTTCGCGCACTGCACAAAATCTACACCTTTCTGTCGTCTCTTTTCAGTTCCAGGTAAAACTTGAATGTACTTACTTTACCACTTTTATTTTTATAAATAACTTTAAAAATCTATTACATAAATTTGACCTTTTTTACAAAGTTCGAAACTTGTTCAATTTTGGTGCCCCTTTTCTACCACTAGGTACTTCTCCTTCATCTATTATGCTTTTACTTATATTTTGTTTGTTTATAATTATTTTTTTCTACTGAATTTTCAAATGTATATTGGTATGTTTTTTTTATATACATTTATTTAACGTCGGCCTATTTACGCTACTGAGGCCTAACACCGACGCCTGTAGGCGAGCTACCCCCAACCAGGAATTTTACCGAACCTCTTCCCTTAAGAAAAGTAGGGATCTTTTACATGCCTAACATTTAATAGACAAGGGACCAACGGCTTTACATCCCCTCCGAAGGATGGTATATCTCCTATACAACCCTCGCCTAAGGTTGTATAGCTTCCGCGCATACACTGATATACAAGCCGCTGGAAGATGTGTGAGGCGAGGACGCGGTTTCCGTTGGAATGGTCACCCATCCAAGTACTAACTGCGCCTGTCGTTGCTTTACATCGCATACCGAAGTATGTACATAGTAAAGACGCACCTACGCTCATCCTGGTATGCTTTAAAATTTAAAATTTTCCCGAATTTCGTGTCATAACTAGTGTATATGAAGTTTTATGCTGCATTTACGTTTGATATGTTTAAATATTATAAATTATATAAATTTTGATTACAATTTTGGTTCAAATTTACTTATTCATGCGTACAATTCTTGATATTCTGTAGTTCTCATTCAAAGATTTTATTAGGTCAGGGGTAAATATTTTTTACATCCCCAAGTATAGTTACTGCTGGTGTATCTGAAGCCCATTTATTTATTTTCGGTTTAAAGCTTCTTCTAGATTGAATTATTTTTATATTAAGAGGTAGTAGATTGTAAATTCTTGGGCTCAAGTACGTATGGCATCTTTGTCCAATTGTTTTATTTACTTTAGGAATTTGAAATGAATATTTTTTATATCTAGTTTCATCGGTATGTTCGATATATACTTTCATAGATCTTTGTTTGTACTCGTACATTAACAAACTTTACTTTGATAGTAAAGTTATCTAGGATATAATAAGCCACTCTCATTATAAAGGTCAATTGTACAATAAGTATAAGGCACCTAAACTTTTACAGGCTCTAATTTCATCGTTGATCACAGGACTTGTTCGAAATAACAAATAATCCGTTACCACATTTATACAAATTTTTGGGATATATAACGATGCAGTTAAATCTCCTACTATTAAATTAAATGGATCAACACCATTCATATGCTATATAGGCAGCTATTCTTTTTTCAATGCGTTTTATATCAGTGCCAATCAAGTCTACAAGAAACAGAATCTTTATAAAGAACCAGAAGAAATGTTAATAATAAGTTAAGAATACCAAAAACTAGCTCAACATGCGGGCAAATATGTTTCACATACCTTGGTCCAAATGCCTATAACTCGATCCCAAGTGATATTAGACATATATGCTCTTCTAATAAGTTAAAGGTTAAAATTAAGCAGTACATTCTAGAATCCTAGAAATGAAATCCACGATATCATTAATCCTAAACATTACCTCAATAAATTATTTTAGATTGCGACACTTTTTAGATATTTGTAAGTGTTTATATATAGATATGGGTATATATATATTTTTTATTTTTTTATTTTTTTGTATGTTATCTGTTAGTGTAGTTACTTGTTTATATTTTGTAAATACTATTCATTAGCTATGTCTATCTGAGAGATTTTAACTGAATTTAATAGTTTGAAATTTAATGTTATATTTCTCCAATACTTAAAACCTTATTGTTACCTAATTGTTTTCAATGTTAATGATATGTTTGTTATTTTGTAATTTTATTGTTCTAGCTTAAATCTTGAAATTAATTAATTATGTTACTTTAATATAGGTCTCGTATTCTTCATATACAGTGCATGATCTGCACTTCTATGAAATATCTAGTTTATTTACACGATTGTAATTTTTAATTTATTACCTCGTAGTTTTTTATACATTCTTTTTCTCGTAAATAAAATTATTATTATTATTATTATGCTCTAACTTAGAAATATAATTTGGTGGCTGCTAAAATGAAGTGTATAGATCAGATCTAAAAAAAGTGACTGTAGTTTAATAATTTTCAAAAGGTAAAATGTACGCAAAAATGTCAAGACATCATTTTTATTGAAAAATAAATTTACCATCCAAAATTTGGGAAAATGTGTCTCTAGTAGCGTGCCATAATTTCAGGAAAAAAGGTTACCGTCGTACCCCATCTACGATAATGGTTAAAGCTGACGATTAACTTTCTTCACGTTAAATACAAATCTACTCATGTATTGTACACATATAATTTCATTTGAATATACACATATGTTCAAAATATCTTTGAGGAAATAAGTGTAATTTTTGACAACTTCAACATCAACACCCTGTGTGGTCTAATGACAAATGCTTATATAACAAAGTTTCATTTAATTTGGACGACGAATACGCTCCTTCAATTATGATACTCTATTATAATACACCCTATATATAAATTTGAATTGAGTAGAAAATATTAAACACTTAAAATTGGTCTTTGTTACACGCAGCATGCATTCTTCACGCCTTATTATACTAGGATCAAGGGATCTTTCTCTGCATTTTTAGAATGTACTTAGGAAACGTCCTGTAAATAGTAGATTTAAGAAGAAAACTGGAGTTGTCTGATACCAGTCCATTTTTACAAAAAAACTTTAATTCTACTTTTATTTTGTTCACCCCATTGTTCACTTGTCGTTCGAGTCACTTGTTATTGCAACTGAGGATGAATCGTCTCCAGACCATGAAATATAAACATTAACCTAAAAAATTATGCTAATTCGTCTTCGTCAACAATAAGAGGACAGGATGGGTGGGAATTATGATTGCCAAATAAAGACCATGAAACACCTTGAACCGTAAAGTCGAAGGAAGTCAATCCCTCGCCCTTAACAAAGGAACGCTTCCTTTGTAAAAAGGCACTAATAAATTGTCTAATTTATACAGATCAGTGCTTGTAGACGTACAACATATCATTATAGGCGTGTTCAAATGAATTGGGGTTTTGGGAATGTGTGCTTTTACACCTAAAATTTTCTGAAAAAATCGAGTGTTATATTTCTTGTCGCGGAAAGTTTCAGTTTTCTTAATTAGTTATGAAATAATAATAATAATTGAATAAAAATTGAAATGGCAAATTCTCGAAGAGAAAAAATTTTCAAAATTTTTCTCGTTGTTACGGCAATGTTTTAAAATAAAATCATTTGATTGGTTATAAAACAGAGGTGCCAAATTTTCAACTTTATATTTTATAACATAATGAACATGGTGGACGTAAATTACCTCTTTCTGGGTATCACTATACAGGATGGCCCGTAAGTAATGGTCCAAAGAGCAACATTCTAACATAAAAATATTACGATTTAATTAAACTTACCTTAGTACAAAAGTTGATATTAACAAAGATACAGGGTGTTAAAGTCAATATCATATTTTTAATTTATCATATAACTTTTGAAGGTTGAAGTATTGTTGTGAAAATTGGCGAATGGGGTTTTTTGAGACGAAAAATTCAAATCTAGAGGACGCCACGTAAGCATTGTTTAAAGTGTAAATGTACTCTTAACTATTTTACCCCTAACGTTATCCCTTTTTTTATTAAAACATTCTAAGCTTATCTTATTTTAACGAAAAAAAAGTATACTTGTCATTAGTCTTAGAAATTGACCGCTTTTGAGAAAATCGTATTTTAAAATTCACCCTCATAAAACATTATAAGAAATATTAACGTAGTAGGCGCCGATGCCAACAATACCTTTGATATTTAAGAATTGTCGTGACATTGTGACACTCTTTTTCTCGTACAGTGCGAGAACTAAGGCTGTCACTTTGACACTCGAGCTTTCTTACTTGTTACTCGGGCGCCAGTTCAAGTTTTAAGTGGTTGAACAATACTACCCAAAAGTCGATGAGCGAGACTAAGCAGCTCAGTGAAGACACAGTTAATTCCAGTGGGTCAATAAGGGAACTTAGACTTTCACAAAGCCAACAGTAAAACGCAGAAATTTGATAATATTTAAATATATTACAATAATCCTATGGTTAACAGTCCTAAATAAAACAGAAAATCAAAATTAACACACATTTATGTACATAGGTTTAGGCATTAGAGGGAGAGTAACAAGCAATATTGTAATGTTAGCGCCAAAAGCGTATAAGCGGTAAATTTAGCGGCAGAAGCGTATAAGCGGTGAAATTAGTAAGTTTATGATAAAACGATTGTTAAGCAGACAGTGTACGGATACCAGAAAATGCGAAGCAAGCAGAATTATTTACAGTAATAAAAACAGATTATAAAAACAGACCGTAAATTTGGCTAGTGCTTAATGTTAATCGTACGGGGAATTAAGTATCGGCGGAATGAGCAAATATTCTTGTCATGAACTCAGTATATTGTGCAAACAAAAGCTTAATTAAATCTGTCCTATTATTAAGGTTCAGCACGGAACAAACAATAATGTGACTATATAAAAAAAAGTGAGAGCCCTGTAGGGACACAGGTCCTAAAATACAGGGGACAAGTAGAAACTTGTAGGGACACAGGTCCTAAATACAAGTAAGGGAACAGCCGGACACAGGTTCTAATGCATGGTAAGTAGGAACTTGTAGGAACACGGGTCCTTAAAAATACAAGTAAGGGTAAAAGGTAGTCACAAGTTGAAAATATTAAAGTAAAACATTCAAATAATTAAATATGAGTTGAAAGCGAATTATACGTAACAGACTTCTGGATGCACAGTATAAAATTTTCAATCATAAAATAAACTGAAATTTAATATGCTAAGTACAAAAATTTCAATCAGTAAATAAAGTAATAAAATAAATATCCGGAATATTCAAACAGTGTAAAAATTTCAATCAGAATAACGGCAGTAAAATTTCGGTAACTAGGTATAAAATTATCAATCAGTAAATATGAAATAAATACAAAGAATATTCAAACAGTGGAAAAATTTCAATCAGAATAACTGCAGTAAAATTCCGGTAACTAAGTATAAAATTATCAGTCAGTAAATATGAAATAAATACCAAAAATATTCAGACAGAATAAAAATTTCAATCAGTAAATACGGAATAATAAATGCACTAGCCAGATATATATATATATAAGTTTTCTTACTCTTTACAATCGCAGCGGTGGACCCTGGGCAGCTGGTAGACGTCTGGTTGCTTCGAGAATTGGAACAAATTCTAATTTTACAGCTCTTTATGGTCAGTTTTATAGCCAGATTCCCACTCGGGGTATCGCGAGGAACCCCACGTGCTCTAGAATAGCGCATGGCCCAATGTATTGAATACAAGACAGCGAGGACGGCTGTATTAACTTATTAAACTACTGGTAAATTATTATTACGTGCGTTGGTTAGTATAAATAAAGTATTCTGACTTTGGTAATGTATGGAATCGGTTTCAAATGATTATATAAAAAAAAATGAATTTAATCGGCCACGGATAACTAATTATTGAATTAATTACGCCAAACAATAAAGAATAATTCCGTTTGCAAATATTTGCTGCTTTAAATAAATACTCAGGTATTCAAATAGTGAATATTTTCGGATAATATACAGTAAGTCGCTTAAGGCGGTACAGAAAACAAGAAACATAATTATATAAAGTACAATTAAGTATAAATTTTATGCAGATTTCCGTAACGAAAAATGCTTCGTTACAACATTCATTTCTCCAATTTTATTTATCTATTTTTCTTAATATCAGTTAATTAACGAAAATCAGAACATGCCGATACAATAATTATTCAAACTCAGATATCAGAGATATGGTTAATATTTATGGTTACGATGGGCGTGCTGTGCAACGTAAGTATTTAGGTCGACCGAAAATTATTACGCCTGACCAAGAAGAAGAAATATTAGTTCTCATTGCAAATGATACGCAAGTTAGTACAAGACAGGACGATTATGTGCAGCTACAGGAATCAGTAAAACTTCCATTCTAAAAATATTGCATGCCGAAAAATACCATCCATTCCATTTTACGCTCGTTCAAAATTTATTGCCTGCCGATCTTCCACGAAGATATCAGTTTGCAAGTGATATTCGAAACAGACAAAATATTGACCACTCATTCGTCAACAGAATATTATTTACGCATGAAGATGCATTTACCCACCGAGGTATCTTCAATTTAAGAAATAATCATTTTTGGGAAGTTGAAAATCCTCATATAAAGCGAGAACGACATCTTCAACCAGTTCAAAATCAGTGTTTGGAATATTAAGGACCATTTTCTAGGACCACATGAATTGCCAAGAAATTTAAATGGTAACATTTTTACATTTTTTTCAAAATAATTTTATTAATATGTTGGATGCACTACCACTGAATTTGTACTCCGCCACATTTTTCCAATCAAGTACGCATTTATTTAAACACCCTTTTTCATGAGCGCTGAATTGGTCGTGGTAGTCCGTTTCCTTGGCCAGCACATAGTCCAGATTTTAACCCATTGGATTTCGGTATATGGGGCGCAATGAAAGATCTTGTTTACAAAAATCCTATAAATGCCCACGCACAATTTTAGCAAGAAATCAACACAGCAGCAGCCTTTTTTGTTCCAATGGAATTATTTAATATGATGCGATCTTTTGTGAATGGTATGGACATATTGAACATTTATTCTGAAATAATATATCTTTTGTTGAGTTTCCTTTCCCATTCTGTTTTTTATTCGTTGAACCTTTGTTTAAGCCACAATTTTGTTTAATAAAATAAAGCGCCGGCGCCCACTCCTTTAATATTTCTTATAATGATTTATGAGGGTAAATGTTAAAATGGGATTTTTTCGAAAACGGTCAATTTCTAAGACTAATAACAAGTATACTTTTTTTCGCTAAAATGAGACACGTTTAGGATTTTTTAATGAAAAAAGGGATAACGTTACGGGTAAAGAAGTTAAGATTACATTTACACCTTAAACGCCCGGGCGCCCTCTAGGATCTACACAGAAAATCTAATTAGTTTTTTTCATCTCAAAAAACCCCCATTCACCAATATTCACAAGAATACTTACTTATATGAAAGTTACATGGGAAAATTAAAAATGTAATATTGACTTTAACACCCTGTATCTCTGCTAATATCAACTTTTGTACTAAAGTAAATTTAATTAAATCGTGATATTTTAATGTCCGAAATCCACTGTTGCTCTATGGACCATTACTATGGACCACCCTGTACATCTTATTGTATTTATCACAAAAAATTACACTTACTATACTTGCTAGTTTATTAGTATCCCAAAGCAAATGATTTCCATAAAACTAATAAAATACAAAAACTACAGAATACTACTAGTTGTTTCGTTAATGATCAGAGGAAAGAAATTCGATCACATGAAATTAACCTACCGCGGTATTGTTTAAAAATTGCTTTACAGAGTTGCGAATTTAGAATTTTCCTTGCGGAATTTATGGAATATTTGTTTCCAGACCATTTAATATTGTTGCAGAGGTTACAGAATATTTTCAGAATAATTCGTTTAGTTTTATATAGAAATGAAATTCGTAAACTTAACTCCAATAGGATGAAAATTTCGAATCTTAAAACGAAATTTCACATTTCTTAACTGTGCAAAGCAAGCTTATACTTCACTCATATCTTCCTTCGTATTTTCCACAAAAGAAAAAGAATATGCACAATACAATTGCATATTTAAAATTTAACAAAACCTCACAGCTCAAACCAGAAAAGGAGCATTTCATAAAAAAGACGACAATTAACTTTTAACAACTACATCAGTAATAAAATGGGATAAACTATACGCAGAAAGAAACCCCAAAAACGCAATTAATATTATATTCTATGAGAACATAAATCTAAACGTAAGTGGAGCAAATTAAAATAAAAAGTAAAAACACTAAACTCAAACCATGGATGACCCAAGATATTCTAAACAAGAAAACGAAATAGACTTAAACAAAAATTACTAAAAAACAAGCATATCATTGATGGTAAAAACATTAACGTCAAACACGCAGACATTCCTGAACACTTTAAAGAAAGCATAGTATAGATTCCAAAGAGATCTAAGCACAGAGGACCGTCTTCAGTTACTAACAGATAAAATTACAACAAATTTTGAACAGAACGAAAAAGTCATAGCTGTCTTTAGATCTACAAAGAGCCTTCGACACAGTGTCATATAGCCAGTTACTGGACAAACTCAACAAGATGCAAATTAGAGGTATTGCTTACAACTTATTAAAACGATATTTGTCAAATAGACCCCAGCAAGTAAAAATTGAGAATGATCTTAGCACTTAGAAAATAATAAAAACTGGAGTTCCACAGGGAACAGTCTTAGGTCCTACCTTATTCCTGCTGTAACGGCTTACTGGACAAGAACTTTGGATACAACATGATATCATATGCAGATGACACTGTACTGATATGTTTGGGAGAGACCTGGAACTTAGCGCGACAAACGGCGGCCGTGGCAATTAGTAAAGTCTTTTGACATTACTAATTGCAAAACACAAATTTGTTAAAAATAAATAAATATAGCAAAGACTAAATTTATGGCCTTTTCTCCAACGAAGGCAGGCTACCCCAAACAGTGCAACTTATTCTTATTGATACGAATAGTTACATTCTAAACACCACTACTATCAAATACCTCGGCGTTATTTTCGGAAATCACCTAAAATGGGATAACCATTTTAAATATTTAAACGGGAAGCTAAGAAAACTAATACAGTGTGACCCATTTCAAATGGAAACCTCTCTGTAAAAAATTTATTTATAATCCTATGTTAACGCTTTTTTTTAATGATAAACCATCGAAAACTCTACTTTATGACAAAAATTTAGAGATAAATTTCAATTTCAAGCCTTCTATGATTTATTTTTAATGTCGAAAATGAACAAATTTGATTAGCGATTTTTTTATTGAAATTTTAAGTACACCACTGGATTCAGTAACCTCTCAAATGGGTAAATCCCAAGTTTCATGAAATAATATTGAAAAATGACAGAGCTATGACAAAATTAATGTAGGCAGTTGTGCGACCCATTTTGAATGGAAACACCCCTGTGCAAAATGTGTCCATTATCTGATTTTGACGGAACTTTTTTTAAAAGATACACCATCAAAAACACCACTTTATGACAAAAATTTAGAGATAATTTTCAATTTTCAAGGCGTTCTATGATTTATTTTCAATGTCGAAAATGGACAAATTTGATTAGCGATTTTTTTTATTGAAATTTTAAGTACACCACTGGATTCAGTAACCTCTCAAATGGGTAAATCCCAAGTTTAATGAAAAAATATTGAAAAATGATAGATTTCTGACAAAATCAATGTAGGCTCATAATAACTTTTACTTGTTTTTTTCTAAAAATCGAAGTAGCCCATGAAAAATAAACAAAAGAAAGATAAATTAAGTGAATAATTTTAATAAATATTACATTTTTATTGAGTAATGGCAGATAATAATAGGGTGCCATGGAAAACAAATTTTATAGTCAAACGTCAAATCTTTAAAATTCGCATATTCTCATATCCATTGTTATTGAACTATAAAATTAATCGATAGTTATTATCAATATTAGTTTATTAGTTTGTAGTTAATTATGGATAATCTAAATGTACAGGAAAAAATTGAACTTGTGCGCCTTAGATGAGATAATGACAGACCTTTGAAAGAGGTATGCGAGATATTCAACAACAGGCATCCGAATATTCCCAACATTACTAAAAGTACTGTTTATAAAATAAACATAATTTTTAATGAGTGTGGCGCTGTGACACGGCGTATTATAAGAGCATATAATATACAAAGAAGAACTAGGTACGAGCAGACAGTTTTAAATTATTTTAAGAAGAATCCAAACGCCAGTGTAAGAGTAGCTAGCTTAGATTTGAATTTACCTAGAGAAAATATTCGCCGATGTCTTAAGAAGAATTTGGTAAAACCATTCAAACCCAAATTTTTACATACGTTGGAACCTGGTGATGATAACAGACGGATGGAGTTTTCCTTGTGGGCTCAAGGAGAGTATCTTAATAACAAAAATTTTAATAAAAATATTTTACAACAAACGGGGTAGTATCGTCACAAAATTCTAGATTTTGGGCTATAGAAAACCCACAGTTTGTCATTAATTGTAAAAGACAATATTCCCAAAAAGTTAATGTTTGGTGTGGGTTGCTCAATGAAACAATCATTGGCCCTTTCTTTTTTGAAGGTAATATGAATAGCATGCAGTTTTTACAGCTCCTAAGAAATGAATTTTGGAATATTCTACATGAACTTCCAATACGAGAAAGAGTAAATCTACATTTTCAATTAGATGGAAGCCCTGTCCATAATGCCAGAGTGGTTACCAGAATGCTAACTTTCCTAATCGATGGATAGGTCGTGGTAGCCCGTTAATTGAATGGCCACCCCGATCCCCGGACTTAACACCGATGGACTTCTTTTTATGGGGTTTAATAAAATCTAAAGTTTACAGGTCACGCCTGAGTAATAGAGAAGATTTGTGTTAATTGTTCATACTTATGTTTAAGTTTGTTTAAATGACAATATTTATTAAAACTATTCACTTAATTTATCTTTTTTTTGTTTATTTTTCATGGGCTACTTCGATTTTTAGAAAAAATCAAGTAAAAGTTACTATGAGCCTACATTAATTTTGTCATAAATCTGTTATTTTTCAATATGTTTTCATGAAACTTGGGATTTACTCATTTGAGAGGTTACTGAATCCAGTGGTGTAGTTAAAATTTCAATAAAAAAATCGCTAATCAAATTTGTCCATTTTCGATATTGAAAATAAATCATAGAAGACTTTGAAAATTGAAATTTATCTCTAAATTTTTGTCATAAAGTGGAGTTTTCGATGGTTTATCATTTAAAAAAAAGCGTTAACATAGGATTATAAATACATTTTTTACAGAGAGGTTTCCATTTGAAATGGGTCAGACTGTATATAAATTTACTGAAAAGTATATTAATAGAAAGACTCTCCTAGTGACATATAACAGCCTAGCAGAATCCCTAATTAGGTATGGTATTAGCGTCTGTTGCTTAGCCTATAATGCAACCCTCCAGCCTCTCCAGATAATACAAAATTATATACTACGGACAATTTTAACAGGCATAGTAGTATAGAGACAACTGTAGAAATATATTTATTGACAATGAATTACTGAGTGTGAAGGGGTTGTGTATGCATGAGGCTATAGTTTATACTCACAACAAGAAACATACATTTGGATCGCTAGTAAACCACCAATATGAAACAAGAAATAGGTCTAATAAAAGCGTATCAAACTCCAGAATACAACAAAACAATCTGTCAGAAACAAATCAGTTTCAACGGGACTAAATTATACTGAATATGTTAAAGTCCATAATAAAAACAAATTCAAAAGGACATGTAAAAAGTATTTAACAGACCATTAATGTTAATAAATGAAATTGTAAAAATAATAACAACTATATTAACTTTATAATTACAAAAAATGTACAACTTGTAAAAATGTGGCAGTAATAAAATGAACAATGATTACTATATTTGCGTTGATGAACAATCATTATTTATTCGACTTTGGCGATTTGCGAATTTTCGCTGGATGCGCCGGTGTACATATTTTGGACATATTCAAATTGCATCGAATAATTTGCAGCTCCGCGCAAGGAGCTTCTTATTTGGCTAAAATGTATTAAACGACACGAGATTGAATTAGGTGAGTAAATACTTACTAATATACTCAAACTTGCACAGTTGCGTGTTCTTATTTAACTTATTGATAAATCGATAGTTTAAATATTTATTAACTTAATTATATAAAAACTTAGATAAGATACGAATGTTGGAAGTGGATTTTGCAATAAACTAAATTTTACAACGTTATGAAATAGTTGAATTGTAGACTTCAGTTAGCAACTGGCTATACTTTTACTGTGTCTAAATGCTACCGACATCTATTCCGCAGGTACCCAAGTTCGCTACAATGGTGTTATAAGGTAAACGATTCTAAGCGATAATTTCTGCATTCGAATGTAGAATATATAGAATATTGACTAAGTATAGCATGAAATTATGAATCTTTTCAGTAACAATCGAGCCGTTACTATTTCCTTTTCATAATGTCTCAATTATTAAATATATAGACATGTTATGGTAAAAATAGAATACAAAGTTTCATAGAACTTCCCATTTTTATTTATTTATTTAGTATACTGTTCTACAGGGCAATAAACCAAAACTACAGAACCGGAGGGTAAGGCAAATGAATGGCTAATGAAATAAAAAGAAATTAAAAAATTAGAATGTACAGTGGTTATAAAAAAGGTATAGAGGGTGTCTTACCAGGAACTGCAGGGATATAGCGAAAAGGACGCACCAGAAAATTTTGAAAATTTAGGGAGCTACTGACAATGTGGCCAACGCAACTAAAATAATTACAAGCATCTGGCGCTTCCGGTTATACCGAAAGTCGATACCAACTTGCATATTTCAAATGGAACACCCTATACATTTGGGTCAAAAACATAGGACACCCTACGCCTAAACCCAACCGTTTCAGAGATATTTGACATAAAAAAAAAATTGATGTGTAATGATTTACAAAAACCCTTATAACTTACTTCGTCTAAAAGATACTCGTTTGCTTTTTGGCATGTAGAAAGAACACAAGAAGAGCTGCACTCTACAACTGAATTACATTCAATAATAATATACCAAGTGTTCTATTTTTGACGTTACATTTTGTAAACTTCAAACCACGAAAACTTGTTTAGGTCAAATGGAACGCGCTATTTTTTTTACATTTTTATGTAAAATTATATTCATTTTTTTTTGATATCAGCATTGTGGGGGTTTAAGTTATAACTTTTTGAAATATTTGCGATTTTCTTAGAAATTTAAGAATTGTTAGTAAAAATGTTATCAATCAATCAAGTAATATCAGGAACTTGTATTACATTTGTTACTAGATGTCCACAAAAACGAAAAATAACGCTGTAACATGCCTATTAATTGAACTAAAAAAACTTTGCATAAACTCAAATAGCTAAGATAAAATCAATTAAAAACATGATTCCATTTTAATTTAATAATTTTTCATACCCTCGGATTAGTTTCTCGTGAGTAGCTCTTCTAATTGAATCCTGTGATACGTTTTGAAATGCATTTCTTACTCACTGCATTCAATCTTCGATAGTTGTTAATGGGCTCTCATAAACTTTATTTTTAATAGTTCCCCAAATAAAATAATCTGGAATTGATAAATCAGGCGAGCGAGGAGGCCGTAGGACAAGTATATTATTGGCGATCCATTGATCGTAAAAAGTTTGTCGTAGAAAATTATTGATCAAATACGTGTTATGTGGGAGAGCACCGTCATGCTGATAAAAAATGTTTCTAAGTTAGGCGAGAGATAGATTTTCTAAATAGATATTATTCAAACTTTGTAAAATATTTAGATATCTTTCACCTAAAAAAACAAAAAGAGAAAAATTAACTATACATATTAGCAGAAGAAGAAATCTTTTCAACTTACAATTTAAATTTTCCTGATAAAATCCTAATGACACCACTCTATCGTTTCTTATGGCACAGTAAACATTAAACTGTCGCTCCCTGAACACATCAAGATTCGAGTTACTTCAATAATGTCAATTGTGTGGATTAAATATATCCATTTTTGTAAATTTTGCTTCATCTGACCATATATAATATTTCCCAAATAAAAATCGTCGCCGACAGACCTTATTAGAATAAATTTACAAAAATTCTCTCTTCTTAGGAAAACTGTTTCTTTTAATCGTTGAACCATTTGGAATGGAAACGGGTGCAATTTATGTTTAATTAAGATTTTGTGAATTGAATCCTTATATAGTACCGATTCCAGAGAAACTTTACATCATTGGAAATGTATGAAAATATCCCAGAATTGTTATTTCTACGTTTTCGTCATCAACAATAGGCTTCCACTTTACCGCTTTTGAATTTTTACCTTGACAGAGCCATAGTTTTTAAAATGATCCAGTATGCGTTTTATAGTGTTTAGTGCCGGTCTCCGTTTTTGTAGATATCGAGTAACAAATGTACTACAAGTTCTTGATATTACTTTATCGCTTTTTTTTGTGGAGGGGAAACTCGTCATGAGTACCTGAGCATATTTTCGATCGCTATAGGTAGTGCCGGACTCCTACCGGCAAAAACCCCTCCCTCTCTTCTGCTACACGACCTGGAACCGCTTTCGCATTACTTCGGGTCGCCGCTGTTTACTGTTCTTCTTGCCTTTGTCTATCCTTTTCCTTCCTCTCTTTAGTTTTCATAATTTTGGTTACGAAATCTTTTATTACAGTCCAGTTCTGCGATGATTTCACCATCGATCCAATTACGTTTTTGGGAGTTAGATTCTTCCCAATTTCCGCCTCTGCCCTAGATCTGAGTAGCTCAAATCTTGGACACCCAAAGAAGGTGTGCTCCACTGAGTCTATTTCTGTACAATAGTAGCACTCTCTCCTATTCGTGATGTGGAATCTGTTGAGATATTCCTGGAATACTCCATATCCTGTCAGCATTTGCGTTAGGTGGAAGTTCACCTCCCCATTTTCCCTCAAAATCCAGCTCTGAGGTGATTTTTTTAGTCCATTGTGCTTTGTTCTGGATATTGTTCCATCTTTCCTGACACAAGTTTAGTAGATGCTCCCTAATCACATCCTTTTCTCCTCTGTTTCTCTTATGCAGTTCTTCCCTTCCACAATCAAGACTGTAGGCGCTGCATATGCGTAAGTCCATACAGCGCTGCACTCTTTCCAGCAGAGCCCTGTATTTGCATATGTCATTGCTCGTTTCCAAATTGGCGCTGCATACAGGATCTCTGAGTATATCGTTGAAAAGAGTAGTTTTCTTTTAGCCACCCTGCTCCTCCTCAATTCCGCATTATTCGGTCCAAGGCCATGGCTGCATTTTCTACTATTGACGCCACATTCTTGACGTATTGCACCATTTGTGTGTCCTTGTCAAAGATAATGCCGAGATATTTCAGAAATTTGGTTGTTCTCATCACCATCCCCTCCTCTTCTACGTCCATTTTCTTAATGGTTTTTCTCCCAGCTAGTAGAACTGCCTCATTTTGCGCGTGACCTATGTGCAGCTGTCTCCTTCTAGTCCATTAGGCTATCTTAAAAAGTAGGTTTGTTGTGGCGTCTAACGGTACTTGCGACCGTGCCCTTGCCACTATGGCACATCATCGGCGTATCCGATTGTTGGTACACCCTGCGTCATGTCTAATTTAAGCACGTCATCATAATAGACATTCCATAGGAGCGGCCCCAGCACCGAACCCTGCGGGATGCCACAAGTAACCCTAAACTTCTTGTTCCTTACCAGGGGGGTTCTCATGCTCAGATAGCTCCCTACCACTTTCAACAGATAAGGCGATATTTCGTGTTTTAGCAGCTCCTGCATTTTTCCGGCCCATGGTGCTGAATTGAAGGCATTCTTGACGTCTAATGTCACTAGAATACAAAAGTCTCGCCGTTGCCGGGCTACTGACGATGTCGTCTACTATTTGCATGCACCGTCGAGAGCTCTTTACGGAAACCGTATTGTGAGAGTCCTCCTTTTTGCTCGATTTCTTTTTCAAGTCTGGTCTTCAGCAGAATTTCAAACAATTTAGCCATAGCGTTTAGAAAGCAAATTGGCCTAAATGTTTTCTCGGCCTGTCCCTGTTTTTTGGATTTTTCTATTATACCAGCTTTGCTTACTTCCACGTTTCTGAGAATGTCCTTTGGATCAGCAGTCCATTTAACAACTTCATGATGACGCTCTATAGCATTTTGAACAATTGCGGTAGAATAACGTTCTGTCCAGGTGCTTTCTTGTCCTTAAGTTTGTCGGTCGCGTCCGCCAGCTCTTCTATTGTGAACAGTGGGATGTGGCGCGGGTTAACTTCAGGTAGGTTCCAATGTGTCTCTTCGTGTTTTGGAAAGAGCTTCTCGACTTGTCTCATCTCTTTTTCCTCCGTGAGAGTACTGTGGCGCTCCAGCTGCAGTCTGTTTGTGGCAATCCTGTACCCCTGACCCCACAGGTCATCTTCCAATTCTTCCTGGATTTTCTCCAGTAGAGCTTTTTCGATTTTTGAATGACTTTCTTCAGTGCACCCCTCTGTTCTGCATACCTGTTTCGCGCAAGATTTATTTCGTCCTCGGAGCTATTTCCTCCCTTTTATTCTTGTCAGCGTCCGATTTCTGTGTGGGCATTTTGTTCTAAGCTCAGCTCTTTCCAGATTCCACCAGAAGACAGGTCTCCTAGCTCTGGCCCGCTTACCTCGCGAAAATCTTGTCACAGGCATGCCAGAGGGCATCTGTACAGGCATCTGCAGATGGGAGCTGTCCTTCTCTTGTGTAGAGTGTTCCTTTTAAAATAAGCAGTTGGTATCTAGATGCATGTAATAATTATTTTAGTTGGATTGGCCACAGTGCCATTAGTAGTTCTTTAAATTTTAAAAATTTTCTGGTGCGTACTTTTCCCTATATCGATAGATGCAGTTCCTGGTCAGACAACCCTGTATATGGGCACATAGGTATTAAAAGTGAAGAGAATTTAGGACCAAAATTTTTAGGAAAAACAAATTATATTAAAGCGTTTTGCAGTTATTAAGGAAACCAATGTGTTGGAATAGGTTCGAGTTCGTAAAACTTGTTCGATTCTGGGGCTTCACTCTGCCTACTCCTTGGAGAAAACTCGGGAAACTATGAAAAAATTAGGAGGGGCATCACAAGATAATGTCGTACAGTGAAGACCAATTATATACAACTTTGGGCCTATAATATCAATAGAAAGAGAGATGCCGATAAAATGATACATTTCTTTTTAAAAGGAAACGATTTTTAATGCAATTGTGTTTCTGTATCAAAATAGTATTGGAGCAAAATGATATTTTAACATCCTTTTCACACTCTTAAGGATGTTTGTAGATAATTTCCCTATAAATATCAAATTATCAATAATTGATAATATAATAATAAACAATAAAGTTAACTTAGTGAATGCAACAAATATTTCGAATTCTCTATCAGATCAACTAGCCCAAACCATCATAGCACAATGTAATCCGGGAAAATACACACGTGCGGAGTTTAAATATAAAAAACGATTCTTTTTCGATCAAAACATAAGAAATTGTATAAACGAAGTAAAAAATTATCAATGGTATGAAATTTATAAGTGTCATGATGTCAATAAAGCATATAATATTTTACTAAACATCTTACAATATCTGCAGGACAAATATTTCCCAGAAAGAACACTTAATACAAAATGCAATAGAAAACCTTGGATAACTTTAGGAATAAGAATTTCGTGTGAACATAAAAAAATCTTATACAGTCAATATAGAGAAGGACTTATTACAAGGGAATACTACTACAAATACACAAATGTTTTAAAGAAAGTTATAAGAAATGCGAAAATCATGCAAAATGAAAATATAATTAAAAAATCCACAAACAAAAACAAAAGTACTTGGAAGGTCATAAAAACTATAACATATAAAAATAAGAAAAGTGAAAATTTTAATCTAAATGAATTTAAAAACGAATAAGAAATTAATATAGAGGCCTTAAACAGAATTAATGACTATTATATAAGTATATGCAAAACAAACAAAGCAAGTATGCATATTGATATCAAGACATTAACAGTTTCTATCTTTTTGTCGGAAACAAGTGAGTCCGAAATCATAGAGATAATAAGTAATCTCAAAAATAGTAATGCTATAGGAGAAGACAAAATACCTATACAAATTTTAAAATCTCTAAAAGCATATATTGCTGCACCTTTAATGCACATAGCCAATTTAATGTTCTATAACCAAGTATTTCCTGAAAGACTGAAGAGATTTGTTGTAAGACCAATATTTAAAAAAGGAGAAAAAAATTAAATAGAAAACTACAGACCAATTTCAATTTTAAATAACATCTCAAAAATTTTTGAGAAACTATTAGCGAGAAGGCTAATAACATTTTTCAACCGAAATAATATAATCTCATTAAATCAAAATGCTTACTTAAAAGAACGATCAACAGAACGAGCTGTCTTTCAGGCAATAGATAAAATTTTAAAATCAATTAATGAAAGAAACAAAACTGAGGGTATATTTCTAGATTTATCGAAAGCTTTCGACGCATTAGATCATGGTCGATTAATGGCCAAATTAGAAAGACTTGGTATAATAAGCTTATAATATTATAAAATCATATTTAACGGATAGGTTGCCAAAAGTTGAAGCAGTCAATTTAAATGGACAAAACCTTAGTTCTGAATGGAGATCTGTGCATCGCGGAATACCTCAGGGCTCAGTGTTGGGGCCGCTGCTGTTCATAATCTATGTAAATGATTTACCTGATGTCATTCCAGAGGCAGTGATAGCATTTGCTGATGATACCTCTGCCATTTTATCTGCAAAAACTGCTGAGGACCTAGAAAATAAAATATTACATTCTATCAAATTATTAAACATTTGGTATGATCAGAATTTACGCACCTTGAATTTGGAAAAAACTGAGGTAATGCAGTTTCACTCATCATATGAAGCGGCAGAAGAAATCAATATAAATACTGATAAAATGGTACTCAAAGGTAAAATTCCTTGGCTTACATCTTGATTCAAGATTAACTTGGAAGAAACATATTGAAGAACTAGCCCCAAAGCTAAGTTCATTATGTTACCAACTCCGCACTTTACGAGACAACATCAGCATAAATATGGGTTTAAGTGTATATCAGTCCTATTTCCAATCAACTATAAAATATGGAATTATTTGTTGGGGAAACTCTGTGGAGGTAAAGAGAATATAAGTTCTACAAAAAAAGTGTATACGTAACATATTTAGTCTAAATAGAACAGACTCTTGTAAACCATATTTGAAAAATTATAGCATACTATGTCTCTCTAGATCTTTGAGTGTACAGTGTTCTACAAAAAAAACTACACATTTTTTTAACAATACAAACAAACACATTTGCATCAAACTCGCCGTATAACACCAGTCTCACGCAAGTTCAAAAAGGTGTAACAACCTCAGTGATTAAAGTATATAATCACCTGCCGGACGCACTGAAACTACTACCTCTATATACTTTTAAAAGAGATTTTAATAAAAAAAATGTTACTATACATTGAATTAATATTTTTCTGACTATGAATTTTAATGTGTTCTTGTGTCTACTTTTTTATTTTCTAAAATATTTGTTAGTTAAGGTGTTTGATATTTATTACTGCAGATTGTATTTTCTTGTTTTGACGTGTTTTATACCTTGTATGCTTTTTATTAAATAAAGCTTATTATTATTATTATTATCAATATTTCATTTTAATGCATTTCTAATACTCTATTACATAAAAACATATTGTGTGTGTCCATGTCTATATTTAAAAAAATAACTTTTCTTATCTCTGTAAATAAGCTTATTATCAGAATATTTATATAGAACAGAACAACAGCTAATAAAAGTTAAACTCTTCCGGCCTGGCCTACATATTTCTTTTTGGCTTTTCGTGTAGGTGTGTTTTTACCAATATTGACATACTCTTTCCTAAAATGATTGCACGATGTTTCATTCTTATTCCATCCGGGAAGTCAAGTCGGTGGTAGGGCTTGTCTATATAAACGAATAAATTTGTAATTATGAATGTCTCAATGAGTTATACAGGGCTCTTGATATAAAATTTTAAACTTTTGTAGTAGCCGTATTAAGAATCATAATTTTAATGTTAATTATTTTTGTCAACAATAATTTCTTCCTGTCATTTTAAAATATTATATTTTTGTGTGTAAATTGTAATAAAGACTAAAGACTAAAATACGGTGCAGTGCATACATTAAACAGCCATACATTTGCTTTTATTTTTAGAGGAATATCTTCAAGCAAAATGGAAGATCATTTTGAAGAAATGATAAATAAACTGCAATTTATGGTCCTAACAATTCGTCCTCTATGATTCCGAGTGGAACGTAATGTGTTATTTTGGAAGGAAATTTACACTCAAAAATACCTTCAAGCCGAGAATCGGTTTGATATAAACAAATACTCAAGTTCGTTGGTGACACTCTTTCAGACACACAGTTGCTAAATATTAATTTTCACTACAAATCCATTGATAACTTTAAACGGAAAATCGGTTTAATATTATCCCAAAGACTTATTTTTGGTGGATGGTAATTGAAATATCTAGAAAATGCACTTATCAAGTAAGTATGGCTTGGAAATTGAATAAAACTACATATGCGTAGGTAAATATATACATATTTATTGCATATATGTATAAAAATATGATGTACACCTGCTAGGTTAAGATTACAACAATGCTGTTGTTCAAGAAAGAACTGCATTTTACAATTTTTCATATTAATAATAGTAGAAATAATCCTAAACAAATGCGGAGTTATGGGGGTAGTAAAGGATAGAATACCACCAAAACTTCCTGAAGATCTTTGTAATGCTGATGATGACATTTATTTCATGGATTCTATACCAAATTTAAAATCTAATGAGCAAGGTAACGATACATTTTTAGAAGTTAATGTTACATGGCCTATGTCCATTTAACAGTTTTATATAAAAACTAGTGTATTTAGCACGACCTGTATAACATTTTTGATTCAGTTTTTGTAAGTGAAACTGTTTTCAACTAACAGAATTTTACTTGTATAACTGCAAAACCATTTCACACTATTTTATGTAGATATTTTTATATCTTAGGAACTCAACCATGTTCTATTAACTATTATGTATTTCCGTTCTATACAGTATTATCCCAGGAAACGATTGTTGATTGTCTAAAAACATTTATTTACATCAGATACCTACCTATATTTCAATTTTTATATATTTGTTTACTATGTAAGTACATATGGTTATTTTCCTTACCTTTTCTCATTCTATATGTAGTATATCCTATAAGATGTAATATATTTACTGAGTTATCACAATACGTTTTTAGTATTTATTTACTGCTGTTCATATTGCTGGTTATGTACAAAATAGAAATTACAAACTGGGGCAGCAAATCAGCTGGTGTGGAAGTAATAAAAACTTTTATTATAGATTCCTTTTATCGATCATATGCCACTATTTTAGTTTTGAGTAAAGGAAATTGTAGAATTTACGACCTGAAAATTGTTGCGCTTAACTCAACCATTGACAGATGACCATACTTTTACTATTTTTATATTTTATAGCTTTCAATTTAATTAGGGATTTAGATTTCTCAAGTTTATTTTTTTGATAGCATTATTTCCCAATAAGTAGGATAAAAAGTTTACCTTGTCAGTAAAACTCACCAGGAAATCATTTGCTTGCAGCCTTTGTACTGATTCGAACGCATATAAATTTTAACTGTGGACTTCAGTAATTGATAGTACAATTTTTATATCCCAGTTAACAAGTGTTTTTTTTTATACATTTATTTAACGTCGACCTATTTCCGCACCTGAGGCCTAACACCGACGCCTGTAGACGAGCTACCCCCAACCAGGAATTTTGCCGAACCTCTTCCCTTAAGAAGAGTAGGGATCTTTTACTTGCCTAACATTTAATAGACAAGGGACCGACGGCTTTACATCCCCTCCGAAGGATGGCATATCTCCTATACAAACTTCGCCTAAGGTTGTATAGCTTCCGCGCATACACTGATATACAAGCCGCTGGAAGATGTGTGAGGCGAGAACGCGGTTTCCGTTGGAATGGTCACCCATCCAAGTACTAGCTGCGCCTGTCATTGCTTTACATCGCATACCGAAGTATGTACATAGTAAAGACGCTAGCAAGTGTTTAACATACAGGTAATTCCATTTATTACTCATTTAAAATTTAATTAATCTTCAAATTTTGTCATTGATGTAATTTCAATTATTTTTAAAACAAATTTGAATTCAAGGTCAATTATTTTTAATTTAATAAGTAGTTAAAATACTATATGTACCACATGGTTTTAAAATATTTTTTTCCTTTCTTTTTCATTTTCTTTGGCAATTTATAGTTTTATAAAATAAGCTTTTGTACATGCTAACATGCTTAGATGCTAACATGCTCACATGCTTAGATATTTACATGCTTAGATGTTTGTAGATGCTTATATATATTTATATGTACTTATATGTTTATGCACATATATACTTATACATTTCTGTATACGTTTCTGCATAGCTTATTCATTTCTGCATAGCTTTTGCACAGCTTATCTTCCAAAAAGATAAAATTTCGTTAACTTTTAATAAACCATATAGTCGGTTAATTTTCCTACGACTTTCACTCCATTTTGTTATGAGACGTAAATTACCAAGGAAACTTTAGAATCCATTCTCGCAACAAGAGACAATTGTGGGCCTGGATTGCTGTCCCAGAACCAGTCACCTCAACAATTATCAATCTAAGATACTGGTATAAATTTGTTATATATATATATATGTATATTTTAAATTTCAATTTGTCTTTCAAACCGATTTGTCTATTATTCATGTAATATATTTAGTCATTCATTTTAAATAATCTTTTTATTTCTCTTACCAAAAATTTCAGTCTGATCTATAGTAGACTGGTTATTCGAGAAAAAGAGGCAATTTTACTTATTTTGCTATAGATGGTGCCCAATTTAACATCAATTTTTCTTTGTCTTCTTTTCTCGAAATAAACAGAAATCTGCCGTTTATGCTGTACATATCAAAAAGGGTAAGTTTCTCCACTCTTACGAATACTCTGGATCCACGGCTCTCTGCTCCGACTTAAACCAGCTAGTCGTCCGCATATGTTGCCTCAATTCTTTCTCAAAAATAAATAACAAGGGAAAAGAGGTAACATTAACTATGTGGATGACATTTTATTTACTTTAATCTCACACTATTGGCCCAAATGGTATATCTGCAAAAATGGTACAATTTGCACTACAGTGAATATCGGCACCACTGATCCATATCATTAATATATCATTAGAACTAGGTGTTCTTCCTTCTCAATAGAAAATGCCCTGTATGAAGCCTATACCTAAGAAAAAAATCCTGAACAACTTTGGGATCTACATCCTGTTAGCATGTTTTCTGTTCCACTAAAAATTACAGAATCAGCTATGTATGAATAAGTTTCAGAACATATTTTTCAAAATTCAAAAATTCCTTCTAAACTGTCCGGACTTCGAAAAGGCTTCAGTACTCCTACACTACTAAGTAATATAACAGACGAAATTTTGCGAGCCATTGACAACACGAAAGTGACATTACTGGATATAATTGAAGCTATTGAGTCCTTAGATATTATTTGCCTAATTGCCAAATTATGTTATTATGGCATATCTGGAAATACTTTTTTCTGGTTTCAAAATTATCTGAATGACAGACAACAGTTTACTATTATTAATACAGGAAGCTCGATACTTACATCACAAAATAGATAAGTTTTATCCGGTGTTCCGCAAGGATCTACTTTTGGACTACTTTTTTAAATATATTTATTGAGGATATCTCGAGACTTTCACTATATTCAAAACTATACATGTACGCTGAGGATATTCAGTTAATATATAGTTTTCCTCCTTCCGAATTTCAAATTTCAGAATTTTACACCAAATACGACTTAAGTCTAACATACTTTTCTATTTAATGCTAACAAAAGCCAAAATATCGTTTTTGGAACTTCTCAACAGCTACACAATTTTACAGAACTGAATGTTCAAATCAATAATGAGATCATTAGATCAACTAATAGCGTAAAGAATCTCGGTATTAACTTTGATCATCATTTACTAAGCTTTTCTGGTCACGTTAGAATTATTTGTAAAAAAGTTTTCTATTATTTAAAACAATTATTTACCTTTAACAAGTATCTGGATACAAATACTAAAATACAGCTTTCGGTTCTATCGCACTTAAATTACGTAGGGGGGCGAGCGTAGGTGCGTCTTTATTATGTATATACTTCGATATGCGATGTAAATCAATGTCAGGCGCGGTTAGTAGTTGGATGGATGACCGTTCCAACGAAGACCGCGTCTTGGCCTCACACATTTTCCAGCGGCTTGTATTAGTGTATGCGCGGAAGCTATACAACCTTAGGCGAGGATTATATAGGGGATACACCATCCTTCGGAGGGGTTGTAAAACCGTCGGTCCTCTAAAGGGAAGAGGTTCGGCAAAACTCCTGGTTGGGGGTAGCTCGTCTACAGGCGTCGGTGTTAGGCCTTAGTAGCGGAAATAGGCCGACGTTAAATAAATGTTTATAAAAAAGAGTCCAAGTCAGCACTTCCCGATACTCGAAAAACGCAACAAAAACTTTACGCCATAATTGTTGTCGGCGCGGACCATGCGGCATGCCCGTCATCAAACAACCCGACGTACAATAAAAGCCTATAAAGATAAACGAGTCAATTTGCGGTCGAGACAGCACAAAGAATGATGTTATGTTAATGAGGTCGTAAAACTTTTGTTGCGTTTTTTATATGCCGGGAAATGCTAATGTCAACTATACATGAGTTCTAAATTAGAAATATATTTTTATTCGTACTCACTCGTTACTTATATTATTACATGTTTGCTTAATTGTATTTATGCGTAAGTATGTATTCCTAATATATATTATATTTAAACGTATAAGTTGCTTTGTTTATGTACATAATTGTACTGTATATCTTAAGTATAATACATAAACTATATCTTTTGCATTATATATTTAATAATAATAGAAATAAAGGTAAGTAAATTGAATCTGTTTAGTGAAATAATTCTAGATTTTTAATAAAAATAAGGTTATCTATAAGGGCGAAATTCAGAAGGTAATCCTGTTCTGCCACTTGACGAGAATCTCTTCGAAATATACATACGTAGTACAGAATATTATATTAACATTATAGATCTAATATGTACGGACGTGGGACGTCAGATGCTACGTGGGTACTCATTTTATTATTACTATTTGTTTGATCAGAATAAATACAACCTATTACAGGACAATAACTCCTTGAACCTAGCCACAGTAGCCCAACAAATACTCGATACACATACACTTATTTATGAATCTCTGCATGAATTTGGGTTACTTCGTTACTTGAGTGTTATCATTCAAACAACATCTAATGAATGGCTAGAAGAAATGGCTTATTGGCATATTCAGGGCTCTTAAACATAGTAAATATTTTAAAAAATTTCTATTAAATAATATGACAACCTAGGTACCTCGTATTTCAGTTGACCATGTATTAAAATTCCAGAAATTTCAAGTGGGCGAGACTGCAGCCTACATCAGCATTACATAAGTGCAAGCACACGATCTTAATAAAATAAATTGGGCGCATCGAAGTGGACTTAAATCAATTTACTCCTCCAAGACATGTGGTTAATGCAGTAAATTCGAAAGGAGACATATGTGCTTGATATTAAATTGCAGTCAACAGGACTTCCCGTCATATCAAATCTCTAATTTAAAATTATTTATTTATGAAAAGTGTCCATCAGAACTATTTGTTTAAGTTGGAACGGTTAAACAACACATATCACTGCCATATGAGCACTAGTAATGGTAAAATAAATAATTTTGCCCACGACTGTTTTATAATATACCAATTGTACTTGTGTCTCTTCAATTATAATTATATATACTATTCACTACTAGCAGTGATTAAAATTACTACTTGCAGTTTTTACTAGAATTTATGGCCAGTTTCTGAAACGTTAACTGGAGTTATTCGTTAACTGTCATAGTTGCAACTATGGGAACAATTTTTACAGAAGAGTACTATTTTAAGGATACGAAACTGAACTACTTTCAGCAATATGTAGAATGTAAACAACGTTGATGTTTATTAAATTTAATTCCCCGTTCTCTTGGCACATAGTGGCATACACAATAAAATTATAAATATAAATTTAGTAATTGTAATACAGAAGAAAAATGGAGTGAATTAAAAAAACTAAATATTTGTAAAAACCGACATATTAAGGACACATGTGAATACTATCAATGACTTATTTATCAAAAATTATGAGACACTTAAAGACGAGTTAATTAATTTTTATAATACCAATGTTAAAGAAGGTATAGATGGTTTATTTTCTTTTAAACGGATATCTGATTTAGATGTTATTAAAATAATTCAAAACATAAAATCAAAAACGTATGGATATGATAAATTAAATTCAACATTAATAGATTTATGCTGTTCTTATATAGTTCCATTTTGATAATGATAAATGATATATACTCAGAGACACTTTTTAAGAAGCATTGATGTGAAAAAAAAAATTATGTGGTTCTTTTGTTTTGTCCCATTTTAACCACTATGATACGGATTATGGCCCTTGTATTGACAACATCGTGGTGCGACATATACAATGTGTCTCACCGGGAACTCAATCGATCGATATAGAGAAAAGTACGCATCAGAAAATTTTGAAAATTTAGATAATTACTAATGTCGGTGTGGCCAATCCAACTAAAATAATTACAAGCAGCTGGCACTTCCGCTTATACCGGAAGTCAATACCAACTTGCTTATTTCTAATGGAATACCCTATATATTTTAGGGTTTTAGAAAAGAGCATAAAATTCCGTCGAAAATATGTAGCATATCCTATACCTAAACCTAGCCGTTTCAGAGATAATTGACATTTTATAGAAAATTTTACAGGTACAACGGTTTGCAAGAACCGTTATAACTTTCTTCGTGTAAAAGATCCTCATTTGCTTCTTGTCACCTAAGAACACAAGGAGAACTACGTTCTACAACTGAAATAAATTCAATAATATCATACCAAGTGTTCCGTTTTTCGCGTTAAATTTTGTCAACTTCAAACTGCGAAAACTTGTTTAGGTCAACTGGAACACCCTGTATTTTTTTACGTCAAGTTGTGTAAAATTGAATTACATTTTTTCTGATTTAGCATTGTGGGGGTTAAAGCTACAACTTTTGAAATATTTGCGGTTTTATTAGAAATTCATGAATTGTTGTAATCATTTCATCAAAATAACCATGATTAGAAAGAATCAGTCATTATCTTATGTCAAAAAATGTCAGCACGTTTAAATTATACCATCGAAAACTTTTTAAATTTGTTTATTATTTATGGAGAATGTGATAAAGTAATACCAAGAACTTGCAGCACATTTCCTACTCGATATTCACAAAAACGCAAAATAACACTAACACTGTAACACGCGTATTAATCGAATTGAAGATATGGGATGAACTAAAATAGCAGAGATAAGATCAATTTAAAATATGATTTCATTTTAATTTAATAATTGCTCAAAATGCCGCCTCGAACCTCGACACATTTTTCGCACGTTCGGATTAGTTCCTCATGGGTAGCTCTTCTAATTGAATCCTGTGATATGTTTTGAAATGCATTTCTTACTCTTTACATACAATCTTCAATGGTTGTTAATGGGCCCTCATAAACTTAATTTTTAATAGTTCCCCAAATGAAATAATCCAGAACTGATAAATCGGGCGAGTGAGGAGGCCATAAGAAAAGTCCATTATTGGCAATCCATTGACCATAAAAAGTTTCTTGTAAATAATTATTAATTAAATATGCGTTATGTGGGGGAGCACCGTCGTACTGATAAAAAATATTTCTATGTTCGGCGAGAGGTAAATTTTCTAAATAGTTATTATTCAAATTTTGTAAGATATTCAGATATCTTTCACTTAAAAAAAAAAAAAAATTACCTATACATATTAGCAGAAGCAAAAATTTAATTTACCGATCAAATTTTCCTGATAAAATTGTAATGCCACCACTCTATCGTTTCTTATGGCACAGTAAACATTGAACCGCCAACTTTCCTGAAAGTTTCGCTCTCTGAACATATGAGGATTTGAGTCACTCCAATAATGCGAATTGTGTCTATTAAAAAGTCCATTCTTAGTAAATTTTGCTTCATCTGTCCATATAATATTTCCCAAATAAGAATCGTGACCTTCAGACCTTATTAAAATAAACTCACACAAATTCTGTCTTCTTAGGAAATCTGTTTCTTTTAATCCTTGTACCATATAGAATGAAAACGAGTGAAACTTATGTTTTAATAAGATTCTGTGAATTGAATCCTTGCATAGTCCCGATTCCAGAGCAGATTGTCTTAGTGACATCCTTGGAAATGCATGAAAATATCCCAGAATGACTATTTCAATATTTTCGTCATCAACAATACGCTTTCTTCTTTGCATTTTTGCCTTGACAGAGCCATAATTTTTAAAATTTTTCAGTATGCGTTTTACAGTGTTTGGTGACGGTTTCCGTTTTTATGGATATCGAGTAGCAAATGTGCTGCAAGTTCTTGATATTACTTTATCAGATTCTCCATAAATAATAAACAAATTTAAAAAATTTTCGATGGTATAATTTAAACGTGCTGACATTTTTTGACATAAGATAATGACTGATTGTTTCTAATCATGGCTATTTTGATGAAATGATTACAACAATTCATGAATTTCTAATAAAATCGCAAATATTTCAAAAGTTGTAGCTTTAACCCCCACAATCTAAATCAGAAAAAATGTAATTCAATTTTACACAACTTGACGTAAAAAAATACAGGGTGTTCCAGTTGACCTAAACAAGTTTTCGCGGTTTGAAGTTGACAAAATTTAACGCGAAAAACGGAATACTTGGTATGATATTATTGAATTTATTTCAGTTGTAGAACGTAGTTCTCCTTGTGTTCTAGGTGACAAGAAGCAAATGAGGATCTTTTACACGAAGAAAGTTATAACGGTTCTTGCAAACCGTTACACCTGTCAAATTTTCTATAAAATGTCAAATATCTCTGAAACGGCTAGGTTTAGGTATGCTACATATTTTCGACTCAGAATTTTATGCTCTTTTCGAAAACCATAAAATATATATGGTGTTCCATTTGAAATAAGCAAGTTGGTATCGACTTCCGGTATAAGCGGAAGTGCCAGCTGCTTGTAATTATTTTAGTTAGATTAGCCGCACCGACATTAGTAATTATTTAAATTTTCAAAATTTTCTGATTCGTACTTTTCTCTATATCGATCGATTCAGTTCCCGGTGAGACACCTTGTATAAGTATAGTCCAAGTAAGGACTTCCTGAGTCAAAAAAAACTAAGCAAAAACTTTACGGCATAATTATTAACGCCGCGGGTCATGGCGCTAAGTTGAAGTAAGTAGATCCCAGTAAATAAAAAATTCAAACAAAAACTTTATAACATAATTATATCGCTGCGGGCCATAGCGCCAAGCCTGAAATAAAACATTCCCGACGCACATTAAAAACCTATAAAGGTAAGCGTGTCAATTTGCCAACAGAACAAAAAAGAGTACCGGTATTTTAATGAGGTCGTAAAGTTTTTGCTTGGTTTTTTATGTCTCAGTTTCTTCTTACTTGAACATTACAGAATTCTCGCCTTCGATTAATTTTTGGAATTCAACGTCAGTTTAGGTTATAGTGGAAGAACAGTTGCTGATTGTGTCAGTAAACTGAACTATTCCGCCCTTTATTTACCTATCACTTGTATCATTACTTATATAATCTATTGTCTATAAATTAAATACTAACAATAAAAACATTTAATAGTCGTGGACAAAGTATAGTATTCTAACCACATATAATGGCTACTATTCGCCCAGGTGATTTACGACACTCGACTGCGGCTCTTGCCGTAAACTTCACCCTCGTGAATAATAGCCATCATTATATGCTCGTTGAATAATATGTATACTACCTTTATAACAAATTTCCCCGTTAGTAGCCGAAAATTAACAGAAGGTCACAGTTATTTAAAAGTCATTAAGATACATTTTATTTAGCTGTTTCGTGTGTCTATTTTAACAGTTTATATTTTATAGATCAACAAATGAAAAAATACGTGTTTATTAACGTGAACTTAATTAATAACATCATCACGTAAATTAATGGTAGATAAAGAAACAATTAAACTGATAAAATACAAGGAAAATAAGTTCTGGCGTGCACGGCGACGTGCTGACTGCGAAGGCCAGTCAAATAAGTTCGTACGATTAATAATGAAAACGTAAACATGTAAATATTTGTATTAATTAATATCGGGTCGAGTCTCAACTACTGACGTTATGCGTGCACAGTTGTGAAATAAGTATTTATATACCGTAGAATATAGAAAACACCGCGGGTTATATGCAATTTTGGGGCTTTTTGAGTATTCTTTAGTAAATTATCAGTAGTTGCAATGTTATAGAGCTTTCCAAAAGACTACAATGGCAGCAGTTCCAATAGTACGAAAACCTTCTTTAAAGTGAATTTTTAAGAACTGTAATGAATATTGATCTTTTAACATATTTTAGTTGATCTTTTCGAAACTACAACAAACAAGGTCATTGTAACCCAAGTTAAATTTGCCGGGGCTTATGTGAACGATCCATCTTTACACGTCTAAAGGACTTTTATTATATTTTCCAAAGTGGATATTAAACATTCACAAAGAAGGGTTCAAATTGACTGTTTCAGACAGAGAATAATACAAAATCTATACTAATTGTTTCGTTTTTGCTTAACTGCTTCTCTGATGGTACCAATTGGACGTCGTAACACTATAAATCTAACACAGTAAATACTAATACTTTCTTAAATTTAAACCTGAAAAGAAATTTTGAAACACAAGAAAAAGACAATATATACTTCAAAAAATATATATTAAATGTTTTAAAAATTCATGTTTTTACAAAACGTTCAAGAAAGTGAGTAATAACTATAGTCTGGCCAGTGTACAACACATAGTGAGGAACGGAACGACTCATAATGTATCAACTACCATCCAATGTGTGGTTTATAGCTAACGATTACACAAAAAGATTCAGTAAAAAGTTCAATGCTTATAATGTTTTGGTGGGCTTTTGCTTGCCTGTCTATTGACGTATTGTCAGTTCAATATCAATTTTGGTCGCTCCTCATAGCTTAAAAATGCTTTAACCGCAACGAATTTGAATTATATTTTGCAATTATAATTTTATACGTTCAAGCAAGGCGGTCCCATGCACGTTCTGAGTACATGGTAACTATACTTTTTTGACACCGAATCACTGAGAAACCGGTTTAGGGCAAATACCGTTAAAACCCATCATTTTCCGGTCAAAATTGACTTTTAGAAAATGATAGGGCACTCTCGACGCGAAGGGCTATTTTTGCTAAAACTCCCGAAATACTTTGACTAGCGATCGGATAACTTGTCCTCATATTTAACACAACGCATGAGTTGCAGTGTTTAACAACGTGGATTCGTAACAAGGTTTTTATTTTCAAAATTTCAGTCGGTTTTCGTTATACTTTCTAAATTTTGCGGTTGGGGCGACATTACATCCTCGTGCCGCGACATTTATTGTACTTTCTAAAATGTGATTGAATGTATAAAAGCCTCTTCCAACGACATTTTTACGTGAAGCACGCTTTTCATGCGAAATGTCGGATTTTGTTACAGTTTCGAAAAGTTCATCGAGGGTGTTGGCGTGTTCTTTAACGCTTACACGAAGAATCTGTTACGCACATCAACACTTGAGATTTTGTTTTAAACTCAATTCGCTGCAATAACTGTTCACTAATGCGGTGAAACCATTTCCATTAGTTGACAGCTCGTATGCATTGGTCCAAAGGTGCTCCCTTGGGGAATTCCAGTTGGCCCCCGCTTGTCATCTGATAGATATGATTTCCTATCTGCTTTTAGTATAACCGAGAGTATGAATCTCTTGAGTGCGATGACTTAGGTAGGACCTAATCCAAGAAGTAGATTTTGCTCTTACAAAAGCTCTAGATATATCAACGAATAGAGATGTCTACTTTTTATTGTCATCAATATTTTGAACAATGTATAGCAAGTTGTAATTGCATCCTAAGTACAGTGTCACTCATTAAAACCATACTGACTTGTAGATAAAATATTAGTTCTTAGTTAAATTTTTAACTGAGTAGTTATGCAAGTTCAAAAAACTCTATTTCCCTGACTAATTTGCGGCCGGTAAATCGAACATTACAGTGTCTGACACCGTAATATGTTGCCTAGCAACAGTATCATGTTATTGTTATTAGGAAGCAAGTATTTGTTAGTTTTGACATTTTCTCACTTAAAAATATAATGAATAATAGTATATTATTCAACGAGTGAGAAAGTTGGCCATTTTCATGTACAAAGGATGAAATTTTTCAACTGAGTGGAAATGGACAATTCTCACGAGTCAAACTATGTTTTCCAATCGTATTAAATAAAATGGAATAATATTGTAATTATCTATTTATTTTATTTTACAATATTAGTATTCATATTTCCATAATTTATAATACTGAGAGGTGGAAAATTTACATCAATATTGAGATTTATTTATTATATATTTATTTAACGTATTTCCGCTACTGAGGCCTAACACCGACGCCTATAGACGAGCTACCCCCAACCAGGAATTTTGCCGAACCTCTTCCCTTAAGAAGAGTAGGGATCTTTTACTTGCCTATCATTTAATAGACAAGGGACCGACGGCTTTACATCCCCTCCGAAGGATGGTATATCCTCTATACAACCCTCGCATAAGGATGTATAGCTTCCGCGCATACACTGATATACAAGTCGCTGGAAGATGTGCGAGGCGAGGACGCGGTCTTCGTTGGAATGGTCACCCATCCAACTACTAACCGCGCCTTACGTTGCTTTACATCGCATATCGAAGTATGTACATAGTAAAGACGCACCCACGCTCGCCCCCTAATTTGTGCTATTTGTACTTGTGGTGGGATTATTATTGTTAATAGTACTAAGAATCTTTTTTGCAGTATCCATTCTGTTTTTCATCTAATCATCTATGTAGCCCTTGGCTACAGTAGATGATTTCCAGCCTCCGTGTCTCTTTAAAGCTGTTATATCTGCTCCTGCGTTTATAAGATCGTCACAGAAAGATGACCTGTGGAAGCTATGTCCGGTGTATAATTGTGGATTTGTTGGAAGTTTCAAAAACGTTGCCACCTGCGTGTCCCTACCACTCAATTTATTAATTCCAATTTCCTGCATAGTGCACTTGCCCTTTTGATAATTTAGAAAGAGAGTCTGTGTTGCATTTGGTGGACTGAGACTTATATAATTTTCGATAATTTTATAAAACTCGAGTTTTTTATTGGAACTGTCACAAGCACAGAATTATTTAAACGTTCCAAGTCGTCAATTTTCATCGCCTTCAATTTACATGATTGACATGCTTCCATTACCCCTATGATGAGGGAAAAATAAAATAAAATTTACCACAATTTGCCTATCAAGGACATACATAGGTATACATTCTTACCTTCATACAAGATACACTTTGTCTGGTGCATTTTTTATGAAATTATCAATATCTTGATCTGTGAAGGTATTGAACTATTTAGTTTGGTAGCCCTCCGATTTGCGTTTCAAAAGGGCCCTTAATTTTGAATATTATTCAATGATCGCTGCATTGTTTAAATTTAAAGTACTCCGTAACATCGAATATATTAACCACAAAGTCGAGGACTTGTATTTAGTTTATAGTTTACCGAAATAAGCCATCAATACATTTTCGGAAAAGGAATTTACCGTCTTTTTGCGCCAGTCCATAAAAGTGGAATAAGTTTGCTGATATTTTTTCCTGGATCTTTCAGGAAGGAGGTTAAGCGAGCTTTGTTGCGCAGCGTTCACAATTTCTGGTGGCGTACTATCAATAACCTCCTCATCGGACGAAAAATCCATTATTCCCTTCTATTTAAACGACTTTCACAATATTTCGTAACACTAAAACTCAATCACAAATGAAAAATTTTGACAAATGGCGTCAGATTGTTGACATATGAGTCTATTTCTAAAGGGAAGGTCGCACAACAGGGCTGCGTTCAGAAACAGGGTGATGGGTAATCGTCACACTAGGGTCACTCTTTGGCAATTTCAGCCATTCAGAAATGAGGAAAGGGTTACCCTCACTACGTTCATAATTATAAAGTGTTAGAGTTACCCTATTGTGAGTCTTTTGTTCCCGCAGTCCTGACCACGGGAATAATCACTCTGACATGCGCACTTTGACATGTCATTTATTTTGGTATAGGGTTATGTTTAATTTTGAAATATGGTTTAAAAATCTTCTCTTCATTATCCTTATTCTCATGGCACCCCATATGTGTTGAGAAAGTAAACTTTTCTACGCAGGTTGAAAAAAGTCGCATTTTCTAAATTGAAAATTATTAGATAATGGTAAGTTTACAAATACAATTATTAACACAGTTTTCAAATGTTCTTTAGTATTTCAGAACTTTTTCTCTCTCTTATGGTGAATATGTGGGAGGAACATTTGCAATATAGGGCATGTACGAAAAGTTAAGGTCTCAAAATTTTTTTTGGCATCAGCCACCCCCTCCACTATCACTCCCAATACCACCCCCTCACTATTATGAAAGGGAGTAAAAAAAATTTTTTGACGTTAGCACCCCCTCTACCAAGGGACTCTAAAATTTTTTTAGCATTAGCCATTCCCTCTACCGCCTCTATTGCCACCCCCACCCTATTATTGAAGGAAGTAAAAAATTAAACAGGAATTTAGTGCGTGTACGAGAACCAAGTGCCTTTAAAATTTATTTTGACATTAGCCACCCCCTTTACCACCCCCATTGGCCCCACCCTATCATTAAAGGGACATTGAGATTTAGTGTGTATAAGACTTGGATACAAAATCTGATTCTTTGGGCAGCGGTTTTTTAATTTAAATTAACTAATTTTGCAAACAATTGAAATTATTGAGTGAAAATTCATCAAAATAATAAATATTTGCTTATCGGCTCTCTCTCTCTCTCTCTCTCTCTATTGGATACGCCCACCTTAAAACACTTTTCGTACACTTCTTCACACTTGTATTTTAATGTCTATTCAAGTTCTAACATGATTAAATTATACAACTCACTATCCAATATTCATTAGGCGGTAATTAAAAATAAAAAGCTATTCAAAATAAATAGGATTTATTAGACTTCTTCTACACGATATAGCTATTCTTAAACGTCTATTTATTTACAACTTTTTGGTATATTAGCCGTTTTCGGGTTAGAAATAACCCTAAAATATATTAAATAATATATAAATACAAATAATAATTTATATATAAATTACACTACCCCGACTAGACAAATATTGCAAATATACAGACCTGGCCATAATTTAGTAACTTACTACTACAGACGGCATACAAAAAAATTGTTTTTATAGGCAAAACTAGTGTACAAATTATGTGAAATAGCAGAAAACGCACTTTTAAACCTAAAATAAATAAATATTTGAAATAATAATATCTATATAACAAATTACAAAATACGTATATAAAAGTACAAATGTTCCATATATATAACAAAAATAAATTAATAATTTAAGAAGAAAGTGATTATGTTAATAAAACTATAATTATTGTATGTGTGTATAGGTGTCCCAATATTGTCCCATTTAATTTAAAACTTGCCGACCGATAAACGTCACTATTTAGGTTACTGTATCTTGATGTTACTCTTGGAAATAATATATACAGGGCGGGGCAAAAGTACATCCGGCTTGCATTCAACGATAGCTAAAAATTTAAAAAAAATACAGACAGACTACATAAAAGTCTATAACTGGAGAATATTTTCGAATATACAGGGTGAACCAAAATGATTGTACAAAACCTAGTTTTTTAAAATAAAACGCTATAAATAGCAGTACATTTTTAGAAGCCTCCTTGTAGAGTTCTTTTACTTCTATATTATTATTTACTATCTCCCAACCATTTGGATGTAGTCATTATTTTTGTTGAAATATTACCATCTGCAGATGCATTTTGAAAATATCACTACAGCCACCATTATAGATTTCAAGAAAAAATTTTGTAAATACTAGAAGAAGATAGGCTATATATGTTCTAGGCCACTGAGTAGATGATCATCGCGGGTTCTTAATAATGCCATGAGGTGGATGGCATGTGCTCATCCGATATGGCCAAGGGGGAGGGTTGAAGAAGGGTTCTTGCGCGAAGGAGAAGAAGTATCCAGCGGCTGCTGGACGCGGCCTTGGCGAAGGAGAGGAAGTGTCTGGAAGCCGCCGAACAGGTATTCATTAAATCCTACAAACCTGTTTAAACTTGAACAGACATGGTTAAGATCTGCTTATATCTGTTTAAGACCTGCTTACATTTGTTCAGATCTGTTTAACATCGATTTTATAGCAATTTAAAACTTATTTAAATAAACATGTATAGATCTATTCAAGATCTGTTTAAACTTATTCAGGTCTGCTTAACATCAGTTTTATAGCCGTTTAAAACCTATTTAAATGTGCGTAGACCTATTTAACATTCGTTTATATCTGTTTAAGACATGGTTAAACTTGTATAGACATGTTTAAAATCTGTCTATATCTGTTTAAGGGATAGGCTCTAATTAACACTTATTCGGGGCGACTTTTAAACACGTCTTCTCCTTCCCCAAGGCCACCCATCCACCATCCACCAATCCCCTTCAAACATCCCCCGTGTCCACTCCGGATGGACACATTCCATCCATCTCATGACGTCATCATGACTCGCAGTCATCGTCTAGTCAGTGATCCGTGTGATGTTTTTGAATCATTTTCACTCACTTCCTGAAACTATACAGAGTGACCGAAATGATTTTTCAATTTAGAAGTTTTTGAAATAAATTTTTTCAGAAAATTTGAATAAAAAAAACTTCTAAATTGAGTAATCATATTTGGCCACCCTGTACATTTCTAGGAAGTGAAAATAATTCAATAATATCACGCATGTGTCTCGTAACTGACATATTCAAAATTTTCTGTAAAAATCCATAATGATATATTTTTTTCAAAATGGCATTATTCAAAAAAAAAAATCAGTACATCCAAATAGCTGGGAGATAGTCAATAATAATATAACAGTGAAAGAAGTCTAGAAAGGGGCTTCTAAAATAATGTACTGATATTTATAGCATTTCATTTTAAAAAATGGCACTTAGTCCTGCACAATTGTCTTGGCTTACCCTGTATGTTAGAAAATAATTTCCGGTTATAGATTTTTTTATGTAGTTTATCTGTAATTTTTTTAAGATTTCTAGCTATCATAGAACCCGAGCTATTGAAGTCTCACCCTATATAACGAAATATTTTGACATTAATGATATCTAAAGAACATCTACAAGGCGCAAGGACTATAATAGTATTCGCAACAGTGATATATACACAATTTTTTCACTACTACTCAGCAATAGGTCACTATTGCTGAACACAAAGATAATTTTTCGTCTTGCTTAACAGAGTCGTTGTTGATCTAGGTTATTAAACCCAATAAATAGTTATTTTCTTCAAACGTCAGAAAAACGTGACATTTCTTAACTTATTTTATGACATTAATATTTGGCCTTTCAGACTGCTGTGCGTTGCCATTAGCAACGGAGGTAAAAAATGTACTTTTTCTTCTGCTTGAGCGGATGAAAAAGTTCTTTTACCTCCTTGTCAATGGCAACGTACAGCTAATTTTTTTATCTTTATTTTTTTATAGCTAATCGACGTTTGAACACAAAATAGCATGTTTTATTCGAAATAAAAGCCACTTGTTGTGACTCGCCACAAAAGTATCACTTTTACTGCTAATAAAACAATATACTATTTATACAAGTGCATTAAAGTCTTTTATTTAAGAACCAAACTTCTAATTCGTGAAAAAAGTACGACTTTATGCACAAGTTTCATAATAGCATATATTTGTATTAGGAGTAAAGGTGATACTTTTGTGACGAGTATGTAGGTTTGCCGGACGAACGGAGTGCGTCTGGCAATTGCAGAGGAGTTACAAAAGTTTCTTTTACTCCGAATAAGACAAGTTATTTTTTCTTCAAACGTCGATTAGCTATAAAATAAAGATAAACAATTTTGCTGTGCGTTGCCATTAGCAATGGAAGTAGAAGTCGGCTCGAGCGGAAGAAAAAGTACTTTTACTTCCGCTGCTAACGGCAACGCATAGCCAACTTTAATGTCAAGATTTTCTGATGCTTGAAGAAAAATAACTGTTTCTTGCATTCAACAAGAGACAGCGTTGGCACTTCATTATTAACCTAGGCCAATAATGAATTAATTATTTACCTATTAAGCAAGGGGCTGAGAAAAACAATTCCTCGGTTTAAAAATAAGTCAATAGTAGTATTGGACCAATCAATATATACAAAATTTAATTGAATAAAAACATTTCTTGTGGTGGTAATCAATGTTTGATGATTCAAAAGTATGGCGCCTCTAATAAAAAAATCTGTTGAGGTCTATTAAACAGGAGCGGGGGGATCGCCATTTTATTTTTAGGCTAGTAGTGAAAAAGTACATTTTATTTCAATTTGAAATTTAAAATAATAAGAAACAACGCACTTTTTGGATTATTCTTTTTTCAGAAGGATGATCTCATGGAAATACTCATTATTATACGTAAGGAGGAAAGTGTAATTTTTCCTTGTGCGGGCGAAATGCTATCTATGCATTTTATATTCTATTGCTTACGGTCACTTTCTGAAAACTTGTATCAGGCAAAAAATAAAGATGCTACTTCTGTTTCACATTTTAGTAAGATGTCTTAGTAACCCGCTTAAGGGATGCCGAAGAAGGGCAGCATCGCAAATAGTCATGCATTTTAATGTAAAGGAAAACTAATGTCAGCTACATATATAATTTTTATCGCTATACATTTCGAAAAATATATATTCAACATATATGTAAAAAAGTTATAGGATTGCCCCACATTTAAGCGAGACACCCTGTAAGTTAATAAATAACAAGCACGATGGTTGTCCTTATGTATAAACAGCTTTATTTTTCATGTTTGTTAGGACTTGATTTTTATTTCGAAGAAATGAATTCTGATAGCGAGGAATTTTTAATAAATAATAATGCTTTAACTAATTGTTAATAAACCCCAACTATCAATTTCTTCAACCATGAAATAAAATCGAGGAGAGTTTAATTTTCTCATCGTATGCACCCACATTAATTGCATATGAGTAGGCAAGTAAAACAGTGAAATTGATCCAGAAAAAATTACAAATAAACGATTTTCAGCATCAACCCAGCTAGTGTTCTGTCTGATTTTAGCGATATTTTCTAGAACTACCCTAGTTTGCAATATTGAAAAACAGAGAATTTTAATTTCTTCAATTTTAATATGGACAAATTTTTACAGTATTTAATTATTATATTGAGAAAATTCTTGAGCTGAATAGATTTGCTATTGTGAAGTATTTGTATAGTTTCCATTACATCAAATAATAGTCAATAAGGTTGATACTAGTACCTGGGATTCTGGGAAAATCATTTATTCCAAACACTAACCATATTTTTGAATGAACAGTCGTCTCTACTATAATGACCTATTGTCTAAATTCTATCTATGTACAAATTATATTACAAAAATTTGTCATTTTCAGTCTACATTTTTTAAATTTCAAGATCACCAATAAAGTCATGTATATCATATTCTTTCGTGAGAAATTAGTTTTAAAATGTATTTCAGAAATATAAATGTGCCTAATTATTTGTTAGCATCTAAAGTACCAGAAAAGGGTATCAGAAAATAGTTTGGTAACAACTTAAAGTTTGTATGTGAAACTACTTCGGTTGAAAATATAGTGTGGTGTAGTGTAGATATGAATAGTAACCATTTTCTTGAAATCGGCAGTGAAAAAATCAAAGTCAAATAAACCGTGAGGTAAATCCATTGTTCCGCTATTTTTTGCAATGTCTCAGATAAATGTCAACAAAACTCGTGTAGTGCTTGTGACAGCAATTCGTCAATGTAATGAATAATAAGAACTGTAATATCACTATTAATATTGCCAAATAAATTACAATCTGATTTTACTTTCACGATTTGCCAGTTTCAAAAAACCTAATGTGCCCCTCTGCACTAAAGTTCCTTTTCATGAATCTTGTGGTTTATACCATATGCAACATTCGTGAAGAAAGCTGAGCTTTACTGCCTAGGTAGACACTTATATTATTATAGAAATGTGCTATGAGTTTTTCTAATAGAAAATGTAATTATAGTGGAGTAAAAATAGCTAAAAATAAGGTGATAGAGAAAATTTTACATAGAACAACGCGACATGAAAAATAAGTTTGTTTCGGTGAAAATAAGAATAATCTGAGTTTTCTACGTGAAGTAGATGGGAGAACCCTTTTTTACGAAGAAGGAGTAACTTGGTCATTCTTATGGGTGGTTTTTCAGTTTTAATTTATTTTGGAGCCTTTAAAATGTTAGTTAAGAAACGATAATGGTACCCTTTTATTGTTGATGATCAAGGAACCTTCAGTTCAAATTTCGTGAAAATCGGTTCACTCCCGCCCACGATATGTATGTATATATACTGAAAAAAATCGAATTACGGCTAACTTGACCAAAATTCTACTGAATTTGATGAAATTTTAGACGAAAGTAACATATATTACCAAGAAATAGCCTACCAAATTTTTAAAATATATATCTAATAGTTCGGCCGTAATTCCATTTTTAGTCCAAATTCCACAACATTTTTGAAACATTCCCCAATTTGTCCAAATGGTCATACCAATTTTTTTTTACCAAAATAAAGTTTTTTAAATGTATTTTCGGTATTGTACGTATGCGCGCGCAAGTATACATGTAATTTATTCATTATAAAAATTTCAATATTAATAATCAAAAGTGATTGTGGGCAGGTTTTAAATATTTAGATTTAAAAAAACTCTCGAAGGTAAGATATTTTATTTTGGGAAATTTCACTTGATTTTTATTAAACTTTTTACATATATTATTTTTTATTTATTCATATCTAGTCCTTATCGGCATCAGTCTATTATCTTTTGTTTGCTACCACCCAAAATACTGTTAATCCAACAGATAATGAACTGACGCCGATAAGGACTGATAAAGTTCCTCTTTCTAATGAATTACTCAATATAATTGCTTGTGGTTGTAAGGTCAGTTGCAAAACTAAACGTTGCTCATGCAAAACCATTGGCGTCAGATGCAGCAATTTATGCCACAATGGAAGGAATACTTTGTGTCAAAATGCAGAAAATGAAGAGAAAGAAATGGTTGATGAAGATCAATTAGAAATTGGTCCTGATATATATTAAAGAATTCGAAGAAGTTGATAATTATGAAGATGATTGTACTTCAGAGAATATCTCAGATGTATACGATTTTAGTGATGGCGAGGGTGAAAAAATATTCCAAACTCTAGTTACCGATTCAGAAGTAGACACTTCTTGCAGTAGCACCTAGATGTGACTAGTACAACTACTGAAAAAAGAAAACATGAATAAAATAAAATAATAATCAATATATGTAAAAAAATTAATAAAAATCAAGTGAAATTTCGAAGAAGAAAAAATGATTACCATCGAGAGTTTTTTTAATATAAATATTTAAAACCTGGTCACAATCACTTTTTATTATTAATGCTGAAATATTTATAATTAATAATTGCATGTATACTGTGCGCGCATACGTATAATACCGAGAATGACGGGAAATCACCGCGGGCATATATACACTAAAAATGACAAAAAACCGGTTACATCACGCGAAAGTATATAAAAAACTTCATTTTGGTTAAAAAAATTCACACGACCATTTGGACAAATTGGGGAACGTTTCGAAAAGTTTGTGAAATTTGGATTAAAAATGGAATTGCGGCTAATTTATTGGATATTTTTTGTCAAAATTTGGCAGACTATTTCTTCTAAAATTTCATCAAATTCGGTTGAATTTTGACCAAGTTAGCTACAATTAATTTTTTTACGTTTTTTCAGTAATATACATACCGTAGGGGGGAGGTGAATTGATTTTCATGAAATTTGAACTGAAGGTACCTTGACCATCTACAATAAAACCGTATCATTCTCCGTTTCTTAACTAGCATTTTTAAAGGGGCCAAAAAAATTAAAACTGAAAAACCACCCATAAATTTGACCAATTTACACCTTTTTCGCGAATATATTTTCGATATAAAAAACTCCAATTATTCTTAGTTTCATCAAAACAAACTTATTTTCCTATGTCGTGTTGCTCTACGTAAAATATTCTCTCAAAATCTATCTTTACTCCACTATTATATTCCGTAAAGATAAAAAATATCTTTCTATAAATTAAATACATGCAAAGGAGATAAAAACTATTTACATTTTTTTGTGGATACGGTATGAATCAAATTTTGAATAAAATTAGAGAAACATATACCTTAATTGGTTTAAATGTGGTGGAGAGTAGGGAACTGTCCCCGACAAGTAATTGGTGTTACGTTGATGAAGTCGTCAATAATAATTAAGACTATTAACTATAATATTTAATGAAACATATGTGATGTTACTAAGAAGGCACGCGGAATCATAGCTTTTGATATATAATAAAATCGAACCAGTAACGAATTTAGAAACCACTTATAATATGATTGCTGGAAGAAGCCTTGTACAAATTACGCATTCCTAGAGAATATCATATAAATATTAGGAGAACATTTGGAAAAGCAAAATTTGTCTTCGTAGGAACTTCTGGGTTACTTTCCCAAATGTACGGCGGTTTTCATATTATCGATCAAACTTTTTTCTTGCTTGAGAATTCATCATTTGTTAAATCCTCCATCAATAACCTTTTATCGAACACTTTTACCCCTATCTCCCATTTGTGATGTGATGAATAACACATTTAACAATAATTAAACCGTTCTGTTCTCCGCACTTTCTTTCTGCATAGTGGAAACTGCCTCCTTAGTTTCGATAGATTGCACGGGAATTTTCTCCCACTGCCAGTTGCCATCAAGGGGAATCTCGTTCTCAAAATCAAAGTTCCACTTTTCAATTGCCTTCTGCCTTTGTTCGTGCATGTCCTCAGCTGAAAGGCAAAGCAAGTTGTTCGCTTCGCTTTCCCTGATTACATTTTCATTTGCAAAGTCCAGTTTTCTACAGGTGTTAATTTTATGTTGTTGATTTCTATCTTCTGTACATTTTTCCTCTGGTTTATCTGTCTCTTCTCCGGTGTCGTGTGCATGATTGGTATCGGCCATTAAGTATTTTTGATCTGTAACAAAAATAGCGACAATTAAATTTAAATGAAAGTGGGACGGTCTATATGGTTTACGGAGAAATTACAGTTTCTCAAGATTAATTTCAATTTGTTGTCGATATCTATTAATGTTTCGTAAAGGTGAAAAAATTGCTTGATTAGTTAAAATTAATTATACAACAATTGAATTGATCTAGTTTATAAATTGTGTTCTAAAAACCGACATCTTATTGTAAACGTAAATTATTATAAGAGGATTCTATACATCATTATCAGTAATGTGTTTATGTCTCACAATGGCTTGTTTCTGATCATTTGCAAAAAATATTACATAAGTTAAAATGAGGTAGCGCACTGCTAGAATATTACTTAGAAAGCATTGTCAACTCTGCAGAGATATTTTTAAATAAATAAATACATCACAGGTAATGACGACCCCCTTTATCCCGGAACGCTCTAGAAGAGCCTTGTGTGGGAGGGGGCTACACATTTAGAGACAAGGGACACACACCCAATATCCGTGTATAGTGGAAAAATCCCTCTCACAGTATTTTCCACTGCCACGACCGGGGATCGAACCGGGAACTTTTGGGTGAGAGGCAAGTGCGCTCACCTCTCGACCATCAGTCATATTTGTTTGTTTTAAAGTCTTGCCGGCCCAACGCTTACGTGTTAGGCTTGAGACTACGGGTTCAAATCCTAGCTAAGGTATGGATGTTTAGTAATAATTTTCAGGTGTTACCGAATTGGTAACAGTCTCTGTTTCTTCGATTTTCTTGCAATAAATCGTAAAATTTTATCTACATTTAGGTCTTCAACACGTACATACAACTAAATTTAAAAAATAACTATTTTGTATGTTACTTTCAATATCTGCACGTATAGGTATTGATAATAATTATAAATAAACATATTTTCATTTCCGCGTTATTATTACCAATATTAATATCATTTATATAATTATTATGCAAAGGTTTACAATGTATAATTTATTCCCAACTTGGCATAATCCAATGAGGATTTTAAATATACAGGATATAAAAGCGAAGATTGTAATTGTCATAATGAGATAGATCAATTGCCACTACAGTACGATTAAAATAAATTGCATATTCTCAGTTTCACAGAACATGCCAACGACACAACACAGAACTCTCCAATGAAATGAATTTGGATATAATATACATATCGTAATATAAATATATATGAAAAACAAATATAATACAAATATATCTCTTGCCATCAATTCATTTAAATGTTAAATTGAATTTCCCAAAATCATCTGATAAAATGTTTAAATGATTTGTTAACCTCTCCACAATAAAATTGTGAGAGGTTACTAAAATTGGTTCAAAAACGAAAATTGAGATAACATCAAATCTTTACGTTTTGAGGTCCTAGGAATCCAAAAAAGTGGTTTTTGAAAAATGTCTGTGTGTGTGTATGTGTGTTAGCACGATAGCGCCGAAACTACTGAATGGATTTGAATGAAACTTTGCATGTGCGTTTCTTTAGTGCCCCAGAATATCTGAAAAGGTTTTGGTTGAGATCGGATTACGTTTAGTGCCGTTTTGACGCAACAAGTTGTTTATTTTATAATTACTTTCAATTTACAATGGAATCATTGAAAAGCAGTTAAAATTCTGATTTCAACGATATATCACACTTCCACCCTTTCGATTTGGTTTCCGTGAAAAAAATTAAAAACAAAGCAAATATGAAGCATAGATCGCATTTCGCATGACATAATCGATGCGCGTAGCCATTACGTCGTGAAACTCATCACATCACGTGTCAATTCACGTGTGAGGGTTTCTTTACTGCTCTAGAAGGAGAGCGGATTACGTTTAGTACGGTTCTTAAATATATATACAGATAAATCGAAGAATTAAACTACAAATATTCCTCTAAAATCTAGTAAAATTACTGAAATGCTAATGTTTCATTTAACAAAGACAGCCGCGAGCGATCGGATTGCAATGAGCAAATTTTGACAATTGTCATTGTCATCGTTTGTCATCCGATAACGTTGGTGTCATGTCATGTTAATAAGATTTCGGCATATTTGTAACTTTTAGTGTATTGTCACAAACTTTAAAGGTAGATATAACAATATCATCATATGCTTTCTGTACCTTCGTTGGTGAATTTATTATAGATTATCACTTTACCAATTTTCAGTTTGTTGCTTTACAAATCTGTAGTATTTAGGATAACTAGACTTTCTTAGTCGTTCAAGTGATGCTAAAGTTGTTAATATCCTAATAGTATATTATTCAACGAGCGATAATGTAGGTAATAACTCGCATATATGATTGTAAATTCATTAAGTTGAGGGTTTTTTAGTGCCCCAGAAGATCTGAAAAGGTTTTGGATGAGATCGGATTACGTTTAATGCCGTTTTGTCACACAATTTAATGCTCTTTTCGGCTTCAAATATCTACCGAGTGGGGAGGTTCTAGCCGCTTCCAGTAGCTGCCGATTTTTTTTCGATGAAAGATATAACTATCTTTGTAGCACTCTATGCCGTTTTAATTATCTGCCTTACATTTTCTCTCAATTGGTTTGTCAGGTATTTCAGTTTCTTCATCGTCCTTTTCTCATTCCTCGCTCTTTGTTGTCCACACACTCTCTTGTTGATTGGTCGCGCACCTTACTTCTTTTTTGGAAATTGAGAATATCCTGCTCCATTTCCTTGATGGTTAGCAGATAATCTTGGTTAAAATTCCCTTCTTTATTGTTCTGTGTGTTAACTTGACTGACTAAGAAGTGGTTCGGATCCCACTATAAACTGTAGGGCCCCGTCTCCTTCAATCAGACAAATATAGATCTCCTAGACTTAAGAGAGTTACTCAGGTAATTTGGAAGGTGGTTTATAAGCATTTAACATTTATTTATTTATGTATTTATTCGTGTTGCAATTATTGATTCCACGCTTGGGGTGTTTACTAAAGGGTGCAAACAAGCAACAATAGTATCTAAACCAATTTTTAAGACTACCTATCCAACATAAATTTATGCGAATCTTAAACTTTTGCTGCTGATAGTGTAAATAGTAATAATGATAATATCGAACGTTTTTACTCAAGGAAATATATAAGTATATCTTCCAATTTACATAATTTGTTAAATGTATTTATATTAAATTCTTATAACTATTCCATTTATTTGAAACATTACTAAAAATGTTTTGAGAATGTTTGCATCCCTGTATATCATTCACCCAAGTAACTCCACCTTCTTATAATGCTGCTAGATATTAAAGTTTTAATAACAGCTGATTTATACAGAAGGGGCAATTATTTCAGTGATTGAGGGATGTATTTTGTAGCACATACTTATTATATTTGTTTTATGAATCACCCGATCAATACATCAAGTTTAGTAATTCTGCTCAAGAACTAGAAAATATATATTGCTTTGATTTTGATATTTGATAACGTCTATCACAAATAATCTATATATAGTCCATTTAAAGAGTCGGGATTTATGATGAAATTGACAAATGTTTGCGATTCAGACTAGACAATGTACCCCCCCCCCCACCGTTTTCGAGGGTGCTGAATCGATTCCCTGGGTTAAACCAATTTTTCCTCATCAGCAACCCCCTCAAATTGGCCAAAAACCGCCCCCAAAGTGCCCTTTTCCGTGAATCCGTTTACTTTCCCCAGGCTTTCGACTAACTGTTATTCCCTCGAGTAGAACGGAAGGTCCCTCGAGGGATTTGACCCCAGCCACGCCTCTAGGGGGGGGTGAAAAATTGATTTTTTATGTGGAAAAATTGATATTTTACAGGAGGTGTTTCTGTGAGGAAGGTGGCAGGTAACCAGGGTTGTGTAACTATCCCCTGGGGTTGTTTTCACCCTTCAAAGGGGCGGAGAAAAAAACATTTTGTAGTAAGCGTTTTTTTGAGGAAGGCGGCAGGTGACCAAGATTGCGTAACCACCACGGGGGGTTGTCTTCACTCTTCAAAGGGGTGGAATATATTTTTTTTTTAATAGAAATTAATGTTTTTTAGGAGGAGTTTCTTTAAGGAAGGTGACAAGTGGCCAGGATTGTGTAACTACGAGTTATTTTCACCCTTCGAAAGGGTGGAGGATTTTGTAGGAGGCTTTTTTTAGGGAGGTGGTAAGTGACAAGGATTATTATTTTTTTTCCAAAAAAAATATTTTTTTTCACCCCTTTGAAGGGTGAAAACAACCCCCGGGATGGTTAGACAACCTTGGTCACCTGTCACCTTCCTCACAGAAACACCTCCTGTAAAATATCAATTTCTTTCCACAAAAAAAATCAATTTTCCAACCTCTTAGAGGGGTAGAAGCCTGGTGTAGGGGTGGCTGAGGTCAAATCTCTCGAGGGACCTTCCGTTCTACTCGAGGGAATAATAATTAGTTGAAAAACTGGGGAAAATAAACGGGTTCAAGGAAAAAGACACTTTGGGGGTGGTTTTTGGTCAATTTGAGGGGGTTGCCGCAGTGTAAATATTGGCTTGACCCCGGGAATCGATTCAACACCCTCGAAAACGGGGGAGGGACATTGTCTAGTCCGAATCGCAAACATTTGCTACTTCGTCCGACTCATTAAATGGACTAATATGACTCAAAAATATGTAATTCTTTTAACTTTCATTTTTGACATCTGATCCGTATTCTACCAGTTGTGTTGGAGCTTCTAGCCCTTATTGTCGCAAATAACTGCTTTGTGAACCAAACATACCTTTGAAATTTTCTATTTCGTATATTGGGCTCTAAGACATGATACTACGAAATCTTGTTGCAAGAAATTGAGGTTTTCTGAGGGCACATGTGCTTTTAGACATACATATGCTGCTTTCGACAAATGATAAAATTACAAACAATAGCGAAAAGTGAAAGAGTCAAGATAAGTAAGCATAATATAGACCAACTGAAAAACCGGTAACCACAAAAACCACACGCAATCAGCAAGAGAGTTGATAGAGTACCAGGAAAAAGAGATATAAACTAAAAAGTAAAGATGGCTGTCTCTACCGCAAAATATAATGTAATTGTGTTCTGATGTTATAGTTTCTCAAACAGGTCATGCAGTAGTGTCCTTAGAGAAAAGATAGAAATCATCACCTGGCGGCGACGATCTGAAAATATCGCTTTATAAGGTAAGAAATTGTACTTCTTAGATGGGACTTGAGTGAACGCTGGCCATACGGTAACTAAAGTATGGAAGGGCACAACAATCTTGACTCCGAGACAATATTTCATCCAAGAATTAACGACAGGGTTGAAAGAACCATCAGGTCAAGGAGGTCGCCTTATAGTGCTTCATATAGGATCTGAGGACGGTTTTGTTGAGGATGGTAGACTGTCACGAAGAAGTGAATGGTGACGTTTTCGAAAATTGGTTTGACAAATTCTAGAACACTTGGCCAAACATTCTGTGATTGTGATGGACACGGTAGAACAATGGAGAAGATTCATAATTGTGGCACGAAAAAAGCAGATATGTAGATGAAATGGCAAAAGAACAATGTCACACAGTTTTATTATTGCCTCCATATCATTGTAAATTCAATCCTATCGAATTACTATGGGGCCAAATAAAAGGAGACGTCGCCAGGAACAATACCATGTTTAAAATGAAAGATATTGACCCATTATTTCAGCATGCTATTGGAAACGTTTCTGCTGAAAATTAGAAAAAAGACATTCGACATGAGTAAAATGAAGAGAAAAAAATGTGACAAGTCGACATTACAATGGACATTGTAGTAGAGCCACTGATAATTCAAGTGGGAAGTGACTCTTCTTCTTCGTCTGAATGAATAATTGTGTAGAAATTGTATTAGTATATATTTCTGATAAAATAAATAAATAAATAAAATAAATGTAAATTGTTACATATCACCCTATATCATATAAATTTATCATGTCATTTTCTATAATATACAAATTAACGCACCCCTAAAAATTACCAAAAGTTTGAAATTAATCCGATTTTAAAGATTTTTTTTGTATAATAGCCTCTTTATCCAAGAATGTGAGTGTTATATTTTTTTAACCTCACCACAATAAAATTGTGGAGAGGTTACTAAAATTGGTTCAAAAACGAAAATTGAGATAACATCAAATCTTTACATTTTGAGGTCCTAGGAACCCAAAAAAGTGGTTTTTGAAAAATGTCTCTATGTGTGTATATGTGTTAGCACGATAGCGCCGAAACTACTGAACGGATTTGAATGAAACTTTGCATGTGCATTTCTTTAGTGCTCCAGGAGATCTGAGGGTGAGATCGGATTAGGTTTAGTGCCGTTTTTTTTTTAAATATATACAGAGACAAATCGAAGAATTAGACTACAAATATTCCTCTAAAATCTAGTAAAATTACTGAAATGCAAGCTAACTAATGTTTATTTAACAAAGATTCATGAGCGATCGGTTTGCAATGAGTAAATTTTGTCGATTGTCGTTTGTTCCCCGCGCTATGTTTTAATAGTTTGTCATCCGATACGTTGGTGTCATGTCATATATAAGATTTTGGCATATTTGCAACTTTTAGTGACTGTGTACAAGTAGATTGTCACAAACTTTAAAGGTAGGTGTAACAATAGCAATATCATATGCTTTTATTATAGATTATCACTTTACCAATTTTCAGTTTGTTACTTTACGAATCTGTAATGTTTATGGTACCTAACTAGACTTTCTTACTTGTTCAAGTGATGTTAAACTTATTAACACGATAATAGTATATTATTCAACGAGCGATAATGTAGCAAACTGAATACTATATTTTATCTACGATTATAACAATTAATATTAAATTGCAGGTATACGGAAACATTATTTACAAAATAATGTCAACAGTTAAACGTCAAACTAATCAAACATGTCAAATCACCTTCCTTTCCTCAATAATAATAATGGACCAATCCATTTCACTGTATCAGAAAGGTGATTGGCCGTATCTAGTGAATTATGCAACTCCCTCTTATAATCCACGCTATTTGTTTATGGATACTATTACTTTTCCAAAAACAGCTGATTAATAAATAGATTATGGCCATATTAGATACTAAATAGGTTATTAACTTCTGGATGTGTGTTAAAGTTGGAAATTTAATTACATATAACTTAAATAGTGCCTATTATGCGATCTTGCAGCTCAAAAATACTCTTGATACACCGAGTATATTAAATGTTTACTATGCCTTGGTTTATTGTCATCTATCGTACAATGTAGTATTTTGGGGTAACTCCAGTAACACCGAGAGAATATTGATTGCTCAAAAAAGAATTATGAGATTAATTTTCGACATAATACCCAGAAACTCATGTAAGCCGTTCTTCGTAAAATATAACATCTTGACATTTCCCTCAATTTATATATATCGCTGCTTATTACATATCAAATTTAATTTAAACTCCTACCAACAAAATAGTGATTTGCATAATTATAATACGCGTCATGGTAACATGATCAGGCTTGATCAGCATAAATCTAGTGCATTTGAAAAATCATGTTCTTATGCTGGAACTAAATTTTTTAATCATCTACCAGAAAATTTCAAGGATATATTATGTACTCATAAATTTAAAAAAAAATTATAGAATATCTTATTGAAAAATGTTGTTACACCATAAATGAGTTTCTTATATAAGATGTTATTATTTTAGCCTAGTCGCATAATATTGTTAGATATAGTTATAGTCACACTATTTAACAATTATATTTTAAATTTTTGTATTTTGTATTGGTGTATTGTAAGATTTTAAAATGTATCTCTGACCATTCCTATACTGTGAAAACAGTCGTATTGGAAAATAAATATTTATTATTATTATTATTATTTATTATTATTATTAAAATTTCAAATTTTATTTTTTTCCATTCTTGGTTTTTTCTAAAAAATCAAACACAGAAAATGATACGTTTCAAGTATTATTTTCTCGAATATTGCAAATAATATTTTGTGAAACTTACTTACGTTACTTTGCAAATAAGATCTGTTCTTATTTTTAGTTTATTTAGTTCATGCACTGAAGAATAGTGGGAATTTATTACAGTAATTGGGAAAATTATCTTAACATAGTATCTTGATATCTTTTGATCATTCTTGGATCAAAGTAAATGTTTTGGTTAGATTCTGCTTGTAATTTTATTATTTTTTCTCGCAATATTTGCTTTGTTGCCCGGTTAGCAACACAAAGTTTACATATTTTCTCTTTCTTTTGTTGTAAAGGATATTTGACTGATAACATTTATTTTTCTATGCACAAGACCACGAAGAGGGTTCAACTTAGGAAGACGAAGATTTCTTTTATATAAGATCTGACAGCAATACAACTTCCATCCGCAATAATCACCTTGTCTGGAGGAGTGGAGGTCATCAATATCTATATTTGGAAAATATTCCATGACAGTCATTAGCTAATGTGCCACCATCTTGCCCGGAAAACCATTACTTTGGAGATTATACCTACCACCTCAACTATCAGCATAGGAAAGGTAGTAGTCTCTAAGTTGTCCTCGAACTCAACAGGTTACATTTCATTTGATCTTAATTTTTCATTAGAGTTAGATACATTAACTCATTCAACTAATTAAAATAGTAGAAATTTTGTTTTTTTATAAAAAAATGTGCTTTTGTCAAACTTTTATTTTTAATGTAGGTACATACTTTAAACTGCTGTGATATCTGTTCCACATTTGATTGATACAATATATTGTTTGTTTTGAGAGAGTCTAGTTTTGTTTCTCTGTTTGTGAGTCTGAAATTTAAACCACCAACCATATTGAAATTATTTTAATCTCGTGTTGAATTTAGCAGTTTAAATTCGCAGCTAATATTTATAACTGCTAGAATCAATCAAATTAAAAGATTTTAATTATTTTTGTCAAATTGCTCACTGAAAGCGTCCTGTTAGCAAATAGTAAGTCATAAACCAATTTGTTTTAATTTGTTAACTTTTAAAATATATACTTACTCACATACACCGTATAAACCTGAGCAGCCGATAGGCATTAGTAAAAGGATTTGGATAACAATTTGCATGAGTTTAGTGCTCCAGAAGATCTGAAAAAGTTTTGGTTGAGATCGGATTACGTTTAGTGCCGTTTTGGCACACAATTTAATGCTCTTTTCGGTGAAAGGTCCACCGAGTGGGGAGGTTCCAGCCGCTTCCAGTAGCTGCTGATTTATTTCAAAGAAATTTTGTTTTATTCATTATAGGCTGTAATAATTGCGACGTGTTTTTTCCATAAGATTTGTAACACCCTGTGCAGTTCAACAGTTACACCAGCAAGTTAGAATTTAAATCGTATCCTAGCTTTATCTTTTCTTAATATTTATAATAATGATAGACGTCTTCGTGTATATGGACATCCCAATGAACGGCATGCTCAGTGCAATTTCTCCAATACAATATTATTTGGGGGCGGATCTGTGATGGTGTGGGTAGGAATTTCTTTCACCGGTCGCACAGAACTTGTCGTCATTAATGGAAGCCTTACAGCTGAACGGTGTATACAAGATATTTTAGACAATCACGTGGTTCCATATATAGGGCAAGGCTTTATGTTAATGCAGGATAATGCCAGACCTCATGTTGCTCGAGTTGTGCAACATTATCTGACAGAAGTCGGAATTGACACTATGGCGTGGCCAGCTAATAGCCCGGACTTAAATCCATTCGAAAACCTCTGGGATAAACTTGGTAGAAAATTGCAAGAGTAATCAATTAGACAACTTAGCAGATGTTGGGCGGAAATTACTTCAATTTCTGAACAATTGGACCGTAATGAAATAAGGTCGCTTATTTTAAGTATGAATCGGCGTTGCCAAGAAGTTATTCGTGGTAGAGGCGGAAATACTCGCTATTGACATCTTGTTCATTTCCATTTAATTTTATGTTTCGATATTACCTTTAAGTAAAAACATGTGTTTCTCTGGTACTAATGAAGATAATAAACTGAATAAAAAAAATAATGTTAAGAAAAGATAAGGCAGAGTACGATTTAAGTTCTAACTTACTGATGTAACTGTTGAACTCCACAGAGTGTTACAAATTTTATGGAAAAAACACGTCGTAATTGTTACACCCTGTAATGAATAAAACAAAATTTTTTTGAAGAAACAATATAACGTTCACATGCCTGAATAAAGGGGCTATCATACAAAAAAAATCATCGGACAAAGAGGTCTAGACAAAAATTAACTTCAAACTTTTGGTTATTTTTTGGTGGTGCGTTAATTTCTTGGAGAAGTGTATATTTGTTATTGTGCTATGCATTTTATCACTTTAATGCCTCAGAAAATATCAAATTCATAGTTTTTGAATTTTCCCGCTTCTATTAATTTGTCGAGTGTAAAACTGGTGATTGCATATATTGGTCAAAGCAAACATAAATTAACTATTTCTATTTAGTAAATAAAGTATAGGTCCATGAAAACATTGACTTTCTATAAGATATATCAATATATTCTTTCCTATTATTTGGGTTTTCTACCACATGTATTATTGTCATCTTCAAAAATAAATCACCGAATCTACAAAATAATAGGATTATTGGAAAAAAGCCTCTGCACCCGTGACGTTTACGCCAAAGGAATAGTAAGAGGTTATGTTTTGCAAATAATATAAATCGGAATCGACACAGAAATAATATATTTTGCTGACGTTTCGGAAAGTAATCTCTTTCCGTTTTCAAAGTTTTTTTTGGAAGAACTCTTATTTTGCTGTGTATATCAAATACACAGTTTTAAGATTCTGTTTATGTTATTTCCATAGATACTTACTATTTACAGAGAACATAGAACTGATGATATTTTCTTTTAGATAATGTTAAGTTTGTTAAGTTCTTCTTTTAACATTGGTAGCCAGGTTGTATAAATATCTACAGAACAATTCGATACGCACTTGTCTTCATTTAATAAGATTATTGCTGATTCTTTAATTTTTCTTTTTTTTGGTATCTGCTTCTTTTGTTAAAATTTTTGCCGAGTCCCAGTTTATTCTATGCCCGTTTTCCCAAGCATGTTCACAAATCTTTGATTTCTGAATTTCATTATTTCTAATGTAATTCTTGTGCTTATCCAACCTAACACTGAAAAGTCTGGATGACTCACCCACATAACATTTATCACATTCGCACGGGATATTGTAAACACAATTTTTTAAATTCTGTTCCCTGTTTACCGGTTTTGTTTTTGTTAAAATAGATCTTAAAGTGTTCCCCGTTTGAAATATCGTCCTAACATCAAATTTGTCACCTATACGGCGTAGCTTTTCCGATAATCCGTATACATAAGGAATTATTGCTGTATAATGACGTTCAGGTTTTTGTCGTACCTGATTGTCCCTATCTTCAACATTTATGAAAACTCTATCAACAAAGGCATCAGGATATTGATTTTGTACCAGAACCTCTTTGATAAATTTTTTTTCGTTATTTAATATTTCGTTATTAGATGAAATTATTTTGGCCCTATCGTATAAACATTTTACAATACCCCTTTTAACATTTATTGACTGATTTGAGTTAAATTTGGAAACTAAGAGTTCTTCCAAAAAAAGCTTTGAAAATGGAAAGAGATTACTTTCCGAAACGTCAGCAAAATACATTATATCTGTGTTTATTCCGATTTATATTATTTGCAAAACATAACCTCGGACTATTCCTTTGGCGTAAACGTCACGGGCGCAGAGGCTTTTTTCCAATAATTCTATTATTTTGTAGATTCGGTGATTTATTTTTGAAGAGGACAATAATACATGTGGTAGAAACCCAAATAATAGGAAATAATATTCGTAGAATGCCACAAATAATATTCAGACAATATATATCAATATTTTTAAACGACTTGCGGAAAAAGTTATTCCTTGAACAAAATAAGTAAAAAATACCCTGACCTTGTATAATCATAATTCTGCGTATTCACTATAAACAACGAAGTACAAAATATGCGAAACTGAATAATAATATTGCTTGATGATTATTAACAAATTTTTCATGTGCATGTTTAAAATTATTCGCAGCATAACTCAAGAACAGTTAACAGCTTTGGGTATTGTTTGAAAACTTCCGGTCTAAAAGGCAGAGGCAAATATGAATAAATTAGAAAATCCATTATAACAAAATTCAATATTCAGAAAGTATAAATGACCAATTCTTAATAAATTAACGAATGTCACAAACATCTGTGATATTTATATGCATAACTGCATGCAGTTTCATATTCTGGTGATTTTTTAACTTCAACATGAAATAGCCATAATCAATAGCACGTGTTGGACTCATAACGCATAAGATGTCGTTATTGTTTTCACCGATATAACAAATTGTGTTTTAATATGTCATGCACTATTTAGAAACACTTGCTTAATTACAAAACCAATTAGTTATTTATTAGATAACGATACTATGAACTATAAACAAACAGAACAACAGATAAGGATACTCACTATGATTTCCCTTAATTTATAAACAAAAGAATGCAGGAAACGGTGAGCAAACACTTATCACGACGATTTACAGACTGTAGTTCCAATTTGTAAATGAAATAAACCAAGAATCAACTTAGTTCTATTTTAGTAAAGTTCCGACGTCTCCTCTAGGACGCCGAAGCGGGACGGCGCTCGTCAATGGACGTGTGGACCCACGGTAAAACTCGGTGTAACTCGCCGTAATCAATATTGTACAACGCGTGCTGCGTGCGATGCACAATGGACGATAATAGAGTGCAATCAGCGCAGTGCGCATCAAATGGGTCAAATAAGATTTGACGAATGTGTGACGTAACGCGGTGTATACCGATACGTTGAAATCAGTCGTGTTTATTTTTGTGGGGTAGGGTGGGGTTTCCGATATAATTCTTTGTGAACTTTGTTTGCATGTTGTCGTCGTTTATAATTATAATTATTTATTTGGAAGCGATAGCGGAGATAAGAACAACCTTATAATTTGTAAAATGAAACTATAGACCCACAGTTGTTAAAATAATAGTGATAAAACGTCAGTTCAATGCATCGGAATTGGAAATAATAATCTCTTGCAGTCCACGTCGCTAGATTCGATAGGCCCTGGCGCACCCGCCAAAAATTTGACTAATTTAAACGACTAATATTATTTATATTTGAATGAATTTCCATAATCCGTTGTCTCTCACAGTTCTACCTTTGGAGTTTCTAGCCCAATAAAATAAGTTTATTTGGGTCTAGAAAAAGATTTTTGGAACTTTCGTTTGCCTTTACTTTCCACTGTAGAATTTTGGATATAGTCCAGGTAAATAAGCGGAAAAGTTGGCCACTGCTGGTTTGGTTCTTTGAAAAAAAAGCATCTTTGCTCCAGACCAATTTCAAGTTCAAGGCATTAGTTTTAATTTGGTTCGTTTGACAATACGTTGCGTTAAAAAATCAGCGAGCAATTCAATTTGTTTATGCGGAAAATATAACGCCATTTTTAAAGCCATTTTAAACACTCAAAAAAGTTACCATATGACTGGGTAACAATTGCACTAAGAAGTAACAACCTTTATCTTTCAAATGATCCCATTTTTATAATCGTATGATTGAAAAATTGACCGTTATTTTACGTTAAAATCATCGTAATTCTATAAACAAATTAAATTTATCTAGGAAACTGTTAAATATTTTTTTATCAAATTTGAACAGTAGTTTAAGCATTCCACAGACTAAACTTTCAAATAGTTTACACGTGGATATTGTTTATTTTTCTATTAAATAATAACAATCGAAATATCATTGATTTTCAACAGGTTTTTACGATTTACGAATAAACTATTGAACCAATTTTGATAAAATACGGCTTAAAATGTTCGTATTATTAATACCTACATCTTTTCTATTAAACTTTTGTCTCGCCGAGCGCTACGATCAAAGTTATTAAGAAAAAACTGTTTATACAACATTCAAGGTGCTGATGAAAGGTGAAGCTGAAGGTGATGCATATATGTACATATCATCTTTGATACACAATTATCCATGCAAATATAGATGCCGATTTTGGGTACTTTTGGAGCTAATTCCACTGGACTAAATCGATTGCGATAGGTCCGAGGGTGAAAAAACCTGCCTTCATCCCCTATTGGCCAAAAACCACCCCCAAAATGTGGTGTAGTAAGTGGAGGCCAAGTTTAAGTTTCTGTGCGGAATTTTTACTGTAAAAGTGATTTTTGATACGGGACCATCGATAAGGTTGACCAAAGGAGGTGAAAACCACCCCTTTAAAGCAAAAAACGGTCACAACTGATTTTTCGCGCTGTCCGAAGGGAATAATAATAAATCGACTTTATTGGTATTAAAACTGAGGCGAAGATGAGTATTAGATGTGCCCCCTGCTCTTCCACTAAACCATAAAAATAACAATTTAAAAAAGAGAGTTACTTAACATGATGTTTTCAGATTTACTTAATACTTAATGGTTACAGCATTAAAACATTAAAAGACGTAGAGACATTTGAAGAAATAATGGAGAGAAATAAAAATACATGAAAAGAGAAGTCACTGTTGAGTAAAAAGATATTGTTTATATTTGATTTTGAACAATACTTCATTTAAAACATAATATTTTTAGTCGCAAACTCCTCTATAAAATCCTTATTTTACTATAAGGAATGTAACCAGACTGCAACCAGCAGCTACTCTCCGCGCTATATGCCCCTCCGCGCGCTATATTACAAGCCTGGCGCATTAAGTGTAATAATTGCATATTACCATCAAAATGCTAATGCTTCGATTGCAACAAACACCAGCCGAAAGACTGATCCTACTTAAAGGAGCTCTCGTGCCAATCGTCCCACACCACTGCTAAGCCCAATCAGGTTATTTATTTTTCGATTGCAACAGGCACTGATCCGCTAGATGGCACCTGCTGACTATTTTACATGTCGCTATCTTAAAGATACCGAAATATACCAAGTTCTTCAACAGTTAATATGTTTTTTAATGCGATTTTTATGTGTTCAACTAAATTTATCAGCTTAGGGGTAAGGTCTTCAACATATGGTAATGGCATGTATATAGGTGGACTCGTATTGGTTCTGTTGTGATTTCGTTCAGTTGTATTATTATTTTCTAAGTTTAATGTATTATTATCGATATTGTTATTTATGCTAAGCGAGATATTATTATTTAAGTTATGAAGGGTGTTGTTACTACTATCGGTGTTGTATATATTATTGTTATTGTTATTTGAAATGGTTCTAGAAGTGAAAAGAATTTTGTTTAATAGATGCAACGGGTAGGAATTCTCCACTAAGATAACTCATAGTTCTTTAAGTGACTCGTCCCTATATTGAACGTGCGAGAGGTTTAGTATTCGATTTTTTAGGGCTCGGATGAGATTAATTTTCATCCGTGCTGGATGGTATGAACTCTAGTTTAAATACCTTCCATTACTCATTTGTTTTCTACCATTTAGTACAAAGGACGTTTTGTTCTGTCCTGATTCAACTGTGAACTGTAAGTTCGGGTTGTAGCTATTAAATATATTTAACACTTCTTCTGCACTGTTATCAGGTACAGAAAGTAGGAGGTCATCGACGTACCTTTTCACAAAAGGTAAATTAAACGGAATTCTAGTAAGACAATCCCTAACAAAATCATCTAACACAAAATTCACTAATATAGGAGAAATAGTAGACCTCATGAGGGTACCAAAAATATGTTTATATGTGGTTGAATTCAAGATAGTTGGAATCGAAAATAAATTTTAAAATTTCTATGAAAGTATCCAGACTCAAGGTGCAATCTTGTGAGATTATATTCCAATTTTTTTTTAAAGATGAAATAACTAATTCAAGTGGCAAATTAGTGAAAAGGGAACCACATCAATAGTTGAGTATATAGTTGTTAAAATCCATTTAATATGTAATGAAATGGCAATTAAATATGAAACTCAATATTTTGTCTAATTTATATATACAAGTAAGCATAGGAATGCATGTCCTCTTTATCGATGAAATTTTCAAATGTATTGTCATTCCATACATAATCGTCTGCTGCATGTTCTATTGGTTTCTCTTAATGACTATAAAAACTGAGCCCAATATTGTATAAAAGCTAAGTCATACTAAAAAATTTCTGAATTTTTATATATTTATATTTGTTTATAATTTATATTTTTATCTGTTTGTTTACAAATAAAAACAACAGTTATGCCGCCTGCAAGGCTCAAATGTCAGTTATTATTTTTCCCATCCCTTTCCGCACATTATCAATCATATGAAAGTAGGAAACAGACGTGCTGTTATAACTCGAGAGTGGCCCACCTTCATAAAATTAAAATAATAGAGAGCGACCTCTGCGAATGTGGAGATATTGGTACTGTTAACCATCTTTTATTTAATTGTATATTCAAACAGAGAGAATCCGATCATTTAATACAACGTCTCCGGGACATAGGCTTCACCATGCCTCTCAGTGTAAATTGCATCCTTGCAAGTCAAAATTTTGCAGCACTACAAATTCTTATGGAATATTTACAAACATGCAACATAATAATTTAGGAATTCTAAAGTTTAGAAAACTTACTAGCTTGCAATATGACATCAATGTCCTTGCCAATAAGCCTTTGTAGTTCCCCTGTCTTTCCTTAATCCTTGTAACCGCGGCCCACCAACTTGTAATGTTGTTATTAAAGTCGCCATGATCGGCCCCTTGGCGTGAAAAGTGTGACCATTGTAAATTTCCCTTAACGTGTGTGCATAGTTGGGTCTGTTTTTTCCTTCTAATATTTTTAAATAATAACGCTAACCTGTACAGCTGGCTAATGGGACATACCCAAGGCCAATTCAAATTCGGGAAAAAAAAACTCGAGAGTGCTTAAAAATTTTACAATAAAAAACCCCAGGTCTTTCGCAGTCAATGGCCAAATTGTCAGTTGATATTTTTCCTCGACTCTCCAACATCAAAAACACATAATTATAGGAGAAACTGACGTGCCGTGGTGAAAATATTTGACAGTGGTATTGAAAGTTTTCTTTGGAGGGATACAAGCTATTGAAAAATCATTAAAATCTTCATGTCGCGATGAGGTCGAAGCTCCGGATCGAGGGCTCCCCTACTACCAGATAATATTCCTTGAAATACAAAAATACTAAGATGCTACATTTTCCTCCACAATATTTTATTAAGTACCTCTCACTTTTTTTCTTTTATTCTTGGAAGATAACTTAAAACATTTTTTCTAATATCACCGTAGTAATCACTATACATTATTCAATCTCCGTCTAAAATTTGATATTTGCAGTATGTTTAGTTTTCGAATTATGAACACTTTTATTTCAAAAAGTACAAATAACATACACCACCAGAGATGAAAAATTAACGTAGGGGGTGAGTACCAGCTCAAATCGATGTACGCTTTCTTTAAAAGTATGCCTAAAGATTGCACAGCATTAAAAAATAAGCAAAATTTAGTATACTAGATCCCTCTTCTTTGTACAATGTACATACTGGGAACTAGACCCGATATGTTAGTGCATTACTACTTGATGTTTAATGAATTTTCGCTTTCAATAGAAATAGATGGCGTCATAATAAAACATCACCACTAAACATTACTTAACATTAAATATCGAAATTATAAAAAGTGGAATAATCAACGCCATGTCCGCTTTCATCTCAAAATGCAACTAAAATTTTAGTTTACAGAATATTATAATACACGCAATGATATAAGCTGCAATTTTCCATTCAATCAAAGTTTCACTGATGTGAAAATTCTAGTATGAAACAAACATATATTCTGATTAGATCGAACTGTTATGGTGCTTTTGATTAGTAGTTATGATAATTTACAGGCATATATACTGTTACAATATACATATGTATAAACTCACCATTTTTTAATGAAACCGTTTCACATACACACTCATTAACAGTGGCTGGTTATGGTGTAAAATCCAGACTATTCTTTTATTTTGTTATATTTCGCAGCCGGGAAAGAGAACAATTGCACATCACGGCTAGCCAATCAGTTGGCTGTTTAGAGGTATTAAGTTCACTCCCCCTCCTATTGTTCCGTCTATTATTTGGATTAATTGCACGCTACTTCCGGTTTTACGCTCTGCCAACTTAAAACTCTACACTACTGGATCTCCTATTTAATTTTTTAGTTAGGAAGCATTTCAATTGTTTCGTTTAAGCGAGAACTTAACGATGTTTTTATACAATGGCACGTATGCAACAGTATTAAGAAACATAGTAATATTTATTTCTAACTGACTGAATAATAAATAAGAAGTATGTGTGTCCAAAATTAGGAAGAAAAATCTATAAGTAATAGAGAAACTTAATAGACCAAGAGCTACTCAACTTTTTAGTAAATCTAATATGGCAGTATTTACTGCCTCCGTTGTCGGATCGCGACTTTTTTTGCTCAATTTTAATAAATACCTTCAAAAAGTTTCAAATCGAACAGATATTGGTATAGCCCCGTTTTTGAGGGCGAGAAACAAGAGTGTGGCAAAATTTTATCAACCATTTTTTCCATGCATCCAACAGTTCATGAGATATAAGCTCATAAGCACTAAAGGACATGATTATAGTTGTGATGAATCCAATTATCTGATGAATAATTATTGGACTGAATTTGCAGATCTTTAATTTTGTACATAACCCGCACTCACGCTGTGGCTAACAGTTTACAAGATATTTAAAAAAAAAAAACGAAAAAGGTACTTATTTCACAAGATAGTAGCTACAGTTTTCCTCTGAGTCGTCAGGACTTTTGATGTAGTCATTAGTAAGTGTTATTTGACAGTTGTGTCAAATGCTAGATAGGAAAAGAAATGTCAAGAAGAAAAAGAATTCGTCAAAGAACAAGGAAGGCAACGTCAGGAAGAACAAAAAGAACAAAAAAGACGACATCAGGAAGAAAAAGAAGAACAAGAAAAGGAACGTCTAGAAGAGAAAGCAGAGCAAGAACGACGGCGTAAAGAAGACAAAAATGAATTGAAGAGAATGATGGAAGACCTGGAAATAAGACTTCAAGAGATACAACAGGGAGCTAGCCTCTAATGATATTAAAGAGGATATAGGTAATGTAAAAATTGAAGTCAGCGAAGTCAAAGAAAAAATTACTGATATGGAAGGAACATTTCGTGTTATTAACTTAAGCGACAATTGAGGGAAAAGGAGGCCAGCTAGTAGTATCATCAGGTCTTCGGTTACAACCCCCCTCCTTTAACGGACAAACTTCTTAGTCAACCTACAAAAGACAGTTTGAGGCTGCTGAGAATGCCAATAACTGGAATAATGAGGAAAAGTCTATGACAATAATTCTAGCATTGGGAGGTCAAGCAGAATTGCTTCAGATAATCCCAATGGCGCAGCAACAGAATTTAAAGTTTTAGAAGCGGCATTCGAGATATGGTGACCAACACCTCGCTCAACTATACCGGAATCAATTGAAATCACGTACACAAAAAGCTGGGGAAAGTTTACAAGAATTTGGGGCAGTGGAGAGAGTGGCACACTTGGCTTACTCGAATACACCAAGGAAGTTCCATAAGCAATTGGCAGTTGAAACGTTTATTGATGGCATAAAAGACAGGCGGGTCCTTAGACTATCTCGGCATAAGATTAGTAGCGAAGTATTGATTCATGCACTTGAGATAGAAGACCGCCTATATGGGGTCCACATAGCACAGATTACGAGCTGTTCCTTTGGAAGAAGTTCAATTAGAGGAAACTAATTTGGACACCAAAATAAAGGACATATCCAAGATGCTTACTCAATTAATGACCAAGACAAATTTTCCAGGAAAATAGGGAAACCGACAAGGAAGTGTAAAATCTAGCGGAGATAACCGGTGTTACCAATGTAGCAAACCAGGATATATGATGCGAGATTGTCGGCAATGGAACCCTGGAGAAGCAAATGCTACAAGGAAAGAGGATATCTGCTTCGATAAGACGAAATTGATTGTTATGCTAACGGATATACAGATCGGTCGCGCAAGTATTGAACGAATTAAGTTCGCGACAGGGGCCGAAAAAGGAACCGCAACCGCCGAAAAGGAGCTGAAACAACAATAAAGCGATGAAAGGCTGACAATAGGAATCTGCCGTTATAATTGGCGCAAATTGGGGCATGTCAAGAGATACTGTCGCCAGAGGTACCCTAAGCAAGTAAATGCCGAGGATGTGAAGAAACAGCAGGTTGTAGCAATAGTGAAGACGGTTAAGATAGAGATTCCGAAGGTCTGGAGAAAGTGTTATCGTAAGAAAGGAATAACTGAACGACGATGAAATTGGACCAATACTGAAGGAGGAAGAAAAAGGAATTCGCTCGGAATGGAAGGAAGTTTGTAGCAAAAGTGTTGGACAAAGTCTCTATCTGCGCAATGGGACTCCCTCAAGGTTATATATGGACTGTTAAAGAGAGAATGAGAAAGGCAGATTTAAAGGAAGTTATCATCCATCTCGTGATACCCAGGTGCCGGGTCCCGAAAGTATTTCAGGTAGTACATGATGGAATATCCGGAGAGCATTATGATAAAAATAAGACGTTAGCTTCTAATGAATTAAGAGCCCTCAGGATGTATAGTCTTAGTGTCAAAAATGCAAGGTTTGTGCAGATGCAGCCACCAAGGAGTCACCTACAGAGAGTGGTGGCCGAATGAAGGCTCGATATGACCATGTCAGGTCAGTGGGATTCAAGATTGGGGACTTGGTTTGGCTGCACAACCCACAGCGATGTAAAGAAGGATTTTCGAAGCACCCGAATCAACGACTTATTGTTTATCGGATTATATTACTATCATTTTATTATTGTAAAATCACGCTATAAATTTGTGCAACATATATTGTGCATGTACCATTAGATTTACAGCGTCAGTACTTAAGAACTATCATCAGCAGATAAAGTTGCATTTCTACCATCGTCAATTTCTGACAGATCATTCACAAAGATCCAAATAAGAGTAGGACTGATCCTTGGGGTACTCCACGAGACATGTTACATAAGAAAGGTGATCAACAAATAATTAGCCATTTTCTAAGATTGTACACAGATATTTCTTCTTAAATTATGTTACTGAACTTACAGATAATTTTTATATTCTTTTACCATTTGAGCATTTCAAAACATAATATTTAAATGGAATATATACACATACATTAATTGAAACTGTTATCATTAGACTTGCAAATTTGTCCATAGAATAAAATATTTTACCTACTTAATTCTGCGTAACTATCTGTCTTATATTATTACAATTAACATTACTCTTTGTTTCCTAATTTGTAATTCATAAGTTACGGATGTACCGTTCTGAGTGAACTGTGCTTTATAATATATACTGAAGTTTCGTTCACAGGTGCTGAGGGTATATTTACATATTATTCTAATTATACGCATAACCAACAATAACATTCGCTTATTTATGTTCCCTTTACAAATTATACGCAAGAGACAAAAGAGCATAGTTCCTCAATCACGTGCACACTGCTCTTTTTAATTGTTATGCCTACTCTTTGCAGAAGAGTGTTTTGTATTTACCAGGCATTTTTCTGAAACTGTAGATATTGCTATTAAAAAAAATTAGCCAGACTTTTTTGATATGGTTTATGACGAGTTTGCTTTTTTCAATATGGCATGTTATTACTTAATACAAAATAAGACCTACCTTAGCTACGCAAAAATAAATTTGCAATATAAATTCTGTAGAAAAAAATTATCCGGTGGCGTGCCATAATTTCAGGCGAAAACATTACCATCATACCCCATACCTATGACACTGATTATAGCTGGCGATTAATTTTCTTCACGTTAAATACAATTCTATATGTATTCTATACTTTATCCAGTGTCAGTTTGAAATATTACAAATTCAACATCTCTATCTGGAATGTACAATTGCTCCGTTGCAGGCGGTCGGTAAAGAATTTAAGCTGATGTTCGGAATGATTAGTTTTAAAAGAAGAAAGTGCTGTGAGAGACTGTTTTTGTGTAATCGGGCAGTGCCCTACGTTTATTTAACGTTGCGCGGTGGTTATCTCCTAATAAAAAAATGTAAGTTGTTTGTGTTATATTTATCTAAAATAATTATTGTATTTCTTTCAAAAAATATTTTTAAAACGGCTTCTTGGAGACCAGTTGATACAGAAGAAAATTAACATAAGGAAAATGTTGGGAGTTAGATCCAAGATTTACACGTGCAAGCCCATCGTCTTCTTTTAAATATTTAAAAAAATGTTTGAATTAACTAACTTTCCGATTTCTACTATTAATCTTGTTATTAAAAAAAGGGTTGTTGTAGAACATTCTGTTAAAAGAAAATGGGAAAATCAAAAACTTTAGAAAAATTGACGATGCTTCAAAAGACGTTATCAGAAGAACAGTTTATAATTTTTATCAAGAATATGAAGTTCCTACTTGGAAATGATTTAGAATAAATTACGCGAATTATCAATCTTTGGAAACTTTAAGAGGTATATTATTAGTGAATTTAAATATAAAAAAATTAATAACCGTTTAATAGTAATGGAATAACGCAATATTGTGGAAATTCGACAGGAATATTTGCGTATGCGTAAAATAAAAGACTACCGCGAATCAAATAGGACGATAATATATCTTGATCAGACGTGGTTTTATACGCATGATACTGTTAATTACGGTTGGGAAGACATGACTCAAAATTATACTTTAAATGCGCCATGTTCAAGGAGAAAACATATTATAATTCTGCATGCCGGAAGTAAAAATACAACGCACTGCTCTTGTCAGCCAAAAATATAAAACAGTGTTCTACTGACTATCACGAAGATATGACGGCGGATTTGTTTGAAAAATGGTTCGCTGAATAGCTGTTACCTAATATTCACTTATCGTTATGGATAACACTTCTTATTATTCGCGACTATTAAATAAAGTACCAAATAATAATACGAAAAAGGACAATATAATAAAGTTTATGAGATCTAAAAATATAAATATTCCTAAAAATATTCCAGTAAAAAAACATTTATTGAAAACTATCAAAAAACATAATTTAAAAATAGAATATGTTGTACGCCCATAGTCTGTTACGTTTAACGCCATGTTACAGCAATTTAATCCAAGAGAATTGATTTGGGCAATGTAAAACACGTGTTGAGAAAATGCAATAAGAATCCGACTTTAAGCGCTGTAATTTTAGATAATATAAGAACCGTAATATACAATTTAGATAAAACGGACATGAGCTTACTGATGACTCCGTTACCATGTCACCATTTTTTTTACTCGAATCTATGGGAATTTCTTTCATTATTATTTAAACTTTCTTACTTTAACAGAAATTTTATTTTAATTGAAGTAAAATAACATAACTGGTTCTGTTTTGTTCAAGATACGACGGCGTTTTAATGAAAATTATATTTTATTTTTAATTATGTTGTTAACGTTATCAGGTTTGTTAAGTTTATTCTAACGCCCTACCTTACTAACATTATACATCTTTCCCTTTCCCATCCTGGCAAGAACTACTTACTCTAAATACTTTTTTGCTGGACGGTGATATTTTCTATAATATCACATTTTTCTAGTTACCTGCATTAAGAATCAATTAAATTTTTATGTTCCGTAGAAAATGTCATTGATTGAGTGAGTAAAGTTTGTTATTAGTTTATATAAAAGTATATAGATATTATTATATTATAATCCTTTATACAAACGGACATACAATTTATATACACCTATTTATTATTTCACCACTTTCAATCATAATTTATTAGTTAATAAGTTTGCAACACAGTGTTATGTGCATAATAAACGATTTTTAAAATATTGTAGGACATGTGTGGCCTTGAAAAATAAGTTACGTACGTCTATGGATGGCACGCGTTGAGGTCGGTTTACAAAGGAATGCAGCGCTCTTGTTTTTTACATCGTTTCAAACTAAGATTGGATAAACTATACATACAAAGTTTAGTTTCAATATTTACATTTATGCAAAAGATATTTAAGGAGATAATTATAATTTTTGACATATATGACAAAATTTTATTAAATTTGAGCGAGAAATACGCTTCTTCATTTATAACATTTCATTATGATGCACCCTGTATATTAAGCACAATATGAATCCAATTTCAATCAGTCTTGTGTTTGGATCGAAGTATGAAATTTTTAGGCGTCTACTATTTTATATTTTATAGGTGTGGTTATTCAAATTTTATTAACAATTCATGTATGTGTAATGCTATAATTAACATTGCAAAGATAAAATAAATTTCCTGTCGGTAGTTGCGGTTTCGACAGGACACTAGCGAGTCGATTCTTGTTTGTAAATATAAATGAATCATCTCTTGTTTGTTGAACATTTCTTTGTCCCTGATAAAGAGATAGGCACTAAAAATATTCATAATTTAAGGAAAATTACGTGCTGCGACAAATACAGTACATATTTAATAGTTATATTTCTTCGGTATGTAATCTTTGATAATATATCCATATAAGTTTTAGAATAATATATAGACTGAGGTTAAGTTATTCTGTTTACTAATATTTAAAAACTAATACAGACTTACCAGATACACAAAAACATCAAAGATGCATAAAAAGATTAAGAGGGACACGTTGATAAAATAAAACCGGCAGCGGACTTCGCGCAAAAATATCTGTAAATCAAATAAATTGGATATTCCTGGTTTATCGCTAACTTCTTGTTGAATGTGATATTACGGTGACTCGATTCTGCGTAATCAAGAGTAACTCAGCCAATTTATAATATAGCATACCATAGCCTATCAATAATCACACTATTTGCTATCGGAAAACTAAGATGTAGAGAGAAAATATTGTAAATCAAGTAGTACGTAGATATGAGACCGTAGGAGAGCCGTTGATTTTTTAATTTTGAGTTTAATCTTCAAAAATCGAGCTTAAATCTCGGAATTCCGAATTTATCTGAGAATTCTGAATTTCGACATTTTCATTAATAGCTAAGAGCTTACGATGAGTAGAAGTCCTTGTGAGTAGCAGCAAATCCTTCCAAAGACAACACATTCCGATATCATATTTCATAGAGGGCGCTAGTTACTGCAGTTTTATATGGCACTTTCCAGGGATTATAAACAAATAAAGAGAGTAGCTTATTCCCTAATACTACAATGTAGCCGCGAGCAGATGACAGATCGGTCAGTGACGTCACCATGTTCTCCGTGAGAGACCGTGTATAATCTTGAGTTTTTGGGCTTCTTATTTGTTGTGTTTTAAATGCTTTTTGTGGCTTTTAAACACTACTTTGTGAAGTAGTATTTTGTGAACTAGAAAATTCAGTATTTTTGTTATTAAAGGCCTAGTGCTGTTTATGTTTTAAATTTTAATAGACTTGTCAACCTAATTTTTGTGTTTTGGCGCTTTTTGACCATCGTGCTGGACTTTTTTAACGCGCTTTTTATTAGCTTCGCCTGTTTGTTTGTTTGTTTTTGTAACGGAATTTTTTAACGTGATTCTCATCCATGATCATCAGGATAAAATAAAAAAATTAAATAGACTGATATAGATTAGTCAGTCAGTCAGTCTCGACAATAGTGTCGAGATTTTACCGGAGGCGCCGCTGTTTTAATATATATTTTATTATTTTATTAGCTTTACTTGTATGTTGTTTGTTTCTTTGTAATGGAATCTTTGAACGTGCTTATGTCATATCGCTAGCGCCAACCTCAGGGAACCAGGCACACCCTGTTGTATAAGAGCCCTTACCGTTCTATCGGACCTCTGGGAGGGTTGACCGTTTAATTGTCCAATGAACAACAATGAAAAATGAAACTACAAAAAAAGAGGAGATTGGCGAAAAAAATTATAGTTTAAAAAAACTAAAAAAACACGCTTTGATAGCAAATCAAACTAAAAAGTAATGCTTAAATATTAAGATTTTGTTCAACAGCTATAGAAAGTCCACTAACTCAATATAATTAAATGATTTTTAATACGTTTCAAATAAGAATGAAGTGATTGACAAAAAAAATTATTTTATTGTAAAAAGCGTAAGGTGCTTGATATCAATTGTTATAAATATTTTATTGGTAGCTATTGATAAAAGTAGAATTATAATAAAAATATAGCCAAAAGCATTAACGTTTAATAATAAAATTATAAATTATATATTAATAACAGCGGTGCCTCCGGCAAAACCTCAACAATAGATTAGTCATTTTTTATTTTTATTTTATCCTGATGATCCTGGTGAGGACATTAGGACAAAGTTGTCAAAGTATTGTATTGTAATCGGTCCTTGATAAGTGTGCAAAGTTTTAGTTTAATCTGACGTTTTGAAGTGGGTGAAAATCACGTTCAAAGATTCCGTTACAAACAAACATACAGATGAAGGCAATAAAAGCGTGTTAAAAATTGTAAATGTAGCAGTACCATGTACATTTTAAAATCATTGACATATACTACTAAGAAAAATATTGGATTATTCAACCAAAGAAATGTGAATTAGTCATGTAAGTGCTATATTATTCTATTTGTTTTGTGTATAAATTTTATTAAGACTTTTGTGTAATGTATATTTATATGCATTATTGTTAACTTACACTGACTTGCCATATGTACATTTTGTATCTAGAGTGATTAATACATATTATTACTATTATAGTTATTATTAATAATAGTCAGATATTGTTTAGTTGATCTTATCATAGTGAAAAGTTTTGCTAATCAGGCCGTTCAAGAAGCTGTGAATAATTTTTAAATCAATATTTTTGAGGTGATTTATACATCCCCTACACAACGGTGAAAACAATCATCTGTTTACGTTCTAAAATAAATTATTTTATTATAAATAAACAAAGGCGTTATTGTACTTTAAAAAATCCATTACAGATTCACCAGCAAATTATAATTAACTAACCTTGTAATAAATTATGCATTAAAGCAATTATAAATTCCACAGCAGCAACGAAATGTGGTGCATATTCTAGGTTAAATGAATGTCAGTCATATGTTGCTCACATAAATCATCCAGTCTCGTTACGACCTGGTAGCTTTGCTTTAGAAATGCCTTTGTTACTCAAATCATTTTTAACACAGTATTTTACCACTTTGAATTTTTATGCCTGAAAACCTGATTTTCTAATTTTTTTATTATTATTTTACTTTACACCATCCAACAGTACTTAAACCAGTTAAAGGATTGGAACATACAACAATAAAATTATATAAATACACAAATACAGAGTAAATAAAACAAATAGGATTGACAACATATGACAAAAGATGAATTTTTTTTTTAACATATATTTAACGTCGGTCTATTTCCGCTACTGAGGCCTATCACCGACGCCTGTAGACGAGCTATCCCCAACCAGGAATTTTGCCGAACCTCTTTCCTTAAGAAGAATAGGGATCTTATACTTGCCTAACATTTAATAGACAAAGGACCGACGGTTTTACATCCCCTCCGAAGGATTGTATATCAATTACACAACCCTCGCCTAAGGTTGCATAGCTTCCGCGCATACACTGATATACAAGCCGCTGGAAAACATGTGAGGCGAGGACGCGGTCTTCTTTGTGAACACGGAAACGACCTCTGGTTCGGTGAAACAAAAAATTGGAGTAGTGGGGGTTTAGAGCTGAGACCCCAGAGGCGTTCGTGCACTTATTTTTCGATGTGTAAAGTCTCAGGGTTTGATTTCTGGAAGTGCTTGTTAGGGTCGAATGCTACACCCTGTATATTGTGGTTTGCACTATTGTTTATCACTTTATTTAAATTGTTTTGATTATTATAGCTATTGTAGTGTCAACGGCTACACCCTGTATGATAGTTTTATTTAAGAAAAAATAACACTGTAGTTTAAAGGAAATACAAAATTATTTATTAAAGATTGTTGAACAGAGTTGAATAGAATTTATTTTATTTTTTACAAGTTTCTTTTTGAAATTGAAACTAATCGACAACAGAAATTTTGTCTTATGTTGTGTTTAAAATATATTTAAAAAATATTGAAAAGTAATTTATTTGAAAAAAATCACTTGGGCGATTAAGCCCCGTAGGCGAAGGGAAAAATTGAAAAGGGGGCCACTTAAGGCGAAGTATTAAAATTAAAAGGGGGCCACTTAAGGCGAAGTATAAATATTTAAAAAGGAAGGGGCCACTTAAGGCGATTACATAAAACTAACTTTTTTTACCAGGTTTCGGCCTGGGAAGCTAGAAATAAACAGCTCGTCACGAAAAGATTGCAGGGACTGGGAATAAGAAAGCCTAGGCTAAGCGGGTATCTACAACATATGTTAAATAGTAACCGGACCCAGCGTCAACAGCTATTACACAAAAATTCACTTTTGAAACTTATATTTTCCACAGGAACACTACGCGAATACTTAACACTGGAGTCACTGTCAAAACTAAACTTAACTTCGGCTCGTTGCATGTCGGTATTTATACTATTTCGAGAAAGTTTCGTTTTTCTCGCCCCGTCGAGACTCGCATCCCGTTATAAAGAGCTGGAAAGGCTTGGAATCGCTCCGTGCGGGTGAGGATGAGTAATCGATTACGCCATGTTGCGTAACACTGGAAATTTTAAGATTTCGAAAATAAAAGTTATATTGAAAAATCGGCAATGAAAAGGGGGATTTATTAAAATTAGAATGAAAGTTGGATCTATTTTGGTTTAGAAGTTATTTGAAGTTTTATAGGTAAAATCTGGCTCGACCCCGTAAGGTATCAACGGAGGTCCGATATTAAAAGCTGTAACGCCGTTAAAATGTTCCCGATAGGTGCGTAGCGCATGGAGATAAGATATTAAAAATGTTCCTAACGGGTACGAATCGAGTTGAGCGGAGATATTGTATGCTTGTATGCGATGTATTATACGAGGGGTGATCGAAAATGGGTGAAATTAAAATAGCATCGAATTGCGGAAATTTGATGAAATGAAATTTATACTTTTTTAGACTCGAGGCACGGAACGTGATTTGAAGTATACAGGGGGTGATTGAAAAGTACGAAGGATAAAATGCGAAATGGTTGCAAAAAAGTTGGGAAACGAGTTCGAAGGTTAAGTTTAAACGTAGTTACGTATACGAGGGGTGGTCAAGAAGTTTAGAAATTTTGAAAATGAAATTGTTTATAGAAAATTGAGGGATAGAAGTAAGACGATGAAAATTTGGAGTTAGATAGTGATTTAGATTAGGTTGATGAATATCTGGGGGCTATATTTTTAAGGGACGTTTTTTGTGAATTTTCTTTTATAAAATTGTCGGAATTAATGTTGGGAGTGTGTTCTCGGTAATTTTACGTTATTTGTGAATTATGGAATGTGCATGAATTTTCTCAGATTTTTTTGAGTTTAACTGTGGTTTTTCAATGTGAATGGTGTCTGATTGACTTTTTTTATGTAGTTTGCCAGGTGGCTAGGGACGATCTGATTTTTTGATGATTTTTAGAATTTTTTGTTTTTTATTTTAGACTTGTAGGGGACATACCCTACAACATTTGAAACGGTCGCCCATCCAAGTACTAACCGCGCCTAACATTGCTTTACATCGCATATCGAAGTATGTACATAGTAAAGACGCATCTACGCTCGTCCCTAAGAAAAAATAAACACACTAATTCACTACATACCCTTTTTTTAAAAACCTGTAATTACAGTTAAATATATCCAGCCTGTCCTGCAGGTTTTTGCAGTTCTCACACATAGAGAAAAAGGGGGAAATTTTTAAATGTTTTTCCGCGGGGTAGTCAGATAAAATGTGCAGCACAGACGAGCCTCAACTCTAGGAGTATAGAAATTAAAATGCTCTAAAAATTAGGGACAATCAATTTTATTATTTATCAATTTATTTAGAAAAATCAAGGACTATGTTTTTCTACGGACTTGCAAACTTAATACAGAAAATACAGGTTCTGCTGAGGTATTCCAATGCGAAGGTAGAAAAACACTTTAAATAAAGTTATTGGATATTCTCCAAGCTTGTAAACATTATAACCTGGTTCCCATATTAAATCAGCATATTCAAGTTTAGATGTCATAAATGCATTAAAGAGTAGCATTAATACCAGGATGTTGGTGAAGCCCTGAAAGTTTCCTTATAATAAAACTCAAACTTTTCTAGCTGGTCTAATAGTTTCATTAACATGCTAAATAAATGAAATTTTTTTAAATCAAATATAATCCCTTGATCTTTAATTGAGTCGATCCGATTTAAGGTGAGATTACCAGGATATAATTGAAAGAAATAGGTGATATTTTTCGGATGAAAGTTACAATATTGCACCTTGCAGCGTTTAGGGGAAGGTTATTCAATACATACCACCCATTTAATTTTGTAAGATTATTTTGCAACTTTAGCCAGTCAGGTCTATATATTGAGCAGGATATTTTTATGTCACCGGCGTACAGCCAAAATGCACATCAAGTTCTTTCACAATATCATTGATGAATATTATCAAGGGGAGTCTACCAAAGATTGACCCTTGAGGCATTCCTGAGGAAATGAAACCGCGACGTTCAACGAAATGCATTCTACTAGTTAAATAAGACTTAAGTAGTTCAAGCAGTGGCATAGACATTCCAACCCTTTCAAGCTCTTGAAGTAAGATACCATGATCTAACTGATCAAAGACCTTGGAGAAACTTGTATAAATTACGTCCACCTGGACATTCATATCAAGATTCTGAGCAATAAATTGAGTGGTGCACAATTAATTTGTTACCGTTGATCTATGAAGCCATCTTGATGAATAGAAATCTGTCTCTGAACATGCTGGTACAATACGTCATGTAGTGCAATTTCAAAAACTTTGGCAAAACATTACATATTATTGTTATAGGTCTGTAGTTCTCAACATTATTCCTATCACCCTTTGGCATTTGATAAAGTAGATCACACATTACTTTTACATGCTCGATCCATTCATGGCAGTCTTTTTTTATGGTTAAAATCGTATTTAAATTGTCGAGTTCAAATTGTAAAACTCAATAACTATTACTCTAATGAAATTCACGTTAGATCAGGTGTTCCTCAAGGGGCACACCTGGCACCTTCACTATTCAACGTCTTTATTAACAATGTAGTAGAATGCTTTTTATAATAATATAGTCAAATACTAATATACAAAGATGACCTCAAAATATTTAATCAAAATAATCAAACATCCCATTTCTACGGTTAATGATATGATATTACTAGATTTGAGAATTGGTGCAAGCATACAAAATTGATGCTTAATATTACATGTAAATATATTCAGTTCGGTAAGATGACATCTCAAACTATAAATTTGTTTATGAATGATACATTAATTGAGAATTTAATAATTGACATTCATACATCATATCGGTTTAATATGTAATAAATCTCTAAAATTCTTGGTTTTATTAAAAGACATACTAAAGGATTCAGTAACATAGCTCTCATAAAATCATTACATTTCTCATTAGTTCGATTCCATTTAGAATATAGTTCAGTTATATGGTCTTCATATTTTCAAATACATATAGATAAGAGTACAAAATAGATTCTTGCGTTATATGGCATATAAGCTCAACATTCCCAATGATAGTATTAATTACAATGAACTTCTAAATATTTTAAGTCATAGTACTTTAGAGCAACGAAGAGTCAATGCAGATATCGTCTTGACATATAAAATTAGCAATTCCATAATTTCCCGTCCTGAATTACTCTCGATAATAGACTTTTATGTACTACAAAGACGATTAAAAGAAACACATGGTTTTTTGTTCAGAACCATCGAACCCTCCTATATGGGTCAAACTTAGCTATAAGTAGAATGTAAGAAATACTAATACTATTCAGCTAAACCTTTTTAATATCACAATTAATAAGCTAAAAAGAAATTTGTTATAATACCCTTAGGTAGCCTTACGTATGGTTTGCTTCTAGTTTAGAATATATTGATATGATATCATTTGTACTTAAGCTTTAGAACACATTCGGATCAATTTGAGTTGTGTATTGCGAATAAAATGCATTTTATTTTATCTGAGTAGAGAGTTGTATGTATGTTTTTTGTTTTCTATTTTCGTTCATTTGTTCTGTTTGATAAAATACCAAAGTATTTTATGGAAGACAGATATTTTTATTAAGTACATGCATTTTTTAGGAGTAGCCTTTAAGAACAGTTAGAGATATTTATAGCATAACTGAATGATGATTAGAATCAGTTATGGTATTTTAATTCACTTAGTTATTCTTATACTAATTATCAAAATGTTTATAACATTTCGAACTGTTTATGCATTCATTATATTCATGTAGATATAAGATTTTTAATTTAATTTATGCGGGAAAGTGATAAAACTGGAAAAAGCTCAATACCACGTGATGGGAGCCAATTCGTTTTTATCAAGTTGATGTCAAGAAAGATTCAAGTTGGTATCAGTGATTTTATTATTTGCGGAAAATATAAGGGAGAGTGTGGAAAAATTGGAAAATTACAAGTTGCTAGGGGAAGAAAATTATTGAAAATTGCAGGGGTTGAAAATTTTAAAGAAAGTAAATATTAAAAGATACGAGAAAAAATAGACTGTTGTTGGTGAAAGTAAAGTATAGTAAGAAGAAAGAAGATAAGCAGTTAACAAATTTGAGATAAAGAAAGGAAAAATTAATTTTTTCAAAATTCTGACAAGTTGGAGAGAGAAGATAATTATAAATTATTTTAAGGTGTAGAAAACGATTCCTACTGAAACCTAGATATCACTTGAATTATATATGAGTTTGGCAGATTGCAAGTGAACATCGAATTAAGTTTTACAGTGCGCTTGGAGGTTTTATTTGAGCTACGCGGACTAAAAGGTTTAATAAACTTCATATACATTTCTTGTATATCTTTTAATAGTTTGGAAAATAATTGAATATATTCTAATTCGAAAATTTCGATCATTAATTCTATTTTTTATTGACAAATTTGATTTTAAACAATAATAATCCAAATTGTTTTATTTTTAGCATCGTATTTATATTTTAGCTAGATATGGAATCTTATTTCATCTTTTATGTGTATCGTATTTTATTGTTCTCACAATACACTGTTCCAATTGATTTGAATTTGTTTTATTGCTGTGTGTTTTCTAGAATTGTGTTTAATTTCAATGGTCCGAACTTACGACTTTGAGATCTAAATTAGAAATTATTTACTGTGATATTTTTAAACGCCGTCAGCGGATATCATAACAATATATTATATTATTCTCCTGATTTAGTCCTGCTATTTTTGTTTTTATTTATACGTTACATGTTATTTCTTATTATTGGTTTCAAACTATGATGTTATATATATTTTAAATAATTCTCTGTAACTTTTTGAAATTGAGCTGTTCCGTAATAAACCACGTTGGGCGCCAATTATGTTACCTCCTTTCTCTTATTATTTATTTTTGAGAAAGAATTCAGGCAACATATGCGGACGACTAGCTGGTTTAAGTCGGAGCAGAGAGCCGTGGGTCCTGAGTATTCGTAAGAGTGGAGAAACTTACCCTTTTTGATATGTACAGCATAAGCGACAGATTTCTGTTTATTTCGAGAAAAGGAGACAAAGAAAAATTGATGTTAAATTGGGCACCATCTATAGTAAAATAAGAAAAATTGCCTTTTTTTCTCGAATAACCAGTCTACTATAGATCAGACTGAAATTGTTGGTAAGAGAAATAAAAAGATAGTTTAAAATGAATGTTTAAATGTATTACATGAAAAATAGACAAATCGGTTTGAAAGACAAATTGAAATTTAAAAATATATATATATTTTTCATGATTTGTAAGGTGTAATTCGATGCAGGTCGGGGTATTTGCCCGCTGAGTAGTTGTTTCCTGCAAATCATGTATAATAACAATATATATATATATATATATATATATATATATATATATATATATAACAAATTTATACCAGTATCCTAGATGGATTATGGTTGAGGTGACTGGTTCTGGGACAGCAATCCAGGCCCACAATTGTCTCTTGTTGCAAGAATGAATCCTAAAGTTTCCTTGGCAATTTACGTCTCTCAGTGAAATGGGGTGAAAGTTGTAGGAAAAATTAACCAACTATGTGGTTAAATGTAAAGATAACGAAATTTTATCTATGAAAGATAAGCTGTGCAAAAACTATGCAGGAATGTAGAAGTATCTCAGAATTTAAATATCTCAGAATATAAGCATCTAAGCATAAGCATATATGCATGTACAAAATTTAAGTAAGTTAGCTATACAAAATATATTTAAGTTAGCTGCACGAATATATTTAAGTTAGCTGCACGAAATATAATAAAGCTGACTGTACAAAAGCTGATTTCATAAAAACTATAAATTGCCAAAAAAATGAAAAGGAAAGAGAAAAATATTTTTAAAACTATGTGGTACATATAGTATTTTAACTACTTATTAAATTAAAAAGAATTGACTTTGAATTCAAATTTATTTTTAAAATAAGTGAAATTATATCAAAGGCAAAATTTGAAGATTAATTAGATTGTTAATGTGTAATGAAATTAAATTACCTGTATATTAAATACTTTGTAACTGGGATATAAAAATTGTAATATCAATTACTGAAGTCCACAGTTAAAAATTATATATGTTTGAATCAGTACAAAGGCTGCAAGCAAATGACTTCCTGGTGAGTTTTACTGATAAGGCAAACTTTTTGTCCTGTTTACTGGAAAACAACGCTACCAAAAAAACTAACCTGACAAATTTAATTCCCTAATTAAATTGAAAGCCATAAAAATATAGAAATAGTACAAGTATGGCCATCTGTCAGTGGTTAAGTTAAGCGCACCAACTTGCAGGTCGCAATTTTACAATTTCCTTTACTCACAACTAAAATAGTGGCATATAATCGATAAAGGGAATCTATAATAAAAGTTTTTATTCCATACCAGAGCCTTTGCTTCACAATTCGTAATACAATACATAACCACAAATATGAACAGATGTAAATAAATAGTAAAACGTATGACTATGGTGTGAACTTAGTAAATATATTACATCTTTTTGGATATACTAATATAGTAACGAGAAAAGGTAAGGAAAATCACCAAATGTACCCACATAGTAAACAAAAATATAAAAATTGAAAAATAGATATCTGATGTAAATAAATGTATTGTAGACAATTGTCTCCTGGGATAATAATGCTGTATTGCAATGGAAATGAGATACATAATAGTGTTGAATATGATCGAGTTCCTAAGATATAAAATTAAGTACATAAAACAGTGTGAAATGGTTTAGCAGTTATACAAATAAAATTCTGTTAGTTGAAACAGTTTCACATACAAAACTGAATCCAAAAATGTTATACAAGTCGTGCTAAAAATCCACAAAACACTAGTTTTTAAATAAAACTGTTAAATGGACATAGGCCATGTAACAGTATGTAAATAATAAAATAAATATATTTGATGAGTTTTGCGTTTTTTCAACGTTAAGCTTATTGCAGCGTATTCCAGCCTCCATATTAGGAAGACGTACTCTAATTTTAATCTGACAAATGAGTTAAACAGCAATATCAAGGTGTTGTTAGCCACATATTGGGTATTTCTTATTATAAAAGCAAGTTAACGTAGTCATTTCAATTATTATTGGCTGAATACAGCTTACAACCATCAAAGTACTATTTTTAAGTCCATAGCTAATGTTATTAATAAACATTGTGAATAACAAGGGTCCAATGACAGACCCTTGCGGAAAGCCAGGTGTTAATTCATCAAACTTATTATTATTATTATTACTATTAAAATTATACTCATTAAACTTATCTGCTCAGACTTCGTCTTGCAGCATGTAATGATACAGAAAAACATATTCTATTCTGTATAAATATCCATTTACAATATTCTTATTCCTTATCAAGTAGATTGTAAAGTCGGTCGAATTACCTCGTTCTGTTAGCTAGTTATACATTTTACTTTGATGCAATGTTAGTAAACAATATTAAAAGTTCAATAATATAGATTCTGAAGATAGAAAAGATGTTCTTAAAACAGATTAAAATCAGATCTGCTCGGGCTTCGTTGGTTATGCGAACAGATAATGATATGTGAATAATGTTATAAGATTTTTCCCACATATTAAAATCATAGCAAGTTGGTAAGTCAAGTAGGCGTGATTTTTATTGTTTCGTTTCGACAACTTCCTGTCAGGAAACCACCGACTGTCCACAATCCTCGTTCACCGGTTTTACAGTGACAGATTTTGAATTTACATACTCTAAAGAACGTACATGTTTTAAAAATAAACTCAGCTTGAAATAAGAACACGTATTGTTTCTTCATTTTGTGAAATTTGCATTGTTCTCGTCATTTTAAAGTGTGCATTATTCGGTGTGAACAAAAAAGTTACGAAACGAAAGCTCTTGGGAAAAGTACATTGTGAATTGTTAGCAATTTCGATTACCATAAAGATAGTGAGTTAGGAAAACGTATACTACTAATTGTTCTATTTGCAAATATCTGATCTGGCTAGAGTATTACTTTCTTTACGACATAATATCTATCAAGAGCGTATTTGTATACGAACGAAAACATAATACTTAATTATTTACCATATGATTTGAAAACAAATAAAACAAATCATATCTTTGTAAGTCCCTATAGCTACTATCCAAACGTTAATTGTGGTGTTCTGCTCATATTCTTTTCTTTTTTTTATGGGTTTTTCTACCACGCCATTTTTTCCAGCCAATACAAATTATAACGAAAATAAAGATAAAGTATTTCACTAACGTTTCGGAAACACGATCTGTTTCTTTTTTTAAAGTTCTAAAAACACCAATAAATATGACATTTGTGTTCTTCCAAATCTAACTTAAATTTTAAGTTTTCAGAATGCCTGTAACAAGTACATTACGTTGGTAGTTTGTACCCAATCGGTTATACTCAATTATAATCAAATATCAAAATTATTCGAGACTTTCTTAGAATATCCACGAGTAATTTACACATTTTTGGTATCATATTTTAGTGGTTCGTACTCCTCCTAAAAATCAGAGTTTAGAGAAACAGAGCGGATGTTTTAAAAATTTGTCGTATTGCTGGTGTGTCCACGGATGGAATTATTTATACATGTAATTTTTTTTTATTTCGCATTTATAAAGAAAATATCAACCTTCACCAAAATCCCTGCTTGTTCACAAAAGTTTTTAGCCATTCTCAAGATTGCGACTTATTATACAGGGTGATCGGAAATTAATAGAATATAAAATTTTACGATGTGTTTCTCTTTTCATCTTATGAAAAAAATTGTAATTAATGTTAAGTACAGTCAGCGGCGGATCGCCCAGTAAGCTATGTAGGCTGCAGCCTAGAGCCTCGCATTGAGGGGGGTTCCAGCGTCATGGGTTATGGGCTCAAGGAAATATCGAGACATTTTAGGGTAACATAGATAAGATTTCTAATCCATCAATAATCACGAGTGAAAACCCATTGGTAAATAGTTACGCTGTTCACCAACAGGTGTCATGATTTATTATTAAAGATTTATAGTACCCATATAATATAGTCACACTTTCCACCAACAGATGGCAGTAACCTATCTTCGAGAAATTAGGAATTATTTAAATAAAATATACATAGGAGTTGCCTAGCGAAGTGAGTTCGAGACCCACAAGCCGAAACAATTTTTCATTAAAAAAATTGCCCCAAGAGTGGTTCGGAGTCCAATATAAACTGTAGGGTCTCGTCTCTCTTTACCTAGCACAAGATCCTTGAGACCTTCCAGGGGGTTACTTCGGTAACATGAGAGGCGGTTAAGAAAACATTTTAAGAAATTTAAAACAAATAAACCCCAAGATACCACATACGTTTTCTTAAAACCCTGTCTCCGAATACTTAATACTTCCTCAGATACCTTTCTAGCTCTGTCGCCTTCCTATAGAACATAAGCCATATCTTGTGTCTCTGTTTGGGATTATCCTCAGCTGAAACGTTATCAGACGTACGATCGAATTGAATATCACCTCTCTGTGGCTGGTCACTGTTACTGTCAAAAAGTACGGATAACAATTTGCCATTCGTTGATAAAAACTGATTGATTTTAAGGGTGCATTACCAAGGTCAAATAGTGAGTAAAATATCGTCTCCAAAATTTTTACCCCCTTGATTATTCAACGGGAACGTTCTAAACATTCGCCCCAAGATCACCATAAATTGTTTTATTTCTACAAGGGGACTTAAATATTCAAATAAAATATAATATGATGTAATATAAAATAAAATAATATGGAAAAAAGTGAAAATTCCTATTAAAGTTTAATGTCGAATACGAATTTGTTAAATTTCGTCTAAAATAGTTGGGCATTTGCTACTAGAAGCAGCATCATAGTGATGACCATTTCTAGATGTGTCAAAGCAAGGTCGGGCTCATAATTTTCATATGTAAATAAATATGGTATGTGGTCCTGATAGCTAAATTCGGTGATTTATTAGTATTTCGTCTTTTATGCAAACTAGATACGCTCAACCCACAATACTTCAAGATGTTTTGTGTGTCACCGAGTTTTTGTTTTTAACTGTTACGTATAAACATGAAATCACGTCGCGATTACATTGTACGCCGCCTAGACTAGTGTGGTCTCTGTGTTATCGACAGGACGATGTACCCCACTCTTAAGATGATTAAGTGTTTTGCTTGCGGTGCAACGCCTAAAAGTAGTTATAATGTATCATTTGATAAGTATCCCGAGCTTTGACATACACAATTTGAACTATGTGCAATGCCTTAGCCACTACCTTGTATGACTGGTGGTCGAGAGGTGAGCGCACTTGCCTCTCACCCAAAAGTTCCGGGCTCGATCCCCGGTCGTGGCAGTGGAAAATACTCTGAGAGGGATTTTTCCACTATACACGGATATTGGGTGTGTGTCCCTTGTCTCTAAATGTGTAGCCCCCTCCCACACAAGGCTCTCCTAGAGCTTTCCGGGATAAAGGGGGTCGTAATTACCTGTGGTGTTATTTATTTATATTTAAAAAAAAATAAACAAAGAAAATTTAGTTACAATTTGGACCCAAGAATATGACGCATCTTGGAGTCTATTACTTTTAAGTCTATGAAAATTATACCTAGTATAGAATATGATAAATGTAAATTATTGTTAAGAAATTAATGGGTAAAGATTTTTTATAAGGTAATAATATAAACGAGTTGTAGTGATCGAAAGTCCACAATATAGATTTGCTTTTAAAACTAAAAATTGGTAACACTGTTCTATGTCTGTCAAACGATAGTTTATTCACCACTGAATATTTTTTTGTGAAATAGAAGTGTGTAAGTATGCCCAAATTGTAAATCTTTTCCTCTTTTTGAATCAAGAACTCGAAATATTCACTTACCACGTTAACTTCATCAAACGGTAGATGTTGGCTAGTTGGTATAGATTACCGGATTTTAGATCAAGTGTAACAGAAAATTCAATCAATATTTTCAAAATTTACTTTAATATCGATTTTATATGGGATTTATTTAGCGTCCAAGGGAAAATGGGTAAGGCTTTTAGATTCTTTAATTACTTCCAACGTCTAACGGTTTTTTTTATTGAAATAGGCTTAAAATATCAAGAAACTGCGAGATTTTAAATTTGAGCGAAAATTTTTTTTCTGTCTGTCTGTAACTTTTTTGTGCGCACGTTTACTCTGGAACCGCTTATGATAGTGACTTGAAATTTGGTACACTTATGTATTATAACGAGATCTGGAACTAGAATATATTTTGATCTAATTCCGCTGAAGGATTCGGGGGTAAACGGGGCAAATAGGCAAAGCAAGCAGTTAAGAGTCCGTAAAATTGCAATTTAGCAATTAGCATGTACGAAACGTCATGGTTTCAAAATTTTTTTTGGCATCAGTCGCCCCTCACTATCACCGCCAATACCACCCCCACACTATTGTGAAAGGAAATAAAAAAATTGTGTGTATACAAGAACGAAACGGCTCAAAAATCTTTTTTGGCGTTAGCGTTAACATTAGACACGTGCCCAAGTTAGAGGTTAATTTTTACATTAATTTTTGATTTTATTGTAGACGATTTAGAAAGGGAGTCAAAAACAACACCAACTATTTTGTATATTTCCGTTCGTAATTTTGATACACAGTGTGTCCCCAGATTTAGTTCATTATAGGTGGAATGGACAAAACATTTTCCCCATATTTGGGGGTTCGCCCCTGTTTATCTAAAAAGTAATTTTGGGTGTACTTTTGTTTTTTAAATCACGTAGGCCATGAAAGTTAAACAAAAATTAATTTCTTGTTAGGTAAGTACCTTTTCCGTAAAAGACAGAAAGCAAAATGTCATTAAGGAAAGTTATTCAGATTATAATCCATTGAAAAAATTCAAGAAAATATGCCTACTTTGATGATTTTGATTTTTTTTTATATAATTGTATTTTACGAGAGAAAAAATTGTATGCTGGTTTACTAAAGTACTTATTTGATCTATCAAATGCCTGAAAAAAATATATTTAGTAATCAATTTTTATTGTGAAGCAAAATTACATTTTGGGTTAGGAAACCAACGAGTACAGAAGACAATAATTAGCAAATGATAATTTAAAAAATTAATATGGTATCTAGAATTAAAGATAAATATATCGCATTATCGTTCAAATTTGTTGCCACCAGGTTCAACAGATAGCTCTAGTCTAGCTCTTAATCCTCTATAACTGTTACGGATTTCTTGGAGAGGTATACTATCAATTGCTTTTTTAATGTTGGTTTTTAACAATTCTAAATTATTGTCAAAATCAAAAGCATAAACTTTTTGTTCCAAAAATCACCATAACTAGAAATATCCATTATCGTTAGATCCAGACTTCTAGGTGGCCAACAAATCGGCCCGTATGTTCCTATCCATTTTTATGAAAAATGACAGTCTAACTATCCTCTGACAACAATTGGAAAATGTGCGGGGAAGCCGTCCTGCTGTAGGAACATTTTATCCATTGGGTATACTGTCGATTTGATCCAAAAGTAATGTACTTGGCATTTCCAGGTAAGAATGTTGATTTATATTCCCTTCAAAGAAATATGTGCCAATCATTCCAAAATATAAAATCGCACGCCAAACACTCACTTTCTGGAAATATTGCTGTCTACTTCGTATACGAAAATTTGGATTTTCAGAGTACCAATATCTACAATTCTGTGAACTTGCTGTAGTGAAGAACGTTGCCTCGTCAGAAAAAAAAATTTCCAGTTTGGGCTGCTCTTCGTCCATGAGATAATTTTGGGAACTCACCAAACGAATCCATTGCAGTTAAAGTGCCAACATCATGTTCATTAAACTGCTTCTTGTTTTTCCTTATATTTAAAATATTACCAGGTGTTTTAAGTTTGTCGACTATTTTTTTAACACGACTATCTGAAGATGCTCACTCATTTGACAGTTATTATTATTAATTTGACAAGTAAACACACACACATTTTATTAATTTTTTTTGTTTGAATTGATTGAGTGCGGTGAGTTTTAAAAGATAAAAAATTCAAAAATTAACATCAACATAGGTTGCTTCTTCCAGGAAATATATATCTTTTGATGTCGTTGGCCTTCTTTTAACCTTCTTTTAAAAAAATAACGCAAAAGTTATGTCAACGTAAATCGAAATTGTATTTGTGTAAAGTATTGGGATTACCTGGGAAATATATCATAACGCATAGTATATAAATATACGTAAATAACTAAATAATTTTCTTTCCTGTAAATAATAGAGTAAACGTTTTAGTAAACCGACATACAATTTTACACACAATGATTACATTAAAAAAATCAAACTCATCAAAGAAGGCGTGTATGTTCTTAAAACAGAAAAACATAGTATACAAATTTACTGAAAGTTGGCCTATAAGACTTTAAAACGCATTAAATAAAAATTGTTTACTTGTCCGATTAATATAATTTATATTAATGTATGCCATAGTAAATAATACTTGCCATCAATAACATTTTATTCACATAGAAAAGAAAAATAAATAAATGCATATGTCCATATATATTTAAAAACATATTTCTGGTGAGCACTCTTCATTGGGTACATTTGCATCTGATAATTGAGAAATTTACAAATAATTTAAAAATTATATCTTAAACCGTGAAAGTTGTGTAAAATAAATATTAACGAATAATAATTCGGTATATAATGCTCGAGAATAAATATTTCCAAATGTCTGCAACCAACTAAACAGTAATATCGTAAATGTGTTGCAGATAAGAAGGCTGATATATGCATTCATTCTCATAAAATTCCGCTACACGAAATCAATTATTTAAGTTATTTGATTATTATATTTTACTTAATATTTATGGGGTTTATTAATTAATTAAACAACCCAATATATATATTTTTAATCATAAATACAGATATTAATGTTTATAATAATAATTTTAACACAGAATTTCATTATCTCGTGCATTATCGTTCCGAAACAATAACAAAGAGAACAATTATAATTTTGTTATCAATAAATAAACATATAAACATGTTATTGTTTCTGATAGTATAACAGATACAATATTTAATTGTTTAATAAAGTGATGCTCTAAAATAATTTTAAAAGATTTTAATTTGCCTTATAAAATGTCTTATAGGTAATATTGTTGTCTATATCCACAGACTTATACCTACTCAAATAATAGTCCAAGAAATCGGTCGAGAATATCGCGTTTTTTTTTTTAAAACATTATTAACAGCAAACCAAGGTAGAATTTAACATTATTTTTAAAAGAAATGTCGAACATGCGTCCTTTTCAAAATGGCGGCCAAAGTTGACGAAAAACAGTTTTTCTCGTTAAAAAAAAACTTGGCGTTGTACAAAAAAAGTTACATCGCAAAGTTGTGTAACTTTTTAATACGGATCGAGCTGGTCTGGTCCAGTCTCAAGAAATTGCAAAATTAATTAGTTATTGCAAAAAACCGCTAAAAATCTAAATTGCTTGAAATACCTGTATCTCCGTGAAAAAAAGATATTTTTTAACAAAACTCGGTGAAAGCGTAATCCAATATAAGTCGAATAAGAGCGTTTGTATGAATTTGCAAAAATCGATTGTTTTTTTCTAAAAAAAACTCGTTTTTTCAACGTCCGAAAAGTTTCTTTAAAGTTGAGTTAATATCTGCAATTATTGTGCATATCTCAAAGCAATCGCTAATATGCAAAAAATCGGTCAAAATATCGATTTTTTTACCCCAAAAAACCTTTAATATCTTTGAGATTTTAAGTCATATTTGAAATGCCATTATTGCCAATCGATCACTGGCATTTTTCTACAAATTTACAAATAAATTTTCGCTCTCCTACCTTCTGGAGCCGAGATATAACATATATTTTTATATCGTGTGGTGCCATTTTTTAATATAATAAAGGACTAAAATTTCAGGGGTTATTGTTGAATAATTATATTTTCAATAAAAAATTTTCGGAACTTGATCGGCCGTTGCTGAGCATTGCAAAATCAATTAAACTCGGAGCTCGATGCTGCGGCGTACGCCAACCAGCCAGTCAGCAATACTTACATCTGCAGAGTGCTGTTAGGGTGGGGGAAACTCCGATTTGGCGTTCTTCTTTGCGACTCAACTCTGTGCGTCTGATCATTTCAAAAGAAGTATTGTACCGTGTACCTTCTACAAAAACCGTTTTACTATAAAATATTAAAAGTATTCAACGAGCGAAATACAGGACTTCCGAAATACGAAGTTTTTTACGATAAAAAAAGTAACAGCAAAGTGATTAGAAAAGTCGAGTGTGAAATAACTGCTCGTTTGTACTCTACGAAGAAATCCACTGGTAGTTTATATGATTTAGGATATTTACAATTTAAGAAGTCTACATCAAGGTCATCTTTTCAGTTGGCGAGTCTTCTACCTATGAAGGGTGCTGCAGCTGAACATTCCTATCGGACTTATTTACAATTGCAAGCCTGGCGTGCAAATTCATTGGACCCCGAAAAATGGGGTTGAAAAATTGATGGCAATAATTTGCTGCCCGAATTGAGTTCTCGTCCAATGATTCCGGACGATGTTATGAAGAAAATAGCGTGTAGGTGTGTAAGCGGCTGCACCTGCCGAAAACACGGCATAAAATGTTCAAACGGTTGTTCAACGTGTGACGATGAAAGTTGCTCAAATATTGAGGAGAACAGAGTCATCGCTGATGATATCAACGAAGAAATAGACTAGCGAAGTATCACAGTGACTGAGCTAGAAAGAGATGAATGTTCAAATGATGATAAAGATAATGATGACGATAATGCCGACAAATCAGACATAGTATTGAACAACATTTACAGTTCAAATGTGCTTTTAGAGGGCGGAATATTAAACATAATATTTTTTTAGTCGCAAACTCCTCTATAAATCCTTATTTTACTATAAGGAACCTAACCAGACTGCAACCAACAGCTACTCTCCGGGCTATGCGCCCCGCCGAGCGCTGAATTACAAGTTACAAGTCTGGCGCGTTAGGTGTAATAATTGCATATTACCATCAAAACGCTAATGCTTCGATTGCAACAAACAACCAGCCGAAAGACTGATCCTACTTAAAGGAGCTAACTAATTAATTTTGGATTTTTTTGGGACCGGACCAGGCCAGCTCGATCCGTATTAAAAAGTTTGCCACGTAACTTTGTTTGTACAACGCCAAGTTTTTTTCAACATAAAAATCTGTTTCTCGCCAACTTTGGCCGCCATTTTGAAAAGGACGCATGTTCGTCATTTGTTTTAAAAGTGGTATATTAAATTCCGTTTTTTACATACCTTGGTTTGCTGTTAATAGTTTTTGTAGGTAAAAACCCTAAGTTACTGGACTATAACTACAGTTTGTAACATATAAGAGTATATTTCAAAAATAATTAATCATTATTTCAAAATAGATTTTTATAATGGACATTATTTGAACAAGCACAATACAAGAATTGCAGTAAATTCAGAAGAAACGCAGTTGTTACTACATCAGTCGAATATGTATTATAGTTTCTGGCCAGTACGATTTAGCTGAGCTCCGCCAGAATGAATGAAACAAAAATTCTATTCCATCCTCTTGCCAACCTCCAGTCTTTACTTCGATATAGCTTACAATGAATTCCATACTTATCATCGATGCCATAGCTCAAATAGCCAACGTGTAAATATATCTTAATGTATTTAACACAAAATTAGTGAATATTTTTAGGGATGCATAATACTCGTATATAAATATATAAAGACATCCAACATTAACTTTGAACCCGCGCTGGTCGGCAGGGATGATGTGATGTGCGAGAAGACCGCGTACTATCTATGATTGCCTCCAATGGTAAAAAAAAGTTATCAGTACTAAATTTATCTCCTTTCTTAAAAATGGGCTTGACACGTGCTTGTTTCCAGTCTTACGGTGATATATTAGAAGCAAAGGATTATTTCATAATTATATAACGTGGTTTGCAGATGGAATAAATATAATCATGTAAAAATTTCAGACTTGTAGATTATTCTTTCCTATTATTTGGGTTTTCTACCACATGTACTATTATAGGATAGAATAGATAGAAGAGGATAATAGTACATGTGGTAGAAAACCCAAATAATAGGAAAGAATATTCATAGAATGCCACAAATAACTTTCAGACAATATTGTAGATTATCTGCAACATTTAAGTAAATACGTAAAATAATATAGGACACCTGAAGTAATCGGTGATTTACAGCTGTAGAAATATATACTAGAAATTTGTGTTTACTTATCTATCTGACACTAACGTTATATCTTTACGGATTAGTCTCAGTGTCATTAATATCAATATAGCTAATAATTACCGAATAATCATTCATGAAATGTCTAGACGTCACACTACTATCAAAATAACCTATCGTTATTTACACTTATTATTCACCCTCATTGTATACATACATGGTTCATGAAATGAATTAAATAGCCAATTAAACACCCAGATTTTATTATCTATTTATAACTCTTACTTAACACCAGTGTTTAATGCAGTAAATTTGTTAATGCATTCGGTTTTATTAGATACTTATATTAACTGGCAAAGGACAATTCTTATTATGTTTTCTATTGCCTTCTCGAATTACAAAATTAGTAGTAGTTGCACTCTTTGGTAAGTTCTAAGGTCCATGACCTTTAAAATAAATAACTCCTTGATGAATAAAACAAAAAGGTCTTGTCTCACTAATTTCTATATTTATCGATAGCGACCGGTTTCGTGAACTGCAAATTTTCTTCACATCATCAGGCCACAATAATTTCTATGATGGCCTGATGATGTGCAGAAAATTGTAGTTCACGAAACCGGTCGCCGTAGAAAAATATAGAACTTAGTGAGACAAGAACTTTTTGCTTTATTCATCACAAACAATAACTCACTCAAATACATAACTCCTTATCCATTACGCTATATCCAACAAACTCCACTCACTAACTGCATTTTTTCGAGTGCTCCAATATGCACAATGTTGGTTGTATTTAAATATGGAGAAAAAGCTCAAGAAAAAAGTGTACAGCTATTAGGTAGTACGAGTACTATATTAATTCTTTAAAGGGAAGTTACAGAATAGCCGAAGTTTTCCTCAACAAAACATTATTATTATAAAACAGTACAAAGAACTAAAAACTGACATGCAGATGGTCAGACAAACAGACGGGCTAATATATTTATATTTTGCCACTTGAAAACACTCAGCTTCTTCAAATTGCTACAATTATTAACTGTTGTTAATAAAATACTCAAGGAACATTTCATCGACTACCGACTATTTTTCATTACTAATTCCAAGATAAGAATTAGTGTTGGACAGTTGGATAGTAATATCGGATAGTTATAGTTATGCAGTGACGTTAAAGCAAGTAGTGGACCTTAAAAATCTATTACATTGGTCTGAAACATTCACCAAAGTTGGCTTGACGTCTGAAAGTGACTTAGTTCGGTTTGGTATATTTTTAAGTCATTTCGCAACGTCACTTAGACGTTCATAACTGACTAAATAAGACTGGTTAACTTTTAGGTAACCTACCTACCAACCAACGTCGCGGTCGGTTGGACATTGGTTAGCCGTTTCTAAGTTACTTCATGGGTTTACTGATTTTTAGTCATTAACTGATGTTGATTTAATGTTTAACTAAAAGATTAGCTAAATAGGCTCAGTTAATTTTTCGATAATCTAGCTAAGTAATAGGAAATGAATGCTCTATAAACTTGTTTATGTGTATTTTCATCGTATCTCATATTTTTCAGATAACAATAATTAAACATAAAACAATACTAAATTTTCAATTGTTTTTTAATATTTGGGGGAATTGGAATTGGTTGGGAGGGTGGTCAAATAAAAATATTGAACCACAGCACTCAAGCTCCATTGGGTCCCTTGTACTTCCTCCCTGAAGGCAAACCCTCACCTAGGCCTCCAACCAACATCAATTTGTTACGTAGGTGGCGATGCTGTCTAGCTGCATCTCCTTTACATCGGCCAAGGTAGGCCAACGTTCTCCCAAAATGGATTGAACAGTCGCAGAGTATATGTTGGACCGTCTCATCTTCTTGTTCACAACCTCTATAGAGAGGTGTTTCGCTTAATCTCATATTGTGTAGATGTTTTCTTAACAGACAGTGTCCAGTCTGAATTCCCGTTATAAAGCATATGTTCCTTCTGGACATTGCCAGCTAGTCCATTGCTGTACTCTTGTTGGGATATTTTAGCAGTTCCCTAGCAAGTTGACAGCTGTTTGTTTCACCACACAGCTTCTTGAATTCATTGTGGATGTTCTCTTTAATTTCTTGTGTTATCGTCCTGATCGGTAATAAACTGGCTAGGCCTGGTCCAAAGACATTTACGCCTGCTGCCTTCTTGGCCTATCTGTCATCTACTTCGTGGCCACTAAACTATGCATGTCCTTTCACCCAGCATACCAGTATGTTATTCATGCTGGAGGCACCCACATGTGCTTGGTGACATTCCCATACTGCTCCTGTGGTAATTTTGTAACTTCTCAGGGCTAGTAATGATTGTCTACAATCTGTGCAGATCCTGATTGTTTTGCCCGTAGTTTGCCTACGGACAATCTCTTTTGTAGCTATGGTTCGCCAGCAGCCTCTCACTATTCGTTTTTATTACGTAGGATCTGTCAAAGACAAACTGAGGAGAAATACCGTCTGTGCACACCTGTAGAAGAGGAGTCTTCCTGATAGCCTTATTCCGCAGGCGACTCCTGGCCTCTCCACAGCCTGCATTAGGTTGTATGTCAACGCATTTGAGGCGTACCATTGTTGTCAGAACCACTTCTCCTAGATATATATCTAGTGGTGGCAGACACAGCATTACCTCCACAGCGCTCGTTGGCGGTGTTCGCATAGCTCTGGTTATGCTTAAGTAGGCAACTCTCTGCACTTGGCTGAGCTTGACCTTAGCTGTAGTCTGTTTGCTCTTAGACCACCAAACCACATCTCCATAGATTATCATTTGTCTTATGATAGCAGTGTATATCCACATGACCATTTTGGGTTTCATTTCCCAAGTTGAGTACTTGGGGGAAAATGGAGACTGAGTTGGTATGAACTTCCAATTAATTATGGTGTACACTGTACATATAGTCATCCGTTAATCTACCTTTGAAGAATGCGGCCTGGTAGCCTGGTGGTTATCATATATTTGACTTAATTTTGGGGAGAAGCCTATGTATGATCGTATTTCACTTTGCAGGTAGAGGTGTGCTTTGCATCCATGATCTGGTGATATGCCCTAAGATTTGCTCCTTCAGACTTTAAGGTTCTCAGTGCATTAATTCGTTGCCTATTTTGTCTATTTCAGGTGCAGTATTACTGTTAATTTTGGACATTATCTCTAACAATTGATCTTGTCCAAAGGCCAGTGGTTTGTTTCTTATATTGGTTCTATTTATTCTTTCTTTGCGCGCCTATCTTCCTCCAGTCTGTTGGTCTAGTGTAGCAATGACAAATATTTTCTCTTGTGCATATGGTTGTTTTCAGGTGCCTGAAGGTTTGGTTTAGTCGTTCTCTTGGTAGGGTTTCCGTATTTTCTTCTGATGGCGTCTTCCGCCTCTCTCTCTTCTGCCATTGTTCCCTTTAGCCTTTCGCTTATATTCCGCGTCTGTTGTTTGCCTGTGGTTTTCAGCTTTGTTATCTATATATCTTTGTTATCTGTTGTCTTTCTTGTTGGGCTCTTTTTAACGTTTTTCTTGCCGCAATTTTCATTTTTGAAACTGTTAATGTCCAGTCGAATTCTTTACTCTCAATAGCGTTTCTATCTCCTCACTGCATTTCTTCTGTTTTCGTACTGTGACAGAGAGGGATATTTTGCGTATAATTTGGTATTTTCTTATTTTTTATTCGTAATTTTGAAAAATAATATATATATTGTACAGAACTATCATCTAAAACACAAATAAGAAAAATATATGGTCGTCGTTTTATTTTATAGCGGCGTTTAATAATCTTGTGAGAATAGATTCTCTTCCCATAATTTAAAATTAAAAAAAACATATTGCTTCCAGATCCTTTATATTTACAGACTTGATGTGTGTATTGTAAAATATAGATAGGTACTTTTCTCACTTTGTATGCTAACGAAATATAATTAACAAACAATATTGCCTTCTATTGTTAGAGTATTAAGAATATATTTTTACATTATCATACACAACAAATAAAACAAGCTACCTGCACCTAATCTGATCTACAACGGCGGGAAAAAGTTAACATACACTTGATAAAGTAGTAAAGATAGGAACTTGGTGTCGCGTCGTGCCGATCTAGACAGCTTGTCTACAAAAGAAGGTCTACTAGATCTGTAAATCAAATTTGACATTATGGTGTAGACTGGTTTAGGGATACGTTATGTAGTGTAGTCAATCGGTTATTTTGTATTTAAATAAGCAAGTTTACCTGTGTACCTGCAACCTGCACTTTTGAAAAAATGGAATACCATGCATAATTGCATATTTTTAAAATTGTACATACTAGTCTATATAAATGGTTTTTAACTGAAAATAATGCCTGGGATTTTTTTTACCTTCAACCGTTTGTTGACTTTTTGTAAATGATTTCGATCAATTTTGGTTTCGCTACATGGATAATTTAATGCTGCTTGTCATTTTTCAGATTTACAATGCAGTTATATGCTTTGTAGTCGGGTGTTGTCAATTGCAACTGGGGTTTCTGATTTCCCGACTTTTTTTCATTCCCGAGAATCGGGAAATAAAAATTGCCGTTCCCGGATATCCCAGGATTCCCGGGATATACAAAATTTTTAATGTCTTTTTTGAAAACACAATTTTTTATTTCAAAATGTCACGCCATTCAAATATAAATTTTTTAAATGTTTTGTTTTATTTCTAATGAAAAAAACACAACAATACTAACTACCGGAAATAACACAATAACGAAATAACATAAAATAGAAATTCCTAGGAACCAAAGAAGACTCTTAATCATAAAAAACACTTTTAAACTTTTACAACGAAGAAAATTTACAATAACAAAATACGAAACAAAATAACGGAACTGGAATATCAGCGATATTAAATACAAAGGAAAAATCACGACGTAAAGCTAAATTAACTTTTAACATTTTTTTACCATAAGTATGAATGATAGATCCGTTTTCTGCAGTTAGGATAAGATTTGGATTCTTTTTCAAATCCATTAAATCATTTCTGGGGATAACTGACAAATCCGCTCCAGTGGAATAATTATAAATAAATAGGCGACATTTTTTGTCTAGTGCACTAGCGTTTGGTGGAAGAACACTAGAATTTACTAGTTTTTTGACGATGTAGAATTTGTAACTGTCAAATTATGAGTTCGTGAATGATTTTTATTAAAGGTACACCAAGAACCGCCACATTTAGAAGCTCGATCTGTATACAGTTGATGCTAATAAACAGGATTGCTAGTTCGATCGAAACGATTGTGACTGGGAGAGCGGATGTTCGGGCGAGATCGATTTCGGCAATTGGAGGGAGTAGATTGAGTTGGTGAAGAGTTAGATCACAATTTAGACATCTGCAACTTAAGTGATTATTGATTGAGTACAATTTGTTTCAATGTTGACTGGAAGCTTGTAGAAAAGGTATGAATAGATTAAGTAAATTCTATATAGTCTGCAATGAATCAGAAGAATTTGGTAAATGATTAGAAAGGCATTTCTGATGGTTGATTTACTTCCGACATAATGGGGTCTTGACAAAATTCCCAAATTTTGCCAGTGATGGCAATAATTTCTTCCGTATTAGTTTTACCGGAGATAGGAATGGCAACGAAAATCGGTTTTGGTAAGCGTCTTTTCCAGAGTTTGACCAATATGTCTTGACTTGACATACCATATGTGAGCCGCCAACAATTTCCAACATATACCTATAAACTTCAGATGGTTTACAATCATCCATCTGAGAGTCTGTTAACAAGTCATCTAGATGTTTTTCTTCGCTAGAAGAGAGACGTACTATTATGACAAAATGTGATTAACTACTTCTGTTGGTAAGGTAGCTAAAATATGATCATCTTTTTTCCTGTCGTTAGTAATTCTAGCGACGTTAAATTGTGCCTCAACCTGGGTAAACCAAACGTCTGATCTTGAGTTCCAAAACTGGCGCCGCGTAATTTTGTTGATCAGAGCTATGATTCGCGTCATGGCTTGCGACTTGATCCACTATAATGTTATATTGCTACTTGTCACTATTAAATTATTGATGCCTTAGATGTTGAATTATTTGTAGAGAACGGCAAATGTAGAATACTCACCTACATATGCATGAAATTAACAAATTATGAAAGATCTTAAAACGGGATGGGTCGATGAACTGGGAGTAAGTGCCGGCGATCCTGGTCAAGGGGTTGTACTGGAGTATGGGTAGGAGATCCCGGTAAGGGGTGAAAAACTCAACGTCGGCCAGTCCTCTGAAAACTCAGCTGAAGGTTCTGCGTTCTAGGGGTTAGCAATTTATGGTAATATATCCATAAAATTAGAATACAAAATGCTTCTTTTTGAGCATTTATTCAGGGCACCCAAATGATTAACATTTTATAGAAAAATTAAAATCTTGTCATTTTCATTACCATGACGAATCCGCTACAATTTTCTATTATATCTGTCCATATTCTTAGCAGATATTATTATCAGAATTAAGTGTATAACTAATGGGAGACTTTAACATGGTCAAATTATCAAACACCCTTGAAAGTGAATCTTTAGGTGACATAATTAACTCCTTTATACTAAGTCATGCCAGTAAAAAATATAAAGCCTCAAACTGACTTGAGAATAATAACACATATCTTTAATGTAAAAATACAAAACAAATCCCTTCATTTATGGCATCCTATTATGATACACCCTGTGCATACGATAAGTAAAGGTGAAATGCTAACATCATTATTGCAATTATTTTTTAACACCTTGTACAATAACGAAAATTGTTCAATGTTTCATCATAAAAACAATAACTTTCGTTGCCGACAGAAGTAAACTAATAAACAATATATATATTTTTATCTTATTTCAGCTTAAAATGGTACACATAAAAAAGTACCACCTTCAACCAGCAAAAAGGTACTAAACTTTGATTATTTCGCACAGTTGTTTTGCATATGGTCTGATGGATATTTCCTGCATTAAAAGGGAAATTGACTTAGTTCGGGGGTGAGAATATCCTGTCTTAAACGGATGCATAACCTTTTGAACCCTCTTTCTAAACATTCACCGCAGACTATAAAGTCTATGGGCGATTTTTTATCATAGGCGTCGGGAAAATGAGGTTTTTTGATTATTATAACCATAGACGCATTAGTTTCAGTTGTGTGACGTTGTATAAGTTTATTATTTCTTTAACCTGTAAACTGAAATGTTTATATTATCACAAATTTTAAAATAAGATTTATATTGATGTATTCTTTAATAACACTAATTCACTGAGTACTTGGTAACAAATTTGACATAATCAGGGTATGATAAAACTGATTGTGCCGTAGATACCAATGAGAGAGCCTGTCACAAAGCAATTACTGGTAATCTAGTCTAGTCCATTGGTCTTAAGAGTTACGCAAGATTTTAAACCGTTTTAGATATATTTTTTCCCTGGAATCGAGTAGGGTGAGTGTTAGATCCCAAAAGTAATACAATTTCGAATTATTCCAGAAAAATCGTCCAAAATGGTGTTTTATAATATTTTCTTTTGAGGTAGATATACAAAGATATTGTTAATGTAATTTTTTTCGTATTTTGATACGCTAGATCACTTAGCATTGAAGTAAGATGCCAAATGTAGTCCACTAGATACTACTCATAAATATGTTCCAAAAGTAGGATGTTAACATATTTTTATTTTAATGGGTGATCTCAATATTAATTATCCTTTACATAAATAATTTGTTACATGTTTTTGATTCTTCTTCTTAAAGTGTTCATGTCCATTTTAATGAATATTGGCAACAATTACAGCGAAATCTTCTCAGTTCTGTGCGGCTCTAATTAGTGTATGGGCATCTAGATGCGTCCAATCGTTGATGTTTTTAGCCATGAATATTTCTTCTTACTTACATCTCACTTTTCATCAATTTTTCCCTCCATAATTAACTTCAGGAATAGGTAATTTGTGTTGCGAAGTATGTGGTCAAGATGTGTAGCTTTTGTTCGCTTCACTATGGACAGAAGTTCCCTGCCTCCTTCTATTCTTCTCAAGCGTTGGCGATATGTGCGGTCCAGGGTATCTTTAGCAGTCTTCTGAAAACCCAGATTTCGAACGCTTCCAGTTTGTTGAGTGTATTGACTTTATGAGTCTATGTTTCGGCGCCATATAATAACCCTTGACAAAGCGATATCTTAACTGGAAATTAAGGCTTTGATTAATCAGTAGTTTGTTCAGTTATTTGTTCTCTTCAGCAGATTATTTCCGTGTCTGAATTTAAGTTTTCAATTATCCAACAGCCGAGGCATTTGAACTTTGAGACGCGCTCAATGAGTCTTCCGTTCATAGAGAAATATGCTCGGACCACTGATGTTTTGCTTACAAACATCATTTCTGTCTTGTCACCATCATGTTTTTGATTGTAAGCAAATATATAGAATAGAATAACTGTTTCATTCAAATGATAAGTGAATTCAAAGGTATCCTTCGAATTGTAAGAGACGACTTTACACTATGCAATCTTTGCGTATGGTACGTATGTTTTAGATTTCCTCATAATCATTTAAGGACTTTTAAAATTCAGATCATGAGCATATAGCAGGCATGGTATATCTATTGAATCCACAGAATCATAATAGACATAACAAATAGGAGTGGGCCGAATATAGATCCCAGGAGTACACCGGCAGCCATCTTAAAAAAAATTATGCTCATAGTATTCAACATACATAATACTTTTCGTAGAAAAATATAATTAAAATACTGTAAGAAGTGAGAACACCATATTTCGACAGAGTTGACAAAATATATACGAAATTTTTCCGCCAATTGTCGTTTCTCTAGAGGAAGTAGATATAAAATTATATTCTGATGACAGACGAGCAGTTGTATGTGGAATAGTTTTTTCTTCATTCATTTTCTTTGACAATTTTAGATATTACTTAATACGGAAATTTGGAAATGGCCGATAATTATCATAATGAACAACGTTATAGCAATGCAAATCCTATGTATGTTCATTCTTCACTAGCTTTTCTTCAAGTTTTTCTTCTGGTACAGATATAGAACTGATATTAAATGTGTTTTTTTCTTTCACCATAACGTAGGTAAGTAAAGCCATTATTTACTTCATTTACTAGCACGGCGGATCAGTCGGCTATAACGCGTTATGCGACAAATTTGGTTGGTTAGACTCTACTGTATTCTGGGTTCGATCCCCGGCAGCGTTACTGGCAATGTTGGTGGGTAATTGATGTGTGCGTTTTTTCAAATGGGTAACCCCCTTCCTGACAGCCTTTGGCTTTGGATTTGGGGGTTGTCTACTATATGCGATATGTTTATCTTTATTTCATAGCAACATAATTCTGTTTTTTCCACGGCCTACTCTGAATCAAATAAAAACTAAATGAATTAGATCTAATTTTTATTACAGTCTTATAAAATTTAATGCAGCAGTATTAAGCTATATATTTTTAAGTTCTCGTTTGTCGTAATTTTTATATTATAGAATAAATTTTTTAGTATTAACTCCTTTTTTATTGCAGCATAAAATTACGTTAGTATTACGCCCTATGCATTCGACGTCTCTGAATTATGTAGTAAAATACGCATTCGGTTCTGACATTTAGATACATTTTATTTCAAAACTAATATTCTCATTTATTTAAACCTATAAAATAAACAGCTGTGGTTTTATTAGTAGTGTGAAGAAAGGTTCGTATTATTTTCTTAGTGAAACATATTGCCGAATGCAGACGAAAATTAAATAAACAAATGTTTAAAAATACATTTAAAATTAATCTTCGTCCAAATTCAGTAAAGTAATCATTTAATTAATTGATCCGAACTAATCATGATAAAAAACAGGTTGTAACTGATGAACATAACTGTAAAAACCTGCAATGTACGATTTGATTCTCAAAATTTTTATTGTTTATATAAGATGTGAATGATGTCCCATTGTTAATTAGTTGGTATGTTTTATAAAACTGGTAATAATTTATTGTAAAATTCAAAAATTCTCATTAATAGAATAGGTTATTTCTATTGTTTTTGGTTATTGATTTTTAATCGTTATATTCAAAAATTCTTACGCCTTATTATCTACTTCATGTATAGTTGAAGCGTATACCATGTCAGTTGCAGATATCACATTCTTTGATTATCTTATCTTTGTTATTTATAACAAAATTTCCTAAAGTATTACTTGCTCCTTATGTAATTTTCATCTTCTATTGTGAGTTAATCAGATGATACACTATACTACAATGATGGTAGTCAATTAGAAAATGTAATGAAATTTTGTTTGTCATGTCAACTATAATTTCTTCAGCAGCCTTCAGCTCCTGGTCATTAATAACTTTTCAGCTACCTCCAACAGTGGCTAGCACATCAACAAGAACTTTTCATAAGCTTCCATCTTTCATTGATTACCACTCCCTAGAGAAACTCTACAGGAACTTCTGCTCGTTAATAAACGCTCTTTACAAGAACCCTTCGACAGTCTCTTGTCATAATCTTCAGCAACAATGAGTTGTTGGCTATTACGTCTCTGTATATTAACTAAGGAGTTTATCAACACCGTCTGCATCTGGTTATAACCTTCTTCTACAACAATTCTTTAGCTACAGCGAATCTACATCCAGAACAATAAATTTTCATACCTAATGATCTCTAGAGATAGTTATGTATTTTATTTCTATTCCTCACAGGGGCGTAACTACTACTGTATCAGCTGCAACAATGATAGAGGACCACTAGTAAAGGGAATCACCGATATCACTCTGTTTCCATGCATGAACCCTACTGTTTTCTCAGTATGTTCTGGAAAATTTAAGAGTGTATTTCAGGGTTCATTTAATATTGGTTACGCCACTGACTTTAGAAGCCTTGCGTTTCAATTACAAGTACAACAACTCTTTACTATTTAAGAGGTAAATATTTCAATTTTGAGGCCTACCAGCAACTGCAACAGATATATATTCTTGTGTTGTGTTGTTTGAAGTTGTTTGAAGTGTTTAAGGTTGATATAGTCACTGAACCATCATGCAACAGGAGAAGTCATCAAATTCTGAAGATTATCTTACCACTGTTTAATATGTCTGTCCTACATTATTTATGAATTATTAGGAAGGAATATCGACTCAGGGTCTTATTTTATAATTAGCATAAAATATTATCTTCGCTTTTGGACTTGAACCATGGACTAAGCTGGCACTGGTAGTTATTTCGCAATAAATGTGTTGTTAACCGAATCATAAATCGAATTTTAATTTCTTCAGCTGTGAAAAGAAAACACCATACTATTCATATATAAAAGATAAGCGACATGGGTGACTTATTCAAATCATTTTAAAGCGAAGTGACTGGTACTCAGTATTATCGCACCATATATGCTATGAAAGTAGAAAGAATTCTGCTGGCAAGATATTATTAATTGTTTCCAAGAAACACGTAGAACTCTTGATGACATGGTGTATAATCATTACTATTTCTTTATATGTATTACCATAGGAAGCAATTTCATTATATAAATGGGTTCAAGCATTCGGGTCACAATAATATAAGAGAATAAAGGGTCGTAAAGAAAAATTTAGAAATTTCGACTTGTCTTTACGTGAAAGCGCACCTGTTCATGAGGTCAACATGGTAAATATTACTGATATGAATCTACATAGCGGTTTTAAAATCCTTGAAAAACAGTAAACACACCATTTTGGTCTAACAGGTTTATTTAATGGTCACCTATTCGATCCTCTTTCATACGCATACAATGGATTCAATGCTCCTTACGGGAAAAAATCTATTTTATATTATATTATTGGTTCTCCATTAAAAACTACCAAATGCAAAACAGATTCAAAATTTTTAGAGGACAGAAGACTGAATTAAGCAGATGCTTTCTTGATTTGTATTAACATAAACAGAATTCATATAATGAAGGTCATCGAAATGAGACAATGGCGTGACTTGTTAGATTATCAGGGGGACATTCGGCGACAGTGTCAAGAATTTTTCTTAGAATCAGCTAAAGCAAATATGAAGATTGAGGATGTGGAATGATACAAGAAGCAACCGAACAAAGAGGCAGCAAGTATAAAATACACAAAATAAAACGCAAAGGGAAATATACAAATATAAGAGAAACGTTGTCGACAAAACAATATGCGAAGGGAAAATCGACGATTGGAAATAAACGGCAAAGAAGTATCAGATCTAACGGAAATCAGCAATGCGTTATTTTTTAGGTTAATATCGTATACAGGGTGAACCATTAATAATAGGCCATAGTTCAGGGATTCTTTGGGCCAAAATATGAAGATATAACCAAATATGCTTTAGTAAAATGTTGTTGTGGAAAAAATACAGGATGTCAAAATTCAAATTATTTTTTTCGTTTTCTTGCAATAACTCAACAGCCTCTTGGCTGATCTTCGCCATATTTGATAGAGGAACTTTTTTTATTCTGAGAAACAATAATTTATATATTACATCATGTTAGATCATAGAGGGCGCCGCAGGACCTTATCTGATGATGAATTTTCTTCATATTTTTTTTTACGAAACGTTGTCGTACTTCTGACCAGAAAATCTGATGAGGGCGTCATTTCCACGTATAAAAGGTACACTTTGTAGAACTTGATAACTCCATCCGTTATCGAGGAAAGTGCCGTTAAATATTTCTTTCTATTTTTTCAATAAATATACTTTGTTTCATTAAATTTGAATTTGTCTTTCAAAAAATTATTGAAATGTTTAACGGCACTTTCCTCGAAAACGGTTGGAGTTATCAAGTTCTATAAAGTGTACCTTTTATACGTAAAAATGACGCCCTCATCAGATTTTAGGGTCAGAAGTACCACAACGTTTCGTCAAAAAAAATATGAAAAAGTTCATCATCAGATACAGGCCCTGCGGCGCCCTCTATGAGCTAACATGATGCAATACATAAATTATTATTTCTCATAATAAAAAAAAGTTCCTCTAGCAAATTTGGCGAAGATCAGCCAAGAGACTGTTGAGTTATTGCAAAAAAACGAAAAAATGATTTGAATTTTGACATCTTGTATCTTTTCCACAGCAACATTTTACTAAAGCATATTTAGTTATATCCTCATATTTTCGCCCAAAGAATCCCTGAACTATGGCCTATTATTAATGTTCCACCCTGTATAATATTATGTCAGACATAAATATAAGTAATCAAATTAATTTTATTCGACAAATTATAACGACAGATACTGAGTATATTTACACTCGTTGACTACAATAAACTCCAGTATTTTCTTTGTCAAATAAGAATAGTCCAGACGAAATAACAGCAGAGTTTCTTAAAAATATATATTATAGCGTTGAAAAACTAATTTTAAAAGCAAATACTTCACTACAGACAGAAAAGCTTCCATCAAATCGGAAAATATCTTCAGCTATTCCACTACCTAAAGTTAATAATGTTATAGGGGCCATTGACTAGGACCTATCAATATATTACTAACTGTATGATAACTGATTGAAAGGATAGTTATGAACAAGTATCAAATTACATAACAGAAAATAATATTTTATTCCTGAATCAATACATATTTAGAAAGGGAAATAGTTGTGAAACTGCAATACAAAATAATTTATAAATAAAAACGGGGTACCACAGGACAGTACATCAGGACCACTGCTATTCTTACTATATATTGATGACATCGTAAAATCTATTGAAAAGTACATCTGTTTGCTGATGGCACACTGTTATGTATCTTTTCCAAAGATTTAGCGACCCTATGTCGATACTATAAATCATGAGTTACAAAATATAGCCAAGTGGTTCGATGATAACTTCAACAACAAAATATCAATAAACACAAATGTCTTATCCCCTCTTAAAAAAATGGTCGAAAATTACCATATATGACACCTTAATCATTTATTTTGTATTTAGGCAATAAAGACGAAATAGAGAGGATGCAGAAATTATAGGACATGGTCATGAGAATTATTTTATGCATTACATGAGATACTCCCATTAATATGATGTTACGTAACCTTAAATGATTGTCAGTGTAGTATTACCTAGAATACCAAACACTCACTTTAATGCACAAAACTCCGACATATTTCACATCCAAAATAGTATTTATCGTCGATAAATATATCCATAACACACGCACCCGAGCAGAACGAGTCCCGACGAAAATAAAAGACCTAATAGAAAAATCTTTATTTCATAAGGGAATCATTAGATACAATGATGTTAGAAATTGTTTAAAAAACTGTGTCGCTATTAATACATTTTACACAAAATTATGATCTTCTTTACTTCTATTTTATTATGTATTATTTTATATTATATTTTCTATGCAATGATACTTAGATAAGTAAATTTAAATGTATTAGGTGATATTATGTTTTGTAGATCATTCTATCTTATTACACGCTTTATATTAGCTTCACATGTATGTTTGTTTGTATTATGTATGTAACTTTTTGAACCTTTGAACGTGATTCTAACCCACTTCAAAACGTCAGATTCAACTGAAACTTTGCACGTTTATCAAGGACCGGCGACAATACAATAATTTGACGACTTTGTCCTAATATCCTCACCAGGATCATCAGGACAAAATAAGAATAATAAAAAAAAAGGGACTAATCTATTGTCGATTTTTTGCCGGAGGCGCCGGTGTTATTAATATCGGCCCTCTGGGAGGACTGTCCGTTTAATTGTTCATTACTCGTGGGAACAACAATGAAAAATGAAACTACAACACAAAACAAAAAAGAGGAGATCAGCGAAAAAAATTTATAGTTTAAAAAACTAAAAAAACATGCTTTAGCAAACCGAACTAAAATGTAAAAAAATTTATTGTAAAAAAGCGTGGGGTGCAATAAAAATTTAGAAAAAATACCCCACCCCACGCATTTTCACGATAAAATATTTTTTAAACATTATTTCTTACTTTTTAGTTCGGTTTGCTATTAAAGCGTGTTTTTAAAACTTTTTAGAACTATAATTTTTTTAAGCATAAGAATGTAAAGAAAAATATTTGTAACGATAACAATAATCATGTGGCGTTTCTTAGATATAATTAGGGACGAGATGCACAAAACTTTATAATATATAAATATACTATTTTACAAATAAACAATTGAAATCACTGAAAATAACGAAATTCGTTTTTCAATCTTATTTTTCTAATAGTGTTCGCTTATAAGCATCTTTCTAAAGCGAGTTGCTTATGGAATTTCCAGAGGTAAAAGAACCTAAATGATAAATGTATATAATTTACATAATTTTCAAATTTCAATACGTATTTGAATACTGTAACGTAAAATTTGTAGCCAAACTCCAACCCATCATTAATGATAACATATTTTAATAAAAACTCCACCAATCTAAAAGCGCAGATATTAATTAATACCCCTACCCTACCTACCGAATTGAACATAGTTATAGTGAACACCTACAAAAGTTAGATATAATAATAATAATGTTTATTAGCAAAAAATAATTTTTAATATTACATGGATAGGCAACGCCAAATAAATGCAAAATAAACGTTTTTCTCTATTTCTAGTATTGTATTCATTGTTTAATTTTACTTTTATTTCTGAAAATTACAGTTGTTAGGGCCAGGAAAAAAAACTGACGCGAATCCAAATATGACGATTTCTTATATAATAAATTGGTGGGATAGGTAGGTTCTTTATTGTATATTATTTTAATATTTTTTTTTTGTGTTAGATCTAGTTTCCGTAAGTGTGTATTAGTTATACCACCCCATCCTATGATTCCGTACCTTATATGAGGTTCTACAAGTGCACTGTATATCATTTTTAAATGACTGATATTTAAGATTTGTTTTAGGAACTTAAAAAGATGAAGGGAATCTTCATCATTAATCCCAAGCGAGTGGAAATGTGGTAATGAGGAATTATAGGATGTAAAAGGCATACATACTGTTTTCTCCAGATTCAATGATAGAAGTCTATAATCGAACCACTTTTTCACATTTATAAAACTATTTTGTACTTTCTCTCGTAGGTTGTTCCAGGTATCGCTTTCATAAAATGTGGCGGTATTATCACCAAAACTAATGACAATGCCTTTTGTGTTTATCTCAGATAAATTATTTTGGTACAGAATGAACAATATTAGCCCAGCTATAGTACTCTGTGGCACACCGTACTCAATTTTTACAAAATCACTTCTACTGTCGTCAATCTCTACACATTGTTTTCTATTTGTTATATAACTACGTATTAGAGCTAATGCGGTACCTATTATTCTAACTGCTTCTAAACTTGACAATAATAGAGGGCAAGGGTGTCGAAAGCCTTCGCTAGGTCCAATAATAGACATCACGAAGGCTTCGAATTGTCCAGAGCTTCATAAACCTTTTTGTAGAGCAAACCAGTGGCATTTTCATTTGATTTACCTTCGCTGAATCCATACTGCTGTAATATATTATATTTGTCCGGTAAATTCAATATTCTGATTATTAATGCCATTTCAAAGACTTTAGAAGCTGCGACTGATATAAGGAATATTGGTCTATAATTCAATCTTGTCCCCTCCTTTATGGATTTGTTTTACAATAGATATTTATTTATTAAATGAGCCAAGGTAATGATAATATGTTCTTATTCTTAAAGCGTTTCTGATTTAATTTTATCAAAACCCGGACAATAATCTAGATGTAAATTCTTTTATTTCAGATCTGGAAAGGGGGTACAGAAAAATAAAATGTACATTCCTTTTCATTCTTCTCTTCATTATAGACATTTCTCAGTTTTATTTTATTTGCTGGTGCTTTTCTTACATTTATAAAACTTTTGTTAAATATTTTACATATTTCAATTTTATTTATAAATTTATCGCGTTATTTTCCTCTATTTGTGCTTTGTAGGAATTATACTTAGTTTTTTTTTATTAATTCCGTTGAGTTTATTTCTGTATGTTCTATAATCTTTTTCTAATTCATGATTATTGGGTTCATTTTTACACTTATTAAATATAATGTCTTTCTTGTTAATTGATAAGGGGTATTATTACACCTCTTGTATACTGTATACGAGGACAATTGAAACTGGTCAGTGTTAAAGCACAGGACCGTGCGCACTGAACTTGATATTTTGTCCCATATATTTAGCAATGGTATCGAGATTCGAATGGTAGTTGAAACTGTGCAGGCGAGTCCGAGACTGGCAATATAATCAGCCTGAATGAACCATCTACGACTGCACTGGTTTAAACATAATAAACAGGCCTACTAGCATAAAAAACTCGTAAATCGTTTCTCAGTAGTCAACGGTAGACTTATGAGATGTACTGTCAATGTGCCAGTGCAGTGCATAAATACCTGTTATAATAAAACGCGTAGGAGTTTAGTTAGTTATTGTTCATATTTATAAATATTTACTAATTTACCATGGCTTTCTGGAGACCATTTGAAACAGAGGAATTTTCTTATGACAAGCATTTCTATTTACCTCCGCCCATGTGCAATAAAAAGATGCCGACTGTTTTTGCCGGCTTTTAGTTTTTATACGATTTCAATTAAGTTCGTATACACTTTAACCTACTCATTCCTTTATTTGTATGCTTACTTATTAAGGATAACTAACAAAATTAGCATGAAGAGCAAACACACTTTATTGACATCAAAATAAATCAGAATATGTAAAAAAAAACCTGTGATCAGCAACCTACGAGACTAAAAACGACCATGTACGTCTCTCTCTGAATAGAAACAAATCTTGTCAAACATACGTGGAGTAAGTCAAGGATAAAGATGTTTAGGGGTAGGCTCACTTTGAAAGCCCGAGGAAGTACCCCCACTCACTACGCAAAATAAATCTTTTCAAAACGTCCCCTCTCGTTAAATGCACTTTTATTGCATATTAGAAGATACTCTTATTAGGGTGGTTTTATTTGGGGCTAATTAACCATTGCAAATGTTAGATTACCACGCCCATCCCATGTGGATTGGCACTGGAACAAGGAAAATGGTTTTATCAAATGCAGTGGCAAAATTTGTGTGATCACAAATAATGTGTATTGTAAAAAAATAACACGCATATAATAAAAATATATAATAATATTGCTGCAATTAGCGCTGATACTTTTCCTGTATGTTTATTTAGTTAAAATACTTTTTCTCTTCGAATTGCAGAAGTTATTCTTATGCAGCTGTTTTCATTGTTATTAAAAAATGTACACACCAAACTCAGCCCACTGGTGTATATGCAAATTCCCCTACTCCACCACCCCACCGCTACCCTCCAGGAAAATCCAGTTCAAAGAAATAAAATGTATATGTAAACTTTATATACTTTATTGCAAAACTAAGGAAGCGCAGAAGGGCCACACATAAACTCATAATTACGACTTATATCTTGTAATTACGACGTATATCTCGTAATTACGCCTTATATCTCGTAATTACGACTTACATCTCATAATTACGACTTACATCTCGTAATCACGACTTATAACTCATAATCACGATTTATATCTTGAACTATGATTTACATCTCGTAATTACGAATTAGAACTCATAAATACGACTCATACCTTGTAATTACGACTTACATCTTGTAATTTTGACTTATATTTTGTAATTACACCTTATGTCTCGTAATTACAACTTGCATCAATTATGAGCTGTAAGTCGTAATTACGAGATAGAAGTCCTAATTTCGAGTTATAAGTCGTAATTATGAGATGTAAGTCGTAATTCTGAGATATAAGTCGTAATTATGAATTATAAGTCGTAATTATGAGTTATAAGTTGTGCGTCGTGCGTACTTAAATTGAAAATAACGGATCATTTTACAACCGCACTTGGTATTAAAGGTAGAAGATATGAACGCAATGATACATACACTAATAGGTATAAGAAAATTATTAATTATAAAAAACTTAAAAAATTCATCAAAAATTTTAACTGGCAGGAATTTTATCATATGACAGATATAAATGAAGCTACTTCTTATCTTATTACCATTATAAAAAGTATAGAACACAAACACACAAAATTTATAAAACTATCTCCTAAAGAAATGAAAAGAAAAAATTGGATAACTGACAGCCTTGTAAAATCTATAAATAAGAGAGATATTCTGTACAAAAACATGAAAAAACATCCTAAAAACGAACATCTAAAAAACGAGTTTAAAAGATACAAAACACACTTCGTTGTCTGATTAAAACAGCTAAATTAAACTATTACTCTAATAAACTGAACAATAACAGAAATAATAGTAAAGCCCTGTGGAATATTGTAAAGGCACTAAATAATGAAACTGTAAACTCTAATGCAATAAAAGAAATAAAGAACAATTCAGGCGAAATACTTAAATCTAATATAGAAATTGCAAATTCTTTTAACTGTTATTTTTCAAACGTTGGAAAAAATCTTGCTATGAATATCCAAACTCCTGCTGTTCCTAAACCTGAAAGAAAAATTCATTGTCAATCTATTTTCTTACAACCTACAACTAAAGAAGAAATAATAGAAACAATAAATAATCTAAAAGCAAAAAAGGCGCCTGGCTACGATCTGGTGAGTGCAGAATTATTAAAATATATAAGTAATGAGATCGCAGCTCCATTAGCCCATCTAATAAACAAGATATTAGACGAAGGTGTTTGCCCAGCAGACTTCAAACTAGCAGTTGTTAAACCTCTCTTTAAAAGTGGGGACAAGCTGGTCATGTCTAACTATAGACCAATATCACTAATTACTAACGTGGCAAAAATTTTTGAAATAATTTGAAAGGATAGGATATTAAAATATACAAATAAATACAATATACTTAGTGACAGGCAATATGGGTTCCGCGAAGGTAAATCTACTGAAGATGCGATCTGTTCTCTTACTACAGACAAAATTTATAAATCATTAGATGGAAGTATCCCATCAATTTGCGTTTTCCTTGACCTAGCTAAGGCCTTTGACACTGTTTATCATAAACAGTTGCTGGAGACCTTGATATTGGTATAAGAGGAACAGCTTTAAACTTAATGAGAAGTTACTTACTAGATCGTAAGCAGTACGTTATGGTTAATGGCGTATTAAGCTTTGAAAAAACAGTGTTCTACGGGGTACCACAAGGAACAGTATTGGGTCCAATACTGTTTATAATATATTTGAATAATTTACTGAATTTGAACAGCAGCGGGTCTATATTTAGCTTCGCAGATGATACAGTAATTTTTTACTCAGCTAATTCCTGGAGCTCTTTAAGAATGAAAGTTGAAAATGATTTAAAAAATATAATAGATTGGTTTAATCATAAGCTTCTAACTATAAATTTTACAAAAACTGTTTTTCTGCCATTTAGCTCTTATAAAAATAAATTACCCGATTATGACATTTTAAATATTCAATATCTTGGTTCTCAAATTTCTATCAAATCTTCAAATGTAGCTAAATACCTGGGCATCTATATCGATAACCATCTAAAATGGGATTTTCATTTAAATAGCACTATAAAGACACTTAGATGTCTGATATATAAATTTAAGTATATAAAAAAGTATTTGAGTGTCCCTTGTATGAGGATATTATATTTTGCGTTAGTTGAATCCCGGTTATCTTATGGAATTCTGGGTTGGGGTGGTGTAGTTAAAAGTCACTTAATCAAACTAGAAACTGTACAAAAATATGTTCTAAAGATTATGTATGGTAAAGGAAGGACTTACCCGAGTGATATACTATTTGCTGATACAAAAATCCTCGACTTAAGACAACTCTATTTTATGAAGACCCTAACTCACCTGTTTAAAAATAAAAATTCGCTTTGTTTAATAGATCATCAGTACTCCACCAGAAGTAGGGCAGAAAATCTTGTTCAAACACTGTTCGCTGAAAAAACCATTGGGCAAAGGCATTACAGCTTCATTGCTCCCAGGTTGTATAATATTCTACCTCGCGAAATACAGACTATAAATTCGATAAAATATTTTAAAAGCAAAATAAAAAATACCTTTTTTCTATGGATCGTCATACTATAAATAGGATAATAGATAGAAAAAATAATTGATATTGTTCTTATATTCTGGAATTATATATAATACTTTGTCATATCTTATTTTAAGTAGTTTTACATTATTATTATATTTGTGCGTAAATTATTCTTAGAGGCATCATGGTATATTATATTCTCCACCAATTGTTTTAGGTTAATTAGGCATGAAATATTCATCTACAAGCTATGCTTTTGATGGTTTTCACGTTTGTTTGCCGTACTTAGATTTTTGTCTCTATTTATATATTTAGTATGCATATTTAAAATTGTTTGTTTTTCTGTTGAACGTTGTAATGTTATTATTATTATTATTATTTTGGTAAATAAACCTTATTATTATTATATTATTATAATTACGAGGTATAAGTCGTAATTATGAGTTCTAAGTCGTAATAACGAGATGTAAATCGAAGTTACAATATATAACTCGTGATTTTGAGTTGTAAGTCGTAATTATTAGTTATGAGTCGTGATTACGAGATGTAAGTCGTAATTATGAGAAATTAGTGGTAATTACGAAATAAAGTCGCAATTACGAGATATAAGTCGTAATTACGAGATATAAGTTGTAATCATGGCATAACAAAAAATAAAAATATGTATGGCGCTTCTGCACTTCCGTATAAAATCACAAGTCTCCTGACACCATACATATTATGTAAACAAATGTCTTAACTTTTTATATATCTATCTACAAGAAAAGATATAAGCTTTAATTGTGTGTTTTTTGTAAATTTTGATTTATTAATCGGTCTAGGGGTGATGATCAAATATGTGACATTACAATAGCGCCCTCCCAAATTTATCGAAATGGGAGAAAAAAATTACCATTTTTGATCTACTGAATAATATGCATGAAATAAAATTTTATGTTGTTTCGATTCAAATACTTCTTAAAATATTCGGGGAAAAAATAAAATATACAACTCTGCACGTCACCCCTTTGAAAAGGGGTGTCTCCTCGGGGCTTCGAGGTGGATCCGATTTGCCCTAGAAGTAGTTAACTGTAATGTTCGGACTTCACGTCATGTTCATCACAATCCAATATAATTCTTTGATTATGATCATACACCAGAACTGAAAATGTAAAAAAAAATGTGAAAAATTATTTTGTCGTCACTTAGCATTCATTTGTGCTTTGCTTCAGGGTACAACACTTCACAGTTTTGGAAACGCTGGGTTAATTTATTTACATTCTGTGTTATTCTAAAACCAATCTGACACTACTCTAAACGACACACGTAGAAATAATAATGATAACTGTACATTTTAATTTGTTATTTAAAGACACTGCATGCCGGAAGGTGAGCGATAGATACTAAATTTTGGTTCGTTGAACTGATTGTATTATTTAATAAATTATAAATAAGTATATAAATAATGTAAATTGATCTGGCGTGTTTTGTTTACACCTTGATAAATTGATAACAAATTAGTAAAAATAATAAACAAAATCTTTGTTGGAATGCTATATTATTGTTTATGTTTACATTTATATGAGGTACTTATTTTGTGGGCACTTCAACTCTTAAGTAATTAATGAGCAAACATTGTAGCTAGACGTTGCTTATTGAAAATACTTGGTATTTCGAGACTAGACAATCAACTTATAAAATATATTTTCTACTTAGATCAACAAATAAAACTGAAATAAAGGCATATATTAAAATGCTGAAAAACAAGGACTCCAAGAAAAGGGGGGTGTTACTTATATAGCAAGCATATATTTTAAAAATATTTCTAAAACATTTATTAATAATAATAAAAATATAGTACTTTCGCAACAATCATTTAGCAAGCTCACTAAAGGTTTTGCTACTGTTTTTCAGTTTTAATCATATTAAACACTGATTTTATGGTACTTTCATAAATATGTTCTCTTTTAGCATACCATAAACACTCCGAACAGCCTTCACATATTTCATATATTTTTTTATTAAACCTTCAATAGGTTTCCTATTGTTAAACATTTGAGATTTTTTTAATTTCAAAAATTTTTCTTTACTCATATGACCCAGGCGCTGGTGCCATAAATTATAATTTTTTGTATCATTCATTAGACTACTATAAATTGCCAGACGACTGTCTTTGTTAAATATTATACTTATTAAGTTATGCATGAATTTACATGTTAAGATGGTTTTACTACCATTTTTAATTATTACCCCTGTGTGGTCGTATATGACGGTCATTTCATTTTCCTGGAGACGGCGGACTGATAGAAGGTTGTAGGGCACTTCACTGGCATAGAGAACATTTTCTAGACGACCACGGATTCCCAGGTTTTGTTGTGACTTCTATTTTTCGTTTTGTAGCTTGAATGAATGATCCAGTTTTTGCGACCGAGATAGCTCCAGAATCCAAGATATAATCAATTTTTTCTCACCTCAAACCCCAACCCTGCTAATAGCATTTTTCTAAAATCGAAAAGCGCTTTTAAAATATTATCAAATATTTGAGATTTAAAATTTACCTCCGCAGGCAGTGTTACTGTAAACATACATAACATAGCTCGAAAAAACAGACGCGCCTCTGCAAAATGCATTTAAAGAAAATATTAATAATAATATCTTTAATGTGTATAATATTTGTATGAACACAAAAGTTAACAGTACAGTAAACACTGATGTAAAAACTACTAACCTGAAGTACTTACGAAATAAAGCCTAATATAGAAAAATTATATTAAAAATTATTTAAAAAAAAAGCTTTTATATAAATGCTCTAAAAAGTAGAAAATAAACTTTGAAATAAATCAAACCCATCATTTTGTTACATTATATAATTTTTTTATGATATAAAAGCTTGTGGAGAGATTTTCCTGTGTAAAGGAGAGAAATTTAAATTTATATTTAGTGTATTGATATGCTGTAATTATCAGATAACCAGATAACGATTTTGAGACGAATCGGATCATAAACGGTAAAGTCGTCCGCCATCTTGAACTAAATTTTTGACTAGAAATTCGTAATTCGGGACCCCGAAAACCCCCAGATATCGATTTTGATCGATTTGGATCTAAGTGACAAAAGTCGTCCGCCATATTGGCGCCGCCATTTTGAATCTCTAAATTTTGACCAAGAATTCGTAATTGGCGATATCGAAAACCCCTAGATATTGATTTTGAGTCGAATAGGATCATAAACGGTAGAGTCGTCCGCCATTTTGGAGCCGCCATCTTGTTTTTTTCTTATATGAAAATTTTAAAGTATATTGTCACCGGACTTATACACGTGCAAAATTTCAAAGCTCTAGCTTAATTAGAACTAATCGAAATTTTCCTTGCAAGGTTTGACCTAAACAAATTAACTAACAAATATTGCAAGTTTAATAAAAGCTTTTAATTAAAAATACATATTTCAAAACAAATTAATAATAATAAATAAACACCATAGAAATTAGTTAACAACCAATTCCAGCAGCCAGAGGCTTGCGCGGAAGGGGGTTACACATTGAAAAAACGCGGAACCAGGATTCGAACCCGGTGGCGCGACACATGTGATTAATCGCAATTGCCACCTCGCGCATTAACCCACGCGGCTATCGACCAGACCATTAAAATTAATATTTAGATCAAAATTAGAGCCTTTTTATTATTTATTTTTCGATTGCAATAGACACTGGACCGCTAGATGGCGCCTGCTGACTATTTTACATGTCGCTATCCTAAAGATACCGAAATGTACCAAGTAGTCAAGGGATCCTCGTGTCGGTCGTCACATGCCTACCTTGCACTGACGAGAGCCAACATCTCGAAACTGCAGTCTGCAAGTGGCGTAGGACGACTGGCACGAGAGCTCCTTTAAGCAGGATCAGTCTTTCGGCTGGTGTTTGTTGCAATCGAAGCATTAGCGTTTTTGATGGTAATATGCAATTATTACACTTAACGCGCCAGGCTCGTAACTTGTAATTCAGCGCTCGGCGGGGCACATAGCTCGGTGACTAGCTGTTGGTTGCAGTCTGGTTACATTCCTTATAGTAAAATAAGGATTTTATTGAGGAGTTTGCGATTAAAAGTATTATGTTTTAATGATTTCTGCTACTTCTAAACTGATTCCAAGTCGTAGTTTTTGTTTTTTCACGACTCCAAGATTCACTAGTTTCTTTGATGCCAATGGTCCTAGTTTTAAGAAGTGCATAAATGTCAAAAAGTTCTATTAGGTGGTTAAAATAAGAAACTTTTTCATCGATGTCAGTCATTATATACATACATACGTACTGAAATATATTTTTGATCTAATAAAAATATGGCGACGGCTCCATCAATCCGTAGTATGTCGTGTTAATTTTCCAATTTGTTATTTGCATTTGTGGCATCTCACTTCAGTTTTTTCAATGAATCTGCATTTAGTTCTATAACTCAGACGAATAATTTTACGCTTTGCATTCTTATTTTACAACTATTTTGCTGTATTTAACTTATTTAGAAATAAATAATTGCAAGCAATCGTTTTTTGGTTTTATTATTCCTATCCATGTATTTTTTCTTACAATGTAGAGAGCGAAACATAATATTAATAGTATAAGGCTTCTTTATTCTCTTTCTTTTGAAATCGTTTACACCTAGATAAACATTTTGTCCTTTATTTACAATTATGTACATCTTTTTCTAATTGTGTGTTTATACCTTCAATCACTCATTTTCGCACTTTCAGAACGTAGAAGCGTGATAATAAGTGACATTTACAAGCAATATGATACCACTATGGATAGATAAGTTCAGTAATATCCCTAAACTTGCAATAAACCAATTATTGTTTTTAAAGACTAGTGTTTAAACCAATGATTGACTAAATATTTTAATAAAAAGCGGTACTTAGCATACATATATATTTATTTATCTGTTGTATCATTATCGAGTGTAATACAATTAAAATTGTATAAAAAATTTGAATGCTGTTTTTTATTTATATTTTCGCAAAAAGAAACTCATACCTGCTTCTGCTATTGGGATTTTCTTTTTTCTATTATTAGTCAAATTCATTTACTGTATATTTAAAATTTTATTAAATGCATAGTACGAAAAGGTGACAACTTTGTGCAATAGGACATAGAAATATATAGGGTGGGGCAATAGTGCGTCCCACGCTCACAGTCTGTTACACCAAAAACTTCCTATTTACGACATATGAGACTGACGAAGGACATACACACATAACTTGCACACCATACTCAAAACTGAGGCATCCTCCCCCCTATCTCTCCCCCCTTACCTCACCTTGTACATATGTAAATAGCAATCAGAAAAATGCATTTTTGTTTTTTTTTTAATCTATAATTTTGTCTTTATTTTCGTTCTAAAACATTTTAATTTCCATTATTGTATATAATTAAACAGAATACCTTTTATTTTATTTTAACTAAAGATTAAGTTAAGTAGGTTTTGATTTGTTTTCCTACATGAACAAAACTGATAAAAAATTTAGCTACTTAAAGCGTATCGATCTCCTCTTTTAAACTGCTTGCAGACTAAAAATAAAACATATAAATGTCATAAAACTATGGAAATGACAAATAATATAATAAGAAAAAAAAAATCCTAGAGATATTAATTTTGACGAACATGAGCCAACCTGTTTCTCAAAAGAAAACTCCTTATTTTAGAGCAGGCTAAATATTTTTATAGACACGTTGTGTAGAATTGTAAAAACTTAATAACACTAGGGAAAATAATATAAATGGAATGCAATGTACTTACAAAAGAAATAAAAATCTTTTAATTGGTAATTGGACCTCGATATCTCGAGTTCTACAATAGCTAGAAATTTTTTAAAACATTGAAAGTAAACTAGTTAAAAAAGTCTGGATAACTGGAAATGATTTTTGAACATAATAGGCGAACCAAGACGAAATAGAGGACCAAGTGCCTTTTTTTTAATGGAATGCTATGTATATCAGTACATTTATTGAAGCCTCTTTCTAGGCTCTATTCATTTCTATATTAGCATTGAATATCTCCCAACCACTTGTATAGAGTATATAGAGTCACAATTATGGGTTTTAAGAAAAACTTATGTGAATACCAGTTATGAAACATCTGATTAATGTTTTTAAATCATTTTCATTTCCTAAAAATGTACAAGGTGGCCAAAAATTATTTTTCAATTAAGAACATTTTAAATTGAATTTTCTCAATTTTGTCAAATGAAACACCCTGTATATTTTTCAACGATGTGATGAAGAAATGAAAAACGAAAATTTTTTGTAAGTACTTCCCTATGGCTAATTGCCACCATTTTCGTTTTATAAATAAATGTCAACTTCAAGAATAACGGTGTTCGACGTGTTGACACCTGTATTTATGCAATTTTGAAATGAGGCCATTTAGTTGGACCATTTCTTCCAATCCATTGAAATGAGTAAATAGTATTTAAACGGTCCTTACTGTAATGTTTTTTTGTACATTTTTTGCTGTTTTTGTTATTCGACAAGCAATAAAACCTCAGTTCGAAAAATATATAGGGTGTTGCATTTGAAGAAATGTAGAAAATTCAATTTAAAATGTTTTTCCACCCTGTACATTAAAAAACATTAATTACATGTCCCGTAACTGGTATTCACATAATTTTTCTTAAAATCCATAATTGTGACTGTGGTGATTTTTTTAATATCCATCTGCAGATTGCATTATTTCAACAAAAAAATTCATTACATCCAAGTGGTTGGGATATATTCAATGCTAATATAGGAATGAATAGAGCCTAGAAAGAAGCTTCAAAAATTGTACTGATATACATAGCATTCCATTTAAAAGAAAAGGCACTTGGTCCTGTAATTTCGTTAGTTTACTTGCAGTTTTTAAAAATGTCTAGCTATCATAGAACCCAAGATATCGAGGTCCGACGGACTATTGCTACACCCTGTATATTCTCTTCTTCTTCTAGTCTCGCAACTGAAAATATAATGATATTGTTCAATATCTGAACTAAGGTTTCTTACGTTTTGTGATAAACAAAGTATAAAACAGAAAATGTTATATCAGACTTTAATAATTTACTCTTGGATGACATAATTACACGAACAGTATAACAGGTGCGGTAGTTATAAATATGTTAATAGAAGATGAAGAAGAAGAAGGTTATTTGTTATCTACTTGGCTTGTTCGATAGTTAGAATTTATATCATTGATCCTCTCATGTCACACTCGTATAGAATGGATTTGACTTTTTTTTTGTACTAAAATATCGAATTGATCACATGCACGTAAATCAGTAATACAAAATTACCACTGATTCCTATTTAGACTTTTATTAACAGGATAACCGGTTGCCCGAATCTTTTAATGAACATTCGAGGGCTCCTTCAACTTTTCTGGTACGTAGTCTTGTTTTAGAAAACAACCAAACATTGGGTTCGGGTCCTGGAGGAGTTTTCGTATGAGGACTATTTTTCACAAATCAATTGATGCCTAAAAACCACTTCTACAAAACGTCAAAACATTAGAACACTACACTCAAATACACTACTCGACGCGCGTTTCGCTAGCCACATCAACTTCACTGGAAGGCCAATAAGGCTGGTTTTCAGTATTAATCATCTTTTGATGATGCTAACATGATTAGTGAAACGCTGATAGTGTATTCGAGTGTAATATTTTGCGTTTTTGACATTGCCGGCTCAGTACCTCAATGCTTACGCGTTAAGATTGAAACCAAGGGGTCCCGGATTCGAATCCTGGTTTAGTGGCGCCTTTACTGTGTCACCGAGTTAGTAGCAGAAGATTAGACAGGGTTGTGTGAGAGGCAACACGGCTAGTCGCTGTACCACTCGTGAGTTCGAGTCTCAGCTGCGGCAGATGGCAATGTCATAAGGAATGGTACGTACCATAAAAGTTCAGAGATGTTTTCAGATGCTCATCGAAAAACTCAGGTCCTCTTACTCTACGTTGTAAATATTTAAATTGTAATATTTGAAACAATGTGATTTTAAAAGTTTCCATAATATTGCCCTCACTTAATCATTGGGCGAGTTACTATTAAGAAACGCTAAGTACAACACCGTCCACTACATTTATAAACGTTGCATTCTGATATGAGGGAAAATTTTTGATAATATTACGTGTTGCATGAATACGACTTAAGACTGACCAAAAACTAAAAATTAACTTTTGTATACAGTTTTACTCTAAATGTGGCTGGATTCGGATGACTCAAAAAAACAAACGGACCTTCGCGACAACCATTAAACAAAATTTTGAAAAACGTGCTATTATAGATTACTTTTCGATTTAATAAAAACATTGCAGCGATTCTAGTAACATACAATGTGTCTCTACTTCCACAAATATTTGTTATTTGCATTAGAGTGGCATCTCCCCTTAGTCTCTTCGACTAATTTGCATCCAGTTCTTAGGTTCAGATCGGCAACTCAATGTGTATTTCAACGCCACCAATGAGATGGGCCAACTCTTTCTCTCCCATAGGTGACATAAAATAATTGTAGATGGCTGCCACGCAACTCCTTATAACTAAAAATATAATAGTTATTAATGAAAAACGGGCATTTTAATTCATAATAATTGAGACGCTAATGCAAGGGAACGTGGGTATTTTTAAATTGGGTGGAGAGTTGAATAGCTATTTTATTTTTGCGTCGATGTATTTACCCTATTCCTATTACTTATTCTCTAGTTTTGTAGATATTTCTACAAGAAACACGCTTTATATATCTATATTATTGAATAAGTATCAAGCAAATTCCTTTTTATTAAAGCAAATGTCTTTTAAATTTAAAATTCGTGAACAAACTTCGTGAACGATTTTGAATTGAAATTCGTGCGGCCTCCCCTTGTTTGGAATGATTGGACTATCCTATGCTTTCGTCTCTCCTCGCCTATGTTCAGAGCGTTCTCATCCTAACTACGCGACGCGTACGCTTTGCGCTTGTTTGTCACATTTCTTCTCCGTCAGTCGCGTTACCTCCGCCTAAGAGTAAGTACGAGCTGTCGTGTTAAGTGTGGAATAACATATTTTCGTTAAAGAAACTGTGATTGTTGTTGAATATTAATATTAGCTTAAAAGCTAATACGTAGAAACAAGGAACGGTCTGGCGATAGTGTCGTACGATCTTGGAACAGTGATTAAAATTTAGCGCGTGGCTATTTTAGTGTAAATTTGGTTGCATAACCTCAAATATAAACAAATCCTATAAAGTTTGAAAAAATGAGTACAAGCGTCTACAAACCCCTAGGACTGTCATTTTCATCCAGAACACCGGACAGAATGTTATTTTGCAGGCCAGAAATACGTAAAGTTAAAAGGGTTCTCTTCGAACCAGCAGATCATGTCGCAACCCAAAAGTTCATCGACGAGGAACTTGAAAAAATCACTGTGCTAGAGTCGGAAAAGTGGAACTTTGACTTTAGAAAGGAAAAGACCTTAAATCCCAACGGTATGTACAAATGGAGACCTGCTACACCTCAAAAAACTATACGTCCAATAAAAACACGTCCAAGCTTAGAGGAGGATATCCAAGAATTGTATGCGGAACCTGTGGAGATTATCAGGCCGACTCCGGTTAGAGCTGTTGAGGAGGAGGAAATGAAATCGCCTCCAAAAACAATCCTCAAAGTCCAAAACGAAAATGACAAACCACAACAGCGTCTTATCACTGGTAAGTACCTTGCACCAGGTCATAATAGTCACCTACTGAATGGTCTAGTAAATTTTTTGTTCATAATATACGTTATTTATTAATTAGTGAGTTGTAGATTAAATTTGCGTCATGATTTATAAAGAAGATGGCTGTGTAAATATTTGTAATTATAGTTAAAACTTTATCATTTATCTTCATCGTCATGTGGGATTTCTGACTGATGTAGAAAGATAATACAATTAAAAATGCGTAGTAAATAAACTACTAAAGTACATTCAGTAAATGTATGTCAAGTATTTATATTAACTCAGTCCGATTGTTACGTCTATTAGGCCCACCGCCAGATTGTTCAGAAATAATCTCGGAAAGAACACGAAATGTAATTTAAAACGTTTTGTTGAATAATGGAATTAATTCGTCGGAGTTTCATATAAAATAAAATTATGGTTGCATTTTGCAATGTTAGACAATTTTGTGTTATTTAAATTAAAGTCAAACGTTTTCTTATTAAACGAAACTTGGAGCTTGGTAAAATTTCGACTCTACTAATAAGTGTTACCGACTAACGAGATTATTTCTTCTATTCATTGCTTTAAAGAACTTGTAAACTTTGGACGTGTTTTCGACATTTTGGCGAATGCGGTGAGAGACTAGAATTGAATTGGATTTTTAAGTATTTAAGCTGCATATTTATACGGCGGTATATTTAATTAAAATTTAGCTTTCGCAGTTTACCTAATGTAAGCAAATAAATTAGACATTAACAAATACTTAGCTATAAGAATTCTACCTGTGCTGTAAGTAGGTATACTTATATACTTAATGACAATACTAAATACTATACCAATTTGTACCTCAGTTAACTATCTACCTACTTAGGGGTGTAATTATTATTGTTAGGTGGCATATTACGGTAGCAAATTTTAGCAGATTATTTTAGGTGGGAAATTCTGAAATAAAATACCCGCAGCAGGTATATTTCATAATTTTTAGAGAGGTACCTGATCTGCTCAATTAAATTCTGTTTTCTGCTATTTAATTCATGTTTCGAGACAAAATCAGTCATCGATCGGGAAAATTTATTCGGATGGAATATTTTTCTGCCATCTTGTTCAAAATGTACTCCTTTATAAGAAAGTATAGTTTGCCAGATGGAAATGTGGTCAGGAATTGTTTAAAGAAAGTTTTTTTAAACAAATTAGAAATAAGTATTGACTTTTTCGTTTCGGAAAAAATATTTTTGTATTTTTCACACCAAAACAAACAAAAATGTTTTTAGATATTTTTCTCTAAAGTTGATAGATTTCGAGAGAAAAAATTTGAGAGCTCAAAAAACGCGATATTGGCGATTTTCAGTGCTTAATTAAAAAACTATATAAAAATTAATGTTTTTTAATGTAATAAAAATATTTCATCCGAATAAATTTTTCCGGTCGATGACAGATTTCACCCGGACTAACAGTTGTAGGTAATATCGAACTATAAATTGTAAAAGTCTTAAGCAACTACATAACAGCGTTGTCATTACTTTCCAAACTAGAATTAGAAATCGCTAGTTTTGTTCATGGCTGCCATAACAAATTTGAAAGTATATCTACACAAATTCAGTACAATTTAAGCCAACACATGACTTGGCACTTGTCAATTCTTATTTTAGTATGTACGAATGGCCGGTATATAAAAGTTTCCTGTTTGCCTGTTGAAAAATGTACTATTTGTTTCATAATAAGTATTGGAGTTTACCTGTTTAAAAATCCAAAGAAAAAAGCTCGGGGCAAAGCAAGTTAATATTTTGGGCTAAGGACCGCTACACTGAGAGAATGATTTAATTGAGATAAATACATTTTATTACCCCCCAACTAAATGATTTATTCGTATTTGGCCGATTAAACATTTAGTTGGGGATACTAAAGCATTTATTTAAAAATGAAAACTAAATATTTAGTATTGTCAAATAAATTCAAATACTCACGAGTAAAAAATATATAGTTCTGAGAAATAAAGATTTATTTCTGATAAACAAAAGTTTCATTGATTTATTCGTAATTAAGACAGTTTATTTCATGTAAATGAATTTGCCTTTCAATTTATGCGTAAATATTTCTTTCTTAACAAAAATCATTTTTTCTGAGTACTCTCTAAATTTGTTTCTAGTAAATATGCTTACTTGTGGTTAATTAAATGTGTAATTTTCGATTTAGTTGCAATGTAGAAATATTTATTTTATGTTAATATACAGTGTGTCCCCGGATTATCTGTCGGAGAGAAAAAATTGCGTTAATTTCAACAATTGAAAAAATAACTGGTGAAAAATGTTTTAATATTTATTGAAACAGAAGGCAACCGAACTAGTTTGACTTTTGTTTAAAAGCAAGATGTCAAATAAGTTGCAAGATACAGTCACATCTATATAAAGTTTTGAAATCAAATATAACAACAAAAATTTAAATATTCTATATTTTTTAAATTTTGCATATCTATGAACTTTTGTAATTTAACTATGTCTTGCCATTCCAATATATACATATATTTGGCATTTGGTCGTAAACGAACAACGAAGGTATAGTGTAATCTAGCTAGACATTTCTTAATTTTCTTTTGGATATGTACATTTTCAAACAAATCAATAAATTAACATTAAATTCTGCTTTTCATTACGCATCTCTTTACCTTTTAAAACAAACAAACAAACCGGGAACACACTATATATGCGATAAACAAAAATTGCTACCTTAAAAATAAAGGATTTACATTTTTACACACCTGATGTGTATAAAAGTTCATCTTGGAATATTTAAACCACTATTTTTATAAATATTTAAATCAATTGGAAGAAAATTTGAATCTATTGATTTCAGTATCATAACGTGTTTGATCTTAAACAAGGTTTATACATTTTTTTATATATTCTTTATTTTTCACCCTCTCTATAGGTATGCTTCTAATGTTAATAAATGTAATACCTGTATTTTAATGCATTATACTCTATCAGGAATGACTTCACCGTTTATTTAAATCAGTTATAAATATAGCATGACGTTAGGAAATGCAATTAATATACAATAAGTACCGAGTAAATTTTTGGATTTAATAATACTAAAATAAAGCATTAAACAAACAAATAAATAAAACAATATATTATATAACAATGTTTTATTGTAAAATATCTGCATTTAAAAAATTACAGAACAAGAAAATTTATAATCACATAAGTAGACTGAGGTTATCTAAAATGTACACGGACACATAGTACTTATTGACTTTTAACTTTTTTAGTATACTCCATTGTGTCCCAAAACTGCGATAGAATTTACCAAAGTAGGGCGATTATCGTAAACGTATTATCATCATAAATAAAATTATGCATATTCGCATTCTAGGACAATCAGATATGATATAATGCACATATAATATAGAAAATTTATTAATGCACGCGCATGATAACTTTACTTTTACTAATAGTAGAATGAATACAATGGCAACCTCACAAATAGTCGAGCTAACCTAGTTCATACCTTTAAAGATTTGCTGGATGCATCCAAGGCCTCAAGATTACATTAAATTCATTCAATTCAATCACTATTATCCATTCTCAAAAATAAACACCGTAAACTGACTAAGAACACCACGAATCGCGAAGAAAACTGGGATCACTTAATGGCGTCTATAACGAAAACGATAAAGTACACAGTATAATTTTTCGACGGCAGAGGGCGACATTTGAACATTTAGTTTTCATAAGTAAATTTATTAATGAGTAGTAAATATTTACTATACAGATTTAAATATTTACTTCACGTATTATGATTAACTCTTTGCTTATACCTATATTTATTTCTAGGAAATAAATGTAATATTGCAATAGATTTGGGAGACCAAATATCATCTTTCTCTCAACTAAATCTGTCATTTTCGTACAGTAATTTACTTAGGAAGAACAAATACGGCCGAAATAAATCATTCAGTTTTGTCAACTAATTGAATATTTGGTATATTCTTGTACGAACAAAATTTTTTTAAATAACTATTTGTCTGTATTAAATATAATAAAGGATAACAAATATTGAAAAAACTAAGGCTTCTTACTTATTTCAAGCCTCATATTTCCCTCAGTGTAAGGATATTGTTTGAATTGGACAATCTTGTATTTAGATAGAATATAATATGTATTTATTTACGCTTTACAATTATAACAATAAATATAAATAATCCACAAAGTCGAGACTTGTTGTGGATAAGGTAAGTTTTGTGCCTAATGTAATATATTATAATATAAAATATTGCATACTCAGTTTGCTAGCAAGGCGATTTGACACACTGAGCTACCGTCCCCCTAATACTAAACACTAAAGATATTTAACTATAAAGAGAGAGAAATACTAGAACCAAAGTAATATAATACTTAACTAAAAAACATGTATATACTATCAGTAATCCTAATACTAATGTCCAAAATAAATTATATACATAGAGAATTAACAACAAAGACCCACATAAACACGTATAATTGTAAAAACAAGTTAGCAGTATTACTTATAATACAGATATACATATTTTGGGATGAATTAATTTATGAATATCAGTCCAAAATTTATTTTGTGTTGTGTTTCAATTTCGTTTTTAAGTAAATTCCAAGTAGAAGATGTAAAAGGACATAGTGAGTTTGTCTGTAGTTAACTGTTAGTAACCTGTTGTTAAAGAAGTGAATGATATTTTAAAGTCGAGTTCAGCTTTTTCTTTTAAGGGTCCTCCAGTTACTATGAGAATATATTATGGCAGTGTCATCAGAAAAACTTGCTATGTCACCACTAAGTGTAAATCAAATAGACCATTCAAGTACATATTAAAAAGAATTTTTCCCCAAAACGGTTCCTTCTGGTACACCATATTCTATCGTCATTTGATTACTGAAGGTATTGCCAATATTTACACATTGTTTCCTATTTGACAGATAATTATTTATTAACATGTATGGAATACCCTTAACCCAGTACCCCCCCAGTATCTGCAATAATTGAACATGACTAACTGTATCGAAGGCTTTCGCGAAATCAACGATACTGTAACAAACCATTTAAATCCAGTAAGAATATCTATAAATAAATATGTTTTTAATTTTGTGGTCGTGCGTTCATATAGTTGTTTAAACTGCAGGGCCCTAAATAAGCACTCGTAAACAGTTTTATAGCTGAGGAGTAGGTATTTTAAATTGACATGGCAACGTGTGTCTTTGTTGGCTGTTTTCGAGGGTCGCAAGTTAATGCTTGAGAATTTGCTAATATCATTGTGCAAAGACCCAAACTTATTAAAGGCGAAAATGGCCTTTGTGAAATACTTTATAGGCAGTTTCTCTATTAGGTGCCTTACATTATCAGTAATATTGCCAATACTCTCATTTCAATAATATTGTCAGTACCGACTCCATTTATATTCAGCCATTCTTTTCTACACCTTACACGATCAGTATTACCGTCAGTACCAACTTAACTATCAACTGAGGGTGCAACGGTTTTCGTTTTATCCGAAAACCTTGTCAAAAAACCAACTCTAATGTGTAACAAATTTATTTAAATTTCAGTATCTATTCTAATTTCATCATATAAGTAAATCGTTTTAATTATATTCTATAACCAATTTCTATGCTACAATTTTAACACATCGTGTTAATATCGTTGTTAAATTAAAATATTTAGGGGTTACTTTTATGTACCTACCAACAGGGTTTCAAATTTTAAGGTGCTTTAAAGTTAAACATGTAGTTAACAGAATATCCACTATTGACTGCTATTGGTTGAAAAAACGTGAAAGTGTTTACATGTCACCTTGTTGAAATAAAATTAGCTTTAAGCTGTAATGTCACCAACGGTCGGTAATAAACGTATCTATTTTCGAAACTTGCAAAATACTATACCTACATATTACAATACTATTTAATTTGGCCGGTACATAATCAGTACTTTTTTCTGATATTAACTCTGGTGGCTCCTGATTCTATTTTGCTCGAGGTAGCGACTAGTTTTTCTAAAGCTATGGTTCTTCGTTTCGTTTATATATAATAGACTGGAAGAACTCCACAACCCTGGAAGTACTTCGAAAAATTCAATGAGACTTTAAAGATCTTTTCACTGGCCCCAGACGATCAAACTCCACAGTCTTATCATCACCGTTGATTGCTGTATATACCTCCACCGTCATCTAAATGCTAAAGTACTGATTCAGTAGTGAAGCGCGCACATTACACATTCAATTATATTGACAATTCCCTTTTTCTCCAATATTGATACTCTAAAATCAGAATTTCCAAAATCTACATCGATACACCATTAGTCACCATCAATATAGTCCCTGCACGTATTGAAAGGCGAGAAGAATGTTAGGTAATTGTTTTCTAGATTGGGATTAAAAGGGATCAGAAATGATTTATTTCTATAAGATACAACAAAGACAAGGTCAAATTCTGTAATGAGTAAATAGTTTATCCAAAACTACAAAAAATGTATACATATAGGTAGGTACGTAGTTACGTGCATATATCATTTATAAGTGAAAACTGTGAGTATTTGTTCCAAGCGTCAAAAAAGGAATTTTTTCTTCAAACGTCAGAAAATCATGATATTTCTTGCTCATTTCATGACATTAAACTTTGACATTTTAGACGGCTGTACGTTGCTATTAGCAACGGAAGTAATAGTTGTTTGTTTAACCTAGGCAGCAAAATGGTAGATTGACTGCCGCGGCTGATAATTCGGCCAAGGCAGTCAATCTATTTTGCTGCTGAGTTGAACATATAATTTTTTCACCGATTGTTTAAATTATTCTAAAATAATTAAATTATTTCAATTCTCAATCTCTTTATTTTTGTTGCAATAAATTCAATAAAAATTCATTAAAAATGCAGTTGTTACTAGTTGGTTACCATGGAAACTAACTGTCACTTTCCCTGCCTAGGCAGGAAAATGAGCACTTTCCTGCCTAGACAGGGAAAGTGACACTTTGCTGATTGACATTAGTCAGCAAAGTTAGTACTTTGCTGTAAATCGGCGAAAAAAGTAATTTTTCTTCCGCTCGAGCGGACTTTTGCTTCCGTTGCTGATGGCAGCGCACAACTAAATTTTGTATCTTTATTTTTTTTTATAGCTAATCGACTTTTGAAGAAAAAATAACATGTCTCATTCGGAGTAAAAGTCACTTTTCGGAATCGTCTGTAATTGCTGGACTCACTTCGTTCGTCTTACAAAAGTACAACTTTTACTCCTAGTAAAACAATATGCCATTTTCTTCAAACGTCTGAAAATCGTGACATTTCTTACTCATTTCATGATATTGAAGTTGGACATTTCAGACGGCTGTGCGTTGCCATTAGCAAGGGGAGTAAAAGTACTTTTTCTTCCGCTCGAACGGACTTTTACTTCCGTTGCTAATGGCAACGCAGAGCTAAATTTTTTATCTTTATTTTTTACGGCTAATCGATGTTTGAAGAAAAAATAACATATCTTATTCGGAGTAAAAGCCTCTTTTGTGACTCGTCTGTAATTGCCGGACGAATGAATTGAATCCGGTAAACCTACAGACTCGTCACAAAAGTGTCACTTTTACTCCTAATAAAACAATATACTATTATAACAAATTTCCAGAACTGCAGTTGCCATTTCCCTGGCACTTCATCTGAGCGGCAGTAAAAGTCTTTTTCTGCCGCTGACGAGCTCGGGCGGCAGTAAATGTCTTTTACTGCCGCTTATGAGCGGCACTAAAAGTATTTGAAAGAAACTAACTGTATTTATTTCATTCGTATTCGACGTGTGAAGAAACATGTGGAGTAGAGTAATTTTTTTGCCTCTTCTGTTCTTGCCGGAGTCTCCCTCGTCCGTCAAGTACATCTCCGACACAAAAATGCCACTTTTGCACATAAAACAGTATATCATTTTACCGCTTTTTAAATATTAATAATGGAAAATTATAAGAAATTTCCGAGGAAATTTCAAAATTCATGCGCAGGATGCTTTTTTTATTAAATAAAACATCGTATAGGTACCCACTTCCTTTTTTATCATTTTTTTACAAATATCACAGATGGAAAGTGATGGCTTTGGTATTTCTGTTATAAAATACAATTTTAAAAATTTTCGAAAAACTATTTACTTAGAAAATAAATGGCAGCGTATGATTTTTATTATATGTATTATATTATTTATTACTTCATATTATACCACCGGAAAAATCGGAAGAAACGGGGAAAAAGCCAGGAATTTCAGAATCAAACGAGGCGTTAAAATTTGGTAGACACCCTGGAGTAGAATTTGCAAGGCATAGTTAAAAAAAATATTGGAAAGTATCCTCTGGTGTATAGAAGTTACTCAGATTTTTTGATTTTTATACTCTTCGTATTTTCTATTAAATGTTAAGTGTCATTCGTAGACAAAAAAATTTCATACCGTTGTGTTGATCGTCTAATTCTGAGTAACTGTAGAAACAAAAGTCGGATTGCTGAAATTTAACGCCACCTGAACTTACAGAACTTACATATACATTATATTTAAAAATTGCAATCACTTTGAATGTCCCGAACACGATTAATTTAATGGGACCTAATCAAAATCGTGCAGACACTAGTCCAATTCGGATATTGATTTTAGAGGGTCAGAAAACCGTTACAACACCCCCTTTAGCCAAACAACTATCTATCACATGTTTAATGCTGCACCCCCGTAGCATACGTGACCCTAAGGGCCTTAATTCGTTGATTGTTTTGCATCTGTCTGTTATCCCAGCACAACAATAACAGCTGTAGGCGACTTTGAGAGTATCGATTTTTCGGCAGCTATTGTGCCGTGCCGTTTAACAGTGGTATGTTATTCATTAATTGTGTGACATGATACCTCGCATGGTATTTGTGCTGAAACAATCGCGTTACTAGCTTAAAGCATAATAATCTCTGTCTGTCTGTGTACAGAAAATTGATCGATTTCACGCAAAAAAAATAATACAGGTATCTAAAGGTTGTAGGTTATAGGGGGAGGCTGATAAAATTCTCATTAAACTCGACCCTGCATTGCAAAAATAAGGGCATTTTCACTTAGAGAACTAAAACAGGACTAAATTTCAAATAAACATAGCTGTAGGTAATTCTGATAGGATGTGACCAGTCTTAAACTAAATGTAAAATTACTAGCTCTATTTTTTATTAGTCGTGGTTTTTTAAAGCATGGGTAGTTTATTTTATTATTTTAAGACATGTTTATTTCAATATGTGTTTTTATTTTGATTAGCAGCAATGTTTAATATTTGATGGAAAATCTGCATCTATATTGGGTGATTAAAAGTACTTCGAATCAGATATCCATTTCTTATCATATACTTGACAACATCTTGACGCGTTTGTACGATAATAAACGTCCTTAATGCATTTAATGCGTCTCATTTTAGGAACATGCCATTATTGAGCTAATTTGAACTCGACCTTAAACAACTTAACGTTAATAAAAACCGTTATTTGAGCAATTTGCAAGGAGTAAAGCGCCTTGGTGGTGTGAATTTTCTACTATATAGAACTATTAAGTTTGAATAATTAATGAGCGTGACCCATATTAACTGAGTAGTAATTTCTCCCGGTTATGGCATAACTACGATAGAGTAATTGCAACTGTTTTTGTTCCATTACGAAAAGATCTGCTGATTACACAAACGCTTGTAGATTCGTATACCAGATACATTTTCAGTTTAAACAAAAAAAAATTAGACTTGTCATGGGTATTTTCGAGATTGCTTTCAGTTATTTTTTATGTATTTCAAAGCATTTCGTGTTGCATATATACTCATTTTTACCTCGATCATCTCATTTTCTATCTTGTGTTTTACTGTAAACCATTGGGTTAAATGTTTAAAAATGTGTATACGGCTTTTCAGATCACTTGATCGACCCTCTCGAGTTGTATTAAATTAGTACTACCATTTTAAAAATTTGACATCGTTTTGGTTCCATTAATTGTAGCTTTTTTGTTGCGAATTTGTTGCGGTGAGAAAATATTTGTAGCTCTTTATTTAAAAAAAATACCAATGATAATGCTAAGTTCACAGTGAAGATAACATTACCACTCACAGAAATCGCTTTAAAAAGTGCACAAATATTTTCTTGTCATAAAAATAATTTGTTCCATTAATTGTAGCTTTGTTGTTGCGAATTTGTTGCGCTAAGAAAATATTTGTAGCTCTTTAATTAAAAAAACTCGTGGTAATGCTAACTTCACAATGAAGATAGCATTAACACTCACAGAAATAGCTTTAAACAGTGCACAAGCATTTTCTTATCATAAAAATAATTTGTTGCGAAACATTTGTAGCTCTTTATTTAAAAAAAAAAATAACCCATGGTAATGCTAACTTGACAGTGAAGATAGCATTACCACTCAGAAATCGTTATAATAAAAATAATTTGTTGCAGATTTGTTGTGGTGAGAATACGTTTGTAGCTCTTTATTATTGAAAAATAACCCGTAATGCTAACTTCACAGGGAAGATAGCATTACCACTTACAGAAATCGCTTTAAAAAGTGCACAAATATTTTCTTATCATAAAAATAATTTGTTGCGGCGAAAACATATTTGTAGCTCTTTAATTAAAAAAACCCCGTGGTAATGCTAACTTCACAATGAAGATAGCATTAACACTCACAGAAATCGCTTTAAACAGTGCACAAGCATTTTCTTATAATGAAAATAATTTGTCGCGAATTTGTTGCGGTGAGAAAACATCTGTAGCTCTTCATTTTTAAAAATAACCCATAGTAATGCTAACTTTCACCATATCACCACTCACAGAAATCGCTTTAAAAAGTGTACAAACATTTTCTTATCATAAAAACAATTTGTTCGAAATTATTGCTGTAAGAAAACATCTGTAGCTCTTTATTTTTAAAAAATAACCCATGGTAATGATATTCACAGTGAAGATAACGCTACCACTCACAGAAATCGCTTTAAAAAGTGCACAAGCATTTTCTTATCATGGAAATAATTTGTTGCGAATTTGTTGTGGTGAGAAAACTTTTATAGTTCTTTATTTTTAAGAAATAACCCATGATAATGCTAACTCCACAGTGAAGATAGCATTACCACTCACAGAAATCGCTTTAAAAAATGAACAACTATTTGCCTGTCACAAAAATAGTTTGTTGCAAATTTGTTGCGGTGAGAAAACATTTGTAGCTCTTTATTTAAAAAAAAAATAACCCATGGTAATGCTAACTTGACAGTGAAGATAACATTACCACTCAGAAATCGTTTAAAAAGTGCGCAAATATTTTCTTATTACAAAAATAATTTGTTGCGAATTTGTTGCGCACGATTAATAAAAAAATAATTAAAACATGTTTTTGTCTAACTTCTCGTGATACGAACTTATAAAATCAAGATAGCATTAAAACTCATGAAAATAGCATTTAATAATAATAACAAAAAACATTTCTTTAATTAATTTTTTGTCATTAATCGTGCGCAACAAATTGTTCTGATGATTAAGAGAATGTACGTGCACTTTCTAAAGCGATTTCTGTGAGTGGGAGTGTGAGCATTACCATGGGTTATTTTTTTTTAAATAAAGAGCTACAAATGTTTTCTCACCGCAACAAATTATTTTTATGATAAGAAAATGTTTGCGCACTTTTTAAAGCGATTTCTGGGAATGGTAATGCTATCTTCACTGTGAAGTTAGCGTTACTATGAGTTATTTTTTAAAAATAAAGAGCTACAAATGTTTTCTCACAGCAACAAAAAAGCTACAGTTAATGGGAGCAAAACGATTTCAACATTTTAAAGTGGTAGGTAGCGCTAACTTAATAGAGCTACCCTCTCGAATCTAGGAGGATTAGATTTGTCTGAGTAAGGAGACGGGTACCTACAGTTTATAGTGGGATCCGAATCACTTCTAGGGGATAATTTACAATTGAAAATTAATTACTGCACATTATGTGGGATACGAACCCATTTTGCTACATATGCTCAGAGAAGAAGAAGGTAGACACGCTAATCACTGAGCTACCGTTTTGATGAAAAGAAAATTATTTTACATAACTATAAATAATACAGCCTTTTATGAGGAGGTGGAAAATTATATTAAATAAAACGTAAGTACGTATACGTTCAAACAAAGCAGGTGTTGATTTATGTGGAATTTTACAAAACAACCAACACGTTTTATCGCAACTAAGGACGGCAATAAAAACTTATTAAAAATAAACATATACGATAAAATAGACCATGCGTACGGTAAAATGCAAATCAATAGTGGGTAGTAATAATAGAATAAATAATGCTTTTTATTGATCCGAGATGAAACATTATGTACCTAATTCGAGAAGATAACATAAACTAATAAAAATAAAATGGAAAATTTATCTTTTGTAAATATCAATTTAACGAAAATTTTACAAAAATGGAAAAGATTAATATTTTACTATTTTTATAAACGCATAGAAAATTTACCAACTCACACCTGGTGATATATTAACATCATATATATTTTTTGACATTTATTTCCATTACTTAGGCCTAACACCGACGCCTGTAGACGAGCTACCCCCAACCAGGAATTTTGACGAGCCTCTTCTCGTTCGAAGAGTAGGGATCTTTTACTTGCTAACATTTAAATAGACAAGGAACCGACAGGTTTACATCCCCTCCGAAGGGTAGTATATCCACTACACAATCCTCGCCTAAGATTGGATAGCTTCCGCGCATACACTGCTGTACAAGTCGCTGGGAGATGTGAGGCAAGAACACGGTGTTCCTTGAAACCATCACCCACCTAAGTACTAGGTCTGTTAATGGACGTGAGATCCCAGGTCACGTTTTCGTGAGAATTACCCGTATACAGTTTTTGGGATAAATAATTTTAACAAGGAAACAAAGTTAAACATTGTTGAGGAAATTATTTAAAAAATCTGAACCTTTTCAATAGTTCTCTCCGTTCCTGTGAAAACGTACAAATAAATTTACAGGCAACACAAGCCAAATAAACGTAACAAGAGTATTGAAAACAGTAAAGAAATGGGAAGTTTGTGCTGTGGTCTTCCGAACCGGTATCCGTAATATTCTGGATCATCTCGAGTAAAAGATGACAGGATACCTTTAACATATTACTTGAAAAATACCAACACTGCACTGGCTTGCTACCAACAAACCGAAGTAGAAGTAAATATTTGAGCAATGTTGTGTAAAATATTGAACGGTGTAGGACAAACAGCTACTCAATGTGGTATTTTGTGCAGTTATATTGAATATTACAGAATTAATAGAAGAGAAGCTTATAACTCTTATATGGATGTTTGGTATGCGAGGCTAATAGTAAAGTATATTGTTTTATGTTTATGTTCTTTTATTTAGGGAAAAGAAGGCCTACAATGACGTAACTGGGGGCGAGCGTAGGTGCGTCTTTACTATGTACATACTTCGGTATGCGATGTAAAGCAACGACAGGCACAGTTAGTACTTGGATTGGTGACCATTCCAACGGAAACCGCGTTCTCGCCTCACACATCTTCCAGCGGCTTGTATATCAGTGTATGCGCGGAAGCTATACAACCTTAGGCGAGGGTTGTATAGGAGATATACCATCCTTCGGAGGGGATGTAAAGCCGTCGGTCCCTTGTCTATTAAATGTTAGGCAAGTAAAAGATCCCTACTCTTCTTAAGGGAAGAGGTTCGGCAAAATTCCTGGTTGGGGGTAGCTCGTCTACAGGCGTCGGTGTTAGGCCTCAGTAGCGGAAATAGGCCGACGTTAAATAAATGTATAAAAAAAAAAAAAAAATGACGTAACTGATGGTGACATTTGTATTTTCAACCTCTTGACCTTAAATTGCTATAGGCAATTGCGGAAAGTAGGTAACAGGTACTTGAATTAATGACCATTTTAAACAAAATCATACCAAACATTATATGTAATTGCAGAAATTGCTACTGCTCAGTTAATATGATAAATGTAAGCAACGTATAATATCATTGTTGCCATAATAACCCGTAAGTTGCAACAAAGTAGTTTTAATTTATAGATCAATCAAGATATAAAAAGTCAAATGCATTGAATTAATTGTAAAGGCAAAAAAATTCTGATGGGTGGAATCGGCTAGCTGTAACAAATTATTTAATAAAGTCTAGTATACCTTAATTTGACGAAGCTTCTCTCACCCCTTTTGAAATGGAAATATAAAATATACACTGAAAAGAGAAAGAGAGAGATACATAATCTATACATACTTTAATAAGATCAGCGATTCTCAAACTCTAAAGATTTATCAATCGTTATTATTTATTTGGGATAAAAGTCGATTCATATTATAATTAAATTCGTCTTCATATGAAATATTTACGTTATTTTCAGTGCTAAATAGAGGATATTCATCCTACAAACGAACATTGTCAAACTACTATAGGTGTTACAATTATCTTGTAACCACATATTACATGTTTTATAGCAGAATTGTTGTCCTCGTGTAGCTCAGTATGTAAGATACTCGAATTGATACCAAAATTTATTATTGTATCTCCCACAGTCTTAGTTCGAGTATTTAGAGCGATTTTAATCTTTAAGATAATTCCTAATGTTATTACCTGCTTTTATTTACTTCGTGCCTTGTGTTGAAAAGGAGTACCACTGGCATTTCTGATCGATTGGGTACATTCTTGAAGCGACTTTTGGATACGCCAATATTCTTGACTTTATTACAATATACCCTTAATGATCTTTGAAAGCATAAGGGTGAAATCAACAAACTCCTTCTTAAACGTTGCTTACGATCATAATTACACCATTGTATTCATGGCCGCGCCGTGGCCGTGAGTGTTAAACTCAGATACGTGTCGTTCGCCCAAATTAATTTCTCACGGTTTCTTAACAAACGGATTAATAATCACTTTTTAGCACCTTCGTCTTGACCAATGCCAATTCCTTAAATGTTATGGTAGACAAATAAAGGCTTGTTTTGCTACGTACTTCGCACATACAGTTAAATTGGTTTTTAACTTAGCACAGTTTTTTCAGCGCCTGGAGTTTAAACCTCTGGTCACAGTTAAAATATACGTATATTTAAAATTTAAAGTAATGAGCAAATTTCGTACCCGATTTAACATATACAGCGAGTTTTCCGCTAGGATCAACCTCTAGTTTACGTATTTGAATGTAGTGTAATCATGTAATCAAATTACGGTTATAAATAATGACGACGACGGTCTATCATTAAAACATATATCTATCGGCTTCCGTATGTCCATTAGTTAATTAGTACTAATTAACAATTTTATTGATAGGTCTATTAGCCTCTCATAATTACTACCATTACACGTGCTTATACACGTGGAATTTCTAGATATGGCAAGAATACCGAAGTTTTAGGAGCCATACCATACCCTGTCACAAACTTTTATCTTTTGGTATAATTAAAGATCGCAAAGATGAGTTCCAGAGACAAATTTTACGTTCAAATGGTAATTGGAATGTGGCCATGTGTGAGACCATTTCCAAGCAATATAAAAACAAGTGATAAAACATATATAGTCCAAGTAAGGACTTCCCTACACTCAAAAAATGCAACAAAAACTTGACGACATAATTATATCGCCGCGGGCCATGGTGGCAAGTCCGGCATGAAACAACCCGATAAAGGTAAGCGAGTCAATTTGCAAACATCAGTACAAATAGTACCGGTATTTTAACGAGGTCGTAAAATTTTTGTTGCGTTTTTCATTTGCCGGGAACTGTTTACTTCAACTATACTGTTCCTGGAACAAGAAATTAAGGTACTTTGTGTCGGTGAGTAGGTAGTTGTTCACTTACAGGTTTACAAATTTCTTTATGATGACGTAACAGTTGGTCCTTGAAGAATTTACTTCTAGCGATTAATTGTTAGTTGACGAAAGCGTCAAATACTGCACTTCATCAATCAATGTCTCATCGTCTTGGGATATTTACATTTTTTTGGAAAATATACTGAATTGCGTTGAAGTAATGTAACGCCATTAAGATTAAAATACCTGAGTCAGAGTTATAGAACATAACAAACTTATATTTATTTAAAGAGCCATCAAACAAATATCCACGCTTAATTAGATACATACCAAACGTAGGCTCCGTTATAGGCAGAGGTTAAACACCTATCTATGGGAAGAATTAAATATTCAACATTTTATCATAATTTAAATGGCCACAGATTTATATCAATATCAAATGGTATCTGTTTGGATCCAGTTTAAGATACACCACACAAAGAGGCATAAGGAGGCTGGTCATCCGTTTTAGGATGAAGGTGAACGCACCGGCCAAGGTAATCCACCTCGATGCGTATACGCACTGATATAAGGTAGACAGCCCACTGTACCCTTTCCTTCCCCTTACCGACAGCGCCTTAGGGCTAAATCCTATTAAATATTCCGGATTGAACATTTCGACGATGTGACGTGGAATTAAATAGACGATGTACGAGAACGGGTTTTTGTTTACGTTTTTTTCTTTTGTTTTGGAATTAGGATAATAGATTTTAAAGCCGGGATAGAAAAAAAAATGAAGGTGGATTCTTGAGTTTAAGCCTCAGGTTCCTTCTAACGATTTTGATTGTTAGGTAATTTCATTGGAGTTCATTAGCTTTTGTTTGATGCTTTTTGGCAGTTTGTAATGACAAGTTAATAATTGCGTAATAAGTTTAAAGATTGCCTATAAGCCAGCCTTGTGTATATGTGTGTGGTAAGCATTATTAATTTAACAGTATTTTACTGGTTTAGATTTTTTTTTTAATTTGAAAGCATAGACATTATCTATGTATGTGTCAAGTTGAAGTCTTAACGCATTGAGAAATTGAAGCTTATATCTGGATAACGCTATACTTATATCAAAGATTTTTCTTAGATTGCCTTTATTTATGTCATTGAAAATTTGTGTGTAGAACGTCATTGTAACATTCTCAAAATCAACTCGCAGAAAATTTACATATTTTGATAGAGCTGCGCCAATTTTGTTTAGTTAGATAAACTGTTTGATAAGCAGTTTACGATTTTAATAAATGTTTTTGTATATTTAACATCTTTTTGATTCAAATAGGGAGTAACAAAAAGAAAATAAACATTTATTTTTGGTGTCTTATCCCCCTAAAGAAATTAAAATCCGGCTTTTATAATAAGTCCATACCTTTTTACTATTACAATTTTATATTTAAATATTTGTTTTTGTCTCATACCAGTAAGTGTATTTGTGAATATTTTTGAAAATCTGAACATTTTTGAAAATTTGACATTTTTTTGAAGATCCCCTATAAATTTTAGAGCATCTTAGAGAACCCATCTAAAAGACCCAAGAGTTCTTAATGCGCAGCGACACAAGTCAAGTGTACATATTATAAAATTGATGAAAAATTGATCTATTTCAAATGCTGATAAAACCATAAGTTTACACCTATCAAGTTGAAATTCACTGTTGAAGAAAAAAAATCTTGTTAAAAAAATTGTCCATTATAATAAGTGTTTATAATTAATAAATATAGATTCTGTTTTTATGATTTTTCTATAATTCATGTGAATACTATGTGTAACAATAAATCATTCGCTCATTAAAAATTATTCTTCAGTTCATATCCAATTCACAACGACACCAGCACCATCTGGCGGTTGCCACGCTGAATGCCGTTACGGCAACACCCATCTAGCGACAGCCGCTCGAATTCCGTGTAGGAAACTTTATAATTACATTTAACGTATGGTATCGTTCAAAGCTTCCCTGCAAATAAAAAACGCAACACAAACTTTACCACTTCATTAAAATACCGTTACTCTCTGTACTATTCCGACGGCAAATTAAATCAGTTAAATTTATATGTACGGCTTATTTGACCAAACCGAGTGGTTCGCCGGCCGGAGTTTTTGTTGCATTTTTTATTTGCACAACTATGATACTCGAAATATGTTTTACGTATATATTATGAACGGTTCACATTTTCTAAGGTAAATGAAGCAATAAAATGAGAAATTTCATTCAGTATTAAATTCATAAAACATCTTTCCGATTGAAAAAAAAAATTGAATAAGTTTTAAGTAAGCCATGAGAAACAAAAATGGTTTTTCTGACGACTTAAAAAGATGGCCTGTAATTAACATAAATTAATTCAGTTTAAAGATTAGAAAAATAGGAAAACAATACACTCTAGATTCAAAACAAAAATTGGTTTTAAAAATCAAGCTAACGTAAAAAATTACCAAAATAGGTCAAATCTATTCAGCATTTTACCAGAATTTCGAAAAAACAATAATGTACGGACTTAAAATGAAAGCAATTAAAAACCCATTTAAAAACTTGCTTTTCTTACAAAGTCGTACTAAAAAGTAAAAAATAATTTTGCATCTATGACTGCAAGCGTGCGTACTTTGTATTTCTCCTTTCATACAACAATGCGTACAATCATAGAAAATGTGTACGCCTTGCTTTTCTTGCAGTTGTACAAGAAAAAATATTTAGTACGACTTTGTAAGAAAATCAAGGTTTTTTATGTTTTTATTTTCTACTTTTTAGTCACACTTTAATTAAATTATTATCATACATGAATATTGCGACGTCCCCCGTAGAAGTCTCTAATCAGACGGGAAAAAGTTTGCATTCTACGTTTTGCCGGAGGTGCCGGTTGAATAATGTATTTAATCAATTTTCGCCTCCGCGCTCCCTACTTGCGGATATTTGTAAAAGTAACGATGAAATACTGTATTGTCATCCGATTTTAATAACTGTGCAAAATTTCATCAGTTGATTATGTCGGGAAGTGTGTTAAATAAAGGATGCGAGATCTGGACAAACATGAAAAATACTACATTGTGAGTTAAGTCCGAAAAAAATCATTAAGTATGTTAAAATATAGGAAAATTAGTAGTTGTGGTATTTCTTATATGTATTAATGAATTAGATGTATTTAATTATTCGTCATGAATAGTTTCCACTTAATATACAACTGATAATATGAAGGCAAACATTTTTTTAATTCATGCCATAATAAATACGTAAACTTATGTCAAGATCTATTAAATAGTGGTCTTTCTATAGATTATAAGTATTTACAGTTATAATAACAAATATGAACAGCAAATACACAAGTAGTCCAGTAAAATGGGAAAATTTGGATGATATAATTCAGAGCGAGCTGAAATTTTGGAAACAGGCTTATTCTGTAGTACTTTGTAACATATCTAAAGTCCACACTTGAAAATGACAATTTTTCATGGTTTTCCATTTTATGTCACTTATTCGCTCGTTATCAAAACGATTTTGTACATACACCAACATATTCAAAATTTTATTCTCTTTAACTTTCATTAGATACACTATATGCGTACGATCTATCGTTTTTGAGTTTTATGTTTTATCGATTTTGTCATGAAACAAGTGTTCTGATAGCGCGCTATAAAGATGTTTAAAAATTCATATCTCTGTCAATATTGATCGAATGAAAATAAAAAAATAAAAGGAAATTGTTCGTAATCGAATTCTCTACAACTTTCATTTGAAACATTTTGCGATCCGAATGACCGTTTTTGAGATTTTAGCGAAAAACGCGCGCGTTTCCGTTGTGTCGCAAAACTGACAAAATTTAAAAAATCTATCTCGGCTCCAATAGGTCGTACGAAGTTAAAAAAAACAAAATTGTGCGGATTTTTATTCCCTATAATTTTTATTTTGCAGTAAAATTGATACTTTCCGAGTTCTTTGCGGAAACTCGGTTTTTTCCTATCCCCCCCCCCCTCCCCTCGACTCCTCCGCTGGCGTTTACGGATGAGGACTTTTCATACCTTAAAAAGTACCACAAAATAAGCCTGTTCCCAAAATTTTAGCTGAATTATTTCTTCCTAATCGACAAATTTCGTCCCATTTTATTGGGCTAAAAGTACTGAATGAAATACCGAAATACTTTCATTACAGCGCCAGCGTTTCGCATGTTCCCTGAGAGGATACCAGTGTGCCTTAACTTTTTAATACTCAGGCTGTAATAACTTGAAAATTGTTAAAGAAAATCTGCAAATTCTTAAGACTTCGTTTTTACGTTTTCTTTTTATAAGTCGGGTTCTGCGTAGGCAAACTTACCTTCTTTAAATATTGCTCCTTTTTTACATACTACATTCTAAAATTCCAACTTGGATACACTGTACTTTGATAATAATTTCTTAAATTTTTCTATAGGAGAAATCTCTAAGGAAAAGAGTACATGTTTAGCAAACGCGATGACAACCCAATAAAGATTCGACAAATTTCAAGACTCAATCATTTTACGCCGATAGGAAATTCTAAATGATTTGCGCATTGCCACTAGATCTGCCCATTGCTTTCTTTTCATATACTAACAGAGGTAACGTGTAGATAAATTTGCATTTGGCTTGACCCCAATTCATCGGATACATTACGTATATTCATTTGACTCTAACAGGTTTTGAATGACTAAAATATTTAATTTGAATTTGAGGTCATTAAATGTTTGCCTTTTAATTATAAAAGATATAATTATAAATTCGTGTAGTAATTTTGTAATGGGGCCTTTCGAAATGTCGTGTAGTAGTAAGTTATCGTTGTTTACCAAGCTAGTTGACATTTCATAGCGGCGACAGATTATACTTAAATCCGTGTTGACAAAGGCTTATGTTTCTTGTTTTTTACGTTTCCTTAACAACAACTTTTTCCACAATTAAAGCTCATGGTGGCTCACAGCTGAGATCCTTATATCCATGTACAACTTCCTTATTCGCTTGTCTTTGTGGTTGCTTTATAGAAGCGCTAGAAGTGAACGACCTAACGTGGCCGCCTGTAAACACAGAAGACAACGGAGAGGGCAGTGACCACGTTTCAACTTTTTCTTTGGGGCCAATCCTTCTTGGTGTGCCATCAGGCGTGGATTTTATTGAAAAAGCATATGGTTTATGTTTGTTTGGTGTATAAATACGCTACGAATTTAGTTTTTTTACGGATTGTTGCCTCGAAAAAAGCCAGGTCGCGCAGTTTTAACGCCGGTGTGTCTTATTATTATTTTACATTGTAAATAATTTAATTAGTATTATTTGTAAAAATTGTATAATGTGTTTCGTCACGCAGAGCCATGTTGCAGAGCGAGGCAGTTATTTGCACTATTATGCTCTCGTCAAGAAGCTCATGCGATGAAAAAAAAACGACGCTCTCTCGCCCGCCCTACTAATCAGGCTTAAAAAATATAGTATTGAACAAGAAGAAAGTAAACTTAATCGGCCATAACGGCCACACGTGGGAACGCAGTGGTGTCCGGGTTGAAAAGGCTGGGCGTGAATGGAAAAAAATACAAAGAAATTTTTAAAAAATCTGCTTGAGAACTTCTGGCCAGATAGTGTATGATAATTTGGACGAAACTGTCGCAATAAACCATGTGCAAGGTCCGAGGGGGTAATCACTCGAAAGTAGGTCAGCGTACTTCATATTACATTAATACTTCACCGGACAAGTGTACTTCACTTGCCAAGGGTCTAAAAACCCTTAACACGTTTTTTTATACATTTTTTTAACTTCAGCCTATTTCCGCTACTGAGGCCTAACACCGACGCCTGTAGACGAGCTACCCCCAACCAGGAATTTTGCCGAACCTCTTTCCTTAAGAAGAGTAAGGATCTTTTACTTGCTTAACATTTAATAGACAAGGGACCGACGGATTTACATCCCCTCCGAAGGATGGTATATCCCCTATACAACCCTCGCCTAAGGTTGTATAGCTTCCGCGCATACACTGATATACAAGCCGCTGGAAGATGTGCGAGGCGAGGACGCGGTCTTCGTTGGAACGGCCACCCATCCAACTACTAACCGCGCCTTACGTTGCTTTGCATCGCATATCGAAGTATGTACATAATAAAGACGCACGCTCGCCCCTCTTAACACGTTGTAGAGTTCTTTTTTCAATAAACTAAATAAGTATTTATTTTATATTTATATTTTTTGTGACTGATAGTTTAATAACGGGGTATTTTATAGTTGCGACAGACGACGTAGTAGATTTTTTTTTATCATCTTGCATATATTGTAGAGAGTATGTAGAATTCTAGTTTTAGACCTCCAAAACCCTTGGTAAATTTTTGTGTGGCTGAAAAACCACGAATTTTTGTCGATTTTTTCAGCTTGTGGCCTATAACATAAAAACCATGCATCCAATCGAAAAATCATCTATTATCAAAACTAAAGAGCATTAAATTTCGCTTCGAATGAGTACCTCAAAGTTGAAATTTCATCAAAAGGTATGGGCGTAATTGGTAGTCGAATAACAACATTTTTTTTTTACTAAATGGCCTCATTTCAAAATTGCATAAAGACGTGTGTCAATCAAAATGGGTAACACGTCGAACACCTATTATAATTTTTTTAAATGAATTATTTGAGGGAACCTCTTTTTAAGTTTATTCTTGAATTTGACACTTATTTATTTATAAAACGAAAATGGTTGCAATTAGCCCTAGGGAAGTACTTACAAAAACTGTTCGTTTTTCATTTCTACATCACATCGTCGAAAAATATACAGGGTGTTCCATTTGAAAAAATCCAATTTAAAATGCTCTTAATTGAAAAATAATTTTTGGCCACTCGGTACATTTTTAGGAAATGAAAATGATTCAAAAACATTAATTAGATGTCTCGTAACTGGTACTCACATAAGTTTTTCTTAAAACCCATAATTGTGACTCTGGTGATTTTTTTAATATCCATTGCATTATTTCAACAAAAAAATTCATTACATCAAAGTGGTTGGGAGATATTCAATGCTAATGGAATGAATAGAGCCTAGAAAGAGGCTTCAAAAAATGTACTGATATACATAGCATTCTATTTAAAAAAAAGGCACTTGGTCCTGTAATTTCGTCTTGGCTCGCCCTATACGTTCGAAAATAATTTCCAGTTATAAACTTTTTTCTAGTTTATCTAGTTTACTTGCAATTTTTTAAAAAATTTCTAGCTATCGTAGAATTCGAGATATCGACGTCCGACGCACTATTATTGCCTCACACTGTATAGCATATCTAAACTTTTAAACGGGGGCATTTTTGGGGTCTGGGGACCATAATCGATGAAACTATAGTGAAATTGTCCCGAAGTGACATGCTGCACTCTGCTACAGGTAGAACAGAAATCTACCTAAAAATTGAGAAAAATATTAATTAAATATCAAGAAACGTAAACAAATATTTGTACTCTCGGTATAGTCATAATTTATTTCAAAAACATTTTTCAGTAAATACATCATTATCAAATAACGTCCTACATTTTTAGAAAAAACAAATAATAAATCGCGGAAGATATGACAGTCAAAAGAATAGTTCAAATGTACTTTTAGAGGGCGGAATATTAAAACATAATATTTTTAGTCGCAAACTCCTCTATAAAATCCTTATTTTACTATAAGAAATGTAACCAGACTGCAACCAATAGCTACTCTCCGGGCTATGTGCCCCGCCGAGCGCTGAATTACAAGTTACAAGCCTGGCGCGTTAAGTGTAATAATTGCATATTACCGTCAAAACGCTAATGCTTCGATTGCAACAAACACCAGCCGAAAGACTGATCCTACTTAAAGGAGCTCACGTGCCAGTCGTCACACACCACTTGTAGACTGCAGTTTCGAGCTGTTGGCTTTCGTCAGTGCAAGGTAGGCATGTGACGACCGACACGAGGATCACTTGATTATTTAGTACATTTCGGTATCTTTGGGATAACGACATGTAAAATAGTCAGCAGGTGCCATCTAACGGTCCAGTGTCTGTTGCAATCGAAAAATAAATAGCCTGACTGGGCTTAGCATAGTTCAAATGTGCTTTTAGAGGGCGGAATATTAAAACGTAACATTTTTTAGTCGCAAACTCCTATATAAAATCATTATTTTACTATAAGGAACGTAACCAGACTGCAACCAACAGCTACTCTCCGGGCTATGTGCCCCGCCGAGCGCTGAATTACAAGTTACAAGCCTGGCGCGTTAAGTGTAATAATTGCATATTACCATCAAAACGCTAATGCTTTGATTGCAACAAGCATCAGCCAAAAGACTGATCCTACTTAAAGGAGCTCTCGTGTGCTCTCGTCTTTTAGTAAAATAAGGATTTTATAGAGGAGTTTGCAACTATATTCCACCCTCTAAAAGCACATTTGAACTATGCTAAACCCAGTCAGGCTATTTATTTGTCGATTGCAACAGACACTGGACCGCTAGATGGCGCCTGCTGACTATTTTACATGTCGCTATCCCAAAGATACCGAAATGTACTAAAAAGTGATCCTAGTGTCGGTCGTCACATGCCTACCTTGCACTGACGAGAGCCAACAGCTCGAAACTGCAGTCTGCAAGTGGTGTGTGATGACTGGCACGAGAGCTCCTTTAAGTAGGATCAGTCTTTCGGCTGGGCACATAGCCCGGAGAGTAGCTGTTGGTTGCAGTCTGGTTACGTTCCTTATAGTAAAATAAGGATTTTATAGAGAAGTTTGCGACTAAAAATATTATATTTTAGTCAAAAGAATGTTTGTAAATTGCCAAAAAAGAAACAGAAAATAAATCATAACTTGGCAACGCGGCATTCCATTGGCGAAATATTTTAGGGTGTAATACAGGACGCTTGGAGGCTTAACTCGCGCCAAAAGAATACAGGGTGTTACATTTAAAAAAATATACTTTCTTGTGTAACCCATTTTGTGACAACTTTTATATATAATTGAAAATAATTTTACGTTGTAATAAAGATGAAACATTGGGACTTTTGTTAAGAAATATTTTTTATAAAAGTTGGCCGTTTTTGCACAACCTTCCCAGGCAACACTAACTGGACACCCTGTATGTAAATAAAATGTAAAGATATCTATTTGAGATGCTTCTTATTCATCACGCGTTACCAGCATAGTTGTACACGCCTTTGATACACAGTTATGTGGGTGTACGTACTTTTTTTTTTATATTAATCGAGTATTTTATTGTGGGTGTTAATTTAATAGTGACACAATTCAAGCCCGTTTAAAGGATAGGTAAGAGTGTCCGATGCGGGCTGCACTTTGCCCTGGAAAGTAGTCCATACCTAAAACGAATTACAAAAAAGAACTATTACAAACGACATCGCCCACTTGACTGACCGAACACGTCAGCGTTTGATTTGTGGCCTAGCTGGTTTCTTCAATTTATATTTTCGAGTCGTACGCGCTACGAACCGGTCTTTGGTACGAATTTCACTGTGTTTATTTGAACGAGAGACATATATATCATGTTGCCTGATTTTTTTTGTCGTTAACTTAGTCGACACTCTTTTTTTTTGTTGTCGAATGTGTTGCATACGTACTGAGTGCCCATGAAATATTGTTATAGAAGCATAGAGTCGACTCTAATTTACCGCTGTCTCAAAGTATTTCGCTTGACAATTAGATTAAACCACTTTTTCACAGTTTACAATGTATGAATTTTCAACTACACTCGCACTATTCTGTACCAACTGGGTTTCTTGTAACCTAACAGATCCTACAAAGCGACCTGGATATACGAGTTGTATTCCGCTGCACGTAAACACGCGTCATGCACGAATCGTATATGATGTGTGGGAGGGCGGTGGGGGCGGGAGGGGGTGCCTTGTGGTGCATCCACGCTTTGTCCGAACGAGTAAGACCGGTTGAAGATCTGCTGGAGTAGAGTTAATTGAATCGGATACCGTTCCTTGATAGCAGTAATGTATGTAATTTGTTTTCGGTTGTATCAATGGTTTGATTTCGGGTGGACTGAATCTCGAGTTGTAATTGTTTACAAAGATTTGGTACCTTTGAAGTAGGTAAACATGTATAATGCTCATAAATAGATGTGATAATAATGCGAGTATATATCGTAAAGGAAATATTTGCATAACGTTCCCGCCTTTTCTTAATTTTAGTTTCTTATTTGTATAATACAATGTGAATTTTTTTAATGTAATTGAATCATATTTCGTTTGATGATAAAAAGATCATTATGTGTCAGATCAGTAATCAAATTTAGCAGAGACGTACACTATTATAGTGGAGGCTTCTTAAAAGTGGAGAGTACGATTTTTTAAGTAATGTTGAATATCAATTTCTTTATTAATTTCGTCAGTAAGCGTTCTTATTTTAATTTTGATTAGTCATCGTTTTTTAATTCATTTTTGCTCATTATTTTCTCCCATGTATCAAAACTAGATTTTTTAATGGATAATGGCAAACCTTGATTATTGACGCGTTTATTTTCAAAACTCAAAAAAATATACAATCTTACAATAAAAAAACAAGTTTCTAGAACATGCGGAATCCTAAAAATCAAGCTAGCTATTCCGCCACTCAGGACAAATACATACCGGCTGTTCCCTGCGACATTCCCATCTGCTGAGACTCGAACTCAGGAGTGGCTCAACGACTATCGTTGTGATGTCTCTCACACAACCCCGTCTAGTCCATTCATTATTTATATTTAGAAAAACGCGATAGTTGCCTCCACTTGCTGTCGCTCCATTTTTGCGTATACGGTCCCCATATATACGCGCTCAGAAGTATTTTCAATACTAATTCATCTTAAATAAATTTATAATAAGTTTTGTTTGTGTAGTATGGTTATTCACTTAATTTTACTCACTGATTCATTTTAATTCTTTAAAGGGGGAACGTTTGAAGCCTCAGAAATTCGTGAACACGAGTTATTGTTTACCAGAAATAAACTATTCTTCCGACTGGTCAACACATTCATAATTGTATATATTTTTCCGAAATATTCTTAAACATTTTTTAAATTGTTGTGGGTTCAATTTTTTTTCTTTTACATAATATTTTTTTTGTCCTCTATCTGCATCACCAAAAGGTAGTGCAAATAGGGAGAATAAAAATTCATCGGATAAATCTGGTAAAATAAAAAATATATATTTTGTAATGAATGTGTAATTAATAAACTTAATAAAATAATAAATAATAAAAATTAATAATTTAACTACAACATAAGAAATCAGTCAAACTTACTAAATCCAATTAAATTATTTTGAATTACAGTTTATTTTCAAAGTGACCACCGTCAAATTCAATACATTTTCTTAATCGATTTCTCATTTGATTTATACTTTTTCAAAGAATCTCTAAATTGTTTTTAATTTCATTGCAAATCATTAATAGTTCTCCAAACTCTAGTTTGAAGAATATTTAATTCATTGCAAGAGTAATTAATTGTTATAATCATCTAGTCTTGCCATTACATTTGTTTTAAAAGTTATGGCTACCTACTTTTTTGTATATGCAATGGCAATGCAAAAGCTGCTGAAAAGAAATATATATGTCGATTTGAAAATCAACGTGTACCAGATTATAAAACATGTTATAGAGCGTTTAGACATCTTTCTGAAATTGGAACTGGTCCCTCAATCAAGAAAATAGAACGTCCTGTTGGGCAGACCCGGCAAGACAAAGATTTGATTTTAGATATGGCTGACCAGAACCAAAAAATCAGCACAAGAAGAATTGGTCAACAATTAAATATTTCTCAAATCCGAGTTTGGAGAACTATTAAAGGCGGACAAATGCATTCTTATCATATACAAACTGTTCAACGATTGGTGCCAGGTGATGAAGTATTTCGAGTAACTTTTTACCGCTTTGTTTTATCCCATAGACGAACTGTGTTAAGAGTATTGTTTACCGATGAATCCCAATTTACCCGTGGTGGTATAAATAATGCTCGAAATTTTCATATTTGGAGTCACGAGAATCCCCATGCAATAATCCAAAATAATTCGCAACATAGATTTTCTGTAAATTTGTGGTGTAGGATGTTCTATAATAATCTCATAGGTCCTCATATTTTTGAAGGTGGCTTAAATGGTGAGAATTATTTAGTTTTTACAAAATACCCTACCAAATTTATTAAATAATGTAAACATAAGAGGAATGTGGTTTTAACATAAGGTACATCATTTTTCGGTACAAGTCAAACTATCTGAATGAACAATATCCAAATTGGTAGATTGGTCGGGGTGGTCCCGTTGCATGGCCCCCGAGATCACCAGATCTCACACCCCTTGACTATTTTTTGTGGGGCTATTTAAAAACTGAAGTATATAAAGAAGAAATAAATACCAGAGAGCAGCTGATTGCAAGAATTGAGCACTTGCAATGGAATTAAAAACAATTTTGACATTGCTAGAAAAGGTATAAATCAAATGACAAATCGATCAAGAAAATGTATTGAATTTTGCGGTGGTCACTTTGACAATAAACTGTGATTCAAAATAATTTAATTGGATTTTCTAAGTTTGACGTTGTAGTTAAATCGCTCTTTAAATTGATAATTTTTATATCATTTTGTTAGGTTTATTAATTAGACATTCATTACAATTTTTTTTTGTTTTACCAGGTATATGTCCCAAGCAACACCAAATGGTTTAATAAACGTTTTGATTTCGTTTATACAACTGGTATATATAATGTTTATCGCAACCTTTATTCAACGTTCGAATGTCCGCGCTACAAACGTATATATTTGTCTTATCATATATTAAATATAGACGTTTTAAAAAAACGTATATATATATATATATATATGGTACATCATATTCTAAATATATACGTCTTAAGAAAACGTTATATTGTTGTCACGTCATATACCTACGAGATATATACTTTTATGTGGAACCTCAAATAAACGTATTCCATATACGTCGATAATACGTATGATGTAAAGGTTTTTCTCACGGTTATGAAAAACCTTTTCTCCAATTGCTGATATACTTGTAATAAACCTTTATTATCCACTATAACTCATACATACATAGGGTATCCCTGTATGGAATATCTAATACTTACAAACTTTTTTATTTTAAATTTTTTATAGTGTTGCTTCAGCTTATCAAACTTTTTTTGGCAATGCCAAAATTTAGGTAATATATTCAGAGAATATAAATGTCTGATTTCGCGTAAGGTGAACATATTTCAAATTAAAAATGTAAAAGTTTGAAAGCCTCATAAAGCTGGTGAACTATATAGTTAAAAGAAAATTAGATGTACTTAATCGTAAATTATAATTAAATTTTTTTCCTTTTGAAAATCTGAACTTTTTCTGAAGAATTTAGTTTTTCTCAAAAAACTTTTTTTGAATAAAAATATAGAATATATCGAGAGACTTTTTAAAGGGAATCCACCCTTATTTATATATTTGTTAATGAATATACGCTATAAGTTATTTGACCTTTTTTTATATTGTTTTATAAACTAAGAGCTTATTTAATAAATGATTAAATAGTTTCCATCATTTTATTTTTACCAAAATTACCTTGACTTTCAAAATTTAAATGGGAAATTCTGTTATGTTATACATTATTATAGACTAATCGATTTCAAATAACTTTGTAAGTCAAATCATGTCTTAAATCAGAAATCATTTGCTATTTATTATAAAATTGTTAATATATATTGCTGCATAACAATAATAAGATGACATTGAAACAAATTAATTTCTAAGTGCCTTATTTTGTAAAATATATTAAATTTTTCTTTAATTATAACAGGAAAATTAGAATTAAAGTTTTTTTTTGGCTTGCGATACATTTCCCTTTGCAAAATTATTTAGAATTTACCGGTCTACAACAGTATAAAAAAGATAGAAGGTACACCCGTTTTTAAATTCGAAAGTTAATATTATAATGATCTCCAATTTTTTAAAAGTACATATTTTAAACCTCCTACCTGTATATAACTACTGATATCAAGGAAAAATAATTCAATTGTATATATGTATGCACATAGTAATTTTTTTTAAAATATTTATTATTTAGTACTAACTTTTCTATATTATATTAAGCTTTACCTATTCTGCGGGATTGGCTAAATACGTAAAACTATTTTATCATTTACTATTTCACCCTTGGGAACCTAGGATGTTTGACAACGATAACATAACACAACATTGTTCATTACTCTTTACTAAAATCCAAAAATAGAGTCTATTTATTATTATTATTGTAACTATAGCGGCTTTTGGCAAGCTTCAACCAATCTTGAATCGTCCCTCTAATTTTATTGTCACTGGTCTCACCCATGCCTTCAACGCTAGTCATGCAGAGTTTTCTGTGATAAAAAAAATGCAGTTACTATGAAATCGCTCAGATAAACAATAATTCTTACCAATCACAAGTTGGTCATTCTTGTAACTTTAACCCACTACAACCTGATAACTCAAGGATAAGGGCGGCTCATCAACATAACACTTGTTGAATTTCAATCAAACAATATACGCAAAAACAAGTAAATATTCTTTGTTTCGATCATAAGGCCACACTACTAAGGTTGACTACCACCACACGAAACAGCAATTAACACGACGATCCGCGGTTGCTCACCAGCTATACTGTTGAGACAATGAGAGAGATGCATATATTTATGAGAAATGCTTAATGTATTCTGCAACAAAGACAACAATACTAACGCGGTTGCTGGCGACTGCGCAATCGATGAAGATTGATATACGTTTAAAAATCCTATATTATAAACTGCAATATTACTGAACAAATATTTTCATTCATCATCTATCTATAACAAATTTTGATTAATGTAAATATGTATAAGAAAGTAAAATTGAACCTTCAATATTTTTTTATTTAAACAATGAAATGGTGCCAAAATATTTTTTTTATGGGATGTTGTATCTTTCTAGGTGTAAATTAGTATTTTCATGTCAAATATTTTATAAACAGTATACAGGGTGTTATTTTCTAGGAATAACTTAAAAATATTTTTATTCTGGGTCCGGTCCTGATATTTTATTAATATCCCAGTCATTAGATGGTGAATGACTATTGTAATCAAAATATAAAATTTCGTTGGATTTCGTTTACGCATTACAGATATGTGGCGAACAGAAAATTCTTCCACGAAATATAATATATACATCCTGTACTGTACTGCATGGGGATTTAAGATCTCCTCACCATCCTGTATATTTTTAAGCGTGAGTTGTATTGTGAAGTCTACAAACTAATCAGCAATCGATTTCCGTCTGTTAGATTTCGTGCTAAAATGTACTAAATATATTATTATATAATTTTACATACTTCCAAGAACATAATATTCATCATTACATCATGAAGTTCAGGGCGCTCTCTGTCAGACAATTTAGTTCAACAAACTACATACAGACTGAATAATACAATTCCAGTTAAATCCACACAGAAGCACAAGCTATATAAATCTGGTTTTGTTCGAGCAGCAGATAGAAAATAGATAATGATAGAATTTAATCTGCCTCTCGCACCCCGCCGCCTCGGACGAAGACTAAACAAGGGTGCAGTCGGAGAGCAGAGAGACGAGAACGAGTACCAAGGAGAACGGCTTCTGTGTTACAAATCTGGTACCTACTTCTAAACAGAAGCCAAGCGACGAGCACGAGCTCAAACAACTGCACCCATACAGAAAAAAAACCACAAACACATATGGCCGCAATTACCACTGCAAAGAGATTTATTTAGATAACGTTCGTCTGCGGTGCTATTTTTGGTAAGCGTGCAGGGGTGGATGGCGTTTGAAGTCGTGGAGGAGGTAAGGATGTCACGGACGTTGCTCTGATTTGATGTTTGTAAATATTTGGAAAGATAAACAAACATTGGATGGGTTTGAAATTTTAAAGTTGCAAAAAAATTAATTTCAATACTTTCAGCGTAAAAAAACGTGTAAAATAATAATAATAATTGTTAGGACTAATTTATACTAATTGTATAGTTATTATTATATTTTATCTTCCTTTGTTTTTAATTATCAGGCGTCACATGCACTCATTACTAATCAATTGTTTCTTATCCACAACCCTAATTTTACTTTGTTTTGGTCTGCAGTTTTGATAGTATTATCAGTTGAACACATAGAAACTATTTTTCATATACGAGCTTGCTGGTAATTATGATAGTTTCACAAACCGCTTTTAACGTACGAGTTCTATTCCCTAGGTGTGATAATCAGTCAGCTAATTTGATAAGCATATAAGGGTTACACGGAAAACACATTAGATATGCAACTATGAATTTATGTACACATAATTCAAAAATAAAATTATTACATTGGGTGAGACAGTTTCAGTAGAATTACAATAACAGATAGTTAATGCTTTTATTAAAATGAAAAATATGTGAAATTAGTTCAGTTAATTTATTGAAAGTCCACTGCCGAACTTAACCAACAAGTAAATTATAGCGTGGAATATTTTTTGAAAACAATGTATGTTGGACAAACCAAACGTTCAGTTATAATTAGATTTAACGAGCAGTATCATTTAAAAATTTTACCACTTACTTTCTAATGTTGTCAGTGATCAAGCTAATCTTCCTATAATATGCCGTCATACATTTTTTCCAGAAAATTTCAGCCTTATTATGAACGAAAATAAAAAAATTGCAATTACCATTTACTGCTTTTGTGAACGATTCATCTTTTAACTTCTGAAGGACTTCTACTATATTTTCCAAAAATGAATATTAACGTTCACAAAGAAGGGTTCAAAACGACTGTTTCAGACGGAGAATAATACAAAATTTATACTTACTGTTCGTTTATGCTTAACTGCTACACTAACACAGTAAGTACTAACACTTTCTCAAAATTAAACCTGAAAGGGAATTTTGAAAAACACAAGAAAAAGACAATATAAAGTTCAAAACTATATATTAAATCTCTTTAAAAAATCATGTTTTACAACAACTTCAAGAAAAATGTTTTTTGACAAACTATAGTCTGGCCCGTGTACAACACATGGTGGGAAACGGAACGACTTATAATGTACCAACTACCATCCAATATGCGGTTTTTGAGCTAACGATTAAACAAAAAGATTCAAGAAAAGTTCAATGTTTATAAATTTTTGATGGGCTTTTGCTTGCCCTGTCTATTTACGTATTTTCAGTTCAATATCAATTTTGATTGCTCCTCGGAGCTTAAAAATGCCTGAATCGAAACGACTTTGAATTATATTTTGCAATTACAATTTCATACGTTCAGGCAAGGTGGTCCCATGCACATATGAGTACATGGTAACTATACTTTTCTGATACCGAATCACTGAGGAACCGGTTTAGGGCAATTCCCATTAAAACCCATCATTTTCCCGTTAAAATCGACTGCTAGGAAATGATAGGGGACTCTTGTCGCTAAAACTCTCGATATACTTTGACTAGAGACTGGATTAACTTGTCCTCATATTTAATACAACGCATGAGTTAGTTGCAGTGCTTAACAACGTGGATTCGTAAAAGGTTTTTTTAGTCAAATTCTGTTACTGTCTCTAAATTTTGGTGGTCGGGGCGACATTACGCCCCCCGTGCAGCGACATTTACTACACTTTCTAAAATTACACTCCTTGATTATGATTAAAAATATAAAAACCTCCTCCAACAATATTTTTACGTGAAACACGCTTTTCATGCGAAATGTTCGGATTTTGTTACAGTTTCGAAAAGTTTATCGAGGGTTTTGGCGTGTTCTTTAACACATTCTCAGCCAAGCCATATGAGCGTTACAAACATTTGGGTGAGAAAGTAATTGCGGTCATTCATCTTTTACCATAATGTAAGTAAATAAGAAAATTTTGATTTTGTACCGCACATGATGACTATGAGTCATCATTTCAGTTGAATTTCATTGCAGTCCCTAAAAACATCATTTAAGGAAGATTCTTACGCTGTTCAAACTGGTTGGATTTTACGGCCTTTTGAAGGGTTCTATGATGTATACAAAGTACAAAATTTGAAATACTAAGAAGCTTAAGTTATAGCCTGCGGGGAACAGTGGACCCTCTGACTCATTTTTTAAAATTTATATTTAGCGACCATTGCATGCCGAATATGAGATTTCCCCGATGATTTTCTTCTCTCAATAGTCATTCTTTTTACAATTTCGGCGTGTTTTTATTTCGAAAAAGTTGACGCTATTTTGAAAAATGGTGACTTTACCTTGCACAAGCTTTCAAACTGGCAACCTGCCTGAAATGATTGTATTAAGAGCCAAGACGTGTGTGTACGCAGTGGCTAATTTTTACAATCATTTGCTGTATTCTTTAAATTTTTTAAGCCTACCACTGCTATTATTACATTTCATAGATTAAACAATTGCCTTAAATTCGTTCATGCCGAATAAAAAACGTTTGACCTAATTATAAATTTGTTTTTACATGTGGCATGTGTTTCTTGTGTTTATATATTTCGGCACCAGAAGCTATGCTTTGCACTCAGATTTTGCATAAATAAAATGTTAAGGAAGTTATTTTATGTTTTACACACAATCTGTTCGAATTTAGGTATGGTTAATAAAGCATATTGAGATTGCTGTAGGGTACCCTGTTTAATTACTAAAGAAAGTACTGGTAATTATGTCACCAGTAAATTAATTACTATTCATTTATGTGAAGGATAAACAAATAAAATTGGCCATTTGCGTGATCGTCTAATTTTGTTGTGTAGGACCCAAATTTAGTTGTGTGTGTAATAACCCCTTTTAATTATCCCAGGTTCTTTTATATAAAGTTTAATATCACTTGTTTCTGTCTGATACTATATACCTTAGAAAATTAATCACTCTGTTAATTGAATACCTGGTAAACTTGAACATACTGTCTATTAATTGAGAGACCTAGTTAATTATAGATGTTATTTATGTAGTATTTTATTACTAAAGATTGCACTGTACATTTATAGTTGAAGTTTGTTTTCTATTTTGCTTTGAAACAAAACCATTTATTCAGTTCATTACTTATATGAAGAATAAGGTAAAGGTGACAGAAAAGACAATAATTGATGGGAAGAAATGGTAAAAAAAAACCATTTTATTTTATATAAATTGATGTAGCAAATAGCTATACATAAAATCAAAAATAATCTAAATATTTGAGACAATTGTCTAAATATTATAATAGGAAAATATGCGTCACGATAGTAATGACCGTACTATAGATATACTGAGTGTTTTGATGCAATAACAAGAACTGAGATACAAAACTATGCTGTGTTATTTTAATAGTAATTAGGGTTGTGGCAATGACCTAATAATGATAATCTATAATAGAGCTGTTAGCAATCGCTAGGTAATAATGGTTTATAATTAAAGAAAGTTGTTAGCAATCGCTAGATAATAATAATTTATAATTAATATTGTTAGCAATAGCCAAATAATGAGTCAAATGCAAAACAGAGAACAGGAATCGTGTTTATACATTATCAAAATTAAGTTGAGAAATGAGCATTAAACACTCATGTAAAAGATCATAGAATGTTGAGGAAAAATCCTTTGATTATAATTAAAACAAGCAGTCTACCAAATTTTGTGTGACTGTCCAACAACGTAAAACAAGGTGGGCAGTTGTAAATCAAACAGACGAGACGTCCCGGTTCAGTACTGGACGAAAAGTAAACCCTTCTTAATACGAACAAGTTTACGGGCTAATTAACCGAGTACTGACCGATGGCCTGTACAGTTTGTGAGCGCAAGGTAATTATGTGGATGGATCGTTATTAAACAATCATAGAAAACCAAATAGATCGCTGGTGAGAAATCTCAGATACTCATTTGAAAGGTAAACATTACTATGACATTTTACATATCCAAAATTAGGCACTAGCCTTAATAAGTACATCAAATGAAAAATATTGGAAGTGAAAGTTTCTTATCATTGCATAAACGCAGAAAATATATAGTTCTTGAATATAAACTTGTTATTTTGCAAACGCATATTTCCCTAGTAAAATATTCAGAAAGTGAAATTTTATGTATTAAATTTGTGAATGAAATCATAACTGAATATCTGGTAATATAATATTATATTTTCTTGTTGAAAATCAAAGCTAATATTTAATTTAAAAAAAAAATCTCATATTCTTTTAGTACCAAGTTAAAACTCATTTTAACCAGAATATGAATGCAATTGCAAATTATAAAATAGAATCTCGAAATAAGCAAGCGATCACCTTTAGACATTTATGCCAGCTGAATTTCTGTGCGCTCTGTACAGTGTTATATCGCTCGTGAAAGCTTTCCCGCAGGTTCTACATGTTTAACGTCCTCGTCGAACATGTCGGTGGTTGAGAAGAATTCGTTAAAATAAGATGTAAGTTATAATATTGTTTGGCTAGTAGTTTAGACGGCTAATTTAGTGAAAATATCCACAAAATAATTTATTAAGCTCGGCGACGTAGCTTAGAATAGATTTCAAAGGCAAATATAAAAGTTCGGCGAAAATATCGCGACGTAGCTTAAAAGGTACTGTCTTCAGATGCCGTCTATCTTCTCCTCTTTAAATACAACGCCGTCTTCCTTTTATATGGTAAAGATGACGTCACAATTACATGAAAGCTTTGGATTTGTGGTCTCACGATTGGAAAATGTTTACATTATAAATTTCAATGTCTATATGCGTTGTAGTTTGCAGAGTCCGTCCTTTGCATGACTTAAGATAGGAAACGACAGACGCTTTCACCCTGTGAGAAGTAACAGAAGTACTTGACGCTTATCGTGTCCATTGTAAACAAATGCTGTGACTAGACTCGATTTTTAAGTAAATTCTTTCGTGCAAATGTAGCGTTTAACGTTGCTTTAAAAGAATGTAATTTTAAAATGCATTCTGGTAACTTTATTGTGTCCAATATTAAATTAGTAAATAAATGTGAAAATAAAATGAATTTACTGCAAGAATTACTTGAATTTGAAAATAAATAAGAAAAAAAACTAAATTTACATATGGGGTATACACAGGGTGCTTCAATATAAATACATAGCTAGATAGACAGACTTATTCGTATTAAGGACATTTTGGCGTTCCGTGATCTAAATATTCTATTATTACTAACGACACAGTATATGGTTGTATTGCCTATTATGACAACATAATATAAAATATAGACTGTACGACGTTTGCTCCCTTTCAAAGTTTGAATGTCGACCGCAATAATTATATGTAATATCTTGTAGAGAGAGACCTTACAGAAAATCTGGCAGAACAACAGAAATCCGTGACAATCGATGTGTCAATACTGTGTAACATCCAGATAATCCTCACATAGGTATACTTTTCCCATATTCGTATTTAAATTCAAATAGCACCATAACGTGGATCTAAAGCGCACGAAAAAATGTAGTGACTGGTACTGAACACGGTGTGATAAGTGACGAGGTGTTTACTTTAAAGTTCGCGTAGAGCAGCTACAAATAAGTTTTGAAATTTGAAATTAGTGTTGCAGAATTAAGTGATATAACACGGTCGATATCATACGATTCAAGTGTACTATTTATATATTCATCTGCTGCCAGAAGCAAGATCGTTCATCAGCTTGCCCTAATTTTATTTCCTCATTTGTATACATTAGCTTAATTCGTTTTTTAACCTGAATTGAATCCATTAAAGACGGTTATGATGTAATGGCAGCATATTCTAAAGCTATGCATTGCTTAAAGCATTTGCAATACACAACAACTGTTTAAGAAACTAAATAAAGAAACACTCTCTTGACGATGCCTGTGGGTTATATTCAATCCGGAATGAAAACATGATATATAGGGGTATATTCGCCTCATTTATTTATTATTCAAAATTACTAAAAGGGTATATTGTTTCATCGTGAAGAGAATGTTTATTGCATCATGAAAACGTAGTCCTTGAATTGTGATGAGGATGAGGAACAGAGTAACATAATGCAGAAATGCACACGTGTTAGTATGAACCGTCAATCAGTGAGATATTCAAGCTAGTAAAGGGTCAGAGTTGGACCGCCTCAATATAAATGGTTATAAAAATAAGTCATTTTCGTGCTCACAGAAATGATTTATTTTTTGCAAATGCACTAGAGAATTTGTGTTCAGAATCAGAAAGCGGTGTTTCAGCAATTACATTCAGACATTGATCAGACCCACTTTACTAAAATTAAATATAACCGACGTTTCTGATAATCGAAAACAAGTTAAAGATAAAATTAAATGTGACAAAAAATAAATTTCAAATGCTATTAGTGGAGCAGATCTGGCTTTGGAATAAGGAAACTGCTACGATTTACACGTACATAAACAAATAAATACGTTGGATATTAGTAGTTATAAGATATTACATAAAGAAATCACTTGGGCTACTGTAGCATAGCAGATATCGCAGGCACAACTTAACCCGAATAAGTGATGTAACGTGCCCACGATAAAATTTCACTAGCTCAGACTATCTCAGGGCGTTAAGCCCAAGTTTACATAAACTATGACAAATTATTAGTTTACTTACTTACACAAATCGCTGAGGGTTCCATACGTAGTGGTCGCAGACGAAATAATGACACTTTCTTTAAACATGAAATGCTATATTACGGAATTTACAAATATTGGTTCTCTAGCATGTAACCTGCGATGTTCAAAAGATGTGGCAAATTTCTTGATTAATAAGTTACAACATTAATAAATTGCCTCGTGTAGCTACACATCGGTTTACAACGTGAGGATAAATGGTAATAAATTTGGCCACAATGGGTCTGATTTAGAGAACCTCCTTAAATAAATATAAATGCATAAAATCTTTAAATATGTACAAGTTAAAATACAAGAGTAAGTATGAAAGGATATAACCGCGTCGAACCACTGAAGGTGGTCCCCGGTAAATAAAAACAACACACTTATCTAGGGTGGTACGATACCGACTTCGACGTTGAAGAAACTGTAGCCGGGACGAAAGAAATTGACCCGAGGATGGGGGTTGATTATAGTCTCTCCAGCCCTGGAACTTTCTACTGTGTGTGGATGCCCCGTCCGTGGAACTTCACTGATGTGTGTAGAAGCCCCGTCCGTGGAACCCTAAAGATTTCCTGATTTAATTTGCATGGTCGGAAATGCACGTGAAGCGTGCCTCATGAGAGCAATTTAAATCTGACATAACCTACAAAAGAAATATAATTTACCTCACTGATGAGGGAACAATCCACCAATGTTCCTAGAAAGCCACAGTTGGATGAATGGGGTCGAGTCCGCCTTTCAAGTCGACACGATACTTCCAAAGGAAAGCCTGTAAATTTGTGAAACACGTGGGTAGAGAACGGGTAAGATGGCGTGAAGAGGTTATTTTACCTTGTATACTTAAATATCCTGCTTCCGCAGTTAAAATTTACTCACGACAACAAAATATTCCGCTAAACGGAACAGCAACAGATGGAGAAAATTTTCCTGTGTTGACAATCCCAAAATCCACCAGGATGCCTTGGATAAACCGAGTTTTGTAGGATTAACAACTATATACCGCTATCCAAAAAAATGCTGAGGAAGTCAAAGGGTGGGAGGGAGAAATAACATGTTAAATGTATGAAAAAACGGTCTTTCGAAGATAACTCGACGGCTTTTGATCTGACGAAAAAAATCTTCAGACGAAACATGAAGAGCTCACGAAAATAAGAAAATTTTGTTCCCAACTTCACCGTCGTCAGACCATTGATTCGCGAGATATCGCGAATCCAAGATGTAAAAATTAAAAATTTAAATTAATTTTTTACCATGAAGGTGTTTAGTTGAGGACCCAATTTTTATTTAATAGAATGGTATTGGCGGATATTCTGTTGGGCCGGAGGCTGGGGGCGGTGAGATGATTAGGAGGGGTGAGAGGGGGAAAACGAAAATATTTGACATGCTTATAACTCCCCGTGTAATTGGCCTATCGCGGTCAGACCGACGTACATTTTTATATTTTTTTATGTGCTACAAGATAGCACTCGCATAAAATGATTTTTTTCACAAACAAACGCTTCGTGCGCAAAATAAAAATTGCACGTGTTTTCAAACAGTTTTTTTGGAGCGGTGGAGGAAAAATTCTTTTGGTCACTTGATAGCTTTTTTATTAACGTTTAATTTCCACCCGGCCAGAATGCGATAAAATGATTAGGAAGGGAGCTAGAGGACGGCAAAGAAACTCTTTGATTAAAACATGCAATTTTTATTTCGCTCACTAAGCGTTTGTTTGCGAAAAAAATCATTTTATGAGTGATATCCTGTAGCATATAAAAAAAAATTAAAAATGTACGTTGTTCGGCCAATTACACGGAGTTATCAGCATGTCAAATATTTCGTTTTCCCTCTCTCCCTTCCATATTAAGTATTCCACCGCCCCCAGCCTCCAACCCAACAGAATATCCGCCAATACCATTCTGTTAAATAAAAATTGGGTCCTCAACTCCACTCCTTCATGGTAAAAAATTAATTTAAATTTTTAATTTTTGCATCTTGGATTCGCGATATCTCGCGAATCAATGGTCTGACGACGCCGACGGTGAAGTTGGGAATAAAATTTGCTTATTTTCGTGAGCTCTTCATTTTTGGTCTGAAGATATTTTTCGTCAGATCGAAAGCCGCCGAGTTATCTTCGAAAAGCCATTTTCTCATACATTTAACATGTCATTTCTCCCTCCCCCCTTTGACTTCTTCAGCACAAATGTGTCGGAACCCAACTTTATTTATTGGCAAAAAAAATCACAAACGGGCGTTTCCTTATTCGAGTCTGGTTTACTTCCAGATCTGCTCCACTATATGTTAAAATCCGTAAAAAAGAAAAACAAAATGGCTAAAGAAAATTTAAAAAGATATAAATCAGATATACACGCTTCACAAAGGTAAGTACATCATGTTTATTTACTTTTATTGATTTATCGAGAGCATTTGATGCGGCCAGCCACTCTCTTCATTACATGTCTTGAAAGATACTTGATAAGAGTGGTATGTTTGAAATTGCTTCAAAATTGTATATATCTAATAGGCAACAATATGTAAGAATAGGAGACGCCACTTAAAAATTGAATATTGTGTACCACAAGGTACAATTATGGGGCCCGTAGTATTCCTTATTTACATAAACGATCTATTTCTTTACCTAGTTCAAAAAGTAGCATAGCCGGTTTGATGAAAAATTACTAATTTTAAACCTAGACAACACAACCTATCTACTGTTCAGCTACAATAAATTATATTTATTTTTCAATATTCTTAATGTTGAAAGCCAAGGAAAAAGCTTGGTACTTTCTGGGTTACCCGGTATAGGAAAATATTGTGCTCGTGCAAAAACTTTGAGTTTTTGATGAATTTAAGTTTTCAGGTCCCCGAAGCCAAAAAAAGTGGTTTTTAAAAAAGTCCGTCTGTCATCTGTGGTCGCACGTAAAGCCCAAACTAATCGATCGATATTGCTCAAATGTGGGTGGGATAACTCCTAAAAATTGTTGTTTTTTTTGAATCCAACATCGTACAATACTGTTCCCGAAGTTATAAAAAGAGAGCCACCCCCCTATTAAAGCTCAATTGAAGCCTTTTATCCTATCCTTGCCTATATATATATATATATAGTTCAGGTCTAGGAATACTATTTACAAATTTTTTTTTTCATTGCCTCTAACCTTTTTTATGTAGAATTACTTCTCGATTGTACTGATACTTATAACGACGTGTACTACCGAGCAGGTCACCACACCCTTACGTATTTTGATAGACTGCAAATTTGTAGATTCCAACTTCCTGAGAGGATTTTTGCTAACCGCGAAAAATATCTTGATTGCAATTTTTTTTTTTTTTTTTTGAGTAACAAATTGTTAATTGAAAATGTTGGAAATATGATATTTTCGATTGACTGCATATGTAATGTAATAACTGTTTTAATTTTTGAAGCTTACTTTCCACTTCCATAAAATTATTGTAACTAGGGATGGAATGCTATCGGAAGATTAAAGCTTGGACGCCAATTGGCGCAGTTCCGCCCTGCACATATTTGTTCTTGTCCTTCCAGGCTCAATTATAAGACTATTCTACGTCATAAAGAGCTGCAGATGTTCATTTCAAAGTCTTAAATTAATTTAAATATCGCTAAATCTGATGCGCAGTATATATTTTATACACATTTAAATGGTTTTATCGATGTAGGGGTCAAGTTTTGGTCAGCGATAAGTACTTGCGAAGTGATTCAATCCTGGTTAACGAAGTGAAGCAGACGAAGTGTTGCGTATATAAAATAAAATATTAATTTCTATCATTGTTGGACGGTATCTTTATTGTTTGTTTTTCAATATCATTCGTGGAATTTAAGAGACGGGGAATGAAGGAACTGCTTATTTTATTTTATTCCATTTAAAATTGTTTATCGCTATCAGGATTGTTAGAATAAGCCATGTGTTCTTCTAGGAACGAAATTGGTTAATTAAGCGGGCGTTGTAAATTTCTAACCTTGTAGAGCCCGACTGTAAATTCCACGAATTTTACGTATGACCTTTCCTTGAATCATACCTTAAACTCATTTGAAAATATTTATATAGACTGCATGATCGTTTACGTTGTGCACACACTCCAGACCAAACCCAGGCATTATCGTTAGCCAAATTTCTGTAAACAAACACTTGAATGTGAGATTTATGTTATTAGATAAATTAATATAAACTATTTAAATACTATATAATAGGTATAATACCTTAAGTGCTATAAAAATTGTTAACTTTGGGTCTTGTGGCTTGTTAATTGTAAATTGTATTCACTACAAAGTGCGTATAGATCTCTGAGGGAGGTGTACCTTCCGGAATTAGAGATGAGGCCCATAAATTTGTGCTCGAGTACTTGAAATTTTTTCATTGTCGTGACCGGTATGCTGCACCACACCGGCGCCGCGTATGTGATGGACGACCATTGTGTACAACAATTTTTTATTTTGTCGGTTAAGTCTGCTATCCCTGACCATAACTTCTGGATAGGGAGTAGACCGTCCATATTGTCTCATTTATATCACATAAACTATATGGGTATTGAACGGAAGTCTTTGGTCAAGTCTCACCCTCCAAATACTTCACGCATCTCTTGGTTGGAATTTTGATTTCCTTGATCAAAATGGGTTCTCAGTAAACCGACGCGTGAAGACTTCTCAGCGTTCCACTGATCATAATAAGCCATATTCGCTGCTTGTACGTTATGAGAATGCGCGTACATGGCACTGTCATCGACTTACTTGGCCAGCTTCGTATTCGGGAATTCTGGGAAGTCGGCGATGTACAAGCTGTACAATTTCGGTGACAGGCACGATCCTTGCGGGACTCCCGCGCGAATATACCGCCGTGTTGACAGTTTATTATTCACTCGAAACTGCAGGGATCTGCCCGTCAGGAACGAATGAACCCCGGGATCCAGACGGTGTCGGACGCCTTCTCAATATCGAGGAGCACCATGGCGGTGCTCTTCCCGAGGTTGTATTGTACTTTGACGTCGTCAACTATCCTAACGACCTATTGCACCGTGCTCCTGACCCTCCTGAAGCCAAATTGAGACTCATCGTCGATGTGGACAGCGTCAATTCTGATCAGGACGAGCTTCTCCACCAATTTGGAGATCGTGGACGAGCTTCTCCACCAATTTGGAGATCGTGGACAGCAACGAGATGGGTCTGTAGCTGCCGATGAACTTCGCGTTCTTATTTGGCTCCGGGATGGGGACGACCACGGCGCACTTCCACTGGCTAAGCCAGTGCTGTAGCCGCAAGAACGCGTTAACGATATAAGTTAACTTCAGAATATCTTTCCTTGCGAGATTTTGAGCAGCTTGTACTCGATGCCTTTCCAGGGGCTTTGTTATTTGGTTTGGTTTAATTGTTCGTAATGACCAATGATATCGTAATGTAATTTTCAACGCGGTCGTGTTCTAAATTATTTGGTATATCCTTATAGTGGATGCTTTTGAAATGAGTAGCTAAGTCGCTCGCCTTTTGAGCGTCTGTCATCGACGTCCGTCCATTCGCGTTCGTCAACGCGGGTATCTTGGTAATCCGGAACGCTGGAAATACACATCATTTTCATTGGATATTCTACATTGAGACACCATCCAAAAAAATGGGTAAAGTTCAGAGCAAAACAACTGGAATTGCGGACTCTACTAGCCCGCCAAAAAGAATTCAATGACTCTTCACAAGCCTAGAAATGGAAGAGTTTACATAAATTCGATCATCAAAAAATATTAGGATGAGGTAACGGGAAAATTTTTCATTTAGCGTTTTTAATAATGAATGAATTTGTTTTATTTTATGTTTTGCTGAACTTGATATTCGTGGTGTATTAATTTTGTTTCCTTCTGTAGTACTAACTTCTGACTTCCTAGTAGATTTCCTTGTATATTATTAAAAATCCGTCACTGTTTAAATATGTGATGAAATCATTTTTAAATTGTAAATATCACGCGTAATTTCTATGTATATTAGGTCCTCGCAATGGAGATAATTGAGGATAAGGTCATCAGATCAAGTTTCGCAAAAAAGTGGCCAAATTCCGTTGTTGTTCTCAATCTACATTTATCTAATACTGTTGTAATGTTGCGCAAAGCCGTTGGTATAATACGCGTCCTATACAATCTAATAATTTCTTTGTTATTCGCGTTTCCTGTACAATTATCTCTTATCTCCACAAACACAAGTCACTATCGAATTTCCCCAATTCCGTAGTAAAAGAGTTTTACACACACTAGCACGAGTCCAACGACATTTTTAACGGACCGGACTGATAACATGCACGAATTGAAATCTGAGTCATGTATTGCTTTTTATGCGGCTACAATATAAAGCATACTATATTGTAGTATTGGAGATGATTTAACGTAGTAGTAAACGGGTCGCAAATTGGCGGGAAATGCAGCAAACAGATAAGCAGCCTTTCTCAAGGTTCATCGTCACAAGTATAAATAAAAAAGTTTATCGCCGTGTTTTGGTTCGTAATGACGTTGCTTACTTACTAACCTGATACAAGTTTTAACTTGCTCCCACTGTGCGGTGGGATGGATTTGCAATAAAGCATAAAGCTGCTCCAGTAATATCGATACTTAACGAGGAAATGGAGCAGCAACAGTGGATTGAATTAGCACTCTTTGGGAAAGTGGTCATTCAAGGCTTTTTTAATTTAAATTATTATCTCTGGCGATGAGGCGCGTGACACTAGCGACAATTATGTATAGTTAGATAAAACATTAAATTTAGTAATCACCAGTTTTTAGATTTTATCTGATAAATGTTGATAACGTTTTCCATGGATTTAAAACAAAGGTATTGAAGTTTTACTAGACATGTTGGCTTGTGTCTCATGGTCATTCCCTGGATTTCTAGTATTTTTACACATGCGTTCGTGCAATTAACTGATTCATTACTGTAAGTAAGAAATGACGTAAGATTTGCTACTTTTATTTGAATTACATTTAATATATTCTAATTTTTGAGTTCGCGGTCATGCAGTTAAAATGTGTTTTCTTTATTTAGGGTTCATGTCCATATTTACTAATGATGACATTACTTTAACTTATAAAAACGAAAACCCACCCAAATTAGAAAAATCAAATGTGGCATATGAAATCAGTTGCAACCACGCCGATTGTAATAGTGTCTATATTGGCCAGACAAAGAGATATCTTAAAGATGGAATTAAAGAACATGAATATTACGTAAAAACATCGAAAAATATTAATGAAACTACTTACTCGTACAGCATTAATGGAACATATTCAACAGAAACCTGACCACATCTTTGATTTTGATAATTGTAGAATTTTAGGTGCAAAAAAAAAGATTACTTTTAGAAATGAAAGAAATAAAAAAAAACAATAACAGCGTAAATAAACGCACAGATATAGAAAGTCTAAATTCTATATATTTTAGTATTTTAGAGCATAATAATAATTTAAAAGGTAAATATAAAATGGTCCAATTGTTTTTTGTTCACCTACCTACTTCTTTGTGTGCGAGGCATTCAACACCCCACCACTAGCTATCATATCGCAGGTTAATTTCACCAAAGGAACTCATTACTATAGCAACTATTTTAATGTGTAGTGTATTGTCATAGTCTTGTCAAAAGTTTTAACGTTTTGTTAAAAAAGTATTTTAATTATTTTAAATATTTTTGAAATAATTATGAGATCGTATTTCGTAACAAACTCCTGTATTTTAGACACAAACAACATTATGAATGTAAGTAATTTAAGTATAACTTTGTTTATTATACAAGACAATAATTGTGTTTTATAAATTGCAGTAAGCCTTGAAGATGAAAATATAAATTTTTCGAAACGTTGGCACAAAATTCAATAAGTGTTGTTGATATTCCCACTCGACCTATAATCCCATTATTAATTCGAAAACAGAATTTAAAAAGGAATGTCGCTAGATAAGCAACTTTTCAATTTTCTCGTACACAAAATTTCTGGAATGCTTGTGAAAATATATTCGATAGCAGTGGCAAAGAAGAGACCCTTTTTATTTTTAAAACATTGATCCTGAGTGTGGTTTTCGGAGCCTATTTTTAGACGAAACAAGATCCACTTCGTTTGGAGATCAAAATTTTTTAATTATTTTCATTCAGTCATAATTTTCATCATCTTTTTCAGCAACAACTGTACTTTAATCACAGTAAGTGACTTTTATCGCCACGGAAAACGATAAGCTTGTCGAGGGAAATTCACAGATTTTTGGGGATATTATGCAATGTCTTGTTATAGTTTCATTTCATTAATTTGATAGAAGACACAACTCTATTGACTTGGAGTAGACCAGAAAAATCTTCACAGCGCCAGCGTTTTGTGGTTGCTGACACTTGTAGCACCGCACAACATGACAGTTCATTTATATATCTTGCTATCGTTATGACTTATTATGACTTTACTTGTAGATTCGGTGATTTGTTTTGAAGAGGATAATAATACATGTGGTAGAAAACCCAAATAATAGGAAAGGATATTTGTAGAATGCCACAAATAACTTTCAGACAATATGACTTTACTAAATTCGTAAGTAATAGTTGATACACTTGGTAATTACTATCAAGTCATATTTCACATCTATAGCCTTTTCTTGATATAAATAGCAGTACTGTAGTACTAACAGCTAGTCCTTATATAACGTAAAATGACGCATTAGAAACGCAAGAAATTTAACTCAAAACTCTTGATGTTCCAGCTTTTCTCCTTAAAGATTGTGCTATTTTATTTACAAAAACTGTCAGTTATTAAAACTGCTACTTTTCCAGAAGTCCGGAGAATATTTAGAATTAGTTTATACACAATTTTCTACAGGAACAAAGTCCCATTTACAGGGTCGGAAAAATCAACAAAAAACAAAAGCTTATGACATTCATTACATTAATAATGGACGAAACAACAGGAAAATTGTTTTAAATTATACTTATTTAAGTACTGTTACAACGTTAGATATTTTGCAAAGAAAACCAAGAGTTCCAAAAGCACAGATAGTGATGCTAGCAAGATGATGGGAGAAACTGAGATGATGATCGAAAATCTTTGAAAATGTAAATATCTTTAAATCATCAGCGTATATTAAGACAGGAGACAGTAAAGGTCAAGCAAAGATGTTGAACAGCATCGGATCAATAACCATCCTTGTGGTACACCCGACAGTGAAATGAAGCTTTTCGACTTGTAACCTTGGTATTGAACGTATAGATTTCTTATAATTAGATATGATTGGATGTAGAAGTGGCATTGGAAAACCGAAGGAGGCACGCTGGTTAAGTAGAATGTTGTGGTCAGTTTTGTCGAAAACTTTTGAAAAATCTATATAAATGACGGTTGAATGCACAGATACTCCGTGATACATTTTAAGTTGGTGGATGCTAAACTGGTTTTTTACTTGAGAAAATATTAAATCATGTAGTACTATTTCAGACTTAGACTCTTTTTACGCATCGGGCATACTTTCCACCATTCAGGTTAAGTTTCAGAGTTTAGAGAGATTAAATAAGAATAATAACGGTTCTGAAAGTACTAGTCTGCAATCCGTCAATAAAAATGCTGGTAGAATTCGGTAGGTCAGGACCCACTATGAATTTTGGTTGAATTTCTTAAAATGCTTTCAACACACCATCTTCAGTAATTTCGAAAAGCTGTAGGTGATTGTTATTATTGTCATAATCAGATTGTATAGAAACAATTGAATTATTGGACGATGTAAAAACCGATTGAAAAAATGTTGCAAACATGTTAACTACAATCTGAGAATCACTAGAAGTAACATCATCGTATTTCATTGTACCCGGAATGGAAGTTGACTTTTTCTTAGAGTTTATGCTGAGGTTTATGCACGACCAAAATAGTTTTGGATTAGACTTTTAGTTATTCCTAACCTATGTTAGGTAACTATAATGAGATTTCCCAATTTCCTTTTTAACGTATTAAAAGTATTTTTAAAAGTATTGTATTTTGGTTTGTCGCTTTTCCTTTTATAATCTCTTCACGTACTTTCTTTACGTTTGATTTCTGTTATACGATTATTAAACCATGCTGGACACAGATAATTTTCGACGGGTTTTAGGACCATCTTTAGGTATTCCTCCGGAAATCATTAAGAAATATTATTTAGTATAGTTCAAGTAATAAATTCCCGAGACAGAAAACCCAACAAAAACTTTACGACATAATTATTATCGCCGCGGGCCATGGCGCCAAGCCTGACATGAGACATTCCCGACGCACATTAAAAATCTATAAAGGTAAGCGAGTCAATTTGCGAACAACACAAAGAAGAGTACTGGTATTTTAATGAGGTCGTAAAGTTTTTGTTATGTTTTTTATGTCTCAGCTTCTTCCTACTTGAACTACATCAACATAAACAAAATAATAAGGTTTCTGTGGAATTATTTTGTTCTGTTTATCTCTGGATTCCGGCAAATTAAAATCTTCCAGTATTATTACATTTTTATCCATCCATTTATCAGTTATTTGAAAACGTAACATATGTAATGACGTTTTTTTCAATTATGTCAAATCTCAAATTTGATTCAGTCAACACGGATTTGTGCCGAAGTGCGCTTAACCCCTTTATTTATAGATTTTCCATTTACAGTTCTAATGTCTCCTAGCTGATTCTTTGTGTGCAGGTCCATAATAATAAATAATTCTCAATTATAATCCTCAATATGAACCGGAATCCGAATCCGTTCAATAGTCGTTTTCTGCATCGCATAACCAAACCGGTAGCTCGTGAATGAGCCGAACAATGAAGCAATTAATCGTTTTTCTGCAAACCTAGTCTCATTGTTCCTCTCCTCTATTAATGCCAGCCCTTTCCGCAAACTATAACTGTCAGCAAGTGACGAGAAATGTCCATCAACAAAGGGCAGCATCTTTGCTAGGGATCCAAATGGCACCCTTTCTTTGTACGGATGTAGTTACACAACGTACAAGTTAAGGTCACGCCACAAGTTAAAAACCCCTGCTCGGCCATGAATAATAATAGCAATAACTGCACACGTGTCGCTAGCTCAATTACGTACCCTATATGCAGAGTTCTCACGGTAGGCCCCGGTATCTGGTGCTGTCACATTTCAGAGATAATAAGAAATGATAAAAGTGTATAATAGTCATCAAAAACGGTGATGCGAACACTTGTCGTTTCTATTATCGTAACTTTTATGTAACTAACGCCTTTTGGTTGCGGATCAGTGATTTCAGTAGAAGATACTTTTTTCAGCGTTCCCAAGCTTTGAAAATATTTCTGATTTCGACCGCATTAGCATATCAGTAAGTTAGGGATACTTATAAAGCAGCTAGTTAGAGATCAGGCGAAAATATGATTTAACTGAAACTAAACTTTTAGAAAATAGTGAGAAACTGGCGCTCATCGTACCTTGCATGGTTCGTTAATATATTTTCCAAGGAAGAACAAAAAATAACAAAGTGCGTCAGCCATGACTAAGTCAAGATTTTTTGCTTCACTCAATTTAGGTATTTCATCATTATCAATTTTGACAACAAAATCAGACAGTTTATCTCTAGAATGTTTTAAGCCTGCTATCAGTAAGACAGACTTAGAAGCATTAATTTTTAAGGTATGATCGAAAGAACTTTTTTTAATTTCCTATAAATCTGATGTAATATTTTCTTGTGCAAATATTTTATTATTTGGACAAACAGAGAATTAATTGAGAACCATCTGCATATTGCATTACACTAGAATATTGAACTTCGCCATTCATGTCTGCAAAGTATATTAAAAATAACAGGGGTCCTAAGATGGACCCTTGACGTACACCTTAAAAAGGCAATAAAATCCTCATTAAAATATCGTTACTATCTGTATTATTCCGCCGGCAAATTGAATCACTTACCTTTATAGATTTTTAATGTACGTCGGCTCGGCTTGTTTGATGACACCTTACCGGCTGGTTCGCCGGCGTTAATAATTAGCTCGTAAAGTTTTGCATTTTTTATTTGCAGTAAAGCTTTAAACGATACTATAACAACTGTAAATGTTTGTTAAGCTTTCCCATGACACAATGTTTCATAGCAAGTAAATGTTCTAAATTCTCACATTCTTAAACAGTTCTGACTTCGGTGACGTCTTCTACCAAATGAATTATACGCATCGTGTTCTCACGTTTTGTATTATAATTTACGGACCATATGACCTACTTCATATCCGGGTAGGGCACATTTAACTGTAACTGATTAAATTACGCATTGCGCCTTTTAACCAAGCTATATACGCTGTAGGGACGTTGACATCTCATAGTAAACATAGTAGTTTCACACATGTTAGTTTTTGTTTTTCACGTTCGTTTACTATAACAAACAATAATTGTTTGTTTGGTTGGTAAAAACCTAGCTTGTAACCCAATCGGCGAGATGCTGGGGATGAAAAAATTTAATTTGTCAAATGGGGGTGGTTTTTTTAGAGCTGTAATGGAAGTACCTCAACTTGTTGGTTTGAGATGTGGATTTAACTGTATATACAGGGTGTTCGCTTTTAACCTACTCCATAGAATTGAATTGGAATATAGTTTTGAAATTTTAGATCTTGCACAAAAATGTCCTGAATTAAAAAACTATAGTGAACACCTAAGTAATCGATTCAAACCAAAACTGCATTTAGCAAAGCAGGAATATTATAACAAAATTAATGAATCAAATAATAAAACAAAAACTAATTCTAGTAGCTACGACAATATATCATATCGATTATTAAAAAATTGTGAATATACACCTAAGTAATCTATACAAACCAAAACTCAGCCTTAAATTGTCAGCTAACTTTTGCATATAGCATATAGCATAATAGAGGTGTGGATATAGCCTTAAGTAATTTCCATTGACTTGACAAAGAAATGTGCCCTCTTAGTCGGTTAATTGACTTTTCCCGAGCTTTTGATTACGTAGATCATCACTTGCTCTTAGAAAAACTCTACAGGTATGGAATTAGGGGACAATCACTAAATTGTATAGAATCATACCTAAGAAATAGATATCAAGTTGTTCAAATCAACGATTTAACAGCGAACTTATGAGAGTAACTCAAAGTGTCCCACAAGGCTCCATATTGGGCCTTCTTTTATACATTATCTTTGCTATTGACCTAGTGTATTTTTTAAAACACATTGAAAACTTACAAATAGTGTGTTATTATGCCGATGACACATTTTTTTAATCACAAAGAGCAGTCATACTGAAGCAAGAAATCCAGCAGAGAATATCTATAAAAAATGCATTCTATGGTCTGAAAAAATTTGTATTAATTTAAACAAACAAAAAACTGTATCGATACCATTCCGACAAAAAATCTCACAGGTTAACTTAAATACTGAAAATTCTGATCTATTCGACATACATAAATCAGGTAAAATCTTAGGGGTAACGATATCAATTTTAACATAAAACTAATTAATTTTAAATTTGTTTATTGCATATGGCTATTTTATATGTATGTACATGTGTAATGTGTATGTATATGTTTACTTTGTTTACTACTTTGTACAAGAACGTTTTATTTTATGTTCTACCCATACTATTTATGCACGTGTATGTATTGTTTATATTTAAATGTACTTGACGATAGAAATCGGAAAAAATATATAAATTTCTTTAGGATGATCTACCCATTTTATCGATTCCAAAAATTAGATATTATGAAATAATATTTAAAGGTTCTACTAAAAATATGAATATTTAATTGGAAATACTCGTGCTATGGCAATTCTTGGGTAAAATTCTAGGGATACGCAGAAGCGGGTTTTTCTGCTTTGGCGAATATCCATTCTAGAATATCACTGAAGCACGAAGCTTTGGCCGCATCGTAAATCCAAGAAGGAACATATATAAAAACATGTTCATGCATAGACATAAATGAACAATGTTTTTGGAATATTGCTTTAGCGTTGTGTGCAAGAAAAAATGAAATCGTACGCGCAATATCAACTCATACTAATTATAGTCATCCATATTTTAAATCAGATATACAGTAGTTTTAAGTAAAATCGTAGAGTTCCACGATTGGAACCTTGTAGTACTCCAGTCGTGACTTATTTTGCAGAAAGCATTGATACATTATAGTTTTTAATTATCAATTGATGGTTATGAATTTTTGCGAATGTCATTTTATGATTATTTGTTTTTGTACTTGAATGCAGTGATCGCCAGACTAATATATTTTCTTTTGATTTCAGATTTCATGACAGTAAAGAAGCGGTCGACCTCGGAGTTTTCCAAAAAGGTCGATTGGGCCTCGTCCATGGAGAGACCGACGAAATTACCAAGGCTAACAGATTTCACTAGCTAAACTACCGATTGAACCATCATGTTCAACCTTCTTCCACTTTGTTGTTACAAATCTCGATCTCGAAAAAAAATTATTTTATTATTAATAATGTAAAGTACAATTTTAAGTTTTGTTTCTTGAAAGAAATTTAATTAATTATAAGTTTTTTTTGTACAGTTTAAGTACTATATTTTGTTTGTCTTTTTATAGACTATATGTATTTATTTTTAAAGTAGAGTTTCTCTTTCTTTTGATCTCCAAAATCTTTCATTTGTTGGTGGTTTTTCACGTGGGTTACCTAAACTCATTTCTTGTATTTCATACATAAAATTGGAACCTTCAAAATATCACTTAGTTTTTGCGATACGAATTGCTTTATTACTTTATAGCTAGAGAATTCAAAATTTCCTGGACTTTTTGTATGTGTGTTCGTTTGACTGTATATGATTGTTTTATGTATGTACCCACGTATTTATATACAGGGTATATCATAATAGAATCTCATAAATGAGGGAGCAATTCCTCGTGCAAATTTGAAAAAAAATGTTCATATAAACATTTCTCGTTAGAGTGTACGTTGTATCTTATAGCCGTAAGCCTATATGACAAAATTTTCTTAAATTTTGACGAGGAATACGCTCCCTCATTTATGACATTCCAATATGATACGTGTAGTCAGTTGACTACAAAATAAATCAACAATGTGGGATAGACAATAAAATTAATTTATTCAAACTATCACAAGTTGAATTTTTGTGTTTGATAATTGATATTTATATATTCATTATTTATTATTTTTTGCTTCCTGGCAACCATCTCGAACTCCATTTCTTTAAGATGGCTACGGGGCGGTATTAGTGCGTGCTAATTAGTAGTTAGCACGTACTAATACCGCCCCATAGCCATCGTAAAGAAATGGAGTTCGAGATGGTTGCCAGGAAGCAAAAAATAATAAATAATGAATATATAAATATCAATTATCAAACACAAAAATTCAACTTGTGATAGTTTGAATAAATTAATTTTATTGTCTATCCCACATTGTTGATTTATTTTGTAGTCAACTGACTACAATACACTTTGTATATTTGTGTGGCAATTTTATCCTAAGAATTTGCGTTCATCACTTCACAGCATTATGAGTTGCTCTTTTTCGATTTTGTGGCTTTGAAAATTTTGTGGCTGGTCCAACCGTTTTGAATTTTATTTTCATCTAGGCAGCTACAAAATGTATGTATGTGTCTCATAATATCTCGATAAAAGAAGGGAAAGACAAATTGTTAGGAAATATGAATGCACTTGCTTATTAAATATCCTTGTGTACTATATTTTGCGAAATTCTTTGAGAAATAAACTACTTTATAGGTGGAAGTGTGAGTACAACTCTATTTGAAATACTTCTGAATCTGAACACAAAACCAGCCTAGCTTTCAAAAATAATTTGCTACATCACAGCCATTATGCCCTTGTTTGTGTGCGCTATTAAGGAAATCCATGACGTATGTTCATTTTAACCTCTTAATTTTAAATTACGAGTACTATTTATTATAAGTATTTTAGTCTTAGTGTTAGCGTAGCATTGAAAATTTGTACAGAAATTTAAAAATATATATAGCTAATTTATTTGTTAGAGTGAACATACGTTATAACCCACTGGCTTGGACAAATATGTCGACTTATGTGCAATTTTAGGCTCCTCGGAGTTGCTTGTAAATAAAAAAAAGTTTACTATTTGTACAATTCATTTTCTTTGTATCCTATCACAAATGCCAGCCATCGTAATTTTTAAAACACTAGACATTATTCAAAATAAGCAGTCGGGTGTTCTGAAATATTTTTCGGCGCGTTGAAAATGTATTATTTTTATTTGTACGGTGATCTGGAACAAGGTCAAAACTTATAATTTTCTTGCTTTGCAAAGCGCCCCAAAAACTATTGGCTAGCTACCAAACTGTCGTCCGGATGTGGACATTATATATATATTTTTTATAAACTAAGTTTATAATGAGGAAGATCCATTCGGATCACATTCAGGTTGGTAAGTAGATCATTAATGTCAAAAATATGTGTATTGTGAATCAATTATTTCATTAAAATAGCAAGCAAAGAATCAATAATCCATAGCTATAAGTTGTCAAATCATTGGTTCACTTCCTATCATAAAAATTAGAACGAGACTGATTGCTACAGACCAAATTTAGAGAACCTACCAAACATCCAGCACCACCACCTCGTTCTAGTTTTTCTACATGATTATTTAGACTACGCATGGTCCGGTGTCCGACGCCCCCCTTTTAAAGTGATTACTAAAAGGCTGAATTTTCGTGAGTCGAATGGTCAAATTTTCTAGCACGTTTTCCAGTCCTACGCCATGAAATTGTCAGTTCCACAATCAACATGTTTAGCAGCTGCGTAGAACTTTGCATACTTCGCAAAGAGAAAAGTTGGAAGACTCGTCAAAACGGAGCCACTTTCCTAAATTCAGCCTGTTAGTAATGACTTTAAAAAGGAGCGTCAGACTAGTATTGAACCTGTACTCGCTTTCGGGTTGTGCTGTTTCTACATATTGCTTACCAACCTGTTTTTATTGGTAAAATCTTCGCGCTGGCCGCAAGAGAGTAAGATGATACTTATGCACTAAAGGAACCAGCATTCCACAAAAATATTGAAATATTTTACTATCTGTAAAGGTACTATCTGTCTGGAATGTAGTGTTTGCTTTCTAGTATCGGTATTTTTCTAGAAGCAAAGTCAGTAGTTTCTGGGGTCACTTCCGCTTGGTGATATTTTGACGGCTTCGGGAAAAACATGTTTCTTTTACTGCTTGATCCTGGTTGATTGGTTCCGGCTTTAAATTATTTTCGTTTTGGTTTTTCGTAAAATCGACCAGAGAGTACGTAACGAACATGTGATATATTCAGGTACAAATCTTGGTCTTTAAAAGATTTTTATAATAAAAAGTATAAGGCAGTGGAAGTTGGAAATGTATTTATATTTTTACTATTTTGAATATGATAAAGAAATATTTTTTTTATTATGGATAAGTAAATTTTTAAAATGTTTTCGAGTTTGAAGTACTTTGTACGGACAAAATTTCAGTTTTACTTTAAAAACTTTATTTATGGAGAATAGCCCAAAGAAAAAAACAAGTACAATATATTAAAATTTTGCAGAATTTTTGTGGCAGCTTTGCCTGCTTGTTTGTCGAGAATTTTTTATTATTTTGGATGTAACGGGCTTTAATGATGGTTTGCTATTATGGTTTTTAGTCGAGTTTTGAAAAAAAAATAACTTTGTTGTTTTTCCCGAATCAGTTCAGTTATTTTTTTTTTTTTTTTTTGTCTGTGGCTAGAGGTATGCGACTCGACGAGGTAATTTAGACAAACTTTTTTGTGCAGGGTTGCAGATCTCTACAATTCTGCTATTATCATAAACAATTTTGAGATATTAAATACATAATATATTGTTTCAACATCTGTGATGTTTAGATTATGATCTCAAAATATAATTTTTATATATTAATATATATGTGGGGAACAGTTTTGTATTGGTTTAATACATACACTTATTAATTGGTCTGGGTTCTGGAAGGCTCAGTATATCACAATTGCCGTTTACAAAACTGCTCTGCACTAGAGTACATATAGATTTAAATAAATAATGTAAATTTGTTGTAAAAAATAACATAAAAGTATATGTGAAGCATTTAAAATATAGCTTCGTTTTGTTAGTGTATTTCGGTGTTTTATTTTTAAATTCCCACCTCCCTAATAGGTACATTAAAGTCTAAATTGATAACCAGGTGCAGTTTTTACCTATTCGCACCTTGGCTGGTTAGAATGTGAACGATCCATCTTTTTGCGTCTGAAGGACTATACTTACTGTTCGTTTATGCTTAACTGCTTCACTGATGGTACCAATTGGACGTCGTAACACTATAAATCTAACACAGTAAGTACTAACACTTTCTTAAAATTAAACCTGAAAAGGAATTTTGAAAACACAAGAAAAAGACAATATAAAGTTCAAAAAATGTATATTAAATCTCTTTTAAAAAATCATGTTTTACAAAAACTTCGAGAAAAATGTTTTGACAAACTATAGTCTGGCCCGTGTAAAACACATGGTGGGGAACGGACGACTTATAATGTATCAACTACTATCCAATATGTGGTTTATAGCTAACGATTGCACAAAAAGATTCAAGAAAAGTTCAATGTTTAAAAACTTTTGGTGGGCTTTTGCGTGCCTGTCTATTGACGTATTTTCAGTTCAATATCAATTTTGATCACTTCTCGGAGCTTAAAAATGCTTGAATCACAACGACTTTGAATTATATTTTGCAATTACAATTTCATACGTTCAGGCAAGGCGGTCCCATGCACATATGGTAACTATACTTTTCTGACGCCGAATCACTGAGGAGCCGGTTTAGGGCAAATCCCATTAAAACCCATCATTTTCCCGTCAAAATAGACTGCTAGGAAATGATAGGGGACCCTTGTCGCTAAAGGCTATTTTCGCTAAAACTCTCGATATACTTTGGCTAGAGACTAGATTAACTTGTCCTCATATTTAACACAACGCATGAGTTGCAGTGCTTAACAATGTGTCGATTTTTGTTACACTTTCTAAATTTTGGTGATCGGGGCGACATTACGTCCCCTCGCAGCGACATTTACTACACTTTCTAAAATTACACTCCTAAAAAAAAACGCTCCGTGTGATGAATTTCATTTTTTTAACATTTAAGGTAGGTACATTGTAATTTAACTATGAATTTAACATTTGTAAGCTGGATTCAGCAGTAAGCATTTTTTTCTGTGAATATTATAGACATATCATCGGCATAACATATGAGATGACCAGTGAAGTTATTAATAATTCTGATATTGTTCATGTTTAGACGACTAATTCCTCGTAGACTGAAGAGATGGTAAATTATTTAAAAAAATTTATTGATTTTCTTTGAGCGTCTAATTTCATGGCAATACAAATGCCCTAATTTCAATAAGTTCGCTGTGAATGCAAACGACCGAGGAAATGCAAATGCATTCAACCACGACGTACAAGTGTTTCCTTATTTAAATAAAATTAGATATGTAAATTCAATTAATTATTCATGGATATATTTGAACAGGTACCTTAGAGGGATTCGACACAGGTGTCTTAACCGATTTTAAGTAGAACTGACTCAAAAATTCATTACATTATATTATCCGTACTATTTTGCATCAGTAAATGTGGCATGATACATAAATAAAAATTTAATACTAGAGACTTTTAACATAAAAAAATAAATAAGCCTGTCGAAAAGTACCTATTGCATCATTGCTAAGTTGGATAAGGTCTTCGATTTAGTCACTGCAACTGTTACGAATATTGGAAGGTATCTACTTCGGAGAAACTTCAAATGAACTGATGAATAATTGTTTAAACTGCGGGAAACAGTTCTACAAAAATAATTAAATATGAAGATCCTCAACGGACAGTCATTAGGTCAGTAATCTTCAATTTATACTTAAATGGTATATCGGGTTTCCGCAGAAATGACTACAACTTCCAGCGCTCAATATCTATTGTTTTGTTTATTGAATATTCTATTGTTGGTGCATCTCCACTCGTCAGAAAACAATATGAAAGAAAGAAAATTCGGGTTAGCGACATCGTTCTGAAATAACCAGTCACAATATGCTAATCTTCTGTTACCATCATCTTCATATAAATGCTGGTGCAATTGATATTTAAAACGAGCGGTAACCATATTTTTTGAGAATTTTTCTTGCTAATTCATGACTAATTTGCTCCTCGTAGCCAATTTCTCTGGTAAAAGCAGTGGGATTAATTTCTACAAAAGCCAGTACGTTGATTTCTGTCGCTTCATCAACGATAAAAGCTTCACGATTATTATCAATTCCTTTCATGATTTGTTTTTCCACGACTGGAAAATATTGAAAACATGAATGGTGTTCGGATACCTTTGGGCATACAATTCTGAGGCGTCTATGGAATTTTTGTTGCATTCTTCAAAAATTAATAACGTTCACTTTTTCGTCTCTTGCATACATGTTAAACAATAACAATTAAAAAACAATAAATTTAATGATAACCCTGTCAAAAAATGGCTCATAGATATACATGGATCTATAAGATTCGAGTTGGATAGTGAAACCGTAATTCTCTATGAACTCATTGAACTTTACTAGTTTACAACAGGGTTTGCATATATGTATATCTTTAATCAGTTTGAAATTGTAATTCCATAAGTAACTCTTAAGAGTCTGTATAAGTTAACAGATGGATGGGAAACTACAAATTCGCATACTTAGATTCTTATGTAAAAGCAACAGGAAATCCAGATAGTTTATTGGAATTTCCCCATTCACATATTATTTGAAATGGTTTAAAGACATTTGAAATCCATGGCCTACTTTAAGAGCTATGGCGGAAAATATCGAAATTGCGGAAAACGTCCAGATCAAATATCTCCGTTATTTGAAGAGATACGAGAAAAATTCTATGGCGAAATTTTTTTGAAAAACCGAATGTTTCAACAAGGTTTTATCTAATTTTTTTCAAAACCGCTGTATTTTGAGATTTACACTTTAGGCTGTTAAAAAAATTATTTTGAAACGGGCGGGAAATGGCGCCATTACATAGAGTATTTTCCTCCCTTTTCAACGATATATCATATGTTATATTCATTCAATGGTACTACGTTAACGTTAGTAATTATAAAGACATTTTTTTAAAACCAATAATTTTTTTTTAACAAGCATTATACTTGCCGTGGAGAAGTATGATTAAATAAAATGATAAAATAATTCAATAAGTTGCTCAAATCTTTGCTATGATAAAATATTAACACAATTAAGAAGAATAAAGTAAATTCAGGTAACAAAAACAAATTAATAATAAAAAGAATATAGCACACAGAACATTAATATTTATCTAATCCTCAAAATAATGTTTAAGATATCATTTCAAGTGTTCAAAGTGTCCACCGCGATTTCTTATGCACAATCGAGCGCGGCGGGGCACTGCATTTAAAACATTACTCAGCATTTCAGGGGTAACTGTAATACATGCCTGTTGAATTCGAGCTGTTACGTCCTCTACATTTTGCGGTGTCGTCGAAAACACCTTATCTTTAATATACCCCATAGAAAAAAGCCATTGGGGTTATATCTGAAGAACGAGGGGGCCATCGAATAAATCCATTGGTACCTATCCAATGTTGAGGCAAAATTTCGTCTAAATAATCTAGGCAAATCTGGGAATTGTGGGGAGGAGCTTCATCTTGTTGAAAATATTGAAAATTGTGTCGATTCTCAAAAGGTAGGTCATCTAAGAATTCATTAAATTAATTTTTCAAAAAGTTTAGGTACCTGACCATTGAGGTGACCATTATAAAAATAAGGACCTATTAAATTGGTGCCGAAAATACCTATCCACACATTTATTGAAAAACGATTTTGAAACCCAGTCGGTCTATGTCAGTGTGTAATTTCAGAAGTCCAGTTGTAATGAATATTGCGATTAAAAAAATCCATTATTGAAAAAATTTGCCTCGGCAGACCAAAGTATTTTACTACATATTAATGGATCGGCACGCTTCTTTTCCAACAGCCACCTTGGTTTGTCCCCCGCTTGTAAATTATGAACTTTTTTGGCTTTATAACACCGGTAATCATTTTCCTTTAAAATTTTTCTAGCACTTGTTTTATTTATGTGACAAGCAATTTGAATTTCTCTTAATAATGTTTCCAAATTTTCTGTATTTTTATTTCTTACATAATTAATAACTCGGTTTACCTTATTTATATTATCAGTAACACTGTTCAATCTTGTCTTCTTCTTTAAAAATGAACCATTATTTTTCAGTTTTCATCATATACAAGACACTGTAAGAATGTATGTGACACAACAATGGAATATGTAAGGCTTGATGTGATTCCAAAGAAGTATGTATGAGGATCTACCTGGGAATTGAAGCCTAAATAATCACTCCTAAACCCTTGAGTACTTTTACCAAACAAAAGCTCATAGGACTCACTGTAACTGTATCCTGACTTGTAAAGAACACATATAATTATTGTTTCTTGTCGATGCGATGAAAACACAGTTTATTATATAATGAGCAAATCATCGAATATGATAAAAATTAAAATTGTACTGTCTTATAAAAAAGTCGACAATCGAATATTCTATAAAATTTTAACTTAATTAGTCTCATGAAGCATTAAGTACATCTTTTCCGATGAAAAGAACTTAGAACTTTATTGACTTATAAAAACTCGTAATTACTTAATTCCTATTGGTTAAAAACTTTTAGGACACAATAAATACTGAATCTGTATTGTCCTGTAAGTACTCCTAAATACTAGAATACTTTTCCCTAACAAAAGCCCAAAGGAAATTATGAAAACTTTAACTGCATTGACTTAAAAATTCCATGTCTAATAAAAGCTTGTGGGATTTAATAAAATATTAATACTCTTATACTCCTCAAAACTCATAAATCCTTCACAAACCTCTAGACTGGTGAACAACTGATAAGAAATGATATAAGTTAAGAGTTGCAATTTTTCCTAAAAAGTCATGAATTCTTAAGTATTTTTTGCTGAATAATTAGCCATAGATAACTATCAGGATTTGATCTGTGTTGTCTTACTAAAAATCATATATCCATCATAATTCCCTGTCTAATGAACGCTAATAGAATTCAAACTGTACTATCTGTTAAAGTTTCTAACATTTCTCGTGTTGTAAAAAACTCATATAGAAAAAAAAATTATAACTGTGTTACCTCCTATACTTATACATTACAGAGCAAGATTATAAATCCTTAAAGAGACTTATAAATTGTTTATATTTTTTGTGTCTTAATTTAGCATTTTTTGCAGGGAAAAAGAGCAAGCTTATTAAGTTAAAAATACACACATATCATTATGTGTCAAACTTCTTTCTGTTTCCACAGCGCATTTTTTTTATTCGCAGTATTGTTTTGTTGACAAAATGAATTCAATCTCCGTGACACATTTTCTCGATTTTTTAAAATTATTATTAAAAGATATAAACACAAAACATATATGAATCGAGCAAAGCTATTTCCCTCAAGTTGCGGTTGGAATTCCTTTACCTAAAAATAGTAATCCTATTTATTTTTCAGACCTTACAGTTATTAGTATTTTGCCAGCTGTATCTAAAGTGTTTGAAAAAATTTTATATGATCAAATTTATCATTATTTTTTTTTTTTTTTTTATACATTTATTTAACGTCGGCCTATTTCCGCTACTGAGGCCTAACACCGACGCCTGTAGACGAGTTACCCCCAACCAGGAATTTTGCCGAACCTCTTCCCTTAAGAAGAGTAGGGATCTTTTACTTGCCTAACATTTAATAGACAAGGGACCGACGGCTTTACATCCCCTCCGAAGGATGGTATATACCTCCTATACAACCCTCGCCTAAGGTTGTATAGCTTCCGCGCATACACTGATATACAAGCCGCTGGAAGATGTGTGAGGCGAGAACGCGGTTTCCGTTGGAATGGTCACCAATCCAAGTACTAACCGCGCCTGTCGTTGCTTTACATCGCATACCGAAGTATGTACATAGTAAAGACGCACCTACGCTCGCCCCCTATCATTATTTTATTTCTCATAATTTACTGCCTGGTTCCCAGTGTGGATTTAGAAAGGGATATAGCACTGCCACAGCCTTGGCTACTGTTACTGATGACATGATTAGGGCTCAGGATAAGGGAATGGTCAGCGTGTTGGTGTTGTTAGATTTTTCGAAAGCCTTTGATACGATTAACCATAGTCTAATTTATTCTAAACTTCAATATTTTGGCTTTGACAATTTTTCAGTTTCACTTATTAATTCGTATTTGCATGGTAGAAAGCAGAAAATTCCTATTGACAATGTTTATTCTCCTGAGATAGATATACTTTCAGGTGTACCGCAGGGATCAATATTAGGTCCTCTACTTTTTATTATTTATACTTCGAATATTTTAAACTCTGCAAGATCGTGCAAAATCCAAGCATACGCTGACGGTACTCAGGTATACTTGCATTTTGATGCAAATGATTATATCGAAGCTACGGACACCATCAATTTGGAACTGCTAACCATTAAGCAACTATCTGAAGAACATGATTCAAAACTGAATTCAAAGAAATCTAACGTAATTATATTTGCTAATAGAAACAAAAAAATATTCTTAAAAGAGAACATAAAAATTAAGATTGATGGTAAATCTTGGCCTGTTATTGACCATGCAAAAAATTTGGGAGTAATCATTGACTCTGACTTACGTTTTCAAGAGCATGTAAAAAAATTACTACAGAGGTCTTATACGTCCTTGAAATTAATTTACTCCAGACGTGACATTCTAAATTTCAAACTAAAAAAAATGCTCTGTGAATCACTTGTTCTCTCCAATTTCAACTACTTTGACTTTATTTATGGCCCATGTCTTGATAATATGGATAAATATCGTATACAAAAAGTTCAGAATACCTGTTGCCGACTTATCTATGGAATCCGAAAATTTGAACATATTTCGCATAAAGTAAACGAGAACAAGTGGTTGAACATGAACAATCGTAGAACATATCACCTGGGGAATTTTGTTCACAAAATTGTAGGCATACACACTTCCTCGTCTCTTTTGAAAAAGAAATGTGTAGCTTGTTCAAATGTACATTCTCGTAGCATTCGGAATAAAAATAAATTTACGATGCCACATCATCAGACAGCCTTGTTTTATGTACAATGCCATCAAGTTATATAATTCTCTTCCTGAGGAATTCAAAATTTTCAATATTAATAAATTTAAAACTCATTTATTCAGTATGCAACTCTAATGTATTACCTTTATTATCTTTTTGTACATTCTGTGCCCAGTCGTGTTTGTAATTAACTGTTCTGGAAAAGCTGTAGGTAAGTAATAAACTAGTTTTGTTATATAGAGTGACGCTTAAATTCTTCATTTCTTTGTCAATTTGTGGAGAAATGTCACCGTCTTGTGGTTGAATAGGAGCAGCTTATAGCTAGACTTCGCCATACTTCGGCTGCATTTTTCCATACATAGTTTTCATTGTTCTTTTTCTTCGTATGTATTGTTTGATTGTGTTCATGATTTTTTTGCTGCAATAAAGTCGATTTATTATTATTATTATTATTATTATATCACATATGTAGACAGCCCCCAAAGCCAAAGCCTAAGGCCATCCGGAAGGGGATTACACATTCGAAAAACGCAGGTATTCCCCAAACTTCCCCATTCATAAAAAAAAATCTCACTTTTAACACTTATATTTAACTATTTCTTTTTTTTTTCAAGTTATAGTTCAACCACTTTATTTATACGATAGCTTGTTCTCAAATGCCTGATGTTAATATTTATCCCAAGATATTCCTCGCGTTGGATTAATTTAATTTTAACCAATTTATTATGATAATTTATAAATAAGGTATTTCGTAAGGATGTTTTTGAAACTATTCTGAAATAAATGGTAGTCGTAAATCAAAGCAAAAATAGTAAAAACATAACATACATAATCGCATTGCGATATCCACTCAATACAGGTGGTGTTTTAGTTAGTTTTATGGACTATTGTTTCTATAGGCAATGTGACACCAAAGTGACCCTGAAGGTCGCAACACCTGACGGTTTCTGATGTAGAGCTTCACAAAAGCTGTACTGACCATTTTTAATGCTTGCAATAGCGTGTGATTTCTATGTACCCGTTCTAGAGATTGTCTTTGTTCAACTTGCTAATGGAAGTTAAAAACTTGCTTTGAGGGTATTGTTCAGGACTTTATTCCTGTGTAATTACAACAAATGGATAATTTTTATACATTTACACATATTACGTATAATTAACCATTAAACCAAGAAGACTAATTGATTTTGATATTGCATGAGAACCACTTTGAAAATATCGCTACTGATGGCGGCTGTTACACTCCATTTCTAGACCAAACCAAACATAGGAAAATTAAAGTTGTAGATGACAATTAGGGATAATTATTATTTATATTCTGTGGATGAACTTTTTTAAAATAAGTTTATGTTAGATCTTACTTACGGAAAAGACAACAGTATGCCGAATACAATGGTATTAGTTCATCTTATTATATTGTTACCTCAGGTGTCCCTCAAGGATCTAACCTTGGTCCCCTTCTCTTTCTATTATTTATTAATAATGATGTAATAGATTGTTGCAAACTATTCCACGCTGATGACTTAAAAATATATTCAGTTATAACTTGTATTAATGACTGTTGGCAGCTACAATCTGATCTGAATCACGGTTAGTCTTGATGCCTAGACAATAAATAAGGCCTCAATGTTTCTAAATGCAAGATTACTAGCTTGCCAAGAAAGGAAACAATATGGGAATTTGGGTATCATATTGAGAATGATGCATTATCTCTATGTAATTCCAGCAAGAAATTAGGTGTATTATTTGATTGTATGTTTACTTTTAATGAGCATATAACTTTAAGTGTCCGAGGCAATGAAATTTTATGGGCACATCGTAAGAAATTGTAAAAACGTTACTGATATTAATGCTTTTGAAAATATTGTGTTTCTCTTATGTCCGCTCTAGGCTTGAGTATGCAGCTCTAATTTGGTATCCGTATTATAATCGTCACAAAATAATGGTGGAATGGGATCCAAGAAAATTCCTAAAATATTTGGCCTTCATAACAGACGGCGCTCATCCCGAAAGAAGAATAAATTACAACAATTAATTAAATTGTTGTAATTTATTCCTAGTCTAGAGTCTACTTGTTAAGTAGATTCAATATTATCAGCTTGGATTTAAGAAGAGTTTGTATATTGCTACAGGTTTTTATCCACTTACTGTGGGGCAATAGGGGTTGCAAGATAATACAAAACACTCTTGGGCTGCTGTAAGTAGCAGATCGTGGACACTACCTAGCCCGGATAAGTGATGTAGCGTGCCCACGACAAAAATTTCACTAGCTCAGAAACCACAGGGCGTTAAGCCCAAGTTTAACATGAACTATTAGAGGTTTTTAGTTTATTTAACATAAAGTCGCTGAGGGTTACATTCTGAGTGGACGCACACTTTCTCTCTATGTAAAATGGACTATATTACAGCATTTACAATTTATGTTACAAAATAAATAAGGAAAAAGTCCCCTCGTGTAGCTACACTTGATTTACAATCGTGAGGTTTTACTATAATAGCTGTGGTCGCAATGGGTTACATTAGAGAACATACTTAATTAATAATAAATAAGTAATGACTAAACTAATTACACTTAGTTATTATGTACTATTGTGTATTATTCTGTAAATGGGTCTTCTGTTGGGCAATAAAGCTATTATTATTATAGTACTCGGTAATATTGGTCTGCCGTATCCCCCAGTATTTCATCACCCAGCTACCACTCTATCTATATGTATTGAAAATTACAACTGCTGACGTTATAATTCTCTGTATAAATATTGAAAAATATGACCAAAAAATTACACCAAGACATAATCCTAGATCTTCCTCTTCTTGGTATCTCTAGTAAGGGCGATATGATGGTTAAGATACATAGAAAGCGTCACAACTCAGGGAATGTGAATGCAGATAGCAAATACTCCAGACTGATAACAGAACGGCGAATCCCAGAACCACTAGCTACATATTGATCAAGTATAACTTCGAAAGCTGTTAATAGAGTCAACAACGGGGATTGGGAAAATCTAAAATGAATTTATGTATAGAGAGATCTGGAAGATGAAATCATGACTCATATTATATATGCTGAGCCCAGTCAGGCTAATTATTTTTCGATTGCAACAGACACTGGACCGCTATATGGCGCTTGCTGACTGTTTTACATGTCGCTATCCCAAAGATACTGAAATGTAATAAATGGTCAAGTGATCCTCGTGTCGGTCGTCACATGCCTATCTTGCACTGACGAGAGCCAACAGCTCAAAACTGCAGTCTGCAAGTGGTGTATGACGAATGGTACGAGAGCTCCTTTAAGTAGGATCAGTCTTTCGGCTGGTGTTTGTTGCAATCGAAGCATTAGCGTTTTGATGGTAATATGCAATTATTACACTTGACGCGCCAGGCTTGTAACTTGTAATTCAGCGCTCGGCGGGGCACATATCCCGGAGAGTAGCTGTTGGTTGTAGTCTAGTTACGTTCCTTATAATAAAATAAATATTTTATAGAGGAGTTTGCGACTAAGAAATATTATGTTTCATATTGTACAGTCTTCGAATGTGTGATCTTAATGCTAACAGAAGATTTGACATCGCAGGAAAGCTTATTTTGGATCAAGTAACTTTGGCAATGATTCAGCTAATCGCCTACTTCTGACATTCAGCTTAGGGTTAGGGCTGAAATCTCCTAATATCAGGACAGAGGAAGTAGTACAATAAGTCCTTTGGTTACATGCCTGGGGCTTCTCGCAGCACTATGAACTACTCTTGCCCTATAGATCAGCTATTTCTTCAAGATTGCGGACTTAATATAAACCGAATCGACACGAACGTTTTATTGGCTGTTTAAAAAGCTGTAGTTACAATAATCCTGTGAAAAAAATCGTTACTAATTTGGTTGTAGAAAAATGCCAACACTGATTGTTTGAGTGTAAAATACTCGACTAATTAATTAAATTGTTAAATGGTAACTCAATTATTGACATTGAAAACACTCTCGATGTAAATGAACACATTTTCTTAAAACTTCTGCATCTTGCAGAACTTGTATACTTTAGGTAATGCATGTTCGTAATTACATCTCGGCTTGCTGAACAAATAGATAACTTCAATGCTATAATGGTATCCAAAGCAATTTGCCATTACCGCTGAAATATACAAAATTACATGCATCATTATTTCGTCCACGATCATATATGAGCACTTATCTTACGCATAGTATTGTTACAGGTGTATTTACTACACAGAAATTAAATTATATTATCAGCAAACTGCCTATATGGTCGTTGGAATTTTTTTTGCAAATTTAATTAACTGCCACTTGATTTATGACACAAGATGGTTATTTTTAGTCAGTGACATTGTTGTAGAAGCCACGTAATCGATACGATCACGTGCAGCACTTAAAAATACCTTCAGAAAAATTTTTGGAAATACAATAAAAATCGAATAAGAAAAATTTTCTAATTGCTGTTTTCAAAAAATATTTTTTAATTATCCTTTTGATTTTTCGTCGTTTCCTTTGAGAATGTGAACGATCCATCTTTTCGCGTCTGAAGGACTTCTACTATATTTTCCAAAATTGAATATTAACGTTCACAAAGAAGGATTCAAAACTTACTGTTCGTTTATGCTTAACTGCTTCACTGATGGTACCAATTGGACGTCGTAACACTATAAATCTAACACAGTAAGTACTAACACTTTCTTAAAATTAAACCTGAAAGGGAATTTTGAAAACACAAAAAAAAGACAATATAAAGTTTAAAAAAACTATTAAGTCTCTTTTAAAAAATCATGCTTTACAAAAACTTCAAGAAAAATGTTTTGACGAAATTTAGGCTGGCCCGTGTACAACACATGGTGAGGAACAGGCGATTTATAATGTACCAACTACCATCCAATATGCGGTTTATAGCTAATGATTACACAAAAAGATTCAAGAAAACTTCAATGTTTAAAAATTTTTGGTGGGCTTTTGCTTGCCTGTATTTACGTATTATCAGTTCAATTATAATTTGGTTTGCTCCTCAGAGCTTAAAAATGCTTGAATCGCAACGCCTTTGAATTATATTGTAGCAATTATAAATTCATACGTTTAGGCAAGGCGGTCCCATGCACATATGAGTACATGGTAACTATACTTTTTTGACACCGAATCATTGAAGAACCGGTTTAGAGCAAATCCCGTTAAAACCCATCATTTTCCCGTCAAAATCGACTGCTAGGAAATGATAGAGGACCCTTGTCGCTAAAGGCTATTTTCGCTAAAACTCTCGATATACTTTGAATAGAAACTGGATTAACTTGTCCTCATATTTAACACAACGCATAAGTTGCAGTGCTTAACAACGTGGATTCGTAAAAGGATTTTTAATTTTGAAAAAGTCGATTTTTGTTACACTTTCTAAATTTTGGTGATCGGGGCGACATTACGTCCCCGTGCAGCGACATTTACTACACTTTCTAAAATTACACTCCTTGATGAGTTTCTGAAATTTTTGCATAAAAACGCTCCGTAGAGCGAAAATATGATTTAAAATATAAAAACCTCTTCCAACGGTATTTTTATGTGAAGCACGCTTTTCATGCCGATTTTATTAGAGTTTCGAAAAGTTTATCGAGGGTTTTGGTGTATTCTTTAACAAGAACTACAACGAAATTCAAATTTAACTTAATTTTTAGGAAGTGCAACGAAATTTGGGTTTTCGTTACTCCATTCAGAAATGGCAACACAAATTAAAGTTGATCCTTTAATGAATTACCTCCAAAAAAACACATTGTAATTTCAAAATAAATTTCCTGTAAAAAGTCATGTCGAATCTTACGGAAAGTTTCTGTCTCAGGATGGGTTTGTAGCTCTTTAATCTCTGGCTGAATATTCGTGCGGTTTTTAGGGTCAAACTATCCAAAATTTACAGCGAGTTTTCGCACTGATGATCATATTTTATAATATAAGTATGAATTTACTCAACTGTAATCAATATGGTTACAGAGCGGGAAAATCTACCAGTAAAGCCTTAACTAACATAATTACTTTTATTACTGGTGAATTTGAAAATGGAAATATGACCTCGACATCTTATTTAGACCTATCCAAAGCTTTCGACCGTGTTTCTTCTGATATACTATTAATAACATTAGAATGCTGTGGTATTAGGGGAAAGTTACATTAAGAACAGATATCAGTGTGTTTCTGACGTTACTAGTAACTCCTCACTAAGACCTCTCAAACATGGAGTTCCCCAGGAATTCATCTTGGAACAAATATTATGCATGCTATATATTAATAATATATCGACAAGCCTGTTATATATGCTGATGATACTACCCTGCTATCATCAGGTATACTTGTCTTTGTATCCATTTACAATGGAGGTACATGAGAATCATCATTTGCCTGAACGTAAATTGGTCTATGGAATTGAATGTGACCAACCGCTCATTTACTTGAATCTCTGATGTGAAGTTGACTAAAAATAGTCCGTAATGTCAACACTAACGTCCAATTAACCGGCCCTTCGCCGGCGGTATATTATAATTTTTAGAGAACTCTTTTTAAAAAGTAAATTTAAAAAATGAACCATTCTTTTTGCAAGAGATTGAAAATTGATGATAAAGGTGTAGTTAAAAGCTTGGCCCTAAACATCTACATTTCTTTAGTGTAAGTTTGAAACAAAATTGTTTATTTTTAAATCGGGTAGTATATCAGTTTTCTATAAATTGGCGGAGGATCTGGTTATATTCCAACACCTTTTAAAATTTTGAATCCTTTATCATGCTTACTCCTCTAAATTCTTGTTGTTTTAGTTACCATATTATTATTTCCAGCGCCACATTAGTGAAAATCGCATTTAAATCGGTATGATATCTTTGAAATTATGAGACCAAATTTACATGCAGACAGAAATTTACCGACATGCACTTCTTAAATTATGGATACCATGGTAAACGGAACCCTAAGTTTGATTTCTTGCTGATTACTACATCACATTAATACTTGACGATCCAGGAACAAAAGGTCCCCTCTCCCCCTTTAAGACAGTAAAATTTGCACCTATATGAAATTTTATAATAATAATAATAAATCTATTGCCCAAGATACATTGTATACATTTTTAAGGTTGTAAATAGTAGAGAAAACCATAAATGTATATGTATATATAAAATTTCAGATAAAATATGAAAATATTCGATATAAGAATAATTAAAATTGTATATATATATATATTAGACTATACAGGCGAATACATCCAGTTCCAGAAATTACATTAAATGACTAGATTTTTATAGAATATTGTGAACTGTGTTAAAATCGAAATCAAGACATTCTTGTATACTGTAGAATGCATTTTCTTTTAGTTCTTTTAGGAATATATTTAGTTAACATTAACTGATTTGGAAGTTTATTATATAGTATCACATGTATAATTTACTGATTGCTGAGTTTTTGTCAGTCTGTGATACGGAATACTTAAATTATTTATATTTCGAGTATTGTATTCGTGATAATTCGAATTTCTAGGCAACAAGGAATTTTCTTTTATGTATATAATGTATTTATGTATAAAAATACTTGGAGGTGTGAACAACTAATTGTTGCCCAGGATTCCAAGACTTTTTACAAAGCTTGTGATTTTCGTGGAGGATAGTTTCTCTATCTCTTCAGGCGTGCTTTAGCCAAATGCTGACTACAGCTTGCATTCGCAAAGTATATGTTCCGCAGTTTCAGTTGCAGCATCGGAATATCTGCATTTATGGTTTACTGCCTTGCTCATGTTCTTGAGATGGTATCTCAAAGAGCAGTGGCTGTTAGAATTCCTGTAATCAGCCTTAATTCCAACTTTTCGAGTTCCAGAAGCCTTGTGACATTTTTTACCGAATAAGTTATACACTTTTTCGCTTGTCTTTGGCCTGGAGTATTCCACAAAACGGTTCGGGACCAAAAAATGGTGCTTCAGCTCCATTTTTTACAAGGCATTTACGTTTTTTACAAGATTCGTTACCTTGTATTCCGGCATACCCTGGCCCCACATCAAGGTAACCTTGATATTATTAACCAGTTACTTTAAGGATTGTCGATATTCCCAGGCAAATTTAGACTCGAAAGTATAGGACCTTAGAGCTTTTAATGCTGCCTAGTTGTCTGATAGTATCGAATATTTTTATTTAGGCATTATTTCTGTTACTATTGAAGATAAAAAAGTTTCCCATCTCATTAGCCCTCCCAGCATTGCACCTCTCTGGGCAAATCAGACCACGTTTGCATTGAGTTCAATATACACACAATATTCAATTTCACTAAAAAATTAAACTTTCGAGTTAATTACACTACTATGAACGAACAATTTATTAACACGAACTGGTTCCAAGACTGTGCAAATAAAGAAAACCCAGAAGCCAGAAGACCTTTGGCGTAGCTGGCCACAGGACTTCCTCGTAATGATAGAACTGCTTTTGAAAACCAACTAGTCAACAGAGGGCCTACCAATAGACATATTCCCGCTTAGCGAGTAAAATGTCCATACCATTAAAAAGGAAGCAAAATGGAAATTTTTGCAGTGATAATAAGGAAGTGGAGAATACTTTTGCGGATACGTTTTTCGAAACATATACGGCGAATCTCGGTACACAACGGCCTCCTCTGGACTTAAATACTCGCTCAAACACATCGATTGAAAATATTAATATTGCTTTAGAAATACTACGGAAGCATTTAGCTAAATTACGTACCGACACCTCGCCTGGAGCTAACACAGTTAACCTGCTATTTTAGTCCACACCACTTTGTCAAATTATGATTAAATCCATGGTATAGTACCTGATGATTGGAAAAACTCCAACGTGACGCCTATTTATAAAAAAGGTGACAAGCTTACCAGCTGCAATTATCGACCAATTAGCTTAACTTTAGTTACAGTAAGTTCGATAGATAGATCGATATACAGAGGAGCTGGTTATTTAGCTTTTACCATCACGACCTTTTCAGACCTAATGTGGTGCTCCTAGAATACATTCCTTATAATACCTCATCCAGCTTTGTCCTTTGTACTAGACTCCAGAACTTTGATAAAGGCTCTTTGGTATAGCTGTTCGCCTTTGGTTTTTCTTCTCCGAGTACTCGGAATCTCAGTCTCGCCAGGATTTCCTCATCCTCTTGATAGAACCTACATATTGCGTCCTCTGCCGGGCTCATATATCTATTGAGCCGGCAGTGACCAGTTAGAAGGCCTACTATTACTCTGATGGCCTTCCTATTCTGGCTTAGTAGATCTGCCGTGAATTTGGCCGAACGTTATTTAATGAACTCCGTCCCGTGTTGCTGGCTAATTGGCGTTTGGCCTTGCATTAACCTGTGCACCACTGACCGAGCTTCATCTTGTATGAATATGTGTAATGGTGGCAGGTCTAAGAGAACCCCAAGTGCTGCCGTAGGAGCAGTTTTTATAGCCCTCGTGGCGCACAGGCAGGCAAGCCTTCGTACGTCACTTAACAGCCTTATTGCTCCCGACTACACCGTCTTAGTCCACCATACCACTGATCCATAAGTTATCATGGGTATCACTACCCTGGTGTATACACCTTTCCAGGGCGATTGTTGCTGTCTGTGTGACTTTTTACATGTAAGTTACTAGAACGTATTATCTGCGAGGAGCTCATCCCTTTTTTACTAAATAATAATATTATCCCCTCTCATGGATTTTTGGATTTTGCCAAACCGCTCGGTAGTTTCCAACCTGCTTCAGGCGGTTAATGCGTCAATTTCATACATCGACAGTGAACAATCGTTAGATGTGATTTACTTGGACTTTTCACGTGCTTTCGGCAAATGCCGACAACCAGACTGCTGTACAAACTTGAACATTTCGGAGTGCGCGTCGAAAACTTTTAACATGGATTGAGTCTTGAGTGATCGTCAGTTCTCTGTGCGTGTAAGAAACTATCCTTCCGACAACCCTAAAGTTTTAAGTGGCGTACTTCAAGGTTCGGTACTAGGCCCGACCCTGTTATTGATATATGTGTTAGCCATGCCATCTACTCTTTCCGCCTCTTTCCTTTCTCAAGCTGTTTTCTTCACCGTCACCTAATATTCAACTCGACCTTGACCTCATCGTGCGTTGGTATCCTAATTGGTTGATTCCTATAAACAATGCAAAATACTATGTACTGGGTAAAATCCAAATTGAACTACAACGTTAACGGAAAAAACCTTATAACCGTATCAGAGCAAAATGACTTTATCGTTGTAGTGTCAGACTCATTGTCCTGGAGTGCTCATGTTACTAAAGTTGTTAAGAAATGTAATCAGTTAATTTATATGGTCAGAAGGTCGTTCCAAGATCTTACTCATATCTGAAAATTTTCAATTCGTATATTCGCCCACATCTCGAGTTTGCTGTAGCCGTATGGTCTCCTGTTTTAAGGTAATACATCAATAAATTGGAAGGTGTCTAAAGACGTGCCCAAGCTCCCCGAGCTTTACAAAATCTTTCTTATGAAACTGGTCTCAGTCATCTCAAACTTCAGCTACTGGAAACAAGATCAATGCGTACATCATTACAACGTACAGGTTACTCCATGGTGAAATGTACTGTCGAGAGGATATTTTTAAAAGCTTTTATTTAACTTGCAATGCATGTTTGTCAGTTGGTTTAGGGCAAATCTTGCAATCAAATTTTCGATTAGTTCTAATTAAGCTAGAGCTTTGAAATTTTGCATATGTATATAAGTCCGGTAACAATACACTTTAACATTTTAATATAAGAAGAAAACAAGATGGCGGCTTCCAGATGGCGGACGACTTTATGTTTATGTTCCGATTCGACTCGAAATCGACATCTGGGGGTTTTCGAGATCGCCAATTATGAATTATTGTTCAAAATTTAGAAATTCAAAATGACGGCGCCAATATGGCGGACGACTTTTGTCATTTATGGTCCAAATCGATCAAAATCGATATCTGGGGGTTTTCGGGTTCGCTGATTACGAATTTCTAGTCAAAAATTTAGTTCAAGATGGCAATTTCAAGATGGCGGACGACTTTATCGTTTATGATTCGATCCGACTCAAAATCGATATTTGCGGGTTTTCGAAATCGCCAATTATGAATTCTTGGTAAAAATTCAGAAATTCAAAATGGCGACACCAATATGACTGACGACTTTTGTCGTTTAGATCCAAATCGATCAAAATCGATATATGAGAGTTTTGGGATCGCGGATTACGAATTTCTAGTAAAAAATTTAGTTCAAGTTGGCGGACGACTTTACCGTTTATGATTCGATTCGTCTCAAAATCGATATCTGGGGATTACAGCATATCAAAAGACTAAGAAGTAAAAAATAAAATAAACTTTGAAGTAAATCAAACCCATCATCGTATTACATTATATAATTTTTTTTATGATATAAAAGCTTGTCGCGGGCAATCTCCTTAACACAGGAAAATCTCGCGACAAGCTTTTATATCATAAATAAATTTATATAATGTAATAAAATGATGGGTTTGATTTACTTCAAAGTATATTTTCTACTTTTTAGAGTATTTTTTAAATAAAAGCTTTTTTTAAATATATTTTTTAAAATTTTTTACACTTAATGTTGATCCTCGTCTGGTCACGCATTGAAGTTAAAAAAAGAGAATTTTCACGTGTGTAGTAGACAAACATTTTTACCTAATAAAGTGTTAGGTTGGAACGCGTTACCGGATAGTGTTGTCAATGCTGCATCTCTGAATTCATTTAAAAGTAGACTTGATCATTTCTTAAATACTGTGCCTGCATAACGTTAATGTTAATACGATTTGTATCTGTGTCCGCAAGTTATAGTATTTAAAACAGACAAACATTTGTCAATACTTGATCTAAATATTGTTAATTTTAATTTATAGAATATTATTTATTTTTTATAATACGAGCTTAGAAATCTATCGAGCTTCGGCTCTTATGTTTTGTAATAATAAAAAATAAATAAGAAAAGTTGTAGGGGGCTGTATATATATTTTTTATTGAAGTTTAAAAAACAATTGCTTGTATGGCACGTGAATGGAGGTTGTTTTTTAAATGGAAAATACTGTATATTTTTACATACTGTTTTAGATCTTTTTTTCCTGATTTCAAATATATAAGGATTGATAGGTTTAGCTGTAATATTTCTTATTTTGATTTTATCTCCAATAATAATAAAAATAAACGTGTAAATTCCTTTGTGTTGAATAAGAGGCAGATGTAGGTACTTAAAGCAATTATGTGCGTAGACATTTTCAAATGAATGATTAATTTAGGTATTATATTTATTGGTTCCCGTGGTATTTCCATTACAACTTCTAACACTATTCAGAATAAATAAAAGTCCGTTAATGGCATTTACAACATTAACCACTCCTTCAAAAAAATAAACAAGTCCTACTAAAACACTTAAAACATATAGAACATTATCGCTATTGATAAAACAAAACATACAAGACAAAAACAATAATCATAAATGGTAGGTATAAGCTTATAATCTAAATATTTTAATGGAATAGTGAATAAAGTGAAATATTATCATGCTCTTCTGTCGTTATACAATCAGTTAAAAGCGAAAGTTACTCCAAGATTGGCGCCAAAATCTTGGATATTAGTTGTAGCTTGCATCGTCGTTTACGGGAATGTCTAAGGTCAACTGGTCCCAAATTTTGTTTTTAGAAACACATAAACCTTGAACGACCTCGGTAATCGGTATCTACCCATTAAACATGCTTAGTTTGCTGTTAGAATCATTTGTTGTTGGTGTTAAAGTCATTGTGTTGCGATGCGGTTTATTCATCACTATATTATAATGTAGAAAGTATGTTCTTGTACGTCATAATATTAAAATGAGAGATACGGATTCAACAAATGTTAATGAACAATATTTGCTTGTAAATAGAGGAAGTTCTTATCACTATTAACTCTATTAACACAGAATATTAATTTTGAAGCAAAAATGTTAAAATTTTTCGATAAAATGAAATACAAAATTTCAATATACAGGTAACGTCAAAGTTCAACAAAGTTTATTTCTTGTGCAAAAATTTAGTTAGCAGTTCTTATACAAGGTTCCCTTAGAAATGTACAGAAACACATTGAAACCAGATTTGAGTTGAAAACCAGCCTCTCTAGTAACGTGGGGGTTGTCTGTGGCCCAATGGTAACGATTTGGTGTGTTATAAATCCCTTCCCTAGAAAATTTGCATTTATCACTCCATATAATTTTCTTTTAAAAAATGGGGTCCTTTTACGTACGTACAAGTAACATTTCAAAATATTCCATTCTCTGTAGATGATCCTGAGGCATGAGAAACTTGCATTTTATGGTTTACTAGTCATTATAAAATGATAGAATAAAAATGTCATGGCCCACCCGTTATGATATACCAAAAGACTAATATTCTTGGTAAGGTTACAGAAAAGTGCCCATAAATCGAAAACGGCGCGCATTAAGTATAAAGTATTACCTTTTTAAATAGGTATCACCATTCCGAATCAGTAATAACGTATAGTGCATTCTATTTTAAAAAATTGACTTTCGTACATTTTTCTAAGTCACGTATAGAAAGCGTTGTCTAACATATCCTTTATGATATTCGAAATATTTGATTTGTGGAGAAGATACCCCCAGGCCTTGCCTAGCCGCAACTAAAGAATAATATTTTAATAGGTGCGTAGGTAGGAGAAAACACGATTTACTGAAAGTCAAATTTTTGGCAACAAATTCAGAAAAGAATTAGTCTCGAAAACGGCTTGAGATAGGTATAGGGAAAAGTTACTCAGAAAGAGACGCCGATCCAAAAAATGCAAAAATATCAGGGTATTCCATTTAAAATAACGAAGATGTTGCTAGTTTTACGTATAAGAGGCAACACCGCACTTTAGAAAATATTTTAGTTGGAGAGATCATTATCTCGTAGTCGATAATCTTGGTAACCAAAATTTCAAAGCCATCGGTTGATCCGTTCTCCATAATATTTTAATACTCCACCCACCGTGGCTCGCCCTATATATGGTACTTATTTGAATATAAAAAATATTCATATTAATAATTATTTTATTGTGGTAGACCCCACATATTGGTGACCCCGACAAACAAAAAATAAAATCCGATCGAAAATGTATTAAACCCAAAAGCAGCAATTGGAAATTTGACTACTGGTCCTGGAATGATGTCACACTAGAGAAATTTTGGAAGAAGTTCTAGACAAATACGTCATATGGAATTTATATCTCGTATAGATGATTTATCTTCACTGGAATAATGTAATCCTAACAATGCTCAAACTCACACACTAGTAGACCATATATCTACAGTAAATTCTCCAGGTTTTAAGTTAAAATCGCTAAGCGATGAACAAATTGGAGATGTGGAACTAGACACATTAATAAAAGATCAATTATCCAAGCAAAATAGTATTAAATATGTATTACAGAAAGTTTTTTTTTTGCTTTGGTTGTCTCCATTCACGATATTTATTATTATATATAGTTCTTAATCTAACCTACTTGCAATCACTAACCTAACACAAAAAACCAATAACACAGACATTATTTACTACTCAGAGATTGTAGACAGGGACACACGTTTCACGTCAAGGTGCCCTTCATGACGACTTCTTTTAAAATTCAACACAGAATAGGCAACGCGGCAACGGTAAGAGGGGTATGTAAAAACAAGGCATAAGACAAAGGAAAATACGACTACACCTATATTCTGACACGACACAACCTGAAGTATTCTCAAAATATTTCTTTAAATGTTTGATTTCTTGCCACTGTATATAATAGTGACGTACTATTCAATGGTAGAAGAATGCCATTCTCCACCAGTTTCTTTGCTGGAAAATTTTTGGCTGTAGTATTATTAGTGCACTGGAATAGCCAGGGATATCTCCAATTTCCCCATTACATTCACATACCGGACTATCAACTATTTTAATTTTTTTATAATTGAGATTTGAAGGCACCATGACCAACCAAGCACCGGACACATATTACGAACATCTGTCTGTTATACGGAAATTCCTTATAAGTTGGTTTAGAAGTGAGGCGGTTATATATTTTACAATATTGATAGTTATGTGTTTGGGCCATCTGGAGCCATTCTTCTTCCCATTTTTTCCTCATGTCCATTTTAGCGTTGGTAATTAGATCATAATATGGCAAGTACCCAATTGCCGGACCTTTAGCCGTTTTAGCTACTAGGTCAACAGTTTCATTTCCACTATTTCAGAGTGTCCCTTAACCCAAATAAAGACAACTTCTTTGTTTAATATTTTGAGCTCTATAACTTTATTCAAACTGTAAGTTATTACTTTATACTTCCTAATATGTTTGGTCGGGTTTGAATTACAGAAAGATAAAATTTCATTTTCGCAAGATGTGATGTTTCTAATTCCAAATTTCGACCTTATATATCCACCAGAATGAGACGCGCTATTTTTGATATTTTCCATAATTTAACTCATTCGGGAATTCGAGCAACTGAAAAATGAATTAACAGTAAACATTTCTGGCCCAACATGCACCTTATGGACAAAACCATGTACTAATTGTCAGACAGCTAAAATAAATAAACATACAAAAATTCCAATTGGTAAATTCGAACTCCCTAGAGGACGTTTTGAACATATTCCTCCTTCCGGAGGTTGCTCTTACATTCTTACTGTATGTAGTTGAACGTTTTACTCGTTGGCCAGAGGCATATCCTTTGTGTAACATTACAGCAGAAACAGTAGCTGAAACATTATTCCGATAATATATATGTCGTTTTGGTATTCCACTTTACATAACTACATATCAGAGCGCTCAATTTGAATTTAGGTTATTTTCACAATTTTCAAAGGATTTCATAGAATACATGCTACTACATATCATCCTCAAAGTAATGGGTTAGTTGAAATATTCCACAGAACTCTAACAATAATGTTGATTGCCAGATATAATTTCAGGAATTGCAAGAATGAACCTCCAATCATTTTATTCCGGTTTGCGAACAATGTCAAAAGAAGATTTACAATGCTCTTCTGCGGAACTTGTTTTTGGTAAACCGTTACGTCTTCCTGGGGATTTTTTTATTAACTCTCACGATTATACAGATCTGCCGATTATAGCAAAATTACGTGAATATTTCAATAATCTCAAAGTGACAGGTTCACAACATCATATTTAAGAAAAATCATTTGTTAATAATGACATACAAACATGTGATTATATTTTTATTAGGAAAGAGAAATTCTTTATCGCCAATGTACGAAGGACCTTCTAAGGCTACTACCTTAGAAGGTCCTTCGTATTGATAAAGTTATTTGTATAAATAAGCATTGAGCACGATGGGTTTTGTCATTAAAAGGTAAAGACATACCTATTTCCAACTTTGTATGCAAAAAAAGATACTATAAAAAATTTCGAGTCAACTGTTTAGTTGTATGTATTTTGACCGAGGTATTTTAGAAGAAGGGTTGAAATGTGCTTTTAGAGGGCGGAATATTAAACATAATATTTTTAGTCGCAAACTCCTCTATAAAATCCTTATTTTACTATAAGGAACGTAACCAGACTGCAACCAACAGCTACTCTCCGGGTTATGTGCCCCGCCGAGCGCTGAATTACAAGTTACAAGTCTGGCGCGTTAAGTGTAATAATTGCATATTACCATCAAAAAGCTAATGGCTTCGATTGCAACAAACACCAGCCGAAAGACTGATCCTACGGTCCAGTGTCTGTTGCAATCGAGAAATAAATAGCCTGACTGGGCTTAGCATAGCTAGATGGCGCCTGCTGACTATTTTACATGTCGCTATTCTAAAAATACCGGGATGTACCAAATAGTCAAAGGATCCTCGTGCCGGTCATCACATGCCTACCTTGCACTGACGAGAGCCAACAGCTCGAAACTGCAGTCTGCAAGTGGCGTATGACGGCTGGCACGAGACCTCCTTTAAGTAGGATCAGTCTTTCGGCTGGTGTTTGTTGCAATCGAAGCATTAGCGTTTTGATGGTAATATGCAATTATTACACTTAACGCGCCAGACTTGTAACTTACAATTCAGCGCTCGGCGGGGCACATAACCCGGAGAGTAGCTGTTGGTTGCAGTCTGGTTACGTTCCTTATAGTAAAATAAGGATTTTATAGAGGAGTTTGCGACTAAAAATATTATGTTTAATATTTTAGAAGAAGTTTGCAGATTCACCAGGACTGTTAATTTCGTAAAAGGCGTGCTAATTGACCTTATTCACACATTCAATAAACTGTAGGAAGGAACACGGTAAATTTCCTTCAATAGTAAACATGCGTGCAAGTTCCTCGACAGGAAGTATTACAAGTCATCTCTGATAATCCGTCGATAAGTGTAAGAAAAGTAAACAGTCAGTTAACAATACCTAAGATAACGATATGGCAAACATTAAAAAAAGAAAATACGTAGTGTATATTATTGTGGTATTTACCTATTTATTACTTGCTTTTCTTTAACTCACAATGCAGTATTTTTCAAGCACAATGTTTGTCTTCAAATTTTGCCTGCTTTATTTAACGCACTTCCTGACATAATCAATTGATGAAATTTTGCACAGTTACCAAGATTGGATGACAATACAGTATTCCATCGTTACGTTTGGAAATATCCACACGTAGGGGGCGCGGGAGTGAAAATTGATCAAATGTATTATCCAACCGGCATCTCCGGCAAAATGTAGAATACAAAAGGTTTTCGCCTGATCAGAGACTTCTACGTCCGTTTTTCCCGTACAAATGGCACAATATTAGTTTGGGAGACACAATGGAATTCCTCGGAACCCAGCTCCAATGAATGAATTTATGTAAATTGGTTCTATACGTTATAAATTATTAAAGAATGACTAAAAAGTAGAAAATGAAAACATAACAAAATTTTTTAAGAATTTGCTTTTCTTACAAAAAAAGGACATAAAAAATCGATTAAAAAAGTTGTATTAAAAAGTAAAAAACAATTTCTATATCACATGTTTGCAAGAAAAGCAAGGCGTGAGCACTTTGTATATAAGTATATGAATCATCTTTATGTACGTATGATTGAAGGCAATGTGTCTACAACGATTCCACCCCTTTCAAACAATCATGTGTACAATCATACAAAGTGCGCACGCCTTGATCTTCTTGCAAATATGTGGCAAAGAAATAATTTTTTACATTTTATTAAGGCTTTTTTGTTAGATTTTTTATGTTCTTTCATCTTTGTAATCACATAATGGACATTTGTCTGTAAATAAAGTATTACAAAAAGAATAAATGTGTAGTATAGTAAAAATATACCTACTACAGTATTCCACTGCTTGCTATGAAGGGAAGTTGATTCATTGCCACCAATCAAGGTACACAATGTGAGTTTCCAAATCAATAGAAAATAATGTCCTATAATTTGCGACTTGCGCGTCTTCAATCGGAAAACGCAAAATAAAATCCGATTGCAATAAGCCCCAGCAGGTAGATAATCTTAAAGAAAGGACTACAGTACAGGGCTGTTGTGCATCGCCTGCCGTAGACTAGTTTCAAGCTTGTTAACTCTCATCAGTACGACATAGGCGAATGCACAAGAACCTTTCACTATTCCTCTAGTCAACAATTTACAGACAAGAGGTGTCCGTAACTTGTAAGTAGCTCCATCTGGTGGCGACTTGTTGCAATCACAGCTGGCGAAAAACTCGGACTAAGTTATATATAAGCCAACACAAAGTGGATAAATTATTACAAAAGGAATAAATGTGTAGTAAAGTAAAAATATACCTACTACTAAAGTCCAGTATTCCACTGTTTCTTACGAAAGGAAGTCGATTCATTGCCACAAATCAGCATTTACTATTATTCAGAATTGGTTGGAAGTATTTTAATTATTCAATATATTTTTTAGATTTTGATGTTGTTTACAATACAATGTATAGGTGTGGTGTATGATTTTTAGCAAAATTATGAATTAGTTTTAGATTATTGTTTATTAAATTTATAGCTACACAGTAACTGTTAATTTAAGAAATGAAATATAATGCAGTACCTATTGCAAAATCGTACAATCCATTGATATGTAATACGACATTTCGGTGGTGTATATTCGCAAAAAAATCCGGTACAAAATAAAACTGGTTTGCAATCCAATTTTTTATTAGCACTGAAGCGTGATATGAAAGTGCAAGAAGATTCCCAGAGATCGTTGTATGGTAAAATTTGCATGTGCCATTGTGTAATACGTTGAATAGGATTCCACTTCGCATGAAGGGCAACTTTTCTTCTTTGCCGAGGCACAATTGAGAAGTTACGCAATTTTAAACGGCGCAGATATTACCTGACGTAATCGTTTGCAATTTAGGGCTACGGATTTGCAAATTCACCTTCGGTTTTATGAAGTGTTGAGAAACTAGGGGGAATGGCTTAGATTAAGTTCTACGTAGAAAAATATAGAAAGGGGAGAGTTAGGTGAGAATAATCATTCCAACTTTATTTATTCATTAAGTACACAAAAACACAATTGCATTATTTACAGCGTAGTTACGTCACATTGTCCATTTTCAGTGGGCTGAAGAAAACAAACCATAAAAATTTCGTATCCTAAATGGCGAATAGAGTTGCAATACAATTTATGTACATGTGCAATTTATGTACATATAATTTCCTATAAACTCCATGATTCTCCCAATTTATTTCTAATTAAAACCTTCTTCAAACGGCTATAACAAAATTCACGTACAGGATGAAATTAAAAAATACTCAAATAGATAGATAGATAGATAGATATTTTATTGGTCACAATACACAAATTGTATACAGGGTGTCCCGAAACTCCCGCCTTCCCCTTTAAGTGCTAATTCTCCATGACAAAATAGTAAGAAGAGTTCCTATAAATATGTGTCCGGAAATGCTTCCTAAGGGAGATACGGCCCTCTAAGGATGGCGCAAGAATAGGTGTTTTTGCTAATTATCTCGGAGATGTTTTGGGACAACTTTATGAAACTTGGTTAACTATTTTCGATTATCGGTATTTTTATTTTTTTTATCAAATGGAGTGATAAATTTGCTTTAGACTGGTTTTCCCGATTAAAAATTGAGTATAAAATAAATATTAAACTTTTTGTAGAAGCGTTTCGAATCGTGTCCATATCTTGCATGCCATGAAAAACAGCCATGAAAAGCACACAGCATCTGTCAAAACGGTATTTGCTGAGTGAAATAGAGACGTATTTATTATTTGGTAAATTTATAATTAGGTGCCGTATTCAAAATAAGATACGATTTACGATGCAATATACACAAAATGAAAAGGTAGATTTACTTTTAATTTACGGCGAATATCAGAAAAATGCCCATGCGGCCGGACGTCTATATTATTCAATAAATATCCGGATCGTCGTCAGCCATACCGGCAGTATTTTAAAATTCATTCCGAAATGTAGAAAATATTGAGGTGGCTGAAGACAGATTTCTAGTAAGCGAAGAAATTGAGACCAATGTATTGGCTTACACACATGTGTGCCCAAATGCTTCTACAAAAGAGCTGGCAAAAGAGATACTGGTCGTGAGGCAGTAAGACGTATATTTAAAAAACATGGTTTTAAATGCTACAAATACCAATTGCATCAAGAATTATATGAAAACGACGGAAACAGAAGATTGATCTTTTGTAATCGGTTTGCTCAACACGTATACTTAAACAATAGAATTTTAATTAGTGATGAGTCTGGTTTTACGAATAATAGTATATACAATAGACATAATCTACATTATTGGCCTAAAGAAAATTTACAAGAATTGTTTGAAGGTAACCATCAGGATAGATTTGGAGTGAATGTGTGGGTCGAAATATTCGGTACAAGAATTATTGGTCCCATACTACTTCAAGGATCACTAATCGGCGCGCGTTACTTAAGCTTTTTACAAAATGAAATAGAAAACGGACTGGATAAACTTTCCTTGGAAAATTTCAGAAATATGTACTTTCAACGACATGAAGCTATTAGGTGGCCTGCTAGGTCACCAGACCTAACTCCATTTTTTCTTTGGGGTTATCTGATAAAATTTTAAATGCCTTTGAATCCATGACTCCTGTCATGTTACAAAGCGTTATGTGAGAAACTATTCGAAGAGTGAACAAGTTTTCTGGAATGGGCGGGTGTCATTTTGAGCACCTGTTATAGGTTTGATATTTAGTTGTGTTGTATTGTTCTAATTATAATATTTATAAATTTAGTAAGTTGTTGTCCAGATAGATATCATAACTTATAAATTGGTTTTGATTGTGTGAATTGTTGTTTTTTTGCTAATGATTCATCAAAATTTTTGTTATATTTATCAAAATAAATTTTCACTAATTACAAATAACTCGTCTGTTTTTCATAGCTTACTACAAGATATGGACACATAATTCGAAACGCTTCTACGAGGAGCTTAATACTTATTGAAAAATCACAAATTATGACAAATTGAATTTCCATGAAATGGAAAAATGAGAAAAATATTTCTAAATCCAAGCAAATGAACAAAATAGGCCAATTTTACATTTAATTTATTCAAATTCAAAGTCTACTTCGATTTTTTTTAAAATTTGCTTCTGAATTCCGAGCCAACTAGAAATAGCAAATAAATCCCATTTGCGAGGTTATTTTTCATTCGATTTTAAATCTGGAGGTTGGAAAGAGAAATTATAGCTTTATGACCAAAGTGACTTAAATATACAGGGTGTTATTTAAAATAAGAAAGTAGTGTCAACTTCCGGCCATACCGGAAGTGATTTTTTTATCAACACCGAATAGTTAAAATATGGCCATTGATACCTATATTTGAATATTAAGATAAAAAGCGTGGGATACTTTTTACTATATTTTTATAATTCTACTTTTTTCAATAGCTACCAATAAAATATTTATAACAATTGATATCAAGCACCCCACGCTTTTTATCTTAATATTTAAACATTATTTTTTACTTTTTAGTTCGGTTTGATATTAAAGCGTGTATTTTAAATTTTTTAAACTATAATTTTTTTTCACTGTTGTTCCCACGGGTAATTGACAATTAAACGGTTAACCCTCCCAGAGGCCCGATAGAAGGGTAAGGCTCTTTTACAACAAGGCGTGCCCGGATCCCTGAGGTTGACGCTAGTGACATGACATTTTTAGTCACCCTCTTGCCATTCATCCCTCGGCACGTTTCTCACCAATATATTGGATTGGGTGAATTTTAGAATTAGCATCATGAACACCGATACGTATAGAAACCAGCTGATACCCGCAATAATAAAATATATATTAATAACAGCGGCGCTTCCGACAAAATCTCGACAGTAGATTAGTCTTTTTTATTATTTTTTTATTTTATCCCGATGATCCTGGTGAGGACATAGGACAAAGTTGTCAAATTATTATAATGTAATCGATCCTTGATAAGTGTGAAAAGTTTCAGTTTAATCTGACGTTTTGAAGTGGGTGAGAATCACGTTCAAAGATTCCATTACAAACAAACATACAGGTGAAGCTAATAAAAGCATGTTAAAAACTGAGCAATATGCGTCGAGTGGCCCCATACTAAGATGGCATAAGTCAGATTAGTTTGGATTAGTCCATGATATGCACATATTTTGCCAAATTATGTAGCAAAAAAACATTCCGGGAGACATTTTTGCATGTATCAAATATTCGAAATAAACAAAAACAGAAAATTGTTGAATCGCTCTGTATGTACATTTAAAGAACTTTAAAAAATACCTACAATTCGATGTGCCTGACATGGTCATCGCTTAATCAAAACAGTTACGGGTCTGCGGAGTATTAAGTGACAGACCCCGTATAGACTAATTTTGTGATAATTAATTTTTTTTCTTAACCATTTTTAGAAACTAATGGTTAGCTCGTAAAAATATGCAAATAAACGAACCATTTAGACGATGTCCAACAAAGTTATTACTCAATAAATTTACAAAAAAAAATCAGAAACTCTTAGCCAGGTGTAATAAATTATGCACACTACACACGTCCTGAATTAATTAACGATTTGACCAATGGAGATCGTTGGCGCCAAAACGAACGAGGTCATGCAGTCACTGGGCAAACAAAATGCAAAATTCCATTCAAGTCAACGCAGGCGGATTTCTTTAGATATCTTATAATAGAATTTAAAAGTACCATTCACTCTTTCACTCACCTACTTCTACGCCGAGGACAAAGAGTGCTATAAAAAAGGTACAATAAAAGACGTATCCGTCCTTATTATTTTAATGGGAAAGTTGCACAAGGTACAGGGGGTAAAGGCTACAAACTTAAAGATTATAAATATTTGTTCCGCCACACATATTTATCTTAAAAACCAAATTGAAGTCTCTCCAAAAGTTACCGTCTGTGGAAATTTTTACACAATCACTCATTTTATCCCTAAAATGTGTTGCAAAATAATATGCATTTTTACTATCAATTATAAAATTATAGGAAATTATACAACAAAATTGCATTGATCTATACAAAATGCCTTGTATTGAGGCCAAGAGTACCATTATTGTACAGGGTGTCTGAAAATGCCGGTTACGAATTTCTGAAAACTGATTATTAATTAATATTCCAGAAACACTTTTTAACTTGCAGGGCTACGACCTTCTATGTATATTGATAATAATTATCAAATGCCAGTAATTATCATTATCACACTGAAATAAACTAGGTACCAATTTAAAGGAAGGGCGCATAAAATTTCTTCAGTTCATTATCGAGAGTAAAGGAATCTATATGCCAGTATTTTTGATTTAGATATATTTAAGGATTTCTGTTTTGAATTTTCTCATCAAATGTATATCTGACAAGACTATTATAAAGAGTCTTTAAACTATCTAAATTATTAAAATATTCTGTGTTCCTAATGAGAAACCTAACCTTTTTAAGCTGGCATTACTGATTTATCTTATAAAATTACTACTAAATATATTTGTATTGCCAAAGATAATACCAAGATCTTTAAATATTCTTTAACAAGCCATAGTTGAAAATTGTTAATAGTATAAGGAAAATCACTGGTTTGGTTTTTGTTTGAGAATGACATGGGTACACATGAAAGCATATGGACAATAGTAACATGCAATACAATGAATATTAACATCTGTTGCAGCATTTAACTTTACAATGTACCTCACGGATTTCTTGCAAAGGTAAAAGGGAACCTCCGTTACGTTTTCCTAATTGAAGTACTCGTCTAATTCCACCACCACGTCTCTGGCTATTGCACATAGTCTTTTGCCGGACATTTTTGGTTTCTTTACAAACAGTGAAACTAAAGCACTCACAAACTATTTACCCAATTACAGGAAACTTAAAATAGTATAGTAAGAAACACTAAAAACTTATATAAAACGAAAAAAAAGACAATAAATTTGATATAAGCATCCACTGCACGCTTCTGAATTGACAGAATGCTGAACGTTGGTTGCGGCTACAACTATGGGTTCTATTATTCATCTGTAAAAGGCTTCATTACGCTTGGAGCTTCTATCGTAGCCTCAGCAGATGCGATTGTCTGTTATTATACTATGCGCTTTGCATTTACAAAGACTGATGTCGTTGATAAGTACAGAAATTAATTTACGTTTTAATGGACATATCAAAAAGTCGTATTCGTCTTTAAAACTCATGTATGACAATCGTCATATAATAAATTTTAATCTAAAAATACTGTTATGTGAGTCATTGATTTTGTCTCACTTTAATTATGCTGATTTTATATACGGACCTTGCCTAACTTTATTTGATAAAAATCGGGTGCAAAAAGTTCAGAACTCTTGCTGTAGACTAATTTTTGGACTATGAAGATTTGATTCGGAGTCTGAAAAAATTAATAATCTTAAATGGTTAAGAATGTTAAACAGAGTACTACATCACCTTGGTACGTTCATACAAAATTTGTTAAATACCCCCCACTCCTCCTCCACTGCCCTTAAAGATAAATTTATAGCTAGATCAGCTGTTCACTCGAGGAATATTCGATATAAATGAAAATTAACTATGCCTCATCATCACAGGGCCATGTATAAGAGAGGATTCTTATTTAATTCTATAAAGCTCTACAACTCATTACCTGAAAACTTAAAAAAACATGGAACCAAGAAAATGCAATTTCAAATTTAAAAGTTATTTACTAAGTAAGCAACTGCAAATATAATTTTAAGTATTTTACTATTTAGCCTATATATGTATACCGAACAGGGAATTTTATTAACTGTTTTTTTTCTTTGTGGAGTGGTTTTCGGATTCTCTTCCGCGTTGACTGTCTCGGGTGCATGATGTTTTGACTGCCTTGTCGTGGTCTTCTTCAGAGGCGAAATAAAGCCATGACTGGTGGTCGGAGCGTCGTCTATTCGGGGTAGTCGGCGGGGGGGAAGGCCTGAGAACTATCTCGCAAATTATCAGCTCCTGGAAGCTTTATAACTTAACTATTTCAATAAATTATTTGAATGTTTTTTTTTATATTATTGCCATGCACTTTATTCAATAGTTTAACATTATGTTTAAAGGTTTAATTATGTGGTTAAGTATGAGTAGCTTTAAGCTAGACTTCGTCACAAATGGGCCTAATTGTTATTTTTTGCGAAAATTATTTGTATTTGTATTTTTTATAAAATAAAGCCGATTCATTATTATTATTATTATTATTATTATTATTATTATTATTATTATGCATGAACAAATGGACGCATTTCTTAAACTCAATGATATATTTCCTTTGCAACAATCTGGTTTCAGAAATGACCACTCTACAGTTAGCCATTACTGGAAGTTACTGATGATATAATTCGAGGTGTAGATGAACGAAAGACACCAGCATTGGTATTTCTTGACTACAGTAAGGCCTTTCATACATTGGACCATGTGTTACTCTGTGCCAAACCTCAGTATTCAGTGTGTTTTGGCAAATAAGTATCGAGGTCCTTAGCAGTCACCACAGGAGTACATCAGGGATCAATCCTGGGGCCGTTGCTATTTATTGTCTATGCCTCGGATATTGGACGTCAGCTTAATTTTTGTAATTATCACCAGTATGCAGATGATACTCAAGTGTACTTAAACTTCAGTAAAAGTGAGATATTGTAAGCAAATATCAACATAAATAGCGATTTAGTAAGACTTCACTGATACTTCCTAAAAAGTAGCCTTATGTTGAATCGATTTAAGTCAACTGTTATATACTTTAGCCCAGATTCAGATTGGGCAGCTGCAAACTTAAATGTGATCATTAATGGCGAAAAACTACCCACAACTAATGTTGCTAAAAGTCTGGAACTTCTATAATAATAATAATAATAATACGTTTATTTCCCTAGATTATTACAGTATTGGAATTGTCAAATACAAAATAGAACAAAGAATAATAATAAAATATGTACACATATATGGACGCATATACAGTTAGAGGTAGATTACACAACATATGAGAAATAGACAAACAAACAAAGAGATGTACAACTATGATCTAATAGAGGTATATCAATAAATGAGTTATTTAATTATCACAGCATTTGTAGGTACCTACGGTACAAATTGTAGAATCAGATGGGGGACATTAGACAAAGAGGTAGTATTCCTCGTAAGAGTAGAAACAATGTTCCGCTAGGAATCTTTTTACAATCTTCTTGAATATCACAAAACTACTCGCATCTTTTATAAATTGTGGGAGGTGGTTATACATTTCTATTGAAGAAATAAAAGGCCCTCTTTTAGTCTGCTCTAATCTATGAGGCGGTACAAAAATATTTTTTTGCGATCGCGTGCTAAATTTATCACCACATTTTAAAGGACTATCAATGTTTTTCCTGACAAAACATACATACTGCAAAATATATATACAATAAATAGTGAGTATACCATGCTGTTTAAAAGAATCTCTGCAGGATGTATTGTAGAGAAGTTTAAACATACTTCTCATAATTCTTTTCTGCAAAATGAACACCTTGTTAATTCCAGAACTATTTCCCCAGCACAATAAGCAGTATTGCAAAACCGAGTAAATACATCCGTAATAGAATATTTTCAATGTGTCAGCTTCAACAGTGTCCCTTATTTGCAGAAGTGCAAAGTTTAAACTAGCCAGTTTTTTCGACAGATCCTTAATATGAGCCTCCCATGACATATTCATATCCATATGAACGCCTAAGAACTTCGTAAGATCGTTTTGATGGAGATTGTGATTTCCTCTGACCAAAAGGCTGAAATCTAACTTAGCACGAATCGGAGAAAACATTAAAAACACAGTTTTTTGCTGATTTAGAATCAGGCCATTATTGCGACACCATTGTGACATTTTATCAACACATAAAGTGGCATTTTTGCTTAGAAGGTCTACGTTTGCAGCAGCTATGATAGAGGAGGTGTCGTCTGCAAAAAGGGTTAAGAAGCAATTGTTTAGGTTAGTTACTAGGTTATAAATTGAGATTTCGTGAGCATATAAATAAGCTTGTGCAAAAATGTTATCTCGCTTTAAGAAATCTATTTAGAAGTCGAAATTTGCTGCGTAAAGAATTAAAAAAGAAACTGACTGACACTTTAGTATTATCTATTTTAAATTACGCTGGTATTATTTATGGTCCATGTCTTTATGCTAAAACTGTTAATAGAATTCAAAAAATTCAAAATAACTGCGTTAGATAAGTTTTCAATCTTACTAGACGCGATCATGTAATTTGTAAAATTAACGAACTTGGATGGCTTAATATGCGCAATCGTCGTCAACTACACTATCCCTGTTTCTTGCATAAAATGTTTGCCCCTCACTGCCCGGAATATGTAATAAAAAAATTAAATTGGCGCCCATCTTGTCACAATATTAAAATTAGACACTGTTATCATCTTGCTATACCTAAACATAGAACTACTTTTTTTAAACTATCATTTTGTTATTCTACGACGAAACTCTATAATAGTATCCCACTGCAGATCAAATCCTGTGAACCTCACAGTTTTAAATCCTTATTTCGTAAAGATCTACTCATACAGCAACTGGAGTCATAAAATTTTAATATTACTCTGTATTCTAATTATCACTCGATTAAGAAGAACAGGGCAACCTGGACTTCTCCGAGTATAAAATAAAGACGTTTATCATTATTATTACACAAAAAAAAAATTCTAAAGACATCAAAAACTATCTTATTAGCACATAAGTGTTGTTTCATAAAAACGTTCTCATATTTCGTAGAACAAAAATACGTCCTCAATATCTTCCCCAACTTCTTTATTAGTTAATTCCTGGTAACAAATTAATCTTGCCCAATTTGCAAATACGACATCTCGTTGCCAAACCAGTTCGGTTGTTCAATCGAAAAATGAAAAAGTCCAGTAGATACAGCATTTATCTCTTGATCCCATCTGAATACGCAAGTGTCAGTATGGCCATTTGCGAATAAAGAAGTGAAAAAAGCAGGTTTTGCAAAGAGAGCTGCTCCAATGCCGAATATTGTCCGTTGGCGCCAAACAGGTATGGTAAATTGTGGTGCACACACCTGAGTTCGCAAGGATGAGAATTATCGTACGCGAAAGCATCAACCAGGGTGCAACTGGCCCTATGTTATGCGTGTTAAATGTGTTGGCGTGTTTCTACCTCAACTATCTTATAAATTCCGTATGTATCTAATCATAATTTATTTTTTGTTCTACTTTGGGTGGAAAATAACAAGAGGGATAGCTGTTGGTGATATTGAAACATGTTTTCTACAGTATATACGCATGCTTAGAATTATACAGTTCCTAAACAATAAATATAATAATAATATTTATGCATTCATTAGATTATAAAAATAACATTATATAAATCATAAATGTAATAACAGTAATTAAAATTAGAATTTTCTTCGAGGTGAATGTAGTTCTGCAGTTTTCTCTATAATTTAGATTAAATAGGAGTCTAATAATCTTTTTTGGACTATAAAGGCTTTATACAATTTTGGCTTGATTTTTCCCAAATATAGATATTGAAAACACGTGGAAGTATGCCAGTGCATAGTAAACATCAATAAGTCCTGCCTCATAGAGTGTGTCTTTTAATGGTAGTACAATACAACAGAATAGAATAAGAATAGTAATGTGTTTCAAAAAATTCGAAAAATGCAGTTAGCTTTAGCATACGCTCTTGTGCAAAAATGAAAATAACAAATCTCAAAGTAGGCCATGACAACATTAATTCCGTTTATTTTTTCTGTTTCCAGCGATATAGAACATGTCACAAAAATTTTAACTGATAATGTCAATATTTAATATTTTACGAAAACCACAATTCATATCATTGAATCGTAAAAATCAGCTATGCCATGATTAGTGAAAAACAATGTATACAGTTATTAACAAATTTGACAGATTGTCACTGGTGTATGTTGCGTTGTCGAGTTCTACGACAAGTTTTATATCAGTAATTATGGCGTACGCCAATAATAACACATTCGACATGATTAGCGTTTATTGTTAGTGTAATTTTGATACTGAGATGGCAGTCACGGTTTACGGAGATAGATTTCCAGATACTCCGCAGCCAAATCGAACTATGTTTAGGAAGTTAATTCAAAATCTAAAAACGCACGGTTCATTTTCAAAAAAAGTAGTAAGAAAAATATTTAAAAAAAACGGATTTCGATGCTACCAAATGAAGAAAGTTTAACATTTAAATGAGGGAGATAAGCCGAGGAGAGTAAGATTTTGTAGTTGGTTGTTAAATAAAAAAAGGAATGATCCACTAATATGTAGCAAATTCTTTGGTCGGACGAATCAATTTTTTGCTAATAATGGATTTTTCAATAGTAATAAGCATTATAAGTGGACACGACAAAATACAAACTGAGAGACTGCTTTCCAAGAAAAATTTTCTACGAATGTTTGGGTGGGTCTTTTAGGGACTAAAGTAATTGGACCTTATCTTTATTATGGTAAATTAACCGCTGGTAAATACCTTAAGTTCCTGCAAAACGAATTTCAAGATTTTCTTTATGCACTAACAGTGGCAGAAATATTAAATTATTCATATTTTCAACAAGATGGGGCTCCATCTCACACTGCTGTAATATGTACAAAATATTTAAATCAAGTTGTGACAGATAGCTGGATAGGCACCAACGGACCCATTTTTGGCTAGCTCGATCACCAGATATTACTCCCTTAGATTTTTTCGCCTGGGGTTACATTAAAGATAGAGTATTTTAAACTGCCCTTGAATGAAAACATCAAAACCAATATTAGAAACGCATGTGAGGCAATTACTCCTGAAATGCTCCAAAATGTAATGCGTGAGATATCTCGTAGGGCACGTTTGTGTATTAGAATGCATGGTAAACAATTTGAGCATTTGTAGTTAGAAAAATAAATACACATGTTTTCTTTTCAGTATGGTAGTAGGTAGTACTGTTTTTTCGTTTTTTGGATATTCATTTTGTACTTGTATTTTTATTTGTGAGATATTTGTTTATTTGTATTAAATTGTAATAAATAATTGCTGAATTAGAATTATTATAAAGTGGATTTTTACTATTATGTTGCGAATTGATTTGCTATTGACATATTGCATGTTATGCTGTTGTTACCAATCCTTAACATAATTGCATTGTTTGTCGTTCTTGTATTTTCAAGCGCATAATTAATAATTTTCAAAATTTCTTTAGCTTTGTTCTCAGAATTATTGATTTTCTCTTCATAAAAATTTTGTTTCTTGTTCTAATATTTTTGTGTTCCCTTTTTATTTTTTTATATTCCAGTAGGTCATCACAATCGCCACTATAATTTACTTTATTAAACATATCTGTTGACCACCAATTATAAAATCATTTGTTACCCACTGATTATTCTTATTTGCTTTATTATTTATATTTTTATTCTTAACATACTTGATTGATGGTCGTAAGGTGAGCGCACTTGCCTCTCACCCAAAAGTTCCGGGTTAGATCCCCGGTCGTGGCAGTGGAAAATACTGTGAAAGAGATTTTTCCACTATACACGAATATTGGGTGTGCGTCCCTTGTCTCTAAACGTGTAGCTCCCTCCCACACAAGGCTCTTCTAGAGCCTTCCGGGTAAAGGAGGTCATCATTACTTGTGGTGTATTTATTATTATTATTTATACTTCAGAAGGCATGTGACATATAGGTACCATAATATATCGTATCGTCCATAAACAAACCAAAAGCATGTTTCGCATTTGTATTGTAAATGTAGTCCCAATTTATATTTTTTATACACCAATTAAATTCGTCATCACCCATTAACTTCCAAGATTATCAAGATATAGACTTATTAAATAAACTTAACGATCAATAGTTTGAGAGAGAAAATTTCGAGTCCGGTCCACCGCGTTAGTCCATCATTTGATGTGATGTTACCTTACGGTACATGGAGTACTTTCATCTTATTTACGAGTAAACGTATGCCCCTGGACAATGGGCACTAAAATATTTCATAAGGTTAAATTATCTCACTCGACCACTTTCCCATGGCATAGTTATAGATGTGATTTTTTTTAGTTTTGCTAATGACGTTGAACTAATTCAACTACTTAACGGAAAAAAATAATTATTCAGGCAGCCATTTTATTTCTTAGGCAAAGTTTATTAGCCGCTCCAGAGAACACATTTCTGAAAGTAGAGGACAAAACTCAAAAACAGCTCTAAGAATTAGACAGTAGTTAATTAAGTTACTAACTTACGTATACCTACTTATAAATATAAAATTAATTATTTATTTCATTTATAGATGTACAAAGGTATAAGAAAACACAGATTCTTATACTGACCACTTGTTTATGAAAAATATAAAGTCCGGTACATTGGTAATTAATAATGATAATAATAATAAACGGCTTTATTGGAAAAATGTAAATAATAATACAGGGTATTTACTAAGCACGTTAAGATCTGTTATGTAATCTCTTTGTTCTCAATATCATTGGTGTAAAATATGTTAACACAAAGCACAGTGTTTAAATCATAACGATTATTTTTAAAGTATGGTATATTTATAACACAGTAGAATAGTTTGTCTTCTACGGAAATCAGCATTTAAATTTCCACATTCATTTACTATATCAGGGATAGCTTACAAAAATAGGATTTAATAAGGTGGAACTATTTTGTGCAATTCATTCTAGTGGCTTTATTTATTATTAAATAAAAAACTATATCCGCCATCTAAAATACTATAGATTGTTTTAGGGGCCATTTGGCTATGATAGACCTATTTCACTTCGACCTAAAAGACATTCTGTGAATTACCCTACAACTAGTTTTTGCTCAGGGTTCCAAGACTTTTTACAAAGCATGCGATTTTCCTGGGGGTCAGTCACGTACTTTAGCATAATGAGGATTGACACCTTATTCACAAAGTATACAGGGTGTCCCAGATTTAAACGGACATACTCTAGTGGAAAGTAGAGCACATTCAGCTGAGTTCAGAACACCCCTACTTACCGTTGAATCTGAACCGTTTTTGGGATACGGGATGTTTTATAGTTTATATCTCCTATACAACCCTCGCCTAAGGTTGTATAGCTTCCGCGAATACACTGATATACAAGCCGCTGGAAGATGTGTGAGGCGAGAACGCGGTTTCCGTTGGAATGGTCGCCCATCCAAGTATTAACTGCGCCTGTCGTTGCTTTACATCGCATACCGAAGTATGTACATAGTAAAGACGCACCTACGCTCGCCCCTCCAGAAGTATAGAAAGACCAAATTTGACATTCTATAAATAACACAGTCCAGTTGCTAACATCATTATTTTATTAATTTTAACTAAATACCCCGCAGAAGAGATTGTTATTTGTTTTTTGTTTTAAAATAAAGCACATTCTATTTAATTCACGAATAAAAATAAGTAAAACGATGCGATTAACACATGACATTGTTGCATTAAAAATTCCAAGTAGGCACATGTCAAATGTGTAATTTTACGAATAAGAATTGCTGTTCGCTCTTAGTAATTATTAGAATAAGTGATAAAAGACTAGTTATAAAACTAAAAATTTTAAGATGCCGTTTCAATTTAGTAATGAAGAATATGCGGATATTATTTTTGTGTATGGCTTTTGCGAAATGGCAGAGCTGCAATAAGAGAGTATCAAAGGCGTTTTCCAAATCGCCGTGTACCGGATCATAAAATGTTTTCAGTGGTAAGCCAATTTAGTAACGAACATGGACAATTTCCGTCAATGACAAAGCATGAACATGTTCTTAGAGCTTTTCCACAAGAAGAGCAAATATTACAGATTGTGGAAAATAATCCATCCATAAGTGTTAGAAAAATACGTAATGAGTTAGCAGTACCTAAGACAAGTGTATGGCGAACATTAAAGAAAGAAAATTTGTATCCATTTCATGTTGAAACAGTTCAACGTCTAAAGGACGGCGACGACGTTCCCGGCTTAACATTTTGTAGGTGGTTTTGGCTCACAGAAGAACAATATCGGGAGTTCTATTCACGGATGAAGCTCAGTTCACACGTGACGAAATTAACAACTGTAGAAATCAGCATGTTTGGGCAACCGAAAATCCACATGTAGTGATTTAGAAACATTACCAATACAGATTTAACATTAATGTGTGGTGTGGTATTTACAATAATCATCTAATAGGGCCCCACGTTTTGAATGAAGGCTAACTGGTGAGGTTTATTTAAACTTTCTAAAGAGATATCTTGCGAGATTTATTAGAAGGCGTCAATACTAGAGGTTTGTGGTTTCAGCACGATGGTGCTGGACCCCATTTTTCTGTACTGGTCCGGGATCATCTGAACCAGCATTACACCAACAGATGGATTGGTCGCGGAGGTCCGGTAAACTGGCCACCTAGGCCTCCTGATTTTACACCTCTAGATTATTTTTTATGGAGTCATCTCAAGTCAGAGGTGTACAATGAAGAATTCAATACACGAGAACAGCTTCTAGAAAAAATTATTACTGTATGTGATAACATTAGAAATAACCCGGAAGTGATTCATAGGTCAGTGAAAAACATATTAAAACGTTCTCGAAAATGTATTAACGCTGGGGGCATTCATTTTGAAAACCTGCTATAGTTGTAATTATTTGCACCGTTTTTAATTTTTTTTTCAATTATTTAAAGTTCTAAATAAATTTATGAAAGAAATGGAATTTGTATTATTTTGGATGAAATTAAACTTAAAAAAAGCTTACAAACACTGAATGTCAAAACAAAAACAAATAACAACCTCTTATGCTATTGCTATGCTATGTTATTTAGCTAAAATTAATAAAATAATGATGTTAGCAACTGAATTGTCTTATTTGTAGAATGTCAAATTTGGTTTTCCATACTTTTGAAAATTTATTGAAGAATAACCATAAACGTGCCATACCAAATTTTATCTAAATATGTGCAGTCATTTAAAAAATATGGCGCACTAAAGTTCTGGTCAAAAACCATAAAACACACCCCGTATTTCAAAAACTGTTGACATTCAACGGTAAGTATAGGGGTGTTTAAATTCAGCCGGCATGCTCTACCTTTCACTAGAGTATGTCCGTTTAAATCTGGGATACCCTGTATGTTCTGCAGTTTCAGTTACAGCATCGCAATATCTGCATTTATGGCAAAAAACTCCAGGAAAATGGGATACTTGCAAAGAACTAAGAAATTTTGCATTATCTTCTGTGAGACGTGATAAAGCAGGATACCTTCAATTTTTAACTAGACAAAAAACATTTGAGGCTTTTATAAAGCGCTAAAATCTCTAAAAGTTCAACAGAGTGAGAATACCGAACTGCTTGCCCACAAACAATGATTGATTACTATCGGACATACAAACCTAAAGACGTTAGCTTTGCTTTTACCCTTGTTGTCACTTCTACAGTAATACAAACAGTAAATGAGATTAAGTCAAATGCCAGTGGTTATGACAAAATCTCGCTACAAATGGCAAAGTTTTGTATGCTTATTATAGCCAGATACATTACTCATATTATCAATGTTTGTGTAGAAATAGGGTATTTCCAGATTTCTGGAAAAAAGACTGTCGTTACACTCCTTCCTGAAGTTAATAACCCGGCAACATACAATGAATTACGTCCGATCAGTCTTGGGCCTTTGTTGTCTAAAATACTAGAAAAAAATGTATACAAGCAGGTGAATGAATATGTTTCTTTAAATAATATTCTGCCAGCTAATCAATCGGGCTTTAGAAAGGGGCATAGTATAAATACTGCACTGTTAAATATGAATAATAATATCATAAGAGCTTTGAATAAGGAGCAAGTAACTGTTTTAGTATTTTTGGACTTTACTAAAGCTATTGACACTATTAATCATAGTCTCCTTGTTGCTAAATGCAATTATTCTGGTCTAAATCCTGTATCATGTAACTTTTTAGAGAGCTTTCTAAAAAATCGCGCACAACGAATTCTCTTGTGATCTGCCTATTACATTCGTTGTACCTCAAGGCTCAGTCGTGGGGCTTCTCTTATTTTTGTTGTACATTTCTGATTTGCACGAACAAGCAAATCACTGTAATGTGCAGGTTTTTCAGACGATACACAGCTTTACCATCACGTTTTAGCTAATACAATACACCACGCTACCGCTGGTATCAACAATGACTTAGCAAATTTCAATAACTATGCTAATAATAATAATATACATAACCTAAAATTGATTCCCTTAAAGGCAACATCAAAATATATACGGGAAAAACTTGTTTCACGGGAAGTCATTCGTAATATAAGTGTTCGTTATCCAACGTTAACTATGCCCCAACATAAATAAGACAGCCATCTTCCTAAGCTCCTTTACGTATAAGGCAGCGAGATTGTACAATTACTTAAGTGCTGATATTAAGAGTCTACCTATTACTTTATCTAGGAAAAAATTAAAAGAATACCTTATTTTGAATCTCTCTCTCTCTCTCTCCCTCTCTCTCTCTCTAGGTTAATTATTTTAGATTAATATAAACTACGTTAGAAATGGTTAAGAGTAAGATAGCCTTTAACGGCTAAACTTCGCCTAAATTGTATCTAGTTTTGTGGAAATCAATAAAAACGTTATTATTATTATTTATCGTCTACTGTCTTACCCATGATGTTGAGATGGTATCTTAAGGGGCAGTGACCTGTTAGAAGGACTTTAGTTAGCATTAATTCAGACTTTTAGAGTTCGAGAAACTTTGTGGCATTCTGTGCCGAATAAGTTATAAACTTTTTCGCTTATCTTTGACCTGGAGTATTCCTCCACTAGGACTTTACTGTTTCTTTTCCCATTTTTAGATCTCCTCAGCTATGTGTCCCTTGGTCAGGCCATAAAACGGTTCGGGTACAATTAATGGTGCTTCAGCTCCTTTTCTTGCAAGGCTGTCAGCAAATTCGTTTCCTTGTACTCCCTAATGCCCTGGCACCCACATCAAGGTAACTTTGTTATTAGCCAGTTGTTGAGCCATTGTCTACATTCCCTGGTAATTTTAGAGTCGAAGGTATAAGATCTTAGAGCTTTTAATGCTGCTTGGCTATCTGAAAGTATATAGATCTTTGTCCTTCGAATACCTTTATTTAGGCATTCCTGGACATGGATCTATAGCATAAATTTCTGCCTAGAAGATGGTTGGAGTGTTGCCGAGGGCTCTGGATAGCGTACATTTAGTTTAGGCCTTGCTATGTCCACTCCTAACCCTCCTGCCATCTTAGATTCATCTGTGTACCAGATGAGTGGCCCTTGCTGCAATCTCAGTGCCTCTATCCTGCTCGTCTGGCGGCGTTCAATCAACACGTCAAACGGTCAGTCAAAGTCCTGCTTGATTAGCATTGAATCAGTGGGTTTGGTCATGGACTCAAAATGGACAAGCTCCGAAAACCTTAAATGATCAACCAGATCACCTGATTTGAACTTAAGTGCCTCATGTACTCTTAAGGCACTAAGTGCTGCCTCCTTTCTCACATGAAAATGCAGAGGAATTAGGTCAAGCATTACCTCCATAGCTGTTGTGGGATACAAGAACATTGCTCCTGTAGTAGGTCGCAATTTCTGCAAGTTTCCTTGTGCTAATTTTTCTTCTGTTTTGGGCCATCATGCAAATGATACGTAGGTCACTATAGGTCTGACAACCGAAAGGTAGAACCAATTTGTCATTTTCGACCCCAAGGCTTACAACTGCTGTTGCTTTAGTGAGTGTCCTTTCTAGATGCGAGTTCCAGGAGGGTTTTTGATCCAGGATTGCTCCTATATATTGTAGTATCAGTGCACCCTCGGGCGGTAATGAATATAAATTGTTCAAAACGATTGATCGAAGACAATTATTGTATTTTGGTAGATGCAAAAACTCCATATGGATTGTAGTAGTCTTACAATGTTTCATTTTCCATATCCTAGTTTTTATTTCATTGTAAAATCACAGGATAAAAATATTTATCAATCTATAACTGATTTAAGGTTGAACTATCGAAAAATAAGTTACCTGTTTTTACTCCATTAAAACTGGCTAGTGAAAACACTTTAACTGAAATACAACCTTCCTGCTAGCAAAATTAAATTGGGTAATATAATTTTTTTATATTAAAGTATTTTTTCACATTTTAACTGATAATAAGCTATTTTACTAAATTCAAAATCGTTTAATAAAGTGGCACTTTACCACATTAAAGTGTCAGTTTTCTATTATATAGTAATGTCAGTGTTAATAAAAACAGTTTGACAGAAAATTGCATCTTCAGCGGCATTTAAAATGTCTTCAGAACAATTTTCTAAATTGTTTTCAATAGCAGGACTCATTTTTGAAATTAATATATAAATTAGAATCAATTCGACTCACAAAAATTATAGTTAACAGTACAACATACATAAACAAAGCCGTGTCAGGTACTAGGTTACGGAAATCCTACACAGGTACCTACTATGAATTTTTTTAAATTTCAAACTTTGTAATGCTTTCATATCTATCACTATTTGCTTATAATTACCTACTAACACCGACGCCTGTAGACGAGCTACCCCCAACCAGGAATTTTGCCGAACCTCTTCCCTTAAGAAGAGTAGGGATTTTTTACTTGCCTAACATTTAATAGACAAGGGACCGACGGCTTTACATCCTCTCCGAAGGATGGTATATCTCCTATACAACCCTATGCGAAACAATAATATAAACAAATCTCGTATGAAAAGCTGTTTTGCTAAACTCATATAGTTTGAGTTACTCGCTCGCACTCAAGCGCTATATTCGTTTAGTAAAACTTTGCTTTTCTAAACTTGTTGTTTAATGTAATATTAAACTGTTCAATGACTGGTTCAATGATAATGAAGCTTTTATACAAGAACTTCTTGACCGCAAACATATTGCCTTCCAAAACGCTATCAACCACCCCAACGACGAGAAGCTTTTACCCAATCTAAGTATGAAACGCAACGCGAAATCAGAAGAATAAAGAACGAGTGGTGGGCAAGCAAGGCCAGAGAAATTCAAAGGTACGCCGATTCACACGACTACAGGAATTTCTTTCAAGGAGTAAAAGCAGTGTACGGCCCCAGTCGGAAAAATATGTGCCCTATTAAAGATTTAAATGGAAATCTCCTCAAAAAAGACCAGGAAATAAGAGCCCGATGGAAAGAACACTACTCTAACATTCTTAACCAGCAAAGTCAAGCCGATCACGATATTATAAATCTTATCCCTCAATATGACACCTTCGAAGACTTAGATAAACCACTAACAACGGAAGAGATCTTAACCGCCATTGGGCAGCTAAAAAATAACAAATCTCCCGGCGCCGACTCACTCCCAGCTGAGATCTTTAAAGCTGTGTCCTCAGAGCTCATACCCTACCTCAAAAAACTGTTTGATGTCGTGTGGGAAAGTGGTCAAGCTCCGCAGGAGTTTCGTGATACACTTTTAATCAACCTCTTCAAAAACAAAGGGAGCGCTGCGGACTGTGGAAATTACAGGGGTATAGCTCTCCTGGCTGTTGGAGGGAAGATACTCACTAAAGCGATGGCAAATAGGCTAACACCTGTTATGGAAAAGTTACTTTCTGAAACACAGAGTGGCTTTAGACCAAACCGAGGCACATCGGATTTAATCTTCACACTTATATAGCTTCAAGAAAAAGCACTCGAACATCAAGGAGAAATTCACATGACCTTCATTGATTTAACCAAGGCGTTTGACTCGGTGGACAGGGAAGTGCTCTGGAAAATTATGTTCCGCTTAGGTATCCCTAGAAAATTTGTGGAAGTATGTCGCAGTCTACATACAAACAACAACGCCCAGGTTATGTATAATAATGAGGCAACCGAACCTTTCCAAACCCTCACTGGAGTTAGGCAGGGATGTGCCCTGGCACCCCTACTCTTTAATTTGTTTACCACTGCTCTAACAATTATTGTTGACAACAAACTGACAGTCAGAGGAATAGGTCTCAGATACCGTTTTGATGGCGGTCTCTTTAACATAGGGCGCTTTAGAGCTTTCACGAAGACACGCACACGATTCATTTGTGATCTCCAGTATGCGGATGACTGCGCACTTTTAGCCTCTACGCCGGAAGAGCTTCAAGAACTTTTAGATGTGTATGCCCAGAGCTATGATTCCTTGGGACTTAAAATCAACATTGGATAGACTAAGATTATGTCAACTCCTCATCAAGTGAACCAAATAGACATTACACTTAACGGAAATTCTCTTGAAGTGGTGGATCAGTTCAATTACTTAGGCAACGTTGTTAATGACAAAGCAAACATGGACAGCGAGATTCGCAATAGAATTAACGCTGCATCTAGAGCACTCTGGGGACTTAGAGAGAGAGTATTTGACAACCACGACCTTGCTTTGTCAACGAAAATGGCTGTCTACAGGGCAGTTGTCATTTCAACACTGCTATATGGATGTGAAAGCTGGGTCACTTACCGTCGTCATGTGAAAGAATTAGAACGTTTTCAGCAAAGACACCTCAGAAGTATGATGAAAATCCGTTGGTTCCATCACATATCAAACGTGGAAGTACTCAGGAGAGCAAACAGCCTTCCAATTGAGGTGCTTATTTCAAGAGCACGCCTAAGATGGGCAGGTCACGTTCATCGTATGCATGATAACCGCCTTCCTAAATGTACACTTTATGGTGAATTGCTAAGCGGTAGAAGAAGGCGTGGCGGTCAACGAAAGAGGTTCAAAGACGCTCTCCATGAAAATCTAAAATCCTGCGGACAGAACCGAATGGCGAGGGGTTGTGGCCAGCTATCAAGGAAATGTTGCTGCAAGAAGGCCGAATCCAAGACCTAACCAGGTCTATGTTTGTCCTGACTGTGGTCGACATGTGCTCTCCCGAATTGGCCTCTATAGCCATAGTCGTGTGCACCGTAGATGAATGGGAATTACAATAGACTACACCTTTTACTTGTTTTTTATTGTACACAATTTATCGACTGTAACATTTTTATACTCGGACTCGAGTAACGGCTAATAATAAATAATAAATAAATAAATAAATTAAACTGTGTATTATGCATGAATTCAGTATAACGTGAAAGTCCATATAACACTAATAAACATTTAAAAAATTCACAAAAGTGTAACGTAACACTTATTCGTTATACAAATATTAAAAATGGCATTATCTTTTGCGATGTTGTTATATAAATAAGTATATAACGGGGTTGATGAAGGCATTACTCATTTAACAAGAACAATAAGCCATAGTTTAAGAACATTGCACATATTTAAGCGTGACAAGTCCGTTAAGGTATGCAAATGAAGTATACTGATCATTTGAATAGTCTAAATATAAGCCGTCAATAAGAATGCTGGATTCGTCCTTGTCTATCGGATCAAGGTAACGATCATAATAAATAATACAATCATTAAATTTAACGTTAGAAATTCATCACATAAATTGTTTTAATTTATGAGTTGGTAACAACTAACAAAGGCAACGCCTGTTATAACCGGTTGCCCAATATCCCCGAATTCAATTTGACTCGATGAGATGTCCCAAAATGTTTCGTACATCAGTATTAGAATTTATCTCTGCGTTATTGGGTTTTCTGCATTTATTTATATATTTTCCAAAAGTGATTTGAGCCAAAGTGCTTCTCTTACAGCTTTAAGCAATCCATGTGTTCAACCTCTGTTAAAGAAGCAGCTACAGAATTTTACAGCTTGGATACGTATATATCCTGTTCTACTTTTTCTGCCATCACTATCGCTCGGAATCTACATAGGCGATACTTATATCACTATGATTAACTCGACTATCATTTCAACCTTTAATATAACTTAGCATCTTTTTTCAAGGTTTGCCAAATTCTTTGTTGTATTTATTTTGGTAACCAGTTAATATATTTATAGTCCAGTCAACGAATTTTTCAACATGGGGGTGTAAACTACATGGAGGGCGGCAGAATTTTTGACTTCAGGGATGAGTTGGGGTAGTTAGGACGTAAACATCCTAAAAGTCCCCGACCGTAATCTCCTAACACCTCAAATCTTCTTTGTAAAATATAATACAACCAAATCAAGTGAAGAGGATTAAACTGACTTAAAATTATATATTCTGTATTAGTAAGAAGTCAGACGATGACCTCAAGAATTAAATGGGGTATGAGTTGGCCCCCTACCCTTTGGCTTTCTTCAACGACAGTGAAATGAGAAAATGTAATAAGGTGTCTCTACACAGTTTCTTTAAACTAACCGAAAAGGACGTACAATTCAGTAATCTTGACATAGTTGTTGATAGGGGATATCTAATTCACAAGGTCGCTTGGCAAAAAGAGCCTAACACAATATCATCTATTTGTGATAGATACGTACAAATCGTAAAGATCCACTATCTGGGATGAAGCTGTACTGTGGTTTTTGATGGCTACACCAACACATCAAAAAGTATAAAAGTTACTGAACGGAGTCGTTGATATCGACTGAAGAAGTGCGTGGATGTACAGTTCACCATGGAAACTGAAATCACGGTAAAACAGGAAATTTTCCTATCGAACGTCAACAACAAGAGCTTTCTCATCAAGCTGTTGATGAAAAAACTGGAGGAAAATAATATCAATACCTTCCAAGCAAAGGATGATGCTGGTGTGGAAATTATATCCACAGCCATAGAAAAGCCGGTTTTCCCTTCAGTAGCTGTAATAGGCGAAGATTTGGAATTGGCAGTCCTGTTGTTGGCGAAAACACCTCCCCATCGTGACATATTCCTCGTGAAACCGCAGAGGAAAATTATGCAGAGCAACATACTCTTCACAAGAGCTGCAGCAGCTGGGGTTGAAGTACATGCTTACACAGGCTGTGATGCCACCTCCGCAGCCTTCAGAAAGAGTAAAGTTAGGTTTGCAAAATTATACAAGACAAATCGATCAAAGAAGCAGCTGAGGTGTTTATCAGCCTTTCATCGACACCATCTGTGGTCGAAAGAGCAAGACATAATTGCATCCTTAGATGGTACGGTGTTCCATCTAAGGAGACATTCTTAGATGACTACACATACAGGTCATTTTTAAAATCAGTCGCTTTGATCAAGCCAGACATTTCCACTCTTTCACCAACTGAGGGGGCCACGACGTACCATTCCTACAGAGTATACCACCAAATCCAGCAGCGGATGGGAACCACACTGGCCTTACATGTGTGAGGTTTAAGAATTCTTGACTGGGATGAGAGAAATGGAGAGGTGGTGCTCAAACTAACAGGCAAAAATGCTGCCCCCGTTATATTTTGTCGTTGCAAAAAAGATTGTGATTCCAGCGCTGAATTACAAGTTACAAACCTGGCGCATTAAGTGTAATAATTGCATATTACCATCAAAACGCTGATACTTCGATTACAACAAACAAATCCTTCTAATAGGATCAGTCTTTCGGCTGGTGTTTGTTGCAATCGAAGCATTAACGTTTTGATGGTAATATGCAATTATTACACTTAATGCGCCAGGTTTGTAACTTGTAATTCAGCGCTCGGCGGGGCACACAGCCCGGAGAGTAGCTGTTGGTTGCAGTTTGGTTACGTTCCTTATAGTAAAATAAGGATTTTAAAGAGGAGTTTGCGACTAAAAATATTATGTTTTTATTATACATTTGTTACTCTCTATGTGTCAAATTTTGTAACCATGTGGTTCATATCAAACTGATATACCTTCAAGATTTTCTTTGTGCAACTTGTTTATTTTGGAAGGTAGAAGTACAGATTTTTTGTATAATCCGCACCTTACCGACTTGCACCCATCCCGTCAAGCTTATTATCGAAGATGGACTTTAAAATGCATTCTATAATTATAATTGTCAATGCCAAATTTAAATGATGGAAAACATTAGTAAAACAGCTATTTAAAAGCACACATATATAATTAAAATATTATCGCCATGACTTGCAAAATCTACTCCAGCTGGTGCAAAAGGATCGTGTTTCGTGTAAACTAGTTCATAATACTCTATGATCTATGTGTATTTAAAAGGCATGAGCAAGGTTAAAGATCATTTAGGGTGTGCCGTAAGGAACAACGTAATAACCCACATGCTTTTTTTTATTTAAAAGAATGTCCTACATTCATTTCATCTGCGACGGCGATTCAAGGACTGGTCTGCCTTTAAATTCTAGTGGTCCCGAATAAAATAGTTTTTTGATATTTATTTAGGCAAAATAAAAATGAAGCATGCAAAACCATATATGTATATTATTTATCTTTCTAAGTAAATTCACCAAAGTACAAAAAAAAAACAAGAATAATATCACGAATCAGTATTAATTCCGTTAATATATTGTGTTTATACATAACAATAATCCACTTCCCTTTTCCACTTCATCCAAAAGGAAAAAAATCTATTTAAATACACCTATAACATGTAAATTCTCTTCATTCATTTTCCCCCACTTTCATAGTTACAAACTGTTAAGGGGCAAAACTTTAATATCCGATGCATTGGCATATTTTTTCAAACAGCATATATCCCTAATGGCACTAATAACTATCCTGATATTGTGCATATTGCAACGCATTTTTTAGACATAGAGATTGGGCTTTTGTCCAGCCACTGAAAATTATTTAAAATCTGAGATATTTCCAGAACGATTGAAATTATCCAATGTGTGTCCAAATGAACTCTATAAATTATCCTCATATTACAATAATTTGTAATTTAGAAATTTCTTCATATAAGTAAATCTATAACAATGTATGAGAGCAGGTCACTATTTTTCAGCGCGAATTTGTTAAGGGTATATCATCTACTACACACTTAATGTGTCACTCAATTCATATATGAAGCTATTGATGCAAGTAGATAGGTTGATGTTAAAATACATGGATTTTTGTGGAGCCTTTGATAGATATGACCGCAAAATTCTCCAAACGTTTAAAGTACTTGGTTTCTCGAATTTGCTAACTCCCCTGTTCCCTGCTATCTTTTTTTTAGAGGACGTGAGTCAATAAGAATACTGTGGCTTTCAATTTGATCAGTTCCTGGCTATGCTGAAATGCCCCAAAGTTCAATACTGGGACCTCTACTATTCATTACTATGATGTTTAGTTTTCTAAAATTGTGGAAACGGTAATAAAAAGCAGATTTATTACTTCTTTTGACAAACATAACATACTATCACACTTTCAGTTTGGGCTTAGAGAGGCTAGATCTATTCAGAAAGAGATTACTTTCCGAAACGTCAGCAAAATACATTATTTTTGTGTTTATTCCGATTTATATTATTTGCAAAACATAACCTCTGACTTTTCCTTTGGCGTAAACGTCACAGGCGCAGAGGCTCTTTTTTTTCCAATAATTCTATTATTTTGTAGATTCGGTGATTTGTTTTGAAGAGGATAATAGTACATGTGGTAGAAAACCCAAATAATAGGAAAGAATATTCGTAGAATGCCACAAATAACTTTCAGACAATATTCAGGATGTGATTAGCCTACATGCAAAAAATATTTACAAATCTATGGACAATGGAAAGCCTAGCATCTGGATTTTTGTGGATCTAGCCGCGTTTGACACAATAGAGCACAAAAAACTGTTAAAACGTTATGGAAAGAATTGGTATTAAGGGGAACGGGGCTGAAACAATAAAAAACTATCAGTCAAATAGACAACAATGTGTCAGTATAAACGGAATTTGTGGTGTTGCAAATATTAAGTGTATTTTTTCCTAGCAGTCTCTATATCTACTCGTTTAACCAGTTTTCTTCTGCGTCATTGCATATACATATTTTTACTTCCCGACTATATTCGTAAATTTTTTCTCTTGCATTTTTTTTCACCCGTAATTGGTTTTAACTAAGGGCTGAAGTACCTAAGCAACAAAAAGAAGAAACAGAAATTAACTTAATTGTAGAGGAAATTAAATTATAGAACGTTCAGAAATTCACTTCAGGTGGCGATGGTATTTATAAAAATATGAAAAAAGCTCTTGTAGACATTGTAGTCGTATAGGGAAAAGCTGATGCATGAATGCACGTCAATCCACCATATAATTTTTTCCGAATAGGCATCTCTCTAATAAACAATATTATTTTGTCGTAAAATGTACTACAATGTAGCTTACGTTTACTTTCATGTTTCACGGTTTGGCTGTCAGTAATTTGTGGTTCACTGGATCACGTTTTCTGTTTCCGTACATGAATTTTAAACAAAAATTCTGCGTCAGTTGGAGAGAATGGCCATTTTTACCATCCGTATTAACTTAAGAGGCATACCTAACTTAACAAGGCTTCGAACATCTTGTTTCTGCTTAGTTTATCAAACGCTTCATCAAACAGGCAATATTAATCGATACCAAATTCGTAGCATTTTTTTTATTGCTTGAGGTATTCGACCTGAATCCTGATATTCTCCTAGTTTTTCATCAGCGTATATAATGTAGTACAATACAATATAATATTGTGGATACATAGTAGTAGTAAAAAATAAAGAAAAAGTCCCGGATGTACTCGAGTTGAGCATTTTGTAAAGTACATAAGGAATACAGTTTTGACAGGTACATACATTATAACATTGTAATTAAGAATTAATTTTCCAACTTTTTTTTTCAGATAGTCTCTTTGTTCAATGGAAGAAATTAAACTCAAAGTAATCTATGGTTTTGTTTTGGTGATATTATTTTTTATTGTTTTTGTTTCTGTAAAAGTAGTTAAATAATTATTTAGTTTATTAAAAAATATGTCATAGCCAGTTGTGGTTCATTATTAGTGCTTCCATTTTTCATTTCTTAAAAGGTTTTTTAACTAATCAAAATTAATCTTGTTTATTTTGCTTTCTACTTTAGCTTTAAAGTTTTTTTGTTTAGAAAACTTTATCAGAACAAATGTAGATAAGATTTTGCATTAGAAAATTAATAGATGCATAACAAATCTCCTGGAGTCGACATGATAAAAGCTGAAACGCTTAAAGAAATTGCGGATAATATAGCAGGTCACATTACTTATTTAATAGATAAAATTTTTCACACTGGTATTTGCCCCTCGGCTTTAAAAATTACTGTTATCAAGCCCATTTTTAAAAGCAGAGATAAGATGGACACTTTAATTATAAACCTATTTCAATTCTCTCAAACATAGCAAAAATATTAGAAAAAATAATAAAAAACCGAATAAATAGCTATACAAAAAAATTCGAATTAATATCAGAACGGCAGTTTGGCTTCCATCAGAACAGATCTACGCAAAACGCAATTGAATATCTAACTGCAGAGATATATAGGTACTTAGATAAAGGAACTCCTTGCACGTGCATATTTTTTTTACCTTGCCAAGGCTTTCGATACTGTGAGTCATACACAGCTATTGGAAGCATTAGCCGATATCGGTTTTCGCGGCCCTAGTATAGGACTATTCAAAAGCTACTTGACAGACAGAAAACAGTTTATGAAAATAGGCAGTGAAAATAGTTAACATCGCAGTATTGAATATGGCGTCCCGCAAGGTACCGTACTAGGTCCTCTGTTGTTCACGATATGTCTGAACAACTTATTAACAACAAAATTAACTGGAACGGTTATAAGTTTTGCTGACGACACAGCTATTTTATACAGCAATAAGACATGGGATGAGTTGAAACTGCAGGCAGAATTAGACTTTAAAAAATAAAAGAGTGGTTTGACTATAAATTATTAACAATCAATTTCAATAAAACAAAATTTCTACCATTTGCTTGTTATAAAAATACGTTGCCCAAATTTTCCTCCCTTACAATAGATCCCACTACTAAAATCGAAAGTGCACTCACAGTAAAATATTTGGGTATTACCATAGATTGACATCTAAGATGGGATCATCATATCATTAATGTGTGTAACACTCTAAGAAGCCTAATATATAGAATGAAGTGTCTAAAAAATATACTAATCTACTATGCACTGATTGAATCCCGGCTACAGTAATGTATTATTGCATGGGGAAGTGCTGTTAAAGATCACTTAAAGAAATTGGAAATAATGCAGAAAATATATAAAAAATTATACTCAATAAACCGAATATTTACCCTTCTGATGATCTCTTCAAAGATGCCAAAATTCTAGATTTAAAGCAATTATATTTCTATACTGTTACTTTGTAACAGTTCAATAATAAGGATGCTTTAACTCAACCATACCACTCCCATGCAACCAGACAGAGATTAAAATATATAACACCCTTTTGCGAAAAGTCAATAGGACAAAGAAGTTTTATATTTCTCGCACCAAAATTGTATAATGAACTTCCCGATAAAATTATAAACCTGACCAACAACCGAATTTTTAAAAAACACTCCAGATCCTACATCTCCAATTCAAATAGAATAAGAATTCGTGATCTAATAGAAATGAAAACTAACTAATATAACAACATCCTGAAGCCTGACTACAATAAAATTGGTACTCCAAATATAGTTGAAAATATGTTGCTCATTTGTATGTACACACAAGTGGAATTAGTGTCTATTATGTGTATTGGTTATAATTTATATCCACATTATAATTATATTTTATATCTACCTACTATATACCTAAATTGTAGATGCCTCACATCTATTATTATACCTAATTTACACATATTTATGCATAACTATATCTATCATGTTATATCTAATTACATCTGTTTTATATCTATTTATATCTTTTTATATCTGAACTCAGTGCTGAGATATACTTATATTACTTACTCTATGTAGCTATAACACAGTAATTAAGTTGTTATATATTTTATGTTAAACACTCACTTTTCTAAGTTCATTACATCTATACGTATTACATTATTATTAAGTTTATTGATAAATTGTTATGCTACACCACGGTAGTTTTAGTTTATTTGTGAATAAAAATTAGTAATTATGTACGTAAAATGTAAAAAATTGTAATGCTACTAAACGAATAAACATTATTATTATTATTATTATTATATTATTATTATTATTATTATTCTTGTGAACTGTCCTTCATTGAATGCCAAAGCTTATTATACGTCTTAAATGCCATAGTTCTCGGTAACGTATTGTGAAAAATTAAAATTCAAATTTATATATGTTTTCCAGCAAAACAAAACTACTGGTCGTTATTTCTGTCTACAAAAGCTTACGATTATATTCATTTTATCATTTGAGAGGCAAAAATATGGCAAACATCATATTTTATCTCTAATATAATACTAATAAGCCATGCGTAAACATAATTTATGCGTCTGTATCTTATGTTTTTTAAATTCTGTTTACTCATCAAGTAAACATTATTCAAATGTATACTCTTGAGATCAATAAAACTATCACACACACTCTCTTCAAGTATAAAAGGTGACAAATTAGAATAATTTAGATACAGGGTGTTAGGGTGTTAAAACATGTGTTAAACCTGAAGCCAGAACCTACAATTTTAGGATGTTCGAACTACGGATAAAAAATTACTTAGTTTTTTATGTTTATATTGACATTCTTCTGAAACTAACTACCTGATCCTATTCAATACTAAAAGAAATTGGATTGTATGGAGTTTGGAGTTTATTCTATGTTATAGACAAGCGGAAGGAATAAAAAATTGCTGAAAAGTTAAATACGTTTTTCCTTAAAATATCGATGAAAGTACTTTCAGTATTAACTTTAGCAATAGCTATGAACAAATTCTTAAAAATATTAATCGGAAATATGGATATGTTAAAAATCAAAATAGTACGAAATGCTTTCAGTGTATGACCTACTTTTTAATAAATTAAATAATTATTTAACTACTTCTACAGAAACAAAAACAATAAAAAAACCGCTGCCCAAGGAATCACTACTTCCACATCCAGATTTTGTATCCAAGTCTTATACGCGCTGAATCCCAATGTACTATTTTATTCCTTTTAATAATAGAGTAGGGGTGGTGAAGGGGGGTGACTAATATAAAAAAAATATTAGAAGCCCTTGGTTCTCGTATACACACTAAATCCCAATTTAATTTTTTATTCCGTTAAACAATAGGGTGGGGGTGGCAATGGGGGTGGTAGAGGGGGTAATTAATGCCAAAATAAATTTTAGAGGCCCTTGGTTCTCGTACACACACTAAATCCCATTTGAATTTTTTATTCCCTTTAATAATGGGGTGGGGGTAGCAATGGGGGCGGTAGAGGAGGTGGCTAATGCCAAAAAAAATTTTAGAGCTCCTTTGTTCTCGTACACACTCTAAATCCCAATTTATTTTTTACTCCCTTTAATAATAGGGAGGGGGTGGCAATAGGGGTGGTAGAGGGGGTAGCTAACGCCAAAACTTTTTTTGAGACGTTTCGTTCTTGTATACACAATAAACCACATTTTATTTTTTTTACTCCCTTTCATAATAGTGTGGGGGTGATAATGGGGGGGAGGGGTCTGATGTCAAGAAAAATTTTGAAACCTTGACTTTTAGTACATGCCCTAAATTGAAATTTTATGAACTCTTACCTGCTCGCTTTGCCTATTTAGCCTTATTTGCCTCATTCACCCTAGAGCCCTTCAACGGAATTAGATCAAGATATAATCTAGTTCCAGATCTCGTTATAGTGCATAAGTGTACCAAATTTCAACTCAATATCATAAACGGTTCCAGAGTAAACGTGCGCACAAAAAAAGTTACAGACAGACCGACAGACAGGAAATTTTTTTCGCTCAAATTTAAAATCTCGACGTTTCAAGACATTCTAAGCCTATTTCAGCAAAAAAAATATTTTTTTTTGCGTTACTATACTTCCACTCACTTCCACTGGACGTGGAAGTAATAACGAAAATAAAATTTCTTTTGGGTATTTTCATTCTAAAAATCTCTTTTTTTGCCCCAAGTTTTTTAATTTAATCCCAGTACACCTCAAACAATTACCTAAGTTTAAGAAATTTAAAAAAGAAATTATGGATTTGCAATGAATCACCAAAATAAATTTTAGGAGGTACTGACCTAACTACCACCACTGCCACAGTAAAAAAACAATTAATGTATAACTTGTCTGCCGATTCCTGTATGCACAGTTCGTATGGTACATCCTCTGTCTATTCTCTATTAATTACAATGTTATAATTTGTGAACCTGTCAAAACTGCATTCGTTTTGTACTTTACAAAATGCTCGCTCAGAGCGAGTAGATAGTAAAACTGGCAACAGTGCCTAGGCAAAATGCTCGCCTTGGGGGTTTTGCTTTATTTTTTACTACTATTATGTATGCATTTTATTTCATGTATGTACTTTATATTCATTATAACCTGATGATATCTAAAATAAACAATTTGTATTTGTTTCATTTATGTATATAATTTACTACATAAATGTTTTATTATTATTAACTATGCAATAAACAAAACGTGAATAATTAGCTAGGTTATGTTGCAAATTTGCTATTTTAAGCTCTGAGTATGAGTAATATATAGGCTGATTGTGAATTAGGATATCATTTCCCACATAGACTCTAAACAAAAAACCAAGTAGTAATAGTGAAGAACTTAAATTAATATTAATATTTCTTTTTTTAATGTAATTAGATCCTACGAACTAGACGTTACAAATGGGGTGCCACAAGGATCCATTCTATGACCCCTGCTATTTTTAATATTTATCAACGATGTTGATGGAGAGCTTAATCTGATAATGTTTGCGGATGATAACAAAGACTTATGCACAGATTATAACGTCAAAGACGCTTTATTTTAAATACACAGTATGATTAACTGTTTTACCAACTGATTCACATCTAATAAACAACATTTAAATATGTCAAAGACACAATTTATCAATTTTACTTCAAAACCAAATATCATTTATGAGTTGCATTTAATTAAAATTGAAGCAAAGTCCATCGAATAAGTAACTTCAACAAGATCTGTTTGTTTATATTATTATCATGTTCACGTCTTATCTAGATTGAGATGTGGTATAATATTCTGGAGTGTCAAGTCATTTTAAAAGATTTTTTAAACGTCACAAAAGAATTATTAGAAACATCGTGGGGGCATCAAGATTGGAACCATGTAGAATTATTTATAAAGGCTTAGGTCTATTGAATTGAATTGAAAATTTTATTTCAAATGGCTATTTTCACGAGTGTACTACTAGACCTAACTACCCATTCTTATTATTTAAGGTTATTTGAAAACGGCCCAATCTATAGGGGTATTAAATGCTTTAATAGTCCTCAGTCATTGAAATAGGCAGACGTTAAATAAATGTAAAAAAAATAGACTAAAAAATATTGATAACATGAGAATATATAAATAAACAAGTTTTAAGTTTTCCGTTAGAACATAACTATTATAGCATTGCAGAATTTTAAAACTAGATAACAAGAATTTTATGTTATATTAAAATTTTAACACAATTTGGATGTGAAACATATGTCATTTTGTGTTGTGTGTTTTATTATTGTATTTTATAGGAAATTTTAATATTTTAATTTTTTCATTAAATAAGTGGTATAATAGGAGCCACATTATTTGACTTTTCTTATACCAATGTAAGTGGTTATTTGGAATAAGTAAATTATTATTAATATATATTTTCCATCGCAATCTAATTCAGTGGAGCATATTTATTTTATATCGAGTACAAAACGATTCTAACAAAACTAGAAGATTTCTTCATCTTTTTACATATCTCCAATCACATAATGAATTGGGTCAGAATAAAAACCAGTAGCTCTAAAGAGGTATGTTGTTAATCGTATAAGGATTTTTAAAGAACGCCGCTCAACATGCCACAAAGACACCGACTACGTTATCACGATGTCAAGATTTATTACAAAATTCATCCTGAATACGTTGTCAGGTGAATAATTAATTCTTATTAAATACGTTTTTACCTCGCATAGCTTTGTATGGGTATTAGTTTGCTTTATTTATTGTAATTAATTGCTTTTCATCAATCTGCAGATGAATTATTTTGCGCTCATATGAAAAAAAAATGTGTTGTTAGTCAATTTGTAACTAAAACGAATGCACCGATTTTGTAAATTATTTATAACTCAAATTGTTACGAGCCAAACATTATTTATTATATCTATATCCTACTTACTGAATAGAAATAGTTAAGCCACTCCCATTAAAAACAAATATATATGGTTAGGTATACTCAATTTTTGAATTTTTATATAGAAAATGACATGATACATTTGTATGATATAGGGTGAAAAAATTTACATTTCCTTTATTTTATTTATTATTTTATCCAAAATATATATTAATACAATTTCTACATAATTATTCACAATTATACCATGCCATACAGCTGCTAGTCCATTTCTGATTCAGGCGAAGAAGAAGAATCACTTCCCACATGAATTATCAGTGGCTCTACTACAATGTCCATTGTAATGTTAATCTGCCACATTTTTCTCTTCATTTTGCGTATGTCGAATGGACTTTTTCTAATTTTCGGCAGAAACATTTCCAATAGCATGCTGAAATAATTGGTGAAGATCGTTCATTTTAAACGTGGTATTGTTCCTGGCGACTACTCCTTTTATTTGGCCCGATGTTAATTCAATTGGATTGAATTAGAATGATATAGAGGCAATCTTAACCTCATCTGAAATAAGACGCCTGCAATTAAAAAAGAGGAAGCTGATGTTTCTATGTGAAGAATGTGAAAATGGACTGCGTCAAATACCAATTCTAATAAAGAAAGTAAATGATTTGCAGGAAGAAATTTTTAATATTAAAAAATCGATCAATACCGGTGAAAATAACAAATTAATGGAGGAGGATATTATCCATGAAATGATGGAACGTCAAAATCGCCAAAAAAATATTATTATTTGTAATATCAAAGACTCTGCTATGAATTCTCGTGAAGAACGTGCTAAAGAGGACAATAATTTTATAAAAAATACACTTAAGGATATGGATATCGATCTAAATAATATAAAATCATCCCGATTAGGAAAGTTTACTGAAGCTAAAAACAGACCATTGAAAGTCATTCTTAATTCTAATCAAGAGGCGTTACATATTCTGAAAAATAAAACAAAAATTAATATCCCTAGTATTCGAATATATGATGATCAAACGAAAAGGCAGCAAGAGTCTTTCCAGTCTATCAAACAAAAACTCGAAGAGCTTAAAGCTGTTGGTGATGATAGGAAGACAATAAAATATATTAATAACCAACCAACAATTGTAAACGTGAGCAGCCTAACGCAAAAGAACAAAAAAAACTAAATTTCAATATAATTCTGATATTTTATATGTTAATATTCAAAGTGCTCTTAGCAATAGGGATGATATAATATATAATATCGCCTGTTACAACCCCAATCTGGTTCTTCTTAGCGAGTCAAGAACTACTACTGATTGATCAATTCTCAATTGCAGATTGAAAACTCCAACATGGAAAGATGTGATTCTAGTAATAGACACACTGATGGTGTTCTTTTTTATATAAAACAGTACATAAGTTTCTCAGTTATAAAATCATTTATTAATATTAGATTGTAACTATTAGTGTAAATTTCTAAAAATAAACCTATCAACAACAAAGTGGATAATAGGTTGTGTCTATCATTCGCAAATGCATCACATGCTACGTTTGTAGATGAACTTGAAACTTGGTGTATAAGTTTTCCTAGTAGTAATAATTGTTGATCGTTACTGATTGGTGACTTTAAGTTGAACTATTTAGATAATACTACTTTTTATACTAATAAACTAAACAATATGACTCAGATTCATGGAATTATTATTATTATTATTAGCCGTTACTCGAGTCCGAGTATAAAAATGTTACAGTCGATAGATTGTGTACAATAAAAAACAATAGTAAAAGGTGTAGTCTATTGTAATTCCCATTCATCTACGGTGCACACGACTATAGCTATAGAGGCCAATTCGGGAGAACACATGTCGACCGCAGTCAGGACAAATATAGACCTGGTTAGGTCTTGGATTCGGCCTTCTTGCAGCAACATTTCCTTGATAGCTGGCCACAACCCCTCGCCATTCGGTTCTGTCCGCTGCAAGTTGTTCCCATTCCTCGTCTGCAATACCGCAGGATTTTAGATTTTCATGGAGAGCGTCTTTGAACCTCTTTCGTTGACCGCCACGCCTTCTTCTACCGCTTAGCAATTCATCATAAAGTGTACATTTAGGAAGGCGGTTATCATGCATACGATGAACGTGACCTGCCCATCTTAGGCGTGCTCTTGAAATAAGCACCTCAATTGGAAGACTGTTTGCTCTCCTGAGTACTTCCACGTTTGATATGTGATGGAACCAACGGATTTTCATCATACTTCTGAGGTGTCTTTGCTGAAAACGTTCTAATTCTTTCACATGACGACGGTAAGTGACCCAGCTTTCACATCCATATAGCAGTGTTGGAATAACAACTGCTCTGTAGACAGCCATTTTCGTTGACAAAGCAAGGTCGTGGTTGTCAAATACTCTCTCTCTAAGTCCCCAGAGTGCTCTAGATGCAGCGTTAATTCTATTGCGAATCTTGCTGTCCATGTTTGCTTTGTCATTAACAACGTTGCCTAAGTAATTGAACTGATCCACCACTTCAAGAGAATTTCCGTTAAGTGTAATGTCTATTTGGTTCACTTGATGAGGAGTTGACATAATCTTAGTCTTTCCAATGTTGATTTTTAGTCCCAAGGAATCATAGCTCTGGGCATACACATCTAAAAGTTCTTGAAGCTCTTCCGGCGTAGAGGCTAAAAATGCACAGTCATCCGCATACTGGAGATCACAAATGAATCGTGTGCGTGTCTTCGTAAAAGCTCTAAAGTGCCCTATGTTAAAGAGACCATGGAATTAAACAGACTGTTACAAGTCCTACAAGGCACACTAATACCAGTTCAACTTTAATTGATTATGTTCTAACTAACAATGATTCTGTAAAAGCTGAAGTTTATGATATACCAAAGATAACTGATCACTCTATAATATCAATTCAACTAAGTATAACATTGTTATTCAGAGATCTATAGTCAGAAAATATAGAAAACTTGATGAAAATAACATAAATAGTATAAATACGTGCGAAAATATAATCAATAATATAGCTCCACTACACAATTTTATATGAAAAGAAAATAACTTACCTTGGTATGATCATGAAGTTAAGCAAAGAGCTTAGAAAGAGACAGAGCGTATAAATGTTTTAAAGTTAGTACAGATGTTATTCGTGATAAACACTAGCAAAATTATAAAACTTATAGGAATCAATTAGTTAATCTATTAAAGTTTAAGAAACAGATATATTTTCATAATAAAATCGATATGTATAAAAACAATCCAAGGGTAATTTGCAAAACGCTAAAAAAATTAATAAAACAAGATTGATAATTCCGCTTTAAATAATATTCAATTTGAAATTAATGGCGAGGTTAAAATTATAAATAATGAATCTGATATTACGGAATATTTTAATAATTATTTTGTTGATAGTATTGTAGATTTAGTAGATAGTATCCAATGTAATACACTATAGACCTCTGATGGCTATCTTGGGATTGTAAGTAAATTTGAAAATTTTTCATTGTTAGATTTAACTGATTTTAAGAAAATCATAAACTCTTTAGATAATAAATGTGATACTAATGACATATTAAATGCCAAATTCCTAAAAAGTATTTTTAAAGTAATTGGCTATATAATTTTGCATTATATTAATACATCCCTTGAAACTGGTATGTTTCCATCTAAATTAAAAATTCATTCATGCGAATCGGTCTTCCAATTGACATTGAACAAATTTAAAAATTATATTGATAACAACAAATATATTGTAGCAGTTTTTCTTGATCTCAGACGTGCATTTGAGGCACATATATGTCATTTTTAGAGTATTATGGTGTATGAGGTACAGTATTAAAATGGATGACTGATTATTTAAGCAATCGAAAACAAAAATGTAAAATTAATAATACAAATTCAGGTGAAATAAATAATGATTATGGTGTTCTTCAAGGTAGTAGCCTAGGACCATTACTTTTTATTATCTACATTAATGATATTTATCATCACATCGATTGTGAATTTATTAACCTATTTGCAGACAATACACTACTAGCTTGTTGTGATGAAAATCTTGAAGTCGCAATTGCAAAAATGAATTCAATACTATCAAATGTCTATGATTATCTGAAAATTAATAAATTGAAATTAAATGTTTCTAAAACTAAAGCAATGATTGTAACAACCAGTTATAAATTGAAACAAATTGACTTAAATCTTCCAAGGCAACCTCCTTGGCCTGATGGTGATGGATCTTTTAACCCTGTCGTCAATCCTTGGATGAAAACCTGTATCGAACTCAAGATTGTTGTGTCATTCCATACTTTAGTTACAATATGGCCAGCGCTCATTCAATCTCAACTAAGAAGTACAATTATGTCTTTCCCTTCATCGCGATAATTTCGGATCTCTCGCAGGAAACGTTGCCTCTAGGTAATGGTCTCGTTCTTTTGTCTAAGGACACTATTGCGTGATCTTTTTAAGAAACTATAATACCAAAACAACAAAATATGTAGAAATAAAATTAATTTTTACTTATCGAAAGCCAATTTCGTTGATCAATTTGTTCCAAGTACTTCATTTAAATTGAGGTAGATATTTTTCGAAAGCGTTTGATAGCATAAATCATTAAACACTGCTTCAAAAAACTCTTGTGCTGTGGTTTTAGGGGTGAATTCTTTAATTGGATTAAATCGTACCTGTCTCGGCGTACTCAAGTTGTAAAAACTCTCAGCGAGATACCGAATATGGCAGATATTAACTGTGGTGCGCCACAAGTATCTGTACTAGGGCCCATTTTATTTTTCTTATACATAAACAACTTAGCCACTATTGATATTCAAGACACCTTTACGCTTTTTGCAGACGACACTACCATTCTGTGGCATGCTAAAAATGTTAACGATCTACGAGATATATAATAATAATAATAATAAACGTCTTCATTGAAACAATGACATATACAATTTTTCATGGGCGAAGCTTAGCATAGGCTATTCTGCCACTTGACCCCAACAAAATTTAAAAAAAGAATAAATAAATATAAAAAAGTTAACCAAAATACATGTGTCCTTACAACGTATACATACATAATATCTTAATTAAAAAGACCAAAAATATAAAGTACCTAAGTATGTTTAATTTAAATTAAGTAAGTAGACATTTACAAATTATTTATTTAAAAATAAATTATGTATAATTTAAGAAAGAAGAAAAAAAACAATACACTATTATGGAGTTATTATCAATTTGCAATGAATATCATTTTAGCTATATGCAACAATACTGTAAGAAATTAATCAAAGCAGAGTCTAAAATGGCATGCCTAGTAATAGTTCAAAAGAAACTCAATAACATAAGTTCAAAATAAAGTAAAATTTGTGCGTTTCTGTTCCTCAAGATATAATAGTTTTAAGTGTGTGATATGTGATCATATCTTCTTAAGCTCAAAATGAAACGACAGCAAGAATTTTGCACTCTTTGTATTCTTCTTTTTTCTACGGAATCGATAAAATTACTCTATACTACGTCACAGTAGTTGAAGTGAGATAGGACCAGTGATTCACATAACATTTGCCTTAAGTTGCGACCAATAAAAAAATCTACTACTGTACAATAATTTTAAAGAGCCGTATGCCTTAGATAACAAAGTGTTTACATGCCCGGTGAACTTGAGATGCTGATCTAAATTCAATCCCAGATTATTTACTATAGTCTCAGGCGCTAAAATCTCATTATCTATAATTAACCTAAAGTTTTCACAGACAGAAGCCAAATCTTTCTTAGGTCCGAATAATATTAATTTGCATTTGTTAGGATTCAGTTTTAGGTTATGCTCTTGAGATATTCGTTTAATTTTACGTAAGTCGCCATTTAAGTTATTTTGAGCTATTAATGAATCTCTAATATGAAAGCTGTTGTAAACTTGAGTGTCATCTGCATACGCTTGAATTTTACAGTTTTCGGCTGCATGTAATATATCAGAAGTATACATACTAAATAATAACGGACCTAAGACTGAGCCTTGAGGCACGCCAGATAGAACTTCTAGAGGCGGGGAAGTAGACTCGTTAAAAATTACCTTTTGTGATCTATTGTTTAAATATGAATTAAAGAAGGAAATACTGTTATAATAAAGACCATAATATTTAAGCTTTGCATACATCAGTTCATGACTAATAGTATCAAAAGCCTTAGAAAAATCAAGCAGTACTACAGCAGTTACCTTTTTTTTATCAGCACTTTTTGCATTGTCATCGACAACTCTAGTGAGGGCCGTTGAAGTACTGTGTCCCTTTCTAAAGCCTGACTGATTTTCATGTAAGATGTTATTTTCATTAACGAACTCAAAAAGCTGCTTATGTACAATTTTTTCCAATATCTTAGACAATATAGGTAAATTGCTTATAGGCCTTAAATCATTCAGGCAATTTACGTCGTTACTCTTAAGCAAAGGAATAATTAAGGCTTCCTTCCAGTGATCTGGAAAATGTCCAAGTTCAAGACAACAATTTATTATATGTGTAATGTAAGATTCAATATGTGGACAACAGTAGTTTAGCATTATTAACGATATTCCATCTACTTCACAAGCATTTGTTTTAGAGTTCCTAATAATATCACTAACATCCTCTATAGAGCATAATTTAAAAGAAAACTTTGCATCACTGTGGAAATTACTGTAATAGTCAATGAGCACAGTAAAGTAAAAAATGGTGTGACTCTAATTCGTCTTTATTCAATATTATAAACAAAATGAATCTAGTTACTTTCAAGTCTACCTATGTTGATCTTTTCTTGGATAACCAACCTATTGAGAATAAACCCCATATTAAATTTCTCGGGTTACATATTGATGAGAAGCTAAAATTTGATGAATATGTCTCTAATTTCAGTAAGAAATTAGCATCTGGTTGTTATGCAGTGAGAATAATTTCAAATGAATTGGGTTTGAGGGCTGCAAAAACGGCTTACTTTTCCCTGATTGAGTCCCATATAAATACGGAATCCCTTTCTGGGGAAATATGTAGAACTTGTTTTTTGAATTTGTTTCAGTGTTTATTGATAGACGTTTACCTTGACAAATCTATCCTAATTAATATTACTGTTTTCGTAAATAAAATTACCATAAAGACAGTACAAAGTAGACTATTACTCTGAAAGCAGATGTTCTTCTCGCTACGCCACTGTTTCGTCTATTTAGGCTAGATATTTACACCAGTAGGGGAAAATAGAAGAGGCCTTAAACGTTGTACCGTACACAATGACAACAAGCTTCGATAAAACACCTTAATCTATTTCGAGTGGACTCAGGTGCAATTTTAACACCTATCTGCACAAAGAAAAAGAATGAATGTCGTCTTTACCAGTTTGACAAACACCCTGTCTTTATGTGTCACCCTAGGTTGTCGCAAAATTGGTCCATATAACCGTATAAACTGTTGTTGGGGGTATCGCATTTCTGGAACTACTAGTCCATCTCCCCTATTTCGCACATATATTTACCGGTAGCCCCACAATAGATACGTGTGAAATTGGCTTTGTGGTCAAGCTAATAGCTCTGCTTCGATGTCATCTAGCCCCGAGGACATGGGAACAAGATCGGTATGCGTTTTCAGATCTCTAATGATACTGTTTACAGTTTTTTAGTAAATACTTAACTCTAGTGAATGGACACCGTTCCCATTTCATTTAATCCATAGAACAACAATATAAATTAATTTGAAAAATTAGTACAATATAAGAATATGAATACAGGACTGAAAAATTTTAGTTGGGTATTTAGCAGATATAATAATAATATTTATTTATACCAAAGACAGTACATTATTGTACAATTAACCTAATACATAGAGCATAAAAGAATAAAATGTAAGCTTATTGTAATTTAATGTATCATCAGCATAACATATAAGATGACAAGTGAAGTTATTAATTTTTGTAATATTGTTCATGTACACAAGGAACAGTTCCAGTTTTGTACAAAACCATGTTATCTGTTTGTGATGCGAAATTTTTCCATATTGAAAGCATATATGAGTTAATGGGGAAATAATATATTCATGAATGCTTCTTATTGTTTTAGCAGTTAACTACTTCACTTATTGTTATCGGCTTCAGGCTTCAGGAATATATTCGAGTTGACTTTATCATTTATAAGAAGTTATCTGATAAGTTTATTTCAGTTACTTTGTTCGCCATATTGTTACCAGATCAGTGCATATGCAACCCGCAACATACTTTTGGCTTCCGTCCGCTAGTGGGTGGCTGCGTGCCTTCTAGCTGCAAAGAACGGTCGCATGGCTTCCGGTTGATGAAAAAGGTAATAATGTGTGCGCGCGCTGTTCATCAGAATAATTCGTTGTTACGAAGGGAGTTTAATCCGCATCTGTGCGGGATTTATGTGTGCACACGCTGGTTGACCATTTTCCTTTGGGAGTATCTTTGTTAGAGAGACAGACTCGACCCTGTCACCCTGCAGCATTGTACAAGAATTTTGGGGGATTGTATCCCTCAACAAGTCAGAGGGTTCACGGACTGGGTTAGAACGTTCCACGGACTAGATTAGAACATTCCACGGTCTAGGTTAGAAAGTTCCACAGACTAATCTGAAACGTTCCTCGGTTTAGGGAGGTTATAAACCCACCACCATCGTAGGGCCCCAGTCTCATCACTGTTGACGTCTGGGCATCGTACCAATTTTCTGATAAGTGTTTGTCTCCTCTACCAAGTAACCACCTTCAGTGGTTTTGCGTAATAATAATTGTTTTCTTTTAACTTACGTTAAAAGATTTTATTCAGTCATATTGATTAAGTAAGTTCTCTAATGTAACCTATTGCGGCCAAATTTATTTCAGTCAATCCTCACGCTTCTGAACCAAGTGTGGCTACACGAGGGGTATTTACCTTTATTTTATGTTGTAACATATTTATCAGAATATAGCCACAGAACTAAACATCGCCAAGTTCATATTAGAGAACCATAAGTTAGTTGTAAGTACTGTAATATAGTACATTTCATGTTGAAAGAAAGTGCCATTATTTCATCTGCGACCATTAAGAATGGAACCCTCAGTGGTTTTATCTTAAATAAGCAAAAAAACTTCTAATAGTTTATGTTAAACTTGGGCTTAACGTCCTGAGATTTCTGAGCTAGTGAAATTTTGTCGTGAGCACGTTACATCACTTATCCGGGCTAGGTATTGCCTACGATCTGCTACTCACAGCAGCCAAAGTTTTTTTTTGTATTATCTTGCAACCCCTGTCGCCTCATAGTCTAAACATACCTACTTTATAATATTTGTGTTCATTATTGTCAATAAAGATAGATGTGTTTTCGATTAATTTAAGCTTCTTTGTACGACCTGAGATATCATTATGACGTTCCAAATTAAAGGCTTATGTGATTTTATTTTGATAATATTCGTTTTTGTTTTTGTTTAAATTGTATAGAGGTTATTTTTGTAAATTTTATATTGATTTTCAAGCTCAGGAGGACAATTTTTTTATTAATTTCTTTTTCGGATAATTTCTTTCTTTAATCGAAGAAATTAAACCCACAGTAATCCCTGGTTTTATTTTCGTGATTTTATTTTTTATTGTTTTTGTTTCTGTATAAGTAGTTAAATAATTATTTAATTTATTAAAAAATATATCATAAGCCAGTTGTAGTTCATTATTAGTGTTTAATGCGTCATCCTATTTTTCATTAAGGACTTAAAAGACTATTTAACTTATCAAAATTAGTCTTGTTTATTTTTTCTTTCTACTTTAGCTTTATAGTTTTTTTGTTTAGAAAAATTTGTCAGTACAAATGCGGAATACTGGTCTGTCATATCAGTGTGGAATATAATAGGTTCAATGTCAATATGTTTTAGGAAGTTGTTTTGAGTTATAATGGAAATGTGATCAATAGTAGATTCAGTGTTTTTTGTTACTTCTGGTGGGTTTGTTTATATAGGAAATGAAACCGTTTCCAGTAAGAAATAACTAAAGAGTATATCAATACCCTCGAATTGAAATTTAGTGAAATAAAGTACATACACAGCTGTTACACAACAATAATAAAGCAAAACCCCCAGAGATCTTGCCTAGACAGAGTTGCCTCTTTTGCTATGTCTTGAGATTGCGGTTGTTGATATTTTTTAACAAACATAATGTATGATCTAGGCAGGACTGAATTATTAATTTCTGTGGTAATCTCCCAGTATTTTTGTCCTTTGTCTTTTGCATTGAATACTGTATCAAACACTAGTTATATTAATTATTTTTTGTACTTTTTTAACGCGTTTCTTCGTTATCTACCCTTCTATTACAAAGATAATCAACATACGCCACTGGTATGTTTGTTATTTACCGTTTAAGTAGAGATAGTTCTCCCCTATTTACTATGCAATGCTAGAAAAATTATTACCTCTAATAGCCTGGGGACAGAGAATAAAAAGGGAAGGAAACTGTCGTACGCTCTATTTGACATTCTATTATTTCCTATTGTTGCTTTCAACGTGAAACGTGCACCTCAGTTCTATTGTTGACTAGTTTTTGATGTTTAAATCATAGACCTTAAGGGTTTGTCTATTGTTAATCTATTTGACGTTAATTCACGGAGTTGATTTCTTGAGAGTTTGACACTTAAAGTAAAAACAGTCGAATTATACATCGACAACGATTTTTAGATTAAGACAGGCAACAAGGAATTCATAATTTAGAAATAAACATTTGAAATTATGCAATTTCAGGGTGAACTAAGATTTAATAATGTATATTTAAAGGACCTCGCACAGATTATGTATAAAAATGGCCCTCGGTGAATTGTCTCTTTCGAAGTTGGGCCTACGGAAACTTTTGACCAATTTTCCGAATATTACTTGATACTAAAATTTCAACAAGAATCACCGAGAGTCATTTTTATATAAACGATATTGACATTTCCTTTAGAAACTATAATACAGCTGCCGAAAATAATATAAAAAATAATCCTACTAAATACTGAACATTTTTAAATACCAAAAGGGGTACGACAAATATTTCTAATTGCATGAGATATAATGGAAATAAAGTGCACGAACATGTTGGCATCTTAAATGCATTTGCTGATTTAACTTAGTTACATATAACAATTTCAACAACACATATTTAGAAATTTAAAGAGGATGATGTACTATAAGCTTTAAAAAAATAAATAATAAAGTCACAGCCGATCCAGATGGCGTGCCGGAGTTTTTACTAAAATATTCGACAGACTTGACCATTCTATATGAAACTTGACAATATCGGGCTCTCTTATAGTTTATTATCCTGAAGTACCCCGTATAGTATCTAGCCCATATACAAATTTAATTTTTATTTATTTTCCAAATTCAAGTAATAAGGCATTTCATTTTTTAAATTTTTTTAGCCATTAAATATTGAACACAGTAAATTTACCAGAATTGCCTTTTAAAATTACATTCTTTTAAAGCAACATAAACGATACATTTTCACGATCACGATTCAACTAAAATAAGGCAAGCCATAATATTTGTTTATAATGGACACGATAAGCGTCAAGTACTTCTGTTACTTCCCATAGTGTGAAATCGCCTGTCGTTTTCTAACTTAAGCATATAAGGAACAGAGGGATGGAAATTTTGTTACTAGAACGCTGCAAGCTTACGACGCACGTAGACATCGGAATTTGGTTAATGTAAACAATCCAGATTGTAAGACCAAAAGTCCGAAGCTTTCCGTAGAAATTGTGACGTCATTTACAATATAAAAAGAAGATGACGCTGGTTGGAAGATAGACGGCACCTGAAGGCAGAACCCTTTAAGCTACGTCGCGATCTTTTTCGCCGAGCTTAATAAATTATTTTGTGATTATTTTTCACTAAATCGGCGGTCTAAACTACATCTGATTTTAAGAATTCTTCTCAGCCGCCGACTTGGTGGAGTAAGCATCGAAAATTCTTGATGAAGGGCCATTGCCACAGCCTCGACATGTTCGACGAGGACGTTAAGCATGTAGAACTTGGGGGAGGGCATTAACTGGCTATATATCGCTATACAGAGCGACAAGTAATTACGCTGGCATAAATTTCTAACGGTGATAATTTGTTATTTCAAGACTCTATTTTTTTATTATTTGCAATTGCATTCATATTCTGGTTTAGTCGGGGTGTAAAAGGTTAAATTGGCGCATTTGTGGTACTGAAAGAACATAATATTTTTTTCATGAAATATTACCATTGATATTTTTACAAGAAAACATGATAAACTTTTATTACAATTTAGTCAATTACTATTTCATCTAATTAAATTTCTTCAGAATATTTTACTAGAGAAATTTGTGTTTGCAACATAACAAGTTTATACTCAAGAACTATATATTTGGACTTATGCAATAACAAGGTACTTTATCACTGACTGGTCAGACTTCGTGTCAATCATTGTTCTGTAGTTTTATAAAAGAAATAGTTGACTCTCGTGTTCACCATTTCTCATGTAGAGTTTTTCAAGAATGCTTTATATATTTTCCTATTGTGACCACAAGGCTGTCTGATGGTTGACCATGTTACCTACAATAAAATATTATAGTTACATGAATTCGGCGTATTATGCGCTAACAAAGGTTTGAAACATTGACAACTGCCAATTGGCTGGTTCTTTTCTCAATTGAGTGTCGTTACAATAAGGGATGGTCAATATTACAGGCAATTATCTGGTCACTTGTTCAATTGAAGGGTGATGCAATACCACTTTCTTACGCGGATTCGCATCTTCGTATGTTTGGCAATCATAGACAATCTGCTGGTTGCTCTTCTATTAAAAACTATAGGGAGATTCCCCAGCATTCTAAAAAAGTTTACGCGAGTGTAAATTCTCACCTCAGCAAGATTAATATGATTATGTGAACTATTGTTCATACTCTACTCTCAATCAATAAACAGTGTAGTCAATTGAAGGATATTTCCTCAACATTCTCTAATATTATACATGAGTCTTTAATTCTCATTTATCGCTTATATTGTATTATGCACGAACATGGCATGATTCTTGTCCCCTGTTTTGCATTGTCAATTTTATCATCATTTTATCATAGCTATGGCTAACAACTTTCTTTAATTATAAACCATTATTACCTAGCGATTGCTAAGAGCTCTAATTATAAATTATCATTACCAGGCCATTGCCACAACTCTAAAATAAATAAACAGCACAGAAATTAGACAACCCCCAATTCCAGAAGCCAGGGCTTGTGCGGAAGAAGGTTACACATTGAAAAAACGCGGACAACTAGACAAATAATTAACTAAATAAATGGATTCAATTCCAATTAATTAAAATAGAAAACAACCTTCAACTACAACCGTACAGTACAATTTGTAGTAACAAAGTACTACATAAATAATCGACTAGGTCTTTCAATTAATAGACAGTGTGTTCAAGTTTACCAGGTATTTAAATTAACAGAGTGATTAATTTCCTAAAGTATATAGTATCAGATTGAAACAAGTAATATTAAACTTTATATAAAAGAACCTGGGGTAATTAAAATGGGTTACTACACACACAATGAAATTCGAATCCTAAACTAATGAAACTTGATGATCACGTAATTTGTTTATTTATCTTGATACGAAATATGTTCTTGATTGCTTCACGATCAAGGATATTTGATAATAATTAATACACCAGGGTGGAAAGTATTACATTCCCTATTACATTCCTGTCTGTCAAACGGGACTCGATACGTGGCATTTAATGGTTTCAAGTCTGCCGAATACATGGCTACTTCTGGGGTAGCGCAAGGGTCTGTCCTTGGGCCACTGTTTGTTATTATATTCATCAATAATATTATATATGGCTTAGACAATGTTAACTATTTAATGTATGCCGATGATTTGAAACTTTTTTCTAAAATTAACTCCATTGATGATTCGACTGCAAAAAAATTTAGAAAAAGTGACTGGTGTATACAAGGTGTTTCATGAGGAACTGTACATACTGAGCGGTAGAGGACCACTTGGGTATTCAGGAACGGTCATTGAAATTTTCCCGTCGCTCTTAATTTCTGAGATACAGGGTGATATACTAATTTTGGACTAAATTTATTTTGGCAAGAACGTCCTTACTATTGACCGGATATTGTTTAAATTTTAAACACTTTATACATTTATCACAGTTGATAGATTGGTGTTATAATTTCTTTTAAATTTCCAGGGCCGTACTTAATTTGTTTTTTCCGATTCCTGTGAAAAGGATCACCTTGTATATATATTGTTTAACATTCAGTTGCCAATTATAAAAGCCCATACATCACTAAACAAAACCGTGTAATTAGATTTTTTGTCGTAACTTTATTGATTTCTTTACAAGCGATTGAATTTTCAAAATGGGGAACTTGAAGAAAAACAGCTTCATTTGCTTACATTAATTCTCCAAATAAATAAAAATGGTGAAATAAACATTTACAAAAGTATGTTTAAAAATATTACAAATACATCGAGCAACATGAGAACCTCCCAGCTTCCATACATTTTTGTTGGCGTTTATTTAAATTACCAATTATTTCTAATTTGGTCACTACAGCGGAAAATTCGCTGAGGTAACTGTTCTCTACTATTTATTGGAACACTGTAGACTTCAGTTTTGAGATATCCTCATAGAAAATAATCGACAGGGTTGAAATCTGGTGATCTAGCCGGCCAAGGACGAGGTCCCCCACGTCCAATCCAACTGTTTGGATGCTCATTATCCAAAGGCCTTCTAACCTCAATACCAAAATGAGGAGGAGCTCCGTCATGCGTATCGTCCTCTGATATTAATACCTTTCATTAAACCAGGTAAAATATTTTGTAGAGATAGGAAAACGAATATGGTATTCCTCCGCGGCTTGCCTACCATTACCATCACACAATCCATAAATAGAAATAATATCGGTATATTCCGTATTTGTAAAATTATAAGGCAAGATTATTTGCAGACTAAGTTAACCATTAAAAGTACACTAGTTCTAATGTTTATGACAACCTAGAAATGTCAAACTATCTAGGCCTACTATAATTATAATAAAAAGAAAACTGTTTAATGATTCCTATTTTGAAATGTACCTACTTATTTATACGCTACACTTTCTTTGGAATAAAAAACCCATGGTTTTAAATTTTTTTTTTTACATTGAATATTATTTACCGAATTTAAGTTAATCATTTTCATTTATTTGGACAAATTTTCCATTTTACTAAATTCAATCGCTTATAAAAAATCAATAAAGATGCGACAAAAAATCTAATTACATGGTATTGTTTAGTGACGTATGGGCTTTTATAATTGACAACTGAATGTTAAAAAAATATATACAGGGTGATCTTTTTTACAGGAATCGGAAAAATAAATTTAAATAGTCCGGTTCTGGAATTTAAAAAAGATTATAGTAGAGTTTAGGTAGTTATAGAAATACTTAAAACTGTTTTTTGTGTTTCAAATAGTAAATAACAAAGAAACGAATGCTAATTTCTTATCAGAGAACCAAATCGTTTCTCTTAATAGGACATTCCAGCTTTACATCATACATAGCCATATTATTTGCAAAGCATGTGCAAGGCTTAATTTTAAATCATGTCTTGCATTGACTGAATTATATATCATTTCATCAAGTCGTCTCGTTGTAAACCGACAACTGTTTGATTTATCTGTTTTGAAATCTTGAACTGCAAGCAACACGGCACTGTTTATCAAGTAAGCTGATCTTTCTCAACAATCGGGCGACAAGGCGGAAATTTCTCAAGAATGCTCTAGTGTCTCTAAGCAATTTATGTATAGTATAATTACTCTTATCCACTTTTGTGAACGTTATTTTTGGTAACGGTTATTGTTGGCGGTGTCTGAGTGGTTTATGTGTGGGCAACTATGGTGTTTACTATTTTAAAAGTGGGTTAAGTGTGTAAATACTTAAGTGATTATGGGAAAGTGTAACATTATACATTCTAATGTGTGTTACGACTAAGAGTGGGCAATAATAATTTATTGCAAAGTTTAGCAATTCGTCTGACGTCTTGGTTATTGTTAAAAGTTGAATTATGCTTCAAGTCAAATAAGTTAAAATACGCTATAAATAATAGTAACAGTACAAACTTATGTAATAATTTATGATGTAATGTATTGAGAATAGTGTTATGTTTCTTGTATTAAAATGCACCTTATGGAGGAGGCACCTGACCTAACCTAAAGCCAGCCTTCCATGCCAAAAATGCCTGACTAAGACACAAAAAAATTTAAATAATTTGTAAGTCTCTTTAAAGATTTATATACAGGGTGGACCATTAATAATAAGCCATGGTTCAGGGGTAGATTCTTTGGCCAAAATATGAAGATATAACCAAATATGCTTTAGTAAAATGGTCGACTGGTGGTTGAGAGGTGAGCGTACTTGCCTCTCACCCAAAAGTTCCGGGTTCGATTCCCGGTCGTGGCAGTGGAAAATACAGCGAGAGGGATTTTTCCACTATACGCGGATATTGGGTGTGTGTCCCTTGTCTCTAAATGTGTAGCCCCCTCCCACACAAGGCTCTTCTAGAGTCTTCCGGGATAAAGGGTTGTAATTACCTGTGGTGTTATTTATTATTTATTTATTATTATTTATTAAAATGTTGCTGTGGAAAAAGATACAGAGTGTCAAAAGTCAAATTATTGAAACGCCCAGTATATAGGGCATTTACAAATTTAATTTTTTCCTATTTATGTTTCCAAAGTCTAGTAATTACTGCAGTTAATTAATTCATTTCATTTTTACATTTATTTAGTCATTTAGTATTGGACACAATAAAGTTACCATAATGCATTTTTGTTATTATATTTTTAAATCAAAGCTAAACGCTACAATTTTGAGACAGAATTTACATAAAATCTGGTCGAGTCGCAGGGTTTGTTTATCGTATATTCAGATAAACGTCAAGTACTTCGTGTATTCCCATAGTGTGAAATCACCTACCCTTTTCTATCTTAACCATAGGAGGAGATAGAGAGTGGAGTTTTAAATCTGAAACGCTGCACAAAACTACGCCGTATCACATATTGAAGTTGTTAACATAAACAACTCCCACGTCCGACTTGGGGGACGCTTAAACTGTGACGCCATTTACAATATAAAAGAAACTGCAGGGCCCATGAAAAGGGGTAATCAGACTCGAGCTACATCGCAGGACATTGGGTTCGCTGTTGCTCTCTGGAGATTACAATTGCACCACCCCTTGGGTACATCGCTGGACATTGAGTTCGCTGTAACGACGCCGCATACAACCATTCTTTGCGTACTCTTTATGAAGTGCCATTTTAACCTCTCTGTTATGCTCGACGAGTACGTTAAACATGAAGGATCTGGGGGAGAGCATTCACGGGCGGTATAACGCTATGCAGAGCGCATGAAAATTCTGCAGACCTAAATTTCTAAAAGGTGATTACTTTCATATTTCGAGACTCTACTTTATTATTTGCAATTGCATTTATATTCTGGTTATGGGGTGTTTAAAAAAGTTTTAAATGACGCATTTGTGGTACCAAAAGAATATTAGATTAATATTTTAAATGAAATATTAGCTTTAACTTTTAACAAGAAAATATAATATTATATTACCAGTTATTCAGTTATGATTTCATTCACGAGTTTAATTCACAAAACTTCACTTTCTAAATATCTTACTAAGGAAATTTGCGTTTGCAAAGTAACAAGTTTATATTCAAGAACTATATATTTAGAGCTATGCAATAATAAGGTACTTTATCACAGACTAGCCAAACTTCATGTCTATCATTATTCTGCAGTTTTTATAAAACAAATTGTGGACTTTCGTTTCCACCACATCTCATATAAGGTTTTTCAAGAATGCTTTATATTTAAAGTACACTAGGAATATTTTCATACTGTAACCACAAGGTTGTCTAATTGTTGAACATTTACCTACAATAAAATATTATAGTTACATGAATTCGGCATACTTGGCGTTAACAAAGGTTTGAAACATTGACTACGGCCAATTGGCTGATTCTGTTCTCCAATTGGGTTCAGTTACAACGAGGGATGTCAATATTTCAGGCAGTTGTCTGGTCACTTGTTTCGATTGAAGGGTGATGCAACTGCACTTTCTTACCTTCGCGGATTCGCGGCTTCGTATGTTTGACAATCATAGGCAATCTTCTGGTTGCTTTTCTATTTAATTACTATAGGGAGATTTCCCCAGCATTCTAAAGGATTGTACGTGAGTGTAAATTCTCACCTCTGCAAGATTAAAATGATTATCTGAACGATTGTTCCTACTCTAATTTCAATCAATAAACAATGTATAATTAAAGGATATTTCCTTAATACCCTATGATATTTTACATCAGTATTTAATGCTCATTTCTCACCTTAATTTTGATAATGTATAAACATAACATGGTTCTTGTCCTTTATTTTGCATTCGATTCATTATTTGGCTATTGCTAACAACTTTAATTATAAATCATTATTATCTAGCGGTTGCTATCAACTTCATTTAATTATAAATCTTTATTACCTAGCGATTGCTAACAGCTCTATTATAGTTCAAATGTGCTTTTAGAGGGCGGAATATTAAACATAATATTTTTAGTCGCAAACTCCTCTATAAATCTTTATTTTACTATAAGGAACGTAACCAGACTGCAACCAAAGTTACAAATCTGGCGCGTTAAGTGTAATAATTGCATATTACCATCAAAATGCTAATGCTTCGATTGCAACAAACACCAGCCGAAAGACTGATCCTACTTAGAGGAGCTCCCCAGGCCATTGCCACAACTCTAATTACTATTAAAATAACACAGCATACTTTTGTATAAGTTCTTGTTATTGCATCAAAACACTCAGTATATATCTAGTATGGTCATTACTATAGCAGCGCAATTTTTCCTATTATAGAATATTTAGACAATTGTCTCAAATATTTGGATTACTTTTGATTTCATGTTCGACTATTGTTGCATCAATTTATATAAAATAAAATGGTTTTTTTTTTACTAATTTTTCCCATCAATTATTGTCTTTTCTTTCACCTTTACCTTTTTCATCATACAGCTAACAAACTAAATAAATGGTCTAGTTTCAAAGCAAAATAGAAAACAAACTTCAACTATAAATGTACAGTGTAATCTTGAGTAATAAAATACTACATAAATAACATATATAATTAAATAGGTCTCTCAATTAATAGACAGTGTGTTCAAGTTTACCAGGTATTTCAATTAACAGAGTGATTAATTTTCTAAGGTATATAGTATCAGATAGAAACAAGTAATATTAAACTTTATATAAAAGAACCTGGGGTAAATTAAAAAAGGTTACTACACACAACAAAATTTGGGTCCTACACTAACAAAACTAGACGATCACGCAAATGGCCAAATTTATTTTATTACTTTATTTGTTTATCCTTCAGATAAATAAATAGCAATGAATTTACTGGTGACATGATTACCAGGATTTCTGTTTATGAATATACAGGGGGGGCTACAGGTGTCTTCATTATTTTTTCGTTTCTTTGTAATAACTCAACAGCCTCTTGACTGATCTTTGCCAAATTTGCTAGAGGAACTTTTTTTATTCTAAGAAACAATAATTTATGTATTACATCACATTAGATCATAGAGGGCGCCACAGGACCTGTATCTGATGATGAATTTTTTTCAATTTTTTTTTACGAAACGTTGTGGTACTTCTGACTAGAAACTTTGACGATGGCGCCATTTCCACGTATAAAGGGTACACTTGGTAGAGCTTGATAACTCTAACCATTTTCGAGGAAACTGCCGCTAAACACTTCAATATTTTTTTGAAAGACAAATTCAAATTTAATAAAACAAAGTGTATTTATTGAAAAGTGTGCTTTGGTTACGTTTTAGTTCTGTCAATTACGTCATTTTATTTTGTTCTTGTGTTCCATGGGCTAATTTCTTTAACTTATTTATGGATACACATAATAATTTTTCAAATAGGGAAATGAGGGAATGATATGTATAATTTTAGCGGACGTGCTGCAGCGAGGAGATACTCATTGCAATATCCAAATAGAATACAGCCGGACCATAAGATTTTCAAAGATCTGTTTCGTTGTTTGGGAGAAATGGAAATTTTAGTACGTGTGGATGAAGATCGATCCTCAAGTCAGCTCAAGTCGTTTAGCAGCGGCAACACGGGTGAGTAAACAATCTGTCCTAAGATGTGTTTTCAGTTAAATGAGTTTATGAATGTTTGTCAATTATTTAATAGCAATTAACACGGCTATCTGAGAGGTAGATCTACATAGACAGCAAATTTACGCAGAAAATTTTGGAATTTATGGAGAATAAAAAAATTGCTTTAGGCATATTCCTTGATTTATCTAAGGCATATGATTGTTTGGATCATAATTTGCTATTAATAAAATTAGAAAAATATGGAATTAGAGGAAATGCACTTGAATGGGTGAGATCTACCTTTCAGATCGCCAGCAGAGGATACAAATAATAAGAATTAATGAACTTGTTAAATTGGAAACTTTAAGTAATAATATTGGAATTCCACAGGGCAGTATAATGGGTCCGATTTTATTTATTATATATGTAAATGATTTATGTAATGTCGTAACAAATATAAATCACAATATTACAAATTATACTGATAATAATAATATTTTGGTGGGGGCAGAAACCTATCCCAACTTAATACAGGAATGTAATAATTTATTTTCAAGCACAAGTGAGTGGTATGATAAAAATAGATTTATTTTAAACAAAGAAAAAACGAATATTATTCTATTTAGGACAAAACAAGCAAAAATTGAAACCCCCGATAACATTACAATATTGGGAGAACACAGAAATCTGGTGGAAAATACAAAATTTCTTGGCATCCAAATAGATGAATATCTAAATTGGGGAATTCAAATCGATCATTTTGTTTGAAATTAAATAAAATCTGTTACAGCATAAGGATAATTAAAAAATATTTAAATTTTAAAAGTAGTAAAATTATTTTTCTAATTTCGAGTCGTCAGTTAAATATGAGATAATTTTTTGGGGTAGTAATGCAGATATTAAAAGAATTTTTATTATACAAAAGCGAGTTATAAAAATTACACTTCAAATGAATTACTATGACTCATGTCGAAGTAAATTTAAATCGAATAATATTATGACTATTTATGGATTGTACATTTATGAATGCCTAATATTTATATTTAAGAATAAGGATACATTTTTGGTAAACAATATTACACATGAATATAATACAAGGACACAAGATATTACAATACCCTCAACATAATCTGACAAAAACAGAAAAAAGTCCATTCTATATGTGCATAAGGCTGTAAACAAGTTGCCATTGAGTTTTAGAAATATTGTTAGAAGTCTATTTAAGAAAAAAGTTTAAAAAATGATTATTTTTGTAATGATATAATATTATAGTTAGGTATATTTGTTGTTTTGACGTCATTTCATTTTTATGTCGATCAATTAAATTGTAAAGCATTTCTTTGAAATAAAGTTTATTATTATTATTATAAGAATCTTACGTAAAGAACGCTTCTACCCATATCATCATCATCTCACTCCTGTACAAAACTTACATCGAAGGGATCTTCCACAAAGGCTACAATTTTGTCAATTTGTTCCAAATAAACACAACAGGGATCGAAATTTTGTTTACCCATTACTAGGAACTAGAAAATCCTCATGCCGTTAAAGAAAGGCATTTTCAGCAAGATTTTAAGATTAAAGTTTGGTGTGGTATCATCGGCAATCAATTATTGGGACCATTTATCCTTTCTCCAAATTTAAATGGACATTTTTATCGGTTTTTTCTTCATAATACTCTTCGTGATATATTACATGCTTTATTCATGCTAGATATATGCAACAGAATGTGGTTCATGCAAGATGGAGCGCCCCCCTCATTTCTCCATTGAAGTCAGGAATTATTTTGATGAGACTTTCCCACGCAGATGGATCGGTCGAGGAAGTAAGTTTGCTTGGTCACCAAGGAGTGCTGATTATAATCCCTTGGATTATTATGTGTGGGGACATATGAAGTCCTTAGTCTATGCAAATACTATCAACTCAAGAGAAGAACTGTGGGACAAAATACAAAATGCAGTGAATTTTATTAGAAACCATATCGAACATTTACTCTAATTGCAGCAATGGGGTTTTCGCATGGGGGGAAAGTTTATAATGTCATTAAGTCAACTTTTACGTAATTTTTTTGGGCTTCTAATAATATTAGATTCTTATTTTAAACAATCTTTTGATTTATGAAAATGATCCATTAGTTTATAAGAAAGTGATAAAAGAGTTTACGCTGTTATTATGATTTTGTTTTCCCTTACGTTTTGTACTTTTTTCAATAAATACAATTTATTTCATTAAATTTGAATTTGTCTTTCAAAAAATTATTGAATTTTTTAACGGCACTTCCTCGGAAACGGTTGGAGTTATCAAGTTCAACCAAGTGTACCTTGAAAATGATGCCTTCATCAGATTTTCTGGTCAGAAGTACATTTCGTAAAAAAAAATGAAAAAAATTCATCATCAGCTACAGGTCCTGCGGCGCCCTCTATGATTTAACGTGATGTAATACATAGATTACTGGTTCTTAGAATAAAAAAAATTCCTATAGCAAATTTCGCGAAGATCAGTCAAGAGGCTGTTGAGTTATTGCAAAAAAATGAAAAACTAATTTGAACTTTGACACCCTCTATCTTTTTCCACAGCAACATTTTACTAAAGCATATTTGGTTATATCCTCATATTTTGGCCCAAAGAATCTACCCCTGAGCTATGGCCTATTATTAATGGTCCACCCTGCATAATCTTAATCTGTAATGTATAAACATATGATATTTGCCGTATATACTTTTTACAAGGAGCTAGATAAACGTCTCCATTTAGATGGACCATCCCGTACGTATCTTAAGACTCCTCATATGTCACGGGCTTATGGTACATCAAATAGCTCCTTAGTATTAATAATAACGTAAGATTATTATTTGCTTATATTCCTTTACAGCTGCTGGTCATTATTGTGCAACTTCATAATAGGAGAATTCCAGTGGCTGGTGTAATTACCTGAAATTACAATTTACCGTGTTGGCTTCAACTCATTCCCATAACTACTCAATTTTTTTTCCTACTAGCTTTCTAATATTCCTCCATTTCTATCAACACAATTAGCAATAAATAACTATTTTCTGTCAGAAATAAATTACAGATAATAAATAGCAGTGAGCCATAAATTAATATCCTCAGTGTTATAATAAAATACGAACTTCAAATATATGAATGTTTATTACTGCCGTCATTCTTTTGTTGCTTGAAGAAATTGCCGCACTCACGAATTTTATAAAAATGTTCATGGGTAAGAAAAAATTTATGGATAACAATTTAAGTATGTGTGTTATTCGGTAAGAAAAATGTGAGGCTATGGATCACAGGAGACAAGCAATATATGGACAACCAAGATTATGTCCATAAGAATATGACACAATGAGCCCAAGAGGCTGCAGTGTTTACGAAAACACAGTTAGACGGCTCCCACAAAAAAAAACATAATTAGCAAAGCGTGTTGAGCAGCGTATTCGAGTGTAATGTTCAACTATTTTAATATTTGTGGAAACTACAACAGAAGCATTAAATTGGATTTAACCCGCGGTTCTTATAGTTTCCATATTAATCTTATCTTAAATATAATTTTTTAATCTTAATAGCCAATTAATACTTTAATAATTTAACATTATTTACTGGCATCAAATTAGCCTAACATTTTCAATTTCAGTTAATAATGAAGGATTATTGATTCGGAGAAAAGTATATTACGTAATAACATAGTGGGGAATTTTTAAATGAGTAACAGGTGTGATTTGCTGGTAGTATTTCTGGGAAATGCTGAAATAAACATCATTAAAGAAGTGTTGCCTGCCTCCTTACCAAAATATAATGACGTGACGAATTTTTTAAACATTGCTTTCGACATATAGGGTAGAACAGAGTAGCAAAGGACACTGAGGTAAAGAAAAATAAATTCTTGTCTAAACATTTTCAAAAAATTGAATGATAGTTTAGGAGTCGTGTGTCGAAAATAATTTGAGTAAGCCTGGAAATGCGCTAAATAATACACTAAAATAGTCCATTAGTCGTGTTCATCTGCACATCTGAATGGTTAAATAAAAAATCAGCAAAATCTTCTTCAACGTACAGTCAAGTTCAATAATCATACAGAAATTATCATGACATGGCAAGCAAATTAGGAAATGAACGAAAAACTATGAAGTCAATAAAACACAATACAATACAGCAAAAATGAGAATTTCATAAGCAAATTAAAGATGTTAAATAAGCAATGTAATAAAAGATTGATAATAAATTACCTAATCATTAGATCTTGGGAGTGAAGGTAACTGGTTAAGAGTGTGAGTGACCCTGTGAACGATCCATGCTAACGTCTGAGGCACTTTTTATTGCCCATCCTAAAATGGACATTAATATGTTCACCTGAAAGGTTCGAAGAGACTGATTCAGACGAAAAATACAAAATTTATACTTACTGTTTCTTTAGCTTAACTGTTGTCACTGAATAGTACCAGTTGGGCGTCGTGGCATGATCTTAAATTTAACACTGGAAATAACTAACACTCTCTTAATTAATCTGAAAAGGAAATTTGAAACACAAGAAAAAGATTATATTTATAGTTCAAAAAATATATTGCCCTTTTAAAAAATGTTTTTACCAAATTTCAAGACATGTGTATGAGGTTAACAACTTTTGATCCAAATACCACACATTTAATAATTTCAGCCGCTCGTTCTAGAGCTTAGAAATGCTCGAATCGCAACAATTCAGAGTAATAATATTATTTAATATGTGGAGTACATGGTAATTAAACTTTTTTGCCACCCAATCACTAAGGAACCGCTTAAAGACAAACACGCGGAAAACATATAGTTCTTCCTCCAAAATTGACTGCAAAAAATGAAAATGTACCCTCAAAAATGTGTCTCTCACGCCAATCCTCCCCTTAAAATTTTGAATTCGGAACTTTTAATTCTTCCTCCTATTTAACATAACGCGTGAGTTGCAGTGCCACACAACGTCGGTTCATAAAAAGAAGATTCATTTGTAAGTAAAAGTTTGCTTTCATGATAGTTGCTAAAATTTTGGTCTCCGGCGCGACGTTACGCCCCGTGCAGCGACATTCATGTTTGTTTCTAAAATTACATTCCGTGGAGCGACATATTTATTTTTGCATAAAAAACGCTCCGTGGAGCGAATCTTTCTAATACTCCCAAAAACCATCTTCCGATGGTTTTTGGGAGTATTAGCACGCGTTTCATGCAGTTTACGTCGGATTTCGTTGTAGTTACGAAAAATGTCTCTAGGGTTTGGCGTATTCTTTCACAATCCCACTGCTTATGACTCATATGATAAAGATGAAGAGGATATTTAACAGCAGACGTTTAAGAAAATAAATTAGATATTAAACTTTCTTTTTCTACGATATTGGCAACATCTCTTTACACCGAATACCTTTTACGACTTAGTTTATGTGTTTAAAATTTTTGATATGCATCAATTTGTAGTTCTAAGTATTTAATTTTGTTTGTATGGGGGACTTTGAACATGAATTTACCTAATTCTATTTTGAGTAGCCTTAAATTTGGCAATGACATAGTACTTATAGCAAAAGGCAGGAACTTGGTTTTATTTACGTTCAGAGTTAGCAAACGCTAGCCAAACCACAAGTTAATACTCTTGAAATCCTTTTCATGTAGCTGTATAACCTCTTCCCATGAGTCAGCAGTGTACAAGATAGCCGGGTCATCTGCAAAACAGACAATTTCTCCAGTAGTATTGAGAGTTAGTAGATGATTAATGCATATGCTGAACAAGGGTGGACCTAGCATAGTACCCTGTGGCACTCCATACGACAACAATTTCCTCGAGTGTTTTTGCAGTTTCGTATGGCAGACGCAGCCATAGCCCTTAGCTAAGTTCACAAAGGTTTGCTATCTACAGACTTTATGAATTCGTAAAATCTGCTACGCTATGGCATCCTGATCAGACTTCGCTCCTCTGATTCTAAATTGCTTATACTTATAATATGATATTTATCTAAAAAATAGTTAATCTTGTATGAATGGTCGTTTCTAAAACTTTAACCAAATATGATATTGACGAAATCGGTCGATAATTGGAACACTATATTTAGATTTGACACAGGCGATCTTAAATGCTGATGGAAAATACCTCGTTTTAATAATCTTGTTAATCAGAAAACGCAGAAGAGGAGCAATGAAAGTAACGATTTCCTTTAAGATGTTGGATGTTATACCGTCCAATCCAAGAGCCTTATTGGATTTTATCGATTGTATTATATCAGTAATTTAGTTTAGTAAGTATACAGGGTGTAACGCAACTTACCCGAAAAACTTTAACCATACACGCACCTGTAAATAAGGAGTCGATTTCTTAAAAAAAAATTAATAAAAGTCCAACACAAAAAAGATACAAATTGTTAAAATTACAAATTAATGGAAATGTTAAAATAACATATTATTTCTATAAAACTGTTGAAAGTTATGTCCATTGACATTCAACCACACCTGAACCCTTCTAATCCAATTTTGTCACACTAGCTGAAGTGTTGTCCCTTCCTGCTGTTGTGATACGTTCACGTAATACATCAATATTTTCAACTTCGGTTTGGTAGACTTCATTTTTTAAATATCCTCACAAAAGGAAGTCAAGAGGATTTAGATCCGGAGACCGCGGAGGCCAAGCGTATTCCGTTTAATTGGGTCAAGTAACCTCGGACTACTAAACGATAATATGGGGGCGCACTATCATGTAAAATAGAATAATTATAAATATTCAAAAGATTAGTTACAATACGCACTTGGTTTATTGTTTCATTAGTTTTTTTCAAATTTCTCTGACATATGTTTCGGCCTTGCGACCATTATCAAAGAGTCTTAAAAACTGAACTTTAAGACTCATTGGTAATGGTCGCAAGGCCGAAACATATGTCAGAGAAATCTGAAAAGAACTAATGAAACAATGATATGTTTTATCAAGAACCTACCGCAGATTCCATCCAATTAATCATATAAAAACCACATCCGACTTCGGACCTCCAAGGGCACATCTTCAAGAAGACCAGGAAGATCATTAAGAGAAACTGCAGATATTGTTGACCATCCATCTGATTTGGCAATATGAACGAACCAATTAGGCGTTCATCGATGTTCAAAGTAATTCCGAACTACTGGATGAGGATTCTCAATGGTCCAAACATGCATATTATGTAAATTACCCGTCGCAATAGCTACATCAGTGATCAAGACATCGACAAATTTTCATTAATTTGTAACCTTAACAATTTGTATCTTTTTCTGTGTTGGACTTTTATTACTTTTTTTTTTTCGATAAACCGACTTCTTATTTAAAGGTGCACGTATGGTTGAAATTTTACAGATGAGTTGTGTTACATCCTGTATATTATTTGTATTTAATGCATTCAGATCGTTCAAATTAGGTATCGTTATCTTCTTTGTCAGATATTTTCCAAAACCGTTGAAATAATCAACAAACTTCTTTGCATTTCTTTTGGATTAGAAATCATAAAACCTGATTCATTTTGTATTTCTCATACTGGTACTAATTTTCTTTATTATATTCCAAATTTATTTAAGGTTGTTCTTTTTTTTTCGATTACTTAATTTTTATAATAGTATTTTTTGCATTTTTAAAATTTTTATTTAGTATGTTTTTGTAGGTTTTAAATTTATTAAGAAGAATTATGTTGTTTTGTCTTTTCGTCATTCTTTGCAAAGGCTATCTCTAATTTGAATTGAATCTTTTTTGTTAATTTATCGTCTGCGTGGATTTTTGAGTACAATTTTTAATATTCCCTAATAGTTTCTATAAACAATTTATTCATATATTTTTGACAATGGTTAAATAAAAATTATTATATTCGTATAATTCCGGTTTAAAACTGATTAAACGAAATGATAACTAACAATTATAGAATTTCATACTGATGCTACAAAATCCTAACAGTCCAATTTTAACATACATTGTTATAATTCGGTTTTTAGATTCTTGTCTTGTACGAAAACCAAAATACGCCTTAAATTTACATTGGATAATAACAGGGTTCGCCTGTAAATGTTCTTAAAGCCACTCACTATGTTAACACTACTTCAAATAATAAAGATTATATTGTATGAATGTTTATCCATATCTACAGAAACAACCCTCTTCAGAATTCCCAAATAACTTGAAACCTACTTAAGTTTTATATAATAAGGTACTTGTCCTGTGTTAGTGTTATATATAATCGTCCAGAAGATAGTTTAAAATACTTAAACCACACATTTCATAAAAGTTAGGCAGAACTGATATCTGTCGTTAAAACATATATAGCATTATCTACCCTGCATTGACATTAGTACTTTCAAGACACAGTCGACGATTCAAGGAACACTTAAAAGTCTGTACACTTGAATTTCTTGTATCTAACATACCATTCCATTAGATACTATTCTTTCTTATATGAAACTGTAAAAATATAGTACTTTGTCTAGTTATGTATGTATGAATTATGAATGTTCCCTTCTATTTCTTCTGACAATAAGAAAGATGTTTATTAATACATGTAAAAAATACACTAAAACAGAAAGTCAAACCAAATTGGATATGCCAATTACCAATTAAGTGATAAAGCAAGTTATAGATTGTTTAAATAAAAAAATCACCTGGAATAGATGGCCTGTCTTAATAATAGCTTTTAATAATAATAATGATAGCTTTTATTGCCCACCAGTAACCCATTTACAGGCCAAAAATACAAAGTAAGTTAATGAATATTGAAACATGCATTTGTTCATAATTGTTCAATATATTATGCCTACGAATTATACCTTATATAAGAAACAATTCGTCATCAAAGATATGCACTGCTATCTGTATAAGTTCTTAACTACAAAAATGTATATCACATAAGTGACACAGCTTATTGAAGTTGCTACTCATAACATAAATAGGAGATTTAAATAAAATGTTTGTTCTAGGTGTATTGCAACAAAATGTTACATTGTAGATAATTTTGGCACGTAAAATTTTAACTGACCTAACAATTCAGGTGAATCATCAACCTATTAACAAGAGGGATGTAAAGTACACCTCTCGCATCGCACCATCAACTTTATGTGATGAAAACTTAAAAAAATTTCATTGTACCCTCTCGACTATTATTTTATAGCTGCTATAATAAGTATACCAAATGATAGAGCCATACTCAAATTGCGACTAGACAAAGGAAACGTATAAAGTTTTTAGTTCGTTAATGTTAGTAAACGATTTACAGTTTCTAACAATAAAACCATACATTTTATTTACTGCATCAGTTTTTAGAGCAATATGTTGCGTAAAGGTAAGTTTGCAATCAAAAAGAATACCAAGGTCTTTAGAAGTATCAGCATGATCAAGAACAGAATTACCAATTTTATAATCATTGCGGTACATTGATTGTTATCTGTTAAAAAGATAGGCAATCTTGCATTTAGACCTATTACATGCAATTCGTTGGCCATACACCAATCGATCAAGATCAGATTGCAAGGCAATGCAATTCTCAGTACAATTAATGTCAGTCAACCATTTTAAGTCATCAGCAAAGAAGAGTTTTGGGCACATAAGAATTTCGCTTAAATCATTGATGAAAAAGAGAAAAAGTAAGAATCCAAGATTAGACCCTTGCAGTACTACAGATGTTGATATGTATGTGGAAGAGTTATAGCTATTATATGAGACATGTTTCTTCCTGTGACTTAAATAAAAAATAAGAAATGTTTGCTATGAAATAGTAAATCCAAAGCTGTCCAGTTTTAACAGAGCACAATGTCAAACGCTTTTGCGATGTCAGTGTATATTACATCTACTTGCCCCTGAATGTCTAGGATTTCACATATAAATTGAATGAATGTTGTTAAATTGATCATAGCTGATCTATTATTTAAAAAATTGTGCTGGAATGGTGATATTTGATCCCGTTCGGACAAGTAAGTATATACGGTTATATAAAACGATTTAATAATTTCGCAAAGTTCGACAGGACAGAAATCGGCTTGTAATTGTTAATTGAGGTTTTATCACCATTTATAAATATTGCGCAAACTCTTGAAGTTTTCCATACTTTCCGACGAAAAGTTTCACATTTGACAGTCAAGTTAAATAAAAAGCAGAGCGGAACAACCAGCACACGTGCACAATATTTTACAATAAACGAAGGTATATTATCTGGCCCAGAATTAAGTTTGTTGTTAAGCTTATTAGCCGCAACGAGTATTTCTCGCTCCGTCATAGCACATAATTTGTTTAAAACTAGAAAATTTATATTACTTAATATAAGGAGTATTTCTAACAATTTTTGATGATTTTGGCAAATTTCTGTCACAAGTCGAAATAAAATTTGATTGTATTGAGTTGTCTTTAAGAGCAATTAATGAGACTACTGAATTAAAGTTAGATAACATGCTCAGAGCTACCGTTACAAAAACACGATTGTGCAAAGATAATAAAGAACAACATTTTGAGCATCTGGAGTAAAATATTATTATTATTATTATTATTAGCCGTTACTCGAGTCCGAGTATAAAAATGTTACAGTCGATAAATTGTGTACAATAAAAAACGAGTAAAAGGTGTAGTCTATTGTAATTCCCATTCATCTACGGTGCACACGACTATGGCTATAGAGGCCAATTCGGGAGAGCACATGTCGACCGCAGTCAGGACAAACATAGACCTGGTTAGGTCTTGGATTCGGCCTTCTTGCAGCAACATTTCCTTGATAGCTGGCCACAACCCCTCGCCATTCGATTCTGTCCGCTGCAAGTTGTTCCCATTGCTCGTCTGGAATACCGCAGGATTTTAGATTTTCATGGAGAACGTCTTTGAACCTCTTTCGTTGACCGCCACGCCTTCTTCTACCGCTTAGCAATTCACCATAAAGTGTACATTTAGGAAGGCGGTTATCATGCATACGATGAACGTGACCTGCCCATCTTAGGCGTGCTCTTGAAATAAGCACCTCAATTGGAAGGCTGTTTGCTCTCCTGAGTACTTCCACGTTTGATATGTGATGGAACCAACGGATTTTCATCATACTTCTGAGGTGTCTCTGCTGAAAACGTTCTAAGTCTTTCACATGACGACGGTAAGTGACCCAGTTTTCACATCCATATAGCAGTGTTGGAATGACAACTGCTCTGTAGACAGACATTTTCGTTGACAAAGCAAGGTCGTGGTTGTCAAATACTCTCTCTCTAAGTCCCCAGAGTGCTCTGGATGCAGCGTTAATTCTATTGCGAATCTCGCTGTCCATGTTTGCTTTGTCATTAACAACGTTGCCTAAGTAATTGAACTGATCCACCACTTCAAGAGAATTTCCGTTAAGTGTAATGTCTATTTGGTTTACTTGATGAGGAGTTGACATAATCTTAGTCTTTCCAATGTTGATTTTAAGTCCCAAGGAATCATAGCTCTGGGCATACACATCTAAAAGTTCTTGAAGCTCTTCCGGCGTAGAGTCTAAAAGTGCACAGTCATCCGCATACTGGAGATCACAAATGAATCGTGTGCGTGTCTTCGTGAAAGCTCTAAAGCGCCCTATGTTAAAGAGACCGCCATCAAAACGGTATCTGAGACCTATTCCTCTGACTGTCAGTTTGTTGTCAACAATAATTGTTAGAGCAGTGGTAAACAAATTAAAGAGTAGGGGTGCCAGGACACATCCCTGCCTAACTCCAGTGAGGGTTTGGAAAGGTTCGGTTGCCTCATTATTATACATAACCTGGGCGTTGTTGTTTGTATGTAGACTGCGACATACTTCCACAAATTTTCTAGGGATACCTAAGCGGAGCATAATTTTCCAGAGCACTTCCCTGTCCACCGAGTCAAACGCCTTGGTTAAATCAATGAAGGCCATGTGAATTTCTTCTTGATGTTCGAGTGCTTTTTCTTGAAGCTGTTTAAGTGTGAAGATTAGATCCGATGTGCCTCGGTTTGGTCTAAAGCCACTCTGTGTTTCAGGAAGTAACTTTTCCATAACAGGTGTTAGCCTATTTGCCATCGCTTTAGTGAGTATCTTCCCTCCAACAGCCAGGAGAGCTATACCCCTGTAATTTCCACAGTCCGCAGCGCTCCCTTTGTTTTTGAAGAGGTTGATTAAAAGTGTATCACGAAACTCCTGCGGAGCTTGACCACTTTCCCACACGACATCAAACAGTTTTTTGAGGTAGGGTATGAGCTCTGACGACACAGCTTTAAAGATCTCAGCTGGGAGTGAGTCGGCGCCGGGAGATTTGTTATTTTTTAGCTGCCCAATGGCGGTTAAGATCTCTTCCGTTGTTAGTGGCTTATCTAAGTCTTCGAAGGTGTCGTATTGAGGGATAAGATTTATAATATCGTGATCGGCTTGACTTTGCTGGTTAAGAATGTTAGAGTAGTGTTCTTTCCATCGGGCTCTTATTTCCTGGTCTTCTTTGAGGAGATTTCCATTTAAATCTTTAATAGGGCACATATTTTTCCGACTGGGGCCGTATACTGCTTTTACTCCTTGAAAGAAATTCCTGTAGTCGTGTGAATCGGCGTACCTTTGAATTTCTCTGGCCTTGCTTGCCCACCACTCGTTCTTTATTCTTCTGATTTCGCGTTGCGTTTCATACTTAGATTGGGTAAAAGCTTCTGCTTTTGATGAGTCGTTGGGGTGGTTGATAACGTTTTGGAAGGCAGTATGTTTGCGGTCAAGAAGTTCTTGTATAAAAGCTTCATTATCATTGAACCAGTCCTCCTGTTTTTTACTTGCTGCAGTGCCAAGAATTTCCTCACTCGCACTTTTTAAACTGTCTTTAATTTGTGTCCAGGTAGCAGCGACATCTACAGAATTGGTTTCTTCTAGTGCACTCAAATTCTCTTGAACTTTTTGCTTTAGCTGTTCGACGGTTTGTTGGTCACGCAATTTACTAATACAGAGACGGAGTCTACGTTTTACTTGAGTTCTTCGGTGTTTGGGTCTCATAACAATTTTCATTTTAGAGACAACAGGACGATGATCGGTCCAACATTCGCTATCAATGCGCGCCTTTGTAATTTGGACGTCCTTGAGATGCTTCCTACGCACGATAACATAGTCCAGTAGATGCCAGTGACCTGATCTGGGGTGACGCCAGGTGCCTTTAAATTTATCCTTTTGTCGGAAAATGGTGTTTGTTATAACTAGATCATGTTCGGCGCATTTAGTTAGGAGTAGTTGACCGTTAGCGTTCATGTTGCCCAAACCGTTCTTGCCTATGATGCCTGGCCAGGTGTCTGCATCTCTCCCTACTCTAGCGTTAAAATCGCCAAGAATAACGAGTCGTTCCGTTTTAGGTATTCTACAGAGGGTTTCTTCCAGCTGTTGATAGAAGCTTTCCTTGGTTTCGTGACTTGCATCCAGAGTGGGAGCGTAGGCGCTTATTAGATTTACCGCGTTGCCATCTGATAGCTCATAGCGTAGCAGCATTAAACGCTCGGATAGGCCTTGTGGTACTTGTGTTAAGTTGGATACAAGTTGATTCCGAACGGCAAATCCTACTCCATGTTGTCTTCTTGAATTGGTGGGAAGACCTTTCCAATAGAAGGTGTAGTACTTTTCTGTGAGAGAGCCTTCCTCCAAAAATCGAGTTTCGCTGAGAGCTGCAACGTCAACATTGAGTCGGTGAAGTTCTCTATCTATTAGAGCAGTTCTTCTTTCAGGCCGATCGGTGCGAGTGTTGTCGTTCAAAGTACGAACATTCCAAGCGCCGTAGATGAAAGAATTAGTTTTGTTGGATTTAACTTGTCGGTGTTTTTTCGACATTCGATGAGGTGTCCCTGTGGGCACCCTCCCCCGGAGATCCGATCGGGAGGGTATTTTACCTCCGGATGATTTTGTCCCACTTGAACGCTCCATCATTTTTTTAAAGCCTTAATCGACTGAAAACGAAGCTGCATTTGAAGTTTTAGCTGGAGCAGGTATGCAACTGACCAGCTCGGTTGCGGAAGGCGAGTGGTGTGGTCCCATGGCACAGAATGGAGTAAAATATATTTTTTCAGTAAATCTTTTATTTTAATTTTATTCCTCCGTTGAAAAAATGTATTGCATAGTGTAATTATTAATTTTATTTTTTTTACTGATGTTTTTTATTTATCAAATAATTCGTTTTCCCTTCAGTTATTTTATTTCCACTGCCTGTCTACTAAATATTTTTGTTGTAAACACTCAAAAAACGCAACAAATACCTCATAAATTACCATCACTGTTTGTGCTGCCTCGATCGCAAATTGACTCGCTTACCTTTTAAAGGTTTTTGTGCGTCGGTTTGTTTGATGAAAGCAAGCCGCTTGGCTCACGGCGATGATAATTATGTCGTAAAGTTTTTGTTGCGTTTTTTGAGTGCTGATAATACATAGACTCGACTATAACAATGTTCATTACTGCGCAATAATTTTCGATACAAATTAATGAAGAAAGTAGAAAATCTGTTTAATTGTATTGGATAAATAAGTGTTTTTTAAGTATAAATCACATAAAAAAACGGAGTTCCTATTTCGGTTTCTATGATATCATGTGTTGCTTAGATTTTTTTTTTAAATAAGAAAAATCTAGTTAGTCTGTTTAGCTACTGATTGTGCCCAAAAAGTATGAGGTATAGAAAGCTGCGTACTAGAGGTCTTTCAACATCACGGTACATTAAGCATCAGTATCTGTCAAGATTCATATCATGGCCACCTAGACTTAATAAAATAAAATTGCTATTAGCGCTCATTTTAATATCAAATGCCATGTTGCGATACCTAGTTGAAAACAGAATTTAAAGATGAATCAGATTTAAAATAAGAAAGTTTGGGTCACTTCTGCTTAAACCAGAGATTGAAGAGAATGTTTGATGGGCTCAAAATAGGAACAATTCTGCAATATATACAAGTCTCCAAAGTTCAAAATCTTCTTAACTTCTTAAATAGCAAAGTTACAGAATGATACATGTTCGCTGTGTTACCCGTAGTATTAAAAATGTAAAAATACGACATAAGAAACTCTGCGTATTTATAATACATATTCATGTTAACGATTTTTCTCACTGCATCAGTAAGCAGCGTAATAGTATTTTAATAGTAATTGATGCAGCGCGTGCATATATTTATATAAAACTAGTTTTCAGCGGAAGTTTCTAACGAGATTTTTCAATTGTAACGAGTTGTACTATTTCTATGAACGCTGGTGGCAAACGGATGCTGGGACAAAGATTTCCTCACACAGTTCTCACCGCGGTGGCTATTGGTCATTATAACATAGAAAGGCCTTTAATAAAGCTCAATAAAAATTATTACTTTCTGTAACTTCCTTTGTGTAACACTTCAACGTCAACGATTTTAGATTATTAGGATCCCAGCGGTGGTTAGACTAGTCGAAATGTGAGAGTCGTGTATATTTGGGCGGTGAAGGTAGATAATTATATTAAAAGTACAATGGAAGACATTCATTGAAAAAAAAAATAATAATAATTAGAAATAAAGTAACGTTTGTTTTAGGCAAATCGTATTTAATTTAAGCCCCGAAGGTAGATATTTGCATTTTGTAATGAATAAAACTGAACTTTCAGTTAGTTGGGGAAACAAAATTTTCTAGTAGTTAAATCGATTTCGTCTAGAATAATACATAATTGCTTGTTACTGGGTAAGATACCACTAGCATTACTCTAAAAATATGTCATATATATACAGGGTGATTCGCGAGGAAAGGGTCGTACTTTACCAAAAGACAGAGAACATTAAGTTGATCTTAAATCCCCATACAGTAATGGCTGAAGCGGCCCCCATTTCGTATTATATTTTGTGGAAGAATTTTCTTTTCTGTATATCTGTAGATTGTTAGAAAAAGTATAAATCAAATGAAAAATCGATCAAGAAAATGCATTGAATTTGGCGGTGGTCATGTTAAAGAACACGATAAAACCCTCGATATACTTTTCTAAACTGTAACAAAATCCGATTTAGGAAATATTTCGCATGAAAAGTGTGCTTCACGTAAAAATATCGTGGAAGAGGTTTTTATATTTCTAATCATATTTTCGCTCTATGGAGCGATTTTTATGCAAAAATGTCAATAACTCATCAAGGAGCGTAATTTTAGAAAGTGTAGTAAACGCTGCACAGGGACGTAATGTCGCCCCGACCACTAAAATTTAGCAACAGTAACAAAATTTGGCTTTAATTTTGGAAATTTCAAAATTAAAAACCCTTTTACGAATCCACGTTGTTAAGCACTGCAACTCATGCGAGGTCTTAAATATGAGGACAAGTTAATCCAGCTTCTATTCAAAGTATATCGTGAGTTTTAGCGAAAATAACCTTTAGCGACAAGGGACCCCCATCGTGTCCTAGCAGTCGATTTTGACGGGAAAATGATGAATTTTAACGGAATTTGCCCTAAACCGGTTCCTCAGTGATTCAGTATAAGAAAAGTATAGTTACCATGTACTCATATGTGCATGGGACCGCCTTGCCTGAACGTACGAAATTGTAATTGCAAAATATAATTCAAAGTCGTTGCGATTCAAGCATTTTTAAGTTCCGTGGAGCGACCAAAATTGATATTGAACTAAAAAATACGTGAATAGACAGGCAAGCAAAAACCCACCAAAATTTTATAAACATTGAACTTTTCTTGAATCTTTTTGTGTAATCGTTAGCTCAAAAACTGAATATAGGATGGTAGTTGGTACATTATAAGTCGTTCCGTTCCTTACCATGTGTTGTACACGGGCCAGACTATTGTTTGTCAAAAACATTTTTCTTGAAGTTGTTGTAAAACATGAATTTTTAAAGAGATTTAATATATATTTTTGAACTTTACATTGTCTTTTATTCGTGTTTTCAAAATTCCCTTTCAGGTTTAATTTTAAGAAGGTGTTAGTACTTATTGTGTTAGATTTAGAGTGTTACGACGTCCAATTGATGCCATCAGAGAAGCAGTTAAGCATAAACGAACAGTAAGTATAAATTTTGTATTATTCTCCATCTGAAACAGTCGTTTTGAACCCTTTTTGTGAACGTTAACATTCACTTTTGAAAAATATAGTAAAAGTCCTTCAGATGCAAAAGATGGATCGTTCACAGTCACTTTGAAAATAAACTGTGATTCAAAAGAAATTAATTGGATTTAGTAAGTTTAACTGATTTCTTATGTTGTAGTTAAATTGTTAATTTTTATTGCTTATTATTTTGTTAAGTTTATTAATTACAAAATAATAATATAATATTCATTACAAAATATTTTTATTATTTTACCAGGTATATGTGATGAATTTTTATTCTCCATATTTGCACTACCTTTTGGTATTTAATATTTGATAAATCGAAAATTATATTAAGCAATAAGATTAATTTCATTTGAAAAGTACTTTAAACAAAAACATTTTAGCAAAAACTTATTTAGCGCGTACATTTTCAGAAAATTTAATTTTATAATAATGTGACTATCCCTTCTTGCCTCGAAGGATAGCATCACATTCTTATATAATTGATAATATACCGTGAAATAAAAGCTACAAAAATATATGTAAATTTCATATTCATTAAATATACAAAATATGTAATGTATATCCATAAAATATGTCATTATGTATATGATGTACATTTCATGTCTAGTGAATGTACATTGTACATGTTTATGTACATTTAATGAATATGAAATGGATATAAAAGTCGGCGACAAAAGTATATGCAATGTATGTCAATTTCATATCCATTACATATACATTAAATATACTTGCTTCATCAGGTGGATATACATATCCATGATATGGATATGCACTGCATGTACATTGCATATGATTTTGTTGTGTGGGGATAGCGGACAAAGAAATAATATATAAGAAAAAAAATGGAACCCTCAACAATTTTTTTATTTAAACAATAAAATGGCGCCAAGATATTTTTTATTAATACTTTTATGTCAAATATTTTATAAACAATATACAGAGTGTTATTTTCTAGGAACAACTTAACAATATTTTTACGCATTACAGATATATGGCGAAAAGAAAAATCTTCCACAAAATATAATACATCCTGTATTTCGAAAACAGGGCCGCTTCACCCGTTACTGTATGGGGATTTAAGATCACCTCAATATTCTCTATATTTTGGTAAAGTACGACCCTCTCCTCACGAACCACCGTGTATATACTGTCACCACTGCCATGGTAAAAAAAACAATCAGTGTATCCCTTATCTGCCGGTTCCTGTATGCCTGTATGAAAACTGCATTCTTTATGTACTTTACAAAATGCTCAGAGCGAGTACATAGAAAAACAGGCAACTCTGCCTACGCAACATGTTCGCTCTGGGGGTTTTGCTTTATTTCATTTATATTATTTTAAAATTACATTACACATTATTACAAAATGGAACCACTCTGTATTTAAAAACTGCATTAGAATGCTCACATTTTGGAACAGTCGTAGAACAAGATCAAATGTGCTTTTAGAGGGCGGAATATTAAACATAATATTTTTAGTCGCAAACTCCTCTATAAATCCTTAGTTTACTATAAGGAACGTAACCAGACTGCAACCAACAGCTACTCTCCGGGCTATGTGCCCCGCCGAGCGCTGAATTACAAGTCACAAGTCTGGCGCGTTAAGTGTAATAATTGCATATTACCATCAAAACGCTAATGCTTCGATTGCTGGATGGCGCCTGCTGGCTGTTTTACATGTCGCTATTGTAAAAATACCGGTCAAAATACTATAGTCAAAGGATTCTCATGTCGGTCGTCGCATACCTACCTTGCACTGACGAGAGCCAACAGCTCGAAACTGCAGTCTGCAAGTGGTGTGTGACGACTGGCAAGGGAGCTCCTTTAAGTAGGATCAGTCTTTCGGCTGGTGTTTGTTGCAATCGAAGCATTAGCGTTTTGATGGTAATATGCAATTATTACACTTAACGCGCCAGACTTGTGACTTGTAATTCAGCGCTCGGCGGGGCACATAGCCCGGAGAGTAGCTGTTGGTTGCAGTCTGGTTACGTTCCTTATAGTAAAATAAGGATTTATAGAGGAGTTTGCGACTAAAAATATTATGTTTAATAGTCGTAGAACAAATCAGAATGATGTTATTGTTCTTCATTAATATATTAGTGTTTGACGTCAAATGACAAGAAACGCAGAACTTTCTTAATCCAAGCAACTTACAACAAATTAATGACAGTTATTAGATCTGGTCATTAGTCATATAAGCTGCGAGATTCGCAGAGATTTAACTCCGCTTGTTAGCGAAGGTCTACATCACCCTTCACTATATATTAACACTTCGATTGCTGATTATCGATATATTAATTGCTCTGATAATGAAAATAATATTGAAAGAATTAATTTTCATAGGGAAATTATCAAAATTTATATGCCGATATCAATCAATGGAATGGTGTTTCCTAAATTATTTCCGTCGCATCGACCACAGAATAACATTGATTAAGCTAGACAGCTTTGAATTTGGGGTATTTCTTATAACACTTATTAGATCATAACAGATCTCAATATGCGTCCTATAACGCGTTTGATTCTAGACAGTTCATTCCTAGTTCCGGAGTACCCCAAAGGTCAAATCTTGGGCCCTTACTATTCTTACTCTTCATTAATTGCCTGGTCCTACGCCATGAAAATGTCAGTTCCACGATCAACATGTTTAGCGGTTGCGCAGAACTGTATCTACTTCTACCGAGAATTAATTAGTACATTGATTTCAGCTATCTATTAAAGTCTATAAACTCAACCCGTTGTGTATTTATGAAATCTTGGTTTAGTGTTTGATTCAAAAATGTCTTTCATATATATATTTTTTAATGGCTTTGGGCCAGAGACCATGCAGCCAGTTACACTATGTTAAAATTATCTAACCTAAACAAAATGGAGAAAAAGAGTGAAGAAGAGCAACGAAGGAAAATACAGGGAAACACGCTTTTCTCCTTCATAATTATATTAACCAATCTGCAACATCTGCATTAAAAACGTTAGATTTTATAATTCGAAATTGTCGTAACTTTCATGATCTCACGGTATTTTTTTTCATATGCAAAATCAAAATTATTCATCATCATTTTATAATGTGGCGTTGGGAAGATGAAAAAAGTTGCTATTTCTAGAAAGAATTCTAGGTATTGTATACACAATTTAATTGGAGAGACTGATAAGGCAAGGCGATTATTTACAATTTTATACAAAAATATTATAGAAATGGCTACTCTTTCATTGTCAGTTTTGTAAGTATGCATTTAAGCGATGAAGCAATATTTCATGGGGAAACCCAATTTGCTGATAGAAACCATCAATTATATAGGTAGCAGATTTGAGAAACCTTGAAAACGTTGTATAGTTTCGAGTTGGAGGACATGAACCTTGTCAATGGGGCTCAAAACCACTGACGCATGCTCTAGGCAAGATCTTACAAATGTAACGTATAAGATATGAAGAGTGATGTCATTCACAAATAAGTTAAAGAGAAGCGGATCCAGTGTGGATCCTTGAGGAACACCGGACTCCCGCAAGAATTTAACAGACTTCTAACTGTTGTGTTGAACATATTGGTATCTATTTTGTAAATATGCTTTAATTAAGTTTATTAGATTGACAGATATACCGAATGTGGCAATTTATGACTGTGTAAAATCCGTGTAAATCATACCAACCTAACTGGACAGATGAAGTCTATCTCATAAGTATTGAGTGATGCAAACGAGATTGGTTACTGTAGATCTGCCCCTCATAAATTCTTGTTAGTTGGATGAAATCATGCCGGATATATGATCATACATAACAGAGTGTAAAATATGAAGTCGCATATATTATTATCGAAAAGTTTTATCTTTTCCTTTATAACAATATTTTCAACATTATAGCCAGAAGGATAATAAATTAATATAATAATGTAGTTAATTTCCATTTTCCTGATTCTTCCATGTTTTGTCTTTCATAAAATAAAATATTTAGCGTGCAAAACAAAATCACACAATTTTTATTAGAAATTGACTCTGCTGTACTTTTCTTTATTTAAATTTAATTGTGCAATTAAAAATCAATTTGACAAGATAGAGTTAACTGATAACAGTCAATACAGACATTAAAATAAACAAAAAACTATCTGTCAATCTTCTCCTCACATAATCTTCCTATAATTGATACACTTATTTAATAATAATTTCACAAAGAAAGCCGACAGCGGCTTCCGAACCGACATGTCATGTGAACGATTTTTTATTTATGTGATGTATATAATCATTTTGAGTGTATTAAATCATTAATGACACCATACGATGAACAGTTTACTTTTGAGCTTGTGAGTATATTAATAAAAAAATTTAATACCGACGACAGCTTGACTAAAAAGTATGAAATATTGAATTACAAATATTGTTATTATGGAAATTATATATAGTGTATCCCAAAAGAACATATAAAATTCATAAGTTTTCTTCGGTTTTACTTTCGCAAAAATACAAAACACAATTACTTAGGTATTACTGTTTTTATTTTATTTATTTTTTATTATTACTTTTATAAACTATAATATTTGATAAACGAAATTTTTTCTATCATTTTAGTTTTACTGTATTGTGCACATGTACTTATTTTACTTTGTATTCAACTTATTCTAATGTTACTTCTCGCTAAGCCTAGATCTGCAAATTATCAAATATGTTAAAGAACAAACAAAATATACGGTTATAGGTTATATGAAAAACAAGAGTATTTAAAATAAAATAATAAGCTTTTAAAAATCCATGCTTTACATTTCCATTAGAGCCCAGTGGCGGTATCTGCTTAAAATCACCTATGTTTAGGTAAATCAGGCAGATTTTCGGTTTAATCGTTCCTAAGAATCATACGAAATGATAATTTCACTATGCGCTGAAAACTTTGGCGTAATTTTTTATTAAATAAAATGTGAAAAAACTCTTATAAATTCCGTTTTTCTCTTCCTATTGCTTTTAGAGAAAAGTTATAGGAATGAAGAAGTTCGTAATTGAATTTTAAATAAGATGCAGTTGGTTTCTAATCCAAAAATTCGTTTTTACTATTGCAAAAGTAGTAAAAATCCAAAAAAAAATGTTTTCGATTTTTTTTTCAAATACTTATATTATACGTAGGACCTTCATATTTGGCTAAAGAAAACTTTTGAATATATAGTTTTTGCATAGTAATTGTGCAATCTAAACTTCGCAAAAAATTTGTAAATTTTCAAAATGACAGCACGGAGGCCGCGGAGCGCTAAGGGTGGCCTTTGGCAGCCCGGGGCCCCATAAAAAGTCAAGTCAGTCAAAAGACTGCACGGGGTCCGGGGGCGAAGCCCTGACGCGGGGACTCCGCGGATCCCGGAGTCCTAAACTTGAACACTATACTCAAATACACTATTCAACGAATGTTTCGCTAATCATGTTTCATCGGGAGATGATTAAAACTAAGTAACCCTAACAAAATATTTTAAAATATTAAATTGATACGACGGTTCAATTAATTTGACTAATTCGATTACCTCTACTTCTAGGGTTCGAGTCTCCTGCGACAGATGACAATGTCATAGTGAAGGGTTGTTGTGCAATAATGTGTTTATGTGTCCTGGTTGAGTAATGGAATCGCTAATTCTACACTCCGCCAGGGTGATAATATAAGTAGGGCGATAAAATAAACCGCGGTCGTTAGTATGAAAAATGCTTGATTCTCGGGTTGAACCGCTTTAGAGATTATTGAAGTCTCGACGCTTCGGCTTCCGTTTAAAACAAAAAGGGGGTCAAGAGAAAATGATTAACAGAAATAATGTCAAAAGGGAATCCTGTCAGGATAAGCTGGTTGGTCTACGGAGCCTCAATCTGCCTATTCCCCGGATCTCACTGTGGTCATGAGACAAATGGTCAAGATAATGGGTAAGAGAAAAATATGTCGGAAGAAAAAGTGTCAGGATAGGTTTGAATTCGTCGGACCAGTTCGAAGCCATGACCTCAATCTGGCTACCAACCAAATCTCACCATTAAGCAAAAATTTTAATAAAAGAGGTGGATAATAAAAAAAAGAAAATTTAAAAAATCCGCGATAATATTATTAAATAAGGGTAAATACATATCTCATTGTTCAACAGATTTTTGCACAACATGGTTACCAATATTAAAAGAAGAACTTAACACATATAATATCATTTAAAATATCTATACATATATTTTGATATGTAATGTAAAGCAACGTTACTTGTACTTAGACGGGTGATAATTTCAAGGAAATGCTTGTGCCCCACATCTCCTAGCGGCTCGTTTATCAGTGTATACGCAGAAGCTATGCAATCTTAGACGAGGATTGCGTAGTGGACAATACCATCCTTCTGAGATACAAAGCTGTAGATCCCGTCTATTAAATGTTAGGCAAGTAAAAAATCCCTACTCTCCAAGAGGGTCGGTAAAATTGCTGGTTGGGGGTAGCTCATCTACAGGCGTCGGTGATAGGCCTTCGTTGCGAAATAAGTCGACGTTAAATAGATATATAAAAAAATGTTCATCACTATAATCAATTAATCAGAAAAGTAGGCTAAATCGTACCACAATTTTTGTTGAACTTTTTTAAAACGGCTCATTTAAAAAAGGTAACATTTTTAATGACAAAAGGTTGAGGTTGATATAGGTATGCCTAAAAGCTCCCCCTCTAAGCATCAAATTTCTTTGGTGAAGGTTTCATAAAAATTGTTTATCTAGAAAATGGTGCAGGAGCTGGTGATTTTTAAAACCTTTATAAATTTTTAATTCTCTCTCATGCTTACAGGTCTATTTTGTGTTTTATGACGATATTTGTCACAATAATGAAACTAGCATTCAAATCGGACCGGTGGAATTATGGGAGCACATTTATGTTAAGACATAGAGTCTCACTGACATCTGCGCTAAAACTATAAATATTAAGCTGCTAAATGAAACCGCAGATTGATTGCTCATTACTGCAGACATTAATAATATATGCCTCCGAAACAACATCTCTCTGTAAAACATCAACCAAAACAGTAAGGAATTAAATTGTTTGTAATTAATCAAAGATATTTTGGTTTCAAATTTCTGTCAAACATGGTTTATAAAAAATTTGATAGTTTACACATCTCTGGCGATCACACCCTTCTATATGTCCCAATTTGAATTACGTATTAGGTAGAGGGTATCATCAAATATAACTTATCGGATACTTTTCAGGATCGACTATAACCCACTACTTTGAGGTTAGTTAACGTTGGCAACGTACGTATTATCGTTATGTTTCTTTATGCAATATTTTATAGCAAAAAGAATGGCAAGTAACAGCGAAAATAATTTTTTGATTTCTAGTCAAATTTTACATAAGAATCACACGCTTTAAGATATATTGCGATGTATTTGCATAGTGGGCGATTACGAAGATTGCATGTTTGTGTTATTTGCTGAATCAGGGTTTGAATTTGTTTGTTTCCTTTAGATGGTTTTCAAAATTTATTTAAATTAGCTAAAGATCCGAAAGGTATGTGTTTTAGAATGTTAATATTTGTTTAGAGTTGTTTTAATAGTTTTACAGTTTTTATTTGATGTCAACAGTAAGTTTGATACTGACATCTGTGTTAGTAGTTATTAAGTTGTTGTTGAAATAATTTCTGACATTTAAGTCATTATGACATTTCTTTTAAGTAGGAAATTTTATTTTTATAGTTAGTAAATGTTTTCCTGGAGAAAGACAAGGAGGTTTAAGTTAGGTAATGTTTGGAATGAAGTTAATCAAAATTCATATGGTCTTTTGTTTTGTTTATTTTGGATACTTTGATATTTAGTTATATAGAACAACAAACACCAGATAAAAGATAGGTTGTAAAATTGGAAAAACAAATTTAAGAAAAAATAGAACAAGTGAAAATTAGGGAGTGAAAAGAAAAATAATAAACGAAAATTAAGAATTTTGAAATTGAATTGAAAGTCAGAAATTGTGGAGATCAGCGAAGAAGAGAAAAATAGACTGTAAATAAGAAGGTAGAGGTGTTATTGTGGATTGGAGTTGCAGAGGAGATAAGGACGAGATAAGGTGAAGAATTAATGAAAGGAGAATTGTTGGATTTGGTAAGAGAAGAGTGTAGCTACGAACAAGGAAGGTTTTTGTGTATTTAATTTTTGGACAAGGTTGTATATTAAAATTTAAATAGTGTATTAGACTTTCGAACCTGTTATAAAGCTAAATTATCGAAATATCAAAGAAAATAAATTATTTATATCAGATTAAAAATTTTACTTTAATAAAAATTTCATTTTAAATAGGAACTGAATTTGAACCTGCTCCTGAAGGGAAAGATAAGCTAGCCGGCCCATTAAATATTTTGAAATACTTTCGGACCAAAAGGTAAGAGATTTTAATTTGGTCTTTTGGTTTTATAGTTTTTTTTTTTTTTCTATTGGAAATAAACAAGTTAAAGTTTGATTAGCACTGCAAATTATTAAGTTCAATAAAAATAGAACAGCACAATATCTATATAGGTACGCCTTTGTAAGCAGAAGAAATTAATATTGGATTTTATATTTGTTGTATACTTATGAATAAAATATATACATCCCGAGTAACACATCTGGTCCGCTTAAGACTACATAACTAATATATTATCATTTATATCAATGATATATGTAACTTCCTTTTACCTAGTAATTGTGTTCTATTTTCAGACGACACAACATTAATTTGTTCAGATAATAATTTTAATGATTTAAAAGACACATCGAAAGCCTATGAAAAACGAGCCCAAGAGTGGTCTTTAAGCAATAGGCTTATGTTAAATGAGGACAAGACTCAAAAGCTATTCCTTTCTACCAATAATAAATTTGTTAATGGAGATAATGTTAATTTGCTTGGCATAGTCATTGACGATAGACTGAATTGGAGTTGTCACGTAGATAAATTAAGACATAAATTATGCAATATAGCCTTTTTAATTAGACAACTGAAAGTCACACTTCGTATAAGCACTTTAAGAATTACTTATTTATCACTTTTCCATTCTCAAATAAGTTATGGCATTTTGTTATGGGGAAACTCTAGTTTTGCCATAAAAATTTTTAGACAGCAAAAGAAAGTGGTTAGGATAATAGTTAAAGCTGACTAGAGAGAACATTGTCGGCCTTTGTTTATTATGTTAGAAATTATGTCCCTACCATCACTTTATATTTATTCTGCTTTGCTTGAAATTCACAAAAATAATAATCATTACACAAGACAATCACATTTATACAATTATAGTACTAGGAATGCAAATTTATTAAGAACTCCTTGCTTTAAACTGTCCAAGACGCAAAAGAACTCGTTGAACTTAAAGCTTTATAATAAATTACCGTCACACATTAAATCTTTAAATGATCACCAATTTAAAAAAAATATAAAAACGTACATGATACAGCACTGTTTCTATACAATATATGAATTTCTAAATTCTACCCATCCAATGTAACTAAATCTTTTTTCTTTTTAGAAATTATTACTATCCCATCAGCCTACTGGATTTATGACCTCGCTCGCCACGTTACTAACCCAATATTTTATATTTACTTATTTTATTTATTTATTGTTATGTATTCCTGTGTCATGGCACATCTTGCTTCTGCTCATTAGGATGCAGCTCCATGTATTTTATTTATACACTGTCATGTTTTATTTTTTTGTGAATCTCAGTGTTTATTTATATACACTGTTATTTTCTAGACTTGCTACAAATGTTACTTACTTTACATAAAGTAGTCAAATAAAGATTCTATTCTATTCTATTCTATTCTATTCTATTCTATTCTATCCTATCCTATCCTATCCTATCCTATCCTATCCTATCCTATCCTATCCTATCCTATCCTATTCTATTCTATTCTATTCTATTCTATTCTATTCTATTCTATTCTATTCTATTTTATTCTATTCTATTCTATTCTATTCCATTATGGCTACTTATAAAACTGACTGGTTATAATGAAGCTTTATTTACCACTAAATTGCTTCTAAAGCAATTCGGTGCAATAAAAATTCTGATAGAATATTCTCACAGCATAAGTATAAAGCTTCTTTATTAAAGTATCTTGTACATCTTCTTTACTTAGGCTTAGGCACAAACCATATAGATTTATAAGAGGTGTATAAATATTTGTTTAATATATGTACAGCTGTTTTACAACTTAGCTGTTTAAGTCAAATATCTTCGATATCAGCCCTAATAAAGATCACTTAAAATGTGAAGCGTGGAGTGGAGTGAAATCAGCATTTTATAAAACATTTAAACAACTGATACTTACTTTTGAATCTGATTTGGTTCTGGAATAATATCATAAAGTCTTATTAAACTGGGACTCGGCGGCAAAATTTTTAACAAAAGAGGCAGATAATAAAAAAAGAAAAATTAAAGAATCAGCAATAATCTTATTAAATGAAGATAAATGCGTATCGAATTGTTCTGTAGATATTTGCACAACCTGGCTACCAATGTTAAAAGAAGAACTTAACAAACTCAACATTATCTAAAATAAATATCATCCGTTCTGTTTAAGTAGTAAGTATCTATGGAAATAACATAAAGAGAATCTTAAAGCTGTGTATTTGACATACACAGCAAATAAGAATTCTTCGAAAAAAAAGCTTTGAAAACGGAAAGAGACTACTTTCCGAAACGTCAGCAAAATACATTATTTCTGTGTATATTCCGGTTTATATTATTTATTCGCTGATTTGTTTTTGAAGAGGATAATATATGTGGTAGAAAACCCAAATAAAATGAAAGAATATCATTAACTCTCAATTATTAAAGTTGAAGTAGATATTGTTATCGTTTTTGAAAAGCAATTTGTACTACTACTGTGATCTAGATATATCTATGGATATGACATATACACAATCTTAAAATTGTGTATATACGCAGCATTAATAACTTTGATAAAGGAAACATATTCAGATTCCGAAACGTCAGATAAATACTATATGCTTATTTTTGTTCTAATTTGTGCTAGTTAGTAAAAAATAACCTTTGACTGGTAAAGGCCAAAGTGTAGATCCATTTTTCTAATACACTGATTAATTTTGCTATGTTTGTAGAATTTATGTATATGTGGCTCAACGCTTATGTGTTAGGCATACAACCAAGGAGTCCCGGGTTAGAATTCTCGCTAGGGTATGGATATTTACTGGTGTTTTTCATGTGTTACCGAGTAGGTTCAGTGGACTAAACGAGGTTATGTGAGAGACAACGCGGATAGTTGCTGTACCATTCCTGAGTTCGAGTCTCAGCTGCGGCAGAAGGCAACGTCGCAGAGAATGGTCGTTGTATAATTATCTATGTGTATATGTCCTGGTTGAGTGGTGGAATAGCTAATGGCAGGATGTTAATCTAAATAAAGCGTTAAAATAAAATAAAGTAAAAATAAAAAATATGTGGTAGAAAGACCCTTAAGAAGAAGAAATGAATATAAACTACATATCCTTTTAGCTAACCCGTTCTATTCTACTAACGAATTTTTGAATTTGAATTTACATTTCGAATTTTATTTGTTATCCATCCTAAATGCTATTTATTGTACTGTATTATTCAATGTTGCCATTTTTAACAGCTAGCTATAAAACAGTAACGTAGATTGTTTATATTTTTTAAAACGAATTTTTAAACGATTTCTATTTAGATGTATATCTCGTATCTCCTTTGTTGCCTTTATAGTTGATAGTAATTATACATTATATCTTTCACGCTTCTGAGTGTCGATTATTAGATCCTTATAAACGGGAATATGGTACTACCGTAAAAATATAAAACGATTTATACTTGTACATTCCGTGATCTTTATCAAATTGTGGTTTTCTTTTCTTCTATTTTAGATATTACATATAAATCGGTTAGTGCATGCGTCGTGATTGTGGTGAATGTAGTATGATAATTTAAGTACCTTCTAATAAAGGAATTTATCATGTGAAAATATATAAGAAATTATTTTATATTCTGGTATGAATACTTAATTGAATAATTTATATATAATTGCGTTTATCCTAATATTAGACCTTATATTCCCCTGCATCAACACGCAGTCTTAGATTAAAAAAATCTACGATTACAAACTTAACGTGCTTAAATCAGTTTGCCTCTGAAATTTTCGATAAACAAGGACAAGTAGACGCAGTATAACTGAATATTGAGAAAGCCTTTGATCAAATCGACCTTTATTAATAAAGAAATTAGACACATTTGGAATTTTCGAAAGCTTAAGTAATTTATTTACCTATTTAAACTCAGGCAGTTTGTCAAGTACGAAGGTTTTAGTTCGGATTACTACATTGATACGTCCGGAGTACCACAAGACTCCAATTTAGAGCCACTTCTATTTCTCATTTACATCTACACTATTAATGATGTTATTAGTTGTTCAAAGTTAATGTTCGGGGATGATTTGAAAATCTATAGAGAGGTAAGGACGATAAGCGATTGTAGAATTATCTAGAATAACCTTAAAGCCGTATCTGACTGGTGTAGTGCGAACCATCTATGTATTATATGACCGGAGGTCGAGAGGTAAGCGCACTTGCCTCTCAGCCAAAAGTCCTGGGTTCAATTCCCGGTCATGACAGTAGAAAATACTGTGAGAGGGATTTTTCCACTATACATGGATATTGGGTGTGCGTCCCTTGCCTCTAAATGTGTAGCCCCCTCCCGCACAAGGCTGTTTTAGAGCCTTTCAGAATAAAGGAGGTCGTTATTATATGTTGTGTTATTAATTTATTATTATTTATGTTATTAATGTTCAAAAATGTTACGTTATCACTTTTTCTCGGAAAATTAAACCTCAAGAATATTATTATAAAATAAATTCAGAGAATATAACTAGATATACAGAAATCAAGGATTTGGGTATTATCTTCGATAGCCAGTTAACATTTCGAGCCCATATTAATAGTGCTGTGTTAAATTCATATAAAATGTTAGGCTTCATATTAAGAAGCTGAAAGTGTTTTAGCAAAACCTCTAGCCTAACGTGTTATATTACGCATATGTTCGCTCAAGATTAGAATATGACGCTATCTTATGGTATCCATAGTATATATGTCACGTGAATAATATTGAGTCAGTTCAGAGGACGTTCCTAAATATTTGTTTTTTTAATTCGCCGCGAAATAATTGCCATTAAATATTTATTCAATTTAATTCGCTCTACTATTGATTGTCATTTTTTGTTGGACAAAACAATTTCCACATACACAGACTTGTAGTCCGTCATCACACAACTTCTATGTCGATAAGTGCAGGACAAATATTATGGCTAAATCTCCCATTTATGTAATGTGCAATAATTTTAATAAAGTTGCTCATCTATGTGATATTAATTTTGATAGTCCATCCAGTATTTTAAGTCGTCATGTAATTAATACTGAGTAGTTAGTTCAATTTTATTTATAACTTAAGTATCAATTCTATTTCTCTTTTTTTTCATTCACTCTTATATATTTTCATGTATTTCTTGCAATTGGGTGTTTACTTGAAATTATTATTATTTTTACCATATTGTGACCACACATGTTAAAAAGTTTGGTATATAGCAAAAATATAATTTTTTAAAATGAAATACAGGCAGACAGAAAACGAACTACGCTATTTTTACATTATGTAGCAATATCATCACATCTAAATTAATGAAATACTTTTGCAAAGAGCAACCTGAAAATTAATAAAACATTTTTAATGGCTTAACATCTATGTTATTAAATTATTGTTACATTTATATTTTATTTATACATCTATAGAAATTTAAATTTAAAACAGCAATAAGTTTATAATGCATGTAAGATTTAAATTTAATCTTACATTCTTTATTGTACCAAGGAAATTTGAAATACTACGTTATGCAAAGTAATACGAGAGGCACGATTCTCTTTCATGAGTATGAAAGATGTTCGACGGTGACATTGATTTGATATTGTTCTCGGTTTTCAGAGGTAATGTGTTACTGGGTGGAAAGCTAGTGATCCACATAGATTACCACAATTTCTTCTGCAGGAAACAGTTATTTTGATTGGCCTGGAAGAAACAGATAGTTTCAAAATGAGTCCTTTTGTTTTTTTTTTCAATTTTATGACTTCGGCATATTCGATTTACTTGTGATAGTAGCTAAAGCGTTTGATACTTGAGTAAGTAATGAATTTAGTGATTTGTTTAGACTAGTAAATAGAAATCATTTTCAGGCAAAAATTGTCTAGCAGATAGCCGTATTGGTTAAGGAGCGAGGTGTCAATCGCGATTAATCGAACGGGTATCGCGCTACCGGGTTCGAGCCCCGGTTCCGGCACTGGCAGTGTCGGAGGATATGGTTGTATATCCGCGTTTTTCAATGTGTAACCTCCTTCTACAGAAGCCTCTGGCTTCTGGGATTGGAGGTTGTCTAATTTCTGTGGAGTTTGTTTATTTATTTATTATTTATTCCTCTGTGGATTACATTTTTCCTCTTAGAAATCCCTATATCCCTAATTAGTTTGCATCAGTTTATTTGCAGGGTTTGCAGATGTTGTTAATAAACACCGCAGGTAATAAATAAAACTATTTGCTCTAAAGTGATCTTGGACGGAAGACAAAGGGACACACACTCAACATCTAAGTACATTGAAAAGTAGCTATAAATGATCAGCAGTACATTAAAATTAGATACTGATTTGAAAAAAATAGTTACTAATTTGTTTTACAGATACTTCTTAAAGTATTTACTTTTCAAGATATCGATGAGTCTCCTGCATATTATTATTTCGGCGAGTTTAAAATCCAACTAATCAATGGTAATTATAGTGATAATAAAATCTACTATTAGCGTGTCATGCTAAAACTGAATTTCTACAGCGGAAGCATATGTTTCTATCAGGAATATAATAAGATAATAAGAAATTAATAAAAAAAATTTCTCTTGCGCTTGAAAATTAATATAAAAATTACAGAAATAAACTCAATACTTAAATTTTAAAAAATTATAGTTTAAAGAAACTAAAAAAACACGCTTTAATAGCAAACCGAACGAAAAAGTAAAAAATAAGAATGAAGTAATTGACAAGAAAATTCATTTTATTGTAAAAAGCGTGGAGTGTTTGATATCAGTTGTTATAAATATTTTATTGGTAGCTATTGATGAAAGTAGAATTACAAAAATATAGTTAAAAACACCCCACACTTTTTACAATAAAATAAATTAAACTATATTTTTTTTTAATCGCCCTCTTGCCATTCATCCGTCGGCACGTTTCTCGTCAATATATTGGATTAGGTGAATTTTACAATTAGCATCATGAACACCGATACATATAGAAACTAGCTGATACCCGCCTACTTTTCGAAACTGCTGAGTATCCGCTAGTAGTACATAATTTACATCATAATGTATGTATTAAAGTTGGAGCTAGCGTTTAACAAGGGCTTCTACAACGGTAAATACGTTATATTAATAACAGCGGCGCCTCCGGCAAAATGTCGACAATAGATTAGTCATTTTTTAAATTTTATTTTATCCTGATGATCCTGGTGGATATTAGGACAAAGTTGTCATCGGTCCTTGATAAGTGTGCAAAGTTTCAGTTTAATCTGACGTGGGAATCTGACGTGAGAATCACGTTCAAAGATTCCGTTACATACAAACAAACAAACATACAGGTGAAGCAAATATAAAGCGTGTAAAAACAAGAAACGAGTATTATCAAAATAAAATCACACGAACTGAAACAGACTTTAAAAAAATCTGGAACGCCATGAATGATATCTCAGGTCGTACAAAGAAACTAAAAAATTTTTTTAAGACGTTTCGTTCTTGTTTACACACTAAATCACATTTTATTTTTTTACTCCCTTTCATAATAGTGTGGTGGTGGCATTGGGGGTGATAGGGGAGGCGTTATGCCAATAAAAAATTGAAACCTTGACTTTTCGTGCATGCCCTAAATTGCAATTTTAAGTACTCTTACCTGCTTGCTTTTCCTATTTACCCTTATTTACCCCCGAACTCTTCAACGGAATTAGGTCAAAATATAATCTAGTTCCAGATCTCGTTATAATATATAAATGTATCAAATTTCATGTTGATATCATAAACGGTTCCAGAATAATTTTCCAGGAAATTTTTTTCGCTAAAATTTAAAATTTTGACGTTTCATGACATTTTAAGCCTATTTCAACAAAAAAGAAACTATACTTCCACTGCACGTGGAAGTAAAATAACTGTGCGCCTGGTCAAGTCAAATTAACTGCTAAAGCAATAAAAAGTATTCATTAATATATTATTCCCCATTAACTCGTATTATTAATATATGCATGCCTCCAATATGGAAAAATCTCACAGCAGTGAAAGAAATACTCCACCAAACTATACAATTACAGACCCATTATCTGTAATTAATAATATTGCAAAGATCTTTGAGAATGCCTTAAAGACAAGGCAAATTGAATTCTTTCATGCTCACAATGTCATCACAAACGGACAATATGGTTTTGTACAACATTCGAAAATCGAAAATGCCGTTGTCGATTTTTTAGAGAAGGCAGTCGGGGCTTGGAACGAATCATCGGCGTGTATTGCAGTTTTCCTAGATCTGACTAAAACCTTCCACACCATGTGTCAGAAAGTATTACTTCATAAGCTAAGTAACTTTGGTGCCAGAAGCCTGGCGCTCGAACTTATGTCTGATTACCTAACAAACAGAATCAAACGAGTAAAAATTGGTAATCAGGTAAGTTCCGACTCGATCGTAAAAATGGGAGTACCACAAGGAACAGTATTAGGCCCAATACAGTTCCTTGTGTACATAATAAATAATAATAAATAAACACCACACAAATTAGAAAACCCCCAATTCCAGAAGCCAGGGCTTGTGAAGAAGGGGGTTACACAATGAAAAAATGCGGATATACAACCATTTCCACCGACAGTGCCGGAGCCAGAATTCCAACCCGGTGGTGCGATGTCCATGTGATTAATCTCGATTGCCACCTCGCGCCTTAACCCACTCGGCTATCGACCATGAACAATATCACAGAAATTAATAACTTCACTGGTCGTCTCATATGTTATGCCGATGATAGTGCTATAATAATCACAGAAAAATATAATTTTTCCATACAACTGCATTTTTCAAAGTACCAAAAAAATATCTGTAAATGTCCTACAATAGAAAAAGTTATTTTATATCAACATATACGCTGGTCAAAATATATTGTCTTCCGATTCCTGTATGCATAGTTCACATCATACATGTTTTTATACGTCCTATCTCTGTTTTTTCTTAATTACAATGTTATAATCTGTGAACCTGTCAAAACTGCATTCCTTATGTACATTTTGTACATAATGCTCAGAGCGAGTACAGAAAAAACAGGCAACTGTGCCTAGGCAAGATATTCGCTCTGGGGGTTTTGCTTTATTTTTTACTACTATGTATGTACTTTATTTCAAATAGATATTGCACCAATATATAGGGTAATAATAACACCTCAGAAAACATTAAAAAATGGATCTGTGTTCAAAGTAAAAATTGCCTCAAGAAGAAGTTAAAAATGGAGAACATTGTAAATGTCTCTGTACTTAGAGTTTTTAAGAATCTTTCTTAACAATTTTTATTATATTATATTAACAGTGTTAGTAAAACGATGGTAATGCTGCTAGTGCCTATTTTTAGTTCTAGTGGGCCCTAGGCTCATATACCTTCTGGAGCCCCCTCGTAGGATTAGGAAAGCACTAATAGCGATGCAGGCAAAAAACTTGGTGTCAGAAATAGAACAAAAAAACAATAACAATAAGTAGTACTCTCAAAAACCAACACTTATATCATTTTGCCAACATACAGTGGCGGTTCCAGAATTTCGACAGGTGGGGGGGGGGCATCGAAGGCGAAAATATCAGATTTTTCAAGGTCTAAATTAAAAGTTAGAAGTTTTATTTAAAATAATATTGTCTTCGAAATGTAGATCTCGTGTGCAAAAGGCTTAAAAGTATAAAATAATAAATATATTTGAATCAGGTAAAAAGACCAAGTATTTTATATTCTAATACAAAATATAACAAAATAAGAAATATGCTTTTCAATTTGCCTTCGACGAGCCTGCAACTACAGCACTTGAATCATATCGTTGGTACCAGTCGTACTTTTGGGAACTTAGGGTTGCTTTCAAAATTTGCGGTCTGGCTTTTGGAAACTAGAATATTTCGCTGCCACTCTCATTGATGTTCGTGCGAACTTGTATCACAGCCTCTAGTGTGAATATCTCCATTCACGACTTTTCTATAAAATAGTCGCTTAATCCACTCACTTGTCTCATGAAAACAGAAAACAAATTCCCATAAAATCTCAAAATTTTAAAATTTATTTTGACTTTATCCAGACCTCGAGTAAGGTCAACGATCTTTAGCGCGATAGTGCAAATATATTTCGAATTCTAGCCAGCAATTATATCTTCGGCAACGTTGGATTGCATTAGATCAACTTCGCTGAACAGTTCGAATTCATTCAATACCAGACCTATGTAGTCCTTGAAAGCCTCACATGAACAAAAAAAAACTTGATTTCGTGAAACATATCTTCTCAAATTCACACGTTCAAAAACATTCAGTTCATTTATGTTCGAACTCCAGTTTCGCAAAAAGTAAATGAAAATTTAAATTTCGAATTTTTTGTATCTCAAGAAAAAGAAATACATTTAAGTGTGCTTAATGAACTTAAGGACAGTAAGACATTACCCGAAAAAAGTACTATCTAACTAACATAAGTACTACTAGGCATATTTTATTGTGATCTGTTGAAAATAAAAGTATGGTAGAGAGATCTTAATAATTGGTAATCGATAGATTTACAATGTTCATGTGTCCATGGGAGGGGCTGGGCCCCTATGCCCCCCCCCCCCTCTTAGGACTGCCACTGACAACATAAAATAGATATAATACAAAATAAATAAAATAATACAACTAACATAGAACACAAATAATAAAATACTAAAAAACGGTCTTAATAGAGAAAAAAAATACTAAACCAACATTCCCGAGAACATTCCTAATTCCTACTAGGCTAATCCTAAAGCGCATTAAATTTAAAAAAAAAATTTTCTTTTGTGAATTTTTACTTCCACAAATTGGTTTATAATTTCATTAAAATCTATGTTTTCTAGTACCTCATTTTCCACGTTAAGAAGGGCCAAAGATAATAAGTTATCTTGGTTTAAAGAGTTTCTAAGATATGATTTTACCTTTTTAGAGTGGAAAATGATCGTTCACCTGACGTGTTACTTGTCGGTATTGACAAATATATCCGCAGTAAAATTTCAACACGGAAAATGTTGAACGTTGAGCGTGGGGCCCCTCTGAGTCAGAGGCCCTAGGCACGGGCCTATTGAAAAAATAGTCCCTGAATGCTGCTGATATGATTCCCCCAACCAATAAGAAGCAGATTTTATCAGAGCATTCCCCTTCTGAACACTTGTCCACTCTGTACATATGGATTACAATAACGATTTGAAATAAATAATTAAAATTCCGCGGACAGTGCCGAGTGCAATTTGTTTGTCAATTTAGCCTTGGATTTATGCATTCAGTCACTGCATAAAATTGAAAATATTAGCAATGAAGAGTGACAGATTGGCTGTATGCATGACTGGCTATTTTGTTGTAGCTGAGTATTTTTTATATCAATAACCTACTAAATTCTTCGGCATAGGAAGAGTATAATATATTTTCCAGTAATATAAGATATCATGCTGGGAAAGTTATAAATTGTTCTGCGTGTTTCATAAGAATGTTAATAACATCTTGAGTTGCATTAAGTTTGCTAAATAATTTCAGAACCTTGAGAAATGTGATCAGTTAAAAATGGTTAATAATATTTCAATTTCCGGATTATTTCTTCTGCTAAATACTGGAAATTGCATAAATATATATATATATATATATAGATATGTTGTTTTTTAGATTTTCGCGGGTGTTAAATGAAGTGTTGTTGTACTTCCGGATGCTCTCTCGCGTCGATGGTCGACTCCTCCAGGAGTCACGATTGTCTAAATGACGTTTCGGCAGAATCCCATTTGCCATCTTCAGGTTCTCGCGCGTGTGGCTACGTGTTATCGGTCCCCCACCACCTGTGGTAGACGTGACGGGCGCCTGAGCCAACCCGACAAGTGACCACGTGACTTCTCGCCGGCGGTCGGGCATCCTCGTGTCCAATCGGTGCCGCAGAATGCCGTGGTTCTCCTTGATTGGTCCGCGGTCGGCTCTGACTCCTCGTGATAGGCCCATTTCGGGCAGGTTGCTGTGCTTCTTCACTATTTGCCAATACTTGATCATGCCTCCTCGTGATTGGTTCGTCCACGGAGGATCGTCGTGTGTTTTCGGCTACATATTTTCCCACAAGAGCGGGCTTCCAGGAACTGGGCAATCTCTACGTATCATCTCGTTTATTAAGATTTTGTGGTCTTTTTTCGATCTCTACGGCCTCTCTGGTAATCCTTGACCTATAATTCTCGATATTAGCTACTGTACTGGTATTGTCGAAGTCTATTTTATGTCCTGAGGATTTTATATGCTGTGCTAGGGACGATGTTTTCTCCTATGTTCGTACTGCATTCATATGTTCTTCCTTTCTTACACTAATACGTCTATTGGTCTGTCCTATTTATGTTTTTTTGCAATCTTAGCACGGGATTTCGTATACTCCTTGGTTTTCTAGGGTAGTTTTTGATTTTGAATTACGGAGGACTGCGCTGATTTTTCGGTCTGTTTTAAATATTGTTTCTATGTTATGTTTACGTAGAAGTTTGCCAATTTTATCTGTCGTCCCTTTCATGTAAGGTAGATATGTCTTTGCTACTGGGTTCTCGGTTTCCTCCTGGGTTTTTTGTCTGTATGGCCTCTGCGACTTTTGTATTGTGTACCTCGAAAATCCATTTTTCATTAGTACTTTCTGAAGTGAAGACATCTCTTCGTTGATATGGTCGACGTCTGCCAACCTCTGAGAACGTGTCACTAGAATCTTTGCTACTGAATTTAATTGTGCTGGATGGTGATGCAGCATTTAGATATCTGTCCGTGTGAGTGGGTTTTCTGTATACTGTGTGACCTAGTGTCCTATCTTGTTTCTTTTTCACTGATACGTCTAAAAATGGAAGCTTGCCTTCTGTTTCTACCTCCATGGTAAATTTGATCTTGTCGTGAATGCTATTCAGGTGGTCTAAGAAACTATTTAATTGTTCTCTTCCATGAGTCCAGATTACAAATGTGTCGTCCACATATCTCAACCAAAGTTTTGGTTTGAGTGGTGCCATTTATTTGTATTGCATGAACTTCTAGGTCTTCTGTGAAGAGATTAGCGATGACTGGAGATAACGGTGAACCCATCGGTGCTCCTTCTGTTTGCTTGTAGCGCGTTTGCTAGTATTTCAAAGGATTTTATATTTTAATATATATATATATATATATATATATATATATATATATATATATATATATATATGTATATATGAAAGTCAACGGATTTTTTTGTTTTAAATTGAATGATTACTGATTACTACAGATTAGTTATTTTAAACAATAGCAAAATCAAACAAATAGAATGACAATACAATAATTTCTATGTTTGAAAAGGATTTTATGCTCAGACAACGTTGTTTCTAATAGTACTAATAAATATTCTGGTCTAAGACAATCCTTTACCCAACTTTCATTACCATGTGCATATAAAAATGTTTTTGTGTATACAACCGCAGACTTAGTCACACAATTATGAAAAGAAAAACAGTTGTAATTGTATGCAAAACCGTTTCGACCTCCAATTTTTTGTGTACGTGTTATTTATTAATTAGAAAGCACAATATGTGCATATAGATAGTACTATCGTTACTAAAATTACGTTTTATTCGTTGCTATGTTTATCTAATTTTAATCGAAGGTCAGAACGCGATTTACCATAAAAGAAGCAAAAAATTGTTTAATATTTATTCCGTTGAATATGTTAGCAAAAAGCTATAATTTAATTGAGAAATAAATGCTTTGAATTTTTCAAATTAGTCAAATTATGTTTTTATGTTTATAAGGTAATAAATAGTCCGACACAACTTGGCCAAATTTTGCCATTGTAGGATGAATGTTACTAAGGGAGTAATCACGTACAGCTGAACTTGGATATAATAGTAATAATAACGTCTTTATTTTTTTTACTAAGTATACATAAAAAACAAAATATTTAAAGATGGTGGCGATATTCACGTAAGTGCTCTTATGAAATTATGAAAGAAAGAAGTTACTGCATCACCAAAACTATAATTTCAGTTCAGGCAGTGTGATTAAGAGTGTCAAATGCTATAATCTAGTAATATCAAGCTCGTGTTCTGATTATTATCACAAGCAGTAAATATGTCATCACAAACTGTTAATAAAGCTGTTGTTTGTCGTGGTATGACGAGCGCGAAAACCAGATAAAATCAAGTTATTATTATTATTCTTTTTAATACATTTATTTAACGTCGGCTTATTTCCGCTACTGAGTCCTAACACCGACGCCTGTAGACGAGTTACCCCCAACCAGGAATTTTGCCGAACCTCTTCCCTTAAGAAAAGTAGGGATCTTTTACTTGCCTAACATTTAATAGACAAGGGACCGACGGCTTTACATCCTCTCCGAAGGATGGTATAGCTCCTATACAACCCTCGCCTAAGGTTGTATAGCTTCCGCGCATACACTGATATACAAGCCGCTGGAAGATGTGTGAGGCGAGAACGCGGTTTCCGTTGGAATGGTCACCCATCCAAGTACTAACTGCGCCTGTCGTTGCTTTACATCGCATACCGAAGTATGTACATAGTAAAGACGCACCTACGCTCGCCCCCAAGTTATTATTCAAATAATCATTTATCTGCTCGTACACTATCTTTTATAATAACTTAGAGAGAACGGGTAATAAGCTTATGGGTCGAAAATGATTGATATTGTCTGACTGTAATTTAACACTAATCCATAGTTGTCCAAATTAATCATTACGCGGATTGGGTAACTGTATTAGTTGAAACTAACTTGAATTTTTTACATAAAATGCTACTCCTCCTCCTCTAGCCCTCCTGATAAAGTTGTTATGGCCTCTGATGGCCACCGAGGATAAAATCAGAATACAGATCAAAATTAGCACAAAGTGACCTAATGTTTATATTTTCTTGTTATTGGAACCTTTTCTTTTGACATTTTGCTGTCTGATATTCTCGAGAATTTTCTCGTCAATATTGCCTTTCTCTTCATTTCGACTTTAGTTTTGGTATATTTTCTCTGAATGTGGTCTTGTTCCTAGCGGTCTAAAAACAGATGTGTGTTTAGTGATACTGTACTGTGGAACATTTTCATTGGTGTAATTACTATTCTTAGCTCAACATTGTTTTCTTTGTTATATTATTCGACAGACAAGGGCCATATCTAAGTTATCAAATATATCTATTCAGCTGGGAAGCAACGATATCTTCATTGAAACTGAGCATTCGCCTTGATCATATTCGCTGAGTATCTTTTCACTATCGTCAGCGGATTGATCTATATCTATCTGAACTGGCAGATGGAATAAGTGCCATAATGTTGTCCTTATTAGTTATATTTTTGCTTGGTTCTGTATAAAAGTATACATATTCATATTTTGTGTAGACACTAAGATGCAGAGCAAATCGAACACAATTTTTTTTTATTTGGCAATGCGGAAAATAGGATAGAAAATAAACGAGACCCATGTTCTTAAAAATCCTGAATTATGGGTTACATTTAGCAAAGTGAAAAAAAATTTATTTTTGCATATTTTACTATATTTTATAAACCTTTTGTTACATGGCCTATGTCCATTTAACAATTTTATATAATAACTGATATTTTATTTATATTTAGCACGATCTGTGTAGCATATTGATTTAGTTTTACTTCCACATCCAGTCGTCCAGTGGGAGTATAGTAACGCAAAAAAATTTTTTTTTTTTTGAAATAGGTTTAAAATATCATGAAACGTCGAGATTTTAAATTTGAGCAAAAAAAAATTCCCTGTCTGTCGGGATGTCTGTCGGTCGGTCGGTCTGTAACTTTTTTGTGCGCACGTTTTCTCTGGAACCGTTTACGATATTGACTTGAAATTTGGTACACTTATGTATTGTAACGAGATCTGGAACTAGATTATATTTTGATCTAATTCCGTTGAAGGGTTCGGGGGTAAATGGGGTAAATAAAGGTAAATAGGCAAAGCAAGCAGGTAAAAGTCCATAAAATTGCAATTTAGGGCATGTACGAAGAGTCAAGGTCTCAAATTTTTTATTTTGCATCCGCCGCCTCCACCCCCACCCCTTTTGTTTAAGCGAATAAAAAATTAAATTGGGATTTAGTGGGTATAAGAGAATCAAGGGCTTCTAATTTTTTTTTACGTTTGCCACCCCCTCTATCACCCCCATTCTATTATTAAAGGAAATAAAATATCATATTAGGATTTAGTGTATATAAGACTTGGCTACAAAATCTGGATGTGGAAATGTCTCTGATTCTAAAAACTTTTAGAAAGTAGTACAGAATATAACAGAAAGTAAATAAAAAAAGCACTGATCGAATCAATGAAAAATAGAGATGGGGAAATATTAACTGAAACTAAACAGTTTGGTAGCAAAAGGAATTTGTAAAGACCGATAGTCTTTACAAATTCCTCTTGCTATTGTCTATTTCAGAAATGGGAAAAATATTAGCAAACAATATTAAAAAAGACCCAACATTTTCACCTCAAAGGTCCCAAAGCAACCAGTCATTTTACTGGCTCCCAACAGATCAAAGGGAAATCAAAAACTTAATTTGCGAATTAAAAACTAATAAATCTACCGGAGTAGATCATATAAAGGCGGAAACTTAAAAGCTGTCTCAATTTATATCACTGATCCCCTAGTGTATATAATAAATAAATGTTTGGAATAAGGATTATGGCCGGCTGCTTGCAAAGAATCGGTCATTCTACCAAAAACTGGAGATAAATCACTTATACAAAATTATAGACCAATATCCCTAATAACAACCCCATCTAAAATATCTGAAAAACTAATTAAAGCGAGACTAAACTCATACCTGAAGAAATTTAACCTTCTGTTTGATAATCGATATGGTTTCAAAGAAGAAATCTCTACACAACATGCAATAATAGATCTCACAACTAATATTTATTTAGCGTTAGAAGAAGGAAAACCTTGTCTGTGTACATTTATAAATTGATCTTAGTAAGACATTTGGCGCAGTCAGTCATGAATTACTCTTACAAACACTTGAAGATATTGGATTCAGCCTCAAATTCTTCAAAAGTTATTTAACCAATAAAATTCAGTATGTGAAAGTAAATCAATCAATCAATCAATACAACTTTATTAAAAATTAAAATTTACACCTGCCTCCCCAGAACCCACCCCGGGACCGACCGTGCAACCAACACGTTGCTCGTGATGGCGGATTGCAATGTCGGGCGGAATGGGCCTGGTTCAGCTAAAGGCAATTAAAAAACAGCTTAAACCTAAACACCTTCCATCGCAGATGGATAAAATTAGGTCATAAAATGGGACATATCTAAAAAATAGACTTAACTAAACTTACAAACTACACACTGTTAAGAAACTTTTGTACTAAACACTTTTTTTAAAATTTTGGTACTGACGCACTGACGCAGACACCTCAGCATAAACGAGGAGCCTTCCGCGAGGTGTGAAAAGGCCGAGCTGCGCATAGGCTAGCCTAAACTGTGGTTTTAAAAATTTTGATTTCGAAAAATTTTGATTTTTGAAAAATTTGAATGAAAATGAATTTAGGGACAAAAATGTACAAAAATAAAACAAGAAACAAACGCGACAAAAAGATTACAAACAAAAAGGAAGAGACAAGAAAGATTTAAAGATATAACAGGTATGAAATGTCAGCAAAGGTGGATAGAGTAAGCGGAAGTTATAGTTGGTGAAGTTTGGCTACAGAGGTTGCCGGAAGATCGGTAACGTCTGGTATGGTAGGGTGTGTTTTATCCGAAATGGGGCATTATGCTGTCTAATTTGTGTTATATTTCTTGTTAGCGGGCTATCGCCCAGTTTGAAAGAATAGAATTTTTGAGAGATGTCTTGGACGTAGTCCGCTATTGGGGTTATGTCGTGGCAAAGTGCGTATAGGTCTCTGAGGGAGGTGTATCTTCCAGAATTAGAGATGAGGCGCATACATTTGTGTTCGAGCACTTTTAGTTTCCTCATTGTCGTGGCCGAAATGCTGCACCACACCGGCGCCGCGTATGTGATAGACGGCCTGACCACCATTGTGTACAACAATTTTTTATTTTGTCGGTTAAGTCTGCTACCCCTGACCATGAGCGGATACAGTATGTGAAAGTAAAGGATACACTAAGCGAGTCACTAAATATCGAGTATGGAATACCATACCATAGTAGAAACTGATTTAACTACTATAAAAAATTTGTTTCATCATAAATTTTTGACATTTGATTTTGAAAAGACTTTTTACTTACCGTTTAGCTGTACCAGAGCAAGGCTTCCATCATTTAATCAAATTAATCTTTATACACAGAGAACTCCATAGGTTATTCTGCCAATAATATAAATAAAATATTTAACTATTATCATAGACCAACTTACGATGGGATTCACACATAAATTACATTATTAGAAAATTACAGTTTATTCTATATAAGTTTAAATATCTACAGAATATGCTGAATATTCAACAAATGAGAACTATTTACCACTGTTTAGTAGAAATTCATTATTTAATTATGCAATATTAGGATGGGGAGGTGCAACTAATACTTTCTCACATGCGCTAGAAACGTTGCAAAAATGCATTCTTAGAGTAATGCTGCATAAAGGTCTTCTATTTTTAGAATCTAATGTTTGCGACATAAGGCAAATTTTTTTTTTTTTTTTACAAATGTGAAGCAATATCAAAAAAGAGATATGATTATATATCCGACAAACACATATCATACAAGGCAAAAAAGTAATTGTCTATATCCTTTAATGTTAAATACTATAGGTCAAAGATCATATCACTTTCTAGCTCCCAAATTATATAACTCAGTCCCTGATACTATTAAAGGCATAAAATCAATTTCGCTATTTAAAAAAAACTTTTTTTTAATACATTTAATTAACGTCGGCCTCTTTCCGCTACTGAGGCCTAACACCGACGCCTGTAGACGAGCTACCCCCAACCAGGAATTTTGCCGAACCTCTTCCCTTAAGAAGAGTAGGGATCTTTTACTTGCCTAACATTTAATAGACAAGGGACCGACGGCTTTACATCCCCTCCGAAGGATGGTATATCTCCTACACAACCATCGCCTAAGGTTGTATAGCTTCCGCGCATACACTGATATACAAGCCGCTGGAAGATGTGTGAGGCGAGGACGCGGTTTCCGTTGGAATGGTCACCCATCCAACTACTAACTGCGCCTGACGTTGCTTTACATCGCATACCGAAGTATGTACATAGTAAAGACGCACCTACGCTCGCCCCGTTAAAAGGAAACTGAGAATTTATATTTTATGACCAAACAGGAAAATTTTCACTGATCATATCGATTTAAGAAATAAATATTAAATAATTAAAATAAAAGGAAAAATAATTTAATGAATTAATAAATATTATATAAAGGTATTATTGTCTTAAGTTTAAGCTTATATGACTGCACGTCTATTCATGAACTCTTATACCCATTTATGTAAAGCTAATTCCATCTTTTAAACTGATCCAGAACTTCCAGATATGGTATATTGATTACATTAAACATGAAAATATGTAGGTACATATTAATATCTTTTTTATCGTTATTTTTGTAGATATCTCAGTGCTATATTATTACCTTGTATTCCGTATATTTTACTTTGTATTTCAAAACAAGTAAGTGTTCTTCCACTTATAGAACTCCTAGTTTATTTCCTCGTGTTATTATTTATATTATGTGTATCATTTTAGGTAAATAAACATTATTATTACTATTAATACATTTACACACCTTTAAGAAACGCCATAATTAACGAGACTTATTTATGGACATGGTATCTTTAACTTAAAACTTTTTAACTAAACAGTTGTTAAAGTATTGAAATTTATGGATAACTTTGGTTTACAAATAGTTCAAATATTATGCAGAAAAAATAATAGACTGCTTGGCCACACTCTAATTATAGCTTATGACTTGATTCCAAACGTATGTTCATTACTATTTGTAGCAAAACATATCTGCAACTGGTGAACGATGATTATACATTATTAACAGTCATACGTTTGTGTGTGGCTACGTAAACATTATAATAGTTTTAATTATTCATTAAAAGCTAGATAATCGCGCACAAAACAAGCATTGTATCCAGTTTTTTGTTTAATAAAACTTGATAATTCCACATGTTTATGTATTATAATCGCCTCGAACATTGTACTACCACGAATAAAAGTATTCTGTGCTCTTTTCACGGCCGACAAAGGCATTTTAAAACCTTCGTGTCTTCTAATACGATTGAGGATTTAGAGATTATTTCAATGTCTAACAAGGAAGAACGCAAAAGCGTACCTTGTGCAAGTCGTGCTTTACTTAAAATGACATTCTTAATCCGCCATCACTCGTGTATTTGTAACACCATCACTCTCGTGTTATATTGTATCTAACATGCTTGAAATTAACTTGGAGATAACTGAGGCAAGGGGTTCCGGTTAGCATTAAGGGGTAAAAAAGAGTAGCTAATGAAAGTGTCTCAATCAAACGCAGTTAAACTTCGGTCGGAAATTGACCATCAGAGAATGTATTGAATAAATCGACTGAGAAAATTCAGTCAAATAATTACAAGTGCAAAGTTCACTGTGGAGAGCAGCTCAATCAACACAGTTATATCTTTGGAAGCAAATTGACCAAATGTCTTGGGCTTACGCGAAATCTGTCCGAAAATTCGTGAGACATATGTGATGTCAACCATAGAAGTCATATGTGGATACGTGAAATGCCCTTTTGTCACGTATACCAATCTACACGCAGGAGTCTATATCCGCATTGACGGGCACGAACGTCGATGACTGATGCTCAAAAGGTGAGAGGCTTCACATACATAATAACAAAATACCAAATAATTTAGAACACGACCGCATCGAAAATGACACTAAAGATATCATTGGTCATGACGTACAAACAACAAGACGTGAATTCGTGAAGGTCATGACCAAGCCCTCGGAGGTAGCACATATTATCAAGGACCTACCAAACAATAAAGCTCCTGAAAAATACGGCGTCGAGTACAAGCTACTCAAATATCTCCCGAGGAAATGTATTGTGCAGTTGACGTACATTGTTAATGCGATCCTGCGGCTACAGCACTAACCCAGCCAGTTGAAGTGCGCCGTGATCATTCCCTTCCCATCCCGAGGCCAAACAAGAACGCGAAGTTCGTCGGGAGCTGCAGGTCCATTTCATTGCTGTCGGCGATCTCCAAGTTGGTGGAGAAGCTCATCTTGATCAGAGTAGATGTTGTTCAGGAGGAGCTCCACATCGACGATGAGTCCCAGTTTGGTTTCAGGAGGGGTAGGAGTATAGTGCAGCAGGTCGTTGGGATAGTTAAGGACGTCAAAGTACAATACAACCTCGAGAAGAGCACCATGATATTGAGAAGGCGTTCGACACCATCTGGATTCCGGGGTTACTCTATAAACTACATCACTACAACTTTCCGACTTATTTCACTAAGCTCATTATCGTTCCTGACGGGCGGGATATTCGCGCGGGCGACTCGCAAGGATCATGCCTGTCACCGAAGTTATACAACTTGTACGTCTCAGACTTTCCAGAGTTCCCAAATACGAAGCTGGCCAAGTACGCTGATGACACAGCCATGTACGCGCATTCTCATAACGCACAAGCAGCTAATATGCTGTAGAGGCGCACATGGCTTGTGCCACAACTTATTATGACTAGTGGAAGATTCGGGTGAACGCTGAGAAGTCCGAGGCGATAGTTTTCAGACGTCGATTCACTGAGATCAAAATCATAACACCAATTTCGATCAGGGAAATAAAATTCCAATCAGGAGATGCGTGAAGTACTTGGAGATGAGACTCGACCAAAGACTGACGTTCAACACCCACATAAATGAGACAGTACGGACGGTCTAGTACCTGTCCAGGAGTCTGTATCTGCTCATGGTCAGGGGTAGCATGCTCAACAGGCAAAATAAAAAATTGTTGTACACGATGGTGGTCAGGTCCTCCATCACATATGCAGCGCCCGTGTGGTGCAGCATACTGGTCACGACAGACAATAAAAAAACTTGTATTTGTACACAAATTTATGTGCCTCATATCAAATTCTGGGAGGTACATCCCCCCCCCCCCTCAGAGGTCTATATGCACATAACCCCAACCCCGATAGCGGACTACGTTCAGCGCATCTCTCAAAACTTCTATTCATTCAAACTGGGTGATAGTCCGTTAACAAGGCACATCACGCAAATTAGACTGCATAATGCCCCATTTCGGATTAAATACCCTTTACCAAACCAGACGTTACCGAATTTCCGGCAACTTCTACCAACTATAACTTCCTCTTGCCCCTATCCACCTTTACTGAGATTTCATAACTTTTTCTATCTTTAAATCTTTCCTGTCCCCCTCTTTCTTTCTGTTTGTATCCTTTTTGTCGTGTTTGTTATTCTGTTTTTTTTTATACTTCTTTGTCCCTAAATTCATTCTTCGTCACATATCTTTGATAAAATCTAAATTTTCTGAATTCAAAATTATTAAAGCCAAAAGTTTAGGCCAGCCTTGCGCAGCCCGGCATTCATACGTTTCGCAGAAGGTACCATGTTTAGATTGAAATACTTGCGTCAACTGCAAAATTTAAAAAAGTGTTAGTCAAAGTTATTTAAAAATATGTGTAGTTTAATTTTTTTGGGATCTTTTATGTTTGGACATTTTAATTCTATCATCTAATTTTATTTATATTGTTAAAAGGTTAAGTTTAAGGCTAAAAATTTGCTTTTAACCAAGCCAGACCCGGTCTGCCCGGCCTTGCAATCCGCCACAAAATAAAATCAGAATTTTGAAATTCTTATATTTTCAGTTTCTACGACGGAAGTTAAGTAGTTTATAGTTACAAGACATTTTGTAGAAAATAAAGAAAATGTGTGTAAAAGAAGAGGCTGGTATTATACTAATTATAATATTAATAATTATACTTATTGGTCAATAACATAATTTTTTACGCGACAATCAAAGATTATTCCAAGTTTTAAGCGAGGAATAGCAGTTACTAATTTATTTTTAATTATTCATGGGCGTTATAAAAGACCTTGCGTGCCTCTTAAATGCATGCAGTTTGATGGTTGGAAGGGAGAGGGGACAAGAATTAGTCTCAGGTCCCAGCTACCTGTGTTACCCATACACCTGTTTGAATATCGTTGAGGTTTATTTTATTTTATTTTCGAAACCGAATTTATAATGTATATTTACATGGTGGTTGATGCCAGGACCTGATTACTTTCTTTTCTCAGACCTCTAAAACTTCAAAACATGAATGTTTTTTTTAATGTTAGGTTTGATATAAGATGCTGATTTAGAATATCATTAATTGGTATTATTTGCCTTAGCTCTGCTATTTTTAAAAATCCGTCTACAGAGGCAATGAGAATCTGACACAGAATATAGAAAAAGTCTTCTGCAAAGAAAAATTTGAAGAAATAGATTATTAACATGGACAAACTAATAAAGAAAGCAATGCCATAATGAAACCACAATGATATATTCATATTAAACAAATGGGTCTCTATAAAACGTAGACATAAACCTAATCGTAGTTATCCAATTTTTTTTTTTAACAATAAAATCATAAAGAATGTGACTGTGCCGCAGTGTTTGCCAAACCATTATATTTAATTTCCAATGTCTCTCTCCGAACCTCAATACTTCCACAATATAGGAAACAATCCAAAATTATACCCGTCTTTAAGAAACCCTAATTACTAATTATTTATTTTTTTACTATTGCCATTAGAAAACTAACTCGACCCTGTACAGAGCATGCTGCTTCAATGAAGTAAACAGAAAATGTCTACTTTTGAAACATTTTCCATAGCATTTTTTGTGGAGAATTGTTTAAGGGTCTATTTCCAAAACATTAGGAATTATAATATTGTTTGCCTGGTTAAAAAAGCGTGTTTACTTGCATAATATTTACATTCAGTGATTCATATTGTGTTGAAGCCCACAAAAGCCACCATTAACGTGAGCATACACAACATGACAATGCATTTAGCCTGCTAGACAGTTTCTGAGAATATTTCAAAAGGAATTGCTGCCGGGCGATTTAGTTTCATATTTTATTTACTATGTTATCTAACGCTTATCCTTTATGATCGTATTGTTTTACACTGCTATCAAAGTTTATTCCGGTATATCAAAAAGATTTCGGTAAACAATTTTTATTTTAAAATGCCGAAAAAAAAATGTTTATGTATGATACCACTTCAGGCAGCTACCTGAATTTCAATTTAAACAATGTAATATAGAAATAAATTTGAAATTTATAAGCTCTCCATATATCTTTTTTTATCGTGTTGTTTTTTAATCTCGTTCGTGAAATTCAAATAAGGCGTATTTTAAGCAGGCTTTGGAATGTTTGAAAAATTGTCGCAAAGGATAAGAAGGCCTAAGCTGTAGTGTCTAGTCCAGTTGTTAGGAAAAAAACTATAGATTTGCATCTGATTTTTTTTGTTTTGCCCTGTCGAGGCACCCCTAAATAATTACAGTCTGAGTTTTGGTATTCTTAAGTACGCAGTATTTTTTTATCATTGGTTAAGCAGTTGAAAATGTGGTTTTTCTTAGTCATATCCAAAATCGTGAGCAAAATGATATTTATCATTTTATCTTTTAAAACTCCTCAAAGAAATTAATCGTATGTCGTTAGATTAGGAGACCGAGCCGGCCAATTAATGAGCCCAAATCTACCTAGCCATTTTTGAGGAAAATATCCATGAAGCGAATTTTGAATCTACAGTGAAGAATGCGAACGACATCCCTCTTATTGAAAATAGGCCTTGCGTCTGAATTTTAAATTTTCTTTTTCAAACTCTGACCAAAAGTAACAACAACATTTATAAGTATGGCTTTTGCTTAAGATTTTCCTCAAAGAGGTACACATCAATGATTATATTTATTTATTTGCATACACAAACCCAACAGAATTTACATTCCATTTACAGGGCCGGAAAGAGAAGTTATGTGAATGATACATAAGGGATGTTGTAGTAAAAGACAACCCTTTGCATCCTAAACAGCACGCATATACCCTGGGAAGATCCACCGACACCGCCCTACATGCAGTCGCGAGTCGGATTGAGAAATCCTTGGACAATAAAGAGCCCACCCTAGGTGTTTTCATAGACATAAACAGACTAGACCATAGACTATGGAACCTCGTTCTTGATAGCCTCTGGTGCGACCTTATTCAGAAGGATTCCACACCATTGCCTACGCAGATGAGATTATTTAACAATAATGAAAAATAATGAAATGCGAAGGAGTCCTCTGTGAAAGAATGCAGAAGCTCTAAGAATAATCGAAAAATGGTGGAGAGAACCAGGGTTCTCCTCACAAGAAAAAGGAAACCAGGAGTCCTCCTGGATACAACACTAAAGTTTGTATCAGAAGTGAAATACCTTGGGGTAACTTTCGATGATAAAATGGACATGGAATCTTCACATAGATAGAAGACTAAAGAAGGCTTACATTTCTTATGAGCAGTGTCGCAAGATCGTGGGGAAAACCTGGGGATTGAAACCCAAAGTGGTCATGTGGATATATACTGCCGTCATAAGATCAATGATAATCTATGGAGCTGAAATTTGGTGAACTAAGAGCAAACAGACTACAGCTAAGGTCAAGCTCAGCCAAGTGCAGAGAGTGCCTGCCTAAGCATAACCGGAGTTAAGCGAGCAACGCCAACGAGAGCTATGGAGGTAATGCTGTGTTGGCATACAACCACAAATGTAGGCTGTGAAGAGGCCAGAAGCCTCCTGTGGAATGAGGCTGTCATGAAGACGCCTCTTCTACAAGCGTGCACAAATGGCATTTCTGTCCGGTTTGTCTTTGACAGACCCTACATAATACAGACGAATAGTGAGAACGAGGCTGCTGGCGATGGTGTGATCAACATATTGTTACGTAAGGAGTATTCATATTTTAGGAGAAAACTATAAATCAGCTTTAGTAGGTTACATATTGATACAAATTATTTTTCCAAATTCTAAATTGATATACTTTGCAATAATATTAAACAAATATTGAGAACTAGACCTGACACTGGATTATTAAAAACAAACAATAAATACGAACTTGTACTCAATAGGTAACCTGCTAAGTAAGCAACTAGTAAAATTATAAATACGAATTTTATTAACGCGGGCGACAGTCGAATTCTTAAGACAGTCCTACTCTTAATGTGTTGAGAAGTGCGACTCCTTATCCTGACGCATTTCCCCACATCAGTGATATTGGTAAGAGCCCCCCAATTTGTTACTATTGTTGTTGTGCCTGTTTGTACTGTGACACTGTTTGTTGTCATTTTGTCAATAAATTATATTTATTTTAAACTCGTCTTCTACTTTGACTACCCAATCTCCCTCTCTCACAAGCCAAGTGGCCGTCAGTCGCGGCTCTCCCAAAGGGAGGTCGTGTTTATTACTACAGTTCAGTCCGCGTAGCTCAATATAAACTGTAGCCACACAGTATCACTTATTTGCGATGTTCAGCTGCTATCTCCAAAACTTCTTCACCTTTCAAATGGTATATTATTCCCACCAGGAATTGTTTTCTGAACCTTAAAATAAAGTATGATTACTGTTACATGGCCTATGTCCATTTAACAGTTTTATTTAAAAACTAGTGTTTTGTGGATAGTTAGCACGACCTGTATATTTTTTGGATTCAGTTTTTGCAGGTGAAACTGTTTTCAACTAACAGAATTTTATATGTATAACTGCTAAACCATGTCACGCTGTTTTATGTACTTAATTTTATATCTTAGGAACTTAGTCCTGTTTTTCTATTAACACTATTATGTATCTCATATCCGTTGTAATACAGCATTATTATCCCAGGAAACAATTTGTCTACAAAATTTAGTTACATCAGATATCTATTTTTCAATTTTTATATTTTTGTTTACTATGGAGTACATATGGTTATTTTCTTACCTTCTCTCATTCTATGTATAGTAAGTCCTATAAGATGTAATATATTTACTGATTTATCAATACGTTTTACTACTTATTTACATCTGTTAATATTTGTGGTTATATATAAAATAGAAATTGCAAAGGCAAATCAGCTGGCATGGAAAATAAACTATTATTATAGATTCCTTTTATCGATTATATGCCACTACTTTAGTTGAGTATGGGAATCTACAAGGCAAGTTGGTGCGCTTAACTTAACCACTGACAGATGGCCATACTTGTACGATTTCTATATTTTGATAGCTTTCAATTTAAATAGGGAATTAGATTTCTCACATTTTTTTGGTGGCGTTGTTTTCCAGTAAACAGGACAAAAAGTTTACCTTATCAGTAAAACTCACCAGGAAGTCATTTGCTTGCAGCCTTTGTACTGATTCAAACATTATAATTTTTAACTGTGGACTTCTGTAATTGATATTACAATTTTCATATCCCAGTTACAAAGTGTTGAACATACAGGTAATTTCATTTCATTATACTCATTAAAATATTTTAATTAATCTTCAAATTTTGCCTTTGATATAATTTCAATTATTTTTAAAATAAATTTTGAATTCAAAGTCAATTCTTCTTAATTTAATAAGTAGTTAAAATACTATATGTACCACATGGTTGTAAAAATATTTTTCTCTTTCCTTTTAATTTTTTTGGCAATTTATAGTCTAAGAAATCAGCTTACTCGTGCATAGCTAATAATTACTATTGCATAGCTAAAATTACTTTTGTACTGCTAATCAGCTTACTTTTGTATAGCTTAAATTAATTTCCTGCAGCTTTTGTACAGCTAGCTTAATATTTCGTGCAGCTAATTTAAATATATTTTGTACAGCTAACTAGCTTATATTTGCATAGCTAACATTGCTTAAATTTTGCATAACTAACTTGCATAAATTTTGAATGTGCTTATATTTGGTTAAATTTCCTTACAATTTTTACCCCATTCATTGAGAGACGTAAATTGCCAAGGAAAATTTAGAATTCTTGTAACAAGAGACAATTGTGGGCCTGGATTGCTGCCCCAGAACCAGCCACCTGAACCATAAACTATCTAGGATACTGGTATCAATTTGTCTTTTATATATATATATATATATATATATATATATATATATTTTTTTTTTTCACATTTCAATTTGTCTCAAACCGATTTGTCTAATTTTTTTCATGTAATATATTTTGTCATCCATTTTAAACTATCTTTTTATTTCCCTTACCAACAATTTCAGCCTGATCTATAGCAGACTGGTTATTCGAGAAAAAGAGACAATTTTGCTTATTTTACTATAGATGGTGCCCAATTTAACATCAATTTTTCTTTGTCTCCTTTTCTCGAAATAAACAGAAATCTGTCGCTTATGCTGTACATGTCAGAAAGGGTAAGTTTCTCCACTCTTACGAATGCTCTGGACCCACGGTTCTCTGCTCCGGCTTAAACCAGCTAGTCGTCCGCACATGTTGCCTCAATTCTTTCTCAAAAATAAATAATAAGAGAAAGGAGGTAACATTACTTCTATCACCTACTTGTCAAAATCTTGAAAGACTCGATTTTTTATTCCTTTCTTCCAAATTCTTTAGCTGGTTGTCTTCCTTCTTTTTACTTTTCTTCAATTCAACCAACAACAATCTATTTTACTCCATTATTTTACTTTCTTCAAAATTTTCACCCCTGCAATTGTCACAATTTTCTTGTTATTTTCTATATCCCCTAGCAACATACAATTTCCAAAATTTCCACAATCTCCTTTATATTTTCTTCAAAATATGATCTCGCAAATACCAACTTGGATCTTTCATGACGTCAACTTAACAAAACGAATTTGTTCTCATCATGTGATATTGAGCCTTTTTTCAGTTTTATCCAGCACAAATTAAATTAAAATCTTATATCTACTTGAATATATTAAATGCGTTAACAGTTCGAGATGTTATTAAACGTTTTAATAATTAGTATAACGATAATTAAGTGAATTTAAATAAAATAACTGATTCTAATTACCATTAAAATATATTATAAACATCTCTATCTGATTTTAATGGCTGAAATATAAAAATTGCATGTATTTTTAGAAAATATCTGTTTTCTGTAAAATACTTCGATAATTTATCAAACAGAAAAAATGAAAGAAATCAGAAAACATGCATGCAACTCTTTACTCAGAATAAAATAAAATACATTTTGTTCACAATACACAACTCAAATTGACCTGATGGGTTGTTTAGCTTAAGTACAAGTAAAATCATATCAATATATTCGTTTAGCCAATTAAGAGCAACTACATTTATTTTTTCAATTAAAATCATTCTAAATTGTTTACTTATCCCAAATACCACATGTGCACCGTTTATTTTCATATTGTTCATAATCTAGTTTTAACAATATGTTGAATTTTTATTTTATTATAACTCCAGGTATAAGTTTCCGCATTAAATATTCATATTAGGTAATCAACTTGGAAATTCAGCCAAAGAATAATGATTGACAATCATTTTACATGTAATATTTTTATTCAAAATAGACGATGAGAATAGAAAATATCATAGCATAATTTACTCCAAATAAAACAAGTATGTTAATACCACAACTTTGGGTCAAGCATTAAATCCAATTCCTAATTTTAACTGCACTAAAACATAACGGTATAATTTCCCTTATTTTACTGACTTAACTGCGAATAAACGCTGTAAAATGGTTACACAAACACTTAAGATTTCTCGTTATCATAATTTTTACTTTTCACCAGATTATTTACGTGGTAGCACGTACTACTCTTACTCATAATGGCCCTTGAACTCAGTGGGCGTAGCAACGGCCTTTGTTTGTACACAACATTTTAGGAGCCTCTGGTTGCCCATGTGCGTAATACGGTGTTCACGCTCTTCTTCTATATTCCACGGACTACTCACCTATCATGAAGACACCTCCGACATGGGATTTTCAATTATGGTTTGCAAAAAAAACTCGTGACTCACTCAGATAGGGAGAGACAAGAAATCATATACGGAATATGATGAAATACTACTTTTTAATTATAATTCAACAATAAAGTGCGTCTAAAAGAGCATTAAACAAATGATTTATGAATAGATAAAGCAAGCGAAATTTAGAAATTAGTACCTAATATTCTAAAAATTGTATACCAACCATTATTAGCCAATCGGGCACGTTCATTTTATCATTGTCGCTATGACAAGCATCAAATTTTTTGGAAATCATGAACACCTACCTATGCGATTAATAAGTAGAAATGTTTTTTACATCATTAACTAATTCCAAATGCTTTAAAAATTTCACTTGTACATCTTCTTTCCTCAGTGGAAAATAAAGCACAGAGCCGTTGGTTTTTTTTACTATATGTCTGTGTTTCATAAAATACAAATAATACTGCGAAACTTTACACACTTATCAAGAACCGATGACAATACAGTAATTTGACAACTTTGTTCTAATGTTCTCACCAGGATCATCAGGATAAAATAAAATTTTTAAAAAATGACAAATGTATTGTCGAGATTTTGGCGGAGGAGCCGTTGTCAGGTTTAAAAAATATTTTTCTTACGGCATCAAAAAGCTGGCATCGAGGCCTAACTATCTAAAAAAAAATGATACCTTTTGGATTTAATGGCATAAAATGGAGGCCAATTCAAATTTTAAATAATAAATTTAATTGCGCACACTGGGTTTAATATTTTTACACCAAATTTTCAGGATGTTTTTGTTAGAGCAAAAGGCAGATTTTCTGAAAGCTTGAAGTTGATCCGTTCACCTGTTAAAGAACACGGTAAAACCCTCGGTATACTTTTCGACGTTGTAACAAAATCCGACTTAGGTAATATTTCGTATGAAAAGCGTGCTTCACGTAAAAATATCGTGGAAGAGGTTTTTAATATTTGTAATCATATTTTCGCTCTACGGAGCGATTTTTATGCAAAATTTTCAATAACTTCTTAAGGAGCGTCATTTTAGAAAGTGCAGTAAATGTCGCTGCACAGGGACGTCATGTCGCCCCGACACCAAAATTTTATAAACTATAACAAAATTTGACTTTAACTTTGGAATTTTCAAAATTAAAAACCCTTTTACAAATCCACGTTGTCAAGCACTGCAACTCATACGAGGTCTTGAATATGAGGACAAGTTAATCCAGCGTCTATCCAAAGTATATCGTGAGTTTTAGCGAAAATAGCCCTTAGCGACATGGGACCTCCATCGTTTCCTAACAGTCGATTTTGACGGGGAAATGATGAGTTTTAACGGGGTTTGCCCTAAACCGGTTCCTCAGTGATTCGGTGTCAGAAAAGTATCTTTACCATGTACTCATATGTGCATGGGACCGCCTTGCCCGAACGTATAAAATTGATATTGAAATACAAATACGTGAATAAGACAGGCAAGCAAAAGTCCACCAAATTTCAGAAACATTGAACTTTTCTTGAATCTTTTTGTGTAATCGTTAGCTCACAAAACTGAATTTTGGATGGTAGTTGGTACATTATGAATCGTTCCGTTCCTCACCATGTGTTGCACACGGACCAGATTAGTGTTTGTTAAACATATTTCTTAAAAGTTGTTGTAAAACCATATATTTTTGAAGAATCAATATATACTTTTGAACTTTATATTGCCTTTTAATTGTGTTTTCTAACAAAATTCCCTTTCAGGTATAATTTTAAGAAAGTGTGGTACATCCAGTGTTAGGTTTATAGTGTTACGACGTCCAATAGATACCATTAGAGCAGCAGTTAAGCAAAAACGAACAGTAAGTATAAATTTTCATATTATTCTCCGTCTGAAACAGTCATCTTGAACCCTAATTTTTGTGAACGTTAACATTCACTTTTGAAATATATTAAAAGTCCTTCAGACTCCAAAAGATGAATCGTTCACACACCCAGTGGCTCTGGGTAGCAAAATGAAGAACAAACGATTTTTGGCCAGTTTTTTCACATTAGTAGGTTATGGTTGCGCCCCTAAGACCTACGCTAAACGTAGACTCGTACAAAATTTAATTACAAAGATTTTGTTTCTTTTATGTTGTCCCGATCGGACCCATATATCTCGAGTTATTCACATTTTTAGGTTGAAAAACACGATTAAAAGAATTAAACTGTTAATAACTATTGAAGCACAGGGTATTTGAAGTACAAAAAATTTTTGGGTACTTCTTAGCACCTCCCTAACAGGATCCAACCATAAAATTGCTTATGGAAAAAGTTCCACTTCAAATCCTATTTTGGCTGCATTAACAAGGTTTTGCAAATATTTCCAGTTTTTTTTTGTCAAGCTATTTTGATCTAAAATTTTTTTATCGAATCTCCCTCGCTCTTGAATTAAAAACTCGGAAATTTTCTCTCGCTCACGAATTTTTAAAGAAAATTCGGACCTCGAGAAAATTTCCGGAAGTAATTCAAGCATTAGCGAGATTACAAGTGACAGCAGACCAATCAATAAAATGTGTTTTCTCTAGTGTCACCATGGCCATTTTATTTGTACTAAGGTACCGTGGAAATAATTATAATGAACATTTTAAAGCGTGACTTAATAATTATAATTAACCAGTGTTTATTTATTTTATAAATTTAACACATTTGAATAATATATTTTAGCAATTTTTATTGATTAGTTTTATTGAGCTCCAAATTCTCTATTTTACTAACTGAATGCACAGATATATCATTTAATGGTTAAGCATAGTTCATTCTTTCATATTATGTCGATTTTAAATTATTTTCGTATCCGGTAGTTTACCAGTTACATTTTTGATGAGAGCAACTGATGGGTGGAAATTTCCCACTTTATATACTTAAGGTGTCCAAACGAATTTTCAAAAGGTCCTTCACCTCATAGTTAAATGAGCACAGGTATTTGACTGACAATAACCCGGTGATAAGCAGTTAATCGACGTTTATAGAATTTTAATAATCGAAATGTGAACCCGTCCAAAAGCTTTGGTCGTAAACATAACCATACGCACTTATACAATTCGTGAACGTTGAAGGTACTAAAGTGTAAAGACTTGTTCACAACAAAGAGAATTTTTTCATCTTGAATCTAGATTTTAAATACCTCTGCAAAGAAAATACTGTTTCCTTCATGAACTTGTAAGACTTTAATTTCTGGGAAGCTGTAAATTGTAGAAGAATTGATATGTCAATTAGTATTATAAAATTTTAATTAATATTTTGTTGATATTTATAATACTAATAAGACTAAGAATAACAAATTTTTTCACGCCTGAAATTGAAGAGATATTAAAGCTGAAGGACAATATAGGAAGTTGTATAAAACACGCAAATAGAACGATGTAAAATAGATTAAGTATAATAATTTAAGATCTAAAATAAAAAAGTATATCAAAGTAGCATATTGTCTGAAAGTTATTTGTGGCATTCTACGAATATTCTTTCCTATTATTTGGGTCTCTACCACATGTATTATTATCCTCTTCAAAAATAAATCACCGAATCTACAAAATAATAGAATTATTGGAAAAAAGCCTCTGCGCCCGTGACGTTTACGTCAAAGGAATAGTCAGAGGTTATGTTTTGCAAATAATATAAATTGGAATAAACACAGAAATAATGTATTTTGCTGACGTTTCGGAAAGTAGTCTCTTTCCGTTTTCAAAGCTTTTTTTGGATGAACTCTTATTTTGCTGTGTATGTTAAATGCACAGTTTTAAGATTCTGTTTATGTTATTTCCATAGATACTTACTACTTACACAGAACACAGAACTGATGATATTTACTTTTAGATAATGTTGAGTTTGTTAAGTTCTTCTTTTAACATTGGTAGCCAGGTTGTACAAATATCTACGGAACAATTTGACAGGCACTTATCTTCATTTAATTAGATTATTGCTGATTCTTTAATTTTTCTTTTTTTGGTATCTGCTTCTATTGTTAAAATTTTTGCCGAGTCCCAGTTTATTCTATGTCCGTTTTCCCAAGCATGTTCACAAATCTTCGATTTCTGAATTTTGTTCTTTCTAATGTAATTCTTGTGCTCATCCAACCTCACACTGAAAGGTCTGGATGACTCACCCACATAATATTTATCACATTCGCACGGGATATTGTAAATACAGTTTTTTGAATTTTGCTCCCTGTTTATCAGTTTTGTTTTTGTTAAAATAGATCTCAAAGTGTTCCCCGTTTGAAATATCGTAATATTTGGGGACATAAATGTTGAAAATAGGGACAATCAGGTACGACAAAAACCGGAACGTCATTATACAGCAACAATTTCTTATGTATACGGACTGTCGGAGAAGCTACGCCGCATAGTTGACAAATTTGATGTTAGGACGATATTTCAAGATCAGATATCGTCATAATACATAAGTGTACCAAATTTCAAGTCAATATCATAAACGGTTCCAGAGTAAACGTGCGCACAAAAAGTTACAAACGACCGACCGACAGACAGGAAATTTTTTTCCGCTCAAATTTAAAATCTCGACGTTTCATGATATTTTAAGCCTATTTCAACAAAAAAAAATTGCGTTATTATACTTCCACTGGACGTGGAAGTAATAGAAAAATCCAAAATTGAAAATAGCAAGAATTACTCCTCCTCTTTAAAAGTGGAGATCCAAGGGAAGTTATAAATTATCGTCCCATTGCTATATTGTCAAGTGTATCTAAGATATTCGGGACCATTATATATCACAATCTTTATGAGTACGGTAAGAATAAAATATCAAACATTCAATATGGGTTAGAGAAAAAGGTCAGTAATGGAAATCTGGTAGATTTTGTGAACTCTCTGTCTAATTCTTATTAGTAATAACAAAAATATATAATTATGACTTGTGTATGTGTGAGGTTCAATGTTAGTATTTTAATTTAATTCAATGTAGACTCTTCCACTGTAAGGTTGTTTGTAGTTTTCAATAAATACCTGAAGATATTTCAGTATCAATTATTTCTCACCTCAAACCCTAACTCTGCTAATAATGGTTTGGCAAAGAATAATCAAATTGATGTGATCTATACTGACTTTGCCAAAACATTTGATAAAGTGATCACTGCATATTGTTAAATAATCTTAGAAATTTCTTCATATCTACTGATTTAATAACATTTATATCTACCAACCTGATAAATCGACAACAGTATGTAATTAATTTAGAGTCGAATTACTACACATCAGATTCAGGAGTTCCCCAGGGTTCAAACTTAGGTCCACTTTTGTTTTTAATTTTTATAAATGATATTGTAAATACCGTAAAACATTCATCAATCAACCTATTTGTTGATGATATGAAAATATTTTATCAAATAGGAAATTACTAAGACTGCTTGCAATTAGAAGATGAATCAAAGAAATATTTAATTGATCTGGAATTCTGAGGCGACGCATATAGAATATCTAAGTCAACACTAACAAACAAGTGGGAAAAAATTAAAAACAGTAGTAATTTTAAAAGAAAAAATATTAAAACTTCTTAACGATACCCCAATCAATAAATCACTAGCAAATAAGTTAAAAATTTAGGCCAGAAACGTTAGAATAATCTAAAACCACTTTAAAGCTAGTAGTCGTAGTAATTGTTGGGGGAGGCCTGGTGCCCGGCAAGTAGGCCACAAATGGGCCCTTTTTCCCTACCCCCTGGCGTCCCCTCAACCGTTCACTTCTACTCGACCTCCTACTCCCTTTTGAAACCTTCCTGATCTTCCAATGAAGGTCAGGACATGTTTCCATTCGAGAGAGTCCATTTCCTCTTTTGGGAGCGCTGTGGTGCCGAAAAGTTCATACCTCAGGCGCCCGAACGCTTCACATTGTCCCAAGAAGTGAAACGATGTTTCTTCATCACTTCCGCATCTTGGGCAGGTGGGATCTTCCTCAACCCCTATCAGTGATAGGTGTCTTCTGAGCCTGCAGTCACCAGTTAGGACTCCGACCAATTGGTTCAGAGTCCTCCTGCTTCTGCCTAGCAACCAGGCCGCACTTGACTTGTTCGGCCCCGTTACGAAGTCTCGAGCCTGTCTGCAGCCACTGCTCAGCCTCCAATGTTCCCTCAATGTTGCGTGTGCCCACTCATTAAGGGCCGTAGCGACATGTTTCCTTGTAATTCCCAACATGGGCTCCAAGACAGGGCTCCCTGGCACCGGGCCTTTAGACTTTAAAGCTAAGTAGTCTTATAAAAGTTCTCACTTTAAACAGTTTAGGATTATAGGACTTTTTTCAAGTACAAATAGGTTATTAAAAAACTAGCTAATTTCTTATCAATGTGGAAGTTTTACTTCTTTCTCAAATAGTGTATTTCTATAATATTCACATATCTATATAAAGAAAAATAAGGATTATAAATGTTCTGTTAACTGTTTGTTAATGTCGTTGTATTCTTCAATCACTCTACAAAATTCTTAGTTTTAAGATTACTTGGCAAGCCTAAGGCTATCTCAAAAAGGGATGATTCAGCTGCAAATAGCTATTCAGCTTTATGCTTGAATACTCGTGGTAAATACTTTGCTGGTCAGTATGAAACTGAAATAAATCTGTGAGTATTACCGGTTTATGGATTTATGAACAAACAAGTTAAGCCAACCTAGCATAAAAATACTGCAGTAATAAAGAGTCTACCAAGATTAGACTCTTAAATAATTGGTTGATGGAGTCATATCTCTGACATTTTACGATCAACAATAAAACAAACCAAAACAAACAACTAGACTTGGAAGGCGAACGCAAAAAATAAAAAGACAACGAGCCAACTATAAATGGTAATGCGCTGAACACCTACACCACGCTACTACCATAATAATTAAAGTCATAAATGGTACGTATATTCATTACCATAAATTTAAATATATCAACAATAAAATTGCCTTTATAAGGAGTTAATAATCCACACAAGAAAGTCGTATAATTGTGTAATTATATTTGATTCACAGATATTGTGAATATCGAGGCGAATATAAACTAGCTGAAACGCGACAGGATTCAAAATACATAATTTACCATTTTTAAGGTTCCTGCATTACGTAAATGGATTATCCCTTCCCTCTACATTGCGCGTACTATTTCCTTGGTAAATAGTATCGGGTTCACGTTTTGCAATGCTAAAATGAGGTACATAGTAAACGAAATGATTCATTACAGAATTATACACACTTTCTAATGATTTAATTTCAGCACTAATATTTTCATAGATATTGTTATATTTTCCATCTGAAACCATAGATCAAAACATATAGAACTAGTTTTCACATACGGTGAAAGTAAAGCATATTATAACGTCAATAGTTAAGAGAGGTGCTGTTTATCTTCATTTGCACTTAAGTGGGAATGCACAGACTTCAATTCAATTCAAGCATGTGGAAAAATATCACACCTAGGAAATTTACAAAATGACTAATTTTACCTCAACGCAAGATACTAGGCGATGAGTGCTTATTGTTGTCTCAAAAATTATACTCATATTAAACCAAGTTATAATGTCATTGCATAAAATCGTGCGTAAAAATACTAGTGTTAATTTAAAATATCGCGCTTTGAAAAATAAAATAAAGTAGTGAAACACCCTGTATATACCCCATATATAAATTTAGTTTTTTCTTATTTATTTTCCAAATTCAAATAATTTGTTTTATTTAATCTTGTCATTTATTTAGTCATTTAATATTGAACACAATAAAGTTACCAGGATGCATTTTGAAATTATATTCTTTTAAAGCAAAGTTAAAGGCTACAGTTTTAACTAAAAAGTTACATAAAATCGAGTTGAGTCACAGGGTTTGTTTATCAGTTACAAGATAAGTGTCAAGTACTTCATTTTTTCCCAGAGTATGAAATCGCCTACACTTTTCTACTTTTACCATAGAAAAAGATAGAGAGTTGGATGTCATCCTAAAAGTCTGTGCAGAACTACGTCGTATCCAACGTTATTTATTTGGTTAATGTAAATAGTTCCCACATGAGGCGTGAGATTCGAAGAGAAGGGTGATGTCGCGTATCATATAAAAAGACAACACAGCGTTCAAAAAGGGGTCATTTTGATGAACCACACCTGAGCCCGTGGCAGAATTTAACTATTCACCGGTTCTACTCTTTGCAAGTTACTCTGAAATACTCTTTAATCCTTGGCAGAATTTGACTATTCGCCAGGCTTGCTTTCTTGCAAATTACTCTTTAAATCCATGGCAGAATTTAACTATTCGCCGGGAATAGACTTTGTACTATTTTAGCTACGTTGAAGCACTTCACGATTCATTGTACCCTCGATATTATTTCGTGGTTATTTGGCTAACTTCGCATCTAACACCATAAAGAAAATAACTTGACACTTGTTTCGTACCAGTCATAATCTCTCTCTCTCTCTCGCTCTCTCACAGAAAAGTACTACACCTTCTATTGGAAAGGTCTTCCCGCCAATTCAAGAAGACAATATGGAGTAGGATTTGCCGTTCGGAATCAACTTGTATCCAACTTAACACAAGTACCACAAGGCTTATCCGAGCGTCTAATGCTGCTACGCTATGGGCTATCAGATGGCAACGCGGTAAATCTAATAAGCGCCTACGCTCCCACTCTGGATGCAAGTCACGAAACCAAGGAAAGCTTCTATCAACAGCTGGAAGAAACCCTCTGTAGAATACCTAAAACGGAACGACTCGTTATTCTTGGCGATTTTAACGCTAGAGTAGGGAGAGATGCAGACACCTGGCCAGGCATCATAGGCAAGAACGGTTTAGGCAACATGAACGCTAACGGTCAACTACTCCTAACTAAAGGCGCCGAACATGATTTAGTTATAACAAACACCATTTTCCGACAAAAGGATAAATTTAAAGGCACCTGGTGTCACCCCAGATCAGGTCACTGGCACATACTGGACTATGTTATCGTACGTAGGAAGCATCTCAAGGACGTCCAAATTACAAAGGCGCGCATTGATAGCGAATGTTGGACCGATCATCGTCCTGTTGTCTCTAAAATGAAAATTGTTATGAGACCCAAACACCGAAGAACTCAAGTAAAACGTAGACTCCGTCTCTGTATTAGTAAATTGCGTGACCAACAAACCGTCGAACAGCTAAAGCAAAAAGTTCAAGAGAATTTGAGTGCACTAGAAGAAACCAATTCTGTAGATGTCGCTGCTACCTGGACACAAATTAAAGACAGTTTAAAAAGTGCGAGTGAGGAAATTCTTGGCACTGCAGCAAGTAAAAAACAGGAGGACTGGTTCAATGATAATGAAGCTTTTATACAAGAACTTCTTGACCGCAAACATATTGCCTTCCAAAACGCTATCAACCACCCTAACGACTCATCAAAAGCAGAAGCTTTTACCCAATCTAAGTATGAAACGCAACGCGAAATCAGAAGAATAAAGAACGAGTGGTGGGCAAGCAAGGCCAGAGAAATTCAAAGGTACGCCGATTCACACGACTACAGGAATTTCTTTCAAGGAGTAAAAGCAGTGTACGGCCCCAATCGGAAAAATATGTGCCCTATTAAAAATTTAAATGGAAATCTCCTCAAAGAAGACCAGGAAATAAGAGCCCGATGGAAAGAACACTACTCTAATATTCTTAACCAGCAAAGTCAAGCCGATCACGATATTATAAATCTTATCCCTCAATATGACACCTTCGAAGACTTAGATAAACCACTAACAACGGAAGAGATCTTAACCGCCATTGGGCAGCTAAAAAAAAACAAATCTCCCGGCGCCGACTCATTCCCAGCTGAGATCTTTAAAGCTGTGTCGTCAGAGCTCATACCCTACCTCAAAAAACTGTTTGATGTCGTGTGGGAAAGTGGTCAAGCTCCGCAGGAGTTTCGTGATACACTTTTAATCAACCTCTTCAAAAACAAAGGGAGCGCTGCGGACTGTGGAAATTACAGGGGTATAGCTCTCCTGGCTGTTGGAGGGAAGATACTCACTAAAGCGATGGCAAATAGGCTAACACCTGTTATGGAAAAGTTACTTCCTAAAACACAGAGTGGCTTTAGACCAAACTGAGGCACATCGGACCTAATCTTCACACTTAAACAGCTTCAAGAAAAAGCACTCGAACATCAAGGAGAAATTCACATGGCCTTCATTGATTTAACCAAGGCGTTTGACTCGGTGGACAGGGAAGTGCTCTGGAAAATTATGCTCCGCTTAGGTATCCCTATAAAATTTGTGGAAGTATGTCGCAGTCTACATACAAACAACAACGCCCAGGTTATGTATAATAATGAGGCAACCGAACCTTTCCAAACCCTCACTGGAGTTAGGCAGGGATGTGTCCTGGCACCCCTACTCTTTAATTTGTTTACCACTGCTCTAACAATTATTGTTGACAACAAACTGACAGTCAGAGGAATAGGTCTCAGATACCGTTTTGATGGCGGTCTCTTTAACATAGGGCGCTTTAGAGCTTTCACAAAGACACGCACACGATTCATTTGTGATCTCCAGTATGCGGATGACTGTGCACTTTTAGCCTCTATGCCGGAAGAGCTTCAAGAACTTTTAGATGTGTATGCCCAGAGCTATGATTCCTTGGGACTTAAAATCAACATTGGAAAGACTAAGATTATGTCAACTCCTCATCAAGTGAACCAAATAGACATTACACTTAACGGAAATTGTTTTGAAGTGGTGGATCAGTTCAATTACTTAGGCAACGTTGTTAATGACAAAGCAAACATGGACAGCGAGATTCGCAATAGAATTAACGCTGCATCTAGAGCGCTCTGGGGACTTAGAGAGAGAGTATTTGACAACCACGACCTTGCTTTGTCAACGAAAATGGCTGTCTACATAGCAGTTGTCATTCCAACACTGCTATATGGATGTGAAAGCTGGGTCACTTACCGTCGTCATGTGAAAGAATTAGAACGTTTTCAGCAAAGACACCTCAGAAGTATGATGAAAATCCGTTGGTTCCATCACATATCAAACGTGGAAGTACTCAGGAGAGCAAACAGCCTTCCAACTGAGGTGCTTATTTCAAGAGCACGCCTAAGATGGGCAGGTCACGTTCATCGTATGCATGATAACCGCCTTCCTAAATGTACACTTTATGGTGAATTGCTAAGCGGTAGAAGAAAGCGTGGCGGTCAACGAAAGAGGTTCAAAGACGCTCTCCATGAAAATCTAAAATCCTGCGGTATTGCAGACGAGCAATGGGAACAACTTGCAGCGGACAGAACCGAATGGCGGGGGGTTGTGGCCAGCTATCAAGGAAGTGTTGCTGCAAGAAGGCCGAATCCAAGACCTAACCAGGTCTATGTTTGTCCTGACTGCGGTCGACATGTGCTCTCCCGAATTGGCCTCTATAGCCATAGTCGTGTGCACCGTAGATGAATGGGAATTACAGGGTTTTTTATTGTACACAATTTATCGACTGTAATATTTTTATACTCGGACTCGAGTAACGCCTAATAATAATAACCAGTCATAATCAAACAGTCTTTAATAAACTCCGTAAGAAGTGCCGTTTCAACGTCTCTACGATGCCCTACGAGGACGTTAAACAGGTAAAATCTGGGGGAGAGCATTCACGGGCGATATAACGCTATACAGAGCCACAGAAATTCTACAGGCATAAATTTCTGAAAGGTGATTACTTTCTTATTTCGAGACTCAACTTTATTATTTGCAATTGCATTCATATTCTGGTTTCGTCAGGGTGTAATGGGGAAAATTGACGCATTTGTGGTACTAAAAGAATATTAGATTTTTTTAAAATGGAATATTAGCTTTGATTTTTAACTATCATAATATTATATTATCAGTTATTCAGTTATGATTTTGTTCACGATTTTAATTCATAAAATTTCACTTTCTAAATATCTTACTAGGGAGATTTGCGTTTGCAAAGTAACAAGTTTATATTCAAGAACTATATATTTAGAGCTATGCAATAATAAGGTACTTTATCACAGACTAGCGAAACTTCAGGTCTATCATTATTCTGCAGTTTTTATAAAACAAATAGTGGACTTTCGTTCCCACCACATCTCACGTAAGGTTTTTCAAGAATGCTTTATATTTAAAGTACACTAGGGATATTTTCCTACTGTAACCACAAGGTTTTCTGATTGTTAGACATTTACCTACAATAAAATATTATAGTTATATGAATTCGGCGTACTTTGAGTTCACAAAGGTTTTAAACATTGACTACGGTCAATTGGCTGGTTCTGTTCTCCAATTGGGTTCAGTTACAACGAGGGATGACAATATTTCAGGCAGTTATCTGGTCACTCGATTGAAGGGTGATGCAATCGCACTTTCTTACCTTCGCGGATTCGCGGATTCGCGGCTTCGTATGTTTGGCAATCTTCTGGTTGCTTTTCTATTTAATTACTATAGGGAGATTTCCTCAGCATTCTAAAGGATTTTATGTGAGTGTAAATTCTCACCTCTGCAAGATTAATATGATTATCCGAACGATTGTTCCTACTCTAATTTCAATCACTAAACTGTGTATAATTAAAGGATATTTCCTCAACACTCTATGATATGTTACACGAATATTTAATGCTCATTTCTCAACTTAATTTTGATAATGTATAAACATGACATGATTCTTGTCCTCTGTTTTGGATTCGATTCATTATTTGGCTATTGCTAACAACTTTAATTATAAATTATTATTATCTAGCGATTGCTAACAACTAGCGTTTGCTAACAGCTTTATTATAGATTATTAACTAGGTCTCTCAATTAATGGACAGTGTTTTCAAGTTTACCAGGTATTTCAATTAACAGAGTGATTAATTTTCTAAAGTATATCGTATCAAACAGAAACAAGTAATATTAAACTTTATATAAAAGAACCTGGGATAATTAAAAAGGGTTACTACAGACACAACAAAGTTTGAGTCCTACACTAACAAAACTAGACGATCACGCAAATGGCCAATCTTATTTGTTTATCCTTCAGATAAATAAATAATAATGAATTTACTGGTGACATAATTACCAGGATTTCTTTTAGTAAATAAACAGGGTAACCCATAAACATTACAGTAGTAAACAGCTTGTGAAAGGTACTAAAAAATTGTGCAATACCAAGATACATTGTCAGAGGTATAACAATTTAAATTCACGAAGTTTGTCATAAAAGTCATGTTTTGACGTTTGAATATTTTTTTTAATTCGCTAAGTTTGGTCATAGAAACAAGGTCTATTAGCCAGACTTTGACGTTTGAACAAAGAATATATTGTTTTATTCGTTTAAATACTATTTCCATAGTAATAGTTACCGTAAATTAGGTTTTTTAGGAGAAATAATTTATAAAATTTTAAAAATTTGGTTGCAGACCATTAATAGACATTCAAATACAGATCAAAAGAGTTCCCACCTCTCAGGAGGGTGCTTCATCCCTCTTTGCTTTAGAAACCACCCTCTAGTGTGACCTCGCGCTAGTGTCACACTTCAATCCAACCTTAGCACAACTGCATCATTTTCCGCAACTTTTTTTTACAACCGCAAGATATTAGTTGAATAATAAAAGTAGGAGCTGGTATCTCAGTTGTAGGAATTGGCACCAAAATTTGGCTGATAATATCACTGCTTGATTAGATTGACCAACAAATTTGTTAAATGAAATGAATCTAAATTTATTTAACGATGTTACAGTTCAAGGTGCCTTGTATAAAGCTACTGTGATTTTTTCCCCAGCTCGTACAATGTCTGGTTTCATCGATGATGGATTTTTAAATATATACAAAGCATGGTCCAAGTCCCTTCTAGTATTTATCAAGTTTACAGTTTGTGCTTTTCCTTTGCCAAAAAATGCTGATGTAGTATCACATCCACTGAATGCGTGAGCAAATAATATATTTCTTTTACAGTTAAGAAGGACTTCCGAATTCTACAAATCGAGAGAACTATATGCCCTTTCCTTGATGTTTCCTTGAATATCTCTTAAAAATCGAATGTCTTTATCAAGAGGACAAAGGGCAATTATGAGAATGAGAATGTCAACATCCTGTCCCACGACAGCTACCTTGGGATTATTATAGGCTTCCTTAATAGTAGTTTGGACAATTAGAACATCAGCATCATCTGTTGCAGAAAGAGCTTGGATACCGGCATATTCCAATTTTTCCATCAGTTGGTTAATCAAAGGTTCTTTATTCGCCAAATTGCTCAGCAAATTTTTCTGTTACTCAGGTTACCGGTAAAATCAACTTACCTGCTTGAAAATAATGTGACAATTAATAGTCTACTTACTATAGTGGGAGCAGATAAAATAATATTATCATAGTTTCCGAAAGAATGTTGTTTAGTAACAGCCCGCCGTAGACGGGCCACGTCATTTTAGTAATCCCTTGGAGCAATTTTTCAGTTTTTTGGTCATAACTTGGCCAATTTGTTCGTACTGTCGTGAGCAAAAAAAATAGGACAACTTTTTAGTCCTAATGTAAATCTGTCTCTATTTGAATATGAAATGAGTAGCCGAAATAAAACAGATATCACTTTTAATTTATTTTTTATTTTAATGCTGTGGTAATTGCTATAGTAAATGATGGATGGTTAATGAGACAAATTGCACTGCGTTATAACATTAACAAAAATTTGGTGTGTAACATTTTAAGAAAGTGGAGAATAAACGGTACGATTAGTAGAAATCCTAGATCAAAGGACAAACGATATCCTACTTAACAAGAAACTAACTATTATTATTTCGTTATTGCACCATTTCTATTTATGACTCTATAAATCTATTTGGCATAGAATTAAATAACCTTATACAATAATCATTAGTAATAATATTTTCTCATGCATTATTTGCTATTTCCAGTAATTTTTCGGCATTCCGTGGTCTTATATTTCGTTTTTGGATACTTCTTACGAGTAGTCCCCATACTTCTTTCACAGGGTTAAGATCTGGACTATGACTGGGCCAGTTAAGAACATTGATGTTGTTATCTTGAAACCAGTTAGTTACGATATGAGCAGTATGAACGGAACAATTGTCTTGTTGAAATATGAACTCATTAATAGGAAATAATTGTGACACAGAAGGGAGCATAATATTGTCTAAAATCCTAATATACCTTTCACTATTAAATCGTTCCTCAATATGCCACAAAACACCAGGACCACGTGCCGATATTCAAGCCCACATATTGACGGAAAATCTACCACTTTTATCATTGTTAGATATATATTTCTTATCGAATACGACCGCTGTGTGTTGACTGGAAAGTTTTTTCGTCTGTAAAGAGTACATTATTCCAAAAATTTACATCATGCGCTAAAAATTCAAGCGCAAATCCTACTCGAGTTTCTTTATGTTCAGCTTTACGTAAGTCTTTCTGTGCTGCTGCATGACAGCGTAGCTCCGATTCTCTTATCGACGGCGACCAGTACTACTCGATTCAGGAAAATTCGTTTCTTCAGCAGCCTGAATAACTGAGTAAAATAGATTTTCTACTAAAGCATTTACCAATTGCAAATCTTGTTGAGTTGATATCCTTCGTCGCCCTGATCCAGGAGTTCTACTAATCGTACCGTTTATTCTCCACATTCTTAAAATGTTACACACCGAATTTTTGTCAATATTATAACGCAGTGCAATTTGTCTCATTGACCATCCATCTTCTGCTTTAGCAATAACTCCAGATTTAACTAAATCGCTTATATGAGGCATATTAGTTTTTTGCACACTTGCAATAAATTATGACAACTAACTGACAATGTCACGAAAATTAAAGTTAGATGTACATAACTAGATTTCAGCAAAATACCGTTATACGACTTGTCCTATTTTTTTTTTTGCTCACGAGTCAAAAACAATAACCAAATTAAAGCCAATTAAATTTACTACGTATACATTTTATTTTTATAAAATTCTTTACTTTTAAGTTATAGCGCGTAAAAATAGGTAATGTTCTAGCTTATCTCCTAACTAAATTTTATAAATAGGGCTCAAAATGTCTGACTTCAAAAGTACTAAAGTTTGTTATATTTGTTAATTTTCACAGAAGTTAACAGGTTTCGACAAAAATGCGAAAAATGTGAATTATTTTTCTTTGAGGGGGAATTTGGGGACGAACTCCCTTTCTTGCTGTTCGTTAATACCCCAAATATTATGTTGGAAAGCATGAAGAAAACAAAATTCCCAAAAATATTTTTTTATGCACCGAGAAAAATATTATTTTTAAAATAGGATCAAATTTAATTTTTAATTAGTTTTTATATCATTAAACAGAGTTAATTTCCATTAATACCAATTAAATTTAAACGAATTAGAGAACTTTAATATATCCACAATAAATTGTTCTTTAATTCATGTCGTACAAAGCTTGTATTTACTACAAATTTTGCGTTGCGGGTACTATCTTACAATCCGATAAAACCTAGATACAAGCTTGGCACTACTAAGCTAGTGGTAGCGTACTACCTATATCTTAAAAGCCTTGTTGCCAGATGGTGCAAAAATTTTATTTTTTCGAGCTAACTTAAATTAATGATGAGAAATAGAGAAATCAATCCAGAACCAAAAGAAGACAAGATCTGCTGTGTTTGTAGGTACATATGCTTGAATTTGTCTATTAAAACATGGATTTTTGCTTTTTATATTGATGATTTGATCCCTTTTTATTTTTCTATTGTAGTTCACGGATTATTATAGTCCATTGTATAATATATGAAATAAATTTTGCCGGTTCAGTGGCTCAATGCTTCCGCGTTAGGCTTGAGATCAAGAAATCCCTAGTTCGAATCCTGACTAGGGTATGGATACTTAGTGGCGTTTTTAAATATCTTACCGAGCTAGTAACAGTGGACTGGATGGAGTTGTGTGAGAGGCAACATGGCAAGTCATTCCACCACTCCCGAGTTCGAGTCTCAGCTGCGACAGATGGCAATGTCGTGCAGAATAAAAATTTAAAAAATTAATATGGGCCACCGGCTGAGCCACTCAACGTTTCAGCATTAACTTTGTAATCGCGAGGTACCAGGTTCGAATTCTGGTCAGATATGGATGTTTAGTGGCGTTACCATGTATTGCCAGGCGGTAACAATGGTCTAGGCAGCGGTGGTGTGAGAGACAACACTGCTACTCGCTGTTACATCTTCTGAGTTCGATTCACAGCTGAGGCAGATAGCGACGTCGCAAGAAATAGGTGTATCGTTGTATATATGCCACATTGTATCACATTTCAAGCAGCTTGTGTTTGAGTACCGTAAACCTGGGTTTTCGCTTTCCCTGGTTTGTGGAAGTACAATTTCTCGTACTTGCTTCCGAGGCCCATTAGGCCCAATCAAATGGTTCTTGTTGCTCTCGTTTGCAAGAAACTTTTCCTGTGACACTACAGAATTTGTTTCTACACTGGAAATGATGTCTACTGAAGAACCTGATATCTTCAAACGATTTTTTACAAGTTGGTAAAAATTGTTGTTATTCGATTGCCAATTACTCCCATATCTCTTGATGAAATTTCAACTTTAATGTACTTCTTCGAAGCGAAATTTAATGCTCTTTAATATTGATAATAAATGACTCTTCGATTGAATGCATTGTTTTTAAGCTATAGGCCGCAAACTGAAAAAAGTACCAAAAATTCGTGGTTTTTCGGCAACACAAAAATTTTCCAAGGGTTTGGAGGTCTAAAACTTGAATTCTACATACTCTCTACAATGTATACAAGATGATAAAAAAATATACTACCTCGTTTATTTGTAACTATAAAGTACCCCGTTATTAAACTACAATTTTTCTTTCATTTTTAAGTTCATCGTAAAAATTAAGGACAACCTCAATACACAACCTTGCCTTGATCATCAACTGTTTTTGCGTTAATGGAATTTCTTAAAATTTGTTGCGTTTCCAGTGTCTCCCTTTATTACGGCTACCTTCGAAACCAGTTGATAGCAATTAACTATTTATTCATTCTTCAAATGTTAAAAACCCACGACTTTTATAACAAATATCGTGAACTTAAACTATATTTTCTCTGACACTCCATTTAAGAGGAAGTAGAAGACTTTTACTTCCGCTCACATAATTCTAAGCGGCAGTAAATAGTACATTGTCTTATTAGGAGTAGAAGTGGCTTTACTCCGAATAAGACATGTTATTTTCTCTTTAAACGTCGATTAGCTATAAAAAAAATAAAGAAAAAAATTTGCTATGCGTTACCATTAGCAACGGAAGTAAAAGTCCGCTCGAGCGGAAGAAAAAGGTTTTTACTTCCGTTGCTAATGGCAACGCACATTCGTCTGAAATGTCAGACTTTAATGTCATGAAATGAGTAAGAAATGTTATGATTTTATGACGTTTGCCGTCTGTTGCTATATTCGTATATTATTTTATTAGGAGTAAAAGTGGATTTTACCCCTAATAAAACAATATACTATACTGCCGCTGATGAACAGCACTAAAACTATTTGAAGAAAAGTATTTATTTAATTGATATTCGATGTTTGAAAATAGCATATTTTATAAGTAAAGTGATTTTTGTGTCCGTCAAGTACATCCTGGACACAAAAATAGCATATTATATGTGGAGTTAAATTGTTTTTGTGTCGGATGTTCTTTCCTGTCAAGTGCATCCTTGACACAAATAATGTCCGTTTTACTCCATGTAAAACAAAACACTGTTAAATAGCACCCCACATTTTTATACCGTTATATTAATTACTCAATCCTCAGTTAAAAAAAAGTATTAGTCATTATGCAGCTAAAATTGATATTTTGTGAAAATTTCTAAAAACTTTAATTTAATACAATTTTGTAATTATTTTACAAGTAATTAATTTAACACAACAAGCTAAACAACAACAAAGAAATTATAAAAGAAATATTAAAGAAAAATCTAAAATACTCGATTCCCATTTGAAACTATAAAAAAAAAACTTTCGGACGCCTCTTATCTTTACATGTGGCCAGGGAAAAGGCGAGCGACCATTTGGCAACGCCGTCCTTAAGACGTCCATCTACCACAGTCGTACTGATCGTGAGCTTGTTGTAACTTGTAGCGAAGCAAATGTGCATCCCGGCGAGGCCCGCGGGCCCAAGCCATGATATACTCCACGCTCTTCGCAGCCCTTGGGAGCACCGAGGGTAGGCAGGGGGGCACTGGTGTTGTGATGACCGCAAGTCAGTGACTCCGCGACGGAGTTCAAGGCGACCTCTTATGCTTCTTCATGGACATCAGGGGTACTCAATCAGTTTTCAAGTACGTATGCTGCCGTCTTAAATTTTTAAGTCCATTGAATGTAGGTTTTCAATTTATTGACGGCTGAGTTTTTGCAATGAATTGCGGAATTGTCAACGGGCCGCTTTTGCGGATTCATAATTGTTTTTATTTATTGATTGCTATACATTTATTTGTCTGTGCTACTGTTACCGAGTGAAAGTGGCGCTCGGTGACCTGGATATGTTCGATTGGGAGGGGGACGCTAATCGAATTCAGTTTTTGATTGTATTTATTTCATTTGAATATTGTACGGTGATTGAATTTAATAACTATCAGATTATTACACGTGCACTTCAAAATAAATTTATTACATAGTCACGTTATGTAAAGCGGGTGTGCTTAACGGATTCAGGTTTCTTAAATCAAATTAAAGCTAATTCCACCAATAGGTATTTGGATTTTATTTTAATATTGCACACAGTATTATAAGCAGTCCGGAAATCACTTGACTTGTTTATTTAAAGATTCAAACTAAGTTCTTTAATTAACGCCTCGATGGGACCGCTCACTGTGGACAATAAAAACAGCAGTAGTCTGGTAAATTATATAAATATCCAATAATATTCCAACTACGATAATTTTTTGAAGGATGTTTACGTGCACAATTGGTTGAATAAAAATTTCAGAAAGGGACAATTTTTTTTTTAAATTTATTTACCTACTCATAGTACTAAATAATAAATAAACTCTCTACATATAATTAGGCCAGTCAGTGAGGGTTTTTACCGTGCAAAAGGTGAGGTAGTTCAAATTTCTTTATATATTGTTTAGGTCTAAGCCCTAATGAACAATTCAAGTTGTCAACCTTTAGGGTCTTTAAATTAAAGGTGCAAAAACTGGACTTTTTCAAAATAACACTCCAACGGTTGATCCACGACAAAAACTCCTTTTAACAAACTTAAAAAAGACAAAATTTCCTATATTTTTTATTCATAAATCTCATAGGTAGATGAAAGGATGTCAAATAGCCGAGTCAATGAAGGTTTCTACTTCTTAGTCCTCAGGGACAGGTCCAATTTTGATGATTATTTTTTGAATGTATGTTTTTATATATTATTTGAAATCAGAAACATTTCAATGTGCGCAATTAAATATTTATAATATTTAAAGAATATAAACACTATTCACGCAGAAATAAATTTTTTTTCACGCCATTTATTAACTTTTAAATAGTAAAGGGTTAAAAAATTTCGTTTCATTTTTATTTTATAATTATTAAAAGCTTTAAATTTTATGAAAATTGTCAAAAAGATACCTTGGTATTTTTAGAAAATTTTTAGATACCATCTTGCTTATGATTTATTCTTTTATTATTATTATTATCGTTGTCGTTATCTTTATCACTATCACTATCGCTATTATCATTATCATTATCGTTATCATTATCGTTATCGTTATCGTTATCGTTATCGTTATCGTTATCGTTATCGTTATCGTTATCGTTATCGTTATCGTTATCGGTATCGGTATCGGTATCATTATCATTATCATTATCATTATCATTATCATTATCATTATCATTATCATTATCATTATCATTATCATTATCATTATCATTATCATTATCATTATCATTATCATTATCATTATCATTATCATTATCATTATCATTATCATTATCATTATCATTATCATTATCATTATCATTATCATTATCATTATCATTATTATCATTATTATCATTACCATTACCATTACCATTACCATTACCATTACCATTACCATTATCATTATCATTTCTGTTCTACACGACTTCGTCGGCGTAATACTTTGTGTGCGGAATAGCTTTCATACACTTAGAAGTTATAATGTAAGACTCCTCGGGTATATTCAGTATCTTTCTACACAGACTGCATGTATCTATTATCACTGATTTTTGTAGTTGAACCGTCAGGTTTTCTCTTAGATTGATTGACTTTAGATTATGGGCTAGTATTTTAGGAATTTCACCAGTCGCTCCTAGTATGATTGGGATAACAATTAATTTGTTTTGTTGCCACATTTCCCTTATCTCTTGTACAAGTGGTAGATATTTGTCAATTTTTTCGGTGTTCTTCCTTTCCAGGTTTGTGGCATTAGGGACGGGAGACTTCAGTTAAATAGGTGATTCGTTCTTTTTTGTGTTGGAGTACTATATCGGGGATGTTGTGTTGGGTGAGTTTATCGGTTATTATTTCCCAATTCCAGTATATTTTTGTTGTATCGTTTTCTACTACATTTTCAGGTTTATACTGGTAATACGGACTATTTTGTGTTGTTAGTCCCCCTTGACAACATATCTCCTGATTTATTATTATTGCCACGTTGTAGTACCTATTTGTGTATTCTGTGGCCAAAATGTTGGTACATCCACTGATAACGTATTCTATCATTTCGGGTTTCGTTTTACAAAGTCTACATTTGTCATTTATCTGATGGTCCTTTATTATGTGTTTCCTGTAATACTTCGTATTTATTACCTAGTCCTGTATAGCCATAAGAAATCCTTCTGTATCTGCGTATAGGTATCCTTTCTTTAACCATTTGTAGGTTGCCTTGCTAACTATATGTGGTTGCTCTATGGTTTGTGGGTGTTTACCATGTAAAGGTTTTGTTTTCCAGGTATTTAACATTTCAGCTCGAGTTATTACTTCTGGTTCTACATTATAGCCAGGGTTGCTTAGATTTAGTGGTGTTATGTTAGTGTCCGCTCGTATTGTATATCTATGTAGCGCTGTGTCTTGTACCTTTTTCAAGAAGTATTCTTTTAAATGTTTTACTTGGCGATAATGGAGGTTATGGATAGAGATGAGTCCTCTTCCGCCGTCAGATCTGGGTAGGTATAGCCTTTCCTTCGCACTTCTTGGATGGTGTACCTTATGCTTAGTAAGCTCCTTTCTCACTTTGCGATCGAGATGTTGTAACTCAGTTCCTGTCCATTGGATTACTCCGAAACTGTACGAGAGTACACGAATAGAGTAGGTGTTTATTGCCTTGAGCTTATTCCCTGCCCATAGCTCCGTTTTTAGAATCTGGCTTAACCGTTGTTCAAATTTTTTTGTTACTTGTATCTTGGCAGTTTTTAGATCTATGCCTCTTGTCTGTAGGTATCCTAGGTATTTGTAAAGCTCCTGTTCCTCCAGGCTCATGATTTCTTCATTTTTTCCGGTTTTGTAGATTTTGATTTGTTCCCAGTTGCCCTTTTTCATGGTATTCACTTTGCATTTGTCTATTCCGAAATTCATATGAAAATTTTTTAAAAAATTTTCGGTTCACTGCAGTAGCTTTTCGAGGTTAGTTTTAGTTTCTACATATAGTTTGAGATCATCCATATACAGGAGATGTGATTTGTCATTATCGTTATCGTTATCATTATCATTATTTTTTCACATATTTGTTTACACATATAATTTATTTTTGAATTTCTGTTTATAATATACTTTATATAATACACGCATATTATTAATATGGAGTGTAATATTGCATGTCACATTTGTTACTCTTTTTTCTTTATGTAATTCTAAGTGATTCAAAAGGCTAAGTGTGAGAATAGCCATGTGGCTAAACTTCGTCCTTAAATCGCTAAACGTAATGTGCTTATATATATACATTTATATTTTCCCAATAAAGTCGTTTATTATTATTACAGCATAATATCCTGTTTGATAAACTTTAAAATATAGGCTAAACACAACAGCTGTAACATGATATCTATCAGGTAAAGATCAAAAACTTTATATAATTAATCTATATCAATGCCACCAGCAAGTCATATTCGGAGTACTTCAAGGTTCTGTATTTGAGCCCTTTTTATATATAATGTATATTATTGATCTACCTAATCATGTAAATGCCACTTAACCATAATACTAATTTGTCGATAACAATTCCAATTTATTCAACTATGTAACAATGAGGAAAATGCGTGGATTTTATGAATGCTTAATTTTATTATTTGTCCATAATATGTAAAGTGTATACGAACTTAATTGAAACCGTATAAAAACTAAAAGCGGGCAAAAACAGTCGGCATCTCTTTCTTGTACAAGGGTGGAGGTAAATAGAAATGCCTGTCATAAGAAAATGATAAGATTTTCGGACGTTATTATATTATCCTCTGTTTCAAATGATCTCCAGAAAGCCATGGTAAGTTAGTAAATAATTAAAATATTTTACCTTTTATATAGTAGTAAATATTTATCAATATGAACAATAACTAACTAAACTTCTACGCTTGATATTATAATAGGTATTTATGCACTGCAGTGGCACATTGACAACACATCTCACAAGTCCACGTTACTTCTGAGAAACGATTTACGAATTTTCTTTATGCTAGTAGGTCTGTCCGTTTCATTATCTTTAAATCAGTACAGTCGTAGATGTTTCATTCAGGCTGATTACATTACCAGTCTCGGACTCGCCTGCACAGTTTCAACTACCATTCGAATCTCGATTCTCGATATCATTGCTAAATATATAGGACAAAATATCAAGTTCAGTGCGCACGATCCTATGCTTTAACACTGACCAGTTTCAATTGTGCCCGTATAAATTATACCATATGAGTTGATAATTTAATAAAAGACATTAAGGAAAAATTTGAACTTTTGTATAAACAAAACCACGTGACTGAAAACGCTATAATATTGCTTTGGCGTCATTTTGACGTCACTAATTTGACCTGAATTTGCTAATTTACGTTGTTTAATCTTGTTATTAATTATTGGTTAATATGGCGGATAATCATTTCATAACATCTCTAAATCTATAACCACATCATTCTTTTTAGATGTTTCAACGTTTTAACAATAGCGACGTGACGCTGCAGGTTACGAATGGCACCACTCATTAGAGTTTTAGTGGTTTTAAATTCTCAGCCGAAATAAATATTTTTTCCCCTCAATTTTAACAAAAAAGGAAAGTAAAACTGCGAGGAAGCATATTTTTCTGTCGTCTATCTATCTGTGATATAAAAAAAAATCATGCAACTTCCTCATTGAAAGCTTCTGATTGGTTGGATAAATTACATCTTAATGAGTCAAAGACACAAATATTTAGATAATTCGAACAAGTTACATATTTGAGAAGAAACTTAATGACATAATTGCATAAAAATATAAAAATAATTTATTTCTCCTTATTCCAAAATGTATCCTTTTAATTATCCTGTTAGCAGAGTAAATTTTAAGGAAATTATTTTATTCACACCTCTTTCTCTATGGGAAAGAAACACGGGCTGAAGTTGGTAATTGTGATGACATACAAAATATCATACAATCATATTATTAATAAATTCAGTAACCATATAACAAAGGCAGCAAGCGAACATGTGATATTCAATAACAAAAATTACAAGATAAAACCACTGAACTAATAAATTCAATTGAAAAAGGGATTTCCTAAAAAAGAAATTAAACACCAAAAGAACTGCTTAATGAATATAAAATATATAGAAATAAATTAAATAAACCTACTAAACAAGCAAAAAATCTGTCCTTTCCACTTCTTTTATTCCTTTTGCAATCTTAAATAGTTTTATTACTCCCTTAGTGCATTTATTATTTTTCTTTTACTGTACTTAGCTGATAATTATGTAATTTTCTTCTGTTGTTCATTTCTTGACTTGATTGCATTAGATAAAATTCCCTAAGCGAAATAAAATCGACGCAACACAAGCACCGTATAGTGCTTAAGTGAGTCTTTTTATTCGCCAGGGATTTATAAATATATATTTAATAAGTTTGTATTATAACATTGTAATATATAGATATATATTATGTACAGTATAAGGTATAATATCCAATATTATAGTGTTCAAAATAATGTATTGATAAATATGTGTAAGTTGAATAAAACTGAATTGAATTAAATTGAATTATACTTACTTATCTGGAAATATTCCTTTCATTTACACAGAATATCCTCACTGCAGACATGTTATAATAATAATGTCACAGTTGATGTTTAAGTAAGATATAATAATAATAATAAATGTTTTTATTGTCAACTTATAAGTAGGGAAATTTACAAAAATGTATAGTAATTATATCCCGAGGCCGCTCATGTAATTTGCACAAAATATTGATAAATATGTTTCGCATAGGGAAATACGTGAATACTAGGTGAAAACGCCATCACATATCCAGTATATTGGAAAAACAGCCTCTACGTTTATGTTAAAAGAACAGTTAGAAGGTATTTGTATATAAAATAAACAGAAATAAAATATTCTACCAACATGTGTGAGTGTGAGTGGGTCTATGCCAGACCCTCCACTGTGACTCCGTATATTGTGGCTCACTCCTAATTGATATTTCACCCAATAGGTTCAGCTTTTTGATAAAGCTGGTAATCTTGTGGGTGAAAGATTGTGCAGGTCCTCAGATAAAAGCTGTCCCTTGCCAAGTAATGAGAACCAGGTTCCTTCTGCAGCAAAACAAGTGCACAGAACATGCCTTGCCGTTTTATCTTCCTCTAGACACAGACGGCATTCGGCGTTTTCCACCAGTCCAAGTCTGTGCAGGTGATGATTCAATCTGCAGTGCCAGGTGTATAGTACGATTAGAGTCCTTACCAGTTCAATTCCAGCAGTTTTTTAGCTCTTGATTTCAAAGGATATGTGATGAATTCCTTCCAATGAGCTAATCTTGGTAGTTCCTGCCAGTGGTGAAGATCTTGCTCTCGGCCCAGCCTAGGGTATTTGTTTTGGCAGTACTCGAAGATATGCCAAGAACAGATTCTGGTCCTTTAATTTTGATGCTGCGCCCTCTCTGACCAAGCAATCGGCAATTTGGTTGCCCTCCAGCCCAAAGTGACCAGACACTCAGACCAGAATCAGTTTGTTATTCCTACCGAATTGAATTAGAACCTTTTGGTAGTTCCACACTGTTTTAGAATTACAGCGATAGGATCCAAGAGCTTTAAGGGCATATACTGTTGTCCTAATTTTGATCAGCTAATTCATTAATAAATAATAAATAAATAAATATACACCACAGGTAATGATGACCCCCTTTACCTCGGAAGGCTCTAGAAGAGCCTTTTGTGGGAGGAGGCTACACAATTAGAGACAAGGGATGCACACCCATACCCGTGTATAGTGGAAAAATCCTTTTCACAGTATTTTCCACTGCCACGACCGCGGATCGAACCCGGAACTTTTGGGTGGGAGGCAAGTGCGCTCACCTCTCGACCATCAGTCATACATAAATTAAGCATTAATAAAGCTAAACAATGAAATGATTGTGTAATAATTTCCCCTTTACGAAAAGTCAACAATAGCAAATCAATATAGAAAATCCTTCATACTGGACATCAATGAAAAGATTGTGGTTATGTTCAAGCCCACGCCCTCTATCGAAGAGGGGATTAATGTCTCGTAACAGGAAGCAGCTAGTCATGGGATGATGGTTTTTATTTTCGTTTGTTGAACATTACATGTACAATTATCGTATAATGATCAATGACATTAAACTTTGCTTTTGATAAGCACCTGATCAATCCATGATTAAGATTGGCCTTAATTAAATTTATCATTATCATATAAATCTAGACTCGCTCAGGACATCAAGATATTCATTTGTATATTAATTTTTTTGAAGTAAAATTATATTTATGTATCCTATTACAATATTGCAATCAACTTCACCTAAGTAATTTACGTCTTGATAGTTTCTTAATTGAGCAATAAATTCATATGTGAAAGCTGGCCTATATAGCTGATATCGTAATATGTCTTCTATCAAGTAAGACTTCTACTTTTATTTGGCCCATTTCTACAATTTCGTAAATATAATCTATATCTGACCAAATATAGACCATCTCCGGAACTACATATTCGACATGTTTTTCGCTCTAGGAGACATGGGTCCCAGTGTGTACCCTTGCGAAATTCCTGATGGTGCCTTTCAAAATTCGTTTACACACTAGCAAAAAAAATAATATCGTAAGTAGAAAATTGTGTTGAATAGCTGTAATGTGTATCTATTTCTATCCACATTTTAGAAACAACAAATATAGTGTAAGCAAGGGCAAGTTCTTAGATTCAAGGAATGAAAAATACATTTTTCAATCGGTAACAACCTAGTTATCTTTGCGTATTGATTCTCATGTTCTAATAAAGCGCGGTCAGATCTCAGATCGGCGTTATATAAAGAAATTAATATATATGATACATTGACCGGCTACATACTACATGTTTGACCAGTTCTATCACTTTTTAATTATCCCAGAAATTGCCCCTTTTATAACCTTAAGTGGGACGTTTATGTTACCTATTAGGGCCATTACCGCGCAGCAACAAAAATTCTCTTGATAAATGCTTGTGTACGAAGAACTGCGGTTATTAGGGATTCATGCAGTTCACCTTATTATATGGTAATACTACTCCCTAGTGAATTATATCCATACCAGCGATCCATTTAATTTGTGATGGTCATATTTATGACTCTGTGGCAGTTTTTTTCTAGTTTATTTGTTGTAAATTTCTCTAATAACAGGCTGAAGTCGCAGCGTAAGAATACTCATTATGTTATGGTTATTTGAATAAAGAGAAATTATTGTTGCGCTGTTTTAATGGCAGGTGAATAGACGTGCTTAAATATTATCGTTTAAAAACCTAGACAGATAAATTAATAGATAAATATCTGTGAAAGTAGATTCATAAACGTTGTATTCATTTTAAATATGTATAAATATTGTATTAATTTTAAATATTTTCAGAACATGAAAAGCAATTTATTTATTGCATAAAATACAAAGTCGGGCTCAAATTCATTGCAGAGATCTGAGACATGTTGGAAATAAAGTTTAATTTTAAGCAGTGCTACTAAAGGAAAACGATCGAAAAGACAATTTTTTATGGAAGACATATAGAACTTCATTGTCAAAAAACGCATTGTTTTGTATTTTTAAATTTAGACTATAGAATTATTAAAAGTTTTATTTTGGGTCCTTAAACTGGTCAATATTTCTAGAAATATAAACTTAAGAACTGCATTCTTCATTACAATATATCAGCAATTTTGCTTTCTCTAATTTTATCTAGGAAGATTTTTAAATTCAAATTTTCTTAACATTGCTATCGTAATAGTCTTAGATAATTAGATATCACAAGACATATTTTAAAAAAACATAAATATCATATATCACCGAATAAGGAATATGAATTAATACGGACGATGAACGCACGCTCAACTCGCTTTGCTCCCTCCAAAAATTAATTCATGAGAAAATTGTATGTAATATGAACATAATTTTAAAAATACGCCCAAGGGATAAATTGAATATAATATACCGGATCGCCTTTCTACCGAATATTAAAACATCAATTAATTTGTTTATTTACTCCTTTGCCAATGTTTAAATATAGCTAAACACTATACTATTGTCGTAGGTCTAAATTGTTTACAATTTTTACACATTGTTGCATAACTAAGTGTTTGTTAGTGATCGTAACGGTTCTTGGAGGTCATCAGCCAGAAAACTTCTCAGGCTATCATGAGATACGCAAAAATATATCTTGTAATAAAGAAACGTCCTAAGGCTGATTAAATAACAACTCGTTATTTTCAAAATAACAAACAAATTCTTAGAAGAAATAAATTATTTACAACCGGTATGCCATAAAATTGGGCAACCTGTTTGAACAGGTATGATATTTTGATGTTTATTTGACTTGTTGCAAATAAATTAAGCAAAATAATTTGCTATCTGCTTTATCAACGTGTTTGAACAAGTTTAGTATTATTATAATCATTTGTAATAAAGAATAACAAAAGCTGTATATGTGTAAATCATTTAAAAACAAATTCAGGATGCTTAGAAGTATCTTTAATTAATTCGTTGTATTTTATATTGGCAACCTGTACTTTTAAAGAAATTTAATTGGAAATACCTAAACTGTGACAGTTCTTCAGTAAAATTGTACCTGCTTAGGTCATAAAATTTTAATCCCTGGAAAATTCTCAGTGTCTTTACCGCTGAGAATTGCATCTCCGATCTCTCTCATTTATGGGTCAAAAATCATAGCCGGAGGGGGTTTTCGTAGTTTAATGAAATTATTGAGATCAAGACTAAGGACTGGAAATAAATGAATTAACTAAATAACGGACGTTTATTTCAGCTAAAAATAGATGAAATGAAATCTCTTAAATGAGCCCTATTTATTTATGTAAGAATGTTTATAAGTTCAAAATATTGACAACATTCTGGTGTTATGTTTGGCACTATTATGAAACCCTGTCTTCATTTATGACACTAATGTATTATTTCAGATTAATAAAAAATTAAGAAGTTACAAAAAGACTTTAATATTGACACATAGATTGGTAAATCACTAATTAAATGTTTTTTGAAGTCTTTTAGGTCACCTGAATGACCCTTTTAAATGTATGAAATCTAAATTTGTCTGAGTGGGGGAGACGGGGATGTACAGTTTATAGTGGGATCCGAAGTACTTCTCGGTATAATTTATATTTATTTAAAAATTTCTCTCTTTCGTCTGGATGTAATGTGTTTTGTCAGTCTTTGTGTAGTCAAATTTTATGTGTGATACGTTACGGTCACCGTCTTTCACTGTAGATGGGTAGGTTTTGGTGTAACAGACTATATACGTGGCGTGGGTTATTGTGCCTTCATTTGTCTGTAATGTCTTGCGTCGCCTCAGATTGCCGTCTTCTAGTTGAGAAGGACTGTTGTGCCGTTTCGTTAATATAATCTCTTATAAGTGATATTTTAGCCCTCTCATGTAATATAGCGAGGAATTTGTTTTGTAGTGTTTGCGTCTTTTGTACTGCGCTTCCGAGATTAGATTTTAGGACGCGCAAGCATGTGTGACCATCGGCCTGAAAATCGGTCTGTCGTAAGTGTGCTTCGTCTGTCAATTAGTGGGTAAGTCTTGCTAATTGTCTGTGTAATGTGCGATCTCTTACTCTTATCCAGAGATACCTCCAGATATTTGATCGTGTTTCTTTCTCTTCGTATTAGTAAATTTCCTATGTAATATGATAGTCTCAGTTTTGTCTTCGTTTATGCGTATTTTCCACGCGTTGTAAAAGTCCATCAGCTTTATGAGATGTTATCGGATCTTTCGTACAGCCGTCTGTGCATACATCGACTGCCCACAGATCACGGCATGATCTGCGTAAAGTATGGATATATCGGGATGTCAGAGAGATAGAGGTTATATAATAATGGGGAGATGATGGCCCCATGGGGGACTCCCGCCGACATTATTTTCTTGCTAGCCAGTTGGTCATTTATCCTGACCATTATATATATGTCATGGATTCTTATTAGAATTATGTAATACAATGTTTGCTCAGAGAGAAACCTAGGTGCGTTAACCCACCATCGCCTTATAATATGTGAACTATTTATAACAGTTGCCCACGACCGAAAATTAAGAAAAGTCATTTAGTAGCAAGATAAGGAAACAGTAATTTCAGTTTCTATGGATTTACTGCTCATTTCTTTTTATTTTTTTTTGTTTTTATATAAGTTATAAACCCCAAACTCCAACGAGTATTTTTTTTATTAATGATTATTTTTGTGTGAAAAGTAGAATTATTATATGCAATGTCAGAAAGATGTGCTTCAGAAAAATTTACAATACTGCAACATACTGAGTTTAGGTTAAGCATTTGTTCTTCTAATTTGCATAAATTATTTATATTTCCTAAAGGTCGCAACTTAAATTAACTCATACCCTAGAATAATAAATCATTAGTCATTAAAAAACCACGTTCCTAGTTTATAGTTCCCTGCATTATTTATCAGTTGTAGTGAAGCAATGTACGACTTGCGCAGTTGTAGAATTATGCATAAATTTATTATACGAGCATTAACGCTAGCTGTAATTTGAATAGTAAATGACAATATTAATGGACGTGTGTATTCAAAAGAAATAATATCTTAACACAATGAATCTCTGTTCAGCTAAGACACCTCCATGAATAGCATTATTCATTATTTTAATATATCTCAGTATATTTTTCATAATTTCTATGTTTTAAGCTCAATGATGCATTGTGGAACATCAATACACAGGCTTTCAGATGTCAGCGCCACTCACATGAGATCCAGACAATACGTCTGTTAATGGTTAGCTTTCTTAATCATTTCTTGAAGTAAAATATGACAATATCATTTGCTTCGCTTTATAATAAAAGGAATTTTTAATAAACCTCGATAGGAAAATTAGAAAAGATTTTAGATAAAAAGGGAATCTCCTCACTGGAGCGATTAGGACGTTGCCACACTTTCGGCATGTCAAATATGATTTTCTGTCTCAATTACTTGTTTTACATCAACTTTCAATGTAATTCTAATTACTGTCATATAAAAGGAAACTGCTGAAAAATTCGCTCTTGAAGTAGCTAATTTTGTTTCAATGTTTACCCCTCATGACAGATTCGTACCTGTAATTTGATAACTTCTCGGTTCATAACATTGTTATTGTTCGCGATTGGTTGAATTGAAATTTTCCTATACGCTGGATAGGGCATAACAGCCTTTTCATTTTTTGGCCACTAAAATTTAGATCGCCAGACATAACATCTACGAATTTTTATTTATAGAGTTTGTTAAATGGTAAATAATGTTTTAAAATTACATTAAATATAGAGCAAACCTCTGTAACTAGATTGATAGATAGAAAATTGTCATTAACAACAGAAACTAAATAGGTAAGTACATAAGACTTGTTGGGGGGGAGGAAGGTGAGTTAGAGGAATACATAATTTAATTAACAAACAGACTTTTGTTCTATAAAAATTTAAGACCTATATATATAGAAATAGCAATTCTGGCATATTTTCATGCATTTCCAATGACGTCATCGAGACAACATGTTACTGTTGTTACTTACTATTACTGCTGTTACTTGTTACTAGAGATCCACGAAAACGGAAAATAATACTAAACACTGTAACATGCCTATTAATTGGATTGAAGACACTTTGCATAAATTTATTTATTTATTTATTTCAATAATTTAACCAACCAATTAGAGGATAAATGAAAAACATAATTACAAGAAAAATTAAAACATATTAATGAATAATAAATAACAAACAATAGAATAACAAAAACAGTTATCCAAGTGATAATTAAAAAATATGAGGTCTGACTTACGTGAGAAATTTATTAGCATTTAAGTGAAGACGGTTATAGACCAGGCGTTAAGCAAAGCAATATTTTGGTGGAGTATCGGTCCAATTCAGAGTTTATGCAGTGATATAACTTGAGATCTTCAGCGTAAAGTAAATAGGATTCATCGAGATTGTCGATAACATCATTAATAAAGAGTACGAAAAATAGTGGTCCAAGTATGGAACCTTGCGGTACTCCTGATGCCTGCTTAAATAGCACAGATTTGAAGCCACGGTATTGAACAAACAGAGTACGACAGGATAAATAAGAATTAAATAAGTTAATGAGAGAATCACTGAAACCAAAGTTCTGCAATTTATTTAATAGTATACTGTGATCCAATCTGTCAAATGCTTTAGAAAAATCAGTATAAATGACATCTAGCTGACCTTTTTGATCTAAAATTTGTTTTACACACAAGGTTCGATACTGTTGACCTTCCCTGCATATACTCATGCTACTCTATTATTAGACCTTCCCCCGATGATTATTTTGTTAACCCATGGAATTTGATTTCAAAACATTAATTGGGAACATATGTAGGTCAGGAATCCATGAAGTGGACATCCCGGAAATTGGGAGGAAATTCGCCATATTGTTTTTATGCCAAACCAGATATGCACTCTATCTCCGCAACCGCTGATCCGATTTTAATTATCATTTTTAGTTTAATTACAAATTTTACGCTGAAAGATAAAAGCTCTTGTGAATTTTTTAATATAAAAAAAAGTAAAACATCACTCGCGGTAAACTCTCTGATACCACTTGCAAACTGCACTTTCGAGTTATTGGCTCTCATCAGTGTAAAGTAGACTGTAACGACCGACAGGAGGATCCTCCGACTATTTGGTACATCACGAAATCCTTAAGATTGCGAGGTGCAACACAGTCGGTAGGCGCCATCTAGCGGTCCAATGTCTGTAGCAATTGAAATAAATAGCCTGATTGTCATTAGCATGAGTTACTTATGCTAGATAATCTGATCATTGCAACAGGTTGCATAAATACGTCTTAGAGGAACATAGTTACAAAAAAGTTATAATCCAAATCGTACGGTTAAGTAATTTTTTTTATCGCCGTATTTAGATTAACGTCCTGGCGGAGTTTAGCATTAGATATTCCATCACTCAACCAGGACACATACACATAGACAATTATACAACGATCATTCCTTATGACATTCCCATCTGCCGCAGCTGAGACTCGAACTCAGGAGTGGTACAGCAACTCCGTGTTGTCGTACACACAACCTCGTCTAGTCCACTGCCACTTACTCGGTAACGCATGAAAAACACCACTAAGTATCCATACCATAGCCAGGATTCGAATTTGAGACTCCTTGGTTGCAAGCCTAACATTAGCACGTAAGCGTTGAGCCACTGAGCCAGGGCGTGAAGGTGAAAAGTGAAACACACTGTATTTCTATCAGATTAAAAGTAATTTAGACATATCCTTTTATGATGAACACATCTTTACCAAGCATTTACGTAATTATAGAAGATTATTTGAGACGATGCGTTTAATTTAAAAACTTTGTAATTATTTTTTTATAGTTAAGACGATTTCACGGAAAATCATTATTCAAGAATTTTTGAGTATTCAACAGTCCGCGTCCGTGTCTATTGGTATGTTAACTACTTTAAAAATATCCCGTGTTCTTTATTTGTAAACATAATCTCGAATGTAAAATCAAATAACACCACACCTATTATTCGTACAACGCTATAATTATAATTATCAGACGATTGAAGATTTGATTGGGCGAGGTCAAGAAGCAGATCCGGTGCCAGGCATTTGGCTGATGCAAAGGACTGTAGATATTTAAAGCTACATGTGTCATTATAGCACATTATCAGGTGATGGCGATAAAGATATCCAAATTTTAAAATTATTGTATATATTGGCGGAGGTGCAGGTGAAATTAAAAGAATGCTCTTTGGTTAGATGCCAACTATAGCTTACTGTCAATAATAGATAGATAGATAGATGGATAGATAGATAGATAGGCAGATATTTATTGGTGCTTTATACAACTCTGTAAGAGGATAATATATTAGAAAAAAAAACAATGACAAACATTTTTAATGCACTTTTAAAACGATTATATTGTCGTTTTTGGATATTCTCCGGCAGTATGTCTTATGGCATAGTAACTTGAGCCATTTCCTCTCTTCGATAGACGCAGAAAATTATGGTTGATTTTCATATTATTCCTCGTTGAATAGGAGTGTTACAGGTCACGCCTTACGTATTTATCCTCATTTTCTTTGATGTGTAGGAGGCAAAATGTAGGTACTAGGTAATATTACTGTTGAAAGTTTCTTAAAACCACCTTTACATTCGTCTCTAAAGCCTAAGTCTGCTATAACTCTTATCGCTTTTCTCTACATAGAGAAAACATGCATAGCTTGAGGGGAATGTCCCCAATCCAAAATTGCATGTGAAATAGCTGAATGAATAGGACCATGATAGGCTGTTAAAGTCGACTGCGATATAATGTTTATCAAACAGCGTAGTAAAAAGATGATTGCGGTCTAAGTAGACTCCTAAGAACTTTACGTTGTCAGGCATATTCATATCGACAGTTTGTTGCCTTAGGCTAAAACCATAGATTGGATTTTCCCTATTTAAGACCAATTAATTACTTAAGAACCAGTTATGAATTTTCGGTTCATTTTAAGAACATTAGATAATAGGTACAGTGTTAATGTAATGGTGTTTGTAAATCATTGTAGTATCATGGGCGAATAAAGTGAAATTAGGTTCAGATGTACAGTTAGGTAAGTGATTCATGTAAATAAGGAACAGTTTCGGACCCAAAACTGATCTTTGGGGCACACCAAGGTTTGTCTCGATTATATTTGATTTCTTGTTTAGATACTGTACATAATGGAACCTATCTTCAAGATATGATTTTGTCAGATTACTGTTACTTGACGAAAATTTGTAGAAGGAAAATTTACTTATTAAGACGTTAAGGTTAAAGTACTTATTGTCAACGTTGTGGTTTTCCTTGCTCTAAAGCCAAACTGGCATTTATTGAAAAGGATACAGAAATAAAACGTTATTTGTAATTATTAAGTATAGTAACGCAATATATATAGCGAAAAAAATGTCAGTCTGTCGGTCTGACTGAAACTTCTTTGTGCGCACGTTTACTCTGGAACCGTTTATTATATTGAATTGAAATTTGGTACACTTGTGTATTATAACGAGATCTAGAGAACTAGATTATATCTAGATCTAATTCCGTTGAAGGGTTCTGAATAAATCTACGAAAGTCAAGGTCCCAAAATTTGTTTCTGCCAGCACCCACCCCCACTATCACCTCCAATACCACCCCCACACTATTATAAAAGGGAGTAAAAAAAAATAAAATGTGATTTAGTGTGTATACAAGAACGAAACATCTCAAAAAAATTTTTTGGCGTTACTGTTCCATACGTATATAGGAAAGTATTGTAATCGTCTAAAAAAATCGATATTGACTTCTTCATGAATTTAGTTTTCAGGTATCTTGAGACAAAAAAATAGTTTTTGAAAAATATCCGTTTGTCGTCTGTAGTCTACCGTCTATGGTCGCATCTAAAGCCTAAACTAGTGGGGCGATTTTTCTCAAATTTTATGTGCATAGCCAGGATGATCGCACCTCGAGGCGAAGTCGCGAAATCGAATCTAGCTCAAATGTTGGGGGGAGTTAACTCCTGAAAACCGATAAAAAATGCAAAATCATTTTTTTCTCAATAACCACTCTAATGATTTTGATCAAATTTAACACACGAATACTTTTCTCTACCAGGAAACCTTATACAATTTATTGTATAGTACCATATTTTAAAATAATTCTGTGCGAACCCACAGTAAATATTTTAATAAACGTACAGCAGTCCCGCGAGCTAGATGTTAGAGCCTGCCGTCCTGGATAAACCGAATGCGAAATGTTCCAAGTATCAAAGCAAGGTAATGAAAATATTTCCAAGTCAATATGACGTCAACCGTGCTATGCCATCCTTTCGGTAAAGGGAATAATTGAATATATCTGACAGTCATAGTCAGTTCGCTAGCTACCACCTAACGCGATAGACGTATTTTCTGTCTGCTCTTGTCTGCGAAGAAAATATTCCCAAAATCCAAGCGATTGAATTATTTTTAAGTTCGTTTGACGTCATGTCGATCCATCGCGTATCTGTTACCGCCTTTTCTCCCACTTGTAAGTATTGGAAGTAAATAATTAAATTAATTCCATGTCGGCAGTCAGCCAGAGCGACTCATTGAAATCAGACGTGTCCACTCCGAGATTCGAACCTAAGATACAGTTATTGTCATATATTGATTACGAGTCGCGGAATTTTTGCAAAATCAAAGGAAATAATTGAATTCGCCCCGTGTTGGTAGTCAGCCAGAGCGTCTTATCGGCAACAGACGTGTCCAATTCGAGATACGAACCCCGGTGCCATATATCATTTTCGAGCAGCAGGATTTTGGCTACATCATTGACCAGAAGTGCATCCATCTGGCGCCTACTCCCACTCCGATAGTAAGTTGATTCATTTTCAGAAAAGGATCTGAGGGAGCCGTGCAGTTGTATTCCATTCCGATCGCTTCACCGCAGCAGAAGTGCCCGACCTTAACCACAGGAAGTAAGTTCCTGGAGGAGTAAGTAAACTGATGTACTGTCCAAGTACTGTATATAACTTTGTCCTGTCTTATTGCTTATTCCGTGCTGACGCTTTACCGCCTATTTTTGTGTTACTATTTTTCAGCTTGCTATGTCTGTCATGTGAGTGATCTGGAACCACCATTTTCGTTGCATCACTTGCCCTCATCTGGGTATTTAGAACCTGTATAGTTTGGTCGAGGTAATAAATTAGTAAACCCGCAGATTTGTATATGGTAGGTTTAATTGAATATACTGATATTATAGACAAATTCTGAGTTTTGCTATTTGTACCGTTTCTCCACTTGAGCTACTCAGCCTCACGTATCCGGCTTGTTGGTAATATGTCCTATCACTTAAACTGGAACTGGCGCCCGAGCTTAAACCGAAAACTCGTTTCCGGTGCTCGAGTGACAAGGAGTGGCACTTTTTCTCATGTCACCGGCAATGTTGGAAAAATCGCGTCACAACTACAAGTATTAGAAAGACCTAGAAGCTCAGATATGTTTGAGAACTTTAGATCGTAATAATTTTTGGGGGCTCGTCTGGAATTTAAACCCGAAACCTTCCACACCCTAAGTGGAAATCATATCCGTAGACCAACGATCTTTTGTATTTTTGTAATTTTCCTACCTTGAAGTACCTCTGTTTGGGTAGTGTGTCATTAAACAAATAAATAAATAAAAATACAAAAAATAATAGTAAGTTTTTTTGTATGGAGTGTCATTTTGTGCGTGAAGGATGTACCTGACCGACGAACGAAGCGAGGCCGGCAAAAATAGTCGAGACACAATAAATCACTTTATACTTTACATAAAAGATGTTATTTTTTCTTCAAACTTCGAATACGAATTAAATAAATACTTTTATTGTTCCTTCAAATGTTCTTTTGAAAAAAAACTATTTTAATGGAAAAATATTAATTAATTTATGATAGGTTCTAATGGGTCTCCTAATTACTGTTATATGCGCATGCTCTTGCGAAGAAAAATTTAACCTAACTAGCAATATAATACTAGTTCGCCAGTCGGCCCAGAGATGACGCCATTAGCTTCCTACCATAAATTTACTAGAAAAGAATAGAACTGTCTACAGTACGGACCAGAATGAAATGGATTAATCTGGAATAAGCACCATGGAGTATATAAGAAGCAGAACCAACGCGTCAGAGTAGTACTAATTCAGAGAGTAAACAGTTCAGAGATCAAGAGATAGAACAGTGATTAGTACAAAGTGATCAGTGATAAGTTGTGAATTATAGTAGTGAGTTTATAGTAGATAAAAGTTATAATTACTCTGTAATTATAAGAACTAAGTAAGTAATTTAGTGATAAACTAATGAGTGATTAGTGACAATAATTCGTATTGCAATTATTGAACCTAGGCTTGGGGTGTTTACTAGAGTGTGTAAACACCTAACAATACTATAACAGAATATGTTCTATTTTAAATATTCTTCGTATTGGACTGGATTTAATGTTTTTCGACTACTACAGCACTGGTTATAGAAACAAAGTTTGCCGTTATATCCAACTTCAGCCTAAAGAAATCTGAATATCACAGCTATTAGAATGATTTCACATAGAACTAGTGATGCTGGAGTTAATAAGTAGCTTGAAACATATAATTCTTAGGTTGAATAAACTCAGATCGTAAGGAAAATTATAGTAATAACCAGAATTCTGAATACGAAATATATACTTAACTAATAAAACTTGTTATAATTTTTAATTATTTGATTCGGTGATACTGATAACTTAGCTGCTCAGATATTACAATAAATGTTAAAAAATTCCAAAGATAGACAAAACGGAGAAGTTTTTGATTTTGTGCTGTTATAATGTTAGATAATATGATTAAAATTTATTTTGCAATAAATTATTACTTGTTAACTGAAGAAGAGAAAACTTAAATTCTTGAAACTGAACTTAAAATTTTAGATGAATTTTTTTTCAACATACGCTAAAATTACTTAACATTCACTATAGCATTTATGAAAAAAGCCCATCGTAAGTGGTCGTCTGGTTAGGGAATTTTTTTTATTTTAACGTATTTGGGATAAAGTTTTTCCATTGGTTTTTTCTCTCAAAATCTATAAGTTCTACGAGAGAAATGAAAAAATGGGAAAATGTCCGATGGATTGTACAACAAATATATATAAACTTGAACCACGATAGATTAGATTGGCTAGGTGCGCGCACCTATACAACCTAACCTGTCGTGGTCGTATGCACCTAGCAAACCTAACCTATCGTATCGTATTAACAGGTCTCAAACAGCTTCGGGATCAGTTATACAGCTTTTCTACAGGCATACACCCCTATGAACTACCCATGACACCCCCATGAACCATCCATGACACCCCATAGACACCTATAACACAGGTATTCACGAAATCAGACAATATTTCTTTCATAAGAGAAGAATGGCATGACGCCATTGAGAACCCCCAGTGTTTCTCTACTGAGTGCGCCAGAAACGGCTTTGTTTATCTACTAAACGCTTTCCGTTGTTATTCGTATTTCTTAGCTATTTTTTTTAGGTTATCTTAAAATTATTAGCCAATTCTCAAATTCTGACTTCAGAACCTGCTCCCTGGCTAACGGAAAGTATTCAACATTTGATTAAACTAAGAAATGCACCTTATAATCGATATAAAAAACTTAACACCAATATATATTTAATCAACAATTTTTTTATTAACAACTTACCGTAAGTACAGGGTAATGATGATTTAATCGCTGAAAAACGTAATAATTTAAAACTCAAATTTGGTGAACGAATGTTCTTTTTAACCTGTTACGATAGAAACGATTAATAGGTTAATATGGTCTATTAAATCCCAATCTCATGAGAGACACAACATTTCCATTCGTAAAACGGTACCGTTACACACTTGTTGCATAAATAACTATTTTAAAGTTCAATGCTCCCCCCCCCCCCCTTCTCGGCCCTCTAGAAAATATTTTTTCTCGACCCTGACGTTGACTCTTTGGTTTGTGAAGGAGAAAGTAAACATGAACATCTATGGAAAATTTCATTGGTCGAAACGTTTTGGAACTCATATTTTGTCAATTCTGCATTAAATTGGCAGCCAAAACGTATTCTATAAATTAATAAATTGTGCAAGTTTGATCTAGTAGTTCACTTCTTTAATGGAATATTAAGTGGAGAAGTTTATTTATACATCATCTCTTCAAAATAATTTTGGCCTGAAGTTGATTCTCTAAGGACAAAATCAAATATGTAACTGATTGAAGATGGTGCTCCACCACATTTTAGTTTCGATGAATAGTCGATTAAATTACTATAGTGGAATGCGGTCGCGGGGAGACGGGTGGAGTGGGACGAAGTTTATATCCCACCACCTAATTTTGTTAATTACATCACTTTAGAAACATACGGAATCAGTATTAAACCCACAAAGTGTGTTTTTGGTAAGAATTGTTTAAATTTTCTTGGTCATAATATTTCTGCTGATGGCATTTCACCTACCGATGAAAGCATTAACATTATTAACGATTTTCCATAACCTAGGAACAGCTTCAACGATTTATAGGAAGAATGAATTACTATCATCGTTTTGTTCTAACCTTGCAGAAATTTTAACTTCTCTACATGCTGTCAGTACTCAATTAGCCCGAGATAAGATTAAAGTTATAGATTCCTGGCCAGTGGACTGCGCTGATAGTTTTTTAAAGGCTAAACAAGCTATAGTATTTCATCCTAATTACAACGAAGGTGTAACACTTATTTTAGCTATTGATTGCTCAAATGTATCTATGGGCACTGCATTAGAACAAAAAATTATAACATGTAGCCTTTTTCTTTCGCAAATTAAATCTTGCTCAGAAGAGATATTCCGCTTTCGGCAAGGAATTGCTGGCATTATACATATCAATTAAATTTTTCAAGCATATTTTAGAGGGTCGTATATTTATTTGTTATGCTGATCATAAGCCATTGACAAAAGAGTTATTTTCAAATATAGAAGAAACACCACGTCGACACCTGGAATATATTTCACAATTTACAAGTGACATGTGTCATATTAAAGGTAAAGAAAAGTCATAATAGATAGTTTATCGCGTATAAATGATTTTTCCTTGCTTCAACAACATATTATTTCAATTTCTCCTGTAGACTCAATTAATTTCAATTTACAGTTATTGAAAGACGCTCAATTTGATGATTGTGAACTTTCCTCTTTACTTGCAAACCAAACTGAAACAAATTGTAAAGTCAAATACTCTTTACAAAGAATGAAAATTACTGATTCAAATGATGAAATTTGGTGCGATGTTTCATTTTCTAAATGTCGTCCTTTTGTACCAAAATCTTTACGTTGCGCAGTATTCGATATATTTCATAATTTAACACATGCTGGTATACGTTCTACTAAGAAACTTATAACTTCCAAATATCAGACTTCCAAAATCAATAAGCATACGAAAACTCAAATCGCTAATTTTGATATTCCCAGAGGTCGTTTTGAGCATATCCATATAGATCTTGTTGGTCTATGTCTAAAAGAGGCCTATAATAAACTGGTTCCAACAGTAAAAAAATTTGTCCGATTTAAAACGATGTTCATCTACCTGGCGACTGGCCTAATAAGTGTCATGGTAATAAAAATAACAAGATTTTAATATTCCTAAAAAATATTAATACCATTTTGATGCACTGAGTAAATATTTGAAAAGAAACATTTTATATTCTAATTTTATGCATATTATACCATATGCAACTTGCTATTAGTTTAGCGTTCAATAAAATTGAACCTCATATCATGAAATTGACAACTTGGTCCGGGCGCCGGGCCTGTTTTTCGATGAACAAGATAAGTATCAAGTACCGAGGTAAAAGAACAGGAGCCCGGTTGAAAGGCGGGTATCTCGGTAGCAGTTTAATTCCAGGTAGCATTCACATAAATTACAGCTTAAATTTGGAATTAACAGCTAATAGAACGTCCAGTTTAAATTCAACACGTAATAGTCAATAACACACAAAGCATCTCTGTCAAAATTAAGGCAGAATAGCCATCAGTCCCTAATATGGTTTAGCGTGTGTAATTTTATCTTATTACGGGCTTAAGGCTAACATCAACATCATCATCAATTGGTTGTTATTATATAAGATGCAATTATAGGCAAAAATTCTTGGTACATTTCTGTTCTTGCTCAAATTATCGTTATATGGTGCCTGCATTATTAATTTTTTTAAAGAAAATTTAGAAAAATCATCTACAACATAACGTTAACTTCATGATGCCAGACGAGATATTCATAATAATGATAATTAACATGTTCAATAAGAACTAGTGTACTTTTAGTGGTTAAGTTAATCTGCAAATAGTCATGCCTTATAATTTTACAAATGAAGAATATGCCGATAATATTCATGTTTATGAATTGTGTGATGGTAATGGTAGACAAGCCGCAGATGAATTAATATCACTTTCGGTTTTTTAACAGAAGAACATCAAATTATCAGACATTTACAACTGTGTATCGCTGTGCAAGGGAGCACGGCAAGTTTCCATCATCAAAAGTGGAACTGATATGAGAGAGTATAAAACGATCTAAATAAGCTTAACGATTGGTGTCTTATTAATGAGTTGCCACTTAATGTGCTAAATTGTAATACTTTGTAACTTGGTAGAAAAAATAACGTATTTCTCTATGATTATTAGGCAATTTTTGCGAATTTTTTTAATACCACTCCCATTAACCTTAAATATCACGTGGCCAAGGAGGCTCAACAAAAGAGGTTATGTGCGAGCTCTGAAGGGTGGACGCTATTTGACAGATTTAGTGTGTAAAATGATAATTAACAGTTCGATTTCTATAACCTGTAAAATTGGGTATGCATATAACACATTTTTGAATAATACAAACAACCGTAATTTAAAGCAAATTTTCGGCAGCTATGGAAGATGTGTTAAATTTAGTTGTGCATTTGGAAAATGAGGTGGAAAATAAGCTGATACAGGATTTATTATTAGCAAATCCTACTCGACAACCCCCTTTCTTGAGATCCACTAAGTATGACAGGTTTGCCTCTGATTTCCAACATTAAACAATCACTACCAAGAACAAAGCTACGTGGCCAGTACAACCACCGCATAGCTGTCTCACAAGTCAAACTAAATACACTAGAATTTCTAATCAATCAGAAGCGTTACGGCCCATTTAAAGTGGGTGACCTAACGTCCCTTATCCGCAGTGAAATAAGCTGAGAAGCAATTAAAATAAGGTGAATGTGAACGTTAGCGTTAGTGGGCAAAAACTCCCTATAATTTACAAGCTGTCGTGTTCCCAGGTTATAGTTTTTCAAAGATTTAGGAGTTGGTGGCATTAAAGTGATATGATTTTTCACACGGAACTGTAAGGGATTTGTGAACACTGACACTATCCTTACTCTATATGTATGTTACATTTGTAAGATCACGTCTCGAGTATGCAGAGTATTCTACAAGCTATATTTTTTGTAAACCGATGAGACCAGTAGACGATACCTAAACAAAAACCGCTGCCGAAGGAATCACTACTTCCACATCCATCTAAACTCTTTGATAAGTTAATATCAAGGTGTTTGGCCTCGTCAACGAAGCATATAATTGTTCCAGAGTAGCATGGTTTCTCATTGGGGAAATCGGCAACAACAAACCTTCTTTGCTGTCAGAATTATATTTTGAACGCCTTTGAAAATTGTACTCAAGTTGATAGTATATAATAATATACTGATTTCTCAAAGACGTTTGACAAAGTCAATTACAATTTACTAATAAGCTTCAGGCAGTTGGAGTAGGTTTAGTAAAGCCGGCTCCAGACTATATGTCAAATACCTTCCAACGCTGGTTCCAATGTTTGTTGCAATATGTGATCGAAATATTTGTGGCTGGGACGTTTGCCAAACTGTACCTCCAGGCAATGCCTCCAACATTGCAACCAGCGCTTGGCTCAAATGTTTGTGAATGAAATCTGACGTTTAAAATTCGTGTTAAATTCATTTTGTAGCGGCACCCAACCATCATTTAACTTATTATGGTTTTTATGGTCGGGATGTTTAAGATTCCAAAGGACTGGATATTCTTCAGAAACACCGATGAACTTCAAAATTTGTTCATGATTCCATTCCATAACTGTTTTATTCAAGCAAAACAAATTACAAAATAGGCCTACAAAACCTGTTGCTCGGTAAAGAAATGTTCGTGAACTAAGTCAAGGCATGTTTCAGTTGATTATTGTTAGAAACGTTGGACGCATACTCTAGACGACACCGGAATGTGATAGTGGTACGGTCCCCTTGATTTCAGGTTTCCTTTGAAGCGGGACAAAAATACCGACTATAGTCGGAACGTCTTCCAATGTCAACGTTAGAGGCTCGACACTCGACGCACGCCACTTGCTATCATATACACTATGTGTCCAACTATCGTACGTCCAGCATTGGAAGGCATTTGACGCATAGTCTGGAGCCGGCTTAAGGGGGTTTTAGATTGGATTCCTAGATTCATATCGGACAGGATTCAATGGATAAAAATTAATAATTATGTATCGAATGTAATTGATGTCCTAGCACAAGGGTCACATTGCAGACCAATTTTATTTAATTTATTTGTTAATGATATTGGCCAGGTTTTGAATCATTCTGAGTATCTTCTTTTCGCCGATGATCTAAAAATGTATAGGTTATCTCAAGATGATATAAATAGTTTCTATGCATGGTCTGTGGAATATTTCCAAATATTACTGCGTCCCTTTTTCTGAAAGTACATCAACTAGCCCATATGACTATAAAGTTACTGGTATATGGCTCTTAATAGGGTTTAAGATATCAGAGATCGTGGCATTGTTGTTGATAAGACACTATCATTTAGAAGTCATATCATGAAGTTTACATCTGCAAGTTTTGGCAATATTTGTTTTGTGCTTAGAAATAGTAAAGATCTAGCTCTCAATAGCATGAGATTGGTTTATTCAAGCTTTGTTAGATCGTGTCTTGAATATGGGTTCTTTTTACCAGTGTGATATCGATATGTTGGAGAAGGTACAAAAGAAGTTTCTTAAGCATTATGCTTATAGACTGGGATATATAACTAACTATACTAACCTACAGTCTCTGGAGAAACGTAGACAAGATGCTGATTTGATATTTGTGTACAAATTGGTAAAGGGTGACATAAATTGTCTTGACCTGTTATCAGAATTTTCTTTTAATATTGGATAAATAATGAACAGAAATAGGCCATTGCTTTAAATTCAGTCACATGCAAGAAATTATGGTTGTAACAGTCCATTGGCGCGTTTGCCAAGAGAATATAACAGAACTAAACTAAACTGAACTGAACTAACTAAACAAAACTAAACTGAACTCAACTCGACTCGACTCGACTCAACTCAACTCAACGCAACTCAACCCAATCCAACCGAACCGAACCGAACCAAACTAAACTAAACATGTAATGTAGACCGGAGGACATACACTGTTGCACGTATATAGGTATGATGCTTATGTATACACACAAACCAGATATACACTATTACACTATACATTTGAAGAGAACCTTCGGAATTTCCATTCCATTAATAAATAAATTTTAGGACAGGGACTACAGGAAATCAAAATAAAACGAGGGATTAAAATGAAGAGTAATTATGCTCTTCTGAGAATCCGTGAAAACGTATCAGATTTAAATGCAGTCTTAAATTTTACGATTATGCATACGTCAGGTTTATAATATGTAATCTGATACCTTTTGTCTCCGAGTGAGATTGAGTGGACGGGTGGTGAACTATTAAACAGTTTATTGCTCATAAAATTTATAATTTACGATACCTTAACTTTAACTAATGCACAATCACTTTTATTTGACTTTTAAATTTCAATGGCTTACTAATGTGATATATAGGGCGACATGTGACTTGAAGTCAATAGCTTAGCTTACAGTGGCTTCGTCGAAAGGTTATACAACAAAAGGCGTAATGAAAGAAGCTTTCAAATGATAATCGAAGGTGTAACCTGGTCTAGCCTCGTTCATATCCTTGAGATGAAATCACATAGCATAAAGTCCTTGTTTTGTAAATTTCATTTCAATAGTCCAGTCAGTTGGGAGCTTTGCCCTACAAAAGGTGGGGTAGTAATAATTTTAAATATGTTATTAAGGTTATCTTGAATAAAATGTACAAAAAAATTAGTTTTTGAAAATAACTCCGCAGCGGTTGGTCCAACGACGAAAAAGTCTGAAACAATGTTGAAGAAAAAAAAATTTAAAACTCCATTTGTGTGATTTTTTCAATTGCTTCTCGCTGTTTGTGCCATAGTTATATTAATTTATATATTTATATTGTATACTTATTTCCACACCAACTTGAGGTAGAGCAAATGGCGCATTTATTTTTATTATGGTATCCTCGATAGGCCTAATCCACAGCTTCGCGATCTTAGATATAAATGACGCTTGAGCCACGCAATTATATTATTATCATGTTCCCTTTTTTGACAGTCCTGGTCAGTTGATATCCCCAATACCATCATCATCGGAGCTTCTGAAGATCCATTGTTCTTCCATTGATAAATCGTCGTCATCTTCGTCCTCACTGTCGATACGACTCTCCGGTACATTATCGCATAACTGACCACAGCAGTAGCCACACACAACAGAGCACTTCAAACCCGCTTTCCTGCAACCACATGCGCCGCCGCATCCTTTTCGACAAATGCATGAAATGAAGGTGCTGGTTGATCTGTCATCCCATACCATTTTTGAATTTGGTGGTACGTCTTAAACGCATGATACCGCACAGCCTCCTTCATTGGTGGCAAAAAAGCAAGATTTAATTCGCTTTTTGTTGTAGGTATAGCGAAATCTTCATAGCAGACTTCTTCCAAGATTTTGTCTTCCATATTATACGCGGCAACGAGAAAACGTGCTCCAGCCTCTACGATGTGCTCTGGTCTTGCATCCTGATTTTTAAAGGTGCTAGTGGCGGCGGAGTCCTGCGGTTGTCTGAACAAGCGAAAAAATTCACTGTAAAGAAGCGCGCGGTATCCTGCCTTAGCCCTCGCTTTTTGGAGTGGAGAGAGGACTTCCCTTTTCAAAAGAAACAAAAATACGCACTAGGAAAGGTCTATCTATACCTTCTACACCTGCTTTAGAAATTTTCTGTTTCACACACCAGAAAGAAACTTCAAATGGATAAATATTCTGGCGGTAAGAAAATTTATATGTAAAAAAAAATCACTGTAATTAGAAATAGATAATCTTATTGTAGTGTGGAATACATATTAAAAATAAGTGTAATTTGTTCTTACTAAATTTACCGACAAAAATGGGGTTTTACTATTTTTTGGGAAACGTGTTCTCTTCCCGCCTCTGTAACTCGTTACATATTAGACTTACAGAAAAAAAATTATACAAAAAAATGTGAGGAATTTTGTTTTCTTTAGATATTTTCGTCGTTGGATCAACCGCTGCGGAGTTATTTTCAAAAAACTAATTTTTGTACCTTTTATTCAAGATGGCGGCTCGATCGCCCCCCCCCCCCCAGGTCGAAAATTTGGATTTTTGTCAAGACCCAGAACTGAACAACATATTTAAAAGTTATTACTATTCCACCTTTTGTAAGGCAAAGGCTTTTTTTGGCCCCTACTGACTGGATTATAACTTTAGAGTTTGAAATTGATTATAACGAATTAGAAAGAGATATTAAAATGATTACTGACTCAATTCCAATACTCTCAAAATTTGAAAGAAACCAAATACTGACATACAAGCGTATGAGAAAAAAAGCAGGGTCTTCTAACTGCAGGGACAAATTTGCAACTGACTTCCTGTCAGTGGTTTCCATTTGTGTCGTTTCCTGAGTTGTGCCCATCCTTTCAACTTAGCTACATCGTGCTAGTGAGGACCAAAAAGTCTGAAGTATCTATACATGGTTGCACTGTATCTTTCCTGTAGGAATTTGTTTCTATGTATATAAACCCTTATTATGTTTCACTTTGTACTACTAGTTTCTCTTAAACATATCTGGTACCAGATGCACAATTACACCTCAGCACAACAAATTGCTTGGCATTACGATTTTGCTGGCTAAGGGCATTTAATGAAAGAACTCTTTCACCATTAATTACGTTGTGGCCCTGAATCCTGAATAATACAGGGTGTAGCAGAAAACGGTATCTCCACTAACAGCATAAAGATTTTAGTATACTTCTTTCAATTAATCTTCCGACTGCCATATGCTTGACGGATAAATGTTGATGGAAATAATTTTAATAGAGCAGCATGACAGAGGTATTGCTTGATTGGTACAGCGCATGTATCAGCGAGGAACGTGATTAACTCATTTAAATCTTGTGACAGTTGCTTTATGGCATTCCAAAAAAACCAATTATGATGCTTAATAAGCGTAAAAAAGTGATCTAGACTGCGTAAAATTATCTACTAATGGATATTCTTACTTTGTAAATTAATAATTGCTTGATACATTCATAGAATTTCCTACACAGAGTGTTCATTAATTAAGTACCTTTTTTCTGCTGGATATTGTAGACAGGCTTATTAACGTAAAGTTGGACATAATATATAAATATAGAATTAATATCGCTCATATACAAGGTGGTATAAAATTTCATCTGTGGCTGTGATAAAAATATCTGCCGATTGCCTTAAAATATAAAATGCACATTTTAAATTTTTTACAGTCTGTCTGGACATCAGTTTACATAGTGTCAGTCACACTCTCATTTTTGCCAAGGGATAATTCCGTCAATATTATCATTGGACAGGTTAGAGTGTGATTTATTTACAACATCGTTAAATTGAGATTTTAAGTACCTATCTATCTTCTATTAAGTACAACAATAATTGAATTAAGTGGAAAAAATTGATAATTATTAATAATTATAAAATTTCCAAGTTAATTGGATGGAATCTGCGGTAGGTTCTTGATGAAACATATTCAATAGAATAATAATTATAAATATTCAAAAGAATAGTTACAATACGCACTTGGTTTATTGTTTTATTACTTTTGTTCAGATTTCTCTGACATATGTTTCGGTCTTGCGACCGATTATTAAAGAGTCTTAAAAACTGACCTGAAAGTGGTGGTTCACAGTATATATCTTCCAAATCCTCTACCCACCTAGAGGGGGATAATAACTTGATTTGCTATTTCTTAAAACTTAACAATACAGGCCAGAACTACGAACTTAATTTTAATTTTATTACTGTGTCCAGTACAGAATTGTTCATAAATTCTGTTTGTGTATTTGTAACGTTTTTATATTTTGTTAGGGCCTTCTTAGTTTCTAAAATTTCAAGCATGTGTAAGATTTTTCCTTTGTTTGCATTATGCAAAAGTTTAACACTACTACCGTTAAAAACATAATTTTGTTCAATGCAATGTTCGGCGAAACTAGTTGATTTTTTTATCATATAAAATAGACTGTTTATGTTCTCTTAACCTCACTTCTATGTACGGCCACTCTGACCTATATATACGGCGTCACAGTCGTCACACTTTATTTCATAAACCCCCGATTTTTTAATATCTTCTGTTTTTTCTTTATTATTAACCAACAAGCGACCTAAATTATTTCTATTCGTTGATATTATATTAATACCCAATTTATTTAATCTATTACATACTGAGTTGCTAACCTTATTTACATAATTTATACTACGCCAATTTTTGTTTTCTATATTTGGCACGTTATAAAAATGTTTTTGTAACAATTTTCTCTGTTTATTTTTTATTAATTTGTCAATAAGTAACTCATCATGCCATTGTTTTTCGCTAGCGTTTTAAGAATCCTAACTTCTTTTTCAAAGTTACCCTTATTTAAATTTAGAGATAATAGTCTGTGTACATAGCTATGAAACGGTGACATTTTTATCTTCCAACATTGATTACAATTTGCATGTGTAAGAGTGTCAGTAAAAGTTGGCTGTCTGTAAATATCAAGTTCTAGCCCATGTTCTTTACATGTCAGCGTAATATCTAAAAAGTTTATTGGCCATTCTTTTTCCATTTCAACTGTAAACTGAATTTTGTTGTTTAGGGAGTTAATTAAATGGATGAAATGTGACAATTGTCTCTCAGATATACAAAACACATCGTCAACATATCTTACCCAAAAATATATTTAAGGAGATTATTGTTTGTGGTAAAAAGATTGTTTTACCATGAATATTTCAGCTAATAATGGGCGTAACGGACTACCCATAGGTAAGCAGTTTACTTAGTATACATTTTATTATAGAATTTAAAATAATTTTGTTTGATACACATATTAATTGATGTTTGTAAATCTTTTTGTTCATTTTGATTCAATTCACTATTTGAAATAAGATGTAATACATCCTTAAGCTCATGAATAGGGATAGAGGTAAATAAACTTGTATTTTTCTTTAGTATTACTAACGAGAAATACACCCAATATAACAGATTTTCAAACAAACAACCTTCTATTAATGAATGCTACAGTCCCCATACTTTGGTTTACCAAAAATTCATAACGAGGGTTTTCCTATGAGACCGGTAGTGTCTTATATTAATGCATCGGTTTATAGATTATGTAATAAACTCAATTCGACTTTACCACAGTTTATCAAGTTTCAATCCCCTTACAGTATAAAAAATTCTTTAGAACTTGTGACCAAATTGGAAAACATAACCTTTCCCGAAAATGCCAAATTAGTTTCCTTTGATGTTAAAAAATCGGGGGTATATGAAATAAAGTGTGGCGACTGTGATACCGTATATATATGTCAGAGTGGCCGTAGCATAGAAATGAGGTAGAGACTTTGTAAGATATATACTGTGAACCACCACTTTCAGGTTAGTTTTTATTATTATTTATTTATTAATTATTGTAACTTATTCTTTTGAAAATTTCCAAGTGTCCTCTATAGTGTATACATTTACACATTCTACTTTCAGCCATCTTTATTTTTATGTAGTTTTAAGAGTCATGGTTAGAAAAAAAACAATTTTATTAGTCGATACAGAATTATCAAACGAACACGAACTTGAATTGTAATAGATATCAAGAGATTAAATAATAATCCATTATTATCAACATGAACGACAGAATTATGCGGCGTCAGTAAGGTTTCCTCCTTTTTGAACCTCAAAACCAGATGTTTGGTTTACTCAAGTGGAGACACAATTTAACGTCGCTAGAGTAACTAGCGACAGGAAAAAATACGTTCACGTTTTAGATACCTTCTATAGAACTTTATAGACATTCACGACATCATTCAAAATCCTCCTGAACAAAATTTTTAGTCAATAACCATCACCATTCACCATAATAGTACGTCTGTCTCTCTTCTAGCGAAGAAAAACGTCTATATGATCTATAAACGGACTCTCAAATGGGCGATATTAAACCATCTCAGTTTTATCGATATATGTTAAGTACTGGTCAAACTTAACAATTTAATGTTTCATCGTTCATCATCTTAAACGTTTGGAATCCCTATCTTCATTGCAGAATATTGGATGTATTCCCAAATCACTCCTGTGAAAATAAACTCTTCTGAAATGTTGGGAAGCTGCTGGCAATGTCCACGGTAGCCTAGAAAGCGAACCTCTCGTTTGTCGATACTGATTAATATCTGACCATGCGTAAAGCGAAAACTATCAAGATTGGTTTCTTTAGTTGTTGTTCCATGTAGGCCAACATTCGACTTTGGCCTGCATTGTCGATGACCTTTCCTGAAGCCTTCTCGTTTAAAATAATTTTGTGTCACGTGAATTCTTTGGAATTCAGAGAACACTACTTATTGACTATAAATGACCAAACAAAAATAATTTATTACATTTTAAGTTATTATTTTTAAAGATTTAGCCTGTAATTTCAAAATAATACAAACTTTACATCATCTCATTAAATGTACATCAAGATCGCAAACAGCGTCACTTATAGTCACAATAAAAATAAAAGGACCAAAGACAGTTGATTGAGGAACTCCCAATATTCCCTTTCAACAACTTTCTTCTTCAATACTACTTTAATTTTAAGCGTCTTGTGTTCATGAACTAGTTTCCCAGTTTGTACTATTTTACTTTTGCAAGCAATATTAATTTCGACTTATCGTGTATCACTGTCACAGTAAATATTTTTGTGGACACCGTGTAACCGCCGACATGTAATAATTCAGATCACTACTGCGAATCTCTCTGGCAGCAATGCTGTAAAACATACTCGGCGCTAAATTACGTTTTTCCTTTTTTTTCTTTTAGTTGTAATTGCACGGTAGCGTACATATTAAGGCAATAAATTATGTGGAGTTGAAATGCAGCAGAGTATTTTTTGCAAAATTAGTAGCATATAATGTGCATGTCTTGAAATTACTCCGATAATAATAATGATTATATTCGCCGTAACTTATTTTTATTGCGTTTCTTTAATGGGTTTATTGAAACAATATGTTGTAGGATTGTGTATTCTTAATTTAAAAAATAATAAATCAATCAATCAATCGATATCTAAGTAGGTAAATGTAATATAATTTTATTTATGTTTTTATCAGTTGATGATAAAGGGGCAAAGTTACTATTTATAAAGGTCGAAAATACTATTAAATTTACTCCGTATAAAATAATAATAATATGCTATTTTTGGGGAAAATATTAACGTTTTGGTGTTATGTTTGATACAATTATCAAGCCATGTATTTGTCGTAGTCACATGGTGAAATACGGCTTTTCGGGAAAAGCCTAGGCAGTTCATGCCTTAAATTTTAGTATTTTGGTATACGAGAAGTTTAACAGAATCTGCCGTGATTTAGGCCATCGGCATTTCGTGAAATGGCGTGATGCCGGCATTTCTTGAACTGCCTAGGCATTTCCTGAAGAACCTATGTCGTAGACACATAATGCGATACGGCTTTTCGGGAAAAGCCTAGGCAGTTCTTGAAATGCCGGCAGATACTGTCAAACATCTCATGTTATATCATTTGACTAAGCTTTTCATGAAGTGCATTAAAATGTTAGTATTTTCATGTAATGAGAAGTTTAACATGATCTGCCGTGATTTAGGGCATCGGTATTTCATGAAATGCCGGCAGATAGTGTGAAATCTGTATGCTACACGATTCGCCTAGGCTGGTCATGAAGAGCCTGGTTAGTCAGTTAATGTTATGATTCGTGCTTTACATGATCTGCCGCCTTCATCGCTAGGCTCATTCATAATATGACTAAATCACGTCATTACATGAAATGCCAATCGCCTAAATCACGGCACGAATCATAACATTAACGGACTAAATAAATCAGGCTCTTCATGAACAGCCTAGGTGAATCTTGTAACATACAGACTTCACATTATCTGCCGGCATTTCATGAACTGTCTAGGTTTTTCCCGAAAAGCCGTATTGCACCATGTGACTACGACATACTCATTTATGACACCAATCAGGGCCGGATATAGTGTTGTGGCGTCCTGTCTGCGATTTTTCACTCCACCCCCACTTTCCCTACTAAACAGTTTATGTTTTTCGTGAAGCTTCTACTATCATAATATGCTAATGTTTCGGTCGAATAATACGAATTCACATCAAAATTACTCTAAAATCATTATATTTCGTATCGTCTCCTCGATATCGGCCGATCGTCATCACCCCAATGCGCGCGTGATTCAAGTTCAACGGTATAATTTTCAGACTTTGGTCTGCGCGGCGCCCCTATCACTCAGTGTCCTGTTTGCAGGGATAATTCGAATACCCCTAGATCCGGCCCTAACAATGTCTAGCAGATAGCCGCATTAGTTAAGGCGCGAGGTGGCAATCGCGATTAGTCGAACGAGTATCGTGCTACCGGGTTCGAGCCCCGACTCCGGCACTTGCACTGTCGGAGGATATGGTTGCATGTCCGCGTTTTTTAGTGTGTAACGCCCCTGAGCCCAAGCCTGTGGCTTCTGCAATTGGGGCTGGGAGTTGTCTAATTTCTGTGATGTTATATATTTATTTAATTTCGGCATAGAGATTGGCAAATCACATTTAAAATAAGTGAACTATTTAAAATGTGGAAAGGAAAATTATTGAACACTATATCTATAATAGAAGAAGTATGCCTATACGAATTATTGCTGGCTTAGGCTTTCGTGAGAGCTATCGTACTACTTTCAAAAATTTGAAAATATTAACTGTATCAGGTTGTTGACAAGAATAACATAGGTTTTTGCCAATCAAGTCAGCCATAACCACAATACAAGGTTTAGAGAATTATTACAGCCACAATCTCACCAAACAGCTTTGTACCAAAGAATTTGACTACAATAGTTGGAAATTCTTAATGCTCTAAGCGAGGAGATAAAACTTTCTCCGAATTTAAATGTTTTTAAATTAAAATTGAAAAAATATTACTGGAAAAAATTGTAATGAGGTTGATGATTTCTTTCTTTAAATAAATACTGGTTCGATTAGGTACCCTTAATTTTATGTGTTTTTTATTAAGACTTCACTGCATCCGCAGTTTTGAAACTTTTATCTATATTTTACCCAATGTTTTTAGTGTATATATTTTTTATGTACGTATTTCCTGTTTTAATGACTTAGTATATGTTATACTTCAATGTTTTGTTTTTTTGACAAAATATTTCTTTCTTGTATTTCTATATATATTTACACTTTTTATGTTATGTAATATGTTTGATATTTGTATGTTTGACTTTTGTAAAACAATTTCTGTTCTATACACCAATAAATATTATTATTATTATTAATAACAAAAACGTCTAAATTACAAAGTATTATGTTGTATAGATAGGTAAAGCACCAACACATTTTTTAAAATTCATCCTCTGAATATTCTGATGGTTATCTTCGGTTTCTACAGGTTCTATAGTTGCGCAAATAAGATTGTTAAGCTCCCACATTTTCTTCATTTCTTTTACCACGTAATCTATGCAACTTCGCTACTTATCTACAGTTATTTTCTTTCTAAGGAATTGGTTGACAGCACTTTATCTTTTTTAATATTTATTTAACGACGGTCTATTTCCGCTACTGAGGCCTAACACCGACGCCTGTAGACGAGCTATCCACATCCAGACATTTTGCCGAAACTCTTCTCTTTCGAAGAGCAGGGATCTTTTACTTGCCTAACATTGAATATACAAGGGACCAACGGCTTAAAATCCTCTCCGAAGGATGGTATATCCACTACTCAATCGCCTAAGATTGCATAACTTCTGCGCATACGCTGATATACAAGTCACTGAAAGATGTGTGAGGCGAGAACGCGGTTTCCGTTGGAATGGTCACCCATCCAAGTACTAACTGCGCCTGTCGTTGCTTTACATCGCATACCGAAGTATGTACATAGTAAAGACGCACCTACGCTCGCCCCTCCAGAAGTATAGAAAGACCAAATTTGACATTCTATAAATAACACAGTCCAGTTGCTAACATCGTTATTTTATTAATTTTAACTAAATACCCCGCAGAAGAGATTGTTATTTGTTTTTTGTTTTAAAATAAAGCACATTCTATTTAATTCACGAATAAAAATAAGTAAAACGATGCGATTAACACATGACATTGTTGCATTAAAAATTCCAAGTAGGCACATGTCAAATGTGTAATTTTACGAATAAGAATTGCTGTTCGCTCTTAGTAATTATTAGAATAAGTGATAAAAGACTAGTTATAAAACTAAAAATTTTAAGATTTTTGTGTATGGCTTTTGCGAAATGGCAGAGCTGCAATAAGAGAGTATCAAAGGCGTTTTCCAAATCGCCGTGTACCGGATCATAAAACGTTTTCAGTGGTAAGCCAATTTAGTAACGAACATGGACAATTTCCGTCAATGACAAAGCATGGGATCTTTTACTTGCCTAACATTGAATATACAAGGGACCAACGGCTTAAAATCCTCTCCGAAGGATGGTATATCCACTACTCAATCGCCTAAGATTGCATAACTTCTGCGCATACGCTGATATACAAGTCACTGAAAGATGTGAGGTGAACACGGAAACGCTCCCTTGTTTTTTAAAATAAAAAAGATTCGGTAGAGCTTTGAGCCTTAGAGCTTGATAGAGACCCTGGGAGCATTTAATATTCGAATTTGAAAAGAGTGGGCCAAATGCTACACCCTGTATAAGCTGGAGTTGATTGAGGCACTTTTAATAGAATAATAGTCACTTGGATTAATTTTATTGTCTATGGCAGGGTCCAAGACTTCACCCTGTATATGCTTTTCATGAAGTAAAACACTTGGGCTAAAACGAGCAAGAACAAGTTTATTTATTATAACTGAACGAAGTTTAAAACGGTTTAACTTAAATATTTTAATTCTCACAAGTTAAAATAAATACTTTTCGAACACTGAAATTCCGTTGTTAAAAATATTAATGTTTAAAATAAAAATGTATTAACACGATTGTTTTATAAAGACTGAAATTCACTTTTTCGGTTTGATGCTCGAGGGCAGATTATAATTAATTTGAAAACTCTTTTTTACTTGGTTATGGCCAAGGAAGAAGCTGTAGTGACTCGCGGCGCACGTATCGAACTTGACTTGCCCGAGCTCATCGCTCTCGAATTTTTATATGCTTCGTCGGGGACCCGACGAACGGAGACCTGGAAAGGTCTGGAAATTTCCCCGCCTATTTCGTGCGGGCTCCGATTGCGCAAATTGCATCAGAAAAATTAAAATGGGAAATTCGGATATGAAAATTATATAACCGTATCGGCATTAAACAGGGAAATTTTTCGATATATGAATGAAGTTAGAATCAATTTGAATTCAGGAGTTTTTAATAAAATCGGTTGAAAATATTCATTACAATTGAAACGACCCCGTAAAGTCATCCTGAAGGTCTGTGCACAAAGTTGAATATTAATTCAATTTAATTTGGTACGTAGCTTATGTTTCGGAAGTAAGTTTTGATATTAATGAGCCAACAGGCGGAACATACGAAATAGAAATAAGTTTGAATTTCAATTGGAAGAAGCGAAATGAAAAGAAGTGTTGATGAACACTCATCTGGCACATCGGGAAAGAGAATGATGTGTAATTTGATGTATGAATTGAAATTTGAATGGGAAATTAAAATTAACAGAAAATGGTTTAATAAAAACTGTTAGAATTGAAACATAACATTGTAGCTGGGGTTGTGGAAAGTGATTATGATGTGAATCGAGATATTGAGGGGCTCTATTTTTTTAGGGCTGTGGTTTGTAACTTTTTTGCTGTAATTTAGTTAATATGAGTGTTTGAGTGGTGTTATTAATAAATTCGGATTAATTATGAATTATCGGTGTCATGTGAATTTTTTCAGATTTTTTTCATAAAGAATTGTAGTTTTTCATGAAATTAACGATTTTAATGACTTTTTTATTATAGTTTCACTAGGTAAGATGAAAGAGTTGATTTTTTGACAAATTTTGAGAGTTTTGCCATTGTTTCTGTCTCTGGTTTATGGAATATACTATAACAGAGGTACAGAGGACACGGTCACCTATCCAAGTATTAACCGCGTCTGACGCTGTTTTGCATCGCATATGGAAATACGTACATAGTAAAGACGCACCTTGCCCTAAACAGGACTTTATTATCTTTTGAATTTAAAAGTGGTATTGTTTCGGGCTATTTCGCCTTTTACCTGAGTCCATATATGAATTCGATAGTGTAGTTATTTGATGATTCTTTGCACTACAACAACTGCACATATTATAACGTGTATTACAAACGTCGGTTGTGATGTGATATTCAAACTACGACAAATGGAAAGTTTCCGGCGACAGGTTACCATCGCTTAGACGTCGTGTTACAACTTTGGGCTAAAAGTTAGTGGCTGACCTATATTTGAACTTAATCCTACGTCCTAAGTACACATTTGGTCGGAAAATGCTATTTGGGCACTAGAACAACCAAAGCGAAAGTAGCATTGACTATGTAGTAACGAACATTAATCGAGGAAATTTAACTTTCGAAAACTTTGATCTGGACCTTTTTGATCATTTCGCTCAGTTAGTAACCTGGAAAATATCTCCACCAGTTAAGATAGGCAACAAACTATCACATTTGGGAAGATTAATAATTTTTCTTTATCAGAATTTTCTAAATTCTATTTATCCGATTTGTCATCCTTTGAAACTTTCTATCAGAATACATTAATTAATATAAACGATGCATACCATTTTTTCTGAGAGCATGTTTATTGATGTATGGAAGCTGCCTTTCCAATCTGTACAAAAGAAGTTAAGGCTTGTAATATCAATAAAATCAAGTTCACTTTCACCTTGTTAAAAAAACTTCAAGATGAAAGATCTGAATAACTTAAGGAAATGAACAAACTCTTGCGAACTCAATATTATGTACAAACTTATGGAAAAAGAGACTGAAAATGAGATACAACAGGAAAAAAGCAGGTACTATTCCAATAAAATATACTTCTGTCAAAAAATACAAAGACTCTATGGAGTATAATTAATGATAATAATTGCAAAAAAGCAATTTCAGGGATTTTTGGTGGTTTCATTTCAACAACAGTGACTGTAGGTTATCATTTTCAGGTAACTATTTGGAGAACTGTACAACATGTAAAAATGTTATATCGAATATGTTTTTTACTTTCATACTCGCGGTACATATACTAAAATTGGAACGATACTGAGAAGATTAGCATGGCCCCTGTGCGTTCCATATTTTTTTAAACTCAAAGTTATCTTCCCTAAATATGAAAATTCGACAAGTAACAACCAACTGCTCTAAGAAGCCACATCTAAATACCCCAACACCCTCAAAATGTTTACTGATGAATCCAAGTCTAGGAATGGTGTTGGTTGTGCCTTTCTTATTAAGAACATTGGACTATCCTTTAGATATCAGCTAAATCAAAGGTGTTCCATATTTACGGCTGAATCCTTGGCTATTGGTAAAGGACTAGATTGGGCAATAGAAAATTGCAACTCTTTCAAGACAATTCTTGTTATGTCAGACCCATTTCCATTTGCCATTTCAAACCCGACCAAACATATTATTAAATATATAATAATAACTAGCATTTTGGATAAAGTTATAGAGCTCAAAATATTAAACAAAGAAGAGAGCTCCTTTAAGTAAGATCAGTCTTTCGACTGGTGTTTGTTGCAATCGAAGCATTAGCGTTTTGATGGCAACATGCAATTATTATACTTAACACGCCAGGCTTGTAACTTGTAATTCAGCGCTCGGAGGGGCCCATAGCCCTGAGAATAGCTGTTGGTTGCAGTCTACTTACGTTAATTATAGTAAAATAAGGATTTTATAGAGGAGTTTGAGACTTAAAAATTATGTTTTAATATCCCGCCCTCTAAAAGGTACATTTGAACTATGCTAAGCCCAGTCAGGCTATTTATTTTTCGATTGCGCCTGCTGACTATTTTACATGTCGCTATCCCAAAGATACCGAAATGTACTAAATAGTCGAGTGATCCTCTTGTCGGTCGTCACATGCCTACCTTGCACTGACGAGACCCAACAGCTCGAAACTGCAGTCTGCAAGTGATGTGTGGCAAGAGAGCTCCTTTAAATATTATCAGTCTTTCGGCTGGTGTTTGTTGCAATCGAAGCGTTAGCGTTTTGATGGTAATATGCAATTATTACACTTAACGCGCCAGGCTTGTAACTTGTAATTCAGCTCTCGGCGGGGCACAGAGCCCAGAGGAGTAGCTGTTGGTTGCAACCTGGTTACGTTCCTTATAGTAAAATAAGGATTTTATAGAGGAGTTTGCGACTAAAAATATTATGTTTTATTAAACAAAGAAGTTGTTTTTATTTGGGTTAAGGCATACTCTGGAACAGTATTCTTTGTTGGAATTACAGAAAGTCGTCATGAAAGGTACCTTGACGTGAATTGTGTGTCCCTGTCTACAATCCCTGAGTAGTAAATAATGTCTGAATTATTGGTTTTGTGTGTCAGGTTAGTGATTGAATAGTTCATAGTTATATCAAGTAAGTTAGATTGATATAATTTGTAAGGATAGAACTATATATAATAATAAATATCGTGGCTGAATGGAGGCAACTAAAGCCAGAAAAAAAAATTCAATAGAACTTCATTGGAGTCTATCCAAGAATGTATGTGATAATAATATAAGGAGATGCGACTGGGCTTTCAGTAAGTAGGTATCCAGGTCAGGATGCCTCTAAAAGAAGTAGTTTACAAAAACGACAATACAAAACAATTTTCAAACTAGCTGATAGTTAATATTCAAATTCTTTCTCGTTAGATTGAGGTCCTGACCTTCATAGCTTGCACCTTTCCTGATATTAATCGCAATAAAATTTTTATTAATAGTACTGTTTATCTGTATTCAGAACATTGCGAGTTGAAACAAATAAAATCATAAATCAGCATATATCATCCGCACCAATCGCTTACGCCGAAGCCATGCTGTCCGAGATTATTAAATAATTATCGCTAAAAATAAACAGATAATTATGGGTTATTGCTGCTCAGTATATTATAATGGTCTTGTTCTAGTGTCAAGAACCTGATACGCTACCGGCTACAAGATTTTTAAGACTGTAGAAGATAAATAATCGGTCTGAAGAGCTGTACGTTGGAGGATTTAGCTATCGGGATGGCAGCCGTGCCCTGCCAGACACGCTGCTCCTGCATTATCTACGGGCTACTGGGCATATTTATGTCCACGTTTCTTCAGTACACGTGTGATTTGTTTCTTTGTAATAAGGGTTCTTTTATAAACTGATTGCAGTGGCTGGAAACTGTAGTTTTATAATAAAAGACAAGCTCAGGAAATGCAATTACTATTAATAAATAACAATAATAAAACAAATCTAAATTTAAATTCCAAGGAGGAGAAAGTGTTTTGGGTGAGATAAGAAGGCACCATCCGATGACAAAGGTAAAGCCAATGACCAGCTTGTCTCAAATTGGTAGTATATACATACAGTAAGGTACAAAAGAGAGATTATATTTTTTGAGTATAATTTTATATCTCCCCTTCAACCCCCCTGGCAGCGACAACTACCGCTTTAACCGCTTTTTTAAACGAGTTATTCTCTTATTTTTTAATGAGGAAGATGCATGGATTTTAAAAATGCTTAATTTTATTATTTTTCCATAATAGGTACTATATAAGTTGATAATATAATAAAAGAAACTCACAGAAAAATTTCGCTTTGTAAATATGCCACATGAAAATTTGAACTTTTGTGTAAACAAAATCACGTGACTGAAAATGCTACAATATTGATTTGATTGATTTTTTGCTAATTTACGTTGTTATTCTTAATCTTGTTATTAATTATTGGTTAATATGACGGATAATCATTTCATAACATCCCTAACATGTTAATCTATAACCATATCATTCTTTTTAGATGTTTCAACGTTTTAACAATAACGACGTGACGCTGCAGGTTACGAATGACACCATTCGTTAGGGATAGAGCGTTTTAATGGTTTTAAATTCTCAGCCGAAATAAATATTTTTTTTCACCCTCAATTTTAACAATAAAGAAAAAGAGAAAATACGAGGAAGCCTATTTTTTTGTCGTCTATCTATCTGTGATATAATTTTTTTTTTTAAATATTACATTTTTAATGTTATTAAGTAAACAAAAGAACATCAAAACAGTTTAAATCAAATGTTCAAACTGGGCGCCCGTAGCTTCTTGACAATAACGGAGGCGTAGCTGAAATTCTTCTATAATATTTTGTGTCGTTTCCGGGGTGATTTAATTAATTTCTTCTTTTAAATCATCGATGTTATTTGGTCTGTTGAAGTAGACTTTCGATTTTAAGTAACCCCATAAAAATAGTTAAGCGGGGTCAAATCGGGAGAACGGGCAGGCCGCTCAATTTCACCGCATCTACAGATCCACCTATTGGGAAAAATTTGAGTGAGATAGGCTCTTACTTCCAATGCAAAATGTGGTGTATATTCTTAACTCTGGAACTAAGAAATTTTGCAAGAAGCACAAGTAACACGCGCCTGTTAATGTGCTATCAAAGAAATATGGTTCGATAACTTGAGAATTTATAATTCCAGCCCAGTTTCACCCTCTCAGGATATTGAGTATTGGCTACCATCATGCAATGTGGATTTTTCTACTCCAGTATCTACAGTTCTGTTTGTTGGCTGTTCCTAAGACGAATGTTGCTTTATCCTCATCAGAAAAAAGATTTTTTTTATAAATAACGGACCATCTCAATCAGCAAAACTGTACCACTGTAAACTTTTTGTGTCACGAGCTTCCAACTTTATTAAAAGATGTTCTCTTCAATGTCGGGCGTAATATGTAGTTTCTCACATTGCAATATAGTTTAGTATACTTTAACTTGGCGTGTGTATGTATGAGTTAATATTTCCGTACGATTTCATTTTCTCCCATATTGTACACAAAGCTAAAACAATAGTCAAGAAACATTGTCTACGTGGACAATATTTCTGGATCTTTGTATACAATATGGGAGAAAATGAAATCGTACACTGAGAAAACTCGTCCAATTAAACTATGTTGCTGAAAAAAGTACTTTTTTGCCTGCTACTGGTATCTCTAACAATAATGGCAAGTAAATAGAGATTTCTGAACGTGACATGCTGCCACAAATGAACAATTTTTCTATCGTTAATAAATTAGTACGCCAGATTTTGAAGTTCTCTTGCAATGAGTTGTTAATACGCTTGATATAGCAAAACAGTCACCTATTGTTATTAAACTAATATTTCTGAAAAAAATTTACTCCGGTAAGTGAAGATATATCTACCACAATTGCACTCCTGTTTTATGACAAGCGAACGGTTACCTGCTGCAAATAAATTTGCCAATTAAATCCGACCTGCCCCGCCATTAGCTGTTTGTGTAATACGCTGGCTGTATGGTGTGTGTGCTTTGTGCCTTAGTTTGAATATTTAAGTATACTTACCTATAAAATGGATTTTCACAAATTATTAAATGAGTGGGATTTATCAAACTATATACAGATTTGAAGGTAGATAATTATTATTGTATTTATATTTTCTCTTGCATTTACTTATTTGCTGTGCTGTCTTTGCCCGCCATGATGATGCTGATTATTTTATTTAATAAATCTATTATACATATATATTGAGTTCTTTTTTCCTGTATCCCTTATAAAAGTTTTTAAGGTGTACCGTATCTTCACTTTGGAAAATAAGACCCAAATCGAATTCGAGACAAAATATTTTTTACTAACCTCAATTTTAAATATGCAAAGTAATGTTTCCTAAATGCCAAGTAAAATTATCTGCAACTTTTATTAAAAAGTCTGTGACCTTTTTTAATTTTTCTTTAAATTTAGAACGTAACAAATATACATGTATTTTTCAAAGTTAAATGATAAAATACATATTTTACAGCCAAAATCTATATTGGTTCTTTTTCCAGAAGTTAAAATATGGGATATCCTAAAATCTTGCATCAACAGCTAGATTTTAGGCCAATTGCACATATTCAGCATATTATGCCGCAGTAACGATACGATGTGAGATGTCATTGAAGTCTCAGCAAATTGTTTTAAATAGAGGCTCACTCACCAAGACAACTGCTTTAGTAAACGAGCCTTCATTTAAAACAATTTGCCCCTTGCTGGGGCTTCAAAGATAAGTCGCATAATGGTATCATCACCAAGTGACTGAATTACGTATTCTAGGTAGTTTTTCACTAGTCGCAAGTGAATTAGTTCAATGAAGGTAAGTAAACTGTATATTTGCCTCTTATTTTTAATTAGAATACTTTAGTATTTGCAAGTGAATACTTAAATTAAGACAGGTGTAGAATTTCATAGTGATATGCAAACAGATTAATAAGGATAAGTCAACAGTTTAATCATAGTGGCTGCAATGTTCACTTATTGCTATTTATCTAGGAAAATAATTTAATTACCCTAGCTGAAAAGTTTATTGCCACTAAAACATAGTTTAGTGACTCCAGCAATAAACTTCACTTATCACCACTAAATTAGTCGAATTATTTCCAATTAAAGTTGTTCACCTGTGGCAAGTCATCAGTTTTAGAAATCTTCATTTACCTACCACAATTAACCCGTTTACCTGTCCCATATAGTATGCAACGTTTTAGCTGCTATAATTAAATTTTCATTTGCCACTACTAAATTTTTTTCTCAGTGTACGGAAATATGAACTCATACATACAAACGCCAAGTTAAAGTATACTAGATTATAATTGTTATTATTGTAAGAGTTATTTCAACACTATTTATGAACATAAATGAATTGGAATGAACCACTTAGTTGGCCAGTTCGGCCACCTGATATGGCGCCACTAATTCTTTTGTGTGGTTACTTAAAAAATAAGGTTCGTGAAGAACCAAAGAAGAAATAACTGATTTACACAATAAAATTTATGTTAGTTGTTAAACGCATTGTAAGCCGCCTGTGATAAGAAATTTACATGCCATTACATTATTTCATTTATCTAAATGGAGGAAATATGTTTTAAAATCATAGTTTATAATACTTTCCTTTCGTTTGTATAAATATAGCACATTCGCATTAAAGATTCATACAATGTAAACAAATATCCACGCGTGCCAAGGCGTGACGTGCTGAATGTCGCATTGCTATTGGTCGACCGGTCATAAACTCGTACGTTTGTTTACTTCCATCAGATGTTTCCAAAAATACGTTCTTTATAGTTTTGCGTCGCATTAGTATTATTAATGGTAACAATAACAATATTATAATGAATTACATTTTTTGGTTACGATTTATTATACCTACCCCTTTCCTGTAAAAAATGAAAGTGTTTCTAACTGCCTTACAGGCCACCTAAATGACCTTCTTAAGTCTAGGAGATCTAGATTTGTCTCACAAAAGGGAACGGGGCCCTACAATTTATAGTGGGATCCAAACCACTTCTTATGGATAATATATAATAGAAAATTAACTCGCTGCGGGTGGGGCTCGAACCCACTTTGCTAGGTATATCCAAAGAAGAAACTAGACGAGCTAACCGCGATTGATACAAATTTTATTTCAATGTAATAGTAAACATTAGTGGCATCTATTCACTTGTGTTCACAGGAATTGAATGTCACTTTTAGTTTCCCAGTTATCAGTCTGAGGAGCTTTAGTTGAATCATCCTGCATAGTTCTGGTTTAAGGGGGTCTGCTCTGGATCTGATAAAATCTTTTCTGACTGATCGGAAAATACGTGTTAAAGTATCATCTAACCCAATCTCGATTGATTGCAACATAAATATTGGTGTTTCACAAGGATCTGTGCTTGGGCCACTAATATTCCTATTATTCGTCAACGACCTTTCACTGTTATTGTTAAAGAACATGCCAAAACCTTCGATATAATTTTCGAAACTGTAACAAAATCCGACTTTAAAAATCATATGTCAGAAACTCATCAAGAAGTGTAATTTTAGAAAGTGTAGTAAATGTCGCTGCACGGGAACGTAATGTCGCTCCGACCACCAAAATTTAGAAAGTGTAACGAAAATCGACTCTATGAATCCACGTTGTGCAGCACTGCAACTTATGCGTTGTGTTAAATATGAGGACAAGTTAATCCAGTCACTAGTCAAAGTATTTCGGAGTTTTAGCAAAAATTGTCTTTAGCAACAAGGGTGACCATTCATTTTCTAGCAATCGATTTTGACGGGAATATGATGGATTTTAACGGGATTTGCCCTAAACCGGTTCCTCAGTGATTCGGTGTCAGAAAAGTATTTTTACCATGTACTCAGACGTGCATGGGATCGCCTTTCCTGAACGTATGAAATATATAATTGCTACAATATAACTCAAAGTCGTTGCGATTCAAGCATTTTTAAGCTCCGATGAGCGAACCAAATTACTATTGAACTGATAATACGTAAATAGACAGGCAAGCAAAAGCCCACCAAAAATTTATAAATATTGAACTTTTCTTGAATCTTTTTGTGTAATCGTTAGCTATAAACCACACATTGGATGGTAGTTGGTACATTATGAGTCGTTCTGTTCCTCACTATGTGTTGTACATGGACCAGACTATAGTTTGTCAAAACACTTTTCTTGAACGTTTTTGTAAAACATGATTTTTTGAAAAGATTTAATATACATTTTTTAACTCTATATTGTCTTTTTCTTGTGTTTTAAAAATTCCTTTTCAGGTTTAAATTTAAGAAAGTGTTAATATTTACTGTGTTAGATTTATAGTGTTACGACGTCCAATTGGTACCATCAGTGAAGCAGTTAAGCATAAACGAACAGTAAGTATAGATTTTGTATTATTCTTCCTCTGAAACAGTCGTTTTGAACCCTTCTTTGTGAACGTTTAATATTCATTTTTGGAAAATATAATAAAAGTCTTTCAGACGCGAAAAGATTATTAAAGATGTTTTAACCATCATGTTTGCAGACGATACGTCTATTGTGATCTCAGCTCCAAATCTTGAGGAACTTAACACCAAAATCTCAATCATTCTGATAATTTATAAGGAATGGTGTACCAAAAATACTCTCATCCTCAACATTGACAAAACAGAATGCCCATATTTTTCTAAATGGAGGTCACCCCATGACGATCTGAATAATGACCTTCCTACAGGACAATTTTTATAATCTACTAAATTCTTAGGAACTGTAATAGACGAGAATCTATGTTGGGAACAACATATTGATTATTTATGTAATAGAGGTTAACTCGACATACTTTGCCATAAGCCAAGTAGAATATTTATCCAATAAAAAATGCCTGGTGAATCTCATTAGCTTACTCCCATCTCTCGTACAATTTTACAGTTTGGGGAAGTACTTTAGGGAAAACAGAATTTGGACAATATTAATGACTATTATGCTTATTTAAAACTTCTCAATAAATTCAATGTTAATGCCGGCATTCACTCATATGAATCATATGATACCAGACAGTGAGGGAATAAAATTATATGACAAATTACCTACTGAAACAAAAGAAATAACATCAGTAAATAAATTTAAGAACGAGCTTTGTACAGCTTCTATTCTGTTGATGAATATTTTGATTATAACTGTATAAATTAATCATCTGTGATATAAATGATTAAGGATGAAGTTTTAATATATAAATATGTATTTTGGAATATTTTAAATGTTTCTATCTGCATTTTTCTTAACTTGTTTTTTGTGTACTTTGTAATTTCTATTTTGTATATTTATTTCTTATGACGTTCACATATGTACTCCGTACATCCACATGATAATGTATATTTGAATTTCCCACCCTCCTTTACATCCAAAGAAATTGAATATATTTTAGAACAAAAATTAATACATACATGTCCCTAAAGATTTTTATAAATAGTGTGTAATGTGCCTTGAAACCATATTTAGGCTAGGAGAAACATCCTAGTATAAATCACAAAAAATACATTTTACGATTTACTTCGATCGTAAACGACCACTCGAAGTGGTTTTATGGCGGCATTATTTATACAAAATGAACAGGTTATTAATGTCCTCGAAAGTTTTATCTGTTTCCTTATTGAGGCAATCCAGATTTCTAGCCGGCGCAAGGAAAAAAAAACTCTTTTCAGTTAGCTTTAAAGTGGCACAAAAAATGGTTCAATTCTCAATTGAGAAATATTTATCGATATTATTTATAATTAAAGTTATTAATATTAATATTGCCAAAACATTACAGATGTTTCGAAGGGGAAAACTGTCACGTATATATGATTATAATAAAGTAAGATAAGATAAGAGATAAGATAAAATAAACAGCGGATAGGCCGTCTTGTCTCGTCTAAACCCGTGTTACCCCCCCGTTTTCGAGGATGCTGAGCATGGTGGTGATGTCGAGACCCCTTCTCGACCTCCGCCAACCCCCCAGACGACCAAAAACTACCCTCGAAAGTGGTAAACCGCGTATCCGCCGTCTCCTACCAGCCAAACCTATATTAACCCCCGTTTTCGAGGATGCTAAGCACGATGGTGTTGTCGAGACTCCTCCTCAATTCCCACCAACCTCCCCAGACGGTCAAAAACCGCTCCCTAAAGGGGTAAATCGCGTATCCGCCATCTCTTACCAGCCAAACCTGTGTTACCCCCGTTTTCGAGGATGCTGAGCACGATGACGATGTCCAAAACCATCAAAATTTTTACGCGATCCCGCGTATTTTCGAATTAAATACTTTCGTAAAAAAATCAAAAAGTACGAGTATAATGATAATTTGCCCGTTTAGTAAGAGTGTAATAGTATTTTTGTCCGTTTGCTGAGCGAGGAGAGGTCGCGATATTCTTTTTCATGCTCAGCATCCTCGACGGGGGTAACACGGGTTTAGTCGAGAGAAGACGGCCTACCCGCGATTTACCCCTTTCGTGGTTGGTTTTTAGCCGTTTGGAGGGTTGGCGGAGGTCAAGGAGGAGTCTCGACATCACCACATGCTCAGCATTCTCAAAAACGGGGGCAACACAGGTTTAGCTGGTAGGAGACGGCGGATACGCGGTTTAGCCCTTTCGGGGGTGGTTTTGGACATTGGGGGGGGGGGGGGTTGACCTCGGAGAGAAATTTTACCACCGCCATCGTATTCAGCATCCTCGAAAATGAGGGGGAGACATAGTCTCGTTAAGCTAGAAAAAAAATTCATATTCCTCTCCGACTTACAGAATGCACTAAATAGTCTGGTTAACTGCCTGTTATTAGTACTAGCATTAATCAAGCGGATAATTCAAATAATTGCAATAATTATTTTCTAACAATTTTAAGGTTAATGGGTGTGGTATATGGGAAAATAATGAGATAAGGAAATAGAGAAACATTGTTTTAAATAAAAACAGAAATCGTATATTCCAAAAATGACACAAGAGTGACATTCTCTAGAAACTTTTTTAATGTTACAACCTTTACTAGTTTTGCCCCTGATCTATAAAAACGTTCCGTAACCTACACTATAATGTAGTATAGACTGGGGGTCTAAGACCGAAAATGACACATTGGTCTTATCTTTCAGTTGTCAGACCTATGGTAACCTATGCATCATGCGTATGGTGGCCAAAAACAGAAGAAAAAACAGCACAGGGAAAGTTGCAGGAACTGCAACGCCTTGCCTGTTTAGGGACTACAGTACTACAGGAGCAATGCACTCGTGTCCCACAGCAGCTATGGAGGCTATGCTTGACCTACTTCCCTTGCACTTACATGTAAGGAAGGACGCGGCACTCAGTGCCTTACGACTGCACCAAGCACATAAATTCAAACCAGGTGATCTGGTTGGTCACTTAAGGATTCTGGAGGTAAACCATCTGAAGTCCATTACCAAACCCACTGACTCAATGCCAGTCAAACAAGACTTTGACTGCCCGTTTGACGTGCTAATTGAAAGTCGTCAGACGAGCAAGATGGAGTCACTGCGATTGGGACAGGGGTCACTTATCTGGTATACAGATGGATCCAAGATGGCTGAAGGGGTAGGAGTGGGAGTAGCAGGGCCCAATTGTAGGCTATCCAAAGCCCTCGGTAACACCCCAACCATATTTCAGGCAGAAATTTATGCCATAGATCTGTGTGCCCAGGTATGCCTAAATAAAGGCATCCGAAGGGAAAAGATCTACATACTATCAGATAGCCAAGCAGCACTAAAGGCTCTAAGGTCCTATACCTTTGAATCTAAAATTGCCTGGGAATGTAGACAATCCCTGAAGCAACTGGCTAATAACAACAGGGTTACCTTGATGTGGGTGCCAGGGCATGAGGGAGTACAAGGAAATGAACTTGCTGATAGCTTTGCAAAAAAAAGGAGCTGAAGCACCATTCATTGGACCCGAACCGTTTTGTGGCCTAGCCAAGGGACATATAGCGGAGGAGATCCAAGAATGGGAAAAGGATCAGAAAAAGTCCTACTGGAGGAATACTCCAGGCCAAAGACAAGCGAAAAAGTTTATAACTTATTCGACAAAGAATGCCAAAAGGCTTCTCGAACTGGAGAAGTCCGAATTAAGGCTAGTCACAGGCCTTCTAACTGGCCACTGCCCCTTGAGATACCATCTCAAGAATATGGGCAAGACGGTAGATAATAAATACAGATATTGCGATACTGCAATTGAAACTACCGAACACATAATTTATGAATGCAAGATGTTAGTCCGCACTAGGCTAAAATTTCTAGAACAGGCGGAGTTAACGCCGGAAGACATAGGGAAATTAGCCCCCAGGAAAATCACAAGCTTTGTAAAAAATCTGGGAATCCTGGGATAACCACTAGATGTAGGGTAAATCACAAAAGATCTTTTAGGTCGAAGTGAAATAAGGCTGTTCGAAGCCAAACGACCCCGTAAAACAATCTACAATCTACCACGTTTGGACATTTAGTGTAATTGCCATAGTCGATGAAATGTGTTGAATATATGAACGTGCACGCATTTAACCTAATAATTTGTTGACTGCTGTGAAATAGGCGGAGCTTTTATAGACGGACTCAAATATTCGGGTAGCTCGTTATTCAGTAGCGCAACACATATATTTATATAGGTATATATAAAGTATTAATATTGTTCATATTTTATAAAATAAAACAAAAAATAAATATAATTAAATGTCAAGGCTTTCATTTTTCGAAATATTATTGAATTATGGAATTTACGAAATTTGTAAATCCACACGCCCCTGGCCCTACTACTGTTCGGCCAGACTATATATATGCTGGTGAAGAGCAATAATTCCAAATCACCACCCTTGTTCCTTCCTATTTTTTTATTTTTATAAATTTCTCGTAATTTATTGACGTCAAACAGAAATTACATTAGACCATAATTTTATACCCCTTAATGTCAGAATCAATGTAAAAAGCATAAAAGAACAGAGTTAAATAATTCGCCCTGCATAAATTTTCTTTGTTGTTTGCCAAGAAAATATCGGTGTTTTTAGAGAACTTAGTTTTAGGACATTAAGTTGCTGTGGCTCTGGGAATTTATTGATCATTGGGTCAAACATTTCAGCATCCCAGCAAATCGCACTTCACACAATACTTCAAGCAATCAATATGTTATAGTTTGTTACATTTTCTATACTATTTTCTTCATTTAAATAATGTGATAAGTATGTGGATTATTATTAGTAGTGGAACCATATAGCAATTCATACCCTGTGAGAGGTATCTAAATTTAATATATGTTCATGTGTTCGATTTTTATACAGATTTATTTACTAAATTTTTGTTAACAGTTCAGTGTTTCTATAGCAATTTTTTTTTGCTAAATAAAGATTATATTATATGAATTTCAATGAAAATGTTAATTTTAGAATCTTCCTTCCACTACCTTTGGTTCAACTTATTTTACTATAAACACTTCACTTATCATATCGTTATGATATTTGAAAAAAATATATGCTTTCTTCATCTGAGGAAACTAGCCATCTGTGAACCAAGTGCGTAATTATTACATTACAGAAGTAGCTCTCAATAAACGCTCTCTGCCATAAAACTTGATATAGCGCCATCTATACTAATTATACCACAAAGGGCAAAAAGAGGAAATAGATTTCTATAACAGTTCTTTCCAGCAGAAAACAGATTTTATATATGTGGTTCCATCTAGCGGTGAGTGTTCAGACAAGTAACAAGCAGACTACTAGAAAGCGACATTGTGCTTCCCCCTGGTAAAGTATGTGTGAATCAGGAGTGACGCTTGTAGCACCATTTTGAAATCTTATTGGATAATATTTTTTTTTATATTTAACAATAAACATCCAGAATATAATATCAAAAATTCAAAGAAACATAATAGTGCTTGGAGGACTTGAGTTTTTCTGTACAGTTGACTATGTAGAAAATGTTTGGTAAGTGTCAAATAGTGTTAGAAGTCTATGAATTTACTTGAAGTAGGTTTTTAGGATTTTAAATACATGATAATGTGTATTTTGTATGTTGCAGGTGACCATTTGTTAGCTTTTTTATCTCAGAGCCATAGCAACACTCCGTGTCCCGTAGTAACAAATAAACAAATATCAAAGACGATTGAAAGAAAACCAGCGTAGCAAAACTCAAGTTAAACATAAATACGTTTTTATTATAAGTACAGTAAGTATTAAATATCACAATGGCAAGTAGATTAGAATATAAAATTTGTCATATATTTAAAAGTCATCTTCTGATAATGGAGAAACAGTAAGAACTTCTGTAACATAACCTCTTCTATCGTAATTTGCGTACCGTCTTTTCATTGGTGCAGCAATACAGCTGCATTCGATTTGATCGAAAGTGTATCCTGTAGAACATTCTGTAACATCTCTGCACTGGCAGGCACATAATTCGGGATTCCATAATTTTTTTGAAGAGTCCTTGTAACATTTTTTTTCCTCGTCCGTATTGGTGCAAGCGCAGCGACATTCTGATGCCCTGTATTCTTGGTATTTGTTGCAGTCCTGCAAAAACAATGCTTAAAGATGGTTAAGGTACTAAGCATCTAACAATAAGTTAGGTGTTAATGTAATTAGTAGTGGATATGTTAATTGAAAGTACATAAATTGGTAGTTTTTTTTTAGTATTGATATGATTACTTTGCATGTATTGACTGCGTATAAGATATAGTGTTAACTGTGTTAAAATTGTGAAGTATGGTTTTGTGTAAGTACTGTGAGTAGAGAAAAATAATATATACCACTATAAGTACCTCTTCTTTAACCTTGCAGTCACATTTACATGACACATGTTTCTCTACAACAACAACTTCTTTCCCTATAAATTTCAGTTTTTTCGCTCCGGTGTATTGAGTTTTCATAACCTAAAAAAAAAGGAAAAGTAATATAAAAGCAACGTTTTCGAAATTTGTGATAACTTCTGCTCTAAAATATGTGTTAAACAACAAATTTATTTATTTTTTAATAGCCTAGGGAAAAAAATTAAATGTACTTCTATAACTCGATAGAATATTTTGCCTACCTGATAAGTGAGTGTTTCTGTCTCTTTTGGTTGACAAGACAATAGGGTATGGGAACAACATCCTCCGCATCTCTCAACTCGAATACATTGTGGAATATATAAAATACTGGGATCATCGGAGGTTGCAACAGTTATCGTTTTCAGTTCGGGTATGCATCCTGCTGCCTTAGGAATAGTTGCAGCATCTGAAAATATGGAAAAACATTACAAATGGGAATTTTGTAGTGGTCGCTTATGGCTTAAAATGTTCGATTCTTAATGGAGAAAATGGCAAACAATGACGACTAAGAAACTAAGTGTGTTATATACAGTGAGAAACATTTTATGATTTACATAATTCACTTCTTAATTACCAATATTACTTGACATTAAGAAGATAAATAATGTACCAGTAGCAGAGTGTAAATCGTACAATAAGTGACTATGAAAGTGTAATAGCTCATGATTTTATGGTTAATTTTCAGTACGTTTGGTAGCAAAAAATTCTAATAGTTTTGGAATACTATTGACCCTTAGGGAAGTGCACAACTTTGGACCCTCCACATTTCCATTTGACTGTAGTTAAAAATTTATTCAGTTTACCATTTTATTGCGTTCTCAATGCTTATCTCAAAATATAAGCCTCGTATAAGCCTTAAATAGAAAAATTCAGCCCTTGTAAAGTTTATGCTACCTTGGTTTCCATGTTATTTGCAAGTCTTTAAGCAATTGTGGTGAATACTTGAGTGACCGCCAAGGAAATACAGCAGTTCTAGCAATTTATATTGATATACACTGATGTGTATACGCAGAAGCTATCTTAGGCAACAATTGCATAGTGGATATATCATCCTTCAGTCCTTTGTTTGTTAAATGTAAGGCAAGTAATAGATCCCTAGTCTTCGATAGAGAAAAGCTTCGGCAAAATTCATAGTTAAGGGGATAATTCTTTAATGTTAAATAAATGTATATAAAATATAAAAACAAATGAAAAATGACATACAATTAACCAATATCGCCATCGCCTATCAGCAAATGCTAGCTCGATTATCCACTGTCTCTTCTCAACGTCCCTTCCACACTTTACACGAGGTAATAGTGGATTTATTTATATATCATAGAGTGACATACCTTTTATAGAGCTGTAATAGCGATATGTAGTGAAGTGTTAACTTATAAAGTTCTTAGGCGTAATCTCAAAGAAAAAATATACTGTTTAAACTGAAATTAAACCCATAGCTTAGTAGGTGTGAATAGGCTGTAAAGCGTTAGCCAGATATTACACTGATAATGTGATCGCACACAATGTTTTGCAAAGAGAATGTGGCGCAAGATTTATAATAATAATAATATTAATAAAATATTTATTGTGCATAGAAAAAAGAACATACACAAATAGACAAGGTGCATTTAACAAGATTTTTGAAACCTTACCCTAAAAACATAGTCAATAGTAAAATAAAACTGCAAATAGGATAAAAGACAATATTTAAATACAACAAACAATTACAGGAAATAAACAAACACTTCTTAAACTATATTAATTAAAATCTTGTAAGATTAATATTATTTAATAGTATGACAAATAGCTTCCTTTAAGTTTGACTTCAATATAGGAACTGAGAGACTGTGAAATTCCATAGGTAAAATATTTTGAATATAAGATGAGAGGTAAGAAAAAATTGCACTACAATGTAAAGGTACTGCGACACAATTAGAAGTATTCCTTAAGTGTCTTTCATGTACCTGATCACGTCTGATAATCTTCTTAGATAGATATTCAGACAGCCCAGTTTTTAAAATTTTATTAAGAAAACGTACATAGTGTACAAACCTAGCTTCGTTTCGTCTAAGCAAGCCCAAGTCATGGATGAATGGAGTAATGTGAGCAAAGCGTGGTGCATCTGTTAGTTATGAACCAAATACATATTTTGCATTCTTTGAATTCTATTTTTATTTTCAACCGATAGACAAGGACGATATACAGTATCGCCATAATGCATCTGTAACAAAACTAAATTTTTAACAAGCATCTTCTTTATTTCTACATCTAAATAGTTTTTGAATAGAAAAAGTGTTTTAGACTTAAGTAAGACTTGCAACATACCATTCATGTATTGCTTTGTACTCATTTTACTATTATAAATAATTACATTGATATTTTTAACGATCCTTCGATTCTAGTGCCAGTTTGTTCTAAAATTAACTGTCTAAGTTTCATAGTTATACTCTAGAGCCGTTAGGAGAAAATCTAGAGAATCTGTAGAAAAGGTTTTCTACGAAACGCTTGTTTCAGTGATGAGTATGTTCCTAAAAAGTCATTGCAGATCGGCTTTACCCCCATCCTTGAGGGCGGTAAATTCCAAGTACTATGAGAATGCTATGTTGATTTTATTTGTGGACCATCAGTCAACAAACCACGTCGACCAGTGGACGAAGGGATTATTGCAGTTAAGCTAAACATATTTGATCACTTACTATAACGAGTCTACTTAGAGACAATGATTATAAACAAATTTCGAAAACCGTGGTAGCACAATTGATTGCAAAGTATGAAGACGATATTCTCCTTACCACTTGCATGAGAGAAGAGTAAATGTTAAGGGTAAATAATGCCAAATGAACGTCTCCGAATTGTATTCGTGGCTGTCAACATAATTCAAAGACATATTATGTCTATTATATGAAAGGTCAAACTATAATAATAATAGCAACGAACATTTTTTCGATGATGTTTCCAATTCAGTCCTGCAATCCCCCAACTTGTTGCTGGGCAATATCATAAAAACAAAAAACTAGTTCAGAATCTTTAAAAATGAGATGTGCTGGTATAGTTCAAGCTCATGCGGTAATAACCACGGTAACACCACGGGCATTCGTGTCCTCGTTGCCGGTAGGCTCGTCAACTATGGTCCATAGACGGCTGATTGATATTCTATTCAAATTCGGATTTGGCATTTCTTACTGCCTAGCAATGTAGTATGATTTTTTTTACATTATTTCATCCAAATCCAGTAGTACAAACGCCAGCAAACAACGTTGCTTGCTGGATTAAAACTGGGGTATAGCTAATCGCCAATCGGGGGTAACTCCTTAGGGGTTCACATTCATCATTGAAGAAAGCGATACATGAAAAAACCTGTCTATTTTACTGTACTAATCAAATTTATAAAAACTGATTTTTTTACCCAATAATGAACTTTATTTTACGAATTATGTAATAGTTTTAAAAACATCATTGCACAAAGATGGGAGAGACTTTGTGAGGAGAGACACTGCGGTTAATAGAGCTCGCATATGCCGACATTGAATTGAATTGAATTTTATTGCGTACCAGATACAACAATTTTACAATTTTTGTTTGGTACATGTCTAAAAAACTAGAAGCACTACATAGAAAATGACATGTTGATATGTCTTACAGCTAGAGAGAACACAAAAATACATTTAAAATTACGTTTTAAAAATTTGCCAAAAAAAGATTACATATAAGAATTACATACATATTTGTTAAACCACTATTATTTCAAAAAAATACTAGCTTGTTTGAAATTTGCCCCATTTACTTCCTCTAAATTGTAAGATTCTACATATGTTAAAATTTCTTTAATTTTTGTTTTGAAAATGTTTATAGAAGTTATTTCTTTTATTATATAAAATGTAAACATTTGTAGAAACAACCTTTTTCCAAAACTGTGGTGTTATGAATCGGGTAACAAAGAACATCCACTTGTTTTGTTTGATATTTATGATCTTGGATATATTCTGTAAACTCATTCTTGTATTTTACGTTTATTATTCATATTAGTTTAATATTGATGATAAAAATATAAAAATGACGCTACAAGACACACAAATAATATGCCAATGACTTTATAAGAGGGAATTTTTTGATTTAGGGCTTACATTTAAATTGTTGAGGAATGCAGAAAATTGGTGAATTGAATTTCTTTTTAAGCAAAGTCGAACGGAGATACAGTTATAATTTTTCGCTGCTAAAATGGCTATAGGAAATATTTTAAAAATCAACCAGAAAAAATTGGAATAAGTTAGCACCCCATATCAACTTATCGAATATTTTATATTGTGTCTTTCTGCACAGGAAGATTTCGCGGCGAATTTGGTTTAAGGCACTTGGCCGCAAGCTTTTATTTCTAGATGCCAGTGTGTGGTCTTACAACCTCCACCAAATTAATTTTTAAGCACACATAACACTACAGTGTCAAATTTGTGCACATTTGATTAAAAATTTTTGATGGTTTACTGTTAGTATATGATTGTTTGATATCTGGTAATGTACTTTTATCTGTTTTAAATGTATTTTACATCCAGTTTTTCAAAAATAAAGTGTGTGTAGGTAATTTTTTTCATGTTAAATGTTAGATTTTGAAAGTGTTCATGTCAATATAATTTGTTATTATTAAAGTGAGACCCCCACCTGTATACTTACTTCTGGCGCCGTCATCTCCAAATCGATCTGCAACAAAATTATAGTTTATTATTTATATTAACACTCTATTGGTAAACATTTTCAAAATTTGAAAACATTTATTTGTAGCGCTGCACAGTATGATATACTACTTTGTGTATTACCTATGAAGTACTTATAAAAAAATGAGCAGAAATATAAAAAACTGCATATAAATTAGATAGTAAAGGATTTGAACCATGTACAGTATTTTACTAGCAGTTAACACATTGGTTTGTCGTTAGTCGTCTGAAAAAGTGACAGAAATATTTCAAAAAATTACCACCACAACCACATGGGGCGGAGGCGAGCGTAGGTGCGTCTTTACTATGTACATACTTTGGTATGCGATGTAAAGCAACGACAGGCGCAGTTAGTACTTGGATGGGTGACCATTCCAACGGAAACCGCGTCCTCGCCTCACACATCTTCCAGCGGCTTGTATATCAGTGTATGCGCGGAAGCTATACAACCTTAGGCGAGGGTTGTATAGGAGATATACCATCCTTCAGAGGGGATGTAAAGCTGTCGGTCCCTTGTCTATTAAATGTTAAGCAAGTAAAAGATCCCTACTCTTCTTAAAGGAAGAGGTTCGTAAAAATCCCTGGTTGGGGGTAGCTTGTCTACAGGCGTCGGTGTTAGGCCTCAGTAGCGGAAATAGGCCGACGTTAAATAAATGTATAAAGAAAAAACCACATGGGGCCTTCACATAATAATAGATTAGGACCTTCGCCATCTGAAATGGTCAATTACAACAATTTTTGTGAGGTCCAACTTTTTTTTTTTTTATTATGAAAAATGTCATAAATTCATTTTTCCTATTTTTTCACACAACCATCACGATGATGTCTCTGGAACCAATGGAGATAATCAAGATTTTTTTTTTGTCGATAAAGGAAATGTGAGCGGAGGTCACCGAATTAATTTAGTCTTTATGGAAAACCTAGTTTTTTGTAAAATTAGGTAAAACTTTAACATTTATTTTTCTTGCGGCACTTTTTTCAGTAAGCGAGAAACTTTTTTGTTTTAAAGAATTTTGCCATAGTATATGCTTACGAAATGAAGCTAACACATCAAGGAAGTTTTTGACAGAAAAGCAGTACTCTACGATTTATACGTTTCAAGTTATTGTTATTTGAAGTTTCTGCGGGCAGGATACTTCATGAAGCTTTGCTCGCCTGATTCTACTGTGCTTTAATGAGTATAGTGTTTACGTTGCATGTTATTTAAAATCCATTATATTTATACATTAAAACTTAATATTGGAATTTAAAAATACGAGATAATTATTTAATTTTAAGATACAAATTTAAAACTTGACAAAAATATTTTAGAAATTCTCAACGTCGGAATCTAAAAAAATCTGGACAGTTGCGTGGTTGCTGCTGTTCGCATATTTGCAGTCCATGCTTAAACCTTGAGCAATACAGGTACATCTGTTGTTACAGATCTTATCGGAACATTTTATTGACAACCTTTGCCTTACAACATCAGGCACAGGTTCTTGACTAGAAAAAGTTGCCCTCCAAACGTTTTTTTCAAATGTCCAACCGTATCGAGTTGGACCTTCCTACTGCATGTATTGTATACGGCTATTGTACCAAAGTTTTAATTGATGCAAACGCCTAAAAAGAAAATAATTACATATAGGTATTTTTTTTTCTTTTATAACAGGTATGGGTGATCTAGAAATATAATTATTATCTTGTTAAATGTTGTCTAAATGCATGGTCTGTAGGAGGCACTTGTTAAGTTCCATCACAGTTTATTTAGGGATTTTATATTTTTGTTTTATTTATATAAATAAAGCGTATATTTGGAAAGGCGGAGTAGTAACAATTTTTTAATATGTTGTTAAGGACGGGGCCGTGATAAAAAATCCAAGTTTCCGACCTTGGGGGACCACTCGAGCAGCCATCTTGAATAAAAGGTACAAAAAATTAGTTTTTTGAAAATAACTCCGCAGCGGTTGATCCAACGACGAAAATGTCTGTGACAAGTTAAAGAAGACAAAATGTCTCACATTTTTTGTATATATATTTTTTTGTAAGTCTAATATGTAACGAGTTACAGAGGCCGGAAGATGAACATGTTTCCCAAAAAAATAGTAAAACCCCATTTCTGACGGTATGTTACGGACCTCTAGCATATGCGACTCACCATACGCTTCAGCGTTTTGTGGGCCGCATTATAACAACTGCTACACGTCCGAAACACATTTCGCTATTCTCCACGGGAGGGCGACACGTGATCAGCAGAGGAAACGGAAGCAACCATTGTTTTTGGTGTGGTTGTTGGTTGGCATGCTGGCTTGGCATGCTGGCTTGGCATGCTGGCTTGGCAGTAGTTGATAATTCTACCAACCTCGGTTTTATCCAAGGCATCCTGGTGGATTTTAGAATTATCAACACAAGAAAATTTCCTCAATCTGTTGTTGTTCCATTTAGCGGAATATTTTGTGTTTGTGAGTAAATTTTATCTGCGGAAGCAGAATATTAAATTACACAAGGTAAGCTAACCTCTTCACGCCATCTTGCCCGTTCTCTACCCACTTGTTTCGCAAATTTGCAGGCTTTCCTTTGGAAATACCGTGTCAACCTGAAAGGCGGACTCGACCCCATTTATCCGACTGTGGCTTCCAGGAGTTTTGGTGGATTGTTCCCTCATCAGTGAGGTAAATGATGTTTCATTTGTAGGTTATGTCAGAATTACTCACATTAAGCACGCTTCACGTGCATTTCTGACTGTAAATTAAATCATGGTATCTTTAGGGTTCTACGGACGGGGTTTCTACACACATCAGTGAGAGTTCCACGGACGGGGCATCCACACACAGTGGAAGGTTCCAGGGCTGGTGAGGCTACCATCAACCCCATCCTTGGGTCCATTTCTTGTGTCCCGAAGACATCTACGTAGGGCTACAGTTCCTCCACGTCCGGACTCGGTATCGTACCACCCTGAATAGTTGTGTTGTTTACATATTTAGAGATTTTATGCATATATTTACATATACTTAAGGAGGTTCTTTAAATCAAACCTTTGTGGCAGAATCTATGACAATTTTTGAGGACATTGTAAACCGATGTGTAGCTACACGAGGCATTTTATGAATGTGATCTTATTAATCGTGGAATTTGCCACACCTGTGAACATCGCCAGGTTACATGCTAGAGAACCTAAATCTGTAAATTGCTTAATATAGTGCATTTCATTTTTAAAGAAAGTGTCATTATTTCGTCTGCGACCACTACAAATGGAAAAACTCTGTGAGTTGTTAAGTAAGTAAACTAATAATTTATCATAGTTTATGTAAGCTTGGGCTTAACGCCCTGAGATAGTCTGAGCTAGAGAAATTTTATCGTAGGCACGTACATCACTTTCCGGGTAAGTCAGTGCCTACGATAGCTGCTACGCTACAGTAGCCCAAGTGATTTCGTTACGTAATATCTGATAATCATTAATATCCAACGTATCTATTTGTTTATGTACGTCAATCCCGTGGCAGGTAAATTTAGTAACAACAAATTACAATTATTTTTAATGTGTTTTCCACCCTACATTAAGATTATACAGCGATATTTATTTCAAATTACAGTGATTTTTCTTGTTACATAAAAATTTCCTTAGCACCGCAGTGGCGTAGTTGCTAGAGAAAATTTATTCATTTGATGTTTCTTTCTATTTTGTGGAACAAGATTCCTAGAGCAGGTGTAGCAGGTATAGAGCTTTCCTCGTGCGGGTTTTCGTTTCTTTTAAAAAGGGCGGCCCTCTCTCCACTCCAAAGTGCGAAGGGTACAGCAGGATACCGTGCGCTTCTTTACAGTGAATTTTGTTCGCTTGTCTAGAAAACCGCAAGACTCAGTGCCACCGTTAGCACATTTAAAGATCAGGATGCAAGATTAGAGCACATCACAGAGGCTGGAGGACGCTTTCTCGTTGCTTTGTATGGTGGCAATATGGAAGAGTAACTAATGCAATAAATAAAGAGAAATAATTGAAAAATCACAAAAATGGTGTTTTACAATTTTTTGGGAAAAATGATCTTCCCGCCTCTGTAACTCGTTCGTTACATATTAGACTAACAAAAAAAAACTTTATACAAAAAATGTGAAAAATTGTGTCTTCTTTAACTTTATTCCAGACATTTTCTTCGTTGGATCAACCGCTTCGGAGTTATTTTCAAAAAACTAATTTTTTGTACCTTTTAATCAAGATGGCGTCGAAGTTCGAAAACTTGGATTTTTTATCACGGCCCAGTTCTCAACAACATATTAAAAAATTGTTACTACTCCACCTTTTGCAGGACAAAACTCCCTACTGCATGTAGTTGTACCTTAAAAAAAATTTTTCAAGAATTATCCTACTTTTTCCCTATTTGACGGTGCACTAAGTAGAAAAAATTTGGTAATTATGAACCATATTATCAATGTTTCAGTAATTTTTATTTGTCGAGGTCTGAGCATTACTAACATTAGATTTAAAATCTTGTAGCATATAGAATATTGAAAGAAAAACCCTTTGAAAGTTACTATCTTTTGTAGTGGATGTGAGGCGGTCGGGTTTATTACAATGTCTTTTAGATATTAAGCAAGTAAAAATTGCTTATCTGTTAACGTTGCTGTTGGTGATTGGCCTTGGACGTCGAAATAGACCAATATTTAAATAAATTAATAAAGAAAATATTAAAATTCGACGATTTATGTTACTTCAACCAAAAACATTATTTTTATCTACACAATTGGGCCAGAATGAGATCATTTTGTTATTTTATTTTTTCAAGGTGCCTTTATATAAAATGGACTTTACGGAAACTCAGGTAGAGGAGGCGAAAATATTTGGGGAATTTTACATAGACATGATGGAAAATTATAGAAACACGGTAAAATACTACTTGTCTGAAGAAGTGATCTTGGACTGGTTCGGTCAAACTGTAAAAGGTGAAAAAAACGTCAGCATATTCCTTAAAAAAACCCTTTCCACTGTCAAGCATTTTATGTCTGATGCAGTGCCAGCTAAAAAAATAGGATTTAGAGATACACATATCGTAAATATTCCAAAGTAAGTATTCTTAAACATTTCGTATGGAGACAAAGATTCTAATCTTTTTGTCTTTTAGTCCATTATTTCGTAAAAAAATTTAATGTCAAAGCAAAAAACGATTTTGCAAGTTTGCTACCCATCATCTCGTATGTAGTATAAAATTTATGGTTATCATATTTTATTAGGGAACCAAAAAAAATTCCTCTAGGATTGATGAGTCCCCCGAGGATCACCTATCAGAAAACCCAGACGAAAACCCCCAAAAAACAGTCGGATCCTTCGACGAGTTCGAGTAATTCGAGGGAAAAAGAAAAGGACAAGGAACGGGGCCAGGGGGACGGTTTTCACAATCCTCCAGATCTACCGGTTTCCCCTGCGAAAAGGTTTAAACCAGCCGGTGGGGACAGCCTAGAAAATGACGTCGAAACAGTAGAAGGTGAAAGTGATAGTACGCCGAAAATAAAATATATGACTACGGAGGGCTCAGTGGAATTCCACCGACCGAGCATTAAAAAATTACAAACCGAAACCAAATGGAAGCGGCCTTGTAAATTAAGTGTGGCTTATTCCTCAACGAACTGTCACGATTGTACTATATATTTAATTATATACGAGGGAAATGTTAAATGTCGGAGGAACCTCATGAAAGACTTTGAGGCTGAAGAGCCTGAAAATTAAAAACGTTCCTTTTTTTAAGATAAGTTTAAGGTTGCTCCTAAGGAGGATGTTCTGCGTGGTATTGCACTTAAAATGGGCACTGCCAAAAAATATCTCGTGTCCAGTATGTTCGTAAACATTTGATATATATTTTTAAAATTCATTTGAACATATCGACAATATTAAACATTAGGCATGCCTAGTTACCTTTCAAAAAGCACTAGTTATAGAATGGTTGTATTAATTTTTAAGAAACATGCCTGTTATAACCATGTGAATAAAAATTATTAGGCCATACATATTTTAAATGTTAACATCGAAAGAGTATTCACAGAATACTTTTTTATTTGATCTTTGATTGGCTTATCTATACTGAAATAAAAATGATTAAATAAATCTGATATTTGCTGTTTATCTTCACTTTGGTTATTTTTGAAAAAAATATTGCAGGCATATTTTTCTTGACCATTAATTTGAAATGTCTTGGTTTAACTCGTGGGTTTTTCCAGTGTTTTATATGAATAAATATGAAGTTTATAGATATTTATTAGCTGTATTTATTTGTGATGTCTTGATATTTAATTTATTGTCTAAAACGTGCAAATTTTTTATTATGTGCAGACGCTTGAATGGTCTGCTATTAATGAGATAATTTTGGCACCGCTATTAAATTTATCGTTTAACAGTTTAAATCCTAACCCGAATAACATATTTGACGTTATTGTACATTTATGAGACAATTTATTTTGGCTGGGGTCTTTACGGTTTGTTCAGGAAATGCGTTACTTATTCCAGTAGTGGATATTTATCGATTTTTCAATTTTTTTATTTGTGTCTAGATTTCAATCATGAATAAATTGTCAGTCGGTATTGCTAATAAAGTTTTAAGTGATGTATTGCGGCAAAAACTAGTTAATTCATAGCACTCTATACCAGGTGACCCAGAAGGTACCTACCCCTCACTTTTTTCTACAGTTTTAAAAATAAAATTCTGAAATTTGGGAAATCAAAGATAGGTATCAATGGCCACATTTTGACCATTCGGTGGTAAAAAAAATCACTTCCGGTATTTCTGGAAATTGCCACGGCTTTCTTATTTTAAATAGCACTTTTCTAATAAAGCTATAATTTCTCTTTCCAACCCTTTTTTCAGATTTAAAATTGAATGAAAAATAACTTTGGAAATGGAATTTATTTGCTATTTCTAGTTGGCTTTGGAATTCAGTAACAAATTTAAAAAATTTCGAAGTAGACTTTGAATTTGAATAAAAGAGTATTTCTAAACAAATTAAATGTAAAATCAGCCTATTTTGTTCATGTGCTTGGATTTAGAAATGTTTTTTCCATTTGACGGAAATTCAATGTCATAACTCCAATTTTTCAAATAGTATCCTGTATGTTTTACTTTTTGATCAGATAAAGTGGTAAATTTGCTTTAGACTGGTTTTTCCGGTTAAAAATTGAATATCAATTAAAATAAATATTAAGCTTTTTGTAGAAGCATTTCGAATTATGAAGGTACTTTCTGGGTCACTCGGTATAGTGATAAGTCTGAAATCTAAACAATTGTCCATCATTGCAGATACAAAATTAACAACGCACGCTAAATAGTATACTGCAATTGAGTATTAATAGACCAAATAAGGATATTTTTACCAACTGGGATTTTTATTTTGATGTCAAGATAGTGGCCTAGATTTGCAGAAACAATATTACTTATATGGAAAATTTATAAAGTGCATTTTTAAAATTTTTGGCTGTAACTCAAAAAGTATACAAATGCCCTGAAAATTGTAGAGCGCTTTTTTCTCTCATTAATTTACAGAGAATTAAATGATACAGAACTACAATAATTACCTATCGGCTTGGCATGTTAAGTCAAGTAGGTATGTTTATTAAACTAGATCGCGCTTAGTGTGTTGCTACGGTGAAAAAAAAAATATCGAATGTGATCTAGCAGGCCTAGTGTATACGAAATTCTATAAAAAAATATTTAAAAAACTATATGTTGTATTAATTTTAAAATCATACCGTGTGGAACATCCTTCATCAAGTTTCGTTGAATTAATTTCTTAGGTTAGTGCAATTGTTTGTTATTTATTGTAATGTTTATTCCTGACAAACTTTGCGTTTTCTTTTGTTTTATATATTTTTTCTTGTACCTGGTCAGTGCAAAATCTGTATCATAGCTTTACAAAATTAGAAATAATGTAAATTTTTTTAGGGATACGATTATGCTTTAGTTTAATGTTAATGTATTTGTAAAAATCGAAAATATACCAGTGATCTGATAGGAAACATATATTTTAGTAGGTTGTAGGTTGCTTAACAAGCATTAACACATTGTTCTGAGAGAATAAAGAAACCATTAAATAAATTTAGAAAATTATCTGCCAGAAATAAGCAAGAGAATGGGCTCTGTCCACTCCACTACTCTTTGAAGTTGTACACTGTCTATGTATGTTATGAACATGTCTAAAATCAATGAACGAAACAACTTGAACAGTTTTTACACACCAAAGTTTAAGTGATTATAATTTGTCCCTCAGACTCCCGTCTTTTTAAATACCGCAGGTAGAGAAATCAGTTGATTTGGCTGAAAGCTGAAATTATGTAAACAATAGATCTATGTTATTATCAAGGAAATAAAGCAGCTTTCTCCATTCAAGTTACCAGAAATAAAAAATTATCTACCTGATTTTTTAAGGAACATCTGTGTTAATGTATGTTAAATTTGTATGCTTAAATGTACGTATGATCTGACATTTAAACTGAACAATCAAATGTGATTTAAATGTGCCACTTTGCATGTGATAAACTGTAAGCTTGGAAGAGAAACAAAATAACCTTTAATATGTTTGACATACAGTTGTCATGATAAAGAACTATCTTGTATAGATTTACCAAAAATTGTCTGAAGGTGTTTAGCCAGTTGATTTGAGGGCTGGAAGTTCTGATAATTCAACGGAAACAATGTGTAAAAATATATCGAAGTGAGGGTCTTCTCCACCATTAACTTTGGTGACAGACAGTTATTCATATCTCGAAAACTATGGAAGATAACAAATCTAGAGAGATACCAAAAATTAGATTGAAATATTACCTACCATTTGACTGGATGACTCAAATTCATCGACTTACAGTAAATGCCACGAGTGTTGGCGAGTGGTGGGGACTGAAGGGGAACACAGTCGACCTATCGGAGAATAGCACGATTGTGTGCTATAATAATTTATCCCTACTACTACTACTACTACTACTACTACGCCAATCATGATAGTGATGCGTACGGTGGGTCTATACCACTATGTAATAATAGCTTTATTGCCCAACAGAGGATCCATTTACAGGGCAAAGAATTTAAAAAGAAAATGTATTCATTAAATAACTAATACTAAATTATAGCAGCATAAAAAAAGATAACAAAGACACTGAATAAAAACAGATACACAAACTAGTAAACAAATAAATTATATAAAAATACATACAGATACCCCTACCCTCGCCAACACTTGTGCCCTTTGCAGTACATTAAAAAAGTTATATTGTACATATTCTGGATGGCCAAAGAATAACTATATGTAGATTTAACCTAACTTCCTATACCATGTTACATCCATGTGGAGGTATTACAGCGCTCCAAAGTAACCGTAAATTTTTTTAAAAAGTATTTTTAAAAGTAATTAGCTTGGTACCCAATGGGCATGTTCAATAATAATAATTTGCTATCCAAGAGATCATTTTACAAGATATGGGATAAGTCTAAAAAAAAATACAGGGAACAGATAATTATTGTAAGTAATATTTAACAATATCAAAAATTAACATCACGTTAAATAAATATGTTATTAAAACTAGATAAGTCATTAAAATTTCAATTAAAATTCATTCGTAAAATATTCCTTTAAGAAATGATAAGCTTTTTCCTTCAGTCGGGACAAGATCTTAATTTTAAATTCTTTGTCACTGAGTACTCTGAAAGATTTTGGCAGTTTTTTAAAAACTTTTATAGCTAAGTACTTGGGGTACTTTTTTCATATAAAGTTAATGGATGACTAGTACTGCAGTCGAGTACAAAAAATAAATATAAAGGAACTTTTTCCATAAGCAATTTTATGGTTGGATCTTGTTGGGTAGGTACTCAGGAGTATTAAAAAAATGTTTGTACTTTAAAGACTTTGTGCTCCAATTGTTATTAACAATTTAATGTTTTTAACCTCGCTTTTCAACATAAAAGTGTGAATAACTTGAGATGTGTAGGTCAGATCAGGACAAAAAAAAAGAAAATATGAATTTTTTCGGCCATTTTGAAAACAATTTAGAAATTTTTTTTAACAGATCAGAAAGAACATTTTAATACCTTTATTTTAATTTAAAAAAAGAGTATTTTGGTCAAAATCAAATATTATTATTATATTATATTCAAATAAAAATCATTTTTTGTTAATTGGGTATTAAACAAATGCAGAAAATGGCCAAAATAGGTTTAAATATTTTTTATGGCATCAAAAAGCTGGCATTGAGACCTAACTTTAAAAAAAAATGATCCATTTTGGACTTAATGGCATAAAAATGGGGGCCAATTCAAATTTTAAATAAATTCAATTGCGCACACTGGGTTTAAAATTTTTGCACCAAGTTTTCAGGGTGTTTTTGTTGGAGCAAAAGGCAGATTTTCTGAAAGTTTCAAGCTAATCGATTCACCAAGCGGCTCTTTGTTTTCTTTTTTGTCCCGATCTGACCTACACATCTCGAGTTATTCATATTTTTAGGTTGAAAAGCGCAGTTAAAAAGATTAAATTGTTAATAAGAATTGAAGCACAGGGTCTTTGAAATACGAAAATTTTTTGGGTACTCCTTAGCATCTCCCCAACTGGATTCAACCATAAAATTGCTTATGGAAAAGTTCAAATTTTATTTTGACTGCATTATAGGGGTTTCTAAGGTTGCCGAGTTCTATTTGACAGTTATCACTTCATGTGGCCAAAGTAATACTTAAAATTAGACGGTACTGCAAATTTCAGTTGAATTCTGTACGCGTTTTTCAAAATACACGACTTTTAATGAGCGCAGTGCGACCGGCCTCATGGTATCACAGAATATGGAACAAAACCACTGCATTCCGTAACAACGGTCGTGCATTTCGCTTCAGATTGTCGAGTCTTTTTTCAAAGTTCTGTGGGTTTCATTAGATAACATCTCTTATTGTTTTTTCTGTGATGATTAAGAAATGTATGAAGCGAATTGGTAAAAACTTACTAATAATAATAATAACAACACACCTTCGTAGTAGTTTCGTCAAGGGCGTAGTTAAGTTTGTTGGTAATGTTGTTTTTTCTCGGAAACTATAAGTGCTAGGAATATCGCTTTGTTTTTCCCGCAACACTTCAATTGGTGACAATGAGAGATAATATTTTCGCCAGCATCATTTTCACATAATGAGTTTATTGGTATCGACATAATTCCCTATGCAGTTCACTTGCTTGATTTTCTCCTATCTATAATAAATGTCAGTATGACCATATTGCCAAAATGAAAATAAAAGGTTTCCAATTCAATCCAAACGGCTCGTTGGTTGTTGCAAATATATTAGTATGAACACATAATTCGACATACCCCAATCCTTTCGATTTGTTGATTTGCATGAGAATTTTTTCTTGAGAATTCATTCCTATGGTTTCAAGATTTGGGCTTCTGTTCGTAATTTTTATGAAGCCAAAGTCTAATTTTTCTAGAGTATTATTCGCTATTAAAAATGTCTCATATCATATTAATACAAGAGTTCGTAACATAAAAAACAACCACGAGTCTAGCGTGATTGGCGTTTTTAAATATTGACGTGGGAGGGTCAAAGATGATTTTTATTTATTATCATAAACAGTCTCAATCGGGCCATGGGCTGATGAGGCGCAAGAATGTAAGTGAAAAATTGTCTCTAAATCTAGCATGGCTGGGGTTTAAAAATTTCAATTTGGTGCGAAAAAAAAGCATTTTTGTAAATACGCCAGTTCTGCCAACTGATGAACACAGAAGAAACGAAATGTGAAATTGGTCCTGAATCAAGCATCCTCAAAACCACAGTCATTTATCACTTTTGGCTTTATAGTTGCTAAAAGAAAAAGGCCGGTCGCGCAAGCTGGGCCTTTATTTGTTTATGTAACAATTTAAGTGAAAAAAATGCACTTTTTAAAACAATTTTTCAAAAACGTAAAAAACGATTAAAGTGCATTTTAAGACTTAAAAATTGGCTTACATATTCTTTGAACAATAGAGAATGCAATTGTCATTTCGTCAGTCAAGCCCTAAATAACCACCCGATAGACTCTAATAGACTAATAAAATTCACTTTTTTTTACCGTTTTTGAACAACCTTTTGGAGGAGGGGTATTAGAGGAGAAGGTAAAATGTAAGGTGTTTTTAAGTCTTGGTATGCATTTTTAATCGATCTTTACATTTTTTGAAGTGTTTAAAAAAGTACATTTTTTTGTATTTGGTCCCTGGACTCATTTGAGTCCGTAAAATGAGTCTTTTTTGGACTCGATCCCAAAAAGTTGCCATGGCAACTTTTGAAGATTATAATAATAATAATCCTTTATTGGTCCAAGAGATCATACAAATGATATAGGACAAGTCATATACAAAAAATATTAACAGATATAAGTAAGAAACAGAAGAAATATACATACATACACCCATGAATGAATCCGTACATGCATGTATGTAGTATGTACATAGATAGAAAATACATAGAAATAAAAAAAAATTAAGACACAAGAAATTCATTAACAGAGTAGTAAGCTTTCTTTAGTAGCATTTGTTTAACAGCAGATGTGAACTTTTTGATACTGGGTATGGTTTTTATACTATTATTTAGTTTATTATACAAAGCGATACCCATGTAATAGGGATTGGCTTCATATAATTCCATTCGATGTATATTATATTGCAAATCAAAACCACGACGCGTAGGGTAATTGTGGAAATCATTTTGAAAATTGAAATGAGCAAGATTCTTTTTAACAAAAGTTAATATTTGAAGAATATACAGTGATGGTAAGGTTAATATATTATTCTCAATAAATATGGACTTACACGACTCTCGGTATTTGAGTCCAAACGTACAGCGTATGGCCCTTTTTTGCAACAAATACACGATTTGACATTGATGAGTTCCCCCAAAAGATAATACCGTATCTCAAACGAGACTCAAAATTAGAATAATAAAAAAATTTTACCACGTAAGAGCTGGAAATTTGGCATAACCTTTTCAACGCAAAACAGGTACTGGCACACTTATTACAAAGAAAATTTATATGAAGTTTCCAATCGAGGGATAGATCAATGAAAATTCCTAATAATTTAAATTCCGTTACTTGTTGAATGCTCTCCATTTAGCTTAAGTAAAGAACTAGATATATAATTCGAAGCAATAGGATGGAACTGTAGCGAGTATGTTTTTTCTTGGTTTAGAATAAGTCTATTATTTTAAAAATAATTTGCAGCAGAAGAGTTTTCGTTTAGCGCTGGCGATTCGCTTGTTCCCAAAATTTCAGCTGACCCTGAATTATTTCATCCAAATCGACATATTTCGTCCCATTTTATTGGACTATAGGTAAATAAAGCAAAATGGTTCAATATAACAGTCTGGTTACTATGGTCGCATGGCAATTAATATTCGAGAAATATTTTCTCTGATCAAAAATTTTAATATGTTTTAGTTTTAGGGACCTTTAACAAAAAAGTGTTAAATCAGTTTTTTTTAACTCGTCAACTATTACGAAAACTGTTTCGTCCCAGTAAACATGATTTTAGGTATTTGTTACAAAAATAACTATTCTATCGCATAAATTATTGTTAAATAAACAAATATAGGCCCAGCCTGCACGATTGGCTTTTTTTTTTAGCAACAATACCAAAAGTGATAAAATGACGTTGGTTTCGAGGACGCTAGATTCAGGGTCAACTTTGTATTTTGTTTCTTGCGTTTATCATCACAGAGCCCAAGTTAGCGGAACTGGAGTTGTTACAAAAATGTCCTTTTTTTCCATTCGCCAGTGACGCTAGATTAAGTGACAACTTTTCACATACATTTTTGCCTCTCAAGCCGATGTCCCGATTTGGAGTGTTTATGATGTTGAACAAAAATCATCTTTGAACTTTCCCACGTCGATATATAGAAACACCAGCCATGCTAGACTTGTGATTATTTTTTGTGTTACGAGCTCTTGTACTATATAACTTAAAGAACTATCGAATTTCCTGGATATAGTTATTTAGGTACAGGGGTGTAATATGGTTGTTTTCGACCAGTATGTGAAAATTCATGAACAGATTAAGTACAACTATGTTTGACATGACAAATTGTTTAGCTTATTTTAAAGGTATAATGTGAATAACTGAAAACATTTTAGGCAAAAAGTATTCAGAAAGAGTGCTACCATTGATAAGATCATACAAAAGAAAATACTGCATAGTATAGTGACGAGCATTTCATTATGGCGGCATGGTAGCTCAGTTGGCTAGAACACATTGTGTGGCAAATTCGCTCTGGTCTGACCCTTTCCAAACAGCTTTGGATTTGGGGGTTGTCTGCTATATGGTATGTTTTATCAGAATATGTCAAAATTTAAATATAACAAAAAGTTATCTTATTTTTAAATCACACTTTCATACTCTTTTTTTTTGTTTTCCACTGTTATTCAGTGAATTTTGGTCGTACAGAATTAGAACAATAATTGAATTACGAAGATAATTAAAAACTTAATTATTTTAAGGATATTTGCTAAAATAGTTTGTGTTTGGTGTTCTCAAAAATTGAAAAATAATTTTTTAAACAATGGGTGCTATTGTAGGCGATATTTTAGGCTCAATTTTTGATGTTTTTTCTCTTTTACTTGCTCTCATAATTTTTGAAATATGCTCAAATAATTCAGTTTTATGCTACAAAGCCATGTTATTGGTACAACAAAATTATACGCCAGTCAATCTATCGATTTTTATATCATGACAAAGATATAAGGAATTTTTTTAAGATATTGTACAAGGGAGGGCTCTCAGTAAGAAACCAAGTTTTATACCTCGGGAGAGCCGCCATCTTGTCATAAAGGGGGAATAACTCATTTTCTGTTGATTTTATGAAAAAAAAATAATTATGAATTTTGTAAACGACAATATTTAACTTTTGCGTAAACAGATTTTTATTTTAAATACTTTAAAAGTTGTACCGTCATGAAAGTTTAATAATTTCTTTTATTCAAAAATATATTGCCCAAGATTTTGTGTTTTACGAGCATGGGTGTCAATCTACTGTCTATTATCTGTGTAATATTCCTTAATTATTAGATATTTTGACAGTTATTGTTAATTCTGCACTATTCAACATTTTTAAAAGTGGTATCATTAGAAAGTCTAATTTACAATCAAAACAGCAGGTATTCAATCTAACTTCTAAACTATTAAATCATACAAAAAAATGTTTATACAAAAGTTGTGAAAATTTTGTTTGGCACAATACTTATAATTACTTTTTCCCAAGGATCAACAGAAAATTCATTACTTCGAAAAAACTGATTCTACTCTCCTCCCCTTTATGACAAGACTGTGGCTCTTAATGAAATGAGAGGCGTCCATCCTATTAATACCATAAAAAGAAAAAATTCCCTGTATAATAACTGGAGTATTATTAATTCTTTCAAGTAGATTCCAGGAGGAAAATCTCTTGGTGAGTTTACTCTGAAGACTCATTTCGTTTTATTTACTTCGTAGAATTATCAGGATTTCAGAAAGTCATTCTCATTGAGTTATCTATATCATGAATCAAGATTAAGTGAAAGAATAGAATATAGAGATTAAAAGGCAATTGTTTCTGACTTGTCCAGAACTTATACAGTAGTGCCAAAAGGCATAATATTATGCCATATAAAAGTTTTGTTATTGATTTGTATAATTCTACTTTGTCCTGCTAGAAGGAAATGTATCAGGTGGCTTCGAGTACGGTAGAAATCACTATTATTTGACATATATTTTTATCTTTGTTGAATTTCTTTGTATAAATAAATACCAGAGTATAAAAATAATTTGTTTTTTTTATATAACTACAAAAATAAGGCAATAAATAGAACTTACTCACTACAAACGGTTCATCATAGTCCATATCTCCTTCGACGAAGTTCAGCAATAAGTCACTCACATTATATTGATTGATGTTTTGAATGAACTCTAGGGGGATCTGAAAAAAAAAAAATTATCGCATGAGCAAGTGCGAATGAGAATGCAACAAAATATTTATAATTTCGAATTATTTTTCGTCGTAAATTAAATTCTGGAAAGCCATAAAGTTATGCCGGCTTTATAAAATATGTAATCACAATCAGAATTTTCTCGATAATATATTTACTAAGTAAAATTAAGTTAATTGATGTTATGTTCTGGGGATTTCAACCATTAAAAAAGGCAAATTTTCTTACGCTTCGTTTTTATTTACCATCGTCGGAAAATTTCTAATTTAAATAAATGTAGGTATTGAAACCGAGTCTTACATTGTATGTCTGGCATTTGGATGCAACTAAACTCTGTTGAAAATGTAAACTCAGTGTTTCAATACATTTATTTACATTGGAAATTTTCGCTGACGATGGTTAATAATACCGAAAATACTTCTTATTTAATTACCAGAACCTCAAGGATACACATATTAACCTCAAGAAAATAAAAACCGTAAACTTAAGTGAATTATGCCATGGATTCGGAACAAATTTGTAACAGGCTGAATTTTACATCAATATCCTAGGTAGAATATTGATAGTGGACCAACGTTAATTTAATATTACAAAAACGTTGGCTCAATGTAGAAAAGCAGACATTGGACCAATTAAATAATGTGAACTTTCTTTATATAAATTTAATATTGGCTAAGATATATTTTTTTAAAAAATATTTAGAAACATCATGTAATATTGTTATGTGTTTACAGTCTTCAGTAAACACTCTGTAGGTTCAAATAACTTGCAACAAGAATCTCCACTAACCACTATTTTATTAATCACTAAAATTACAATAGTTAATCCCTAAAACTCACACACAACTAAGAATAACTTTAATCTAATATAAATTCACTAAACTAAAAACTCTGTCTGTATACTAGAACTGTACTGTATACTCAACTGAACTGAACTCTTCCCCATCTGCTGGATTCACCTCTTTATATACCCACTTGGAATGTCTAGAATCTCACTGTAGAACTTTCCAGAATGTACTGGAATCCTCCATCTACAGTTTTCTTAGGCACTACCAAATGGCGGTTCGTCAGTTGGCTCACAGATGGCGCCACCCTACTAGCCAGGGAGTAATTACACTCTCCTCTTTGTTAGAGGGCAGCATATATTTAATTCCAATATAAATTATTAATATTTGAAATTATATATAGTCCTGTGGACAAATTATTATAGACTTCATGGAGGGCGGCAAAATTTTTGACTTCAAGGATGGGTTGGGGTAATTAGGAGGTAAACATCCTAAAAGTTCCCGATCCTAGGAGTTGAGCCTTGCGGGGGAGCGCCCATCCATCATTTCAGCCATTAATTATATGTAGAGTATATAATTTTTCCGTTCAATATAAATTATAATACGTTTTTTTTTATTTGCTGCATGTGTAGGTACTCGAATATTATCAAGAGACCTTTATTGCATTATCGTATATGTCGGTTTTCATTTGAATTTTCAAAATTCTCTCTCGTTAGTATTGAGCGCAATGGAAGAAGATTACACTGGCCGTACTTGTTTTATATGTACGAAGCCTGGTAAAAAAGTCAAAGGCCTTCAATATATACATGTTTCCGAGGTCCAGGCGGAGCGGCTTTCTCTCTTAAGCAGCATCCGAGCGGACAAAGAGATTGCTGTTTGGGGGGGGTGGGTTTGCATCATGGATGATTTTCAAGGCCGGCGTCGGTCTGAGCATCCTCGAAAATGGAGAGAAACCAATGTTTGCCGAACGGAACTCCGCTCTTTCGCGTTTCACCCCCTTTTCCGGGCCGTTTTTGGCTGTTTGGGGGGGTGGGGGGCTTTTGCATCGGGGATGATTTTCAAGGCCGGCATTATCAATATTATCTGTATATATCTGGATTGGAATTAGTTAAAACAATTTATTTCCAATAGAAAAATAACAATATTTTAATCTTAGTATTCATTAAGATCAGCCCAATATTTTTTTTTACAATTTCAATGTATATCGATCAACTACGTTCCAGCCAATATTATGTCCTATCTGGAATGCAGGGAAGTATGGGGGTGTTAAATATGACTATAAAAATCTCAACTCATTTTACTAAAATATTTGTCTGAAGTCGATGTGGTATTAATTCAAAAATCTTGTAATTTTATTTTTTATTTCTTTATTCTATTTATTTGACAATCACCTTCTCCCTAAGTGTATTTATTTTAGTTTTCTGAAATATCTGTTTTTTGAGAAAATCATCAGCCACATTTAGAAATTTTGATCGCTCTAAATATCTCCATAACTATCCCTTTGAGAATTCGATAATCTGATATGATTCATATAAAAAATTTAATGATCTTTCAGAATCTGGAAAAAAATATATCCATTTTACTAACGTTCGCTTTTATTTGACCTTGAAATTATCTTTTATCGAAAACTTGATATTGTCATCGAATAGATTTCAAAAAAATATGAAACTTTTAGAAGAAACACTCCTTCCGAAGCATCTAATTTTATAAAAAAATGCGTTTTCAGACTTTGAAGAACCCCTGTATATATTTTTTAAAGTAAATTAATTCTACGCTTATGTAAGTATATATTACATAATTAGCAAGATTTTGTTTTTATACAATCCACTTTTATCCAAAAAAAAAAAAGAACAAAACAGTTAATAAATGTGTTTCCCATAAAATGTTTCTATACAAATATTCCAGTTAATTATTTATGGGTACATATTTATAATATTTAATAATAATGATAATTTATGCCATTATTCTTTTTGCTGAATTTATGTCAGGTTTTCCCGCATAAAAATCCGTGTCACATTCACAGTTATTTATATTTTATTAGTTGTACATGTTAAAATGTATTTTCCGAAGTTAATTTAGCTTTTTTTTAACTAATTTATATCGAAAGATAATGGCTTTAGAAACAGTTATGAGATAGGTATATATATAAAAAACTACTAGTGCTTATGAAACCCATGATGTAATATTTGACAATTATTTATCATTAAAAACATGCAAGGAATACATCAATTAAATTAGTGGATTGAAAAAAAAAATGTAAAAAGAATTCACAAATTAAGTAAATTTAACCATGTATATGTTTTTTTTGCAACACTACAGATAAACTTGCTTATAATTCAGAACACATAGGTTTTAGAGAAAAGGTGTAAACGAGAAAGTTATATAAAATTAAATTTTATTAAAAGTTAGGCCACTTAAAATGAAAAATTTTCGCCCAATTTTCCGCTAGAGCGGAAAAACGCGTGTCTATACAGGGTGTCCCACGACGAACTGCGGCGATCGATATCTCGAAAAGTAGACATCGGAAAATTTTGAAAATTTGGTAGTAAACTAATGTCGATGGGGGCAACTTGGCTAAAATATTTTCAAGATGGTGGCACTTCCGGTTATGCCGCAAGTCGATACCAACTTGCTTATTTTAAATAGGACACTATATATTATTACATTTTTGGATTGTACGCAAAATTCTAGGCCGATTTTGTGTATCATGTCCTATACCTAGGTCTCTCCGTTTTTGAGATATTTCAATTTTTATGTCAAAAATGACGTTTGCGGGCCCTAAAAGAATTATCAATTTTTCCTATAAGAAAGCCTTTATTATCTAATTTGGGTTCGATTCTTTGTTGAAAAAGACCTACTTTAGTAGAGTTTTTATATTTTGATAAGTATTAATACAGTGTGTTCAAAAAATAAGAATAAAGATGAAATTGAGAAAACTGTCAAAAATCAATTTTTTCAAATAGAAACCCCCAATTTTTATAATCTTATCTTATTCGTCATTAAAAATAAGGGCAAGTTTGTATATGGATGTCTATTCCGAAAATTTTTAGTTTTCGAGATATTCCCAATTCAATATTTCTGTATATGGGTATTTTGTTATGGATATTAGTTAAATTACTCTTAGTTGGCTATGACGGCGTTGAGTGCTAAACAAATGTATGAAGCTGTCACTTATCATTTGGCAAGTATTAATTATCATGCTGGGGCGCTTAAATTATGCACACGAGGATTACTTAAATTTGTTTATAATCCATGGAGAATATTACAAAGTTTTATCAAAAACATGTGAAATATTTGCTAATAGATATCCAGAGAAACAAAAACCGTCTCCGAACAGTATTTAATGAATAATGGAGAATTTCAAAAAATTTGGCACTGCAACAGTTCATAAAATAATTAAACAAATGTAACTTAGATACAAAAGGTTCTTACATAAAATACTAACTTATACTCAGGAAAATATTTTATTTTAATAAGTGTTCAAAGTGTCCATCCTGAATTTCCAAACATTTTTCGTACCTCTTGATTAGTTCGTCATGGGTGGCCGCTCTAATAGAACCTGGAGATAATCTTTCAAAAGCATTCCTTACTCTTGCCTGACAATCTTCCATTGTTGTGACTGGATTAAAATAAACCATATCTTTTATTGTTCCCCATATAAAATAGTCTAAGACAGATAGATCAGGAGAACGAGGAGGCCACAGAAAAGGTCCATTGTTAGCAATCCACTTATCGTAAAATGTTTCTTCCAAGAAGTTGTTAACTATGAAGCTGCTGTGTGGTGGCGCGCTATCATGTTGGTAAAATATTTGCCTATGTTCAGCTAGCGGTAAATTGTTCAAATATTCATTATCTAAATCTTGTAATATATTCAAATATCTTTCACCTAAAAAAAAGTTGATACGTAATTTGAAAAACAGAAACTATTTAAGCATTAATTCATTACTATTTAAGTTTTCTTCATAAAAATTAAGTTTTACGACTCCCATCATTTCTCACAGCATGGGGATTTGAATCACACCAAAAGTGGGAATTATGTCTGTTGAAAAGTCCATTTTTCGTAAATTTTGCCTCGTCAGTCCAAATTATGTTGTCCAAAAACCGAAAGTCGCCTTGTGACATTGTTAAAATAAATTCGCAAAAGTGAACTCTTCTGGCCAAATCGGTGTCCTTTAGGTGTTGAACCATAGAAATGGAATAGGGATAGAATTTGTGTTTCAAAACATTCTATGAATAGAGTTCTTGGAGATTCCTGTTTGTAAGGCCACTTGTCTTAAGAATGTCATAGGATATGCCGCAAAATATCCCAAAATAGCAATTTCGATATTTTCATCATCGACAATTGGTATTATCTTATGAACTGTTGCCTTAACGGTGCCAAAATTTTTGAAATTCTCCATTACTCATTTAATACTGTTCGGAGACAGTTTTTGTTTATCTGGATATCTATTAGCAAATATTTCACACGCTCTTAATAAAACTTTGTTACGTTCTCCATAGATTATAAACAAATTTAAGTAATCCATGGGGGGCGAGCGTAGGTGCGTCTTTACTATGTACATACTTCGGTATGCGATGTAAAGCAACGACAGGCGCAGTTAGTACTTGGATTGGTGACCATTCCAACGGAAACCGCGTTCTCGCCTCACACATCTTCCAGCGGCTTGTATATCAGTGTATGCGCGGAAGCTATACAACCTTAGGCGAGGGTTGTATAGGAGATATACCATCCTTCGGAGGGGATGTAAAGCCGTCGGTCCCTTGTCTATTAAATGTTAGGCAAGTAAAAGATCCCTACTCTTCTTAAGGGAAGAGGTTCGGCAAAATTCCTGGTTGGGGGTAGCTCGTCTACAGGCGTCGGTGTTAGGCCTCAGTAGCGGAAATAGGCCGACGTTAAATAAATGTATAAAAAAAAAAAAGTAATCCTCGTGCGTATAAGTTAAGCGCCCCGGCATGATAATTGATATTTGTCAAATGGTTAGTGACAGCTACATACATTTGTTTAGCACTCAACGCCGTCATAGCCAACTAAGAGTAATTTAACTTAATATCCATAACAAAATACCCATATAGAAATATTGAATTGGGAATATCTCGAAAACTAAAAATTTTCGGAATAGACATCCATATACAAACTTACCCTTATTTTTAATGGCGAATAAGATGAGATTATAAAAATTGGGGGTTTCCATTTGAAAAAATTGATTTTTGACAGTTTTCTCAATTTCATCTTTATTCTTATTTTTTGAACACTCTGTATTAATACCCATCAAAATATTATAAAAACTCTATTAAAGTAGGTCTTTTTCAACAAAGAATCGAACCAAAATTAGATAATAAATGCGTCCTTATAGGAAAAATTGATAATTCTTTTAGGGCCCGCAAACGTCATTTTTGACATATAAATTGAAATATCTCAAAAACGGAGAGACCTAGATATAGGACATGATACACAAAATCGGCCTAGAATTTTACGTACAATCCAAAAATGTAATAATATATAGGGTGTCCCGTTTAAAATAAGCAAGTTGGTATCGACTTCCGGTATAACCGGAAGTGCCACCATCTTGAAAATATTTTAGCCGAGTTGCCCCCATCGACATTAGTTTACTACCAAATTTTCAAAATTTTCCGATGTCTACTTTTCGAGATATCGATCGCCGCAGTTCGTCGTGGGACACCCTGTATACATTATTGTTTCAATAATGCGTCAAAGTCCAGTATCGGCCTTATTAGAAGACTTTGGAAAATTATTTTTTATGGAAGTGGTTTAGTATCAAATGTGCACATTTTAAATATATTTTGAAATATACAGGGTGTCTCGCTACAGCGGAGCATCTTCGATGTCATTTCTTTAAAATGAAACACCCTATATATTTTTACATTTTATGAATTCAGCGTAAAATTACCATTCTAACGACCTCCAGATTTTTGGTTTTTGACGTGGCGTTGCCCAGTTATTCGAAAAAATATGAAAATTTTCGTCGTAACAAAGTTTAACAAATTAATCCGTTATGTTAAGAAGATTTGCTTTGCAATTATGCAGAGAAAGGATGTACTATAACGACACAACCATCAAATATTGATTATAATTTATACAGGGTGTATTTTATACTAGCGCTAATTCAGGACATTTCAAAGTGAATTTTCTCAATTTTTTCAAATGGAACACTGTATACTATTGTATTTTTGAATTGGCATGTTAATTTTCTACGATCTTTGTGAATAATATCCTATACCTAAAATCGATATTTCCAGAGATATTTTTACTTTTTCATTAAAAACCGTCGAATTATAATACTTTTTATTTCGAACAGATCTAGTAGCCATGATTTTGACATAAACTGAGAATAATTGAAAGTAAATTAAATTTTTTCCTGGGTGCGTCTTGGTTGCCTCAGTAGTATTATTTGTATACATCATTGTAACAATACTTAACTAAAAGTTTCAATTAGAGAACTGTCATTTTGATTATTTTGTTTCTCTTTTAAAACGAAAAGGCAACTTGATGCGAAATTTTTTGATAGACGCATAATAATAACTGTAGACTTAAAATACTACAAGTGTAAGCTGTTTTTACAGTTTTTTTAAAAATAAATGTCCATAAAAACCCAAGCACAGTAGTATCAATGGATTCATAAAAAATGGCGATTTAATGGACACAAGGAGCCACCGCCGGTCCATTTGAAAAAAACGAATTATTTCAGAAAAGCTAAATTACTCGCATTAATATTTTTTTCCGTAGAAACTAAAATGACAAAGTACATATTTTTAATTTTATAGCAGTCTAGATCAAAATTTATAATTGCTATATATAGCGAAAAATCGAATAAAAATTTATAAAAAGTTTACAAATAATTTTTTACTTGTAGGTACGGTTGTGAGCAAAAAAATAGGGCAAGTCTTACAACGGTATTTTGCTAAAATCTAGTTGTGTACATCTGACTTAAATTTTTGTGACATTGTCAGTTAGTTGTCATAATTTATTGCAAGTGTGCAAAAAACTAATATGCCTCATATAAGCGATTTAGTTAAGTCTGGAGTTATTGCTAAAGCAGAAGATGGATGGTCAATGAGACAAATTGCACTGCGTTATAATATTGACAAAAATTCGGTGTGTAACAACAAGATTTGCAATTGGTAAATGGTTTAGTAGAAAATCCATTTTACTCAGTTATTCTTGCTGCTGAAGAAACAAATTTTCGTATTGGTTGTCTCCGAGTAAGAGAATCGAAGCTATGTCATGCAGCAACACAGAAATACTTACTTAAAGCTGAACATAAAGAAGCTCGAGTAGGATTTGCGGTTGAATTTTTAGCGCATGATGTAAATTTTTGGAACAATGTAATCCCTACAGACGGAAAAACTTTCCAGTCAACACACAGGGGCCGTATTCGTGTTTACCGCCCTCCGAATACTCGATTCGATGAGAAATATATATCTAAAAATGATAACATTTTCCGTCAATATGTAGGCTTAGATATCGGCACGTGGTCTTGGTGTTTTGTGGCATGTCGAGGAACGATTTAATAGTGAAACGTATATTAGTATATTAAACAATATTATGCTCTCTTCTGTGTCACAATTATTTCCTAATAGTGAGTTCATATTTCAACAAGACAACTGTTCCGTTCATACTGCTCATACCGTAACTAACTGGTTTCAAGATAATAATATCAATGTTGTTAACTGGTCCAGTCATAGTCCAGATCTTAACCCTCTGGAAGAAGTATGGGGACTACTCGTAAGAAGTATCCAAAAACGAAATGTGAGACCACGGAATGCCTAAGAGTTACTGGAAATAGTAAATAATGCATGGGAAAATATTATCACTAATGATTATTGTATAAGGTTATTTAATTCTATGCCAAACAGACTTATAGAAATTATAAATAGAAATGGTGCAATAACGAAATATTAATAGTTAGTTTCTTGTTAAGTATGATATCCTTTGTCCTTTGAACCAGAATTTCTACTAATCGTACCGTGTATCCACTTTCTTAAAATGTTATACACCAAATTTTTGTTAATGTTATAACGCAGTGCAATTTGCCTCATTAACCATCCATCATTTACTATAGCAATAACTATAGCATTAAAATAAAAAATAAATTAAAAGTAATATCTGTTTTATTTCGGCTACTCATTACATATTCAAATAGAGACAGATTTACGTTAGAAAGAAAAGTTGTCCTATTTTTTTCTGCTCGCGACTACGTATTTTGATTGATCTAGTATATCCTTTGCACATTTCTAAAATCTACTTGTGCTCTATGGATATAAATCATTCTAAAAGCAGGAAAGTCAAAAGCAAAAAATTTATAAAAGATGGCGATTATTCGAAAACTATTATTAAGTTACAATTTATAATAAGGAATATAAAGTGCGAACTTTAGAAAGAATTCAGGATGATGCATTAGTTTCGCTATTATAACTATCAGTTATTGAAAGAAATGCTACCAAGTATTTAACTAGATTGATGCCTTAGACACAAAAAAATATAACGGAATAGTTTGATACTGGTTATACATAAAATAAGAGAATATCGAGGATCAACAAATGTAGTATACATTTAATGAACCTTATTCAACTCGCACGATATTCTTCAGTATGGCTGGATATATGAAGACCCCAAGGTTGTCGTTTAAATGAACCTTGTTCAGCAGGAAAGCGTGTTATAAAATCTTCATGCCAGAAACGAAATTTATTTTATACCCATCGTAATTGCTCTCTTATCGACCAAAAATTTAAAACAATCCTCTACTGGCTATCATGGAGAGGTTCGTGGAGAGATAACTGGGGATTTATTTGAAAAATGGTTCTCTGAACAGCGTCTACCCAATAACACTCTGCCGTTGCTTTGTATCACACGTATATTCAATAAAGTAACTAATAATAATAATAATAATGTAAATAAAAGAATAAGTATTTTAAAATGTATGTGAAGCGAAAACGTGGAAATACCAAATAAATAACGATTTATTAAGAAGTGGAAAATAATTTTAAAAAGATATCTAGTAATGCCACCGAGTCGAGACATTTCTCGGTCTTGTCTTGTTGAGACGAGTTCAAATTTTAAAGTCGAGATCTCGCCGAGACGGGACGAGATCGAGAACTTCTCGACTTTTATCTATTATAACATTGTTCTACATTTGATCTTCGAATGTATAATAAACTTGAATTAAAGGAGGTAGAGGCAAATTAGGACATTGTTGCTTACTTAAGATGAAAATATCCGAGAGAGAGAGAGAGAAAGAGGTCCGATAAGGAAATATTTACTGTTTTTGACTATAACTTCTTATTCTGAAACACATATTGCAAACAAACTATAAGACTACCTAAGTAGAAGTATAACAAGAGTAATGTTATAAATTTGCACTCAATAATTTCATATGCGAAATAAGTAGATTTAAATTTAGAAAATACGAAAATTAACATAATTTATAAAATTAAATCTAATTATTTTGCAAACAACTGAAATTATTGAGTGAAAATTCATATCACTACACCTGTCATGGTACTACTTAGGTAGTCTTTTACTTTTTTTTAGCAACAGACATTGGACCGCTAGATGGCGCCTGCTGATTATTTTACATGTCGCTATCCCAAAGATACCGAAATGTACTAAATAGTCAAGTGATCCTCGTATCGGTCGTCACATGCCTACCTTGCACTGACGAGAGCCAACAGCTCGAAACTGCAGTCTGCAAGTGGTGTGTGACGACTGGTACGAGAGCTCCTTAAGTAGGATCAGTCTTTCGTCTGGCGTTTGTTGCAATCGAAGCATTAGCGTTTTGATGGTAATATGCAATTATTACACTTAACGCGCCAGGCTTGTAACTTGTAATTCAGCGCTCGGCGGGGCACATAGCCCGGCGAGTAGCTGTAAAATAAGGATTTTATAGAGGAGTTTGCGACTAAAATATTATGATTTAATATTCCGCCCTCTAAAAGCACATTTGAACTATACAAATTTGTTGTTACAAAAGGGATAATTTATCATTAAAATACGAGAGCGTATGCGATAGGTCGTACACTAGTTAAGCAAGTGCACAAGTGTTGTAATAAGCCTATATCCCACATGTGATACCCAAATTTTTGTCTAAGACTGCCTATAAAATGATAAAAATATATTTATTGGCTTGATACACATTTATTTGTCATTTCGAATACATTTTTGTATTTTTTACAAACATGACTTAGGACTAACACTAACTTAAAATTTCAGAAACTAACATAGCATCATTTGTAAATACGGCCCCTAATTCATTTTTTTTATATAAATGGAAATGGTATCTTTAACTAAATTCCCTTGAGCGTCATGGCGCCTTTTAACGCAACGCTCTTTTTCAAGCACGCCACTGGAAAGTAAGTTTACGTTCCCAGTCTATTTAATGAGATATTTCCCATTTTTAATACGATTCCCTATTTTGAACCTTTTTGCAACCTACCTGCTTAGAAGAATTAGTGTAGCTGCCTCCATAGTACGGTTCTTCCTCCCATGCCGGACTGTAATGATTATACTGCCCCTCTATCGTCTCGTCATGATAATTGCTTCGATGTGATGATGGTGGAAACTCTCTATGACTGTAATAACCAGGTGAGTGGTGGCGGTGTCCATAGGTAAGCAGGAAATCGTTTGGGTACATTATCTTGCTGTTTGTTTCATCCCTCGATTCTGTGTGATGAAAAAATACTTTATAAAATTATATAAGTATCTACTTAACATATTAAGATTTTAGAATGCTTGTTCGCTCTATAAGTTTAATTTTTAACCTATCCACAATAAAATTCTGAGAGGTTACTAAAATTGGCTCAAAAACAAAAATTGAGATAACATCAAATCTTTACGTTTTGAGGTTCTAGGAACCCAAAAAAGTGGTTTTTGAAAAATGTCTGCGTGTGTGTATGTGTGTTAGCACGATAGCGCCGAAACTACTGAACGGATTTGAATGAAACTTTGCATGTGCGTTTCTTTAGTGCCCCAGAAGAACTGAGATTGGTTGAGATCGGATTAAGTTTAGTGCCATTTTGACGCAATAAGTTGTTTATTTTATAATTACTTTCAATTTGCAATGGAACCATTGAAAAGCAGTTAAAATTCTGATTTCAACGATATATCACACTTCCACCCTTTCGATTTGATTTCCGTGAAAAAAATTAAAAACAAAGCAAATATCAAGCATAGATCGCATTTAGCATGACAAGATCGATGCGCGTAGCCGTTACGTCGTGAAACTCGTCACATCATGTGTCAGTTCACGTGTGAGGGTTTCTTCACTGCTCTAGAAGTAGAGCGGATTACGTTTAGTGCCGTTTTTAAATGTATATACAGACAAATCGAAGAATTAAACTACAAATATTCCTCTAACATCTAGTAAAATTACTGAAATGCTAATGTTTCATTTAACAAAGACAGATCGGATTGCAATGAGCAAATTTTGACGATTGTCATTGTCATCATTTGTCATCCGATAACGTTGGTATCATGTCATGTTAATAAGATTTCGGCATATTTGTAACTTTTAGTGGATTGTCACAAACTTTAAAGGTAGATGTAACAATATCAATATCATATGCTTTCTGTACCTTCGTTGGTGAATTTATTATAGATTATCACTTTACCAATTTTCAGTTTGTTGCTTTACAAATCTTAGTGCCCCAGAAGATCTGGAAAGGTTTTGGATGAGATCGGATTACGTTTAGTGCCGTTTTGTCACACAATTTAATGCTCTTTTCGGCTTCAAAGATCCACCGAGTGGGGAGGTTCCAGCCGCTTCCAGTAGCTGCCGATTTTTATTATAGAAATAGTTAGGTGTCTCGGCCGATCAGGACGCGCGGAAATGAGTTTTTTGCAAATACACACAGCAAAAAAACACTCATAAAGAGTTTTTTTTCTGTTTGGACTGTCTAAAGTTATAAAACCAAAACATATATTTTTGTGATTGATTTCAAGACATGGTAATAATAAACAATACGAAAAAATGGAACTTTATTAGATACAACTGAAAATCCATCAACTCTAATTAACGGTTTCAGAGAAATTATAGTTTTATTTGAAAATAAAAAAAATACATAAAACTGAACTGAGAATATATATTCAATGTGAGCTCTTCTAACCTACGAAGATAAGCCTTTGCATATGAAATAGCATGCCTGGTTTATTCATTAGGCTTAACAATGGGCAAGCATTGTCTCTAATAATTCTTCTTTTGTTTGAATAGGTCTTGAATAAACCAAACTTTTCAGATGGCCCCAGAGAAAAAGTCTAATGGATTTAAATCTGGGGAATGTGCTGGTCAGATAAATGAACCTTCCCTTCCAATTCAACTATTTGCCAGTTTTCTATTCTATCTATTCACTTCATTTCTTTAACATATCAATTATTTCGCCACACAGCGGCTTCTTCAGATGATGAGTACTGCACTATACTAATTTTACAATACACAAAATCAGGTTTATATAATAAAATTTAAGAAATGAATAATAATTTAAATAAAAGCGACAATTTACACGCCTCTGGCGATTACTCTGTACGACGGATATGACCCAAATTCAACAAAGATTATTTATTTTACATATATACCACATATGACATACAAATTTTAAGTCTAACAGAAGTTATCGTGTTTACAAGAAACTGTCTACACGCACTCAGACCACACACATATATACAGGGCGATTCAGATAAAATTCTGGAGACCCATTACTGGGAAACTAAAAAAGCGACATTTAATTTCTGTAAACAGCAGTGAATAGATGTCCTGCTAAAAATCTTTCATAAAAGCTCATAAAAATGTATAAGATTTGACAAGTTTTTAAAACTCGCAAGAGTTGATAATATTCTATATGTGTATTTGAAACAGTAATAAAGAGACATATTTTTTAGACGGCAACGCATTTTGAAAGGTTTTTGTGCGTTGTACTGCTGGAAATGGCGAAAATAATCAGATAACTTCTAGATTATAAAGTTAGCACAGCAAATGTAGCACACAACGGAATTCGCTACTTTTGCCATGCTAAACTTTTTTTTTTTCTATTTCCGGTTAATCCATGACAAGCAACTTTATTTTTTGAAAGAGAAAGGTAACTTTTTTCACGACTCCGAGAGGAAATTCAATTTCTTTACAGTCCTTCAGATTCGTTAAAAAAATCCAAATTACAGCCAATTTTCTGTCAAGATAAGGCCATGGAAGAAATATCTAAAATTTAGTGCAGTAGCCGTTTTCCATAACTTAATATGCCATCAATTTTTAACTTAAGAAAAATTTACTGCTATAAAATTATTGAAAAAGTCTCCTCAAAATGAAAGTATCTATTATTGTCCTTATTTGAATCATCGAATATCACTTTTTTAAAATTAGGTTCATATTATGCAAAATGCAACTAACTTCACTAATATTAAATTTGACGTGTACCATTCGAATGATTTCCGACATTGAACTATGTGTCCGTCCATAGTGTTTTACCACAATTTTCAGACATTCCTCACTACACGCCTCTGCAGTCGAGCATGGAGTATTGTTCTTTGATATAAAATAGCTTATATCTATTACCAGAATACTCGTATTGTAAGAATTCTTTCACCAAAATTAAATTTCAACTTTCTATTACAATATTGTTCGTATGGCATGGATAATATTTCTAGAAATACGAAAAGTAGCTCGATGCAACATTTTTCTCTACAAAATTTCAAAACCCAAGCGTTCTGTGTCATTTCTTGGCAGATACAACAAAATAAGGTGAATTTATGCTCGATTTTATCTTTAAGTGACAAATATAAATACTGTACACATTAATATGCAACCTGCAATCCCTAAATTCTAAACGTAAGACTGTCTCGAGTGTATTAACACTTATTTAACGTCTGCCTATTTCCGCAACTGAGGCTTATCACCGGCGCCTGGTGATAGGCCCTCTGAAGGATGGTATCTCCACCACGCAATCTTCGCCTAAGATTGCATAGCTTCTGCGTATACACTGTGGAAAGGCGTTATATTTATGAAAAACGTAGACATATACATTGTCCACTACCCACTAATGCCGCTAGCGTAGAAGCTGGGGATCGATTTCTGTATATGCCAATCAGCTTACCGCTGTGCTACCATATCCGCGGATAAACAATATGGAAACAAAAATATTAATTTTTATTTTTTGTTTATTTTAAGTATATGATTTTATCTTGAAACTTATTGATCTTTTTTGGGAGGGCGGTTAAGGCGTAGAAGCCAAATTACATTTGAAGGCGAAATGAGGCCAGTCCGATACTGTATTTGATCTATGTGTATTAATAGTATATCTACCTATTTAATTAAACCAGATAGGTACAATAATTTACCTCTAATAATAGGATAATACTTGAAACTATTAAGAAGCTTAATATTTTAACCGAAATATTAAAAACCCACAAATAGATCAATATTGGAAAAAAGAATTTTTTTTTAAGAACGGTACGGTACCTATTCAAATATTTATTTTATCTCATATGGTTATAATTATTCAAGCAATTCTCTCGGCAAGCATTTATAAAATCATCTATCTCTGATGATGGTACCATAAATCGAAACGTTAAAAATATTTACGTAATTATTTTGAGTTGTCAAAGGAAAACAATCAGATCAAATGTAAATACTATTTTTTGCTTCCACTATTTGTCTCAAAAGATTTAGTTGCCTAGGAGGCAAATAATCGTGTCGGAGAGCGACATAATTTGCATATATCTACGTTTAATTTTCACTTAATTACAATAATACCTCATTCACGTACCTCTGATCCTTTTGTCGTCACATTTAACTAAAAATAAACAGAAACCGATCAACACGAAAAATTTTATATTAAACATTATGTCAGTTTGTTATGGTGCACTAGGAACTGTTGTGTTTATGTCAGTAATTGATACTTAACGCGTATTTAATTGTCCTCTCTTCAGAAACTAGTCTTACACTAACTAGTTGAGGTAAAATACTGACTGACACTCGCTTCGCCTTTACGTTGATGGTCAAGTTCCCAGACCATTTGCGAAAGATCTAAAGGAGACCGTGCCTATGCAGTTTTCGCCGACCGACGCGACGAAGAGAAAAATCTCTATAGCGGCTAGGTACTTATCTGATTAAAAAGTTTTGTTGGGGGAGATGTTATGTACCGAGCGTTACAAAGTGGAAATTGGTCACCTCACCCCCAAAAGCCACCCCAAACGCACTATGTCGTAGTTTTCGGCGTTTCTCTCTGAAACCGTTTCCTCACAAAAAAATCTTATACTTACTTTCTGTAAGAAGAAGAAGAAGAAGAACGAATGTTTTCTACATTCCTTATGAAACTTGCTACAAAAAAGGTTCTATTACTGAAGTCAATAAATGCAACGGATTTCGAGCAATGAGCAATTAAGAAAGGGGGCTAGAGGAAACTCGACGCGCATTTCGTATTATCTTGATGAAATGTGAATTTAGGATCGTGATAAACGTGACATAAATAAAAAATGAAATAATTGATAAAACCTATGCTTCTGGAATTTTTCTGAATATTTTAGAATTTTTGCACGGTGGTGCCTTTTGAAGTTCTACACCACCATTGAATTGCCGCGTTTTCTTTTTAATTGGTTTCCCCAAGAGGCGTATTCCACAACCAATTTCTATTTACAAAATGCCTTCACCCGCACTATCTATCAATTCAGTATTCACACAACTTTGACCACGGCAATTTCTGCATATAGTTGTGCAACGCAATCCGACCTTAGCACAGCCGCATCTTTTCCCACAAGCTTGTTTGCAGTTGTAAGTTGTTAGTAACAAAATCGAAGCTGGAGTAGGTGGTATAAACAGATGAGAGAGCATTGTCATTTTTCCTCCAGCCCCATAAGTCAGGGTTTAAAAATTGCCAATGCCAATTTGCACCTGGAGGGATGTACGACAGGAATGCTTATATGCTGCTGCTGATGTGGAAGGTAATCTTGATAAAAGTACGGCGCTATTCACTTCTCCAACAAATTTGTTAAAATGTGTATATCTTTGCTCACTCAGGCAGCCTTCTGATGTTTGAGCTTTGTATAGTTTTAGTATAAAACAAATTTTATCTCACATACATCAACTTTATACTCTTACTGCCCTGGGCCCATAACCCGTTGTGAATTTTTAACTTAAGAGCATCGTGTTAAACTTGTACATGTGTAATTTATAATAAGCTTTTTTCACCGTTCCAAAACGTACACCAATACAAATACTTCTTTCGATAGTAGAGATTAGATTTTATACATTTTATTCGAAATTTTGTTTCTAAGTATAGTCGATTTCAATTTTACGGTGCTGTTACCTCCTTTCCCTTATTGTTTATCTTTGGGAAACAAATGAGGCAACATATACGGACGATTAGTCGATTTTAGCCGGAACAAAGAGTCGTGGATTCAGAGCGGATGTGAAACTTACCCTCTTCGAATGTATGACATCTAAGACAAACAAAAGGATACAATGAAAAAAATTGATATTGTATGGGCTCCATCTATAGTTGATAATTAGTTGAGTTGTCCCCTTTCCCGTAAAACCAGTCTCCTATAGACGAGACCGAAATTATTGGTAAGGGAAATAAAAATATGAATAAAATGAACGATAAAATATATTACATAACTAAATAAATTTTATAATATGATGTTACATATAAAATAGTAAAATTTGATTTCCACAATAAATCCTTGGGAAAATATGTACGTTACTTGAAATGCAATTTTAGATAAAATTATATCAATGAAAAAGGAGTCATTTTAATACAGAAAAAATAATGAATTTGATACCAATCTCCTGGAATTTCAGTCGGTATAGATGAAAATGGAAAACTCTGGTACTGCACTTCAGGACCCCATTGTCTGGTAGAGCACCCAATCTAAATAATTTGGCAATTGCCTTGCAAGAAGGCGTTTGATTCGAAAGAAACTTGATGTGTAAGGATTGCTTACCAAGAGTTTGCTTAATACCTCACAGTACTCAATACGTAAAAATTAATGATGCATAGAAATAACTGCGGTATAGAAATACCTAAATGCATAGAGGTAGATAAATGCATAAAAATAAATTCCGCATAGAAATAAATTAGTGCTTAAAGACAAATTAATTTATTAATCAATTAATCAATCAGTTAATAAAATTATTAATTTAATTAATCAATTGGTCAATTCTGATTTGTAAATTATAAATTGCCAAAAATTAAAGAGAAAAGAATATTTAATTACCATGTGGTAACATGCAGTATTTTAATTACTTATTGAATTTTTAAAAAATGAATTAAAAAAAATTTAAACTGCAATAAGGACAATATTGAAAATTACTGAAATTTAAATTACTACTAAATAAAATTTACCTGGTTGTATTAAATACACGAAATGTGGACATGCTTGCAATATAAATTACTGGGATCTCACAGTTGAACGTTTGAAAGTGTAAATCAGATCAAAATCGGCAGGCAAATGATCACTTCGTGATTCTAACTAATAAGGTAAACTTTTTATATTACAATCTAAAATATGGTACCAATATACAAACTTGAAAAATATATTTTGCTAATAAAATTGAAAGCTGTAATGTTATACGGGTATGCCATCTGTTGATGGGCGACTTAAAAGCACAATTAAAAGAGTGACAGGTATACAATCGATAAAAGGAATCTTTAATCAATAATAGTTTGACATTAGTTGCATACCACAGATTATATAGTTTGCATACATAACCAAAAATACGAACTGTCGTAATAAAGTAAACGTTTACAAACTGTTTTGTAGAAATATATTACATCATGTGTAGGATACATTATAACAGGAGAATGAGAATGTTTCACAGGTAAGAAAAATAACTACATGTACATAGTAAACAAAGTATAAAAATGAAATAAATGAATGTATATGTTTTTGCAGGCTCGACAATGGGTTCTGATGCCGTAACAGAGATACATAATTTAATATTTAAAAAATATGACTGGGATTTAGAAGTTATACAAAGAAAATTTCTGATAGTTGAAACAGTTTCACTTACAAAAATTGAATCAAAGTCGTTTCTAAATATAAGTGAAATACCAGTTATTATATAAAATTGTTAAATGGTATGCCATGTAACAGTACAAATAAAAAACGCAACAAAAACTTTACTATCTCATTAAAATACTATTACTCTCTGTGCTATCTCGACCGCAAATTGAATTACTTACCTTTATAGGTTTTTTTATGTACGTCGGTTTGTTTGAGACCATATCAACTGGTTCGCAGGCATTAATAAAGAGCTCGTAAAGTTTTTGATACGTTTTTATTTGCATGGTAAATTTGAACTCGGCTATACGATTGTATAAAAAAGCAACGATAAAAGAACATAAGTAAGATAATAATTATTTACAGAGCTGGTTCGGGGAATTTATTTGAGGGGGAGGATGGACTGTATATTGCCCCCCCCCTCCTCTCCCGTCACAAGGAACAAGATGTTACAGAATAAGTGTTTTCTAAATTTATGTTTCCAATTATTAAAAACACTAGTAAACTAATAGACTAGTAAATAACTACTCTATTTTGTTACAGGGAAATCTTTGATTACTTCGGCAAAAGTGTTGATTGAGTCTTCGTAATTATTTTCTACTTCGTTAGACACATTTTCTAATCCGATGAGAATAATTTCAAAAAGTGGGAAAAACCTTTCGGATATATAGCCCGTAAATTTAAGAGAGATATTTTTATTTTTTCATTAATTAATTGCTTTTTTCCTTCATTGTGTCGCCCGTGCGTTTTGCCCCTAGATGGGGCACTAAGTATTTATGCAATAAGCTGTAAAAATAATACTTTTTATTACTATAGGCGTATTGTTAATGATGATAAGAAGTAATATTTTATAATTAATAATAATAAGGAATGGTAAAAAGTTATCATTTCGCGACAAGATTAATATATTTTAGGCAAAATTGGAGTGAAGGCTTGCCCAAGACCGGTGATATTCGGAAAATCAACCTCCATAGCTTTCTGGAATCTAGGGCATAAATCATGAAGACCTTTTTATTTACATATTGTTCAATAAAGTTTTTATATTTATAATTTTTGGTGATTGCAGTAAGTTAAATTGCAATTGCAGTAAATAAATAAAACGGAAAAGACTTGTGTTGGTATATTATCCGTAGTCGATATAATGGGAGCCGCGTGCTTAACTGAGGGGCGGGAGTTTGATTCATTTTTAAAATTTTTAATAAAATTAATTTTCAAGGCAATTTGGTGGGGCCTCATTTTGGTGAAGGCCCCGAGGCAATGCCTTATTGCCTTGGAGTTAACCGGAACTGGGATTTCGTATATGATAAAACAAATTTTTCGATGCATATGCGTAATAATAAAATAAGTTTCAAATTGATGTGGGACACTCGATATCTGTGGGTGTAAAATTATTTAAGACATGAATTTTATAGAAATCTTGTCTACTAATTCATAAGAATCTATTAGTTTTTAATGGGAAAAAGAGTGTGAAGGAAATATGTAATTTATCGATTATTTTTTTTTAAATGCAATATATATTTAATATTGTTGTTTGACTACTTACAAGTATAGTTTTCTAATTATCATAAACAAGTAAATTATAATGGTTTCTATTCTTGTAGGACATTTATATATTTTTAATAATTCCTGTATTTATTAAGAACTATTTTCTAAAAAAATTTAATAAATTACTGTAATATTAGTAGGACGGATATATCAAAATAAAAATATATAATATAAATTTAAAAATATGACATTGAAATATTGTAAAATTGGGCGACATTACAAGTCGTCTCAAAATAGATTTTATTTTTATGGAAAGGAAACACCTTTAATTTTAATAGCATGTATTTTTATTAAATATTAGGTAATATACAGGGTGGGGCAATAGTGCATCGGACCTCGATATCTGAGTTCTGCGATAGTTAGAAATTTTTAAAAAAATTGTAAGTAAACTAGATAAAAAAAGTCTCTGTTTAAAGTGGAATGCTATGTATATCAGTACATTTTTTGAAGCCTCTTTCTAGGCTCTATTCATTCCTATATGAGCATTGAATATCTCCCAACCACTTAGATGTAATGAATTTTTCTGTTGAAATAATGCAGTCTGCAGATGGATATTAAAAAAATCAGTCGCAACTATGGGTTTCAAGAAAAACTTATGTGAATACCAGTTACGAGACATCTAATTAATGTTTTTGAATCATTTTCGTTTCCTAAAAATGTACAGAGTGGCCAAAAATTATTTTCCAATTAAGAACACTTTAAATTGAATTTTCTCAATTTTTCAAATGGAACACCCTGTATATTTTTCGACCATGTGATGTAGAAATGAAAATCGAATATTTTTTGTAAATATTTCCCTAGGGCTAATTGCAACAAATTTCGTTTTATTGAACAATAATTATAAAATACAAAAATAAACTAAAAAAAAGAGGTTTCTTCAAATAACTCAGTAAAAAAAATTATAATAAATGTTCCACATGTTGCCCATTTTGATTGACACACATCTCTATGTGCTTTTGAAATTAGGTGTCCACTGCTCCTAAAACTGCCAATGTGATAGATGTAAAGGCAGTTATTATTCTTTATTTCATATTTTGTACTATTGTTGGTATGTCTATATAAACACTTTCCTTCACGTATCCCCATAAAAAGAAATCCATTTTTGTAAGATCTGGGGATCTAGCAGACCATTTAGTAGGGCCATTTCTTCCAATCCATTAATTAGGGTAGGTATTATTTAGTAGTCTCTAACTGCATTTAAATAATGTGATGGACTACCATCTTGCTGAAACCACATCCTATTTCGAATTCTTTCAGGGAGATTTACCAATAATTTTGGCAGATAGTTTTCCAGTTTTTAAGATTCGATTACTTATTCCTACTAATAAGCTCACTTCTCTTTGACTAACATGGGGATTCTCAACCGTTGCCAGCACCACAGAAAACTCATTTTCTTCCTTCACAACACGTTTTATTCTTTCACTTTTTTTATATTCGATATTTCCAGTTTCCAGAAATCTATCCAGAAGGTTTTGGAAGCTGCTAACATCAGGAATCTTTCTTTCAGGATAACGTTGGTGATAAATTCTATTGGCAAGTAAACAATTTCTGTCTGATTCGCGCAAAACAAAACTTATGTCTACAGGTTCCGCTTTATTAAAATTCATATTCCAAATGTTTTAAATTCAATACAAATTGTTTTGTTGATTAAGTATCTCAATATGTGGGCTAAGACATATCTTAAGTCATAATCGGCAAAGAAAGTCGATATATTACCCAAATTCAGAACCTAAAATGGTAAATTTGTTAAATAACCTAGCTAATATTAATTATTAATTATACAGGAAAAAACTGAGATAAATAATCCCATTATAGTAAACTATTTGACAATAATAATTCATATCATTTACATATAGGTATTATTATATTATAATCCTTTATACAAACTAACATAAAATATACATATACCTATCTATCATTTCACCCCTATCAGTCATAATTTATTAGTTAATAAGTCTGCAAAACAGTTTACGTATATAATAAATGATTTTTAAAACATTGTAGGGCGAGTATTCCCTTGAAAAGGAGAACGGTTTACAAAGGAGTGTCCTGCTCTTGTTTCTATATAGTTTTAAACTGACATTGGATAAACTATACATTGGTATTAGCCGTTTGGCTTATAAAAAATTCATAACTCAAATATACCTTCTGCACAATCTATTGCCTGGATGTACCCATTGTACTAAACAATACCTTCTATTTGAAGTCGGGCTTCCCAAGGGATATTTTATCGTATATCATTGCAAAAATACGCTGTATGTTCTAAACTGATAGTATAATTATTCGTGTTTTCCTTTTAATTTCTATGAATAGATGTATATAATTCCTCGTGTATGGGTAGCTTTAACACTAGGTAAAGTGATAAGGAGCTTGGATTTTTGCGCATATTCATGTTTTTCAGCAGACGTTATTTTAGTATAGGTACCGCAACAGTCAATAATAGTTTATTATGAAATAGGAAGTTATTATCTGAATTATACAGAGGCGTAGATATATGAATAATTAAGAGTCTACTATTTTAATTATGTTATGAATTTAATACATTATTTACTTTACTAAAAAATACTTTAAGTTTAGACTAACTTATAGAATTGGTTTGCGTAAAATGAGGAACAATCTCTCAACTTCATCAATTTATCTTCAGTATGGCTGATTTTATAAGTATATCTTACAAAAGTGAGTCTACTATAAGGAAACTAAACGAGATAAGTACAAAGAATGCCGATCGACGCAAAATTCAATAGACTATTAAATTATACAAAAATATACAAAAGATTCTATGCGAAAAAGTTGACTTTTGACGTTTGAAATAAAAAATGCTGAACTCTAAAAATAAAACACTCCGTATAATATTGTAAGAGCACAAGGGCACTTTTAGTAAGACCATAAGACACTGGTATCAGTATCAAAAATAAATTATAAATTTAATGAGGCTACATATGAGAGGGAAGGTATTAATTTTCTCTTAATGGTAGAAATTGTTAATATTTTTTAAACACTCCTTAGGTTTAAAAATATGCTATGGTAAAGGAACCTAGTCTAAAATGTTATGAGGAATCAAGATATGCCATAATCTAACGGATATTTCGTTTAAAATAATAATACCTCCGCAATACTAAAGTCTCGTTCAGATATTTCGGAATGCAAATTTTTTGGTGCGGATTTTTATAAAATTTGTTCTAAAATAATCTAATTTTCTTGCAGGTGCAGCGAAATGTTCGTAAGATAATTCGTTTCCTTTTAACTAGAAGTTAAATTAGCATATGTCGAATTAAAAAAAATCCGCAAGCGGAAATTCGCAATCCGCAGTTATAAGAACTAACCCTAAGTACATGAATGACGTACCTTATGATTGTTCCTTTAGATCGTCACTGTGTTCTTTTGAAATTTGTTTACTTGTTTACTTGAACGATGTAAATAAACTATTACTCTTATATTAAAATTGTTCACCAGCATCCTTCGTTGCTACCTTTATTATTATCAATATGTCAGAGGCTTAACTTCAATATTTAAATTTTTTTCATCAGAGTCTTCTAGTGACTTGGTATAATTCTTTTTTCTGAAATTTGGTTCCGAAACGATGTGCCTGATGGCTCATTTTCCAGTGACTCGTTTCCTATCGATGTGACCATAATTCTCTAACTAATCTAGCTTTCACCTAATGATGGTGTTCTCGTAGTTTTAAAAAAAACCTTTTTGGATAAACAAATAGACTTGAGCATATTATATCTGCTGGCTAATTTATGTCTGGTGTGAGAGGGAACAGATGTCTGTTAACCCCCACAAAAGGTAACAGTACCCTTCATAAGGAAAAAAAAAAGCTGTATAACTTAGAACCACTTTCTCTACTAGGTCAAACTATTTCATTTTTGGAAGAAGTGAAATATCTAGGTATCATGCTAGAGAGATCACTTAACTGGAATTCCCATCTAGAGAAGGTAATCCACAAAGCAAAATTGTCCTTGTGGACATGTTGTCGAAGAATTTACGGAAAATTCTGGGGCATGAGTTCCCAACAAATATACTGGATAATGATAGCGTGATAGTTGAATAGTTTGGTGGCTGAAACAGCTACAGCAGACAGCAAAAATCAAATTCTCTGGCTTGAAGAGACAAGCATGCCTGGCATTAATTGGTGCTATAAGCAACACACCATCAACTGCTCTGCATTTACTACCTCTCCATATTTACCGGCAGATAGAGGCTAGGTCGGCAACATACAGACTCCAACAATCTGCGATCAATATCCCGCAGGCTAACATTATGGAACACAATGGGTTAATTGATGATCTAAACAGTCATAATATCCTAGGCATGCTTTCAGATGTGATGCCTAGCAGGACCAACCACGAGTAGCCTTTTAGCATCCTATTTCCTGAAAGAGATGAGTGGGATCAGAATAAAAACGACCTGTAGAAGGCAGAGAGTTGTGGTTTACAGACCGTTCCAAAACTCCTAAAAGAACAGGAGCTTTAGTTATAGTTATCCTATTTCCTGAAAGAGATGAATCGGATCGGAATGATAGAAAACTATAGAGCGATAACAACATTAAGTCCATTCTTAAAAATTCTAGAAAAGGCAGTTTCCACTAAGCTAAGAGATTATTTAACAAAAAATAATATCTTTACAAATAGCCAACAAGGTTTTCGTAAAGGATACTCTACAGAGTCTGCTACTTTAGAAATTATCCAATTTATAAACAGCAAATTAGATAACGGGGATTTTGTAGTTGGAATCTTCTTTGACTTGTCCCGTGCTTTTGATACATTGGATGCTAACTTCTTGTCAATAAAATTAGATGCAATGGGCATACGAGGCCCTATTAAAAACTAGTTGATATCATACATTACGGACAGGACGTTTAAAGTTAAAATTGAAAACTTGTACTCAGACGATTTCGACTCTGAGATAGGCACTCCTCAGGGGGGTGTGCTAGGGCAACTCTAATTTCTGGTTGTATATGAACGACTTGCCACTTTATATACAAGATGGTAGTGTGTTCATGTATGCAGATGATACAATTATCTTAATTTGTGCAAAGACTAAAGATGAGCTAGAATCAAATGTAAACGGTACAATAAAACGATTTACTAAATGGTGTGCACGGAATCATCTTATAATAAACCTGGAAAAAAACACGTGTCTAGAAATTACAGGGCTATACAGAGCGCCAATAAATCCACAATTTAAAAGTAACAATAAAAACGTACCAATAAATAATTCAACAAAGTTCCTAGGAACTTACATAGATAGTTCAATGAGCTGGAACGAACACATCAATGGTGTGTGTGCCAGGATGAACAGATCCTATTTTCCTCTATCAACCCTTAAAGTATACGCTTAATGAGGAGTCACTTTTGAATTTCTACTATGCTGCTCTATACACGACAATTTCTTACAATATTATATCATGGGGACAAGCAAGTGAACTTCCTCATGTTTTCATCCTTCAAAAAAGGATAATTCGGCTTCTGTTCAATCTTACATGCAAGCAATCTTACAGACCCAGCTTTAAGTCAAGAAAGTTACTTACTATAACAGGAATTTATATCTTAAAACTGATGGTTTTCATCCGTAACAAAAAGAGTGACCTTACAAAATTTAGCGATATTCATTCATACCCAACACGAAATAAAAATAATAGAGATAGAGTTGAAAAATATATGGTCCACAACCACTTTCAAAAATAAATTAAAAATATCTTGCTAGACTACTGTCTTTATGACCTGAATAAATTTGAATCTTTTCTAAAAACTGTCAGCTGACCAATCCTTATTATAAATAGCAACAGGACATCCTATACATTTTATTTTTAACAATATAAAAAAAATGTATTTGTCTTTTTGTTTTCTGTATTTCTTGTAACTGTTGTTACGCCTTAAAAGTTTTTTATAGTAACAAGTACGGCTAGTCAGTGATCAATGTTTTTCTTCTTCTTTATATACATTATCTTAATTATTTACTCTTTTTGGTGGTCACCAATATGTGACGAACCTCATCTATATCTTTGTATATGGCAAAAAAACTGAATAAAGGATCTGATTTGAATAAAAACGATCTACAGAAGGCAGACAGCTGTGGTTTATAGACCGCTCCAAAACTCCTAAAGGAACAGGAGCTTTAGTTATAGCCACAACCCAAAGGTAAGAATAACTTGGCCTGGGTAATACCACGACAATTTTTCAGGCTGAAATATGTGCCATTGAACTGTATGTTCGAAAAAGGCTGGAACTAATGCATCCTAGACACAGTTCAATAAAGATTTCAGCAGCTCTAAAAGCTCTTGGATTCTATTGCTGCAATTCAAAAACAGTGAGGAATTGCCAAAAGGTTCGAAACCCAAGTGCGCTGGAGCAACAAACTGGCTATGGGTCTTGGTTCCCTATCCACTCTGGAACGTAAGGCAATGAACTTGCCGATTGCCTAGCCAGAGAGGGTGCGGCATCAAAATTTAGAAGACCAGAACCAGTTCTTGACATATCCTTGAGCACTGCCAAAACAAATATCCTAGACTAGGCCGAGAGCAAAACTCTCCACTTCTAGCAGAAATTGCCAGGATTAGTTCATTCAAAGGAATTCAATGCATATCTTGTGAAATTAAGAGCTAAAAAATTACTAGAGTTAAACAGGTTGCATCTAAGAACTCTAATCGGCCTGCTTTGCCAGAGGATGGACAGTTTCTCACCCAATGGGGCTACCAGATTTATTAAAAAACTGAACCTGTTGTTTCGTCGTCTAAGGGTACTTATCATGAGGCAAGAGGCTACCTAATGGAGAGGATTTGAAGAGCGTTGGGGAATCGATTATTTTGTGATACTCAGAACTTCTGGAATTTCTTTTAAGCTAGTAAAGTTTGAAAATACCAGGTAACATAACTTGCAATAACACCAATTATGCAATTCTCATATGACTGTTGAGCTATTTGCGGAATATTTTATAAGCATTTACCTTTAAAATAATAATGTGTCTTTAAACATCGATTTAAGGTTCATCCCTGATGATGTTAACGTCTTAAAAAAGCAATATATTTTTGCCACGTCTTATTCCATTATATTCAATCTAGCATTGAAGACTGTGTCATTTCCAGATTTGTGTATATCGGCTAGTCGTATAGTATATTCTAGTATAGCATGTTGGTGTTAGTGAAAACTACGTCACACTGGAGGTTAGAACTCTCTTCAGGACTCCAGAACTATGAAATTTAAGATTTCTGAACCTAGTGTCATGTTGTATGGTGTACATCCATTTTAAACGCAAACTCTCCTTTCTGTATTTTTTTACATGAGTTGCTTATTTTCTTACCTCCGTTATTTTTTGTATAGTAGCATCATTAAATACATTTTAAATTTTACTGGCTATCATAAAGGTGTGATTCTGTTTATAAAATAAATACTCCTGTTATTCTATTTTAACACACATCTCGCAATAAAATGGCATTGTTTAAACTGTAATCGAATTTAACACACGATTTGCGTCAGAATCCACACAATGAAGTTTATGTTTGGTTCTAATAAATCTATTGAGAACGTATAATAAACTAATTAATGCATTATTAATTAGTTGCTTGTATTTTGGTGACTAATACAAAAAATACGTAAGTGAAATTGGAATATATTACCTTAGCAGAGTCGGGGTGGAAGATTATTTGAAAATATTGATAAAAACGTAGTTTTTTCCCATTAATATAAAATGCCAATGGTTGTTTCCAATGTATTCAAAAACTCATTTCAGTTCGAAAATAACACTGAAATCTGGAAAAATCCTAATACAAATACGATAGAGCGACAAAATTTGTATTGCTTTATAATCCACCGCATTTAGTGAAAAATGAGCCGAATCTTCAGACCAATTCATACAAAAGCAAATGATGGTTTTCCAGGTAGGTTGTGGTGTGCTGAATAAGGTATCAAAAGTCCCCGAAGTGGAAGAGTAAGGATAAAATTTGGCAACGCTGTAAAGGGCTAACAGCGTGTTCTGAAATAAATTTTTCGAGATATCTCGGTTTTGATTGCCTCTACGGCAAAAATACACCAGGCCAAAAAGATAGCTATGGAAATTCTCTAGAAGAAAGGTACAGTGTCTTTTTTTGGTATATGCAATAGTTTTCTGGAAATATTCGAGTAAAGTCATACCTAAAATCAAAAATATTTATTTGTGGCAGTTTTTATTACACGGAGGGTTAAACATAAAAAAAATAACGCGTGCAACTCTGAGTGCAAGCTAGAAGTGAAACTTCTTTGCTGATTCCGTTCTTTTATTATTCACCTCCACTGATTTAGTTTAAAAAAGATGCAGTCCTTTGCAAAGATGCAACCGGAGAAGTTATATTATTATACACGCCGAAGATGATGCTGACATTTTGATAGTCGGAACAGGGTTTGAGTAATCATGTAAAAATACTACGGTTGTGGTTGGGGAAGATGTGGATCTTCTTATAATTTTAATTGCTTTAAAGGCAGGACTTGAAACTTGTAGCTAAAGTTTTCAGTAAAACTGGTACTTCTCCTGACATAGTTACTTCGAATGGGATAAAATTTTTCCTCGCAATCTATAACCCTCCAGTTAAAGAAGCTTTCATCGATAACTATAGGTATTCTTGCTGTATTAAAGCTGTGAACAAAAGCAAACCGGTGAAACTGAATTCATTACTACCCACTCATGACGTAACTCAACAGCATCTATTTCGTGTTTATTTTCCAGTACAAAAATGTTTGGGTAATGTATTGAATCCTAAACAGTGGGGGTGGATGTTAAAAGATACCATATTGTGGACAAAAAGAACATTCCAACTTCCTGCACCTGATTGCCTTTTGAAGATGGTCTTCTGCAACTATACGAAAGGCTGTGGACTATTGTGTGGCTGTCGGAGGTTGGGACATAATTACTCACCAGTTTGCGGCAACTGCCATGGACAATCTGGCTTGAATGCTGAACCGATTGAAGACTCGTCAGAAATAGAAGCCGTCATTGAAGCAGAAACTCAAAGATCGCAGATTGGCTCGGATTTCCTCGAACAATGAATCGATGAATTTATATTTATTAAATTATTAATTTGACAACATTATAATAAGTAAGACAGTCATGGCTTAGGCCTGCAGGGAACCACATAAAAAAATGCACCTAGTAGTCAACCCCAAGGGTGGTGTGGAATAGAGTACTTAAATTATATATAATACAACTGCTCTAAATACTACGCCACTGGAACTCAACTTTAAATTTAACCTGTACTTGCAAGAAAGTGGATGTTATGAAATTTTTAAAAGCTTTTCCCTACTAGTCACTCACACCGATGATAAAAAATTACACTATACGTGCGGATCTGAATTTCTCACGTCAATTGTTTTCTCAGAATAATTTGTGAGTAACGCCGAGATAATTTTCACTCTTAGTTATCACCACTCTAAAGCCTGTAAATGGGGCTTAATAGTTTAAGAACACAATATACACATGTGGCTGTTAAAAATGCGTCTAGTTTGACATGGAAAACATTAATTTTCAGTTTCGTTCAATTATAGATATCGAGGAGCATTAATTGATTGAATGAGGCGAAGAATTGGAAGTTAAAAATGAATAGCAGGGATATTTTTTTAGGGTAATATACCACTGAGGGCAAACTTTTACTAATGAAGTCCAGGTTAAGTAAAACAACAGGTAAAAGCTTTATCAACTTATTTAACACCGTACGCCTCTACTTAGATTTAGTTCATTAAATTACTTTCCACGTCCAGTGGAAGTATAGTAACGCAAAGAAAATTTTTTTTCTTGAGCGAAAAGAGAATTCCTGTCTGTCTGTCGGTCTGTAACTTTTTGTGCGCACATTTACTCTGGAACCGTTTATGATATTGACTTGAAATTTGGTACACTTATGTATTGTAACGAGATCTGGAACTAGATTATATTTTGATCTAATTCCGTTGAAGGGTTCGGGGGTAAATGGGGTCAATAAGGGTAACTAGGCAAAACAATGAATGAAGTAGATTCTTCCGGGTCTTGCCGTGGTCGTCGAACTTGACTTGGCGTTTCGCTGATCATCCTGTCAGCTTCTTCAGAAGGATTCTAAAGACTGAATCTGTTGTGTTACACTCCTCGTTATATACCTAGGCGCCGCTTCGCTTCGCTGGTCATTGGTCACGCTGGGTTCGCTTCGCTGCTCATTCGTCTTGTTTGGTTGACCGTGACTTACTACGGTGCTGGTACTTGGCAATATTAGTCTCCACGTGTTACTAAGTCGATACCCATCCTCTCTGTTAAAGTTGTTCGCGTTTTTCATAATTTCCAGTGATTCCCTAATGATTCGCAGATAATAGCGCGTATTCCTGTCTAATATATTGACGTCCTCGTAGTCGATTTTATGGGTATCGTTATTATGAACGTGTTCTGCTATCGCCGACCTATCCGTGTATCCAAATCTGGTATTTCTCTGGTGTTCTTTGATTCTGCACTGGATACTCCGTCCTGTTTGTCCGATATAGCTCTTACCACATAACTTCAACTGGTAAACACCTTTTGATAACAGTTTGGGGACAGTGTCTTTGACTGAGGGAAGCATCTGCTGTATTTTCTTCACTGTTCGAAACTATACACCTACTTTCTTTTTGAATAAAATCTTCTTCAGCCTATCTGTGACTCCCGCGACGTAAGGTAGGCATGCATACGTTGTTGGTTGTTGCTGTTCTTTTTCTGTAGTTCTCCTCTGGTTATTTACTACTCGTTGTATATTTCGTTGACTGTATCCGTTTTTCTCTAAAGCTTGTTGGACATTCTGTAGTTCCTCGGGTTTATTCTCGTCGTCGCATATTGTGTTGGCTCTGTGGACCAAGGTTCTAATTAACGCTCTCTTCTGTTGTGGATGGTGGTGAGATGTCGCATGTAGGTAACGATCGGTGTGCGTTTTCTTTCTGTAGACACCATGGGCCAGCTTGCCATTGTGTGCAAACGGACAACGGCCGTGAAAACCTGCATTCTACTAGGCAAAACAAGCAAGCAAGAGTCCATAAAATTGCAATTTAGAGAATGTACAAAAAGTTAAGGTCTCAAAATTTTTTCTATCTGCACGATAAATATAGTAGTAACAACAGCTTAATTTTGAATCGGCAATGTTCGAACTCAACCATATTTTACTATATCCTGAGATATGGTAGTTAAAGCGATCCAAGCATCATATTTTCATACATGTTTTAAATTTTAAAGTGTTTTTGACCGGAATGAGGGCAGTGTTGAGAAGAGTTTTCTTTAAATTTATTTATTTATTACAGCAACATTTGTTTACAGTTTTACGTTATTGCAAATTATATAAAATTGATACTTATTTTATGATAAGTATACAGGGTGATTTACCTAAACATGTGGAAAATTATTCAGTGGGTTGTCCTCACCAAAAGGAGTTAAAAATATTAAGAAATACAAAAATTTTGAATTTTTTTTAACATTATTACGAGTTTTTAATAGCTTTATTATCATGGTTCCCTCAAACTCATCAATTGTAGTCACAATTTTAATCCGTGATCTTGGATACCCAATTTTGTTAATTTTGTAATTCGCAGTCAGTTTTTCGTCGACCATTTTTTCAAGTCTGAAGTTTAATTAAATCTGTTTTTTAAATTTCCTGGTTTTGTAAGAAATAATGTTCAAAAAATGTACACAAGAAAATAAATTCTAAGACAAAATATCATCATCCTTTTTTTATATTTCATGAATTTCCGTTAATTCAAGATTTATCACGTCCATCTTCGATGAAAATGATGCAAGTTAAACATTTTGAACTTATGGCCTTCTATCGCCAATATATTTTCACAATTTACTCAAAAACAATGAGTCGTAAATCAAAAATACTCCATATAAATAAAGGGATGTGATCGGTCTCAAATTAAAAATGACTGAATAAGCTTTGAACTCTGTGCACAGTATTTTATCATTAAAGTATATAAATTTACGACAAAGGAAACGACATTGAGAAATGTATGTTTATTATTTACCACTGGGGATTCACTTATTCAATTGCCTATATTATAATATAATTATTTCAATTATAAAAATACCTAAGACTTTTTTGTGACCAATTATTTTGATTTGGATATTATACTACAGGTAGACAGGCGCCACATAAGCCAATTAATTAAATGTTTAACATTGAGATATGTAAAGCATATATTTCATATTTATTAAATATAATTAGAAGATTTAAAAAATAAGAATATGAAAATAACGAAGTTTTGTACACAGCAGTGGCACCTAGAAATCTTGAGTCGATCCCTATAATGAGATAGAATGAAATATAAATAGCAAATTAATGCACGTGAAAGAGAGCGATATATTAACATCGATGCCAGCAGCTCAGCAAGCATGTTAAAGTTTACCCCGCTAAAGAGAAAAATGGCAATGGCGTGTTTCTTTTCAGCATATTACTTTATTATGATTTACGTCCTAAATGCCGTGGCTAATAGACAAATATGAATAATGATTTTTAAACTATCTAGTAAGTACATTGTAATTCCAATTTATAGGAAAGGTTTAATTTCATAAATGCAAAACAGAAAATATATAGTTAAATATAATTAAGCTACGTCTGAAATGCATTACATAATCTTAAGTATGCCACAAGGCTCAATTCTAAGGCCATTATTATTTTACATTTATATAAAAAACGCCCTTCTATGTTATTAAAAAGAGAGATGACAGTTATGCATGCTGCGATCCTACTGTTACTGTATCTGTTTCAAATTGTGATGACTTGCGTAAATATATTGGACATATTATCGACGATATGCACAGTTGGTGAAGTCACAATAGATTAATCAATTAATTGATAATTTTTCCTCTAGGACCAATAGTTTTCGAGTTATTTGCGAGAAACAAAAAAAGTTAAAATTTAGGGCCTTCCGGAAGCCCTCCTTCATCCCTGAATTCAAAAATTTTGCCGTCCTCCATGTAGTCTACACCCCCTATATTGAAAAATTCGTTGACTGGACTAAGTCATATGATTTTGGCAAACTACTGATTAACGAAATTGATCTGTAGTTTGACACATCTGTTTTGACGCCATTTTGTGTAATGAATTGAGAAAATCTTTTTATAAATATCCTGGAAATACACCGAAAATCATTAAAATTGTCGAAATATAATCAGTTTTTAGCAGTTATAAGCTATTTCTCGATTACTATTCTTCGCCACCTTTATACGATCTATGAATTTTAAAAATGGCAAAAGGAGTAGCAAAGAAATGTTTCACATATCCTTATGATTCCAAATAAATCAACAATAAAGGAAAAGTTAACTTATTATATTTGAATTAAAGTATGTATTAAATATTCAAATATTAATAACGACAGTTGATTTAATTTACTGCAGAAACTGTCAATGGCATTTTAATTAAATTCTAGGCATCCATTGCTCTATACATTATGAACAATAATCCATGTTTTTATTTCCGGAAAGAGCAAACTTAACATAACACTCTAAATGTTTTTAAAAACTACATAGTCTAATGATATATTTTACGGCTGGTTATCACAATTAAACCTGTAAATTAATAGGCGCTGAGTAATTCATTTGCTATTATTAGCTTAAAACCACAATCTACCTTCTCTGTACTTTAACCACTATTAAAATTCTGTGCATTTCTATACAATTACGTTACAGGAATTAAATTAAATAGACTGTTTAATTTAATTCCTTAAATAGTATGTTCCAGTTATATACATTAAAACTGTACTTAATAATGAATGAATGGTCTAAAAATATATATTGACTAACAATAGATAAGATTAGTTTCATTGTATTTTTTTGGGTCGTTTTCTATTTTTCAGAACAAGCATAGTAATTTAGATAGATTTGTAACTATACCGGCAAAGTTTATTAGCATATGCGGAGGAAAATGATACAAATAGTTTTGACAATACTGGAGTCAAATTAGAATTTTAATGCGAATCCGCCAACTGCGGTGCGAAGCGCCGCGGTTAATAACGGGTTGGATGGGGCGAGGCTGGTTCAACTTAAAACTGTGAACAAAAGTGCCTAAATCTAAACGTATAATCTAAAATACTCTAATAGACCCAGATTTAAAAATAGTAAACATTTTATAGAAAAAATTTATGAAAACGATATTCATGAATCACACCTGATGGTTAGTTTTGATGTAGTTAGTATTTATACCAATGTTCCGGTAGATGAAACCTTAAAAATAGTTAAAGATAGGTTGCTTAATGATAATAATTTGGAAATTAGAACTAAATTAACTGTAAATAGCATAATGGAACTCTTAACAATGTGTATAAAAACAGCCTATTTTGGTATGGCCATGGGGTCTCCATTATCACCAATTTTAAGGAACATATTTATGGAGAACTTTGAGAACACACATGTTCAAAATTGTATAAACAAACCGGTTGTCTGGTGGGGATATGTAGACGACATCTTTGCGATTTGGCCTCATGGTACTGATTTACTAGGTAGTTTTTTAGAAAATATAAATAGTAAGGAACTGTCTATTAAATTCACATTAGAAGTAGAAAGTAGGAATGAACTACCGTTTTTAGATGTTTTAATTAAAAGTTTAAATAATACAATTGAAACAAGCGTTTATAGAAAACCAATACATACTAATAAATTTTAACTCAAATCAGTCAATAAATGTTAAAAGGGGTGTTGTAAAATGTTTATACGATAGGGCCAAAATAATTTCATCTAATAATGAAATATTAAATAACGAGAAAAAATTTATCAAATAGGTTCTAGTACAAAATCAATACCCTGAAGCCTTTGTTGATAGAGTTTTCATAAATGTTGAAAATAGGGACAATCAGGTACGACAAAAACCTGAACGTCATTATACAGCAACAATTCTTTATGCATGCGGAGAAGCTACGCCGTATAGGTGACAAATTTGATGGTAGGACCGAACACTTTCTAACTACTTTCTATTCTAACAAAAACAAAACAGATAAATGTGATAAATGTTATGTGGGTGAGTCATCCAGACCTTTCAGTGTGAGGTTGGAAGAGCACAAGCATTACATTGGAAAGAATGAAATTCAGAAATCAAAGATTTGTGAACATGCTTGGAAAAACGGCATAGTAAACTGGGACTCGGTAAAAATTTTAACAAAAGAGGCAGATAACAAAAAAAGAAAAATTAAAGAATCAGCAATAGTATTATTAAATGAAGATAAATGCGTATCGAATTGTTCTGTAGATATTTGTATAACCCGGCTACCAATGTTAAAAGAAGAAGTTAACAAACTCAACATTATCTAAAAGAAAATAACATCAGTTCTGTGTAAATAGTAAGTATCTATGGAAATAACATAAACAGAATCTTAAAGCTGTGTATTTGACATACATAGCAAATAAGTGTTCTTCGAAAAAAAGCTTTGAAAACGGAAAAAGACTACTTTCCGAAACGTCAGCAAAATACATTATTTCTGTGTTTATTCCGATTTACATTATTTGTAAAACATAACCTCTCTGACTGTTCCTTTGACGTAAAAATCACAGGCGCAGAGGCTTTTTTCCAATAATTCTATTATTTTGTAGATTCGGTGATTTGTTTTTGAAGAGAATAATACATCAAAGGAAAGAATATTCGTAAAATGCCACAAGTAACTTTCAGGTAATATTTAGCTACTTTCATACAAATTATCTTTTTTTAAAAGAAAATTAGCAAATTGCAAGGAAACTTAGGGAAAATTAGCTCTGATAGGGTGTAACCTTCACTTGAAATTTCAAACCAGAATCTGCGTTGAAACAACTGAAAACCGTAATTGCTACTAGAAGTTTGTACTGAAATCCTACCGTCGAAACCGAGAAATATACGTGAAACCCAAATTGTTGCTATTTAAATTATTTAAAAGATAATCGAAAAGAGCAATTTTTTTATTTAAATTTTTGTCATAGAGGTTGGTTGTGAACTAATTTAAATTTAATGTGCAAGCAGACTTTAAATAAAAAAATATTTTTACACACTTTAAATGTTTACGAATGAAGGAACAACTTGAGAAAAAAGTTTTTGCTATGATGTATATTTATCGACAAATTTTAAGTTTTGCGCTTTAATATCTTGCTAATTAATGAACTAATCAACCTATTAACTTAAAATCAGAAGCATTTGTTTACAAATGTGTACACTTTCATTACCGTAAGTCGAAACTAATGAAATAATTACTAAAAGTTAAAGAAATAATTATAAATGATGAAAATTGGAGCAGAAAAGCATAATTTCAAAAATTTACTTAGATTGCGATATCGATATTGGATAATGAACTGCTTCTAGTAAAAGGAAGATGGAAAATATTATAAGAAAATCGTCTTCAAATGAAATGGGAAAAGAGCAATTTCAGAATTCAATAACATACACCTGTATCGAATATGGCGAAGTCGCTAATGTTACGTATAGACTATAGGATGTATGAATTTTATTAGGCCTTATACTGGATATTTGGCTTTATAGTATGGTCGACTTGAGGCCGGTTTATCTCTGTACGGTTAAAACTGTTGGACAACTATTTCGTAGTTAAGGATATCCAATAAATACAGTGGCAGTTAAAGTTGGCAGCGTTTATCGAGACTATATTTTAGTTTCAACTATTTATTCGTAAGTTGGCTGCACTAATAATTCTGCAAATCTTTGTGATTGGCTGGCTGTCCTTGGTATGATTTGACAAAATAATCTGTGAATTTGCAGTGTTGCCGCTTGAATTTTTTGAAAATACCTCATTGTGCACAGCCAATTTCCCGAAACCCCCACGTGCTGAAAATTTACGTTTACTGAAATTAAGTCAAAATTGAAATGAACACAATATGATGAGAGGAGGGAAGAATTCTTCCCAACACAATTTGATAATCAATTTTCTCAAATTGAATTTTTTCTCTATTAATTCTCTGTAAATATAACAATTCATCATAATGTCTGAACATTACAAATCTCCAGTTCTCCTCACCGGGAATTAATCCACAATTTTAACCCACGATCACTTGAAATTCCCCGATATATCGGAGAACTCCCCACAATCGGCAACTCTGGACAGATGTCTGTTATTTTGATATTTGTGCTTGCGTTGCTGATTTACCCTTTGGTTATTTCACTGTCGATTACTCCAAGTTACGGTTATTTTATACAGCACTTTGACTATCACTTTTGATATGGATATATAGATTAATCTCTAAATCGACGCTATCTATCAGATAATGTAACTTAACCTAGCATTGACAAAACGGCCTTTAGAGGCAAAAGTAGTTTACTTTACGAAATTTGTCATAATGTCATAACTTTTGCAACATGTTTGTTTTTTTGCCTAAATCAAAAACCACTATTTTTCAATCTCGACTGTTGCCCACAAATTGTCATAAAAATGATTTTGTTGATAATATGTTAACTCGTTAAATTAAAGTTAAAATTAAATGAAAAAAGGTTTCTATATAGTTCATAAAAAAATAACAAAAATTTACCCTTGTGAAATTTTTAAAAATATTCATAATTTCCGAACACAACGGTTTGAAATTTTCGAAGAAGGAGGGAAGGGGAATGAAAGTTATTTGGAAATTTTTTTAAAAAATTCAGATATGTTCATTATTTAAATATAAACTTTTTTCCCCATGGAGTTTTCCAGCAAATGCAAACCTGCGAATTTTTTCCGGAAAAATCTATAAAAATTGGAAGCATTTTGAGAGGGAAAATACGAAATGAAAAGGTTTCTAAAAATCTGAAAAAAATTGGTCGAGGTTCTGCTTATGATTTTCCATTAAAATGCATATTTTTCGAGGTAGGGCGATTTGATTTTTGAGAAAATAATAACAGTAATTTTTTTGCCTGACCAATTAGGCCAAATAAAACAATTGCCTATATTCAATACGTTCGTAAGATCTAAATTAGAATACGCCTGTATAATTTGGAGTCCAGGATATGAGACATGTGAAAAATTTAGAAAATATTCAAACACGATTAATGAAATTTCTTAGTTTTAAAATTGATGGTTTTTACCCGGCTACCGCAGGACCAACTACTAGAAAGATGGCCATTTAAATCTTTGGAACATCGAAGAATTTATTGCATGTGTATGTGATACATCGACCTCTTTAACATTTTAAATAGCAAAATAGACTGTCCAGAAATCCTCGACCAAATTAATTTCAGAGTTCCATCTGTATCGATACGGAACCGCGCAACTTTTTATTCACCAAATGCTCGTACTAATGCTATGAACTTTTCGCCATTATCTAAAATATGTAACAATTTTGATAATTATTGTTCGAGTATTGATATTTTTCACACCAGCCCTAAAACATTAAAATCATTTCTATTAAAGTAATGTATAAATTTTATTTCTCTACCTCTATGATTTATATTAAGTATTTACTATATTGATATTATGTATGATGTTATATGTGGTATTTATGTATGTTATTTATAATTTGTGGGACTACTTCCTGCTCTGTAATTGGATTGTTGTGATCTGTAGAGCAGCGTAAATAAATAAATAAATGAATTGATGAATGAATGAATGAATAAATACATGTCTGTCATTTGCTAACTGATTTGAAAATTTCGAAAACGAAAGAATACAGAATTCTAGGCTTTAACAGAATGCCGAAAAAAACCGAATTGTCAGTAAGAAATATGATAATACTTGCGGTTAGACTGAACGTTAAAAAAATGCCAAAATGCACATATGTGTCAAAGTGAACATTGGCACTATCATATACATGTCTCAAAAATGTCAAATCAACATATTTAAAAATAAAGAAAAAAAGGAGTGTGTAACATGACTCCTGGATCACCCGGTATATATAATTTATTTGCTAATGCTAATTATTCAGTTTGTTCAAAGTCATTAATGCATTGACTCATGTCATACCCTCATTAGGTTTTTTAAACATTAATTATAGCGGTATGCACAATTTTTCATTGTTTAACTCTTTTATGGTGTATCTGAAGATGAGGTCGGATTGACCTTGAGACGGTCATATTATCATATCAATTAATTTGTGGGAATAAAATGAAACTTGCGTAATCTATCCCAATCAGTAGCTTTTTAAATAAACATTTTGTTAGTTAATGAATAAAATTCAAGGAAAATCATCAAAAATGGATTAGAAATATCCTAGAATGCATCATATAAGTTAAAAATGCAGGTGAATATGATTTAATTAATCCTGTAACTGTTCAAGCTGATATTACAGATCACTATACGACTGCACTGCAAATAGTCATTGACACTTACACTCTCGAAAATTCTAACTATAATTACGAAAATTCGAATTATATAAAGATTTAGATTATATTAGATTTAGAAATTGTTTAAGGTACTTAAAAATTGAAAGTATAGTTCTTAGTTTTTTTATAATGTAATTTATTTGTAGGTTCCACCTAACGTGTTTATTCATCATTATTTCCAGGTATTTAACAAAATCAGCCTCCTCGACCTTCATATTAATATCAGTTTCTAGGCGTATATTTAAAGAGCCAAGATTGGGAAGATTCTTCTGGTAGAATGTAAAGGGGAAATATTTAGTTTTGCTCTTATTTATAGTGAGTAGATTGTAGTCAAACCATTGTTTGGTCGATTCAAAGTCTGTCTCTGCCATATTTCTTAGTTTATGCCAGGTATCGGCAACATATATAATTGCAGTATAGTCTGCAAAACTCAATATCTTTCCTTTAGATGGTAAATTTAGTAAATCGTTGATATAAATATTAAATAATAAACGACCCAAAACCGTGCCTTGGGGAACACCGTATTCAATCTCTCTTGAGTCGCTTATGGTCCCGTCAATTTTAATGTACTGCCTTCGATTGGATAAGTAACTTTCCGTAAGTTTAAATGCGGTGCCCCTAATGAAAATATTTTTCAGTTTTTCTAATAGCAGTACATGGCTGACCAAATCGAAGGTTTTTTCTAAATCAATAAAGATACATAGCGTAGGTTGTTTGTTATCTAAAAATTGATAGATGGTATTTGTTAAATAAGCTATTGCATCTTCTGTTGACATTTTATTTCTAAACCCGAATTGCATATTAGATAGGATTTTATATTTGTTAAGGAAATTATCTAATCTTATTTTAAAGATTTCTTCAAAGACTTTTGCGAGTGTGGATATTAGAGATATGGGTCTATAGTTTACTGTTTTCGTCTTATCGCCGTTTTTGAAAAGGAGTGTTATTAATCCTATTTTAAATTCACTTGGGCATTCTCCCTTTTCTATAATTATATTTATCAAGTAGGCTAAGTTCTCCGATATTATATCTTTGATTTTTTTTAGTGTATCTGCTGTGATTTCATCTTTACCTGATTTTAGTTGTGTAATGGTTTCCCTAATTTCAAATGCGTTGGTTGGAAATATATAAATCGAATTAGCTTTGTTTCCTACGTCGATATTTGGGTTGGTTGTATTTTTTATTTTCCCAGCTAAATTCTTGCCTACTTTAGTGTAGTGCTTCACAAAGTTATTAGCAATTTTAACCTTGTTAGATAATATCGTGCCGTCTTCTAGTACAATTTGTTTTATGCAGTTAGATTTTTTTGTTTCGTTGCACAAATTTTTAACCGACATCCATAATTTTTTCCAGCAATTTTTGTTTTCATAAATTTTATTTTTATAATAAGTTATTTTGGTATTTTTTATGATTAAATTTAATTTGTTGCGATACTTTTTATAGTTATTTTTAATTCTTTATTATCCGGATTTAATTTAGTTTTAAATTATTTTTCAATTTCAATAATAGAAATAAAAAAGTAGCATTAATTAAAAAAGTGTATTAAAACATACTTAAATGCTCGCATCTGTTTGATTGTAGGTACTCTTGACAAGTACTTGAACCTATATAATGTAGCATGTCTCAATTTATTAATCAGTAAGTTTATATGCATATCCTATTCGTAGGTTATTACCCCTACGTATTTGATGCAATGTACACCATGCACTATATTTGAATTGCTATTCGGCATTGAAAGATTGTCTGAATCTATAATATAATGTAAAAGGTATTATGTATAGTTTTCTGAAATTAATTGTCAATAACTGTCAATTAAACTAATATTCAAAATTATTATCCTCTGTTATCTTTAAATATTCTCGGTAAGGAGTCTTTACGTGAATTTCAATGAATGCTCCATTCTAAATAAACTTGGATATATTGATTTTTACAAAAAAAGAGAAAACACGTCAAAATAAAATAATACTTTATGAATGTTTTCCAAATGTTTTTTAGCCGCTAGGTCTCCTAAATGACCCTTTTACGTCTAGTAGATCTAGACTTGTGAGGTTAAGGAGACGGGGCCCTACAGTGTATAATGGGATCCGAACCACTTCTTGGGGATAATTCATAATCGAAAATTACTTAACTATGTATGCCAGGGGAGAGAGCTACACGTGCTAACCAACTGAGTTACCGCCCCCCTATAAGATTAACTTCGCCCTCTCAACCCTAGAGCCACCCTTACAATTTTTTAAACGAACACCTCATTTTTTAGATTAGTTCCCCTCGAGGAGCTTATTACAAAAATGTATAAATATGGGGGTCTATAGTGAATAATTTGGAAGCTACAGATAAAATTAATTTGAATCCACTTACCTACATTTTTTAGGTATTAGCACACAAGAGGTCGATTTTTCCGGTAATTTTTTTTATACAAAAACCTGTTTTCCCATGTAAATTATTCGAGAATTAACGGCCATGGAAAAATCGCGACACGAAATGGAGCAATTTTTCCTGTCACTTAATTCGAGCAAAATTTTCATGAAAAAATTAACTCAAAAAAAATTTACCCGAGTAAAAAATCAACCTCTTGTGTATTACAGAAGATTAGTTTCACAGCGAATATCTCAAAACCTCAAAAGAGCGGAATTTTCTCTATAACTTGCTTATCTAGCGGGTTTTGAAGCAAGTGATTTTTATTTACTTTCCCCCTTTTTCCACAAAGATGCGTTTTTTAATTTGAGCTCGTTTCCACAACCACCCCTGAGATAGAGTTCTTGGTGCGTTTTTTTAAAAAGTGATTTCCCCTGTGGCCCATTCCACTAAAATTCTGTCCAATTTTACTCAGTAGAAGGTTCTTTATTTACGAACTCTTCTTTAAATTTGGGATTTAAACATCCTTGCACATTGCATGGCAATTAGAGCACATAGTTGAACAGCACAATCCAACTCGAATATAGCTCCATCGTTTTCCACAACCCTTTTTGCAGCTGCAGGATACTAGCTGAAGGGTGGAAATTGGTGTCTGTTAACTCGGTGGCAAGTATTGCCCACTTTCTTCCAACCACATTAAGTTGGTTCCAAATTTTCTGCTCGCCAAGATTGAATTTGATATATAAAGCCGTAATATTTTAAATTTGTTTATATTTATCGTCCTGTCAAGCTTTGTTAACGGCTATTAAATTCACCAAGTCTCTTTCAACGCGCACATCAGTTCCACCTTCTCGAAGCGTCTTTTAGAAATTGAAATAATCACCTATTGTCTCCATATCTACAGAAACACTTTCACGCACATTTAAGTGTATGTAGTAATAATATATCTGCATATACAGGGTGTAACGCAACTTATCCGAAAGATTTTAACCATACATGCACCTTTAGATAAGAAGTCGATTTCTTAAAAAAAATTGCAATAAAAGTCCAACACAGAAAAATATATAAATTGTACAAGTTATAAATTAATGGAAATGTTAAAATAACATACTATTTCTATAAATACTGTTCAAAGTTCTGTCCATTGACGTTCAAGCACACTTGAGCCCGTCTAATCCAATTTTGTCGCACTAGCTGAAGTGTTCCCCATTCCTGCTGTTCCCGAAGATGCAGATTATGGACAGCCGTTGTGATGCGTTCGTGTAATACATCGATATTGTCTACTTCAGTTTGGTAGACTTCATTTTTTAAATATCCCCACAAAAAAAAGTCAAGAGGATTTAGATCCGGGGACCGCAGAGGCCAAGCTATGGGTCCACCCCGTCCGATCCAACGTATCCCGTTTAATTGGATCAAATAATCTCGGCCTACTAAACTGTCGCGGCGCACCATCATGTAAAAACCACGTCCGACTTCTGAATTCCAAGGTCACATCTTCAAGAAGATCAGGAAGATCATTACGAAGAAACTCAAGAAACTCAAGATATTGTAGACCATCCATCAATATGAACGGACCACTTAAGCGTTCATCGACAATCTCTGCCCACACGTTTAAAGAGAACCGATGCTGAAAGTGATTCCGAACTACTGCATGAGGATTCTCAATGGGCTAACGCGCGTATTATGTAGATTAGTTACACCATTACGCATGAGAATAGCTTCATCAGTGACCAAGACATCGACTGTAAATCGGGAATTTCAAGAATTTTTCTGCAACAACAACTCGTTGTCCTTAAGGGGTGGTCTGTAGGCAATAATCCTTGGACCTTCTGAATGCGATAAGGGTACATTTGAGCCTCACGTAGTATACGCCACACTGTTTGATGCGATACAACACCGACCTGCCGAGCTAGCTGCCTTGTGCCTATTCGCGGATTATCTTCCACAATCACTAAAATTTCTTGTTCGACATTTACAACACGTTGTGGGCGAACCCGACCTCCCCCTTGTTCACGGTTTGGACATAAATTTCCACGGGTACATCCACGTAAAACCACTGCCTTAAATGTTTCGTGATGAGGGCAGTGCTTATTGGGAAATTGCTGTGCATAAAGGAGAGAAGCTGCTAACGAGTTTTGCCCTGCTTCTCCGTACGTTAAAACAATGTCTATCCGCTCCTCGTTACTGTACACATGTATAAAAAATACCATCATTTAATTGCTAACAATTAGCACACAAGATGACCGTTATCCATTGATGATAAAATCTATGTTGGAGCTCTGATGACAGTGACAGTATGTTCAATAAGCACAGTGAACTTAGATCTTTTTTGTCAGTTGTTTTATTCAGTGTTTATTTTATAGCAGTCTACCAAATACAACAGTCCTCAATCAAGTAGAGGTCCATAAATTACCATTGTAACAGTTTTTATAAATTTGTAACTTTAACAATTTGTATCTTTTTCTGTGTTGGACTTTTATTACTTTTTTTTTTCAAGAAACCGACTTCTTATTTAAAGGTGCATATATAATTAAAATTTGTCGGGTAAGTTGCATTACCCCCTGTATTTATATATTTCTTTCAGTTCATCTTCGCCGTATTTCCTAAACATTTTCTATGATACTATTACACTCACGTTTATTCCACAACTGAAGGTTCGAACAAGGCACTCCCAGGCTTAACAAAGAGTCTATTCTGACCTGTGCCTTTTTCTTCTCCTATATATCACAATGCTTCAAACATCTGTTCCCGAGGTCATCTAGAATGAATGGTTTACTTAAATTAGTGAGGTACATATTTTACGTATAATTAGAAAACGCATCTTTATGGAAAAAAGAGGAAAATAAATAAATATCACTTGAGCCAAAACAAGCTAGACATGCATCTTATAGAGAAAATTATGCTCTACAAATTCATTCTTGGACATTTTTCTCGTAAACGTAACCGGTTTTGAGATATTTGCTGTGAAATTTTGTCGATTTTTTCCTGTACGCTCCATACTACTCCTCAGTTTGGACGCTCTTGCTGCAAAATAGGCAGAGATAAGCTACAATTTCAACACAACATTTTTTATACAGAATTTAACAACAATTTTTTTATTTCCTATACTTTTTTCTCTTCTATCGAACGGTTTACAAGATGAAAGTAGGAAACCGACGGTAAGCCCTTATTAGGGGTTGTTTTTTGCAAAAAGTGGACTTTCCGTACATGATTGGGGATATCTATTTCTAACCCTATCGAGAGTACACATCTCAAATATTATCTCTTTATAAATTATTTCTTCTATTCACTGTTTTTTAATCTAATTAGCGTGTACTATATGCATCATAGCTGTGATATTACTAAATTTATTTCTACGTAATCCTGCGTTTCATATGGCTTTTTCTTTATTAGCAGCAATTAGCAATTTTGTATTCCGTTTTAGTAGTACTTCACAAAGCTTCAAATTCTTCACGATTAATGAGAACACCCTGTAGGAAACCAATTGTTTCACGTATAAATCCACTTGTTACCAACATTACCATAACTCGTCACCCATCTAGCATTGTTGTTATTGTTCCATTGACAATGGCAACCGAATTGCCATGCGAAATGACGCTTGCGCTGATAAGTTCACGTTTGATCAATCACGGAAGCACAGGTAAAAATACAGGTTGAACCATGAGGCTACTGGCACTATTTTCATACTATAGACGAAGTGTAACAAAGGCAGAGTTGTGTTTCTCGCTAAAGCCCTTCACCAGCGGGCTTGGATTTGCTTCCCGGCCACCTAGATCGGAATGTTATGGCAGGTGGTAGTGCTAGGGATCAGTGCAGTGCTTTGGGACCAGTGTAGTGCTTCAGAGAAGGATGACTTGGACTTCACTACGGTTGACGTTGCCAAGCTTGCTACGCATGCATACGGAACAGGTGGTTTATTTATTTTATATTTTTTTATTTATAAACATTGTTTCTGTAAACACAAAAATTTGTTCATGTCTTCAACATGTAATTTAAATTTTAAATATTTTGTTATTGTTGACAAATCTTTTTTGTTGTTGATTGAGAATTTAGACTGATTGCAAATGTTTATTTATACATTTAAGCTATATAGTAAAGTTCTCTCGCTATGCTTGAAATTGTCAATTCGTAATGCCCAAAATGCTAAAAGCTGATATATGGCGAGATCTAAAGCTAATGCCCTAAACGATATAAATTCAAATTTACCCAAAAACTGTCCTGCATAAAACAGTTAGTAACATGAATGCATAGCCGACATCATGTACTATATTCTGCCAAATATTGAAAATGGTATCTATGTAATAAATTCAAATGATTTTCAATAGCATAATCACTTATTACTATGACGTGAATTCTTATTTTTAACATTAATAATAAGCGAAACATAATACCTAATTAATATGAAACAATATTAACATTACTTATTCCACCTACCGTTGTAGACAGTTAAGCTATCCTCGCATATAGTCTACAAGTAAAATGTTTACTTCAATTGTAATATATTGAATATGAAATAATAAAGTTGAAACAAACGCAAAACTAGTATCTGAAAATTTTATTAAATACTTTTCTAATGTTGGTGAAAATTTAGCTAATCAATCAAGTTCACTATCAGAAACGACAAACATCAACATCCAAAATCGCAAATATTGAAAATTCTATATTTCTAAAACCGGCCACTAGAAATGAAATAGCAACAATAATTGACAATTTAAAATTTAACTTATTTTCCGGAATAGATCAAATAATTACAAAACCACTTAAAAAAATTAAATTATAATTCTTAATATCCTCAATTCAATTCAATTCAATCCAAAACAGATTTATTAATATTAACTGGATACAACAATACTGCCTCTCCAGAACCCATCCCGGTACCGACCCTGCGACCACCGCGTTAACGCGGTGGTGCATCGCAAAGCCGGGCCGAGACGGGACTGGTTTGGCGAAAGTAAAAATTGAGAACATAACAAAACTTAAACACCTTTTACAAAAGTAAATAAAATTAAGTAATATAATAAACAATGCTTGATAAAAGAAAGCTTAACATAAAAATTGAACACAACTACACTTGGTTTTAACCGTTTTCGCACTGCACTCTTCTAATTTTGGTACGGATGCTGACACCATAACTTGTACGAGGCGCCATCCACGAATTGCTCCAACGACGGGCGGCGCAAGGCTGGCCTAAATTAATATCCTAGTACATTTGACTTACTTCTCATTACAAAATTCACAATTTCCAGACTCACTAACCTAAAGCCACTAAAGTGGTGATAAACTTAGAACGACGACAGACCAATATCGGTAGTTAGTAACATAGCTAAAATATTTGAAAAATGCATGGTCTCTCGACATCATAGCCACCCACTGTCTCGCAAAATAATACGGATAACGCCTTATTTCATTTTACAAACAAAATACATGAACATCTTAACAAAAATGAAAAAACTATTATCATATTTTTAGATCTGGCTAAGGTTTTCGATAGTATATCACACAAACTATTGTTGAAAAAAATGGAGAAATACGGAATTGAGAAGTAGTATTAGATTGGTTAAAGAGCTATTTATCAAGTAGAATTAGTAAAAATTGATAAAACAAGTAGTCCAGAAAATGTGACATATGGTGATCCACAAGGAACAGTTTTAGGTCCGCAATTATTCCTCTTCTACATACATGACATGCTTGATCTAGATATAAGTGGGGATATCATCGCATATGCTGATGATACTGCTTTAACGTTCCGCGGTACAGATTGGTCTGAGATAGCCAAAAAAAAAAGCGAATAGGGACTCTATAAAATTAAATGTTGGATGGACAATAATCTGTTAAGTCTCAATCATTCAAAAACAAAGTTCATGACTTTCAGCGATAGCTCAAGACTACAACCGAAAATTGGAAATTTTAAATTCCACGAAAAATGTGACTTAATATACTGCACGTTCGAAAATGCAATTGAGAACACGGCAAATATTAAATATCTAGGTCTTATAATAAATGAGACAATGAGACGGAATGGCCATATAGGATATCTTAATACAAGACTAAGAAAACTTGTCCATGTATTCTATAAACTTCACAACGTTCTTCCAATATTAATATCTTAAAAATTACATAAATCATTTGTAGAATCCATACTTACCTACGGCATTATAATATGGGGGTGGGACATATAACAGCAAATTGAAAAGTATAAAAATAACTCAAAAATGGATATTTAAAGTAATGCTGTGGAAAAATCTAAGATATTCTACAGAACTTTCTCTAGATAGTAATGTCTTCAATTTAATTGTATATCTTTAATGTAGTAAGTAAAATTTATCTATAGTAATACGAACGAAGTTCAGGAAATTAATAAACCAAGAAAGCAGGAAAAGGGCTAGGCGGAGCAGCACATTCAGAAACGGAGATGCGCCTCAAGATTCGGTTTTTACAAACTAATCTAGGTAGATGCAGGGCTGCGCATGACATAGCGTATGCAGTAGGCAAAGAAAACGAAGTAGATGTGATTATCATTAGTGAACCGAATATAAATATTGCTAAAAACAAAGGATTAATCACCGATAATAGGATCGATGTGGCCATTCAACTAGTAAATAAAAATATTGGCATCGTAAAAGCGGAGAAGGGAGAGGGCTTCGTCAAACTCAGTTTCGATAAATGGCAATTATATGGGTGTTATATCTCACCAAATATATCAATTGAAGCTTTCAGGAAGTACATAGACGAGGTGATGACCAGCATTAGGGATAACGGGGAACAAGCAATATTTGCAGGGGATCTAAACGCCATAATCTGGAGCTCGCCTCTTACGGATACCCGGGGGAAATACATAGAGGAATGGGTCGCCGAATTAGACTTGGTGATAATAAATACAGGAGATGTGCCCACCTTCGAACGAGGGGGCAGTCGATCCTTTATAGACGTAACAGGAGCTACGGCGAAACTGGCGAAAAAGGTGAAGGGATGGAAAGTACTGCTGGGAGAAGTATTAACATATCATCATCATATAGTATTCGAGCTGGAAAACAAACATAAAATAGAAAAACGAGCAGTAAGGAAAAGCCTTTTCGATGCTATAGCTTTTGAGAATGGACTAAAAAGGGAACTGAATCGAAAGAACGTTGAAACGGCGGAGGAATTGACCAAAACGCTTAAGGAGGTGATGGACGAAAGCGAAATAGTGACTGGGAGAAATCGAAGAGCCATGCCATACTGGTGGAATGCAGAGATAGAAGAACAACGAAAAATATGCCTACAGCTCAGGAGGAAAGTAACCAGATTACACAGAAGACCAGAAGTAAGCGATGACGAATTGGAAACATCTCAAGATCTGTACAGACAATCCTGCAGAGAATTAAAAAAGAAAATCTGGAAATCGAAAAGACAGCTGTGGAAGGAACTATGCAATGACCTGGAAGAAGATATTTGGGGTGCGGGTTATAAAATAACGATGAAACGTATAGGACACACACTACCTTTTAACCTGAGTGATTCGAGGAAGGTAGAAATTGCGGAACATCTGTTCCCTTATAAAGAGGACTCGTGGACAAAAGGCGAAAAAATCCGCCAAAACATTCCCCTCGTGACACTGCTAGAACTAAAACATGCTGTAGAGCAAATCAAGCCAGGAAAAGCTCCAGGCCCGGATAGAATACCCCCTGAAGCAGTTAAACTGGCAGCAACAGTCGCACCGGAGGTCTTTGTGCAGATATTGAACGGCATAATCAGAAGTCAAGAGTTCCCAAATATCTGGAAGATAGCCTCAGTCACCCTCATCTGGAAAGGGAAACCGCCGGAACTCCCATCCGCTTTTAGACCCATATGCATGCTGAGCATGGCGGGCAAATTGTTGGAAAGGGTTATAAAGGAGAGGATAGAACAGGAGCTGGAAGAGAAAGGTGGGCTTTCCGAAAGGCAATTTGGCTTCAGAAAGGGCCACTCGACCCTTCAGGCAATTGATAAGATAGTGGGGGACGCTAGGAAGTGTGATAAAAAATGGCTAGTATTAATAGCGGTAGATGTGGAAAATGCGTTCAATTCGGCAACCTGGAGCATAATTATAAGGGAATTACGCGACAGAGGTATATCAAAATACCTGGTGAACCTAGTAGAAAGCTACTTCTCCGAAAGGAAAATCAAAGTCACAAGAAATAGGAGTATGGAAATGACGGCCGGTGTCCCACGGGGTTCTGTATTGGGGCCTCTTCTGTGGAATATCTTATACGATCGGGTCTTAAAGATCGCCCTACCAGAAGGAGCGACGTGTATAGCATACGCAGATGACTTGGTAATCATGGTGGAGGCTATAAACGATATAGAACTGGAGCGACGGGCAAATGAGTCAATGAGGCTGATAAATAATTGGATGGTCAAAAATGGGCTAACACTGGCACCACAAAAAACGGAAGCAATTATCCTAAAGGGCAAAAGGAAGAGAGAATCCTTAAACTTTCACCTCCAAGGCACTAGAATAATCCCTAGGAAACATATAACATATCTGGGCGTAGTAATAGACGAAGGAATTACATTCACGGAGCAGATAAAATACATATGTAAAAAAGCAGACAGTAAAATGGCCGCACTGACAAGGATACTACCGAATATAGGAGGACCAAGTAGTCTAAAAAGAGCAGTATTATGTGGGGTCATACACTCCATAATCCTATATGGAGCACCGGTATGGTATGAAGTGCTAGAAAAGAAAAAATACCTAAATATTCTATCAGGGGCCCAAAGGAAGGCATTGTTAAGAATTGCGAGTGGGTATAGGACCATCTCCACAAATGCACTGCAGGTAATCACAGGTATACCCCCAATCTCGCTGTTGGCAGAGGAAAGATATCGCCTCTATAGAAAAGAAAACTCGCATCTGCAAGCAATAAAACAAGGGGAGAGAGAAGAAACGGTAGAGAAATGGCAACGATACTGGGAAAGTAATACGGAGAACGCAGCCTGGACAAGAACATTGATAGTAGATCTCCGGAAGTGGATAAAATGCGAGCATAGAAACTTGGATTTTTTCCTGACACAATTTCTGTCAGGACACGGAGCCTTCAGGGCGTACCTGAAAAAAATGGGATTAACCCAGGAAGACCAGTGCATCTATTGCGGGATGCGAGACACTGCCGAGCATGCAATACTGACATGTGACAGATGGGAAATATGGAGGGATGAACTAGAGACAGCGGTAGGCGTAAAGGTGGATAGAAACAACGTAATAGAAATTATGCAACGCAACAAAGAATGCTGGGAAAAAATCAGAACCTTTGTGGGAAAGACTATGCAACAAAAAAAGAAAGAAGAAATAGAGTGGATCGAAACCGGAGTGGTGCCGTGGGAACGACAAGGATGAAAAGGAACATTGGACACTGCGATGCTTCTGACGTTATGTCTCAAACGAGACAGTTCCAGGAGCACCGTGAGAAATCGAGGGGTTTTTAGTCTGAGTAGCGCCAGACACTGTTGGTTACTGTGTAACCTTCGCCATGCGGTTTTCCCCTCCCAAAAAAAAAAAAAAAAAAAAAAAAAAAATACGAACGAAGTGAGTCCGGCAAACCTACAGACTCGTCACAAAAGTATCACTTTTACTCCTAATAAAACAATATACTATATTTTCCCTTCAAATGATTTTAGAGCCGCTCGTGAGCGGAAGTAAACTACTTTTACTGCGGCTTATGTGGAGTATCAGAAAAATTAAACTTTAAGTTCGCAAAACTTATCATTAAAGTCATGTTTGAATTAAAAAAATGCATCTTTAATTATTTTTTGTATTTGGTCACTAAAATAGTAATTTTCAAACATTGCTCGAGGCCGGATTGGTTTATCGAAATGCAATAAGAATGCCTTTTTGCTTGATATAAAAAAAATTAATTAGAAAAATCCAAAAAAAAACAAAATGTTAGGAGATGAATACTGACAGAAACCCCTAAGACTATCCAGCATGTTCAATAAATCTTGTCAGCAAGAATATTCTTAACCCTATTATATATATATTATGAAAATGCAAAAGTTCTGTTTCATTTGGTCTTTCAAATGCTACTATAGTATAGCTATACTATACCTTCTTATATTAAATTTTTTAACGCTATATAACCGTCATCCGACCAAAGAAACTCGTACAACTAGTATGGAAATTCGATTTCCATGAAATTGTCTAAATTTTTTATATATTGTAGACTTTTACTTCCAAAAATTAAGCCTATCAAAACTTTCCATCATTTTTTGCTTTTTTCAAGCAAGAGTTTTTTATTAAATTTTCTTAATGATGCTGTCTTTTCTGAAAGCTAAAAGTTAATAAATAAATTTGAAGTAATTCTTATATCATTTTTGGACTTGAATAACCATCTTTTGAGTGATTGGAACCTGGTCATAAAATAACTTTGCAACAACTATTTTAAATAAATTTTTATAAAAATAACTGTTGGCGGGATGCTCCCCTTTCTTACGTACCTGGTTAAATTTCATCTTGGCCAATTCCATAATATAACAGTAACACATCAATTCTAATCTCTGGAACACAATGGGTTCCTGAACTATTAAATAATGTCTCAGTCTAGGGCACCAGAGCTTTTTCATAATTTTGCAAATAAAGTTATCGTCAGGAATTTTGAGACACCCTGTATTTCACTCGCTATGAACTAGGAGAGAGTAGGCAGTTTCATATTTGTTTTGTTTACAAAATTTTAACAATTTTATCGACATCCCCTGCTGAGTTATAAAAATGACTGCTTAACAAAAACGCGGAAATTAAAACGTGCCTATGCATATTATTAAGGCCATTTAATTTGAATATAAATTTCCTTTCTAGTAAATGTTACTGCGTATCAAATAAATTTCGGTCCCCAAAAGATCTCATTTTGCAGAAGTCGGTGCAAGGCACTAGAATCTCTACCAAAATAAAGAAAACGGACCTACTTAACTAGAATTGATTTAATTTCCGCACATAGCAACCTATAGTATAAGGAAGTATCCACAACGATTTTTGATTACCTTGCAAATAGGTTAATGAAATAGTATGTTACTATTTACAGATGAAATTTCTTATAAATGCTTATTTGCTTAATCAAATGAAATTCTGTCTCGGTATTAGTATTTTTAGATTTAATTTGTATCTTTTCAAAATGCCAAAGTTACAATAAATAAATTAAGTTAAATTAAGAGACACCCAAACTTACGACCTTTATATTTATATTTATAGTTTAGATACTGTTTATAACTAAACCTAAAATTTCTGTACTCTTTCTCACAACTTTCTTTTTTAAAATTCACTTGGTTTTTTTTTAATTCCCCATTGTATTAATACACATCATCACTCTTTTTTAAAATGATATTGCGAAGATACGTCTTGTTAATCTGATGATTTGTAATCCGATATTGTCCTATAAAATTTTTTGAACGATAACTATTTCAACGGATATTAATTGAAAATAGAAATGAGGATGAAGTTGAAACTGAAACAATATCAAGCGAATTTAATTGCAATTAAAGTGTGTTATCGTGTTATAAATTACCACGAAAAGCAAGTGAGCATGTGAATATGTACACGTCCACATTATAAATGCATCAACAGACAAACAATGCATGCTGTTCACTGATCCAAGGAACTAGGTCAATGTTGATATTTTTGACAATGTTTGGGTATTAGATAATTGTGTTATATGTTACAAGCGAATATAATGTAATACATATAATAAATATTTAATTATTGAAATCTGTGGAGTTTTAAAATTTGCATTCACGAGTCCCCTCACATAGAAACTCCATTTTCTAAAATTAATCAAATGATATCCCAAAGCTGTCCTAAAATTTTGAAAAATTTACTAATATTTTCTTAAAATGTTCCATAACGCTACTTTTGAACATCATTAAAAACATTTTGAAAAATTTCGAAAAGTTATAAACAATTCTTATTTCTCGAAGAATTGAAGTTTGAATATATCAAAAATTGTAACGGCTAGTCTGAGGGTCTACTTGTGTTCTTTTATGTCAATAAGAAGTGCATGCATATATTCACAGAACTATACTTTCTAAATTAAAACATAATATTTTTAGTCGCAAACTCCTCTATAAAATCTTTATTTTACTATAAGGAACGTAACCAGACTGCAATCAACAGCTACTCTCCGGGCTATGTGTTCCGCCGAGCGCTGAATTACAAGCTACAAGCCTGGCGCGTTAAGTGTAATAATTGCATATTACCATCAAAACACTAATGCTTCGATTGCAACAAACACCAGCCGAAAGACTGATCCTACTTAAAGGAGCTCTCGTGACGAGAGCCAACAGCTCGAAACTGCAGTCTGCAAGTGGTGTGTGACGACTGGCAGAGGATCAGTGTTTGTTGCAATCGAAGCATTAGCGTTTTGATGGTAATAAAGTCTAGTATACTTTAACTTGGCGTGTGTATGTTTGAGTTAATATTTCCGTACGATTTCATTTTCTCTTGTACACAAAGATCCAGAAATATTGTCCACGTAGACAATGTTTCTGGACTATTGCTTTAACTTTGTGTACAATATGGGAGAAAATGAAATCGTACGGAAATATTAACTCATACATACACACGCCAAGTTAAAGTATACTAGACTATATGCAATTATTACACTTAATGCGCCAGGCTTGTAACTTATAATTCAGCACTCGGCGGGGCACATAGCCCAGTGTGTAGCTATTGGTTGCAGTCTGGTTACGTTCCCTATAGTAAAATAAGGATTTCATAGAGGAGTTTGCGACTAAAAATATTATGTTTTAAGTGGAGTATTCCCAGATGGATTTAAACAAACCATACTGAGACTTATTTTTAAGAACGGTTCTAAGGAAAATGTCATCCACCAACTATCGTCATATTTCATTATTGCTGATTTTATCTAAAATACATAATATGGGTTCAGAAGAATCTGGGTACATCAGCCGCTACATTTTCACTACTTAATGAAATAGATAATAAAATTGAAAACGCTCTGGAAATTTTCTGCGATTTATCTATGGCCTGTGACTTTCTCGACCATTCACTAATATTAAACAAATTGGAATACTATGGTATTAGAGGTATTCCACTTCTATGGTTTACTTCATACTTAATAAACCGGACGGCATACGAGATCTTTGATAAATCTGTAAAGATAATCAAAAAGATTAAATCTAAACCGGAAGTATTGAAGTGTGGTGTACCACAGGGGTCAATTCTGGGTCCATTATTGTTTTTAATTTATGTAAATGAATTGGCAGCTAATTTCCCAGGGATAATGTTCTCACTGTTTGCGGATGACACCAGTATTGTACTACATAATAAAAATATCGATTCGCTTTATTTAGATAAAGCAATACTAATGAATAATATATTAGAATGATTTAAATCTAACAAACTCATGTTGAACCCCGAAAAGTCATGTAGTATTTTACTCCAAGTTCATTATGCTACGAACATACACAGAGCGTTACCAACTACTACTGGGGATATAGCTCCAGTTGAACAAACCAAGTTTTTGGGTATATACGTAGGTAGGTGTCTGAAATGGAACCTAAATAAAAAACTAAGCATAGCTATTTACGCAGTTAACGGTATTAAACAAAATGAAGGGTGCAAAGCTGTTCTTACAGTATTCATACTTTCCTTTCCTACAATATGGGATCGAATATTGGAGAACTCTATAACTAGTTCTAGTGCCTTCATTATTCAGAAAAGAGCAATATGAATTCTTTTCAACGTAAAGAGATTCATGTAGACCATATTTTTTAGATAACAAAATATTCACTGTAACAAAATTGTACATCTACGAATTGGGAATACTAATGTACAAAAGAAAATCAAACCTGAATAAACCATCGGACGTACATAGCTATGATACCAGACATAATAAAATAATATTAATACCTGACTACAGACGTACTTTAAGCAGAAGTGGTCCACTTTATACAGTGATAAGAATTTTCAATCACCTTCCAATAGACTCAGACCACAAATTTATTTCGTTTTAAACGAAAACTAAAAATTTTGGAAATGTTTTATATTATAATGGATATTATACTATTGAGTATTTTATTTGATTGTTTTTACCATAATGTCAAGTAGGATATACCACACTCTTTATGTTCATGTTCTTATCACTATTTTGAATATTGATTAGTAAACTATTTCTTTTCCCATTTGCCTGTGGAAAGGTATAAATTACAAATAATGTGTGTAAATAAATAAATAAGTAAATACCTAAGAAAGTGGTGGCAAAAGGGGTAATAAGAATATTTATCGATCTATAGTATATATGTTTTTATTTCTCTATGTGGTAATTCATAGTGTTGCATAATGTATCCCTTTTATCTTGAAACTACTACAAAAGATTAAGAAATATTTAAAAACATTTTGGTAACTACTATTTTTTACAATGTTGTTTCTTTCCAGAGCTGGTACTCTTAGAAAATGCTTACAAAGATCAAACGGCGTACAGATTTGAGGATTTTTTTTGGACGGGATCTGGAGACGGCGCAGCAGACGACGAAGAAAATCCTTGGAGCTCAGAAAATCCCACAACAATTTATAAGACTAAAACGATTCTTTCTACTGTGTTCATTGAATCACCACAGTCTTCATATTATAATGAGGTGATTGTTATTTATTATCTCTTCCATTGGAAAACGTTGGTACCATACATATTGTTGTTTAACTGGATTTTATTTTTTAATATAAACAAGTAGGTAATTCACTTATTTTCCTCATATGAGTTTTAAACATTTTCTTGAAAGTTTCCAAATCATTGCAATCATTTTGATTATTTACTTAAATGAAAGTACGAATACTTCTCTTGTTATGTTTCTGATTCAGATATGAAAAAGATTACTTTTTCCACACATGAAACCTTATTAATAACAAAATATAATATTCCTACATCGATATAGTGAACTCATAAAGTAAAAATAAATACACGTGTTGAATCGATGAAACCGATATATCTACCTCCATACAGTTTTTATTATTCAAGTTAATCATAAAATTTAATGGTATTGCCATATGCCTTCGATAAAACTGGTATATGTACAATTTTGTAAACGAGAATTTGGAATATTTTCTCTACCGAATGTAAATCACAAACTGGTTCATTATTAATTGGATGGAATCTGCTGTAGGTTTTTGATGAAACATATTCAATAGAATAATTATAAATATTCAAAAGAATAGTTACAATACGCACTTGGTTTATTGTTTTATTAGTTTTGTTCAGATTTCTCTGGCATATGTTTCGGCCTTGCGACCATTATTAAAGAGTCTTAAAAGGTGACCTGAAAGTGGTGGTTCACAGTATATATCTTAGAAATATTCTACCTACTTAGAGGGGGATAATAACTTCATTTGATATTTCTTTAAATTTAACAATACAGGCCGGAACTACGAACTTAATTTTAAATTTATTACTGTGTCTAGTACAGGATTGTTCACAAATTCTGTTTGTGTATTTGTAACGTTTTTATGGTTTCTTAGAGCTTTCCTCATTTCTAAAATTTCAAGCATGTCTAGGATTTTTCTTTTGTTTGCCTTATGCAAAAGGTTAACACTACTACCGTTAAAAACGTGATTTTGCTCAATGCAATGTTCGGTGAAACCAGTTGATTTTTTATTATATAAAATGTTTGTGTTCTCTTAACCTCACATCTATGCTACGGCCACTCTGACCTATATATATACGGCATCACAGTCGTCACACTTTATTTCATATACCCCCGATTTATTAATATCTTCTGTCTTTTCTTTATTATTAACCAACAAGCGTCCTAAATTATTTCTATCAGTTGATATTGTATTAATACCTAATTTATTTAATCTATTATAATAACTTGGTTTGCTAACCAAGTTATTATCCCCCTCTAGGTGGGTAGAGGATTTGTAAGATATATACTGTGAACCACCACTTTCAGGTCAGTTTTTAAGACTCTTTGATAATGGTCGCAAGGCCGAAACATATGTCAGAGAAATCTGAACAAAACTAATGAAACAATAAACCAAGTGCGTATTGTAACTATTCTTTTGAATATTTACAATTATTCTACTGCTTCATTATATATTTTAATTTACATAAATATCAATTTGTCAAGAAAATGAGAATACATCTGGAAAGGATTCCTAATATTAAAATATTCGCTAATAAATATATCTCTGTCCATATTTTATACTATCTATATTCGTAAAAATTATTATGATTGCAAAGTCTAAGACCTGAAGCTTAAATGCTTGCTAAGATCAAATTAGAAAATTAGATAATACCGTGTAATGTTAATTTATTTACAACAAAAAGTATCGACAAATTGCGAATCTTTCTCCTTTCCTTCGAAGGGATAGTATTTAATAAATGGTTAAATCTAGATTTTAATAAATACGAAAATGTCGCAGTGACAACACCTTTTGTCGAAGTTCTTTTCAAATATTCTATATGGCAAAAATATTTCTCCTATCTCCATCTTAGACCGTATAGACGGTAGTTCATCTTGTAATAATTAATGCAAACTTAACGCATATTGCATACCATGACCAGAATTAGAAACATAATTGTCTCTGCTATAAATATACCGACTCCTTTACTAACAAAGAATATTCTCAGTTTATAAATAATAGTTCCGGATTTTCCATAAGTAGCAAATCACTTATAGAAAAACATCGTATTTGTTCTCTTTAACAACACAATGGATAGTGTCTTCATGTAATAATAATCTCAATTAGTTTTTTTTTTTTTCAGTTAGACACGTTAATTTCTAAAATATTCTGTATGAGTTAATGTGTATTTATTCAAGTTTAATTATTCCCAAGGATTATTATATTGGAATCGGTTTTCTATTTACGTATAAGTTGTGTAATTTTATGCCTGTATTTTATGAGGATTTTACTTGAGACAAGGCTAATTTCACATCTTGTTAAGAAATAAAAATTAAAACATGGTGTTGCGTTTAGGCATTAAATTTTATAGATTAAGAAAACCTATACAGGGTGTCCCGTAAATAATGGATAATCCTACTTTCTACTCTAGGGCAGTATTTTGCATGCCACTGTCACAAAGTAAGAATTTTTTCATTTTGTTTTTTGGTGAGTATTCTAGAACAGTTGTGCTATCAAACGTGTATAAGAGTTTTTGGATGCCGCCGAAGGTATTCTTTAAAAAAATGATTTTCTTAAATTTCTGTTGCACCAAGATTCCGTCTGCTGACTTTGACCTTTGATGGAGTAAAGAAAAGTACTTTCCACTTATCCTAAAAGCTTGCCCACAATTGAATTTACGACAATCGAGGCAACGCCAGTTCATCCGCTGTGCGTTATCGAGAAAGGTACCCGAACGCACGCGCGCCAATATCCATTGGCTGGATGTCGGTCTCGATAACTAGGGCCGAGTAGGACTATTACTCTTTGCACCTAGATTATCTCTGTAGACCTGGACCGGCCTTCGTGATAGGTGGGCCCGCGTACTTCTACCAGACCCAGCTCACAAATGTGAGATGTGTCGTGGTATTTTCTGCGGACCTCCCCTGGTCCTGGCTGTTGAACCTCGCTGGCTGAGGTCTCTTCTGGCGCTCTTCTTGTCTTGATGTTCGTCATCCTGACTATCGTGTTTTTATTAGAGTGCATAACGCATACTGCGAGGGAATGATTTCTAGTCTTCGTGGTATTGATGGTGCCAGTGAAGGAAGACCTCGTCAAGATTTCGACAACGAAGTGCTTGAGGAAATGAACGACGATCCATCTACTTATGTGCATACCATATCACACTGGCGTATTTAAAACAACTGTAGGTAGGACTCTAAAACAGTACCAACTCAATTCTTTCCATATATAACGTTTGCAAACTCTATTACTCAGAGACTATCCCTTGAGAGTGAAATCTTGCCAGCGAATGCTGCGAATTATACGAGTGGATTCAAATTTTTTTAAATAAAATTTTGTGGTCTGACAAATCATCGTACAGAAGAGATGGCTTTGTAAATTTACATAATCTGCATGGCTGGCAGTTGGAGAATCCCCACTTGATGAGGGAAGATCGGTCACAATACCAATTTAAAGTAAATTTGTGGACAGACATCCTAAATGGTTAAGTGGTAGGCCCATTCGAATTACCACCAACATTAACGTCCGACAATTATTTGGAATCAATTCAAAACGACCTACCAGTCTTACTAGAAGATTTTCCTTTATCCCTCAGGCGGACCATATGGCTGCGGATGCTGGCAATAAGTCGGCCGTAAATTGAATGCATATTACCATACCCATTGGGGTTTTCAACAAGTTCCAATAAGTCCAATGAAATGTGAAGTCGTTATTATCGACAAAAAACAAAGTCTGAATCGGTAACCAAATAGAGTCCAAGTCCAGGGCATAAAGTTTATGTAAACGTTACATCCGAAAGAATTTAAATAACTTCAGAAGAATGACCGGTAGGTACTAACACCAGATGTACAAAATGACATCTGTCACATACGAGAATATCGACGAATGCTTGATCAAGCAATACAATTAAAAACGAGAGTTAAAAATTTCAACAGATAAATTTAGCTCATCCACCATTCAAACAGCTGTATCTTTTTTTCTAACAGGACAATTCAGAATTTTTATACCATTTTAAAATCTAATAACAAGTAGGCAAGTTTTTAGGACAAGTGGCAAGTATCGCTTGACATTTTTCTTTACACATAAAAGGTCAAAGTCAGCAGGCGGAACCTTGGTGGAACCGAAATTTAAGAAAAATACATTTTTTTGAGAATACTGTCGGCGTTATAAAAAAACTCCTATGCACGTTTGATAGCACAACTGTTCTAGAATACTCGCCAAAAAACAGAATGAAAAAAATTCTTACTTTGTGGCAGTGGCATGCAAAATACTATCTTCAAGTACAAATTATCAAAATTTCAAAAAAGTACCCATATCGCGGAAACGCGATAAGGTCAAGTTGTGATATTCTGATAGGTTTTGGTCTAGCCATTTTCAGGATTATTCATTATTTACGGGACACCCGTATATGCGCAAAATAAATAATATTGTGGATAGTATCCATAGATATTATTGTTTAACATCAAATACAAAAAGCTTGTAGCATAAGCGTTCTAGTATGAAAGAAACCATTAATTATATATAACTTTTTAAAAAAATCCTAAGGCTTTGTCCAAATTGAAAGAAGTTCATAGGCAATGGAATATTTATTTCTATCCTATATTCTTCCAACCCGAGATACAAAAAATACATCTCTTTTGGCAGAAACAGATTTTTTCTGTATAACATGTATTCAAATTTAAAAAAAAATAAAATTCCTATTTACAATCAGCCTCTCTGTCCACGTCACTGGTAATATTATTCTAAATTAAGATGGAATTCCCTAATCAATGACATAATATTATTTTTATAAAAGATTAATATACTAATTACACAGTCTCTATGCATTTAAAATAAAATTCAAGTTTTGTGAGCGCCATCATCGAAATCTTGATAAAAAAAAATTAGAAAGCTCAAGAAGTTTTTTGAGGACAATTTTGAACTCTAAAATATTACAAACAAACAAAACACTACACATGCTTAACACATAAAACATTGTTTTAAATCAACCGTACAGCCTTAAAAAACTGATTTCTAATATTCTGTTATAAAAATTATGACAAGCAGCAAGGAATATGTTACAGTAGGTAACACACTTAGTTAAATGTCATTGATATATTAATTTATTTTTCAGTTCACTTCTATATTGAATATGGAATTTAGGAATTCAAGCTGATGAAGTCTGCCTTGCCTGTAGTCCAAGCCGTCGTCCGTTCTAAAATCATATTCTTTATCTTTTTCAGAGTGCCCCGGAAACCACAACCAAGTGTTCACATAACTGTGGTACACCACCCATACCCGATGGAGAAATCAGTCCCAGTCCAACAATTACCTCGACCACCGAACTGACAGTTGAGGAAGAAGACTTCTTCGACGCAGACCGACAATTTTGGTTATTGACAGTATTAAAAAGTGATGGAAAAGATCCTGTGATTATTGATCTCAAAAATAGTTTAGCTAAACTTTACAAAACTGCCTTTCAAAGGTGAGTTAATAGAATATTTGAGGTATAAATGTAACTGAAGCTTTTAATGTCTTGATATTTTCAGCTAGATGGAATATTTATTTAGTTTTGGCAAGTTAGCAATTGGCCAGGACGAAAAGCAACAAAATTATATAAAATAATGGTATACGGCTTACCTGTACGTTTTATTTATTTTTGTTCCTCAATATAACTGGTGATTCTTAGATGGGACATTTTTAAAATTTTACTAATTACACTGGCCCACCAAATTATCTACTGTACTGTCGTGAGCACAAAAACTAGGACAACTTTTTTTTCCTAATGTAAATCTGTCTCTATTTGAATATGTAATGAGTAGCCGAAATAAAACAGATATCACTTTTAATTTATTTTTATTTTAATGCTGTAGTGCAGTGCAATTTGTCTTGCACTGCGTTATAACATTAACAAAAATTTGGTTTGTAACATTTTAAGAAAGTGGAGAATAGACGGTAGGATTAGTAGAAATCCTGGATCAAAGGACAAAGGATATCCTACTCAACAAGAAACTAACTATTAATATTTCGTTGTTGCACCATTTCTATTTATACCTTCTATAAGTCTGTTTGGCATAGAATTAAATAACCTTATACGATAATCATTAGTAATAATATTTTCCCATGCATTATTTACTATTTCCAGTAATTCTTTGGCATTCCGTGGTCTCACATTTCGTTTTTGGATACTTCTTACGAGTAGTCCCCATACTTCCTCCACATGGTTAAGATCTGGACTATGACTGGGTCAGTTAAGAACATTGATATTAGGAAACAATTGTGACACAGAAGGTAGCATAATATTGTCTAACATCCTAATATACGTTTCACTATTAAATCGTTCCTCAATATGCCATAAAACACCAGGACCACGTGCCGATATCCAAGCCCACATATTGATAGAAAATCTACCACTTTTATCATTGTTAGATATCTATTTCTCATCGAATCGAGTATTCGGAGGGCGGTAAACACGAATACGACCCCTGTGTGTTGAATGGAAAGTTTTTCCGTCTGTAAAGATTACATTGTTCCAAAAATTTACATCATGCGCTAAAAATTCAAGCGCAAATCCTACTCGAGCTTCTTTATGTTCAGCTTTAAGTAAATATTTCTGTGCTGCTGCATGACAGCGTAGCGCCCATTCTCTTACTCGCCAGCAACCAGTACTACTCGATCCAGGAAAATTCGTTTCTTCAGCAGATTGGAAAAACTGAGTAAAATGGATTTTCTACTAAAGCATTTACCAATTGCAAATCTTGTTGAGTTGATATCCTTCGTCGCCCTGATCCAGGATTTCTACTAATCGTACCGTTTATTCTCCACTTTCTTAAAATGTTACACACCAAATTTCTGTCAATATTATAACGCAGTGCAATTTGCCTCATTGACCATCCATTTTCTGCTTTAGCAATAACTCCAGATTTAACTAAATCGCTTATATGAGGCATATTAGCTTTTTGTACATTTGCAATAAATTATGACAACTAACTGACAATGTCACAAAAATTAAAGTTAGATGTACATAATTAGATTTTAGCAAAATACCATTATAAGACTTGTCCTATTTTTTTTACTCACGACCGTACTACTGTGTACTGCCTTATGGATACAATGATAGCTGTCCATTGTATTTTATACTTTTTATATTATGGCATAATTGCTTATTTAGTGTGTTCATGTATGAAAGATTAAGATTACTTGCTCATGCCAGAAAATATTTTGGAATTAACGAAATGTTGCTCAATGAAATCCCATTGAATAAATTACATTTAAACCCCATTCAAATTTGGATTCTAGAATGTCTAAATAATAATAATAATAATAATATGTCTTCATTTCCTATATAGGATGAGAAATATAACCATCTGAATTAAGAACAGAACTACAATAAACGATATAATAACAAAATATAATAAATACAATACAAAATTAAATATAACTTCTTTCCCTAAATGTGTGTGCTTTGACCTGTCTCCTAAATGAGGCAAGAGAGGACAGATTTTTCAGATTATTAGGTAAAAAATTGTAAATTTTGGCGGCGTTGAAACTAAATGAACGTTCAAATAGAGCCGTATTATGCTTAGGTATATTATAAAGATCACAATACCTAGTATAATAAGTATGAATAATATCACTGCCTCTAACGAGTTTACTCAATACATGTTATGACGAATGAGCGAAGTAACTTTAAAAATTAAGCAAACTAGGTGTACCTGGAATCCTTCATTAAGATTAAGGCAGTTTGATTCTTTAAATTTGGCTGAGATGTGATCAAACTTGCATAAATTAGAGCAAAACCTTAAACAACAATTTTGAAATGTTTGGAGACTGTCTTTATCACTATATAATGCTGCCAAAAGACAGTATCACAGTAAGCCAAATGTGATAAAATTAGCGAATCACATAGTCTTAATTTAATGTCAGTACATGTCTTTGCGGACGTAAAGTATTTTTAGTTTAGCAAAGGACTTTTGAATTAAATGCGAAACATGTTGTAAAAACCTTAAATTAGCATCAATGAATATATACAAGTTTTTGCAATTATCATTAGGATGTAAAATTAAGTTATTAAGAATTATTTTAAAGTTATCGTCTTCCAGAATTGAGTTCTTATTTTTACTTAGAAGTCGTAATTGCATTTTATTTTTATTCAAAATAAGACCATGACATTTAGACACACCAAAAATTGTGTCAAGATCATCTCTACAGTAAGACTTGTATCTGTTAGATAAAGGGAGTAGTATATTTGAGTGTCATCAGCATATTGGTGGGATTTGCAGAAGTTCAAATGTTTATAAAAATCAGCAGTATAATTAGAAAATAAGAAGGGTCCCAAAATACTACCTTGCGGTACTCCTCATTCAATATCGATAGACTCCGAAAAACAATTGTTTATCACTACTCTTGGTTTTCTTTCAGTTAAATAATTGTGAACAAGTAGTACAACTGCCTCACTAAGCCTAAAATAACGTACACAGTACATGATTTAAAATATCAAAGGCTTTACTAAAGTTTAAGAGAATTAAGCAAGTACTTTGGTTATCATCAAATGCTCTTAATAAATCATCTGTCACACTTAACAGTACAGTAGTTGTAGTAAAGTGTGGTCGAAAACGGGCATGGTGTATGGGTGGGAAGATCTCGTTGAATAATAAAAATTGACTTTGAATGTGGGTACTATTATACTTATATATAAAATGTGAAAATATGGAAGGTGAACCGTTTCTCGGATTAGGGATGATATTAGCTATTTTCCGACTAAAAGGAAATGCAAAATTTGAAAGACATTTGTTAATAACAAATGTTAAATGAGTGCTGAGGTGAGGACTAATAAACATAAGCATCCCCTTTTGGGTTAGATCTAATACTATGTAAAAAAAATTCTATCTTTAACTACTGAAAAATCAAAGGTCGAAATTATAGTCAGATAACTAGAAAATATGTTGTTTTTAATGCTTCTTATTGGAATCAACCGATTGAAATTGATAAATATTGCTTTTCTTTGATAACACCCCATCTATCTAGTCTATACATAATGATTAAAAAACGATTTCTTGTAGTTTTCTTAATAAAGCATAATTTTCTCTATCTAGTCGGTAATGATTCGTTTTTTAAGAGTATTGCTTTTAGGCAACAAGAACGCCATTTGGGTATAAATGGCCGTATCAAACGTGAAGTAGCAGATAAACCGGTAAATGTTTATATACATAAAGTGGATAAATCAAAACTGAATGGCAACAATAAAATAGAAGTATTATACCACGTGTCTGTTGCTGGAAAACCAGTCTCGGCCATTACAGCCGCGAATGATATGCATTTGGTGTCGGATGATGAAGTCAGACAAGAACTGGGATATCCTTTTCTTATTAAAGCTGAACGTAAGTAAAAATTTTTTATTTACTATACCTCATGTCACACCTAAAAATATTGTAAATAATTTTGCAAATTATGATAGAATTATGAAGAATCTGTACACAATAATATACTTAATATGCCTAACATTGATATACATTATTTCACTGAGGAAGATATAAAAACATCGATAAGTTAAAGAATAACATGACAGCTGGTTATAACCAAATACTCAGTTTTTTTTATCAAAGAGTATTCATTAAACCCTTTATCTTTTTACACGCTTTATATTAGCTTCACCTGTATGTTCGTTTGTATGTAACGGAATCTTAGAACGTGATTCTCACCCATTTCAAAACGTCAGATTAAACCGAAACTTTGCACGCTTATCAAGGACCGACAACAATGCAATAACTTGACAACTTTGTCCTAATGTCCTCACCAGGATCATGAGGATAAAATAAAATTTAAAAAAAATACTAATCTAGTGTCGACATTTTGCCGGAGGCGCCGCTGTTAATATTATATATTTTATAAATTATAGTTTATAATAATAACAAACCGAACTAAAAAGTAAAAAATAATGTTTAAATATTATTGACAAAAAAATTCATTTTATTGTAAAAAGCGTGGGGTGGGGTGCTTTTTACTATATTTTTATAATTCTACTTTTATGAATTGCTACCAATAAAATATTTATAACAATTGATATTAAGCATCCCACGCTTTTTACAATAAAATTAATTTTTTTTTATCAATAATATTTAAACATTACTTTTTAGTTCGGTTTGCTATTAAAGCGTGTTTTTTAAGTTTTTTTAACTATAATTTTATTTAATTTGGCACTATGTACATCGGTATTTTCAGATTGCTGGATATTAGCCAGAGTTTGTCTTGTACTAAAAAATAGTGATATAAGTAATATAAGCAAACTATCGACCTCTACAATATTGCCTAACTTCTCTAAGGCATTTGAGATACCGTTATACAACCGCATCTATCCATTCGTAAACAAATCACTTTCCATTTATCAACATGGTTTCATGGAAAAAAGATCAACTGTAACTAATTTAGCCTTAATAACACAAGATATATCGGAAACCATAGATGAACAGAGACAGGTGGATGTCGTGTATACCGATTTCTCAAAGGCCCTTGATACTATCAGTCACACTATTATAATATTAAAACTAATGGACTTTGGATTATCCGGTAACTTAATCAATATATTTACTTCTTATCTAAACAATATGACGCATACAATGAGTTTAGGTCAGACGTACACACGGCAACATTAGGTGTCCCTCAAGGATCCAATCTCGGACCTCTTTTATTTCTATTATTTATTGATGATCTTACGAAAATTATCGACTGTGATAAACTTTTATTTGCAGATGATCTGAAAATTTAATTCGATATTAACAACATAAATGATTGCATATTTCTACAATCTCAAATTAATTCACTTGAGGAGTGGTGTAATACATTTAAATTTAGATTAAATGTATCGAAATGTAAAGTAGTTAGTTACTCGCGAAAGAAGGAACCAATTACATATATTAGCCAATTGAACAATCAAATATTAAGCAGAGAATATTCTAGAAAATGTGTTGGTATCTTATTTGACAATAAATTATATTTCTCATAACATACCGGGTGTAACAGGATCATAGTATAGCCCCCTTTTCTTCTTTAGTTTTGAAGACAATTCATTGAAATTGGATAAACTACATACATAATAAGCGGCACTTTTTAACATACAATTGATTTTTTCTCATTTCAAGTTTCGCTGGAAGTAACACTAACTATCGATTTTTAAATGGAACACCTGTATATTATTCCCTTTTTGAATTCTGCATAATTTTCTGAATCCAACGATGCCAAGTAAGTGACATTTTAAATATCAATTTTTTTTATAATTTAATTTAATTTTTAGTTTTCTATTTAAGCGTGCCATGATGGTTCCGATTTATTCTAAATGACCCGTGTAATGCTACAAAAATCGAAATCCCGTTAAAAACACTAAATTACGTGATTTATGAGCAAATAAAATTCATCAAAATGGTTTTTGGGGCAAAACTCAATTTTTTCAAAAGGAACCATATCGGTACCGTATTTATTAATTAATTAACACAAAACATTACAACAGTTGTTCAAAATGCTCTCCATTAACGTCAATGCACTTCTGAACTCGCATAGCTGTTTCTCGAAGAACGTTCGCCAATTGTTGGCCGTTATGCTATTAATTGCTCGTCCTACTCGTAGCTCCAGGTCTTCACGGGTTGTAACGGCGTCGGCGGTTGCATAGACAATATTTTTGAAATGGCAAAGAAATCAAGGAGTGTTAAATCAGGCGACCTTGGAGGCCACCTTACAGGACCATTCGTCGAAATTATGTTTTCTCCAAATCTCCGTTGAAGGTAATCAATTACTATCCTTGAATTATGGGGAGGAGCGCCATCTTGTTGGAAATACATTCCCTGTCCTAAATCTAAATGTAACTCATCTAAAATGTCCTCAATCTCATTTTCCAGGAATCTCAAGTATCTGGCATCAGTCAGAGGTCCTTCAATACCAATGATTCTACTACCGATTATTCCAAGCCAAATATTGAAACCGAACCGCACTTGAGAGTTACCCTCCCGTAATAAATTTTAATTTTCTTGTGACCAATATTTTGTATTTTGTCGGTTAAATAATCCCAAATTTGTAAACCTAGACTCGTCCGAAAATAAAATCAGTTCCAAAAAATCATTGTTTGGCTGCACATTATTATACAAAATCCAATTGCAATAATACATCCTACGTTCGTAATCACTTTCATACAAATGCTGGTGCAATTGGTATTTAAAAGATTTCGGCTTACTGTTTGGTGACTGATGTCCAATTCAAACCCAACTTGTCTTAAAGAAACAGTCTTATCAACTTCTATTCGAGCCAAAACATTAATTGCTGTTCTTTCGTCAATAATGAAGTTTCCTTCGGAATCATTGTTGGGCTCTCTTCGGAATTAGTTTTCAACGCATTTAAAATATTTTTTCACTGGACATTGTTTATCAGGATATCGTTGGGCATAAAGGCCGGTAGCCGCAACTGCATTTCTTTTATATTCCCCATAAGTAATTAACATGTCCACTTTTTCATCTCTTGTATAAATTTGCGGCATTTTGAACGCAATTAACAAGAATTTTAAACAATTTTTAAAGATACAATAAAAACACCGTTAAACCAACAAATATTTGACAAGCTAAATATTTCATTGTTTTCAAAGCCACCTTCGTTACTTCTTAACATTTAATTAGAACAAAATTGTACTTTCTTATTTTCTTTTAGCTGTAATTTTGATTGTATTTATCGGACATTTTAATACGACATATGAATAAATTCCTTATTAATAATACTAATAAATGGTACCACGGTACCGATATGGTTCCATTTGAAAAAATTGAGTTTTCCCCTAAAAACAATTTTGGAGAATTTTATTTGCTCATAAATCATGTAATTTAGTGTTTTTAACGGGATTTCGATTTTTGTAGCATTACACGGGTCATTTAGAATAAATCGGAACCGTCATGGCACACTTAAATGGAAAATTAAAATTATATTATAAAAAATTGATATTTGAAATGTAACTTATTTGGTATCGTTGGATTCAGAAAATTATGCAGATTTCAAAAATGTAATAATATACAGGGTGTTCTATTTAAAAAATCGAAAGTTAGTGTCACTTCCGGCGAAACCGGAAGTGAATAAAAAATAAATTGTATGTCAAAAAGTGCCGCTTATCATGTATGTAGTTTATCCTAAATTTCAATCAATTATCTTCAAAACTGAAGGAGAAAAGGGGGTATACCATGATCCTGTTACACCCGGTATAAACAATCTTGGTGCAACATGTTTAAAAACTTTAGGATTTGTTATTAGAAACTGTAAATCTTTTAATTACGAACTAGCGTTGAAAACTCTGTATTGTTGACTTGTACGCTCAAAATTAAAGTATAGATCTCTAATTTGGTATCCAGTTTATGACAAGTTTTTAGCATTTAAGAATGATGGTGTATATCCCGGCCGTGGTTATAATCATGAAATACTTTTAGCGAGATTTGACGTCTCATCCTTACAGTCTCGACGAATTATGAATAGTGTAACTTTTCTAATATACTCCATCACAAAATTGACTGTTCATCATTAATTGAGTTCCACAATTCAATTCCAGACAAAATCATTCTTTCTACATACAAAAGAAGAAGTACAAAAAAGATCAATTACTCAAACAATCCAGTTCTGATTTTTCTTTATTGACTCTACTCTGTAAATTCCTATAGAAACCCATTTAAAAAATATATAATTATACAATGGTGTATGTATTTGGAACTTGTTTTTAATATAAATTCCCCGTATTGACGATATTAACGGTATTGATAACTTTTCGTAGTACATTAAATATGTTTGCATAGGTTTTCATAGTGTACTTGAAATATGATTTACTATGTTTTCTTAAATGTTTTCTTAACCTTAACCCCCTGGAAGATCTCAAGGATCTTGTGCTAGGTAAAGAGAGACGAGGCCCTATAGTTTAATGTGGACTCGGAACCACTCTTATAATATAATAATAATAAATAATAATAATAAACACTTTATTTAGAAATTTTGCTAGAAAAACACAAACAAATTTACAGTAAAAATTACAACAAGTATATACATACATAAATGCACACAATACATGATAAATGCACATAATACATAATACATCTACCTGTAAAATAACCTAACATCAAAATGACAAATAAAACTTAATAACTTTTTGAAAGATACAAGTTTAATAGTTTTTTCGAAAAATTATTTAGATCTTCACATTGTTTTATTTCTTGGGGTAAACCATTAAAAAGACGTAGACCTTCATTAAATAAAAACTTGCTGAGTTTTGTATTTCAATGTGATAGTTATCTCCTGATCTAATATTATATGAATTTAACTCTGATCTTGTTGTTAAAAAATTGTTAAAATATTTAGGAGCTTTACCTGTTTTTAATTTAAATATAAGCATTAAATTGGCTTTTTCAATAATTTGCACGACACTTAACTATTTGAATCCTAATAGCATATCTTTTATATGGGTTCTTTTATCACAACTTAGAATTATTCGCATACCTTTATTTTGCAATATTTGCAGTTTGCTTTCTTCTGTTTTGTTATCCGATAATAGTAGTGATGAGCAGTACGTAAAATGTGGCAATATAATAGTATTAAAGATCACTCTTTTAGTCCACTGAGATATATTTGTTGCTATTCTATGAAAATAACCTATTTTTTACTAATTTTCTTGCACAAACAACTTATAAAAGAATTGAATGATAACTGCGGATCTATTATTACTCCTAAATATTTCATTTCCTCTACTCTATCTATTAATTCATTTTTTATAGCAATAGTTAAATTCTGATCTTGAAATTTACGATATTGACTTTTTGTTCCTAATACCATATATTTTGTTTTTCCAGAATTCAATTTTAATTTATTTAAACCTTACCAATTATTCAAAATATCTAATTCCGAGTTCGTGATATCAGTGACGTCTTTAAAATTAGATTCAGAAACAGAAATCAAAGTATCATCAGCAAAAAGATTAACAGAGGACTTTTTTAAATGTCTGTATATATCGTTCATATAAATTAAAAATAGTTGTGGGCCTAAAACACTCCCATGTGGTACCCCGCATACACTTTCACTACTGTTTGAATTTTTATCTTTAATTTTAGTTTTTTGATGTCTATTACATAAATAATCTTTAATCCAGCTGATTGCAACCCCCGTAATGCCATACCTGTCTAGTTTTCCAATAAGTATGTCCCCGTTTACTGTCTCAAAGGCTCTCTGTAGATCAACAAAGACACTCAGCACTATTTCACCTTCACTCATATGCTTTCTCCATTTGGCACACACTAATTGAATGGCAGATTCGCAAGAATGTTTTTCCTAAATCCAGATTGACCAACATACAACATATTGTTTTCCTCAAAGTATTCGCACAACTGTTCACAAACAACGATTTCAATGATCTTGTCAATAATGGGAAGCAGGTTTATCGGTCGGTAATCACTGGATCTAGTTGGATTTTTAATCTTTGGAACTGGAACTATTATACTCAGTCTTAATTCAGAAGGCATTTTCCCGTTTTTAATACAGCATTTACTAAATTTAAGAGAGGATAACCAATAACGTCAAATAGAGATTTCAACAAGTTTACGTTGAGCACTACGTCACTAACCGATTTATTTTTTAAGCTAAAAACAATTTTTCGCAGTTTATTTAAGGAAATTATTTTAAATTCTGAAAGTTCACTAGTAACACTGTCTATATTTTGTTGAAAATTCACTGGTACGGGGTCAATAGCATCTACAATACTTTTTATGCTATCTAAATAGAAGTTGTTGAAATTTTATTCAATGGATTCTGTATAAAATCTGAAATCAATATCGTTAACAATTTCTGGGACATTAGGATTGCTAATTAAAGTTTTTAAGGTTGTCCACATTTGTTTCGGATCATTTTTATTTAAATCAATTTTATCATTATAATAGTTTCTTTTATTGGTTTACGTATAATGGCTACAACATCATTTCGAGTTTTTTTATAGTAATTCCAGTCTTCTACAGATCTATAATACACATATTTTTTATATACCTTTATCTCTTAATTTCTGTAATTTTTTATTTCATTATTGAACCATTGTTTATTGACATTCACTACACATGTTTTCTCCGGAGCATACATCTTTATTGTGGTATTTATATTATCGCAAAAACTCTTGGAGCAATTTTTTTAATAAAAAATTGTTTCGCCTTGCGGGAATCAAATCCACTTCTCTAGGCAGCTCAGTTTGCTAACCAGACGCTTTAACACACTGAGCTACCGATCCCAAATTTCTTGTACATATTTAAAAAGATTATTAATAAAATTCTTATTCTCTGACCAGGAGATGTCTACTTTTAGTAGTGCACAACAACATATTGGATAATGTTCAATGAGTATCAAACGAGTATGCAAATAAATATTGAAGTCCTTATTTTTCAGCATATCTCAAACCGTCAGAACCACAAAGCTTGTCCCAAGCCAAGAACACATGGATATTTATAGGAGTGTCAATAATAGGATTCCTGCTATTTTTGCTAGTAGTAGCGTTTTTAACTCTCGGACTAACCAAAAGAAAACGAGTTCCGTCACCTACCAGCTCAGGCGTCGAAAATCGAAAGCACGTGTTCGAAAGGGGCGTGAGCAACGAAAATAAAGGTTTTGTACAAGATGGTGCAGGTACCCGCAGGAAGGAAGATTCCCCCACTTACATCAATTTTAAAAACGAAAATTCTACACTTACAAGAAGTGCTATTGCCACTAGCAGGCCAGAGAGTTCGATAAGTTCGATGTCCTCTAGGTCAGTAATATTATACATTGTAGAAGATAAAATTACTATTTATTGATTAGTGATTAAGGCCAATTCGACATAATATATGGCTTTAAGGAATATTGTTTCGTACTGATATAGGAAATCACACAAGCATCATTGTCTATTCATTGACTGGTAAACATTTTTTCGTAAAATATTCTGAAACTGTTATCGTTAATTTTTATTTATACAGTGAGCAAAAAATTTCTATAAATATAAAAAAAAAGTAATGACGTCATCGGCAGTTTTTAAAATGGCAACCTCGATTTTTAAAAATATCACATGAAAGAGCACATTTTTCTGCATATTCTGCAATACCGGGTGACCCAGAAAGTACCTACAGTTTTAAAAATAAAATTCTGAAAGAGAAATCAAATATAGGTATCAATGGCCAGCCACATTTTGACCATTCGGTGGTAAAAAAATCCCGTCTGATATGGTCGGAAATTGCCACAACTTTCTTGTTTTAAATGACACCCTGTATATTTAAGTCACTTTGCTCATAAAGCTGTATTTTCTCTTTCCAACGCTTTTTTCAGATTTAAAATCGGATGAAAAGTAACCTTGGAAATGGCATTTATATGCTATTTCTAGTTGGCTTTGGAATTCAGGAAAAAATGTAAAAAATTTCGAAGAAGACTTTATATTTGAATAAGAGGGGCTAAATAAATATGAAGCTTTTTGTAGAAGCATTTCGAATTGTGTCTATCTTGTAAGAAGCCATGAAAAACACATGAAAAATTGCACACAGCATCTGTCAAAACGTTATTGTTGAGTGAAATAGAGGCATATTTATTATTTGTAAATTTATAATTAGGTGCTTTATTCAAAATAAGATACGACTTACGGTGCAATATACAGAAAATGAAAAGGTAGATTTACTTTTAATTTACGGCGAATGTCGGAAAAATGCCCATGCTGCCGCATATCTATATTATGAAAGATATCCCGATAGTTGTCAGTCATACCGACAGTATTTTAAAATTCTAGAAGAGTCATTCCAAAATGCAGAAAATATTGAGGTGGCATTGGACAGATTTATATTGGAGGATTTCAGAAATATGTGCTTCCAACAAAATGGAGCACCGCCGCATAATGCTGGCTTTGTGAGAAATTATCTTAGCGCAAAGTTTGACAACCGGGTAATATCTACTAATGAAACTATTAGGTAGTTTGCTAGGTCACCAGACCTAACTCCACTTTTTCTTTTTCATTGGGACTATCTGAGGGACAAAGTATACTTAACGCCGCGCCGTCTGCAACATTAGAAGAGCTCCAAAATAAAATTTTAAATGCCTTTGAATCCATAACTCCAGTCATGTTACAAAGCGTTATGAGAGAAACTATTCGAAGAGTGAACAAATGTTCTAAATAAAGCACGTGTTACAAGTTGTGTTGTATTGTTCTAATTATAATATTTATAAATTTAGTAATTTGCAAAATCATAAAAACTCTACTAGAAGAACATGTCAAGCACAAACTACCAGGTTACCAATTTGGCTTTACCCCAAAGTCTTCCACGCTCCAGCCACTAGCAATACTTGCATCAAATGTACAAAGGGCTAAACTGGAAGGAGATCAATTAGCAGCTATATTTTTAGATATCAACAAAGCTTTTGACAGTGTATGGCATATGGGACTAATATACAAACTAAAAATTTTAGAATGCCCCGACTATATAATACATCTAATAATAAGCTTTCTAGATCTGCAACAATTGCAAATTAAAATAAATAACAGTTATTCTGAACATTTCGTACCAGAACAGGGAGTACCACAAGGATTACCGCTCTCTCCTATTTTATATAATATTTATTGCCACGACATATATAGCTACAGTCATCTGGACCCAAGATATTTTAATAAGAGTACCTACATGCTACAATTCGCTGATGACACCACCTTAATATCTCACAATTCCAACCTCCGCAACATAATGCAACAACTGATAGCAGACACAGAAAACTGGTTCAATATATGGAGACTTAAACCTAACCTGGTGAAATTTCAACTCATTATTTTCAATCACATTCCCAAACCAAGGTCAGCCACAGTAACGATGCTAATCAAATAATAACTCCTAAAACTTCAACTATTTACCTCGGAATTCAAATAAACAACAAGCTTAATTTTAATCAACACACTGCCCTCACAAAGAAAAAGATAAATACAAGAGCCAAACACTTCCCAGCTTTAACTTATAAAAATGATGGTATAACCACAACAACATCAGCAAAGATTTACAAAAGTATCTGTAGACCCATATTGGAATATGGACACATACTCTACCTTAACAGTGAACCACAAGCAAAAAAGAATTTGGAGGTGGCAGGCCCTCAGGAGTATTATCAAATTACGCCATCCACGTAATCCCCTACATAATATATCGAACACCGTATTATACCAAAAAACAAAAATAGAATCAATCCGACAACGCCTCACTAAGCTACAAACAAAATTCGCCAATGCACAACGAACCTCCAAAAAATTGAAAAATACTGCACAACACGAAACCGTAATATTAGACCTAAATTCAAGACACCTGAACACACCTTAATTGAGAAGATACAACAACTGGTTTAGGAAAACAACACAAGCCATAGATATACATAATATATTTGTTATTTTTTTTTATTACTATATATATAATCATATACATAAGTCACAAATGGTATTTATCTAATAATAAATCATAACATCTATGTAAATAATGTACTAATACATGGGCAGAAAGACTTCGGTCGATAGCCCTTTGGATTTTTCCAATAAAGAACATATTTATTTATTTATTTAGTAATTTGCTCTCCAAATAGGTATCATAACTTATAAATTGGTTTTGATTGTGTGTGAATTTTCGAAAAGCTTCTACAAAAAGCTTAATATTTATATTCAATTTTTAATCGGGAAAAAACAGTCTAAAGCAAATTTACCACTCAATCTGATAAATAAATAAAACATACAGTGTACAATTTGAAGAACTGGAGTTATGAAGAATTTAATTTCCATGAAACGGAAAAATGGAAAAAACATTTCTAAATCCAAGCAAATGAACAAAATAGGCCAATTTTACATTTAATTTTTTGAGAAATACCTTTTTATTCAAATTCAAAGTCTACTTCGAATTTTTTAAAATTTGTTCCTGAGTTCCAAAGCCAACTAGAAATAGCAAATAAATGCCATTTCCAAGGTTATTTTTCATCCAATTTTAAACCTGAAAAAAGCTTTGGAAAGAGAAATTACAGCTTTATGAGAAAAATGACTTAAATATACAGGGTGTTATTTAAAAAAGAAAGCTGTGGCAATTTCCGGCCATACCAGACGGAATTTTTTTACCACTGAATGGTCCAATATCTATAATTGAATTCCCTAATTTCAAAATTTTATTTTTAAAACTGTAAAAAAGTGGTACTTTCTGGGTCACTCGGTATATGGTAAAATTTCAATTCCAGAGCAAAATAATTCGACTTCTTGTCATTGAAGGTTGCAAAAATTAACGAAATCATTGTGCAGCTTTGAAGCATTCATAATAATAATAATAATAATAATAATGCGGAAGACGACACAGAATTAAATCGCGCACACGGTATGTTCAAATCGTTCTGCAAGGGGGTTAAAACCGATATTTTGTTCTGCAAATGGAAATATACACTTTAAACATTTAACATAAAAATAAAATAAATAAAAATTGAAGCTTAATAACCATTCCGTCGTGCACACGACACGTTTGAGGGGATCTGCAACCCTTTTAATACCGGCCAATCGAACTTCCAATGTAATAATAGCAAGATTTATTAGGTAACAGGCAAACAATATAAAATGTTACAGCTTTAAGTAAGTGATAATTGTATTCAGTATTTTTCGCGAATTGGTGGGGTTCTGCCTGCCTGCTATCAGGGATTATTATTATTTAGCGTATGGATTCTTTACAATACGATAAAGAGGAAATAGATCCTCTAATAAACTGTACATTAATGTCCAAATTGCACAGCCATTCGATTGCGTCTTGAGAGCATTCTGCGAAGTCCTGTAGGTTTCCATCATAAGCACGGTTTGGGCAGTCTGAAACGATATGGCGGATCGTTTGTCTCGGTGATCCACAATCGCACTGCGGACTGTCGGCGAGGCCCCATCGGTGTAAGGAGTCGGCACATTTACCCTGTCCTGTCCGTATTCGGTTCAGCTTTGACCAAGTGGAACGTGGGAGGACTGAGCCATTGAAGCCGAGTTCAGGGTTGGTTATTTGGATGTGGTCGGATACTGTTGTAGGCAGCCATCTTAAAGGGCTTAAACGAAGATAGCACTACTTCTACTACTTCAAACGATGGCGACTTTGTCCCAACACCAGCAAGATTGAGACCTGCCTCTTTCACTTATCTAACCGTTACGCGAACGACTCTCTCAATATTACTTTTGTCGGCAGGGTCATCAAACATAACAATACCCCTAAATACCTGGGTGTAACATTCGACTGGACACTGACGTTTAGAGACCACCTTACGAACTTAGCCGCCAAAATAAGAACACGAAATAATATAATAACTAAGCTCGCCGGAACGTCACGGGGTGCTACCGCGACCACACTGCGAACCTCCGTGTTGGCTTTGGTATATTCTACGGCAGAATACTGTGCACCGGTATGGCTAAACAGCGCTCACACCAATAAAGTCGACGTTCAGTTAAACCAAACGATGAGAATAATAACTGGAACCATAAAATCAACCCCAGTGAGATGGCTCCCTACTCTGAGTAACATTGCCCCGCCGGATATACGACGCTCGGCAGCACTGGCTAGAGAATATCGAAAAATCATGTCAAACGAGCGCTTACCGATCCATGATGAAGCCCCACACATCACACAAGAACGTCAACGGCTAAAATCTAGACATCCTCCTATCAGAACCGCCTCCGAAATGACTGATGAATTCAATACGAAGGAGCAATGGACAGCTATTAGGGATAATCCTTATGGATGATACTTATATATGCCTCCCTCAACGTTTTCTCAAAAAATTGGTCTTAACTAAATAATCACTGAAAAATGCCACCAGCTCTCCTAATATAAACACAGAGCTTTAAGATTGTGTTTACGTCATATCCATAGATATTTACTAGTTACACAAAATTGTTTATTCTAAATGATGTTACAGAGTAATTTTGGATAAAGATATATACGACACGAAAATGATGTCTCTTATAAATAAGAGCCCCCATTCAAAATTAAATAAGAATCCAACAGAATTAATTTATAGAACTTCGTTTGAATATAAACATGAATAACACGGCTTGCATTACTAGTTTTCACCATTTAAAATTACTTTAAGGTACTTATATAAAATTTGTGATTAATTGTTGTCTTGTATATGCTAGTTCCGGCAGTTTGGATATATCTCCCTTAATGGGCCTAAAGAAAAAGCATCGGACTCCGCCGAAAAAACCACCAAGGCCTAGAGCAGCGCTCAACAAAACTGCTCCCATTAATTTAAGACGAATGCCACCAGAAGTTTTCGATTCAGACAGCAGCAGTAGTAGAAAGGACTCCCCAGACACAATATTTATTGAAAACTATGATCCTGGGGTTGTTAGCCCGAAGTCATATTTGTCTATGCCGTCAGTTAAATCATTTCCAAGGTAAGAGTTAGTTGTGGCTTCATTTTTAATTTTTGTGTAATAATTCTACGTGCCAGTAGGTAGTACATGAAAATAGAAAACAAGTTTAAAGGAAAAATCCGAAATTATTGTTCAGTCAACGAGTTTTCAATATGGGGGTGCAGACTACATGGAGGGCGGCAGAATTTTTGACTTAATGGATAGGTTCGGGGTAGTTAAACGTCCCAAAATTCCCCAACCTTAGGAGGTTAGCCTTGCGGGGAGGGGGGCTTCCGGAAATTTTGACTTTTTTTGGTTTTTCGCTTATAACTTGAAAACTATTGGTCCTAGCGAAACAATTATTCTTGCCTTTTTGAAAGCTGATAAAATTTCCTGCATTACTGCAACAAAAAGTTTTTATCTTCAACCGTTCTCGAAATATCTGCTTCTGAAAATCGTCAATTTCCGGAAAACGCGCTGTTTCGGATCACATTTTTTACTCTGCTCTTAACACCTCAAATATTCTTTGTAAAATAAGGTACAACCAAATAAAGTGAAGTGGATTAAATGGACTTAAAAATTGTATATTCTATATATAATTAATGACTGAAACGATGGATTTCTAGATTATTTACTGTAATGTGATAGGGTTATTGCTTGAAATCAGTACCTACATTTTATTGCATTCATTTGGCTTTTCTTTAAATCTATTTATTGTTGTAAGTTGTTGCATTTGGTATAGTAATGAGTAGCTACATTCCAAACAGTGGGAAGAGGTAGGTAGGTACCTCTATAAAAAAACAATGCAGTATTATGGTTTGAACTACTTTTATTTACATATAACAACTACTTTTATTTACATATAATTGGCTAATAGCTGATTAGCTAATGCTTTTTTTAAAGGAAGAAAAGTAAACCGATCAATTTTCGGAATAGTTTATGGGGACACCACTCCAGCAGAAGACGAAAATGAATCATCCAAAGAAACTACTATGTCATTAAATTCTTCATTCTCCTCGTCCTCTTTTATGGGGACTCCATTGTGGCAGTTGCCCAGGTAGTTGAGGTATGCTGACGAACAATTTAATGATACCTTTCTGCATCCGCATCTTCCGGAGTCACAATCTTTTTGGTAACGACAAAATATAAATTTAAAAATTTCGTCGGGGCCAGCATTTTTGTCTGTTAATTTGGGTACCAGCTCCCCATTTCTCTCCTCCCAGCCAGGAATTCCTAAAACCCATACATGTGAAGGCAGTATTGTTCCCATCCGCTGCTGGATTTGGTACCCTGTAGGAATGGTACTTTGTGACCCCCTCAGTTGGTGGAAGAGTGGAAATGTCTGGCTTGATCAAAGCGACTAATTTTATAAATGATCGATAACTGTAGTCATCTAAGGATATTTCCATAGACGGAGCACCATATCATCTAAGGATGCAATTATGTCCTGCTCTTTCGACCTCAGATGGTGTCGATGAAGGGCTGCTTCATTTATCAATTTGTCTTTTTTGTATAATTTGGTAAACCTGATTTTGCTCTTCCCAAAAACTGTGGAGGTGGTATCACAGCCTATGAGAGCATGTAAAAATAGAATATGCTACAGCCCCAGCTGTTGCAGCTTTTGTGACGAGTATGTCGCTGTGCATGCTTCTCCTCTGTCAGATTTCACGAGGAATATGTCATGCTGGCGAGGGTTTTTTGCCATCAACAACAGGACTGCCAAGTCCACATCTTCGCTTATCACAGCTACTGAAGAGGAAACTAACTTTTCTATGGCTGTGGATAATTGTCACATCAGCATCATCCTCTGCTTGGAGATCATTGATATTATATTCCTCCAGTTGTTTCATCAAGAGCTTGATGAGAAGGCTCTCATTGGTGGCGTTCGAGAGGAAGATTTCCTGTTTTACCGTGATTTTCAGTTTCCATGGTGAACTGTACTTTTGTACTTTTTGGTGTGTTGGTGTAGCCTCAAAAATCACAATACAACTTCTTCCCAGATAGTGGTTTTTACGAATTGCACGTATCTATCACAAATAGATGATATTGTGCTACCCTTTTTTTGCCAAATGACTTTGTGAATTAGATATCCCCATCAATAACTATGTCAAGGTTACTGAATTGTTGCATTTGGTATATATATACAATGACTTCGGCGATTTTCAGAAGCGGATAACTCGAGAACGGTTGAAGATAGAAACTTTTTGTTGAAGTAAAAAATGTAAGAATTTTGTTAGCTTTTAAAAAGGCAAGTTTAGTTTTTTCTCTAGGAAAAAGTCAAAAATTAAGGCCTTTCGCCCCCCCCCTTCCCGTGCAAGGCTGACCTCCTAGGGTCGGGAAGTTTTAGGATGCTTACCTCCTAACTACCCCAAATCCATCCCAGAAATCAAATAATTTGCTGATAGGACTATTATTATAAAATCAATAAATAAATCTAATACTTTATAGCTTATTGGTGAATTAGCTTTATTTTATTGGGTTAGAAACCTGTTTAAAGTTATGTTTTTTTACCAGAGGTAATATGCCGGAACCTCTCAACAAAGTTCTTGAACCTGTCAGCGTGCTTCACCTGGATATGCCTGAAGAAGAAAATACTCCTCAGTATTCTAGAGACGACAAATTCAGCAAAAAGGGATTAGCAAGACACGGGAGCGTGGGTGCTGTAGACGACCCAGGTGTTATTGGACCTATTGTATGGAACATGCATTGCCAAAGGCTCCAACATGGTAAGCAAAAGGATGTCAAGATACGTTACGCAATTTGGCACACGAAATCAAACATTATCTAGTTCATGTGCCTTGCTTTCGATACAAGCACAAATCTATTGAAAATTTAATAACACCCAATAATGCAAAATTAGTCTACTTTGGTATTAAAAGTGTTTGTTCATCTCAGTCCCACTCACAGAACTAAGATACATTTTAAATAATTTAATAGATATTTTACAAATTTAATGATGAATTTTATAGATTTAGGAAGAATATTGTTCAATAATAAAGAAAAACTAAATAAATAATAACACCACAGGTAATTACGACCCCCTTTATCCCAGAAGGCTCTAGAAGAGCCTTGTGTGGGAGGGGGCTACACATTTAGAGACAAGGGACACACACCCAATATCCGTATATAGTGGAAAAATCCCTCTCACAGTATTTTCCACTGCCACGACCGGGGATCGAACCCGGAACTTTTGGGTGAGAGGCAAGTGCGCTCACCTCTCGACCACCAGTGAATAAATTTAATAAATCCAGTGTATATGAAACTAAATGTAAAGACTTCGATGTATATTCACCAGAGCGGAGAAGTATTGAAATTGAATTAAAAGAACAAAAGAAAAACAACAATTTTACATAACAAATGTGCAAGAATTACAGCGCATTGCATTAAAAAGAACCATTACAGACATAGATGACAAATTTACTTCATACAAGGAAAGTTAAACACTTAAACCATCCTCGTGCAACAACAAATAAAATTAGACGAAACATGTAGATTATTTCTAAATATATACATATAGAAGTACTGTTGTCCAATTATAATATTAGACTGCATTTTTCAGGTGTAAGTGTTGATGAAGGAATAGACGATTTAAAAGTGGCAAGCAATGTTTCCAGAATGAGAAAAAGGTTCCACGACCTACTTGACGATACCTTCAGTTTGTTTGGAAGCAGGAGAGACAGTCCAGTGGAAAACACCCGACCTGATCACAATTCCAGACCGATACCCATCGAAGTAAAAAGTCATTCGGCAGCCAATACTAGGTACATAGAGATGATATTAAATATTGTTGTACAATAGAATAATTATAAATATTCAAAAGAATAGTTACAATACGCACTTGGTTTATTGTTTCATTAGTTTTGTTCAGATTTCTCTGACATATGTTTCGGCCTTGCGACCATTATCAAAGAGTCTAAAAAAGAGTTTTTAAGACTCTTTGATAATGGTCGCAAGGCCGAAACATATGTCCGAGAAATCTGAGAAAAACTAATGAAACAATGAACCAAGTGCGTATTGTAACTATTCTTTTGAATATTTATAATTATTTTATTGAATATGTTTCATCAAGCCTACCGCAGATTCCATCCAATTAATAGTTGTACTATTTCTTAGGAGATATACCTCTTAAAAGGGGGATAATAAATTTCAGTTTTTCTGCAATATATTCCGGCCGTCATAGGCCATCCGGACACTAGTTCATGCAGGGCCGGTCTTAGACATTTGTTGCTCCTAGGCACTCATTTATTTGCCGCCCTATATTGTATACCGACTTTAAAATGCCAGTGTCAGTCTTTTAGAGGAAATAAAACCGACTTGGGTGGAATTAGCAAAATAACAAGCAAGCAAAAATGAATAAACGGACAAAATCCACTGATTTTTTATGCGCTTAGTTTTAAAAAATAATACGTGAAAAAGTTTGTAGGTCTTAGACTAGAATACTTTTTTGCGCGACTTCTTTGCTGCAAAACTGTCAATTACTGAATCTAAGTCCATTGAACGAAATGTTTCACCCTCAATGTACATTAGTGCTAAAGAGTTTAGTCTATCTTCACTGATTAAGGGTAGTAAATAATTTTTGACACGTTGAAGTGTAGAAAACAGGCGCTCGCCTGAACAATTGGTAGCTGGTTCAAATGTGCTTTTAGAGGGCGGAATATTAAACATAATATTTTTAGTCGCAAACTCCTCTATAAATCCTTATTTTACTATAAGGAACCTAACCAGACTGCAACCAACAGCTACTCTCCGGGCTATGTGCCCCGCCGAGCGCTGAATTACAAGTTACAAGCCTGGCGCGTTAAGTGTAATAATTGCATATTACCATCAAAACGCTAATGCTTCGATTGCAACAAACACCAGCCGAAAGACTGATCCTACTTAAAGGAGCTCCCTTGCCAGTCGTCACACACCACTTGCAGACTGCAGTTTCGAGCTGTTGGCTCTCGTCAGTGCAAGGTAGGTATGCGACGACCGACATGAGAATCCTTTGACTATAGTACATCCCGGTATTTTTACAATAGCGACATGTAAAACAGCCAGCAGGCGCCATCTAGCGGTCCAGTGTCTGTTGCAATCGAAAAATAAATAGCCTGACTTGGCTTAGCATAGTTCAAATGTGCTTTTAGAGGGCGGAATATTAAACATAATATTTTTAGTCGCAAACTCCTCTATAAATCCTTATTTTACTATAAGGAACCTAACCAGACTGCAACCAACAGCTACTCTCCGGGCTATGTGCCCCGCCGAGCGCTGAATTACAAGTTACAAGCCTGGCGCGTTAAGTGTAATAATTGCATATTACCATCAAAACGCTAATGCTTCGATTGCAACAAACACCAGCCGAAAGACTGATCCTACTTAAAGGAGCTCCCTTGCCAGTCGTCACACACCACTTGCAGACTGCAGTTTCGAGCTGTTGGCTCTCGTCAGTGCAAGGTAGGTATGCGACGACCGACATGAGAATCCTTTGACTATAGTACATCCCGGTATTTTTACAATAGCGACATGTAAAACAGCCAGCAGGCGCCATCTAGCGGTCCAGTGTCTGTTGCAATCGAAAAATAAATAGCCTGACTTGGCTTAGCATAGTTCAAATGTGCTTTTAGAGGGCGGAATATTAAACATAATATTTTTAGTCGCAAACTCCTCTATAAATCCTTATTTTACTATAAGGAACCTAACCAGACTGCAACCAACAGCTACTCTCCGGGCTATGTGCCCCGCCGAGCGCTGAATTACAAGTTACAAGCCTGGCGCGTTAAGTGTAATAATTGCATATTACCATCAAAACGCTAATGCTTCGATTGCAACAAACACCAGCCGAAAGACTGATCCTACTTAAAGGAGCTCCCTTGCCAGTCGTCACACACCACTTGCAGATTGCAGTTTCGAGCTGTTGGCTCTCGTCAGTGCAAGGTAGGTATGCGACGACCGACATGAGAATCCTTTGACTATAGTACAACCCGGTATTTTTACAATAGCGACATGTAAAACAGCCAGCAGGCGCCATCTAGCGGTCCAGTGTCTGTTGCAATCGAAAAATAAATAGCCTGACTTGGCTTAGCATAGTTCAAATGTGCTTTTAGAGGGCGGAATATTAAACATAATATTTTTAGTCGCAAACTCCTCTATAAATCCTTATTTTACTATAAGGAACCTAACCAGACTGCAACCAACAGCTACTCTCCGGGCTATGTGCCCCGCCGAGTGCTGAATTACAAGTTACAAGCCTGGCGCTTTAAGTGTAATAATTGCATATTACCATCAAAACGCTAATGCTTCGATTGCAACAAACACCAGCCGAAAGACTGATCCTACTTAAAGGAGCTCCCTTGCCAGTCGTCACACACCACTTGCAGACTGCAGTTTCGAGCTGTTGGCTCTCGTCAGTGCAAGGTAGGTATGCGACGACCGACATGAGAATCCTTTGACTATAGTACATCCCGGTATTTTTACAATAGCGACATGTAAAACAGTCAGCAGGCGCCATCTAGCGGTCCAGTGTCTGTTGCAATCGAAAAATAAATAGCCTGACTTGGCTTAGCATAGTTCAAATGTGCTTTTAGAGGGCGGAATATTAAACATAATATTTTTAGTCGCAAACTCCTCTATAAATCCTTATTTTACTATAAGGAACCTAACCAGACTGCAACCAACAGCTACTCTCCGGGCTATGTGCCCCGCCGAGCGCTGAATTACAAGTTACAAGCCTGGCGCGTTAAGTGTAATAATTGCATATTACCATCAAAACGCTAATGCTTCGATTGCAACAAACACCAGCCGAAAGACTGATCCTACTTAAAGGAGCTCCCTTGCCAGTCGTCACACACCACTTGCAGACTGCAGTTTCGAGCTGTTGGCTCTCGTCAGTGCAAGGTAGGTATGCGACGACCGACATGAGAATCCTTTGACTATAGTACATCCCGGTATTTTTACAATAGCGACATGTAAAACAGCCAGCAGGCGCCATCTAGCGGTCCAGTGTCTGTTGCAATCGAAAAATAAATAGCCTGACTTGGCTTAGCATAGTTCAAATGTGCTTTTAGAGGGCGGAATATTAAACATAATATTTTTAGTCGCAAACTCCTCTATAAATGGCGCCTGCTGGCTGTTTTACATGTCGCTATTGTAAAAATACCGGGATGTGCTATAGTCAAAGGATTCTCATGTCGGTCGTCGCATACCTACCTTGCACTGACGAGAGCCAACAGCTCGAAACTGCAGTCTGCAAGTGGTGTGTGACGACTGGCAAGGGAGCTCCTTTAAGTAGGATCAGTCTTTCGGCTGGTGTTTGTTGCAATCGAAGCATTAGCGTTTTGATGGTAATATGCAATTATTACACTTAACGCGCCAGGCTTGTAACTTGTAATTCAGCGCTCGGCGGGGCACATAGCCCGGAGAGTAGCTGTTGGTTGCAGTCTGGTTAGGTTCCTTATAGTAAAATAAGGATTTATAGAGGAGTTTGCGACTAAAAATATTATGTTTAATTGGTAGCTGGTTTGCAAAGAAATATTCTCAGTGCAATTAATACATTTGTATAAATTTCTTACAGCTCTCTATCATATCAGTTCCGTTAGTGGAATTAATTTTTCATTGGTGATTGTGCTTAAATAGGCTCCAAAAGTCTTCTAATTCGTTTGAATACATTTTTAATAAGATATTGGCTGACTGTCTTATTTCATGTAGCGGTGTAGTTTTTATCTTTTCCAGAAAATTAAAATGAGAGAGTAACTTTTCGTACACTATTTTACGGAGACTTAATTCTTACTGCAAATTATCTATAATAACATAGAAAGCATTAATTTTGAAATGATGTCTCTCCAGCATGACTTTCATCAAATTGAAGTTTTCTCCTTTTTGTAAGCTTTAAATCAAATTGGTATTCTTGACCAAATTTTTAACGCTACTGAAATCGGTCCGTAGTGTTCTTAAGAATTCCATCAAGAAGTTATAAAGACTGATCTGACCACACTTGCAAAATCAGTATTAATGCTTTGTAACCTTTTATTGACTACATTAAATCGCCTTAGAAAGATGTCCACAATTTTGCTTAAATTGCTGATTAAAATTTATGTAACTTTTGCACAAGACCTCTTGCCTCGGACTTAGCAGCTGATTTTTCATTTGGATCACTTGCAATTTGGTTCAAAGCTTTAACAATATCAGGAAACTGCTTGCTTAAAGCCTCACAAGTATCATGCCTCGCTGACGGGTTTTTGGTAGTGTTTTGAGCGTTAGAAACTTCTTATCTTCGTTAACAGAAACAAATATTTGCCACCTATATGTTGATGCCGTAAAGAAATTGTAAAGTTCTTGCAAAGTAGAAAAAAACTTGTAGCTTTCTGGCAGGACTCAGAGGCAAATGAACCAATTAAATTGAGTGAATGTGCAGCACATGGTACATAATCAATGAAGGGATTTCTTTTCTTTAATCTCGCTTGTACACGTGAATATTGTCCCGACATATTAAGTGCATTGTCATATGATTGACTATGATAATTATTCAAGTTTAAACCATTTTCTTCTATGAAGTTGACTACTGGAACTTCTAGTTCCTTACATACGTACAAACATAAACAAATATCAGCTGTTATATCAAAGTTCTTAAATGGACATAGGTTATGTAACAATACCTTTTTTATTTCTAATGATCTGAGAATTAGTTTTTTATAGTAAGTTTTAGAAATATGGCAAAAAATAGTTATGAGGAAAATACTGACAGTTATTCTTTACAACTACCCCTAAAGTAGAAGAGAGAGTCTATAACTATGTTCAAAATATGAATTTGATATTTTAAGAAAGTCGGAGGATATTGCAGAAAAACTGAAATTTATTATCCCTCCTTTAAAAGGGTATATCTCTAAGTGTTTGCAAAAGACTACCATTATTTTTGGAAGTACTATTACCCGCAGAAATTGAGAGAGACAATTTTGGACCACCTTGTTATATTACGTTTGATTAATTAGGTACGAGTTTATTTTACAGCTTAGAAAGTTATAAAAATAAATTACTCGACATAATTTAGACTACGTCCCTCATATTAAACCAGAAGCTACTGAGGTTTTAAAAATATTCCTGAGCACCTCCTTCGTAATCCTATTTAAAGCTGGGACCGGGCCCTCGTTTTCTTATAAGGACTATTCTACACAAATCAGCATATTTAATGTCTGACTGTCTTTAACAAACACCAAAACATTTGTACACAGCATTCAAATATAGCATTCAACACGCATTTCACTAACCACATGAACATCATCAGGAGATGATTGAAGCTGGTTTTCAGTTTTAATCATATTCTGATAATGCTAACATAGTTAGCGACTGTACATATATATTTTAAAAAACTACAATTACTGTTCTCCTCATTTTTCTTTCCAGGCCCGACGAAGACCTGAAAGCCCCTACACCAAAACCTCGTCCAAAGACATCTGACCTCAGAAAAGTGGATCACCGTCCGGGGAGCAGTGGGCCAAAAGGAGCTTGGTCCAGTGCGGCTCCTTCCCCACTAGTAAGGCCCTTGAGCGCGGGAATAATCAATCCACATCCGAGAGTGAACGTTGACCATGTTCTAGCAGAAGGAGCATTTAAGGCGAATGATCCAGCAGTACCTTTAATAGCTGCTATCAAATCGGAGATCGAAAAAGTTTCACTGCCTGGTAGTACGACGGATCTAAGGGATTGACGTGTTTTTTTTCCAATGTGAATTCGATATTATGTTTATTTTCTAGTCTAATAAAATGTTTTTCACCGTCAAGTTTTAATAAACGTGTATGTTGTAAGTTTAACCAGCACACAATTTTTTAAAGCAATTGTAAGACTTACATTCACAGTCCAAATGAATAGACTGTATATGAGAAATTTCCTTCGATTCTGATGATGAAACAATCGTGGAACCTGGGCCACCAGGAACAAAATAAGGACATTGCACTAATTCCATCATTAGGACATTATTCGGCTTACTGGGATAGTACAAAAAAAATGCGCCACATACTCTACCTCTTGGTGGTGTGGGAATGCGTTTATTTTAAGCCAGTGCATGCATGGACTATGCGGCTAGGGAGCCAGGGAGATAGCGACAATCTTCGTGAAATCATTTCTATAAAGCTAGATTTTTTTCGCAAGAAAATTTAGATAGTATCTATGATCAACGTACATACCCACATAAAAATATAAAAGTATCAAGAAACCCGGCCGGGTTTCGCAGCTAATTTTCGAGCGAAACAGGACCTTATTCATGTACAGCAAGATACTGCTTTTTGCGCCATCTGAATATTTCCTTTCCTTTATAAAAAGAACATAATCAATTAACATTGGTAATTACTTAGTAATTGGTAGATTAATATCGTTTCATCTTTCAAATAAATACCCGTCTTTAACTTCTCATCTTATTACGATATTGCTATTGATGTTTGAATTTTGAGATGTTATACCGGTTATATTTGTGTACTAGACGGAAGTACGTCTTCAAAAACGGAAGTATGACGTCGACGGATACAGAAGTCGCTTACTTAATACTGTGACAGTGACATTTATAAATAAAGTGAATATAAACACAAACAAACTAGTAGAAACATAACCTAAAATGTTTTATAGACATAATGAAGTTAGGCCCGAGTGGTTTCTCTAACCTAAAAATCGAATATTTAAGTAGGATTTGTGCAAGCACCCCCAAGGTCGGGTGGGGTAGCATTTTCCACTATACCGACCACGGGGAATCGATTACGACGGTTATCGATTTGATCACTCCCAAGATCCTTATTCGCCGTTTTATCAACGACTTGGAAAATTGACAAACCGAAACAAGTTTCAGGGGAGTTCACACGTGTAGAAGCTAGAATTTTAAGCAAAAATCGGAACTTCGCACGAACGCTTCCGAAGTTTCCTGAAGACACACGATAGCGCGGGAGGTGTCGTTATCGACTAAGTCGACCACGAGGAATCGATTCCGACCATTACAGAATCGATCCGACCAACGGTTCCGGGAAAAAGTGTGCTGTGGCCAAACTAAAGTTCAGAAATAAATAAAACGTTAGTGGAGGACAACTCGATACACCTTTTGCACCACTTTTTACCGACCGCCCAAAATTTGACCGGGATACTTAATGACTCTGGAAAAAGAAGTTAAAGGTAACGCGATCTCTCGTTTTCGAGTAACTTGAGGTCATATAATAGATTGTCACCAGTTTCAGTTCGATCCGACAAACCGTTCCGGGGAAAAGTGTGCTGTGACCAAACTAAAAGTGCTAGTAGTAAGGCACTCAGGAAGACATGACTGACAGTCCTAAGTTTGCAAATGGGAAATGTGCCTAAGTATATTCAAATTTCACGGTTCTTTTACATAATCTATCTTAATAGCTAATTGTGACACTACGTACTGTTTCATAATGAAAAAATAAATGAAATCACCCCCCCCCCCCCCAAACCCCTTCCAATGTATAATACTACAAGTTAATTTTCTATGTGGCTTCCCCGCACCCCTGACTATCCATCATGTTTATCTTTTTGACTATATACTTCAGGATGAGCTACATAACCTTTGCTTAAACCAAACTGGAAGCCAATAACAAGAAGCGCTTTACCGTTACCTGTCGTAGTCCCCTGCACCTTTTACTTTCTGATACAGATCAAAAATTCATGAAATCGTGTAAAACTCATTTTTATCCTTATTTATTTTATTTTAACAGACTAATATTTCTCCTATTAATGTGCATTGATGGTAGAGAAAGAGAAAAATATAACAAAAATCGCTTTACTGTTACCACAACAAAAGACAGATTAGAAATTTATGAAATCCTATAGAGCTGATTTTTGCCCTTATCCATTTTAACAGACTAAGATTTTTTCTATTTTTCCCTTTAACATACATTGGTAGATGGTACGGAAGAAAATATTACCGATCAGAAATTTTTAAAATCGTGTAGAACTTATTTTAAACCTGATTTATTGTGAAATACATTTTTTAAATACATAATAATAGCCAAAAGCAAAATATTGCAGGTTATAAATTGTTGAAATCATGTACAGTTAAGTACAGCTTCTCTAAGACTACTGAATGCCTTAATTATTGTATATTCATGCAATATCGTACTGTTTTGGCACGATTTTTTAGGCAGGAGGAAGTGACTTCCTTGCAGCCTTCAATATCCCCAGGAACAAACAAATCATCACTTTCAAGTGGAATATTAATTTCTTTGTCAGCAAACATTTTGAACAACAGCACAAATTTTAAAAAGGTTTTTTTATAAACATCTATTTCCACCTAGATAGTGATGTGCATGAATGGTTATTGTCAACTTTTCCTTAGCCTTATGACACACACACTAAAATTGTTCCTTAAAATAATCCATAGCCGAATACATCAAAAGCTTGATACGGATATAAGCGAAACACAGTTCGGATTTCATAACGGGTTGGGAACATGATATGCACATTTAACGTACTGATTCAAAGATGCTTGGCCATCAATCAGGATGTATGCAGTTATCCTTAAGAAACTAGAGGCATTCGAAATGTGGGTGTACAGAAGAATCCTAAAAATATTGTGGTTAGCCATGATGATTGCCAACCTTCGACGCAGAGATTGTACCTGAAGAAGCAGAGTATCTTATAGGCTTGGTGTACCTATGGAGCCGCAAACCTTCGAGGCTCCTACACCAAGCTATCCCAGCATAGTTACGCTACTGGATTGGGACCGCGTAATGTTATATTAATATATTAATTAATTAATTAATATTATAATTATACTAAAATTAGTGTATAAAGTATTCCATATCACCATTTTTTCCTGATACAAATGCCATTTCTTAAAATTATCTATTAAATAATCGTCTATTTTAGCTGTTAAGACTAATAAACCAACGGATGTCAGTATAAATGTAACCTCAGGACCGGAAAACAACTTTCCGTTTTAAATTTCTTCTTGCTTGTCGCCCAGCATATCGATGTAAAATGAAGTATTGTAAAATATAACTTGATTACATCTTTTAGAAAAGTATGATCAAAAAGTCTATAACCGTAGAAATTATTTCCGACTTAATTTAAATTTGGGCATGTCAAATAACTTCTAAAATAATTCAACACATTCATTCATTCAGTTTCACCGGAAATGGCGATAACTTTGCATTTTCAAGTGGATCTTTTTGACCGTGCTTCGGTTTTAGGTTTTGTTAATTTATTATCTATTATGTTTTTCATTGTGGTCAAAATTGAAAATAAACTTGTAATTTTTAATAATGAATATCTACCAAGAATGCGTCGAAACAATAAAAACAAATGAACTAATTTAACAGTTCGAACAGCTTAGTTTTATGATGGCTACCTACATCTAAAATTAAATTTGTTCAAAATAAGGTTAGTTGTCAATATTTTCATCACAATGTGACATAACATTGTGCAAAATCACTCACTTAATAAAAAAAAATCATAAAATTATACCGGGTGGTATATTTAAAAATTCAAATTTAGCGCCATTTCAAGTGAAACTGAAGCGACAGAAAATGACTAAGGCATTGAATTAATACACATTTTGTGGTTGTTTGACATGCCCAAATTTGAAACTCATATCTTGTAAGACCAAGTAGGTACAGGGGTGAGCATGAACTTTTTCTATTTTATTTCTAGGTTACTCTGTTTTTGTTCAAATTATGAAGAGTAATGTTGCTTCATCATGCTCAACAGAGAGGATTGCCAAGTTTAACAATCTTTCTTAAGCAATTGTTTTTGTTTCCTTTTCCCCTCATTTTGTAGCCTCGTCGCCCCCCAAAGTGCCAACCGGGGCGCATGACCCTTTACTTTAGACCCGGGTCTGTTATAATAAATATTACAATCAAAATGAAAAGAGATAATATAAATTTAACCTAAATCAATTTATACAGTAACATAAATAATTATACAGTAACAAGAAAATATATACACATATAAAGATGCACATACTGCACTGTACACATAAGTAGGAATAAATATAGATTCTTTCACGGGTGTAATTTAGTTGAAATTAATATTGCTCCGTTTCGAAATATTATTAAAATTATGACACATACCTACGTAAATTATGTCATAAGTCTTATTTATTGTTAACAGAACATTAACTAAGAAACTATATCGTGCACCTTTTTAAATCTCTAATATCTCATGAAATATACACTAACCTAGAGAAGAATTGCGAACGGATTTATCAAATTTAACACCACAAGTGATTCTCGAACGCACGCAGCCATCTGGTTTTCAATATTGAAAATTGCAACTTGTCAAAAATGTCAGGAAGTGTTGAAGTAAACAATGTCAAAGTATTTTAAAATTTACGATAGTTTATAATATCTGTACACTCTTCTCATGTGATATTATAATAAAAATGAACGATAATATTATATGTCGTCTCTGTTTAGACGTTGTTCCAGTTGGATATACAATTCTCAAGGAAAACATTGAAAACACTATTAAAGCCTTAACCTCAATAGATGTAAATAAAGTTTACTTATTTTTTCTCAATAATTTGACGATATTATATTTTAGGTAACCGACGACGATAATCTCCCAAAATTGTCGTGTTCAAAATGTATATTCAATTTGTATTATGTAGAAAGCATAAGAAAACTTATCGTCAAATCAGACGAGAAGTTACGTAGTGTATTTAATACAGATGGAAATTTCAACCGATTGCTGAAAAGTACAAATAGCCCTAGTGGGTTTTTACCTGAAGTATCAAATTATAGCCATATAGAAATTAAAGAAGAAAAAGTTACTCCAGAATCAATGCCTGAACTAGAAGTGGAAATTTTACAAGACTCGGAGACTACATCGAACGCTATCGAACAATGTGTTAACAGCACAATTGATCTGAACAATGATACTAGTAAAGATGGAACCAATCAAAGTTTGCCCGACAGTGCAAGTGAAGATGAAAATAATACAAAGAGTATAATTTACATAAAAAACAATAAGAAGCCATATTTATACCATTGTAACGTGTGCAACGTGGACTTTCAGGGGCACAAACTTTACGTGACCCACAAAGGAAAACATATGAAAAGGACTTGTGAAATATGTGGTGTGACAACTAGACAGGATAACTTTAATAAGCATATGACGAATCACATGTTAGGGCCACAGGTGTGTGACATTTGCGGCAGTGTACATAAAAGTTTGGAGGGCCTCAGGACGCATTTGTTTCATTTTCACAATGCGAAGAAAAAACCGTACACTTGCACAGAATGTGGAGCAACCTTCAAATACAGTCATCGGTTAACGTATCACAAGAGGAAAGTTCACACAGGTTAGGTATTGCGGTGTATGATGTGTTGCCTATGTAGTAGGTAGGTGTGTAACAGTTTATTGGGGGCAGTTCTAAACTTTGAATACAAAGCTTTATAATATATATATTTAAAGAATGGGTATACAGTGGGTCATTGAAATCTTCTAGGCCAGATATCCTCTAAACAAATAGATATGTTTTAATTTTCTAAAAGACAGTTTGTAACACTTCAGTTTTGAATGTAAATAGTTTTTGAATATATTAAATATGTAGTTGTTGCTGGGCTCTTGAGAAATATTTCAATGGGAGAACCTTTGAAATGCTGTTTGATTGGAACCCAATTTCCATAAGAATATTGTGGAGTCCTTTCCAATCCAAAATTTGCAAAAAAGAATCCCAGTGGCTTGCCATAACTTCAGGCGAAAATGTTAACTTCATACCTCAAATCGTCGACATTGATTACATCTGTCAATTGATTTTCTTCACATTAAATACAATTCTGTATTGTACACACAAACTTTTATTTCAATATTTACATTGGTTCAAAGCGTATTTAAGTAAGGAAATAATTGTAATTTTTGACAACTTCAATGCCTTGTATCTTATAAACATGTATATAAAGTTAGCACAGCAAATGTAGCACATACGCATGGTAATAAATTGAAGTGTATTAATTGCTTTATTTATTTGAAGATAAATTTATCGCCTCATCCCTTCAGTTGCGTGTGTGTACTAGCAAATCACCCTGTTATAAACAACGGAACAATTGTTTTTTAATATTTATGTGTTGATCTGATAATTAAGTTAACAGGCTTCTGCAAATTCAAAATTTTTACTCCTAATTCGGTGAACAACGGCACCCTAGGTATATTAGGAATATAGTAATTTGTAAAATAGTATTTTCTCTGTATATATATGAATTATTTTTTATTACTCAAATGTATTTAACAAAAAATATTCAATTACATTAAAATGTGGAGTGTTATTTTATGTTTCTTTGCGTGTTTTGGCACTGCATGTTATGTTGTCATATTCCTCTTTTTACAATACTTGTATAATGGCCCAGTAATTGAACAGATGTTTGTGTTATATATTCTTTTCTCTTTGGTATATTGGGATCTTCATTTTCACTTGAAATGATAAAACCTGCTCTGAACACAACAATACCAATTAATTACATTTCTTTAATTTTATTTAACGGATTTTGCATATGTTTGGCAGTTGTTTCAGAGGGATTAGCCTGTTGTCATCCAGGGAATCAGCCGAATTTATAATAAATATTGGACCTGTAATAACAAAAAGTATTTTTTTTTTCAGTTTTATAACTTCCTCTGTGACAATGAAACACATACATTCAAATAACCTAAGAACATCGAAGCAAATATATGTGTAATTTAATACATTAAATACCTTAATTTCTAATCACAGTTTTCTAATTTATAGTATTGTTACGTGTTTACAATTTTCAGTAAACACTCCGTGGATTCAAATAACTTGCAACAAGAATTTTCACTAACCACTATTTTATTAATCACTAAAATTACACTAGTAAATACTTCAAGATCACACAACTAATAATAACTTAATCTAATATAAATTCACTACTTTTAAAATACTATGTACTTTACGTTTCTTCTTAAACTTGTCAACTCTTGTCTAACCTAAAAACTCTCTGTATGTTTACTTCACTGAACTGAACTCTTCTAACCTACTAACTGTCTCTGTAACCAGAACTGTACTGGATACTAAACTGAACTGTTCCTTATACTTCACTAAACTGTACTGTTCCCCCATCTGCTGGATTTACCTCTTTATATACACCCATAGAAATGTACCAGAACAGTATTCCATAATTTTCTGGAATCCTACAGACTTTTCTACTATGTGACAGATGACTGTTCGTCAATTGGCTCATAGATGGCGCCACCCTACTACTGGCCATGAACACAATACAGGTTTCCCTTAATCACGTCTTTCCTCGTTAGAGGGCAGCACATAACAGTATTTTATCTAAGTGCAGTTTTTTTACAGTACGATAAATAGGACAATATCTTTATCAGTTTCTTCTAGAGATGTTTTTTGAATTCCCGAACAATTCCTAACTGCAAATTTGCTCTCCAATGAATGAACATTCGTCTGTCATTATTTCCTTAACATTGGGATGCAAAATGTGTTCTATTATGCCATAATCCTAGAAAAGAATAAAATTATTTTGAAAAATCAATACAATTTTAAAAGTTTTTCTTGTACCACGGATGCAATTTATAGATTAGTCAATATAATCAATAACAATCTACAAGAAAATATAAAATTTATTTCTGTCTTTTAGAAAACTAGAAAAAATTCGTATCCGAGGCACAGTGTTGAGGATATTCGCTTGTTACCTGGAAGGCAGAAAACAGTATGTAAAAGTCGGAGATAAAATAAAATAAGAGATGAAAAATTTATAACTATGGGAGTTCCTCAAGGTACCTTATTGGCGCCAATTCTGTTTTTAGTCTTTATAAACAATTTATATAATCTAAATTTATCTGACCAAATTATTTCATATGTGGGTGATACAACTATTATTTGCAAAGGCGACGATTGGCATGATGTGAAAAATGCTGTTGCGCAAGATATAAAAAAAAATCAAATCATGCCTCGACCTAAATCAGTTATCTCTGAATATATCTAAAACCAAATTATAGCATTCTCTATATATAACTCAAATAAACCTGATTTTAATGATATAACTATTCAAGATAGTAATGAAAAAATTCAATCCAGTAATACGATAAAATACTTGGGTTTAATGACAGATAAGAACTTAAGGTGGTCGGAATATTCTAGGTCATATCACTAACAAAACTAGAAAGCTGATATATAATTTCTACCAGCTCAGAGATATTTTATGTAAAAAAATTATATTAAATGTATATAATTCCTTAGTTGAATCCACCATATGCTATGGCATAATCATATGGGTGTGCCTACAGTAATGCTCTAAATCTGATTAAAGTGATATAAAATACGATTTTAAAAATAATACTAAAAAAAGACCTACCTACTGTATTGATCAGTTGTTCAGATAATCTATTTGTCTAAATTTAAAACAGTTATATATATTATAATATTCTATGTTTATCAAAAAAAAATTATCCAAATTTAGTTTGCTACACATTTACTTAACGCTAGGTCTGTGGTGAATAAAAATATCATAATTCCAAAGTGTAATTGAACTAAACAACAAAACTATAGATTATCTTGGGCCGCATTATTGTAATAACATACCGGTTGAAATAAAAAATATTAACAATCTATATAAACTCAGGAAAAGTTTAAAAACTTATATTATAAATAATACACATATCATCCTTAATATGTGATCCTTACATCTTGCTCACATAATTTGTGTCCTCCCGATATATTCCCCCATTGCAAATTTGTAGTTGACATATATTAATATAATGTAATATTAAGTTATCCCCATTTAGGGATTTGGTACAATTCTTATTTGATTATTTTCAATTATATACAATTATAGTATAACAATAAACGACAATCTTTACTTTGTTTCACATGCAATTCGAGGGGACAGACGTTGATGTTGGTGTTGTGTGCTAGCTTGATGCTCAAGTGAGCACACTACATCATTTTTTTAATAATTATGGAGGAATAAATTTATCTTCACCGTAATAAATAGCGATTAACATACTTTAATTTATTACCACATGCATTCATTCTGTTGTGTGCCACATTTGCTGTGCTAACTTTATATACCTCTTGTAAACATGTATTCTAATAGCTAATGTTTAAATGACAAAATATTCTTAATTGGAATACACTCCTACATTTATGACTTTTCATTACGATGCCCCTTGTATTTACAAAATATATTTATTTTAGGTTTTCGTCCGCACCAGTGCGACTCATGTGGTAAAAGATTTTTTGACCTTGGAACAATGAAAAAGCATGTCAAACTTATCCACCTAAAACTGAGGGAACATCATTGTAAGTACTGCCAAAAGGACTATTCATCCCGACATGCTCTAAAGGTGCACGTGAGGCAGCATACAGACGAAACTCCGTATGTGTGTGAAATTTGTACCGAAGGATTCCGGCAATTAGTGTCTTTGAAAACACATATGGCTAAACACGAGAAAGCGCAGCAGGCCTCTTCCAGTCAAATAGATCAAGATGACCTGCAAGAAGAAGAAGAAGAAGAAGTAGAAGAGGAAGAAAAAGTGGTGGTAGAAGAAATTGTGATACAAATGGATTAATTGGCTAGTCATTTATTTAATTGGAATTTGCATCATTTTTTTTCTCATCCTGTATTTTTTCTGTAAAGTTCTTTGCATATAATTATTTACTACACAGTGAGGCATACTGTCTATATAAATTACATTACATTATTAATGTGAAAACTATAATTCTTATTGTTAGATATAAAATTTTTAGTTGATTAATTAATTTTTTTATTGCCGTCTAATCAAAAAATAGAGTAAAAATAGTTTCAAATAAAAATAAAAAGTCTATTATTGGCTTCAGGTATTTAATTACCCATTTTTTTTGCTACAGTTTTCATCATGTTGGTCCAAAACGTCCATTAGAAATAAATGGACCCATAGTTTTATTCCAGAATTGTAGGAATTTAATACTAATTTTCGCGACAAATCCTTGATACTTACCTTCAAATCGAATATCGGTTTGATATTAATGCAAATTGGTGAATAACAATTAAAAAATTGAGAAAAGCGTGTCATGAAAATTAAATAAAATTATATTCTAAGCATGCATTTTGTCAACGAAACAACACGGCAAATAAAAGAAAATTGGAAACAAAAAGAAGTTTGACAAATAATAATACATGTGTTGTTAACTTAAGAAGACTGCTCTTTATAATTAAATTTGTTGTTTTTAAATTGTTGTTATTATTTAACATGTATACAAGGAATGCAAAAGTGGACATGTTATGTTATTGTATAGTCTAAGCTGGGAAAATACAAATCTTCTAGTAAATCCATTACCTTAAACATAAACAATGTAAATATATATGATGGAACAAGATCAAATACCTTTGCCTCACATTTTGCCTAGATTGGGACCAATAATGCAGAAAGTCACCTTGGATATAATTTATCACTATATGCACTCTCTCCAAATATCAAACAAATTGAATGAACTTCCTGATGTAATCAATTCATAAAAAAGACCAGGAATATGACATTTTTAGAAGTGTAATATCAGTAGAAAGTGCGTCTACTAAGTTATTTGATTTTATTTACAGTGAGGTGGATACAGGAAAATATATTATGTCTATCTTATTTGATCTACTATCTAAAGCCTTTGATTCTGTAAATTAGAAAGTATACATATAAGAGGCAACATTCTCCATCTAATAAAGTCTTTTATCGATAACAGAACTCTAACAGTTAAATGTAATGAAGCTTACACTGTCTCACATGCTATCACTCTGGGAGTACCTCAGAGTTCTAGCCTGGGACCTCTATTATTTTCCATTTACATCAATGAACCATGATCGTCGCACATTAGCAAGGGATTCACAATTATGTATGCAGATGATACTACTGTGTGTATCTCTGCGTCTAGTACTGATGAGCTTATTTCTGATATTAAAACAACTGTAGATGAGATGAGTGCCTGCATGGTGTGATCGAAATAAATTAATACTAAATAGGGATGGAACAGTATTCATAGATTTTAAACATAGACGAAATATATCACTTCGTTGTATTCCCTTAAGTGAAAGCACAAAATTGTTAGGCACACATATCGACTATGTTTGCAATAAATTAAATAAATCTTATTTCATAATTTGTCAATTAAAAAACATACTCAGTGAAGACGGTTTAATGAATGTATATTATGCATTGGCTTATTCATATATAGATAGATAGATAAAGGAGCTGGTTTTTTAGCCTTTACCACCACGACCCTTTCAGGTCTATTGTGGTGCACCTAGAATACATTCCTAATAGTACCTCATCCAGCTTTGTCCTTTGTACTAGACTCCACAACTTTGATAAAGGCCCTTTTGTATAGCTGTCTACCTTTGGTTTTTCTTCTCCAAGTACTTGGAATCTCAGTCTCGCCATCAAGCCTTCACAGTGGCACAGTACGTGAACTGCGGTTTCCTCTTCCTCTTGACAGAACCTGCATGTTACGTCCTCTGCCAGGTCCATTAGATTCATGTGTCTATTGAGTCGGTAGTGCCCAGTTAGAAGGCGCTCTATTACTCTGATGGCCTTCCTATTCTGGCTTAGTAAATTTTCCGTAAATTAGGCCGAACGTTCTTTAATGAACTCTTTGGGCTGTTTCTGTCTTGGGAGATTCCTCCACCATTCCAGAGATTTATTTTGCACCCATTTCTTAATGGCTGCTTGTATGCATGGCTTTGCCACGCCAAAAAAGAGCTTGGGTTCTATTTTGGGGCCTCAAGTGCGCCTTCCTTGGCCAGTTGATCAGCATTTGCGTTTCCTCTGTGTCCCTCGTGTCCTGGTACCTATGCTAAGGTCACTCTGTTCTGACTTTCCAGCTCTGTAAGAGCTGTTAAGTAGTCCCACACCAATCTCGAGTTGATTTGCATGGAACTGATTGGTTTTATTGCCGCTTGGCTACCAGAGAAAATGGCAATCGACTGGCTAACAGTGCCTTGTCCTATTATCTCCCTTACGCAACAGTGTATGTTGATCACTTCAGCCTGAAACACCGTTGTGTATTTCCCTAGACTTATCGGGATACTGGCTTTTGACCTTGTCCCGTAAATCCAGGCTCCGACTCCTTGTTCTGTCTTGGAGCCGTCAGTGTAGCAGCTGTTTGTGCTGTTATGGGAGGACCGTTTTTCCAATCATCCTCGTCTGGTATTACAGTCTGAAAGTTCTTGTTGAAGACCTTGGGACCCTTACATCCGTGCGCATGCCTAGAATGGGCTCTGCCCTCATCTCCGAGTATAACTTCTGGTACTCCGTCCCATGTTGCTAGCTAATTATCCTCTAGGTCTGTTAATATCAGTGAGTCCGGAAAGTGTGCCTCCATGAGCAATTTGATAGTTTTCGTCATTGTTTCCGTGTAGGTTTCATCATCTTTTTTGATAAAACCTACTTCATTTGTAGTACAACCGTCCTTGGCCAGGACTCTATGGATTCTAGAAGTTGCGGGGCCATCACTGACCTCTTTGCAGAATCTCTTCCATGAATCTCTCTTTGCTTTGCGAACCTCTTTATTGTACTGCGTGAGTTTTACTTTGTAGGTACCCCAGTCTTGGGTTGGATTTGGCCCTATTAAATAGCCTTCTAACCTCAGCCCTAAGGCCTGCTTCTAGGTGATTATTCCACAAGATTGTTTTACCCCTAGTTTTCCTTGTTTTCTCCGGATAGTTTTCCTTGTAGGCAGCTACTATCGCCTCACTTACCTATTCCACTGCCATTTCAAGGCTCTCTATGTTTCTTCCAGATGCTTTTCCTCCATCCAGATACCCGCCTCCGAGGGACTCTAAATCCTTCCCAGTTGGTATCTCGGGCATTTCTGAATTTTGTCTCCGTTAGAGATGGGATCTTGATGTTGAATCTGATGTGCCTATGATCGGGGCCTGATGACTCTTCTGACACGTGCCAGTTCTTGATAGTATCACTTACATTACCTGTACATCAGGTTAAATCCAAGACTTCCCTATGTGCTGAAGTGACGAAAGTAGGTTTCCTGCCTATATTAGCTATTAGTAACCTTTCATATATAACTCAAAATATACATCTTTGGGGAAAATCCAGAGTATCCAGAGTATTTTTACAAAAATGATTAATAAGATTGATATATAAACTTAAATATGGAGAAAGCTGCAGAAACACTTTTGTTTCCAGGAAAATATTAACTGTACCATATGTTTTACGTAAATTGCAATCTGCATGATTTTCATGTGCTGTCTGAAAATCACAGATATAATAAAAGACACGGGGAACTTATCTACTCCTCAGCATAGGTCTTCGACTTTAAAAGAGTCTCTTTATTATAATGTGATAATACTATATATAATAGCCTACCTGAAAGTATTAGAAGTCTAAATTTAATAAGATATATAAGAAGAAAATTAAGGACTTACTACTGAACAGTGGCTGCTACCGTGTGAATGAATTCTTAGACAGATCTACAGATCTCTCTAGTTTTTAATTTGTTGTTTGTATTAGCTTGTAAGTATACCAAGTATACATCTATACGTCTTTGTTCTGTCCATTTTATTATTTTAATGATGCATGAACGTCTTATGATGTTATGCAATATTATATTGCAATATAGGTAGGTAGTTTTTAATGTACTAGGGACGGTAGCTCAGTGTGTTAAAGCGTCTTGCTAGCAAACTGAGTATGCCTATAGAGAAGTGGGTTCGAGGCCCGCAAGGCGAAACAATTTTACATTATAAGAAATTGCATCAAGAGTAGTTCGACCTCCATAATAAGCTATAGGGCCTAGTTTGTCTTTACCTAGCACAAAATCCTTGAGACCTCCCAGAAGGTTACTTCGGTAACTTGAGAAGCGGTTAAGAAAACATTTAAACAAACATTTAGATGCTAACATGCCTAAATATACATATATTGTATCATACAGATAGATAATAAATATAGTATTATTATTATTACTTTTGGAGAATGCCACTAAATTCCAGAACCTCCACAGAATTATATGGCCAAAGATATTGGACGAAACATCATCCATATTTTCCATATTTTTCAATTATGAAGAAAGAAATTGAGTCGGCAAGAAAGATTGTCAAAAAATATGGTTACCGCTCGTTTAAATATATTTGTGCCGCCCGAGTTGTGGCCTATTTAGTGAAGTGGTATAATGGATGAATAATTGCAACAAATGGACCTGTACCTTGTCCGGCCTGCTCACTCGATCTAAGCAATATAGATTTTTTGCTTGGAGTTTTGTGAAAGAACGAGTTTTTTATACATTCCCTCAAACACTTGAAATTTTTCATAAGCGTATCTGCGAAATTTTGTAAGTAACTCCTGCTATGCTGTGAAATGTTATATCAGAGCCAGAAATGTAGATGAACTTTGAACATTTACTATATTTTAATTAATCTTCTAAATCCTATTTATTTTTAAAATAAATCTACTAAGTATATATTTGTTCTAAATATATACTACTTCTTTTTCATGTTAAATATTAAATACCCAAATAATATTTTTAAATAGTTATTATGAAAGTATCAGAAATGAAGGATATTGTTCTCAATTAAGTACCTGTTGTTCTAACCAATGAAGGTATACTAAACATTAAACAGAATAATGTATAAAATTATGGTTTGTGAGCCTATATATACTACGGGTACCTATATATAGAAATAATTACAATTAAAATTATTAAATATGATACAAGTCAGGTAGTTGCGACTAAAACGAGTTTGAGTAGAATAAAATCAAATAAAAATATTGATATCAGCTTATTAGTACGTGCCTTAAAACAACGGACATTCATTTATTTCACTTACTTTATTTTAACGGCCAGCAAATGTATTTAAATCTAAAAGACTGTTGAATGTGTTTCCAGTGCCGGAGGATCAAATAACTCTACCCACCAGAAAGTATTAAAACATTTTCAAAATGAGAAAATTGTTACGGCAGTTGTTATAAATACTGACTTAATATCACATCATAGTTAATTTTAGTTAGTGGTTTCTGCTAATTAATGTAATAAGCGTAATCTTAACGTATTATCATAATAGAGATTTAAAAAATTTAAAGAACATTAATTAATGCTTTGCACTCACTAATGTGGGATTTGATTATTTTGATTTAGCATCTTAATAGTAATTTAGCTTAGCACAAGCTTTCGTGTATTGACTTTGTGTTATATTTCTTATTTCTAATTTTGTTTATTGTTACTCATAACAGATTGACGTGATATTCAATATTTATTGTTTCAAGAGCTGCTATCCCAACAAACACTACTATAGCTGGCAAAACAACGGACCATTAGACTTGTCACTGGTAAAGTGTTGGCACGTTTTTCGAGTATCGTCTAACCATTTTAATTTCCGTGTTGTAATGGTAAAGTGATGCAATGTGGGCATATTTTAATTATCATTTTTATATATTTTTTAGATTCTGTAAAGTTCAATCCTTTATGCAAAAATTGGCCCGAAGAGAGGGTATAGAAAACTACATGAAAACATGGCCGAGTAGCTCAATCGACAAGAGGCCGAAAAGGGTATTTCATACAGGAGAAATTAACTAAACAGCGAACGTTATTCATTCTGATTAAATAATAAGTAAGAATAATAATACTTATTTTTCTACATTGCAACAAATACGTATGCTAAAATTGTTGTTTTATAATTAGACATATATAAATATCAAAATAATTGAAACTTTTTGTTTCAGTACATTATCTAATCTCTGTTACTATCTTCTGGTAATAGAGCTGAGAATCTTTCACATTTATAGACGAATTTTTAAAAAATTGTGTTTCTTATCCCGTACCCAATATTTTTTTACAACTTTATTTATTTTTATAAGATCGGTTAATGTAGCTAATATACTTGTAATGAATATTGTTAGTTTTTCATTTTAAGCCTAAATAATTCAAAATATTTACTAGGATACGAATATGACTTATATAATATATTATTGTGTGCATGCTCACGCCCTTTTACGAAGAAAGGTTTAACCTCATAATAGGAAGATGCTAGCTATAGAATAGTAGTTCACCAGTCGGCCCATAGATTGCGCTATTGGTTCTACCGCGGATAAACTGGAAAACAGTAGAACCATCCTGAATGACAGATTGGAATAAAAGATAAAACTCCAGAATAAGGGCCATGGCGTATACTATATAAGTAGCAGAGCCAACGGGCTGGGGGGAGTTCAGTACAGTTCTGAGGTGAGCCAAGTGATCTGAAAAGAAAAATAACAGTAACAAGTTGGCAATTATAATAGTGAGACTCCAGTAGATAGATAGATAGATAGATAGAAGGTTTATTTAGTAAGTACCTTACATATTTACAAAATTTTAAATATTTAAAATACAATTAAAACATGTAGGTTTAAATAAACGGGGTCCACACTTTGAGTGTCATAAAAGCACTTGTTTGTGTACAGGACTTACAACAAGATAAAATAAAACACAGTAATAATAAACTAATCAACTCGCAAGAACAACTACAAGGGTATAAAAAATATAATACTAGTAACAACTAAATATGCTTCAGGTTCTCATTGAAAGCTGCTTACTGCTGCTCCTCGTTGCTCGAACTGAACTGACGTTCCCCGCGTTGTGCGCCTCCTTATATATGCTCCAGTCTAGGGCGCGCCTGCATGCTTGGCTACGTGTTACCGGTCCCCCACCACCTGTGGTAGGCGTAGCGGGCGCCTGAACCAACCTGACAAGTGGCCTCGCTGAAACGTCACGCTCCACGTGACTTCTCGCTGGTGGTCGGGCATCCTCGTGTCCAATCGGTGCCACAGAATGTCGTGGTTCTCCTTGATTGGTCAGCGCTCGGCTCTGACTCCTCGTGATAGGTCCATTTCGGGCAGGTTGCTGTGCTTCTTCACTATTTGTCAATACTTGAACATGCCTTCTCGTGATTGGTGGTTCGTCCACGGTGGAACGGATGATACGCAGCGATTGCCCAGTTCCTGGAAGCCCGCTCTTGTGGGAAAATCGTAACCGAAAACACACGACGATCCACCGTTGTGGCTCTTGTCCTTGACTATTTGGTACATCTCGGTATCTTTACGATAGCGACATGTAAAACAGTAAGCAGGCGCCATCTAGCCGTCCAGTGTCTGTTGCAATCGAAAAATAAATAGCCTGACTGGGCTTAGCATAGTTCAAGTGTGCTTCTAGAGGGCAGAAATATTAAAACATAATAATTCAGTCGCAAGCTCTTCTATAAAATCCTTATTTTACTATAAGGAATGTAACCAGACTGCAACCAACAGCTGTTTGGTTTGGTTTGGCTGTTGTTAGATTTAGTTCTTTCAATTCAGACCTCTTTCGACAGTTTTCCTGTACTAAGTACCTCATGGTGGTGTGAAAATGAGTTTTTTGGCCAAAACGCATGTTGGAGTAGACTTTGCGGTGCTCGTACGCTAAACTATTCATTTTACACAAAAAAAAGGTTGTTACATAAATTATAAGAAATTTTCTCTAGTTTAATTTATTATATAACTGTTCTTATCATAAAATGAGTCGGAAAGGGTATATTGTCAAAAAACTGTTTTTAGGCGCAATTTCTTCAATATGGCGGCGCGAGCGGCAAAGATACGAGGTAGCAAAGTAGAAATTCGGAAAGAGCACATCGAAATCTATAAAATCACCAATTTTCAAAACTCCCGGAAAACTTTCCAGGTAACCTCTTTTTTGAGCACCAAATGACTGTATTATGATCAGACATTTTGTTTATGATTCCTCATTTGTTTCAGGGGCCTCGGAAAATTTTGACAGTAAAGTAACAAAGAAAGACATAGAAGAAAATATAACAAAATGGTTGAGGCGAGCCAGAGAAAGGAAAAGCTATGTGGCCCAGAGAAAGGAAAGACAATATGAGCCAGATAAAGAAAAGATAAATTGAGTATATTTGAAAGTAAAAATGAATATAGAATATAAAAATGATTTCATATTATATAAAATATATCCCCTTAACTTACTTTACCTTCAGAATGTATAATTTTCAAGAAATCATCTCAATGTGATTTTTATTTTGTAAACATTAGTTAAAAATAATCATCTATATTTCTAAATATTCTTTGTAGCAAATAAATGAAAAAAAATACGTTTAAAAGGTTTTCGAATTTGCTATATGGACATAATTTTTTATTTTGTTTTTTGTATAAAACAGCAAGAAAAAAACTTAATGCACGAAATTATGACCGTTATAATTCCGCCTTTAGAAAGTCAATAAATTTATTTAGCTTCCAAAAGGTATTACAAAGGTCATAATTTTATGCATTAGATTTTTTAGCGATGTATATAAAAAATACATTAATGTCCATTTCTGGTCCATACGTGGACCAGTTTTAGTTGTCCATTTCATGTGGCAAACTGTCTCTACTGGACATTCATTAGACGTCCATGGAGTGTCCATTGTTTGTCTGCTGGACATCCATCGGATGCCCATGATTTTAAATGGGTTAGTCCAATGGATGTCCACAGAAAGTCCATTAGACCTTGCTGTTTGCTGTTTGAGTTAGGGAATTCACTTTAATCTAACATTGAAATACCGGCGCCTATGGAATCAATCACTGATACTTTCTTAATTTAATGTACCTGTCTATTTGAGTTTTAAGAGATATATCTATTAAAATGTATGAAAAAATATAAATGGATATTAAATTTTGTTAATTTGCAATTGATTGTTAATTATGATTAATTGCCAAACTATAATAGATGGAAACAAACGTGAATTTCGAAAGTTGTGCCTTCAAAATAGCCAATCACTTATTTATATGATCATTCCATTCGTACTTTTCATTTTAATGGATTTGAGCTATTACCATTAATTATGTCTAATTTGGTATTTGACAGTGAAAGAAAAAGGTGTAAGTAATATCTAATATCTTTAAATTATATAATAGCTCATACCAAATGTGAGATTTATTCATGACATGTTCTTTAGTAGCACCTAGCAAACACAAGGTAAAACATGAAGCAGTTGCGTTAGCTGTTACAGAATATATTAAATCGTTACGAAAATCTTACGCTATGGTTATTTTTATTCTGTGACTCTACTTGACCTCTATTATGCAATATACAATATACATATATGTATCAAACAACATTTGAATAGATATCGGTATACTGAAAAACTTTGGGTAATTTCTCCCAACTTTCTATGTACGGGACGCTCATCGAAAATGAAAATAAATGAAATGAATACAACTTTTCAAAATAACCCTTTTCTGTCCAGCTACTAAACTAACTAAAAATTGCTCTGCCAAAAATGGCTCATAGAAACTTATAAAAGATATATATGTACATGGATCTATAAGATTCGAGTTGGATAGTGAAACTGTAGTAATTCTCTATAAGCCCTCATTGAACTTTACTAGTTCATAACAGGATTTGCATATATATCTTTAATCAGTTTGAAATAGTAATTCCATAGGTAATTCTTAAGAGTCTGTATAAGTTAACTGAGACTGGAAACTACAAATTCACTTAGATTCTTATGTAAAAGCAGGAAATCCAGATAAATTATTATACAGGGTGTCTCACCGGGAACTGAATCGATCGATATAGAGAAAAGTACGCATCAGAAAATTTTGAAAATTTGCATAATTACTAATGTCGGTATGGCCAATCCAACTAAAATAATTACAAGCAACTGGCACTTCCGCTTATACCGGAAGTCGATACCAACTTGCTTATTTCAAATGGAACACCCTATATATTTTAGGGTTTTCGAAAAGAGCATAAAATTCTGAGTCGAAAATATGTAGCAATATCCTATGCCTAAACCTAGCCGTTTCAGAGATATTTGACATTTTATAGAAAATTGCAAGAACCGTTAAAACTTTCTTTGTGTAAAAGATCCTCATTTGCTTCTTTTCACGTAAAAAGAATACAAGAAGAACTACGTTCTACAACTGAAATAAATTCAATAATATCATACCAAGTGTTCGGTTCTTGCGTTACATTTTGTCAATTTCAAACCGCGAAAACTTGTTTAGGTGAAATGGAACACCCTGTATTTTTTACGTCAAGTTGTGTAAAATTGAATTCCCATTTTTCTGATATTAGCATTGTGGGGGTTAAAGTTACATAACTTTTAAAATTTTCCAGTATGCGTTTTACAGTGTTTGGTGACGGTTTCCATTTTCTGGATATCGAGTAGCAAATGTGCTGCAAATTCTTGATATTACTTTATCATATTTTCCACAAATAATAAACAAATTTAAAAAGTTTTCGTTGGTATAATTTAAACGTGCTGGCATTTTTTGACATAAGATAATGACTGATCGTTTCGAATCATGGCTATTTTGATGAAATGATTGCAACAATTCATGAATTTCTAATAAAATCGCAAATATTTCAAAAAGTTGTAATTTTAACCCCCACAATTCTTATACCAGAAAAAAGGGAATTCAATTTTACACAACTTGACGTAAAAAAATACAGGGTGTTCCATTTAACCTAACAAGTCTTCGTGGTTTGAAGTTGACAAAATGTAACGCGAAGAACGGAACACTTGGTATAATATTATTGAATTTATTTCAGTTGTAGAACGTAGTTCTCCTTGTGTTCTTTTTACGTGACAAGAAGCAAATGAGGATTTTTACACGAAGAAAGTTATAACGGTTCTTGCAAACCGTTGCACCTGTCAAATTTTCTATAAAATGTCAAATATCTCTGAAACGGCTAGGTTTAGGTATAGGATATGCTACATATTTTCGACTCAAAATTTTATGCTCTTTTCGAAAACCCTAAAACATATATAGTATTCCATTTGAAATAAGCAAGTTGGTATCGACTTCCGGTATAAGCGGAAGTGCCAGCTGCTTGTAACTATTTTAGTTGGATTGGCCACACCGACTTAGTAATTATCTAAATTTTCAAAATAATGCGTTCTTTGATGCGTACTTTTCTCTATATCGATCGATTCAGTTCGCGGTGAGGCACCCTGTATAGTTTATTGGAATTTCCCTATTCACAAGTCATTTGAATATTTGAGATATCATGCGGTTTTACTAAAAACAGAACATGGTTATCATGAAATCCTTAGAGAATGTATGCGGAAAAAATAATGGAAATAGCTGGTATGTATGAGACTTAATGTGATCTCAAAATTGCAATAAAACCCCAGCAAAAATATTTAACTTCTATGTCAAGTACTCTACCACTTAACGCATCTTGTGGCCTTTGTTAGTACAAACTATAGATGAGTATCACCAAAAAAAATGAATTTCTTCTGTCATTATCGAATCACATTATTCAAGCAACTAGCTAGAGTCTCTAAACTAGAGTATATTTGTACGAGTATATTGCAATGAGAGACACCTACTGCAACTTATTGCGATCAGATTAGGCTCAGCATGATGATGATCTGTAGCTATGCTTTTGCGCACATGCTTAAACCTGGAACTTCTGTCACTTTCAGTGATTATATTAGCACAGTGTTCTTAAATTACGTCAGAAAGGAATCGGCTTCAGTCTCTCGTCTGGACGTAGTTTTTGACAATTTAGTGCCTAAAAATTAATGTACTCATCTTGCGCTTTTTCTGTTTTTCATCTTACAAGGGTGCTTGGTAAGTTTTCATTTCACTCATTTTAGAACACGGTTGGTAAGATGTATTAATTTTGTTCCTAGGTCCTGAAAAATCTTAGTCCATACTAGGTTTTCACGCAGTTACCGGATGCGATATTGTATTTTTTTCCGTGGAATCGGAAGGCTCACGGCTATTAACATCTGGCTCCAATATCCTGGAGCTACATAAGCATTCACAGCCCCGCAGACTGGAGACTGAAAAGGCAATGGAAACTCTGGAAAAATTTGTCGTTTTAACATACAGCAGGTAATTGAAATGTACCAATAAGGAGCAATTTTAAAAACTACATATTATAACACATCAAATGAAAAACTGTTTTATTTTTCCAGAACCATGTCTTGTGACACTTTGAACGAATGCCGGAGAGAGCTATTTACCAGCCGTCAGCTAGAATCGATCCACCAACAAGGGATGCTCTACAACAGTATGTCTGGCGCGCTTCCCTTCAAAGCCAAATCTGGAGACAGTCGCTTCAGCGGGCACAGCACCTTCCAGATCCATCAGATATAGAATGGAAAAAATGTGACAGTATTTGGGACCCATATGTGACACTCGGATTATAATTATAAGAAAACTGGCATATTAATTCATTTACACTATCATTATTTTCGATATCACGTACTAAAAACATGATTTTTCGAAATCAGTGACCCCAAAAACATATGGAACGAGACCTCACTCGAAAAAATACGATAGAGTAAACTTTTCGGAAAATAACGTTATTTTGTGCATTTCCCCTCCACTATTTTGAAAAAAAGGACCGTAAGCCCTGGGACACTTGCTTGAGACCTTAAATATCCAAAATGCCGCATGTGTACTAAATTTCAGCCCCTCACAACACTTTTTATTAGCTGCGAAACAAGCGAAAACGCGGACTTGCCCCTGAAGGTAGATAACCATGGCATAAACAGGGCCCCAGGGGGAGCCTGATCTTGGCAATATTTCTCATATCGAAGGCTAGAGTCTAACGAACAAGTGTACCAATTTTCAGCACTTGAGCATAAAATGCACGGTGGATTCTCTTAACCTCCGGACTATTCTTTGTGATCTTTAGGTCGTAATAAAACCGAAAGATATGCATAGTATTAAAAAAACGCGCCCCATATGGCACGCCATTGATCCGCGAGTGAACAGAAACAAAGTTCCTGCCCTTTAATTAGTTGCAGTCAATTTTACGATATGTAAATATTTCCTTCCTTCCCAAAAGAGCAGCAATAAATCAATGTTCTTCTTTTATTCTACTTAAATTAAACGAACAATTTGGTTATGTCACGCGAACGAAGATCTCTAACCAGCCCAAAAAAGGAAAATCGCAATGAGTGACATAGAACTTTCATTAAATTCCTCATTCCTCTTTTTATTTTTAATTATTTAGCACACATTCCCAACGTGATAATATTATGTAAAAAGGCACATATTCAACAAAGGCTGGTAAAAACAGCGCATTTTAATATATGCAGACATGCAAGGAAGGGTCCTTGTCGGCTTTCGAGCCATCTCCAACTTTTTATTCTTCACTTCAAGCGACCCACGCATTGAGATCTTCACAACCACCGAACATCGCTTCTGCTGTACTACACTGTATTGCCTGCCGAGGACATGAATCTCACAAAATTTCCTAATAGCCCAGTTCTTTTAGCATAATCCTTCGCCACTCGGGGTCATTTCTAAGGAAGTCATAATGTGATGAAAATAATAGGTCGACTAGGAGCTGGAGAATTTCAAAGATCTCTTTTCGGAATTACATTATTTCCTTAGGCTGGTGCGATGGCAGTAAAAAAAATGAAAACTACTTACGGAAATTATTATTATTAGCCTTTACTCGAATCCGAGTATAAAAAAATGTTACAGTCGATAGATTGTGTGTAATAAAAAACAAGTAAAAGATGTAGTCTATTGTAATTCCCAATCATCTACGATGCACACGACTATGACTATAGAGGCCAATTCGGGAGAGCACATATCGACCGCAGTCAGGACAAACATAGACCTGGTTAGGTTTTGGATTCGGCCTTCTTGCAGCAACATTTCCTTGATAGCTGGCCACAGCCCCTCGCCATTCGGTTCTGTCCGTTGCAAGTTGTTCCCATTGCTCGTCTGGAATACCGCAGGATTTTAGATTTTCATGGAGAACGTCTTTGAACCTCTTTCGTTGACCGCCACGCCTTCTTCTACCGCTTAACAATTCGCCATAAAGTGTACATTTAGGAAGGCGGTTATCATGCATACGATGAACGTGACCTGCCCATCTTAGGCGTGCTCTTGAAATAAGCACCTCAATTGGAAGGCTATTTGCTCTCCTGAGTACTTCCACGTTTGATATGTGATGGAACCAACGGATTTTCATCATACTTCTGAGGTGTCTTTGCTGAAAACGTTCTAATTCTTTCACATGACGACGGTAAGTGACCCAGCTTTCACATCCATATAGCAATGTTGGAATGACAACTGCTCTGTAGACAGCCATTTTCGTTGACAAAGCAAGGTCGTGGTTGTCAAATACTCTCTCTCTCTCTAAGTCCCCAGAGTGCTCTAGATGCAGCGTTAATTCTATTGCGAATCTCGCTGTCCATGTTTGCTTTGTCGTTAACAACGTTGCCTGAGTAATTGAACTGATCCATCACTTCAAGAGAATTTCCGTTAAGTGTGATTTTAAGTCCCAAGGAATCATAGCTCTGGGCATACACATCTAAAACTTCTTGAAGCTCTTCCGGCGTAGAGGCTAAAAGTGCACAGTCATCCGCATACTGGAGATCACAAATGAACCGTGTGCGTGTCTTCGTGAAAGCTCTAAAGCGCCCTATGTTAAAGAGACCGCCATCAGAACGGTATCTGACACCTATTCCTCTGACTGTCAGTTTGTTGTCAACAATAATTGTTAGAGCAGTGGTAAACAAATTAAAAAGTAGGGGTGCCAGGACACATCCCTGCCTAACTCCAGTGAGGGTTTGGAAAGGTTCGGTTACCTGATTATTATACATAACCTGGGCGTTGCTGTTTGTATGTAGACTGCGACATACTTCCACATATTTTCTAGGGATACCTAAGCGGAGCATAATTTTCCAGAGCACTTCCCTGTCCACCGAGTCAAACGCCTTGGTTAAATCAATGAAGGCCATGTGAATTTCTCCTTGATGTTCGAGTGCTTTTTCTTGAAGCTGTTTAAGTGTGAAGATTAGATCCGATGTGCCTCGGTTTGGTCTAAAGCCACTCTGTGTTTCAGGAAGTAACTTTTCCATAACAGGTGTTAGCCTATTTGCCATCGCTTTAGTGAGTATCTTCCTTCCAACAGCCAGGAGAGCTATATCCCTGTAATTTCCACAGTCCGCATCGCTCCCTTTGTTTTTGAAGAGGTTGATTAAAAGTGTATCACGAAACTCCTGCGGAGCTTGACCACTTTCTCACACAACATCAAACAGTTTCTTGAGGTAGGGCATAAGCTCTGACGACACAGCTTTAAAGATCTCAGCTGGGAGTGAGTCGGCGCCGGGAGATTTGTTATTTTTTAGCTGCCCAATGGCGGTTAAGATCTCTTCCGTTGTTAGTGGTTTATCTAAGTCTTCAAAGGTGTCATATTGAGGGATAAGATTTGTAATATCGTGATCGGCTTGACTTTGCTGGTTAAGAATGTTAGAGTAGTGTTCTTTCCATCGGGCTCTTATTTCCTGGTCTTCTTTGAGGAGATCTCCATTTAAATCTTTAATAGGGCACATATTTTTCCGACTGGGGCCGTACACTGCTTTTACTCCTTGAGAGAAATTCCTGTAGTCGTGTGAATCGGCGTACTTTTGAATTTCTCTGGCATTGCTTGCCCACCACTCGTTCTTTATTCTTCTGATTTCGGGTTGCGTTTCATACTTAGATTGGGTAAAAGCTTCTGCTTTTGATGAGTCGTTGGGGTGGTTGATAGCGTTTTGGAAGACAATATGCTTGCGGATAGGGCCGAGCGTAGGTGCGTCCTTACTATGTACATACTTCGGTATGCGATGTAAAGCAACGACAGGCGCGGTTAGTACTTGGATTGGTGACCATTCCAACGGAAACCGCGTTCTCGCCTCGCACATCTTCCAGCGGCTTGTATATCAGTGTATGCGCGGAAGCTATATAACCTTAGGCGAGGGTTGTATAGGAGATATACCATCCTTCGGAGGGGATGTAAAGCCGTCGGTCCCTTGTCTATTAAATGTTAGGCAAGTAAAAGATCCCTACTCTTCTTAAGGGAAGAGGTTCGGCAAAATTCCTGGTTGGGGGGTAGCTGGTCTACAGGCGTCGGTGTTAGGCCTCAGTAGCGGAAATAGGCCGACGTTAAATAAATGTATAAAAAAAAAAATGCTTGCGGTCAAGAAGTTCTTGTATAAAAGCTTGATTATCATTGAACCAGTCCTCCTGTTTTTTATTTGCTGCAGTGCCAAGAATTTCCTCACTCGCACTTTTTAAACTGTCTTTAATTTGTGTCCAGGTACTAGCGACATCTACAGAATTGGTTTGTTCTAGTGCATTCAAATTCTCTTGAACTTTTTGCTTTAGCTGTTCGACGGTTTGTTGGTCAAGTAATTTACTAATACAGAGACGGGGTCTACGTTTTACTTGAGTTCTTCGGTGTTTGGGTCTCATAACAATTTTCATTTTAGAGACAACAGGACGATGATCGGTCCAACATTCGCTATCAATGCGCGCCTTTGTAATTTGGACGTCCTTGAGATGCTTTCTACGTACGATAACATAGTCCAGTAGATGCCAGTGACCTGATCTGGGGTGACGCCAGGTGCCTTTAAATTTATCCTTTTGTCGGAAAATGGTGTTTGTTATAACTAGATCATGTTCGGCGCATTTAGTTAGGAGTCGTTGACCGTTAGCGTTCATGTTGTCCAAACCGTTCTTGCCTATGATGCCTGGCCAGGTGTCTGCATCTCTCCCTACTCTAGCGTTAAAATCGCCAAGAATAACGAGTCGTCCCGTTTTAGGTATTCTACAGAGGGTTTCTTCCAGCAGTTGATAGAAGCTTTCCTTGGTTTCGTGACTTGCATCCAGAGTGGGAGCGTAGGCGCCTATTAGATTTACCGCGTTGCCATCTGATAGCTTATAGCGTAGCAGCATTAGACGCTCGGATAGGCCTTGTGGTACTTGTGTTAAGTTGATTACGGAAATATTGGGCGTACGGTTTCATTTTCTCTTGCACATAAAGCTAAAGCAATAGCCCAACCAAATCGAGCTTAGCTTAGTTTCGTCAACCTCCTAAAGATCGTTATTCTTTGTGTCCTTTTCGAACTTATTAGACCCCTATGACTACTATCACGGAAATATAGATTTATCAGTAGTTATATAAACAGTTCTTATGAAGGTCCCGTAGGTTATTAAAAAAGTTAAATTGTTACTTGGTAGTGGCACTTTATTTCTTTAAGAACTTTTTATGCATACAAAATCTATGAAGTAAACTATTGCAATCTTAGGTTAAAATATTAATTTGTTTATTTATAAACAATTAAAATCTAGTGGATTAGAGTGGAGTTGAGTGAAGTGGAGTGGGGTGGAGTGGAGTGGAGTGGAATGGAATGGAATGGAGCGGAATGAAATTTTTGTTTATATCATTTTAATAATAATCTTTCTTAGCAGTATATCCATATACATTATCCCAATGTTCTCATTAATTGTATCATTAAATATTATCTTACCTATACAGTCAGAGGCTTTAATCAAATTAATATATGTGTACACATATTGTCTATCCTTACTTTTATTACACCGGTTAAGTATTTCATATCTGCATTAGATTTTTATTTTTTAATGTTCATTGTCCCAAGTTAGGATATCCAGCCCCTAACTTGGGACATAGTTTGACTTGGCTCTTGTACCATGTTAGAGTCTGTATTACTTTACTTGGGACACAGAAAAATTATTGATAAAGTATATTACAGCGGAATAATATTTTTTTAAATACAAAAACTAGCGTTTTATGGTTTTATTACACTTTAAAGATACAAACTAAATTCAAACATGAAAAATTAAAAAGAAATCAAAACAGTTATTTTATAAGGCAAAAGTATCTTCCACTGGACTCAGAGACAGGTTTGACAACTCGCTTACTTCGATCATACCACACTTTATCGTCAACGTCCTTTATTATGAGAAAAATGAAGATAATCCTTGATCGCATGTAGTTCCGCATAAAACTAACTGTATAGGAGGAAGTGTCATTGTCGTTGCTCACTATATTTCTTATGAAGTCTTTTTTCGATCGATTTTTTTTACCGAGGTCATAAATAAATTCGACAACAACAAAGTCATTCTCTTCATAGGTTGTTAGCCAACAACCTATCAACAGGGATTGCTGGTTGAATTTCACTATTATTCACTTGAACAGAAATGGCTGGCTGAATTTCAGTATTAGTCGGTTCAACCTTATTGATGTCCGCTTCCAGTTGCTGCTGTTCATTTATAGTTGTAATATCTTGTTCCTCCTGAACATCATCGTTGAACAATATTGAAAAGTCTTCTTGATGAAATGATGATAAACAGTCGTGAAGTGAAATAACAATGCTTTCGTCTGTACTATATCATTCTCATCCTTCTCCTGTTTTTTCGTTCTCTTTCGCTTTTAAGGTACTGGTTTAAGATTGTTTGAATCATCGCCTTCTTCCTCAATAACTTCCTTACTCCCACCAGCTTTATCTGTACTTTTCTTTTGCTTTTTCCCGTTTTTCAGCAGCTTCAATCTCTCTTTGTCTTAGTTCCTCAATCACATCTTCTTCAGCTATACTTTTTCCAGGTATAACACATATTTTTTCGTCCTTGGTTTGACTGTAGTTTCCTTTATACAGATGTCCTTGAGATATTCTTCAATGTCTAGAGGCTGGCATAAATGAGTGCTGTTTGGAGGCAGTAATATAAAACGAATATTATTGTCAATACACTTTTTCAAAATATTGGGTTGCTCGCAAGGTTGTCACCGATTATAGCTTTGCGACAATCACCAAGAGTTCTCAGATATGGCAAAGCCATAGCTTGGAACCAATCTTTAAAGATATTGCCTTCAAACCAACCAGACTTTGACATATTGTACCTTGCTTCTGTAGGACCGTCTTCTGTCCAGCTGCCATACAGATTGTCGGCTTTATAAACGATATATGGCGGCAGAGTAACGCCACTCGCTGTACCAGCAAACATGACAGAAAAATTTGATTCAGAATGATCCATTATTCGTTCAGGGTATTTACATTTTCTACGAACAATAACCTTCCTGTTTCCTGGATTATCTCGCATGCTTGTCTCATCATAATTAATGAGAGCTTCCCTCGGAATATCCTTCAAAGATTCAGAAAGCTCTTCGAAGACTCGAAGTATGCTGTTACGATTTCTGGAGACACAGCCGCCCTAGCTCTTTTGCTGTTGATACATGCAAGTTTTTAACTCGAGATGTTGTTTTTTAAAAAAGCATCTGGGGGCGAGCGTAGATGCATCTTTACTATGTACATACTTCGGTATGCGATATAAAGCAACGTTAGGCGCGGTTAGTACTTGAATGGGCGACCGTCTCCTCGCCTTACAGACCTTCCAGCGGCTTGTATATCAGTGTATGCGCGGAAGCTATGCAATCTTAGGCCACGGTTATGTAGGTGATATACCATCCTTCGGAGGGGATGTAAAGCCGCGCGTCCCTTGTCTATTAAATGTTAGGAAAGTAAAAGATCCCTACTCTTCTTAAGGGAAGAGGTTCGGCAAAATTTCTGGTTGGGGTAGCTCGTCTACAGGCGTCAGTGAATAGGCCTCAGTAGCGGAAATAGACCGACGTTAAATAAATGAAAAAAAAAGCATCTGATCCACTTCTTCCCTGGCATGTTATTCTTGAAACGTGATTCAACCACATCTTATCTAAAAATCGCTTCGCAATACATCTTACATCAAATGCAATAAGTGGAAACCCCCACTCAGCTGTTAGGACTAAACATTCAGACAACTTTGTCCTAATGTCATCATCAGGATAAAATAAAATAAAAAAATTACTAATCCATTCTGTCTGGTCGATAGCCGAGTGGGTTAAGGCGCGAGGTGGCAATCGCGATTAATCACATCGACATCGCATGACCGGGTTCGAATCCTGGCTCCGGCACTGGCACTGTCGGAGGAAATGGTTGTATGTCCGCGTTTGTTCAATGTGCAACCCCCTTCGGCCGCACAAGCCCTGGTTTATGGAATTGGGAGTTGTCTAATTTATGTGGTGTTTATTATTGTTGAGATTTTTCCGGAGGCGCCGCTATTATTAATAACAGCAGAGGTTTCCATGCAATGGTGATGCATTAGATGAAATGATCAGATTATGAGATAATTCATAAAATAGCCTGATAACCCTTTGTCACATATGATATACCAAAAAGTTGAGTCTTCAAGTTACTATGAAATTTAAATTCAAAAGCAAAACTAAATTATAGTTTAAAATATATATATATATATATATATATATATATATATATATATATATATATACTTAGTTTTAAAAAACTAAAAAAACACGCTTTAATAGCAAACGGAACTAAAAAGTAAAAAATACGTTTAAAATAAGTATGAAGTGATTGACAAACAAAAATTCATTTTATTTTTAAAAGTGTCAGCATTAAATTCAGCGATATTTAGTGAGGGTGAACGATATATCGCCTTTATGTTGAATTTTTTGTTATTGAATACAAGGTTCAATTCCAATGATGTGATAGTAATTCCTATTACCTCAACTAGGTGATTTATTTTAATATTATTGTGAACATATGCAATTGCACTATCATTTTGATTATGCTAGCCATAATTGTATATTAACAGGTACCCATCGATCTCAAAAATATTCAAATTTTTTACATACCATGTTTCAGTAAGAATAATTATTAAATCAAAATTCGTTTTAAAATTGCCTATAGCTAGTTCCAATTTTGACAGATCAAATCAAAAACAGCTTTGTCTCTATTTCAAGAAAAGTACGAAGAACAGACTTTTCATTTTCTGTTGTGTTGCGAAAATAAATAAAACGTTTCATTACGCCTTTGGAATAGTCAACTTTAAATAAGGGTAAAGCTTTTTTGGCTCACTATGTCAAACTTTATCACTTTTCATTCAAAACACAAACCATAATGTGTCCTTTAAATATAATGAATTATTAAGCCGGCGACAATTTAATTATTCAAAGTGAACCGTTAACAAATTTGAATACTTTAATACAATTTAAAAACAGATTTTATAACAAATAGTTAATAGGAATTTTCGATTTATATTCAATAATGAACGTAAAATCTAATTTGTATTCAATACGACACAAATTAAAGTTATCAACAGGCATATAAAGTTATGTGAGAAACAATACTGAATTGTTCAGGTATTTCTTCAATGAAATGAATATAAGAGAAGTAAATTTACGATTACTTATTAATTATATTATTTGAGAACTTAACTTTGTTCTCCACTAGCTGGAAATTATTAAAAATTAAGAAACATAATAAAATCTTTATCTTTGTGTTAATTCTTATAAAATTAGTAAATTGGCTTCCTTACTTATTATATTCCCAAGCTTCACCAGATTCTCACCCAAAAAGTTCCCCAATTCTTTTAATTCTGATTGGACACCCAAGTAATTTTTACTATTGTTAGAGTAGACCTTGAATGGTTTTCCTCTGCTTCCGATAAATCGTCAAAAGGTGGCAATGAACGCTTCCGTTGATAACCCAGTAACCATAAGAAAACATACAAAGAAACAAATGTACCCTTTGTAAGTACGGTTACCACGCCCTTGCGCAATTTTAATATTGAACGGACCGGCGTAGTCCACTCCCGTAATATGAAATGGTGGCTGCGGAGTTATATGAGAGGAAAACAAATTTCCCATTTTTGGCTGAAATTAAGTAGGTTGAGCCTTTGCACACAAAGCAAATTTATGCACAGCCATTCTTGTCAGCGTCCTTCCTCCTAATGGCCAATATCTTTCTCGTACAGATCTTAACACCACTTGCGGTCTAGCATGAAGGAGCTGTTTATGTTCAGCTAGTAATATCAACTTTGTAGATGGATGTTTAGCACCCAATAAGCAAGGATGATTTTTCTGAAATTTATAAGGTCGTAACTTTAATTTTCCACCCACGCGTAAAAGATTTTCCTCATCAAGAAAAGGACATAGACTAGAAACTCTGCTTTCTAGGCCTTTCTTAACCAAATTAATTTCTTCCATGAATGAGCCATTTCTCTGCTCTCGTTATTTCCAGCAAATTCAAAGGACCAGCATCACGTTCACAGATCTGAAATTCTTTAAAACACGTAAACAATAAGCAAATACTCTGTACAGTCGAGTTATATCAATGTATATAAAAAAAAGTGAGAATGGTTCATTATCTACAACAAACAGAGACATCACATTTTTTCTTCGCTCTGGAAGGTCATCTAAGACGGAAATATCTTCTATAGGAAAACTATCGTTGGATATTAATAGCCAATCTGGTCCATCAAACCGTAATTTGTTGTTTTTTAACAATGATGGAAAAACTCCTCGAGACACCAAATCAGCAGGATTTTCTTCCGATTTAACATAGTGCCAATTTTTAGATTTTGTCAAACCTTGAACTTGATACACTATTAGATACAAATATCTGATGTGCAGGTGGCTTTATCCAACTAAATGCAACACTGGAATCACACCAGAGAAAAATCTCATTTATATTCAATATCATTGAAGATATTACTTCCTTAATCAATTTCGAAAGAAGAAGCGCACAACATAACTCAAGTTTTGGTACCGTTAAGGATTTTATTGGTGCCACTTTACATATTGCACATAATAAATTTGACTGGATATCTCCAGATACGTCAATACTTCTGACAAAGCACCATATACATTCCAGGCTGCATCTGAGAAGCCATGCAACTATACAATACTAGAATTTTCTCCGCAAACACTCCGAGGAATAGAAAAGGTATTCAACAAGAATAAATCAAAAAACTTGCTTAAACTTACACCATTCCTTGGATTAGTCCTCTGGAAGTTCATCGTCCCAAGACAACTTTAAACAACCAATGCTTCTGAAGAATAATTTTTGGTATGATCACACAAGCACTAACCAAACCAAGGGATAAAAAAAACTGAGAAATTTTTGACAGAACAACTCGTTTCATGATCACATACTTACTTGAAACTAGATCTACTTTATAGGTTAAAGAATCGGAACGACTATTCCAATGAAGACCTAAAGTTTTGTTTTTTTAATTTTCATCTAAATTTAAAACCTCAGACTGATTTGTCTCTTTCAAATTTTTTAACACTTCCTCTTTATTGGAATGGACCTTTCTCAGCTCAAATCCTCCTGATTGCAAAATATTAGAGATGTCCTTACACAACTCAACAGTCTCGTTTACTGATGAGGCCCCCGAGAGCAAATCATCAATATAAAAATCTCTAGCAATAATCTCAGCAATTCGTGGATTTCTTACACTACAATCCATTGATAACACCTTACGGCTAAAAAAGGACTGGAAGCTAGGCTAAATGCCACTGTATTTATATTATAAACTTGAACTTTTTCAGAAGGTTCGATTCTCCACAAAATTCTTTGTAATTTGCGCTGATCTTCTCTCACCAGACTTGCCTATACATTTTTAGCAATACCTGCACAAAATGCAACCTGATAACCACGAAACCTTAATAATAGTGAAACCAAGTCCTCCTGAATTTTGGGACCTACATATTGAAGTTCATTAAGAGACACTCCAGTATCCGAAGCAGCACTACCATCAAACACCACTCTTAACTTGGTTGTGGAGCTATTTTCATTAATTACTGGAAGGTAATAACACACTTAATCTCTCTCCACATCACTTACTTTGATCATATGTCTAACTCGTTCATATTCAGAAAGAAAAGCACAATTAAATTACTAAACGAACACACAATTCGCTGATTCTGTTTAATCCAACAACAGAAGAAAAGAAATCAACAACAGCTTTCAGTGTTGGTTCGTTCACAGACAGACTACTTCATCTTAATACAAAAAAGGGACATAGCACTTTGTAAGTACTGATATTTATGTCCGGCTTTATTTTATATTATCGGCTGTTTTATCTGCCGGTGAGATCGATAAAGAGGCAGTTATTATTATTAGTTTTTTCATATTTCAGATTGTAGAACAGTAGAAACTTCATTTCAAAGACGCATAGAGATGTGTGTCAATCAAAATGGACAACATGTGTAAGGCAGCATTTTAAAGCCATTTATTAATAACTCAATAATCGAATATTAACCTAAGGAACTGGACTAACTCATTCAGCGTGCGCCCTGGACTGCCTTTCGCCTGCTGAGGACCTGCCTCTCACAAAATATTCAAAAATATTATTCACGCTTTTTATGTGCAGAGTTCGGTCAAGGTGGATTTTAAAAGTGACAGCTATGACTAGGAAACAAACGTTGCCATTTGTTCGGTCCCTTATCCCATACCAGCATCTCTCTTTATATGACCAGACAATGATACTACAGGGTGTGGTAGTGGTATCTTAAAATATGCGTTCTTGAGTGTGTTAAGTTAGTATTGTTGTTTATTGGAGTAGTAAGTTTTCTTTTAGGTGGGATATTTTAATATCAAAACATCCTACTTTTATAAGGTAATGTTGACTTAGTACTCGACTTGGTATTTCGAAAATTATAACATATTTATATAACTATGTAAAAGGTGGACGTGGAATAACTACAGTGTTACAAGAGCTTCAAAAATACCTGTCAACCTGGTTTAGTCATAAAATCATCTATTATTCTCTTCTAACAGCTACGCTAGTACATTTGTTATTAACACAATTAATAATAACCTACACAATCACATTATATCATATTATAAACTTACCTACAAAATAAGTAGATGCAGGATGGGTTGAACGATTAAATTAAGGGAGAATGGTAAGTGTCAGTTCAGTTTCTCAATTAAAATATTTGTGAATGTTCTATAAGGTCGTGTTAACATTAATTGCATTCTGTTCTCACAGCCTCTATTGTAAAAGCTTTTGTGCAAGTTCCGTTTTCTTCTTTCTTGCACTTTTCTATTTTCAGCATTAAACTTGTGATTCTGTTCTGGTTAGGTAAAACATTGATGGACAAAGCATTGCAATTCTTGTATTTGCCATTTTATTTATGATTTTCTGAAATGATCTTTTGATGAATTTCTATTATGTTTCATTCTCACGGAATTCACAGGTTGTTTACGGTATTTTTTTGAGGCAAGTTTCCAATTTTATCTTTTTTCTTTAATTTAAAATTCCGTTACAATTTGTAGTTAAGCAATACATTTAGGAACCGCCGTTTGTTGTGTGCATATTTTGATAGGTGTGGAGTGGACTGCACGAAGTTTTTTAATGCAACAATAATGAAGAGTATTTATTATACGGAAAAAATCTTAAACTGTCTCTAAGAGTAGCTACTTGTAATTTTGAATATGATGCAAGTATAATAGTCTGCCGTTACTTCCAAGCATTATTCTATTCAGATAGAGAGTATTATATTCAGTTTAAAATTAACGTTTATATTTGTCTCAAAAGAAGATATTTGAATTAAAAAGTATTTTTGATTGAAAATTATCTAATACTATTTATCCATAAATAAAATTTCTTATATTTCAGAGCAATGCTAATTTTAAACAATTAATTTATCTGCTTAAAATATTAATTTGTCGAACCAATAATGATTTACTTTTACCTCTGTATTATTATTTTTTAATATAATATAAACCGCTGGAAAGTCATTTACGATGAAGATTAATAGCTTCACCTTTCTGTGTGATACGCAAATAGTGGGATGATTAGAACAAATACTAACAGAATGCGGTTTAGATTTTCTGATTTCTATATTCACAGGTAAGTACCTATTATTGTGCATTATTCACATGGTGAATAGGAAGGTTTTGTCTAGCGCTTTATGATATGTAAGCGTTGTAGAAATTTTTCTGAAAGGAGAAGCATAGATTTTTACGAGTTATTCTTCTTTTCGACCTATAATGACTTTTTAAATTAATTGAATGTGTATCTTTCTTGTACCTTATCATTAGAGATAGAAAGGAAATAAAAATATATTAATTAGGCTGTTACTTTTAAACATTTTTGATGACAGTAGCATATATTTTTCGTCAAACTTTAGTAGTCTAATGGACAAAATTCATCTTGAAGATAAGACTAAAATAATAAAATTTACAAAATATATGCATCTAAAATAAAGAGGCTTTGGCAGATATTTGTTTTTTTTCACAAAATTTCAAGATGGCGGAATCACAACGGCAATTATTAGAAGTCAATATATACATTTGGCCAATTAAACTACCATTTCAGAGAAATATTTAAGAAAAAAGTGAAATTTTTATTAGATCTACTTTGTAGTCCGACTAATCAATAAAGGCATGGACGTATTCTTGCTGCAACGCCATTTAAGTAGTTAAAAGGGCCCCCAACATACTATCCTGCGGAATTCCTTAATACTCGCACGCATGCTTACAGTTTGTACACTTAAAAAAAAAAAGCATAAGCACACCATATAAGGGACGAGCGTAGGTGCGTCTTTACTATGTACATACTTTGATATGCGATGTAAAGCAACGTCAGGCACAGTTAGTAGTTGGATGGGTGACCGTTCCAACGAAGACCGCGTCTTCGCCTCACACATCTTCCAGCGGCTTGTATATCAGTGTATGCGCGGAAGCTATACAACCTTAGGCGAGGGTTGTATAGGGGATATACCATCCTTCGGAGGGGATGTAAAGCCGTCGGTCCCTTGCCTATTAAATGTTAGGCAAGTAAAAGATCCCTACTCTTCATAAGGGAAGAGGTTCGACAAAATTCCTGGTTGGGGGTAGCTCGTCTACAGGCGTCGGTGATAGGCCTCGGTAGCGGAAATAGGCCGACGTTAAATAAATGTATTAAAAATATTAAAAAAATAAAAAAAACACCATATAAATTTTGTATTTTTCATCTGTTTGAATTAAGTTGAACCCCTAACACGTCCTTCAGACTGTCTTAACATGGATCGCTTACAAGATCAAGGAGGCACGGGTTCGAATCCTGGCGAGGGTATGGATGTTTAGTAAGGCTTTTAAAGTGTTACCAAGTTGGTAACAGTGGAGTAGACGGGGTTGTGTGAGAGACAACATGGCTAGTCGCTGTACCACTCCCGAGTTCGAGTGTCAGCTGGGGCAAATGGCAATGTTGTAGGGAACGGTCGTTGTGTAATTGTCTGTGTGTATATATCCTGATTGAGTGATGGAATAGCTGATGCTAAACTCCGTCAGGACGGTAATTTAAATATGACGATAAAATAGAAAAATAAAATAAAGGAAAGTTCTCTGTCAAACGCCGAGGTCTTTGTAGCATTTGATAGTGAAAAATTATTTTACATCATAGACGTAAAGCAAAGATTTAATATTTAAAGCTGTGGTAGTATCATCAATAAATATTATAAATAACGAAGGTCTAAGAACATATCCTTGTGGAACGCCAAAGGGAGCGAAATAGTCAACAGCTTGAAAACCTATTAAAAGTTATGAATTGAGAATGATTCGAAATTAATTTTACTTCGAGAATTTTTTTTTCCATACAATTCCGTAATACATACAAACCTAATTGTAAAATATTTAAAATAATTACATAATATATGTATGTTAAGCCTCAATTGAGGCGTTTAGAAAGTGGCTTAGTTATAAATAAATAAATAAATAAACACCACAGAAATTAGACAAGTTGTAAAATATAAACTAGTTACAGCAGTGCACTGAAAAAAATTCTTGTATGTTATAATATTGTTTCAAAAAAATTTGTAGTTATCTTTTAAAAGTTACAAGGTTATCAATATTTTTTATCATAGATTGTAGGTTATTGAAAACCTTTATGCCGGTGTACAAAGGCCCTCTTCTGGTAATATTATAAGTGAAATCTGACGTAACAAAAAGATATTTATTTCTGGTGTCGTAACCATGGAAGTCTGAGTGAGTTTTAAGTTGTGTGCCTTTTTGAAATGTTATAATTGCCAATTTACACAAGTACTGGTTCACAATGGCCAATATACCGAGACTATTAAAGAATGGCCTGCAAGAGCCTTGGGATTTTAGACCCATAAGAATACGAGTAGCCCTTTTACGACTTTTTTGTGATAAGTTACTGCCATCCCAAAACTCCAGATCATACTGTAATAAGCAATGGAAATATGCATAGTAAACATTAAGTGTACATTGGTAACTTAATTCGCTTTTATTTTGAATATAGCGTAAATAGTTTTAGATAATCTGTTATTTAAGTTAGAAATATGGACATCCCATTTCAGTTGCTTGTCAATATGAACTCCCAAAAATTTTATATCATTGATGACACCATTTGTAGTTCTTATGTCTGTGTCCCTTTCTATCGAAGTTTGAAATGTCATGTTGAAAGTTTTTTATACATTCAACAACAATTTATTTGCACTAAACTAATCCATAATTTTGTTCATTGATATTTTGGACTAAGTCTTATTAAGTCCTCGTAATTTCTATTACTTAAGATAAAGAAAATGTACGTAGGGAAAACTGTAGACAATTTCGTTTATGGAAATCAGAAAGATAATTGGGCCCAATATGGAACCTTGTGGAACACCGCATTTTACTATATTTTCCGCGGACTTCATATTACTAATAAAATCATTGTTCTGATATTCAATTTCTACAAGACTTTTGCGACCCGTCAAATATGACTCAAATACGGCAGTGGTATCCCTCTTATAAAATAGTATGGTCCATGCAGTCAAAGGCCTTTGACAGATCACAAAAAATACCTAGAGTAACTTCCTTTTCCTCCAGCGTCTCAATATTTGTTTTATTAATGAGGATATAGCGTCACTAGTATTTTCCCCTTTTTGAAAGCCAAATTGCGTGGTACTCAATATACCTACTGAGTTTCCTCCACAGCATTTTCCAAAATTTTGGAAAGGTCGGAAGAAGAGAGATTGGCCTATAGTTACTTATTTCAAATTTTCCACCTTTTCTGAATAATGGTTTAATAATTGCTAATTTAAATGTATCGGGAAACTGTTAGTGATAAATTAATAAAGTAAGTTAGCGGTTTTTTAATAAATCAATATTTCTTTTATTATTGTAACGGGAATACCATCATAACCTCAAGAATTCTTTAGTTTTAATATCTTTCCAATACTCATTGTATCGTATTAAGTGACGGGCTGAAAGAAAAAGGAAGATGTGTTATTGAATTTTGAATTTGCCACATATTTTCTAAAGAATGTATTATTTTTTAATGATGCAGTTAAGTTTGAAGCTTGCGTGGAAAAAATGTAGAAAATTTGTTTGCGGCAGAATCTGGATCTGTTAATAATCTATTGTTTTCCATAATTGAAATATTTTCATAACTTTTTGTATTATTTTTTAATAATAAGTTTAAAATTTTCCAGGTTGCTTTAATTTTATCATATGACTGAATTATCTCATTAATGAAATAATTTTCTTTAGCTATTTTTATTAACTGCCTTAAAATTTTGCAATGTTTTGTTACATATTCAGTGATGGCTTTATCATTATTGTACTTTTTGATAAGAACTAAAGTACGTTTACATTTACAAGATGTCTGAATGGTTAACCATGATTTTCGCGGGTTGTCTTTCATCAAATTAATCTTAATTTCTGAGAAGCTGGTTTCCAGGGACGAGTTAAATATGTTACAAACAGTTTTAGCATTATTTACCTCATATTCGAGGCATAACTGTGTCCAGTCTGTAGACTCCGACTCCAATAGATTACGAATTTTTTAAATATTTTTGTTATTAAAAAGTCTGCACAATTTGTAACGACTTTTTTAAATACATTTATTTAACGTCGGCCTGACGCCTGTAGATGAGCTATCCCCAACCAGGAATTTTACCGAACCTCTTCCCTTAAGAAGAGTAGGAATCTTTTACTTGCCTAACATTTAATAGACAAGGAACCGACGGCTGTACATCCTATCCGAAGGATGGTATATCCCCTATACAACCCTCGCCTAAGGTTGTATAGCTTCCGTGCATACACTGATATACAAGCCGCTGGAAGATGTGTGAGGTGAGGAAGCGGTCTTCGTTGTGAACACGAACGGTACCTCTGGTTTGGGAAAAATCAAATTATTTCAGCTAGAGAGCTTTATACGAGACTCTTGAGGCCTTCTGTGCACTTAATTTTAATTGATTTGAGTTCGGGGTGGATAAATTTGAAAAGGCTGGAAAGGGCCAACTGCTTCGCCCTGTATATTGTCAGAGCTTGATTCGCACTCGAATTTAATCTAATTCAATTTAATTAACACTTTACTGAATTTTATTTCAGTTGGCAGGGTCGAAAGCTACACCCTGTATAGTATAGTAGCTCGAATTTAAATTAAACACATCAGTTTAGAACAAAATTAACAAATAATTTATTTCCGATTAACACAGAGTTGAATATTTAAATAGTAAAATCAGATTTTTATTCACAAAAAATTATTTTAACGTATCGACACTTCAAATTTGCCTGAGTTGGGTTTGTTGTATTTTATTTAATTAAAATTTGTTATTTATTAATTGAGAAAATTCACTTAAAGCTAGGGCCGCGAAGGCGATTTTATTTCACTTAAAAAATTAGGGCCGCGAAGGCGATTTAAAATGAAGCACTGGGGCTGAATAATAAGATACTTTTTTACTAGGATCCGCCTAGGAAGGTGATACGGGCACTAATTTATTTTAACTTCACTAGGTACGCCGGAAACACAACTTGCCGGGGGCTTGGTACGTTCCCGTATTTATACCAGTGATGGGGCACGACGCTCGCTAAGAGCTGGAAAAGCCGGAAAGGGAGCCAGACCATCATATGGCGCTCGAATTGTGAAATATTGTGCAAGAGTTGCTGAAATTTTGGAAAATCGGGTCGAAACTTATATCATTAAATCGGCTGTTGAAAAGGAAATAATTTGATAGAAAATGTCAGCGGAATCTAATTCGATTTTTGAAATATTAACGATAACTGTCTGAATAATTGGTTAAAATTTGAATTGGCCCCGTGAAGTAGCGTTGCTAGTCGTAACTTTATTCCATATTTAATGTTATATTTAGCCATATTGAGGGTAAGCGATTGTCTGCGTCGAGCAGAGCGGGATCCAGATTTAGAGTAATATGAGTGAAGATAGGGACGAGTTGCTAGCAACTAGTGGGAAAACGTAAACTGGACTTATTTTTTGAATGAGCGTTTTATGGGCTGACTGGGGAGATAAATGGAGGACGTTTTGAGATATTATTGGAAATTGAAATTGGACTTTGAATTGAAGCGAAAGGAACGTGTAGAATTTTTAGGGAAGTGAAATAAATTATTTTTAATTGAGATGTGGGGAGTCATTTGAAAGTAAATTATGATGATGAGGGGGTTGTATTTTTTAGGACGATCCTTTGTAAGTTTCTTGCTATATTTTGACGATTTTTGATGTTGGGGGGTTTTTGACGTTATATTTGGATTATCTGGGAATTATGAATGTGGCGTGAATTTTCTCAGAAATATTATTTAAAAATTGGAGTTTTTGAATTTCCCAGGTGCTTTAATGACTTTTTTTATATGATTTGCCAAGTTGACCATAATGCTTTTATTATTTGTCAAATTTTAGTGATTTTTTCGTCGGCCATCTTGGTAATATGGAGAACGTACGGTAACAGTTGGAACAATCACCCATCCAACTACTAACCGCGCCTTACGTTGATTTACATCGCATATCGAAATATGTACATAGTAAAGACGCACCAACGCTCGCCCCGACAATTTGTAACGATCTTTTATTGAATTTACATCAGGATTTGTATGCTTTATGATTTGGCCATTATGTCAAACACTCCAATAGATATGACTAAATAAGTAATAGTACAGAATCAGAAAAGCCACAGTTTCACAATTTTTCAAGTCGGATGAAGTAATCAATCAGGAGCTTTGGAAAATTGAGAATGCTATGAATATTGATGATGAAATTAATAGACTACAGCTTATAAAAATGACAGAAATAAAATAAATGTTGTTGTTTATTTCCTTTCAACTACATATTGACTAAAAAAACATTTGTGGCTACACATTTCAGTTTACATAGTAAGTTGTATTACCTACTTTTAGTAAGTGTGGATTTTGATTTAAAATGTATTAAATGCACTACACAGCCGAGGCTAAAGCTGTAAAATCTTTTAAAAATTCGGCCTATTAGAGAACAACAGTTATTTTTTAAAATGTTTTGAAACTCCTCAAGATTACTCGAGAGATTACCGTAAATTTGATTGTGAAGACTGACAAGGTATCCGGTCTTTATACAACTTGTGGTTGCTTCTATTATATGCTATTCCGTAAAATTCAATTGATTTACGATGTTGCACTTAAAATGTATATAGTCGTTTCGTCTACCTTGAAATGAGAACCAATAAAGTAGTTAGCGGTAATTAATAGGAGTAACTAATCATTAAACGGAGCACTTGACATATCAATTATGTAATGTATAAATAAATTACATACAATTGCAAGAGGAACGTTTTACACTGCAAAAACGGTGTCATTACACATTAATTGAGCTTAAAAAACCGATTAGTAAGTAATTAGTACATGATTATATGTGAGATAAGACACTATTTTACAGTATATATTATTTAATATTAGTGATTGTTTGTTAAGTTGATTATTTAATATGTGAGAAACTGTTTCTTTTAACAAAGCTACTTTTCCCAAACAAGGGCCGCACATGTTTTAAGTATGAGATATTGAGTGAAGATAATCATTAATAGATGGAAAGCAACTAAAACAAAAATAAACACAGTTGATTAGTTTACCCAGCTAACACCGAAATAATAGAAGACGTATTTCTGAAAATATATATGTCTAAAATATTGTTCGGTTTAATGGGAAATTGGAAGAATTGAACCGGAAACAAGTATTCTATTGCCTACTGACGCCCTTGTAAGAAACATAAAAAACTTAAGAAAAAGAAACTAGAAATAAAAAAGTAGATATTCTCTTATATACTGGTTACGCTCTTACGGGCTGTGTTATATTATATAAATACTTCGCACCTTTGAAAAATTAACTCGAAAAGGTGTCAAAATTTGCCAAATGAATCAACCTTTCAGTACGCTGTGTCAAACCAGAATTTAGATTATCAAAAAACTACAATTTTTCAAAATAATTTCCGAAAAAATTCACTACAATCCAATAATTCCTTAAACTAACGTCGAAACATACCCCTGGTATCAAAATTCAGTTCATTTAAATAAAATTTTTACAAGCCATTCTTCGTTCAATCTAAATGTCTATTCGATATTGCGTCTTAAATAATAAACTATATTTTTCCACACGGCATTCTGCAGCTCTTCATCAATATTTACTTCCGCTTCTGCAACATTCATGTATCTGCACAAATATTTGAGATAAAATATAGATTCCGCAGCACAAATAATTTATATTTATCAAAATCTACTTCCGTTCAGATCGCATACAACTGCACTTAGTATGACCGCAGCCACTTTATAAGCGGTCGCCCGCAGAACAGTGTTACGGGAGTCGAAAATTAGTACAAAAAATTCTGATAATTTATCAAATATCTTCCAAAGCAAAGCAGATACAGATTTCATTCAAAAACATTGCCCGCATTGACTGGCCGAGGAAGTTATCCAGACTTAGACCGTGCCCGCACGGATTACGGGGACCTTTCCAGACAGCAGAACAAAGATCGTGCCTGACTAGATGGGGCACGAAAAATGCAACAATAACGATGGTATAAAAGACCGCGCGCGGTGAATCTCGGATAAGTCAATTCCGATCCGCGTTCTACAACCGATCTCGAGCTCATCCTTGACAGCTCCAAGTAAAAAATAACCAATCTCTCTGCCCTCGCGCATCTAATTATAAGTGAATATTTTAAACTATTAACCGACACCTTCGCCTAAAAGTGAATTTTTAAAATCTACAAATCAAATCTATAAATCAAGTTAATTTTTTTTATTTTAAAACAAAACTTTCGCTGTTGAAAAGTTATCGTTTTTGCAATCAATTTTAAATTAATTTTAAGTGTTTTAAACTCTGTGCAGTATTACATGAATAAATATACTAATAACCTTTTAAACTAGTGTGTTATTTTGAGTAGTAATATACAGGGTGGTGCGCAAAAAATACCCTGCTACCAATATCAAAAAGTATTTTTCCAAAACTCAAACCAACATTCTACAATCAGAAATAAGTGTGCGAATCTCCTCAAGGGTGTTTACTCGCGCTCTCCGACTGAAAACTTCTTAATTTTACAATCACGAGGAGCTAATTCATGTTCAACTGCTATTTCGTACACCATCCAATATGTTGAAAATATTCCAATATATGTGCAGAAAAGTTTATAAAGCATATTAATTTCATATTACAGATGAGGTATACTAGTAACTCCTTTTACTTAGATCATCTTTCTATGTATAATTTAATGAGACTATAAATAACAGAAGAACTTTGACATTGCTTATTTGTATAAACTTATATACAATATTTCGTATGATGTAACTACCTTAAATAAAAGAAAGAAAAAATACGTTTTCATAGAACTTTTTTTTATATTATACCAACAAGAAATTATGAACTAAAGTCACCTCCTGTTAGAATAAAAAAAAGTTATAATTCATTACAACGATATCTAGATAGAATAGTATGTTTTTTAAAAGATCATTTACTTATGCAGCATATCATTTATATAATAAATTACCACAAGATTTAAAATCTTTGTCTGTAGCTGCATTCAGAAATTCCAAACGAACTCATCTACAAAGTCATTGGTAAATAATTTTGGAACATTTTTTTATTTTTATTTTTGTCTAAATTTTTTCTTCCCTCTTCTTTTTCCGTAAATTTCTTATATATTATTTTATTTGTTATATCATGTTTGTCACCTACTTAGTTTTTTAATGTTGGAACTTCGTCACTATATTTGTTGTCACTATTTATTGTTATTGTTATTTAATATGTATTATTATCATTAATTATAACTATATTACACAGTTGTATTTGTAATAGTAGTTGATAAAGTGAGGGTTAAGTGGAAGAATGTCGTATAGACAAACTAAAATAAAGACGTTTATTATTATTATTATTATTATATATTCGGAGATACATGTTTCACATTCCTATTTCAAAGAATTAAAAAATAAATTTCTTAATATGCAGAACAAAATAGAGATCTTGTATTCAATTGTCTAGCATTTATCATTTTTATAAACTATTTTTTCGTATTTTAAGTACCCTTATATCCTCTCACTCGCTTATCTCTGAACACAGTCTGTAATTGATTTGTGAAAGCTGTAAACTTGTACCAATAAATAAATAAATAGATATAACATATTACAATAGGTTAAAAACATGTCCCAGATATTTGTTACTTATAGCACTTTAGAAATATGTATCTACTACACCTTGTATTTGAGATTGAAATTTATATGTAGTCTTTAAAATTGAAAAAGAGACAAGCCATATCCGTCTTTTACCTAACTCTAACCTCTTCTCTTATTTTCAATTTTTTTTTTAAATCAATTTATTTATATAAACGTTCTGACAGAGTTTAACATTAACTTTCCACATCACAACCAGGATATACAGACAATTTCACAATGACCATTCTCTACGACATTGTCATCTGCCGCAGTTAAAACTTGAACTCAGGAGTGGTACGGCAACTGGCTGTGCTGCCCGTCACACAACCCCGCCTAGCTCTCTGCTACCAGCTCGGTAACACATTCCGAAGTTTCTATCAAAAATACTTCAGAATGTTGATTGTTTCTCAGAACTTCTTTGGTAAATTATAATAATATAATAAAATAATAATAATAATAATAATAATAACAACCCAGTTTTACAATATTATTTTTGATAGTATAAATGCACCTGATTTCACAAGGAAATCATTTTGTGTCGGAATGTTAGAGCAGTATCATCAGCATATGCGATGGTATCCTCACTTATATATAGTTCCAGCATTTATGTGGAAAATAATTCATTCCGGACCTAAAACTGTTCCTTGTGGAACATCATTTATCATCTTTTCTGGACTACTTAATGCTTTATCAATGTTTATTAAGGCTTTTCTATTTGATTAATATTACTTTTTAACCAATCTAATGCTACTCCTCTAATTCCGTATTTCCCCATTTTTTCCAACAATAGTTCGTGCGATACACTATCGTAAGCTTTAGCCAGATCTAAAAATATGGCAATGGTTTTTAAATTTTTGTTAAGATGTTTGTATGTTTGTAAAATGAAATAAGGCGTTTTCCGTGGAGCAGTTCTGTCTAAATCCGAATTGTTTTGGCGATATTATGTTGCGAGACAGTGAATGGCTATGAAGGCGAGATACCATGCAGTTTTCAAATATATTGGCTCTGTTACTAACTACGGATATTGATCTATATATGAGTTTATCGCCACTTTTAAATATAGGTGTAATAATAACTTGTTTTAGTGAATCTGGAAATTGTCCATTTTGGAATGAGGAGTTAATCAAATGTACTAGGACATTAAGAATATTATATTTAACTTTTGTTTTTGCAGTTATTTGATCTATTATGAAAGACGAGTTTAATTTCACATGGTCAATTGTTGCTATTTCATTTGTAGTGACCGGTTTTAGAAATATAGAGTTTTATTTTTTTTTTTGTTTTGCATTTTATTTCTCATTATTTGATACAGCACATTCCATTCAATATGTACAGCTACTAATTTCCCGAAGCAAAGATTTCATGATGTATTTCACAATGGTAAAAATTACTTTGGGGCTTGCGGCATTACTTTAGTGTCCAATAGTACATTACAAAAAACAATCATCTCGTATATTAGAGCCGAACACATTTAAATATTTGTTTTGGTTATACAGCCTGATACTTTAGTAGGGTCGGCATAAAATATAAATTGTTTCTTGTGTCTGTCTGTGAATCATGTAGGTACAATAATTAGGCTTGTTTAAAGCTCACTGTAAACTAAAATAAAGCACTGATTAAAATAAAATATTTATGGTGACACCAACGTGAGATGAGGCCGCAAACTCGATCTCATAAAAATACACAAATGTCAGCCAGTTAACTCAGAGGCCGTCGGATAAAAATATGGATCCTTAACTATATACAAAATTATAATCTAGTGCCATAGACGTACGCAAGGTGGTAAAATGTTTTACATATAGGATATAATTTTGTATAAATCATCTATCTGTTATAAATCAAGGGTCCAGGTAGAAGAAAATGTAGTTGACACAATTGAAAAGGGACAAAATCTGATAAATCTTAATGACAAAAAGAAAATACAGAGCGAGTCATAAATATATCGGCGGAATTCGATATTTTGCACGTAGTCCGCATTATTAAAAATGGAATAATAACAGTGATATGTTTATTTGTTGTATAATACCTAATAATAACACAAACGTTAATTAATCCTAGATATTTAAAATCTATCAGGGCAGGGATGTTAATAGTTCTTAAGAAAAGAAAAGAAAAGATTGTGGTGCAGTATGGTGAAGATGTGCTCAATGTTAGTAGAACATGACTCATTGAACTTGTCAATAATACGCATTAAATATCCCACATGGATTCTTTCCTCATAAGAACATCCATAAATGTGCCTGGTGGCAACATACTAGAACCTCTGTTATCGACTTCTGTATTACCAAATAAAAATCACAGCTTAATATCGTTGACACCAGAGTTAAAAGGGGAGCCCCTGCGGATCCAACCATTCCTGGCTGAAACATCACTGTATTTAAGACACACTAATTATACCTAACCAAAACAGAGCTCAGATGAAGGAAATATGGAAGCAAAGTGCTCCAAATATAATTTAAATAGTTTTCAAAATGCATCGACAATATTTCTGTACAAGCTAAGGTTAGCAGTAAAAGCCCGAAATTCCCGGACGATATCCCAGAAGAAATGTACAGCTACTGAAGGACTCCCTACACCAATCGGCAAAAGAAGCTTTAGGGGAAGTTGATCAAACTAAAAGAAATATTAGAAACTACTGGTGGAATGAAAATATTGAGGAAATGATGAAAGAAAAGAAAGAGCTCCATAATGGATGGCTAAATATAAGAGATCCGCAAGACAGAAACATATACAGGAGACATTGTTATATGGTTAAAAAAAGGTAACACAGTAAAAAATCAATATTGGGAAAAGACATGCACTGATCTGGATAATCTGCTGGGAAGCTCTAAATCAAGGGCAGCTTGGAAAGTTATTACTGAATTCAAATACAATAAGAAAACAAACGATTTCCCCAATTGGACTAGAGGAATGGAAACAATATTACATAGAACTGTTAATAGAGCAACGACCAAAATTGTAATACGTTGATTAGGAACCGAAGACAGTAAGAAATAGATGTGACTAAATAACCGCGGAAGAGGTCAGAAAACAGCTGAGTAAGATGGAAAACAATAAGACGCCTGGACCTGGAGGTATACCTGTGAAGCTTCTAAAATATGCCCCACAAGTCGTTTTAGAACTTTTTGCTCGATCTTCAATAAATGCCTAAGAAGTCCTGTGCCCAATCAAAGGAAGGTAGCTTACATCACCTCAATCGATAAGAAGGAGGATAAAAAGAAATGTCAGAACTGTAGAGGAGTGAGCGTAATTGCATCTACATGTAGACTCTAAGAGGGAAGATTGAAGAACAAATTAAAGATATGAAGGAACACAGTGGCTTCAGACCCGGCAGATCTTGCATTGATAACCTATTCTGTATAAAACAGCTGATAGAGAAGACACTGGCATATGGGAGTAAACTGCATTTAGTTTTTCGCGGACATAAAGTGTCCCTGCTAATAGACTTTGGTATACCATGGAAAAGAACGGTATCACTCACCAATATATAAACCCAGTGAAAAATCTGCACTGACATAGTATCAACAGAGTAAAGGACCAAGGAAGTTTATTGGAGTTCTTTGAGATAAATAAGGGTCTAGGACAGATATTAGGTGGGAGACTTTATTCAAAATATATCTCAATTCGGTTCTTGAGAAGTGGTCAAGAAATTGTACTAAAATGGAAGTACAATTGGATAATGAAATAATTTACATGCCATTATTTGCAGACGATCAGGTTGTCTTTGATGAAGATAGGGACGATATATCGTTTATGTTGAGAAATCTTATAGAAGATTTTGAGGATTGGGGTTTGGAAATAAATACACGGAAAATCCAGTATTTGGTGATTGGTGAGGAAGAACAAGATTTAAACTTAATGAACAAGGGCAACATGAAATATACAGCAGATATAATTATTTAGGATACTATTGACTAAAGACGGAAAATATGATAAAAATGTTCTACGGAAAATAGGGAGAGGACGAATGATAACAAACAATTTGAATACAGTGATATGGAGTAAGAACATAAGAAACGTGACAAAGATGTGCATGTTTATATCATTAGTCGAAAGTACAACCACCTACGGCTCAACAGTTTGGACAATGAATACAAACCTTAAACAAAGAATAAATGCCATGGAAAATATTTTGTAGGGTTACAATCCTAGACCATATTAGAGTAAAGACAATAAGCCATAGTTCAAAAGCAGAGAAGAACCTGTCGGAAAGAATAAAAGAGACAGAGAGAGGTACGGACACTTGAAAAGGAAGGAAAACGAAGATTACCAAAGAACTGCTTTGAATGGATACCACACAGAAGGAAAAGAGGTCGACCGCGACCACGATGGAAAGACAACATGTATGTAGCAAGAAGGGAGCTGGAAGAAAATTCTTGGGAAATTAAAAAGAAATGGCTCCAAGGATCCGACAAACGGCCACGCATGTTGTAAAGAAATGTCGTTGTTATATAATATATATATTGAAAACGTAGTTGGGATGGTATTTAAAACGTATTTTGTTGATCTTTTATTTCTAGAGATTGGAAGGTTGGTAGAGATAAACTGTACGACAAAAAAGGTACATTGCTGATTTTTCAAAATTCTACCAAAGGCATTTCTTCTCAAACCATTGTTATATATCTTTGAAGTCGTTATATCTTTTCCCGTCAGTTGCTTCATGTGTCACTTTCATAGAAAATGACGGTCAGTAAAACTTATGATGGTATCTTCTGTGTTAATTTCGAACAAATTGTTTCGGTAGATGATAAACAGAATGTGATCTACTAATGATTCCTTGTGCTACATCACGTTCAATTGTTAAGAGAAACTATTTCTGTCGTCATTTATTTCTGTATATTGTTTTCTATTCGTTAAATCACTATGGATTAATTTAAGTCCTGTATCTCTAATCCCGACAGTATCTAAGTTTTGCATGGTTTATTTTATCGAAAGCCTTCGATGAACATAATAAACATGGAGAAGGTATCAAATTATTACCTACATCTTGGTAAATATTTTTAATAAATAATGTAATTACATGCTCTGTTGGGCTCCCCTTCCGAAAGCCAAATATTTCCAATAAAATTTCTGTGCTGACAAAACATGTTTATCTAGAAATTTTATTTGTGTTAAATTTATTTTGTTGATTTCTTAGTGATGTTATATTTTTATCTTGTTTCTTTGAATTTTGTAATTTATAATTTACTGGGTCCCATAAAGCTTCCATGTTATCTTTACTTTTTAAATTTCAGTTGGGGCGAGCGTAGGCGCGTCTTTACTATGTACATACTTCGGTATGCGATGTAAAGCAACGGCAGGCGCAGTTAGTACTTGGATGGTGACCATTCCAACGGAAACCGCGTTCTCGCCTCACATCTTCCAGCGGCTTGTATATCAGTGTATGCGCGGAAGCTGTACAACCTTAGGCGAGGGTTGTATAGGAGATATACCATCCTTCGGAGGGGATGTAAAGCCGTCGGTCCCTTGTCTATTAAATGTTAGGCAAGTAAAAGATCCCTACTCTTCTTAAGAGAAGAGGTTCGGCAAAATTCCTGGTTGGGGGTAGCTCGTCTACAGGCGTCGGTGTTAGGCCTCAGTAGCGGAAATAGGCCGACGTTAAATAAATGTAATAATAAAAAAAAAAAAAAAAAAATTTCAGTTTATAGAAATTATACTTCAATATTTTATTAGATGTATTAATTTATTTCATACGTAGTATACTCCTGGTTTAGGTCGTAGTTATTTAGATCTCTTTATACAAAATGTTTCTTTGGTTAAAAGATGTTATAGTACCTTTAGTCCGGTGTTCTATCATTTTCTACTTTTGTTTATAAGTGTTTTTTATGAGTACTGATTTATATTTTAGTAAAAAAATATACAAGTTTGTATACTTAACATTCCATATTATATTTTAGTAAAATAACTATTACCTATTGTATTTACAGCACTTATTTTGCAATTTTTCAATAACGCTTATTATACCTATAATCTTGTAAAACGATTATTAGCATCATCATTATCTTAGGTATTTCTTGGAAATTTTTCAGGTTTGCTAAATAAGTCAATTTATGTAATAAATTCCAGTAAAAAAACTCAATTTTTCACATATTAGGAGCATCCTGCTTCGACAATAAAACAATAAATATTATAAAGAGTATATGAAATATGTTGGCATTCTTGAAGAACGATGTAAACGCCGAGTCTTATAACAATATTCAGAAGTGAAAAAGATGCCCGGGGCACGTCAGGACCCTTATTCTTATAACAATGGTTCAGGTTTTCTAACTTCAATCACTTCTTGAGAGGTTTACTATAAGAGGCTGCACAATACGGTAGAACTTCCTCGCTAACGAACTCCTCATCTAAACGACAGTGACGTCTCGTTAATCAGGGTTTCATATAATATTATCAATCTGAAGTTGAGGCGACAGTAGAAAAATATACTATTTATTTCTAGCAGAAAATCTTGGCACATAAAACGCTACCTGAGAAAGGAAATTTATGTCATCTTCTTCTGTCTAATTATTTCACTATTATATCGTACTATCACTTTATATTATATGATAACTACAAAACTATAAATCGTAATAAGAGTATAAAAATAATGGTGATGTAGTTCGTTATAATGATTTTAGATATCTTGGAAGAAAAATCAAGAATGATATTGACATCTATAGAAACTATGTTAGATCTGCTGAAAAATATAAAGAATAAAATTGCTAAATTTTGGATATTTTGAAATACCAAAAGATGTTCGACAAATATTTCGAGATATAATTGAAATGATGTGCATAAATCTGTTGACGCATTTGCTAATTTTTTTAGTAACACTTTCGCACCTAGTAGTCATCTTCCCGATAATTTAGTTATACATAACAATTTCAACAATAATGCGACAATACATATTTCGGAATTTAAAGAGGATCATGTACTAAAAACTCTAAAGAAAATAAAGAATAAAATGACAGCCGATCATAGACAATTATGTTTACTTTAGTTTTGAAATATAGTAGCCGTCCAGATGCATGGAAAGGTTCTACGGTGTGTCTGATTTTTAAGAAGGTCGACAAATCTGATATTTCCAATTTTCGGGCTATATCTATAATATGCAAGTTTGCCAAGGTCCTTGAGACTCTATTGCATGAAGTCAGATACTCTCAAGTACACAACCAAATTTCAATTCACCTGCATGGTTTTATGCAGGGGCATTCACGACAACAAATTTGCTTTATGTGACTCAATATGTATCAGAATCAATAGATGACCAAACCCAGACTGATATTATTTATACGAATTCTTCCAAGACATTCGACAGACTTGACGATTCTATGTTGCTTATGAAATTTGATGATAACTGCCTCCCTCAAAGTTTATTGTCCCTATTACATTCCTATCTATCTAACAGGATTCTGAAATCTGGAATTGGTTGGGAACAACCAGCGCATTTACGCCTAAAGTCCGGCGAGTGGCAGCCGGACTGAGACCCCAACACCACACTCTAAATCTGACAGTGTTGCTTACTATCAAGCAGCACTGTTTAGATAGGATTCGCAAACTGATGGCAATAAAGAAGAAGTTGAACAAGCGGGTGCGAAGTATGGAACAAAATTCAATGTTCCGTACGACTCCCTCCCGCCTGTTCAAGGAGCCACAGCATGTTGTCGATAATCCGCCGAATGTAGAAGATGTCGAAGGATTCTGGAAGGGAATCTACGAAACGACGCGTCCATTCAAAAGCAGCACCCCAGCAATAGCACACTTCGAGGCTCTGTGTAACAGAACCTTTGGAGAGCAAGACGAAGTGTGCCCGGCGATCAGTACGGAGGAAGTCCAACAGGCACTTGTTGGTACCAAGAACTTCGCTGCTCCTGGCCCAGACGGCATTAACAACTGGTGGTGGAAGAAATTTCCATCCACCCACCGTTGTATGGCACGGGTTTTCAACTCTTGGTTGAACGAGGGGCAGTAGATTCCGACCTGGTTTGTCGAAGGACGTACTGTGTTAATCTCCAAGAAGGGAGATCTGTCCGATCCGTGAAAGTATAGGCCAATCACATGTCTGAACTCCTGTTAAAAGGTATTTACACGTATCTTGTACGCTAGGACACTACGACATGTTGGTCTGGTCTTTCAGCAGATAAATGAGCAACGTGGTGCCAAGAAAGGCATGGCAGGCTGAAAGGATAACCTGCTGATAGACCGCTGTATTACACAGGACTCTGTGCAATATAAGCGGAATCTATCGATGGCCTGGATTGACTACCGTAAGGCATTTGACACAACATCAAATGAGCTCTTATTACACTTGCTCCAATGTCTTGCGGTAGCAGCTCCACTAATGAGATGCATAGAACAACTGCTGCCGCTCTAGAAAACTCGCTTCACCATAAGGTCCGGTGCACAGCGGGTTACCAAATTCAGGAGAAGAGTATTCCAAGGGGACTCCTTGAGTCCTCTCCTCTTCTGCATCTCACTGTTGCCTTTATCTGTTGAACTCCGCCAAGTCCGCGAATACCAGTGTGGTCCACCCAGCAACCGGAGGCATAAGGTCACCCATTTATTCTACATGGATGACCTTAAACTCTACGCCTCCGGAGGGAAGGAACTGCAAAATGCTCTAAGGGTGGTCGAACAGTATACGCTGGCTATTGGAATGGAATTCGGATTGGACAAGTATGCAGTCGTCCACCTTAAGAGAGGACGATGCGGGGACTTTGCTGAAGAGGCGCAGCTCGCAGATGGAAGCATCTTGCGACATCTAGACGCCGGAGAGACTTACACATACCTGAGTGTGCAACAACATCACATCCAGGTTGTGCAACAAATTAAGGAATCTCTCGCGGCATGTACAGAGGCCTACTCCGAAAGATTTGGTCATCCGAGCTTTCGGGGAAAAACAAGGTGTCTGCCACTAATATGCTTGCCGTTCCTGTTCTGCTCTACTCCTTTGGAGTAGTGAGATGGACGGTAGATGAGCTGCGTCAGTTAGATAGAGGTACCTGCAAGATGATGAATATCAATAGAAGCATTCATCCAAAATCGTCCGTTCCTCGTGTGTACATCCCACATCATCGGGGGGGGGGGCCGAGGACTCTTGAGTTTAGAGTGCATGCATGGCCAGGTAGTCCTGAGTATAGTATGTAACGTCCTTAGGAGCTCAAACCCTCTCCTGCAATTAGTGAGAAATCATGAAAATGCAGGAGTGGGAGCAGGATTATTTAAGGCAGCAAAGAGAGTCGCAGATGAACTTGGTCTCGTATTCGACATCAGGCGGAGGGGCCGGTGAGGTGTCGAACCAGAGTCGGTCACTGAGCTTCCGCCAAATCGTCTGAAAGCCCAGATTAAAACCGCTGAATAGGAGAATCTTTTTAGACGGCACGTCGATAAATCCATGCACGGTGTATTCTATAAGAACATAAGAAACGCTGGGTTTATCGACCAAGCTGACGCTCGCCTTTTTAAGGTCAGCTGGGCTTAAGTCGGAGACCGAGGGATTCATTGTGGTCTGCTAGGATGGTGTTATTAACACCTTGGTCTACCGAAGCCGTGTGATGGGTGCAGGGGGAAAAACGGGCTAAGTATCGCGATCTCCGGTACGAGCTCCTATTGCTGTATCCAGGCTACTCGGTCAAGTTGGTAGTCCTTATAGTCGGTGTACTCGGAGGTATGAAGCCCACGCTGCTCTCGGAATTACGAACAATACCGGCCTGTCAACATTCGGCCGAATGGCTGGCAGGCCAGATGCAGAAAGCTGTTATCCTGGGTTCCCTTCGTTTACTTAGGGCACACGATTTAGGAACCTACGGCCGCTAACTCTGCAGGTTGCAGGGAGTGGTCGTAGTGAATTCGCTGGCGCTTCTTCCGTGAGAATGTCGGAGACACGGCAGAACTGACCAGCATCGCTCTCGCGAAAAAAATAAAATAAAGGTCTTTATTATGAAAGGTTCATAAAGGGCGAAGTTTAGTCACAGGACTATTCTTCCACTTAACCCCAAATAGTTAGTTTTAATATTCCCAGAACTTCTCGTAGCAGCAGTGTTTTTTACCTGGCTACACGACGTACGAATATTTTAAAATTTTCGTCAATTTATGTAGTTTGCGACAACCAAACTCAATCTGTACTTATATTGACATCTTCAACTGCAGCCTTAGTACTTTAAAAACTTATTATTATTGAAGAGTTTGACTGATCTGCATTCTATTGTTTACTTTTTTTTTCCTGTTGCATTATCGTTGCTTATGTCATGCACGTTAACTTATTTTGTACTTTCGTTTTAACTTCCATGTAAGGGCCCTAAGGCCCGATGTATGTTTTCCTAAAAATTTTCAATTTGCATTATACTATTATATTTGCACAATATTTATATTTGTAATACCTTGCTATACCCCCTATCCTGTAGCTGGGTAGTGATCTGTTGGACAGAGTAAATAAATAAATATTATTTTAACACTGGTTACCTGTGTGACGAATGTAAACATAAATTTTATTGTAAAATTTTGTTGCATATATGAATACAGTTCTATTCTATTCTATAGAAAGTCTACTGAAGAATAATTCGATAACTTTCTTCTACATTCCATAATATTATTTCCAGTTTATTAAAAAGCTTAGATTTTGTAATAAGAAACTGCCACGGCTTTAGCAACACTGATATTAAGTTGCTATACTGTTCGTTTCTACTGCTCGCTGATACGGTTCCCAGCATATATTATTTACACAAACAATATTAATAATATGTTATGTTCGCATGTCTAATTTGGTAAATAAAACAATAATACATTCGATAAATTTTCTTTGCAAAACTGTACATATATGTTTGATTGCCTTCTTATTTTGGAGCAACTGAATTTTCATATACTTCGTACAAAAAATCGGAATTATAAAACATTCTATTTTCCTATCCTTCGAACTAATTTTTAATTTTTACGCGTAAAAATTCTAATCTACTGCAAAATCGATTCAACTATAAATAGGAATACCATTCAATTAAACAGCTTAATTTTTGTAACATATAATCTACATTTGTTTTATTCTGCTGTAGTTATAATGTTTTTCTTTTCGTTTAATGGAATGTATGTAGTTTTATTGTGATTCAATTGTAGTACAATGTTCTTTTATATTTCTTCACTGTAATGTTCGCATCCTGTCGTGAGGAAGGGGCATGAATTTTAAAAATGCTTACATTTATTATTTTATTTAAGTTGATAATATAATAAAGCAAACTGAAAAAAATTTCTCTTCGTAAATATTCGACATTAAAACTCGAACTTTTATGTATTAAAAAATATTTTAAAAATCACCACAGTCACAATTATGGGTTTTAAGAAAAACTTATGCAAATACCAGTTACGAGACATCTAATTAATGTTTTTGAATCATTTCCTTTCATTTCATTTCTTAAAGGCAGTTATTATTCTTTTATTCATATTTTGTACTGTTGTTGGTGCGTCTCTATAAGCAATTTCACGTATCCTCATAAAAAGGAATTCATTTTTGTAAGATCTGGGGATCTAGCAGGCCATTTAGTGGGTTCATTTCTTCCAATTCATTGATTAGGGTAGGTATTATTTAAGTGGTCTCTAACTGCATTTAAATAATGTGGTGGAGCACCATCTTGCTGAAACCACATCCTATTTCGAATTCTTTCAGGGAGGTTTACCAATAATTGTGGCAGATAGATGAAGATAACTAGCTCCAGTCAATGTACCATCAAAGAAATGTGGTCCTATTACATGTTCTCCAATAATTCCCCCCCAAACGTTTACAGACCATCTGTGTTGGTTATCAACTTGCATAAAAATATGAGGGTTTTCTGAAGCATAATAATGGAAATTGTGCCTATTAACAAATTCATTTTTATGAAAAGTTGCCTCATCACTGAATAAAACAATATTGAAGAAGTTGACATCATGTTACATTTCACCTCTGGCCCAATTATAAAATTGTAGGCACTTTTGAAAATTGTCATCAGATAATTCCTGGTGCATTTGAATATGATATGCATGCAACTTATTTGTTTTTAAGATTCGACCCACATACCGTCTACTTATTCGTACTAATAAGCTTACTTCTTTTTGACTAACATGGGGATTCTCAACCGTTACCAGCACCACAGAAAACTCATTTTCTTCGTTCGCAACATGTTTTAGTTTTTCACTTTTTTTATATTCGATATTTCCAGTTTTCAGAAATCTATCGAGAAGGTTTTGGAAGCTGCTAACATCAGGAATCCTTCTTTCAGGATAACGTTGGTGATAATAAATTCTATTGGCAAGTAAAAAATTCGCCCAAAACAAAACTCATGTCTACAGGTTCTGCTTTATTAAAATTCATATTAAAAAAAAAATTCAAATATTTTAAATTCAATATAAATTGTAACGACCGATAAGTGTGATAAATGCTCCTTTGTACACGACAATTTATACCAAACTGAGGTTTAAGTGATTGTCGAATAATGAAAACAGCAAAAAAATTTACAAAAAAAACATTACAGTAAAGAACCGGTTAAATACTATTTACTCATTTCAATGTATTGGAAGAAATGGTCTCACTAAATGGCCTCATTTCAAAATTGCATAAAGACGTGTGTCAATTAAAATGGGCAACACGTCGAACACCTATTATAAATTTTTCTAATGAATTATTTGAGGGAACCTCTTTTTTTAAGTTTATTTTTGAATTTGATACTTAAATGTTCGTTTTTGATTTCTCCATCACATCGTCGAAAAATATACAGGGTGTTCCATTTGAAAAGAAAATGAGAAAATTAAAATTAAAATGTTCTTAATTGAAAAATAATTTTTGGCCACCATGTACATTTTTAGGAAATGAAAATGATTCAAAAACATTAATTAGATGTCTCGTAACTGGTATTCACATAAGTTGTTCTTAAAACCCATAATTGTGAGTGTGGTGATTTTTTTAATATCCATCTGTAGATTGCATTATTTCAACAAAAAAATTCATTACATCCAAGTGGTTGGGAGATATTCAATGCTAATATAGGAATGAATAGAGCCTAGAAAGAGGCTTCAAGAAATGCACTGATATACATAATAGCATTCTATTTTTAAAAAAGGCACTTGGTCCTGTAATTCCATCTTGGCTTGCCCTGTATGTTCGAAAATAATTTTCAGTTATAGACTTTTATCTAGTTTACTTGCAATTTTTCAAAAAATTTCTACCTATCGTAGAACTCGAAATATCGAGGTCCGATACACTATTGTCCCACCCTGTATATTAAAATATTTGAAAATACATTTGGATGCAAAAATTACAGTCTTTGAACAATATTAACAAACGATGAGACCAAACGTCGTGCAAATTTTAGCTGTAGTCACTAAACTTTAGATATATAGACAGTGTTTTAGCAAATATCTACTACCCTTAGTTCAAATGTGCTTTTAGAGGGCGGAATATTAAACATAATATTTTTAGTCGCAAACTCCTCTATAAATCCTTATGTTACTATAAGGAAAGTAACCAGACTGCAACCAAAGTTACAAATCTGGCGCGTTAAGTGTAATAATTGCATATTACCATCAAAACGCTAATGCTTCGATTGCAACAAACACCAGCCGAAAGACTGATCCTACTTAAAGGAGCTCCCTTGCCAGTCGTCACACACCACTTTTTTCCTAGGCGAGAATAAAAACACAAATTGGTTGCCAAAGAAGAGATTCGTAAATAGAAAATAGCCATTTTACTATTTTTTACATAATTTCGAGAATATTCAGTAAAACGACAGGATCAAATATCAGACACGGTACGTGGACACAAGTTAAATAGCTTGCAAAGACTATTATCACTTACATCTACTGTAATTATAAATAATTAATGGGTGAATAATATTTTTTTTTATAGCCAACGTTTCCACCCACTTGAAGTTTTTAAAATATAATTATAGTTAAATAACTTCATTAGTTTCTAAGTCCCTAAACGCAAAATCAACTTATTTTTAATGATTATCGGTGGTGGCTACTCAGGAAACATGAATAATTTTAATAACACCATGGCTAAATAGTGGGTTTGAAGCCAGGTTATTTCACACTTAAAAACTACATGGTAAGTCATTTTATGTATAAGTAAATGATACTTAATTTTACGACTTCAACTACAGGAAACATCAGCGACGGAATGTGTATTTGTTTTGTTCCCTACTATATTCATCACCTGGGAATATCTATAGTCATTAAAGGAGCTGGCAAAAAGCAACCCTGCACACTCCCCCGTATAATGACCAGAGCAGCAGACACAAGGGTGCAAAATTGCATATCACTTTGCTAAAAGGACGCAAAATTATTCATCGGATTAAAATCATTCAATCAAAAAAGGGAATAATGAAATAACAACAAAACCTCCTTAAAAACAATACCAAAGAACAGCTAGTGAGCTACTTAACTTCCATAAATTGAAGCTACTAACTCTGACCTCTCTGAGATACCATATCAAAATAAAAGTTAACGACACTTGTGGTTTCTTACTTTTCTATCCTTTGGAAAGCTGGACGAATAGTCGAAGGTTTCCATTTCGGAATTCTCAGAAGCAGGTCTGATTTGTATGAATTTGGAAGGGTGTCTATAATACATAATTTGTAATCAGAAATATTCCGATAGGCGGACTCAAGTATTCATATTGTTTAAATGATTCCCATACTTTTCTAACACCCGGTATATATATATACAATACAAAAATAAAAGGAAATGTATATATGATTCACATTCTGGAATGGTGGAGGAATCTCCCAAGACAGAGACAGGCCAAGGAGTTCATTAAAGAACGTTCGGCCAAATTTACGGAAGATCTACTAAGCCAGAACAGGAAGGCCATCAGAGTAATGGTAGGCCTTCTAACTGGCCACTGCCGGCTCAATATCTACATGAGTCTAATGGGCCTGGCAGAGGACGCGACATGCAGATTCTGCCAAGTGGAAGAAGAAACCGCAGTTCACGTATTGTGCCACTGTGAAGGCCTGGTGAGGCTGAGATTCCAAGTACTCGGAGAAGAAAAACCAAGGGTGGACAGCTATACAAAATGGCCTCTATCAAAGCTGTGGAGTCTAGTACAAAGGACAAAGCTGGATGAGGTACTATAAGGAAGATATTCTGGGAGCATCACAATAGACCTGAAAAGGTCGCGGTGGTAAAGGCTAAACAACCAGCTCCTTCGTTAATCTAATCTAATCTAATGATTCACATCATGGTATTTTTTAATAGTATTTTGAAAGTATTTAGATCAGTTCAATGTAAGTCGGTATTCAATCGGTCATACTCAACAACTCCTTTATAAAAAATAGAGCCATGTATTGATGCTCTATTGGCCCGTTTAATTACAGAATTTCCCTTTCTTCGGCTGTTGTAGTCATGGATTTTTGTAATTTTATTAAAATATTTTTTATGTAATCTGGAACTAGGTCCTTGTTAACTTTATGATGTATGAAAATTAAAACGATATACTTTAAAAAATTCTCCATATTCATCCAACTAAGACATTTTAACATGTCATCTATCCTAGTGTATATATTGCATTTTAATATAACTCACATCGTTCTGTTTTGTAACCTTTGTAATCATTCTAGATCGGTCTGATTAGATACAGGATTGTGCTACAATAGTTGAAATGCGGTAGCATTATAAACAGTTTTTTTTGTATTTATTGATAGATACTGTCGATGTCGTGCGCAAAAAATGAGACAAGTCTAATAATGTATTTTTGCTAAAATCTAGTTGTGTACATCTAACTTTAATTTTTGTGAGACATTGTCACTGTCATTTTCGGCTACTCATTACATATTCAAATAGACGCGACAGTACCAACTAACAAGTTAAGAACGCCGGCTTTTTTGAAATTGTTTTACATGCAAAATTCATATGACTCTTCCACTGATAGATGTACTTGCTGAAGCTTAAATGATAAATTTGTATCTTTGAACCTTTTGAGATTCTGCTGATTACTTTTGAGTATACTTTTTGTTTTTGTGATATTCAGTTTTATTTTTTTTGTTTCCAATCGTTTAGAAACAAGTTATAAATCGTGATTTATTTTCCGTACCAACTCTCTAGGATCACGTTCATCAATGTAGATTATAGTATCGTCAGCAAAAAACTGATATTTGCAATTCTTGACACATCATTAATATAGATTACAAATTACAGGGGCCAAGTATGCTCCCCTGAGGCACTCCCATGTGTGTACGCAGCTCACTTGATAACACATTTTCACATTTCACCCTTTTCCTTCTGTTTTTTAAATAACACTCGAACCACTTCTATACTACACCATCAATTTCATACTTGCTTAGCTTATCTAATAAAATCTCTCTATCAATTGTCTCAAATGCTCTTTTCAAATCTAAAAATATTACTCCTGACATTTTTCCTTTGTCCTTAGGTTCTTTCCACTCATTAAAAACGTATTGTAATGCACTTTCACAATTAAAACCTTCTCTAAAACCAGACTGATATTCACCAATAGTACAACAAATCTAGACCAATGTTTCACATCTTTTGGATTTTATTTTTCAGGGGACAATTTTATGATTAATCGATGTGGAAAAATGTCAGGAACAACATACTGAAATGCTTAAAACATGAGTGTTGTAGCAATTTTGCAAACAAATAAAAACTATCAACAAATTGACTTTGCTCGATTTTAACGCGGTACGAGGCCATAAAATACTTCTAATAATAAAAAATATACATCACGCTGTAGAGAAAGAAATTCTCTACAATTTAGGTACGGGAAATACCCCTCTACGATGATAATTTTTTTAATCGATTTTTGAAAATTTTGTCGTCAAGTTGTTTCGTTTAGTCAGCTGACCGTTGTCGCCACGCCCCTTTGCGACATGGCCGAACGACGCGTGCTACGCGCGCCTCCAGGAGCGCTGAATACGCGGAAACTACAGTTCCCATCTATAACGCGTTAGACTGATGGTGGAGTAAAACATATAACGTTTATAATACATACTTGTACACGGACAAACCCATCTTTCCCTTTCCCTTAAGGCCAGTTGTATCAAAGTGGATCAACGAATGTTCAGTTGAACTTGGTTCAAAGTCCGTGGATACTATTCTTGTAACCCTGGATTTTAAACCGAGTTCAACTGAACTTCAGCTAATCCACTTTTATACAACTTGGCCTAAAGGTTGTCCGATAGTGGCAAGATGTTACTGGAATCTTGAAAAGCTATACATAGAGACTGAGAGTTTTTATTACTACAAAATTTATTGTTAAGTCAGATGTGTATTAAGGATTGATACATTATGTAAAAGCGATTTATTATTAGTATGAATTTTGTGAATAAACTTTTCACTAAGGTAATGACTCCTAAGCAAGGTATCAAAGCTTCGGCATATAAAATTCATATGTTGTAAAATCATATTTCTGAACAATATTTAGCGTACCTAAATTCTCCGGTGGTGTATAATATAGCTATTTCTTATTTTACAAACAATTATTCAGTTTTTGTTGAATTTTATATGCTGATTCGAGTCATATTGATGTAATTTTCTAAAAAATTAAAACCATTAGATATAATATTTTCAATTTTACTCGTTTGTTTCTTTATTTTTATAATTCTTCAAGCCTCGATGGCACGTTCGTCACTAAGTTACTTATTGTACTAAAAATATATATTAAATGTTAATGAAATTTTTTTGGATTGTTTAAAACATATTCATTTTATTGCATAGAAATTCTTAACATATTCTTTGCGTTACTTTCTGTTTGAGAGCAAATTTAACTTCGAAATTATCTATTCTCTTATATCGTATATAAGTTAATAAATGTTTGCCCTTTTATATATAATTATCCAACCTTTATTTAATTTTAACTAATTTTGGACGTTTGATCTACCGATTCTGAAAGTTTCGGCTCTTTCCAGATGCACTTCAAAGACTTTCTAACAACTTTCATTTTTATATTGCAGAACCAACAACAAGACATTGTAGACTCCACAGTAAATGTTTACATTTGCAGACAATTAGAAGATAAATCAGCAGGATCGATATCAATTTATTAAGTCGCGAGGGTATACATCTGGCAGTTTATGGTGTGCCACAGGGGTCGATACTTGGTCCGCTTTTTTTTGTTATGTTCATTAATGATATTTTGGAGGATTTCGATAGTAACACCCGTTTCCTCCTGTAGGCAGATGATCTAAAAATATATCGATTGATTGACTCAACAGATGACTGTGTTAATCTTCAAGACTGCTTAAATATCATTAATACTTGGTGCAATGACAACTATTTACCTCTCAATAGCAGCAAATATAATGTAATGTCATTTGGCAGAAAAACCAACATGTACGTGTTTAATTATAACGTTGACAGCGAAAATTTAGAAAGGTCTGATTTCATCAAATACTTTGGAGTTTATTTCGTTCCAAATTATCTTTCAATAAACATGTGGAAATGACAACTGCTTGCGATTTTAAAAATCTTGGTTTCGTGATACGTAACTGTAAAGGTTCGTTAGATCTCGCCTTGAATGCGCTTCTATTGCGTGAAGTCCAATTTATAAGTCCACTATTCTACAACTAGAGAAAATTCATCGTAGTTTCTCAAAATCTGCTGTGTACACACTTAACGGTGAATATCCTCCCAGAGGATTTCCACAAACTGAATTGCTGGAAATGTTTGACTTAAAAAGTCTCAGCAATCAAAGAGCTGTTAGCTCCATAATTTTCCTCTTTAAAATTGCAAATAACCTATCAAATCAAATTAATTGTATAGTACCTAGAATTAGTGCTCGACATAACCACGTTGCAGGGCGTACACCACGAACAAATATCCTTACATCATCACCAATCTGTCGAATGTATGTCAGTTAATCTAAAATTCACGTGCATTTATATCTACTAGTTCCTTAGTATTTCATTGTATATTTGTCTTTTTACTCCCTCTTTTGAGCTTTTTTACTTAGATTTATATTTGTGTAAATATTATATTTTTGCACCTATTCCTGTAATTGGGCTTTGCCTGTTGGATTTTGTAAAACTAAATAAACAACTAAAGATACCCCGAGTATCTCGAAAAAAATCCAGAGAAACTCACGAAAGTTATGAGGAGACTGCCAACACTAAAATCAGTTGCTACAGAATAAAAAACTGAAAGTTTTATTGGATTTCTAAATAGTGGAAAAAGTTTATGTTCACTCAAGTTGCCGCAAACGACTTACTGAGAGAAAGTGTATGAATGTTCAGTAGGTCTTTAGTCGGTAATTGGATAAAAAGAAAAAGCAAACCGTATTTCCTCTTAAAGTCGACGTCTCAACAATTTTCACCTCATTTGTTCTGAAGAAAACAATAACAATTGTTGAAACGTCGACTTTAAGCGGATATAAGGTTTGTTTTTTTCTTTTTATCTAATTACCGACTAAAGACTTCCTCTAATATTTTAAGAAAATGTTATTCCCTCTGCTGAAATATTTCTGATTTCAAGTAATACAGGTTGTAACTTAAGTAAGTTAAAATATCTTAAGGGAGAAACCGAACTAATCTTCATTTCTTAGCAGTGATTCACTACGAACTGTAGGTGACTATATGTTGTTTATTGCTCTATCTGCAATGCCATCAGAATTTATATTTGAATAAAAATTACACCACTTCCCATTTTCTGTACACCACTTCCTACTTTCTTCATAGTTTCACAATAATTGCGGTAGAAATGTAACCATGATTTAAAACTACTTAAGTTGGTTATTATAAATGCGATCCGCCTATTACCATTAGAACAAAAAATTTATCGCTCAAGGGAATGGCAACTGAAATAATTACAGCTTGATTGACATGAAAGAATTTTTGATAAATCGCTATTAATGATTTATAGATATTTACTATTATTGCCTTTTACTTTTATGTATAGAATACTTGTGTTACGCGTTGAGCTAAATAGAAACAGATCCTATCAAAAATGTGAGCATCCTACTTTAAAATTGCTACTGAATACTTCATATTTTATTGTTATTGAATTACTAGGTATAAATGAAATGGAGCCTTCTGTTTGATTTTATGTTACATGGATATTTTAATTACCGCAATTGTTACTACTGTGTGTCGGATTTTATTGCTTGACCCAATTTTGTTTATTCACTCACAAGCGAAGTGAGTTGTATCAGTTGTTTTATGATTGAGTGTAAAGTGTAAAGCACTGAAGTAACTCGCTAACAAATAATTAAATTAATTTTACGTACGTGACAACAATCTACGTACCTATGCAGTATACACATGCGTGAATGTGCGTTTAGTTGTATCCCCGTTTGATGTTTAAATGATTGAAACTTTAACACTGCGAGAAACCTAGGTTCATTCACACTGTTGAGTACGCTATCGATGATCTCATTGACTAAAATGTGCTAAAAAAACGGCAAACAAAGCAAAATTCAAAAAACCATATTTACAGTATCTCATGCGAATTGAATAAACATTATGCACGTGATTCATCCAGATCATTCAATTGAATTGGAAGACAAATTTTTTTTTCAGAAAGAATGGAATTCAAAGGTCGAAGATTTGTGAACAAGCTTGGGAAAGAGACATAGGATAAATTGGAGTACGAAAACACAAAAATTAAAGCTGATGCAGTAGCGTGAAATTAGTATGCTCTTTGAAGCTTAAACGCTTGTTAAAGATAGCTTCAAGATCCTTCATATCAATTACTAAATACTCCAACAAGGATAACAAATACGGGCTCTAGATTTATAGATTATATAATTACAAGTGAGAAATAATTAAATTATGAAAATTGGCTAACTCCAAAGATAAGTAATCACAACATATTGCAAATTAAAATGGAACAGAAATACAATAGATGTAAATATAATGTCAGACAAATTAGTTACAGATAGTGTACAAGAAAGCTGTTTCAACCGGCAAAGAGAGGATTGGGAAGAATATAAACAAAAAAGAAACTTCGTTGCAAGTATGATGAAAAGAAAAAGGAATTTTATAAAAATGCCATTAGAAATGAAAAAGGTGTCGAGCTATGGAAATAATAACTTAAAATATTGCTTGAAAAAAGAGAGAAAATATGTGATAATATAATTTTTTGATGGTATTCTAGAAAAAGAAGAAAATGTTATGCCGAAAAATTTAACCTCTACTTTATTGAAAGTACAGACACTATAATTAGATCCATTAATATGCAAAAAAGTAATAATTATATTCCGGGCGATGCAAAAAATAGTACTTTTGAAAAATTTGATACAATAACTATGAAGAGGTTAAGAGAAATTATTTATTCACTAAAGAAAACTACAGACCCTGAATATATGCTTGGTATCCAAGTTGTCAAAGATGAATTTGAAGTAATAGGAGATCGTTTTCTTGATCTAGAAAATACTTCGTTAGTGGGACCGCATGTGTCATGGCGTGGAAAATAATATGATTAAAGTAAGAAATATAATTTTTCTGTCGAGTTATATTGTTTTATTTTAACAAAACTCATGTTTCCATCCTCAAATGAGCGGTCTTCGACCTTCACCTTTCATAAGGGCTGTTTTCTTCAATCTTTCATATCTCGTGAACGGTATGAGATAATGACCTGATTTTTTAATTTTTGTATTTTTGTATAGAAAGAAAAAGGTCCTATATATTTTTGTCATATTTCGAATAGTTAGGGAGGTAATTTGGAAAATTATGTTTTTTGTCGTAGTCGAATTGAAACATGTTTCCAAAACATTTGTAGCTGGCGCTGTAAGGTTCAAAATGGTATGGATACCTGTCATTAATTTAGTTTACTTATGCAACAGAGCACTCAACAGAATAAGGAGATGTGACGCATCTACTTTGCTTCGTAGGTAGCCTCAAGAGCGCTTTTTTAAATGATCCATACCAATGATTATTGTTGCAGTTATTGGCGTTTCCTCTTGGTCCGTATTGTTTTTACACACTTGTTCATCTCCTTCACAGATAAAAAGCTCTCTACATCGTAAGTGATTAATAAAACACTTACATCTTCTGAAGCCACAGAAACTGTGTTTGGAGGAGCATGAAATCAAGTTTAAATTTTTAAGTGGCCCAATATGTTTTGCAATTGTTAAAACTGGTTTATATTATTTTCTTGTCGCCATCCAAAATTCAAGGGGTCCAGATTAGGAACTTTTGCAATATGTGAACTGGTCCATATAAGGAGCTGCAGCCTAGCTCTATCTACTGCCGGATAGAAACTACTACTTGTAGGTGGCAACTGCTCACCTTGTAGTTGTTGTTTGGTAAAGCACAAAACCGCAGATCCGAGACTTTTCTAATATTTGCATTATTAGGACTATGAACAGTGCTATGCAAAAGTTTTCCAAATCATCCATTATGGGATTTAAATCTGTTTCTGCATATCCAAGTAACGCAAGAGATTGAAGGACTTTTCCGGTGAATTTGTAAATGCTAAACAACAGAGAACTTTTTTTGGAAAATGCTGTGTTTTTCGAATAACTTAAAAATGCATAGAGATACGTCTAAATCCATAAAATATTTTTTTTCTTCGTAATAAAGAGACCTTTAATTTGGTGAAAAAATAATTTTTCTACGATGAATAGTTCTTGAGATATCTTAATTAAAATATTTTAACCTTCAGAAGGTGCAAAAGGTGAGGCCCGCGAAGCTGAAGGTGGAAACATAGATTTTCATACATAGAAAGATGCCTTTTAGGAAAATAACTGTGTCCCCAACTTAATCATTTATTTCCCACGAAACCCCTAATCTAGCTTCCACTACGTTGACATTTGGTATTTTCCATGGTGCATGGAAAACTTCCTATGTTATTCCAGTACCAAAGGTTTCAAATTCATCGAAATGTAAAGACTATAGGTCAATATTTAAAAAAATTGTGGAAGTGGCAGTTAAACACCAATTTATTAATTTTTGTGATAATAATGAAGTAATCTCTCAAAATCAGTCTGGGTTTCGCAAACATTATACCTATGAGTCTACTATTATTAATGCATGTAATTAATGGTTTTAATGTTTAGAATGTAATCAAGTGGTTTTAGTCATATTTCATTCGAAATGATGAGTAGGGAGTTGTTAATATCCAAGCTAGAGGGAATAGACCTGAGAAATAACGTGATAAATTGTAATTAAAAGTTACCTAAGCAACAGATTACAAAGAGTTAAATATAAAAATTCAGTAACAAGTGAGATACAGATAGAACATAGCGTTCCTTAGGGAACTATTCTTGGTCCTATTCTATTTACTCTATATATAATATTGTTAAGTGTGCAAGTAACTGTAAAATATTCATATTTGTAAATGATACAATATTGTATATAAGCGGTAATGATCTTAACTAGATGTACATAAAACATAATATTTTTAGTCGCAAACTCCTCTATAAAATCCTTATTTTACTATAAGGAACGTAGCCAGATTGCAACCAACAGCTACTCTGTGGGTTATGTGCCCCGCCGCGCGCTGAATTACAAGTTACAAGCCTGGCGCGTTAAGTGTAATAATTGCATATTACCATCAAAACGCTAATGCTTCGATTGCAATAAACACCAGCCGAAAGACTGATCCTACTTAAAGGAGCTCTCGTGCCAGTCGTCACACACCAGTTGCAGACTGCAGTTTCGAGCTGTTGGCTCTCGTCAGTGCAAGGTAGGCATGTGACGACCGACGCGAGGATCACTTGACCATTTAGTACAATTCGGTATCCTTGGGATAGCGACATGTAAAATAGTTAGCAGGCGCCATCTAGCGGTCCAGGGTATGTTGCAATCGAAAAATAAATAGCCTGACTGGACTTAGCATAGTTCAAATGTACATAACCATAAACAAGGAACTAGCGGTACTAAATAAATGGTTGAGTGAAAATAGTTTAAGCCTTAATTTAAATGAAACAAAAATACTTGCTAATAGGAAAAAATCATGGGTTATGTAGTTTAAATGTAACAAATTTGTTCAATTTTAACCAAAACGAAATAGATAAACTGCAAAAATTCCAAAATAAATCTGAGAACAATCCTCAAATGTAACTGGTATACACTAATAAAAAATATGCTACTAACTCCATGAATGTAAAGCACGAATAATATTTAAAACTTTATATTTCATTTATAAATTGAAGGACAATAAGACTACTTTGTAGTTATGTAATAAAGTGAGATATATAATTAGTACTCATTCACCTAATACAAAACAGAATAATGACTTTTTTATAGACACAGCCAAAACACCATTATTAAATAAAACTGTATTATATAGAGGTCTAAATATGTTTAATATTCTACCAACAGAAATAAAAAATTGTGAGAATTATTTTAGATTTAAACAAGAGTTACAAATCCGCATACTTATAAAAATAAATACACCACAGGTAATGAATGCTTATGTATAAGGTTAAAAATGTTGTCTGCCATAATGTAAAATGAAACCGATATTTAATGTAAATTGTTGATGGTATCAAATCTATTGATATATTTCTTATGTTTGTAATTCTACAAGTATTATTATTCATTTTCTATTAGACAATACATTTTTAAATCATCTTAATACAAGAGCCTCTCTACGTTAAGGTCAGCTACGATAACGTTTATAAAAACAACAAACATCAGCGGGCCCAGTACGAATCCCTGGGGAACACCGGAAGTGGCCAAGACGTCAAACGACTTGGCCGCTTAGTTAATGCAATTTGTGAATTATAGAACTATGATTTTTCTTTCATATCTTTTATAATAATATATTTTGCCATGGTGGATACTTTCTCTTACTCGTAGTAATTTTAGACACACGCGCACCAAACAGTTCTTTTAAAACATCGTGAAGTTTGATGCTAGCCATTTCTGACGATTTCAGTCTGTCTGGCAAATCATTCACCGAGTATCATTTGCAAATTTCTCGATGATCAAACCTTAGTTGAGCCGCCACTGCGTTTTAGTAGAAAAGGACAGATAGCTATGATCAGGTAATTGGCTGCAATATAGATGCCAGCTCGGCGTATTCAATTTTTAACGATGTTGCTAGCTTCTAAAGCGTATTGTTGACGTATTTTTGTTTTGTTTTATTAAACGGTGCCTTATTTTCATATGAATTTTAATTCGTTTTTATTTGAATGCATTTACTAAATTCCAGTAAACTGTTTGTAGAATACCACCTTGATTACTTATTATTTCTTATTGTCCGGAAAGTATTAAAGCTCTTTACAACCTATTAATTACGTCATTTATATGAGGAGCGAGTGGCACGCTACGCACTCCCTGACACATAATCGGATGCTTGTTTGTGAGTACGGCAAAATATTTAAAAATTTATTGTTTTTGAAGTGTTTGTTCCAAACTTCTTTATCTCTGTTGAAATTGTCTCAAAAATAAATTCTTGGAAATCTCCCTGATTTAACTATTTCTGATTTTTACCGCGCTGTTATTGAACAAATATGGTGGTAAAATCGAAAATTACAGAATTTTATTAATAATTGATCTATTCACATGGGTACGACGTTCAGAATACACTGCCAATGTATACTACAAGCTAATTTTCTATGTGGCTTCCCCGCACTCCCTGACAATCCATCATGTTTATCTTTTTGACTATATACTTTACGGTGAGTGACATAACCTTTGCTTAAACCACACTGGAAGACAATAACAAAAAGCCCTTTACCGTTATCGTAGTCCCCTGCACCTTCTGATCACCTTTACTTTCTGTTACAGATTAAAAATTCATGAAATAATGTAAAGCTCACTTTTACCTTTATTTATTTTATTTTAACAGACTAAAATTTCTCCTATTAATGTGCATTGATTTTCGTTAATTCTCTGCACACAAATTCTCTATTCGTATAGACAATGAAAGAGAAATGCGAATGCAAAAAGAACTGAATCTTTACACTTCCAATTTTAATAATATCTCTGTTGCATTTTTTGACCTCAAATTTTGAGTAATTTCTTTAGTGGATAAATAAGTTAAATCGTACCCATCAAAACCCAGCACGCATTGATTTCCATAGGCATGCTTTGCATAATTAACCTACTGATCGCAAACCATTTGGAAAGTGGCAGGTTTCTGCCATACAATATAGTAATAGATGAAGCAGCACTGGCTAGGGTGAGTGAAATGAGAGAACTAGATGTAACATTTGATAGTCAAATTACCTTCAATGAATATAATATGACAAAAAAGACAAATAAAATGACTTATTCTACATAATTCAAGGCAGTTCAAGAATTATACATAAGTTTTGTCAGAAGTATTTTAGAGTATTGCTCCATAAGATAGAATCCGTGCTATAGGTATCAAATATATAATGTTGAAAAAATACAGAATAAATTTTTAAGATGTCTTAATTATAAAGGAACTGGCGTAAATGATGGACTGGAAGGACTTTTATTACAATATAATAATAAATGAAATAAATGATTTGTCGTGTCTTTCACTCATTTATCTTATTGGGACTCATTCCACCAGAAATTTTAGGACATTTCATCTAGAAAGAGCTCATACCAACAGTCAAAGTAAATATAGAATATGTTCTCTATATAACAGCATACAAGATACTATTGATATTAATTGAATGGAATATGTGGTAGGTTGTTGATGAAACATATTCAATAGAATAATTATAAATATTCGAAAGAATAGTTACAATACGCACTTAGTTTATTGTTTCATTAGTTTTTCCGATTTCTCTAAAATTTGTTTCGGCCTTCCGATCATTATCAAAGAGTCTTAAAAAAATATTGTCTGAAAGTTATTTGTGGCATTCTTCGAATATTCTTTCCTATTATTTGGGTTTTCTACCACATGTATTATTATCCTCTTCAAAACAAATCACCGAATCTACAAAATAATAGAATTATTGGGAAAAAACCTCTGCGCCCGTGACGTTTACGCCAAAAGGAAAGTCAGAGGTTACGTTTTGCAAATAATATAAATCGGAATAAACACAGAAATAATGTATTTAGCTGATGTTTCGGAAAGTAATCTCTTTCCGTTTTCAAAGCTTTTTTTTTTAAGAACTCTTATTTTGCTGTGTATGTCAAATACACAGCTTTAAGATTCTGTTTATGTTATTTCCATAGATACTTACTACTTACACAGAACATAGAACTGATGATATTTTTTTTTATATAATGTTGAGTTTGTTAAGTTCTTCTTTTAACATTGGTAGCCAGGTTGTACAAATATCTACAGAACAATTCGATACGCACTTATCTTCTTTTAATAAGATTATTGCTGATTCCTTAATTTTTCTTTTATTGGTATCTGTTTCTTTTGTTAAAATTTTTGCCGAGTCACAGTTTATTCTATGTCCGTTTTCCCAAGCATGTTCACAAATCTTTGATTTCTGAATTTCATTCCTTCTAATGTAATTCTTGTGCTCATCCAACCTCACACTGAAAGGTCTGGATGACTCACCCACATAACATTTATCACATTCACACGGGATATTGTAAATACAGTTTTTTGAATTCTGCTCCCTGTTTATCGGTTTTGTTTTTGTTAAAATAGATCTTAAAGTGTTCCCCGTTTGAAATACCGTCCTAGCATCAAATTTGTCACCTATACGGCGTAGCTTTTCTGATAGTCCATATACATAAGGAATTATTGCTGTATAATGACGTTCAGGTTTTTGTCGTACCTGATTGTCCCTATTGTCAACATTTATGAAAACTCTATCAACAAAGGCTTCAGGATATTCATTTTGTACTAGAACCTCTTTGACAAATTTTTTCTCGTTATTTAATATTTCATTATTAGATGAAATTATTTTGGCCCTATCGTATAAACATTTTACAACACCCCTTTTAACATTTATTGACTGATTTGAGTTAAAATTTAGATATCTATTAGTATGTGTTGGTTTTCTATAAACGCTTGTTTCAATTGTATTATTTACCCTTCTAATTAAAACATCTAAAAACGGTAGTTAATTCTTACTTTCTACTTCTAATGTGAATTTAATAGATGGTTCCTTACTATTTATATTTTCCAAAAAACTATCTAGTAAATCGACACCATGAGGCCAAATTGCAAATATGTCGTCAACATATCTCCACCAGACAACCGGTTTGTTTATACAATTTTGAACATGTGTGTTCTCAAAGTTCTCCATAAATATGTTGATCAAAATTGGTGATAATGCAGACCCCATAGCCATACCAAAATCCTGCTGATAGAACTCATTGTCCAATTGAAAATAGGTTGTCTTTATACACAGTGTTAAGAGTTCCATTATGCTATTTACACTTAATTTAGTTCTAGTTTCCAAATTATTATCATTTAGTAACCTGTCTTTAACTAAGGGTTTCATCTACCGGAACATTGGTAAAAAGACTAACTACATCAAAACTAACCGTCAGGTGTGATTCATGAATATCGTTTTCATAATTTTTTTCTATAAAATGTTTACTATTTTTGTGAACATGCTTGGGAAACGGACATAGAATAAACTGGGACTCGGCAAAAATTTTAACAAAAGAAACAGATACCAAAAAAAGAAAAATTAAGGAATCAGCGATAAGTGCGTATCGAATTGTTCTGTAAATATTTGTACAACCTGGCTACCAATGTTAAAAGAAGAACTTAACAAACTCAACATTATATAAAAGAAAATATCATCAGTTCTATGTTCTGTGTAAGTAGTAAGTATCTATGGAAATAACATAAACATAATCTAAAAGCTGTGTATTTGACATACACAGCAAAATAAGAGTTCTTCAAAAATAAGCTTTGAAAACGGAAAGAGATTACTTTCCGAAACGTCAGCAAAATACATTATTTCTGTGTTTATTCCGATTTATATTATTTGCAAAACATAACCTCTGACTTTTCTTTTGGCGTAAACGTCACGGGCGCAGAAGTTTTTTCCCAATAATTCTATTATTTTGTAGATTCGGTGATTTGTTTTGAAGAGGATAATAATACATGTGGCAGAAAACCCAAATAATAGGAAAGAATAGTCTTAAAAAAAGTTTTTAAGACTAAGTTTTTAAGGCTCTTTGATAATGGTCGCAAGGCCGAAACTTATGTCAGAGAAATCGGCAAAAAAAACTAATGAAACAATAAACCAAATGCGTATTGTAACTATTCTTTTGAATATCTATAGTTATACTATTGATATTTTTCATATCGCTCAAAGTACACTAAAACATGTGTTAAGGGATGTTATCTAGTATTTGTAAGCATGAATATTCATCATAATATTCCTTGTTGTTTTAACATTACATAGATTTAGTCATTTTTCTATTGCAAGTCTTACAATACTCATTAAGAGGGTTTTTCATGTTGAGTATTTATTCCCAAATAAATAAATAAATGTCAAGGTATGATATGCTAAAACACATTGTCAAGTATACTTTCTCGAGCTCTTTAAAAAAGGTCTCTTGAGATTTTTTCGAAAAATCTATGGATTCCAACATATTTGCAAAAAACTAAAAAAACAACATGGCGGTCATATTTTTCCAACTTGCCATATCCGAATCCCATGGGACTTCTAGGAGGTTATTCAAAATATATTTCAGTATAGATTTCCACTGAGAATAATTTGTAAAGAAAAAATTTCCGCCCTAGCCCTTTTCTCGATCTAACTTCTTGCACTACTAACTAATTTTGAATTTTCAATAGCATTTTAATATTTTGAGCCAATTTCACAATTATTTCCTCGTAATTTCATTTCAACCCGTAACAAATGACGATGTGTTTACATGTTTAATGGACACCCAGTGTGTGTTATTTCGTAGAAATATGTTGTCACGGGAATTAATAAGATACTTATATTCTTCATGTTTTAATTACGTTTCCGGTCCTCCATGTTCGAACCATCACTAAATACCGACCAATAATAAACTTCTTACAAATACTTTTAACCAATTACGTCTTGAGGATAATCGAAACTCTTACTTAAAAAATTAAATATGTACATTATTTATTCTCCGGCTTTAAATATTAGCGAAATCCCCTAAACTCGAATTCCCGTGAGACGCCCACAACAGAGAGAGAAAATTACCGAATACATTAAATAACAAATACTTTGAATTTAAAGTAAGTAAAATGCAAGAAACAAAATTTAAAATAACAGCATGTACACGTTTGACTTTAACAAATGGTTGTAAAAAACACATGGTTATGAAAACGAGGCATTGTTTTGTGTGACAATATTTTAATTAAGTATATTGAAGTAAAAAGCGCCGGAGGTAGGCTAAAAAGCGTGCGAACCCATGTTTGCACCATAATGGTTCCATAATGTTAATATTAATAACGATCTTGGTACCGGCTCGATACTCCTGGTAGTAAGAAACGATTAAGTGTATTATGTTATAGTGAAGACTGTTCGCAAAAATTGAATTGAAGTAGGAGTTTATCCACACCAATTTAATCGCTAGAAATTCCGTAAAATGACTGTGATGTTAAATTTAATGTCTAACTACAAAAACAAAATGTTTTAGATAGTTAATTTTATTTATTTATTTATTTATTTACAAAATCTATCAGGCAAAGCCCAATTACAGGGTTAGGTACAAAACAATATATCTACGCAAATATATACATATATATACACATATACATGCACATATATACATCATACATGACATAAATGTAATAAATCTAAGTAAAATAGTTCAAAAGAAGGAGTAAACAGACAAATATACAACCAAATACTAAGGAACTAACATATACAAATGCTTATGATATATGTCATGACAATGTAAACGACTTAAATATGTGGTCGAGTATATATATTATAATGATATAATAAATCGACCGTAGGTGCGTCTTTACTATGTACATACTTCAGTATGCGATGTAAACCAACGACAGGCGCAGTTAGTACTTGGATGGGTGACCATTCCAATGGAAACCGCGTTCTCGCCTCACAAATCTTCCAGCGGCTTGTATATCAGTGTATGCACGGAAGCTATACAACCTTAGGCGAGGGTTGTATAGGCGATATACCATCCTTCGGAGGGGATGTAAAGCCGTCGGTCCCTTGTCTATTAAATGTTAGGCAAGTAAAAGATCCCTACTCTTCTTAAGGGCAGAGGTTCGGCAAAATTGCTGGTTGGGGGTAGCTTGTCTACAGGCGTCGGTGTTAGGCCTCAGTAGCGGAAATAGGCCAACGTTAAATAAATGTTTTAAAAAAAATATAATAATCACCGTGTTAAGAAATATCCATGTCAAAAACAAAAATAGCTTTTCTAATTGTAATTGTACTCTCGCTACAGAAAAATATATCACATTCAATTTTGAAATAATTATCATACATTCGATAGATTGGTGATGATTTAAGAATATTTGTTCATGGTGTACGACCTACAAGTACGTGGTTATGTCGATCACTAATACTAGGTACTATGTAATTAATTAAAATTTATAGGTTAATGCAGTCCGGACTATTATTTATAATTTTAAAGAAGAAAATTAAGGAGTTAGCGGTTCTTCGATTACTGAAACTTTTTAAGTCAAACATATTCAGTAATTCAGTTTGTCGAAATCATCTGGGTGGATATTCAACGTTAAGTGTGGTTCATAGCAGATTTTAAGAACCTACGCTGAATTTTCTCTAGTTGAAGAACACTGGGATTATAAATTGGACTCCACACAATAGAAGCGTATGCAAGGCGACATCTAACGAAAGTTACATAAAGTAGCCAATGGGTGGAAATATTTTTAAAACTTTTACAGTTACGTATCACCAAGGCTTTTAAAAGCGGAAGCAGTTGTCATTTCTATCTGCAAAAGATAATATGCCACCTGATATATTTAGTGACAATAAGCTGTTGATGTATATTGTAAATAATAGAGGACCTAATACCGTACCTTGAGGAACACCGTATTTAACTGTTCTATTATCACTTATGGCGTTATCAATTTTTACATATTGCGTTCTGTCGGATAAATAACTTTCCAGAAGATCTACAACTTTACCTCTTAACCATATGAATTTAATTTGCATAGGAGCCTTTTATGAGATATATATACAGGGTGTTGCATCATGAGAGGGACATAGCTTAATAGGAGGTAGAGAACATCAGTGGTAACCGGAACCTCCCGTAGAAATGTCTCATTGGACCTTCATTACGAAGTTACAGGGTGTTAAATAATTTTTGGCCAAACCTGTTTTTTGTCATAACTTTGACAGGGAATGAAATAACGGATTCATATTTGGTACGGCTAATGTACTAACGAGGTACATGTATAAAAAAATATATCCAGGTCCGGACTCACTATAATTTATGTTTCTTCTTTGCATCAATAAAACATCACCCTGTATATATTTTTTTGAAATTTCGATACGATATTCGAAAAGAGCAAGAAAAAACAAACAAAATGGCCTATTTCATTTTTTTGTTACACCTTCGTGGTTATTTAAATACGTTGTTAAATGTGCAAGACAGAACCCTATTAAATGAGAGGCACGTGAAATAAATAGTTTTATAACTAAAATTTGCAAAAATTCTATTGAGTCTAGGTGGTCTGGGTGAATCCTAATTCCGGCACGTTTTAAAGGTCCATTTTGGTAAAAAACTGTGGTCCTAATAAGTAATCGGGTATGAAATAACAAAATTTTTAATCAATCACAGTAGGCTTGTTCAAAGTGACAGGTAATAAAAAGAAATCTCCTAAACAGTTGAATAATTGTTTGTTAGTAATTTAATGTGTCAATAATCCGCATTTAGTTAGTGAAAACTTGTGAAAATATTTTAACTATGCCAGTAAAATTTACAAACGTGGAATATGCTGACATAATATTCATCTATGGTTTCTGTAATGGAAATGGTAGGTCGACGGAAAGAGAATATCGGCTGCGTTTTCCTGGTCGTCGATGCCCTAATCATAAAACCTTTAGTACGGTGTTCCAGTATGCAAGACAACACGGAAAGTTTCCTACTTCTGCAGTTGTGGAGCGTGTTTTACAACAAGGTGTGCAGGAACAAAACAATATTATAAACGTAGTTCAAGAAAACCCAAATATGAGCACTAGACGAATCAGTTTGGCAACTGGTGTTCCTCATTGGCGAGTATGGAGAACCCTAAAAAGAGAACGTTACCATCCATATCATATCCAGCAGGTACAGCGTCTTCAACAAGGCGACGATATCCCCCGCCTGGCATTTTGTCATTGGTTGTCTAACCATCGCCCAGTCATTTACAGAACCTTATTTACGGATGAGGCACAATTTACAAGGGATGGAGTAAACAATTCCCGAAATAATCATAAATGGGCACAGGAAAACCCACATGCGGTACGCCAACGCCGTTCGCAACACAGGTTTTCTGTAAATGTTTGGGTCGGACTTGTGAATAGACATTTGATAGGGCCACATTTTTTTGAAGAAAGATTGAATGGTGAAATTTACTTTGATTTTCTTCAAAACATTTTACCGAATATGTTAGAAAATATCGGTATAAGAGGCATGTTGTTTCAGCATGATGGGGCCCCACCACATTTTAACCTTCAAGTAAGAGAACACTTAAACAATGTGTATCCTAATAGATGGATTGGACGCGGGGGTCCACATGAATGGCCACTAAGATCTCCTGATTGTAACCCTTGTGATTACTTTTTATGGGGCCACTTAAAAAACGAGGTTTATAGCATTGAAATTGAAAGTAGACAACATTTAATCCAGCGCATCGTTACAACCTGCGACGAAATACGGAATGATCCAGAAACGATACGTCGGGCAATTGGTGACCTTTCTAAACGCGCAAGAAAATGCACAGAATGTGGGGGAGGACATTTTGAAAATTTACTTTAGTGTCAATTACGTTTTATTTTTAAACACATTTAGTTATTGTTTTGTTATTTAGTGTTAATTGAATGGAAAATATTTTATTTATTTAGTTATAAAACTATTTATTTCACGTGCCTCTCATTTAATAGGGTTCTGTAATCCATTTTCTTGCACATTTAACAACGTATTTAAATAACCACGAAGGTGTAACAAAAAAATGAAATAGGCCATTTTGTTTGTTTTTTCTTGCTCTTTTCGAATATCGTATCGAAATTTCAAAAAAATATATACAGGGTGATATTTTATTGATGCAAAGAAGAAACATAAATTATAGTGAGTCCGGACCTGGATATATTTTTTTTATACATGTACCTCTTGGGGCTCGTTAGTACATTAGCCGTACCAAATATGAATCCGTTATTTCATTCCCTGTCAAAGTTATGACAAAAAACAGGTTTGGCCAAAAATTATTTAACACCCTGTAACTTCGTAATGAAGGCCCAATGAGACATTTCTATGGGAGATTCCGGTTACCACTGATGTTCTCTACCTCCTATTAAGCTATGTCCCTCTCATGATGCAACACCCTGTATATGTCCACAAATGTACATAGAGATGGTTTGTTCTTATCAAGCTGTTATAAATATAGGAAGTAAAAAAGCATACAGCATCCTCCGTAGACTTTCCCTCTCTAAAGCCGAATTGCTGGCTAGATATTGTATTAAATTTGTTTAAAAAGTATAATATTCTATTTTTTAATATTTTTTCTGTTATTTTCGCTATGTTAGAGATGAGGGAAACTGGTCGGTAATACATTATTTGAGTTTTATCACTGCGTTTATGCAATGGTTTGATAACACCAACTTTAAGTAATTTTGGGAAACACCCAGCATCGAAACACTTGTTTATTATAAAAGTAAGCGGAGTAGCCATTTTATTAGATATTTCTTTAAGTATCTCCGCACGCAAGTTGGCTGACCCCGGCGACTTTTTTTTTGTTTTAAATTTTTATTTCCTTTTTTACCTCTACATCATTTGTAGGATAAAGATACATTGTGTTCTCTAAGATGTTCTGTTCCTCGCTAAAACTTTTTGGTGTTATTATTTTCTTGGCATATGTTTCTCCTAAACGCGTATTAAAATTATTTGCTTTATTAGTTATTAATCTGTCACCTATTATTATTTAGTTTATGGCCGGGAATATTTGATTGAGTGCGCAATTCGATTTGAAGACGGATGAAAGCATACCTGTTAAGTGAAGATGACCATTTCCAACAATTTTTATAAAACAAAATTTGCCCTTATCAATGTTAATAATAATTAGTTTCAATTTGAATTTAATTGTTTTAATCGAGAACGACATTAAGGTACACTGTATAACTATGTAGACTATAACAGCTTCTTGTATTGATCATTTATTTGTCAGAAAGAAAATAAATATAACAAATGTAAATCCAACATCATTTATATTAGACACGGATATAACTGACCATTTCCCAATAATGTTAAATATTAATTTTGAACAAAATTCTAATATGACTCATGATGTAACCAATCACTTTTTCGAACGTATAGACTATACAGATTTTAAAAATAAGTTTTCTTTGCAAGTCTAATGTCCTGAACTCTAATGATCCCATACAGGCAACAAATGTTTTTGGTTGAAATTTTTCAACATACTCTAAATCGCCCTAAATTAAGAATATTAATGCTAAACAGACAAAACAGAAAAATAAAAGAATGAATAACTACAGACTTAATAACTTCTATTAAACATACGGACAAACTAGAAAAGAAATTGCGGAAAAATCATAGCCCCGAACTATAGCAGGAGTATATTATAAACAGTGTTAATAAAATATACCAAATAATTACTGATGCCACAAATGAAAAAAGTAAAAATAACAATACGAATCTTAAATTCGTAGACGAAAAGAATAACGAATTCCAAAATAATATAGATATGGCTAAGTTTTGTAATGACTATTTTATAAACGTTGGTGTTGAAATGGAAAGAAAAATAGATGTACCACAAAATCATTTTATCTTAGATAACCACTGTACAACTTCTATGTTCTTAAATCCAGCCACCGAAAACGAATTTATAAATCATATTTCCTCCCTAAAAAATAACAGCGCGCCTGGTATGAATGGTATATCAACAAAACTCTCAAAATTAGCACATACCTGCTGATATCACGAAGACCATTACACACATCATTAATTTAATTTTTAAAACTGGGCAAGTACTTAACTATTTTAAGCAGTCTGTTGTTACACTAATGAGGGCTTAAAAAATAAAATTCAAAACTATCGACCAATTAATTTGACAAATAATATTGCAAACATTTTTGAAAAATGTCTTAAAGACAGGTTAATCAATTTTTTGAAGCTAATAACATTTTATCAAATAATCAATTCGGGTTTACGTAAAATATTAGCACAGCAGATGCCATGTACTACTTCACATCCGAAATCACAAGTAGCTTAAATAACAGCAAAAAAGCATAGCAGTAACCTTGCGAAGGCTTTCGATACCGTATCCCACCATATACTTCTTGATGTGTTCTCACATTATGGGATTCGCAGTACGGTGTTGAATGTCTTCAAATCCTATTTAACGTATCGTGATCAATATCTAGAATTGAATACATTTAGCATGCCTCAAAAAATAAAAGTTGGTGTACCCCAAGGTACAATACTTGGACCAATTATTTTTATTACATATATTAACTCATTGCTGAATATAAATATTAAAGGAAAAATTATATTATACGCCGACGATACTGCTCTTGTATTCACAGGTAACACTTGGGAAGAAACCAAAGAAAATGTTATACAAGGATCGAAATTGGTAATGAATTGGCTTGGCACATTTAAGTTAACTCAAAATTAAAAAAAAAAACTAATTACATAGCCTAGACATAATAATGCCAAAAAATCGAAGAACCATTAATTTAAAATCTGTGGATTACCTGGCTCCAAAATTTTACAACTTGTTACCAAATGATATAAAACAAATAAAAAATAAGAAAAATTTCGATAAAAGAAGTAAACTTTTCTTTATAAAAAAAACTATGAAAAATTTGTATAGACTTATGTTCTAGTTGAAAAGGTAAATATATTGCCCTGTATCTTAGTTAGTCTTATTCTGTATAGTAAACAAAATTTTATTGTTTTTTAAATATGCATATTTTTTTATATATAACAATTCATATTTAGATGTTTGGATAGAAACAATCCTCTCTGAACATTTAAATTTTTTGTAGGCACATACCGATGTTACTTACATCTAGGCGCCCATTTAACAATTGCATAAATTAAAAAAAAATCTGTTTTGTGTAGAAATATATTAAATTGTATATATTGTATAAATAAATAAATAAATAAAGAAAGAAAGAAACAAAGAAACGAAGAAACGAAGAAATAAAGCAATAAAGAAATAAAGCAATAAAGCAATAAAGCAATAAAGTAATAAATAAATAAAGAAATAAAGCAATAAAGAAATAAAGACATAAAGAAATAAAGAAATAAAGAAATAAAGAAATAAAGAAATAAAGAAATAAAGAAATAAAGAAATAAAGAAATAAAGAAATAAAGAAATAAAGAAATAAAGAAATAAATATACCAGTATGCAAAGTGCCATAAAAAATTTGATAGAATGCTATCAAACTTTTTATTTTTTTATTAGTATAATCGGCAGAGGCGGTAAAATACTTGGAAAAATAATCAACAAAATCGTCAACTAAGAATGAAAGTCCTTTAATAATGGTGAAATATGTCGTTATCATCGAAATAGTGGAAGCATTATTTTTCTTGAATGTAACATGTTGGGGTTGTTTTCTATATTGTTTAAAGTGATTCCAGATAAGCCACACACGGACGATATTTATTACAGTTTTATTTTTGGTCTCAGCCTAGAATTTAAAATCGCAATTTACAAGATTAAAAAAGTTGAGAAAAAGCCAGAATATCAGTATTAATTTTCAGTAACCCTCTTCTTCATCATTGTAGAAAGTGTACGGTGCTCATTTCACCAAGTCTTGCCCTTACGCCTCATAAACACTTATGGGGCTTTAAGCACAACAGCCGGCATATATTTATTGTTTGCAGCTTGTATAAACAGAGGAAGAATCCTTGAGGTAAGATAAAGAATAATTCCTTCCCTAGGAGCGCAGACAGCCTTGGACTTAACTCAATACAAAATAGCCACTGATAAACTTCAATCCTTGACCCCCACATTATTAAGTAAACCTAAATAATAGGAACACATGTGTGTTCATGATGCCCGTTTAATCAAGGTTACAGAAACTGTAAATACTGAGCATTAAAAATAATGATAAGGAAATATTATTTGTATGTATTAAATATAAACATTCAGAGAATGGGCTAAATAATGTAGTGTGGTATTGCATGATAGTAAACGTATTGAATAAATACCTAAAGAGTTATATATAATTGATGGTTAGATGCACGGATTGCTTAACCCGACCGTTTATTATAAAGCGCAAATTGTAAACAATAACTGTAAGCACTACATAAATTTCAGTAACCTTTCTTTAAAATCGACATTCATAGTCCGGAGAATAAATATATTGACTAATAAAATTCCGGCCAATCACGTAATTATTGAAAATTATGTGCCCACACATTTCATACATGAATGCCATAAAAATAAATAATTTCATTGTACACGTCGGAAATCGAAGAGAAGAACTATTTAATGGTGAAATAACTGAGGGTACAATACGTAAACAGGGCTATACTAAGCAGAATTCATCCTGCTAGACTGCAAGATTTAAATACACTGCTTTTTAGTTTTGTTAATAAAAGAAAGTTAATTGCTATTTTTTGACCATTTACTTCAAAGATTCTACAGATATCAGGAGATGATTAAAACTAAGGTATCATATCCTGATGATGCTGACATGAATATCAAAGCCAGTGTCAATTAATATGTTCAAGTATTCGGTGCTTGTAGAAAGGTCAGAAGCAGCATCACACCAATATTTTCATATTTCTCCAGCATAAATGATACGAGAACAATATTTGTTTAAGCTTTTTGTGAATACTTCCAAAGTGTCCATCTTATTTCCGATACTTCATTCGCTGAAAATTAGAGACGATACTTTTAAAGCATCTAAGAAATTAAAAGACAAACTTACTTCAGGTATTGATGATATTCTCTGTTTTTTTGTTAAAGATTGTTGCCATGTCTTGTTAGAACCCCTACTTTTCCGTTAAAATTTAACCTTGAGAATAGCTACATATGTGGAAAATTCCTTCAATTACTTCCGTGTTAAAAAAACGTGATCCAGCTGTACTCCAAAATTACCGGCTTATTTCTATTTTACGTAATTTTGCGAAATAGTGATATATGAGTGCCTTTATCCTAATGTTAGACCTTATATTTCCCTTCATCAACACGGATTCTCAGATAATCTATGATCACAAACTTAACCTGCTTAACTCAGTCTTGCCTCTGAAATTCTCGATAAGAAAGGAAAATTCTCGATAATAATTTATTTGCGTCTTATTTATTTAAACGCAGACAGTTTGTCGAGTACGAGGGTCTTCGTTCTGATTACTACATTAATGCGCCCGCAGTACCACAAGGCTCCAATTTAGGGCCACTTCTATTTCTCATATACATCAACGATGTTAATGACGTTATTAGCTGTTCAAAATTAATGTTCGCAGATGAATTGAAAATCTATAAAGAGATAAGGACGATAAGCGATTGTAGAATAATCCAGAATGACCTTGAAGCCCATACCTGCCTGGTGTAGTGCGAACCATCTATGCAATAATGTTATGTTATCAGTTTTTCTCGGAAAAATAAGCCTGAAGAATATGATTATAAAATAAATTCAGAGAGTGTAACCACATGTACAGAAATGAAAGATTTGAATATTATCTTCTATAGCAAGTTAATATTTCGATCCCATATTAATAGTGCTCTGTCCAATTCATATAAAATGCTAGGCTTCATATTAAGAAACTAAGTGTTTTAGCAAAACTTCTAGGGTATCCGTGGTATATGTCACGTGAATAATATTGAGCCAGTTTAGAGGAAGTTCCTAAAATATTTGTTTTTTAAGGAGGATGACATTTACCTGCCGAGAGGACGTCAATTTTAACGAACTGCTTTAAAATGGTTTCATTAGAAATTCGTCGCGTCCATTGAATATTTATTCAATTCAATTATAATAAATAACACCACAGAAATAAGACAACCCCCAATTCCAGAAGCAGGGCTTGTGCGGAAGGGGGTTACACATTGAAAAAAACGCGGACATACAACCATTTCCTCCGACAGTGCCGGAGCCAGGATTCGAACCCGGTGGTGCGATGTCCGTGTGATTAATCGCGATTGCCACCTCGCACCTTAACCCACCCGGCTATCGACCAGACCAATACTATTTATTGATTGTTCTTTTTTGTTCGACAAAATCAATTTTCACATATTATTACGACCTATAGTCAGGATAAGCAAACGAGGTCCCAGGTCTTACAAGTCCTTGTAGTGAGAGCGAACAAATAAAAGAACAAGTAAAAAAAAAACAAATACAATTTATTATAAAAATAAGCAAAGTACCGTACAAATAAAGGGTAAAAATCTTACAATAACATGAATACATAGAATACAGCCAAATCTAGGGTTTAAAGCTAACGCTATGAAAAAAGGATTATTAAATTTAAACAATTTTACAATAAAAACGAAATTAAGTAGTTATATAGCTTTTACAAAGAAAATTGGAGAGTTTCCAGGCGCTCCAGACTCTAAGGTTGTTGATCGAGGTAGAAATCTTCACAGCACAATTTAATAGCGTTTAGAAATCTTCACAATGGTTAGATAAGGTTTCTCTCAATCGTAATGCATAAATCAGGCAAATTTGTATATCAAAATTCGTGTACCACAGAATAGCATATGATCCAAAGTCCAAAATCCAAATAATCCAAAAATAACAGAACAATAGGCAAGTTCTGTACTCAAAATCTGGCCTTACCAAAATCGTCTATAATTAAAGTTACAAAATTATTCTCAAGATTAACCTCTAACGTGAGCGCGTGTCTATAATGAATCAAATAAATTCAAACTTTCCTAGAATACTACTTCTAGACGATAACTTGCTTATTAATCCGAGTAAATCGAAATTTGAATTAAACAAACTAAAATATTAATTGAAATGTTAGGTTAAATCTAGTTTTTGATCCAGTATTAAACCGACTAGCAACCACGTGTCTTTTAACTAAATTAATCCCTAGCGAAGTTTCCAGCTCAATTTTTTGATTTAAAAAGGAATTTTTAAGCAATTTGAGTGATTTTATAACCTTTGGCAACTCACAAAAACAAGAGGAAATGACTTAAACTAAACTGACAGTTCGATTGCCAGGGTACCAACTTGTAAAATGTTAAAAACTAAATTGATTTTTATAGACTTTCGATCATTAACTATCATTACACTATCATTTTGTAAACAATTGTTATACACTAATTATTATAATAGTCTATATTGCAGATTTCCTAAGATGTACATATCAATTTAATAAATTGATATATTTTCTTAGCGAGAGCCATCTGTTGGCGAAAAGCTTATAAGGTGGTAACTCAAATGGCATGCCAGCTAGCGGTAAAAGTGCAATCCTATACCATAGAGTGGTGAATTGACCTACTTATTAACTTGCGGACGCTAGCGAAAGATGGCATGTCACAATACCCAGACTTGTAATCCGCCATCACACAACCTTCTATGTCGATAACTACAGGACAAATATTATGGCTAAATCTCCAATTTATGCAATGTTCAATAATTTTAATAAAACCTCCTATGTGATATTAATTTTGATAGTGTAGGAGTATATTAAGTCATATAATTAATACTGGTGGGTTTATATTTGTTTGTAACTTAAGTGTCAATGCTATTTTTCTTTTTTATGATATTTGTTTCCATGTATTTCCTGTAATTGGATGCTTGGAAGTAAAGAGATTATTATCATTATTATTCCGAGGCCAAGGACTTGAGGACCCCAGATCGATATTTTAAATACAAAAGTTATTTGCCCTGAGCAATAATGTCATTCCTGAACATATTATTTATTATGGTGTACTTCAAAATATTGTTTCGAGTCTGATATTATATAATATTTACATAAATGACCTATAAAATTCCCAGTAATGGTGAAATGCCCTGTTCGCAAAAGACAGTGCAATATTGTATGAAAATACAAGTTGGCCAAAGGCCCACACAATAATCTCCACCTTCGATAAATGGACTTAAACTAGAGTATGTTGTAGTTTAGACCTCCTGGTCAAAAAGTCGATTTTTTCAAATGGCACTTACTGTTTTTTTTGACATCGTTCGAAAGAATTTTAGGGTAAGTTACTTCCCTATACCTAACTTCACCCCTAATCGAGTTGTTCATAACAATCAAGAAATATCTTATCTTGCCGAGATACTGCTTGATTTTTCAAGCTTGCCATGGAAACAAATGACAATTCTAACAATTTACGGAAAAATATGTATGCATATCTTGAGTTAGGCATTTGTTGTAGTAGGCTTCGAAAAAATGCCAAATGTAAAACCTAGCCACTATTGTGTCATTGTTATCTTATTGTTTCAATTAGTTCGTGTAATTTTCATCATGGAACATTATCTGAATAATGTCTTTCAGTTGTTTGTAATTTATGATGAAAATAACAGAATAGTTGACAGAATATGCCGTGGGTTCAATTTCAAATATTCACGTCTACCGCAAATGACGAAGGGGTTGTACATGGAAATTACGCCCTCATCAGATTTTCTGGTCAGAAGTACCACAACGTTTCGTCAAAAAAAAACATGAAAAAAAATTCATCATCAGATACAGGTCCTGCAGCGCCCTCTATGATCTAACGTGATGTAATACATAAATTATTATTTCTTAGAATAAAAAAAGTGCCTCTAGCAAATTTGGCGGAGATCAGTCAAGAGGCTGTTGAGTTATTGTAAAAAGACGAAAAAATAATTTGAAATTTGACGCCCTGTATCTTTTTCCACAGCAACATTTTACTAAAGCATATTTGGTTACCTCCTCATATTTTGGACCAAAGAATCTACCCCTGAACTATTATTAATGGTTCACCCTGTATTTGTGGTAACTTCAACGATGGGTCAGACGACGATCCTCAAGTAAACTACTGCTGTACGTATAACAGGGATAATATTTGTTTAGTTAAAATTAGATGCGAACCGGTTCACTAACTTTGTATATAATTGTTGAATATTTTAGAGCATACTCTTCAGAGATTTTTGAAAATAAACAAATTTTTTAGGCATGATTGAGTTATTTGTAATTTTAGTCATGCCCGATGATGAGAGCATGATTGCGTAACGTTTGTCAGTATCATTGATTTTGTAGAAGCTTATCAAAGGTTTCCACACAATGTAACAAAAATTTTGTTAAATGAAATTTAATTAAATATGTAAAAAAGGTAGTTTGCTTAAACTCGATTTCATATTTTCAAATTTTTTATAATTATATTTATATTGTAGTACCTTTACAATTTATCCTAAGTTGGACAACTGTTTATGTCTTCCTAAGACAAGCCAAATTTTTGTAAAGTTCACCAGAGTGCGGAGACACACTCTATAATGATGTTGAATTTCTTTCTTTAAGAGATTTGCCTTGCAAATACCATATACACTTCTTTGAAAAGTCTACTATATGTGATGTGTGTAAGTTTATGTTTCATATAATCATATCTTGTGTGTAACAACTGTCTTAGATTTTTCCAATTTTATGTAATTTCTGTGGTAGATCAGGCAACAAACCCGTAGCTAATCGATATGATTTTTATCTAATTTCAATCTTATAGGAATTTTTATTATATCAGTTTGCTTCGAATGTAATTAATCACACGTAATGTGCATATATTTTAATGAGCTCTGCATATACATCTCGTTAGCAAATCTTTTATTTTACTTTCGAATTTTTTAATTACGATATTAAATTTTAGGAAATATTAATTTAAGAGCTGCTACTAGTAAAGTATTTATTACATTTTTAAAAACGTTAGAATTAATTTCTTTGTCCTCTAAAACTAAGCGCCACATTTTAGTAAACAGCACAATATACAAAAATTGGTAATTCTTGTTTAATAATAACGCCTTAATTATTTATTTACAGATATTACGATATCGTCGTAAAATATTGTGAACTGGATCCAATAAGTTATCCATACAATAATCGTCAAAATTAATTCAGTTATTCTCTACAGATGTATTAGATACCTTTCCTAAAAATACAAAAAATAGGTACCTACAATAGATTTATGAGCTAAACCCGGTCCAACTGACACACTCATAAATATTGTTTATGTTTAGGTTGAACGTCTGAGGCACAGGTGATCTGGCAACGCCGACAGGTTACCATTGGATCGCATTACTCCTCCCCAGGTAAATTCAAGACTAAGGTTTAGTTCTTCAGTTGAGCTTACGCGCGTGTGGTGTGCACTACCGTGACTTTTACCTCGCCTTTTCGGGAACTGTGCACATGTGAAGTCAACTACCGCGACGTGAGTTAAAAAACAATAACACGCCGGCTGTTTTTGTGCCGAATTAGTGCTCGCTCTCCATTTAATCAGTTTAAAAACGAACTGTTTTCTTAGGAAGGATTAATAACCTGTGGATTTTAACTTGTGTTATCCCGAGTGCTGAAATTTCATCTCGGTCGGGATGGAGTTTGTCGTAAAACAGTGATGAGTTCAAGTGACAGTTAGATCTGTTATAGTGACAGTGTCCTCCAGTTTAAAATCCTAGTTTGTTTTCATAGAACTTCTCAAAGGATCCCGTCTGTAGCCGGCCATATTGCATACCACGCTGACAGAGAGCCAGTTCCCTTGGCATGCGAGAGCGACAAGGAGGCCTGCTCTCTCCAGAGGCTGAACAAGTTGATACGCGGGGTACGGTACTGAGGAATGTTAGAGCGCTTCAACATCTAACACACGTGTATTAAACCGAAATGTTACATTTCATCTAATAAAGTCAGGTAGATACAGATCTGGACTAAATTATGCAGTGATAGTACAACTAAGAGACGACATGTGGGGCTTACAATGTTGGCTGTTGACGGCGGGTGCGATTTTACTTGTCGGGGCTCAAACTCCGGGTCCCGGACCCGGCAGAAGACGCTTCTCGGTTACGGAGCCGGCCTTCGGATATTCTGCTCAAATGCAATCTCGGGCCGTCGATACACGGGTTACTCTCGAAATATTTGAGGGCCAGCCCAAAGGATCTGTCGTGGGGAAAATTCCCACAAAACCTAGATTTACTTACCGCTTCAACGAGCCACCAAAGGAATTTACTTTGGATCCTAATACAGGGGAAATAAAAACGAATGCAGTATTAGACCGGGAAACGTTAAAAAATGACAGGTATGATTTAGTAGTTTTGTCTAGCCAGCCCACGTATCCTATAGAAGTTCGGATCGTCGTTGTGGATATAAATGACAATCCGCCGGAGTTTCCAGAGCCTAGCATAGCTGTATCGTTCTCGGAGAGTGCCGCGGCGGGCACGCGGCTGCTCCTAGACGCCGCTAGTGATCAGGACATAGGGATAAACGGTGTTAGTGATGATTATAGAATTATAGCTGGCAATAAGGACGACAAATTCAGGCTCGCAGTGACAGCGAATCCAACAGGGGAGACGTCCTATTTGCATTTAGAAACTACAGGAAAATTGGACAGAGAAAATCAGGGATTTTACACGCTTAATATTTCCGCCAGAGATGGTGGAAACCCTCCGAAATACGGGTACTTACAAGTCAACGTTACTATATTAGATGTTAATGATAATCCCCCAATTTTTGATCATAGCGATTACATCGTTTCATTAAACGAAAGTGTACCACCAGGCACTCCTGTTCTGCAGGTAATGGCTACAGATAATGACCTAGGGGATAATGCAAAAGTAACTTATTACCTCGCCGACACGGAAAGGCAATTTACTGTCGATCCGGAAACTGGGGTAATTTCTACAACAGAGCCTCTGGAATGCCCGCAACAAAACTGCCCTCACACTACTAAGCCGGGAGGAAGCTGCCCGAAAAGCTGCGTTTTCACAGTTTTCGCGCGAGATCACGGTTCACCCCGTCAAGACGGCAGGACATACGTCACTGTGAATTTAGTCGACGCCAATGACCACGACCCCATCATCAAATTTCGCTATTTTCCAGCCACCGCAGGATTTGCCACAGTGGACGAAAATGCTGGAAATGGGTCAGTGGTAGCGGCCGTATCTGTGGTAGACCAAGATGAGGGCTTAAATGGAGAAACAAACGTCAGGATAGTAACCGGAAACGAATTGAACCATTTTAGATTAGATTACACCCCCAGCTTCGACATAGTCAGAGTGAACGGCGTATTAGACCGTGAAGAAATATCTAAATACAACCTCACAGTCGTAGCAACAGATAAAGGTACACCCCCGCGCACGGCAACAGCATTTTTAATAATTCATGTGAACGACGTAAACGATCATGAACCTGTATTCGAGAAAAGTGAATACTCTGCCATCCTGAGCGAATTGGCACCTCCGGGCACGTATGTTGCAGGAATCACAGCCACGGACGAAGACAGCGGAGTCAATGCGCAAATATATTACGCTTTTGTATCAGGTAATGAAAATCAGTGGTTTTCTATTAACACCGACTCGGGGCTTATAACAACACGTGCAGCCTTAGACAGAGAAGTACAGGGTACAGTGGAATTAAACATATCGGCTAGGGATGGCGGCCCCAATCCTAAATGGGCGCACACGCAATTAAAAGTAACCATTCTCGACGAAAACGACGAGGCACCTGAATTTTCACAATCTCGCATAAATGTCAGTTTGTCCGAGAGTGCGCCGCCCGGTACTCTCGTGGCTATGCTCACTGCATCAGATCACGATCAAGGGACAAATGGCAGCGTGGCCTATACATTACACCCGGCCGTTCGCCAACGATACGAAGACACTTTCGCTTTGGATTCCCTCACAGGACAGCTGACAACTAAAAAGAAATTGGACCGTGAGCAAATATCTAATTATGAGATACATGTAATAGCTAGGGATCAAGGTATACCGCCGCAGTCGTCGACGGCTACTGTTTACTTAAGTGTTTTGGATATAAACGATAACAACCCGGAGTTTTACCCACAAAAATATTTTGTACCTGTTTCGGAGGACATCAAGCCAGGCACATCGATTTTAAAAATAACCGCAACTGATAAGGACGAAGGCGAAAATGCTATGATAACCTTCAAGCTGGAGAGCGGAGGGGATAATTTATTTTCTATAGACGAATGGACAGGCGTGATTAGTCTACGAGGTAACTTGAAAAGTTCTTCGAAACCGATACATCGATTAAAAATATCTGCACAAGATCACGGCGATAAACGAGCAGTCGACGATGCTACAGTGGAAATAATTAAAGAAGCTTATATGGAAGAATTGCACTTCGATAACTACGGGGGGTACGATTTTCAAATTGTGGAGGATCACAACGATTCACCAGGCATTAAAAGGCGAGACGTTGGAACAGTCCATGTGAGAAACAGCGACGCAACCTACTCTATTGTGTACGGAGACCCGAAATATAATTTTTATGTAAACGAAAATACCGGAAAAATTACCACAGCTAAGAAAATAGATAGAGAACAAACAATAATGTACAGTCTAACAGTGGTAGCCCGTGTAGGTTTGTCCTATGGCAAGACTATGGTGAACATCGTCGTACAAGATTTGAATGACAATAAACCTGTGTTTTTGAGAGAAAAAGAAGGAATAAGACTTGCAGAAAATGCCGCCGTGGGACAAGAAGTTTATTTGGCGCGTGCAAGAGATCTCGATGCTGGCATAAACAGCAGGGTGACGTACAGCCTAAGTTACAACCCAGAAGATCAATTTAGGATTTCAGAGGCGACCGGTGTTATTTATTTAAACAGGCCTGTTCATGCCGATCCGGGTACGGCTCTACACGTGGAAGTTACAGCTACAGATGGAGGCGAGTCGGCACTCTCATCGAAGCACTCCATAATGATAACTATCGAAGATGTGAACGACCACACCCCCGTTTTCGATCATACCTCGTACGAAACGTCGCTGCTTGAATCCACGCCTGTTAACGAGAGATTTTTCGCCTTGGCCGCCAGTGACGCCGACTTGGGTGCCAATGGACGTATTTCTTATGCTATAACCGAAGGAAACGGCGAGGGAAAATTCGGCGTTTTCCCTGACGGCTTCTTATATGTACGAAAACCGCTGGATAGGGAAGATAAAGACTATTACTCGCTAGCGGTAACTGCCAGTGATTCTGGTAATCCGCTGAGATCCTCGGTAGTGCCCGTGGTTATTCACGTAATTGACGAGAACGATAACAGCCCGGTGTTCACAAATAACACATTCACCTTCAGTATAAGAGAAAATGAACCACCGGATTCTTTTGTCGGAAAATTGACTGCAACGGATCGGGACATAGGAAGAAACGCCGAACTTATTTTCTCATTATCGAGTTTACAAAACGACTTCGCCATCGACCCGAAGAATGGATTTATAAAAACACTACACGTTTTCGATCGCGAGGAACTGGTGCAAAGTATGGGTCAGAATTTTATGACTCTAGAAGCCGCAGTTACCGACAACGGCAGCCCCAGGCTGCGTGATAAAGTTAAAGTTAATGTGTACGTCACAGACGTTAATGATAACCCCCCAAAATTCCTGAGGGCCCCGTACAAAGTGCAAATATCGGAGGGATCATCTGTCGGGGCACAAGTTTTAAGACTTTACACCTCTGACGCCGACGAGGGCCTAAACGGAGACGTGTTCTACTCGATAGTAGGCGGAAACGATGATGGCCGCTTCGACATCGACGATGCCACCGGGCAAATAACATTAGCCCGCTCTTTGGACCGAGAAACTTACTCGAAGTACTTGCTAACAGTCGTAGCACATGATGCAGGCCTCACGAAACAATTAAGCTCATCCACCACCGTTTCCCTAGACGTCCTCGATGAGAACGATAATGCTCCCGAGTTTACACAGACCGACACGAAAATTTCAGTGAGCGAAACGACGCCTGTAAATACTGAACTCATTCAGTTCAGGGCGACAGATGCAGATCTGGGCGTAAACAGCGAAGTAGTGTATTCGATAACTGCAGGAAATAGAAAAGACACCTTTCACGTCGACGCAATGACAGGAGTGTTGTATTTACATAAACCGTTAGACTACGAAGAACTGAGTGCCTATCAACTCAACATTACAGCATCCGATAATGGCAACCCGAGGTTATCTACCACTATTTTGTTCGCCATCGCTGTGCAAGATGCTAACGATAATCCGCCATCTTTTCCGAGCACGGCGATAGTTAGACAGATTCGTGAAGGAATCCCAGTTCACACCCCCATAGTTACCGTGACGGCCGATGACCCCGATTCCAGCCTGAACGGAAAAGTTACCTATGCCATCTCTTATCAGGACCCCGAGGACAGCAAGCGACATTTCGGCATCAACCCGATAACGGGGGTCATACACACTTTATTGGCTATAGACAGAGAGACAATTGACACGTTTAGATTGACAGTGGTGGCCACTGATCAAGCAGAACCCGTCTCGAGCAGATTGTCCGCTGACAAATTGGTGACAGTGATAGTCGAGGACGTAAACGATAACGCGCCCATTTTCGTGTCGATGAATGCTGCCGTATTACCGAAAATCGGTTCGAAATTTGACAAAGCCGGCGTCACGATAATGACAGTGTTCGCAAGGGACTTGGACTCCGCCACGAACGGTCTGGTGACTTACGAACTTGCCAGTGGGAACAATGAGTTATTCAGGCTAGACCAGAGCACTGGTGCGTTAAAATTGCGTAAGCCCGTGTCAAATCCAGAGCCCACGTACCGTTTATCAGTAAAAGCTACAGACGAGGCAGTGCAAAGTGAGAGAAAATCTACGGAGGCCTACTTGACGGTGATAGCGACAAATAACGTGGAGGAAGGCCCTAAATTCGAGAGTGACTTATTCACGGGCAGCGTGTACGAAAATGAACCACCGGGGACGAGTATTTTAACCGTGTCCGCAAAATATCATTCAGGTGAAGTGGAGTATTATGTAACCAACGTGACAGGTGGCGATGTTCAGGTTGACAGATTATTTGATATCGATACCAAATTAGGAGTGTTATCAACTGCGACCGAGCTGGATCGAGAGTTTGGGGTCGACACGTACGAGATCGAAGTTTATGCTATTGTCACCGGCGTTGGAACACTCAAAACTTCGAAAACTAAGGTAGGAATTTGCATGTGTATATGTAAATACGTATTAATTGTTAACTGTGTTCAAATTTGAATATAAAACCGAGTATAAAACAAAATATATGGCTTACAAATTTGTCAATAAATTTGGAATTAAATTAAAATAAATTATATTTACAGTAACTGGTTTTATAGTCATAAAATATAAATGCATGTGTTTGTGGGTACTGGTATCCAGTATTATATAATACTCTTGCACCGGAAGACTAGACAGACGGTGGTTTTTCAATATTTCTGATTACTAAAAAATGTCTCATCTAAAAAATGCATAAACTGAATTAAAAATAACCATTGAAGGAGTTGTTAACGTTTTGGAAAAATGTAACTAAGACAATTTTTACATATCAAACATGATAGTATTCTGCCTGGGTATTTTTATAGGTGCGTAAGTCATTAAATTATATTTATACTATTATTTATTTCGCCTTTAAAGATCCACAACTAGCTGGTATTAATTCCATTCCATTATTTTTCTGAAATTTTTGACATTGCGTAATAAAACCTATCTATCTCCCTTCCTGTGATCGTAATATTATGTTTATCGGATATTACGTTGAAAAATGTATATGACCTGCCTATATAATGCTTATCGCAGTTACGAGGAACAATATAAATACATTTTTTTAAATTTTGCACAATATTTATCAGCTTAATTTTCGGTTAACTCTCTTTAAGTGGTGCCTGCTTGAAGAACTGTTCAAATAGAAAACCTTTCTGGGATTCTTTGTAATTCATTCAACAAAATATGTGTATGTGAATTACTGCTAAAGTTTTAAATTCAAATTATTGTAATAATTATTGAATGTTAATTTTACTTTTAGTATTTGTAAAGTAGGTATCAGGAACACTCTCTGGATATTAATTACATATGTAAGAACAGTTATCATATAAAAATTCATAACTCTCTTAACACTAATAGGTTGATTGAATTAAAATTTAAATATCTCTTCGTATATTTTTGTTTTCTATAACTGACTCTTTAAATTCTGATTTCATAATGTGTATTATCTAGTTTTTTAATTAAAATATCTAAGATTTTTTAAGTATTTAATTTACATCTTTTAATAGGTGAAATGTTCTATGTACTCCAGTCGAATTGCGGGATGGATTGTATTATCAGTTACCGGAACAAAATATATTTTAAACAAATTTTCTGGTATCTTATATGTCCCTTTTACAAGGGAGTTGCTTCTCAGTATTCTCAGAATAAATATGAAATTATCAAAAAAAAATGGGTTTTTTGTACTTGTAATTGAAAAACTTATTAGGTGTTGTTATAATTTAAAAAAAAATAATATTAAGGTTAATTACTGTAACTGATGCTATTTACAATGAAAAAATCTATTCCAACCCCGAATAGGGGTGTAAACTACCCTTGAATAAGAATAAACTGGAAAAATAATTTTAGAACGTTATGTGTAGTATTATATTATGATTATAGAGGAGACGGCATAAGTTGTAAACTTTTATATCAAATTTTCACTCAAGGAAGAGTCGAAACGACCCTTATATTAAAGAAAAAAAATGTCTGCACAAAACTTACTTTTTTAAAACATTGTCCCGTAAAATAAATAATATATGGCTATTAAATGAAATAAATTGAATACGATTTTGTAACTATTTTTATCCAGAATTATAATGGAAGCTTGTTTATTTTATTTTTCAATATACAAAAATAATTTTCATATTACAAAAATAATACTTTTTTATTTATAGTTTATGATAATTTGTACATTGAAGGTCATTAGTCTTCTTCTACATTTACAGAAAAAGGGGTGTTTCTTGCCCCAAAAGGGGTGTTTCCGGACGGAATTTCCACCGAGCGAAACTTTTGGATCGTAATCAGGGACTAAAAAGACTTGGTTTAAAATATATCTTGTTCCGGTAACTAATAATACAACTCCCCCCCCCCCCCCCGCAATTCTACTGGAGTGATATTACATATTATAAATATTATAAGCAATTTCCTATATGTTTGGGCTATAAACAATGGTTAAAAGTTGATAAAATATAATTTGATATTTTATATTTAGGAAGTCTCATAGCTTGGCGTACTTTACCTTTGACGCGGCAATTGTACATCAATTATATTAGTCGAATATATTAAACATTGTGCTAAGAAGGAAGGTTGAACATTAGTTTCGTGTAAAGGTGGAGTAGATATAGCTTTCTATGTAGGACTAGTTTTATTTACATTTAAAGTACGGAAGTTTTGATAACCTCGGACGTCGATGGCCTTGAACACATATAATTTCACGCCTGTTTGAAGTTTATCGAGAGGTTTATTTATATATTAAATGCACCTATTGTCTCTAAAAGATTTCAAAGACAAATGATCAGGTCAACAATTAAATCTCGCGTATTTTACATCCGTATTGAGACGGTTTTTGACGTTTTTAGACGACTTATATTTACTTTAAAAACCCACATGATACAATAATTAACTTGCTGATAAAAATTATTATTATTGTAAAATCTATTAAAACAACTAATTAAATTAAATAGGTGGATATAGTGAAGTCAAATTCGATTTTGAATGATATTGACAGGAAAATTAATAATGAAATAAATAATTCGGATATAGTTCTGGGAACATTTTCGACCAGTGCACACCGTGTGGAATTTTTTAAACAATCTATTTTTAGAATTACATTTCTTCATTTTCTGTCGATTTTGAAAATTTATTATAGCTCAAATTATTACACGCCAATATTCATCATATTTAGTAAAAATGTGACTTTTATTGAAATATCTTAACAAATTTAAAGTCAAAATATTTACTTAAAAGCCTAATAAGTATTCTAAAGTTAGAATAACGATTTTCTTTATTTAAAAGTTATAAATTTATAGTAGGTATTTATAAAATTAATATAAACTATTTATAGCAGAACCGGCTCGATGGCTCAACGCTCCGCCCTGTCCTTCATCCGCCGCGACGACTCATGTCGCGGTTGATCGACTGGTCCTGCGACGTGAGCTGGAGAGGCCATACATGTCCTACTAATTAGAAATAAATATGGTTTGATTGATTCATTGTTAGGCTTGCAACCAAGGAGTCCCGGGTTCGAGTCCTGGCTAGGGTATGGATGTCTAGTGGTATTTTTCGTGTGTTACCGAGTTGGTAGCAGTGGACTAGACGAGGTTGTGTGAGAGGCGACACGGCTGGTCGTTGTATCACTGCTGAGTTCGAGTCTCAGCTGAGGCAAATATGTGTGCCAGGACGTTAATCTAAATAAAACTTTCTTTACTTTTTTTTTACATACCTAGTTAAAAAAGCAATTCTCAAATAATAGTTATGTGATCAAGTTTCGAGTTCTTCCATCCGAGCGAGGCCCTATACGAGTGGTGCATTGGAACATAAACCTCACCTTATTTAAATAAGAACTGGTATTAAGGACATTTTATTTTTCTTTAAATGTCAAAAAAAGACACATGAACTTTTTTTAACTTAAATTCTCATTTCTCTGATATTTTGTCTGACCGGCTTACTTAGTCTCTTATTGCCAGTAACGAGCTCTGAGCAGAAGTAGAACTCTTTTTTTGTCGTTCGCGAATTTTGTAATTTGTTATTGATGTAACTGTTGTTATCAATTTGATAGCTCTGCTGACTTCTTCGCGAAATTCTTCACACCTCCCAATTCCTGCGTCGATAATTTTAACGACAAACCTAAGATTAACTCCAATGTCTTAAATCTGTCCGTTATCACCGAGGAAGAGATAATTAAGGACATTAAAAAAACTAAAGTCGCTATGGCCGTGGGTCCCGATCTAATTCCTGTATGTCTGATATGACATGGTTTTATGAAAGATAGGTCAACTGTCACAAACCTTATATGCACACAATTTCTTTGTGAAAGTGATAGTGATCAAGTTGATATTATCTATACGGATTTCTTCAAGGCTTTTGATAAGCTAGATCATAGTGCTTTGATTAGTATACTGGGCACCTTCGGTCTTTCTTGTTCGTTACTATAATTAATTGAATCATATCTGCAGGATTGATATCAATTTGTTCAGTACAGAGGTCATTTTGGCAGTTTCTAAAAAATTCCGATGTGCCGCAAGGGTCGATACTTGGTCCACTTTTCTTTGTTATGTTTATTAATGATATTTTGGAGGGCGTCGATGATAACATCAATTTCCCCCTGTACGCAGATGATCTAAAAATATATTGATTGATCGACTCAATAGATCATTGTATTAATCTTTAAGACTGCTTAAATACTAGTAATGCTTGGTGCAATGACAACTGTTTACCTTTTACTGCCAGCAAATGTAATGTAATGTCATTTTACGGAAAAATCAACATGTATATATTCAATTATAACTTGACGGCCAAAGTTTACAAGGGCCTGATTTTATTTCGATAAACATGTAGAAATGTCAACTGCTTTCGCTTTTAAAACCCTCAGTTTAGTGATACGTTACTGTAAAGGTTTTAAAAATATTTCCATTCATCGGCTACTTTATGTAACTTTCATTAGATTTTGCCTTGAATACGCTTCTATTTTATGGAGTCCAATTTGCATTTCCAATATTCTACAACTAGAGAAAATTCAGCATATTTTTTTAAAATCTGCTGTGTACATGCTTAACGCTGAATATCCACCCAAAGGATTTGCACAAACTGAATTGCTGGAAATTCTTTTTTTCTCTTTAAAATTGTAAATAATAGTCTTGGTTGTTTTAACCTATCAAATCAAATTAATTATATAGTACCTAAAATTAGTGCTCCTCATAACCACGTACTTGCAGGGCGTACACAGCGAACACATAATATCTTTTTATTATCACCAATCTATCGAATGTATGTCAATTAATTGATATTTTCCTGCAGCGAGAGTGCGATTAGAAAAGCTGTTTTTGGTATGGATATTTCTTAAGACAGCGATTTATTATATTACAATAGTATTATTCACTACCTCGTCCACTACCTTCGAAAACAGGACACGGAAATATTTTGTTTGATATCCTTGCCCGATGCATCGAGTCTTATTCAAATCCATTTAATAGGACCTAAACAAATAACTTCAAAACTTAGACACACCTAACATTATATAAAATTTCACTTCGTCATTGTTTTTAATACATTTTTTTGTCGTAGCGGTAAACGAAGCGGTGTTGTATCTCAAGTGTAACTCGGTATCTAATCAAATCCAATCAAGCGTCATTAAAAAATGCGTGCGTAAACACGATATACTCGTAGCCTCGGTCACAGCTCATCCAAATGTGGTTGTTATTCACATACAAATTACCTATTGAAATAGGAAGAAAGTGGGTCGCTTTTGGATGAATCTGTTGCCGAGTAAAGTTCTTTGAAACCCTCTGAAAAATAAAAAGAATAGTGACGTTACTAAAAATTGAGAATTATCATAGATAAAGCTCCTGAAAGGCGGTGGCACCAAGAAAGTAACTGAAAGAGAATCAAATTTCGCAAAAATCTTCTATAGTAGAGACAAGAATTCAAGCCAAGCACGACACGAGTGACCTCATTAGAGAAATTTTAATACCAACGTAATTTTTAATTATTATATTGGAAACAGCAAGTCTTGTTACCAAATTATTACGTTTTTTTCAGAAATAGGAACAGTTTAGTGTGACTTCTTGATTCTTAGCATTTTTGTCATAAATATTTTATGGATCTGTGATTGCATCGCTTGAATTCTTGCTTCTACTATATACAGTTCTCGAGTTTTTCATACAAGCTCACGGCTAGGACATTTTAAGTTATAATGATTTGAAAACAGCCATTTTAGCTCGAACTTTAACTTGAAAAAAACGGGTATCTTAAAACGGTTTCGTCGAATCAACATCATCAACAACATTTAGCGAAAATAGCTAGAGACTAAAAAAGAAAAAGATATAAATTTATGATCAATTTAACTTTTTCATTTACTTCTGTAAAATTAATAGTATCGGAGATATGGAAGTTTAAAAATTACATCCGTACGTTACTCTAAAACTTGAATTTATTTCTTCCAGACTATTTACGTACTCAAGGCACTTAAGAAAATTAAACCCAAAAACACTACAGGTTCTATGGTATTCTCCTTAAAAATTGTGCCATTTTATTTGCAAAACCCCTAGTTAGTATCTTTAATTTATCTATTAAAACTGCTACTTTTCCAAAAGTCTGGAAAATATCTAGAATCTGTCCGGTATTAAAAAAAAAAATTATAGATGTACTGTTGGGAACTATAGACCAATAGTAATATTCCGCTTTAGTAAATTATTTGAAAATACAATGATATTCTCTTTAATCATGTCAAATTTCAAATTTGCCTCAATCAACACGGATTCACGCCAAATCGCTGTACCACCAGCAATTTGGTGTGCATTACTCAGTTCATAGATGAACATTTGGATGCTGGAGGCCAAGTACATATCATTTATATGTATTTTTCTAAAGCCTGGACACGGAATTTTGCTTATTCAAATTTGGGCTATTTGAACACTTCCTAAACTTTTTTGATTTCTACTTAGTAAATAGGCGACTAAATGTGCAATACCGTGGATTTTGGTCTATAGATATCTCAACGACATCCCAAGGTTCTGTGCTTGGGCCTTTGCTAATTAACGTTTTTATAAATGATATCGTCATTGGCTTACATTGCAAAACATTACATTATGCCAGTGACCTAAAAAATTACATCTACCACTAATATAGAAGACTGTGCTGATTTGCAAAACGATCTTGTTCAGCTATGGTCTTGGTGTAGCGTGAACAACTTACAGTTAAATATCTCAAAGTGTAGATTTGTGTCATTCTCTCGTGCACAAAATCCAATAAAATGTATCTATACAATTAATAATGAAGAACTGAAGAGATGTAGTCATCTCAAAGATCTAGGAGTTATATTCGACCCAAAGTTATCTTTTATTAGCCATATCAATCAAATCACCGCCAATTTCTTAAAAAAACTATACTACATTATCCGTAACTGTAAAAAATTTAACGAACAATAAACTAAAAATAAACTAAAATTTCTCTAATTCTAATTCATTTGTGTGGTGAAGACTTGAATATGCTCCAGTAGTATGGACTCCTGGTTTAGATAATAAAAACAAATTTTGTAGGTCTTTTTATAGACTTCTCACGAGCTTTTGATTTGGTTGATCATCAGTTGTTCATAGTTAAACTTGCACGGTATGGTGTTAGAGGAACGGCGTTGCAAATATTTACCTCTTTACCTCCTATCTTGACAATAGGTCTAAAAATGTAAAAAGGGAAGTGGAGTGGAAAGTAAAGCTTGTGCCATCAAACAAGGAGTTCCTCAAGGTTCAATCCTTGGACCACTTCTGTATATACTATTTTCTAATGATATAATTTATTATTTCCAAAAAAATATTTTTTTTGTTATGCCTGACGATGATACTAATGTTTTAATTACAGGAAATAACCTAACTAAGGCAAAGATGACCACTGAAAGGGTATATGATGAAATAATATGCTGGGCAAAAACAATAACTTAAATCTAAACAAAACAAAAACGGTTTCAACGCAATTTTCACTAAGTAACAATACCGAAACCTTCGAACTCTTTGAGGGGACTGACTCTGAAATAGCAACCTGTGACTTTAATAAACTTCTGGGTGTTACTTTTGACAAACACATGCAATGGACATGCCATATTGAAAATTTGTGCAAGAAATTAAGAGCTAGCTGCAACGCTCTAAAATTCATGTCAAAACACGCTCTATTATGCCAATTTTCATTCCCATCTCAGGTACGGAATCATGAATTAGGGTAATAGTGTAAGTGTAAATAGAGTATTCTTCTTACAATAATATGATGCCCGAATTTTCTCTTCTGAGTTATAGAGAAACTTGTCGTGATGCCTTCAGTTACAAATTCTAACAGTTGCTAGCCTATATATTTTTGAGGTATGTTTATATGTCCATAAAAATAAATCTATATTTGTAAGAAATCAAGCCAGACATTTACATGAAACAAGATCCAGAGATCTTTTACTCCCCGATTCTCATAGAACAAGTATGTTCCAGAAAAGCTTTCTGTAACAGTGCTGTAAATTATACAACTCTCTCGATGAAGACATTAAAGTCTCTGGCAGTATACACATTTTCAAACACAAACTCAAAAGATTGTTACTCGAGAAAAGTTGTTATACTATTGACGAGTTTTTTAGTTAATTTGCAAAAAAAAAAGATATAGTATGAGGAATATCTGTTTATATGTTTTGCCATTTATTTTTTTTAACCTGACGTGTACAAAATAGTTTGTATGTGCAAATACGTTTGCAATATTCGATCAATTTTTCTTTTTTCATTGATTTTCTCTTTTTGACACTTTCTTCGCTGATCTTTTGTACATTTTTTTGTATATCTTTTCGTTGGGGAAATAAATATTAAAATATTAAATATTATTATGAAAATCATAAATATAGTGGAGTCAGACAAGTATCAAATTTTAGTGAAAAGGCTCATTTTTTTTTCTTTTAACATGTTAGTTACATCGAATACAATACGAAATGGACATTTTCTACCTCTAACAATAATAGTTATTAATATAATTAATAGGTATACGAGTTAGTTACAAAATTTTTCCGTCGACTATATATTTGATAAAATGGAGAAAATCTGATTTTAAATTTTTATTCATATACAAATTGAATTATCCATTAGATAGACAGTAACAGATATTGATGACATGGCGTCTTGATTTGGATATTTCATTTTATGTATTTTTAGGTGTTTATTCTAAAATCGTTATTAATAGTAAAATTATGTATTAATTTTAATTTTTTATTTGATTAAACCGAATTATTAATTATTCATTAATTAGTATATTACCTTCTTGAGTTTTATAAAAAAGAGTGAAATTTTTCGAAATAATTGATGAAAAAATACAAAAATATCGATTTTTTCCACTTTTTTCAAGTTAAAATTTTTTTCTTCCCCTAAGAACAAATTTGCTGTTATTTTCTCCCCTGCACCGTATGTGTTCCAACTATGATTCATTATATAATAATATAGATATTTTTAATACTAGTATATCCAAAATGCGAAACGTAGTTCTCAATTCTGCACAATAGCTGTAGCTTCTAAAATATTATATTACAATTTTTAGGATTACACTAATCATATATTTATTTTGTTAATTTTTATTATCATTTAATTGCTTACTCGTAACCAAAATAAAATAAATAAATAAATTTACGTTTATAAGTAGTCTGGAATAAGCATTGAGGATAACTTAAATTTCAAAACGGGGGAGAGCGTAGGTGCGTCTTTACTATGTACATACTTCGGTATGCGATGTAAAGCAACGACAGGCGCAGTTAGTACTTGGATGGTGACTATTCCAACGGAAACCGCGTTCTCGCCTCACACATCTTCCAGCGGCTTGTATATCAGTGTATACGCGGAAGCTATACAAGCTTAGGCGAGGTTTGTATAGGAGATATACCATCCTTCGGAGGGGATGTAAAGCCGTCGGTCCCTTGTCTATTAAATGTTAGGCAAGCAAAAGATCCTTACTCTTCTTAAGGGAAGAGGTTCGGCAAAATTCCTGGTTGGGGGTAGCTCGTCTACCGACATTAAATAAATGTATAAAAAAAAAAAAATTTCAAAACAAAAATTGTTGCTTGGGAACTTAATTTTGGGACATACTATAGAGCCTCGCCAAAACATATCGACAGCTTCAATTTGACAGTGTGATTTTTACGTTAATATGTCAACGGTTGGTTGTATAAAAATGCTTTTCCGAGGATGCTCGAGATATTTTTGATGATGATTTACGTTTGTTTGTAGATAAGTCCACACGCGGTATTTTATAATAAATTTCGCAAAAGCCGATCTAAGCCCTATAAACTAACAAACTAATTGCCGGTAAGACTACAGGCCTGAGCTTCTGCACATATTCTCCATAATATCTATTCTATTCACAGATAAATTTATGTATTAAGGTGCAGAAAATCAGGACTTTATACGCAAAGGATAATGTGTGGGGTCATTTATAATTTCAATTATGTCATTATAATTGTGTTACCGATCTTCGTATTTAATGAGAGGATTAGAGCTGAAGAACGGGTATTATAAATAATCCTGTAATATAGTTTATAGCACAGGCCTCGTCCACTGCATCGTATTATTATTTGTTATTAGCACATGAAGCATTTTAGTATCGCATAAAAATAAATTGTGTTAACAAGTAAGGTTGTGTTGGAAATGAACGGTAGAGGTAAATTGTTTTCAACTATCCCGTGTCGATGACATCTTTTTCTAAAGATTTTGTATTTTATATCAGTTAATTGTAAATTATTTTTTTTAGCTTTGAAAATAAGATAATTCCCTTTTAAAACCTAAAGGTAGATCGTAGAAAGGCAAATATGTATGATGAAAATTGTAATTCCAAGATAGATATACATACAGAGTGTGAAATATTTATTTTTTATTTATTGCTACAACTTTTTTACAAATCGTACATTGTTTGTAATTATATAGTTAATATATTTGTTATTAATTTTACAATTCTATTTATTAATATTATGTGTTAGGACACCTGAAGGGACCTCATGTTCTGTCTAGCAGTATTTATCATTTTGTTCATACGTTAATATTCGTTGAATTTTCTAGGAATATTGTGATTTATAGGTTTGTAATTATAATTCAAAGTGCTAATATAATATAGTACAAAGTGAAATAATTATACAGAGGAAGACAAGGAGGTTATATAAATAATTACATTTAAATTTATTATTTTATAATCAAATTAAATTAAAATTACCCAACAGAGAAACCATTTACAGGGCAACACTATATAAATGTAGATGAAAATAAAATACAACACAAATACAAAAATACGGAATAAAATGTAAGTATGAATAGGTCATACAAACTAAACTAATAACTTAGTCTAGACAGCTAGATAATTAATTTAAAACTGAATATTATATACGTGTTTGAATCGAGTGATAATTATGAATAGGGCAAAAAATGAGATAACAATACTCTAATTTTGAGCGAACTAACGAGTAATATAATGTCTTTAAAACTAATTCATTGGTAAATGATCTGCAATTCCGTATTATGAAACCTAAAGTTTTAACCGAGTTTATGCTACTGTCTCGATATGTTCAACGAAGGATAGATCATAATTAAAAATAATTCATAAGTCCTTAATTGACTTACATCTTGTAAGTTCATCATTATTTACACTATAATCATATAGATAAGGGCATTTCTTGCGTGAGTGAGTTACGACTTTGCACTTGGAAATATTTAATAATAATTTATTAACACCATTCTACTTATTGAGCATTGAGCTGATGTTGGAGTGCTTAGCAGTAATCAGACTTTGAAATAACGCTAAATATTTATGGGTCATGAGCATAAAACAGTTTTTCACATTCGATTGATTGAGTTAGATCATTGATAAATATTTAAAAAAGCAGAGGTCCGAGATTTGACCCTTGTGGTACTCCAGATGATGTAACATACAAATCAGACTTATCACAGTTACAAATTGCAGTCGATTTATTAGATGTGAGCTAAATAACGCCAACAGTGACGTACTGATATAGTCTAGTATACTTTAACTTGGCGTGTGTATGTATGAGTTAATATTTCCGTACGATTTCATTTTCTCCCATACTGTACACAAAGTTAAAGTAATAGTCCAGAAACATTGTCTACGTGGACAATATTTCTGGATCTTTGTGTACAAGAGAAAATGAAATCGGACGGAAATATTAACTCATACATACACACGCCAAGTTAAAGTATACTAGACTATACCAAACATCTCAAGTTTAGCAATGATAATGGAGTAGTCTATGCGGTCAAAAGCCTTCGAGAAATCTGTATATATCACATCAACTTGCCCCTGGAAATCTAATATGTTAGATATGTATTGAGTTACAACGAGTAAATTAGTCATAGTAGATTTTTTGCTCATAAATCCATGTTGTGACACAGATATGCAGTTTCTTATTGAAGAATATATGTGACTGTATATAGACATCTCGAAAACTTTTGCAAAATAAAAAATTATAGAAATAAGCCTATAGTTATCTAAAAAATTTATATTACCATTTTTTTTAGCACAGGACAAACTATAGTCAGTTTCCAACACTCAGGAAATGTAGATGTACTCAAAATGAGATTGAATATTATTAAAAGTGGGGTAACAAAAATTCGAGAACAATCTCTAACTAAAAAACTCGGGATTTGATCATGGCTAGCTGTCATTTTATTTCTCAATTTACATATGGCTCCAATAACTTCACATTTTTCCGGGACTACGAGACATTTCTTTTTTATTTCTTATATATGACCAACATTAATTACATTTTGCTCGATTCTTTCTATCTATATTTTATATTGAGATACTTGTGGGGTACCCTGTATAATTACTAAAGAAATCCTAGCCACTAAGTCACCACTGAGGTGATGTATATGTCTTTATTACACATAAAGTACTGGTAATTATGTCAACAGTAAACTAATTATTTATCTGAAGGTATAAATAAATAAAATTTGCCATTTGCGTGATCGTCTATTTATTATTTTAGAACCCAAACTTCGTTGTGTGTGTGTAGTAACCCTTTTAATTTACCTCAGATTCTTTTATATAAAGTTTAATATTACTTGTTTCTATCTGATACTATACCTTAGAATATTTAATCACTTTTATTGTAGAAAAATTGATGCAGCAAATAGGTGTATATGAAATTAAAAATGATCCAAATATTTGAGACAATTGTCTAAATATTATAATAGGGAAATCTACGTAGCTATAGTAATGACCATACTATAGATATGCTGAGTGTTTTGATGCAATAACAAGAACTGAGTTATACAAACGTATGCTGTGTTATTTTAATAGTAATTAGAGTTGTGGAAATGGCCTGGTTATGATAATTTATAACTAGAGTTGTTAGCAATCGCTAGATAATAATGATTTATAATTAACGTTGTTAACGATAGCTAAATAACGATAATTTGTAATTAGAGTGGTTAGCAATAGCTTTAACGAATCGAATGCAAAACAGAGGACAAGAATCATGTCGTGTTTGTATATAATGATAATTAAGTTGAGAAATGAGCGTTAAATACTCATGTAAAATATCATATAGTGTTGAGGAAATATTCTTTAATTATGCACTGTACCTAGAGGATAGGCATTATCCAGACCAAAGACCAGAACGGCCCAAACTCGCAGACTGGAGGTTGGCCACCGAGGTTATAAAACCTGATAAAATCAGATCTTCTTTTTGTTTTGTATATGACATCACCATCCTACCCGGATTTACACATCCCCTTGTCTCACGCTTGGGATTGTTTACGTTAACAAAAATTCCAATGTTGGATACGTCGTAGTTTTGGATAACATTTTATACTGAAAAATGTAACTCTAACAATACTTGAATTTGGAAAAATAAATAGGAAAAATTAAATTTGTGTATGGGCTATATACGCAATCTCTTAAAATCCTGAAAGTACTATTCTTTCTTATATTTCTTATATTTATTGCGATACTACTCTTTTAACCTAGTATTATTAATAATTTCTGACGTATACCAAACTGGAAATTTTGTCTTCTTATTTGGATATAAGGGAATATGAATATCAAAAATTGAGTATAGCTTATCGTAAAAAAATTCACAGGCCGTGTTAACGTCAGTAACATTATATAAAAAAGACCAGTCTGTGTTACTAAGGGCCTCATATAAGGCAGGATAATTGTCTGTTTTAAAATTATATTTTCTGTTCGAAGTATTGCTCGGAAAATTTGAAGCAACATTTGATGGTATTTTAGCGAGATATTTAATGCAGGATGACGTAACTCTTCTTTTATTAAAGGTACAATGTCATGAGGTACTTTAACATCATAGTTTTATGATTAAATCTAATAAGCGCCCATAAAGATTTGAAATATTATTTAATTGTACTTTTACGTACGTACGTAATTTAATTGTAATATATAATAAATTTAAATGCAATTAACTATATATTATCCTTGTCTTCCTCTGTCTAATTATTTCATTTTATATTATATTATTACTATCATTTTATATTATATTATAACTACAAACTTATAAATCGTAATATTCCTGGAAAATGCAACGAATATTAACAAATGTTAAATATTGCTAGATACAGCACGAGGCCCCCTCAGCTATTATAACACAAAATGTTAATAGAATTGTAAAATTAATAATAGATATTATTATTAACTATATAATTACACAAAATGACAAGTTGTAAACATGTTGTAGTAGTAAATAAAAAAAAAAAGATAAGGTTGGTAATATGTGCTAGAGGTTTGCAGATGTGAACCGATAGCAGTTTTAGTGTTTTTAACGATATTCCATCTTTTCCTGGAGAGGAAGAGTTTTTGAGGGTACAGACTATATTTTTCATTTCAATATCATCAACATCTTCCAGGAACATGGAGTTTAGATTCTGCCTTGTGTTCTCGTTTAAGGTTAGGTTTGTGCATGTTTCGGAATGCCACTAGATATTTTTTCGCCGATGTCAATAAAGAACTGGTCAAAGGTAGACGCTATTTCGCGTGTTGTCGTCTGTTATTATTTGCTCTATATTGACTTTGCACTTTTTATTACAATTTGTGATTTCGTCGATACAGTCCTAAGCTTTTCTGTAACCGTTTCCGGCTTCGAGAATTTTCCCTTTATACAAGTTGTTTTTGATGATTTAATTAGTGTCGTTACTAATAATTTATAATAGTTTTTAATGTCAATGTTATGCTTGTTTTTTAGTAATTTTTAATTTCAAGTTATATATATCAGTGCTTAAGTAAACAAGTAATTATAAAGGTGTATTTTGCATTAGAAACAAGGATTCAGTGGAAATTATAACGTAATTATATTTGCTAACACCACACTCAATTACCTCGTCACACTCTGTCGAGTTTATATTCTCACTGACCACTGAAGTAACTTTTTATAAAAGAATGTTCCTAATAAAATATGAATGCTAGCGTAATATGAAGCGTCGCTTATTTTGTATTTATCTAAAGAGCTTTTTATAAATCTTAGTCTGAAATGAACATCCCGCTTCCTTAAGTCCAATTTCTGCACCTCTCTCTGATAATTCTACAAATTGTGTAGGTCGTCGTATTAAATAAAACAAGAAAAATATGTTTCCATATATCACCATATTTTTTTCTGTTTGGCCATTTTTTCATTACGCAGCACACGCTCAGTTACAAACAATGTAAATTAAATGTAGTACTTGTAGTAGTCCGAATGGAGCTGTTAAAGACTTGTTAATTTAAATATACAAATTAAAAACGTAGACAAACCATTAAAATATATTTATGCCTTTAAAATGCTAATTTTTATTTATTTAATGAAACTAATCAATACATATAGAGGTGACAACACCTTGTTAAATATATAGAAAAAACTTCTTAATTATTTAACTGGTGACTTCTATGGAAACTGAAATAAATTCGGCACAATAACGTTAAAAAATGTTACAAGTTTTTTACGTTGACAACCAAATTAATTTCGTGTTAATTAAAATTGTTTGAAGGAACATTAATAACCATGCATGTGTAACTGTTAGTCATAATTCACGGTTTGTTTATTGTCAAATTTTGATTTATTCAAGTTACAAATGTGTTCCTACTGTATCAAACTCCCGCATTATATATATATTGATCCGAGGATCGATTCGAGAATAGGTACCTTTGATTATTAAATAGGCTTCTCCTTTGCTTTACTTCGTTGAACATGGCGTTCTAGTTTTGTACAAATACTTTCACTGCTACCAATGTATGAACTACCAGCCTCTGGTCATTAACAACCTATAAAAAATATACTTCCTATATATTGTCTTGCCCTATAAGAGGTCTCTTTACGACACCCACAGAAGCTCTTCAAAAATCTTTGGTCACTGTCTATATCTATAAAAATTTTTCGTCTATCAGAAGGCAGATGAGCGTAGTGGTCTCTTCCAATGACACGCCTACTTTTGGTACTACACCCACGTTGCTTGCCTATTTACGTTACATTTCAATCTTCTGAATAACACCTTTTCTACTGGTTAAAATGAAATTATGGCGAATTAATTGTGAAATAGATCCAAACAAGCTATTAAAGACTAAAAATTAGTAGGTGGTGATTCTGCATAGAGGCATCTCCCTTACATCGGCCAAAGTAGGCCAATGTTCTCCCAAATAGGATGACACGGAAGAATAGTCACAGAGTACATGTTAGACCGTCTCATCTTCTTGTTCACAACCTTTACAGAGAGGTGTTTTGCTTAATCTCATATTGTGTAGATGTTTCCTTAACGGACAGTCTCCAGTTTGGATTCCTGTTAAAAAACATAGGTTCCTTCTGGATATTGCCAAGTAGCCCATTGCTGTGCCATTGTTGGAATATTGTAGTAGTTCCCTAGCAAGGTGACAGCTGTTTGTCTCATCCCACAGTTTCTTCAATTCATTGTAGGTGTTCTTCTCAATTACTTTTGTTATCGCCGTGATCGGTAACAGACTGGCCGGGGCTGGTCCAAAGATATTTAGGTCTACTGCCTTTTTGGCCAGTCTGTCGGCTACTTTGTTGCCACTCTACTGTGCATGTTCTTTCACCGAGAATACCACATGTTCTTTTACCGAGCATACCAGTATATTATTCATTTATAACCTCTCAGGGCTAGTAATGATTGTCTGTCTACAAGCTGTGTAGATTCTGATTGTTTTGCCAGTAGTTTGTCTACGTATTATTGGTCTTATGATGGCAATGTATATCCACACGAACACTTTTGGTTTCATTCTCCAGGTTTTCCCCACGTGGTGAGATTTATTTATATTTTTATGTTCTTAGAGGTTCTCAACAGCAAGAGAAATTATTACAGATTGTTTTGTACAAATCCAACTATAAGGGTAAGGAAAATCAGTCATCAATTGGCAATACATAAAGCAGGAATAAGTTTAAAAGAGAAAATTTATATTCTTTTCAAGTTCAAGCAGTTCAGTGACTTAAGATGACGATAATTTTCTCTGTTTAACATTTTATAGGTGGGTATTTGTGCACAGACGAACAGTGTCTAGAATTCTATTCACGGATGAAGCTCAATTTACGCGTGATGGAATCAACAACACCAGAAATGAACATCTTTAGGCAACTGAAAATCGATATGCTGTGGTTCATTTTCTTGAAAAATACATCGAGAACACGTATATAGACCAGGGCCAAACCGTTTAAAATATCGTAATAGACGATAAATTCTTAGCAGTATACGAATGGTCGGAAAATGTAGTTAATGGTGTAAATAATTAAGGAAAAATCATCCAGACTGAGTAAAAGTTCGAGAAGGGGGGTTGGGGTGGTAATATATACGTTTTTAGGGGTTGGTCACTGTTTCTTGCGATTTGCGGCTAAACTATGCATCCTATCGAAAAATGTTGAATATAAAAGTTGTAGATAGTGAAAAAATCTAAAACTTTCTGATAATCATTATTGATCATAACCTCAGAATTATCGAGAAAAATGCAAAAAACCGTTTTTTCGGTTTTTAATTTATAGCTATCGCAAAAATGTTTATATTTTCATGAAAATTGGTGAAAATTTCCTCTTTTGTGTTTCAAACAAGCCCAAATTTTTTCAAAGCGAAATATTTAATTTACGATGTTTTATGAAGAAAATAATAAAGAAGACCTAATTTTCAATCGAAAAATTTGGTTAGCAAATTTTCGATTAATGAACTTTACTAATGCTCATTTTTATCTTAAAAAAGCTAGAAACCGAAAAAACTACTTTTTAAAAATCGAGTTTTCGGTGAAAATCATGAATGTCTTTTTCTTTATTGTAAATAAACGTTTACATTCATAAAAAGCATTAATTCTCATACAATACTATGTTATACAAGTAATGTACATGTACCTAACTGAAGCGAGACTGTTACAATTGATCCATTACTTCCATTATTTCAGAGAATTTCGCGAAATATCAGCAGCACAGATGATATGAAAAATTATTTACAGTACGAGCTTGCTCCATTTCCTGTGTCGTTGTTTACAGAGAATGGCTTCAGAAAAAATGTTAAGTCACATTTATATACAGAATTTGCGAGCATCGATTCGTTACCAACTTCGAGCAATATTATACACGTTGTTGATGGCGGGTTTCTCTTACACAAAGTAATCTGGCAAAAAAACGATACAATTAATGAAATAACACAAAAATATTTACGTTATGTACAAAACAACTACGCAAAAAATAGTTATATGAACAAGATGCAGATTCCCTAATTATCAATACATCCCTTGAAGTAGCAAAAACTCTGATAAAATAGTGGTAGTTGTTGGTCAAGACATAGATCTTTTAGTTCTTTTAAATCAATTCAGCTCACATGAATTGAATATCTATTTCCACAAACCTGATGCAGGAAATAATAATAATACTTATTACACCTCTAATAGTTTTAAACATAAATCACATAAACATATTGTAGCATTGTTGCATTATTTTTCTGGCTGCGATACAACTTTCGGTTTTGCTGGGAAAGGAAAAAAAAACAATTATAAAATCATTGTTGGCCGATAAACATTTACCTAATCTTGCAGAAATTTTTTACAATACAAATGCAGACAAACAAACGATTACCGAAAATGGATTAAAAATAATAGCTTCTATTTACAAAAGATTTGAACTCTACAGAACGGCTACTGTTAAATCCGCATTTTATTTGAAAAAATTACCTCCAACTGAAGGGGCAGCTAAGCAACATTGTTACAGGGTGTACTTTCAAATACAAAGTTGGCTTGGTAATCAATTAACAGCTACAGATTGGGGATGGAAACATCACGTTAATGGCATCGTACCTATATTTACAGAACAAGAATTAATTCCTGAAAATTTATTGAAAATTATTTGCTGCAGGTGCGAAACAGGATGCGGTAATAACAAATGTGGGTGTCGCAAGCATGGTTTAAAGTGCACAAATTTGTGCTCAAATTGTCACGGTTCTGATAAATGTTCTAATGCTGAAAAATCGTTGTACGAATAAAATTGTAATCTCGAGGACATCGAAGACGAAGACAGTACCCACTGTCTAATAAATAATAATAAAAATAATGATACTGAACTAGACAATCCAGAAGAACTCCAAGAAATTGAAGATATAGAAAATGAACGTGAAGAAATCGAACGTTTGATCGATTCTGGCGGTGAAGAATTGCCCACGAGGAAACAAAGATTTCAATAAAATTATTTTACTTTTAATTTTTGTATTTTATAATCAAATATAAGACTTTGACGTGATAATTTGTAAATACTTACGAATCACAAGAAATAATTAACAAATTTTCTCAGTTCACCGCCTTTGTGTTTTTTGAATTTTTACCTATTTAATTGCAGTTTAAATAATGTTTTTGGGACTTTGAAAGCCGAGAATAGTTAGGTACATGTACATTACTTGTATAACATAGTACTGTATGAGAATTAACACTTTTAATGAATGTAAACGTTTATTTACAATAAAGAAAAAGAAATTCATGATTTTCACCGAAAACTCGATTTTTAAAAAGTAGTTTTTCAGTTTTTCGTTTTTTTAACCATATTTTTGTATATAAACAATATTATATTTTAATTATATATTAAAGTTGAGATTTCAACGAAAAAAATGAGCACTAGTAAAGTTCATTAATCGAAAATTTGCTAATCAAATTTTTCGATTGAAAATTAGGTCTTTTTTTTATTTTCTTCATAAAACATCGAAAATTAAATATTTAGCTTTGAAACACAAAAGAGAACATTTTCACCAATTTTCATCAAAATATAAACATTTTTGCGATAATTATAAATTAAAAACCGAAAAAACGGTTTTTTGCATTTTTCTCGATAATTTTGAGGTTATGGTCAATAATGATCAATTAGAAAGTTTTAGATTTTTTCATTATCTACAACAACAAAAACGAGTACCAACCCCTAAAAACGTATATATTACCACCCCAACCCCCTTTCCGAACTTTTACTTAGTCTGGACGATTTTTCCTTAATTATTTACACCATTAACTACATTTTCCGACCATTCGTGTACTGCTAAGAATTTTTATTGCCTTAAACAGGATTGGCCCTGGTCTGATAGTATAGTGCAGAGATCATGGTGCGACTGAAATTTCTAGATTTTTGGTATTCACTTGGAAAGCCACAAGTTACAGGAGACTTTATTCATAAAGCACGTTAAGCGACTGAACCAGAAGTAAGAGAAAAACTAAAGCAGAATTCTAATGACACTATATCTCCTGTAAGGTACGCAACACTAAAATCTAACGATATTAATGTCAAATATAATTTACACTATTTTTGCTAAACTAGTAGCATATTAACATCTTACAAACCATCTGGTCATATTGCACCTCATTTAAGTTGCATCAAAGTTTTCCATTTTGCTGCCCATCAACACGACTGAGTACCCTTATATAGACTTTCATTAATTCAATGGCAGAAAAGGACACTATAAGATCTATATGGTATATTTGTTTGTCTTTAAGTATATGTATTGGAAACGACATACTGACAACATAATACAGATAATAATCATTATTTAATACATTCTTTTTGTCATACTTGGGCAGTACGTTTATCATTTTTTCTTTTCAAAGGATATATCATCAATTTGTCGAGGTTCCTACACCAAGCCTAAGTATTAGATTTAAAACATAAAATATGTTTACCAGGAAGAAGTAACAAGGCAATTAAAGCCGGTTTAGTTGAAATTTGATTTATATAATTTTTCTATATGAAATATACCTCAACAATTTAATAATCCGCCATAAATTAAAGTTATAATTGAACGGACCCGGTCTGCTCAATATTATAAATAATGAAAATGTAACTACAACTCGCTTCGCCATGCAATAAGCATAAGAGGAACAAAACAAAGAATCCATTTATGGTCTTTGGTACCCATATTGACCCATGCTGTGGAACCTTGGTTAATTTAACCGAACCACATTTTTACAAATCGCCAAACACGAATATGGTATTTAACCGATTAATAACGCACCGAGCATTGGCGTACTAAGGGGAGGCGGTTATTGATTTTAATAACTGTTGTCTTCCATTTAATTTCATTTCAGTCGGCGAAATGCAAAAACCAATTATCTAAAAATATAAATTATGGTAGGCGTTGCGGCTTAAATAACGAATACTTTCATCACCCAGTATCGAAAAATACCGAAATCGATTCTTATATTAGTTTTCTTAATTGGCTTCTGGTAACATGTAGAGTTTGCTATAAAATTATAAATATATTCATACATAGTAACGGATCTACTATAATTCCTTAATGCTTATCGAAATTTCCAGCCAAGAAAATATCAGAAAGTCTAATATGTTTAATTGAAGTATAAAATGACAGCAGTTCTCTATCAAAAGTGGAACACAGTTTTATATAATTTGCGGGAAAAGAAAGCCGAAGAAGTAGTGAAATTACAGATGTCTGTTCTAAAACTGCGCCCATAAGCACATTTGAGCAATCTACAGATAAAATAAGTGTGACGTTATCATTATAGTTTGGGTGAGACAAAATTGGCGCATTTACTGTAGCTTGTTTAACTTTGAGAAAACTATCAGTATCTTTAATTTTATCATGGACTAATATGGTACTGAAAATATGTAAAGGAGCTAAGATTTTTGCAAAGTTGTTTGAAGGTTGACGGTTTGGGAAAATTGTCAATAATGTCAATACGTTCACTATTAGGAGAAATGCCATCGAGGGAAAAATGATGGCCAAAAAAGTTTAAAGATGCCATGCCAAAAACGCATTTAGACTGTTTATTATTAATATTATAGTCTCCGAGGCGCTTAAAACCAGTACGTAAATGCAATAAATGCTCATTTTGATCTTTACTGGCAATAAAAATGAACAAAAATTAATGACAAATCTTTAAGAATGACATATATATATATATATAGTAATTGAGACTTATAACTCATAATGACGACTCATGTCTAAGACTTATAACTCATAATTATTAATTAGAACTTATATCATATAATCACGACTTATAACTCATAATTACGACTTATATCTCGTAATTACGAATTATATCTCGTAATTATGACTTACATCTCTTAATTACGACTTACAATTAGTAATTACGACTTATAACTAATAATTACGACTTATATCATCTTGTAATTACGATTTATAATTCGTAATTACGACTTGTAACTTATAATTGCTGTAAGTCGTAATTATGATATTTAACTCGTAGTTAAGAGATATAAGTCGTAATTATGAGGTATAAGTCGTGATTACGAGATATAAGTCGTAATTATGAGATATACCGCGTAATTTTGAGATATAAGTCGTAATTACGGCATAACAAAAAAAATATGAGCGGCCCTCTTGAGTTTGTTTCCTTATAGTGGAATTAGACAAGTATCAAATTTTAGTAAAAAAGGAATTGTTTACAGTCTCAAATTTTTTTTAACATATTAGTTACATTGAACACTATACGAAATGGACATTTTCTACCTCTAGCAACCGCCGCTACGCAAGTTATCGGCCAGTTTATGAAAAATCGACCATTTTGGTCGTTCTAAAACGATATAGATGAGTGTATATGTGTAGATACAAAAAAAGCGAAAAAAATTGAGGCTGACCGTTATGATATGGGCTATCAGCGGTTATAATATGAAATTCTTATCTGTACACATAACCCCAAAAATAAATTTAGAAACTGAAAAACTGCTAAATTTTGGTTTTTTGGTTATAACTTCGGATGTTTTAAGTGAAATTTGATGAAATTCAAAAATTATACTTTATAATGTGAGCAATAACTGGTTAAAATTCAAAGTCAAAATTTCTAATACAAGTCTCAAAAAATTACTTCAAATTTTAAAATTGATTGGCCAATAGCATTTATGCATCGCATCGTGCTTATGAGGTTCTTTTTTTAAAATGTAGGTTTTTTGTTATGCAATTTGTGTCAGTTTTAGTATAAACATACATAAAAATCAAGTATCCAAACTAAGACGTCATGTCATCAATATATCTGTCACTGTCAAGCTTATAGTTTCTGAAATCTGTGTGTTATAATGTAAATATTTACAAACACAAATTAGATAATACTAGTTAATGAATAGTTGAATTGTTATACAAGGAAGATGCAGTTTATTCGGTATTTGATTTTTCTCATAACGAACTTTTGACAAGGTTTAATAACGTTACCATTAATTGTTTCTTAACCAAATCGGTCATAACAGACTATTATATTAATTTTAACCTATTAAATTGAGTCTAATGACACTATGCTCGTCAAAATAGAAGCAACTTCGCCGCCATTATGCATCAACTTTTTATACGGACCAATCAGTGCCTCCCGCTTTAGTGGCCAGTCTCTACTTTATAGGGTCTCTTGTTTAATATTATTGACTTGAAACAAGAAGTTACTACCCAGTAACTCCTAAGCAAGCTAAGTTTCCACATTGTCATCCTAATGACAGTATTATACTTATGCATAAATAATTTTCAGCCAGGGTCGATGTCTTGGTTGCCGCTTCCTTTGGAAGGTTAAAATTATGCTCATCAACTGAAAATCTTTGCACCTTTACCGCGGCGTTTGGTGAGCCGCTACTGTTACCCGTGTGACACAATCGAACGAGATGGGATAATTATAACTTACAATAAACGCAGAAATAAAATTTCAAAGTAATGTTACTTCTCTCTCGACCGACCCCCTACGAATTCCCGAAGACGCCGATGGAAACTTACTGCTATTATTTTGAAACCAGCTTTCTGAATTTGCATTAAATAAATTGGAACGCCATTTTTTTATTCGTAATTAACTTCCTTCATATTAATTAAGCGTGTTTTATTCACTCTAAGTATACAACAATATATTGTGGCCATAATGAATTGAAAGTGTAACTAATTAATTTTAATCCGTTGAAGACCACCTGTCACCTACAATACGTGGTGTTTATATGTAGGAATTTGTGGAATCTCTCGGAAAAACCGTGGGTACATTTCAAATAAATATTCATGCCCACTGACTATTATAATGGGAAACATACAACTAACTGTTATTTTTTATCTCTGGCGATTAGTTTATATTTGTTCGAGTTGTTAGGGGTGATTATTTGGTGACTGATTTGATTACTTTACAAGTCATATATACCCCTGATATGGATGGAATCTTTAATTTATTTAAAAAAAGCAATAAAAAAGGCAAAATAATAAAAATAATTTCAAAAATTGAGATGAGAAAAAGTATATTTTATGTTGTTATTGATTATTAAAATACGGGGTGACAGGATCTTGTTCTAGGAAGGTTAAAGGACAATTTTGATCCACCTTAATATGTTATAAATTTTTGAAAAGGAATATTTGAGATATGCATTATCGCACGTCTGTCAAGTTAGCATTAGCGATGTCAATATGTGGATTAATTGTCGCCTTTTGTCGTAAATTTGCCGTGAAAAGAAAAAAATTGTCGCGCCTTATTTAAAAAAAAGCCCATGGTAAACCTAACCTGATAGTCAAGTTAGCATTACCACAACACTCCGAAACGAGCTAAAATGGTGGAAACCAGAGCTCTGAGTATCAAAATAATTTGTCGTGAGCAAATAATATGCGAAAAACCACCCCTTGATGATTTACTGGAGTGGTAGTGCACAGTATAGAGAAAAATGTATTAATTCTCCTATTTCTGCGTAACTAAAATTCGCGACAAACTGTTTTCTAACGCGACAAATTCGCTGGCCACTCATGACAAATTCTTGAGAAATAATCACTCCAATAAAACGACGCGCTTTATTTAAAAAAGCCCATGGCAATGCCAAGTTGATAATCAAGTTAGCATTACCACATTCCGGAAGGGTCTAAAATGATCGAAAAGAGGGCTCTGAGTATCAAAATAATTTGTCGTGAGCAAATAATATGCGGAAAACCACCTCTTGTTCATTTTTGTTTATGTAATACAATTTCGCGACAAATTGCTTCATGGAACAACAAATTCCTAAAATAGAATTAGTCCAAAAAAATCATCCCTTGATGATTTACGATGGTGGTAATAACGAGTACGGGAAAAATTTTTACTAATTTAACTATTTTTGCAAACCACAAATTCGCGACAAATTGTTTCGTGGTACGACAAATTCCTACGTCCCTTACGATAAATTCCTGAAAAAGAATCAGTAAAAAAACACATCCCTTTATGATTTACGGGCGTGGTAATGCTGACAGAAAAAAATGTATTAATTTAATTATCTTTGCAAATTAGAAATTCACGTCATGCTGCCATAGAATAATTTAAACAATGAAATTCTACAAAAAAACATCCTACATACAGGGTTGTCGGATCACTCTGGTCAAAATGTCCCACAAAATATAAACATGTACAAATTCAGGTCATTTTCCAAAAACAATATTTCAAAATTTAAAGAGGCTCTAAATATGGAGACGTAGTATAATGTTTATAATAACCAAACAGTGGAACATAAATACTTAGCTTTCCATAATATACTGCACAGTCACTATGATCTATGTTTTAAATTTGTTAGTAAAAATCTTGACTCTAAAAATGATAATAACTGGATAACACCAGGCATTAAAGTATCATCAATACATTTAAAAGAACTATTTCGACAACATAATAAAAAACTCTGCAAATAAACCTAAAACAATATGGAAAATAATTAACAGCTCTTTAAAAAATAACTTAAATGAAAACTCAAGCGAACCCTTCGAAATAGAAGTCAATGACAATTAAGTACAGACAAACCAAAAATCTCGAATGAATTTAATTCTTATCTAATAAATTTACCAAAGACCTATAATAATACGTCTCAAAGTAACACAACTCAAATTCCAGATTTACCTAACAATGAGAATTCCATATACTTACAACCGATCACAGTTTCAGAAGTGAGACTATCAATAATTTAAAAGAATCAAATTCCCTGATGACATTTCTACTAAAATAATAAAACTCTGTGCCCATCAGATAGCTGCACCACTAACTCATATCATCAACCAATGCTTTAAGGAGGGCACTTATCCTAGCTTATTAAAATTATCTAAAGTTATTCCCCTATATAAAAAGGGTGACCGCAAAAAAATTTGTAATTATCGATCAGTATTCTCCAAGATATTCGAAAAGTTATTATCTAAGCGCATAAAATCATTCCTAGAATCTGGCAACATTTTATCTCCAAATCAGTATGGTTTTAGAGAGCATCGGTCAACAATAACATCATTATTAAGCATTTTGGACTTCATATATAAAAACTTAGATCAAGGACATATCTTAATCGCATTATTTATAGATCTCTCTAAGGCTTTTGACCTTGTGGACAGTGACATTCTTTTGAAAACTATTAAATATTAACAGGAAACAGTATGTAGATTTTCTCGGCGCTAAATCTGAGAAGTTGCCGGTCGAAGTAGGCGTTCCACAGGGTAGCGTTTTGGGACCACTGTTGTTTATTCTTTACACAAATGACTTAGATAACTATTTCTCAACATTCTATGGTGCTTTTGCTGATGATATTACTATTATTGCAAGTGATCATCTATTAAATGATTCTGTCCTCAAATTGAACTTAAATCTTCTTGCGTTATCTGATTATCTCAAAAATAAAAAATTAGTAAAGAATCGGGATAAAACTTTTATTATGTAATTTTATCCTATTGGTAAAAAATATGCATCGAGTGTACTTGAAAAAAAAATGTTTTCTTGAAATGTTTTCTTGAAATGTTTTCTTAACCGCCTCTCAAGTTACCGAAGTAACCCCCTGGAAGATCTCAAGGAACTTGTGCTAGGCAAAGAGAGACGAGGCCTTACAGTTTAATGTGGACTCCGAACCACTCTTGGGGCAATATTTTTAATGAAAAATTGTTTTGCCTTGCGGGAATCGAACCCTCTTCGCTAGGCAACTCAATCTGCTAGCCAGTCGCTTTAACACACTGAGCTACAATTCCCCTAATTCTAATTAAGAACAATAAAAAATCAATTCAACATCACATAAAGTTTTAAGAGCTAATATAGATCTATCCTTAGATTGGAACACACATATCACGTTCATAAGCCAAAATTGTGCAAGTATTTGTTTTACATAAAAACGATTGCGCCACATCACCAGTTTAGATACTCTTAAAACGTACTATTTTTATAGTTTTGAATCACGAATTCGATACGGTATTATTTTTTGGGCATATTCAGCATCCGCGTTTAGAGTATTTATTTTACAAAAAAGAGCCATACGTTCCATGTTTGGAAATAAGAGAATCTTGCAGAATGGCATTTGCCCGGAATAAAATTTTAACATTGCCTAGTCTATATATTTTAGAAGTACTAAAATTTGTAAAGAAAAATATAAATAAATTTAATACACAAAATATGTTTCACGATTATTCTACAGGTCATGGCTCCGATTTGCAGTAATATAGGCATAGATTAGAGTTATATAAGCCTAATCCATACTATATGGGATCTGTGTTATATAATAAATTAAGTGCAAATATACGAAATATTGTTAATGTGAAAAAATTTATGTCAACTTTAAAATTATTCCTTGTGGCAAATACATTTTATTCTGTGGAGAATTTTCTAAACTATAAGTACTAATTTAAATTCTGTGATCCATAGGTCTTCTTGGACAGATCATGGATAAGTAACCCTCAGTTGAAGTACACTTACATAAATTTGCATCGTACTGACTCTAAATCGTTAACGTACACGTTATAGTGTGGTGTTCAAACAATTGACGGACATTCAAGTTTTTAGGTTTCAAAATATATGGGATTACTATTACATTTGTGAGTGGTAGTTCGAATTTGGTTTGGTTTCATTCAAGTTTTCCTGCATACGAGGGCAATAATTATTAACGGTATCAGGTGATTCTGGTAAAATACTTCAAATCATTAGCATACATTCGATATTTCCATGTATTAAATTATTATGAATAATAGTGGTAAAAGCACTGCTCCTTGTAGTACTTCCTTGGTAGTAGTATTCGATAATATTGATGAAGTACTATTTTTATTGCCATTATCATTACTATTACCAATACCTTACCAGTACCAGCTTTCTTACCCTATTATTGTACTATTACTAGCTGAATTTCAAGCAGATGTATTACAGGCAACACCACCCTGTTAGGTTCCCTACCAAAAATTTAAGATTACTTCGACAATCTCCATTTTTTCAGCAATTTATTCTGTTGCGCATACTAATGTATACTTTTAGTGTACCTGCCTATTCAAATATTTATTTTTTATATAGTTTTATAAGAATTAACGACTGTAAAATGTCGCAATATCGACATCAGCTGAGGTATTTATTGGGATAATCTACTAGGTGTGCATTGAAATAATTACCTTGCAGTGATTATTAGACGATTTTGATGTAAAAACTGAACATTTAAATTCCTAATTATATTTAAGAAATAAAAGTGCAGTACTATTAAAGTTAATAACTTTAGGTGTTACTTGAGGTAAGTCGTGTTTCAAATGTAATTTGCATTTCGACATTTATAACTTGTGGATTTTTATTGCGCAGAAATTTTGTAGTTAATTAGTTTTTTATTGTTCGAAAGTATCCTGTAGTAAATAGTTTTATCTTTTTTATATCTTACTAATTTTATAAAATTATATACAATTTTTGAACAATTCTCTCTCTAGCCGTTTTATGCTGAGAGTAATCAACATTAATGGATTCTGTTTCATCAGATTATTTTATGTACTGATCACTGTAAATATCAACGTATTTTATGGAGATTTTCACAAAACGAATCTTAAAAATGTTTTGGAGCTAAAACTTCTCCCTTCCTTGGACTTGACTTGGTCTCCAGTATTGACTTAATATCTCAAGCTATTGATGCGTATCATTAATTCATAGAATTATTTAAAAGGAGAGGTTTTGAACTAGTCGACTGGGTACCTATTTTTAAGCAACTATTAGAAGAAATTCTAGTACGTAATCGAGCAACCAAAGTGGTCGTTTTGAAAGATTTACTTAAAATTTTAGAACGCAACATTTTATCGACTGCAGCACGGTGTTACGATCCATTATGTTCAATTACGTTCATTTATTTGAGACGTGGTTTAATTCTAGGTTTACTGTATCCATCAACTGATTGAAATCATTATCAGCATAATATATCAACGTATCATCTGAAAAAAGGTGGACTTTACAATTTTTCAAAACATTCCCGAAGTCATTGATATACAGTATAAACAGCAGTGGCCCAAGGACGTTTCCTTGGTAGTTTCTTTTTCGTATACGCAATATTTTTTCAAAATAATTTAAGTACCCTATTGCACACCACCCTTGATGTTAGTACTAGGTGCGTTTTTATTATGTGGTTTCCCCGGCAGGCCTAATCCACGACTGCCATACTTATTAAAATATTAAATTAATATTTGTTTTATTCTTTTCCTCCTTCTATAAATTCATCGATTCATTGTTCGAGGAAATCCGAGCCAATCTGAGAACTTCTGCTTCAGTGACGGTTTCTATTTCTGACGAGTCTTCAATCGGTTCAGCATTCAAATAAGATTGTCCATGGCAGTTGCCGCAAACTGGTGAGTAATTATGTCCCAACCTCCGACAGCCACGCAATGGTCCACAGCCTTTAGTGCAGTTGCAGAAAATTATCTTCAAAAGGCAATCAGGTGCATGAAGTTGGGATGTTGTTTTTGGCCACAATATGGTATCTGTTAACACCCACCCCCACTGTTTAGGATTCAATACATTACCCAAACATTTCTGTACTTGATAATAAACACGATATAGATGCTGTTGAGCTGCGTCATGAATGGGTGGTAATGAATTCAATTTCACTGAATACCGATAGTTATCGATGGAAACTTCTTTAACTTGATCGTTATAGATTGCCAGGAAAAATTTTATCCCATTCGAAATAACTATGTCAGGAGAAGTACCAGTCTTACTAAAAACTTTAGCTACAAGTTTCAAGTCGTGCCGTTTTTCATCACTTTCAAAGCTGCAGTTTTGCCTTTATTGAACAGGGCAGATGTAGTGTCATACTCAGAGAATGCGTGCAGAAATAATATGTGATCTCGGATATTTTTATGGTGATCAAAGCTTCGCGAAGAATACATTTTTTATTCGACCTTTCCTCTGCTTGGTTTGAGGAGAATAATTTCTTTATTAATAGGTGTATGAGCAGTTAAAAATTATGATATATACCTTTTTTATAGATGGTTTCTATAGCTTTCTTTTTGGCCTGATGTATTTTTGTCGTAGAGGCAATGAAAACCGAGATATCTCGAAAAATTCGTTTTAGAGCACGATTTTAGCCCTTTACAGCGTTGCCAAATTTTATCCGTACACTCCCACTTCGGGAACTTTTGAGACCTTATTCAGGACACCACACCCTACCTGGAAAATGATCATTTGCTTTATTTCTGTAAACAATTAATATAAATAAATCGCTTGGTAATGACTTATTTCATATGCATTTTTTTTTGTATTGTCGAGAGTTTTTGAATAACAACGGCAGTTTCTGTCTAGACTAGAGTAATTTACATCTAAACCTAGATTAAATTTTTCATTTGCTCTTCCACAATTTATACATTTACTTTCTTCTGTGCTGCATTCATTTATTTTGTGATTTCCAGCATATAATATTGGGAATGATAATAAAATAAATATTGAGTTCCCCTCGCTTTTCACAAAATACATTAAACTGCTTACAGAGGGACTGACCTATCAGAGAAGTTTATTAAGGCACTTACGTATACCAGTATAACTCTAGAAATCCTCGCAATTTCTCCGATAAGTACATAAAGTTATGATTCCCATTATCTAATCAAATAACACTGCACACTACAAAATGCAGTACATTGTTCTACCCACCTGATTAGGCTAGGGTCACAGGAATATTTATGACGTTACAGTTGAAGTAGTCTACATATGTAGTGTCATTCTGGGTTAGGCTGTAATATGATATATTACCTCTCTGACTTAGATAGAGGCTGGGCCCGCACTTATATAGGAGTGGTTGGCATTTGAAAAATAAGATGTTTCTTAAAAAGTACGCCCCTGCAATTTTATGTACTTAAATTGTTTTTATTTCGGCGATGAATACATGACGGGCGGAAATGGGCGATTAATAGATTGGTCTGTGTGGATATGACTGAAATAGTAACGTCAAAATTGATAATAAATTTAGTATTTACATATTATAAGACAAGTTACTTGATCTACCCTTTCAACTGTACCTTATTTTGCAGAGGTAGAAAGCAGTAAAAGCTTATTACAGAAGTAAATCTTTTAAGAACGTGGTCCCGGTGTTATAAGAAATTTTAAATATTCCTTTCTATTGTATATGGGTTATCTTTTAGAAAAAGATCATTGAAAATATCTTTATTATGAGAGCTTGGGGGTAATTTATTAATTTATTACCTGCCTAAAATGATAAATACGATACCTACCACAGATCTCGAGATAGGTAAAAGAAGAAAATTATTTGTACAAAAACAAATCAACGTATACAGGGTGATCTGTATGTAATGGTCCATAGAGCAACAGTTGTTTATGACATTAAAATATTACGATTTAACTAAACTTATCTTAATACAAAAATTGATATTAACAGAGATACAAGGTGTTAAAATCAATATTATATTTTTAATTTTGTCATATAACTTTTGAAGTTTTTCAAGTATTGTTGTGAAAATTGATGATTGGGGTTTTTTTGAGATGAAGTCCTTTACCCAGGTATCTTTTCCATTGCTCTCGATCTGGTATAACCAGCTGAACAGGTCTACGGACGGGAGTGTTTGGTTTCCATGTTGTTTGACGCCATCTCAAGGATGGGGTCCGCCACGATTTGTCTTATTCTCTCGTGGCCTAAGCGGGGGCAGTGGTGTGTCAGCTCCCCAGAGTTTTACAGCCTAAAGAGTCCCAACCTAGCCTCTCCATATATCACTATGTGCAGGGGGGGGAAGGCTAAGCAGAACTCCCTTTGCTGTAGTGGGAGTCGACCGTATTACATTGTGTCTAAGCATGCCAACCTTTGTATCTGGCTTAGCTTGTGGTTGTTGTCTGGCAGCACTTTTGACCACCACATCAAGGCTGCATAAGTAACCGAGGGTCTTATAACCATGGTACAGAGCCACGGCACCATGCCAGGTTTAAGTTCCCAAGTTTTCCCACAGATTCGTCTAATTACTGTTAGAGTAATTTCCGATTTTTCTTTTTATCCTTTTAATGTGTTGGTTCCAGGTAAGCTTGGAATCGATTATGATTTCAAGGTACTTCAGCTCCTCTGACATTGTTAATTCTTCACCTTAGAGTTTTAAGGGCGTTAATCTCTCCAAGTTTCTTCTCTTGGTGAATGAGTTTTTCTTTCTCGACCCATGATTGAGTGACGTTCGGGGCTTTCTGCATGAGATCTCTGACCATATTGTTGAATTTACCCCGTCTCTACTTAACAAATTGGCAAATATATAATACAATATCCTAATAGCTGATGTAATAAGACTTTTATTCACAAATATTTCGGATTTTCAATAAATACACTTTGTTTCATTAAATTTGAATTTGTCTTTCAAAAAATTATTGAAATGTTTAATGGCACTTTCCTCGAAAATGGTTGGAATTATCAAGTTCTACCAAGTGTACCTTTTATACGTGGAAATAACGCCTTCATTAGATTTTCTGGTCAGAAGTACAAATATGAAAAAAAATCATCATCGGATACAGGTCCTGTGGCGCCCTCTATGATCTAACGTGATGTAATACATAAATTATTGTTTCCCAGAATAAAAAAAGTTCCTCTAGTAAATTTGACGAAGATCAGTCAAGAAGCTGTTGAGTTATTGCAAAAAAACTAAAAAATAATTTGAAATTTAACACCCTGTATCTTTTTTCACAGCAACATTTTACTAAAGAATACTTAGTTATTCCTCATATTTTGGCCCAAAGAATCTACCCCTGAGCTATGGCTTATTATTAATGGTCCATCCTGTATACTGTGAGTCCAATTCTGATCGTATTAGTAAACTTTTATTGTCTAGAAAAGCATTTGATAAGTTTAATAGTCAAGGAATATAATGTATGTAAATCATACCAACGATTAGCCCTTCAATTAAAATACATAACAGAAAAACAAATAAGAATAATCATAGAAATAATCAATTTTATTTAACCCGTTTCCTTCATATTCTTTCAACTATTGCCTTACACTTCATATTCATGTAATATGGCGAAATACCTACCTACTCTGGGTCGCTTTGTCGCTTACACTAGGTTCTATTTATGTGTGACTTCCATTGAAATAAAACTACAACAATCATTGGCTATGAATCACATTTTACCAGAGTCAAATGAATGAAATGCTGTCACATCTACGAAACCAGGTACAAATACATTAATTTTGTAATATACCTACCATAAAATCATTACAATTTGAATGAACGACAAACATCCCTTTGCCCTACCGTAACTTGTATACCGAACATTTGATACAGGCAGGCAAGGCGCATTACAAGGTCTGGCAAATGGCATTAGCTGCGACATTTAGTTTTAGTATACCAGAACAAACTTTTGACTCTTTCCAAAATTAATTTACAAGTAACTAAGATTTCTTTTTTGTAAAAAATCAAACGTCACAACAAGTAGCAAGAGCAAAATCGAAAGTTTCATTTGAGGTCGCATCATTTCAATTTCTGAATCGAGCTAAAGTAGGTAGTTGACAGAAAAGTATATGTTAAAAATGTTACTTTAAAAAACAAACTTATTTTCGAAATGACTTGACAAGAATTACGATTGTTCCAACGCTATAAAATGCGTGATTTTTATAGGAAGTTAAATTTTTTTAATAAACTGTCAAATTAACAAAGGAAATTTAAGTTTTTAGATGAAGACCGCTTCCTCGCCTCACACATCTTCCAGCGGCTTGTATGTCAGTGTATGCGCGGAAGCTATACAACCTTAGGCGAGGGTTGTATAGGAGATATACCATCCTTTGGAGGGGATGTAAAGCCGTCGGACCCTTGTCTATTAAATGTTAGGCAAGTAAAAGATCCCTACTCTTCTTAAGGGAAGAGGTTCGGCAAAATTCCTGGTTGGGGGTAGCTCGTCTACAGGCGTCGGTGATAGGCCTTAAGTGACAGAACCCTTATAATTAGAAAAATATAATTCAATACCATTATGTCCATCATCTGGAGTTCCCCAGGAGTACCAATTAGGTCCATTATTGCTTTTAATTATATAAATCACATAATAACAGAACTGGAATGTTAAACTATTATTTAACGGAGCTAAATAAACTACACCTGATGTGAAATAGTTAATTTCCTAACAAGTGCGAAATATGGTACTTTTCGGCACGCGATTACCGTTGATGGAGAAACGCGAAAATGTATTGTTAGACGCACTTTGGAAGTTAATAATAGCAGAGCTAATTGATTACTTGAGGGTACAGTTAAGGTAGATTGATTGGATATATTGGTATATTTGAAAGTGTCTAGCTAACTCCATCGACTGTGATGGGATGGGGTGGCGAAGTTTATATTTGATATGTCATTTTTGTGTTCCTCCAGGTAACCTTCGGCAACATATGTTGATTCTCAACCCCCAAGTCATTTTATGCTAGTTCTTTCTTCGCCACAATCAGTCAATACTGATGTCGAAGATCTGTGAAAACTGTGCTCAATATACAAATGTGGATTAGGACGATTCAAGAAGGGAAAATTCTAAAGCATAGGGAAACATATGCAATTATACTTAAAATTCCGAATGTCCGTGCGCCACTGCCAAAGAAAATTGGTGTCAGACGCGGAGCGCACAAACTTGACTTCTTTCATACTGACCGACGATCTCCACAAAGGTGCCGCCATCTTTCTTAATCGTTCTTGCATATAATATGGAAGTGACAATCTTCTGTTTCTGAATAATAATATTGCCTTTTTTTAATTTCATATTGTGGCCTTCGTGCTCAATTAAACAACTTATTAATAACTCCACGAAAGCATATGCCCGGTTTCGTGCCTTCGAAAACACAATTCCAGCTAAAAGTAATAAAAAAGAACAATTAAGAAATAGTGCCAACTGAATATAATATATGCGAATGCCGAGACAGGTAAACGGGGCACGTAAAATAAAAATAAACAAAAGCCTTAGAAAGCCGACAACTGAACTGACACCAATAACACTTCGAGAGTGCTTTAGAAACTACGAAATTGTCCAATATTGCGTGGATCAGATCTTTTTAAGATATGACTTAAACGAGAGTGAAAAAATTCTTGGTACCACTAATAAATCAGGTTAATTCCATACAAAGGTAGAAACATGCTCTCCGCCTCGTCTATCAATCTTTTAAGACAATTACGAATAGTTTTTTTATTGATTTTTTATTTAAATTTGGACGCATGGGGTATATATTTTAAGTATACTATGGTTAGAAAGATACGCCTACGCCTACTAGCCCATACCTGATCGAATAGGCGATCCAATCGGCTCAGTTGAGAGCTGACGTAACATTGGAGTACGAGGAAAATTGTTTTAAATAAATGTTACATATATGCCTACGGATAACAAGTAAGCTCTTATAATATATAGCATCAAAATAAATAAATAAGCAAAAATAAGAATTTTGTTAATTCGTGTCCCAAGCACAATTACAGAAAAGTTATATAATTTTTGTAAGCTTGAGGTGCTCTATCTAATACCGGTTTTTATTTATTTATTTACTTATTTATTCAATACATTTGTCCAACAGTACAAAAGGACTAATTATAGGATAAGAAAGCGCCAAAAAATACATGACTACATACGTACATATGAGTGACGGAGAGACAATATAAAATTAATTACAATTACATGTGTACATTATTTATGTAATGCTGCAATCCTTAAGAGAAGTATAATTGTATTAATCGAGCAGTTGAATATATCACAAGTATTACAAATCGAATTGTAGCTAGAGCAAATAATGAATATAGGAGACTTCAGCATTATATTGGTTCGCGCCATTTGACAATAAAATGTGAGAGGATTGAGACTGGCGGCTCTTGGAACCAAGAAATTCAACTGGCTTAGGGCAGGAGGACAGTCAACCCTGTTGTGTATGAGCAAATACAGGAATTTTACAGCGTAAAATTGCCTTCTAAATTGTAGTGAGTCAAAGTTGAACCTATTTAACAAGTAAGTCTGGTCGCAGCCTCTGTTTGTATATGTACCATTAGTGCGAAAGCAGAGGCATTTTAAAAATTATCTAAGAACAGACTCAAGTAATTTAACTTGATAATCATAAATAAGGCTCCAAATAAGTGAGTAGTACTCAAGTTTAGACCGAATATAGCAATAAAATAGTTTGATTAAGACGCCATTGTCTTGGAAGACTTGACTTAGTCTTAAAATAAACCTTAATGTTTTCATAGAAGAGAAAACCGTTAATTCAATATGCTTGATAAATGATAATTTGTTATAGAAGAGTCTCTGGTTGAATCAGTACGGGACAAAGATTGTGCGTCGACATGATAATCATAATCAATGAGTTCATCTTTTCGTGAGTAAGTTATAACCTTACACTTTGTGATATTTAGAACGAAGGATTTTAAATGACACCAGTGTGGTACTTTATTAAGTTCCCTTTGTAGCATATGAGAGTCGTCTATGGAATTTATTGACGCAAAGATTTTTAGGTCAACTGCGAGAAAAAGCTTTTTGCAGCAAACAGCGTTATTGAGATCATTGACAAAATGATCGAAAAATAGCGGACTTAAATTGGAACCCTGTGGTACCCCTGATGTTACGGTATAAGAGTTAGAGTAAAACCATTTTAAGTGACACAATTAAGATGCTTGTCAGGTACGAAGAGAAGAACTGAACAATAATGGTAGAGCGGCCGTACTGTCGAAGTTTGGATAATAATAGGCAATGATCAATGCGATCAAATACCTTGGAGAAGTCCGTATACATTAAATCCACCTGACCTCAATGTCAATGTTAACGGAGAGATATTGAGTAAAACATAATAAATTAGTAGTAGTTGAGCGTTTTTCCATGAAGCCGTGTTGGTCCATAGAAATGACATTTTTAACAAGAGGGTAGATGCGATTACACAGGGACATCTCAAATACCTTAGTTGCACAATAGTGTAATTGGTCTATAATTAGCGATATCAGAGGAATCACCTTGTTTTAGGAAGGGACACACCCTAGCGTTTTTTCCATGTATCCGAAAAGGTACCTAGCTTAAGAGATAGGTTAAATAATATTCTCACGGTTGACAGAGTACATAGGCACAATCTCTGATAAGGAAACTAGAAATGTGGTCCTGTCCACTTGTCATTTTATTCTTCAACTTTTTTATTGAATCGGTTATTTCCTCCTCGGATAACTTGTTCACATTTAAACTTAGCAGATTAACGTCAATATTGTTATCTATGTCGATGGTGTCGTTAGCTTAAGAGTGAGGAAAAGTTTGCTCCAAGAGTTCACTAAAGGTTTTACTATTCGGAACTCAGCTCAACTGTTTTTACTTGGAGGATGTTACCACCTTCATTAAGCAAAAAAAGCCTAAACTTTTCTAAAAACAAATTACTGTTTGTTTGGCCATAGCTTCAGTATTTTTGAAACTATAGGGGCACAGAATTTAGAAATTCATTTTAGAGCGAATTTTATTGCCTTTATTTTCTAGTACATGTATTTTTAACTCCAAGTTTACCGTTGTACAGTTTTGCGCATTATATCTCGATTTATAAACGTTCCAGCGCAGATAGAAAAAATATTTGTTATTGTGTAGGCTTTTTTCTTGTGCCATACCACTTTTCCAGTAAATATAGCACTTTTTGCATTATTTACGAAAACCGTCGAAAACTGCCAAGATTTTGATGCTAAAGTTGCAATCTTTAATCGTCATAACTTGGAAAATATCAATCCCCATAAATATCAGACTTTTTGCCTAAAGTTTAAGCTGCTTAATATCTTTATAAATGATACCGTGATTAAAACTACAGAACGTTACTTCATGCTGATAATCTAAACCTTTATATATAATACTAATTCAGGAGACTGTGCTGATTTGCAAAAGGTTCTTGTATAACGCTGGTTATCATTGACATACTCTCCTCCGCAGAATCTAACAAAATTTGTCTGTATAATTGACGCTGAATTGAACAGCTATAATCATTTCTCTTTGATCCAAAGTTGTCTTTTAGCCATATGAATCAAATTACTACTAATTTTTTGAAAACGTTTGGCTAGTATATACGTAAATTTAAACGATAATATTAGAAAAATTCTCTAACTTTTTTTGTAATTCCAATACGTTCAATAGTGTGCAGTCCTGGTTATGAAAATTAGGAATCTAGCTTTAAAAAGCCTCAGTGGTTTCCAAATTATTGTATAGATTTTGACACAAATGATATACGGTTGCGTCATATATCATCCCCTATTATTTCTCAGTAAGATTTTCAATGACATAGATGACATAGTTGACATTTTGTCTTATTTATTCTTTCCTCAAGAAAGGAAACATTGACAACCCTCCCCCCCCACGTAATTACCGCCGCTTGCTTGCCATTCTTTCTAATATATTAAAGAATTTGCTATAGTACGATTCTTGAGCCCATTGTCCTTTCATGGGCGACTAAAGTCGTTTGACAGTTTATAAAAAAAACGAGGATTAAAAAAAATACATTTTTTTCAGATCATCAGAAAACAACATATATGTTTTTCCAGTTATTCAGTTTAAGGCAAAAAATTCTAATTTGTTTGATTTATGTTTCATGCAAAAAATATCAATTTAGTTAAACTTGTGCCAAATTTGCTACTAAAACATTTCAGTTTTGACTGTACCACATTTTGCACCAAGCCACAGGACTTTGTCCTGTAATTTCCTGTTATGCGTATTGTTACGCCACTGTCTAGGAGACGCACAGCAATTTTAGGTGCCGTGTGGTTATAATAAGCAATAACTTAGGCAGATTTTTGTATGTGTCGTGTTGTTTTGGCGTATGGTAAGTTATGGGACAGATTTATACGAACGGTTTTCATTCGCCCATGACAAATGGCTTTTGGTACAGTACAGCTGACTTGGCCAAGAATCGATCCTCATCTTTTGTGTGGACCTACTGTGCGACATAGTTGCGCCTAAGAATTATTGAAGCCGCGGAAGAACTATGTTATTTGCTTTTCGTGTTGTTTTTATACTTTATGAAGATCGCAATTTACCAGAACTAGTTTGCGAGAACGAGCTTAATTTACATATGAACTCGAACACGTTAACAATCCCAACTACAGGCAACTTTTTAAGTGCAGCACCGAATCTTTATCGAGAATACTAACATAATTCTTTCAATTCCATCTCTTTCAGAAAATCCTTATATGAAACCGAAGTAAAACCTCTACCAACGCAATTTCATGCTTTACAACTGGTGTTGTTATTAATACCAACATTATACAGGGTAGGTCTAACTTTTGGTAAGGAAATTACCAGTTGATAATACATAATTAGCATCGCCTCATTCAAATATCACGCTGCAAATGATTAGTAAAAGGAATATATGTCCTCAATTCTTGAACAAAGTCGTTTGTTTTGAAACTCTTATATTTTATGTTATTATTACTGATATGTTATTGAAATTCACTTATATTTTGTAAGAGACATAGACTTCTTGAACGAAAATCTGGGACAGAATAATATTAAATGTCACATCAATCTGAAATTACTGTTACAGGTAACATAATAAATAAGATTAGAAAAAATAGAACATGACACAATATAAATACACTAAAGCTTAATCGAAGATACAAAAAAACAAAATAAAAGTTCTGTTAGTTCTTCTCCCATGTATAATTTTAGAAAAGTTAATTTCTATGAGCTCTACGATGACTTAAGTAATATTGGTTTTCCTAGCATTGATTAATGTAAAGATGTGAATGAGGCATGTGATATATTTTAGTCTAGCCTGGACTATGTATTGATTGATAGCGTCCCAAAAACTTTAGCTAAAACTAATAAATACCTACCTTGGTTTAATGGCAATATCATTCGCAATATAAAGACAAAATCAAAGAAAGCACTGGCGCAACTTAAAATAATATGATAACGTAGATGAATTGAACCAATTTAAAATTCTAAGAGCAAACATAACAATCGGTATTGATACTACGCACAAAGTATATCTTAGTTCAAGTGTGCTTCTAGAGGGCAGAAATATTAAAACATGATATTTCAGTCGCAAGCTCCTCTATAAAATCCTTATTTTACTATAAGGAATGTAACCAGGCTGCAACCAACAGCTACTCTCCAGGCTATGTGCCCCGCCGAGCGCTGAATTACAAGTTACAAGCCTGGCGCGTTAAGTGTAGTAATTGCATATTACCATCAAAACGCTAATACTTCGATTGCAACAAACACGAGCCGAAAGACTGATCCTACTTAAAGGAGCTCTCGTGCCAGCCGTCACACACCACTTGCAGACTGCAGTTTTGAACTGTTGGCTCTCGTCAGTGCAAGGTAGGCATGTGACGATCGGCACGAGGATCCCTTGACTATTTGGTACATCTCGGTATTATTACAATAGCGACATGCAAAATAGTTAGCAGGCGCCATCTAGCGGTCCAGTGTCTGCTGCAATCGAAAAATAAATAGCCTGACTGGGCTTAGCATAGTTCAAGTGTGCTTCTAGAGGGCAGAAATATTAAAACATGATATTTCAGTCGCAAGCTCCTCTATAAAATCCTTATTTTACTATAAGGAATGTAACCAGACTGCAACCAAGAGCTACTCTCCGGGCTATGTGTCCCGCCGAGCGTTGAATTACAAGTTACAAGCCTGGCGCGTTAAGTGTAATAATTGCATATTACCATCAAAACGCTAATGCTTCGATTGCAACAAACACCAGCCGAAAGACTGATCCTACTTAAAGGAGCTTTGGTGCCAGCCTGGTTACATGCCTACCTTGCACTGACGAGAGCCAACAGCTCGAAACTGCAGTCTGCAAGTGGTGTGTGATAGCTGGCACGAGAGCCTATTCCAAATTTATCAAAAGAAATTACAAAATTCACTGTAAAATGGAGAAAATAGAAGAGTATTTGGAAAATTCAATTTTATTTCATATTTTATTAAACAATACATAAGTATATTATAATCTAAGCCTTTTTATTGTATTTACATATTCATTCTCATTACCCTCAGACTCATCACGCTCATCGTACTCATCGTCATCATCAATATTATTTATATTATCTTCATTTTCTATCTCTTTTTCGATATTTAAATTACTAACAATTTCTCCATATGAGCCAGTCGAAAGATCATCATCCATACCATCGTTTTCATTCAACATACTATTAATCGATACTGCACTAGCTTTTGAACAGTTTTTCCCTTCGCAATTAGTACACAAATTTGAACATTGTAGTCCATGCTTCCTATATCCAGATGCTTGAGGCCTATTAAGAGTGAAGAGCCTCTTGTACCGGAAAATATTTTAAAAATAATAACCTGCCGGTGTACGACAGGTTATAATTTTTAAAATATTTTCCGGTACAAAGGGCTCTTCACTCTTAATAGGCCTCAAGCCATACTGACTCTTCTCCCAACCCCATTGTTTCGGATCTATTTCATTTCCTAACCACTTCTGGATTTGTTGATATGCGCGAAATGAATACTGGATCGTTGCTCCTTCTGTTGGAGGAAGTGATTCCAATTTAAAAGCCGACCTAGTTGTAGATTTTTCGTAATTAATGAAACGAATTTCATGAAAAGATCCTTTGTCTTTTTTTTGTACTGTACATACGCGCGAATATTTCACAACCATTCTCGCTAATCCTCTTTCTATCAATTACACCAGCGCGAGCCCAAGAGCGTGTCTATCCCCCCTCCTGCCTCCTTTCCAGTGACGCGCATCAACGCTATACTTTCCCTTTCATTATTATTAATATATTTATTCGAGGGAATTTGAAAATAATGTCCAAGTATAATTCAACTAAACCTCTACATACTGGTCAAATTTCATAGCTTTAATATAAATAAACAAGGGAGCTATGATTTAAAAAAAATGTACCTTTACTCCAAATCAATTTGAAAAATTCTAGTTCGCCGCAATATAAAGTTCAAGGCCTTAGTTTTAATTTGATTCGTTTGACAGTACGTTGCGTTAGAAATTCAGCGAGTAATTTCAATTTGTTTATGCGGAAAATATAACGCAATTTTTAAGCCATTTTAAACACTCAAAAAAGTTATTATTTGACTACTTAACAATTGAGTTAAGAAGTAGTAGCCTTTATCTTTCAAATGAGCCCATTTTTGTAATCGTATGATTGAAAAATTGAACGTTAATTTTGTTATTTAATTAGTGTCTTCATATACACAAATAGAGTCACCTAATTTTATACTTTGTTGGTAGAGATAATGTGGAATATAATTTTTGAGCGGGGGAAGAAGATATTTAATCTTCAGCGAATGTTCATTCATCCACTAACTTCATGTACTACAAGATCAGAAGTGTAATGATACCAGAAGCTTTAAAATTGTCCTGTCCTCGCTAAGATTGCCGTTGTGATTGATGGTACCTCTTAAAGTCTGACATTTTAAACATATAACAACGATTTTATGATATTAGCGATAATATACACTCGTCTGACAAAATCTAATAAAGGTATCGCAATGTAACATGAAACTTCTGTAAGGTGTTGACCCCAGAATCAACTGGTCAAAACCGTTTCAGGTTATTTTATGCTTCTTGAATGTTACATCTGTATAGTCCTCTACGCAATCAGTCGGTGCTCTAGGCGCAGCAACAGTAACGTTAGTTAAAATAATATTTTATTTCTTGTACGTGACTGGCAAAGTGTTTATATTAGATAGCCAACTGCTGCTAGTTATGCGATGGGCCTTCAACTTTGCAGTCTGGTCGGTAAAACAGATATCCGTCCAACTTCAAGCGGTCTCGCCTATCTTTTTTTCTTCGTAATTGGCGAAGATTGTATCGCAATGACTTCTAAAAAATGTAAATATTGTTTATTAGTAATGGAAATGTTATTCCAGCAAGTCAATATGGGATTACTTAATCGCGAACCTGTGGAAGACGATGCTTCTGTGATAAAATTAGAGTTCATTGCGTGCTATGAGGCTGATGGGAAGCTGTTTAGTTTCATTTGTGAGCTGACCGACAGCATTTTAAATGTAAGTCTTTATTTTAATAATACTGGGTTAGTTTCTCTGAACATCAGAACGTTGAGCATTTCGTCAACTAAGTCGACATCATTTGAGAATTTTTTTAATTCCCTGGCTGTGTAAGTATGCTATGGATATGAAGTACCACAGGGTTAGGAACATCTATCCCAATTATCAGATTTATAACATTTTTGTTCTCTGTCAGTCATTTTGCAATCCCTGTTTAGTACACTATATTTTGTGGATTACATACACATGATCACGTAGCAGCCAAGATAATAGAAATTGGGTAATTGAATTCTGAGCGAAGAAGAATTTTTTAAGCTTAATACGTTTGTAAAAAAATTGAAATTTTGTGCAGCCAAAAACTGAATGTGACTATATAATAATTATGTTGTCTTTTGGATGACAAATCAAAATTATTCGAATCCTACATGTCTCTTACATAATACCGAAACGCACTCATGATCTAGGAATTCGCACATAAAATAGAACTGGAATATGTAAGCTATAAAAAAGAATTACTTTTCAAGCCGTAGATATCGTTTAATGGGATTTGTGTGCCTAAACGTGTAATATTTCATAGAACCAGAAGTAGGATGGCGTTAAAACTGAGCAGGTAGATAGGCATTCATAGGTGAGGCAACGTTGCCAGATATATTTTCTGCGTATCGTTGCCCATCAATGAAACATGAAACACAATAATAATAATAATAAACGTCTTTATTATATCCCATGTCCATTACAAAGAGAAAAATATATTACTAATTCTTTTGCTTTTAAGTTCGTTATTGATACCGTTATATATTTTACAAATTTGATAACTAAATGACCTCTTGAACAACTGAGACCAATGTAATGGAGGAGTTAGGAGACCCTTAAACCTAATATTGAAGTTATGTACGCCTGTTCTGAATTTAATTTTCCTATATGATTTATTCAATATTAATGCATGAAACAAACACGCAGCAGCATCGCGAGTGTTCTATTTTGCATATTAAGCCACTTCGAGTAATTTGTGTGATATTTTTTGATTTTATCGTATTCCATATATTAATCTAAGACATGAGTTTTGAAGTTTTTGGATTCTACGTGTATAAAGTCATCAAGGCAATCACACGGGCATCGCACCACCGGATTCGAATCCTGGCTCCGGCATTAGTACTGTCGGAGGAAATATCCACGTTTTTACAATGTGTAACCCCCTTCCGCACAAGCCTCTGGCTTCTGGAATTGGGGGTTGTCTAATTTCCATGGTGCTTATTTATTTATTATAATTAAGGAGAGATAAAACTAGTGATTCGCAAAGCATTACCTTAGTTTTTTGAGGAAGACAGTGCTTATTTCCATATATTAATTTTAGGGACAGATAACCTATTTGAAGTACCTTATCAACATGACTCTCAAAGCTTAAATCACTATCAATAATAACGCCAAGGCTTTTGACATATAGTCATATTTAAAATAGATGTAATAGTATTCATTTGTTTTTTAGGTCAGAAGATTATTACTTCAGCCTTGTTTGGATTAATTATTAAACAGTGACCTTGAGCTGCCATTATAAATTTACTAATATCTTCATTTATATGAAAACTAGCTGTCTCCGCATCTAAAGAGGGAAACCTGTAGTAGAATTGCGTGTCATCTGCATATAAGTGAATTTTACAATAACTTAAGTTATTAACGAGGTTACTTGTGTAAATAATAAAGAGCAGTGGGCCAAGGATGGACCCTTGAGGCACACCAGATTTTAAAGTTAAATAATTTGAGCTTACATTATTTAAACGCGCAATTTACTCCTGGTATTTCATGAAATTACCAGTTAGTTCTGCTGAATCTTCAGAGATACCTATATAATGAAGGTTCATAATTTATGGTACCGAAGGCTCTATTGAAATCCAGTAGAACTAAACAAGTACACATTCCTCGGTCCGTTGATTCTATCATGTCATCCACTATATGGAGCAAAGCCGTGGTGCAACTGTGTCCGGCCTAAATCCAGATTGAGTTGTGGGAATCAAAATATTTTGCACGAGGTGTTGTTTTAGTTGCATTTCCATTATTTTTTCGATGATTTTGGATAGTCTTGGTAAAATGCAATATGAGAACATAATACGAAAGAATTATGATATAGTGAAAAGATAGTCCCCTGCTTTGAAACCTAAACTACCCGATTTAACTAACTAAACCCAATGGCACTTAGGGAACTATAATAATAAAAAGATAGGTTGCACCGCTTTACAATACATTTGGCAACGCTGTAGACTATTTATGTGATAAGTGCCCGGAGCTCTTCCAATATGATTTTACAACCGTAATAAATGCATCGGAAATAAAAAACGACGAAATATTTTTCAAAACCCGGCAACATTGTAAAGTGTTTATTCAGCGAGTGTTAGGGGGGCTGTTAGCTCCCGTGCAACGCCGTTATAACTCTGGCGGTTTGCGCTTCATAACTAGATTCCTCGCCGATATCTGTATCAGGAGATAGCAGGACAGCAAAAGCGCATTAGCCCGCATTCTCAGCCGACAAGCGCGAGCACGGATGGTCGCAGGAACCTCTCCAATGTACAAATGGACTCTTATGCACTTTAGAATTATGCATCTACTGATTTACTAAGCTTTTTGTTCTTGTATGAACTATTTTAATAGTGCCGTGAGTGCACTCGGTTAAATGCTACACTCCACAATTGTTTGGTAGGTACTACATACTATACAGGGTGCTCCAAAAGTCAACGTCATCCCTTGGAGGGCTGGTGGGCCAGCTCATGACTGACCAGAATATCAAAATGTGACCTTAGTAAAAAGTTGTTAGTTTTTGTGATATTGACACTTTTACGAATTTCGTGAAAATCGATATCTTAGATCAGTTCTACAAATTCCCTATTTTAAGATTTTAATTTTTATTATGCAATCCTGAATAGCCGTGCTATTGATCATAGTCTAGAATAAAATTACTAATGTCATACCTTTGAAAAAAAAAACATTTGCTCATTTGGCGTCGCTTCTAAAATGGCATAACATTTTCTGTTTTATTTTAGAAAAAAATATATTGCTTTTTTACTGCATTGTGGAATGATTTCAATAACTAGGAATTCGAATGAAAACACTTGTTAAATTAAAGTGACAGGTATTTATTAAAACCTAATCAAAGCGCAAACGAAAATCAAAGAATGTGTTTAAGTTGCTACAACCGTGGCATCTTTTAAAAAAGATATTTTTATACGTCTCGCAATTCCTGGACATTTACTTGTGGTGCTGCTTCATTATCACGGTATTTCAATTGATTTACATTATTCATTGGTTCTACCTAGACCTGCTCCTTTATGCAACCCCAGCAAAAACAATCTACTGAATTTAAATCCGAAGATCTGCTAGACCACAAAATGGGACCAAGACGGCCGATCCTTCCCTATGTATAAGTTTGGTCCAAATAATTTTTAACTTCTCATGCGTAATGGGTTAGACAGCCATTATTCTGAAGCCACATTGCCCTACATGTGGTTTAAGATGCATCTTCCAAAATACTTGGCAGTTCATCTTCTAAAGAATTGTGATAAATTTCCCCGTTTAAACTTTCAGGTAATTCAAAGGGGCTAATTATTTGACCGTTCAAGATGATGGTCCACAGATTTACTTTGAAGCGATACTTATCTTTTATTCTCCAATTGAATATTGCTTTTCAAGAGCATAACTATGAAGATTGCGCTTATTAATGAAGCCATCTTTTTAATGTGGTTTCATCTGTCCATAAAATTTTATCTAGGAACTTTGGGTCTTCCCTATGTTTCTGCAGCATTCTTTGGACACATTTTGCGTAGTACGGACATAATGAGTATTATTGAACATCAAACACGTAACACAAATACAGCATCTATAAGAAAGCCAGGTCATGTCGTTATGATCTCCAATACAATAAGTCCAAATCATAAGGCAACACACAAGTCCAAAAAATAAAGCAAAAACCGTTAGTATGAGTACAGAATGCAAAACGATGCACAGCAAACGAGGCAGCATAACATATTATCAAACACAATAAGAACCAGGGGTATGCAGTCCATGTTCAACAATGTCACTACTCATCCCATTCTAGCTCGCGTCAAATGGCGTCAGAAAATGTTTCTAAAAGTTTAAGAATAATTTCATCTGAATATTTATTTTGTTGTTAAAAAATTACTTCCAACTTTGATTTTAATTATTAAGATAAATGCTAATAGTTTTATGATCTAAAATTTGATATGTTTCCTGTCTAATCTGTATGGCATAACTAAGTCTATTGATGTACACTTGCAGCTATTCTGTATTCTTATTGGAAAACAAGTAAAAATAAAAATATGTTGGATAAACAAAACGTCTAATTGTAATTAGATTTAAGGAGCATCTTGAATATAAAAGAACAAAAAAATTTACTATTGCACAATATAAATTTGAGACATCAGACTAGATATCAATAACTTAATTAGTCAAAAAGACGGGAAGAAATCGGGCAAAACGAATATGATATGTGATATTTCCATTTAAACATTCAACAATGGACATCGTATCTTCGATAAATGAAGTACTGTCAAGTTTTGCAATTTAATTTTACAATCTATAGCCTCGGTGAAGTGTTGGTGTTGTTAGACATGTTATTAATATGTAAACTACACAGTTTTACTGCACTAATCGAATAAATAAATCTAGCATGTAATTAAATAAATGTCAACATTTGCTAAACGTGCCGCGGGATATTGGTGACATTAAGTATTATAAAAATATTGAGCTATAACAAAGTTACTAGCGGGAAGATATACACCATCCTATTGCTAGTACAAAGGCAAATTTAACGTTGCCCAAATATAGATTTATTACAATGATTGCTTATCATATTCGAGTTTATAGATTTCCAATAAACATTAATGCATATGGTTAATTTAAACTTAATTTTTTGTAAAGTTCACGATGAGTTGGTTCATTATTAGCTTGTTTTGTTAAAATATATGTAAATAATTTGGAACGATGTCTCTGTTGATTTCATATATGAAAATTAAAACATTATACTAGTTAAGAAAATTCTTTATATTCATCAAATTCAAACATTTTAATATATCATCTATTTTTAATATAGCTCTGATACCTCTATTTTGTAACATTTATAATTATTTTAGATCGATATTATCAGCCATATAAGTATAGTATACTACAATAATTAAAGAGGTAATATTATAGAGTTGTAAATTATTTTTGTTGCATTTATATATAGGTACCAACTAATACCGGTACGGTATCAAAGCCGACTAGAGCACGTCTTGTGGCAAATTCATTTTGGTTTGACTCTGCTGTGTATTGAGTTCAGTCCCTGGCACCGACATTGACAGGAAAGCCTTTGGCTTTGGATTTGGGGGTTGTCTGTTATATCTGGTATGTTTATGTTTTATGGAACGTTTAAAGACAGATATCTTTTTACGCATATAATCCACATAGCTTTTTAAATTTAAATCACTATCAACCATAACTTCCAAATATTTAGTTTGTGAGACCATTGGCAGATTTCTCTCTGGGGACTGAATGATACTTTTATATTTTTGAACAAATTGAAATTCTGTTGAATACTTATAAACACATTCGTTTTTATAATATTTAATTTATTTGTTTCCATTTAGAAACAAGTTCTCACACGGTGTTTATTTTTCTTGCCAAATCTATAGAATCTCTTTCATTAACGTGAATTATAGTGCCGTCAAGAAAGTGACATATACAATGCTTCAAGAGTTTTGATGTATATTGCAAATAACAGAGGTCCAAGTTTGCTCCCCTGAGGCTCTCCCTATGTATAGTCAGCTTATTTGAGAACACACGTTCACACTTTACCCTTTGCCTCCTGTTTTTTAAGAAACATTCTAACAATTTCCAATATCACTCCACTAATTCCATACTTACTCAGCTTGCCAAAATGTTCCTGTCAATTGTCCCAATTGAAAATTGCAGGTATACTATTTTCTTTTATCTTTATCTAGATTATCCTATTTTTGTTTATTTTAAATTTACTTTTATTTATTACTCCAAAAACAGAATAAAAATTCTATTTTACTGTGTATTTTCTAATTTATTCCTAATTAGTGACTACTAGACGTTGTGGTTCTGAATTCTTTACCGTCTCAAATTTGTTTTCACGGAGACTTTTCAGAAAAATAATATTAATAAACTTATTTATGAATCTACTTTACGACAGAGAAATGTGGCCTTTGGCAAAGAACATTTAAATAAACTTATAAATCGCATAGAAAGATAGAACTGTTGATTGTATAGTAGAAGTACAAAATAATAATAACAATGATAAACCTCTTTTAGATATTTTAATTGAAAAATTAGGCAGCACACATGAAATCAGTGTTTATAGAAAGCAAACACACACTAACAGATACCAATTTGAATTTTAAATCACATCATTAGATTGAAGTTAAGAAATGTGTCATATGCTATTTACCATAGAATAGTGTAGGTATAGAATAATATAACACGAAACAATTTATAAACACTGGTCTGTTAAATTATCAATATCCCAAGAGTTTTGTTGAAAAGTTTCGTTAGCATCGATAGTAGAACTAATTCAAACCAGTTACAATAATCTCAATTTACGTATTTAGTATTAATTCGAAATGTACATGTTTTATCGAATAAATTAAGAAAAATTCTAAATAGGTTTTTATACGATCGTTAAGGTGTATTTTATCTACATCTAAGCCGGTAATTATCGCTGTCGATGAACATAATAATAATGATATGAAAACAGAATTCAATAAAAAAAATTGTGAACAATAATAATAAGTCGCATTGCCCAATGAGATTTTGCGAAAATTTTTGAATAGAAAACAGCGAAAATACTCTTTCATTAAAATGTTTAAATACTGTTTCCCGGCAGTGGTTAAAAGAATAACAAGCATGAAAATTTATTTATCTATGCTTAGTTGACTCATTAATTCAAATGATAAAAATAATTTATTACTTTTGGACCTTGTTGGTGGATCAGTTTCCTTATTAAATAAATATCTTGAAGTCCTTGCCATAAATAACTTTCCTTGATGGTTATTTAAAATAGCTCTGTTGTCTAACGCTATATATTATATTTTAACTTTTACTAAGTTTATATATTGAAAAATTTTCTTTTTCTCACCTGATGTCTGTTTTATTATCATCAGCTTTTATTAAAAAAGTAGTTAAGGATAAGATACAAGCACCTACTGGTTCTGTAAGGTGGCTGTAGAATGATATGATACTTACTTCCAAATTGTAATGCATGTTTATTATTAATTCCTATAACATATAATAAATGATGAGGTGAGCATGCTAATTATAATTTCACCCATAATTTTAATGGCAAAATTTGTTGGGGTACGAATATTTAGTTATTTACATTTGCAATGAACATAGACTGAAAATGGAATAGAATTCAGTGATCTTACATTTGAGAATTGGGCAATCACTTTATCTAAAAATACTGTGAGCGGTCACATATACACATCACCAGAGACTCTTTTTACTTCGTCCAAGATCCCTCTACTTCCTTCCAGGTCCATCGATCTCATTCCTACAGAATATGTATGAGTTGTAATGGTCAGATTTGATTAATTTGCAAAATACTTTGCTGTAGTAAAGGGTCCACGTTTTTAACAGTTTTCTCTAAAAGTGGGGGAGACGAATTTTTTAATCCTCTGCAATTCTTCTCCTCCCTACATTCCAAAGCTTATACAGTATATCCTTTTCTAAATTTTCTATGCTTCATTAGTTCCCCCAACCGAGGTCAAACGGCCCAAAACCTAGCCAAACGTATGTTACCCCCGTCTTGGAGGACTTAAGTCATCCCCGTCTTCGAGTATGCTGAGCACTATGGTAATGTCGAAACCCTTCCTCGATCCCGGTCAACCCCCCAAACGGTCACAAACCGCCCCCGACAGGGGTGAAACGCAGATAGACCGTCTTCTCTCGGTTAAACTCGGTTAAATTTCTGCTCTCATTTCCCTTAGTCACAATTTAATTTATTTTTTCAGCTACCTTTTTATTGTCTCTCGTCTGTTTGCTATATCTTCTACTAGGATCATATGACCTACTGGCATTTTAACCAGGAAGAACCTTGGTGTTCTATTAACTATTTTGTCTCCTCATCGAACCACTCTTTAAGTAACTGCCTTTTAATTTCTCCTGTAGTATCTTTGATAGTATCTGTCACTCTCTGCAATGTACTGTAGAGTGCTGCATTTATGGTTCTTAAATTACCTTCTAGTTCATTTTCTATATTTTTGATTTTGGTTGATTCTCTCTTAAATACAGTAGCTATTTTTTGCCCATCAAGCCCCAAGCGGAGGTGGTCTTAATGAAAATTGACTTCTGTATAGGTTCTCACGCCGTCTGTCGACCCATTTATTTATTATTAAGATTTAGATGTATTTCGTTCCGATCATGGTCCAGATCCTTATCGCGCGTGGCTTGTATATCAGTGTATGCGCGGAAGCTATACAACCTTAGGCGAGGATTGTATAGGGGACATACCATCCTTCGGAGGGGATGTAAAAAAAAATCCCTATCGCGTGCTTGTTGGATTTTCCAAAATGAGCTGGCCTATGTCCATTATTATTTTTCATTGTCACATGGAGGTCATGACTACCAAATACGTTTCGGCATATAACCCATACAAAATTCCGTATAGGACCACGAGGTTCACATTTTATAAATTGTTGAGCATTTCTGCTCCACATTTCCATAATTGTATCTTTAATAATGGTTTACTAGTTACAAGGTTTTGATCAACCCATGTTCACTATCAATGGGTGTTGAATTTTTCATGAAAAGTAGTAAAGCACTTAAATTAATATTTAAATACACCAACACATACTTAATATCTATTTACAAGACTGTTAATTACGCGAAAATGGAAAAATCCCATTTCTGTAACTAATTAAAATCAACAATACTCTAACCACGCTCGATTTATTACGATATTGTTTCATGCTAATTGGATAACATGGATTTACAAGCGCCAGGATAATAATTAATATTGCAACCGGCCGCACCAACAACAATAAAAATTTTCCCCTGACCTTAATAGTATGATTAATGCTTGCTTTATATTTACTAATACGGATATGAGTAAATGATTTTAATTGCGTAAATTGACATTCACATCGATGTAACGCTGATAAAACCAATATACGATTATTTATCGGTTTGTTTGTTGCGTTCGTTTTATCCAATTGCTGCATTCTATAGAATATATAAAGTTGAAAATCTATAGAAGTATAAAACGGTATAATTGCACAAAAGGATTTGTCTTTGTGTACAAAGCGAAATTTTTAAAAGGCTAAGGAAATTTACATTAATAGCTTGCCCATCGTAAATTATCGTTCCTTTTTTTATTTTTAACGCTAATATTTCGAAATTGACGCGAGATAAGTTCAAACTGTACAACTTTGTAATGTATTATTGTGGGACACGTTTCGACAATGTTGCAAATACCGTTAGAAGGATTTTGATGTTTCATAATCTGACACAATATCGAAGTGCACTTACTGTACCGTCTTAGCCAGTTAAGAATTGGCTGGGTATAAGTGCCAGCAAATCGTTGAGATTGTGAGATATTGGTGATATAGGTCGTGAGTTACGTACATACGTTACGTACATTTATCCGGCTCGAATGACCAATGTTACGTATTTTTCTATTTTGAATGATTTATATTATGAATATTCTCTCGTCAAGCTACTGAACATTATAATAAAAAACTATATTCGCAGCGAGTTTTGTGAATCAAATTTGCATCATCTGGAGATGACTGACTTCGTAAATAAGCCAGATCCCATAGGTTATTAGGCATTGTCTCTCACCTATAGATAGCATTTCGCACTTTAATATTCTATTGTCTTGGAGAGTTGGAGATTCTGGTTTCGCTGATTATGTTGGCATCATCAGTAGGCAATTTAAACTGATTGACCACCTGCCGAAAATGTCCACATGGATAGCGAAATGCGCGCCGAGTAGTGCATTTTAATTTAGTGTTGAAGAATTTTGTTGTTAATTATGGTGGATACTATGTTAGGGGCAAAATTACAGTTAATATTTTTAATTTATTAAATCTAGAAACAAAATATCTTTATTTATATTTAGATTAAATTTCATCTCATTAGTAAGCTGTAGGCCATATCTTCTTACGAGCGGACGTACAGACATACATAAACATAGCAAAACTAACTCCCACAGTAACCGCAACATTTCTTCGAAAAACTGTTTTCAGCCTTCCCGTTGAGAAATAAAACCATGCATCGATTTCCATCTTGATCGTATTCGCCTTAAGTATATTTATCTATTCAAATAGTGATCTCCCCTTTGCAGAGACCTATAATTTTCTTATTTTATTTCAATGCATTCACAGGTTATGGCTACATAAAAGACACCTACAACACTGAACGCGATTACATTTACATAATAAGAAGTAACGAACCCACCAAAGTTTCTGAAGCGTTCAACTGTGAAACTATACATGTGTTAACATGATACGCGAAAACGAGCAGAAAACTGCCCATACTTTATTATTTTTATTCCGTGTTTATTCTACAGTAAACACATTATTTTATCAGTCCATATAATAGGCTTTCAAAAGAATGCCAAAGACACAATTAAAAACAATAATTGTTCATGTCCATTCTGACGAATATAAATATTTATATTACTATATCCGATACATTGCATCAACTTTGTAGGAAATATAGCCAAATAAAATCTAAAAATGCACAGACTATGAACAATCCGGTCCATTAAATCGAAATCGTTTGCTTGAAAATTCGTTAAATGAAATGTAAATGAAATTTTCACAAATTGTTAAATTTTACAGACATCTCACCGCAAAAATTGTTGTGTAAAATAGATGTTCAGATTATTTTGTAGTTCCACAAATTATCAAAGAACTGCAACGTATTTATCTAGCAATTTGCTAAAATTTTCCAACAATTAGATAAAAAAAATGCACGCGCACGTGGTATAACTAAAATTATAAACATTGGCATTTTTTTTCAAATAAATCGTCCTTTTTTTATCAATTTTTCTGTTAAAAATGTCATAAAAGTCCTAGATTGTCTACAATTGGTATTTATGAAGAAAGAAAAAAAGATTTCTTGAAATAGATCTGTCAATGTAAACGATCTGTCCTCTGCCTATATGAAGGACTTGTATTTATTATAAGACGTTTTACACACCTTCTAAAACAGAGACAGATATTTTTAACCTCTCCACAATAAAATTGTGAGAGGTTACTAAAATTGGTTCAAAAACGAAAATTGTGATAACATCAAATCTTTACGTTTTGAGGTCCTAGGAACCCAAAAAAGTGGTTTTTGAAAAATGTCTGTGTGTGTGTATGTATGTATGTGTGTTAGCACGATAGCGCCGAAACTACTGAACGGATTTGAATGAAACTGTGCGTGTGCGTTTCTTTAGTGCCCCAGAAGATCTGAAAAGGTTTTGGTTGAGATCGGATTACGTTTAGTGCCATTTTGACACAACAAGTTGTTTATTTTATAATTACTTTCAATTTGCAATGGAACCATTAAAAAGCAGTTAAAATTCTGATTTCAACGATATATCACACTTCCACCCTTTCGATTTGGTTTCCATGAAAAAAATTAAAAACAAAGCAAATATAGCATAGATCGCATTTCGCATGACATGATCGATGCGCGTAGCCGTTACATCGTGAAACTCGTCACATCACGTGTCAGTTCAGGTGTAAGGGTTTCTTCACTGCTCCAGAAGTAGAGCGGATTACGTTTAGTGCCGTTTTTAAATATATATACAGACAAATCGAAGAATTAAACTACAAATATTCCTCTAAAATCTAGACGATTGGCATTGTCATCGTTTGTCATCCTATAACGTTGGTGTCATGTCATGTTAATAAGATGCATATTTGTAGCTTTTAGTGGATTGTCACAAACTTTAAAGGTAGATGTAACAATATCAATATCATATGCTTTCTGTACCTTCGTTGGTGAATTTATTATAGATTATCACTTTACCAATTTTCAGTTTGTTGTTTTACAAATCTGTAGTATTTAGGATAACTAGACTTTCTTAGTCGTTCAAGTCATGTTAAAGTTGTTAATATCCTAATAGTATATTATTCAACGAGCGATAATGTAGGTAATAACTCGCATAGATGATTGTAAATTCATTAAGCAGAGGGTATTTTTAGTGCCCCAGAAGAACTGAAAAGGTTTTGGATGAAATCGGATTACGTTTAGTGCCGTTTTGTCACACAATTTAATGCTTTTTTCGGCTTCAAAGATCCACCGAGTGGGGAGGTTCCAGCCGCTTCCAGTAGCTGCCGATTTTTTAAAGGGGGATTCTATGCTATTCGATCAGCTTTTATGATTTTTGTAGAGCTCTGTAACATCAATATTGAGTAAAAACGTAAGAGCTGGCAGGCTTATGGAACTACTTGACAGCAGCACATGTCTTCAGCTATTTAAAACATTCGTCACCAGTACAACCATCAGCTTTAACTTACAACTATGAAATTAGCCGAGATACGAAGATTTAGTAACAACAATATTCATTCTTAGTAAATGACTACGGGCCCGTTTTTGGTCAGGAGAATAGAGCTATAGTTTGTTCATGCTATAGAACTATACTTACAGAAAGCAGTATTTTAGATTTCAGATATTTTAGGGCCATATTAGCCATTATAAATAATAAAACCTAACCTAACCAGAAAAGCTTGGTGGTTGATATAAGCACCTCATTTTTTATTTCAATATTCAGTTTTATAAAATTAGTAACTATTGGGAAGTTATGAAAACAATATTTTCTTATTGTCAGCATTTAGTATGACTAGCTTATATTTTCCATTGATATATGATGGCGTATAAATCATTATTGATGTAAAATTTTACCGTTTGAAATTCGGAAGGATAAAAACTATATATTAGCTAAACATCAGTGAACATATATAGGAAGTCTGGAAATATTTGCAACGGGTTTATTAAAAAGAAGTGGTCCAAGGATAGACCCTTGTGGAACATTAGATGAAACTGATATATTTCGTGGTGTAAGTATCGAGTTTTCTGTATTAAAAAAAAAAGTAAATAATTAACGTTAAGTATTTCTTAATGATTTTAAAACATGTGACAACTCCGATTATATTTCTTTCCTTTACATACACTATGTAATGGAAAATAAATATATAATGAACTCTCTGTTATTTTTATATTTCGATACAACTTACTTAAATACAGGCTATTTGACATACAGATGTAGAATATTTCATTATAAGTTGTACATCCCACCTATTATGTTTGGCGTAAATATTAATGTTAAAGTACGAAGTAAATATTAAAATCGAACCCAGGAATGCTGGCTATATTTGTTTCTATATAATTTAAAACGAGTACCTCAAGACCCCATAAAATGAATATAAAATGATTCTGGATGTTCGCCGTTGAAGTTAATAAAACAAGTTTTAAAAGTTAGACTAATTAATATGAGAAATGCGAGTTATTTTTGATTATAAAACACTTGGTGCAACTTTGTAATTTAATCGATTATTGATGGCCCAAAAGGACCAAGAGATTAAATTAATTGCTTTTTTACTGCATCCGTGCCTTTTAGCTAATCTATGGGGAGATTGCTTTGTTGTTTTAAGCAAAAATGTTTGTCAATGTCACTTAAATATTTCGTAAATTAGACCTGATACTGGGCGCCGTTTTTTTCACGAATCCTTGAGGCATACTTATAAAAGAATTTTTATTTTATGTTTATGAGCATTTTAGATAGATTATCTCATGGTTCATAGATATTTAAAATGTGTATTTGCATTGTTTTGTTAAAAATAGCGAAAGTGGTCAACATTGGATATATTTTCTAGAAGTTTCGTGCAGCTACAAATGAATTTTTCGATTTCTTATTTGTGCCATAAATAAAAATAACAATAATAACAAGTGTGCAAGTGGTGTGTGACGGCTGGCAAGAGACCTCCTTTAAGTAGGATCAGTCTTTCGGCTGGTGTTTGTTGCAATCGAAGCATTAGCGTTTTGATGGTAATATGCAATTATTACACTTAACGCGCCAGACTTGTAACTTGTAATTCAGCGCTCGGCGGGGCACATAGCCCGGAGAGTAGCTGTTGGTTGCAGTCTGGTTACGTTCCTTATAGTAAAATAAGGATTTTATGGAGGAGTTTGCGACTAAAAATATTATGTTTAATATTCCGCCCTCTAAAAGCACATTTCAACTATGCTAAGCCCAGTCAGGCTATTTATTTTTCGATTGCAACAGACGCTGAACCGCTAGATGGCGCCTGCTGACTATTTTACATGTCGCTATTGTAAAAATAGCGGGATGTACCAAGTAGTCAAAGGAAAGCATTAGCGTTTTGATGGTAATATACAATTATTACACTTAACGCGCCAGACTTGTAACTTGTAATTCAGCGCTCGGCGGGGCACATAGCCCGGAGAGTAGCTGTTGGTTGCAGTCTGGTTACGTTCCTTATAGTAAAATAAGGATTTTATAGAGGAGTTTGCGACTAAAAATATTAAGTTTAATAATAACCCGTTTCCATTATCTGAAAGAAATAACAATAGTTCTTTAATATAAAAGACAGTTCATTAATACTAGCCCTTGCATTTTGAAAAACTGAAAAACTTTTACTAATGAATGAAACAAATAGTTTGAGTATATTAATGAAAGCTCAGTAACGTCAGCAAAACCACCGACCGATAGATAATCTTGTCAAAAACTTTGTGAAATCAAGAAGAACTTTTTTTTTTATTGTCCAAGGATTTAAAGATATGGATATGTATATTTACTAAAGGTGGTATAACTACAGTCCTTTCAAAAGACAAACAGATATAAATAAATGCCTTGTGGAGAGAATCCATTATTTGCTAAAATTTTTATGACTTTCCTAAAAGTCCTTAATATTACAATTTGTTTGGCTTGAACTGCTCGTAACTTCTAAAGAATATTATTTTTTATAATCATTTTTGAAAAATATAAATCTTAGAGTCCATTAAGTCAGAAAACGATTTAAAAATAATCATAAGATTTTAATCTAAACTCTCTCACTGAACTCTTTAGCAAACATTAAGGTAAAGTTATAATTTTTCTTGTTTACAGGTAATTCTCAACCAGGTTTTAGCAGCTATATTGTAACAGACGCTGTGAGTATTGCATTACATTTTATCAAATTCTTTTGTTATTATTATTTAATATCCTTATTAATAAAACATCAGTTCTAATAATAACTATAAATACTTCATTAATATGTATGTCTAACCATCATGTTATTGAATACATAAATGTATTATTATAATTGAGGAGATATATAAATACCATTACTTGCCCACCCCACTGAAAGGCATACCGTCAGAGAGTCTAATAAATACAAATATATACATACGAATAAAATTTTTTGCTTATTTGTATGCATTTTGATTGACTAAAGGAGCAACGTCGCCGTTGTTTATTACCAGTGTGTATGAGACTAACTAAAAAAAATGGATCCGCTGTTCTACAGTTATTTTGTACACAAATGTAGAAGTCTAAGGGTTAGTATTAACACCAAGATCAACAATAAGCAAGAACAACGATGCAAGCGACAAAAAGGCAGAATGTTAAATGTAAACCAATGCTTAAAATGAATTTTATCAGTCCTACAAAAACAGAGCTGATGCTGTTCATATAAAGGTGAAATATAAGCGATTATTAACAGCCCTCTCATATGGGCATATGGTTGTGTATTTGGCGTACAGTGATACATCTGTAGGTAATTTGTAATATATTTGTTTATCACTTTTTCATAGGATAACATACGAATAATAATCAATAATTTACAGAGTTACCGTAATTAAACAGTAGTAGCTAGGTACATCATAGATACAGAAACAAAGAAACAAATATATACGTATATACTAATTTATATAAATATACACCAAGATACATACATATACATACATAAGTACTATAAGTAAAACATTTTAGAAGGAAAAACATGTGAAGATATGAACATACGATTTCTCTAGTATTTCTGGCAACTCTGTTATGAATTTTTCGGTAGCTAGATCAGCATTTAACACATTCATCCAACTTGTTCCTTTGACTATTTTCTGTAGTTTGATGAAGTCAGTTTTTATTATTCTATTCCATACTGCCGGGATTTCTTTGTTATTTGAAGTTCTCTGTGCTCTATTCATCATAACGGGGTAATGATCTGTGGTGTCATAAGGTATCACAAATGATTCATAATTTAAGTTTTTTAAATTCAAATTTTTCTTGACAAAGATATGTTCAATAGACGACGACGAATTATTCGTTACGCTAGTAGCAGAACTAATATAATTTTTTTCATATACATTTATTTAACGCTACTGAGGCCTAACACCAACGCCTGTAGACGAGCTACCCCCAACCAGGAGTATTGCCGAACCTCTTCTCTTAAGAAGAGAAGGGATCTTTTACTTGCCTAACATTTAATAGACAAAGGACCGACGGCTTTACATCCCCTCCGAAGGACGGTATATCCCCTATACAACCCTCGCCTAAGGTTGTATAGCTTCCACGCATACACTGATATACAAGCCGCTGGAAGATGCGTGACGCGGTCTTCGTTGGAACGGTCACCCATCCAACTACTAACCGCGCCTTACGTTGCTTTACATCGCATATCGAAGTATGTACATAGTAAATACGCACCCACACTTGCCCTTTAATATACGGTTGAAGACCATGTAAAGCTAAAGTTTCTAAATAATTATTTACTAAAGGATCGTTTAAGTTTAATATATCAATATTCCCGTCACCAGCAACAACTAAACTTCAAGCTGTGAAAGTGGAAGTTCAAATGAGGAAAACCTGTATCTTTATGGATGTGCAAACTCACCTTCTGTCCTATGTGGGAACTTCGCAACCCTCATAACATACACGGCTCTGGTGAGTGGTTTCCCCAAAACCCCTCCTTAATTAGCCGATATCTAGGAACAGTAAGAGCAATCAGGGCCACTCTAGTGATTGCAATCCTTAGACCCTTATATATTGAAGTTGAGGTAGATGCTAGGAAAGTAGCAAATAAAGTATTGAAGAATGAAGTATGAAAGAGAAATGGTGCACACAAGGACCATGGATGTACATGCCTCGCTGTGACTCCACATCTACCAATTCACCATTCCATGTACAGTCGTGCTCCCTAGTATAGGTGACTGCGAACATGATGAAATACATCTGAATTCCGAGGATCAGGAATGGGAATGGAATTCAAAGGGCTCATATATCGACGCCAAGTGCCAAGAATCCAAGTACATTTCAGGCAGAGGTATATGCGATCCTACAATATACAAGCGAAAAGCTCAGATGGTTTTGACGGTTTTTGAATCAAACAAAATGACCACTATGCTAGTACTGGAGACAATTAAGGCTAATTCTGACATTAGCAACCAATTTATATGTATATTTGGTGAAGTTGAAAGAAGAAGATTATGTTAATTATTTAACTCTGCTATTAGCAGTATTTGAAGTACAATTTTCTGTGCAATTAAGTTTTTCTAAAGGTATTTCCTGATTAAAACAATAGTTCTTGGTGAGTGTTCTTATTCTGGAACAACCCGAGATACCTTGAATCTCTGTTGAGGTAAAGTTGCAACTGTTGAGATTGTAGGTGAATCCATAGTACCCTTACGCTGTGGTGTGGGAAATGGAATTGGAAATGCCGGACAGCCCAAATTTATTCGAAGTAACGGCATTGTTGCCTGGTACAGAATTCAATTTTTTACCATAGTAATGCCCGTCTTCACGTGGAAAGGGTGACAACAAAGTACTTACAAAAAGGTATTTTGGCAGGCGCGTGTACCCGACCTGGCCCCAATTGAATATATTCAGGACATGATTGAAGGGAGAGTGGGATATTTGGTCCATCTTCGGAATAATTTGAACGATACTCGGCTTCAAATTGAGGAAACTTAAGATATAAACATTTCATATCGCAATGGATGCCATTCATTACAACGTAACTTGTTTACAGTCATCTTAAGTTTTACTAGGTGATAAATTTAGTGGAAATTTTAATAAAACTGCTCATTGACTCCATAGTAAGGAATTTCTTACTCAAAGAAGTACGTGTGTCGTATAAAATAAGTATTTCTTACAAGGTCGAACATCAGAGTGTATAGAATTATCTTAAACAACCTATATTTATTTAATAAATGTTCTAGCCGCGTTATAATACATTGCAAATATGATATACAGGAAGTGCCCAATAAATTATAATAACAAATCATGTGGTGATTGTTTAAGCGTTTGTCTTTGAATAATGACAGTTTGTTCTGTCACTGGATACGATTTAATACATCTGCATATATATTTATCCAATATATATGTATGCATGTAAATATTATTAGCATCTGTTAGAGAATTGTAACAATGTAGAGTGTTTTGAGAATTCGAAATTTGGGTAAAGTGATCCAGAATACAGATTAGAGAGTAGAATAAGATGACATTGTTCGTCTTTTGTTCTTGCTGAATACAATAAAGTAGTAGGACTTGCAATCGGGCGCGGCCGAGTTCAAATATCTCTTTCAGTGTCTTGTACATATTTATATGTTTGCGTCCTTAATCAAAAACTTTAGTAATAGGTATAGGTAATAGGAAACTTTTTGTAGAGAATCGAATTTCCCATCGAAGTGGCTTATATAAAAAATAAAAAAATAAAATTTTTTGTGCAAAAAGTATAAAAAAAATAACTAAAAAAAGCAAAAAATCCAATTTATAAAATCCAATTTTTTGTTTTTTTACTTTTTTGCCTATAACTATTTTTGAGCAGAGATAGGCATTGCTTTGGAGAAAAAAAGTTGATGAAATTTCCTTTAAAATGGTGATCTTAAAAAGTTTTTAAATTTTTTTGCTTTTTTATAATTGTTTTTTTTTATACTTTTCGCACAAAAAAATGTGTTTTTATTTTTTTAAATCAGCCATTTTGATAGGAAATTTGATTCTCTACAAAAAGTTTCCTATTAACTATACCTGAATTTTTATTCCATTTCGTGTTATTTTTAAAAAACTGAAAAGGTTGCATTTTCATCTCTATCTTTAATTTGCACCCTCTATTTTAATAGCACTCCGCAGTTTTCTTATCTTAAATGACTAATTGAACGATTTATGCTATAAAAACCCTTGAACGTCTTTCTTTATGACATAATCAATAGCCTGATATCCTGAGCATAGCATCAAGTGACAAATGATTCCAATTTTTTCACTGACGCCTTGTTGACGTCAGGTTTGATATCAAAAGACATTCAGATTTCTAACAAAAGTATTCCTTCAGTTATGAGGGTTGCATTCTATAATTTATGAAGTGAATAAAAGTGAATGAATATTCTTATTTAAATTAATTTGAATATACTCGCTTGTTTTATTTCATCATTAACCACATTGTGACATAAAGTCATTAAGCAATTTTTGTAGATTTTAACTGCACAAAAGCTTTATTATGCAAAAGAAAATAATTATAATTATATATTTTTAAGTCAACTTAATTAAGTTACAAAAAAGGGTAATAAGTTACTACTTAGCAGTGATAGCCATTAGACATTTTCAACACTTCTTATGAAATGCTTATACCTCAGTAATTAGAAATTTTACGTCTTTCATTACAATAAACTATCTTCGAAATGCATTAACCATGGTTTTATGATATTTCAAGCACGACAAGGAATTTTAAAATATTCGAGTCACGTAAAAATCAAAATTGAATATGCACTTTTCAAACACTGCAACTTTGCCTTGTCCAGATAATGATTGTATTAAATTGCTCATTACCGCAGGCGATGAGATTGATATTTACATATCCTCTCGATTTTACTTAATAAGGCTCATTAATTGCACCATTAGGAAAACATGTCCGCGGTTAAAATCGCACAGTTAATTAAAGCCTTACAATTCATAATTCGGATAATTTCAGAGATTGGAACAAAGTTGCAAAAAACGGTTAACAAAAAACAGTAGCGTGTCTGTAGCTTAAATAATCAATTCCATTCTTCTGCGGTTAGTCAAATTTTGGATCAAGCCTTGCAAATTATTCTCAAAATGTATAATAAAGATAGTTTCGAGTACTCTAAGACTCATAGGTGCAGATGTAAGAGGTTTCATCTGTTTAGGTAGATCCAAAAGGTGCTCAATCGAGCTGAGATCTGTATTTCTTAGTGTTTATTGCAAGTGATTTAAATTATATCTGATTTATAAAAAAATAGATAAATTTGCTGTAACTCATTTTAGACCGATTTCAATCATTTGTAGTTTCTGTAAAATCCTGAAAATATTGAATACTTGTCGCGTGTAATGGAGTTAAGTCGAATTCTTGGCATCATCAGGAGTCCCTCAGGGCTCAGTTGTAGGTCCCTTACTATTCAAAATTTTCATTAATGATATAGTGAATATTTTAGACGGTTGTTGTTTGCTATATGCTGATGATTTAAAGATATTTACAGTGATAATGCGTACTGAAGACTGTTACCGCCTACAGCATAGCCTTAGTGGTGTCTAGAGAACAAACTGCCACTAAATGCCGGTAAATGTAATGTTATGTCTTTTACGCGTAAATCCATGTGTTTAACTACCACCTTGACAACACCGTCATACAAAGACTTGATACTTTCCGTGACCTAGGTGTAATTTTTGATTCGCAGTTAACATTCAATGCCTACATTGAAAACACACTTGGTTTCATAGTGCGCAGTAGCCGTGAGTTTACGAACATAAGCACTCTACAAACATTATACTGTTGTTTTGTGAGGTGTAAGGTAGAATAAGCGTCCCTTGTTTGGTATCCCTATTATGATGTACATATTAATAATTTAGAAAATGTGCAACGAAGATTTCTAAAACTACTGTTTTTTAAAACCAATGAAACATATCCTCCCATTTGTTACCCTCAACAACACTTAATCGATATTTTTGGTACGGTTAGTCTGAATAACAGGAGGCAATACCTTTCGCAAGTTTTTTTGTAGGAAAATAGTAGGAAAGATAAACTTCTTTGTCCCTAGCCTACCTTCTAGACAGGAACTAACTTTTTTTTTAATACATTTATTTAACGCCGGCCTATTTCCGCTGCTGAGGCCTAACACCGACGCCTGTAGGCTTCACATCCCCTCCGAAGGATGGTATATCCCCTATACAACTCTCGCCTAAGGTTGTATAGCTTCCGCGCATACATTGATATACAAACCGCTGAAAGATGTGTGAGGCGAGGACGCGGTTTTCGTTCGAACTACTAACCGCGCCTGACGTTTCTTTACATCGCATATTGAAGTATGTACGTACGCACCTACGCTCACTTCTGAACTAACTTTTTCAAGTTATATTTTAAACACTAGTGTGTCAAAGATATTGTGTATGGTTTTTCATGCTTTATTTATTACGTATTATATCTCATATATGTTATTTATTGTAAGCATTTTGTATATGTATTATTTTTGTCTGTACTTTCCTGTTCTGCAATTGGGTATTTACCTGTTGAACAATGTATTATAAATAAATTAATAAATAACTGGATTAATGACAACACTACGGCATTATAGGATTTTTTAAAAATAATTCCCAAAATATGAGTTTTTGTAGCAATTTTTTCAAAATGAGCTGACAAGCTACCGATCAGGCATTTTGACACAGGAAAAGTAAATTCCCTTTCGGTTTATTTATTCGGAAGCTGCTACCTCATTTCTTATATTATTTTACAGTGTTATTTCTATAAAACAACTCATAATTTCAGAACAAATTTTCCCTATCCGTTAACTTCTTAATCTATGTAAGAACAGGATGATTTTTAAACATATTTTCGTAAATAAAAAAGCTGAAAGTTACTTGCCAAGGCGGTCAATGCAATCGTGTAAGCTGCATGTAATTATTTAATTCGAAGATGGCGATCTTTGGCTAATTGGCAAAGCGGCAGACTAATTGACCACCGATTGTTTTATCGAGCCACGATCGCCGGTCACAGCCCTGAACCACCCACTATACATGTCTCTGTACCTACTGTGGATATTCAGACGCACTGAAACATCCACTTTTTCATTATTTTTTGCTGCATAGATTTAATATGTCTCTGCCTGTAGCAATAACTCTACGAGGAGAATACTATGATTCCCTAGCGGATTGAGGTCACTTGAGCCAACGGGGTGATTCTAAAGTTGCGGAATTCAATACATGAAATTTATGAGAATAAATGCTTAGCAAGTACCGAAACTTCGTTGTTATTTGTGAGCGAGGAATCGCCCTCCAAAAGTGTTGATGTCATTCTCCTACAATTGTTGGGAATAGACTAAGAGTTAGAACGTATTATTATAGTAGAGAATATGCTAAGAGTGGTATGATGACTTAGTAGGCGGGCATCATATTTATCTAGTTCATATAGTGCTGGATATCACCAGATCTAGCAAGAGATAAGTTGAATTTGTAATATTGTTGTATCAAGTGAGATGAAAATAATTTAAAAAAGAATTTGAAATGAAATATCAATTTTTTTGTGTCAAATTTGAGGAAATGGAAAGGGGTTATGTGGAAGAGCGACGAAGTTCAACTTCGCTCTTTTTAAATAATATGTATAGTCCAAGTAAGGACTTCCCTGCACTCAAAAAACGCAACAAAAACTTTACGACATAATTATTATCGCCGCGGGCCATGGCGGCATACCTGCATCAAACGAACCAACGCACATTAAAAACCTATAAAGGTAAGCGAGATGATTTGTGGTCGAGGTAGCACAAAGAGTAATGATATTTTAATCAGGTCGTAAAGTTTCTGTTGCGTTTTTTATTTGCCGGAAATTGATTACTTCACCTATACATATTTGTTATTGTACTGCAATATAAAGACACGTTATTATTATCATTATAAATCGCCTTTTATATGAATGTTAAAGTCACCGAGAAAGTACGTGTTGAGTTAAGTCTAAGAGTAGTTAGATGGTAAGCTTGAGGGCCAATTAAACAAAATGTCCATTCTTGTATGCTTTAAGACGCTATATTATTATTACTATTATTATTTGGCTATTGCAAAGATTCAATAGTTTTACAAAATTGACTATAATATTCGAGATCCATTGCAAGTAATATATACCGCAAATGTATGTATGAACTCTACACCAACGACATCTATAGTAAAACTATGAGCTATACATTACAGAGGCCAAGTTGCTTTTTTTTATATTTTTTTATTTTTTTTTATACATTTATTTAACGTCGGCCTATTTCCGCTACTGAGGTCTAACACCGACGCCTGTAGACGAGCTACCCCCAACCAGGAATTTTGCCGAACCTCTTCCCTTAAGAAGGGTAGGGATCTTTTACTTGCCTAACATTTAATAGACAAGGGACCGACGGCTTTACATCCCCTCCGAAGGATGGTATATCTCCTATACAACCCTCGCTTAAGGTTGTATAGCTTCCGCGCATACACTGATATACAAACCGCTGGAAGATGTGTGAAGCGAGGACGCGGTTTCCGTTGGAATGGTCACACATCCAACTACTAACTGCGCCTGACGTTGCTTTACATCGCATACCGAAGTATGTACATAGTAAAGACGCACCTACGCTCGCCCCACCAAGTTGCTTAGCATTTATGTTCTTTGGTAATGACCAGCACAATTTCACCACTCCACTTTTTACTAGATTCTGAAGATTTGCCATCTAATATAAAAGTATTGTAATTGTCACAGATAAGTTCCGAGTCGGCTATATATGAGCCAATCCACGTTTCTATAAGAGCAATAATATGGTTCTGACAAATATTAGACGTGTTTAAAATGTCATGGGTTTCATTCAACGTATTTTATTTACATTAAACTGCAGTTGCCTTCGATCATATCGAGTATAGCAAATTCCATAAGTTGAGGATAGGATATGTGGGTAATCAACAGTACAACGTACTCAAGATAAGAAGTCTGAGTCGAGGACGTTCTACGCATATGGAACCCCCTTCAAATGTTGTTCCCCATACATCACCATCGAATGTGATAAATGTTATGTGGGTGAGTCATCCAGACCTTTCAGTGTGAGGTTGGATGAACACAAGAATTACATTAGAAAGAATGAAATTCAGAAATCAAAGATTTGTTAATATGCTTGGGAAAACGGACATGGAATAAACTGGGACGCGGCAAAAATTTTAACAAAAAAAGCAGATACCAAAAAAGCAAAAATTCGAGAATCAGCAATAATCTTATTAAATGAAGATAAGTGCTTATCGAACTGTTCTGTAGATATTTGTACAACCTGGCTACTAATGTTAAAAGAAGAACTTCACAAACTCAACATTATCTAAAAGAAAATATCATCAGTTCTATGTTCTGTGTAAGTAGTAAGTATCTTGGAAATAACATAAACAGAATCTTAAAGCTGTGTATTTGACATACACAGCAAAATAAGAGTTCTTCCAAAAAAGCTTTGAAAACGGAAAGAGATTACTTTCCGAAACGTCAGCAACATACATTATTTCTGTGTTTATTTCGATTTATATTATTTGCAAAACATAACCTCTGACTATTCCTTTGGCGTAAACGTCACGGGCGCAGAGGCTTTTTTCCAATAATTCTATTGTTTTGTAGATTTGGTGATTTGATTTTGAAGAGGATAATAATACATGTGGTAGAAAACCCAAATAATAGGAAAGAACATATATCACCATGCTTTCAATGAATTCATATCCCATTTCCCGTTCATGCAAAGGCAATCTGATCAATCTTTCTTCCCCGTAGTATGCAAACATATCGAAAAAATTTGAATTATATTTAATACTTTAACAAAATGCCTATGTATCTTGCCCCGGTAGAATGTAAACCTCCGTGATAATAATACACCTAACTGTTTTAACAATGTACGCTACATTTTTACTTACACAAACACCAATTATCTGGTTTTGTTCAAATATTTACTTATTAACTTGATAAACGTCCTAAGACTCATACTTTAGGAAAGCTAGAAGGATCTTTATATGCGTATAGTATCAGTATAATTAACTATATATTTAGATTTACTGAATGTGGTGAAGCAATGGCAAAGGATCAAAATACTATATAATTTTCAAAATTCATTGTAATGGACGAACGAAATAACGTCCTTATTAAGACAATATGAAAAGCTATTTTTAGCCAAACTTTGTGTATGTCACATTGTGATATAAAACCACAAGCAATAAATTGCTAAGAACTTTTGAGATATTCCTGAAGTAATATTTTCAGTGATTAGTTATAACCTGAGTTAATAATATATATAAGTTTCTTACTACTGCGTACATTATTTAATTTTTCTACGACAACATCAAAATATGTTTATTTTAAGAGTGTAAACTCAATCATAAGTAACTGCATTTTGCACGGAATTTCATTTCGCATCGGTTGCCAGGCAAGTTGCTAAGTGACAAATGCGATATGAAATATTTCGTGTTAGATTTCACTCATTTTAACTGTTTTTGATGACAAAATTTTTAAGGCGGCTTAGAGAATATGACGTCCAACGACGGAGTAATGAAATGTCATTCTAGATTGTTTCTGTCAACATCTTTGTACATTTGCAGATAATTTCGGAGTTATTTCCAATAAATTTGATAATTAATATGGAAAGTGATAGTCATAATGACTTAGAATTGACACCCCCAAACATAAGAGAAGCGGCAAAGTTAACAACACTAAATTTATTACCAGAAACGTCGAAGAAAATGTATCAACGCGCTTACAACCCCTTTTTGGATTGGAGAAGAAATCAAAACGCAAAATCGTTTTCCGAGGACATTTTAATGGTTTATTTTAGCGATTTGGCGAAGAAATTCAAAAGTTCTACTTTATGGACACAATACTCAATGCTGAGAACGACTCTTAGTATTCATGAAAATATAGATATCGCCAAATATTTGAAACTGAAAGCATTCCTCAAGCGACAATCCGAAGGCTACAGGCCCAAAAGTCAAAGATCTTTACCTCAAATGACATCAAAAAATTTATAAATGAAGCGCCAGATGAAATATATTTAGCGACAAAAGTAAGTTTAATTATAGCCATTATGTGATAATAATAAGTAATTTGGTTAACTATTTAGGTCGCATTAGTTATGGGCATAATGGGTGCATGCAGAAGACATGAGCTACATCAAACGAAAATTACTAATTTCAATGATTTGGGTTCAGCTCTTTTAGTAACAATACCAGACACTAAAACCAAAATTGTACGAAATTTTACCGTAACCGCTCCATACTATGAAATTTACAAAAAATATGCAAATCTGCGCCCTCCAAATGTTAATGGTCTATGGCTTTTCATTAACTATCAAAAAGGAAAATGTACTGTTCAAAGAATAGGCTTGAATAAGTTTGGAGCCATGGGCAAGGACATTGCTAAGTATTTAAAATTGCCAAATCACGAATTATATACCGGGCACTGCTTTCGCCGATCTTCCGCAATTATCCTTGTTGATGCTGGTGGTGACATAACCACGTTAAAACGCCACGGTGGCTGGAAGTCCACGGCAGTCGCTGAAGGATACATCGATGAATCCAAGAAAAGTAAGCTTGACACAGCTAATAAAATTGCAAATACGATACAGAACATTTCAAACATACCATCGACTTCAGGAATGGAAAATCGTGAAAGGCCGTCGACTTCAACAACGGAAAATTGCCAATATCAAGAAAATATTAGTATCAAGCATTCCACAAATTCTCCAAAAATGATTTTCAATAATTGCAAATTTATCTTTAAAAAATAAATAAAGTAGGTAGAAAGTTATTTTATAGTTTATTTTTTCTCAAGTAGTTGGGCATTGCTGTCCAGGCACTCTAACTTATGGTTTGTATTCAAAGCAATAAAGAAAATATCTCCATATTTTTTGTATCGATTATAATTTATTTCGTATATTACGCGTGAGCAGTGGGTTGTCGTAGAAAAAATATAGTATGCAACTCGCACAAAATAGCAATTTTACACTCGTATGAAACTTTCATACTCGTGCAAAATATGCATCATTTTGTGCTCATTACATAATATACTATAATGCTTCATTGTGCAATTTCTGAGTGATGAAAAAACTACATTTTGTAATTTTATTAATATTCGCCGATTATCTTTGAATTAGCTGTTGCTATATACAAATCTATAGTAATATAGTATCCTCGAAAGCAGGATTGCATATGATTGAGTCTTGATATTGTGCCTTAGCACTGTCTCGTTTATTTCGAATCCTACATTAGTAAAATCGTAATCTTACAAATCCACAACAAAGAAGGATCATTTAAGTTCAACAAAATTAACATGTTTAACGATAACATTTGTGACACTGACATACTTCTGCTGAGGAATACAAATTTCCAATACGCAATGAGTCAACTCAAGTCGACTTACGAAATGATTGTCATTTTGTTTTATTGTATACAATTCATGTCGGAACAATGGCCATTTCTCCACTTCAAAAATCTTAATTAAAAAACCTTAAAAGGAAGTCAAATTAAAATTTGTGTCACTGGTGAAAGCAGACAGACGCAACTGAAATGTACGGGCACGTAATTAATAAACTGAGATGAATGTTTGCTTTGTTGAAATTAAAATCGTCAACTGGCGGTACACTTACTCCTAAAGTAACGGGATGAGTCGGGTATTATTATAAGGTCAAAGTAAAATTAACTATTTCTTGACAAGTTCCAAATTTATTTAGAAACTGATGTATTCAGTATTGAGTCTAACGTGTATAGGGTTATTCACTATATATTGACCCCCCCTCCCTTTATTTATGTTGTTATTGAAAATAGAAAAAAAAATTCGTATAAAAGCTACCTATATTTTATTGAAACGTGATAACGAGCGCTGAGTTATATGGTAAAATTTGCGTATTTTGTTATTTAAACACAGTTAGCACTGAAATATAGTGACTTGGAATGCTCGAATGTTACGAGGAAGATGCGAGGCCTCCTTCATATCGCAGACTTTCACTAACTGCAGACCGGTTTCGACCTAGCTTTGGGTCTCGCCAGTGCAGTGCAAGTGATACCTTCAATACCCGGAGTTCACATCTCATAGATAGTGTTAAGTTCCACCGCAGTAGAGCGTAACTAGCGCCATCTCTCAGTAGTCTTGAAACAATCCAAATCTAAAATAAAACTGACAATCATCACTGACTAATCAATTGTATGGCAGAAGGACATTTTATAAAAATATAAGATATATGAATTATAATATTCTAACCTATCTGCATTCGAGCATTCTAAGTCATTGTATTTTAGTGCTCACTGTGTTTAGACGAAATACGCAAATTTTACCATATAATTCAGCGCTTGTAAGGGGAATAGCTGTTTTGGTTTAATTTGTCGAGTCCTTATTTATATAAGGCACTTGCAGATAGGTTGGAATATTATAATTTCTACATTTTATATTTTCATAAAGTTTCCTTCTGCCATAAAGTTGCTTATTGATGATTGTCAATTTTATTTTCGATTTGGAAGGTTTCGAAACTACTGAGAGATGGCGCTAGTTACGCTCTACTGCGGTGGAACTTAACATTGTCTATGAGATGCGAACTCCGGGTATTGAAGGTATCACTTGCATTGCACTGACGAGATGCAATGCTAGGTCGAAACCGGTCTGCAGTTAGTGACATCCTGCGATATGAAAGAGGCCTCGCATCTTCCTCGTAGCATTCGAGCATTCCAAGTCATTGTATTTTAGTGCTAACTGTGTTTAGACAAAATACGCAAATTTTACCATATAATTCAGCGCTCGTTAAGGGGAATCGCTGTTTTGGTTTAATTTGTTGAGTCCTTATTTTTATAAGGCACTTGCAGATAGGTTGGAATATTTATAAAACCTATATTTTATATTAAAAAAAAACAATATCATGTATAGTCGAGGCAAGAATTCAAGCGATGCACGTCACAGATCGATTCTACAAATAAGACAATACTGCTAATAATCATGAAGCCCCATTAAACTGTACCTATTTCTGAAAAAAGCTTAATAACTGGGTGTCAAGAATTACTCTTTTTAACGTAACTAATGATTAAAAATTATGTTAGTATTAAAACTTCTTTAATGAGATCACTCGTGACGTGCATCGCTTGAATTCTTGCCTCGACTTTATAGGTCACGTGATATGAAATAAATATATGTTTTTTTTTAACGCAACATCCTATATATTATTGCATTTTCGAGAAGCCCTTTTTCCCCTGATTTCAAATGTACAATATTGTATAGTTCTATCTTAAATACTTTTTGACATATTTGACATTCAAAATGCAAATGAGTTGCTTTATTGCAGCGAGTCATGCGTGTCAAAACAGAAGTGAGACAAAAATAACAAGGTAGGCCACGAAAATAATTATTCTCTCTTCTTGCAATAAAACTGTTCATTTCCATTTTGAATGCAAATATATCAAGAAGTATTTATACAATACAATATTATATATTTGAAAACAAGGGAAAAGAGCCTCTCGAAAATTCAATAATATATACGGTGCTCCATTAAAAAAAAACATATATTTATTTCGTATCACATGACCTATACATGATATTGTTTTTTTTTATCACGTTTCAATAAAATATAGGTAAGATCCTAGAATTGTTATACGAAACTTTTTTCTTTTTTCAATAAAAACATAAATAAAGTGAGGATTAATGTAAAGGCTGTCCATTTCATCAGGGCCCTCGAGAATATCTCACTTAATATCGGTCGTACAAAAAAAATTATTTTTATGAAAATTGTGCCGATTTATATAACCTACAAAATGTTTTAAAGACATTTGAAATCTATGGCCTACTTTTAAAAGTTATGGAGGAAAATATCAAAAATGCGGAAAAGGTCTAGGCCAAATATCTCCGTTATTTGAAGAGATACGAAGAAAATTCCAAGGCGAAAATTTTTTGCAAAACCAGAGTGTTTCAACGATGTTTTATCTAATTTTTTTCAAAACCGCTGTATTTTAAGATTTACTCTTCAGGCTGTTAAAAAAAATTATTTTGAAACAGACGGGAAAAGGCGCCATTAAATAGAGTATTTTCCTCCCTTTTCAACGATATATCACATGTCATATTTATTCATTGGTACTACGTTAGTAATTATAAAAACATTTTTTTAAAACCAATATTTTTTTTTTAACAAGCATTATACTTGCCGTGGAGAAGTATGATTAAATAAAACGATAAAATAATTCAATAAGTTGTTCAAATCTTTGCTATAATAAAACATTACCACAAGAATAAAGTAAATTCAAGTAACAAAAACAAATTAATAATAAAGAGAATATAGCACGCAGAACATTAATATTTATATAATAGGTACTACAAAATAATTTTTAAGATATCATATCAAGTGTTCAAAGTGTCCACCGCGATTTCTTATGCACAATTGAATGCGGCGAGGCACTGCATTTAAATCATTGCTCAGCATTTCGGGGGTAACTGTAATACCTGCCTGTTGAATTCGAGCTTTTAGGTCCTCTACATTTTGCGGTGTTGTCGAAAACACCTAACCTTTAATATACCCCATAGAAAAAAGTCCATTGGAGTTATATCTGGAGAACAAGGGGGCCATCGAATAAATCCATTAGTACCTATCAAATGTTGAGACAAAATTTTGTCTAAATAATCTAGGCAAATCTGGGAATTGTGGGGAGGAGCTCCATCTTGTTGAAAATAATGAAAGTTGCGCCGATTCTCTAAAGGTAGGTCATCTAAGAATTCATTAAATTCATTTCTCAAAAAGTTTAGGTACCTTTGACCACTGAGGTGACCATCATAAAAATAAGGACCTATTAAATTGGTGCCTAAAATACCTATCCACACATTTATTGAAAAACGACTTTGAAACCCAGTCGATGCTAGTGCGTATTTTCAGAAGTCCATTTGTAATGAATATTGCGATTAAAAAATCCATTATTGGAAAAATTTGCCTCGTCGGACCAAAGTATTTTGCTACATATTAATGGATCGGCACGCTTCTTTTCCAACAGCCACCTCCTTGGTTCGTCCCCCGCTTATAAATTGTGAACTTTTTTGGCTTTATAACACCGGTAACCATTTTTCTTTAAAACTTTTCTAGCACTTGTTTTATTTATATGGCAAGCAATTTGAATTTAACTTAATGATGTTTCCAAATTTTCTGTATTTTTATTTCTTACATAATTTAATAACTCGGTTTACCTTATTTACATTATCAGTAACACTGTTCAACCTTGTCTTCTTCTTTAAAAATGAACCACTATTTTTCAGTTTCGTAGCTAATTTTCAGAACAGAGTTTTATTCTGCTGTATTGCTTGTGGAAATCTGTTTCTATATTCAACTTGAGCTAATCCAGAGTTAAAATTGCATTGGCAATATATAACGAACATATTATAACGATCAATGTGAGTGAAAATCATTTTTGAAAATTCTAAATTCTTAAACGAGTTTGCTTGAGTGAGAGTTTAAGTATTAACTGAGATGATCTGTCAAAAAATTAAATTGTCAAATTTGTTAATAGCCAACTATTTTAAAATAATTGAAATCATGAAATATAAACAAATGGATATTATACTTAAATTAATTGGTAAAGACATTTCAACTTTCTGAGCAAGGAGTGACGCTTTTATGGAGGCATAACTGCGAATACTCCATAATTACTCCATGTTGCTTTATATTGTCTGCTTTCTTGATTATTATTTTGTTTTTGTTACCTGAATTTACTTTATTCTTCTTAATTGTGTTAATGTTTTATTATAACAAAGACATGAATAACTTATGGAATTTTATTATTGTTTTATTTAATCATACTTCTCCACGGCAAGTATAATGCTTGTTAAGAAAAAATGATTGGTTTTAAAAAAATGTTTTTATAATTACTAACGTAGTACCAATGAATAAATATGGCATGTGATATATCATTGAAAAGGGAGGAAAACACTCTATTTAATGGCGCCATTTCCCGCCTATTTCAAAATAATTGTTTTAACAGCCTGAAGAGTAAATCTCAAAATACAGTGGTTTTGAAAAAAAAAATAGATAAAACCTCGTTGAAACACTCTGTTTTGCAAAAAATTTTCGCCTTAGAATTTTTCTCGTATCTCTTCAAATAACGGAGATATTTGGCCTAGACGTTTTCCGCATTTTCGATATTTTCCGCTATAACTCTTAAAGTAGACCATGGATTTCAAATATCTTTAAATCATTTTGTAGGTTATATAAATCGGCATAATTTTTGTAAAAATATTTTTTTTGTACGACCGATATTAAGTGAGATATTCTCGAGTGCCCTGATAAAATGGACAGCCTGTATAGTGAATAACTCTGTATAGCATGAAATACCAAATAGTGAAGAAACTAATTTAAAAAATGCTTGTGTTATAATATTCCTCTCGCATATAGCTATAATATCTGACTCAGTGGCTCAATGCTTATGTGTTAGGCTTGCAACTATGGAGTCCCGAGTTCGAATACGGATAGCGTATCGATGTTTGTGGCGTATTTCATGTGCTACCGAGTTGGTGGCAGTGGACTAGATGAGGTTGTGCGAGAGACAACACGCCTAGTCGCTGTACCACTCCTGAGTTCGAGTCTCAGCTGAATGGTCATTATATAATTGTCTATGTGTATGTGTACATGACTCTGTAATTGGGAACATTATTCTTGTAGAGTGATAATTGATAAATAAATAAAAAATACATTTCTGTACTTCTAGATGACCTCAAATTTTAAATGGCATGGGCAGGTGTTTCAAATACATTAAAAATATGCGACGGATGTTTTTGGCTGATATCAAGCAAGGACATAAATAAAAAAATTATCATACCTAATCCTCTCTTAAGACGACTATAATCGTTAAAGAGTGAGACTTTTGTACACAACTCTCACTTCACAATATTCCAGCGGAATATGTTAATTTTCAATTATCTCTTTTTATAATCTACGGATTTCAAGAAAAAAATGTATCCTGGAATCGCTATAATTAAACAACTATAATAACAATTATTTCGTAATATCATATATTATATCTGTATCGGTCGTAACATTATATTAGAGTAGATAGATTTTTATGGGATAATAAAAATATATCAAATGATGTGGGACGTAATTTAAATAATTTGTGTAAAACTAAGCGTTAAAATACTGGACCAGAATTAATTAAAGAAATATCCACGGTTTGTTGTTAGTATTTCGCAATTATAAATGGCAAACACAGAAATACATAATTACATAAATTATACATTTTGTTTGTGTAGTGCTAGATCGCAGTTGATTATAATTTTATCATCGATCTGTAGCTTTGAGAAATTATTCTGTAGATAGCCAATGTTTCTTAGGTAAAAACATGTTTTGTGTAGTAAATGTTGAATTAAATCAATATACAAAATTATAGACCAGTGTCACTAATAACAACCCTATCTAATATATTTGAAAGAGTAATTAAAGCGAGACTAAACTCATACATAAATAAATTTAAACTTCTGTCTGAAAATCAATATGGTTTCAAAGAAGGAGTGTCCACAAAAGATGCTATAATAAACCTCACAATTAATATTTATTTAGCGTTAGATGAAGAAAAACCTTGTCTATGTACGTTTATTGATCTTTGACACAGTCAGCCATGAATTACTCTTACAGACATTTAAAGATGTTGGAGTCAGAGGCACCTGCCTAAAATGTTTCAAAAGTTATTCAGTCTGTGCGAGTAAAGGATACACTGAGAGAGTCACTAAATATCGAGTATGGAGTACTACAAGGCACAGTGTTAGGACCACTACTATTTTCAGTTTATGTAAATGGAATAGTTTCCTTACAAAGCACAGGCAAAATAATCAGCTTTGCCAATGATACAGCAATTTTTTATAAATCTGATACGTGGGATGAACTAAAGAATATCGTAGAAACTTATTTAACTACTATAAAAAATTGGTTTGATCATAAATTGTTGACAGTGTAATTAATAAACTTAATAAAATAATAAATCATAAAAATTAACAATTTAACTACAACATAAGAAATCAGTCAAACTTAATAAATCCAATTAAATTATTTAAAATCACAGTTTATTTTCAAAGTGATCACCGCCAAATTCAATACATTTTCTTGATCGATCTGTCATTTGATTGATACTTTTTCTAACAATCTCTAAATTGTTTTTAATTTCATTGCAAATCATTAATAGTTCTGTAAACTCTGGTTTGAGGAATATTTAATTCATTGCAAGAGTAATTAATTGTTACCATCATCTAGTCTTGCCTTTACATTTGTTTCAAAAATCGTGGCTACCTGCTTTTTAATAAACAAGTAAGTGCCTGTCAAAAATCAGTTATATTTTAATTAAGAAGTGTCACGTCACCATTGTTGCTTTTACTGGTTACAAGATTGTCTTGTAATAATTCCAAATCATGCCGTTTACATACACGAGTAGATCATACGCAAATATGGTTTTTGTTTATGGATATTGCAATGGCAATGCAAAAACTGCTGAAAGGAAATACAGACGTCGATTTAGAAATCAACGTGTACCAGATTATAAAACATCTTATAGAGTGTTTAGACATCTTTCTCAAACTGGAACCGTTTTCTCAATCAAGAAAATAAAACGTCCTGTTAGGCAAACCCGGCAAGAAAAAGAAAGATTTGATTTTAAATATGGTTCACCAGAACCCAAAAATCAGCACAAGAAGAATTGGCCAACAATTAAATATTCCTCAAACCTGAGTTTGGAGAACTAAAGACGAATAAATACATCCATATCATATACAAACTGGCCAACGATTGCTACCAGGTGATGAAGTATTTCGATTAACTTTTTGCCGCTTTGTTTTACCCCATAGATGAACTACGTTAAGAGTATTGTTTACCGAGTAATCCCAATTTACCCGTGATGGTATAAATAATACTCGAAATTTTCGTGCTGGTGAGAATTATATAGAGTTCTGACATAATACCCTACCAAATTTATTAAATAATATAAGTTGGAAGCTATCTGAATGAACAATATCCAAATGTAGATTGGTAGGGGTGGTTCAGTTGCATGGCCCCCGAGATCACCAGATCTCACACCCCTTGACTATTTTTTGTGGGGCTATTTAAAAACTGAAGTATATAAAGAAGAAATAAATACCAGAGAGAAGCTAATTGCAAGAATTGAGCACTTTTGCAATGAAATTATAAACAATTTACAGCTTGTTTAGAAAAAATATAAATCAAATGACAAATCGATTAATAAGATGTATTGAATTTGGCGGTGGCCGCTTTGAAAATAAACTGTGATTCAAAATAATTTAATTGGATTTGTTAAGTTTGACTGATTTCTTAAGTTGTAGTTAAATTGTTAATTTTTATTATTTACCATTTTGTTAAGTTTATTAATTACACGTTCATTACAAAATATTTTTTTATTTTACCAGGTATATGTGATGAATTTTTATTCTCCCTATTTGCACTACCTTTTGGTAGTGCAGATAAAGGATAAAAAAATTATATGTAAAAGAAAAAAAATTGAACCCTCAACAATTTAATTTTTTTGTTTAATCAATGAAATGGTGCCAAAATATTTATATGTGGGATGCCGTATGGGACGATGTTTCTAGGTGTAAATTAATATTTTCATGTCAAATATTTATTTTTATAAACAGTATACGTAATTAAAACATAATATTTTTAGTCGCAAACTCCTCTATAAAATCCTTATTTTACTATAAGGAACGTAACCAGACTGCAACAAACAGCTACTCTCCGGGCTATGTGCCCCGCCGAGCGCTGAATTACAAATTACAAGCCTGGCGTATTAAGTGTAATAATTGCGTATTACCATCAAAACGCTAATGTTTCGATTGCAACAAACACCAGCCGAAAAACTGATCGTACTTAAAGGAGCTCTCGTGCCAGTCGTCACACACCACTTGCAGACTGCAGTTTCGAGCTGTTGGCTTTCGTCAGTGCAAGATAGGCATGTGACGACCGACATGAGGATCATTTGAGTATTTAGTTCATTTCAGTATCTTTGGGATAGCGACATGTAAAACAGTCAGCAGGCGCCATCTAGCGGTCCAGTGTTTGGCGTCGCCTGCCTAGATATCTTACTAATACATTACTTTGTATTATTATTATTATTAAATTGTTAGTTAACAAGGCATTTCAATAAGAAAATGGCTATATAAATATTTCTTTGAATAGTAATTTTTGGTGTAAATGTGAGATTTCAGAGAAACAACCTTGGAGAATTAAGAAGTTGTTAATTTCTAGCGCAGATTAAGCGAAGACAGCACTGTAAAGCCAAGAAAATAGGTCTGCGGCGTACAGAGAACAACTTGGATACCTAATGTTAAAGAGAGGATCATGCAAAGAGTTGTCAACATTGGTAAAATTGGTAAAAATTGCTAAAATAAAAAATAACTTGCGCTACTGTGATCTCGGGATCATTGCATGTCGTTTTTCTTGCAGTATCCTTAATCACCAAGCCACTCAATTCCATTGAGTTTGATCCACCCTGTAAACATACTGGTAACTTACTAATAAAGAACTAATCATCTGTAGACTTTCCCGACAGCGCTGTCAGTAAAGCTACACCTTCAATGTGATGGGTAAAAACCACTTAAATCTACAGGCCCAAACTAAAAAACGAATTGAACCGAAAAAAACCTTTTCTAATACAAAATGTTAACGGAAACTAGAAAGTGAATAGAAATACGGGTTATGCGCCAGTCTTCTAAAATTATAGGGTATACATTTTATATAAACTACCCAAAAGATATAATACACAGCATGACGGAGCGTTTCTCTCGACAAAAAGAGGATCTAAATAATAAACAGAATCAGAATTAAATAGCAGCAGGATTTGTGTTAAGTCATCTAAAGTATTTATCTGGACAAACACACAATTATCTCTTTTAGTACTGGTGTTAATTAAACCTGGAGATTGAGTAAAATTAGTTTGAAAACATTCTAATCCACTGTAAAAAAAACTGACTACCGAAATTTGTTGCTTATTAGGCGCATTTATCAACGCCCATGAGCGGCCTCAAATCGAATTCTTTGAGTGTACAGAGTCGTTATCGGGGAATTTCCACAACTTCAATTGCTATATATTAGTTAACGATATAGTTTAAAATCAAACTTTATTTAGATTTCTAGCTCGCCGAAAAAATTTTCAGGTTTTGCAGTTTAGAGAAAGGGGTTGTTATATGCAAATCCATTGGAGAAATATAAATACATACTTATAACTTTTTGCCACGATGGAGTTTTCTCTTTTTGCAATAAGTTAAATAAATAACACCACAGGTAGTAACAATAAGAATAAGAATACGAATAGTAGTATATTTCATTAGGAGTCTGGAAATAAGGATTTTTCCGTACGCGTGTGACAAATTCACTTGGGAAGTCATGCAAGCATGAAAAAATCTATTTCTGGACGTGTAATGAACGATATATTTTATTATACTTCTTTGAAAACGATAACTTAAAAACAAAATATAACAAAAAAGACATACGAAAGAAACTTGGAACATTTTTATTTTCATAAGTTATAGGAATAAAAAAACAAGTAACTATTAGATTAAGAATATGCTACGATTTACACGTAAATAAACAAATGAATACGTTGGATATTGGTGGTTATAAGATATTACATAAAGAAATCGCTTGGGCTACTGCAGCGTAGCAGATATCGCAGGCACAAACTTAACCCGGATAAGTGATGAACGTGCCCACGATAAAATTTCTCTAGCTCAGACTATCTCAGGGCGTTAAGCCCAAGTTTACATAAACTATGACAAATTATTAGTTTACTAACTTAACAAATCACTGAGGGCTCCATACGTAGTGGTCGCAGACGAAATAATGACACTTTCTTTAAAAATAAAATGCACTATATTACACAATTTACAGATATTGGTTCTCTAGCATGTAACCTGGCGATGTTCAAAAGGTGTGGCAAATTTCTTGATTAATAAGTTACAACATTAATAAAATGCCTCGTATAGCTACACATGGGTTTACAACGTGAGGATAAATGGTAATAAATTATGCCACAATGGGTCTGATTTAGATAACCTCCTTAAATAAATATAAATGCATAAAATCTTTAAATATGTACAAGTTAAAATACAAAAGTATGAATCGAATATAACCGCACAGAACCACTGAAGGTGGTCCCCGGTAAATAAAAACCACAACACACTTATCTAGGGTGGTACGATACCGACTTCGACGTGGAAGAACCTGTAGCCCTACGGAGGTGTCTTCGGGACAAAAGAAATTGACCCAAGGATGGGGTTGTTTATAGCCTCTCCAGCCCTGGAACTTTCTACTGTGTGTGGATGCCTCGTCCGTAGAACTTCACTGGTGTGTATAGAAGCCCTGTCCGTGGAACCCTAAAGATATCACGATATCTGTTGCCAAGTCTGAAATGCACGTGAAGCGTGCCTAATGTGAGCAATTCAAATCTGACATAACCTACAAAAGAAATATAATTTACCTCACTGATGAAGGAACAATCCACCAATGTCCCTAGAAAGCCACAGTTGGATGAATGGAGTCCAGTCCGCCTTTCAAGTCGACACGATACTTCCAAAGAAAAGAATGCAAATTTGCTAAACACGTGGGGAGCGAATGGGTAAGATGGCGTGAAGAGGTTAGCTTACCTTGTATACTTAAATATCCTGCTTCCGCAGTTAAAATTTACTCACAACAACAAAATATTCCGCTAAACGGAACAACAACAGATTGAGAAAATTTTGCTGTGTTGATAATCCCAAAATCCACCAGGATGCCTTGGATAAACCGAGTTCGTAGGATTATCAACTATATACCGCCATTAAAAATGGTTGCCTTGTCCGCAACAACTATTGAATATTAACTAACTAACTAACTAACTAACTAACTATTAACAGCAACAGCTCCAACTAATAATGTTTTTAGTTTGAATTGTTATTATTAATGGTTGGTTATGTTTATTATTGTAAAGGTTAAGTCCTTTTGGAGTTTCATTTTGTGAACGAATTGTATTTTGCAAGTGAGAAGGGTTAAACAGTTTTCATGATACCTCAATTTTTCTTCGTATGGATTCTTCTATATATCCTTCTGATACACTGGAAAAACGCTTGCGTAAATCACAGCCGCTTTCCACCAGCATGCTTGCCGAAGAACGTCTTAGTCCATTCCCGGTATATTCTCCTGGATTTTCTAGTTTTAGATATTCTGCAACAATTTTCGGAATACCACTGAAAGTATGGCATCTAACATATTGAGAGTAGCACCTACCGTCTCGATATGCAACAAATAATCCTCTGCTGTTCATATTTTTAGGTCGTAAATCCTTCGTTGGTAATGATGAAACTTCTTGATGTGTGAGTTTTTCCATCTCGTAAAATCGCGACAAGAAAGCGCTCATTATCTACCACATCGTCTAAATTTAAACGTATTAAATTATCTCTTCGACACGCACCAAATATCCCAAATATTAAAACTGCGTTAGATAGTAGATATTGTTCATCTGGAGCTTCACATGAAAACGTGGTTACTTGTTCTTCTGTTAAAACTCTGGACTTTTTTTTTTATACATTTATTTAACGTCGGCCTATTTCCGCTACTGAGGCCTAACACCGACGCGTGTAGACGAGCTACCCCCAACCAGGAATTTTTGCCGAACCTCTTCCCTTAAGAAGAGTAGGGATCTTTTACTTGCCTAACATTTAATAGACAAGGGACCGACGGCTTTACATCCCCTCCGAAGGATGGTATATCTCCTATACAACCCTCGCCTAAGGTTGTATAGTTTCCGCGCATACACTGATATACAAGCCTCTGGAAGATGTGTGAGGCGAGAACGCGGTTTCCGTTGGAATGGTCACCAATCCAAGTACTAACCGCGCCTGTCGTTGCTTTACATCGCATACCGAAGTATGTACATAGTAAAGACGCACCTACGCTCGCCCCCAACTCTGGACTTCTTCGGTATATATCCTACAGCTTGACGTTTTAAGGAAGCAATAGTTTTTGGATAATTGTTGATGTCACCATTTTCTTTCATGGCCAAACAACTTTTTAGCATTGAGAATCGAATCCACGACGTGGAAGATTTCATAGTCTTTGCTTTTTCGACAAAGTAAACTAAAAGAATATCGTCACTTACAGTTTTGATTTTGCTCACATTTCGCCATTCAGTAAAAAGTTGATATTCGTGTTCATATCTTGACCTGGATTTGATTGGTAATAAATTCGTGCTCGCTTTTTTCTTCTGAGTACATTTTATCGGCATAAATTTAATTGTCAGAAAATAAACAACGCTGACAATGCACTGTTTGGTATATATGATGCGTTTCCATGGTTACTGGTTACTCTCAAATTATTTCAAAGGTGATTTGTTTTAAATTAGTCTATGTCAGATAATGTTGACAAAGCGTAACTAAAAAATATTACAGAAGTTCAACCAAATATTCAAACATTTGCGAATTAAAAACAAAACATTTTTAGAAAAAAACTACTAATAAATCGCGGGGATATGGCAGTCAAAAGATTGTAAATTGCAAAAAAAAAAAACAGGAAAAAATCATAACTTGGCAAGGCGTCATCCGATTGGCGAAATATTTTATGGTGTAATACAGTATGTTCAATTTAATAATTTTACGTCGTGGTAAAAATGAAACATTGAAAGTACGGTTCAGAAAAGTTTGCCGTTTTTGCGCAATAACTGGACACCGTGTATGTCAATAATATTATGACTTTTAGACCAAACTTTGAAAAATTTAGTTTTGCCTCAATGTCCTAACTACTCAGTTTTTACATATTTGCGAACATGTTGCTTCGTAACGCAGCAGCCACAGGATGTACCGCAATAAAATAAAACTTATAAAATCGATTTCAATCCAATCAAAATCACTTTACCATTTCAGATGAACGTAAACACTATAAATGTTTAAATTGTCGACCTCTGGAAAAAGTTCTGTCCATAACGCCAATTAAATCTGAACGCATGCAAGTTAAAACGCGGAGTAACTCAATTCAAAGACTTCGACCAGATAAGCAAATGCTATAAATGCACGCTGTGGATGGCCAATAAAAACTATAAGAACAAGTTATACATCAATTTTTACTATTCCCTACAAGTTACGGATCAGTAAGTCAAAGAAATGGCAGTATCTGTTTCTAATCAGATTTAAAAAGGTTTCAGATGGCGCAGATATTATCTAACAAGACTAGAGAATATAGACGAGAATCTTGATAAAATATAAAACTAATCCGGTTCTCATTTAAGATCTATTTTGTAACTTAATTTATTATATATGTACAGGGTGTCCTGCACGAACCTGACGAATTTTAGGGATAATTGGTGCTAATCAACTATATACAGTATTTACAAAAGTCGGTAAAATTCATTACATTAGAAAATACAAAATGACAAACATGGTAAAAAACAAATATGACAAACAGGATAAAAAAAATACGCAATGATAATTTATAAGCTAAGAGATTAAAAATTCATTTAAACTATAAAACTAAAACTATTGCCTAATAAAAATGTCTTAAGGATTGCTTTAAAACTATTATAGCCCCGATGTCTAACTTCTGCAGGTAATATATTATAAAATACCTACTTCCATTTCGTGTTTTACAAAGTCGTAAATAGTCAAGATTAATATTTTCATTGTTTCTAGTGGAATAGGTATGCATTTGTGAGTGTGAGGTGTAGAGATTAATATTAGTTTTTATATGAAGGAGAAGGAAGGAAGGAAGGAAGGAGAGAAGGTTTTAACGCTTCATCGGTCAATCTTATTAACTCATACTTACTTAGAAGATCGCAAAAAATTTATTATAATAATATATATTCACCAAATATTCAAATTTATTCCGGTGTTCCTCAAGGTTCGGTCCTTGGTCCTTTTTTATTTCTGATTTATACTTCTGATATATTAGCATCCTTAAGAACATGTAAAGTACAAGCCTATGCTGATGATACGCAAATATACCTACATTTTGATCATAATGACTGAACCCCTCTAAATCTGGTGTTATGTTGTTTGGAAATAAAAATCATATTCACACCCTTAAGGAAAACTTAAACATAACTATCGAGAACATTCCTGTGCCGATTATTAACTCAATAAAAAACTTAGGCATCATTTTGGATAGCGACTTCAGATTTAAAAATCACATTAAAAGACTTTTTCAAAAATCTTTTGCATCTTTAAAATCATTACAAGTTAATCACAATTTTTTGAATGTACAACTTAAGAAAACATTGTGTGATTCGCTTGTGTTATCCAATTTTAACTACTGCGATTTTCTCTATGGGCCTTGCCTAGATTCTTTTGACAAAAATAGAATTCAAAAAGTTCAAAATTCTTGTATTCGTTAAATATACGGTATAAGAAAGTTTGACCATGTTTTACATAAATTGAGCGAATTGGACTGGTTAAATATGGAGGAGCGTAGGGTGCATCATCTTGGTAACTTTTTAGTGAATATTATGCATAACGCCTCTTCAGTGACTATAAGAAACAAACTAGTACCTCGAATTAATATACACCCTATAAATATAAGACATAAAAATAAACTAACTATGCCTTATCACCGGACTGCCTTGTTTAAAAGGTCTTTTATTTATAATTCAGTTAAGCTTTACAACTCTCTGCCTGATTATTTAACCATGTTAAATCCTAATCAATTTAAGCGTAAATTTAAAGAATTTTTATTAAAGTAGTATCATGATTATGTCTAATAAATACTCTTAGTTAACTTATGTAATCTGTGTGTGCCTCTGTTGTAAATATATGTATGTATCTATGTGTTTTTCTTCTTGTGATTTCTCACCCGCTGCCTTATGTGGTTAAGTAGAATAGCTATTTAGCTAGACTTCGCCACAATTTGGCAGAATATACAGAATTTTTTTCTTTTACTTATAATTGTAATTAACATTATTTTTTATAAATAAAGGCGATTATTATTATTATTATTATATTGAAGTATATAAATGCAAGGCAACGTTATTACTCTAGTTTCTTAAAAGCTTCTTTGTAGTCATCTGCTACAAGTCTTATAGCCGTCTTATACCGAAGACAGATGCACTCTGAGTAGAGTGGCCCCAGACTAAGATAGCATAAGAAATTCTGAAATGTATAAGTCCAAAATAGGTTGTAATTAAAGTTGTTTGTAATACCTGATTTGACATATTGCGTAACAGATTGCTGGAAACATTCTTGCAAACGAAGTTCGTGTGGTTTTCCCAAGTTAATTTATTATCCAAGAAAAATCCTAAGAACTTTACACGATCAGCTGTATCATTCTGCATGTTAACATTGATTTAGCGAAGTGATTATATCATATTCTCAGATTTAGATGTATTTAAGGATAACTTATTTGCCAAAAACCACTCGTGAATTAACGACTGTGTATCGTGAACATTTGGTAACAAGATATTTATATGCTTATTCTTTGATACAACAGTTGTATCATCAGCAAATAGGACAAAATCAGCTCTAGAGGTGATACTGGGCAAGTCATTTACATAAATAAGGAGAAATAATGGTCCCAGTACCGAACCTTGAGGGACACTCTCCGTAATAACGCGTGGCGCCGATTTATTGTTACCTATAAACACAAAATACGTAAGATTTAATAAGCTCTATTCTGCTGTTACTAGATGTATAAAAAACTAACTTTTCTATTAAGATTTTATGTGACACATTCAAAAGCTTTAGTTAAATGAAGATATTGTGTGTAAATAAAGTCTCCTTCCTCAAAACCAGTGTTTATAATTTCAATTAATTTATTTATAGCATGCGTTGTTGACATATTACTTCTAAAGCCGAACTGATCTTTACTAAAGATAATATTGACTGAGTGGTTAAAAAACTGCCTGCCATTTGTCAGAAAATCATTGAAGGGCGTCTAGTTGACCCCCCTAATGACAGGAAAAATATTTTTTGACAGTTTACTTCACGGGAAAACTGTCCGGGGGAACTCCAAAAAATTGAAAAAAATAGCGAAAAAAAAATTTGCGAATCTGAACTTTGCAGGTGAATTAAGTATACAATTTTTTTTTTAATCCATGTGCCCTCATTACCGAACGGTTATTGTTTGAAATTTAAATTGGCAAAAAAGAAAATTTGCCCTAAAGTTCTTCGACACCCACAAAACTTGGGAAAAATACTTTCTGGCAAATTTATTATTGGAAGGTCAATATCTGACATACTTGACCGAGATTTATTCCGTCAGAAAACTTTATTTTTGAATAAAATACATGGCAAGGAATCATTTGAGCCCAATTTTGCTTACTCGGCTTACTTTTTTTTAAAATTCGGAGTAGGGGTTGTTTAGTTATGCTGCCAACTCCTCCGTGGAGTAAACTGTCAGAAAATACTTTTCCTGTCATTAGGGGGGGTCAACTAGACGCCCTTCAATCATTTTCTGACAAATAGCAAGAGGTTTTTTAACCGCTCGAAAAAATCCGGAAAAAGCGCCGTACCGGCTTACTCCGTGGCGTTAGACCCCTACTCGACAAGACGGATTTGTAGAGGGGCATTCAACCTATACAGAAACCACGTTATCTGTCTCTTTGTTGACGCACCTCTCTTTTGTCGCCATCTCTCTAACTATTAGAGGGATTGTCAGTAGCATCTATTATTATAAATAAATAAATAAATAACACCACAGGTAATTGCGACCCCCTTTATCCCAGAAGCCTCTAGAAGAGCCTTGTGTGGGAGGGGGCTACACATTTAGAAACAAGGGACACACACCCAATATCCGCGTTTAGTGGAAAAATCCCTCTCACAGTATTTTCCACTGCCACGACCGTGGATCGAACCCGGAACTTTTGGGTGAGAGGCAAGTGCGCTCACTTCTCGACCACCAGTCATACATCATTATGAATAGGTACGATATGTGGTAATTTGAGTACATCGGGAAAAAACATTATTTAATATACAGATACAGATACAGGTTTGTTAGATGAATTAATATAACATACTTGATTCAATAGCTATTTGTATAACAAGGGAGAAAAATGCATAATTTCCTCCCTTGGATATTGATGCCCTCCGCTTGGCGTCGGGCATCAATATCCAAGGGAGGAAATGGTACTTTGCTCCTGTATAATACATATGATTTTTTCTACGACCATTTACAGTATTTTACATTGGTTTTACATATATTTTATTATATTTTCTTATGCATGACAATTAAAAAACCAAATATGTCAAAATGTCATAATAGGTATTTAGATAAGTAAATATTGTTAAAACTCAAAGTACATGGAACGTTGCTAAGGTTGCTTCTTGTTTACAAAATAAACAAACTTCCAAAAAGTTTATAATAATGTATTCCGAATGTGAAGATGAAGTTGCTCAAGATATTCTGGAAGAAGCAAACGTGGTTTCATTAAATCTATTACCATTAAAGTCTCGTGAAAAATATGAAAAAGAGTACCAGCTATTTAAATGTTGGATGGAGACTAGGCAAATAAGAAAATTATGTGAAGAATATGTGTATTTTCCTCCCTAGGGAGGCAAAGTATTTTCCTCCCGAGAGAGGAAAAGTACTACTTTGCTCCCTGAAATGAGGGAGCAAAATAGTATTTTCTATATAGGGAGTAGAAATTTTTTTTATATTGATTTCATAAGTTATTTATTATATCTAGAACTTCTATGTATGCACTGTGCACAAACTAAAATTCCCCGGCACAGTATCAGTATTTAAAGTCCTCAAATAAACATCAAATGGATTATTAGAAGAAGGTACTTCACTTATCAGATCAGTGACAATATTTGTAAAATATACGTTGAATTCTGTTGCTGAGATTCCATCTAAACAATCCTGTTTTTCGGTTTATAATTATTTACAATCCTCCACATAGCCTTCCGTGGATTTGGCGACTGGGATATGTAGGTATCATGAGCAATTTTTTTCACTTTGACTAGTTCATTTGTGTAATACAATTTTTTTGTATTTATTACGGTTTTTAGATCCTAGGGGTACAGTTTGTAGATGTCGATTAGCAGATGGAGTGATTCTCTTATATGTTTAAGATCAGTAGTGAATCAATTCAGTTTAACTGGGTTAGAATTGAATAGTTCTAAACAAAAAAGTTAACAAGTCTTAATAAAACAAATGGTTTTTGAAAAAGAATACTGAAAATTTCAGTATGCTTTGGAAGAAATTGCTAAACAGTTTCATGATTTATTATTATTGATTGTTATATAAACACTCGGCGGTCGATCACCAGCTTGGCGTCATGAACTTCTGTAGCATATCGAACGTTTATAAGAAATTCTGGTGAAACAAGTAGAATCGATATAATTAACAAAACTTACGCATTATTTTACGAAATCTATTGGCATTGGGAATAGTTCGCACAGAACGCCCTTGACTGAGACATTAAGTTGTCGGCCACGCCAGCTTTGGATTCGCTACCAGTAGTTCGATTAAGCCTTTTTCCATAATTGGATGTCATTAATAAGCTCCAAAGCAATAGCGATTAGATGGTATTTATATTGAGTTTTCTAATGACAAGGGTATATATGAAGAGGATTGGCGCATACTCGCTTAATTGTGATATATTACGCCATCCTGTTGGCTATTTACTTGTAACGTTGGCGAGGCTGTAATGTATCGATTGTTATTCATTTAAAGACACCTGGTGTTACATTTGCTGATTAACTCCAGCTTAGAAATTATTGTGTACCACATTTTTAATAAATGGTATTGCGAATGTTTTAATTTATTAAATTATATGTTATTATTCGCGTTGTTACATTATCTCTCAATTTGTTGCCTTAAGTTTATTGCTCGCTCACGCTTAAATAGCAAGGAAACTGGGCTAATATTCGACCATGTTGTAACGGAAAATGAAACAAGGTAATCGATAGATAAAATGACTGAATACTCGGTACCAAGTTTATCTAATTGCTAGGTAAAGTTTACTTCCTATGCATTTGTTGGAGCAATTTTCCAAACATTTAACTTTAGATAATCTGTTTGTAAAGTCAATATTTCAACCGTCTCATGCACAATATGATTTTCAAGCGTAAGCTACTTATTGAACGTCCGATAAGCTAAATTATCTATATAATTAAATAAAGCGTTTTGAAATATTAACACATACGATCTTTCATGAGTAAAAACAATGAAATAACGATCATCGTTTTAAAATTTACATTAATATTTCATCAATATCAAATATTTTTCTTTGATGACTAGAATATGTAAATGTATATGAGTTTGCGTATGCTACTGAAAATAAAATTACATAATATAGTCAACAGTGACTTTTGTTCCTTTTCTGGAACTCTTTCAATCTGCTTCCGATTTTTTTGCGGGAAAATCCTTTGTGCAATACAGATCAAGATTCACATATTTTGTATTTCATGGTGGTGGTTGAACACATACAAGGCCTCTTTGGTTTGAAAAATAAAAAAGTTTTTGGTTGGACAGCTTAGCTTGAGGCTGTATGTGCACTTTTTTTTTGAATTTGAGACGTTTGAGGGGTTGCTTCGAATCTGTTGGTCAGGGTCAATGCTACCCCTGTATATGATTTTCTTTGTATATTGTACACTGCTTGTTTAGTTTAATAATTTATTATTTAGCACTGAATGTTTTTATTAACTTGGACAGGGTCAAAGACTACACCTTGTATATTTATTTTTCTTGGAATAATAATACTTTGATTTAAAACGAATGAAAGTAATCTATTTAAATATAATGCGCTGGAGCAAATTAGCAAAATTAAACTCTTTTTACTTGGTTTCAACCAAGGCAGTAGCGCGGCCACTAGATTTAATTAGTTTAAGCGTCGGATGAAGCAATGATTTACACTTGGATTTTTTGTAACTTCAGTCGCGTAACACAGAAACTAATTTTGAGGTACACCGAAAACTGACTTAGCCAGAGCTCGCCAGGCTTTATATGGTTCGTCGGGGACTTGGTGGTGTGCAGAGGTCCGGAAAGATGTCCCCGCTACATTGCGCAATATTGCACAATATTGCATCATTTATTTTGAAAAATCAAATATTCGGGACGAATAGTTATAAGAAGATCAATTGGAAGTAAGTTTTAATAATAGTGAGCCACCAAGTGGAACATGCGAAATGAAAATAAGTTTTGATATGAATCGGGACATACAAAATGCAAAGGAGTTTTGATGAATGCTCAGCTGCCACATCGGGAAAGTGAATGAAGAGTGTTTTGATGTATGAATTGAAACTTGAATGAGAAGTTGAATTTAAGAGAAAAATGTCTTATAAAAACTTGTAGAAGCGAGCAATAACATTGTGACTTGGGGTGTGGAAAGTGTATGTAATGTGAATCGAGTTTGTGAGGGGTTGTATTTTTTAGGGCAATAGTTTGTAACTTTTGAGATGTAATTTAGTAGTAATATAAATGTTTGAGAGAGGTTGTCGATGAATTTGGTATATTTGTGAATTATCGGTGCTATGTGAATTTTTCCAGATTTGTTTGACTCAAATTGTGGTTTTTTGCAAATTTAAGTGTCTGAATGACTTTATTAAATAGCTTGACTGGGTGATCGTGAATAATGAATTATTTTGAAAATTTTAAGCTGTTTGAAAATATGTCTGTCTGTGATGAGTGGAAGGTACTAATAACATGGTAAGCTCTAATAATTTATTATCATGATTATCTATGAAATGTGGAGGCTCGAAGATACGGTTGAAATTTCAAGATATCAACATTTAATCGAGTTCTACATCCACCCAAACTTTGACGAGTCAAATCTCCTGAGCTAAATGGGTATCAAAAAAGATTGTATAAAAGAAAAATACACTAGATGTTTTTCTCGTAAATATTTCTCTGATTTTTGTTTGCGTACATTTTTATATTGTTCCATGGGTAATTATGGCTTTAAAGCGTGGCATGCAGCAAATCTGAGAGCAAATCACATGTTTTTTCGCCCATAAATGGAACAAGACAAGAAATGTTTCAAATAAGAGCATCCTATTGCAAAAAAGTTTTAATTGTCCCAAGCCACTGAATGAGCTGTACATTACATGTGGATGATCATCTTTTGATCTCTTATGTAAAACCTAGGTCTCAGGAATATATTGAATCACTTGTACAAATGGACACTATATTAATTACTCTAGGTTACCGTGTCACTTTAAAATTTTGAGAAATAAAAAATATTTTGATTAATTTAATTAGAATTCTCAAATTTTAGAAATCTTTGAGGCCCCTTTGTCTTCTGTGGTTATAATATGTAAATTAACGATAAAATTACCTGCACCAGCATATAGAATAGTTGGTGCTTGTTTACAGATATGTAGATTGTGTTGATACAATATTATGGATTAGTATATAGTCGGTAAATGTATTATTTTTCAAGATATTTGCAAAAATCACTTCTATACATCCCTCTCCTAAAAACACGCGTTTGTGTCTAAGGCAACCTCATCGATTCTTGAAATAGCGAGTACCTATAACTTTTTTATTGTTAATTAAATCTGGTAATCTGTTGGATGTGTTCGCCGCAGTATATGCCTTGTAATTAAAACAGTGATTTGAGACGAGCGATTAGGACAATTTAGTGGTAATTTCCAATAGTAAATAGACATAACTTTGAACATTTTTACTATAAAGCTAGTTTATTAAACGGTAATTCCAAAATTACCGGAACGACAACTTTATGACGGATTTATATTTGAACGCAATAAAATTACGTTTCGCCTTTAGTCAGTATTTTAAAATAAGATATTTCTAGTTTGTGTCAATAAACCCATGGGTCAACGTGTTTATTTCTTTGTAATAAATAATAAATAATCAAAGTAGCTGGCGGTCTATAGAAATGAGAAACCGTGGCTCAAGGCCACATATTTAAGCTCTACACAATAATGAAATATTAAAAAGTGTGCAGTGGTGAAGTAATTCTATATATTTTAATTAGAAAAGCTCACAAATACCGAGTCTGTTAGTCGTATATGTCAGAGGAAAAGAACATACGATTATATAAGATTGTTGCGGTAGTACAAAATGAATTTCGCATTTTATATTTTAATTTTCGGTCTTAATAAGGACGAATTATTTTAAAATCTACGAAGTGCCAATTTATAACTATTTTCCAAATTGATAATAATCTTAAGTTAATTTGGAAGACTTTAACAATGAACCAGAAAACAAACCTATTTATTAATTAATGACAATGTGCCTGCAAGCCTTGTGTGCTCGTAATATTGTTTATTTGACTATTATGTCTACGATTACGTAGTCATAGCTTATTAATGTAATTCATAAGGAAACTTTCGAAGGATTAAACATAACTAAGTAGCAATTGTTTTTACACAAATTTCCTTTTATCTGCAATTTAAAATTGAATTACGATGTGCTGATGATGAACAATAACTTACCGGGATGTGTAATTACATTATTGTATTAGGCATTTGGCACTGTTTGTTCGTGTCTGCAATCTTACCCATAAATTCAATGCGTGGGCACAGAACTGTAAAAAGTATTTGCTTTTATTTGATTTGTTCACATTCTCTATCATTCGCGAATTAATTATTGACATTTGAAAACTTACGGGTTGTAATGTACTTTAAGGAAATTTTCCATTTATGTACTTTTTACACTGCGGTGTGCTGATGAGGAACAATAACTTCGAAACAGCTGTAATTACATTATTGATTTGGCAATTGGCACCATTTAGTAAATAATATACATATTTAAAAGGGCCATAGTTAGAAACTTTTGTTTCTAATAATAATAAATTTTATTAAAAACCACTGAATTCCACATACAACTACCTCTAAAACATGTTTAAAATTAAGAGCTCATTTAGTTAATAATTTTAAATTTATATTTTTGGGAGACTTTAACGATGGTGCATGAAACAAACCTGGTTGATTATCAATGAATAGTGCTTTAAACTGTATTTGTATTTATTTGATTTGTCTTTACTCATCTAATATCCACGAGATCATTTTTAATTTTTGAAAAACATCCCAGTTCCAATTGCTTTTGAAGAACTTTTCCTATGTTATATAAATTTTTTAAGTTGCTGTGTGCTGATTAGGACTAATAATATTTAACGTAGTTGTTTATAGCTTCAACATTGTTATAGTTACTTAGCACGATTTATTAAGAAATCAAAACAGACAAAAAAAATTACAATTGCAAAGCACATGAAACTAAAATATAACCCAATTGGACTTAAGTGGTTGCCACATCAGCATGGTATTATGAAAGCTTGAAGTACTTGGCCATTTCTAGCAATTCACTGTCTTCTCCAAGGCGTTCGACAGATTCACCCACGATATGCTTTTAAACAAATTAAATATGGTATTACTGATAATATAATTAAATTTTTTAAGTGTCTGTATGTTTCCATAGTAGTTATACGTCTATTGAATACACTGGATTATTCGGTGTTCCCCAGGGGTCTATACTGGGCCCCCTATTCTTCCATATATTTGTCAATGATTTTTCTAACTGATTTAATATAACAAACTCTCTCACCACAGTTAGGTACTTGTTTATTAATTCTTCTAGTATTGTACTTAATGTAGTTCATTTCTTGTGCATATTCTCATCCTGTAAATGAAATTTTCTTTTTCTATTGGATGATGCAAAATAAAAATAAAAAAAAATTAACAAATACATACATAGCTGCTAAAAATAAAATATGTTTAACAACATTTGTAGAATGTACGATTTAGTTAATAATTTATGGGCGACTTCAATGATGAGTTAGGAAACGAAATTGTTTTAATCCAGTCAAAATAGACATTTTAATTTACTATAATTCGCATATAGTTGAATATTGGTACAGGTCTTAGGTACACTATTACAAATAAAATATCAAAAATCCCTACAGTTTCTACGTCTGCTAAGAAACTTATTCAAGGTCGAAGGTAAAAAATATTTTTTTTTGCATTTTTCTCGAAAAGTGTTATCATGAAAATAGGTCAGACAAAAGTTATACATTGTGCAATTATCTACAAAAATTGTTCTTGTACTATACTTTTTCCTACGAATCACCATTCCTGAGATATCGCGATTCCAAAAGTTGAAGATGTCATATTCTACATAATATCCACACATTTCCTCACCACCTGTGAGGTAGTGTACTTGGCGCATTTTTTTTAACGTGGTTTCCCCGGTAGACATACTCCACGATATATTGTGATTTAGTTTTGTTAAATAATATTCTATTAACTAAAAAACTATTGGAAATTATTAAGGTGGCACGAATTATTGTTGATTTCGGCGAAATTTTAGTCTGACTGTTAATTTTCAAATGCTACTTCAACAGTAATGCCTTCTTTGCTTTCTTCTTCTTCTTGCTGGATATCTGTAAATTGTTCTAAGTAAGATGCATCAGTTGTCTCCTCATCGATATCATAAAAATTCTCATCTGTTGTATTTGATTCAACATTGGAGCAAGACTGGCCTTGACAATTGGTATATGCTGGCGAACCAATTAATCCCACTTTTTTACAACCATAGTTTTCACTACAGCCCTTTTTGCAATTGCAAATAATGGTGTTGAGAAGTTTTTCTGGAGCAGGTGGGAGTAAAGTCTGAATTGGCTCCAAAGTATTATCTATTAATTTTCAACTCCAGTCTTCTGGTCCAGTTGATTGCCTAGCCACCCACACTTGAACTTGATAGTATATTCGATATAAGTGTTGATAAACAGAAGCAGATGTTGGAGAATGACAGGATAGTTCTATTTTTTTATTGTTCCGTGAATTTTTTACAAAATTTAAATATCTATACTACTTGTCTATACAATCAATTTTTTTGGAGCTCCATATACAGCAAGAAGAAAGCGAATCCCGTTTGTGATAATGACTTGTGGAATATAGTCAATCTTTTTAAATACTTTTGCACAATCAATTAAATCGTGTTTTTCAAACATTTTAAATACTGTTGTTTTACCCCTTTTGAAAATTGCTGATGTAGTATCACAGCCAGTTATTGCATGTAAAAATAAGATATGATTTTGACATTTTAGATAAGTAGATAAACTTTTCGATGAATATATTTTTGTTTATTGTTGAGCCTTCCCAGGTTTCAAACAGTAAATAATCTTATCAATTGGAGTTCGTGAAGTCAGTAGTATTAACCAATCTACACCTTCACCAACAATGATAGTTGTATTTGTTATATTGAATTATTCTATTTCTGTTTCAATGATGAGGATATCAGCATCATTGTCAGCTTGTTTCACTAAAATGTACACAGTTGTAAATTTTTCACAAAATATTGTAATGAAGCCAGACATTTTGTGCGTATTTGCAAGATATTGCTGTTGGTTTGTTGGAACTGTCATAAATGAGATCAAAAACGACATCAGAAGATGAAGGTGTTTGTTGTTTTACAGCTTTAATGTTCTTATAATCAGTATAACCATCAAATACTATAGTCACTCTATGACCAAAATGTCTATGTGCATACTGAACGTATTTATAAAAAATAACGTTGATTGTTTCAGTAGTAGACAGATGTTGCTCAAGGTTATACAGGCAAATAAAATTAGGGACTGAGTTTCTTTTAAGTGTAGGTATATTCTCAAAATCGCATAATTTGTATGTATAAGTTACATAAACCAATATTTTTTATTATATTGAACGTCCGATGATGTGTATACGCGGTGTAGGCGTGCATATTAGAATTTTCGATGTTTCAAATGGTGATATCTCAGGAATGGTGATTCGTACGAAAGAAAGTATAAGAACAATTATTATAGATAATTGAATGATCTAACTACTGTCTAACCCATTTTTATGATAACACTTTAATCCAATAAAGATGTGTTCGCAAAACACTCTGGTTGTACTTGTTTTAAAAGAATTTTCCTATTTTATGTAATTTGCTATTAAACTGAGGTTTAATAGTACCGAATAATAATTTCGTCGTTATTTAACAGGGTGCAGTCAGTAAGTCAAAATTGGAATGCCTGCTCAATTTAGAAGCTTCGATTACAACAACCTAATTTACTAAACACAATGAGCTTTGCCCTTGTTTTTCCCCGACTAGGGTTAGCTTCATAATATATTCAGCAACCCATACAAAGAGCCTTTTGCAAATAATTTTTTTTTATGTAGTAGCTATTTTACTTCGTAAAATAGAGTAATGCATGGAATGTTATATAAATTCCTTACCTCGTAAATACCAGGTGATGCACTAATTACGCCGGCGAGCGTATAAAACCTTTCTTTCTTCTTTTACGGGCATACATTATGCGATAAAATAAACGCTTAAATAGTAATACAAATATGTACTCGAATATATGATACACCAGTTAGTTTATAGGCTTATATTCTACCTATTCCGTTTATCTGTAAAACAGTGTGATATTCGAATAAATCAGTATAGTTAAGTGCAATAGACATAACAAAAACAACTGCCGCATTGCCTATAATAATTAAATAGATAAACTAATCAATTAGAAGTAATTTAAATTCAACTTATCGCTTCTCTGTATGTGTTCCGCAAAACTAGATATTCCACTATTTTATTTATACATTCTTTCCTTTTCCTTATATCTTTACACACACGCTCGCGCTGCTGCTGCCTTTAATAAATATTTTGTTTGGATACCTCAATATCTAGATAATGTTAATCATTAGTATTTGTAATAACGTTAAAATAATCAGTTTATTTTGTCACATTTCTTTTTCTAATTAACATAATGATATAGCGTGCCCAGTTTGGAGTGTTAATTTTATCACCAAGTTTCCCATTATAATACGTGAGATTACAAGTAGACAAAGGCTTGTAATTGATGAGAAAAATGTATTAAATTATAGACTTTACAAAGCTTTAGTTGTATTCAATTCCGACAGTGACACTTCGAACAACATTAAATTTTAAATTCACATGATTTTGATGTGTTTCGCTTCTAATTTAAACATTAATACATTTATAATCTTTAAAACAGCATAGTTTTGTTAATATATATAAGTACAGTTGTCGTAAACTTTATTGATAGTACGTACTCTGTCAGTTATTCGAAAACATAAAATTGTTGCTGAACGTCCATTCGTTGTTGCTTTTGCTATATGGGGGCCATTTGAATATAGTGCGCCAATTGTGTACAAAACCTTACATAATTTTTATATTTTTTTAAAATAGACAGCAATAAAATTTACTTTTAAATAGTGTACGGTATTTTCAGTTTCATTATGAATACAAGGGACAAAATAAAATCTAAATCGCCTCATCATCATTTTGATTTTCTCAAAAATACTCTATATGCTGCCAATGAGCAAATCTAAACATTTAAATATTATTGAATATACTACTCCAGTTTTTTGGGGTTATTTCTACGCGCTAGCGGAATAAAGCCATAGGCTCTTCCACCACTCAACCAGGACACACCATCAAAACACCCATCTTCTGTGATATTACCATTTGTTGTAACTGAGACTCGAACTTGGAGGAGGTAATAGTGACTAGCCGTTTTATTTCTCACACATCCGAGGTCCAGTCCACTGCTACACTCTCGGAAATACTTGAAAAATGCCACTAGACATCCGTACCTGATCAGGGTTCGAACTGGGGATCTTGCGACCACAAGCCTAATGCTTAATTATTGAGACACTGTCGGTTTTCTAATGATATGTAGATTTAAAAAATGAGGTTAATAATCATTCTTAAAAACCGAAATGTCGGGGAATAAATCCTGGCTAAAGAAGATTAGCCATTACTTTTCCAAATATAAATTATTTCTAATTTTCTCTTTTAATCAAACTTGCATATCTGTAACAAATATTTTTATGGTGGTCCTCGAATTTTGTACAGACTGTATAAACGTATTCAGCCAGGATCACATTTACAATAATAATAAACTACGTTTCATGTGGAAACTCGTCACCTGTGGTAATAAAACTCAGATAATTTTGCGCTAATACTGCGACAAATAGGAGTTGATTGGTTTTCTTTGAGCGTCAGACCTCCTCGAAGAAGAAAATTTAATATGAGCTAGACGTGGTATCAACTTAGCATAAATCATAAAGGACCAATCCTCTTACTATGCCTAATTCTCTATTTGTCATAATACGACATGGAGCAGCATACTTGAAGGCAGGGACGTACGAGGAAGTCTTACGGGATGATATTACACATGACTTTTTTGTTATGAAATATACTTTGTGAAGAGGCAACTGCTTATTTTTGTTCTTAGTGTGTGGAAAACATAATAAAAATATTATGAGGCAAGACAGATAAGATCCAATGTTCATCACAGGTACTGAAAATACAGACTGTTAAACAACAATATTCAAAATATTTTGTGTTTTCCCTAATAATGTAATTGATGATTAAAACCAACAAAGCACTTTCCAAGGTTTTTATGACAAAGTTATAATATCATTAGTTAATTCGTCTTAAACGGATAATACGTAAAAGCAATCTTTACGTTAATAGTTATTACAGTATATTGTTGCACAAGTAATATAATGTAAATGTAGACACATACGAGTATTGTATTGAAATGTTAAATAACAGTATTCAAAACAGCAACCCTCTACATATTTATCCATATTGTAGGCAATAATAATAATATTTATTCCAGTAAATTATTTTACATAGTATAAGAAATGTCATTAAAATTACAAGCTACAAATTTTCGGAATATAACAATCATAAAACATAGATGACAAACTTACAATTAACATTAATGACAATAGTCCCATATATAAACTTATACATTATAATAACACTAATAATACACAAGCACAAATAAAAGATAATACATAAGTAGAAATAAGAGAACAGATATATACTTTACTCATTTAGATATTCCTGAACACTGTGGTAGCATTTGTTAATTAACTATTTTCTTTACATTTTTCTTGAGGGAAAACATATATTTAATATTTTTTATTTCATCAGGTAATTTGTACAATTTTATACCAATATATGTACGGTTTTTTTCATATATTGCCAAGCTATGGATAGGTAAGCTATAATTTTCTCCTCTCCGGGTATTGTGTATTATAATGATTATTCTGTACAAATTATTCATGATTTGGTTTTACAATCAATAAAGTTTGCATTATATAAATACTTGGCATGGTTAATAAATTATATTCCTTAAAAATTGTTCGACATGATGGTGAGTTTAGGAACGCCAGCAATTATCCGAATAGCTCTTTTTTGTAGATGAAAGATTCTTATGTTGTGATGTGAACAATCCCAAAATGTTATTGCATATTTAATTTATACATAGCTGCGTAATAATAAAACATAATATTTATGTTACATACTTATTTGAGTCTATATAGAGTATAGCAAACTGAATAAATATTTTTAGAAAGTTTATTTATACGAAATTCCCAGCTGAGGGCACTGTCGATATATAAACCTAGAAATTTGGTATCAGTCACTTGCTCGATACTTTTACCATTACATTTTAGAAGGTATCTATTATAAAAATGTTCTAGCCTGGGTGTAAAATGAATCAAAATAGTCTTAGTGGTATTTAAAAAAACTTGTTGCAGCTGAACCATTCTACAAACTTATCCAAAACAGCTTGCGTGTTCCCTACAGTATCCAACATTTTTTTCACTACAAATACAGCTATTGTCCTCAGCAAACATAACTGTATTTTTTGCTATCATTGCCAATTGGAAGATCATTTAAAAATAAAATGAATAAAAGTGGTCCAAGGGCAGAACCTTGTGGAACCCCTTGCTTAACAGCTTCTGAATGAGATCTTATTTTATTAATATCTATTATTTGTGATCTGCCCGTAAATACGATTTTATATACTCAATAAGTTCATAAACTATTTATTTATATTTTTATGGTTATCTAGATTTTCGTAAATGTCATTTAAGAATTTAAAAGTAACTGAATTTGTAGATCTGTTCCCCCTAAAACCATGCTGAGCCTTATATAATATACTAAATCTTGATGAAAAACAAACAATGTTATTACAAGCGTTTCCTAAAAATTTAGATACTGTAGATAGTATCGACACCAGCTTGTAATTTTCAACGAGATGAGAGTTTCTTTTTTTAAATAGTGGAACCACTTTAGCTATTTTTAGTATATCGGAAAATATCCCGTGTCCAAATGATAAGTTTACTAAATAAGTAATCGGTTTGACAACGTGATTTACAAAAGCATTCAGGATATTTCCACTTACATCGTCTATACCAACAGAATTTGAACTCTTAAAACCTATTATTATATTACAGATTATTTTTAAACTGAGTAACTGAATCCAAATTCTTATTCAAACTAATAATAATATTCTATATTGTTTCGCACTTCTTATTTTTCAATCCATCAAGACTAACTCAGAAAATCTGCAATTTTCATACATCAAATAATCCTAATTTGAAATCTGATTGCTCATTTACTGATACAGTGACATATGAACGCCTTCGAGCTAGACATGACTGATACGTTTCGTTCTTCGTGGACGCCAATGACATCTGGCAAGTATGTACATTTTTTCAAATCTGTCGAGCCTAGCCAGCCTTGGCTGTCGTAAAATTAATGCCTGAAAAATAGACTTTGCTTTTAGTGGGCGTTTTCTAGATGTGATATTTTAATCACAGGATATGTTATATTAATTATCTGTGATAAATGTAGCTTAATTTTTATCGTCTAGGTAATTTTATACGAATCTAGTTTTACATATTGTGAATTAGGTATATGAATGTTTTATGTATTCAACATTCGTTGTGTATTTCAAGAAAACTAATACAAAATATCATTAATAAGTTTCATGTTTCTTTCCAATAGAACGTAAAAATATTATAACGAAGTACCTATAGGATGCATAGCACATATTGGGTGGCTCACCCCATAGGGATAATCTTATAAGTTTTGAATGAGCGAATGGATTTTTTTCAAATTTGGTGCAGTGATATGAGAGATTGCTTGCTTAATATTCTTAATTTTACAATTTAATATGTCAATACTACAGGGTAGAGAGTTAGAATTAAATTACATTACATGCAGGGGAGAGTATTTGAGTAAATTTGTTCGAGGTGTACTTAAGTAAAATAAATTATGTGATCTAGTCTGGAAAGATTTTATATGAAACCTAATCATTTCCAAAATTTGGGGTGAATCAAATTTGCAATTAATAACTTTGTGTAAATATACCGAAGAGCTAAATATTCTATGGGTATTTAAGTCAGGTACATGAAATTTAGAGAGCAATTCCTCATAATGAAAACCCCTAGGTGGATAAATACCTTCCTCTCGAAAATACAAATATTTTAGAAAGCGTCTTTGAGTACTTTCAATGTAGTTTTTGTGTATTAGGGAAGCGAGATTCCTGATGATCGACGCGTATTCTTTAGCTCTTACAAACGCATTAAATAGGAGAAATAAGGTGATGAAGTTCTCAAAACCTTTAAAATTTCTTATAATGGAACCTAATTTTTTAGAATAGTTATAAATATTCAAAAGAATAGTTACAATACGCACTTGGTTTATTGTTTCATTAGTTTTGTTCAAATTTCTCTGACATATGTTTCGACCATTATCAGAGAGTCTTAAAAGCTGACCTGAAAGTGGTGGTTCACAGTATACAGGGTTACTAGTAATTCGATACATTCCTTTGGAGATGTGATCGGGCATGATCTAAGAAGCAAATTTAGCCCTAACACATATTATGCAAAACTCAATAGTTTTTTTTCGATCATGTGAACATCTGAAATAAAAACTTTAAAATTTTTTTTTTTTAAATCAGCTATGAAATTTTATCAAAAAAATATTAACGTAACACGCGTATAAATTATTATAAACACTGCCTCATTTCAATAGCTATCTAACAAAGTACCAATGTTCAATGTACCCTTAATAGTTCTAAGAAAATACTAGTAAAAATAACACAAGTAGTACGAATTTTATTTTCAGATAAACAGTAAAAAACATTTTAAAAGTAGAGTTTAATTCTTCATTAATTTCAAAGTTGTACTTTATTTTTTATATGTCTTGCTCAAAATGGGAGCCCCTATTCCGTATACAGACACGGCAGCGTCTTCTTATTTCCGTCCTTGTTACTCTGATTGTCAGATGCCTTATGTGTTGGGCAAATCGTAGACCAAACTTTCCATTGTGACGCTCCGGTTAGTCTTGCGACTTTATTACTTGAAATAGTTGGGTCTTCCTCAAAATACCTCAATATTTCTTCCTCATCATCTGGTTCATAAACGGGAGGAGTACCAGCGTCACTTCTTCTACATTTCACGAAGCCAGTTTCAGCGATATTTCGATATGCCGTACTGAATACACGTGCATTTGGTAAGCGGCGGTTAGGGTACCAAAGACCATATTCTCGGCGAGCTTCAGCAGCGTTACCGCCACAATATCCATAGACAAACAAGATATCAGCGTATTCTGCGTTGGCATACGCGGCCATGGCACAGAAAATACAATAACAACAACTAATAACAACAACTACGAGCAAAATCAAAATCTTCGATAACTAATTTAACAAGACCAACAAACTTAAGGGACACGGAGATAAGAATGTCAGTTAATGACATATATGCACAAACGTCAAAGTCAAGGACTGACTGAATGGAAATGAACGATTAGTCGTTTAATAAATTCCGCCACCAGCATTATCTTTACTAAATTTTTATTAGAACTATCAAGGGTACATTAAACATTTCTACCTAGTTAGATAGCTATTGAAATAAGGAAGTTTTTATAATAATTTGTACGCGTTCTACATTAATATTTTTTTGAAAAACCTAATAGGTAAATTTCATAACTGATTTAAAAAAATTTTTTTACAAGTTTTTATTTTAAATGTTCACATGATCGAAATGTTTCCGGATATTTTTCATTCCAAACGGATATCTATAATATTGGACAAGTAATCCAGTAAAAAAAAAATTAAAAATATCAAGTAGATTTTTCGGAAATTAACTTTTAAGACATTAAGATCTACTTTTTTGAGAAAAACAAAAAAATTGAAATATCTCAAAAACTATTGAGTTTTGCATGATGTATGTTAGGGCTAGATTTACTCCTTAGTTCATGCCCCATCACATCTCCAAAGGAATGTATCGAATAACCAGTAACCCTGTATGTCTTAGAAATATTCTACCTACTTAGAGGCGGATAATAACTTGATTTGATATTTCTTTAAATTACATTTTAAATACAGTATCAACGAATAGAAATAATTTAGTTCGCTTGTTGGTTAATAACATTGAAAAAACGCGGACATACAACCATTTCGTCCGACAGTACCAGTGCCGGAGCCAGGATTCGAACCTGGTTGTGCGATGTCCATGTGATTAATCGCGATTGCCACCTCGCGCCTTAACCCACTCGGCTATCGACCAGACTTGTCCTCCCATATCTAACAATTCACTGATGTACTGCGTTAAATAAAATAGGTTTGTGGAAGTAGAACTCCCTGGCATAAATCCATGTTGATCAATACATATTTGTGATTTAACTTGAAAAAATACAGACTCATGAAGTAATATTTCGAATATCTTACTAAAATTACATAAAACTACGATGGCCCCATAATTACTGACTTCTTGTCTCATTCCTTTTGTAGATCGGACAGATTTTAGAAGCTTTCCATACTTCTGGAAATATGAAAGTTTTGATTGATAGGTTAAATATCTTTCATTAAGAATGCAGGAAAATCGTCTGTTCCCGTAGTAAGTTTTGGTTTCATTTTTTGAGAGCTTCTAAGGTGCCTGCTTCTGTGAATTTCTGGACAGTAAAAATAGGAGAGCTGGTTCATCATTTGGCTGATTGCGGGAATATATAAGCGGTTTCAAAGAATTGTGCAAATCCGTTTACAATTTGTTGTGGATCAAACATGGTGATTCCGTTATGATTTATAACATTAGGGATACCTGTACTATTTTTCATATTATTAATATAGGACCAGAAGTTGTTTGGGTTAGACGAAATATTTTTTCGTATCTGTGACGTATTTGTTTCGTATTGTTGTGATGTTCTTTATTTTATTTTTTATAAATTGAAGGTTTCATAAGCTTCCGTACCTTTATTTAATTTAATATCTGAGATTATAGATCTGCTAAACCAAGATTGTTATTTACTCGATTTAGGTCTAGTTTTAGGAACAAAGGCATCAAAGATTGAATTCAAAATATCATAAAATCATCATTGTAGCCGTTTAAAATGGTCCAATCAACATTGGATATATGTTCATATAACAGATAGTAGTTGGCCAGTTTAAAGTTATATGATAAGATTCTACTACTGGGAAACTTGTTGGGAAGCGAATTAACAGGTATGCAACATTTAACAATATATCAATAAAATGTATCAGCTTACCTCTTCTACGTATTTAAATAAAAAACTAATATTAATTGATAAAACACCGTTACTCCGTGTAATCGATATGTCATATGTTAGAGAAAAAAAACCCAAGCTTTATTCAAATAAAGTTCGATATTTCCCAATATGGCCGTCTTATTCGACTATCAGAAACACTAGACAAATTTAAAATAATGAATATTTCATAGTAATTTGAGAAAGCAGCGGGCGCTGTTAGACACTGGTTGCTTGATTGAATATAATAGACAGGTAACAAAGTGATTTATCAATAAGAGAGCGAAAACAAAATAGAAAAATGTAAATGAGACTAAATATATTCAAATATATTACGTACATATAAAGTTATTTTGTTTCGTCAGAGGCCAAGAAGCGTTTACATCTAGGATCCACCAGTAGAAGGGCAATAACACAATAAAATAACAAAACTAAAAACCAAAAGCGTATAGCTCGCAAATTGCTTTAACCAAGGGGCAATGTGCCTGATTTTCACAAAAAAGTCGTGTGGATTTTAGTTGTCAACCGGTCAAAGAAATTGAAAAAAGCATTGTTTTCTCCCTACGTTTTTTTATTAATTCTTATTATTTTATTATGGGTGTTTATGATGCTAAATAATTAAATAAAGAAACAAGTTATTGCCTTATATCTCAAAAGAAACAACAATGCAACTACGGACATGTGTTTCGGAGTTAGTGCTCCTCATCAGCGTAGCGTAGCTTAGCGAATATATCTTATAAATCGAGCAAAACCAACACAGGTCGGAAAGTACAGTACACAGTACTCGATTTGTACTTTTATACTTCATGTGCCACATTTAGGGCCTCAAATGAGAGCAATCAGTACGACGAGCTCTATGTGTACAATTAAATAAAGAAACAAGTTATTGCCTTATGCCTCAAGAGAAACAACAATGCAGCTTTTCTTTATTTAATTATTTAGCCTCATAAACACCCATCATATTTTACTTAGTATTTGCCAGGTGGAAATAGAGCAGTACACATGGAGCTCGTCGTACTGATTGGTCTCATTTGAGGCCCTAAATGTGGCACATGAAGTATGAAAGTGCAAATCGTGTACTGTGCACTGTACTTTCCGACCTTTGTTGGTTTTGCTCGATTTATGAGATATATTCTCTAAGCTACGCTACGCTACGCTGATGAGGAGCAATAACTCCGAAACACGTGTCCGTAGCTGCATTGTGTTTTCTCTTGAGGTATAAGGCAATAACTTGTTTCTTTATTTACTTATTATTTTAGTTTAACGAGTTGCACTTAATCACAGTGTTAACTACCTGCAAAATATTATTTTTCTCCATCAAATAGTTTATTAGATTAGCACCAATATACAGACAGATATACCGATTAATAGACAAATAGAGTTGAGATTAGTTTTCGTAATCTACTTAGCTTGAAACCTGACTTTACGATTACAATAATTCCATTAGGCAAGTCAGAGAAACATTAGATATTAAAATACTATTAATTAGAACTATGATAAATGAATTGCTTGAAAAAGAGCTTTGTTAAATATTGCCTAGATCGATTAAACTACAAGGCTGACAATACTGATGGGGTCCTAGATTGATAATAAATGAACAACATAAGAGGCAATCAAGTAAAATTGTCAAGAATTGAGATCCTATTACGTACGATAACAAAAAAAGGAAAGAAGTACGTATAGTATACAAGGATAACCCTAAAATGTAAAGAACCTCTGAATTTACTTGGGAACATTATACACTGTGCCGTGCACTCCTTAGTGAATTACAGACCCAAAGTTTCGAGCTAAAATTAAATACTATATTAATAACCTCTAAATTATTATATAGAATCTCATCTAAAATATATTACAGAGTATCCCCACCACTGGCGCAGGATACTTTAATGTTCAAATAACCAGATGTAAAAATTCCTAACGGTACAATTTTTTTGGCTATTTTTTTACCTATTAAGCAGACCATTTTTATTATTTAAAACCATTAAAAATGCAAAACGATGAATATTCTAATTGACTTGACTCAGGAACATGTTTTTTTCTAGTATTGTTATTTATCACATTATACTTGTAGGAGTCTATAAATATATCACCTTTGACAGTTAATTCCAATCAGTGCAATAAAATTTTATGTCTGTGACAAAACTAGTAAAAGGATTTTATTATTTTGCCCACAATATTGTATAAAGTATTATTGCGAAGGACATAAATCATATTTATAGGGTGGGGTAAACCTAACGGATTATGGCTGCCCTCTAAATTTTTTTCTCAACGGTTCTTAAGAATGGTACCACCAATATGTTTTTGAAATTGCGCCTCATTATTCCTTCATTTCTCTGATACCATTTTTAGCCCTGCTTTTGGTGGTGAAAATTCGTTAAGTTAGAAATGGAAATGTGGTGGTCTACAGGAGTTAAAATTAACTTTAAAGTAATGGCCACGAATTAACGAATAGATAAACATAGAACTGTTAAGTTATGATCACTACATACTACTACATCACTGTAACATTTTATGGTAATGGATTACTTTGACCTTTACTTGCCTTAACTCTACCGTTACCTTTAGCTAATCAATGAAAACTATAAAATCTGTCGCGAATTAACAATTTTATTGTTTTTCCTGCAATGATAGACACAAAATACCGACGATTGTTAGTAGCACTTTTCAAAGCAGTCGTAGAAAAAAACTTTTCATTTTACTAGTGAATATACGACTATTTACGGTTGTTGCTATGGAGTTAATAATGACAGTTTGAAATGTCAAAATAGAATAAACAATAAAATATTTATTTTCGTGGCCTACCTTGTTATGTTTGTTTCACTTGTGTTTTGACAGGTATGGCTCACTCTTCTTGCAATTTGCTCATTTGCAACTTGAATGTCAAATATGTCAAGAAGTACTTAAGACAGGCCTATACACAGTGACAGTCCCAGAAGTTCGACATTCGGGGGTCCATCAAAGATGGGCAGCACAGCTGTGTACATGTAACGTCAGCTGCAAGGGGATTTGATGATTAACGCTTAAATAGTCGGAGACAAGACAATAAGAAACTATTTTGTCGGCGTTTCGTGTATTTGGCACACACTTCTTCAAGGTTTAATAGTTATAATGCACGACAATTTCATCATTATTAATGTTGAATATTGGTATTGGTGTTGATGAAATTGTTATACCTACAGATGTTGCATTATAATTAGGATAACCATATTTTTTCCAGAAAAAGAAGTACAATGATGAAAGTAGCTTTTTATCAAAGTTGAGGCCGCAGGCGAAAATTTTAGATCTTTTAAGGTCAAACGGCATTAAATTAAAAGTTAGAAGTTTTATTTAAAATAATATTGTCTTCGAAATGTGGGGCGGGCTCCTATGGCCCCCCATTAGGACCGCCACTGCCTATACAATATTATATATTTGAAATCAGGGGCGAAGGGGCTTCTCTAAAATGCAATAATATATAAGGTGTTCCATTTAAACATATTTAAACATATATTTATTTCGTATCACGCGATCTATACATAATATTGTTTTTTTTTATCACGTTTCAGTAAAATATAGGTAAGATTCTACAACTTTTATATGAAACTTTTTTCTATTTTCAATAATAACAGAAATAAAGGGGGGGTCCTATATATAGTGAATAATATTGTACAAACATTATAAATTGTGAATTTCAGTTTAAAACAATTTCCTTAGTTTCCTACATTTACCGAAGGAAATTCAAAGGGTGCTTTATAAAAATCATTATTTAAAAAAAGTCTCACATAATTATTAGGATTAATCTTACACCTCGCTTAATAGCAGTTACACCTCTCCCATAACTTACAGTAAATTTATAATACTTAGAATGTAAGGTAACAGATTATTTTTCTTTGAAAGTAAAAACAAAAAAAAAAAAGAAACTGTCCGGCATCCGCAAAGTAGCACTTATCAGGGTCCAAATATCAGAACAAAAAGCCGATCTGATGTTTTTCGACATGCGATCCTTATACTGTAATATTCTTAGCTGGAGGCTCATGCGAAAATATCCACCGTGGCCGTTCCCTTACCATAGTTTAGTATTATAATAATAGTTTTATGCAAATCCGCTCTTTTACATATAGACTAATTTTACGGTTGTTTATTTTCGTTGGGTTTATATTCAAAAAAGGTCGTCTTGACCCCGCTCAAGCTAAAACTTCTATGAGAATGTGCCTAACTTTAGTGCAGTTTTATTATGCACCCTTTCGTATACTATTCAAAAATAAATAGTATAAAAATTTGGCTTTTTCGAATGACTTGTACTATTTTAATTGTGGAAGAAAATTTAATTATTTAAAATTATAGTAATTTTAATATAATTATGTCTTGTGTTTTCGATTATATAAATAAAAGTCTCTAAAACTCAGAGCTGTGTCGAGCACTGACAAAAAGTGCTCGCGAGCACTGAGCACTAAAACAAAGTGCTTAATTATTAATAGTAAAGTGCTCGTCATTACTAAACATTCCGAAAAAGTGCTTCAAATTGACTAGGCACTTTAAAAAAATTTAAATAGTATCTATATATTGAGACTAGAAAAAAGAGTCAACAAAATCAGCCCAGACAAATAATGTAGGAAACATATATTTTTTTAATTTAGCGGAAATGCTAATAACTAATCAAAATAATAAAGAATTTATTTCCCAACTGAATACTCCAGTTACAAGACAATTTTACAAAATACAACATGCCAAAACCGAAATGCAAGGAACAAAGTACATTACATGCGCGCAAGGAATCAAGTACATAATTATTTATATTAGATTAGATTGACAAAGGAGCTGGTTGTTTAGCCTTTACCACCGCTACCTTTTCAGGTCTATTGTGATGCTCCTAGAATATCTTCCTTATAGTACCTCATCCAGCTTTGTCCTTTGTACTAGGCTCCACAGCATTGATAAAGGTCCTTTTGTATAGCTGTTAGCCCTTGGTTTTTCTTCTCCGAGTACTTGGAATCTCAGCCTCACCAGGCCTTCACAGTGGCACAATACGTGAACTGAGGTTTCCTCTTCCTCTTGGCAGAATCTGCATGTCGCGTTCTCTGCCAGACCCATTAGACTCATGTGTCTATTGAGCCGGCAGTGGCCAGTTAGAAGGCCCACTATTACTCTGATGGCCTTCCTATTCTGGCTTAGTAGGTCTTCCGTAAATTTGGCCGAACGTTCTTTAATGAACTCCTCGGCCTGTCTCTGTCTTGGGAGATTCCCCCACCATTCCAGAGATTTATTTTGCACCCATTCCTTAATGGCTGCTCGTATGCATGGCTTTCCCATGCCACAAAAAGGTTCAGGTCCTATTGGGGCTTCAAGTGCGCCTTCCTTGGCCAGTTGGTCAGCCTTTTCGTTTCCTCTGCGTCCCTAATGTGTCCTGGTACCAATGCTAGGGTCATTCTGTTCTGACTTCCCAGCTCTGTAAGGGCCGTCAAGCAGTCCCACATCAATCTTGAGTTGATTTGCATGGAACTGATTGTTTTTATTGCCGCTTGGCTATCAAAGAAAATGGCAATCGACTGGTTAACAGTGCCTTGTCCTATTATCTCCCTTGCGCAACAGTGTATGGCGATCACTTCAGCCTGAAACACCGTTGAGTATTTCCCTAGACTTATCGGGATATTGGCTTTTGACCTTGTCCCGTAAATCCCGGCTCCGATCTTTATTCTGTCTTGGAGCCGTCAGTGTACCAGACTGTTTGTGCTGTTATGGGAGGATTGTTTTTCCAATTCTCCCTGTCTGGTATAACAGTCTGAAAGTTCTTGCTGAAGTTATACCTTGGGACCATTACATCCGTGGGCATGCCTAGAATGGGATCTGCCATCATCTCCGAGTATAACTTCTGATACTTCGTCCCGTGTTGCTGGCTAATTGGAGTTTGGCCTTGCATTAACCTGTGCACCACTGACCGAGGTTCGCCTTGTATGAATACGTGTAAGGGTGGCAGCTCCAAGAGGACCTCAAGTGCAGCCGTAGGAGCAGTTTTTATAACCCCCGTGGCGCACAGGCAAGCAAGCCTTTGTACGCTACTTAACAGCCTTATTGCTCCCGACTGCACCGTTTTAGTCCACCATACCACTAATCCATAGTTTATCATGAGTCTCACTACCCTGGTGTATAACCACATGTTCATTTTGGGATTTAACCCCCAGTTTTTTCCACGCATTTGCCTACACCTTCCCAGGGCGATTGTGACTTTCTGTGTGACTTTTTGGATGTGAGAATTCCATGTTAATTTTTGGTCAAAAATGACTCCTAAATATTTTGCCTGACAGGCAAATGTAATTTTCACTCCGTTGAGCCTTAGGGGCTTTAGGCCTTGCAGTGCTCTTCTCCGTGTAAAATTGACGACTGTGGTTTTGTGGGGATTTATGGAAAGTCCTTTCTTGCAACACCATTTGTCGACAACATTTAAAGCTCTTTGTGAACGCTCCGTTATTGTATTCGCGAATCGCCCCTTAACGACTATTGCTAGATCATCAGCATATCCTAAGCAATAGAAGCCCTCTGTGGAAAGTTTCCGGAGGAGTTCGTCAACCAGGGTTGCCCATAGCAGTGGAGATAGTACCCCTCCCTGGGGACAGCCTGTACCCACTTTCGCCTCGATGGAGATCTCGCCTAGATTAGATATTATAATCCTATTATCTAGGGTGACTTTAATCCACCAGCAGATCGTTGTTGGGACTCCTCTGTTTGATAATGCACTCGTTAGTGTGAGTGCGTTGTTGCGTTATTATACGCTCCTTCTATGTCTTGGAATGTAACTACTGCCATTTCCTTGTCCTCTAGGGACTTTGCTAGTAGTCTGTTTAATTCATCCAGCGCAAGGTCTGTCGGCCTCCCTGGCTGGTATGCATATTGACGTTCACTCAGGGGATTTTCCCTTACTAGTTCGTCTCTAATGTACCTATCTATCAGTCTTTCCATCGTTTTAAGTAGGAAAGAGGATAGACTTATAGGCCTATATGACTTGGGCGTTTGGTCCGATAATCTACCTATTTTCGGTAGGTAGATGACTCTCACCTTCCGCCATATTTTTGGTATGTATTTCCAAGCCAAGCAGACTCTGAATATTTTACATAAATAAGGTATTAATACCTCTAGCCCCTTTCGGAGCAAAATGGGATATATTCCGTCCATCCCAGGAGATTTGAATGGTTGGAACTTACTAATTGCCCATCTGATTTTATCAGGTTTTATTTATATTAATTGACAGTGACAAAATTACGGGTATTAAATTTAGGTTACAAACTATTTCCAATTGAGAGTTTTATGGTTTTGAAATTATTATTATATTATTTATAAATAACACATATATTTGAGATTTGTTTCCGTACCAAACACCGACGCCTGCAGACGAGCTTCACCCAATCAGGAATTTTGCCGAACCTCTTCCCTTAAGAAGAGTACGGATCTTTTACTTGCCTAACATTCAATAGACAAGGGACCGACGGCTTTGATGGTATATCCCCTATACAACCTTCGCCTAAGGTTGTATAGCTTCCGCGCATACACTGATATACAAGCCGCTGGAAGATGTGTGAGGTGAGGACTCGGTCTTCGTTGGAACTGTCACCCATCCAACTACTAACCGCACCTGACGTTGCTTTACATCGCATATCGAAGTATGTACATAGTAAACACGCGCCTACGCTCGCCCATGTATTGTTATAATATCAACTTTTTCAAAATAGTTTCTTTCTAATTTTTTCCTCCTAAATTGGATGCGAGTTTAAAGTTTAACGGCATTTATATACCCATGTCCAGTATACAAATTTCATGTAAAAATGATGCCTCTCTCGATGGACTTCTAAAGTGCTCGGAAGCTTTTTGGTGTGCTCACGAACACTAAACTGGCGAATGGTCGCGCCCTTCAAAACGTTGAGCTGCTGCCACCAACAAGCTGATTTTCAAGCTATTTGATGAGCTCTTTCACCTAATAGGCAACCACGACAGTTGGCGTGGCGCTGTCAAACGTACCGTACAGTAAAGGGGAGTCTGAAAATGCAACGCATAGATACACAGAAAGTTTGAAAATAGGTTGTGAATAAGATGAAGATAATAAATTACTACTAAACGAATTTGTAAATTTGATGTTATTCGAGATGTTATTATTCTCCATATTTATTGTCGCATGTAGTTTTTTTTAAAATAGATAATGAATTTGACTATTCGTAATACTCATTAACACTACATACAGTGTGACCCATTCCAAACCTTAACACTCTCATAAAAGCCGTATTTATCAACCAATTTTAACCGTTTTTTTTTAAAAGATACAACACCAAAAACTACACTTTTCATCATGACCTACCGCGATTTTTCTAGGGGATTTAAGAAATCGCATTAGCGATTTTTTTACATAAAATCTGAATACATCCCTCAGCTCCCACCTAAATGGGTATGTATCAAATTTCATAAAAAAAGTACGAATTAATAAAATTCTTGCAGACAAATTTAATTACTGCAGACATAGTAAGTCATGGAATAAACATAATGAAAACATTATTATGCAATTGTAGAAACAATTAATAAATATTGTTAACTGTCATTTAAGGTGTGAATAAGTTTTGTATGCTAAATATTTGGAAACATGGAACTATGGAATTAATAAATTTGAAGCCCAAACGTCAGTAATACCACAGTATCCATTATAAATAAAATTTGACATAAGTGCCGTATCAAAGCATATTATCAGAGGCAGAATCACGAATATTTTATAGGTAGACATAATGATCAAATTTTGGAATATTTTCGTAATATTCCTAATTCCAGCTTAAGAAGTTAAATATTCCAAGAGAAAATATTAGAAGATGTCTTGTAAAGAACCATTTGAAGCCATACAAACCAAAGTTTTTGAATACTTTAGAGCCCGGATGAGGATAGAAGACTGGACGAAGCCACCTTCACCACGGTTTAATCTCAAAATTCTCGCTACTGGTCAGTAGAAAATCCAAACTGGGTTATCAATTGTAAAAGACAATATTCACAAAAAGTAAATGTTTGGTGCGAGATACTCCATAATAAAACTATTGGTCCCTTCTTTGAAGGGAATTCAAATAGATTCCAATTTTTTGATTTTTTCAGGAATGAATTTTCGGAAGCACTAGCAGTTTACCCATTCGGGACCGAGTTAATTTAAAATTTTAGTTAGATGGATGTCCTGTACATAATGCAGTGATAGTGAGACAGTGGTTAAATAAATCATTTTCGAAATCAATGGATAGGTCCCAACAGCCCTCTAATTAAATTTCTACTGGGTCACCGGATCTAACACCAATGGACTTTTTTCTTTGGGGTACTATTAAGGAAAAGGTATATAAATCGAGACCCCAGGCAATTGAAGACCTCCGAGCTAGAATAAGGAACGCATGTCTAGAAATTACCCCTACACAACCGGATGACTGATCCTACTTAAAGGAGCTCTCTTGCAATCGAAGCATTAGCGTTTTGATGGTAATATGCAATTATTACACTTAACGCGCCAGACTTGTAACTTGTAATTCAGCGCTCGGCGGGGCAGATAGCCCGGAGAGTAGCTGTTGGTTGCAGTCTGGTTACATTCCTTATAGTAAAATACGCATTTTATAGAGGAGTTTGCGACTAAAAATATTGTTTTAATATTCCGCCCTCTAAAAGCACATTTGAAAATTTTATTAATTCGTATTTTTTATGAAATTTGGTACATACCCATTTAGGAGGGAGCTGAATACAGGGATTTTACGTAAAAAAATCGCTAATACGATTTCTTAAATTTTAGCCGTTAGAAAAATCGCAGTAGGCCATGATTTTAAAAAATAAAATATGACATTTTGTCCAAAAGTGCAGTTTTCAATGTTGTATCTTCAAAAAAAAAAACAGGTCAAAATCGATTAATAAATACAATTTTTATGAGGGTGTTAATGTTTGAAATAGATCACACTGTATAATAGAGATAAAGTTTTATCATCGCCAGTACCAAATTAAAGGTTACCCTGTATGATGGAAACTAGTCTTTCGAAAATAATCGCCATTTAACTTGCATTGGCCGCAAGAAGAAGGTCAAAATGGTATTAATTTCGCGTTACAATCGCGTGCTAGGAAGAAATACTTCTGAAATGAACAGGTAATAAGTTTAGAAAATGTTTTAAAACGGTGAAAAAACGTGAGAAATATTCTCGACCGATAAACTACAATTAAAATTGACATCTGGTAGAATTAAGTACTCAGTATTTGAATCTAATAATAATTTCGAATAAAATATGTGAGCATCCTGCTGATTTATCGACTAGTATTGTTTAGTTACTATGTTCTTCTCGTGGCCAATAATTACGTCTACAAAGGCACCAATAAAATAAAATACCGTTTTAAATAGTATATAATTATATAACAAATCACCTTAAAGTCCAAATTAAAGAAAAAACAATGATTCTGGCTCGGGTAGGAAAGCTTCGCAGCCTCTTATAAGCAAAGCAACCGAAAATCACCTCGGGGCATGCTTTGACAATATCAAACGATAAATAACTTAAGTCCGGTACCTTCAAATGTTTTATTGTCATGATTATCTTAATTATTGGTTTTTTGAGAGGCATTAACATATTTGTGTCCATTCTGGCTGCTCTCTATACTTAACTCCTTGATACTCATCTATTCTGCAACTCAAAAATATAGACTTAAATGATACTGACCTGTTTTCCATCTGATGTTAAAAACAAAATACAGGTAATTTAAATATTTAACTGATCTTGTTATTAAAATAATATTTAAAGCAAGTAGCCTTTTATTATAATAATAATGAGTGATCCCTTTCGCAGATAAATGGTAACGTAACAATGTTCTTGTGATTTTTATAGACGTTCATCCAGAGGCGACTCCAGGAGGTAGACATCCGTTTGGGGCGGCAAATTTACAAGGGTGGCAAAATGTGGTTATAAAGTACACACACTTATTTTCGTATTATACTAAAGAATCGTTAAAATTATGTTTTATAAAATTTAACGTTTAGACCTTTCCAAAATGGTTGCTTTAAATAGAATAATAATACTAAGAAGCATAAGATAACATTGATTTGATTTAGTTTACTAGCGTAAGGTAGGCATTACTGATTGACTAGACTGAGGTCAGCTTGTTGCTGGTGGTAGGGGATGAAGAATGTAGATGATTGTGAAATGCGTTGCTGCACAGAGTCGTGATATGGATTGTTTATGGTTACAGAGTTGATCTTTGAGTCTTCTCCAATTTATGAGCAAATAAAATTCACCAAATTTGTTTTTGGGGCAAAACTCAATTTTTTAAAATGGAACCATATCGGTACCGTGGTACCAATTATTAGTACTATTAATAAGGGATTTATTCATACTTCGTATTAAAATGTGCGATAAATACAAATAAAATTACAGCTAAAAGGAAATAAAAAAAATACAATTTTGTTCTAATTAAATGTTAAGAAGTAGCTTTGAAGGTGGCTTTGAAAACAATGAAATATTTAGCTTGTCAAACATTTCTTGGTTTAACGGTGTTTTTATTATGTCTTTAAAAATTGTTTAAAATTCTTGTTAATTGTGTTCAAGATGCCGCAAATTTATACAAGAGATGAAAAAGTGGACATGTTTAATTATTTATGAGGAATGTAAAAGAAATGCAGTTGTTGCGGCTACCGACCTTTATGCCTAACGATATCCTGATAGACAATGTCCAGCGAAAATATCCTTTTTGGAAAGATAGTCCTTCAAATAACTTTCCTAAAGATTGGGCTCACATTTAAATTCCTCGGGAAATCTTATGAAAGAAGTTGTAAAAATGTGAATATCAACAACTTTCAAATGTCAATCAGCAAAGTATCACTTTTTCTGCCTAGCTAGTAAAGTTCTCACTTTACTACCTAGGCAGCAAAATGATTGGTCCTTATGGGAAATAAATAATTGGCACTTTTTGACAAGTAACATTTAATAAAAAACAGTAATTACAGAACATTTCCAATAAGAACTAACGCATTGTTATAGTTATTTTTAAAATTAACAGCAAAATTGCTACAGTTTTGGAGTATTCTTCCTTTTTCGCCTTTTCCTATCGTTCAACTAACACTTATTGCTAGTTTGATTTGCTTCAGCAGCAGTTGCTACATTTAATTTTTTTTCGCAAATACTAAATTTGTTTTCCATTGAGCAGTCCTCAATGAAGCTACAGTGGAGGACTTTAATTCGCTAAGTTTTTTGTGTGTCTGTGAAGAAAAAATAATGTGTTACATGTGGAGTGCGTCAAGTACATCCTGACACAAAAAAATTTCACTTTTACTCTACCGGGTGTCAACGGATCGCGGTAGACCCCCCCTTTTTCCTTATTTTTAAGAATATCAGAATGAAATTTAGTAGATGTATTATATGACCAAGAAGAGACTTTGTGGCATAACTGTCATTTTTTCCCACTTCCGGTTTCACCGAAAATGTCTCCAACTTTTGATTTATATATGGAACACCCTGTATATTATTATATTTTTGGAATCCTTGAAAATTTCTGAGTACGGTGATGCCCCATAAGTGGCATTTCGACTCCATGAAAAAAAATTGACTCGAAATTTGTTGGTACATCTAGAGTGCCATGACCAGAAAAAATTACTTGTAATGGACCGGTGTGATGTCAGAAAAATCAAATCGAGCATAAAAATTTGAGAATGTATATTTTGTGGACTATCAAATTTGGCCTGAACAGTTTTTTTTACCAAAACTTAATATTTTTAAAGGACCATAATGGTTGAGTACTACTGTAAAATATCGGATGTTCTAAGGAATCGGTGGATGTGCCCAAAGGCAATTTTTTTTATTTTAATTTTTTTTGCTTTTTTTTTAAATTTTAAGTCAATTTTTTTCATGAAGTCGAAGTGTCACTTATGGGACATCAGTGTACTTAGAATTTTTCAAGGATTCCAAAAATATAATAAAATAGTTTGTTCCATTTTTTTTTATACATTTATTTGAGGCCTAACACCGACGCCTGTAGACGAGCTACCCCCAACCAGGAATTTTGCCGAACCTCTTCCCTTAAGAAGAGTAGGGATCTTTTACTTGCCTAACATTTAATAGACAAGGGACCGACGGCTTTACATCCCCTCCGAAGGATGGTATACCCCCAATACAACACTCGCCTAAGGTTGTATAGTTTCCGTGCATACACTGATATTATTATTATTATTATTATTAGCCGTTACTCGAGTCCGAGTATAAAAATGTTACAGTCGATAAATTGTGTACAATAAAAAACAAGTAAAAGGTGTAGTCTATTGTAATTCCCATTCATCTACGGTGCACACGACTATGGCTATAGAGGCCAATTCGGGAGAGCACATGTCGACCGCAGTCAGGACAAACATAGACCTGGTTGGGTCTTGGATTCGGCCTTCTTGCAGCAACATTTCCTTGATAGCTGTCGGTGAAGTTCTCTATCTATTAGAGCAGTTCTTCTTTCAGGCCGATCGGTGCGAGTGCTGTCGTTCAAAGTACGAACATTCCAAGCGCCGTAGATGAAAGAATTACTTTTCTTGGATGTAACTTGTCGGTGTTCTTTCGACATTCGATGAGGTGTCCCTGTGGGCACCCTCCCCCGGAGATCCGATCGGGAGGGTATTTTACCTCCGGATGATTTTGTCCCACTTGAACGCTCCATCATTTTTTTAAAGCCTTAATCGACTGAAAACGAAGCTGCATTTGAAGTTTTAGCTGGAGCAGGTATGCAACTGACCAGCTCGGTTGCGGAAGGCGAGTGGTGTGGTCCCATGGCACAGAAGGAGACTGCGACGATGGGGTAACCAAACGATTCCAAAAGCAACCTTTGTGTGCGGTGGATTATTTTTACCGCACTCTTCGTGAGAAGGTGGATGTGCTCACGGCAAAAGGTAAGGGTTATTCCGCCCTTACTCGGTCGTTAGAGCCTCGTTAGTGAAAACAGGGTGCACCAAGTTCAAATTGAACTCATCGCGAAGGTGAGGTTAACAATTGAGTAGGAGAGGCTATAACTTCCGCTTCACTACCCCATTACACCCCCAACACTGATATACAAGCCGCTGGAAGATGTGTGAGGCGAGAACGCGGTTTCCGTTGGAATGATCACCCATCCAACTACTAACTGCGCCTGACGTTGCTTTACATTGCATACCGAAGTATGTACATAGTAAAGACGCACCTACGCTCGTCTCTGGTTTGTTCCATTTAAAAATCAAAAGTTGGGATCATTTCCGGTGAAACCGGAAGTGGGAATAAATGACAGTTTTGCCACAAAGTGTCTTCTTGGTCATATAATACTTCTACTAAGTTTCATTCTGATATTCTTAAAAATAAGTAAAAAAAAAGGGGTCTACCAAGATCCGTTTACACCCGGTATATAAAACAGTATACTATTTTGCTATATATACAGGCTGTCCATGTCCATTTTATCAGGGCCCTCGAAAATATCCCACTTAATATCGGTCGTACAAGACAAATTATTTTTACGAAAATTGTGCCGATTTATATAACCTACAAAATGGTTTAAAGACATTTGAAATCCATGGCCTACTTTAAGAGTTATGGCGGAAAATATCGAAAATTCGGAAAACGTCTAGGCCAATGTCTCCGTTATTTGAAGAGATACGAGAAAAATTTTATGGCGAAAACTTTTGCAAAACAGAGTGTTTCAACGGTTTTATCGATTTTTTTTTCAAAACCGCTGTATTTTGAGATTGAATCTTCAGGCTGTTAAAAAAATTATTTTGAAACGGGCGGGAAATGGCGCCATTAAATAGAGCATTTTCCCCCCTTTTCAACGATATATCACATGCCATATTTATTATTGCCATAATTATTAATTTGTTTTTGTTACCTGAATTTACTTTTATTCTTCTTAATTGTGCTAATGTTTTATTATAGCAAAGATTTGAACAACTTATTGAATTATTTTATCGTTTTATTTAATCATACTTCCCCACGGCAAGTATGGTTGTTAAACAAAAATTATTGGTTTTAAAAAAATGTTTTTATAATTACTAAAGTAGTACCAATGAATAAATATGGATGATTTAAGATAAACTTTGATCTGAGATAATAATTGAATACAGGATGTCCACTGTTTCCTACATGTCGCCTTAAAATTTCAAAAAACGCTGTAGATATTTCTTTACAAGAAATTAAACATTAAAGAATGGCGAATTTATGGAAGAATAAATAGTTCTCAACAATTCTATACAGTCCAAAAGTTATTAATTTATATACATTCCACTTCACCTGACACGAAATTTGTTGTAAATAAATTATGACAGGCATCTCATCCGGTAATTAATACTTTGTATCATTTTGCTTCTATGAAGACCCCTGTCTACAGTAACTTTTTCTACATGTCAGCGATATACCCACATAAACTTACAATCATTAATTGTAGTGCAAAAGGATTTAATTCCGCATACAACAGTATGCTCCAATACAAATTTATGTTCGATTAATATTATTAGATATTCTTTAGAAATGTTTTTGTGGTAAAGCTAACGTAGGTAATTAATATTTAATAATAAACGTATTTTTTTTATTGGACTTGTACGGTTATAAGTGAAAGATATAACCTTAAAGTCGAACTTTAGTGGTCAGAAATCCAACTGAAACAGACATTAGGTCTCCCGCTGAGTTCAAACCTGCTCACCGACCGCTGCTAGAGGAAAACAAAATAATAAGTGGACATTGGTGGCTCATGGGGAAGTGACACGGGGGCCCTGTTGGAAGATTTATATAAATATTTATTTTTTAATCGCAACAAGTACGCATCGGTATACCTCGCCAAAATTTTATTCCCTGGCGTAAGAATTATTTCTGAATACTTATTCAAGGTTATTACTCAAATATAAAAATCATGCATTTGTATTTTGGTAATACGTACTGCAAAAAGTGTCGCGATGTTAGCCTGTCTATCTATTTGTGTAAATACGTTAATCTTGAGAAAATTGTATTCTTTTGGTACGGATTTTGCCGCTTTACGATTTATTGTATAAGAAAGAATTGGGTATAAACAACTTGTACATTGTCACTAAAATCTCTTGAACTTCTAATACCGAAACTTAGAGTTTTATATGCAGACAGGACAGTATTTTCGATGTGTTTGTTAAAGTTCAGTTTGTACTCGCTTCGGCGGTACATATACTAAAATTGGAACGATACAAAGAAGATTAGCATGGCCTATGCGCAAGGATGATACGCAAAATCATAAAGAGTTCCGCATTTTTAAACACAATAACTATGTCGATACTTTCGCTAAGGAGGTTGCTGCTGGTATGGAAGTAAAACATGACGTTTGTCTCACTGACTATTACCATTTATTTAAAGCAGAAACAGTAAATAACTCGAAAGCCTTCTGGCAAAGGTACGTGGCAAACGGTAGTTCCGAATATTGCAAGATCCAACCCTTTATCCCAAGACGTTTATGGTACCATAATCTTAATATACCTAGCAAATATATTACAACTATTAGCTGAATCAGATTTGGACATGCATGTTATCCAGTCCACTTATATAAAATCGGCGTACTACCATCCCAATTATATGAACAGTGCGATGTCATCGGTGACCTTGATATTATTTTCTTGGATGTGCAAAAAATAAGAAGAAGAAGAATGCAGAATCAGTAAATTAATCTTAAATTGCAATATCATGATACCTATCAACATTCTGAATCTCCTACCTCTTAACTCACAGCAATTATACGAAGATATTATTAATTTATTGATAAATACAAATCCTAGTTTTCTAGCTTTACCGTGGTCCGCTCTTGTTTGTCTATTTCTTAATGCCCTGAAAGGACCCTGGGCGGCAAACGTGTGATCCTGTTTTTCCCACTGTTTTCTTGTATATTTCTATTAATACACTTGTGTCTGGCTACATGGTCAATGACCCGAAGCCATTAAAAAATAAAAAAAAATCAATTCCGAATCAAAAAGAACACCCAAGTCCTTAAATTCATCAGACCTGTTTAGGACAGTCCCGTTCAACTAATAGTCGAATATTAATGGACAAGACGTTATATTTGGTGATATTTAAAGGTGGATTATTTCGAAGGCACTAATCATTTACATCATTCAGATTCCTTTGAAGTAGCATGCAATCGTCATCGGTACCAGTGGCACAAAACTATTTTATGAGCATATAACAAACAGTTGACCTCAACAGAAGCAACTACCTAGTTGATAAAGAAGATAAATAATAGAGGTCCCAGTACTGAGCCTTAAGGCACCCCAGATGTAGCCAGAAACTGATCAGACATGAAGCCACGCTGTTCAACATATTGAGGATATAAGGGAAGCCAACAAATTCGAGAAAATAAATACATTAAGCTTCTGAAGAAGGTTACCATGATCGAACCATTAAAGGCTCTTGAAAAACCTCTGTATATATCTTATATTTTGTTTACTCGCGTCGATAGCTTCAGATATGAATTGGGTGGCAGAGAACGCGCAGTAAGTAGGATAAAACTTGTCCATACAGAACATTATTAAATCTAAGCGACATATATTATAAGTAAAATAATTTTCAAGTCATAGGCTTCTTTGTGCACGCTAATCAACTCCATTTTTTATTAAGTTTAACATGTTCATGTATAAATATGAGAAAAGATAAAGAGAACACAACAAGTAAGAACTTCACACCAGGAGTACGAATCTTACAATTAACATATAAATATTTTAAGTTTCATCAAACATCTAAAAAGTCAATGGCGCAGCTGATAGGTCATGTAATTTTGTAAGGTGTATTACGTTGTAGAATAGGACATATATGATTATTGAATGAACTGATGTTGAAAATCATCATGGCGACTCTTATTTTGTTAACAACCCAACAAAGATATTCTGTTCTGTGAATTCTTCTGTAGAACTATATTTCGAATGTTTCTATGCTCTTAGGATCATCCTGTTTCAGTGACTAGGTCTCAACACCGTACACCAGAGTTGAGAATATAGCAACGCTGCTCTGGGTCTGAGAGCCAAACTACAGAAACATTTCTCATATTAATAAATGCGGAGCCTTTGTTTGATCTCTAGGTATTAATTTATGCTAGTGATGAATGATATTTGGTGAATTTGTTATGGTCATCAACTTAGTTATCTCTAGACTGTTGGAAGTCAACTAGGCTGTCAGGTAGTACTACAGTATCATCTGCTTATCTTAATTTTCAAGTCTGTACAGTTTGTAATTAACCCTGAGCTCTCCCTCAGCAGAGTTTCTTGACATTGCTCTTATAATCCGCCAAATCAGCACGATGATTCCAGTAAATATTGTGTAGTAGTCTCATAAAAAAACTACAAGGAGTGAAATCTTGTGATCGAGCAGGTCATTAAATACTTCTTGTTGACCTAGATTCAGTATTTTCGGAAACTAATATCAATTGATTTTATTGAATTCTTATAAAAGTACATTGTCAAATTATAAACGGGGGCGAGCGTAGGTGCGTCTTTACTATGTACATACTTCGGTATGCGATGGAAAGCAACGACAGGCGCAGTTAGTACTTGGATGGCTGACCATTCCAACGGAAACCACGTCCTCGCCTCACACATCTTCCAGCGGTTTGTATATCAGTGTATGCGCGGAAGCTATACAACCTTAGGCGAGGGTTGTATAGGAGATATACCATCCTTCGGAGGGGATGTAAAGCCGTCGGTCCCTTGTCTATTAAATGTTAGGCAAGTAAAAGATCTCTACTCTTCTTAAGGGAAGAGGTTTGGCAAAATTCCTTGTTGACGCTAGCTCGTCTACAGGCGTCGGTGTTAGGCTTCAGTAGCGGAAATAGGCCGACGTTAAATAAATGTATAAAAAAAAAATTATAAACAAAAATGTATCAAACTGACATTTTAGAGCCATGATAAAGGCCAAGGACATCTAATTTGCTTTTGATATTCGATGTGTCGCGTTATTTTAATCACAGAATATATGACAAACAGATGAAATATTAAAATTACGCAAAATACTCTCAGAATTCACTACTGCACACTTTAATTGTAAATAAACCCTAACTGATCACTTCAAGTGAGTTGGAAAGGCAACCATTGAAGTATTGCGACAAATAACTGTTTCCCCTGTATGTGTATATAGTTTCTGCTTTTGCAACGATGAACGACCGGCTTGTACAGCCTACACGACGGCCAATTGTTCCTTTATTAAAATATTACCAGTGAGATACGATGACGTAAACATTTGCCAGAAGAATTTTTTTCTCTTTTACTTATTTTATAACTGTATAAGCCTGCAATGCAAAATATTTTACATCTATACAAACCATGAGGGTAAAAGTTTACAGTAAACTGGCTGCAGTTTACTGTAAACATGTGATTGTCGTGCTTTTATTTTAATAATTTGTTCTGCAGACATATATGGTTGCACATACTTAAGTCAGTTTTAACCATTTGTATACTTCACGTTAAAGAAATATTTTCTTATAAGAACAGGTAATTATTTATAAATTTCGCAGTTTTATCGTCCGGTTTTTGGCAGTTGATTTGCATATTCGGTGGTCTAGAATAAAATTTTAGTCGAAAAAATATCTTAATTTTAACGATCTACTTTTATTAAATGAAGAAGATAATTATTTTTAAGGGACATTAAGATAGTGCCCACAGTTTTAATACACTCTCTTAAATTTAATTTTCTTTACATCTATGAAAAAAAAATCATTATATTTTTAATGGTATCAAGGGGGAAACATACGAACCACTACTCGTGCCAGTTGCATAAGAAAAATAATTTTTTTTATTTGGAAGAAATTTCAATCTTTTCTGGAGAACTACGAAACCGTACGAGATAGAACGCCAGTTAAATTAGAAAAGAGTTGTGAATTTTAGTGCTCGCCAACAAGCCAATTAAAATCATGATTTTAAATAAATAAATAAATAAATAAATGTTTATTGCCCTAACACACAAAAAAATGTACAGTACAAAGGGTGGGAATTTGGCTATACACTCTTCCATTCCACCTTTATAAGAAAAAGGTAAAGTTCAAAAAAGTTTAAAAAAATACACAATAAATAAACAAACTTAATATAAATATCATATGCAAGAAGTATGATTGAAGAAGAAAACTATTATACAGGGTTACTGGTAATTCGATACATTCCTTTGGAGATGTGATGGGGCATGAGCTAAGGAGTAAATCTAGCCCTAACATACATTATGCAAAACTCAATAGTTTTTGAGATATTTCAATTTTTTTTGTTTTTCTCATAAAAGTAGATCTTAATGTCTTAAAAGTTAATTTCCGAAAAATCTACTTGACATTTTTATTTATTTTTTTACTGGATTACTTGTCCAATATTATAGATATCCGTTTGGAATGAAAAATATCCGGAAACATTTCGATCATGTGAACATTTAAAATAAAAACTTGTAAAAATTTTTTTTTTAAAATCAGTTATGAAATTTACCTATTAGGTTTTTTCAAAAAAATATTAATGTAGCACGCGTACAAATTATTATAAAAACTTCCTTATTTCAATAGCTATCTAACTAGGTAGAAATGTTTAATGTACCCTTGATGGTTCTAATAAAAAATTAGTAAAGATAATGCTGGTGGCGGAATTTATTAAACGACTAATCGTTCATTTTCATTTAAGTCAGTCAGTCCTTGACTTTGACGTTTGTGCATATATGTCATTAACTGACATTCTTATCTCCGTGTCCCTTAAGTTTGTTGGTCTTGTTAAATTAGTTATCGAAGATTTTGATTTTGCTCGTAGTTGTTGTTATTACTTGTTATTGTATTTTCTGTGCCATGGCCGCGTATGCCAACGCAGAATACGCTGATATCTTGTTTGTCTATGGATACTGTGGCGGCAACGCTGCTGAAGCTCGCCGAGAATATGGTCTTTGGTACCCTAACCGCCGCTTGCCAAATGCAGGTGTATTCAGTACGGCATATCGAAATATCGCTGAAACTGGCTCCGTGAAATGTAAAAGAAGTGACGCTGGTACTCCTCCCGTTTATGAACCAGATGATGAGGAAGAAATATTGAGGTATTTTGAGGAAGACCCAACTATTTCAACTAATAAAGTCGCAAGACTAACCGGAGCGTCACAATGGAAAGTTTGGTAGAGGTGATACGTAGAGTTGGATGTCATCCTTACCACTATACCCCTGTCCAAGGCTTGGAGGAAGGTGATCCTGGCAGGAGAGTGAATACTGCCGCTTTATGTTAAATTCAGATGCAGAAAGTGCAAATTTTTTAACAAGTATTTTATGGACGGACGAGTCGAAATTTAATCGCGAGGGTATAACAAATTTCCACAACCTACATTATTGGGCAGAGGAAAATCCCAAGTTAACACGTGAAACTAGTTTTCAAATGAAGTTTTCTATTAATGTGTGGATGGGAGTCATTGGCCACTATTTAATAATAATAATAATTAAATTTAAATGGGGAAATCTATGAAAGTTTTTTAAGAAATGATCTGGCGGTGATTTTAGAAGATGTTCCTCTCGCCGTCAGACAGCGAATGATGTTTCAGAACGACAGTTGTCCAGCAAATTATCGGCTGACAGTACGACAGTTACTTGATCAACGTTTCCCTAACCGTTGGATTGGAAGAGCGGGCCCAATACCTTGGCCAGCGCGAAGCCCTGACTTAACACCCCTTGATTATTACGTATGGGGTCATATGAAGGAGATGGTCTATGCCACACCAGTCAATACTATAGAAAACCTTAGACAAAGGATAGTCGATGCTGCCCAACACATAAGGCATAATCTGACAACCAGAGTAACAAGGACGGAAATAAGAAGACGTTGCCGTGTCTGTATGCGGAATAGGGGCTCCCATTTTGAGCAAGACATATAAAAAATAAAGTACAACTTTGAAATTAATGAAGAATTAAACTCTACTTTTAAGATGTTTTTTACTGTTTATCTAAAAATAAAATTCGTACTACTTGTGTTATTTTTACTAGTATTTTCTTAGAACTATTAAGGGTACATTGAACATTTGTACCTTGTTATATAGCTATTGAAATAAGGCAGTTTTTATAATAATTTATACGCGTTACGTTAATATTTTTTTGAAAAAAACCTAATAGGTAAATTTCATAGCTGATTTAAAAAAAAAAGTTTTTAAAGTTTAAAGTTAAATGTTTCCAGATATTTTTCATTCCAAACGGATATCTATAATATTGGACAAGTAATCCAGTAAAAAAAAATTTTAAAATGTCAAATAGATTTTTCGAAAATTAACTTTTAGGACATTAAGATCTACTTTTTGAGAAAAACAAAAAAAATTAAATATCTCAAAAACTATTGAGTTTTGCATAATATATGTTAGGGCTAAATTTACTTCTTAGATCATGCCCCATCACATCTCCAAAGGAATGTATCGAATTACCAGTAACCCTGTATATTAGTAGATAACAAAGTCTGCTTTATATGTTTAATAAAAGCATCGTGTGACAAATTTATTTCATTTAAAACAGTGTTCAATAGTCAAGGAGCATTATATGAAAAACGTCCTTCAAATTTAGTGGAGTTATGGTGAGGGATCGTAAAAGAATTTATTCTAACATCAACATTATGAACGCTAGATCGCCTAAACAGCAAATTAAGTAAATGTCTATCTGTATGACTGGTGGTCGAGAGGTGAGCGCACTTGCCTCTCACCCAAAAGTTCCGGGTTCGATCCCCGGTCGTGGTAATGGAAAATACTGTGAGAGGTATTCTTCCACTATACACGGATATTGGGTGTGTGTCTCTTGTCTCTAAATGTGTAGCCTTCTCTCACACAAGGCTCTTCTAGAGCCTTCCAGTATAAAGAGGGTCGTAATTACATGTGGTGTTATTTATTTACTATTTATGTAGGTATCTTAAACAATAGGAGCTTATATAAAAACAGTAAGTATAGATATTTTACTGTATTATTAATTTTCATTTCTGATAATTTGTGAATACTGGGGCGTATATGATTTCCATAAGGAACTTTACAAACAAACCAAATGCATGCATTCTGTATTCTCTGTAGTTTCTGTTGATTGCAATTTGGTAAAAAATTATAATACGCTTTACAGCAGTAATCTATATGTGTATAAATTAAATATTCTATTAATCGAAGTTTGGTATTTTCATTTGCTTGATATTTTAAGTGGAACAATGACTTCAAATAAAGAAATGAAACTTTGACAATGTGGTTAACATGGTCATTAAAACATAATTTGTTATCAACGAAAAGGCCGAGATTACATACTGAAGATACCTATTCTATTGGGGAGTTATTAATGTTCAGGTGATTATTACAAATGTTAGCTCTTTGGCAGACAGGACTTATACAGAGAGCCACTGTTTTAGTTGAATTTTCTAAGACTATTTTAACCACACCTGTCAAAGATACTTTTTAAATCAAGCTTAACTTTCTGTTTATTCATGTTGTTACCTATAGTTGACTAGATTGATACCTACTGTCTTCCAATAAAAATGTATGCAAAAATTAAAGCTACTTCTTATTTGAGGAAAAAAAACGAGAAAAATGGTGTTTATAAGAATGCTACAATTAGAAATAGACTTCGCCATGAATTAACGAACAGAAATAGTATGTCGTCAAATTTGAAAGTTTTTTTTACGGCCGCTCAAGGCTTTTCTATTTTTGAGTCTAACGACATTTCAATATAAGTATACTTAGGAATTCTCCATTAACACGACTTTATGTTGTTAATGTGCTTAGTGACAGTTTTTGACATCCAAATTGAAAATTCATCTACAACAACCATCGCATATCTTTCACCATTAGTCTTCCGATTGTGCACCATTAGGCTCATGTTAAATTTAAAATAGTTTTTAATAAATTAGATAAAAACAGCCTTCTTTTACTTCTATAAGTTGCCTACATGAGTAAGTGGTTTTATCAAACGGTTGTATATTTACATTACCAAATGACAGGCATACTGTAACGTGGTAAGGATTTTTAGACGTTGTTGCTGAAAGATTCTTTGTATTTTTAAAGTATAGTTAAGTAGAAACTGCAGCATTTAGTAGGAGAGAGAATAACTTCGACTGAGTCGAACATTTGAAAATTTCATTTAATAATTTTGATTTTGTGTAATACCAAAATGTATGCGTAATAGGACTTCAATCGTCTGAGGTTGTTAATTATCATGGCAGCGATGTCAGCAAATTTTTTTTAGCATATTTTAGTATTTACCAAATTTTTTTAAGCTAACTACTATTTTAATACTCATGAGCTCTGCCTCGAATTTGCGGGTTCTCTAAGATAAATAGATATTTCAGATTATTATAACTTTGGCATCATCTAAGAACCTTTGAGATTTCTTCAGGAAAGCCAGATGAATCCATAATAGGCAAGAAGTGGCGTATTTAAAATAACTGAATCAGTTGTCCTTTAGCAAGATATTAAACATTATTATTATACGCATATTTTCAAATAACCTCGTTTATTCTGTATAACCTAGTTGAAAGCAGATTTAATAAACTTTAATAGGTAGGTAATAAACCATTACGCCTTCCCGCATTATGTTCTTTGGTTGTGTGTTTCTGATACGATAAGAAGAAAAGATATACGCATTCCTCAATTGTACACCTAATATTATAATCTGGAACTCAGCTCCCATGTATGGTTAAATTACCTGCTCTAAAATACAGTGTATTCATTCTGTGTGAACAAAGGCATCTGATAAACTAAACATTTAACAAGGTTATGCACAAATTAAGAAGAGTGTTTACACGTTTTTGCATGGTTCGTTTCATTTTACAAACCAATGATCACAAAATAGTTTACTAACTGAAGTTAGTTAGTTTTTTAAGGCTGTAATTGTTTTATGGGTGCGAATAATTGCATTATGTAGAATATAACGAGATTAATTTGTTGGGTTGTTGATTAAATTATTCAAATTGAATATTTTACTTTTTAATGATAAGGACAAGATACTAAAAAAAAAAAATAGTTCAGAGATTTTCGTCGGTTTGATAATCTGTATTTATGTATTGTAGCGTATCTACTACTATTAATAGTTAGTTATTTATTATTATTATTTTTAATTGCTCGAATTCTTAATGTGTTAAGTTATGAAAAATTTCAAAAATTGCGCGTCTCATATTGGCGGGTATATAAGGTCGAAATTGGGAATTAGAAACATTACACCAAATCTCCATATAACGAATTTGTCTGGGACTTCTCTCCACTGTAGAGATTAAAGCTGTTGTCATAGGTTTGTGATCTGTTAAAACAAATAAACTTTCTTCCCTTCAAAAGGAATCTGAAATGTTCAGTGGCCGAATATAAAGACGTAAGTTCTTTATCAAAAGTAAAATGTCGTTTTTGAGGTTTATTAAGTTTTCGTGAAAAGAAAGCATTCTCCAACGTATACTTGTTCCAACACTGCACCCATTGAAACATTTGAACAATCTATTGTGAGGGACAAAGTTACATTTTTGCCACTGTTAGTTTGTGTAAGAAAGGTTGAACTGACAAGTGTTTCCTTTGCCGTTATTAAACTATTCAGACATTCGTCTGGCCAGGAGCTGATATCCTTCATATCATTACGCTGCAGTTCAGTGCTAAAAATATGTAAGGGGTTTAAAATTTCAGCAATATTAGGAATAAAACGATGATAAAAATGAGCATGTCTATAAAACGCTGTAGCTTTTTGAGTGTAGTAGGACGAGGGAAATTTTTGATTGTTTCTACTCACTCTTCAGTTGGTAAATTTCATTTGATGTAATATTGTGTCCTAGAAAATTCAAATTATCTATGCCAAAAACGCATTTTAATGGTTTTATGGTAATACCATAATCAAAGTTTTCAAATAAAATCTTTAAATCTTCGTAATGTTCCATATTACTTGCTATGAGTATGCCATCTAAATAAATAAAAATAAAATCTAAATTTGCGAGTAGGTCATTCATGAATCTTTGAAATGTTTGCCCTGCATTTATTAACTCAAAAGGCATTCGTAAAAACTCATATAAACGGAATGATGTGGTAACGGCAGTTCTTCAGCGTTATTCAGCAACGGGTATTTGATGATATGCGCGGACTAGGTCTGTCTTTGAAAAAATTGTACAACCGTGTAGTTGGGAATTAAAATCATAAAAATATGAAGTAATGAATATTTGTAATATTTGGTACAGTGATAGTATTTAATTATCTGTAATCAACGCAAGGTCGCTAATTGTCTTTTTTATTGACCATATGAAGCGGTGAAGAGACAGACGATGAAGAAGGCCTATCAATGTCTAGATTCATCATTTGTCTGAACTCCTCTTTTGCTAGATAAAATTTATTAGCATCTAATCGACGTGGGTGAAAAAATGGTAAATTACCTTCTGCCACAATTCTATGTCTGTCAGAATGTTTGGCAGGTAATGAAAAATTTGGGGAACTATTTAATGGATATTTGTGAAGCAATTTTGCAATAGTCATTCTCTATAGAAAAGAACTTAGGTGATAAAATAGGACAATTTTTGATATAACAATTTACTGAGAGGTTGTCTTTTTATCAATCAAACATTTATTCTTTAAATCAACGATAATTCCGAAATAAAATGCTCCAATAATAGGATAACTAATATCTGCAATACATTTACAATGGTAAAAGCGCATCGTAGTCCTAAATTGACTTTTAAAATTTACTTTCCATAAGTGTTTATCTTTGAATTGTCAGCTGCAGTGAGAACTAAATCATTATTCTTTTTGAAATCTTCAAAAGCATTTCATGGAATAACGGGTAAATCTTCACCTGTGTCAGTTAAAAATTGCAATTTATTAGTAAAGTCATAAATAAAAAGACGGCGATTGATATCTTGTAGACCGTTGTCTATCGCCTTGACATTGATTTCTATCCTCCAGAAGTAATTGACATTAGAAAAAACATGCTGAAATTATTTACGAGCCAAAATAAATAACGAATAATAAAATATGGTGTACCGCAAGGTACAGTCCTAGGACCAGTCTTGTTTATACTCTATATAAATGGATTAAAGACACAGGAAATCAAAAATTTCGCTGGTGATACTACCATCTCTGATAAAACAAACTCCTGAGAAGAACTTAGTACGGAGGTTAAGAATGACTGGAGCCATAAACTATAACGATTTGAGAAAACACCATACTTACCGTTCAGTTTATTTATTTATTTACGCTGCTCTACAGATTACAACAATTTAATTACAGAGCAGAAAGTAGTCCCACAAAATCATGCATAACATACATAAATACCATATATAACATATGTAACAACATACATAGTAACAATATATTAAATACTAATATAAATCACAGAATTAGAAAAAGAGAAGTTATACATTACTTCAATGGAAGTGATTTTTATGTTTTAGGGCTGGTGTGAAAAATATCAATACTTGCACAAAAATTATCAAAATCGTGACATATTTTAGATAGTGGCGAAAAGTTCATACTACTACTGAATAAAAAGTGCGCGGATACGTGTTGATGCAGATGGAACTCTGAAATTAATTAGGTCAAGAATTTTTGGACAGTCTATTTTGCTATTTACAATGTTAAAGAAAACATACACATGCAATAAATTCTTCGAAGTTCCAAAGATTTAAATGACCATCTTTCTAATAGTTGGTCCTGCGGTGTTTCGAAAGCCGGGTAAAAACCATCAATTTTAAAACTAGGAAATTTCATTAGTCGTCTCTGAAGTCGTTTTTGCATTTTCACACGAGTCTCATATCCTGGACTCCAAATTATACAGGCATATTTTAATTTAGATCTTACGAACGTATTGAATAATATTTCTATAGTATCGATATTTGTAAAACTACGGCCAGTCCTATATATAAACCCTAAGGTTTTTGAAAGATTGTTGGATTATGTGATTCATGTGAGGAACAAAAGATAATTCGCTATCAAAGGCAACACCTACATCTTTAAACGTATCAGGTATATTGAGAGAATACAATTTTTTTCGGACTTTTACTGAAAATATGAACATTACATTTTATCATATTAAAGAGTAAGCCACTGTTTACACACCATATATTTAATCTGCTGAGGTTACTTTGTAAATTTAGACTATCATTAGAGTTTCGAATATTTGTAAATAGTTTCAAGGCTTTTATTGATGTCATTTACATGCTATTGAAGAACAGGGGTCCAAGAACTGACCCTTGTGGAACTCCAGATTCGACTGTTATTTCATGAGATTTATAGCCATTGTGATGCACAAATTGGGTTCTACCGCTTAAATATGACTTAAATAACTGAAGCAGTCCATTAGAGAGTCCATTTAGATCAAGTTTGCGTAGTAAAATTTCGTGATGCAATCGATCAAATGCTTTAGAAAAGTCTGTATAAATGACTTCTGTTTGGACCCCTGCATCTAATGATTGCATAAAATTAGGGTTATGCAAAATAGATCTGTTGTGGAAGATCTACCTTTCATGAAGCTATGCTGCTGTGTTATGTTTGATTTTACATGATTTTAATAATAATATATTGTCTTGTAATACTCAAATACCTTCGCAAAATTGAATATTGTTGTGATAGACCTGTAGTTGGTAATATTAAATTTGCTTCCTTTTTTAAAATAGGATATATTTTAGAGTTTAGAGTTGCAATAACAACTGTCCTAGAAACATCATATACCATCTCACCTAAAAAACGTATAACATATCTGAGTGTATTCATGGTATTCGCATTTAAAAGGGGGTATATAATATGTACAGTATGTAATAGAAAACTACAAACAATCACTCAAAAATTCAAATACTTAAAAAATATACTGGATTTTTTTATATATATAAATAATAAACGCCACAGAAATTAGACAACCCCCAATTCCAGAACCCAGAGGCTTGTGCGGAAGGGGGTTACACATTGAAAAAACGCGGACATACAACCATTTCCTCAGAAGTGCCAGTGCCGGAGCCAGGATTCGAACCCGGTGGTGCGATGCCCGTGTGATTAACCGCGATTGCGACCTCACGCCTTAACCCACTCGGCTATCGACCAAACATTGACTTGATCAGTTAAAAATAATACAGCAGATACTTGATGGGTAGGCGTCGTGAAAGCTCACTAATTTCTCTTGAAGATATGCAACAAAGATTTATACAACTAATGTTTGCATGTCCTGTGCAGAAGCAGAATTATATTGCTACAGATATATTTCTCTATTTAAGATTTTTTTTGTGTGTGGCTGTTCAATTTATTGATTATTTGCAATGATCCAGTTTTTGAATATACAAAATACTGATTAAAATAACATTGTCACAAATATTTATTAGTGGGATTTAATACGTTTACTAGAGTAACAAATTTTTTGGAACCTAACAAAGACATGTTCTTTTATGTTCAATAACTTTGAAATACACATTTTAAGCACAAATAATGTCTTTATAATTACCATTTTCTGTCGTAATTTGAAACTTCTAAAGTTACTTATTTGTGAGAATATTAAAACAGTGTTGTCACATTATGTTTGTTGAGATGGTTAGAGATCAGCCCATGCACCTTGGAATAATGTTAAACAATAAAAATAGTTAATATTATGTCCTGCATAATTCATTACTACATATATTGCGGTCTTGCATATATCATACGAACACACGGGACTTTTACAATTAAAACTGGCCATGTACTGTAATGAAATAATTATAACCGCATTCTGGAATGGTTAGAAAAGCACGACTATAATTTTTATATGGGCTATTAAATTAATTGTTCAAATGACGATGAGTTTTATTTCAGTGTTCAGTATTATTTCCCTAGCACGGTGTTTCTTATATGTCGATAGTATTTTGATTGTGCGACGTGCCATCAATGGAAATCACTTCATCGAAACGAACTATTTGCGGAATTCCTAGTTATTCCTACGTACAGCAACCTGAGTCTTGGCAAGTTTTTCCAGGTTAGGCTGTTAGACATTCTATCCACGTTAGATGGCAAGTTTAATAAAAATCGCCAGTCGGAGTTTTGTAGCGGCCGGCGGTATTTTCTGTTAATACACTGTTACGAGCATTTCCAGCAATCCGATAGTTTAATTACATTTTTTTAGGTGTTACACTCATTATCAATTAAGTTTCAATTTCTATCGGCGCTCGTTCGCTTTAAATTAAAATGTTTTCAATTAGTTGGACTTGTTAGTCTCCGATTAAAAATGTAGTCTGTCATTAATAATATGATTTTTATCTACTGTGTAACAGTGAGTGAATATTCTTTCCTATTATTTGGGTTTTCTACCACATGTATTATTATCCTCTTCAAAGCAAATCACCGAATCTACAAAACAATAGAATTATTGGAAAAAGGCCTCTGCGCCCGTGACGTTTACGCCGAAGGAAAAGTCAGAGGTTATGTTTTGCAAATAATATAAATCGGAATAAACAGAGAAATAATGTATTTTGCTGACGTTTCGGAAAGTAATCTCTTTCCGTTTTCAAAGCTATTTTGGAAGAATTTTTATTTTGCTGTGTATGTCAAATACACAGCTTTAAGATTATGTTTATGTTATTTCCATAGATACTTACTACTTACACAGAACATAGAACTGATGATATTTTCTTTTAGATAATGTTGAGTTTGTTAAGTTCTTCTTTTAACATTGGTAGCCAGGTTGTACAAATATCTACAGAACAATTCGATACGCACTTATCTTCATTTAATAAGATTATTGCTGATTCTTTAATTTTTCTTTTTTTGATATCTGTTTCTTTTGTTAAAATTTTTGCCGAGTCCCAGTTTATTCTATGTCCGTTTTCCCAAGCATGTTCACAAATCTTTGATTTCTGAATTTCATTCTTTCTAATGTAGTTCTTGTGCTCATCCAACCTCACACTGAAAGATCTGGATGACTCACCCACGTAACATGTATCACATTCGCACGAGATATTGTAAATACAGTTTTTTGAATTCTGAATATAAATAGTAAGGAAACGTCTATTAAATTCACATTAGAAGTAGAAAGTAGGAATGAACTACCGTTTTTAGATGTTTTAGTTAGAAGGGTAAATAATACAGTTGCAACAAGCGTTTATAGAAAACCAACACATACTAATAGATATCTAAATTTAACTCAAATCAGTCAATAAATGTTAAAAGGGGTGTTGTAAAATGTTTATGCGATAGGGCCAAAATAATTTCATCTAATAATGAAATATTATATAACGAGAAAAAATTTGTCAAAGAGGTTCTAGTACAAAATCAATAACCTGAAGCCTTTGTTGATAGAGTTTTCATAAATGTTGAAAACAGGGACAATCAGGTACGACACAAACCTGAACGTCATTATACAGCAATAATTCCTTACGTATACGGACTATCGGAAAAGCTACGCCGTATAGGTGACAAATTTGATGTTAGGACGAAATTTCAAACGGGAAACACCTTAAGATCTATTTTAACAAAAACAAAACCGATAAACAAGGAGCAGAATTCAAAAAACTGTATTTACAATATCTCGTGCGAATGTGATAAATGTTATGTGGGTGAGTCATCCAGACCTTTCAGTGTGAGGTTGGATGAGCACAAGAATTACATTAGAAAGAATGAAATTCAGAAATCAAAGATTTGTGAACATGCTTGGGAAAACGGACATAGAATAAACTGGGACTCGGCAAAAATTTTAACAAAAGAAGCAGATACCAAAAAAAGAAAAATTAAATAATCAGCAATAATCTTATTAAATGAAGACAAGTGCGTATCGAATTGTTCTGTAGATATTTGTACAACCTGGCTACCAATGTTAAAAGAAGAACTTAACAAACTCAACATTATCTAAAAGAAAATGTGATCAGTTCTATGTTCTGTGTAAGTAGTAAGTATCTATGGAAATAACATAAACAGAATCTTAAAGCTGTGTATTTGACATACACGGCAAAATAAGAGTTCTTCCAAAAAAGTTTTGATAACGGAAAGAGATTACTTTCCAAAACGTCAGCAAAATACATTATTTCTATGTTTATTCCGATTTATATTATTTTCAAAACATAACCTCTGACTATTTCTTTGGCGTAAACGTCACGGGCGCAGAGGCTTTTTTCCAATAATTCTATTATTTTGTAGATTCGGTGATTTGTTTTTGGGGAGGACAATAATACATGTGGTAGAAAACCCAAATAATAGGAAAGAATATGCTGAATTACAAGTTATAAGCCTGGCGCGTTAAGTGTAATAATTGCATATTACTATCAAAACGCTAATACTTCGATTGCAACAAACACCAGAAGAAAGACTGGTCCTACCAAAGGAGCTCTCGTGCCAGTCGTCACACACCATTTGCAGACTGCAGTTTCGAGCTGTTGGCTCTCGTCAGTGCAAGGTAGGCATGTGACGACCGGCATGAGGATCACTTGACTATTTAGTACATTTCGTCATGGCCCTTTCTAGTTGTTTTCAGTCACAGAAAGAGGCATTTCGTGAGTACTGCATTACTACAGCAAAACTTTACGTTCAATTCCATGACTTGTGCTACGCCCACTAGCGTATGTAAAATTCTACTAGCTTAGAGAGACACCAAGGTTGAACAACATTTCGTCAATACTATTTTAGAAAAAATGCAAGGGTTGGAACAAATACGAGTATGGAAAAAGGGCATGTGACGTTAGTCCTGACGATTCGATCACTGTGCGCCGGATCGACTACATCTACGCTGGATTGGACTGAGGTCATGCTTGCTGTCAGCAGCAAGAGCCGCTTACCGCATGGTACAGGAATATGGGGTTGGAAATTAGAAGTTTGCGGAATACATTACCGCATTACATCGTCATTGCAGTGTTTACTCTCCTCTGTCGTCTTTTTTTTTTCTAGAATTCGTGTTTTAAGTATTTTGTTTCCTCCGATTTTGACCCGATTGATATCATGGCAGTTTCATTATGGCATTTCTTTTTTTTACTGTTCGTTCCCAGCTTGAATCTTTATTTATTTAGTTCAGTTATCTTTCTGGAAGAATTACCATGTTTTCCAAGAATACCATGCATTTTCTTCTCCTAGCATCTGTATCTACCTTCTTCCAGTGTTTCTATCATCAAAAGTATTTTTTTAAAAGAAATATGGGCCACTATTAAAATTAATTCAGTACATAATGCAGATAAATTCTCTCTATTTTTACTAGTTTTTCAAATTGCCAACTCACCTAACCCACATTAAGGCTGCAAGCAATGAAAACCTAGAAACTACCAAAAAAGGAATGAAAAAACATTAATGAAAGCTCACATATGTTACATGCTAACGAATTATTGAAATATTTTACAACCCAGTATCAGTTATAGTGATATAAATAGCACCTATAGTATCTACTTTATATTTAATACATGCAGTAATTCGAAAGAAATGCAATAGACAATCTGGTTCAGTAGTAGGTGTTCACATCAAAATGTGGAAAGCATTTTATTTCTAGTCATATGTTATTTACAACTATCTAACCAGTTATTCGTTATTTCCATTTAAATTAGCGTTCATAAAGCAGGTTTTAATAACAGCCATATATTTAATTTAATAAATAGTAGGCACAGTAATATACATTTCATATGATTACTCAGTTCGCAGAATTAATAAGATAATTGATGATCGAGCGTAACCTAAAATCAAATTTTAGGTTCAATCTTCATGTTACTGTAATTTCTGTACAAAAGTATTTAAAAGATTTAGAAACCGATCATGAGATGGTTCTGAAAATAAAATAGTATAAATTTAGAAAATGCATCTGAAATGTCGGCATCGTATTAAAAACGGTATATTGCCAGTTACAAATACGAAAGTATGATTTAAATTAATTACAGGATAATTAAGTAGTTAAGAACCGGAGATAAACACAGTCTTGGGAAAGGGAGCCATAAAAACGAAAGGAGAACAATAAAAATACAAAATAAAACAAATGGCCAATATAATACAAAACGTAACTTTTGTAATGCCACCGAAAACATTTGCATTAAGGTTTAACATGGCCTCCGCAAGGCCGACTGGATTTTTGGTAAACTTGACAAATGCGAGATTCCGGTTTGTAAAAACAATGGATAATTTATAACTATCGTTGTATATAGTACGGTAAAGATGATGTAGGTGACCCCAAGTGAAATAAAAAATAATGCATTTAATTACTGTGGCACTAACTGATTGATGTTTTGTTGGGGTTTTTTCAGATAGATTTATATAATAACATAATCATAGGCTTGGGTTAGATGGATGAGATAAAGCCATAACTATATACGCAAATATATAATTAATGGTAGAATACAATAAACTTCAAATACATTTGGTCGCGCTCTTATATTTACACTCGAAGATCGTGAGATTGTTAACTTTCAATTTCGTTGAACCGTCTACAGTTTTTTGTTTTTTAATATTTAAATTATTTCTTTATTTGAATTTATTAGATTTTAACTTTTGATATAAAGTTTATTTTAAACGCTTGTTTGACTATTATTATTTGCAATAACACGGAAGTGACTTGTATAACGTTTTATTTGCCTTCGAATGAAATTTTTTAAACTTTGACACTTGGACAGTGCGTCGACAAGAATAAATGTAACTGATGTGTATTTAGTGGACTAAAAATAGCCCAAAATAAGGCGATAGAGAAAATTTTACATGGAACAACGCGACAGAAAAATAAGTTTGGTTTGGCGAAACTAAGAATACCCTGAGTTTTCTATTTCAAGTAGGTGGGGGAACCCTTTTTTTTGAGAAAAATTGGTAAATTGCTTGTTTTTAAGGGTGGTTTTCAGTTTTACTTTACTTTGAGCCCTTTAAAATGCTAGTTGAGAAACTAGGACGGTGCTATTTTATTGTAGATGTTCAAGGAACGTTCAGTTCAAATTTCGTGAGAATCGGTTCATGGCTTCTCATGATATGTATATAAATATACTGAAAAAACATTAAGAAATGAATCACGGCTAACTTGTCCAAAATTGAACCGAACTCGATGAAATTTTAGACGATACTAACCTATATAACGAAAAAATAGTTTGCCAAATTTTAGCATAAAATATCTAACAGTTTGGCCGCAATTCCATTTCTAGTCCAAATTCTACAAAATTTTCAAATCGTTCCTCAATTTGCCCAAATGGTCGAACGAATATTTTTTTTACCAAAATGAAGGTATTTATATGTAATTTCACGTGATTTAACTAAAAAATAACTTTTTTTTAATCTAGCCGATTTTTTGTCATTTTTTGGTATATACATTGGCGCGGCGATCTCCCGTCATTTTCGGTATTATACATATGCGCGCACAAGTATATGTGTAATACCATATAAACCATATAAAATCAGATAGATTGCTGGTGAGAAACGCAAACATTACTGTGACATTTTACATGTTAAAATTATACAGACGGAGGTTTTAATGGCACCCAAATGAGAAATAATTGAGGTTATAGTTTCTTGCTATTGCATAAACACTGAAAATATATAGTTCTTGAATAAAAACTTATTTTGCAAACGCAAATTTCCCTAGTAAAATATTCAAAAAGTGAAATTTTATGAATTAAAAATCGTGAATGAAATCATAACTGAATAACTGGTAATATAATATTATCATAGTTAAAAATCAACGCTAATATAAAAAACTAATATTCTTTTAGTACCACAAATGCGCCAATTTAAACCCTTTTTAACCACCCCGTAACCAGAATGCACATTCAATAATAATCTGAGAATTAATCAAGTAAATATACTTATCAGATTATGTTGGCGTTGTGCAATTGCGTGTTAAACAGTCAGATAAGTTGGTGTAGACGTAGAGTGTATTTTGTGTGGAATTACTTGGCAAAATGATCACAAAAATAATCCAGTGAGTAAAGTGTAACGTAGCTCAAAATAGTAGAAATTCTATCTCCGGCGAATAGTGAAATTCAGCGATGGATTTGTGTATATTCTATCTTAAATGACTCGAATAGTTAAATTCAGCTACTTACTCCGGTGTGGTTCAAATAACCCTTGTACGAACGCCATGGTTTTTTTTATATGGTAACTGATGTCACCCTCCTACCCGGATTCATGCATTTCTCTGGTCTCGCGACGGAATTGTTTTCGTTAACAACATTACAATGTTGGTTAGGCGTGGGGTGCTTTTTTACTATATTTTATAATTCTACTTTTATCAATAGCCACCAATAAAATCTTTATAACAATTGATGTCAAGCACCCCACGCTTTTTACTATAAAATTAATTTTTTGTCAATAATATTTAAACATTTTACTTTTTAGTTCGGTTTGCTGATTTTTTTAAATTTAAATTATAATTTATAAAATATATAATATTAACAGCGGCGCCTCCACCAAAATATCCACAATAGGTTAGTCGCTTTTTTATTTTATTTTATCCTGATGATCCTGGAGGACATTAGGACAAAGTTGTCAAATTATTGTATTGCCATCGGGCCTTGATAAGTGCGCAAAGTTTCAGTTTAATCTGGAGTTTTGAAGTGGGTTAAAATCACGTTCAAAGATTCCATTACAAGAAAACAAACTAACAAACTAACAAACTATTAGTTATTTTTTAGATACATCACTACACGTGAAATTACATAAGACTACCTGCATTATGTTAAAAAAAAATTCGTTCGATCATTTGAGCAAATTGGGAAAGTTTTGAAAATTTTGTGGAATTTGGACTGAAATTGGAATTTCGGCCAAACTGTTGGATATTTTTTGCTAAAATTTGGCAGGCTGTTTCTTGGTTATATAGGTTACTTTCTTTTAAAATTTCATCAAATTCGGTTTAATTTTGGGCCAAGTTAGCCGAAATTCAATTTTTTACGATTTTTTCAGTATATTTATATACATATCTTGGGAGGCGGTGAACCGATTCTCACGAAATTTGAATTGAATGTTCCTTTAACATTTGCAATAAAAAAGTACTGTTCTTGTTTCTTAACTAACATTTTAAAAGGCCCAAAATAAAGACTAACCTTAAAAATGACCAATGTACTTACCCCTTTTCCGTGAAAAAAAGGGTTCCCCCATCTGCTCGAGGTAGAAAACTCAGGGTATTCTTAGTTTTACCAAAACAAACTTATTTTTCTATGTCTCGTTGCTCCATGTAAAATTTTCTCTACAAATCTATATTTACTCCACTAATTGCATTTATAATTCCTCAGAAATTTACACTAAAACTGATGTTTAAAAAAACTTGGAGCCATCCCTACTCCTTGCACATTTGCAACAGAACCTCGTCAAGCCAGATAGACGACAATCATTTTATAATTACAAACTTGATTGGCGGAGACATACATAAGACAGGCAGATATCTTACAGGCATAAAAACAGCTAACTATCTGCTTTTTCTTATACGCAAATCACCGTTGGTATTGAATAATATTTCATTGCGTACAATATTCCCCTTATTTAAATATTAACTGACGATGATTAAAAATAGTTTATATACTAAATTCAGTTGCTAAATTTAATGTAAAGATGAAAATACTCCAGTGTAGTGCAGCTTAGTATCAATAATTCTAAGAATATGAAAATGGAAATATCTTAAGTGAAATTGATAAACTCTTTCTTATTGTAAGGCAGAATGATTTCTTTGCACAAATTAAATATGTTTGACGAAATTTGACTATAATTATCGGCTACTTTTTAAGTTGTTTCCCCAAAAACTTTGGTCGCATTTGATTCTTCAATTTTATTTCTGAAATTACATTATTATGGGTGTTCAAATATTTCACTGCAGTTAATGTCAGCTATCTTAAAAAGAGTAGTCACTTTAATGTTATAAATAAATACATGCATAGAGTTTGGTAGGTGTGCCACAAGGGGCAATTTTAGGATTACTTCTATTTTCACTATATGTTATTGTTATTACTTATCCATTTAAATGTAATATAGTATAAACAAATACATACCTACGTGTAGATACAATTAAGCACACACGTGTAATAATATAAGTAACAGGTGAATACGAATAAATGTATAATTCTAATTTAGAACATATGTACATCAACATTTTCTAATCTTGAGAGGGTTCTTCCTTTAATTTACGTTTAACCGTTGCCACTGCCTGAAAATGAAGGAAGTTTTGGGGGGGGGGGGGGTTGAGGAATATAAACTGTATCTTCTACACGTCTCAAATCTCTGCTATGAATATCAGTTCGTCTTTGTATTTTATGAAATATATAACTAGATTTGCCTAGACAGGGACCGTATACAACATATGCGTAATTTAAGTGTGATAGAACCATAATTTCCGAAAGCAATATTTTAGTATTTGTATCCAGATACTTTTTAAAGGCATATAACTGTTTTAAACAATAGAAAGCTTTTTACAAATTATTCTAACGTGACCAGAAAAGCTTAGTAAGGTATCAAAGTTAGTACCAAGATTTTGTATGCTATTAGCTGATGTAATTATTTCATTATGATATGACTGATGGTCGAGAGGTAAGCGCACTTCCTCTCACCCAAAAGTCCCGGGTTCTATTCCCGGTCGTGGCAGTGGAAAATACTGTGAGAGGGATTTTTTCACTGTACACGGATATTGGGTGTGTGTTCCTTGTCTCTAAATGTGTAGCCCCCTCTCACACAAGGCTCTTCTAAAGCCTTCCGGGATAAAGGAGGTCGTAATTGCCTGTGGTGTTATTTATTATTTATTTATTGATTTGAACATTCAGCTCTGTAAAATTGTGTAACTGTTGAGAAGTTCCAAAAACAATATTTTGATTTTTGCTAGCATTAAATACAAGAGTATTTTCTAGTGCCCATTGATATATAAGACTTAAGTCATTATTGATGTAAATTCTGACATCTGAAATTCGGAAGGAGAAAAACTATATATTAACGAAATATGGTCAGTGTACATGTATAGTTACATAGCGAAAGTCTCTATTTTGCAATAAATATATTAAAAAGAAGTGGTCCAATGAAACATCGTACAAAATGTTAAAATTTCTTTTATGGGGCACATTTAAAATGTATATTCATTCATATTTCACCCTAAATCAGCAATAAATGTTAAACATGGATATGGATGTATTTATTACTATTATTAATCTTTAGTCAATAAACAAACTGATAACGATTGTTCCTCTGTACTTCCCCAGCATTGCGCATTGGGTTACTTACTCATTTGCTCCTGCCAGGTTTGAAGTGCGAAAAAACTTATATCGTTCAATATGAATTTGTGTTGTTTTGAAAATGTTATTTGCATTAGCCTCCTGCTTGATGGATGATACTCTTCTAACTCTACAAATAAGCTTGTACGGAACTGAAAATTGTCAAGTACCTCGCCAATACATAATTAATTGCGAATAAGTGTAGAAAGTCAATAGAATTTGTTCCACTTATAAATAAAGCCAAACAACCATTGTGTAATGTTAATCTTAAAGTAACATGTCTTGAAACAACGTTTTCCAAGTTTGCGACTGAGTTATTTATAACAGTACAACTCATATAGCACGAGGGATACATCGAACAATGGGTTACGAATTGGTATCCGATCACAGCGTAGAGGAAAATTTACAGGTTGGTAGGTCTATTTTATATGTAACCTTAAAGAATGGCCAATAAACAAGTTGTAGTTCATGCGCGTTCTTCACATGGGGCAAGATAAGGTTCAAAGACCCTCTGGGTAATTTCTCATTAATTCATAGGTACCAAATTAACTGAAATAATTGGCAAAACTATTACATTACCAACATGTAACCACGATCTTTTAATGTTAACATATCTTTCAAGTTAATAACAGAATCAATCTTCAGATAGCTATTTGAAAATAAGGAGGTTTAATTTTATATCGTCAGGAGCGATTTTAGTGCAACCATTTCTATGGTTAGCTTTTCTATGGTTAGCTTACCTTTCTTTTTCAAATTCACTTAGAAATCAGATATTACACTAATTCGTGAAGGGTGATTCGGCATATCATGATTACTAATAATTTCTATTGCCACCTAAATTATTTATTTATTGGTACAGGTCTACAGCTTCCACAAGCCAATTACAAACTGTATATACTTAAATTACCTTAAACTAAACTTAAACTTATTAAATTAAATATTTCAGAGAAAAGAGGGGGGGGGGAAGGAGAGGAGATATGGAAAAAATAGATTATAAAGATGATACATGCAAGACAATTGCGCACAAAATTTCTGTTTCGTTCTGCATATAGAGTAATTTATTTTGTAATTCTTTTGTGAACATGACATATGTAACTCCGAATATTCCGATCATCTTATTAATCTCTTCAGGTAGTCCCAGGCATTTTCTATGGGACTAACATCAGGTGAATTTGCTGGCCAGTCCATACGGGTAATCAAATTTTGCTGAAAAAACGAATTTACCTGCCATGTGGGATGAGGACGAGTACTCTCATCGGCGAACACAAATCTATTGCCAATTTCATTTGCAAGCGATAACACAACAAGTTGTAACACATCGTTAAGGTATCTTTCACCATTCATAGTCATGTTTCCAAAAACGACCAACTGTACATAACGAGCCCAACAAATACCACCCCAAGCTGTTACTGAACCACCTCCGAAAGCTTGGTTTGTACTATAGCGTTCACCTCTACTTTTCCATACTCTTAATCTTCCATCTGAGCTATGAAGATGAACTATAGTCTCGCCAGAAAACAAACAGCGACTCCAGTCCTCAACACGCCAATTCTGATATTGGCGCGCCCATTGTAATCTTCTTCTTTTGTGAGCTATGGTTAACACAGGAATTTTTTTTTAAAGATCTGGATCTCAAATTTGCTTCATGGAGCCTATTTCTTATGATTTGGGTTGATATCATCGCACCAGTTGCGTTCAGTAAGTTATTCTGAAGCACTCTAGCCGTAGAAAATCTACGTCTACGACTAGCATTTACCAAAAAAAACGATCCTGTCTGGCCGTTGTGCTGCGTTGCCGTCCTCCACTATGCCGATGTCCAACAGATATACTATCATCAAAACGCATTAGAACTCTTCTAATTACATTGTGACTCACATTGAAGCGAGCTACAACATATTCTTTCCTATTATTTGGGTTTTCTACCACATGTATTATTATCCTCTTCAAAACAAATCACCGAATCTACAAAATAATAGAATTATTGGAAAAAAGGACTCTGCGCCCGTGACGTTTACGCCAAAGGAAAAGTCAGAGGTTATGTTTTGCAAATAATATAAATCGGATCAAACACAGAAATAATGTATTTTGCTGACGTTTCGGAAAGTAATCTCTTTCCGTTTTCAAAGCTTTTTTTGGAAGAACTCTTATTTTGCTGTGTATGTCAAATACACAGCTTTATGATTCTGTTTATGTTATTTCCATAGATACTTACTACTTACACAGAACATAGAACTGATGATATTTTCTTTTAGATAATGTTGAGTTTGTTAAGTTCTTCTTTTAACATTGGTAGCCAGGTTGTACAAATATCTACAGAACAATTCGATACGCACTTATCTTCATTTAATAGGATTATTGCTGATTCTTTATTTTCCTTTTTTTGGTATCTGTTTCTTTTGTTTATTCTATGTCCGTTTTCCCAAGCATGTTCACAAATCTTTGATTTCTGAATTCCATTCTTTCTAATGTAATTCTTGTGCTCATCCAACCTCAGACTGAAAGGTCTGGATGGCTCACCCACATAACATTTATCACATTCGCACGGGATATTGTAAATATAGTTTTTTGAATTCTACTCCCTGTTTATCGGTTTTATTTTTGTTAAAATAGATCTTAAAGTGTTCCCCATTTGAAATATCGTCCTAACATCAAATTTGTCACCTATACGGCGTAGCTTTTCCGATAGTCTGTATACATAAGGAAATTTAAAGGCACCTGGCGTCACCCCAGATCAGGTCACTGGCATCTATTGGACTATGTTATCGTACGTAGGAAGCATCTCAAGGATGTCCAAATTACAAAGGCGCGCATTGATAGCGAATGTTGGACCGATCATCATCCTGTTGTCTCTAAAATGAAAATTGTTATGAGACCCAAACACCGAAGAACTCAAGTAAAACGTAGACTCCGTCTCTGTATTAGTAAATTGCGTGACCAACAAACCGTCGAACAGCTAAAGCAAAAAGTTCAAGAGAATTTGAGTGCACTAGAAGAAACCAATTCTGTAGATGTCGCTGCTACCTGGACACAAATTAAAGACAGTTTAAAAAGTGCGAGTGAGGAAATTCTTGGCACTGCAGCAAGTAAAAAACAGGAGGACTGGTTCAATGATAATGAAGCTTTTATACAAGAACTTCTTGACCGCAAACATACTGCCTTCCAAAACGCTATCAACCACCCCAACGACTCATCAAAAGCAGGAGCTTTTACCCAATCTAAGTATGAAACGCAACGCGAAATCAGAAGAATAAAGAACGAGTGGTGGGCAAGCAAGGCCAGAGAAATTCAAAGGTACGCCGATTCACACGACTACAGGAATTTCTTTCAAGGAGTAAAAGCAGTGTACGGCCCCAGTCAGAAAAATATGTGCCCTATTAAAGATTTAAATGGAAATTTCCTCAAAGAAGACCAGGAAATAAGAGCCCGATGGAAAGAACACTACTCTAACATTCTTAACCAGCAAAGTCAAGCAGATCACGATATTATAAATCTTATCCCTCAATATGACACCTTCGAAGACTTAGATAAACCAATAACAATGGAAGAGATCTTAACCGCCATTGGGCAGCTAAAAAATAACAAATCTCCCGGCGCCGACTCACTCCCAGCTGAGATCTTTAAAGCTGTGTCGTCAGAGCTCATACCCTACCTCAAAAAACTGTTTGATGTCGTGTGGGAAAGTGGTCAAGCTTCGCAGGAGTTTCGTGATACACTTTTAATCAACCTCTTCAAAAACAAAGGGAGCACTGCGGACTGTGGAAATTACAGGGGTATAGCACTCCTGGCTGTTGGAGGGAAGATACTCACTAAAGCGATGGCAAATAGGCTAACACCTGTTACGGAAAAGTTACTTCCTGAAACACAGAGTGGCTTTAGACCAAACCGAGGCACATCGGATTTAATCTTCACACTTAAACAGCTTCAAGAAAAAGCACTCGAACATCAAGGAGAAATTCACATGGCCTTCATTGATTTAACCAAGGCGTTTGACTCGGTGGACAGGGAAGTGCTCTGGAAAATTATGTTCCGCTTAGGTATCCCTAGAAAATTTGTGGAAGTATGTCGCAGTCTACATACAAACAACAACGCCCAGGTTATGTATAATAATGAGGCAACCGAACCTTTCCAAACCCTCACTGGAGTTAGGCAGGGATGTGTCCTGGCACCCCTATTCTTTAATTTGTTTACCACTGCTCTAACAATTATTGTTGACAACAAACTGACAGTCAGAGGAATAGGTCTCAGATACCGTTTTGATGGCGGTCTCTTTAACATAGGGCGCTTTAGAGCTTTCACGAAGACACGCACACGATTCATTTGTGATCTCCAGTATGCGGATGACTGTGCACTTTTAGCCTCTATGCCGGAAGAGCTTCAAGAACTTTTAGATGTGTATGCCCAGAGCTATGATTCCTTGGAACTTAAAATCAACATTGGAAAGACTAAGATTATGTCAACTCCTCATCAACTGAACCAAATAGACATTACACTTAACGGAAATTCTCTTGAAGTGGTGGATCAGTTCAATTACTTAAGCAACGTTGTTAATGACAAAGCAAACATGGACAGCGAGATTCGCAATAGAATTAACGCTGCATCTAGAGCACTCTGGGGACTTAGAGAGAGAGTATTTGACAACCACGACCTTGCTTTGTCAACGAAAATGGCTGTCTACAGAGCAGTTGTCATTCCAACACTGCTATATGGATGTGAAAGCTGGGTCACTTACCGTCGTCATGTGAAAGAATTAGAACGTTTTCAGCAAAGACACCTCAGAAGTATGATGAAAATCCGTTGGTTCCATCACATATCAGACGTGGAAGTACTCAGGAGAGCAAACAGCCTTCCAATTGAGGTGCTTATTTCAAGAGCACGCCTAAGATGGGCAGGTCACGTTCATCGTCTGCATGATAACCGCCTTCCTAAATGTACACTTTATGGTGAATTGCTAAGCGGTAGAAGAAGGCGTGGCGGTCAACGAAAGAGGTTCAAAGACGCTCTCCATGAAAATCTAAAATCCTGCGGTATTGCAGACGAGCAATGGGAACAACTTGCAGCGGACAGAACCGAATGGCGAGGGGTTGTGGCCAGCTATCAAGGAAATGTTGCTGCAAGAAGGCCGAATCCAAGACCTAACCAGGTCTATGTTTGTCCTGACTGCGGTCGACATGTGCTCTCCCGAATTGGCCTCTATAGCCATAGTCGTGTGCACCGTAGATGAATGGGAATTACAATAGACTACACTTTTTACTTGTTTTTTATTGTACACAATTTATCGACTGTAACATTTTTTTATACTCGGATTCGAGTAACGGCTAATACTTTAGTAGAACAATATTGTAAACAATCCCAATTTATCTTTACAGGCATTATCGTCTGAAACAAATAACTCCTCCAATATTTAAAAGACAAAATAAGATCATCAAGAATATCTAACGACTGGGTTTTACAGAATTTGAATATTTCTGTCTGAGGAGGTTTATATGAAACGCCCTGTATAGCAAAGTTCCAGTTGTAGCTTTATTCATGTACCACATTTCTACTATAGCTCTACTATTACATTTTTTTCATAACGACAGACTGGTGTCTTATCCGACAACGGGTTTATGCAAGTCTTATCTATCAGTCGCTTTGTTGAGTGGGTTTTAATGTCATAAACGGACTACTATTCCTAATGTTAATTAGTCGAGATTAATATCGTCCCCTGGAACTCGCATAACCGGGCGCTTGTGAACATAAGTCTTCAGTTAAGCAAGGTTGAGGTAAGCGTGGGCTATTCAGTACCTCGGCTATATTAGGTTATATAATCCCAGCTAAGGCTAACCACATAGGTAACTTACAACTGCGTCCCAATTATGCGAATTGTAATGTAACTGTCGCAACTATAAACGTTAATCAATTGATATTTTCATTAGAAGAATTCAATTTCTCTACTATATTAGATACTGTTATTTATATCAAGCCAGATTAAAAATAATTTATATGAAACGTCTTGAGTTTTATATAGGAAATTGTAGGTCTTTCTTCGAATAAAGCCATTAACGTTTCCCAGTATATGTATGAACTAGTAACGGTTAACTTATTTTATAACGCGTTTAGACTTAAGACTGATACTGATACGCATTCATCAATGCACTTTCAATTAGAGAGTCATTATATTAAATGAACTTTACATTAAAACTTCCCGATATTAAATTAGTTTATATGACGTCCAATTTAGGCACATTCTATCAAAAAGAAGGATCATAGACACTCATGTTGCTAAACACCACTTCTAAATCTTGTGACTTTTAAAAGTTTAAAAATTTAAAACTTGATATCTTGATCTAGCCTCTGACACGAATCTAGATTTAAACTACTGTAAGGGAGATAACATTATGTACAAAATGAAAACTGTGATAGAACTTGCGGTTCACAAAGTATTCTCCTTCTGTTCTGTTCTGGATATTCTTAGATGTTCAGTCCCGAAACTTTAATTGTTGGTCTATGATTAAAACTAAGTTTTTAGTAGTCCTGGACAGCAGTATGCGAGTTCTGTTACTATTAAGTTTTCTGCTAATCTGCTTGCCTCTTTACTGAACCTCAAGTTTAGATTGTGAACAGCATATGTCCTAAGACGGATCCTTGAGGAACACCTCATTGTACATACCTAGAACCTGAAAGTTCTCTTTTTAGCCAAAAGCATTGAGTATATCCTTTTATATATAACTTCAGCTATTTCAGAGAACAGCTCTTACGGCTGCATTTGAGGTTCTCTTGGGCCTGCCACCATTACACATATTCACACAAGGCGAAGCTGGGTCAGTGATGTATAGGCCGGTCTAGACATGCCGACGGACGTAATGGTCCCAAGGTAATAACTTCAATTAGAACTTTCAGGCTGTAATACCAGACAGGGAAGACTGGAATAACGTTCCTCTCATAACAGCACAAACAGTCTGGTACACTGGCGGCTCCAAGATAGAACAAGAGGTCGGAGTCGGGATTTACGGGACAAGGTCAGAAGCCGGTATTTCAATAAGTCTAGGGAAATATGCAACGATGTTTCAGGCCGAAGTGATCATCATACACTGTTGCGTAAGGGAGATAATAGGACAAGGCACTGTCAACCAGTCGATTGCCATTTTCTCTGACAGCCAAATCATGCAAATTAATTCAAGATTGGGGTGGGACTGCTTGACGGTACTTATAGAGCTGGAAGGTCAGAACAGAGTGACCTTAGTATGAGTACTAGAACACGAGGAGGACAGAGGAAACGAAAAGGCTGATAAACTGGCCAAGGAAGGAGCACTCAAAGCCTCAATAGGACCTGAGCCCTTTTGTGGCATAGCGAAGACATACATACGAGGAGCCACTAAGGAATGGGCGTAAAATAGATCTCTGGAATAGTGGAGGAATCTCCCAAAACATAGATAGGTCAAAGAGTTCATTAAAGCATGGAAGGCCATCAGAATAATAGTAAGCCTTCTAACTGGGCACTGCCAGCTCAATAAACACTTCAGTCTAATAGGCCTGGCTGTCAAGAGAAATAGGAAACATCAGTTCACCTACATATTGTACCACTGTGAAGGCCTGGCGAGACTGAGATTCCAAGTACTCGGAGAAGAAAAACCAAAGGCGGATAACCATACAAAAGGGCTCTCATCAAAGCTATAGAATCTAGTACAAAGGACAAAGCTTGATGAGGTACTATAAGGAATGTATTCTCCACAATAGACCTGAAAAGTCGCGGTGGTAAAGGTAAATAACCAGCTCCTCTGTTTATCTATCTATGTATCTACTTCAGTAACTCTGTGCCCTAGATATATATATCGACTTCAGAATTACCAGAAGAATACTATTAGAATAGAGAATCTTTATTAAGACATGACTTTTTCAGAGTACTTAACATGAGCTTTATAAGAGTATAAATATTGCAATTTAGTAGAATTCTCATTGGCGGCTCAGGTCCTATTGGCATTGGGGTTTTGCAGTAGTTGCAACCTGATAATTTCCTGGTTATTACATGCTATTAACAAAGATGCGCAATATGTAAAATGAGGATATATTGCAGTATTAGCAACTGACTGCAATTCAAAGAAACCATTTTTTTCCCAATTTTCTTACACATAATTGACCTGAATGTAAGTTTTGGGTCCACGTAACATCTAGATATTTCATTTGATCCATTTTTTCGATAGTACATTCATTGACTTTAACTGTATAGTTGTTGCTTAAAAATGTATTACAAAGAGATTTAGAACCTAAAATCATCAATTTGATTTTACAGAATTAAGTTTCAACTTACCACATCCTAAAACACTCCCTTGGGAGAAATCGTATGGACTAGCAATTTTGCTTGACATTTTGTTCATGACTGCTATCTTGTAATACCTGCCATTTAAATAGTTTTCTGGCCATTTCAAAATAGTACTTTCAGTACTGTATCTGTACAATTTTTTTATTAGCAAGTATCTATCAAAAGTTTCAAAAGCCAGCTTTAAATCCACAAACACACTGAGAACTACATTAAGCTCAATTATGTTCTTCCTCCATTTGGCCCACACATATTGGAAAGCCGTTTCACACGAGTGGTTTTCTCGAAAGCTAGGTAGACCTACAAATAAAATGTTATTCTTTTCAACATGTCCACGCAACTAATAACTCACTATTATTTGATCTAGTAAATCACACAATACTGATTAAAAAATTCAACAAATATGGGTAAAGAGGCAAATCAAATGACTGGAAAATAACACACTTACAAATAGAACACAATTAGTAGAAGTAAATGGAATAAAATCTGATAAATTGAATATTAAGTTTGGACTTCCACAAGGGTCGGTCCTTGGGCCGTTGTTGTTTTTAATTATATCAGTGAATTACCTGGATCCTTTGATGATTTTCTAATTATGTTTGCGGATGATAACTCCTATTTATGTTGCAGGAGAACTTTTGAAACGGCTATATTTGATATACAAACTTCAATAACAAAATTTTCGGACCACTTTAAATCAAATAAGTTGTTCTTAAACATACCTAAAACTGTTTTTATAATATTTTCTCTGAGGCATAATGTACTAGATAAAAGTCACTTGATAAAAATAGCTGGCATATCTATAGAACAAGTATATTGTACTAAATTTCTGGGGATATATATAGATAATGCATTAAGTTGGGAAACCCATATTGACTCTGTAGCAAAAAAACTTTCTTCCGTCTGTTATGCGTTGTATAGAATATCCAAAATATCAAGTAGGATAACTGTTATGGCATATTATTATACAAATTTTATTTCAAGGGCAACATACGGAATTCTTTTTTGGGGTTCTTCATGCCATTTTGAAAGATTATTTAAGCTTCAAAAGAAAGCTGTACGTAATATCGTGGGAGCATCTAAATATACGTCCTTTAGAAATTTATTTAAAGAATTGAACATTTTAACACTGCCAAGCAATATATATTAGAAATACTCATATAGATATGTTAAAAACAATCTAAGCAACTTTTTACAAAACATTTACAACCATAAATATGCCACTAGGGAAGGTAATAACTTAAACACACGGTTACACAAACTAAAATATGAGGAATGACCAAATTGTATAGGAATAAAACTGAATAATAAGATTCCAGACTTTCTAAAAAGCATTAAAAATATAAAAAAATTTAAAAATGAAACAAAAAAATACCTAACAGTTAAATGTTTTTATTCAATTAACGAATATTTAAGTTAATAAGATATATAATTTCTTTTGTAGTTTTATCTAGTATTAAGCAGTAATAAGAGCACTTGATTGATTGTAAGGTGCTCAATTTCTTTGTGATTAATCCTATACCAATGTGGTCTTTTGAATAATAAATTATTATTATTATTTCCAATATCTTGTCCGCAACCGGCAATAAATTAATTGGGCGGCATTGTTCAGGTTTCGTAGGAGATGTTACTTTTGGAATCGGTATTATTGTACTAATTTTTAACACCGTTGTTACATGTCCTGATTCTAACGATCTAATAACAATATTCAATAAAGAATAACCAATTACACAAAATAAGTCTTTCAATAATTTAGCGCTAAGTTCTTCATCGCCAGTATTTTCATTATTAAATGACATATGTAACATTTTGCTAAGTAATTTCAGTTCCTTACATAGTATTTTTGAATTTTTATTATTTAAAATATTGGTAAAATAGGTTTCTTGTTAACCTCTTCACAATAAAATTGTGAGGTTACTAAAATTGGTTCAAAAACGAAAATTGAGATAACATCAGATCTTTACGTTTTGAGGTCCTAGGAACCCAAAAAAGTGGTTTTTGAAAAATGTCTGTGTGTGTGCATGTGTGTATGTGTGTTAGCACGATAGCGCTGAAACTACTAAACGGGTTTGAATGAAACTTTGCGTGTACGTTTCTTTAGTGCCCCAGAAGATCTGAAAAGGTTTTGGTTGAGATGAGATTACGTTTAGTGTCATTTTGACGCAACAAGTTGTTTATTTTATAATTACTTTCAATTTGCAATGGAACCATTGAAAAGCAGTTAAAATTCTGATTTCAACGATATATCATACTTCCACCCTTTCGATTTGGTTTCCGTGAAAAAAATTGAAAACAAAGCAAATATGGCATAGATCGCATTTCGCATGACATGATCGATGCGCGTAGCCGTTACGTCGTGAAACTCGTCACACCACGTGTCAATTCACGTGTGAGGGTTTTTTCACTGCTCTAGAAGTAGAGCGGATTACGTTTAGTGCCGTTTTTAAATATATATATATACAGACAAATCGAAGAATTAAACTACAAATATTCCTCTAAAATCTAGTAAAATTACTGAAATGCTAATGTTTCATTTAACAAAGACAGCCGTGAGCGATCGGATTGTAATGAGCAAATTTTGACGATTGTTATTATCATCGTTTGTCATCCGATAACGTTGGTGTCATGTCATGTTAATAAGATTTCGGCATATTTGTAACTTTTAGTGGATTGTCACAAACTTTAAAGGTAGATGTAACAATATCAATATCATATGCTTTCTGTACCTTCGTTGGTGAATTTATTATAGATTATCACTTTACCAATTTTCAGTTTGTTGCTTTACAAATCTGTAGTATTTAGGATAACTAGACTTTCTTAGTCGTTCAAGTGATGTTAAAGTTGTTAATATCCCAATAGTATATTATTCAACGAGCGATAATGTAGGTAATAACTCGCATAGATGATTGTAAATTCATTAAGTTGAGGGTTTTTTTAGTGCCCCAGAAGATCTGAAAAGGTTTTGGATGAGATCGGATTACGTTTAGTGCCGTTTTGTCACACAATTTAATGCTCTTTTCGGTTTCAAAAATCCACCGAGTGGGGAGTTTCCAGCCGCTTCCAGTAGCTGCCGATTTTTTTTTTCAAAATATTATATGATTCACCTGTCTCTCAGTTGTTCAATACTGTCCCAGTTTGTTTCAGTTGGTTGCTAAACTGTACCAAATCCTCAGCAAAGCACATATTTGAATTGATTGAAAAAAAATGGTATCAACATATTTTTTTTTACTATGAACATTATTTGTATTAAACTTATCAGCTAACACTTTACCTATTGAAAACGACGACAAATTTTTATTTTTATGGTGTCGCCCAAAACCGACCGATTTTAACGCTCCAAAAAAATTGAATTTAATTATATTTCACTAATTTAAAAACCATGTTATTTCATGGTTTATAAACACAACTACTATTTTAACTAGCTGTAATTGTGAGTTTATTTAACAAGCATAATTCTTTTAATAAAATGATGGGTAAATATTACACAGTTCAGAAAACAAAATCACGATGACTTGTCACATTTTTAAGACGTATTAGTCTGGCTTTTTAATTTTATAAAAACTTGTTAACTGTGGTATAAATAAACTGCTTTAAAATACCGGATGTCCATAAATATTTGAGCAATTTTAATTGGTTGTATGTGTTGCATTCAATCATGAAAAAAAATAGAAAATGCATAATATAAATGTATAAATGTTGAAAACACTTTTTTCTTGTAGTAATGTGGCAAACATAATTTTGTTTGCATTTTAATTGATAATTAAGAATATTACCTAATTAATGACTAAAATGTTTTTAAAATAAGCTATTTCATCTTCAACATCAGTTTCAAGCATACCATAAGTAAGGAAGGCTGCTGCTTAAAAAATAAATTACAATCGAATGTTGCTAAATGTAATAACACCATATTTTTCACCAGACGGAAAGCAATAACTAAATTTCATTAAAGATTAAGCAATACTACTTTAAAGGGGCTAACGAAAAAAAAACCTTGGTATTATTTTTGACACCGATTTATTTATGTTCAAAATTTTAACAACATTTGGGCTTTTCGAAATCTAATACGGCTCTTCAATAACCTTAATATGCTAGATATGAATTTCTTAACACAATATCTAGATTTCTAAAATCAGAATTATTCGAAAATGATACCCCACATGTATATATTCTTTCCTATTGTTTGGGTTTTCTACCACATGTATTATTATCCTCTTCAAGAACAAATCACCGAATCTACAAAATAATAGAATTATTGGAAAAAGCCTCTGCACCCGTGACATTTACGTCAAAGGAACAGTCAGAGGTTATCTCTCGCAAATAATATAAATCGGAATAAACATAGAAATAATGTATTTTGCTGACGTTTCGGAAAGTAGTCTCTTTCCGTTTTCAAAGCTTTTTTTGGAAGAACTCTTATTTTGCTGTGTATGTCAAATACACAGTTTTAAAATTCTGTTTATGTAATTTCCATAGATATTTACTACTTACACAGAACTGATGATATTTTCTTTTAGATAATGTTGAGTTTGTTAAGTTCTTCTTTTAACATTGGTTTCCAGGTTGTACAAATATCTACAGAACAATTCGAAACGCACGTATCTTCATTTAATAAGATTATTGCTGATTCTTTAATTTTTCTTTTTTTGGTATCTGCTTCTTTTGTTAAAATGTTTGCCGAGTCCCAGTTTATTCTATGTCCGTTTTCCCAAGCATGTTCACAAATCTTTGATTTCTGAATTTCATTCTTTCTAATGTAATTCTTGTACTCATCAAATCTCATACTGAAAGGTCTGGATGACTCACCCACATAACATTTATCACATTTGTACGGGATATTGTAAATACAGTTTCTTGAATTCTGCTCCCTGTTTATCGGTTTTGTTTTTGTTAAAATAGATCTGAAAGTGTTCCCCGTTTGAAATATCGCCCTAACATCAAATTTGTCACCTATACAGCGTAGCTTCTCCGATAGTCCGTATACATAAGGAATTATTGCTGTATAATGACGTTCAGGTTTGTGTCGTACCTGATTGTCCCTATTTTCAACATTTATGAAAACTCAACAAGGTCGATTCGATTTTGTACAAGGACCTTTTTGATAAATTTTTTTTCGTTATTTAATATTTCATTATTAGATGAAATTATTTTGGCCCTAACGTATAAACATTTTACAACACCCCTTTTAACATTTATTGACTAAAAAAAGCTTTGAAAACGGAAAGAGACTACTTTCCCGAAACGTCAGCAAAATACATTATTTCTGTATTTATTCCGATTTATATTATTTGCAAAACATAACCTCTGACTGTTCCTTTGAAGTAAACGTCACGGGCGCAGAGGCTTTTTTCCAATAATTCTATTATTTTGTAGATTCGGTGATTTGTTTTTAAAGAGGATAATAATACATGTGGTAGAAAACCCAAATAATAGGAAAGAATATTCGAAGAATGCCACAAATAACTTTCAGACAATACCCATTTGTATATATTTTCTAAACTATTTTATTTTACTATTCTGTTTGAGTAGAAATCAAAATATCTTCTTATTAGCACCTGAAATACCTCTAAATTAGTGTCAGTATTATTGTCGATAATAATTTATTGGAAATTCACACTCTTATTACATGTTAATTAAGAAAATTGTTCAAAAGTATCATCTCGCTTTTATTAGCGCTTCAAATACGTAGTAGCTGAACAGCAAATTCAAGTTACTTAATATAGCACGATATAATACTTAAAAAGTATATACATCAGTACATTAAAGTGATTAAATGACTGAAAAATCATTTCTAGTTTCTCTTTTGATCTAAAATGAAGGTATGGTCGTCGGGGAATTCCAAGAAATCTCTGCGCATATTCCTTTGTTCCCATTCAAACGTAGATTTTGTTGAAACTTGAAAAATTCCTCTCTTGTTATCTTTCGTGTATTATAACAGTGAGAACATAAATTTAACGTCTAAGTTGACATTTAAGTGGTATTTTATTTCCGTCCTTTAGACTTATCTTGAGTACAGGTGTAACTATATAATTTTAATAAAAAAATCCTTTTGCGTTTCATATAAATCGTAACATTGGCCGTTAGTTTATACACACTGCATTTTTTGATACTACGGAATCAATTTCACTCAATTCAGATGAGCGGTTACTGATTCCCCTCGACTTATTTGTTTTCTTTATTCACACAACTCAGTGGAGATGCCTAATCAAAGGCAAATCTGTTATCGGAAAGGGCATTAATTATTTCTTTAGAAATTACCGTATAAAAAATGCAAAAGGTTTAAGTATTTGATCAATATATAAAACAAATTCCTGTTTTGAGTATTGAATACAAAATATATCGTACAAATATGTGTAAAATGAGAGAAAAACTCGATAGTTTTATCCGTAGCTGTTTGAGTTTTGTTTGTATTTAGCGGTTTAACAGCAAGCGAAAGAACCATAATTATGTCCATGACTGACTGTGACAAAATAATTCTAACTCAAATAGATTTGCCAATTATTAAAAAAAAAAAAAAATAAACCGCGAACCAATCACCTGTTTGAGAGTAAGAAAAGTCGACAAGATATTTAGAGTTAGTGCTCTTCTTAAACGTAGCAGGAAACCAAAACAAACAAAAATAGAACAGTCCTCTACCACTTTAATAATAGTAATAATAATAATAATAATAATAGATTTCGTACTGGTTTGCGAGTCCAACCTGAAAAACTACAGGCCGATTACTTGCCTCAATTCCTGATACAAGTTATTTAGGCGTATCTTGTATGACAGGACATTGAGTCGGTTAAGTCGGTCTTTAACCAGATATACGAGCAGTGCGGTGGTAAGGAACGTAAGACAAGATCCAAAGAGAAGATCGTGTATTGCGCAGGATTTTATGCAATTCAAGCGTAATGTATGAATGGTGTGGATCGATTATCGCAAGGCATTTTACACAGCATCGCCTTGCGGTATCTGCCCCTCTAGTGAGACGTGTCAAACAGCTGATGCAGCTCTGGAGGATCCGCCTCATCATAACATCTGATGCGCAGCGGGTTTCGACCGAGCAGGTATCTTTTAAGAGAGAAGCTTTCCAAGTTGATTCCCTAAGCCTTCTTCTATTCTGCATCTCACTGCTCGTTGTCTGTCTCACTGTGCCAAACCCACGAATACCGATGTAGTCAACCCAGCAATCGGATCCATAAGGTCACCAATCCTTTTTACATGAATGACCTCAAGCTGTATGCTCTAGGAGAGTGCGAACTGCTCTCTTAGGATGGTTCAGGAGTACACGCGGGCCATTGGCATGGAATTCGGGTTGGACAAGTGTGGAGTTGTCCATTTCCAGAGAGAAAGATGCGGGGAATTCCCTGAAGATGTGCAGACGGAAGCATCCTACGATATTTGGATACCGGAGAGACCTACAAGTACTTGGGTGTGCAACAACATAATATCCAGAACGTAAAACAGCTGAGGACACTCTCCACAGCAAGTGTAGACGCCGAGCTCTGAACTTTCGGGAAAGAACAAGGAGTCTATTTTTAATTTTTTACCTATAGTAGCAATATGACTATCCTATAATAACTTAGAATCTAGTACAATACCAAGATATCTTGTTTCATCTTCCAGTTCAATGTCTAAGATTTTAAAATTTGTAGCTGAAGATCGTTTGATATAAAATTATTTATTAATTACATTTTTCTAGTGTTCTATATTAATTTATTGGTAGCCGTTGCTGAAATATTGGTGTCATCGACAAACATAATAACATGCTCATCATTTTCTTTTATGAGGTGGAAGGCCATTTACAAATTACATAAATATTAGGTGTCCTAAGAACGAGCCCTGGGGAACTCCAAATTTAATTTTATGGGTCCTTGAGCTCGTATAATTGTAGTTTACTAATAACGACCTTTCTACCGTATAAAATTTAATCCAGCTGAAGGCAGTATTTGTTATTCCTAGATGAAACTATTTAGATAACTGTATTTCGTAGTCAGTAGTATCGAAAACTTTAGATAAGTAAAAACCTTTACACAACATATTTACCAGCATCTGAGCAAGAGTATACATAATTAAGTAAATAATATGGAGCCTTCTCTATAGATGTACCTGACCTAAATCCGTGTTGTGATGGTATCAAAATATTTTTTTCACAAAATTGACAAGACGGGCATGAAAAGCTCATTTTGGACACAGTGCTAAGTACAGATATTTGTCTGCATTGCCAATGTTTTCTGGACAGCCTTTTTTAAAAAGTTAGACTTACACACGAGTAACGCGGACATACAACCATTTCCTCCGACAGTGCCAGTGCCGGAGCTAGGATTCGAACCCGGTGGTGCGATGTCCGTGTGATTAATCGCGATTGCTACCTCGCGCCTTAACCCACTCGGCTATATATATATGGTATATGGTATATTTTGAAATAGTAATGCATAAATGAGCAAATATGTGTGAAAAAATTGTTGGTGGCAAATTTGAAGAACCCTTCTGAGCGGCCCGCGGGACTTTCAGTTTCCCCAGAAAATAATTCTGGCTTTGGCTGTTCTATTTTCCACTGAGGACAAGCCTGATCTGTCCAGGAGGAATGTAGAGCTCCAGCAGCATAACGAACGAGCGGCCAGCTATATGTTCAGACTTAAACTGTTTTTTAATGGTACTACTAATCGTGTAAGCATATAGAACTATTTTATTAGTTATTGTAAAATTCAATTAATAAATACAAACATGCACAAGGAAAATTTAAAAAGTTTGTCTTATAATTTAATTCTGGGCACATAATTCTTCCATTCACGTATGCCCTCAATTATTAATAGTTTTCAAGTTTGAACATAAACAGTTTTTGATAAAAGAGCCATAAATAAGTGCAATAAATGTCAAGGCGTATAAATCCAACTCTTCCTTCTTACGCTTAACAAAAGCAATTATGAAAGAAAACAAAAAAAAAGCAAAGAAAAACATAAAATTAAGCTAGTATTTATAGGCACAATTTTGCACAATTTATAGCAACAATTTAATAAGAAATTATACTTAAGAGCCCCGGTGGAACAGGATAAACTTCCAGACGTGTAAGGTAGAAAAGGACGGAGGATAATAATTGTTTAGGTAGAATTAAAGTGCCGCTGCAATTTAATAAGGGGCGGAACAACAGTAGCGGTATAAGAAGGAGACAGAAACAGGGTGTATAAATAAAAATAGAGTGAGAAAGGTGTATAATAACTGCCTTCATATTTGATTAGTTGGGTGAACGGTATATCCTGGTTCGAAACAAGATTGTCTGGGGATTCATATTATTCTTAAAGGATAATGCATATTATTTCATTTTGTTCTATTGAAACAGTTTTGTTTTCCTTTTACGAACACAGTCGGAGAGAATTTTAGGCGTAATTCTGGTTCTGGAATGCGCTGGCCCACATTTTAACTTTAAATGTTCTCTTAACGCGTAAAAAATGTGCATGTTTCATATCTATTTTTGGACCTAATTTACAGTGTAGAATGACATGTTTTATTAATTTAATATTATAGTCCAGGCAAATTTTTGATGTTTTTAAACGGAGACTTGTTTATAGTCGCTTGCCTAAAACTCAATTCCTGCTGAGGTCCTCTCTTGGAGTCAAAGAAGGAGTTTGTTAATTATGTTCAAAACGTGGCATGTTTAAGCAGAAGTCGCTTCAATACCATTTTATACACTCATACTGATTAAAAATAAAAGTGTTCTCTACATTTATTCATAGCTTTGATACTGGTCATTGCTGGTGTCTTCATTGAAGTGACAATTGAAAATATGACTATTATTCGCAGTAATTAAGATCAACTAACAATAGTTGGCGGTACAAAAATAATTATGGATGTTCTCAGAGACGGCCGTAGAATACAAATTTTATTATAGAATACTTATGTTTATTTAACGTTTGTTAATGAAGCTGTTATCTTGGAATCGCTGTTCGCTTAGATTTTTAATATTTTTTTAAATTCTTCGTTCACCAAAACACAAAATCTTCGATGCTCTGAATTGTGGTTTTTGTAAAATATTAAATATAGACACTATCAGTTAGAATTTTTGTGACATGTTTTATATTAAAACATAATATTTTTAGTCGGAAACTCCTCTATAAAATCCTTATTTTTCTATAAGGAACATAACCAGACTGCAACCAACAGCTACTCTCTGGGCTATGTGCCCCACCGAGCGCTGAATTACAAGTTACAAGTCTGGTGCGTTAAGTTTAATAGCTGCATATTACCATCAAAACGCTAATGCTTCGATTGCAACAAACACCAGCCGAAATACTGATCCTACCTAAAGGAACTTCTCTTGCCAGCCGTCACACACCACTTGCAGACTGCAGTTTTGAGCTGTTGGCTCTCATCAGTGCAAGGTAGGCATGTGACGACCGGCACGAGGATCCTTTGACTATTTGGTACATCCCGGTATTATTACAATAGCGACATGTAAAATAGTCAGCGGGCGCCATCTAGCGGTCCAGTGTCTGTTGAAATCGAAAAATAAATAGCCTGACTGGGCCTAGCATAGTTCAAATGTGCTTTTAGAAGGCGGAATATTAAAACATAATATTTCTAGTCGCAAACTCCTCTATAAAATCCTTATTTTTCTATAAGGAACGTAACCAGACTGCAACCAACAGCTACTCTCCGGGCTATGTGCCCCACCGAGCGCTGAATTACAAGTTACAAGTCTGGCGCGTTAAGTGTAATAATTGCATATTACCATCAAAACGCTAATGCTTCGATTGCAACAAACACCAGCCGAAAGATTGACTCTACCAAGCTATAACCGCTTGTGGTTTTCCTATTTTTCAGGTTTTTGTAATATATCTCACAAAGTAGGTTATGGATTTCAACTTTCTTTTTACTGAAATACAGTACAAAAAATGGAATGACTGTTTCTAAAATTGTACTCTTCTATATTTTGTATTACATTTGGAATCGCGAAATCAATCAATGTAGTTTACCTCGCGCCACCATCTGTCGCAAACTCAGGGTAAAACTAGCCATTGCCATTATAAGTAAGCAAAAAGATAATCGGGCGCCATTTTCCAAGATGACGGCCGTAACACAAAGAATCTTAGGTATTTTTAATAAGTCAATTATAAGTCCTTGTGCTGTAAATGTAAGAGGTCCCTAGATAATGTTTTCTCTTTTACCAGATTTTTGCCACAAAATAACTGCATCATCAGCTAAAATTGACCACATAGGAGGCATCAAGCTGTTAACGATCTATTTTTCTTCGCGATTCAATTTAAAACAAGTTTTCATTAAAAGTACAAAGTTGCCAAGTTTGCAGGTAAATTTTCTTTCACTACTAATTAATCTGCTTTCATTTATCCGTCTTTTAAATAATGACTTGTTAATTAATTACTCGAATGTCGACGTAATTGTAGGCTCCACCTCCTTGCACTTCGCACGTAATTTTATTATTAGTTCATGTAATTTATTAAGGCCTTAAAGGTGGTTAGGTGAGTGATACTTTAGTTTAGAAACTTTAGTAGAAAGTACACGCGGTTACGCATACCTGCATACCCACGTCAAAACAACGGCACGGCAGTAAAAAATATATTAATTTTAAACGAGGAGCATTTTAGTTTCCTCCTTTTTTCACCACAGACCGATATGGCTTGTACAAGTGACCCACTCCAGCAAAATTAAAAATTTATTCTAAAATTAGAAAATATAAATAGGGCGAGAAAAATTTTAAAATGCTTTTGGAGCTCCGTAAAAGTTTATAAATATAAAGTAGCAGAAGCGTATGTTAGATAAAGGGGGTAAATATTCCATAAATGCTGTAGTCGATCCAGTCCATCCTATTACAAATTTTAAATAATGAAAACACAGACAATATTATTTATGAAAAAAATATCAGTTAAAATACATTGTCCACAATACTTAGTGACCCATAGAAAGTATCATCCCACATATTCGACCTTTGGAAGAAAATATACCTACTCTAATATCCCGTTGAGTTCTCATTGCCTACCATTTATTCAATACCATCTAAATAATATTTCAGGACCTGTTTAGGCACTTGGAAGCCTCATTTACATTATATTCACATTAAACAAATGTCTTAACAGATTCAACTTAGACTCAGGGGGTTTTTAAAATGTAAGGCATATTTAATGGATTCAAAATCTATTAAATGTAAACATTTATTGCTTATAAAATTTCGCTCATGAGAATTTCTGTAATGTTTTTCTATTTGAGAGGTTGAAGAGTGGGTAAACATTAATGTCAAATCTTACAGATCACCAAATAATTGAAGATCCTTTATTGTATCATTTAAGTTGTCTACTTTTATATTGTTATAATCAGGACGATTTGCAGATGTTATCGGGCAAGCAATGTAATTTGTTTTACTTATATTTAATGATAATTTATTGGTATCTAGCCAATCTTTTACTTTGTTGATCCCTGATTTTACTCGTTCCCTTGTGTCATCCCAGGAAGTTCCACTAAAAATTAGCACAGTATCATCTGCATATGAAATTCCTTTACCATTTATGTTTATATTGGAGAAAGAAGTAATATATACATTGAAGCGTATTGATCCTAATACTGTACCCTGGGGCACACAATCTGTACATTTTTTGGGTCACTTAATACGTTTCTAACTTTAATACACTGAGTCTATTTGTTAAGTAGGATTTAAAGACTTTCAGCACGAAGCCCCTAACTCCATAGCTTTCAAGAACATTAAGACGTTTCTCGTGAGATACCATATCGAAAACCTTAGCCAAATCTAAGAAAACAGCTATACATCTTTTACTTTACTTTTCTTAAGACATTTTTCAAATACTTTTGCAGTAATATTAATTAGGCTTATTGGTCGACAATTACTAATTATTTTAGGATTGTCAGGTTTATAAATAGGGGTTAGAGTTTTATCATCTGATATATTATCTTTAATAAATAAACTGAAATCGTCTAACTCCTGTGGATACGATAATATTTCCAATAATTTAATTAAACGTTCTAAATTGAGTATCTGTCAGCCATTGGCTTTTTTGATAAACCTATCTTTTAACACCGGAAATTTTCCAGACATTTTCAAGCTAGCTGTTCTCCAACCTTTATATAAAAAAGGTGATCCTAATGATTACGGAAATTACAGAGCCATCAGTTTGCTTTGCAGTTTTTCTAAACTTTTTGAACTTGCTATCAAAGATCAGTTGCCTTCATTTTTGTATCAGTATAATTTACTATCTGTCTGTCAACATGGTTTCTCTAAAAACAAGAGCACCGAATCAGCACTCTGTGAGTTCCAAGACTTAATTGTTAATGCCCTCGATAACAAGCAATATACCTTAGGGTTATTTATCGATTTCTCCTGTGCTTTTGATGTTGTTGACCATTAAAGTTTATTGTATAAGCTAGACAGGTACGGAGTCAGAGGAGTTGCTTTAAACCTCTTTTCCTCTTACTTAAACAATAGAACACAGATCGTAAAATTATACTGTGATATAACCAGTACTGTATGCAACACAACGCATGGAGTTCCTCAGGGATCTGTTTTGGGGCCTCTACTTTTTAATATATTTGCTAATAATTTAATAACATATTTAAATAAAATGCCAAATATTCACTGTGTCTGTTATGCGGATGATACAAATATTATTTTAATCATTGATAATGACTTCAATGTTATTAAAAACTCCGCTGAGTTAGCGTACTCACAGGTAGTTCATTGGTCTAAGGAAAACGAGCTTAATTTAAATAAAGATAAAACTAATATGCTGTTGTTTACTTTACACAGAAATCTGGATATGTCAATTTTTAATGGAACTGATATAACTTTCTGTGAATCGGTCAAAATGCTAGGCATAACATTTGACAGATATTTGGATTGGGAAAACCATATAGATATTTTGTGTACTAAATTGCGAAGCAACTGTTATGGTTTGAGGTTTATGTCATTACACTGCAGTCGTGATGTACTTATGAGCCTCTATTATGCAAATTTCCACTCACATTTGAGATATGGTATAACGAACTGGGGCAACAGTGTGCATATGTCGAGTATTCATTTTGCAGATGTATGCTATACGAATTATTGCTGGCCTAGGTTTTCGTGAGAGCTGTCGTACTTCTCTTAAAAACTTGAAAATATTAACTGTAGCAGGTATCTATATTTTGGAGGTCTGTACATTTGTTTACAAGAATCAGCATAGGTTTTTTGCCAATCAAGTCAGCCATAACCACAATACCAGGTTTAAAGGACTATTACAGCCACAATCTCACCGAACAGCTTTGTACCAAAGAAGCTTTTAGTACAATTGTTGCAAATTTTTTAATGCTCTAAGCGAGGAGATAAAACTTTCTCCGAATTTACATGTTTTTAAATTAAAATTGAAAAAAATAATACCAGAAAAAAATTGTTATGAGGTTGATGATTTTTTTCTTTAAATAAGAACTAGTTCGATTAGGTACCCTTAATTTTATGTGTTTTTTATTAAGACTTCGCTGCACCCGCAGTTTTGAACCTTTTATCTATATTTTACCTAAAACGTGGTAATTGTGTCAGAGGATACCTGTCGTTTAGAATAGTGACCTAAACCACCAAAGCCGAGAACTACCGCGTAAAAGACCGCTTTAAAATTAGTTACATATATACTAATACTGATTTATACTGATAATTAGTTTCTGTTGAATCCCCGTTTAACGAATTCCAGGAACAAAGAACGTCACAATTTACGCCTGCAATAAATCCTGAAAAAGCAGCAGCATCAAGATACCGCGGGAGAAAAATATGACGTCTTAATAAAAAAAGAGAAACGATTTCAGACGACAAGGCTAAGATAGCGATCAGTACATCGATATTTCTACAGATCGTAAACTCATGTGGTAAAGTAAAAAGACAAAATGACATATATATTAGAGTGTTTTGCACCACACTGTGAATCTCGCGGACTCATTAAGGTTTATTTCGCAATAATCCATCTATAGCTACAAAAGTTAAGCAAAGTAATTTACGTCTACTAAGTACCTAAGAATTAACACCCTCTTATCACATTATATGCGGCCAACAGTTAATAATCTGACACTAGTTATTGCTAAAAGTTTAAAAAATGTACATTATCACCGAACCTTTTTATTGCAGTTATTATACGAAAGCTTCAAATTTATCGAATTCGATACTGCACTTTAAATTGAACATTTGTGTGGGGTTTCTGGTGGCTTTAAGCAGAACCCGTCACTAGTTTATTTATAGTTGTATGTCCATTTATTTCTTTATCAATTTTAAAAGCTATACTTTTAACTAATCAGGTTCAATGCAATTTGAATGTGCTGTTAGGCAATCATAATAAAACTACTAGATACTCTAATGTTTCAGAAGAACTTGAGGATATGCAATATTCATGTGGTTAAGAGTGCATGAGCAAAGCGAACATTAGAATTGTGTAACATTATAGCTTGCTAGGTTTATACAAGTGCAAGTACAGTGTATCGAAATATATACGTTATTATATTTACTTATTCTCCGATTACTGTTCCTGTAAAAATTCGCTTTAAAACAAATCTTGCCATATCAGACGTGACAGATGTGAAATATGTTTTTGTTATTTCTAAAGAATTAGTAATACTTTGGTATTAGTCGGACTGGAATTTCAAAAGAATTGTTAGAAGGTACAATCCATTCATATTTTTACCTGTAGTGCAGGTGGTGCAAATGTTTTCATTTGCAAAATATGAGTGACGCATTCTGTCTTTTATTTTGACTACCTGAGGATTTAAAATTCAAAGAAAATGAAGAAGCCAAGGTCAAATGCACTTGTCTCTAGATTAAACACATTGATATAATTTTTATAAAATAAAACATAGTTCGAATGTAAATTTCAATATTAAAGGTTTTTAAATATTCTTGTGTTGTATATTGTAATGTATTTACTGATATTATATCTAATGTATTGCAATTAATGCATTCTTTTTTATTTGCAGGTGAGTTCGTATGCTAAGACTACTAAATAAGCTCAGACAGGAAGAGGTTAGTACACTTTCAGTTAGTCGATAAATTATTTATTACTAAGTAAATAAATTCAGTAAATCTTAGACAAGAAGTATATGAAAAATGGTTATTACTAACAGAGAACAGTCAGATGGGTTAACATCAAGTTTCAAACACTTAGTTTTGTGTAACATATTTATGTATTTATTTTGGTTACGACTGCTCAGACAGAAGAAACCAATCATAAGGCAGGAATTATACAAACATAAAAAGAAAACTAAATAATAATTAAAACTAAATAACTTAACTAAAGCTAAACGATTAAATGATAATAAAAATTAACAAAATAAGTCTATGATTAGTATAGTCCTAAGAGTTGTAATCTAATAGTTTAGAAGCTACAGTTGTTGTGCAGAATTGAGAGCCACATTTCGCATTTTGGATATACTAGTATTAAAAATATCTATATTATTATATAAAGAATCATAGTTGGACCACATTCGGTGCAGAGGAGAAAATAACAGCAAATTTGTTCTTGGTGCAGGCAAATAGAATAGAGACGAATACGAGCGAGTCTGCAAATTAGGAACATGAAATCTAATGCAGCTAAGAATTTCAGGGCAGTCAATAGTGCCATTTAAAATCTTAAAAAGGAATACAAGAGAGTGATACGTCCGACGTAGTTGAAGATCATTTGTGTTGAATCTATTTAATAAGTCATAATGTGGGAAACCCGGATAATTTCCAGAACTTTTGAAACAAAGCTATTTAAGAAAACGTCTGTGAGGTTTTTCAATACTATATTTATGATTTTCATAACCAGGGCTCCATACTATTGATGCATATTCAAGTCTTGACCTCACAAATGAATTAAAGAGAAGTTTTAGTGTGTTTTCGTTAAATGTTTTACAATTACGGATAATGTAGCCTAAACTTTTGAAGGAATTAGCGGTGATTTTATTGATACGGCTAACAAAATAATCCAGGTCAGATAGCAAGGGAGAATGCATTTTTTTGAAAACTTCCTTAGTGCATTTTGTGAACCTGATAATTAGGAGAAAATTAGCGAGAATTAGATGTATATGTTTTGGAAAACAAATTTTATTTGGAACCTGTAGAAAAAAGGGCATGAAAGTGCTGCAATTAGGTTTTTCCACGTGTTCGATGCGAAAGAATTTTCTTTATGCAAAAAATACTACGAAATAGTCCGTAAAAGACGAAAAATGAGTTTTTGACAATTAAAATCGGTCAATAGCTTTTTGCACAAAAAATTAAAAACCGCTAAATATGAACATTTTTTGCCATTTAATTACAGGGATTATAATTATCGTAGGAAATTGTTTCGGAGCTTAAATGGTAGCTTTTGTTGGTACCTACCTACGCTAAAAATTTTAAAACTTTTAGTGGAAATAGTTAAAATGTAAAAAAGGTATTTCCGAGAAACGGCGTGGAAATGGTCAAAAATGGTCATAGAACAATTTTTCAAAAATCTATTTGTTCCTGATGAAATTCTCTACAACCCTGTTATTTTCGTAAGGTTCCGTTTAGTACCTTAAAAACGCATTTGGAACTGGAGCTATTTCTGAATTTTTGACGTTCGGGCGCTCGAGCGGAGAGGAATTGACGCATGGTGGGGGAAGTCTCTCCCTCAGCCGGACATGGAGCGCCGCTAAATGATCGCGCGCCTTCAAATCGACCCAGCAAGAAAAAAAAGTGATGAAATCTCGAGAACTACGGGACGAAATTCGATGTTTTTCTTTAGTGGGGTATCTCGCTAAAATATTAATAATGAACATACTTTCGAGGCCAATGGTTCATGTCAATTTGTAAGGTTAGACATACGCATAGCATAATTAGCCACTTTTTTAACCTCTCCACAATAAAATTGTGAAGTTACTAAAATTGGTTCAAAAACGAAAATTGAGATAACATCAAATCTTTACGTTTTGAGGCCCTAGGAACCCAAAAAAGTGGTTTTTGAAAAATGTCCGTGTGTGTGTGTATGTATGTGTGTATGTGTGTTAGCACGATGGCGCCGAAACTACTGAACGGATTTGAATGAAACTGTGCGTGTGCGTTTCTTTAGTGCCCCAGAAGATCTGAAAAGGTTTTGGTTGAGATCGGATTACGTTTAGTGCCATTTTGACGCAACAAGTTCTATATTTTATAATTCCTTTCAATTTGCAATGGAACCATTGAAAAGCAGTTAAAATTCTGATTTCAGCGATATATCAAACTTCAATCATTTCGATTTGGTTTCCGTGAAAAAAATTAAAAACAAAGCAAATATGGCATAGATCGCATTTCGCATGACATGATCGATGCGCGTAGCCGTTACATCGTGAAACTCCTCACATCACGTGTCAATTCACGTGTGAGAGTTTATTCACTGCTCTAGAAGTAGAACGGATTACGTTTAGTGCCGTTTTTAAATATATATACAGACAAATCGAAGAATTAAACTACAAATATTCCTCTAAAATCGAGTAAAATTACTGAAATGCTAATGTTTCATTTAACAAAGACAGCCGCGAGCGATCGGATTGCAATGAGCAAATTTTGACGATTGTCATTATCATCGTTTGTCATCTGATAACGTTGGTGCCAAGTCATGTTAATAAGATTTCGGCATATTTGTAACTTTTAGTGGATTGTCACAAACTTTAAAGGTAGATGTAACAATATCAATCATATGCTTTCTGTACCTTCGTTGGTGAATTTATTATAGATTATCACTTTACCAATTTTCAGTTTGTTGCTTTACAAATCTTAGTATTTAAGATAACTAGACTTTCTTAGTCGTTCAAGTGATGTTAAAGTTGTTAATATCCTAATAGTATATTATTCAACTAGCGATAGTGTAGGTAATAACTCGTATAGATGACTGTAAATTCATTAAGTTGAGGGTTTTTTTAGTGCCCCAGAAGATTTGAAAAGGTTTTGGATGAGATCGGATTACGTTTAGTGCCGTTTTGTCACACAATTTAATGCTCTCTTCGGCTTCAAAGATCCACCGAGTGGGGAGGTTCCAGCCGCTTCCAGTAGCTGCCGATTTTTTAATCAACAGGCTGACACTGTTAAAAATTTTTGGGTCATCGGCATAAAGTGATATTTTGCAGTGTTAGTCAATGACGTATCATTTATAAGAATGTTAAATAGCAAAGGCCCAAGCACATAACCTTGAAGCACACCTGATGTCGCTGAGATATCTATAGACGGCATTGTGTATTTAGTAGTCTATTTAATAATTAGAATTTTAAGCAATCACACTGCGTCTTTTTTAAAGTTACGTTTTGAATTTGACGTGTTAGGAGTGAAAATGGCGAGGTTTCAATTACTTCTGTTTAACGAAACTATGACAGTGAAATGATGGTATTTTCTTCACCACTTCTTACCATAAACCTATTTTGCCAGTTTTAAAAAGTAACTCTGTGATGTTTTCAATTATATCCAATAAATCTTTTCCCACAGTAAAGACTGTAACTGTAGCGTGAAAATAATATTCCGTACGCTACAGAACTAAGCGTTCGGTACAAAATAATATGAACGCCATAAATTACTTATTTCTGTAGGCCATTTATAAAACGCTGCAATATAAATTGAATTTAAAAACCAGAGCAACAAAGTAACAAATGAGCAATCCAGATAACCAAAGTTAATGGTTTATAATTTATACCAAACATTCATACGGCAATAATCAAAATATTCCTTTGGAAATTGTGTAGGTATTTTTAAATATAATATGTGAATGAACTAAAGACTTGTCGAAATAACTTGTCCCCGACGGGGGGTAAACTGTTTTAACAGGAATTTATTTGATAAATAAATTCTACTTGTTTTATGTCTGAATTTTTATTATAATGTCGTGTGAGTCACAGAGCGTTAATGGTTTTTCGTGTTTTACAAATCTGAGAGAGGTTTTTAATTTGAAAACTAATCGATATTGCTAGCTGTTAATTGACTATTTTGGAATTGCTTCAATAAATTCATTTAATAAATAAATAAATCCACACGGCTGTATACATTTCCTAAAAAACTAAATTGTTACTGATCCCTTTCACACAGAGTTTCCAATTGCAACTTGGAATTGGTTTAAAGAGTATTCAAACAAAAATATTGAACTACAGTACTTAGGCCCCATTGGGCTCTTGTACTTCCTCCATGTAGGCAGGCCCTCGCCTAGGCCTTCAGCCAACCTAATCTTGCGAAATATGTGGTAATACTGCTTAGGGGCATCTCCCTTACATCGACCAAAGTAGGCCAGCGTTCTCCCAAAATGAATTCTCTGATTGATGAGACGGCAGAACAGTACATGTTGGAGCGTCTCATCTTCTTATTCACAACCTCTGCAGTCTGGATTCCCGTTATAAAGCGTAGATTCCTTCTTAGACATTACCAGGTAGTCCATTGTTGTGCTCTTGTGTGCCTGTCCTTTTACCCAACATACCGATACGTTATTCATGCTGGAGGCACCCCAAGTGCTTGGTGACATTTCCATACTGCTCCAGTGGTAGTTTTATAACTTCTCAGGGCTAGTACTGATTGTCTACAATCTGAGTAAATCTTGATTGTTTTGCCCGTACTTTGTCTACGGATAATCTCTTTTACGTCTATGGTTATACCTTTCAGTTCCGTCTGCATTACGCTGGCTCACTCATCCATAGCCCATTTATATTGGATTTGCAGACTTATGGAGTATATTCCACATCCTGCCCTATCTTTATTTTTTGATCCGTCTGTGAAGATGTTGATCACACCTCCACCAACAGCCTTGTTTTCATTATTCGTCCGTATTATGTAGGGTCTTTCGAAGATAAACCGGGGAGGCATGTCATCTGTGCACGTCTGTAGAAGAGGCGTCTTCCTGACAGCCCTCGCCACAACCTAATTTTGGTTGTATGTCAACAGATTTGAGGCGTACCAGTGTTGTCAGAGCCGCTTCTCCAGATATATATCTAGTAGTGTCAAACACAGCATTACCTCCATCAGCGCGGAAGAAAACCCAGAAACTTAACTGTGGATCATTATCAGCTCCGCGAAAGCCTTAGAATCAAAATATTATCTCCATAGCTCTCGTTGGCGTTGTTCGCATAGCTCCCATTATGCTTAGGTAGGCAACTCTCTGCACTTGGCTGAGCTTTATTTTTAACAACTAAAATACAATATTTTATTTGCAATAGTGTAAATTAAAAATATGTACAAGAAAGAATGGGTACCTCAGGGGCCTATTACTGGACTTCATTTCAATTTATTTATTTACGATAAGGTCTAGGCTGGTAATTTTATGCATTCAAAGCTTGTACCCTCTGTATATGATATGAAAAAACCAGCAGCTGCTAACAAAATAATTCTCAAGCAATATTTCCTGAACTGTTCAGTTAGAGCAAGGAGGAGCAGCAGTAGGCAGCTTTCAGTGAGAACCTGAAGATGGCAGATGAGATTCGGCCGAAACGTCATTAGACAACCGTGACTTCTGGAGGAGTCGACCATCGATGCGGGAGAGCACCCAGAAGTACAATAACAACAAAATTTTGAACGGGGGGCATTTTTGGGGGGTCTGGAGACCATAATTGAAGAAATTATAGTAAAATTTTCGCCGCAAAAAGTCGTGACATGCTGCACTCTGCAATAGGTAAATCTATCTAAAAAAACGCCACGTCGGGGTTTGAACTCGCAGTGAGCGCTGAGAGACTGGATCGATATTTTCCAATTAAATTAAATATTATAATCAATGTGATTAATTCAGTCCGCGGTATGTGGTGTAATAATTCCACACGGCATTTTTTAAATTCGGAAATTGACAGCGTTTGTTGCCACACACCTCCCCGTTGGGCGGGTCGAAAGAAATAATTACAATGAAATAAATATGTTCTCCTTGAGGACATCTCTTTAACAATCCGGCGATATTTTTTAAATAATTTGGCCGTTCTCCGGCCAATCAAGTGTAATTTCACAATTTGAACTACGCCACTGGCTCAGAAAGCCACCAAATGAGTTTATCTGACAAGCTATCTTCCGTACGCGGCTGCAATTACTCTAACTTGGACCCTTAGGTGGTAGAAGACAGGCAGATGCGTCCCGAGTGCATCAAACGAGGACGTTAAATCATTTCATAGTCTATAACGCGGTGGGGCGGAGTCACAATTTTTAAAACGTTTTTAAAATAAAACCATTGCGCCAATAAGATTCCCATGAATATCAAAATATGCATCGATATATACATGGATGGCATTCTTGATTTATTAAGACAGACAAGAAGGTGCATTTAAGCCATTCTGAAATTTGTCTTGAGGGACCGAATAGCGATCTTAAATATTTATAAAAAATTAACATTTATTACGCGGCATTTTTATGGTATCGTTTTTTTGCATGGTTAAGCTATTGGTGCTCGAGAGATTTCGAAATTAAAATAAAAGCACGGAGAATGCTGTGCGTACGAGTAAAATCGAGAGGCAAGAATGGATTTACCTTTATGAGTCAACACTGGATTGAAGATAAAACAAGTTTCCTTATGCCTTTGTAATTTTACTTAAAGCTCCGTACATCATCCTCTAATTCGAATAAATCGATCTACGGATACAAACTTTTTACTCCTTTTGCTAAAACATATGGAAACCAGAGCCAGAAAACAATGCGAAGTCTATTAGATAATCGCGTTCCAGACGTTGTACAGTCGTGGTCACGGCAAGGTATCCAACCTAAATTAGTTGTAAAGTTTTTCTTATTTAATTCACCTTATTTTAAACAGTTTATTTTGTGCCTCGTCAAATAGCATAGATCAATGCGCGTGGTCGAGCTTTGTTTATATATTTTGGCAAGGGTTTTGTGACCGCAAATAACGTTCTAGTACGAATTAATATTAAATGCAATGAGGTTATAAAAAAAACTGAAACACGTCGGGAAATAATGAATCCGACTTGTCGATCTATATACCGGAGACCTATGGTTCTAAAATGGGATGTGAATCCGGGCCTGGGGTTTACTCAGATTTACACTCGACAGTACCTCTAGGCACATGTAACATTATATTCCAGGCGGAGCTAGTGGGAATTATGCAACTGGAAAAACGGTACGCGCATGTCTACGGACAGCAGAGCAGCTCTGATTGCCTCAAACAATTACAGAACTAATTCAGGTCTGGTCCTACAAATTAAGAAGGCCCTAGACGTTTCGCACAAAACAACGGCGACTAACTCTGTTAGGTGAAAAGACATAAGGTTAATTCAGGTAATGAGAAAGCGCATTCCTTAGCCCGCAAGGCTTCCAAAAGCGCCTTGTATGGTCGGAACCCATAATAATGCTTTCGGATTAGCATAGAGTAAGTAGAATGAGTTAAGCTGGTACAAGTCGCAAGCTAGGCAAACACTGGCTTTAGATGTCCAGAAAAACGTAAACTAAATAAGCACTTTCATACACTTAGTTGTAAGTAAGTTGTAGACAATCCCAAGTGTAGAGAATATAGTCTAAACGACGAGAGTGCCAAGTATGTGCTTTGTCATGTGGGAATTCTAGTCCAGTATGGCCGGAACAGGTGGCACTTCGACGGTTCCCCTTCTCAAATTCATCATTGGTGCTGGTTGGCTTGGGGAATGAGGGACTGTGCATGAATGCCATTAACTGCGAACATAATGTCTTCTCATAAAACCTTCCTCCCTCTCAAAAATCCAGATTGAAACCCTCTTTGCACAGAGATATCATCTGTGGATAGCCTCTTAGTAATTTTCGGCTGAAGAGAAATGTCGACTGGGACTACTATCACAAAGTAGACTGCAAGATGCGATACCGATCGAAATGATCCCTTCAGTTGCACGATAACTTTATAGCTACCACGACTGTACTTTATGAAAATTAAAGTTTTTTAATCGCGTGGAAAGTTTGTTGATCTGTTTATTGGCCAGTAATCTAAAAAAAAAGTGGATGTACATTTTCAAAGGAAACTTACTGATCGACTTACATAGATGCCCTGATATTTTTGTGATGTGAATGAGCATCTTATTACCCTCTTTTGTTATTAATTGTTAATTTAATAGGTCGACTGAATGCCTAATATACTTATTATAACACATTTAATAGAAGTTCGTTAATACACCTAATTAAAAGATCCAAACGAACAGAAGAGGCCCTGGTAAATGCATTTTCATTTTCAAGCATGACATAAAACATATTTTTAATGCTGATAATATTTTATCGGCGAAACGTATTTTTTAATCAGCGCCGACCCCCTGCGGGGAATCCTCAGTTATACTCCATTGGGTATCTGTGCCCGAATAAGGGTGTACTTATGCGAGATTTCTTAAATTTGATTATGAAGAATTATCCGTGAAAAAAATGATTATATCCCGCACACTTGCAGATGATAACTGGTCTTGTCGAGAAGGGAAAGAGGCAGCAGAACTAATCTTGGAAAAAAAAATATTTGAGAGGTCAACACGCTACCCAGTACAACGATGTATACAGGGTGAAAGTTTACCTTATATAAGGTGTAATGCAACTTACCCGAAAAATTTTAACCATAGATGTACCTTTAAATAAGAAGTCGGTTTCTTAAAAAAATGTTAATAAAAGTCCAACATAAAAAAATTTATGCAAATGTTAAAATAATGTATTATTTCTATAAAAACTGGTGAAAGTTCTGTCCATTGACATTCAAGCACACCTGAACCCGTCTAATCCAATTTTGTCACACTAGCTGAAGTGTTCTCCCTTCCTGCTGTTCCCGAAGACGCAGATTATGGATAGCCGATGTAATACGTTCACATGATACATCGATATTGTCAACTTCGGTTTGGTAGACTTCATTTCTTAAATATCCCCACAAAAGGAAGTCAAGAGGATTTAGATCCGGGGACCGCGGAGTCCAAGCTACAGGTCCACCCCGTCCGATCCAACGTATTCCGTTTAATTGGGTCAAGTAACCTCGGACTACTAAACGATAATTTGGGGGCGCACCATCATGTAAAAACCACATCCGACTTCGGACCTCCAAGGGCACGTCTTCAAGAAGACCAGGAAGATCATTACGGAGAAACTGCAGATATTGCTGACCATCCATGTGATTTGGCAATATGAGCGGACCAATTAGGCGTTCAAATATAATTTCACATTTTATTGATGAAAACTACGAATCGACTGTATTTTCATCAAGATGGCGCTCCACCGCACAACGAATTAATAATGAGAACTCATCTTCAAAATATATTCCAGACATATAACAACGTATAATCTAACTAAAACTTTTAATAAATATTAGAGTACCGGTGATCCAGAATACCTAGAAACATTTAAACTACTACGAGCTTAAATAAAAAATGATATCCGCTTATCTTATGCCACATATCTGCATACTATTGAGAATGATCTAAGTAACAACCCAAACACTTTCTGTGAATTTGTTCACCACGACAATAATGTTTCCTCTATCCCTTCAGTAATTACATACAACAATCAAACAACTGAAGATCCTCAAATAATAGTCGATGGTTTTTCAGAGCGTTTCTCTCATTGTCTTAACGATTCAGTTATTGATATTGATGATCTAATTGAAAGTCACAATGCGATGACGTTTGATATAAATCTGTGTCTGAAGAGGTGTGTTTTAGGCCACCATGAAATTTTACTCTACTCTGCAATGTAGAGTCGTGTGTCGGTAATGCTCTTTAGCAATCAACATGAGAGGGCTGTTACAAACTTTGCGAGTAAAACTCAGTTTATTTGCAAAAAACTTGATCGTCAGAGTCAAGTTGATGTTATATACACCGATTTTTCAAAGGCATTTGCCAGATTGGACCATGACATATATATCTTTTTAAAATTGAATGTACTTAGATTATCTTCAGCTTTAATGCAATTGTTCTCTGATTCTTTATACGATAAGTATCAGTTTGTTCAATACCATGGTTACAAATCCGTTAAATTCCTTAAAAAATTTGGGGTTCCGCAGAGCTCGGTACTTGGGACGCTGTTCTTTTGTATGTTTATCAATGACATAGTATCCGACTTGAACGTGCATTGTTCGATGTACGCTGACGATTTGAAGTTAAAGTTGTACATGTGTACAAGTGTTGTTAATGCCTTATTTTATTTAAGTTTTTGCCCTATCCTGTAATTTATTTCATTATTTATTTAAGTTACACCATTCAACAGTATAACACCAATTATAGAATTAGAAGTTCAGTTATAATAATCGTCGGTACACACTATTTTAAGTCTTTTATCGAGGCTACATTGTAGTTGAACAGTTAGGACAGAGTTATAATTGTTGCAAACTTGATGAAGCGGTGAGAATTTCATTACATTAATGCGAGGTGTTTGGAGATTGAAAGTAGGAGATTATCGTAAGATTACATGGGGAATTGAGAAATAAAACTGAAATTTCCTCACTGTCAATGTCCATTCATTATTGGATTGCGTAAGAAAACTTTTTTTTATTCATTTATTTAACGTCGGCCTATTTCCAAGGGCAATCACCGACGCCAGGGGATAAGCTCATCAGTGTAGGTGTGAGCGATCCATCTTTTCGCGTCTGAAGGACTGCTATATTTTCCAAAAATGAATATTAACGTTCACAAATAAGGGTTCAAAACGACTGTTTCAGACGGAGAATGATACAAAATTTATACTTACTGTTCGTTTATGCTTAACTGCTTCACTGATGGTACCAATTGGACGTCATAACACTATAAATCTAACACAGTAAGTACTAACGCTTTCTTAAAATTAAACCTGAAAGGGAATTTTGAAAACACAAGAAAAATACAATATAAAGTTCAAAAAATATATATTTAATCTCTTTTACAAAAACCATGTTTTATAAGAACTTCAAGAAAAATGTTTTGACAAACTATAGTCTGGCCCGTGTACAACACATGGTGAGGAACGGACGACTTATAATGTACCAACTACCATCCAATATGCGGTTTATAGCTAACGATTGCACAAAAAGATTCAAGAAAAGTTCAATGTTTAAAAATTTTTGGTGGGCTTTTGCTTGCCTGTCTATGGACGTATTTTCAGTTCAATATCAATTTTGATCGCTCCTCGTATCTTAAAAATGCTTGAATCGCAACGACTGAATTATATTTTGCACATCCCATCCCATGCACATATGAGTACATGGTAACTATACTTTTCTGACACCGAATCACTGAGGAACCGGTTTAGGGCAAATCCCGTTAAAACCCATCATTTTCCCGTCAAAATCGACTGCTAGGAAATGATAGGGGACCCTTGTCGCTAAAGGCTATTTTCGCTAAAACTCTCGATATACTTTGACTAGAGACTGGATTAACTTGTCCTTATATTTAACACAACGCATGAGTTGCAGTGCTTAACAACGTGGATTCGTAAAAAGGTTTTTGTTACACTTTCTAAATTTTGGTGGTCGAGGCGACATTACGTTTCCGTGCAGCGACATTTACTACACTTTCTAAAATTATACTCCTTGATGAGATTCTGAAATTTTGCATAAAAAACGCTCCTGCAAAATGTCTAAATACATTATCGTTACTGCAGGCCTGTTTATTACTACTATATAATTTTTCTGGAAAAAGTTTCGCTTTAAGACCTATGTTGGAATAAATCTTTACTTAGCACCATAACAGTAGTTATCTATTTCCCTGACACCCTGTATTGACGGAGATATGTAGCAAGCTGTTATTGATGAAATACATCATTAGGATTATCATTACTAGTGTAGACGCTAGCATTGAAAAAATCGTGAAAACCGTTTATGATCAATTGAGAATTTTCTAAGTATAAGTCATTGACAATAAATCTGATTGATTGCCTCTTTTGGCATTTATAAATGCCCAGAATTTCTCAGGATCAGATTCCGCGTTGGCGACATATTTTTTCTACGATACTTTTACCTTCCTTATTAGTTTAGGTGACCTTATATATGATGAGGTATGTAAATCGTTCTGTTAATTTTGTTTATTTTGGGGAAGCAGAAAGATAGATATTGACATATTTCTAAGTTGGTTGTCGAGTTGGCCGATTAATTAGATGGATTTAAAAATGATAATGAATGTAAATGGCACCAAATGGCTCTCACTAAACTAAATTTCACATGTTGCTCTAATCAGTGTCAATTTTAATTTGTTTGTTTGACATTTTCAATCAACTGCCTAATACTGTTCAGACAATATAAAGCAATTAGCGATGTATGTATCGACTTTGTTTCGCAGTAAGATATATCTTTACCTAGCACGCGCGTATTTGGTATATTTTCAGAATAAATTTATTTAAATCGCTTTCTCCGACTGATGTGAGATTTAAAATAGTGTCGCTTGTCTGGGCACGGCATGTAGCGCACTTACAATTGAAAACAGGCTATTGTTAAAACATCGTTAGACCAGAATGTGGACAAGTTTTGGGTTGTCAAATATTTGTAGTAGCCCAAAAGTGACCCCAGTCAGAATGACATCATCATAAAACCAAGTGCTTGAGTGTGATTTGTCCTGAACATGTAAGGATTACTCGATACAGACTGGATCTTGTCACAAGACACTACATGCCACTATCTGATATTATCTTCAGACTGCGTCACTTCGTGTACCTTCTTACCGACTTGACGAGGAATCTACCTACACCTGTTGTATTTTTTAAATCCAAATTTTAAACTACAATAACGCTTGGTTTAGTATGGGTAAATATTTGAGTTGGCTATAGGCTGGGTGTAACGAGTTACCTGGGCATTAAATCAGTTCGTCTCGTTAGTAAATAAAAATTATGTATTTTTACCTAGTTTGTGTTATTTGTTCTCTAAGACAAATGACGTAAAGGCTTGCATAAATAATCGAAGATTTGTAAATTATTTATTTATTTATTTATTTCTACAACTATCCAACGGGATAATATCCCAGTTCCAGAATGCGAGACAACAATATGAAATTAAGAATAATACAATTTTTAAAAAAGTACAGTGACAATGTGTAAATAGTAATATAATAGTGACATGCGAGAAAAAGACAAACATTCCTGACAAACAAGTAAGGTTAATAACAAAACAAGCACTAAACCAAATTAACAGAAATGAAGATATAAAAACATTTTTTATATGTACATTATATATATATATATATCAATGCTGTCTTGCACGGTGGAGTAATTTGCGGCACATCATATACAGAGGAGAGTAATGCAATATATTATTATTAGCTGTCTTTATATAAAAAGTTTCATAACGTCGCCTAGTATATGTTGGTACATGGAAATAGATTTTACCAAGTATTTCGGTCGCATTATGAACAGAGTTTATAATGTTAAACAGAAAGATAACGGAGTGCATATTACGACGAACCAGAAAGGATTTATAGTTGTGTGTGTCAAGTAACAGATCGTGTGGAAAGTCAATAGGAATATACACTTTATTCTCTTTATAGGACAGATACTTTAAGTCTCCGTTGCACTTTTTCTAATACTTTGATATATTTTACGTAATTTGGGCACCAAATGACAGTATTATATTCTAGTCGGGATCTGACATATGAGTTGTATAACAGTTTAATTGTTCATGGTTTATGAAACTCGCGGGAATTACGCATGATAAATCCTAAACTTCTAGTGGCAGCTGAAATTGCTTCATCTATGTGATGGGTAAAATTTAATTTTGAATCAAAAAATACCCCTAAATCTTTTATATATTCTGGTCTATCAAGTAAAATACCGTCGATACTATATGGAAACATTAACATATCTTTTTGACGTGAGTATGTGATAACTTTACATTTGTTTATATTCAGTGGCAATTTATTTTCCCGACACCACAAATCAAGCGTATGGAGGTTTTCCTGAAGGATGATGCAATCCGGAGCGCAGTTTATCCTAACATAAATTTACATATCATCTGCGTATAGTAAATGAGGAACATTCAAAGAGCTAATAGCGTTATTAATGAAGATGTTGAAAAGTAACGGCCCCAGGATCGATCCTTGAGGAACACCAGATAGGACTTCAAATTTAGTTGAAGCAAAGCCCCTGTTGCATACGTATTGTAATCGATCAGAGAGATAGGATTTGAAAAGGCTCAGTGCATTCTGTGACAGATCGCATTTATCTAACTCAAGGACCAATATACTATGAGTGAGCCTATCGAAGGCTTTGGAGAAATCTGTATAAACTACGTCAACTTGACCTTGATCATCCAAAATCTCCGATATATACTGTGTGATACACATTAAGTTTGTAGTTGTCGATGATTACGATACGACGATACTTGATTTTGACGGATAAAGCTAATTTGTTGTCATCGTCGAGGTTATGTCTGTAACTGTCATCTTGATCCTCCCATTTGTTCTATATCTAAGTTCATAACGAAGTACGGTTATGACGTCACTGCCGTTTTAGCGGCACATTGAATTGGTCGAAGTATAATACATTTCTTTAATACGTTGCTTTTAGAACTTTTCTCCCAAATTAAATATATGATGAAATTAGTATCCCTTCTATCGTGTTTGATCATTTTTGAAAACTAGTCAACCGCCCAGTTGAATAAATGTGTTTTCTCCTCATAAAAAAATTATGGAAAACAATTGAATTTTATACACGAATGTTAAATGAAAACATATTTTTTTATGTTGCTTCTACAGTCTGTGTATATAAAAAGACTTTTTAAAATAAGTGTTAAATTAAAAACAGCATTTGTACAAATTAATAAACCCCATGCATTCGACAGAACCTTGCTTGTTACTATCACGGGCATTACAAATGGATTTTCTGCACATGATATTTAACTGTACAACATTGCTGAAATAATAAAAATTAATTAAACGATTATGTATGTCAGATTTATGAAGGAATCGTGGCAAAGAAAAAATAACATTATGAACACGCCCACACGAGCGGTTCAATGGTCGATAAAAACCTGCAGATATATTTGTTTTCTCTCAACCATAACTAAACGTTTATTATCCGAAATAAAAATATGAAAATTGCGAAGCTGGGATATGTCTTTGTGGAACGTTTTATGTTAATATTTTACGTTGAACTAATTGTTCATTTATCATTAGCACAACATCGGCAGTAAAGGAGAAAATGCATTTAATACCTGTTATTGTCATCAAAATATACAATCAGTTAATAAAATGGATTTGAATCGTTTAATATGGATGAGTACTTTAAATTCAACATAGTATTTTTCCTTGTGCCATTATCCAATTGCAATTGCATACATTAAAAGTTAACTTAAACAGTACAATAGAGAAATTACAGACGACTAACAATAGGGAAGACAGGGACACCCTCTTCTCGCCCAGGGGTCTGTCAGGGACAAGGGATTCACATATCTGTATCAACAACTCCTATCCTCTTCAAATGTTGTGGAAGAGCATGACCAAATCTTAATCTGGAAATGCTGGTAATAAGATTTTTACGTTCGTCTATGTGTCGAAACTACGGATTTTTATTTATATTGTCTTCAATTTGGGTATACCGATTGTCTGGGTGGTCGTTTTTAAACTGGATGTAATATTTGCTACATTTAGTAAACAAATGCATTTTAATAAAATTCTGATCTAACAGACATATTTTAAAATGTAGTTTCTTGCCAGATATAGCACCTTCATTGACAAGTTTATCCATAGGCTCGTTGTAGCAAATGCCTACGTGAGCTTTAACCTATATATAGTTTACTACAACCTGTTCTTTATGTAAATTGCAAAGGAGAAGGAATATATGAAGAATATACCCATTGATGTTGAAGTAACTATTTGCAGTAGTCAACATGTATTAATATTTTAAATAAATAGTTCCTCCTTTTTCATATTTACAAATCATTAGACTAGCTTATGCCCGCGGTTATGTCTACTGTCTACTGAGCATCAATTTCCATTATCCTACTATATATCCAATCATCTTCCCTCACCTCTCCGCAAGTTTTTTCATTTTCCCACCATCTTCCCACATTCGCATTATCTTCCTCAACTGTACTCGTACATTTCCTCACATTCCTTAACTTTCACCCCATCGTTCATGTTTCCTCCATATTCATACTATCTTCGTCTAACTTTCATCCACCTTCTCTTTTTTGATTACATTTCTCATTATATTCCCCGTCACCTCCCTTTCTTCCACATTGTCGCCACATTCATCCACTTTTCCAGTACCTCCCCACTACATTCTCCTACTTTTGCATTTATATTCCCACTCCTTCACAATATCTTTCCCTAATTTTTAGCCACTATCTTCCACTTCTCCATTACACTCCCCCTTTTCTTACCATACTCCCTTATCTGTTCATACCTTTCCATATCCTACTATCTTTCCCTAGTTTATTATCATCATCGTCCAGTTTTCTACTGCAGTCATACATTTTTCCATCTTCTTCTCCCACTTTTCAACCTACCTTTCTCTACCTTCCCAATGCCTTCCCTTACTTCTCCACGTTCACTCCTCACCCCGCACCATAATTCGAGAATGGCTGTTTCTCGAAATGTATTAAAAAATAAATTAGTTAAAGGCTGGTTCAATAGAATATATATTCTAGTAGCCCAAAAAGAACATTACATTTAAGCCATAGTACAAGTCAATATTTAGTATAATAAATAATGGGGAACAATAAAATTTATAAATATACACGCAATCCACATACGTTTAAAAATGTATTTTTTTTATATACATTTATTTAACGTCGGCCTATTTCCGCTACTGAGGCCTAACACCGACGCCTGTAGGCGAACTACCCCCAACCAGGAATTTTGCCGAACCTCTTCCCTTAAGAAGAGTAGGGATCTTTTACTTGCCTAACATTTAATAGACAAGGGACCGACGGCCCTCCGAAGGATGGTATATCCCCTATACAACCCTCGCCTAAGGTTGTATAGCTTCCGCGCATACACTGATATACAAGCCGCTGAAAGATGTTTGAGGCGAGGACGCGGTCTTCGTTGGAACGGTCACCCATCCAACTACTAACCGCGCCTGGCGTTGCCTTACATCGCATATCGAAATATGTACATAGTAAAAACGCACCCACGCTCGCCCCCATTAAAAATGTATAAAAACGATAAAAGTGTATATAAAACTGTTAATAGACTGTTAAGTGCACGCCCACGCTCTCTTACGAAGAGAAAATTCCTAGTAGCAGAGTAAAAGGAAGCCTACCTAATTAGCTACCATAGAATAATAGTTCACCAGTCAGCTCAGAGGTGACGCTTCCTCATAGATATATGCTAAAAGTCCTCTAGAACAGCCTGGAGTGAAATGGATGAATCGAGAATAAGCGCCACGGATATATAAGTAGCAGAGCCAGCGCGATGCAATCAGTTCAGTACAGTTCTGAGATGAGCCACGTGATCAGATAAGATAATGAATAAGTTGTGGTTATAGTAGTGAGTCTATAGTAGATAAAAATTATATTAGTGTGTTATTATAAAGACTAATTATTGTAATTTAAGTGGTAACTGAATCAGTGGTTAGTGATGATTCGTGTTGCAACCTACGTTCGGAGTGTTTACTAAATGATGTAAATACGTAACAATACAAATAATCAAATACCAGCGTAATCAATATATTGTCAGGGATTGGAGGTTTAGCGGCGCTTTTAATTTGTTACCAAGTTGGAAGCACTTGATAAGATGGTGTTGTGTGAGAAGCAACACGGCTAGTCGCTGTATCACTTCTGAGTTCGAGTCTCAGTTGCAGCATGGCAATATCGTAGCGAATGATTACTATGTAATAATTGTCTGTGTATATGCGTTCTGGTTAAGTGATGGAAGAGCTAGTACTAAACTCCACCAGGACGTTAACATAACGAAGCAAAATAAAAAAATACTGAAAGCAATTTCCTAAAACTATCCCTTAATTAATCAATAGCAACTTTATGTTTTTAATGTTTACCATGCAACATGAAGGTGGAATGTATAGAAAACTAGTTGTTTACTTTTACAGCATTATGTAAATGTATTGATATCAGGCGATATTGACAAAATTAATTATGTCCTTATTATTAATATAAACAAATACAATGTTACCTCATTTAAATTAGGATAATTTATTTTTTTCCAAAATTTTGGCGCTGCTACCGCGTTAGACTAAAAGTTTTCAAAGATTTGTAGAAAATCTTCTGTGCCTTTCTACAATTATTGCTGTTATATTAATATAAGTATCTATGCTTGTATATGCTAAGATTAAATTCAACTTAACAAGCAGGTAAACATCCGCGGGCAAGGCATTTTTATCGCAATATTTTTAATTACACCGGTCTTTAATTTTTTTGTTACATTTTTTATTGTTAATTATCTAAAATCTTATGATCGATACTACTAACCGTCTTTTATAAAAAAAAGTCGGATTCTAATAATCGAAGCATACCTATTAAAAAAACCTCGGCTGTCATCTTTTTGATAAATGAGTAAAAATGCGACCGGTAGCTCGGTCATTACTATATTAGTGGAGGCTACAACGTTGTTCGCCGGAGTACGTCAATTATTGTAGAATTTATAATATAATAAAATTAGCGCAATTTTCATATTATCCGTAGCCTGGACATGTATCATTTATCATCTGATGACTTTAAGGCTACAACCTACGTTTTACCTAGTTTTTCTGAATATTACAAAATAATTTAATACTACAACATATTTTTTGGTTGCAATAGATAGAACTTCAATTTATATAATACATTTCTTGTATACAACCTGTATTTCAAGACTGAGCGCCACATTAACTGGCTTGGCGATTGGAATTTGATTAACCGTTGCACACGCCATCTTCAGGGATGACTTCTCTTTGAAAGGTCCACAAAAATTGTTCTTCCTGACGGCAACATACCAGAGGTTTAGTTTTTGAGCGCCATTTCGTATCAAAATAATTAATAATCGGCGCGTATTCTAGCGCATTTTCTGTTATATTCTATTTGAAAGAGACACAGCCCTTCTAATGAGATAGAAACAAAGAAAACAGTTCTAAAAAATTCAATTTAACAATAAATAAAATATTACAATATGCATATGCAGTCAATTGTGAACAATTTAAGACTTGGAGATATGTGGTATAGTTTTTTATTAAATACATTTTACGTTCTCCTTTAAATTTCTTTTTATTTTGGGCTTTTATATATTCTAGTGATTGTTTTGTGTAGTCCCATTGTAATTGATTTGATTTTGATAAACCGTTTTACTATATTTACTCCAGTCAAAAGAGGGGTGTAGTGTACATGGAATATGCGAGACTTTTTGACTTCAGGTCTTCGTTAGGAGCAGTTAGTATGTAAACATACTAAAAGTCCCCGTTCCTGGGAGGTGATCTTACGGCGGGAGGGAGGAGGGGAGGTTTTTGAGTTTTTCGATTATATTTTGGAAAAGGTTGACTCTAGGAAAAATATGTTCTAAATAAAAATGAAAGCTAATTAAATTTCAGATAAAATTGTTTCCACCCATTTGCCGAATTTCCAACTGTTTTCGAGATATGCGTTATTGAAAATCGATAATTTTCGAAAAAATCATTTTTACCTAACTCTTTTTGTTAAACATTTGCTTCTAGTGCCTCCCACGGTCGCTTCTCAGATAAATTGTCAAAAGCGAAGTTATAGGGCATTAAATTTCCTTCACTTTTACTACTTTATCTTCAACCAATCAAAAGTTATAGAATTTCTAACATGTACGCTCATATTCAAGAAATGAAAGCTAATTAAATTTCCTATACAATTGTCTCCAAACATATCTCTGGAATTTCCAACGCTTTTCGAGGTATAGGTACGTCAATTAAAATCGATAATTTTTGAAAATGTACAGTTATTTACAATTAAATAATATTATTAAAACGTCTGTACAGTTATTCGCAAATTTGTTCCCTCATAACTTAATATATAACTTTAATAATTTCATATTTTATATAAATCAGAAAGAAGTGCATTTTATGTTGAATTTGAATAAACATTTCACAAATGGAGTTGTAAAAGGTAAAGGAATTTGTTGTTGATGGGGGATTTCTAGTCCACAAAGTTGTTTTGCAAAAAGAGACAACTGTATCAATCATTTGTGATGGTTACGTTAAAGTTCTGAAGACCCATTATAATGGGGGAGGTTGTACAGTGGTTTTTAATGGGTACACTGACACATTAGAGAACACAAAAGCAGCTGAACAGAGTCGACGATATCGGCTCAGGAGATGTGTGGACATCAATGTCAGTTTGGAAAGTGAAATGAAATTCAAACAAGAGAATTTCCTCTCCAACTTTCATAATAAGAGTCAGCTGATAAATCTGCTGATGATGCAGCTGCAGAAAAATGGGATAAATACGCTCCAAACTTCAGGTGATGCTAACGTTGATATTGTGAAGTCAGCTATCAACAAATCGCAAAATTCCTCGGTAGCTCTTATTGGAGAGGACGTCGACTTGGCTGTTCTCTTGGCAGCCAAACCCCAACTGATCGTGACATTCTGCTGGTAAAACCTGGAAGAGGAAAGGTCAAGATTATTGTATATTACTCACAACAACTGCAGCAGGAGTTGAAAATGATGGACAATGCTCATTTGTTATTCTACATGCATTCACAGGATGTGACTCAACATCCGCAGCGTATTGCAAGAGCAAAGTGGGTTTTGTTAAAATGTACCAGAAGTACAAAATCGTACAATGTGCAGCTGAGGTATTTGCCAGCGGTTTTTCTTCCCCTGACTCCATTGAGGAGCTGGGATCATGAGTACTCTCTCATGGTATGGCGCTCCAGCCATAGAAAAGTCCCTCAATGAATTCCGCTACAAATTATTTGTCAAAGCAGCTGCAAACATGAAGCCTGATCTCTCAACTTTCTCTCCAATTGAAGGAGCTGTTAAGCAGCATGCATCCCGGACGTACCACCAAGTACACCTGTGGTTAGTGGAGGAATCTAATGGTGGGGCGCCCAATTGGGGTTGGGATAATAGGAATCACCAACTATTTCCGAAAGTGTCAGAGTTGGATGCTGCTCCTGACGAAATCTTGAAGATGATTTTTTGCCGATGCACGAAAGGATGAGACAGTAGCAGGTGTGGTTGTAGAAAAGCTTCGTTAAACTGCTTTGTCGCATGCCCGAATTGCAAGGGCAACAATGGAGTCAGAATATTATTTCAGGAAGAAGGCGACGACGACGACATCGATACACTACTAATCTCTTTGGACGATGTCTCCACTGCTGATAAAGATGAATGACCCTCGACCCTTGTGTCTCAATGTCACCTTGAATGCTTATTTCTTCATTTTTTAATTACTATCAGTCCATGTAAGTACTTTCATTATATGATTCGTAATAATATAATAAAAGATATAATTATAAAAAAAAGTGTTGTGTGTCAATTGCAACTACCTTATTTCTATTGTTAAAATGTTGTTAATCATCATAGTAACGTCAACATACTCATTTCTAGAGGTACGTCGAAATTGAGCGTACATGTTAGAAATTCTATAACTTTTGATTGGTTGAAGATAAAGTAGCAAAAGTGAAGGAAATTTAATGCTCTATAACTTAAAATCATCGATTTTCAATAACGTATATCTCGAAAACCGTCGGAAATTCGACAAATATGTATGAAAACAATTTTATCGGAAATTTAATTAGCTTTCATTTTTACTTAGAACATATTTTTTCTAGAGTCAACCGTTTCCGAGATATAACCGAAAACCTCAAAAATGGGACCTTCCCTCCCTCCCACCGTAAGTTCACCTACCAGGAGCGGGGACTTTTAGTATATTTACCTACTAACTACTCCTAACAAAGTCCTAAAGTCAAAAAGTCTCGCATATTCCATGCACTCTACAATATATTTATTGACTGGACCAATTTTGAAATTTGATGTGCGTTTTTGATTCTATGTCTTGTCTCGTATTGCTGATTTACACTCGAGTCGAATGTTTGTTTTGCTGTAATTTACACTCACAGCAAGAAACATACATTTGGCTCGAGTGTAAGTTACTGATAAGAAATAAAGCCAAAATGCATATATTTGTAGAAAATGAATGATTAAATGTAAACGGACTTTTCATATTTAATTATTCAGTTTCTACAAATATATTTCTACAGGTACCTCTACTTTTCCTATTAAAAATTGATCTCAGTATATAATTTTGTATTATTGGAAGATACTGAAGGATTGTATTATATTCAGACACTAATGTCATACCTAAATGTGGATTCCACGAGGTTATTATTTCACTAAGAGAGTTTTCCTGTTTAGAATACTTTCCAAGCTTCCCATTTAAATATTCCCACTTTGTTTTTGATTTGTGTTTCTCCGTCTATAAAAATAAGTTTTATTATTTGGGGCATTCCTGTTTTCGTTGGAGAAAAAGTCATATATTTTTGCCATATTTAGTTTTAACAGATTTATATCTAGCCAAGTTTTAACTTTACTTATTGCATTAGCTACGTTTTGTCTCGCTAGACTTAATTGATCTCTCGTACGGTGTCGTTTACACAGGATACTATTTTCAATTCAAAGTTTTTATCTAGCAAACCATTTATCAATAACAGAACTAAAGTGAGTCCGAAGACTGTGCCTTGGGGCACTCCTGTTTCTATTATTTTCTTTCAGCCAAAAGCATCTTTCTCGAGAGATTTCAATAAAACGTCAGACAGCGAACCTTTACAAGATACAAAAAATGATATTAAATCTAAATGTTTTTAATGATTCACTTTCTCTTATTTACATCCAGCGTATAATTTGTCTCATATAATAATGTTAATGAAACAAATCAATGGCAACCCAGCATTATGAGTGTGGCAAAAATACATAGACACATATTTCTGCAAGTGTACCTATACCTTGCACAAAAAATCTTTAATTGGCATCCGATATATTAGCTATAAACTAATTAATACTAATAAATAATGTCCATCTCGAAGTATAGGCAATAATTCGTTACAACCTCGAACTTATTATTAGAGATTCACATATAAATAATTATTGAGGCCTTTTAAATGACCACTCTTCGTTAGCACACAATACTTAAGAGCTATAAATTAATTACTTATTCAGCTGTGGAATTTTATTATCATTAATAATTTGCCAAATATGGCCGAGGATTCATTCCCTGCTAAGTAACCGCACGCCGATTCCGGAGAATAATTTATTTAATAAAAAATTTGACTTGTAATTCTTAAACATTTTTAATGGGTGATGCATTTTCATGTGAGTGGACAAATATTTAGATCAGGCTGTGAGATTCACTAAGGAATGTTTCAGATATTTTAAATGTTCTTATATGTGTTCTCTAAAACGTAGATATTAAATTTTATTAATTTCGCACGGGTGGAAGGGACATACGGACTTATATCCTGTTATTAATATATACTACCATTATAGTATTGATCGGTATTATGGATTTAGTCGAGATTAGGAGTCGGAAGGGGTACCTTTTTTTGCCAGAGCGCCAATCTAGAGACACCCCCCCCCCGCCGTTTTTGAGGTCGCTGAATACGATGGTGGGGGTCCCACAATTTTTTTTCTTCGAAAACCCCTTCAAATTGGCCAAAAACCACCCCCAAAGTGCTCTTTTCCGCGAACCCGTTTATTTTCCCCCGTTTTTCAACTAAATGTTATTTCCTTGAGTAGAATGGAAGATCCTTTGAGGGATTTGATCTCAGCCACCCCTACGCCGGACTTCCACCCCTCTAAGAGGTTGGAAAATTGATATTTTACTTGTGGAAAAAAAAATTGATATTTTACAGGAGGTGTTTCTGTGAGGAAGGTGGCAGGTTACCAGGGTTGTGCAACCATCCCTGGGGGTTGTTTTTACCCTTCAAAAGGGTGGAAAAAATTTTTTTGGGAAAAAATTATATTTTGTAGGAGGCGTTTCATTGAAGAAGGTGGTACGCTTACTACAAAATTCTATTTTTTTCCCACCCCTTCGAAGGATGAAAACAACCCCCGGGGTTGGTTATACCTCCCTGGTCACCTGCCACCTTCCTTAAAGAAACACCTCCTACAAAATAATAATTTCTTTTTCAAAAAAAAAATCAAATATCCACCCCTTTGAAGGGTGAAAATTCCCAACAAAAAATTATTTTTTTCCACCCCTTTGAAGGGTGACAACACCCCTGAGGATGGTTACACAACCGTGGTCACCTGCCACGTTCCTCACAGAAACACCTTCCTGTAAAATATCAATTTTCCAACCTCCTAGAGGGGTGGAAGCCTGGTGTAGGGGTGGCTGGGGTCAAATCCCTCGAGGGACTCTCCGCTCTACTCGACGGAATAACAGTTAATCGAAAAAATGGGGAAAATAAACGGGTTCATGGAAACGGGAACTTTGGGGGTGGTTCTTGGCCAATTTGAAGGGGTTGTCGATGAAAATGCGGGACCTCCACCATCCTGTTCAGCAACCTCGAACACGAGGGGGATATCTTGGCGCTCTGGCAAAAAAAGCAAAACTCCAAAAAATCCCGGCTCCTGACCTCGACTAAATAGTATAATCTATTTAAGCAGCACCAGTTATTTTTGGGCAATTATTTCTTATTTTATTTATGAGAAGATTACAGTTTATAACGCCGCTTGTTAATGTAGAAGAAATATATGACATGGGCTTAACATTTACTGTACAGACATCGATCAGAAAAGAATTGTTTAAAATCAAGAGGCGTTAGGCAGGGTGCTCGCGGTGGCCAGTGTGCTGGTCCAAAATTTAGTAGTCGATTGTTTCTAAGTGAATAACTCTCAGTAAAAGAGGGCCAGTTAATGTAGAAGAAATATATGACATGGGCGTAATATTTACTGTACAGACATCGATCAGAAAAGAATTGTTAAAAATCAAGAGGCGTTAGGCAGGGTGATCGTGGTGGCCAGTGTGCTGGTCCAAAATTTAGTAGTCGATTGTTTCTAAGTGAGTAATTCTCAGTAAAAGAAGGCGAGTAGCACATTATCATAAATGCAATTTTTTAATTCTATTCAAATATGTAAAATTAAATATGGCACCCATAAGAAATAGGAAAGTTAATAGATATGTTCTAAACACCTCATTTTCTGGTATTGACATTGTAGGATGTAAGATAGTATTGTGCAATGTTTCTGTGTCAATTTTTGTACTGTAAATTCCACCTATAATAAGCTCAAACTAGATCGAATTGTTTATAGAATCATTTGAAACGCTCAGTTGTTTTTCTACGGGCTCGAAACTCTTGATTTTAGGGGATTTTAATGTACCACTTTACAACGTCGATTCCAATAATGCTAAGACCAAATCTATTTTAAATTTTTCTAATTTCATTAATGTTGAACAAACAAACTCAATCATCAACCACAATGGCAGACTTCTTAATTTAATACTGACTAATATACCTTGCAATATAAGTAGAGACGATTCTCCTCTAATAAAGGAGGACCCACATCATCCTGCCCTTACCATTGACATTAAATTTAACAAGTTTAAAACAAAAGGTTTTATATATAGCGGTATCTGTAAAAAACATAACTTTAGGCGTGCAAATTTTCCATTAATGTATGAAATGTTTCAGGCGACAGATTGGTCACATATTGAAATTTACACTGACATAAATGATGCCTGCGAACATTTCTATAATACCGTTAACAATGTCTTTAATACATGTGTTCCAGTTTACAAACAAAACAGCCGAACCTACCCACCCTGGTTCAACTTGGAAATAATTAATAACATCCGTAAAAAAGATAGGGCGCACAGAAACTACAAAAAGTTTAACGCTAACACATACTTCAGTTCAAAACCCTAAGATCCCTAATTAAGCAATAAATAAAAGCTGAGGTATATATACATGATATCGAAATAAATATTAACGCTGACCCTTCCAAGTTTTGGTCATTTGTACAGACCAAAAAGAATAAATCTAGAATTCCGGGCTCTGTACATTATAACAACATTACCTTCGAAACGCTTCAATCTGTGGTCAATGGCTTCGCCAGCTTTTTCTCGGACGTGTACCTTCAATCCGACCCCTCTCACAAAGTTCCACTTGTGTCTCTTAATAATACACACGTACACGTGCACCAATCACGGATCAGGACATAATTAACGCAGCAAAAAAATTGACCTCCGGTGTTGACAACGTACCGAGATTCATTGTTAAAGACTGTATCAATACTTTTGTAGCACCCCTGCGTTTTTTTATTTAATCTTATTTTAGTAACAGGTACCTATCCAGATATATGGAAAACAACTAAACAATGTCCTATCCTCAAAACAGGACAGGACAACTACAGACCTATAGCTATCCTTTGCAATTTTAACAAAATCCTAGAGATTATCATTTACGAAAATATATATTGTGAAATTAAAAGTCATATATCTCCATATCAGCATGGTTTTATGGCTAAATCGACCACCTCTACCTGATCTGTGTTACACACAATATCTCGGACATATTGGACACACAAGGCCAAGTCGATGTTATTTATACTGACATTCAAAAAGCTTTCGACAAAATCTATCATTTTCTACTCCTTTCTAAACTCAATGCAATTGGAGTGTTAGATACCTTGCTATCCCTAATTGAATCCTGTTTATTTAATAGAACACAGTTCGTGGAATACGGTGGATATAATAACCTAGGGCAACTTTTATTCTTAGTATTTAATAATGAGTTCTACACATTTATTTTTGGCGGAAGATTAGAAAATCTACTCTGAAGTAAGCAAGCCAAACGACTGTTCTGACTTGCAAATAGCGTTAGACTCAGTTAACGAATGGTGCGAGAATAACTACTTAAAACTAAATACGTCTAAATGTAAGATATTGTCCTTCTATAATAACAAAAGGCCAGTTTTATTCGTATATACGATTAATGATACCGTTCTTGACCGATATACAAATTTTAAGGATCTTGGAGTAACATTCGATTCCAAGCTCAGTTTTTCTACTCATATAAGCACAATTGTTACTTCGGCTTCTGAAGTACTCGGGTATTGTATAAGAAACTGGGGCAGCTTTACGGATATCAACACTCTGGAATTAATATACATATCATTTAAACGAAGCAAACTTGAATATGCTTCTGTCCTCTGGTCACCTGTTTATCAAAACTCTAAAATGCCGTGAGTCCATACAAAGACTATTTCTTAAATATATATATTTCAAATCCAATGGGTTCTATCCTGTTAGGGGCTTTGATCACATTACACTAATAAATTCATTCAATTTTGACTCGCTTGAACTTAGAAGAAATTGCACAGCACTACAATTGTTATATAAAATACTGCATAACCAATTAGATTGTATTCACTTAGTAAATAGGATTAACTTTCATGTACCAAGGCAGAACGCTCGTCTGCACAATGCATTTTACGTCAATACCAGCAGAACTAACATTCAGGTTAAGTCTCCAATATTCAACATGTGCAAGATATTTAATGAAGTCGCTCATATGTGCGACCTCAACTATGATACTCTAAACTACATTATTCATATGTACAAAGATTCATTTAACCGATTAAGTCTAATTATAACAATCTAATCTATAATATCTATCTAATATTTTTTATAATTAATAAATAATAAATTTATGTAATTATGTAATGTAATGTATGTATGTATGTACTATGTATGGTTTTTTGTATGTATTTTGCATGGATGCATGTATGTACTATGTAATGTAATATAAATTTTATCTCATTATTGTTATTTTCATATATTTTGTTCATTATTTTCTGTAATTGGGTGTCAACCTGTTGAAAATAAACGTATTATTATTATATGTCTCAAGATCTAGTAGGCCTAGAGTTTCGATGCAGTAGTAATCATTATGTTCTGCAAATACTGAAGTCTTATTATAAATCTATTCAAGCGATATAATAAATCCGCTTAAAAACTTCACTACCGCAATAGTAACAGTTAAGCGCTCAATCTAGGACAGCAAGTACGTCTGAAAAAATAAACTTTTCACAAAAATGACGACTGAACAGTTAAAGTCATATTACAAAACACTTATTCACGCCTTCATTTTTCCAGATAAGCGCCAGGCCAGGCAGCCTTTGTCTTTCAGCATTTTTCAGCATCCGACCAGGGAAATAATCTTGGCATTGCAAAACCTACGTGTTTCAGTCCGTGTAGGTTCCGATTTCGCAAACTTAGATTAGTTAGTTACAATGTTTGGAATTTAAAACATCTAGTCGCACCTCTCACCATAAATAATACACTGCCTCAACTCTGTAACTGTAATGCGATTATAAAGATAGCAAAGATTCTTATCCTCGCTTTTTAGGAATTTTATTGTTTTAGCAAATCGCGTATCTAAGTTTGGTGTTAACAAGAAGTAATCGTAATGGCTCTTTAATAGAGGCTAGTTAAATAGTTTAATTAATAGCTGACATCGTTTGGATCAGTGGCGGGTAATTGGCGATTTGTAGTCAAATGCCTGCACGCGAAGTGGTACTCCCACTTATTTCAAGAAGGGTTGAGGGTAAAAATTTAAAAATTCAAAGTTTATTTTTAAGGAATCGAAAAGTTTACAAGTGTCAAAATTATTTATTTATATATTAATCATCACTCTACAGAAACGATGCTCCCCATTACAGAGCTGTTTTTTTCACATACGCACAGACAATTACACAACGACCATTCCCTACGACATTGCCATCTGCCACAGTTGAGACTCGAACCCAGGAGTGATACAGCCACTAGCCGTGTTGTCTCTCACACAACCTCGTCTAGTCCACTGCTGCCAACTCGGAAACATATGAAAATTGCCACTAAACATCCATACCCTAGCCAGGATTCGAGCATGGGTTGCAAGCCTAACACGTAAGCGTTGAACTACTGAGCCGTCTTAGATTATGTCCTTAAGACAGTGATACAATCATATTTATGTATAGACTGAGTATTATATGGATGATTTTTAGCCTACCCACTATACTCTACATGAAAAAGAGAGATTTATAAAAGCTCATAATAAATGCAAATCCTCCAAGAATACAGTCAGGGTGCTTATAGATAACTGTAAATATTTCCTTGTATTTTATATTGGTACGGTCGTGAGCAAAAAAAATAGGACAAGTCTTATAACGGTATTTTGCTAACATCTAGTTGTGTACATCTAACTTTAATTTTTGGACATTGTTAGTTAGTTGTCATAATTTATTGCAAGTGTGCAAAAAACTAATATGCCTCATATAAGCGATTTAGTTAAATCTGGAGTTATTGCTAAAGCAGAAGATGGATGGTCAATAAGACAAATTGCACTGCGTTATAATATTGACAAAAATTCGATGCGTAACATTTTAAGAAAGTGGAGAATAAACGGTACGATTAGTAGAAATCAGGATCAGGACGACGAAGGATATCAACTCAACAATAGGATTTGCAATTGGTAAATGCTTTAGTAGAAAATTCATTTTACTCAGTTATTCAGGCTGCTGAAGAAACGAATTTTCCTGGATCGAGTAGTACTGGTCGCCGCCGAGTAAGAGAATCGGAGCTACGCTGTCATGCAGCAGCACAGAAAGGCTTACTTAAAGCTGAACATAAAGAAGCTCGAGTAGGATTTGCGCTTGAATTTTTAACGCATGATGTAAATTTTTGGAACAATGCAATCTTTACAAACGAATAAACTTTCCAGTCAACACACAGCGGTCGTATTCGTGTTTACCGCCCTCCGAATACTCTATTCGATGAGAAGTATATATCTAACAATGATAAAAGTGATAGATTTTCCGTCAATATGTGGGCTTGGATATCGGCACGTGGTCCTGGTGTTTTGTGGCATATTGAGGAACGATTTAATAATAAAACGTATATTAGGATTTTAGACAATATTATGCTCCCTTCTGTGTCACAATTATTTACTAATAATGAGTTCATATTTCAACAAGACAATTGTTCCGTTCATACTGCTCATACCGTAACTAACTGGTTTCAAGATAACAACATCAATGTTCTTAACTCGCCCAGTCATAGTTCAGATCTTAACCATGTGAAAGAAGTATGGGGAATCGTAAGAAGTATCCAAAAACGAAATGTGACACCACGGAATGCCGAAGAATTACTGGAAATAGTAAATAATGCATGGGAAAATATTATGACTAATGAGTATTGCATAAGGTTATTTAATTCTATGCCAAACAGACTTATAGAAGTTATAAATAGAAATGGTGCAATAACGAAATATTAATAGTTAGTTTCTTGTTAAGTAGGATATCCTTTGTCCTTTGATCCAGGATTTGTACTAATCGTACCGTTTATTCTCCACTTTCTTAAAATGTTACACACCAAATTTTTGTTAATATTATAACGCACTGCAATTTGTCTCATTAACCATTCATCATTTACTATAGCAATAACTACAGCATTAAAATAAAAAATAAATTAAAGATATCTGTTTTATTTCGGCTACTCATTACATATTCAAATAGAGACAGATTTACATTAGAAAAAAAAGTTGTCCTATTTTTTTCTGCTCACGACAGTACATCTATTTTTAAAGAAATTTAATTGGAAATACCCGTACAATGACACTTCTTCGGTAAGATCCTACCTGCATGGGTCATACAAATTTAATCTAAAATGATATATATTTTAGCTCAACTGCAACTCTTATAGACGGTGTTAACTTGAACTTTCCGCAACACCACATCAATTCATGTGATTTTCTTATTGCCTATCACTTTCCTTAAGATTGCTTCCTGAAACGTAGAATTCAGAAAGAAATGAAAGACAGAAATTTAGTAAATGAATTTGTATATTGATTCAAAACGCAAATTAAACCTATAAAAGAAATAAATCAGTTAACATAAAATCGTACAGGTCTCATATCATACATAATGAGTAGAGGAGAACCTCGTGAAACGCAGTTCACCTACAGTTTGTTAGAACAATCGACTGACACAAAAAGATTTAATTAAGAATTTATTATAGTATGAACACTATGGAAAATATTATTTTGGAATTACAAAACCACCTTTTGATACAGTTTTTAAAAATGGTTTCATGCAGTTTCTTTAAAAAAATGTTTTAACTCGAATTTTGTTATAGTTCTTATCGGAAACATCAAAAATTCAAAATGGTAATGAAAATAATATATTTTTCGAAAACTGTCTTTAAAAGTTGACTTTTACATGATATTTATTAACTGTCAAAACGACAGTTTTCTTGTTTGCAGAATATAATAGTTATTTATTAGGCTAGTGAGTTTATATTATATATAAGTCATGCAAGAAAAGTTTAGCCCGAGAGCCCGAGTATGTGTGTCGAGTGTTTCTTGTAAATATACTGTAATTTCTATTAGATTCGAACCTTTATTCTTCTTTAAAGCTAAAGTTTAGTAGGAGTTCCATTGTTGCAATGGGAGTTGACAGCATTGCTACCTATCCAAGTATGACGGCTTTTGTATAGCCGAGTGAAATTTTGCTGTGCAAATAAAAAATGGAACAAAAACTTTACGAGCTCATTATTAATGCCGGCGAACCAGTCGCTATGATGTCATCAAACAAGCCGACGTATTAAAAACTTATAAAGGTAAGTAATTAAATTTGCGGTCGAGAAAGCACAAAGAGTAAGAGTTTTTGTTGCGTTTTTTATTTGCACAGCAAAATTGTACTCAACTATATTTGGTTTAGTTTCTTCAAAGCTAGTAGACCATCAGGTTGCCTGTAAAACATGAAACTCCACCTCCTCGACGTTTTCAATCCTTCACCTGAAAGGCTAAAAAGTGTTAGTCGAGGTGTTAGTCTATCCAAGTTACTTTTATTAATATCTCACAGAGCACAGTTAGAAGCCTGTAGTGTTGTTAAAAATATTTTGGAATCCAGGAAGCTTTTAAATTTTCCATGCTACATTTTAGGTCATTTTTTGAAGCTACACTTTCTTAGTTCTTCACATAGAACTGAACCATACATTTATTTTTATTTAGCCATCTAGTGTCTCGAGACCCGTTGAGGTTACCAGATATAAATAATAACGTAGAGACAAAGCAAAAACATATTGGTTGAAAAACAGCAATTTAAATTTTAAATTTATGTAAAATTGAAATAAAATTATATTCATTATTTCAACAATGTAAATTGAACAGAATTTTGTAATTTCGACATAGCAGCAGCTTTCATTTCTTGAAATACATCCTCTTGGTATAATGATGTTATTATACCAAAAAAATTATTAGTTATCATTATTTAATACAGATACAAATATTTTAAGTTTCAGCTAAATTCACAAGTAAAACTGAAAATAGTTGATAATAATATACGGATGATTTTGATACCTTCAATATTATAAGATGTAAAATTAGTTTGAGTAGTAGATCGTGAGGTATCCGAGGTCTACCTGTGTATTGTTATAATAAAAATGTCCTGACAGGTCCCTGGACGAGAAGAGAGTGTCTTCGTATAGTTTCCTGCGTTTTATTTAATACGGTCGTCTTGTTAGGTTAGTTTAAGGAATTAAAAAGATAATATGTTATTGGCTAATGGAGAAAATCCTATGCCACAAAAAAAGAGATCCATAAGTAACGAATAAATTCGTTTTTAATTCTAAAATGACATTTTTTGAGTAATTTTCTACCCCTCCCTTCAACCTCCTTGGAGTGACAGCTACCCCTTTAAAATTTCGGAACGAGGGTTCTTAGTTCCACAATTTAAGAATACTTTTCCCAGATGATGACCACCCTAATGAAATTGATAGAAATCTTTGGTATCAGCAGGACGGAGCTACATTTTCAATATCTTGTACAGCTCTTCCAGCACCTTTCAAGAAAATCAACACTTTCAACATCTTGTAGAGCTCTTTCAGTTCTCCTAGCATTCCCGACATCATAGATTGAAATACGTTGCGTTGCAAAGTCCAAAACTCATTCTAAGGAACTCATATTTCGAATCTGGAGTAATAAAAGCCGCCAAACCTATCGAGTTTCTTGCCATGGGCATTTGGTAGTAACCAGAAGATAAATCGAGAACTATAGTGGAGTCAAAAATTAGGCGATGGAGAAAATTGTACATGGAGCAACGCATCATAGAAAAATAAGTTTGTTTTAGCGAAACTAAGTATACCCTTAGTTTTCTACTTCGTGTAGATGGGGGGACCCTTTTTTCGCGGAAAAGGGATAAATTGATAATTTTTAAGGGTGATTTTCAGTTTTAGTTTATTTTGGACCCTTTAAAATGCTATTAAAGAAACGAGAATGGCACCTTTTTATTGTTGATGGTCAAGGAAACTTCAATTCAAATTTCGTGAATCTTGGTCCACCGCCCCCCACGATATGTACATATATATGCTGAAAAAACATAAAAAATTGAATTACGGCAAATTTGGCCAAAATTCAACCGAATTTGATGAATTTTTATATGAAAGTAACTAGTATAACCAAGAACTAGCCTGCCAAATTTTAGCACAAAATATCCAATAATTTGTTCACAATTCCATTTTTTTATCATTTTTGCTGTTTATATGCGTACGGTAATTTCCCGTCATTTTCGGTATTATACGTATGCTCGCACAAATATACGTGCATTTATTATAAAAATTTCAACATTAATAATATAAAGTTATTGTGAACAGATTTTAAATATTTAAGTAAAAAAACTCTCTAAGGTGAGATATATTTTTTTTTCAAAAATTTTTATTAAACTTTTTATTTCATTTTATTCATATTTTCTTTTTTTAATAGTTGTACTATATTTGTGGAAGGAATACTTTGTGTCAAAATGCAGGAAATATCGTTGACAAAGCTGTGGTTGATGAAGAGCCTGAGCAATTAGAAATGAGTCCTGATATTTATGATAATGAAGAATTCGAAAAAGTTGATAATCATGAAGAAGATGTTTGCACTTCAGGGAATATCTCAGATGTATACGATTTTAGCGATACCGAAGGCGAAGAAATATTCCAAACTCCAGTTACCGATACGGAAGTAGACACTTCTTGCAGTAGCACATCTAGTACAAGTACTAGAAAAATAAAACATGAAAAAAATAAAATAATAATATATGCAAAAAGTTTAATAAAAATTAAGTGAATTTTCGAAAAAAAAAAATATATCTCACCGCCGAGAGTTTTTTTTATTTAAATATTTAAAACCTACTTGCAATCACTTTTTATTATTAATATTGAAATTTGTATAATGAATAATTATACGTATACTTGTGCACGATACGTATAATACCGAAAATGACGGAAAATTACCGCGCATACACCAAAAAATGGCAAAAAATCGGCTAAATTACAAAAAAGTTATTTTAAAAGTTTTTTAGTTACATCACGTGAAAGTACATAAAACGCCTTCATTTTGGTAAAAAAAAAAAATAACGACTATTTGGACAAATTGGGGAACGTTTTGAACATTTTGTGGATTTTGGACTAAAAATGGGATTGCGAACAAATTATTGGATATTTTCTTGCTAAAATTTGGCAAGCTATTTCTTGGTTATATAAGTTACTTTCATCTAAAATTTCATCAAATTCTTTTGAATTTTGGCCAAGTTAGCAGTAATTAAATATTTTACATTTTTTCAGCATATATATCAGCAGTACATATCGTGGGGGACGGTGGAGCGGTGAACGGAATTTAAACTGAAGGTTCCTTGGCCATAGGTAATAAAAGGATACCATTTTCGTTCCTTAACTAGCATTTTAAAGGGTCCAAAATAAACTAAAACTAAAAAATCACCCTTAAAATGACCAATTTACCCCTTATTCTTTCCTATTATTTGGGTTTTCTACCACATGTGTTATTGTCCTCTTCAAAAATAAATCACCGAATCTACAAAATAATAGAATTATTGGAAAAAAGCCTCCGCGCCCGTGACGTTTACGCCAAAGAAATAGTCAGAGGTTATGTTTTGCAAATAATATAAATCGCAATAAACACAGAAATAATGTATTTTGCTGATGTTTCGGAAAGTAATCTCTTTCCGTTTTCAAAGCTTTTTTTGGAAGAACTCTTATTTTGCTGTGTATGTCAAATACACAGCTTTAAGATTATGTTTATGTTATTTCCATAGATAATTACTACTTACACAGAACATCGAACTGATGATATTTTCTTTTAAATAATGTTGAGTTTGTTAAGTTCTTCTTTTAACATTGGTAGCCAGGTTGCACAAATATCTACAGAACAATTCGATACGCACTTGTCTTCATTTAATAAGATTATTGCTGATTCTTTAATTTTTCTTTTTTTGGTATCTGCTTCTTTTGTTAAAATTTTTGCCGAGTCCCAGTTTATTCTATGTCCGTTTTCCCTAGCATGTTCACAAATCTTTGATTTCTGAATTTCATTCTCTCTAATGTAATTCTTGTGCTCATCCAACCTCACACTGAAAGGTCTGGATGACTCACCCACATAACATTTATCACATTCGCACGGGATATTGTAAATACAGTTTTTTGAATTCTGCTCCCTGTTTATCGGTTTTCTTTTTGTTAAAATAGATCTTAAATTGTTCCCCGTTTGAAATATCAAATTTGTCACCTATACGGCGTAGCTTTTCCGATAATCCGTATACATAAGGAATTATTGCTGTATAATGACGTTCAGGTTTTTGTCGTACCTGATTGTCCCTATTTTCAACGTTTATGAAAACTCATCAACAAAGGCTTCAGGATATTGATTTTGTACTAGAACCTCTTTGATAAATTTTTTCTCGTTAGATGAAATTATTTTGGCCCTATCGTATAAACATTTTACAACACCCCTTTTAACATTTATTGACTGATTTGAGTTAAAATTTAGATATCTATTAGTATGTATTGGTTTTCTATAAACGCTTGTTTCAATTGTATTATTTACCCTCCTTATTAAAACATCTAAAAACGGTAGTTCATTCCTACTTTCTACTTCTAATGTGAATTTAATAGACGGTTCCTTACTATTTATATTTTCCAAAAACTATCTAGTAAATCGACACCATGAGGCCAAATTGCAAAGATGTCATCAACATACCTCCACCAGACAACCGGTTTGTTTATACAATTTTGAACATGTGTGTTCTCAAAATTCTCCATAAATATATTGCTTAAAATTGGTGATAATGCAGACGCCATAGCCATACCAAAATCCTGCTGATAGAACTTATTGTCCAATTGAAAATAGGTTGTTTTTATACACATTGTTAAGAGTTCCATTATGCTATTTACACTTAATTTAGTTCTAGTTTCCAAATTATTATCATTTAGCAACCTGTCTTTAACTATTTTTAAGGTCTCATCTACCGGAACATTGTTGAAAAGACTAACTACATCAAAACTAACCATTTGGTGTGATTCATGAATATCGTTTTCATAAATTTTTTCTATAAAATGTTTACTATTTTTAATATATGAATCGGTATTCCCAGATAATGGATCAATAATATTAAGTAAAAATTTTTCCGCGAAAGAAAAGGGTTTCCCATCTACTCGAAGTAGAAAACTCAGGGTATTCTTAGTTTCGCGTTGCTCCATTCTACAAATCTACTACTGATAAAGTATCGAAAATTTTTCAATTTATAAAATTACGCTCAAAAAATGTCGTCCCAGAATTAATAATTGACGTATTTTAGGATTTCACTCATAAATTGTTACGTAGATAATGAATTCATAAGTTATTTATGTTTAATTTTAATCATCTGTGAATCATGTCGTCTGATTGGTTATACGTCTAATGTTCATCGAAATAAATATGTTTGTGTTTGATTTTAATTTACTTAAGAAAAATTAGGTCATCAAGTTCATATTTGCATTTAAATATTTAGGCGAATATACCTAAATTAGACAATTGATTTTACCCTTACAGTGTGGGAAAATGTGTAACAGTACTTTAACCGCATCAGCCTACTACCAGCGCTAACGAATAATTGAAGGTTAGAAGTCCACCTTAGAGAACATTTCGCATTTTAACCGCGGGCCCCTCACGAACCTGAACACGTTATTTTTTAAACTATCAATTGTCTAACATTAGTAGATGTTGTCTTAGATAAGTCTATAAATAGTATGTCAAATTTTTAACCAAAACATAATTTACATCGTTTGTTATTTTTTTGGACGTTGTATAACTGTAGTGTTATGGAATCAAGGAGAATACTTCATTTGATAGGTGCGGCTGAAGTCATCCATGTTTCATACGCGTTATCTAATCACACATATGAATTTCTCTTGTGAGAAACTTTAAGTTTCCTTTCATTCAGTAAGTTTCTATAAGAAAATTTATCATATACGTCGTTAACTTTGACATAGTTTCCACAAACACTAAAATATTGGATCGCTACATTTGAATCCATTACTGGACAGGCGTTTCGCTACTCATGTTAATATCTTCAAGAGAAATATGCAAGAAAAGGTGGTTGCAGACATTATTGTTATGTGACATTTTGAACAAGTGGCCCTTGATGCTAAACATTTCTTGTTTTATATTGCCCATAAAAATCATCTTAATCAATAGTTGAATTTGTAGTATTTATAAAAATATCCAATAATATGACAATCCATTTATTAGTTACTAAAACAGGTTATGTGAGGTATATGAACATTTATCAAATGAAATATAATTTTATTTAATATTCAATTAACGCTTACGGTTTTCCAAAATTGGTAACGAATTCTGAACAACTTATACGATTAATTTAAAAGCAAATATTTGTTATTCAATAATTAAGTGTCGTGGGTAGTTTTAATCAGGATGTGATATTAGTGAATCAAAAAAAAAATATCCACATTTGAAAAAAGTTAAGGTTGAGGCTATTTGCAATTTGACGAAACATCGTAGTCAAAATCTTAAAGTATGGTAATAAGAAATCTTTACAGCAGATGAAAAATGAAGACGCAAAATTCGAATTTCCTTTCAAATACGCTCAGCTTAAAAAAATTGCAACTTAAATAATAAACTGAAATGTATGTAATAAAGCATTAAATTGTTATGTTCCGTAATAAAAAACATAAGTGTCTCCTTGGAGAGGGGTAAATTTTCTTAGCAATAATTCCCAAATAGCACATGTCATAAGGAAGTTTTTATAACTATGAAAAACGTTTGTACAACTTATATTATAAGAAATTATAAAACTAAAAAGTTAACAATGATTATGCAACTATTTTAAGTTTTGTAGACGATGTTTAAACGTCGTTTAATAAATTTTTTTTGAGGACATTGTTTTGAGTCATATTAAAGTTTTATTATCGTTGTATAAGCGAGTTGTTTTACAGCTCTTGCTTGGAGTTGTATTACAGGTTATACCACGTGTTTTATAAAAGTTATTTATTAGTTCGATATGAAGCTGTTTTAAAATGTTAGGTTAGGTTAGGTTGAAATGTGAGTGGGTCTATACCAGACCCCTCACCGCGACCAATCAGTCCATTGTGGCTAAAAAAGTTTGATGCCGCGCCCTCTCTATCTAGGCAATCGGCAATTTCTTTACCCTCCAGCCCAGAGTGGCCAGGCACCCAGACCAGAGTCAGTTTGTTGTTTCTACCCAATTGAATTAGAGCTTTTTGGCAGTTCCACACTGTTATAGAATTACAGCGATAGGATCCAAGAGCTTTAAGAGTCTGCTTGGCTGTCTGAAAAAATCTTTATTGATCTGTGTCTAGGGTGCGTTGATTCCAGCCTCCATACACACAGTTCAATGGCATATATTTCAGCCTGAAAAATTGTCGCGGTATCACCCAGGCTCGAGGTTATTCTTACCTTTGGACAGCGACTATAAACTCCAGCTCCTGTTCCTTGAGGATAGCCTGCGGCATATTGATTGCCGATTGTTGGAGTCTATATGTTGCCCACCTAGCTTCTCTCTCCAAGTAAATACGGAGAGATGGTAAGTCTAGGAGGATTTCCAAAGCAGCTGACGGTGTGGTGCTTATAGCACCAGTTATTGCCAGGCATAGTTGTCTCTGTAAACCAGAGAGTTTGGCTTTGGCCGACTGTTGTAGCCCTTTCGACCACCAAACAATGGAGCCATACACTATCATTGGTCTAACGGCCGTAACGTATATCCAGTATATTTGTTGGGGACCCATACCCCAGGATTTTGCACAAATTCTACGGCATGTCCACAGGGACAGCCTTGCTTTGTGGATTACCCGAGGGATTACCTTCTCCAGATGAGAATCCCAGTTGATTGATCTATCCAGCCTGATGCCTAGATATTCCACCTCCTCCGAAAATGGAATGGTTTCACCTAGTAAGGAAGGCGGTTCTAAGTTATCCAGCTTCCTTTTCCTGGTGAAGGATACTATTACAGTTTTGCGGGAGTTGACAGAGATCTGTTCCCTCTCACTTCCCTTGGGTATATTATTGCCCTGTAAATCGTATTTGGTTGGGTAATGTACTTACTAAATTTATTTTAACAGCTACTGAACTTGCAGTTTGAAATAGGTCTCTAGACACAATATCCCTTATCTTTAAAAGATCTCTGTTGTCAAGTATATTTAATTGCATTTAGAAATTCATGTCCCATTAGAACGTCGAAAATCTGACGCACCTGCTACATAACGCGTCTTAAGATATTCAATCGCCACATTTAATGTTATTTATGCGATTTTATCATGCGGAGACGCTATAATTTGTCTGCACGTTTGATGTAGTGTCCACATTCCAACATGTATTTATTATTTCTTCCAAATAGTTAACCGTTTATATGACAATTTAATAATAACTACAAGAAAGTGGTGGCTTGATCGTTTATAATAAACAATTTATCGCGCTTCCACTAAAAGCCGCACTTCGGAATTGCATGCAGAATAAAATCTGTACTCTACTGTGTAAATGCTGTCGATTTTTTTAGTGGTTTGCTGGCAAGTACTTTTGGCTTGAAATAATTATGTAAAAAATAACCAACGAATATAAGGTCTGGAGATTTTGTGGGCTATTCTATTGGTCTCAATCCTCTTTCTAAAGAAAAATAGTTGTACATCAAATCACAGAAGGTACGAAACACAGTCTTGTTGATACCAAGCAGTATAATTTGAAAGGTCAGAGTAATTCTGGCTAGGGAAAATTTCCACTATTGTAGACAGGAGACAATTTGCAAACTCCAAACATTTTCTTCTGTGAGGGTTTCGTCAACGAAAAATAGGATGTACAATTTTATTTTCGATTATCCCTACCCATAATTTTTTTCATATATGCTTTGGTTAACCGTTGAGGATTTTGCCTACTCCAATACCTGCAATTTTGTTGGTTTGCTGTACTATTTATACAGAACGTCGATTCATGTGAAAGAGTACTTGGAAAAGGAACGTAGATCAGCCTGACAAATACATCGCAGTGTCATAAAACTGCATTTGCTGGTCGGGGTCGTCTTAGTTAAGTTTCTGCAGGAATTGATTTTTGTAGGGATGATATAACTAGTTTTCTTAGTGCATGTCGTCTATTGAAACTTGTCGAGAAATATAATGAGGATTCTTTTCCATATTTAACAAAATGTTATTGTTAGCTTTACTAACTTTTGGACAACCACGTTTTGGAATGTCTTTAGCAGAAGTTCTCTAAATTTACACTGAACTCCACTTACTATGGATCGAGATATTCAGTATTAAAGAAATTGCAACCTCTTGCTTAGTTTTAATTTATCCAAACATCTAAGTTCAAGTTTCTATTTAAATGCATTAATTTGTTCATTATCATTGATTTGGCTTCATGGAATCTGTCCTAAATACTATGCTAAATAATTTCGTATTAGTATACTTTATCGGAAATCACTCTACCCTGAATGTAATGAAAGTTCAATTTTTTCACCTCTGCCTTTCGCTCCAAAATACTTTAAATTTGATGTTTGCAGTTTAAACATTCGTAGACACTCAAAAAGTAAAACAAATATAACTGAATAAACAGATTTTGGCTATGTTTGACTATGGAGCATCAATGAAACTTAAAATAAGCCGGTGTTTGATTTGCAAATACCGAAATTAGTTTACATACAAAGTAAACATTTTTATATTTCTTCGTACATGGAGTGCGAGCTAAACTTCAAAGGGACGCGAGTTATTTTTCAGAATTTTAGTATTTTTAATATTTAATTGTGCATTGCAAATTCCTCGAGATTGTGTCATTAGAAAAGGTAATAAAAATAACATATCAGATTTCACTTAAGTGTCTTATATGATTAGAATGAAAAATTATTACCTACAGTATTGACGTCGATTTATTTAAAAAAATAGTTGTTGACTTTCCCTTACATTCTTCACATTGCTCTAAATAAACCGACTGTACAGAAAACAAACATTTTTAAACACACAACTTAGAAGGAACAGCTTGGTATGCATCTGGTATTCTGTAATCTTGATCTGTTTTCCTATATTCGTAAGTAGTGTCTCGTTTTATTATCGATGTAAATAAGCCAGATCTAGGCCATATCATTAAAGTTGATCGTATTCATAAAACGCATATAAAAACATTAATTAACTATCATTATTTGAGACCTACCAGGATATGAGCCATTAAACCCGACTATGGAGATTTTTGAACGTTAGGAGTCATATTGCGCTCTGTTTGCAGGATGTTTTAGATTTATCTTGAGTTGTATTGTCGGCGGGATTTGTTTGTATAAAACACAGAACTAACGCTTTGATAATAACGAAATTAATAGTGGGTAGTACAGAAAATTTTTTGCGTAGCATAAAAAAAATTAAGGGCAAGCTAATTTTAGCAAATTTGCAAAACTAAAGCCTTCTTATCTAACCAAAAATTCCAAACGATTCTAATGGCATACTACCCAAAACCTAAAACCACCAATAATGGTATAAATTATAATTTTTTTATATTTTCGTATGTCCCTAGAGATTTTGGTAGAGTTGGTGCAATTATTTTGCATTTAAAAATATTGGAATGAAGATTGAGTCAAAGCCAAACAGATCCATTGAGAGATGTCACTAGTATTCCAAGTGCAATAACCCAAGATAATATACCTTTAAATGATTCTCAACAATTTGTAAATGAATTTGCATCAATCTTTCTTTAAGACGTCCACAAATATGAAATAAAAATAAAATTATGTCGTTATCGTACAATAACATATAGTAACAAATCAGCATGGATTTGTTTTAGGCAGGTCCGTTGAAACTAACCTCATATGTATTGCACATATTTCTGAAAAATTAGATGATAACAAACAGGTTGATATCATCTACACTGCTTTTCCAAGGCACTTGATGGCCTGGACCACAATATTCTGATACAAAAGCTGAGTAAATTCAGATGGTCGTTGGAATTATTTGATTTAATTGCTTCATATTTAAAATACCGTGGTTTCAGATCGTTTGACATCTAGCTAGTTCAGGTGTTCCCCAGGGATCTGTTCTGAGACTGCAGCTTTTTAACATTTTTATTAACGATATTATATAAGCCTATTATATTCCAATGGCTTCAAATTTATTATGTACTTGAAACTGAGGAAGATTGTGATAAGCTTCAGAATACTTTGAATAAGGTAAATGAACTTGTGGAACTCATAGTCACGTCAGTACTAATTACCATTTAAATAGCCAAAAGTTACAAAGACCTGATACAATTAAGAAACTTGGTAAAAGTTGATAGAAGCTTAACGTGTAAATTTAACTGTGTCGTCAAAACTAAAAAACCTAGGATTCGGAGTTGTAAGGGTTTTATGTAAATGTTGTTATATTTTTCCTCTATGCGGTCAAAATTAAAATATTACTCACTGCTATGGTCCCCGGGATATGCTACATACATAAACATTTTTGAGGACATTTTGTTGAGTACTTGTGTTCTATTGAAGTTGGAAATTATCCCACAATCGATTACTCACAAAGCATCATATTAAAGAAGTTTGATAAGTCGAGTCTAGTAAACGAAACTATAGCACATTCTATAGTATTCCTATGTAACGTTATCCACAATAACTTTGGTTATGCATCTGTTTTGGTGTAACTATGTTTTCCTGTATTCTGACCAAAACGTTTTACGTGTAAGAATGAGCTTAATATATTTAATTGTAATTACATGTATTATTTGTGCAATACGAATATAGGCCTATAGTAAAATAGTAATATTTTTGTTCTCTTCCTTTTTTCGTCTTTTTTTATAAATCCACTTTTTGTATTTATTTATTCTAATAATGCCCTGTATTTGGTACACATATTTGTACTATTCATGTGTTATTAACTGCAACTGGTTACCTATTAGGTGGTTGTATTTAAATAAACAAATAGTAAATTATTTTATAAAATGTTATTATTATAACCATTATTGGTAGTTGTTTTTAAACCACTGAGACTTCCCACTAACTCCCATTTTCCTTTCTGTGAATTTTAAAACACGTTACACATTATGTATGTTCTATAATTCTAGTTGAAATGTGTCTACCTGTCCGTCCAAAATAACCATACGATCTTGAAGAATAATAATTAATGAAAGCATTCCTTTTTACAAAATGTACATACTAAGTATTGTATTACCATTTTATCTGAACGTATTTCTATTTCTAATATGTTTCCTATAGAAATTCATGAAATTATCATGAATTTTAATTGTTATTCCCGAGCGCCTGAGAGCATATTAAGCCTGTACCTTACTGCACATAAATCTTTCTTATATTTAATAAGAATTACTTGTCTAACTGGAAATAAGCGAACTTGAATGAATAATGTATTTCATATTTTTGAAATTTTTAAGCCCCCAGGCGAGATTTCTAAAGGAGTAATGTACTTAATATGATAAATAGAAGAATAATTGATTGTTTCTAAAGGATGAGAGCTCATTGCTATCCATCCGCATATTAAAAACAAACGGGAACTGAAAATATGTTGTATGTTAACAAGTGTGTTTATAAAGTAAACGCTTGTTAGTTTTTCAATCGGATCTGATATATGTAAATTTGACTCTGATCTGCTTTTATTCATACAAACGAGGTGCTCGCAAGCCGCGATGGAACTTTTATTTATATAACAAATACAGTTGGTTTTACATAATTTTGACATAATTTCGACCTTTACAAAATTTATTGTAACTGTATCACATTGACATTAATTGAGAATAGATATTAATGAGTGATAAAATCCAAATCTATGGGAAAAAATTAAATAGATACCAATAAGCGTAGATGGAATTTGAGGGAGACAAAAGTGGTCGATAACGTAAATTAATCTGTCGCCATCTTTACTAAATGGTTGTGGAACACGTTTATTGTGGGAAAGTTTCATTTAAGAAAAATGGGCCATAGTACTTTCAGAAAATATGAACACCTAAGTAGAACTATAACTAAAGTAGAATTAATATTTTGGTCTTATACAAACGTCTGTTACTATTCAATCACTCAAATTTTATTGCATTTTTTCCAATTACAATGTACTTAAGATGTAGTAGCAATATTAATATCTATTCTAATATATATTAATCGTTATTGTTATGTAGTACACCTAGATTGTATAAACATTCTGTGTGTACCAGCAACAATTTAATTATTATTTATAATTTCCCTACAGAATGATCACAAACGAAATATAAGATCAGTAAATGACCGAAATTGTTGAATATGTACTTCCTCATGTTATTATTCCATATCTAAGAATTGATTTAACCAAAGCAAGTGTTAAAAGGCTAAATATTTTTTAGGTGGTAGAATTTCCAAATAACTTATGCATTTTCTTGTTCAGTTGTTGAATGTACTCTGACGATTTTAAATGATCTATGACAATTCCGAAATATTTAATGTTCTTTGTTTGCTGCAGTTTTATAGCACATATTATACTGTCACGCTTCCGTTTATTTATACATGAGTATGTATGCAACTGAAGTGTATCTATCTTAGATACGTTTCTGTCATATATACTAGAGCACATAAATTTAGTCTTATATAGGTTAACTTTTAGGTAATTTTCCGATAGCCACTGCTGTAGTTTTGAAAACTCTACGACCGCTTTATTAGGAACATTTTCCCAGGAGTCATTCTCAACCAGAGAAACAGTGTCATCTGTATATGCTACTACATTTCCATTAATTGGAAGTTGAAGTAATTCATTGACATAAATATTAATAAGACTTGGCCCTAGAACTGTTCCTTGAGGAACGCTATATTTTAATATTTTTTAATTACTTCTACTTTCACTAATGTTTACACATTGCTCCTTGTTTTGAAGATAACTTCTGAACGAGTCATTAACTGTACCCCTTATATCAGATTCGTTGAGTTGGTTAAGTAAAATGCCATGCGACACCGTATCGAAGGCCTTGGCCAAGTCAAATATATAGTATTTACAACCTCATACATACCATCCTCAGTACTCATACCTTCCTTAAAGCCATATTGATTGGGAGAAAAGATTTTATTATAATTTAAATGTTCTACTACTCTATTTTTTATACATTTTGTAAAAATTTTGCAATATTGTTGATTACCCAGGTGGGTCTGTAGTTAGATACTATTGTCCTATAACCAGTTTTGTATACAGGTGTCACAGTTGCTATTTTTAGCACGTTTGGAAGGCAGAAATAAGGATTTGACTGAAACCACGTAAACTAGTATCCGAATAGCCTATGACTAAGTTTAAAATATGAATAAAAAAAAAAAATTTGATATTTTAGAGGAGTCGGAAGATATTGCAGAAAAACTGAAATTTATTATCTCCCTATCAAGGGGTAAATCTCTCTTATTATTAATTTTCGGAAATAAGTTTACCTATATAAGAAACTACCATTATTTTTGAATGTACTAACAGCCGCAGATATATCGGGGCACAATTTTGGACCACCTTGTATATACAAATTAATATTAGCATTATTTAACGAGTTCCTTGAAACATATGCTTTAAAACTATGTAATAAACAGATATTTAACTGTCAGGAAAATTGAGAGATAATTATCGAAGTACACAAGTCATATATGTATAGCTCTCGAATAATCGGAAATTAAATGAAAATTATTTTTAGTCGTAAAATTAAAAAGATTGCATACTTCGTAATAATTTTTAACACCTTGTCATTATCTATTGTAATTAAAATTTATTAACTGGGATTAGAGAAAGATTTTTTGTAAAGTATTTTAAACTGAGGATGGCAAATGTTTAAATACAAAAATAGAAAAACGGGATTTTTCAAATTTCTCCAATACTTTGATTATTTTGTATTCAATGACAATCGTATAAGCATGTTCATATAAATATATTTAATTTCTACTAATGTTTTGTAACATTTTTCTATCTTTCAGGCAATCTGAAGGACACTCTTAAGATATGAGATTTAGATTTACCTGAATAAAGGAGGAAGAGCCCTACAATTTGTAATATAAATCGAACCGCTTCTTAGGAACAATTTATAATCAAAAATTAATTCAGAGTCTATATAGTCTACATTTAACTAATCTATCTAAAAAGGTGAAGAATAGTAAACAAAAACAGACAAACTGATATGAAAAAAAATATTTTCTTCTTTTTTTTTTAACATTTATTTACGTCGGTCTATTTCCGCTACTGGAACCTATCACCGACGCCTGTAGACGAGCTACCCCTAACCAGGAATTTTGCCGAACCTCTTCCCTTAAGAATAGTAGGGATCTTTTACTTGCCTAACATTTAATAGACAAGGGACCGACGGCTTTACATCCCCTCCGAAGGATGGTATATCACCTACACAACTTTCGCCGAATGTTCCATAGCTTCCGCGCATACACTGATATACAAGCCGCTGGAAGATATGTGATTCGAGTACACGGTCTTCCTTGTGAACACGATCTAACACGCAATATTGCACCAGAAAAGTAAAAAACTTGAAAATTCGGAAATGAAAATTATATCTCCGTATCGGCCTGAAAAGGGGAAATTTTTTGATATTTGAATGAAATCTGAATCGATTCGGGTTTAGAAGTTATTAACGAAAATATTGTATGAAAATTGGAATGACCCCGTAAAGTGGTCCCGAAGGTCTGTGCGTTGGAAAGTTGAAATTAAATTAAAGTGTGGCGATACGGGAATGACGTGGATTCAATTTGATTTGATTATTTGATACAAATCGTATGATTTAGGAAATGAGTTTTGATATTGATGGGGACAAGAATAACGGTACTTTATTTGAGCAATTTGAAAGGGGGCTGATTGTGTATGGATAATTTTAATGCGAAAGCGAATGAACGGTGAAATCCAGAAGAAGAATATTTTATAAGAAGTTCGTTTGACTGAAGTTGAGCATTATACAGGGGGGTATGAAAAGTGGCATTGATATTTGTTAGCCAGTTGGCGGAACAAATGAAATTGAATTAAATTTGTCGTCGACGAGAACACGTAAAATGGAAAGAAAGCTGAATAAATGACTAGCTAGCGTTTTGGGAAAATGAATGATGGGCGTTTTGAAGTGCGAATGAAAACTTGAATGGAACTTTGAAATTAAGGGAAAAATGTCTTATAAAATTTGATAGAATCGAAATATAAAATTGTGGTTCGGGAGTGTAGAAAGTCAATGTGACATAGATCGGGTTAGTGAGGGGGCTGTATTTTTGGTGGCTGTCATTTGTAACTTTTTTGCTCCAGAATAACTGATATGAATGTTTGAGTTATATTTTTGATTAAGATATATTATTTTTGAATTATCGAGACTATGTGCATCTTTCTAGAATTTTTCTGAGAAAATTGTGTTTTTTTTTTTGTTAGTTTGAATGTAGTAATGACTTTTTATCATAGTTTGACAAGTTTAGAATGAATAATTGATTTTTTGACAAATTTTGCAAATTTTGCCGTTTCTTCTGACTTCCGTTTGGAGAATATACTATAACACTTGAAACGCTCGCCCATCCAAGTACTAACCGCGCCTAACGTTGCTTTACATCGCATATCGAAGTATGTACATAGTAAAAGCGCATCTACGCTCGCCCCCAAAAATATTTTCTATTTGACGAAATTATTGGTCAACTTATTTTCTACAATTAATTGAGAAATTGTTTGCCATTTTACACTAAACAATTAATTGATTGTTAAAAGTCTTTCAACTTACTAATAAATTCATAGATTAATTTAAAATGGATTTTAACAATAAATTATAATTTTATTACAGTTATAAAATAAGGTTCCGCCTTTGAAACATACTAGAACCATCTTCAGAGAAATTATTAAAATTTGAAACGTCGAATAACTCAACCAATTTTCGGTTCTTCGACATTATCAAATATTACTGTAACTAAATACATAACAATATAAGTTCAAAGAAACCTAAAATTAGCTTAAATTGGTAACTAACCTTGAACAATGAACAAAATAGTAAGAAAAATCACAGCATTAATTAGAATTAATCTGGCTAAATCATGGATGCATTTTTATCGTTAGCATTTAATTTAGTCAATAAAGTAAACTTTTTATGCTAAATTAAGATACTTAAACTTATTAATGGTTTTGCTACCCATAGTGTTATGTAAATTAATTATTCCCACTGCTCCAATTAGCACAAAAAACTGAGAGCACATAGCATACACATCGGTTAATTGGTTAGGGGAGAGTGGGGATGTTCATAAAAAATTATTATACCGCTGTGGAACGAAACGTTTACAAGCCTCAGTCTCTAAGCTGAACATACCCATCTGTACGTTAGTATGGTTTGTGTAAGCTGACTTTCACATATATATTATTTTCTCTGTATATACATTTCCCTCTTCTGCCTCTTCGGGTTAAACTCGAGAAAACCTCTAGCTGGATTTTGATAAAGATAAAAATACATTAATTTTGGTTTATTTGTTATATTGAATGGTTGAATATGTACTATTTGATGATTTTATAACTTTCAGTGCCATGAGGATGATATTAAAATATATCGAAACGTTGGCTAATAAATAAAGTAGCTTTCTTTAATACACTTAGACCTAACGCCAAAAAAATTTCATCGTCTATGTTAAGTGGTCTAAAAATATTCTATTAATTTAATTTTAACTTTTGTTGCTTGGTAACTATATTTAAAATGTTATATTGATTTAAATTTATAAAATAAATCCAATTCAATTAAATATTGTCCAAACGTTAATTGTGGTGTTCTGTTCAATCTCCTGTATTTGTCTGAATAAAGAAGACAGAGCCTACAGTTTATAGTAGAATTTAAACCACTTATAACTGAATTCTAGTTCACAGATGGTGCGGCTCGAACTCATTTCGCTAGGTATGCTCAGAGGGCAGGCTAGGCGCTCCTACTATTGAGTTATACTGTCCCCGATAGCAGCTTGTATATCTTCGTGTTTTTGTGTAATTAACCAAGAACCTTAGTAACATTTCACTCAAAGAGCTTGATAAAACGGAGTTTATTTAAAATATGGCTGAGTGGCGAGAGCAGGTGCGTCTTCACTTTGCATATTTGTCGATATTGGAAAAGGAAAGAAACGTCAGGTGCATTTAGTACATCGATGGGTGACGGCTTCTATATCCATGTATACGCAGAAGCTATGCAATCTTAGGCTTGGATTGTGTAGTGGATATACCATCCTTCGGAGGGGATGTAAGCTCTCTATTAAATGTTAGGCAAGTAAAAGATCCCTACTCTTTGAAAGAAAAGAGGTTCGGCAAAATGGTTGGGGGTAGCGCGTCTACAAGCGTCAGTGACAGGTTTCCGAAGCTGAAATATGCCGAAATTAAATAAATGTATTAAAAAACATGACTGTTTACACGGGGATGGCCCAATTTCTGTAGAGAATATCCAGAAATACATACATACACAAACATATAAAGACACATTCTTTTTTTTGATTAATAGATAGTCTTGGTTGTTACAGAAAAAAATATAAGAACAGGCCATATTTATCATATTTTGACACATTGTATTAATTCATTCCACCATTTGTATATACTATGACGTCATCAGCAGTTCAGCAGTTATCATGATTTTTTTGTCATAATTAGATAGGGGGAGTAATTCTAGAAAAAACTGTAATATATATATAGAATTATGATCTTGGCATTGAAAGTTTTCGAGAAAACTAACCTCAAAATTAGAAAAAAAGTGTTCTCAAAATCACGTTATCTATGACATTTTTAATACATCTTTATTTAAACAGAACAGTCAGTGAAATAACATAGACCGTTAATTTCTCGTAAATAGGTGTGTGAGTATGACGACCGGTAGGTGAGGTTGCAAGTCCCATTTTCCCCTATCGTATATTTGTTCATGTTTTTACACGGCTTGCTAATAAATGTAATTTGTAAACCGGTCGTCGATACACCCGATTGAAATCACTTGTCAACAAACTTTTGCCATTTTCTGACTTTTTCTTTGTCTTTGAGACCACCTAATACTCATAAGTGTAGGTATTAATCATTCCTGTTTTTTGTGAATCCATCATATCATCCATATGAATACGTCTTATAACATAACATGGCACGGCAATAAATTACTTGTTATGAAAGTAACAACAACAATTTTACATAAATTTCGAAAGTGTCGTTAGTCCATAACGGGACGGCCGAATACCAGTCTAACATATGAAGGATTGAGAGACAGTTATGAACAGGAAAGTATATGCAAAATCTCAATAATATCATCGTCAAAAGAGAAAACAACCTTCCAACACAAATTTATAAATTTGTGTATTGCTTTTTATAATGGTCACTATGCCGAAAGGGACAGTTTTTAAACGCTTCGTAAGAGATTTTCAGCAATAAAAGCCACAAAGGCATCTTAGTTTTGTGATAATCATCAAGTGTTGTTCAAAAAATTAATACCGTAGATCTAAGGCTACCAATCTATTTTTAAAAATCTATTTTTAAAAATTCACAATAAAGACTAAATAGAACAATCATTGACTCTCAATGTAAGTAACTAGAAAAAGTTGATATTATAGAAAATGTCACCATCCCGCAAAAACCAACGGGGAGCTGTGAGTAGTTTTTGCCAAGAGAAAAAAGGTACATAATGTTAGTAAGGTAGTAGGACCTGATAATGTGAACGATTCATCTTTTGGAGTCTGAAGGACTTTTAATATATTTCAAAAGTGAATGTTAACGTTTACAAAATTTAGGGTTCAAGATGACTGTTTCAGACGGAGAATAATATGAAAATTTATACTTACTGTTCGTTTTTGCTTAACTGCTGCTCTAATGGTATCTATTGGACGTCGTAACACTATAAACCTAACACTGGATGTACCACACTTTCTTAAAATTACACCTGAAGAGACAATATAAAGTTCAGAAATATATATGGAATCTTCAAAAATTTTATGTTTTTACAACAACTTTTAAGACATATGTTTAACAAACGCTAGTCTGGCCCGTGTGCAACACATGGACAGGAACGGAACGATTCATAATGTACCAACTACCATCCAAAATGCAGGTTTGTGAGCTAACGATTACACAAAAAGATTCAAGAAAAGTTAAATGTTTCTGAAATTTGGTGAGCTTTTGCTTGCCTGTCTTATACACGTATTTTTATTTTAATATCAATTTTGGTCGCTCCTCAGAGCTTGAAAATGCTTGAAGCGCTACTACTTCGAATTGTATTCTGCAATTACAATTTTATACGTTCAGGCAAGGCGGTCCCATGCACATATGAGTACATGGTAAAGATACTTTTCTGACACCGAATCACTGAGGAACCGGTTTAGGGCAAACCCCGTTAAAACTCATCATTTCCCCGTCAAAATGGACTGTTAGGAAACGATGGGGGTCCCATGTCGCTAAGGCCTATTTTCGCTAAAACTCACGATATACTTTGGATAGAAGTTGAATTAACTTGTCCTCATATTTAAGACCTCGTATGAGTTACAGTGCTTGACAACGTGGATTCGTAAAAGGGTTTTTAATTCTGAAATTTCCGAAATTTTCCAAATTTTGTTATAGTTCCTAAATTTAGTTGGTCGGGGCGACATTACGTCCCTGTGCAGCGACATTTACTACACCTTCTAAAATGACGCTCCTTGAGGAGTTATGAAAATGTTTGCATAAAAATCGCTCCGTAGAGCGAAAATATGATTAAGAATATTAAAAACCTCTTCCACGATATTTTTACGTGAAGCACGCTTTTCATACAAAATATTTCCTAAGTCGGATTTTGTTACAATGTCGAAAAGTATACCGAGGGTTTTACCGTGTTATTTAACAATAACAGTGATAACATTAGTAATAAAATTATAATATTTAAGTCTTGTTAAAAATAATAAAGATAAAATAAAACATAATATAAATAAATTTAGAACTAGATTGGCTAACATAAATTGGGCCTACTTGTTCGATTTTGAGATAAATGTTAGTTTTAATTTTTGTGGATTGTCTAATTTGGGGATTTAACATGTGCTGTCCTCTAAAAAAATTTGTAGAAGTCAGCCTAATTTCAATAACTGGGTCACAAACCATATTGTCAAAGAAAGTGGGGAATTGAGGAGGATATTCTGGCTTATGACCAACACGGGACTTCCTGATATTAAGAACCTATATATAAATTTTAAAAAATCAACAAATTTAATATTAAAGTAGCAAAATCTAACTATTATAGTACAAAAATCAATAGCTCACCCTATAAAATCAAGGAAATGTGGAATATTAATTTTAAATTAGGCAAGTCTATCAATATTAAAACCATTGTTCTCAATTACATTGGTGATTATATAGATAACTCTGATGAAGTTGCTAATTCTTTTGCGAGCCACTTTTCTATGCTAAAAATTATTTTTGCCAGCATTTTGCCCTGTCTTGTACATTAATACCTCCTAAGAACATTTTCAATCTACATATTGATCCCATTAATGATCAAAATGTTTTTGTAGCCGTGGATCAGAAAAAAAACAAAAAATCATCAGGGACCGATGAAGTGTCCTTGACCAAAATCTCAGAATTTTATATCTTATTATGCAACACCGTTGCTCTATTTACTAAATCAGTAACTATACCAAGATTGTTTTCCAGATGTGTTCAAAACAGCTTTAGTTCTGCCAATTTACAAGAAAGGCGATTCACATAATATTGATAACTATAGACAGATTTCAATCCTTAATGCATTGTCTAAATTATTTGAAAAAATTGTCTATAACTGCCTTACCACACATTTGGAGAATAATGAACTACTTACTACTTTTCAGCATGGATTTAGAAAAAACAGATCAGTCGAGTCAACCAGGTGTGAATTACTGAATTTCGTTTACCATGAGCTAGACAGTGGCAGATATATTGCATCACTATTATTTGGCCTGTAGAAGGCTTTTGATTCTGTGTGCCCAGATTTTTAATAAAGAGACTTAGTAGCTACAATTTTTCAGACAACATTGTTAGTTGGATCCAGTCATATCTTGAGGGTCGAAATATGATCATTTATATTAATGGTATTAAGCTTATTTAATAAGCGTACGGCACTGCCCAGTTCCACGAAAACAGTTTAGCACAAAGATTGGATAAACTTTAGATGATGTTGATCTATTCTGATCACACTAGCATTGTCTCAAATTACATTTGATAAGTTAAAAGTTAAAAATCGTTATAAAATATACATAAATGGATATAGAATGGATAAAATCTCAAACCAATTAAAAATTCGTACAAAAAATTATTCGAAATAAAAACTACTATTATTATTATAAAACAATCTGAAAAATGTTTGCTAAAAAACAAGCTGACATTGAGATGACATTACAATATTTAATTTATTTCACAGAGGTATAAAGAAATAAGTAAGTACTATATACTCTTTCTTATCAGTTTATCATTTGGTGAATAAGGGAAAGTTTTTGTAATAATACAAGCAGTCTCATTTTTATAATTACATTTGATGATACTTCCATTTCTACCACAAGTTTAATATTATTTGTATCGAAGATTTAAAACAGTAAATAATTATTTCTTCAAATTAAACCGTTAGGAAGTTCCTTAATAACATTTAACAGTCGAGGTAATCCTCTGGCACACAATCAGCTTCAAGTGGCGCACCAAGCCGAATTTTTGTTCGGCCAAGGATTATTTAAAAATCACTGACAGCACAAACGAGCTAGACAAGAAAAAACCCAGTCATCATTTTTTCGGTGAGCCAAAAATCTCTATTAGATTAATTAATATTAAAACAAGTCATCTGTAAAAGAAGTCGGCACTTTTTCTTTAATGGTATAGCCTGCTGCATGAATTAAATGTTATGTGCCGCGGATGTCGTTGATCCCGGGGTTGGCAATTGCGCAACGCTGTCGAGGCGAACTCAGTAAAGACAATCCTGAATGCTGACATCGAAGTAGGCTGAAAGCGTGAATAACTTTAAGTGTCTATTGTCAATTTGCGATATGCATTTACTTGTGTATGCATTATATTTATGTTTATTGGGGTATTATCTCGGGAGAGCACACAACGCTTGCTTGCCTGCACTTTCTATTTCGTGAACATTTAATAATGAAATTGGCACAATTAAGACGAAGTCATGTCGAGTTAACAGAACCGCAGGTAATTAAGCGCCACTTTTTTGGTAAAAAAGCTTTAGAAACCTGGAAAATAAGATGACATTTTATCGTTAATAATGCATAGCAAACTCGAGTCACGCATTTATGTCCTTTAAGTTTAATCGCTGGGTCTTACTTATATTTATGTATAATGAAATACGTAAATATCATCCGTAACCCCAATGCTTTAACAGGCGAATTATTTAATATGATTAGGCACAAACAAAAACTACTGAAGCTGAATGAAAAGTCTAATGACGATCCCGCAACATATTCATCTCATTGACTTAACAGATTTTAGTCCTACACCAGCTAACCTGATATTTATTGATGATAATGTTAGTCTTTTTAACTCCCACTTAGCTGATCCACTGCAATATGTAAGTTACAGAGGTTTTCTCTCAACTAAATTGGAAGTCGTGTCGAATGTTCCTCAAGGATCGATTCCGAGACCCTTTTTATTTAATACTTTTTTAAGTTATTTATTTTTATTTATTTATTGCATACACTGCTCAACAGGTAAAATATCCAATTATAGAACAGGAATAGAAAGTTATAAAAACAAATCATAAAAGTATAAATATAAAACATTAAAAGTCGATATAAGACAAAAAAACAAACAAATAAAAGCATACAAAGCATAATACAAACTAACAAAAGCATCAATAAATACAGTGTAAATTACAGATAATTAAAAACAAGTTTAATGAGGTACATGTGCAGTATTAACATAGAAAAAGACAGATGGAAATAAAGATTAAAATTCAGTGTAAGAAAAACAAAAGTAATTTGAAAGTATTTAAATTAATAAATAATTTCAGCTTTTATATCATTAAGGCTGCAATTAAAAATATCGAGGTTGCTACACAGTTTATTAAAATTGTTACAGATAGTGAACAAAGGCGAATTTTTTAATAAGTTTGTATGTGGAGTGGGTAAATAAAAAACTTGGTCATTACGAGAATTTAATCTAGGGACGTGAAGATTTAATTTGCAAATTATTCCAGGAACATCAAGATCATTGTGTAGCGTTTTAAATAAGAATACTTGAGAGACGTATATTCGTCTGTCTTCCAGAGTAGACAACGAGAACCTTTCAAGCAATTGATACTGCGGAAAGCCAATAGCTGGATAGATACCATCCGACTTAAACCAAAGTAGTTTAACAAACCGGCGTTGAACTGCTTCCAGGTTGCTCTTATGAACATCATAACTAGGACACCAAATAAGTGATGCATATTCAAGTTTCGACCTCACAGATGATTGGTAAAGGATTTTCAATGTATCCGTATTAGTAAATTCATGACTGGCGCGAGCTATGAATCCAAGAGCCTTGAAGGCCTCAGAGGCTATGGTATCAATGTGGTTGGTAAATGATAATTTGCTATCAAAGATTACGCCTAGGTCGCGAAAAGTTGTAGGCCTCTGAAGAGTAACACTAACCAAATGATAATCAAAAATAATCGGAGATGTCTTTAATGAGAATAACATTACGTTGCATTTACTAACATTCAAGGAAAACAATCATCAATATGGTTTATAACTGAGAAAATTTTAAGGTCATCAGCATATAACAGACAGGCAAGGCAAATCAATTTCGTCCGTTATGTCATTGATAAATATGTTAAAAAACAAGGGTCCCAAGATGGATCCCTGGAGAACACCAGAGGTAGCAGCAAACTCAATTGACTTGAATCCGTTAAGAGTAACATACTGATACCTATTTGTTAAATAAGGCTTGAATAAGAGAATTAATGCGTATGAAAGGCCAATTTTCTCTAATTTGATTAACAGTAACTGATGATCTAACCTGTCAAATGCTTTGGAGAAATCCGTATATATGACATCAGTCTGGCGATGTTCAACTAAGGATTCAGAAATATACTGAGTTATACAGAATAAGTTAGTCGTCGTTGAACGCCCCTTCATAAATCCATGTTGGTGAATAGATATCTTAGACTTAATTGAACAATAAATACAGTCGTGAAGTAGGATTTCTAAAACTTTGCCAAAATTACAGAATACAGAAATAGGCCTGAAGTTTTGAATATCTAATTTATTCCCCTTTTTATAAATAGGACAGATTTTGGAAAGTTTCCATAATTCCGGAAATTGACAATATATAATAATAATGATGTCAGTTGTTTAAATGTACCACATTTGCTGTAGGCGGATGATATAAAAATTTATATGAGGATTAATAGTACCCAGTATTGTCCGACAGGATAATATTGATTTGATCATTTTAATATACTTTGCAAAGAAAGATTTTTGTATTTTCCATACAATATCGACCATGCACTGATTAATAATAGAGTATATCATGGATTTAAGAGTATTTTCTGACACTAAATTAACTTTTACTCGCCATATTGATCAAATATCTCTGAGTCAAGGTGTTTCTCCGATACCAGGAAAACTGCTAGTGTCTGTCCCATTCTGAAAAACGGTGATAACTCTGAGATACCGAACTATCGGCCTACCATATTACTGTGTAACTTCGCAAAGGCTTTTCAGATGGCTTTATACAATCGTATTTACCCACTTAAAATGTTATATAATTTGATCAGAATGACTTTATGGAAAAACGCTCTATCAATACAAATTTTATATAAAATATAAGAATCTTGCATCTTCCTCGTAGCATTCGAGCATTCCAAGTCATTGTATTTTAGAGCCAACTGTGTTTAGACAAAATATGGTAAATTTTACCATATAATTCAGCGCAGCGTTTGCTTGCCTTGTGCTATAAGAACGAGCATTGTCATCGGCGAACACAAACCTATTGCCAATTTAATTTGCAGGTGGTAACACAACAGGTTGCATTTCTCAATGATGCACCCATCATAAGCATTCCCGATGGCTTGGTTCATATCATCAAGGCTTAAACGTCTTAACACAATTTTTGAAACGTAAAATATTGTTGGTTAGATTTATTACTCGACAATAATACCTATGTTGCGAGGTGATGATAAAAATCAAAACTCCTGAGTTCAGTCTAAGGCAATTTATATTAATCTCAATGAAAATAAGTTGTGCTTTAACATAGTAGATATGCCCAAGTGGCTTGATGATCTTGTCAAATTTTCCTCCATTTATTCGTAGGATACTGCGTATCTAAGAATATCAGCTCTACCATGAGGATGTTTTAATCTCCCTATGAATACACTCCTCGTCATTTCCAATAGTAATTGTCTGCTATGGAGTAGTTTATCTGGTAGCGTCCTCTTCAAATATTCTGAACAGCATGTGCCCCAAAACTGTAACGCTAACTTAACATACTACAGAATGAAATAATGGACGGGATTCTACGTAAAAAAAACAGCACCTACATAGACCACAGACATATCGGCTTCTAAAACTTACAATTTACGTCAATGTTTGCATTTGAAATTTCCAAAATATAAAGCTCTGTCATGGTAACCCGTCACATAAATTGACACAAAGAAACCGTCTTAAGAATTCTCGTTAGAAAGTTGAAACGGATAACAGTTCAATAGTTCAACATTTCATTACAAAACTCATTTAGTGATTTTAGTTTTACTATAACACACTAATAGCTTTTGTATATTTCTTCCTTTCACACTGAAGCGGTACATTTTGCAATATAGAATCTGTGAAATTGAAAATAGCAATTAGATTATATGAAGTGAGAATTGAATCGAATTATGCTTTTTTTGTTTCACTTTCTCACGTTTAACGAAGATAATCGATACAAGTGGGAAAGTACAGAGTTTCATGAAGGCGTTCTATAATCCGAGAAAAGTTTACTTAATATTCTTAGAGCTGAAAGTTGTAAAAGCAAAAGAAATTGTATTTTATATCCCTTACAACAAAAAATTTGACCAGCTGAGAATTACCCCTTTACAAGTTTCGAAAATATATTGGTTGACTTCCTAATAACAGAACAAATTATGCATTTTACATATGCTTGAAATTGTCTGGTGATCATGTGATGATTAATTTGTTAGTAAGTGGTTGTGGACAAGATTCAGCCAGTTTATTAAAACTTGACGCTTCATCCTTATTTGAATACTTCCGCAGGATAACTTAATACAAGTTTCTCTTATCATTTAAAAAAGATTGTTGAATGAGGCGAGTAAAATCAACATAAGAACTACAATGCCTGAAATGAAGAAGTTATATAAAAAAACTTAAATCTATATCTGGTCGATAGCCGAGTGGGTTAAGGCGCGAGGTGGTAATCGCGATTAATCACAAGGACATCGCACCACCGGGTGGTTCCGGCACTAGCACTGTCGGAGGAAATGGTTGTGTGTCCGCGTTTTTTCAATGTGTAACCCCCTTCCGCACAAGCCCTGGCTTCTGGAATTGGGGGTTGTCTAATTTCTGTGGTGTTTATTTATTTATAGCTCTTTAATTCGACGATAAAACCTTTAAAATGCGTCATGAGCTTAGCTGTATTTATTGGATATACCACAGTTTTCATCCACAAAGTTGCCACCATGAGAATGTTCTTTCTCTTTGTTCTACCGAACTAAAACTAGAGTGTAGCTTACTGAGTCATTCCACCTTTACTACAGCCGTTCGACTATTTCTATACTGGAAAGTTCAGCTCCTATAGTATCCAAATAAAGTCTTCTTGGTTGTCTAAAACACGCTTCGAGTTATGATTATGATTGTTTGATTAATTTAATGTACAAAGATGATTGCAATTAACTGTTCCTAAAATATTTATAGAAATTATTGATATATTCTCTCATTGTCCATGATCATACCCTCAAAGAAGCAAATAATATGAGAAATCTTCTTATTAATACAATTCTTATCCGCTTCTGCTTATTTCAAATTGATAAAGTTAAATTAAACCTACGTCCAAGCGTTGCTTATTGCGATTCAGTTATTAGCAAACGACTATAACTTACACACCTATTTCGTTTTGTTATATGTTTTCTACTGATCGCCTTGAATTAAAAAATTATTGCCAAATCACCCACATCTGTAACCTTTGTAAGATAAATGAATATACCTAGTTGGAAATTTCGACCTTCACGTGTAGCATTATTTAACAGATAGTAATAAAAAAGCGTTTAAAAAGAAATTTGACCCGACTTAAACAAAATTGATATATGGATGTGGTTAGTGTGTAACTCTTTTAAACGAGTATAATTTACAGGGAGACTCATCTTTTATTAGCCAAATATGTACTATAGATTTAGAATGTGAAATGAAGAAGGAAATTTAGGGTGCGTCTTTACTATGTACATACTTCGGTATGCGATGTAAAGCAACGACAGGCGCAGTTAGAACTTGGATGGGTGACCATTCCAACGGAAACCGCGTTCTCGCCTCACACATCTTCCAGCGGCTTGTATATCAGTGTATGCGCGGAAGCTATACAACCTTAGGCGAGGGTTTTATAGGAGATATACCATCCTTCGGAGGGGATGTAAAGCCGTCGGTCCCTTGTCTATTAAATGTTAGGCAAGTAAAAGATCCCTACTCTTCTTAAGGGAAGAGGTTAGGCAAAATTCCTGGTTGGGGGTAGCTCGTCTACAGGCGTCGGTGTTAGGCCTCAGTAGCGGAAATAGGTCGACGTTAAATAAATGTATACAAAAAAAAAGAAGGAAATTTTTTGATTAAATAGAAACTCTATTTCCGTCCATTATTAAACACAACCAACAACCAACGAAGACATCACTTTGATAATCTCTCTAGGACAATTATCACTTATGTCATCCAGGAGTAGCAGGGCCGAATTGTAGGCTATCTAAAGCCCTCGGTAACACCACAATCATCTTTCAGGCAGAAATTTATGCCATAGATCTGTGTGCCCAGGTATGCCTAAATAAAGGCATCCGAAGGGCAAAGATTTATATACTATCAGATAGCCAGGAGGAATACTCCAGGCCAAAGACAAGCGAAAAAGTTTATAACTTATCCGACAAGGCTTCTCGAACTGGAAAAGTCCGAATTAAGGCTAATCATAGGCCTTCCAACTGGCCACTGCCCCTTGATATACCATCTCAACAATATGGGCAAGGCGGTAGATAATAAATGCAAATATTGCGATACTGCAATTGAAACTACGGAATACATACTTTGTGAATGCAAGGTGCTAGCCCGCACTAGGCTAAAATTCCTAGAACAGGCGGAATTAACGCCTGAAGACATAGGGAAATTAGCTCCCAGGAAAATTACAAGCTTTGTAAAATGTCTGGGAGTCCTGGATAACCACTAGATGTAGGGTAAATCACAAAAGATCTTTTAGGTCGAAGTGAAGTAAGGCTGTTCGAAGCCAAACGACCCCGTAAAATAATCTACAATCTACAATGTCATCCAGTTTGACAGTTTAATAAATATAAAGTTAATTGTTTGAGAATGTCATGCACAAGAGAAAATAGTTTTAAAAAATCGGTTTTTCGCAAAAACCTCGGAAAGTATAAATTTTACTGCAAATTATGTACACATGAAAATTATAAGTAATAAAAATCCGCACAATTCCGTTTTTTTAACTTCGTACTACCTATTGGAGCCGAGATAGATTTTTTAAACCTATTTTGTCCCCCCTCCCCTCGCCGGCGTCAATGGGTGGGGACTTTTGATATGTTGATAAAAAGTACCACAAAATAAGCCCGTTCCCAAAATTTCAGCTCGCTCTGAATTATTTTATCCAAATCGACAATTCGTCCCATTTATTGGGCTGTATTAACGTTAATTGATGTAATGTAGATAAAATGTGCAACTTATCACCTGAATTTCCGTACTAATTTCATTCAACTGATGCATATTCAAAAATTTATTATTTAGCATTCATTCGAAATGAAAAACCTCCTTGCAATGTAAATAAGACACATAAAGAGAAATAAATAATTTTTATAGCAATTCCGAATTAAATTGCATCCTTATTAGACTATAGAAATGTTCTTCCCACATTCCCCAGTACGTTTTTCTGCATACAAGCAATAAATATTAGTTGTTTTGAATAAATCTCAATTATCGGTCTTTTTACGAGTACACATTTGCATTGAGAAATGAGAATTGGTATTGTGTATGAAGGCGTGAATAAAAAAGTGACAGTGAGACTGAATCTGTGCAATAATTGTGAATGAGCCACGCCCGGCGGCGATCTCAAGAGTTCTTCGAGTTGTAGGCGGTCAACGAGCAGCATTCGTTACTGTACTACAAGTAGAATAACGAAGATTAATATTCACTTTTGCTCCTTGTAATGTATCGATTGTTACACCAGACTAGGCACAGCGAGTTCTTTTCAAGGAAAAAACTCTGTAAGTTGAGATTCGAAATTGTTTGATTAATTAACCTCCCAGTCCTATCTAGATAGATTTTATTGTAGTCTCTAGCCTTGAGTTGGTTCGCAAAGGTCATATCTGACAACGTATTTGTCACTTAAGATTGTACGCTGTTTATTTTTAAGTCTCGCGCACAAATGTTCATTCATTTGTTTATTTTCACTATTATTTTAGTCACTTTAATAGTTATTTATCAACCATGAACGTATGTAGTTTAGCTCTAGAGAGTTATGGGCAAAAAGATGGGCTTAAAGTATCCTCAAGGGCTCCTTTTTATAATTGTTAACAAGGTTTATATCTATTTTACCCACAGAATCCATAACCTTAATACCGATAAGAAAGTCACAATATATAGAAATTGTTAACAATATAATGTATACATTACCAAGTGTCCTTTGTGAATAAAAAAACCAAACTTTCATTACCATAAATGTCATTTTAAATTTGAGCAAAACAAATTTCCTGCCTGCCTGTCTGTCGGTCTGTCTGTCTATCTGTAACGTTTTCTGTGCGCACGTTTACTCTGGAACCGTTTATGATATTGACTTGAAATTTGGTACCCTTATGTATTGTAACGAGATCTGGAACTAGATTTTGATCTAATTCCGTTGAAGGGTTCGGGGGTAAATAGGCAAAGGAAGTAGGTAAGAGTCCATAAAATTGCAATTTAGGGCATGTACGAAGAGTCAAGGTCGCAAAATATTTTTTGGCATCAGCTACACCCCCACTGTCACCCCCCCCCCCCCCAATACCACCCCCACACTATTATGAAAGGGAGTGAAAAAATTAAAATGTGATTTAGTGTGTATACAAGAACAAAACGTCTCAAAAAATGTTTCTGGCGTTAGCTGCCCCCTCTATCATCCCCATTACCACCCCCACCCCATTAATAAAGGGAGTAAAAAATTAAATTGGGATTTAGTGTGTGTACGAGAACCAAGTGCCTTTAAAATTTATTTTGGTATTAGTTACCCCTTCTACCGCCTCCACCTTATTGTTTAAGAGAATAAAAAATTAAATTGGGACTTAGTGGGTATACGAGAACTAAGGGTTTCCAATTTTTTTTACATTTGCCACCCCCTTTATCGCCCCCACTCTATTATTAAAGGGCATAAAATATTACATTAGGATTTAGTGTGTATAAGATTTGGCTACAAAATCTGGATGTGGAAGTAGTGATTCCTTGGGCAGCGGTTTCCAAATAATGTCGATCTTATCCTGGTTATCAATTAAGTTTTTTTTCATTTCTATTATGTTTACTTAATTTTTGTATATGTTTAACATGAAGGAGTAAAAGGTTTTTTGTTTTTGGACCATAATAGAAAATTAATCGTGATAAGAAAACCAGACCCACTAGAGTAGTTTCTTTTTCCGACTATTTTCCCCGCACTAATTGGAATTTCTAAAAGTTACAAATATTTTCTATGTACTAAGCAGAAATGTACTGATAATTATCGTATGGTGTCGTATATCTGCAACAATTCAAGAATAATTTCTTTTTAATTACTTTTGCATACATTTTATAAATATGTGAAACATATCATTTAGTTTTCTAAACTGTAAAGTTCATTCACCGCACAATATATAATTTTTAGAAACTGGCTTTGTCTACAACCAACCTTAAACCTCAGAACGCCCATTTTAATTTGTTGCCACTGTAAATGAGCGGTTTCAACATAGATATTACGGTACTATACCTGACCTGATCTAATGCCTCAAGTATTTTGATCCCATAATAGGACTAAAATTCTTGTTTATTTCTGGGAACCTAACATAAACTCATAAAATTGTAATCATGATTATAATGCGCCGTTTCAAAATAATACAATAAATATAATAATAAGAAACATTTTTACTATGGCGAAATTTAGCTATTGGCGATATAATGCCATTATAAATTATGTTATTTATTTCCAATTACATTGTCACTGTTAGACAGGTCCAGATAATGAGCATTATTTGGATCTGTCTGTATTGAAACTATATTAAATATAAAAATATGTTTATTTGTCTTTTAACATATACTGTCTAACAGAAAGTTCATTAGTCGGAAAAAATGTTTTAAGGGAGTACCAAGAGTTGTGAACCTTTAGACCTCTTTTATTTATTTATTTAATATGCAGTTCTCGCCCGTGTGCTGTGCTCTTTTCAGTCAGGCAGAATATATTATCGACATAAGATCTTCCAGGTCTTAAATCACTCTGTTCCTCCGAGTCTTTTATCTGTTCCTCTATTCTATAGTACGGTCTGGTCTGCACATGGAAGACGTGACACTAGTTCCCCTACAGTTTTCGCATTTAATTTTACTTCCTTTCTTATATATAGACCTTACATATGCTATTTTCCATTCATCCGGGACTTCATTTCCCTTTAGACAATCGGTAAACAATCTGACTATTGCTTCTATTGTTGCGATTGGGGAGTACTTAATAAGTTCTATGGGCATACCTCCAGGGCCTGCAGCTTTGTTATTTTTCATATATTTCACTGCTTCTATAACTTCCTCTATTGTTACTTCTTTTATGTCTTGGTTGACCAGTTCATTTGTGTAATCTACTTCCTTAAAATTATTTCTGTCTTCATTTAATAGAGCTTGATAATACTTCTTCCAATTGTCTATTCCAAATGGATCTATAATTTTTACTTCTCTTGGATTGGTTTTAAGTGTTCTTACAGTTTTCCATGCGTGTCTAGATTTTGGGATTCCTAGTCTTTCTATCTCATCACATTTTTTTTCCCAGAACTTGTTCATGGCTTTCTTCTTTTTTCTCTTTATTAACTTCATAGTTGTATATCATATAGGTTTTCCTGTACCCTAGATCTTCTGTAGTTAGCTATTTGTGGTATGCTATTTTCTTTTCATTTACTAAGTACTCTAGATTGTCATTCCGTGGAACATCATTATTTCTTTTCATTTTTTTATCTGTTTCTCCAAATGCTTTGTTTGCAGCTTCATGGATACATACTTTGATGAAGCTACACTCTTTTTCGATTGTACCAGGTTCTGAACTTCTCATTTTGGCTCCCACTCTGATTTTATATAAGAACCTGGTCGATTCATCGAAAATACTGCCTAGGTTATATTTGGATCACTGGGGCACTTGGTTAGTTTCATTTACATCTTTTCCTTTATTCACTTGGTGTTTATATGAAAAGGATAACTTTGCTCTTACTAGGTAATGGTCAGATCCTCAGGAAGCTCCTCGCTGTACTTCCACATCTTTATTATTTACATACACTATTCAACAGCCAAGGCCAATTATTGGATGAGAAAATACAGGATTATGAACAGATATCACAAATTACAAATTATTACACGACATTCAACATATTGTGTTCTTTGGTTAAGGTATTATTTAAATAAATTAACAGCAGTATAGAAAGCCCAGCGAGAGCTTATGTAATAATAGGTTGTGGTCAATACTATTAAAGGCTTTGGAGAAGTCCGTGTAAATAACATCTACTTGGCCATTTAGATCCATACATTGAGCGACATATTGCATAACACAAAATAAGTTTGAGACCATGGATCCATTTTTTAACGAAGCCATATTGATGCACACTAATCTAGCCCTCTATATGAGGATAGAGCGCGTTACGTAGAGCTATTTCAAAAACTTTTAAGTAAATACACGGTTTCAAATGGTTGCAACGTAACGTCATGGGTTCCGAAGAAAAAAGCAATTAGAAATAATGACATAAATTTCAGATGAGTAATATAAAGTCAATATTCTATGAAATATTACCATTGTCCATCAACCTTTCGTCCATTACGAAAGTATAATTCGACCATGAAAGTTTTATACCCATGAGAAAATACTATTACAAGAACTTAAACACACTATCTGAGAGTGACAGTTTAAATAACACATCAATCTAAGTCCTAAGTTTTCATATGGATGGGCTACTTGCCGCCGTTTTTTTTAACGTTCGATACATGTACATAAATGAATATGAACAATAACTGGATATATTTACAGAATTAAACAGGATACTATTTAATATTCAACACAAATAGTTTAAATTATGAAATTAATTAGTATTACCGACGTTTAGAACGTCAAGCCGTTTCCGCTATCAAGGTCAATTATAAACGTATTTAGGCTTTAATTTTCTTACGAAAAACATTAACTGACAAACCATTTTCTGTATGTGGAATCGATAGAGTTGTGTACAAAAATATGCGTTAAAATATGGCACTTCGTCAAAGTGTACCGATATCTAGCGTTCATATTTTGAGTACTAACTGTGATAGTTAATTTATCTTTCTTGTAACTTGACACAGAGATTTTAATAAAGAAAGCAGGAATAAAGCAATTTGAAATTTCATAAGTTGCTCTTCAGTCAGCGGAACTCAACATATTTCTCGCAAACGTGGACCAAATATCTTTAAATTGTGATTTTCAGTACTTTAACTTGCTCTAATTGAATATAAGCATAACCTAGAGTTTTACAAAGCTTTTTTATTTTACTTAAAGTACTTTTAATAGGGAACAGAATATTTGTAAAATGCAATTTTTTATCTATTATTTTCTAGCATTTAGTGGAGTCGGACAAGCAAAACATAAGGAACTGTTTCCAGAGTAAATTTTTTCCATCTGACTATTTTGCATGTCGCTATCCTAAAGATACCGAGATGTACCAAATGTTCAAAGGATCCCCGTGCCGGTCGTGACATGCCTACCTTGCACTGACAAGAGCTAACAGCTCGAAACTGCAGTCTGCAAGTGGTGTGGGACGAGCGGCACGAGAGCTCCTTTAAGTAGGATCAGTCTTTAGGCTGGTATTTGTTGCAATAGAAGCATTATCGTGCTGTTGGTAATATGCAATTATTACACAACGCACCAGGCTTCTAACTTGTAATTCAGCGCTCGGCGGGGCACATAGCCCGGAGACTCGCTGTTGGTTGCAGTCTGGTTACGTTCCCTATAGCAAATTAAGGATTTTGTAGAGAGAAAATTATGTTTTAATCTAATCGATAATTGAATTTGTATATGAATAAAAATTTAGATTTTTTTCACCTTAGTTACTGTTCGCATTATAAAGTATAATTTCTGAAATTTTCATCAAATATCACTTAAAACTTCCGAAGTTATAACCAAAGAAACCAAAATTTAGCAGGTTTGTCAGTTATTATTTTTTTTTTTGAGGTTATATGTGCAGATAAAATTTCATATTATAAACGCTAATAGCCTGTATCATAACAAACAGCCTCAATTTTTTTCAATTTTTTGGACCTACACATACCGAGATATACTCATCTATACTTAGAAAGAACAACCAAAATGGGCGAATTTTCACAAAATAGCCGATACCTTGCATAGCGCTGGTTGCTACAGATAGAAAATGTCCATTTCGATGTAACTAACATGACTCTGGAGATAGTTCCTTATTCACTAAAATTTGATGCTTGTCTGAGTCCACTAATTAGTTGAAAATTATAAATTAACTTGATTAATATTCAACTGAAGCAGAATAGAATAACAACACATTTGATTGGGTTTGTTATAAGGTTATGTCGATCAGATTGACAGATGTTGTTTAATCTTGGTCGATCAAATCCGTGGCAATATCTGCATTAGACGGCCTAAAACAAATATAAAGATAGTTATCATCATCGTTTGCTTACTTACCTACAATTACTACTTTAAATATATCAAAAGCGATAATAATTTATATGTACACAATATAATGTATCATCAATGTCTCAAATATTTTAAAGTAGTTCAACGCAACAAAAATTGGTGCACACTTAAAATATTGTCGAGTAATCCAAGATTTTTATTTGAATAATTAATATAATATGAATAAATAAGCATCCATTTTTCATAAAGCCAATGAGGCACAGAATATGCACATATTAAAAGCAAAAACAGTTCAAAAGTTATTTTAAATACAAACTGGGGAAATGATTTAAAATCATAAGCACATATTTGAAAAACAAATAGAGCTGGTACAGTTAAGATTTTGTGTTCTTCAAAAAGTTCTTGAGTACTACAATGTAATATACGTTTGCGAATAGCTCCATCGCCACCAGATGGAATTATTCGCAAGTTGCGGACACCTATTGTCTGTAATTTGATGACTAGAGGATCAGTGAAGTGTTGTTGTGCATTTGCCTATGTCGCGTCGTACTGATGAGAGCTAACAAATTCGAAACTAGTCTACGGCTAGCGATGCACAACAGCCCTGCACTGGAGTCCTTTCTTTTGATTAATCTGCCTGCTGGGGGTTTATTAAAACGTAGTATATCGGAAGCTATTGGACATTATTTTCAATTGATTTGAAAACGTACATTGTGCACCTTGATACTCCGAAATCATTGTCTATTACGATATATGCACTATTTACATATCTTGTTCATTGTTTTCTTGCAGTTAGGTAAGATTAAAACCATTTAGTAGTCCCCCCAATGCTTATTCTGTCCAACTATGATACCAATAATTGCCGATTCATCATCTCAAATCGTTTAAAGTCTAAGAAATCTGCAACTATAACTTGATTTTTACTTACTGTCTTAACCCAACCCGATATAATGAATGAAGTGCCGTTTCACAAGAATGACTTTCTCTGAATCCAGATTGATTCTCTATTAACCTGTATTATCCATACAGTGTGTAATCAATTGTTCTTTTACTACCGAGTCTAAAGATTCTTCATATACTGGTAATATGTTAACAGGTCTAAATCCTTCAGATATAATTGTGTTCGGAATATTTAGAATGAGTGTAACTATAGATATTTTCCAGTTTTTAGGACAATTTCCTTTCTTTAGGGAGCTATTAATAACATCTAAAAATCTATTATTAATTACTCAAAAGCAGTTTTTATCTTTCTTGTGGATATATCATCAATACTTAATTTATTAGGTAAATCAGATATTATTTTTCTCTGATTGCACATTTCAACAGGTTTAAATTTCGTTAATTTATTTTTTACTTGTATGTAACTCACACCCATTTTGAATTACCAGAATGGGTTTGGTGATGGATTGATTACTAAAGAAATTATTAAATAATGAGACAAATTTTCTAGGATTTTCAATAATACGTTCGGTCTTGTTTATTGTGAAATTTTTGTTGTTTACTTTTATTTCATAATTCCGCTACAGAAGCAGTTAGCATGGGGTTATTTGAATTGGCAATTTTTAGTAATAGCCTACTTTCGTTTTGGTTATTAAATTTGTATGTATCTTTTTACCTCATTGTAAACCAAGGTCAAATCGGGATAACAGTGATTAAACGTTAATTTGATGTCGAAAACGAAAGTTTTTATGATGAAGACAAAGTATATTTATTTGTTATTTAGGGTCACCAACTCTATCAATTCTTGACAGTGAATTGGTTCCACCCTTCTAATTTTACCATATGGGTACATCTATCAAAGGAAGCTTACTTTAAGACTATCGTCTCATGGGAAATACGTGCGGTGAGAAAGTCCAGATGACAAATGACAGAAGCTTTCAAAAAAATTTCACGTAAACTTTGCGCTTTGAATTAGGCACAAAATTATTAATGTTTCTATCCACCTAAAGAAATTCCTCTGTTACTTAACTCGGTCCACTTTAGAAGTGCGACGGTGCCAAGTTTTTTGTAGCAGGTAATAGTTTAAAGGCCTCGAAATGCGAGGATTCTAAGGCAGGTAGAAAATATTTACGCAAAATACGGGTTCCTTGTCCATATAAAATGGTCATTATTACTACGTTATAGCAATGTATTTTTTACGCTCCTATATGTTTTATTTATAATCGAGCCTTTAGTATGCACCTGTAAATTATTACTGGATTAGTTAATTAGATAATAACTAATGCTTAAGACATTAAACTGAACGCTACACGTACAGTAATAGTACACGCTTTACTTATTATATAATTTAAAGCATAATTTGTAAGTGTTATACTTCAGCAATTTGCACTTTTTCTACAACGAGAACATAATGCAAATAATCATTAAATTGCAAGCTGCAGTGAAGGTAAATAGTGGACATTATCGGAGTATTAAAAATAACAATATATTATTTTCTTCGCTTCATGTATGTGTTTAATAAAGTAAACACCAACAACATCGCATTTAGAAAACTAACGTGTGGCAAATCCGTAATGAAATTCCTTCCATTAACAGCAACATACAGCGGTGGAAAAGGAGGTTTGTATTTTAATTTATTTTTTTTTAAATTTATTTACACTGTTCAACAGGTCGTGCGACCCAATTACATAACAGAAGAAATACACAAAAAATAAAAAATACACTTAAATTTTAAAAATAAAGAAACTGAATTAACAAGAAATATTTTAAATATAAATGTACAAACACTGTTCTAGTATACACACTAAATCCCAATTTAAATTTTTACTCCCTTTAATAATAGGGTGGGGTGGTAGAGGGGGTAGCTAACGCCAAAAAAATTTTTTGAGACGTTTCGTTCTTGTATGCACACTAAATCTCATTCTATTTTTTTTTAATTCCTTTCATAATAGTGTGGGGTGTCAAAAAAAATTTTGAGACCTCGACTTTTCGTACATGCACTAAATTGCAATTTAATGGACTCTTATCTGCTTATTTACCCTTATTTACTCCATTTACCCCCGAACCCTTCAACGGAATTAGATCAAAATATAATCTAGTTCCAGACTTCGTTACAATACAGAAGCGTACCAAATTTCAAGTCAATATCGTAAACGGTTCCAGAGTAAACGTGCGTACAAAAAAGTTACAGACAGATAGACCAACAGACAGACAGGACAAGAACTAAATTTTATAGAATATTTAAAACATGTGTTAATGTGTTTTACAAGTTAAACTGTATTTTGTCCATAATTTATATAAAGGAAAGGCAAATAGTTATTTATAGAATTAGTTTGAAAATTCTATTGAAGATATAGAATTTAATGAAAAAGATTTCAATGTTGATTTTCGAAAATAAACATACTATACAACAAAATTAAAAATGTATTTTACCAACATTAGTTCCATCAAATTACTTGATCACCAACAAGAATAGCTCAGTGTATCTTGATTTACAAGTTCATTCGTTCTTTGGTAACAATTACGGCATTACATTTTAAACAACTTTTCAAGATGCTTCTCCCTTTTTTTCTTTTTCTATAACTGTTGCTGATTTAGCGTTTCTTTCAGTTTTTTTCTTTTATTCTAAGTGTCTCTAGAAATTGCAATTTGATAGGTACAATTTAATATAAGGTGTCGTCTACAGACCTCCACAGCAAAATATGGGGCAGAAAATAGGGCTTCTCAATTATATTGTTCTAATATTACTAACATCTTTGATAACTTGATTATAGTGGACGAGACCGACGTGAACATAAACTTATTTAATTTGGGAAATCTTATTACAGAACATTTTGATGCTTATGGTTTAATACAAATTAAAAATGAACCAACCTGGATTGCACAAGACATTTTTTTATCAAATCCAATTTTTCTAAGCTGGCCTGATGTAGGACACAAATGTGAAAATTTAAGTGCTAGTTTTCTTAGCGATCGCAGGCCGCTCAACTTTGTTTAAAAAATACTCAGGAACTTATTACGTAAAGAAATTTCCAATAATTTGACTAAGAGCATTATTGTTATGACTTAAATACTGTGCCTTGGGATAACATATTACTACATCAACAATATAATAATACTACATTTTTATTATCTTGTGGCGACCACTTTTCCAAAATGTCAACTTGAAGCAGAGAACTACCGACTATGCACATTGGAATTGGAAGACTGTTAACATAAAAGTATATTCCAATTTGTTTTAAAGCTTTTATTTAACTTAGCAACAATGTTTGTTAGTTAGTTAATTTGTTAGGTCAAATCTTGCAATAAAAATTTCAATTAGTCCTAATTAAGCTAGAGCTTTGAAATTTTACACGTGTATATGTCCGATGACAATAAATAAATAACACCACAGGTAATTAATTACAACCCCCTTTATCCCGGAAGGCTCTAGAAAAGCCTTGTATGGGAGGGGGCTCTATATATTTAAAAACAAGGGACAACGAACCCGGGACTTTTGGGTCTCTCGACCACCAGTCATATAACACACAACACACTTTAACATTTTCATATAAGAAAGAAACAAGATGGCGGCTTTAAGATGGCGGACGACTTTACCGTTTATGATCCGATTCGACTCAAAATCGATATCTGGAGGTTTTCTAGGTCGCGGATTATGAATTTTCAGTCAAAATTCAGAAATTCAAAATGGGGGCGCCAATATGGCTGACGACTTTTGTCATTTAGATCCAAATCGATCAAAATCAATATCTGGGGGTTTTCGAGGTCGCGGATTATGAATTTCTAGTAAAAAATTTAGTTCAAGATGGCGGACGACTTTACCGTTTATGATCAGATTCGTTTCAAAATCGATATCTGGGGCTTACAGCATATCAAAAGAAAAATTATGTAAAAAAATATTTAAAAAAAAGTTTTTATTTAAATGCTCTAAAAAGTAGAAGATAAACTTTGAAGTAAATCAAACCCATCATATTGTTACATTATATAATTTTTTTTATGATATAAAAGCTTGTCGCGAGCAATCTCCTTTACACAGGAAAATCTCACAAGTTTTTATATCATAAAAAAATTATATAATGTAACAATATGATGGATTTAATTTACATCAAAGTTTATTTTCTACTTTTTGGGAGCATTTAAATAAGTTATTTTAAAAAATATTCATTTCATTTTATATATTGTTTACTTTATTTGGTTGATAAACATAACACAATATATCTTGATTTTGTAAGACTACATTTAAGCAACTACCTATTTACACACTCTACTAGTTTAATTGCACATCTGTCAGCTGAACAATAAAACAGCAATTATTCTGAAGCAAAATAAGATATTTCGTGTTGAATGAAGTGTGGATTGCAGGAAATAAAAATAAATAAAAGCACTTTTCATAACGGCTGAGAAAGTAAATGTGTTGCAGGCGGTATAGAGATCAAAATATATGCTACGGCAATTACTTCCTTCACAAATGGTGTGATGATGCAATCGTTATTTGAATTTGAAATAGCCAAACTATGTCCTGCTGGCAAATTCATAAGTGAGAACGCCGCACAAGAGGTCTTCTTTCTATTGTAGCTATTATGGATTTGCAATTAACTATGCAATGCGCTTATTTTCAGTGGAAAAATGATCAAGCGTTTCTGCATGCCGAGAATTCTATTTAAATCGGATAATCGAGTGCATAGAATATAGTCCTATAAGAAACTTTGATGTATCTTTATTACGTATAAGAAAAATATATCTTTTCATATTCTCTCATGTAACAGTATAAAGGTCGGGTCGAAAAATGCTTTCATATTATACATGCTATATTTCTTGAAAGGTTATATTAGTCTAGGTGATTACATAAGGTGTGCGGACAGAGGAGTTGCATTAGTGACTGCAACTAAGTACTGTAAATTCTTTGACTAATTTGAACATATATAGAGTTGCATCATGAGACGAACATACCTTAATAGTACGTAGAGAACATCAGTGGTAATCAGAACCTCCCATAGAAATTTCCCATTGGGCCTTCACTACGAAGTTCAGGGTGTTTCACAAACTGCTTTTCGTCGTAACTTTGCCAGGGGATGGAATAATGTATTCATATTTGGTATAGATGATACAGTAACGATCCTTCAGAAGTACATATAAGACATGAAAAAATCTAAGTCCAGAGTTACTGAAATTTATGTTCATTCTGCATCTTATTTTTAAAGATGTTGCCAAAGATATTGCAACTCGTTTGACTTATCTTATCAATCAGTCATGTACATAAGGTACATTTCCTAATTTGCTAAAAATAGCCAACGTTAGGCCCATACATAAAAAAGGAAACACAAAGAAAGTTAACAATTATAGACCTATATCCTTGTTGTCGATATTTTCTGTGATCTTTGAAAAGGCCATGTATGTTAGAATATCATATCTCAATAATTTAAAATTATTTAGTGAACCATAACACGGATTTAGAGGAAACAGATCGACCACAACCGCGGCATAACATTATAACATTTTGTATGTAATAATTTAGACTCACTGGATAACGACCAGTGTACTTTAGGAATCTTCTTTGATTTTTCAAAGCCCTTTGACGTACTACTGATTACCGATTATGAAATTATAAAAATTGGAGAAATATCAGTAATAAAATTAACTGTAAAATTACCTAGTAATTTTTTAGTATTAACGTGTATCTATAGGTCTCCCTCTAGCTGTCCATATTCCTTTAATAACAACTTAAAACAATATCTAAGAGAACATACCAACAATAATTACTATAACATTTTGTTAGGAGATATAAACATTAATATTTTATCCGATAATGACTTTTGTCATGAATACTTAAATATTTTGAACGAGGTAGGTTTTGTATCAACAATTAATAAGTATACTAGGGTGCAAGAAAATACAGGTTCATGTATTGACCACTTATTTATTAAAAATATAAATACCGACATATTGTCGATAATTCTTAAGACCCATATAACTGATCATTTTACAATAATATTTCAATTCACAACTAAAACAATTGTAGGCCAAAAAAGTCATTACTCAATAAAGCAAAAAATAGATTATGAAAAGTTAAAGGAGAATATGGAACAGGAAACTTGGGAAGATTTCTATAATTCTAATGACGTGTTTGTATCCGCAAATATACTTATTAACAAAATTAAAACTTTAACCCATAAAAGTACTCAGGAGATCAAAATTAAATTATGCAAAAAAAGAAGTAAATGGATCACTGACGGATTAGTACATTCAATAAATAAAAGAAACCAACAATACAAATAATGGCAACGTGATAAAAATAATATTAATTTATACGATAAATTTAAGAAATATAGAAATAAACTCAATAACTTAATAAACGTAACAAAAAATGAATATTATAAAAGAGAAATAAATTCAAATAAAAACTGTGCCAAACATGTATGGAGAACTATAGACGAGGCCTGTACAAATAAAACAATTAAGAAAACTGAAATTAGAGAGATTATGACAGAAAACAACTTAATAATAACAAATCCTTTGGATATTGCAAACAATTTTGTTGATCACTACACCTCAGTGGGGGCTAAATTAGCAAACAACATTTGTAAAACACAAGATTTTAGGGAAAACCAAATCAACTTTGAAAATACATACATAGTTGATTTCATCTCCCCGCCTTTATGTTTTTTAATAAACAACATACTTACATCTGGTCTAGTGCCGCCTCAATTTAAGACTGCCGTGATCAAACCATTATATAAAAGTGGTGATAAGAAAAAATGTTCGAATTACAGGCCGATTTCTTTAATTTCTACTTTGGCAAACATTTTCGAAACTGTTTTAAAGAATAGAATAATCAACTATCTTGACAAGTATAATATCTTGTCACCGCGTCAATTTGGATTCAGGGAAGGCAAATCCACGCAAGATGCAATAGAGTTCTTAACATCTAACATATGTAAAACTCTGGATAATGGAAAACCATCTCTTTGCATCTTCGTGGATCTAGCCAAGGCCTTCGATACGGTAAGCCACTCTAAATTATTAGATACCCTAGAAAAAATCGGTGTCCGTGGTATCTGTCATACTCTATTAAAGAATTACTTAACGAATAGGACACAGTGTGTAAGTATCAATGATACTATGAGTGAATTTAGAACGATTGAGTATGGTGTCCCCCAGGGGACAGTTCTCGGGCCAATCCTTTTCAACATATATCTTAACAACTTATTTTCATTACCAATAGAGGGTTCACTCATAAGTTTTGCTGATGACACTGCAGTTTTGTACACGGCGGAAAACTGGGATATATTGACAAGGCACAGAAAGATATGAAAAACATAAAAAAATGGTTTGACTCACGGTTGTTAACAATTAATTTTGAAAAAACAAAATTTTTACCCTTCGCTATCAGTAAAAATAATTTACCTGCTTTTACTCCACTTAAAATAGCTAATGGGAACACTTCAACTGAGATTCAACCTGCAAGACAAATCAAATATCTTGGAATCACCATAGACTGTTTACTAAAGTGGGATGTTCTTATCAGTAATTTAATCAAAAGAAGTCTGTTAGCAAAATATAAATACCTAAGAAATTTTTTAGACGTTAAAGTATTGCAAACAGTTTATTATGTGTTAGTAGAGTCTCAGTTGAGGTACGGTATAATTGCATGGGGGGGTGCATATAACGCACATGTAAAAAAATTGGAAAATACACAAAAATGGTTGTTAAAAATAATATATAGGAAGGAAATGACATACCCTAGTGAGGCTCTATTTCAGTTGGCCAAAGTTGCTACCGTAAGGCAGCTTTTTGCGCTTACTGTAATGGTATAACAAAAGAAAAGTAAATCAAAACAGTTAATAGCACACAATTATCCAACAAGGTATAAAGATATGTCTGTCATTGTTCCAAAGGTCGACAAAACTTTTACCCAAAGGTCCTCTTATTTCTTAGCCCCTAGAATTTATAATGAATTAATTCCTGAAATTAAGAAGATTAATTCTTTGCAATTATTTAAAAAAAAAGTTAAATATTGGTTGTTGTCTAAACCTACCTCCTACGCATGCCAGCTAATAGACCTAAAAAATACACTATAATACGTAAAATGTTTTTATCAACACATATGTTATATGTAATACCAAACCATCGTTTTGTTTTACTCACCTCTATAGAAAATTAAATAAATGAAATTAGGATGAAATCATGAGAAATAAATTATAACGTTGAAATAATACATAAAAATGTCTCTTATTGTGCAAATTAGATCATATGTTGTTATTCGTTATTGTAGAATAATTACTCACCACAAACTTTTGTTTTTGTGAGTAAGCTAAACTTTCTTGCACTAAATATATGTATACATATTTATATATTTTTTATAAAGAGCATTTTTTTAAATTTTTTTTAAAGAAATTGTTAATGTATTTGTTCAATTCTAGGAAAATGTTATATACGCATTCGTTTATCACTTTTATTATATTTTTCTAAATTACATATATGCTATATACCATCATTTATGTATTTGCTATTAATGTTTCTTTGCATTTATATATTCTTTATATACATATAATTGATATAGTGATATATATTTCTTGCAAATAAAATTACTATTATTATTATTATTATTTAATCATTATTCTTGTCCGATAGGTCACAGATTGTTGAAATTAGAGGCACAAATGGATCTATTTTAAACTTCCCCTACTTATCTTAAACTAAAACCATAAATGGGGGCACCCCTCAAGGTGCAATATTAGCTCCATTACTTTTTTCGAATTACTGCAATGATCTAAAAGAAGCTTTTAGCCTCTCTCCTAATATTAACTTTTGCCAATACACCGATGATGTGTCAATAAACATTCGAGGATCAAATATCAAACAAACAGTACTACTAGCAAATTCTGCTGTACAAAATATGTCCAATTGGTGTAACGTAAATACTCAATTGATTAATATCTCCAAAACTAATCTAATTCATTTCCAAAATCAGAGTAATACAAACTGTTCTAGCCTTCTTGTTAAACATAATGGTATCTCCGTCAAACAAGAATCGAGCACAAAAATTTTCGGTGTACACATCAATGAATATTGTAAATGGGAAGCTCACTCGATACAATAGCAGCAAAACTCGGCAGTGCTACTATTGCATTATTAAATATTAGAATCTTAATGAATTTTTCATTATGCAAAGCATTTTATTTTGCATATATTCAGATCCACCTGTCATATGGGATAATGTTTTAGGGCACTGATGGTGAAACCAGCAAAATATTTATTTTACAAAAAAAATATCAGAATTATGAATCATGCTTACAATGATCATGACTACAATATTATTTGCCTATGATAATTTAAAGAAATATGCAACAAATGGCTACATAAACATCTCAAACATCCACACTGGACAAGCACACTTATTGTATTCCAAAACATACATCCAGACTGTACGAGAAATGTCCATACTACATAGGCATTAAGTTGTATATATAACCAGCTACCACAAAAATACAAAGATGTTAGTGTAAGAACGATTTTTAAAAATTAAAGAAAATGCTATTTTCTTAATCGACGATATTGTCTGAAAGTTATTTGTGGCACAAAAAGCCTCTGCGCTTGTGAAGTTTAAGTCAGAGGAACAGTCAAAAATTATTTTTTACAAATAATATAAATCGGAATAAACACATAAATAATGTATTTTGCTGATATTTCGTTAAGTAGTCTCTTTTTGTTTTCAAAGTTTTCTTTCGAAGTACTCTTGTGTTGTGTATGTTAAATATACAGCTTTAAGATTATGTTTATGTTATTTCCATAGATACTTACTACTTACACAGAACTGATGATATTTTCTTTTAGATAATGTTGAGTTTTTGTTAAGTTCTTCTTTTAACATTCATAGCCAGGTTGTACAAATATCTACAGAACAATTCGATACGCGTTTATCTTCTTTATAATCTCATTAATGTTAAAATGTGGTGAGACTTCATCGTGCTGACATACCATGCCTCTAATCCGGATATTTTCTAACATATTCGGTAACATATTTTGATGAATTACAGTAAATATCGCCATTTAATATTTCTTCAAAAAAATGTGGCCCTATCAACTATGTATTCACAAGCCCGGCCCAAACATTTACAGAAAACCTCTGTTGCGAATGTCATTGGTGTGTCGCTTGTGGGTTTTCCTGTGTCCATTCATGATTATTTCTTCAGTTGCTTACTCCTTCCTTCGTAAATTGTGCCTCATCCGTAAATAAGACCGGGCGATACACAACCCACTACACAATGTTAGGTGGGATATTGTCGCCTTGTTCAAGACGCTGTACCTACTGGATATGACATGGATAATAACGTTCTCTTTTTAAGGTTCTCATACTCTCCAATGTGAAATACCAGTTGCCGAACTAATTCGTCTAGTGCTAATATTCTGTTTTATTGAACTATGTTTAAAATATTGTTTTGCTCCTGCAAGTCTTGTTCTGTAGAACTGCAGAAAGAGGAAACTTTCCATGGTCTCTTGAATACTGGAATACCGCACCAAAGGTTTTGTGATTAGAGTGTCGACGACCAGGAGAACGCAGCCGACATTCTCTTTCCGCCGACCTACCGTTTCCATTACAGAAACCATAGATAAATATTACGTCAGCATATTCCACGTTTGTAAATTTTAGTGGCATAGTTAAAATATTTTACACGAATTTTCGCAATTTAATGTACTTCACAAACTAAATGCGGATTTTTGACTCATTAAATAACAAACAATTAATTATTAAACTATTTAGGAGATTTCTTTTTATTATGTTACTTAAAAATATGTACACATAATCTGAGTGAAGTTAAAATGAAATTAGTAACCCTGCTGAATGGTTAAAGGCATTTTTTTTTATTTCCAGTTGCCAGCTACTTGCACCATCCATTATGGGCTTTACATATTTCTGCAAGTTTTACAATTTCTGTAATCCAAAGCCTCGAGTACACAACATCATTAAGAGAAACGGTGAATAATGGTGTCATACCCCCTAGTTTTATAGTGTCAAAGAAATAGCACATGCAATCTATCCATTTATGATCCCAGTACGGATGACTTACATGCATGGGCCGCTTATGGTAGCCACCGTTGTCATAAGCCTTACGCTAGCACATCGTATTATTCAAAAATCACAGCCCATCATTTAAAGAACGTATAAAACTCCTTTAAAAAAAGTTATCATCTTAAAGTATGCACTATTATATGAATAATAGGTAGCGGTGAGAGGCCATAACTCACTAGATCAAACTTTTACTTAAAGTCTTGTAGCCGCCATTGTTTGGGTCGTTTGATTTATTACGAACAAACCTTTATAGTTGCTTTTAGCTTAGTAATTTAGATTGGTACTCCAGTCTAAACAATGAAATCATAATTTAGTTTATATTTCTTTAACGGTTCGTTTAATTGCCAGCGGGACCGTTTTTCCCAACAAGATTTTTTGTTATTGATTATGATTATTTAGATAAAGTAAAACGTGTAGTATGATTTCAGCGAGAGATATACAACTAGAAGAATGTTACACTGTGATTGTATTACGTATCTGTTTATATGAGAACGAAAAAGTTACTGTTAAATCAGTTATGTTTCTCTATTTTCAAAATTGTTTGTATTTACCTTATAGTTTCGTGCGTTACTATGGACTATATGTCTCATTTGAAAGATACATGTGTTGGCAGGATTTTGTTAGTGAAAAGTTTATGTAAAAATAATGCAGCAAAGTGCACTCTTCGTGACGCCAATTCATTCAAGTTAAACCTAGCTAACAGCTCAAGTTGAGGGGTGCCAATAGCTGGATAGACATCATCAGATTTATAAGACACATATTTAAGATGCTTCCTCTGAACATTTTCTAAGTTGGAAATATGAGTTTTATAGTTCGGACTCCAGACAACTAAAGCATATTCTAACTTAGGTCTGACAAAAGCGCGAATAGTAGAGTGAGTATAATACAATTAATATGAGGAACAAAAGTTAGTTTAGAATCAAAAATAACTCCTAAGTCTTTAAATCCAGATCATCTGTTAACTGTTTCAGTACCTATATTATACAGAAAAGTTATTTAATTAGTTTTCCTTGTAAAGGACATAGCGTTGCATTTCGATATGTTATTGACATCACACCAATTATTAATTTTTGCGAGATCTTGCTATAATTATTACAATCGCTTACAGAGTTAATCGAGGTAAGTAGCTTGAAGTCGTTGGCATACATAAGAGCATTGCTTGTCTCAATTTCCTAACAGATATCATTAATAAACAGTATAAAAAGTAGGGGTCCAAGAACTGAGCCTTGCGGTACTCCTGAAGTTGCTGAGACTTGAACAGATGTGAAACCATGATAATGCGCGTTTAATAGCCTATTAGACAGATATGAACAGAAGAAATTAATAAAGTGCGAGGTTAGTCCAAACGTTGCTAATTTTTTCAATAAAACACCATGATCAAGCCTATCAAAAGCTTTGGAGAGGTCAGTATAAATTACATCAACTTGACCACCCTGATACAATGATGTGGCGAGAAAATTGGTAATACTTATAAGATTTGTGGTTGTTTATCTACCGATTAAGAAACCATGTCGATAAACTGAAATTTGAGATTTAACATGAAACGATAAAATATCGTGTAAAATAATTTCAAAGAGCTTGCCAAAGTTACAGAGGATCTATAATTTTCAACTACATTCTTGTCGCCTTTTTTACATATTGGACAGATTGTTGACCAAATTTGAGGAAATGTTTCAGACTGAAGCGCTAAATTAAAAATAATAGTCAGTGGTACAGCAAAGATAATGGCGCAATCTCTTAACAAAAATGATAGAATTCCATCAGGACCCGTGGCTAATTTGTTTTTGTGGCTATGAGTACATCTTTCTCTCTAATTAGTGGTATATTAAGCTGTGGGATATTGAGTGCGTTGTCATCTGCATTAACGTATGTAGATGATGAAGTAAAAGCGGATTGAAAATAACTAGCAGATGCGTTGACTATGCTTTATGGATCATTTAACGGGATGTTATCATAAGATATTGAATTAGGGATCGTAGATATATTACGCATGTTATTAATAAATGACCAAAAACAACTTGGATTAGATTTTTTTGAAATGCAGAATTTTCAATATATTTTTATGTACCGAGTCAATCTTTCTTTTTAAGATCAATGACGGTAGTGTAGTATTGAGTGTGTTTGTAGACCAAAAGCAACCATTTGAAATTATTGATAGATGTAGGTTAGTTTAAAAGTTAAGTGAGTATAACGTGACAGAAACAGCCTTACATGGATTGAAAATTATTTAGAAGATAGGTACCATAAGATCAAAGTGAACAATAGGACATCTACTAAAGTCCTTATCTCATATGGGGTACCGCAGTGTAGTGTATTGGGGGCTCCTTTATATATTATATGAGTTGCCTAGATGCAAAACCGACTACATCCACTTTCTATAATTTTGAGAAAATTAACAAAAATCCAGGTTTAAAAAAGTAAGCAATATTTTAATAAAACAACTGCACGTGTCATTAGAAGGAGGCTGTGTTACGATTTTCTATAAATCTTGACAAGTTTGGGCTACAGGTTTTCACGATTTCTTAATTTTTCTTTTGGATATAGCCGGTTTTGTTTCTCAAATATGAATATAACCGGTTCCGCTTTCAAAATTTGAAATTCTTAATAACAAGCAAATCAATGATAGAGAATTAGGTACTCCTTTATTTTGATAATAACAAAAATATAAATGTTTATGTCTGTAATAAATTATAACAAAACATAAAATAATATAAAAAACAAAAAATTAATGAATTAAATGAAGTTCAACTAACTGACGAAGATTAAATGAAATTTTCAGTATTTTCCACAGGCTCACAAACACTTTCATCATTGTTTTCCTCCATGTTATCAGAGTTCTGTAAACTCAAAACGTCTTTATAGAAAGTAATTTTCAAAAGTTCACTTTCTTCCTGCCATTGATGTCTTGATGTCCCTTGGGGGCTTTCTATTACTAATGAGTGGTTCATTTTGTAATATTTTGCGAAAATTACATAGAAAACTCCACACAACCACGTACTAGTAATTGAAAATCTTGAATAGTGAAGAACAACATTATAAACAAAGCACCAATGGATTAACCCAGTTTTGCTGCAATACTTCAATATCTTTTAATATTATGTATGGTGATTTAGTCGACTTCGCTATTAAGAAATGGTTTTCGGATTTACCCACTTTTGCAGTGATAGGCAGACTGGATTTAGCCGGTTTTGCAGTTATAAGTCAACTTTAATGTAATATTAGAGAGGGATATGTTGCATTTTGCACCTCAGTTTATTTCCAGAATGATTAATTATGCTATTGTCTACAAGATGGCGCCAATATTTCAAATTCTGTTAAAAGCGGATTTACCCGGTTTTGCATCTAAGCGACTCATATATGTGAATTATATAAGTCGTGTTCTAAAAAATTCATATGTAAACCTTTTTCTGAATGACACATTAATAGTACAAAAGTTGAATTTGTAAATGAAACTAAATACTTAGGAATTATTTTAGATCAATAATTAACGTTTTCAAAACATGTTGATTAGTTATGTAAGAAAATTGGCAAAAATATATCTTTTTTCCAAAGAGTAACTGCAGATTTAACGCATTTGTCAAAATTAATTATATACAACACTATAATTTATCTACATTTTAATTATCGCTTCTCATTATTAATATAAGCGATTATAAGTATAATATTAAATTGTGACAGAATAGAATAGAATTTATTCATGTAAAAAATATGAAATTGTGCATACGTCACAAACTCTTACAAAAAATTGATTAAAACAGTTTAAAATTATTGAAAATATTATAGGTATGGTGATTACATTGATAAGAAGAATTAAATATAAATAATACATGAATGGAAATTTAGAGAAGAATAAAAGAATAGAAGAGTACAAGAGTAGAAGAATACAAGAATAGAAGAATAGAAGAATAGAAGAGTAGAAGAATACAAGAATAGAAGAGTAGAAGAATAGAAGAGTAGAAGAATAGAAGAATAGAAGAATAGAAGAATAGAAGAATAGAAGAATAGAAGAATAGAAGAATAGAAGAATAGAAGAATAGAAGAATAGAAGAATAGAAGAATAGAAGAATAGAAGAATAGAAGAATAGAAGAATAGAAGAATAGAATAATAGAATAATAGAAGAATAGAAGAATGGAAGAATAGGAGAATTAAAGAATAGAAGAATAGAGGTGGATTTCAGTGGAGGAAAGCACTGAAAGAACAAATTTAATTTTAATATATAAAATAGACAACAATCTAGTATCTATCTTAAACCTAGAAGGTATTTAGTTTTTTTAACTAAGAATAGTTAAAAGAACTAAATTGGAAAATTATCCAGTGAGATCTGCTGAAAACTGCAACATAGACTATACAAAAATATCATTCTTAAGAAAGTCAACTTTTAGTGATGGTTTATGCGCGTACAATGTTTTACCCACTGAAATTAAAGCCTCTGGTAGTTTAAAACTATTTACTAAGAATGTTACAAAACTATGTATAGCTATTAGAGCACAATTACGACTATGTACAAAATTAGGTTAGTATTGTAAATAGCTTATGCTAAATAAACGTCTATTCTATTCTATACAGAAGACGCTGCTAACTTAAATCTCCTCAGTGGTTATGAAGCCAATCGGCAGTGGTCCTGGGGTCCCTTCGTTTATTTAAGGTGCATGATTCTTGTATCCACAGCCATTAATACAACGCTATGCAGCAAATACTTATAATTAATGTATCAGCACTGTTTGCATGTGCTCTTTTAATAGTGGGAGACAGTGAAAAGAGTTATTAGCACTCGCTAGTGCTCAATGCTCTCTACGCACAATGAAATGTTAATTTTAATAAGACCATACATAAATTTAGACTTATAGAAACATATTACATATTTTTTTTTGAATAACTGTGGTAAAAAAGCGAGATAAAAATTTTACCATCAAAATATACGTATAATTATTCTGTCGATACGTATCTTCACAAAATTGCAGTTTAAAATTTTATACAATCAGTATTATTTATAGAAATTTTATTAAAATTAATGCATACAATGCAAGATTTTATCCAATTTTAAAATCATTTAATTTATGTAAATTGTTTAATAATATATATAACAAAATAAATTTAGCTTGTTCGCTAAATACTTTTCTTTATCTAAATTATGATATTAAAAATAATTTTTACCATAAAAAAAATAATCTACACTTTTTAAAATATTCCTTTGATGCTGAGCTTCGATAGTTGAAATTTTAAGATTTTAATATGATGCATTTTTTCTAAATTAAAACAGTTTTAATCCAATGATCGCGTGATTTCTTATATTTTAAAATTACAGTATATAATAATTATACTGAGCGCGAGATAATTGTTTATCTGTTCCTGTAATCCTGGAAAATAATCAGTTCCATGCACTTTGCTACTAATTTGAAAAATGGTCATTCCACTATGCATATTTAATTTTCAATAAGATCTCAAACGATTACCACATTCCTAATCTAATTTTCCTTAAATGGGCCTGAAAATTCGACTTTCATCATGATTAAGGCGAGTTAGAAAATAAATTAACATACAAAAAAAGCCTAATCAGTTTGTTTACACTTTGTTTAAATAATGTTCATGATTAATAGTAATAAAAAAATTAATCCTCTTCGAGTCCGCTCTGTATCAAAACCCGTTGTTTATTTCGTACGAGTATCGAGAGCTTTTAGAAAAGGCTCTTCTCATGTATGTCAGTTATACACCGCTGTCAAAAATAATAAATGGTACATTTATCATCTTTGTTTTGATGAACTTTCTCTGCTTTATTACCAGGCCCTATTTGGTGTACACACGATATAACTACTTAAATTATTCGTTATATTTGACGGAACGGAATTTTTACTAAAACTTTATGTACTGTGACTTTGATTATTATGTTACCGCATTCAGTAATTTTATTTGGTTTTTATTACCAGTTTTATTATTAATAGAATCAATAATTGCGATTCAGTGGTCATGGTAGAAAATAGCGGAAAGCAGTTTTTAAGTATTTTTATGCTATGACTATTATGGCTAATTATAACTCAAATAACGACATGATTGATTAGTTTCCTGTCCTGAAGTTTTAGCGATACTAAAAAAATAAACCAAGACTCATCATAGAATTCGATGATACGCCTGCATTTTTATTGTAAGACTTTTCTAGTATCTTCGATTGTCTACGAAAAATTTCATTTCATTTTGGTATAAAACGCTGTTCTCTTCCTGAAATCCGGCAGGATTTAAAAGTATGTCCAGTTTAAAAAGCGCCACAAAAACAAAATAACAAATTCTAGACCTATCGCTCTAATTCATAATTTTGACAAGGCGTTTGAAATTCATACAATTTGGTGAAGCATTCGACTGAATTTAACACTTTTTAGAATCATACTTAATAGGCAGAATATGTTGTGTACGGATTCAGATCTACGGATCATGTAAGTTTGTTCCTGTGTACTTCAGGGGTCTGTTCTTGGACCACTTTTGTATGTCCCAGATTCGCACCTTGGCGTACTCCAAGTGTTATTTCATACTGATGCAATAGTTGAAGTAGTAATTCTGCTCCCGGTTTATCGGTTATGTTTTTATTAAAATAGATCTCAAAGTGTTCCCCGTTTGAAATACTGTCCTAACATCAAATTTGTCACCTATACGGCGTAGCTTCTCCGATAATCCGTATACATAACGAATTGTTGCTGTATAATAACGTTCAGGTTTTTGTCGTACCTGATTGTCGCTATTTTCAACATTTATGAAAGCCTCTTTGATAATTTTTTTCTCGTTATTTAATATTTCATTATTAGATTAAATTATTTTGACACTATTTTATCAACATTTTACAACATCCCTTTTAACATTTATTGATTGAAATTTAGATATCTATTAGTATGTGTTGGTTTTCTATAAATGCTTGTTTTACTTACCCTTTTAATTAAAACATCTGAAAACGGTAGTTCATTCCTACTAAACTATCTAGTAAATCAACACCATAAGACCAAATTGCAAAGATGTCGTCAACATATCTCCCCCAGACAACCGGTTTGTTTATACAATTTTGAACATGTGTGTTCTCAAAGTTCTCCATAAATATGTTGCTTGAAATTTGTGATAATGGAGACCCCATTGGTATATCAACATCCTGCCGATAGAACTCATTTTCAAATTGAAAATGGTTGTTTTAATACACATTGTTAATAGTTCCATTATGCTATTTACACTTAATGTAGGTGTAGTTTCCAAATTATTATCATTCAGAAACCTATCTTTAACTATTTTTAAGGTTTCATCTACCGGAACATTGGTAAATAGACTAACTACATCAAAATTAACCATCAGATGTGATTCATGAATATCGTTTTCATACATTTTTTCTATTTTTAATACATGAATCGGTATTTCCAGATAGTGGATCAATAATTTCAAGTAAAAATTTTGCCAAATTATGACGTGGTGAATTAATAGAACTAACAATTGGTCTTAAAGGAATATTTTATTTATGTGTCTTTGGTAAGCCAAAAAAATTAGGAGGCTTACTATGATGTGGTGTAAGGTTTCTTCGTTCAAAATTTGTGTTTGTATTTAAACAAAGTTCTGTAAATTTTGCTCTCTATTGATTTTGTTGGATCTTTGTTTAGTTGTGATTAGGGTCCTTTACAAGAGTCATAATTTTTGTGTCATATATATATAAATATAAATAAATGAACACCGCATAAATTAGATCTAGATATCTTTATCTATAATGACTGTGGCATTATCTTTGTCTGCTGGCAATATTTTTATACTTTCATCGCTTTTTAACGAATTTATTGATATCTTTTCTTCTGGAGTTAAATTATCTTTATTACTTCCGCGTCCAGTGGAACTATTGTAACGGAAAAAAAATATTTTTTTTTGTTGAAATAGGTTTAAAATGTCATGAAACGTCGGGATTTTAAATTTGAGCAAAAAAAATGTCCTGTCTGTTGGTCTGTCTGTCTATCTCGCTGCAAATTTTTTGTGCGCACGTTTACTCTGGAACCGTTTATGATATTGACTTGAAATTTGGTACACTATGTATTGTAACGAGATCTGGAACTAGATTATATTTTGATCTAATTCCATTGAAGGGTTCGGGGATAAATGAGGTTAATAAGGGTAAATGGGCATAGCAAACAAGTAAGAGTTCATAAAATCGCAATTTAGGGCGTGTACGTAATGTCCAGGTCTCAAAATTTTTTTTGGCAACGCCCCCCTCCCCACTATTATCCCCAATACCACCCCCTCACTATTATGAAAGGGAGTAAAAAAAAAATAAAATTTGATTTAGTGTGTATACAAGAACGAAACGTCTCAAAATAATTTTTTGGCGCTAGCTACCCCCTCTATCACTCCCACCCTATTATTAAAGGGAGTAAAAAAAATTAAATTGGGACTTGGTGTGTATACGAGAGCCAAGGGACTATAACATTTATTTTGGCACTAGTTACCCCCTCTACCACCCCCACCCTATTGTTTAATGGAATAAAAAATTAAATTGGGATTTAGTGTGTATACGAGAACCAAGGGACTCTAAAAAAAATTTTTTGGCATTAGACACCTCCTCTACCGACTAGTCTTTCAGACAATATTAGCACAACCTTTAACAACGAAACTAGGTATGCCGTCAATACCAGACGTTCATTTATTTTTTAACTTTATTATGGCCTCGCGAATGTCGTCTTCAGTTATTCTATAAGTGTAAATGCAAAAAGTACTGCGCATCAACTAAATGTATGGTAATTCACAAAAAAATCTTTTATTTAGAGTTCAATTAGGACTAGACAGTTAAGCAGAATCTCTGAACAATCTACTAATAATCTAAGAAACAAATCTACATAAACACTTGAATCACTTGAATTTTCTATAAATTTTTCAAATTCAGAGTTGATCATCTAGTGTCTGTTTGGCCAATAGATGTCCGTCAAGATAGATGACTTAGAGCTTTAGATTCAAGAATGTACAGTACTTATACATTTTCCGCATGAACAACTAACTGATTTAAATGGTTGCTCTTAATAACTTAATATGTCGTCCTCGTCATAATTTAAATGTTTTGTATCATAATTGGAAGTTTCTCGAAAGTAATCACTTGACAACGATCAGAGGTTCGATAAAATCAAAACAAGTTCAACGTTCAGTTAACGTTCATCTACATCATTTTGCATTTTTAAAACTAAATCTATAAATATATTAAAGATGTTTCTAATAAGATAAAATTTATGGCATCCTAGGCATTAAGTATCCTGCTCTTTGCATTGTACGTTTATGTGTACCTACTGCAATTAACACCCTAGTGACACTTTTTTGGTCTAGGTCATGGACATGTCGAGAAATGGAATGTACTAAAAAGGTTCTAAGTGATATACAAACCAAGTTCTGTCAACGTTAAAACTCAGTTTGTTAAATGGTGTTTATTTTTCTTTTTATTACACCCATTGTTTGAAATCTTCAAATAATCTGTTCGTGTAACAACTTGATGTTACTTTTCCTGTTTAAATAAAAATGAGATATTTAAAAGTATTTATTGATATACTGACTTTGTACTTGCCTGTAAGCTACCTTGTTAACAATGGCCGTCCAACAGTGTACTAACTTAAATATTTATGTTGAAATTTAGCTTTAAAATTAAATTATTACAAAAATAAATAATAGGCGGTCGCTTTGAGATACTGATGTATTAACTATTTTTTAAAGAATAGCGAATCATGTTTGAAATTTATTTTCGACTTTCAATTTTTTGAGGCACCTCTCTGAGTTGTCTCAAAATATAGCAAAGACCTCTCGGCGGAAATAAATCATGTAGTCCCAGATTTTCGCACAAGTAAGTATTTGATGGTTAATGATCATGTAAATTTTAAAAGAGAAAATCGTCAAGGTCTTCGGAATATTCGTAGTTGTCGAGTAAATCCTCTGCTGGGGCACTATTCGTACATGTGCCACACCATCTTACACCAGATTCTAGCTTTCCTGCATCCAAAACGACCTCCACATCCAGTGGAACATCGGCAGAAAATTTTATTCAAAATAGCTTCTGGAGCTACTGGAACTATTATGGGATCAATAAGCCATCCTCTCCTCGGCTCCAACCCCAACCGATCGGTCGTATGGTGGAATTGTTCAGCCACTGCTGGATCTGTTAATGAGAAACGAAACCACTTTAAGGTACAAGAATGTTGTACAAAATTGGAGTTCGTACAAATGTTATAGGTGCAGTAAGTAAATAGTTCAACAGTAAAAAAAAACATTAATTGAAAAAATTATTAGAGATGTAAATAAACTCTGAAATAGTGCTGTTTTTCTGCTTCTTTGGTCGGTGGCATTGTGGCTAGGTTTAGTTTTCGCTTCGTCAAAACTCTTAGGTAGGCTGTGTATCGAAATCTGTTCATTAGGAGTCGCCTGGTAGATTTCCAAATACATCTCGCCAGCTTGTGCGATCATCTCTGGTATTGCCGAGGAATTCGTGAAGATGTCAGATATGTTTTTCATTTGGCTAGGCATTTTGCTGAACAGCTTAACCCTTTGTTCTTATTTTAAATGGCCGAGGTGGTATCGCAGCCGAGTGGAGAAGGAGGGTGGTTTCGGCAAAAGGAAGTTGTTGGAGTTTAGCTGTGGGGTAGAGTTCACTTTGCCCCTGCCAGGTATCAAGAAGAATATGTTTTTCCCTGATGGTGGTGCAAAAGCAAATAGTAAAACAATCAAGTTCGCATCTTCACCAATTATTGTGACAGTAGGGTGTAGGGCAGCTGTGAGCTGTTTCCAACCCACATCTCACGATAGTGCCATCAGCATCCCCTACAGCAACTATCACTTCTACTCCCCTTTAATGTCATTTTATCTTTGAGTGGTTAGATAAGCCTGTTTTCGTTTTTTCATTTACAAGAAAATGCTGCTTTTGAACTGTGATGTTCATCGTTTCATTGAAATGAATGTACTGCACCTACAACATTTGTACAACTTTGTACAACATTCTTGTACCTTAAATCGGTTTCGTTTCTCATTAACAGATCCAGCACTGGCTGAACAATTCCACCATACGATCGATCGGCTGGGGATGGATCCGAGAGGAGGATGGCTCATTGATCCCACAATAGTCCAAGTAGCTCCAGAAGCCATTTTGAATAATATTTTCTACCGATGTTATACTGGGTGTGGAGCTCGTTGTAGATGCAGGAAAGCTGAGATCTGGTGTAAGATGGTGTGGCACATATACGAATGGTGCCCCAGCAGGGGATTTACTCGATGACTATGAATATTCCGAAGACCTTGACGATTTTCTTTTTTAACATTTACATGACAATTAACCATCAAATACTTACTTTTGCTATTACTTCTAAATTTGCTGTACACATTAAGTTTACTCGAATAAAACGAGTTTTTCTGAATTTTCGATTTCTCGGTACGTATTGATCATAGAGAAAAAATGAGTAAGACTATTTCGGTGAGAAATTTAATTTACTTTAATGTTTTTCTTCGTTAGAAGCCGCCGCTTTCGAGATATTCACGAAAAATTTGAATACGGAAATTTCGACTCTCCCCCCTCCCAACCCTCACACTCCAACGATCACGACTTTTAGTATGTTATTTAGGGAGGTACCACTGTACAAAAATCTTGGACTACACGCTTTATTGTCGCCCATTTTGTTTCGTTGACTGGAGTAATACGAAGTTAATGGCTTCGAATAAGCCACATTTTAAGCATATTCTTTTCAGTTTCGTTTTTTAATATTCCCTGACATTGAAACTTAATAAATAATAATTCATTTCATTAGTCTCAGTGTTATATGTAATATTTATTTCTTTTTTGCAAACACCTTGTATGCTTGCGTTCACGTTTAATAATGTCATCTGGGTTTCTCTTTAAAAAGCGCTCATAAGAGAGAATGCCACAATACATCGCCAATTCATCGAAAATTTCCCAACAATGGTTTATTTTATTTTTTACCCTTCTCATTCTCGCAGCTGTCAGGAGAAAGTTTTGCGTGGGTGTCTCGCGTTATGCATTTACACACAGGGTAGCGTGAAACAAAGATAGAAAGATATGAACACAGCGGCGTTACGTTAACAGTAATTTATCTGTACAAGTATACGATTTGTCTTGTATTTTATGGACATCTGTCTTCTTTTACGTACAAAGTTAACCGTAAGTTAAACAAAATCTTGTTGTTTTGTATTACAAAGGTAACACGACACTGTAACAATGTAGAAAATGAGTTTTTAATTTAAGTGAAAATATTTTTTGTGATTACAGAAAAAAATGGCGAAATTTATTTATGTAGGTGTAAATGTTGTTGATAAAAGAATCTTAAAACGTATTCATTTATTCACCATGATCGCACTTTCTATTTCGTACCTGATTTTCTACGTAATACTTTCCTTTTTACCCTCAGTGCTGCCATATGAATAACGCTTTGAAATCTGGGAGTTGTAGATTTCTTTGACTAAAGAGTTCTACAGTTATTAATGGCATCCAAACCACTTCTTGAGGATACTTTGTAATTAAACTTATCTCATTAGTTATAACCTAGGTACATTACTCATCTCCTCTTCAATATATTCATTAAATTGTCGCGAATATGATACGAAAAATAATGGCATTTTAATAAAATCATTTACCCCCCTACACCTTCCATAGAATTGTCTAGACATTTTAGTGCAACATTAAACTTGTACGTTTTACAAAAATATCTCGATTTTAAGAACAGGTAATTAAATCAATAAATAAAGCATTTATTTTGCAAAAATTTCCATCTGTAAAAAACATGGACTCCTCTTGTGCGTCTGCTGTCTAACACCTGAATTGGCACATACTCGACAGAATTCTATTGAATGGAATGATAATAGTTTTTGCCTTTTGCTCAAAATACCATGAATTAGAGCCAACCATTCAATTAAAAATAATAACGCGGTTGTCGTTTTTCTTGTTATTGTTTACCGAGGTGTCGAAATCAAATAACTCATGTAGCCCTGCAGCCTTTTTTAAGTTCCCTATATATACTTTAAACTTAGGAAAACAAAATAGAAATAGTTTTTTGTTCAATTTCTTTTACTTAGATTATAATTCATATACATTTCTCTCATCTTTTCTTAATTTCAAGATAAAGATATATTTGCTTGAATAGATTTTTTAGAAGAATGACATCAATTTTTTTATTATTAAAAAATTAGTTACTAATAATACTGCGCTCGTCAGATGTTGTCGGCAATATAAATTTGAAAGAGAAATAAATTTAGAAAATTATATTCTTTCAAACTGAATATCTTATATATTTTTCGACCATAAGATAAGTTTATTCATCATTGAGGCATTACAGTTGTTACATTATGACACTTATCAGACTAATCAAGTTATACACGTCCATTCTTACATACCAAAAACAGCAACCATTAACCTATACATTCAACTACACATATATAATAATAATAAACACATAATAATATATGTTTAAAATAGCTTTTAAAATAGTTTTTTTTTTTAGAAAATAATACAATACAATTAAAAGGTTTGTATAAAACCAAATGAAAAATATACATATAAACCATATAATCGAAACACTAGAATTAAATTAAATGAAGAATGATGATTTGGGAGTTCTATTGAATAAAAAAACTTATCTAGCAGATATCTAAACAATGTGCATTTAAACTTGTTAAATTTTCGATAGTACCAAACATCCTACAAAGTGATTGTAACAGTTGACACCCCGGTGTATATGAAAATCTTGTCCTTGTCTCAAACGAGAAAAGGGTAAGCGTAAGTTATGTTTTTGTCTTGTGTTATAATTATGAAACATATCATTCCTAACATGGTTCCATTATTTTTTTTCAACACTTAATATCACCTGGTATATAATAATACATAAATATTGTAAAGTTAGGATCTCCAAATTCAATAATTCTTTACATAAGCTTCGTGCCTCTGCTTTTCCCATGCATCTGGGTATCTTCTTTTGAGTGACAAATGCTTTCACAATATGTGATGAGCTTCCCCAGAATAGAAGATCGTAGCTTAAAATGGATAAACTAGATCGTGATAAGCCCAGTCTTAGTACCTTGAGAGACACAGTTTCTCGCAGCTATCTAATTACAAAACACACGCTGCACAATCTACCCACTACATATTCGATTCTACCCATTACGTAATCCGAGGTGCTTTTCCCACGTTAATTTTTGAACAGTATACCAAGGAACTTGGTACGATCAACTTGTTCATTTATGGTTAATTTTTATGAGTGAAGCAAGATCATACTTAATATTTTTTTATTGAAATCGCATAAAAAATGCTTTCTTTTCATTTAGAGATAATCCATTATTTATATACCAGCCATAGAACTCATTTGAACAAATATTATACTTATAGATTTTTGAAGTGTATCTTCTGCAATTAGTTGATTGGTGTCATCAGCATAAATAATAATGTTGTCAAGATTGCTACATGAGTATTCTATATCATTTAGAAAAATTTAAAAAAATAGTGGTCCGAGAATTGATCCCTGGGGTATCCCTATTTATATTATCTCTGGTTATGATTGACTATCTCCAACTGTTACTATTCTGTAAGTAGGAGGTTGCCCAGTCATTAGTAATAACTTTAACTCTAATGTGGTATGATGTATGTGATGTAGAAATGAAAAAACATTTTTTTTATATACATCTCTAGCGATTTTCGGTTTATTGAGCAATAAGTACAAAATTCAAGAATAAACTTAGAAAATTAGAGGTTTTTAGAGGTTCAAATAATTTAACAGAAAAGGTTATAATAATTTTTGAAATAAAGTTTCTACTGTTATTAAAATTGTCGGTGTTATCTATCGGAAAGCAGTTAGTATTCTTTGCTTCATATTTTGGATTGTAGAACAGTAGAAACTTCATTTCAAAGACACATATAGATGTGTGCCAATCAAATTGGCAACATGTGGAGCACTTATCATATTTCTTTCTGTCCAATCATTTGAAAAAAGTCTATTGTTGAATTTTGTACTTAATGCTCTATAAATCGAAAATGATTACAAATAGTCATAGAAGAGATGTTCATATAAAAAATGTTGGATTTTCAACAACTTAGCAACAACAATCAATTAGTCAAAGCGTTGTTCTATAAAGGTCCCATTGTAGTCAACCAACTTTCTAAGAACATCAAACAAAATAAAAATCATTTAGAACTTAAGAAAGAATTAATTGCATATAATTTCGAAAGTGAAAAGTATTAAAATGGTTTTATATGTAAAAGAGATTTGCAGGTTATTATAAATTTCAGCAAAATCAAATATGGGTTTCTTTATTAATACTATATAATAGACTTATAAATATATGTTTTTATTATGGCAGTTTCTTACAAAAATTCGGTGTGCCACGGGGGTCGATGCTTGGTCCACTTTCCTTTGTAACGTTTATTAATGATATTTTGGGGGCTTAGATAATAATACTCATTTTATCCTGTATACAGATGATCTAAAAATATATCGATTGATTGACTCAATAGATGATTGTGTTAATATTCAAGACTGGTTAAATATCATTAATACTTGGTGCATTGACAACTACTTACTTCTTAATGCCAGCAAATTTAATGTGATGTCATTTGGCAGAAAAACCAGCATGTACATGTTTAATTAAATCGTTGACAACGAAAGTTTACAAAGGCTTGATTTCATCAAAGACCTTGGACTTTATTTCAATTTAAAATTATCTTTTATAAACATGTAGAAATCACAACTGCTTCCGCTTTTAAAAGCCTTAGTTTCATGATACGTAATGGAAGGTTTTAAAAATATTTCCACTCATCGGGTACTTTATGTAACTTTCGTTAGATCTCGCTTTGAATACGCTTCTATTGTGTGGAGTCCAATTTACAATTCCAATATTCTACAACTAGAGAAAGTTCAACGTAGTTTCCTGACATCTGCTGTTTACACTCTTAACGACGAATATCCACCCAGAAGATTTCCACAAACTTAATTGCTGGAAATGTTTCACTAAAAAGTCTCAGCAATCGAAGAACTAGTTTTCCTGTTTAAAAAAGTCTAGACTGTATCAACCTATCAAATCAAATTAATTATATAGTACCTAGAATTAATGCTCGACATAACCACGTACTTGCAGGGCTTACATCACAAGCAAATATCCTTAAGTCATCACCGATCTATCGAATGTATGCCAATTATTTTAAAATTGAACATATAGATATCTTTTTCTGTAGAGGGAGTGCAACTAGACGGTGATTTATTATATCAGAATAGTATATATATCTCATTACATTTTTAAGTTACTTATATTGCCATAACATATCATTTATAGTTTATATACTTCCTATTTATATCATGTGCATTTGTATATATGTTAGTTCCTTAGTATTTGCTTGTATATTTGCCTTTTTACTCCCTCTTTTGAACTTTTTTACCAAGATTTATTACATTTATGTCGTGTATGTATGTGTGCATATTGTGTATATGTGTAGACATTATATTGTTTTGTATTTACTCCCGTAGCTGGGCTTTGCCTGTTGTATTTTGTAATTAATTAAATAAGTAAATAAATAAATAAATAAATAAGCTTATTTGATAGAGAGATTATTGTTCTATCCCATTTTATCACCATTACAAAATTTTAATTTTGTTAAGTAACAAAATATACATTTTTGAAATGATAATCTAGGTAGTATAAAATATTTGATACGTCACTTAACAAAATTTTCAAAACATATTATTATAACGATCCGCTTTAATCGGTGCATAGACTGAAGATTGTGCACCATTAGCGCTACCGCGTCTTCCATGTAAACGCCACTGAGGCAACTGCAACAGTCTGTGTTAACTTCATCGATATAACCGCGGAATGCGGGTGTAGAAATTAATGTAAACATGTCGCTGGTTTCTAATTCTGAATCATGAACTCGCCTTTAAACCGCTTTGTAGCGGCTTACATAAGTAGAACCGTTGAGTAAACTGGGGTGGATTGTATATAGGTATAATAAATACTGTTGCAGCCTGAGCGCAAACAATAAAACTTAATTCCCTAATTTAGAAATATCCGAGGCGTCAGCCATGACTTTATTGAATAAACATTTGCAAATATATTCTTGTTCTACTACATGTCTGGTTGTGTATGTATTAAGAATTAGCTATCGATAAATATAACAACAAAATATAATATTTTTAGTCGCAAACTCCTCTATAAAATCTTTATTTTACTATAAGGAACGTAACCAGACTGCATCCAACAGCTACTCTCCGGGCTATGTGCCCCGCCGAGCGCTGAATTACAAGTACAAGCCTGGCGCATTAAGTATAATAATTGCATATTACCATCAAAACGCTAATGCTTGGATTGCAACAAACATCAGCTGAAAGACTGATCCTACTTAAAGGAGCTCTCGTGCCAGTCGTCACACACCACTTGCAGACTGCAGTTTCGAGCTGTTGGCCCTCGTCAGTGCAAGGTAGGCATGTGACGACCGACACGAGGATCACTTGACCATTTAGTACATTTCGGTATCTTTGGGATAGCGACATGTAAAATAGTCAGCAGGCGCCATCTATCGGTCCAGTGTCTGTTGCAATCGAAAAATAAATAGCCTGACTGGGCTTAGCATAGTTCAAATGTATTTTTAGAGGGCGGAATATTAAAATATAATATTTTTAGTCGCAAACTCCTCTATAAAATCCTTATTTTACCATAAGGAACATAACCAGACTACAACCAATAGAAGAGTTCTGATCTGAAAATTGCTTTTTTATAATAATTTTTAGAAATATGAGAAAAATTAAAAAGCTATGACAAAAACACTGACAGTCACCCGATAAAACTACCCCTTAAGCGGAAAAGTGGGTTTGAGTAATACCACGTAAACTAGTGTCCCGAGGGCCTATGACTATGTTGCGGACCTCTAGCGTATGCGACCCAACATACGCCTTAGCGTTTTGTGGGCCGCATAATAACAACCGCTACGTCCGTGACACATTTCGCTATTCTCCACGGGAGGGCGATATATGTGCGGCACGTGATCAGCAGAGAGCGGAAGACCGGTAGCCAACCATTTTTGTTGGCGTAGGTAATTGATAATTCTACCAACCTCGGTTTATCCAAGGCATCCTGGTGGATTTTGGAATTATCAACACAAGAAAATTTCCTCAATCTGTTGTTGTTCCGTTCCCCATTCATCCGACTGTGGCTTCCGAGGAGTATTGGTGGATTGTTCCCTTATCAGTGAGGGTTCCACGGACGGGGCTTCTACACACGTCAGTGAGGGTTCCACGGACGGGGCATCCACATACAGTGGAAAGTTCCAGGGCTGGAGAGGCTACAATCAACCCCATCCTTGGGTCCATTTCTTTTGTCCCGAAGACATTTCCATAGGGCTACAGGTTCTTCCACGTCGAAGTCGGTATCGTACCACCCTAAATAAGTGTGTTGTTGTTTTTACTTACCGGGGACCACCTTCAGTGGTTCGACTCGGGTATATTCGATTCATATTTTTTTTTGTATTTTAACTTGTACATATTTAAAGATTTACACGAGGCATTTTATTAATGTTATAACTTATTAATCGAGAAATTTGCCACACCTTTTGAACATCGCCAGGTTACATGCTAGAGAACCAATATCTGTAAATTGTATAATATAGTGCATTTCATTTTTAAAGAAAGTGTCATTATTTCGTCTGCGACCACTACGTATGGAAGCCTCAGTGATTTGTTAAGTAAGTAAACTAATAATTTGTCATAGTTTATGTAAACTTGGGCTTAACGCCCGGAGATAGTCTGAGCTAGAGAAATTTTATCGTAGGCACGTACATCACTTATCCGGGTTAAGTTTGTGTCCTACGATATCTGCTACGCTACAGTAGCCCAGGTGATTTTGTTATGTAATATCTTATAATCATTAATATCCGACGTATTTATTTGTTTATGTACGCGTAAATCCGTAGCAACTAAATTTAAAATATGAACTTGATATTTTAAGACATTCGGAAGATATTGCAAGAAACTCTCAATTATTATCCCCTTTTAATAGGTATATCTCCCTTATTATTCGTTCTCGGAAATAAGTTTATAGAAAAGACTATACACAGATTTCTTAACTGTAACAGAAAATCACATAATTTATTGAATGATCATAATGTTTTTACGTATACACGAGACCAGTCGAGAGAAAGAGAGGAAACAGAACAGTTTACCAATAAATATTTTACTTGACGTCCATTTTAGTAAATAACCAGTAGCAAATACTCTCTTCCGTTACAGCAATAATTAAAAATAAACAACACTATAATATCTACATCCATTTACCTGTTAATAACGTTCAATGGTTTACCACACCAGTTTGTACAAATTTCCATTAGATTTGCATTCGATTATTTAATAGTTCCAACTGAGTGAACTTCTCTGGCAAATACACGTCCTGGCACATACTTTTGTGAACTTAATAAATGCGATATTAAAAATATTTTATTATAATGATTTTTATACATGGAGAGCCAATTATATTCAGAGCTTACATGCATGGTAGATCGTAAAGTTTTAAATGGGGACACCCACTGCGCATGCGCTTGCCTGAAAATACCAAAATGGCGTGAACTTAGCTACTTAACCCTCGGATTGCGTGCAGTCGTTTTAATATGATGTTAAGTTATCACTTATACGTGTAATATACATGCTTATATATTTATTAGACTTGAAACCGCATTCACAGGAATGAAACTATAACTTTGAAGCAGCGTGATGACTAACATAAATAAACTTCTTATTTATTTAAGTTATTGCTTTCCGAGCTGCTTTGTTCATTATAAAAGTAACAAATGTTTTTTACTGCTTTACGTGTTATGCTACACTATTATTATGCATTTAATTTTAATGAAACAAAACGTAAAAAAGTGTGAGATATGATGCATTCTCGGAATCGGCCTGGAAATTAATGTTATATAGAGATTTCAATTAGCAGTGTGAAAGGAAACCCGGCCTGGAGTGATCATGTCAAGAATATTAAGTTTCTAATTCAATTACAGGTACAAATGAAAAGTCATTATAGATAAATAATTTATGTTTAATATTTTTTGCCGTGCTCTACTTCTATTATTTATACGTTTCTGAAACCTGGTACAATGCTGGAATGTGCGTGAGTGTGTGTGTGAAGGACACTATCATGTATTTAAAACTAACCATTTAATAATTATTCAGGCTTCAAATTACTTTACTAAATTAATGTAAAACGTAATAATAAAAAAGTAGACGCAAAAGGTTTTTTGCTGCTTCTAATAGACGAAACCAATTTATAATATATAAAAATATATCTAAATGTTTAAGTATCCTTCTGGAGTTCTAGCATTTAATTGGGTATTATTCGGAGTACATTTCTGTTTATTATCGAATGAAGGATGATGGTAAATGATTATAAAACATATACAAATTAAGATACAAAAAATATGATGTCCATGGCTTAAATAGTAAAATAAAGAGACCATCGATATACATTCTTATTCCATTTACCATGTTGACAAATAAATGATTTAGCAAAGGAATTTTTCCGGACTCATTTTTTTTAACATTTATTTACCGTCAGTCTATTTCCGCTACTGATGCTATCACCGACGCCTGTAGACGAGCTACACCCAACCAGGAATTTTGCCGAACCTCTTCTCTTAAGAAGAGTAGGGATCTTTTACTTGCCTAACATTTAATAGACAAGATACCGACGGCTTCACATAACTTCCGAAGGATGGTATATCACCTACACAACCCTCGCCTAAGGTTGCATATCTTCCGCGCATACACTGATATACAAGCCGCTGGAATATATGTGAAGCGAGGACACGGTCTTCTTTAAAACGGTCGCCCATCCAAGTACTAACCGAGCCTAACGTTGCTTTACATCGCACGTCGAAGTATGTGCATAGTAAAGATGCATCTACGCTCGCCCCTCGGACTCATTTAAAAATTAAAATCACGAAAGTTATTCCGCTTTTTAAAAAGGGAGACATATGGGTATTAGATAACTATCGCCCTATTTCAATTATACCTGTTTTTGGTAAATTAATACAAATTTTATTAAAATAGTCGCTGACCAAGTTTCTTGAACAAAATAAGATAATTTCAAATTTTCAATTTGGTTTTTGATCTAAATTTCCAACCATAAAAGTTGTTCAACAGGTGGTGGCTAATATAGTGAAGGATATGGAGAAGGGAAAACATGCTGGCCTAGCTTTATGTGACCTCTCCAAAGCCTTCGACTGTGTTCCTCACGAACTGTTGTTGATAATGTTATCTTATGGTATAGGAGGTGTATCTCTAGCTTTATTTGGCCCTTATTTAAATAATTAATTCCACTCTTAATAATGTTAATAATAGGCGTACTACAAGGATCTGTTTTGGGGCCGTTGTTGTTTATATTATTTATAAATTATATAGAGTACTTTCTATATCCGTCTAAGTGTATCCTTCTTGCAGTTGATACAACTCAAATTGCTTTCAACGGTAATTACTCAAATTTACTAAATAGCTTAGATCAAATTGAAAATGACGCCAATAGATGATAATTATTAATAACCTCAAACTCAACAGTAATAAGTCACAGAAACTTGTTATATTATCCAACAATAGTGTCAGTAAGGGTGAAAGCGTAAAACTGCTAGGAGTGGCATTGGATGACGAGTTGGTTTGGCCACGTTGATTTTCTGATGGAATCACTCCCGAGTACAATTTACTTATTATGTCAATTGAGGCAAATTATTGTTGTAAACACTCTACTCTTAGCATTTCACAAGTTGGTACCCTGACAGCCGAAATATCAAACTGTCAGTTTAAGTCATTTTCACTTGTTTCTGTGAGTTAACAATGTTATGAAAGTTAGGCAAAAGCATCAAACTTCCTTTTTAAATCAAGAAATTGAGCCGAATACTTTGCTAGGAATTAATTTAGTTAAAAGGCACGTGGTTGCTAGTCGGTTTGATACCGGATCAAAAACTAAATTTAACCTAAGTTTTAATTAATATTTTGGTATCTTTAATTGAAATTTCGATAATAAGCAGGTTATCCTCTAGAAGTAGTATTCTAGGTAAGTTTGAATTTCTTTGATTTATTATAGATACGTGCTCACATTAGAGGTTAATTTTGAGAATAATTTTGTAACTTTAATTATAGACGATTTTGGTAAGACCAGATTTTGAATTACAACTTGTCAACTGTTCTATTTTGGATTATTATTTTTATTGTTCGCTCTCTTTATGAGGATTGGTAAGATCTGGGACCTCGTTTGCTCGTCCTGAATTAAGGTCGTAATAAGAGTCGTACTAAAGAGTAAAAAATTATTTTTCATATAGAGTGCAAGAAAAGCAAGCCGTGCACACCTTGTATGATTGCATGCATGATTGTATGAAAGGGGAAATACAAAGTGCGCACACCTTACTTTTCTTGCAGTCGTATATGAAAAATTATTTTTTACTTTTTAGTACTACTTTGTAAGAAAAGCAAGTTTTTAAAAGTTTTTAAATTTTTTAAATTTTTTAATTATTTAGATTTCAAAAAGATATTAGTTTATTACATTTAGTAAGCCAGACTGCAGAATAGGTTATGAGGAGATGTAATAACATGGCACTCGAAACATTATACTTATTAGTGTTTCAAGTGGGGTACTTTATAGACTGTACCCAAATAACAATGAAGATGCAAATTTTATTGAAATTTCTGATGTCAAAAACAAATGATCAAAGTAATCACTTGATAAGAATTACATTACACAGAAAATAGACATAAATATACAACATATTTACAAATAATTGTGGCATTCTCAACCATTGTATATGAAAATTATGTGCAGGTTGACCGACTGAGATGTAGGGTGCATGCTTTCAATCTATAAATCTCTAATTTGACGTAATTGGTGACAGCAGCCATATTCCAATTGAGATTAGACAAACTCTACATACCTAATGTTCTCTTTTCCACAGAGACAGAAGGAACGTTTTGCTTCATTAGAGTAGAAACGGGCAATTATAAAGTAAAATATGGTTACTTTCTAAAGTTCCTACTGCAGTATACACTTGATTCGATCCAGCACTAATAATTTAAACTTCATTGATTTATTTATGAGCTAATGTCAACAAACTCATAAAATAATTTATACTTATATGCTGATTTATACCAAGGATACTATTAACAATGTGATTAATTGTTGTCATATCAACTAGATCGCCAATGTGCTTATTAAACTAAGTAGTATTTTCTTCATTATGGAACTATGCTTTAAAAAATTCGCCGTTATGTCAAACACCACGGCACACGTTTTAGTGCTAGAGCAAATGTATACAATTAAATATAAACTTATCACTGCACTTGAATTAACTAATATTTACTTATATTTCTTATAAATTCTGGCCTGGCTCGACAAAAGTATGTAGAATGTTTTGATTCAAAAACACTGAATATTTCATTTCAATTAGATAAAAGTTTTATAATAAATACAGATATTCTAGATTCAAGTAATACTAGAAACTCGATTTAAAATATGTTGTAGCTTGACTTAAGAATATGTATTTTCTTTAATATGTACGGAGATTTCTTGTGTACAGGGTGTTCATAATTTCCGGTCGTTAATTTTAGATGATAGTGTTTGCAAAAATATGAAAAGCTTATTAACTATTAATTTCTTTTTTTATGGACTTTTCTACCACATATTTCTTCTGAACAAAAATTCTACAAAACTAACAAAATTAATCGGTAAACAAACCTTTTTTAAAAAATCGACCAACAGGACTTTTTAAAGTGAGAAAAACGGTTGTCCTGACTCCTGTAGACGAGCTACCCCCAACCAGAAATTTTGCCGAACCTCTTCCCTTAAGAAGAGTAGGGATCTTTTACTTGCCTAACATTTAATAGACAAGGGACCGACAGCTTTATATCCCCTCCGAAGGATGGTATATCCTCTATACAGCCCTCGCCTAAGATTGTGTAGCTTCCGCGTATACACTGATATACAAGCCGCTGGAAGATGTGTGAGGCGAGGACGCGGCCTTCGTTGGAACGGTCACCCATCCAACTACTCGTGCAATGTATAAGCACCAAATGATCATATCTGTACATAATTTTGTCAAATTATAATTTGACACCAGTCTACTTTTAGTATTTTACACTAATATAATTGTGCTCATCGCTTTTGATTGATCACTTAGGCAGATGTAATTTAATTTTCTTCTCAAAAATGGTCGATTTTACGAAATTTTTTCAAGAGATAAAAAAGTTTCTAAATGAAACATTGTGTTTAGTTTTTTTAATTGAAAAAAAAAATAGCGGGCGGAAAGATATTCACAAAATTTCAAGAAGAGTAGTTAATTTCACCCCTTTGTGTACTTGCTAGGTGGATGAAATGATTTCGTTTTTCCGATTACGTTATTTTGAAATAGAAATTAAAAACCATTTTTTGGCGCACCCATTTAAGAGGGTGTAGCTGGACTGGAAAGGGTTATTTTGAAAAATTTTATACGAAGAACCCGTCTTAATGTTCAACAGGGAACCTTCAGTCAAATTTTTTGCATGTTATTACGAGAGACCCTGTATAACGTCGATTTATAATTCACTCATAAAATATGCTGCAAAAAATACATTTTAACAAATCCATTAGATAGCCACTCTGTACATTTCTAACTAAAATTATAGAGCAAGTTCCATTTTTAACAATTGTGTCAATTAGAAATTTAATTTTATTCTCCTGCATTTCTTTCCAGACAGACAGAAAGATAGATAACTGGAACTGAAACACGATCATTTTGGTAGTCTATAAAATGTCAGAATCCGGAGGAACATGTGAGAGTTTTTTCAGGATTACAACACTTCCCTTCAGTAAACAACTACAGTAAAAATGAATAACTTTTCATAAAAACGTATACCAACATTGTCCGAGGATATTTATGTTTCCTGAAGTAAATTGAATTCAGCAACTATTCATTAATTTTGTGGCAGAGCCATGTCTGCTGTTCGATTGACTGATTTTAATATTTAATAAAATATTAAAATCAGTCAATCGAACAGCAGACATATTGCAAAAATCGTTCCGGGGATATTGACGTTACGGGTTTTGACGATTAATAAAATTCAGCCCGATAATGCAGGCTTACTTCACTTTCGCCGAACACTTAAATGCATGCAGGACGTCCATGTAATTTTGCTCGGTTGATATTGTCCGAGATAACCTCATAGTATGACAACAAACACTGCATACATTCCCATAGATTCAAATGGAACCCAAATTCAAGGTGAGATGTACAGATAGATGGAAATTAAAATCTTGCCCTCTTCATCCTGACTGACAGCGAATCTTTTCATTACGATGTTGACCTTGAAGTGGCTATTGTGACCGTTCCAAACAACCACAGGCCCAAATTCGACACAGCTCCAGTTTGAAATTTGAAAAAATGTTTTATTTTATTTCTTATTGAGTTTTTATGTCTGAACGCCGCATCTTTATTCATATGGCTACAAAAGACTCCAAAGTAATTCGATAAGGACGAACTCGTTCGTGTTTAAAACCCAGCTAAATTAGACAACTAGTTTCAAATTAAAAAATGCTTTATACTCTAGGGCCTTGAAATTCGGTTTATTTGTTGCGTCGAGACTTTAATTTATACAACGAATAGTGCAGGAAAAATAATAAGCATTTTACGAGCTAAATACGTGCACATGACGCATTATATTAATTAAATAGAGCTGGGATTAAACACAAGAGCCAATTAAAGCTTGATACGCCTCGATCAGTACGTGTATAAATAAAATGCTTCTTCGAATCCCTATGTATACATATAAGTATATCTGATCTAAGAATAATAAAGTTTTGATTTTATGTAGTCACGTGACAAAGTATAGCAGCTTGAAGGAGATCTTATCTAGAAAGCCATGCTGAGTTCCAATAGGGCTGTATTTATTTTATTTTCGTTTGCCGTGCCAAGGCAGACATCAAACAAGACGCGTTTGCCGAAAGATTGAAAGCTTAAATGTTGGTAAATTGCATGTTTGTTCTCGGAGATATAAAATATAATTTTATAGATATCTATCCTTGCATTGAAGTGCGAGATGGAGATGTATTTGATCGTTTAGCGAACAAGTAAAGATATATTATTTATTTGTATATTCTTCATAAACTGAAAATTGTACACAGGATATTATTAAAAGTTATTAAATTATGCATAGCTGACTAATTTTTATTTAAATTGTATTCTGTATTATCAATAATACAATGAATGTTTTAACGTTTCTAAAATCAGTAGAAACTTCGACGATGCGCCAAGCGACGAACCTGTTTAACCTATTTTATTAATTTAGTATTTGCATTAATTTAGTATTATTTAATCCCAAAAATAAACTGGTGAATACCATCTTATACGTTTATTTTTATTTTTCAGGTGAGTTTTCTGCTAGGCCCTTGATTATTCAAACTGCGAAACGTGAGTATTATATATTAGTATTAAAGTTAGGAGGAGCGTTCTAATGAGGAAGATGAATGGATTTTAAAAATGCTTAAATTCATTATTTTTCCATAATATGTACAATGTAAGTTGAGAACATATTTAAAAAAAAATTTACTCATAAATATTCGACTTCATTCGAATTTTCATGTAAACAAAAACATGTGACTGAAAACGGGTTTCTTAATATTGTCTGAAAGTTATTTGTGGCATTCTACGAATATTCTTTCCTTTTATTTAGGTTTTCCAACACATATATTATAAATAATAGGATTATTGGAAAAAGCCTGTGCGCCTGTGCCGCTTATGTCAAAGGAACAGTCAGAAGTTATTTTTTATAAATAATATAACTATAAATAATATAAACACAGAAATAATGTATTCTGCAGACGTTTCGGAAAGTAGTCTCTTTCCGTTTTCAAAGCTTTTTTCGAAGAACTCTTATTTGTTGTGTATGTTAAATACACAGCTTTAAGATTCTGTTTATGTTATTTCCATAGATACTTACTACTTACACAGAACTGATGATATTTTCTTTTAGATAATGTTGAGTTTGTTAAGTTCTTCTTTTAGCATCGATAGCCAGGTTGTACAAATATCTACAGAACAATTCGATACGCATTTATCTTCATTTAATAATATTATTGCTGATTCTTTAATTTTTCTTTTTTGTTATCTGCGTCTTTTGGTAAAATTTTTGCCGAGTTCCAGTTTATTCAATGTCCGTTTTCCCAGGCATGTTCACAAATCTTTAATTTCTGAATTTCATTCTTTCTAATGTAATTCTTGTGATTATCTAACCTCACACTGAAAGATCTGGATGACTAACCTACATAACACACATTCACGCGGGATATTGTAAATACAGTTTTTTGATTCCGCTCCCGGTTTATCGGTTTTGTTTTTGTTAAAATAGATCTCAAAGTATTTCCCGTTTAAAATACCGTCCTAACATCAAATTTGTCGCCTATTTGTCATAATATTTTCAGATTTAACAAATTAAACCACTTTTACAATTACTTACAGGTACGTTATTTTTATAATTGTCCTCTTATAAAAAACTTATTCAGAGATACTTCACTATTCAAGTTAAACACCGTTTCCCTTTTCTATTCATTTATACGGCTTAGCATAATTTATTAATTAAATATACAACGCCATCAATTCGTGTAAACTTATTGATCATGAATCAGAATTAGTATAAATGTTTACCTACAGCCATACATCAAACAAAAAAAGGGGACGCTCACAAAAATCTAAACAGGTATAAGTAGTATTCACTACATTTCTATAATATTTTACATATTTTTATAATTGATCACACTACGGGGTATAATTAAGATCTGAACGAGTCTTATTGCTAAAGCTGCCTTGCTTACGCGTTAAGACTGATTAATTCTCGATTTTGATATAAATTATTCTTGCGTAATTATGAATTATTAGAAACTACGAGGATTTAAAAGTTCTGTTTGATGGAACAGGATGACGACTAATGCCTAAATTAATAAGTTTAATTGACATAAAGAGTTTGCTTTCCATTTTTTTACAAACTACATGTTTTAATTAATTACTTCATTTAAAGACATATGCGCAAAACACTGTTTTTATACAGAGATTATGTTTAATAACTTCTTCAAAAAAATATTCTATTCCAACGCCTTGTTGTCTCGTTAATTATTAATCTGTTAAATAAATTGTCAAACCAACAATTTTGCTTATGTGAGTATCCACTTAACGTTGAAAGTTACATTTGCAGCAATGTTATTTTAACTTATCTTTTGTAATAACCTAGATTTTTATTGTTAATATATAGATTTATGTCCTGAATGTGAATATAAATCTACATGTTAACATTCACTCACATTCATACACATTATATTTAATAATTGTAAAGATATAGTAGTAGCCACTTCTTGAGTGTAGAAAGGTTATCACTGAAGTGATGGTTCGTATAAGAGTAAATTGAAAAGTTGTATTTGTCCTTGTACTACACCATTTCATTTGCAACACGAAATTGAAAAGTTTCCAAAAGACACACCATAGTTAGTAAAGCAACTGGCTATTATTGTTAATTCATCATAGGGACGATAGCCTAGAGGGTACGTTGAAAAGTTTTATAAGTCAGATCTCTTAATTTTTAATTATAACTTGGATAATTGTCGCTTTGATAGACGTGAGTCTGTTAAGGAGTTAGGAGTTATATTCGATTCAAAATTAACTTTCTCTAAACATATTGAGGAATGCGTAACTGGAGCTTACAAATCATTAGGTTTTATTTTGCGTCATGGTAGAGATTTGAAAAGTTTGCCTACTCTTCGTCTTCTGCTTGTTACATTTATTAGATCCGAATTGGAATATACCTAAATTGTTTGGAGTACATGTTGTAATGTGCACATTACATTACTTGAGAAAGTACAGTGAAGTTTCTTCATATCTCCAACATTTATAATAAAAGTAAACTATCCATTAAGGGATATACCTCAGGAGTTATTTTTGAATAAGTTTGATATATGCAGTCTACTTAGGAGACGGGTGGTATCTACAATACTTTTTTTTTATAAAAAAATAGAAATAATAAGATCAACTGTCCTTCAATTATTTCACTCACTAAATACCGAGTGCGCAGATTAAGGGCGTGAACAACTAATATACTCATGATACCTACAGCTCGTATTAACCTCTTGAGCTCATTTTCACTGCACCAGATATGTTTGAATTATAATAACATAGAGCACAGATTGGATATTTTTTTACACAATCGCAGATATAAAAAATATTTTTTTCTACTCCAGTGTAACAGTTTTTATAGTAATTTTTTCTTTTGTTTTATATGTTTTAAAGATAGTTGTGAAAGTTTAGTTCTTTTCAACGAGAAATCCATTTAAGTATGTAGGTAATTGTATATGTCCTATTTTGTAGATTAGTATATAGTTCGCCCTTTTAATACTCTCCCAAATTGTCAACCACCTTAATACTTGCAGCATGTCCTCCACTGAGGTATATTTCTTACAATTTATTATAATACGAATTGCTTTATTCTGTTGTATCTGTAACCGATATATATCATCTTTTGCACAGGATATTAACAAAGAACTACAATAACTAAAATGAGGCAATATAATGGTATTATAAATTAACATTTTAGACCAATGTGATAAACAACTAACAATACGTTATATTTTTAGTCGCAAAGTCCTCTATAAAATCCTTACTTTACTATAAGGAACGTAAACCAGACTGCAACCAACAGCTCTCTCCGGGCTATGTGCCCCGCCGAGCGCTGAATTACAAGTTACAAGCCTGGCGCGTTAAGTGTAATAATTGCATATTACCATCAAAACGCTATTGCTTCGATTGCAACAAACGCCAGCCGAAAGTAACTTATTTTTGTTTCCTATCATCTTTTTTAATGTTGTTCAAATGCTGCTGCTGTCTCCTTTACGTCTATCTATATTTTGATCATAACATTTAATTTTTTCACTACGTATTGTTCCAGTGTTGAACTGTAGAAGTACACAATATAAAAATTTACCTGTAAAAACAATTAAAACATAAGAAGATTATTATCTCTATTCGACAAACCTTAAGATATCAACCTTGCCAAAACTAAATCATGGTTCATATATCTAACAAGTTGTAGTTGAACCGTAGCTATTTTAAAAAGTTGCTACATAAAATTTTCCACGACATTTTCTACTTGTTGCTAGGCGTAGGCAGTTAAGTTATTTATAGCGGCGTCAGTCTAAAAATGCAATAGTTTTATGTAAATAGCGAAAACCAGAAACTTCAAGTAAAAAGTAAGCAGACTGGCATTCGACCCACTTTTGAAAGAATTTATCTAATCAAAACAATATAATAAGAAATAAAATCAAGCGGCATTGAAAAACATCCGCAAATCTCCAACATCGAGTGGGTGATGAAAGTGAAACTGTAATAGCACTGAGGATCATGCTGGAGAGTGCGAAGCAGGACCGCACTAGGGTGCAGATGCTGCATGTAGCTGAGGCTGCCAAACACGGAAAAACTACGTTTTTAATTTCAATCGGACATTCATTTTTATCGCCTTTTGATAAACGTTTAGTAAGAGGAACAATAACCCTCTCAAAGTGAAAATGTAAAACAATATATTATTAAAAATCTGGAAATAATGGCAGTTGAATATACAGTGTGTCTTACTTTTCACAACTACACCCCCAATATCTCCAAAGCTATTTAAATTTTTTTTTAATTAAATATGCCTACTGTGATCAAAAGAAATTGGCAAAAAATAGAAATTTATATTAGATATTGAGATAGGGTTTTAGTTTTTACAAAATCTTGTTAGGCATGACCTAACACCCCTGAATACCAAATTTTGTTAAAAAAATATTCATTCCTTTACAAAAAAAATTATATCTAAAATTTCAATAATAATCACTCTACTACTCGAGTTATTTATTGACGGAAATTTACATAACTTGGTAGTTGTGTAATAATGGCGTTAATTAGGCATTAGGATACATTTTTTTATCCAAAACACTATTATGAAAGGAATATTTGAAAATTGGTAGCTATTTTTTAAAACACTTAAAACTCGGCATACCAATATCTTTGCTAACATGGAGTGCTTTGGAATGGATTTGACAATTGAATCGAATGACAAATTAAACTTAAACATGGTTGCGCAACAATTAAGTATTGCTGATAAAATTGAAATAATAAGAATTGGTGGAGACAGTATACACTCTTATCCAGCCAGTATCTTCAATTTGAGACGTCCAGAACGCCCACAGATTCACTACACCGCGGTTGGTTCAATTAATAGAATATTTAATAGAACAGGAGATGTATCCAAACTTAGAGCCAAAAAATACAACGTTGCCGATCGTCTATTAGATCAAGTAATATTAGATGATGTTAATCACCACTTTCATCTGTGATAGCCAACCTATTCATGGAAGCTTTTGAAGAGGAAGCTATACGCTGCAGTGAGAATAAACCAAAGCGCTGGCTACGCTACGTGGACGATACGTTCATCATATGGCCACACGGAGAATTATCTTTATCTGTTTTTTTCGATCATTTGAATAAACAGCATCCAAGTATCAAATTTACAATGGAGACCGGGCAAGATGGAGCTTTACCTTTCTTAGATGTATTAGTGAAAAGGTCACACAATGGCAAGCTGACCCACGGCGTCTACAGAAAGAAAACGCACACCAATCGTTACCTACATGCGACATCTTACCACCATCCACAACAGAAGAGAGCGTTAATTAGAACCTTGGTCCACAGAGCCAACACAATTTGCGACGACGATAACAAACCCGAGGAACTACAGAATGTCCAACAAGCTTTAGAGAAGAACGGATACAGTCAAAGCAATATACAACGAATAGTAAATAACCAGAGGAGAACTACAGAAGAAGAACAGCAACAACCAACAACGTATGAATGCCTACCCTACGTCGCGGGAGTCACAGACAGGATGAAGAGGATTTTATTCAAAAAGAAAGTAGGTGTACGGTTTCGAACAGTGAAGAAAATACAGCAGATGCTTCCCTCAATCAAATACCCTGTCCCCAATTTGTTATCAAAAGGTGTTTACCAGTTAAAGTGCATATGTGGTAAGACCTACATCGGACAAACAGGACGGAGTGTCCAGTGTAGAATCAAAGAACACCAGAGAAATACCAGATTTGGATACACGGATAGGTCGGCGATAGCAGAGCATGTCCATAATAACGAGAACCATAAAACCGACTACGAGGACGTCAATATATTAGACAGGAATACGAGCTATTATCCGTGAATCATTAGAGAATCAATGGAAATTATGAAAAACGTGACAAACTTTAACAGAGAGGATGGGTATCAACTTAGTAAGACGTGGAGACTGGTATTTCCAAGTACCAGCACCGTAGTAAGTTACGGTCAACCAAACACGATGAATGAGCAGCGAAGCGAACCAAGCACGACCAAAGACCAGCGAAGCGAAGCGGCGCCTAGGTATATAACGAGGAGTGTAATACAACAAATTCAGTCTTTACAATCCTTCTGAAGAAGCTGATAGGATGGTCAGCGAAACGTCAAGTCAAGTTCGACGACCACTGCAAGACCCGGAAGAAACTATTTCATTCAATTTCTCCTTGTTGTACTTTTCCATATTTTGATAAATAAGGGCATTTCAGGCCATTTTAAAATTGCTAATGACAATAGTTGTGACATGACAAATATTTTTGGCAATGTTCTAGTTGTTAATCATGCTGATACTAATGGTGAAACCCGTTTAAAAAAACAATTGAATAATAATATTTCCATATGGTGCAGAATTTTTGGCGGACGTTGTATAACTATTCTCTAGCAATTTTGCTACATTAAGTAATTTCTGTCTCCACCCAGTTCGGCCCTGGCGTCGCGAAAGTGGTGCATTCAGACTCGCGTGCATTTATTCGAAAAAACTTTTACTTGATACTCTGCCGCGAACCCCCGTCTTTTATTGAAATCGCACAGCAAATTATGCAACCTAACCTCAAATCATCTTGTCAATTTATTTAACTGCATGTGGTGATATTTATTAACTTTCGCTAACTTTTAACCGCGTTCCAAATATGACGCAAACAATAAATTCTCTTCTAAGGTTTCACTCTGTCATTATTTTATTGTACAAAAGTGTCTTTGTTGTCCGGACTGTAACAAATAACTTCGCCGTAAAAGGAAAAATAATTATTATTCCTCTTGATGGGGAAATATAATTTATGCTTGACACACTCTGCTTTAGAAACTGGTAACAAAACGTTATTTATTATTGCGAATGTCGCAAACAATACCGAGTTTTTGTGCGAAACTTAATTTGTATTGTGTTAATACATGATAATCAGTAAATTTCATATTAAACAACATGAATGATTAAAATCACACTCCCGAAACAAATAAGCTCATTGTTTTACACGTTATTATCCTTATTGGACAAAGTTAAATCAATATCCTATAACTATACGTTTTCCCGCTAATTGTTTATTAGTTGTTTAAACAAAAAAACGTTTTTTTATGTAAAATTGTAATTGAATTTCAAAGCAATTGTATTCAAATTGATTTTCTAGGGGTTTTTGAGGTCACCAGAAAAGAATAAAATGTTGAACAATAAAAAATCAAAATGGCTGATCCAAATGGCCGACTCTATGTTAAATACTTCATAAAAAATGACGTAACTCAAAGAATTCCAAATAAATTTCACTCAAATTAATACTACGGAGGCTTCTGACGTCACCGAAAAAGAATATGATCTTAAAAAATAGAGAATCAAAATGGCTGATCCAATGTGGCCGACTTTCATAAAAATGACGTAACTCAAAAATTTTTAAATAAATTTCGTTCGATTGAACATATCGTGCATTCCTAAGGTCTCTTCAAAATGGTTATAGCAATATAAAAATTCATGATTTATTTAAAATTTTAAATATCATAATTTTCTTTCATACTTTCAATTTCATCAAAAAATTGTTGACATTTCAGGCAATCAGAGCTGGAACAAGTGGAGCAGGTTGTAGAATAATCCAGCTTTCCTACAACTATACTGGTTACCACAGTCTGTTTTGCACCAGCAAAAAATCATTTGAGGCAGTTCGTTTAGTGCCAAATTTTGGGCTATGGCAACTGGTGACATATCTAACCCATTTGTTTGCAAATTATTACTTAGCCAAGGCTGCACTTGAAAATAAACTCCTTTAAAATGCAGAGATCAGCTCCACATTCTGTTTGTGGAAGTGCCGTTAAATTTAGTTTGCTTCGCTTTGCGGTTTCTTTAACAAAGTATTTGAAACGATATTCGAATTAAGAATAACTATAAATAACTAAAATTGATTGATTGAAAATAACTGTACAAAACAGTTTATAAACGTTTGAAGCGAGACAAAAATTACAGATATTGTCATTTTGCCAAAATTTTCGAAAAAATACTTAAAAAACGTATTGAAAGTTATATGGACAAAACTAAATTAATTTCGAATAAACAATTTGGCTTTCGGTGTGGTAAATCAACTCAAGATGCAATTTCTTTATTAACATCTGAAATGTATAAAGCGCTAAACGAGGGTAAAGCTGCATTGGGTCTGTTCTTGGATCTTGCAAAGGCTTTCGACACTGTCGATCACTCACAGTTGTTGGAAGCATTGCAAGATATAGGCTTTAGAGGAAATGCATTTAATTTAATGTCAAGTTACCTAAGCGATCGTAAACAATATGTAAAAATGAATAACAAAATTAGTAATGAAAGAACAGTAGTTTGTGGGGTTCCACAGGGTACAATATTAGGTCCGGTGTTATTTACAATCTATATAAACAATCTTTTTACGTTGATTAGTTGTGGTACTGTCATTAGCTTCGCAGATGACACCGTGTTATTTTATAAAGACGAATCATGGGATGTTTTAAAACGAAAAGTTGAGAATGATTTTAGTCAGATTGTGGATTGGTTTAATCACAAACTACTAACAATAAACTTTAAAAAAACCATGTATTTACCAATAATCATGGAAATAGAAATTATGTCAACAAATTGCGTAAAATACTTAGGTATTAATATTGATTGCCATCTTAGGTGGGATAAACACATAATAAGTGTCTCTAATACCCCTAGAACTCTACTGTTTAGATTTAAATTTTAAGGAAATATATTGGACTTACCACATTTGAAAATGCTATATTATGCTTTGGTAGAATCAAGATTGTCTTATGGGATCTTAGGTTGGGGAGGTGTCGCTGGAAGTCATCTGAAAAGGTTAGAAATTATTCAAAAACTATTTCTAAAAATAATCGATAAAAAAAATCGCACTTTACCAACGGATTTACTTTATAGTGAGAGTAAAGTCCCGGATATTAGGCAGATATATTTCATTAATATTCTCATTCACCAATTTAAAAACAGAAATAAACTTGAACCATTGGATCATGTCTACCAAACTAGGAATAAAACTAATAAAATTTTTAAAACGGCTTCCTCCCAAAAAAGTATTGGCCAAAGAAGTAATGACTTCTTAGCATCGAGGTTATTTAATTCACTCCCTAATGAACTAAAAAATATAGTTAACATCACAAAATTTAAAAAACACTTAAAAAATGTACAATCCTAATTGGTAGAAAGTTTTAAACAGAATTAATATAAGAATCTAAGGGTTTATATAAAAATGTAGTGATGTATGTAAATGTTTTGTATGCGTGTGAGTATATGTTTTATATTTTAACAAATATCTTATTTCATGTTGTGGCTGTAGCGCTTCGTTACTTATAATTATATATATATATATATTTTTCTTTATGGTGGGAATAAACCTGTTTATTATCCCACTTACAAGATTTTCTTCTGTGGGTTTTCATGTTTGTTTACATGTTATCATTTATTTTTTTTTTTCTTAGGTAAGATCTTTTGTAAAACTGTATTTTATTCACGTAAAAATAAACAAACATATTTACAGTTATTATAGATATTTTCAAGTTTTTTGTACCAGAAAATTTCGGTTATTTACGGTTATTTTTGTATATCAATTATTAATTAAAATAAATATTAATTTCAGAAATGTACAGATATTTATGATTTTTCCAATTATTTACAGCTTTTATCTATCAATTTCGGTTATTTTTGTAATGTGTTTTGGCATAAACAATTTTCGTAGCCCTCGTGTAAATGGATTTTGTGACAAATTATTAAAAACCGTTATAACTGTCAAATTTGAAAAACTGTTAAGGTTTTAACAGTTATTCACAGTTATTCACATATAGTAACAGTTATTTCAAATTTCCGTCGGGAACAATGCGGAAAAATATAGATAAGAGTACTTACCAGTAATATTTTGAGAATAAGATTTTTCACAACTTTATCTACAAATTTATTTTTATATGTAAACTCTACAAATTTAATAAAAATTATTTTAGTATAATTTCGTAATAATTAAACATACAATGAAAAGAAATAAATACCTTAAACGTTAATTGTCGAGAAAATATTTATATGTACTGTAAAGTATGAACCAAATTGTTTTATTTGAATATAACCTAAAATGTCCACATAAATTTATTTTAAAATTTAGTAAAATAATTTATACTCATAACTTACTTAGACACGTACATCTATCAGTCTGTTCCAATTATTTAAACGAAATAAAACGAAACAAGAAGTAAAGATCGCGTTGTAATACTTGACATTACAAGACAATCTATGAAAACGTGGCCCACTACTTTCACAATTATCCCACATCTGTATACACATGCACTCAGTAACATATGGAAGGGCTATAGCTGCACAGATATTCTTTTATAATATATCTATCTCTCTCAGACTTATTTATCGACTGATGGTTATATACGAGATATATTTTGACTGTGCTTGTACTATTTAAAACAGGAAAACCATTTTAAAAATATAAAAATTGCATCAATTTACTGTAAGAACGTATTTTTTAGATTTTTAGATGTTATACATAGGACAGGCCAATAGACGTATTAGTGTAAGAAGGGAAGAACATATGAATGCAGTACGAAAAGAGGAGAAAACATCGTCCCTAGCACATCATATAAAATCCACAGGAAACAAAATAGACTTCGACAACACCAGAACAGTAGCCAATATCGGGAATTATAGGTCAAGGATTACCAGAGAGGCCATAGAGATCGAAAAAAGACCATAAAATCTTAATAAACGAGATGATACGCAGAGATTACCCAGTTCTTGGAAGCCCGATCTTGTAGGAAGATACGTAACAGAAAATACACGACGATCCACCGTGGACGAACCAATCACGAGGAGGTACGTTCAAGTATTGACAAATAGCGAAGAGACACAGCAACCTGCCCGAAATGGACCTATCACAAGGAGTCAGAGCCGAGCGCTAACCAATTAGAGGGAACCTCGGCATTCTGCGGCAACCATTGGACACGAGGATGTCCAACCACCAAAGAGAAGTCACGTGGAGCGTGACGTATCAGCGACGCCACTTGTCGGGTTGGCTCAGCCACCCGCTACGCCTCCCACAAGTAGTAGGGGACTAGTGACACGTAGCCGGTCGCGCAGGCGCTCCGTAGACTACAGTCTATATAAGGAGCCGCACAACGCGGAGAACGTCAGTTCAGTTCGAGCAACGAAGAGCAGCAATAGACAGCTTTCAGAAAACCTGAAGATGGCAGATGAGATTCTGCCGAAATGTCGTTCAGACACGTGACTCCTGGAGGAGTTGACCATCGACGCGGGAGAGCACCCGGAAGTACAATAACACTTCATATATATATACATATAATTACACGGAATTTACCGTATGTTTCTTTCTTTTGCATATATGCTAGGTAGGACAACGAAAAATTTGTTTTATAACAATTAGAAAGGTTTATTTTAACTCAATTTTTATTAATTTCGGAGCATTATCTTCTTTATTTTGTACATTTATAAAACAGAGCCTGAATTCAGTTTTTAAGATATAACATGTCAAAGCGTTTTAAAAACACATATCAAGCTTTAAAATACGCACCTTTAAAGTTTTAAATATATTTTAAACTGAAGTAATAGATCGTTGAAATTAGTCATAAAAATTGAAACATGGTGCTTTTCCAAATTTTCAAGCCCTGTATATTATAAAATATATTTTTAATATTTTTTTCACATCATACATCTTTTCGTTTATTACTTTAAGAGTAAACTGTACAAGTTTGAAATCTATATCTTAAAAATTTTAGAAATGGCACAGCTTTAACGGACTTTGTAGAAAAATTCATTACAGTTAAACTTCGTATACATACCGTACATGTTGATACAACATTTTTCAAGTATAAATATAAGAATCCAGTCCTCTACTTTCATTTAAATTTTGGATTGTACAATTCCATTTCCATTTTTATGTAAGGGATGCGCCATTGTTCTGTGTACCATTACTTATGGGACACCCTGTATACATAAAATCCGAAAAAAATACTCTTAAATGCAGTAACAAAAAAGTCTGCCTCTTACATTTTCTAAACCAAAAGACAGACACGTTACAATTATTTATGGTAATTTTTTTTATAAACAGGTTTAAGGATAGTTCAAATGTGCTTTTAGAGGGCGGAATATTAAACATAATATTTTTAGTCGCAAACTCCTCTATAAATCCTTATTTTACTATAAGGAAAGTAACCAGACTGCAACCAAAGTTACAAATCTGGCGCGTTAAGTGTAATAATTGCATATTACCATCAAAACGCTAATGCTTCGATTGCAATAAACACCAGCCGAAAGACTGATCCTACTTAATGGAGCTCCCTTGCCAGTCGTCACACACCACTTGCAGACTGCAGTTTCGAGCTGTTGGCTCTCGTCAGTGCAAGGTAGGTATGCGACGACCGACATGAGAATCCTTTGACTATAGTACATCCCGGTATTTTTACAATAGCGACATGTAAAACAGCCAGCAGGCGCCATCTAGCGGTCCAGTGTCTGTTGCAATCGAAAAATAAATAGCCTGACTTGGCTTAGCATAGTTCAAATGTGCTCTTAGAGGGCGGAATATTAAACATAATATTTTTAGTCGCAAACTCCTCTATAAATCCTTATTTTACTATAAGGAAGGGTTGCAGTCTGGTTACTTTCCTTATAGTAAAATAAGGATTCATAGAGGAGTTTGCGACTAAAAATATTATGTTTAAGGTTTAAGGATACCTCAATTGATAACGCAGAAATAACTTAATGGCGGAGACCGTTCATGCTATTTATTTTACTTAGTACCTACTTCACTATTATCAATCTCTTACTACAGGGTAATATCATTTGAAAATTTATGCGACCAACTGTACATGTAGTCTATCATTTCATAACTTAGCTGTATTGCCTGGGTTCTACTAAGGTATGGTTTATCAATGCGGTTAACTCGTAACTAGAGGATAAATGTCAAACAAAATAATATATTCCTATTGTTATTTGGCATTTATCCTCCAGTTAAGAGTTAACCGTGTATTGAGAAACCGGCTCTTACTCAAACAACATATTTCATTGATAAAATTCATCTGCTCAGACAATCCCATAGACAATAAAAAAATTGGATGCGTTGCCTCTGCTATTATAAAATATAAATAACGAATTTAATAGTTATATGAGCTATTAGTCTTTTTTCGCCAATTAAAAGTCTACAGCAATTTGTCATGTCTGTGCATATCCACACAAAAAAGTTTATATTAGAAGTTGCCGACTCGAAGTTTCCCAACGCACCCGTTTCAACAAAATTACATCGTAATCCACACTCTGACAACAACGCCACTGCCATTTGTAGTAACTTGTAAGGATGTACGGTGATTAAAATCTCCCAGCACAACGCTGTGGAACAATAACGTGGTATATTTGCATGTATTTTGAGGGTTTGGCGACAAAATAAAAAAGCGTAAAAGGGGTCAAGTTCTGTTTCAGGCTTAATCACCCGGCATGTAAAACCTCTGAATAAACAGCATAATAAAACTAAATGGCACAAAGACACAAATAAGAAAAAAGCTTTTGTTGTCCCAGTAACCAGTGTCACGTATCCTTTTTTTTTTATTAGTCCCATATAAACAAGGTGTTCGTAGCCAGATTTATGCAAGCTATCAGCGATTCAAATCTCAGATTTGCCATTGAAGTGTTTAAAATTTCTATATATTTAACAATTAATTTTATGTACGAGCTTCGACGCGCTAGTAATTGTATTCAAATGAAATTTACATCCCGCGAATGTTCAACACACACAAATACACCAGCTGTCCTTTTTCTCTCAGCTGACTCTCCAACAACTTAAAGAAGGACGGCTATATAAGGGCCATGCTGCAAGAAACTTTGTTTAGGAGCTCAAAAGTTACTTATTTACTAACTTTACTGTTGTTTTATGTTTATTTTATATCGAATGATCAGTGGCCGTTCAACTACTGTCTAGTCTTCGATGTTTCAGAATCGCTAGGATTATTCCAGCATATTTGTTTTGGTTTACAAACTCAGGCCACACGGAACTCTATGGTATTTTTTACAGATTTGAAATGTCACGACACTAATACACAAATCCAAAAAATAAATAAATAGTTTAATGAATAATTAACACACATAAACTAATAAGGAATAACTCGTGATGCTACAATTTAAGAGATATACTTAATAATTGCTCACGCGTATGTCATGTACTTACTGTTACTTTAATTAATGGCGTAGTTCTGGGACAATTGTCAATTCCATGAGGTGATTGTCAAATGAATGACAATTATAACATTGTGATACAGATTTTACCGTTACCGACCCATGGGTACAAATTTCACTATACTTATATCTTAGACTTTCTGAAAAAATTAATATATTAGTGGTATCCTCCTTATTAAATTGAGTTGATTTTAATACGATAAATGGGAGTTTTTATTTAATTGGATGTAGTCTGCGGTAGGTTCTTGATGAAACATATTCAATAGAATAATTATAAATATTCAAAGGAATAGTTACAATACGCACATGGTTTATTGTTTCTTTAATTTTTTCTCAGATTGCGATCATTATCAAAGAGTCTTAAAATCTTTAAGACCGAAACATATGTCAGAGAAATCTGAGAAAAAAACTAATGAAACAATAAACCAAGTGCGTATTGTAATTATTCTTTTGAATATTTCTAATTATTCTGGAAGTTTTATTTCACACGGGGTTTAAATAACTATGAATTAGTGTCCTCCTTCTCCAGAAGCATGTTTAGAAATGGAGGAGTGTCAATTTTTGTTAGGAAAACTCTTAATTTTGTAGAAATTAAGAACATGAACACTAAAACTGCAGAGAAGGACTTTTAATATTTAGTAGTTTCTAATAAAGATAGTAAAATAATAGTAATACGTAGTTACAGATCTCCTTCTGGAGACAAATCGAAATTTCTTGAGTTGCTGTGGAATTTGCTCTTCGAAGTTAGCAGTAAATATAACTTTCATAACATAATTATCTGTGGTTATTTCAATATCAAGTTATCAAGTGATGCACCGAGTAAATTAAAGGACAACTTTGAAAATTTTCACGCATCATTTAAGCTAAAGATAGCAATCGATGAACCCACCAGAGTAACATACAGAACAAAAACAATTATTGATATGAGCTTAAAATTTTCTTCCAGAGACATAGAACTTAGGACAACTGATTAAACTACAAAATGTATCAATAAAAGAAGAAAACCAATCGAATTATATAGAACAAAGGATTTTTAATAAAACAAAGTGTAAGAAAATATTGTCTGAAAGTTATTTGTGGCATTCTATGAATATTCTTTCCTTTTTATTTGGGTTCTCTACCACATGTATTATCCTCTTCAAAAACAAGTCATCTAGTCTACAAAATAATAGAATTATTGGAAAAAAGCCTTTACTCCTGTGACGTTTACGTCAAAGGAACAGTCAGAGGTTATGTTTTTAACAAATAATATAAATCGGAATAAACACAGAAATAATGCATTTTGCTGACGTTTCGAAAAGTAGTCTCTTTCCGCTTTCAAAGCATTTTCGAAGAACTCTTATTTGTTGTGTATGTCAAATACACAGCTTTGAGATTCTATTTATGGTATTTCCATAGATACTACTTACATAGAACTGATGATATTTTCTTTTAGATAATGTTGAGTTTGTTAAGTTCTTCGTTTAACATTGACAGCCAGGTTGTACAAAAATCTACAGAACAATTCGATACGCATTTATCTTCATTTAATAAAATTATTGCTGATTATTTAATTTTTCTTTTTTGTTATCTGCCTCTTTTGTTAAAATTTTTGCCGAGTTCCAGTTAATCCTATATCCGTTTTCCCAAGTATGTCCACAAATCTTTGATTTCTGAATTTCATTCTTTCTAATGTAATTCTTGTGCTCATCCAACCTCACACTGAAAGGTCTGGATGATTCACCCACATAACATTTATCACATTCGCACGGGATATTGTAAAATAGTTTTTTTAAAACTTTACTTTAGAATAAAATGCATTTTTATTTTATCTGAGTAAAGAGTTGCATGCATGTTTCATGTTTTCTGTTTTCGTTCATTTGTTCTGTTTGATAAAATACCACGTGATGAAAACCAATTTCTTTTTATTAAGCTTATGTCAAGCAAGATTCAAGTTGGTATCGGCGATTTTATCATTTGCGGAAAATATAAAGGAGATTGTGGGAAAAGTGGAAAATTGGAAGTTGCTAGGGGATGAAGAATAAATAACAAGAAGAAAATTATAGAAAATAAAAGGGGTTGAAAATTTTTAGAGAAAGTAAATATTAAAAGATACGAGAGAAAACAGACTGTTCCTGCTGAAAGTAAAGTATAGTAAGAAGAAGGAAGACAACCAGTTTACAAATTTGAGACAAAGATAAAGAAAATAACTTTCTTCAAAATTCTGAGAAATTGAAGAAAGAAGATAATTATAAATTACTTTAAGGTGCAGAAAACGATTCCTAGTGGAACCGAGATACCACATGAGTTATGTAGAAGTTTAGCAGATTGCAGCTGAACATCGAATTAAGTGATACAGTGCGGTTGGAGGTTTATTTGAGCTACGCGGACTAAAAGGTTGTAATAAACTTTATATAAATTACTTGTATATCTTTTAATAGTTTGGAAAATAATTGAGTATATTTTAAATTGAAAATTTCGATCATTAATTTTATTTTTTATTAACAAATTTGATTTTAAACAATAATTATCCTAATTATTTTATTTTTAGTATCGTATTTATATTTTAGCTAGATGAGAATCGCAAAAATTGTTTGTTTTCAAAAGATGATCCCTGAAAATTTTAGTTTTATTTTATCGCTTTACCTCTCATTAATATGTGACTTTAAATCTAGGACACTTTGTATAATGTTAATTTAAATATCGTCATAAACCCATGGGTTCCATGGTGAAGTAGGGTATATTTTCGTCGTAAAACCTTGTAATAATCTCAGAAATACAGCCCCAGCCGAAATTATATCATTGTAGAATTCCCTCTGGCCCCCATTAAAACCTTTAAACGTTAATTGACGCCACTTGTAGATAAATTTCCAATATTGAAATTCTTACATTACTTAATAATTATCTAGCCATTAAATACAAGATTCCTAAGAATTTTTTATGTTTTCGCATTCTAGTTACGGGAAAGGAGTCACATATCATACGCGCTTACGATGTAGATAACAATTTACACATATTGAAGAATTTGTGACAAAGTGGGTGGTAACTTGTTGATTCTGTGTCACCTTCTCCACATATGTAAAACGGTGTCATTCTAATTGGCAAAATGAAAATTGTCAATACGGCAACAACTTTCTTAACGTAATCTCTTGAACGGTAGAAGCTGAAAACAATAGAATGTGAATCATAAATGAAATAATTCATATTAATTATTTACTAGTTAAATATTCCTCAGCCTCAGGCACATACAATTTAAAACATTCTCTCAGGGCCGGATCTACAATTATTTTGGGGGGGGGGCAAAGTTGGCTTTTGCCGCCCCCTCCTTTAGAAGACATTTCCGACATTTTAATTCGTTAATAAAATAGATGAACTCTGGTCAATAAGCATAAAACAATGCACGTTTTAATTTAAAAAACAAAATGGTCGAAAAAAACAACAAAAGTAATGTATTTGTTTAGGTAACATAAAAATATTTTATTCATAAACTACACGTTTATAAAATCACTTTGCGTGCTTTTTTCAGCAAATTCGTTTATCACTTCGTCATAGTTTACTGAATTAGATTCTTCGCTTTCAATTGACAGTATAGCAAGGTTTGTAAGCCTCTCTGGTATCATAAATATTTTTTTATTAGTTTTAGTTTACTAAAACTTCTTTCACACCCAGCAGATGTAGTTGGTAAGGTTACGTAGATCCTTAACGCTATGCAAACATTTGGAAAGGCATCCATTAAATCTCTGCTATGGATTAAGTTAAATAAATCAAGAGCATTCAATTTTTTGAGATCTGTGATGCTCAACTTGATCTCGAAGGACTAAATCTCTGATGGAAACTCTTCGTCACTGAGATCTTCTGCATACTTATTTGCTAAATATATAGCCCGTTTTTGAAGGGTTTCATCATTTAACTTGGCCAGCTCGTCCCCATGCAAAAATGAAAAATTTTCGTTTATGAGTTTAGTACTCTCCATTCTGGTTTTTAGTTGACTTAATATCACGTCCACTATTTCTTTTACAGAGTGACAATACCTGTCTTCGACAGAAAAAAGTCTTGCTTCATCAAACATCTTTTCACCAGGCATGATTTTCTTTTTAGGAATTTTGTGTGTTTCCATAGTCGGTTCAACACCGATACTTTCAGCTATTTCTCTAGCTGTTTTTAGCCAGTCATTAGGCGTATTTCTCTCTCAATCTTTCCAGTGTAGTGGTAAGTCCATTCAACATATCAAATGACTTTGAGAGAATTATATCATCCTTTTGGATTTCTTTATTTACTTTATTTATTTCTTTCAAAAGTTCATCCCATGCTACCAAATATGCAATAAATCGAAAATTAAGCACTGCGTGAAGGAGACTGTCAGCTTCGGATTTGAGGTTTCTTATACCGCTATATTAATTCGTAAATCATTAAAGATTTTACCTGTACTTTTTTCATTTACAAACATCGGATTTGCCGCCCCCCAAATATGCCGCCCGGGGCAAATGCCCCCTTTTGCCCCCCCCCCTTTATCCGGCCCTGCATTCTCTAAAAGACAAACAGTAACAATTAGCACGTTCCACTTTTGTGAGCTTTTACCAAAAATATGCAGTTTGTTTTGTTTTGGCAGCAGATGACAATTAGCACCTGTATGAAAGAAAAGTGCTCCTTTCGCTTTCATGGCAGCTCATAAAGAGGTGATTGTTAAATTCTATTTTGTAATAATTCTGTGATTACATGCTATGTATGTTCTGGACCACTGCAAATACTACGGCAAAGGGAAGCCACCACATTAAAACCTACAGACCTGTTTAAACTTGTACAGACACATTTAAGATCTCCCTATATCTGTTTATATCTGTTTAAGACCCGCTTGAATTTATTCAAACCGGTTTAACATCAGTCTTATAGCTGCTTAATACCTGTCTAAACTTGTGCAGACTTGTTTAGGATCAATTTATATCTGTTTAAGATATGATTAGATATGTCTTTTGTTCTATCCTGGACTCTGTTTTCTTTGATAGCGTCCCAATAACTTCGGCTAAAACTAATAAACACCCACCTTGGTCTAATGGTAATATCATTCGCAATATAAAGCCAAAATTAAACACTGGCCCAAGTTTTAAAAAAAATGGTAATGCAGATGAATTAAACAAATTTAAAATTCTAAGAGCAAACATAAAAGTCGATATTGATAATGCGCACAAAGAATATCTCATCAACATTGAGAACCAAATTAAGTCCAATCCAAATCACTTCTGGTCATATCTAGACAGTAGAAAAATGTGTCCAATATTTCTAGCATTATGACCTATAATGACTCCGTATTTAACGAACCACAAATAATAGTTGACGCATTTGCTAATTACTTTCAAGAGTCTTATTCCACATCTACCTACATACTTTTCTGATGATGCAAACAGCACTCATTGTAATACTAATAATTTATGCATTCCCTATAATGACATACTCAAGGCACCCAAAAACACTACAGGCCCTGATGGTATTCCAAACTTTCAATATTATGCCATTTTATTTGCAAAACCGTTAGTTAGTATTTTAAATTTATATATAGAAGTCTGGAAAGGAAAATATCTAGTATCTGTCCGGTATTCAAAAAAAATATAGATGTGCTGTAGAAAACTATAGACCAATAGAGATATTGTGAAATTTTAATACATTATTTGAAAACATAATATATGATATTCTTTTTAATCACGTTAAATCTCAAATTTGCCTGAATCAACACGGATTCATGCCAAATCGCTCTACCACCAGCAATTTGGTGTACATTACTCAGTTCATAGCTGAACATTTAGATGCTGGAGGCCAAGTAAATGCCATATATACAGATTTTTCTAAAGCCTTCGACAGACTGGACCACGGAATGTTGCTGAACAAATTATCCGTGAATTTGGATCTATAAATATCTCAGCGACATCAGGTGTTCCCCAAGGTTCTGTGCTTGGGCCTTTACTATTTAACATTTTTATAAATGATATGGTCATTGGTTTACACTGAAAAACACTACTTTATGCCGATGATCTAACAATTTTCGCATCTATCACTGATGTAGAAGATAGCGCTGATTTGCAAAACAATTTTGTGAAGCTATGGTCTTGGTGTAGCATAAACAATATACAGTTAAATATCTCAAATGTAGCGATATTCCATAGTCTCTTGCACAAAATCCAATAAAATTTATCTATACAAATAATAATGAAGATCTGAAGAGCTGTAATCATTTAAAAAATCTAGGAGATATATTCGACCCAAAGTTATCTTTTGTTAGCCAGATCAATCAAATCACCGCTAATTCTTTCAAAACTTTAGGTTACATTATCCGTAATTGTAAAGGGTTTAAAGAAAATACACTAAAATTTATCTTTAATTCATTTGTGAGGTGAAGACTTGAATATTGTTACGTTGTTGGTTAATTTAATGGTTCATCGTGCCCGGCGCATCCACCATATGTCGCTTTGGGGGCTGACTGAATACTTGGTAAATTAAGCAAGGTGGTAAAAATCAACAAGGTACAGGTATCGGCAGATCAGTTTTAACCACTTGATGACTAGTATAATATCCTCCCTGCATAAAAAATATCACAGAATTATTCTTAAAATATGCTGGCTGTATCTCGGCAATTTTATTTTCTATGTAGACTAGCCCTGAAAAATGTACTACCCATATTAATATTACTTAACAATCTATAGTGGAATAAGAATTTAATTAAATAATCAATTAATGGTCTTGCAAGTGATAGAACTGTAATCTCTTTAGACGATTTATTTGATTTTTATCTTTTTGGTTGTCGATGTGATTTTAAATTTTTCTTGTGTTTCATCAAGCTTTGTGGATCCCTCCATATGACATGTCAATTATTGTCAATTTTTTTATCTCTTTGTGATACTATGCCTTTGTGTTTCAATAATGTCAATTTCTAGCAGTGAAAGCTAGGGGACAGCTTTCGTAGGTGAGGGGGATATGTCACGCAGTGATTGTTATTTACTTTATTATTCATTTGAAGCACCCAGTGTATTACTTTATTCTTGCTTAGAAATTAATATCTATAAATCTTCATATAACATTCCAAAATGTTCAAGTAGAATTCCGAATCAGCTCTGGTGCGTTTAACTATGCCATCCAGTAACTATGCCACTGAATGGAATTGCTGAGCTAGCAAGAATAAAGTAACAGCTGGGAGAACTTTGAAAAAATAATTTAGTTGGGTCTTTGAAATGCAATAGAAAAGTTGGGTTTTGAAATGTAAAAGAAGATCATTTTGTCGGTGTATGGTGCGTGGCTCAACTCGCCTGTATTAGGGGTGGCTCCCAGAGGGCTACAATATAAGTACTTCATTTGTTTTATTTTTAATTATTTAGTTGAATAAACTTGTGCCTTGTTTTTTTACAACCTTGTTTTATTTAGTAAGTATTCACTTAGCCCCCAACGCGACAGTAAGTATGAAGTCCTGGAGATGAAAATCATAAATATGGCATTGACTTCAACTACATCGTGTGTAACAGTCTCTTGTATTCCTTTTTTAAGATTGTAAATGTCGTGTTGGCTGCCCTGAAATTCTTAGTTGCATTAGATTTCATGTTCCTAATTTGCAAACTCGCTCGAATTCGTCTCTGTTATATTTGCCTGCCCCAAGAACAAATTTGCTGTTATTTTCTCCCCTGTACCGTTTGTGTTCCAACTATGACTCATTATATAATAATATAGATATTTTTAATAGTAGTATATCCAAAATGCGAAATGTTGTTTTCAATTTTGCACAATAACTGTAGCTTCTAAAATATTACATTACAATTTTTAGGATGATAAGTACTAATAATATATTTATTTTATTAATTTTTATTATCAATTAGTTTACTTTAGTCACGTTATTTAGTTTTAATTATTATTTAGTTTTTTATGCTTGTGAAATTCCGATTGGATTTCCGTCTGGGCAGTCGTAACCAAAAATGAAATAAAATAAAATAAAAATAAAAAGATGTTTAAACTTGTTCAGACCTGTCCAACATCGGTATTATAGCCTTTTAAAACTTATTTAACATATACAGGCCTGTTTGGTATCAGTTTTATAGTCGGTTAAAACCTGTTTAAACATGCACAAGCATATTTAAGATCTGTTTGTATCTGTTTAAGATATAGTTAAACTTGTACAGACATGTTCAAGATCTGTCTATATCTGTTTATGAGGTAAGATTTAATTAACACCTGTTCGGCGGCATCCAGCCACTTCTTCTCCTTCTTCCAGCAACCCCTGAACACTTCAGCTTCGCGCAAGAACCTCCCTTCAACCCTCCCCCATAGCCCCTACGGATGTATACATGCCATCCGCCTCATGACCTCATTAAGAACCTGCAGTATTCTTCTACTCAGTGGTTCAGAACATACATAGCCTATCATTCTAATGATTGCATTGTGATTGACATATTTTATTACAATGTGATTATAAGAATTGGTGATACTTGATAACAAATATTATTATAATTGAAAAACTACTTATTTAAATTAAAATGAGTATGTGAACATTTTCGAGATCAGATAAGTACCAGCCTGTATTTCTTGAGTTGCTGTTTATATTTCATAGAATAAGATAGCGTAGTTGTTGTTTTTAAAAGTTTCTCTTTCAGTCTTTATCACAATTATCTAGAGCAACAGGTATTACCCAAAACAGTGTTTTCAGAGTTGAACACAAACACAAATTGCATCCATACAAAATAAAATTAGTACAGGATTTGCATGAGAATGATCCTAAAATCTGGCCAATGTTTTAATAAAAGGCATGAACTTTCTAACTCCACTGTAAATGTTTATTTCATTTTCACATAAGCGTATCTAGTTTTTTTTTTTTTCAATAAACGACCAACAGCAATCATATAAACGCTCCACAGATAATCATTATCTAAAAATAACTGTTTTACCTTCGATTTATAAACTAATTAGGCAATTAAAAATAAATACATTGCAAAGAAATCCAATAACAGGGTCATTAAGCCGTCAAAATAATGTATCAATATTTATGCAAACTAATATTTATTGCAGTTTTTACAACCAATATATATCACTTAGCAATGAGTTGTGGAAAAGAAAGCAGCATTGACATTTTCAGGCATGCCAATCCGTCTGGCATTGCGTACTTTAATAAAGTAATAAAATACTTGCTTTGTATATTAAAATTTAATTGACATATAAAATAAATTATCCAGAAACAGAAATTGTTAATGCCAACAAAAAGCATAAATACATTTAAATTCGTATTGTGTAGAAATCATCAAGGTTATATCTTACTTTCTTTAGTGCTGCATTTCTGTTTTAATCACGGAAATTGACAGCAAAATGCGTGTGCAATTTTACATTTCAACGACCCATAATTAATATTAATTTATTTGTATTTGCTTTACATACAAACGCTAGAAAAACTAAATGAGGTAAAAAAGATTGCACACCAAACAATAGTTTTTGAGATTCCGCGGTATTATTTCGTTAACATCTGTTACCGTAAATATTGTCGTTCGGATTATTTTTGAGATGAAAATTTATTACTATTTAATTAGATAATTACATCGACTGTTGAAGAAAACTATACTCAAGGGTACTATATAATATGGTTCAAATAGATCTATTATTTCATAGGCATATGGTTTTTAAAAATCCAGAAACAGGCGGATTTTTATATTTCAATACGCATTCTTGACATACATACATAATTTGTTACGTCATCCGCATTTTTGTTGTGACGTCATCTATAATTTTTTAAATAGGAACCCGTTCAATTATTATTATTATTTTTTCGGAAGGTATATTAATTGGTCTATCTAACCATATATCAATATTAATAAAATAAAATATACAAGGTGGGCGAAAATTTACTTTATACTATAACAGTAACCGTTCAAATAAATGTTCAATTTTTGGCTTTCAGCAATAAAGTAAAGTAAGGCAGACTTAAATCTCACTAACTGTTGTTAACTTGACCGCTAAATACTTACAACTAATTAAGTGCCGCCATCTTGAATTTAAAGGGGAATTTGTTTTGATCGAATAAGTGATACAAATGAAGCATTTCGCTATTTTAATGATATATTCTTATATTATTTTAATGCAGTTTTTCCACAGCGTAAGCACTTATTATTGACAATCATGGGAGGAAATGGGTCTCTGATACAATCAGAAAGTCTAGCTCTGATCTTAAAGGACTTTTTCATTTAAAACAAATTTACATGGATTTGATACATATGTGCAGGGTAGCAAAGAATCGGCATACTGTCTTAAATAGACAAACAAAAAAATAATATTATCAGAATAAAATAACTACTTCTGATAATCCGGCACGTGCAGCTTGGAAGGTCATAGCGGAAATAGGTAAAAAAAGAAGAGCAAAACAATATAAAACTAAAAGATAATGAGGGAAAGGTAGAAAATCCTAATGAAGTGGCATCAACTTTTAATCGCTATTTTTATTTTTACCAAAAAGTATTATATATCCACTGCGCGTAATGCAGTTCAATCTCTAGCATAAATGTAAATCATCATACACTATTCTCGATCTGTTTACAGAAACAGAACTACTAAATTTATTGAAAAATAAAATTAAAAACAAAAAGTCTGCAGGACCCGATGACGTTCCTGTTTCTCATCAAACGTGTTCTTAACCTACCTAGTAAACTTATCTTTTCAAACTGGTGTTTTTCTTGGCTTATTAAAGGAAAGAAAAGAGATCCAATGGCATTAGAAAATTATAGACTTGCTACTGTACCATTCAATTTTTCAAAAATTCTTGAGTATGCTTACTTGGCTCGTTTGATGCCATTTTTAAATGAATTTAAAATTTTATTAAATAGCTAATACGGTTTTCGCTCTGAAATGTCAACAGTTACTGCTACCCTTTCATTATATGAAGAAATCATTGTATGAAGACGCTGGCGAATGTCCTGTTGGGGTTTTTTGTGACCTCAGCAGGACGCTGACTGCGTCAATCATGACATATTACTCAACAAACTTTACGATCACGGCATACGGGGTCCTCCATTGAACTGGATATGTTGTTCTCTGAAATTTTGTAAACAGTATGTTTCCATACAATATACTAATCATGACCCAGTTTACCATGTACGCCGATGATTTGTCTCTTGTAATTTCGAACAAATCATCTATTTTGAATATGGACATAGTAACAGTAACAGTAAATATTAATAATTCTGTCATTCATGGTGTCGGTTTAGATAGTGTTAGCTTTTTAAGGATTCACTTCAAAGTTAATTGTAATCGTCTAGTCTCCACTATGAGCTCAATAATTGTTTTATTTATAAATATGCGGAAATTTTAACCAAACAATTACTTAATTTATATTATGTACAGGTAGAATCGCGGCTACAGTATGAAGTCTGTTTTTTGGGGTGATTCCACCCTATCAAATACTGTTTTTATATCACAAAAACTGATTCTGCGCACTATAGCTAATTTGTCCAGCATTCATACCTGTAGAAATCTGTTTATAAAATATAAAATTTTAACTTTGATATGTTTATTTATATTTGTACATTTTTAATAATAAACATAAGTTTAAACTTAGTAGGGATATACACAATATAAATACCAGGTATAAAAATGATATTGGTGTATCATTTTCGAAATTGACGATAAATCACCAAATTATTTGGGAGTGAAAATATTTAATAATTTGATTGACGATTTAAAAAATATTATCAACCCTTATCGATTTAACAAAAAAATTATTTTGTTGGATGAATGTTTTTATTCTCTGTCTGAGTTTTTCCTTCGTAGGTTAAGTTAGTTCTTCTTTCTTTTTTTGTGTTTTGTGTTTTGCACTAATATTGTTTATATACTATTGGCTATTGTTATACAATTTGTAATTGTCTCAAAACAAAATAAATCAATTGGAATTCGATCTTGTCCATATTCAACATTGACTAAAAATTTGTAGAATGAATATCATACTCTCAGATGTCTAAACACAGACGTCCAAATAAAGAAAATTCGGGTTTAACGTTACAGAAAGACATGCAGTTGTCAAATGGTTTGCCAAATAATTCTTTTACACGCTTCTTCACTCATACCGTTAGAGTAAGTACGAAAATATTGATCCTAGGAGAAAAAGGTAAGTCGTAGAAAATTAAATTTCCTACAAGTTTAGTAATGACCATTTCCAGTGAATGTTGAAAATGGGCGAGTTTTTGACAAAAACAAATTCTCCCTTAAATTCAAAATGGGTCAAATTATTTATTTTAAAACTATTTAAAAAAAAGACATTGTGTCATTTTGGAGCGGTGTAGTGCAGAGAATATTAACATGAGAGAAAAATGTTTTAAACAAAAGTGATAGATCATGACCCCCCCCCTCAACGATCGATTAATAAAAGAAAACAGTGGCATCGATTTTTTCCAACATGAGGCCTTTTTTGTACCTAGCGATTGAGCTAATTGAGAATAAAGAGGAAGTAATATATTGCATTACTTTTGGACGAATCACAGGCACATCATTTGATTGTTTTAATAGAAACCTGCTTAGTGGTTAGACTTTCAAGTTTTTATCTTTCATAAAATATTAATAAATGTCACGTCATTTCACAAACAAAATATTACTTGTCAATTGTGTCCCAACCACAATTAATTTTTATTGTGGACATTACACAAAAGGACTTAATATTAGTATCAAGATAAGAGGAATGCTTAGAAGAGGACCGAAAAATAAAATTCTAATACCCCGCTGTGAAGGGACCGGTACCTGAGCCACACCATGATGGTCTTTTCAACTAAAGCTTTACCTGACCTGCTGGTTCTAAATTCATTTTTATAAACATTGATCAGTATTTCTAAGGTAATATATAGAGGATGATTAGTCCCTCATATTTAGGGTAGCTAGTTTTGATGGTAATATGCAATTATTACACTTAACGCGCCAGATTTTTAACTTTGGTCGCAGTCTGGTTACTTTCCTTATAGTAAAATAAGGATTTATAGAGGAGTTTGCGACTAAAAATATTATGTTTAATATTCCGCCCTCTAAAAGCACATTTGAACTATGCTAAGCCAAGTCAGGCTATTTATTTTTCGATTGCAACAGACACTGGACCGCTAGATGGCGCCTGCTGGCTGTTTTACATGTCGCTATTATAAAAGTACCGGGATGTATTATAGTCAAAGGATTCTCATGTCGGTCGTCGCATACCTACCTTGCACTGACGAGAGCCAACAGCTCGAAGGTCTGCAAGTGTTGTGTGACGACTGGCAAGAGAGCTCCTTTAAGTAGGATCAGTCTTTCGGCTGGTGTTTGTAGCAATCGAAGCATTAGCGTTTTGATGGTAATATGCAATTATTACACTTAACGCGCCAGATTTGTAACTTTGGTTGCAGTCTGGTTACTTTCCTTATAGTAAAATAAGGATTTATAGAGGAGTTTGCGACTAAAAATATTATGTTTAATATTCCGCCCTCTAAAAGCACATCTGAACTAAGTGAATTATTGTTGTCCGGAATATTTGGTCGAATTTTTCAAAGTTTATTCTCGAAAGAAAAAAAATGGCCTGAATATGTTGACATAATAATTTCATAATATATCTATTATTTTGTGTTTCGAGAAAGTATTATTGTCATTATTTGCCTGAGGGAAAGTTCTGTTATAGTGCATTATTTATTAATTTGGATTATATTTGTGAATAAAATTGTTATATCTGGTTGAAAAATATTTATGGTCAGTACAGAAATGTAGAGATGTATATTGTACCCTACGTACTACTCTTAGCACGACTCAAGCACCTCCTTATGGAAAAAAATATAATTACAATACAAATAATACATACAGGGTAGATCAAAACGTAATTGATTGGATTGGTTAATACAGCTAACACCGCTGATAGATGTCAACTGTCAACTGTCAAATGCGTCCTTCGACATCGGATTTGAAATCACCGACTCAAAAAACCCCTTGTAGATATTCTAATAAATCTTTTCCGAAAAATAAGGCAAGTTGAGAGTGCCACTGACAGCTGTCAAGTGCCAAATGCTACTTTTGACATCGGGTTTGAAACCAGCGCCCCAAAAAACCCTAGGAATTCACTAGCGAAGCCGCATTGAAAGGGCTATGGCTCCATACTATTACTGAAAAAATCTCGAAAAATCGACTCCCTCAATATCCGGAAAATTGTACATTTTCCGACCTTATGGCCACGAGCACTTTTGATCAGGAGCTGAAGAGGAATAACATATATCGATTCCAGCAAGTTTCACCGGAAGTCATTTATTATAAGATATGTGCGGAGTCCTTTGAAAAATGTGGTTTTTATTTCCTTGAAACCATGAAATCAAAGCGCGCCTTGCACAGTCCACTCTGTAATTTATTAGAAGTTTCCAATAATTGAGAAAAATCTTTAAATTTTTCTCTTAGAAATGTTCACTATGTCCTCATATTTCTTTCCGAGCCATTTTTATTATTATTATGGATTTGCTCCCAGTTTGCTTGAATTTTTTAAATCATATCTAACTGAAAGGCATTAATTTGTTCTCTATAGAGACTTTAAGTCCAACGTAACTCATGCAAAATCTGGTATGCCTCAAAGTTCGGTGCTTGGGCCTTTACTTTTTACCATATTTGTAAACGATATCTTCCAGCTAATTGCAATTCGTTGTAGTACGCCGATGACATGAAAATTTTTACTAGTATTAATAGCGAGGACGACACCAGGAGATTACAAAATGACTTAGTTAACCTTCACTCATGGTGTGAGAAAAATGAGCTACCCTTAAATATAGACAAAAACTACACTCTAAGTTTTAGCAGGAAACAATCTTTCATTAAATGAATATGTTATCATTACGAATATACAGAGATGCGACAAATTGAAAGACCTTGGCGTTACTTTTAACATTAAACTCACATTTAATGATCTTATCTCTGAAATGACAGCTAGTGCATATAAAAAATTAGGTTTCATTACAAGGGAGTCTAAAAGTTCTGGAAACTCTAACACCTTATTCCTTCTATTTAATGCCTTTGTAAGATCTAAATTGAAATGCTCGTCGATTATCAGGAATCCAGCTTACCTAATACACAAAAACTATATTTAAACTACTCAAAGGCGCTTTCTAACATATTTGTATTTTCGAGAAGAAGTTTCATATACCAACTTTCTAGACTAATCAAACAATTTATTTTACTTAAGCACACCTCGATCCAATTTACTCAAACACTTTCCCTTGCATGTAATGTATTCTAATTTTAACTCTCTACCCTGTAATGCTGACATACTAAATTGTAAAAATGAGGATCTTAAGCAAGCAATTTTAAATAACCGAGATTTATTTTGTTACTACTACTATTACTAAGTATTCATTCTTTTTTCTTTCTTTTTTTCCTATTGTATTGAAGTATATAAGGTAAAGTGGGGTAAATGCAGTATAGTTTTTGAATAGTTGAAGTTTGGTGATTTGCCAAAAAAGCATGGAGACAGCGTTCTACTTGCAGTAAATCAAAGAGTTACCCTGGGAATGAAAAACAAATATTTTTCTAAAAGACTGTTGTTATATTACATTTGCCCCGCAAATTGGGGCAAATGCAATAGTGTCCTGTAAAAATGCATAAATTCGCATATTAATATGTACCGGGGTAAAAGTGATACATATATAGTGTTTCAAATAAATGGTGTTAAATTCATTTAAAAATTTCAGAAAATTAAAAAAGATATGAACTTTTTTATTCGGAAATGCAAGCCGAAATAAATGAGGTGTTCAAATTTGATTTTATATTGTATTTGAAAAAGTCTTTATTCTTACATTAGAAAAAAAGCGACGTCGGTGTCCTCATTTTGCGGCCAAACAAATTTATTGTTAGAAAACTTGGTAAATTTCGTGAACCAACCAGTGTCTTCACGATTCACAATTTTTCCAACGTAGTGCTTAATTATTGTCTTTGTGGCATATTTAACCAAAATCCACTTTCCAAGTTCTATTTGGTCAAATTCATCCTCTTCATTTTCACTGTCAATTATTTCTTGTAGAATATCATCGTTGTCTGATTCTTGGCACAATTCTCTTTCATCTATTTCGTCCTCGCTTGAAGACTCCTTTTTCAAATTCTTCCTCTTTCGATTTTTAGGTTGTTTACTTTTACTATTTTTTTCTGCCTCTTTTTTCTTCAGTCGTTCCAAAACTTCTGCCGTAGTTAAAATCTCTGATCCTGCACCTACGCGAGTTTTTTTTCTTTCTGAGTAGTAGTGGAATTGTCGATAGAAGTAGTTGTTCAAAGCTTTTTTCGGGATTATTTGATTGCAAAGTATCTAGTTTAGGGTCTGTGTGGACACTTGAAGTAGACGCTTCAAAATTTTCTGAAATGGGTATTGTGACATTTTGTAAAGGTTGTTCTGACAATATGATTGGATTTTCTGCTGTGATATGCTCAACAGATCCATCAGGATTATTAATATCAGGATTGTTAATATCAGGATTGTTAATGTGGTGTTCTCATCTTTCATAAACGTAAGAAGGAAAGATTTCTTTAGGTATAACCTGGTCGTCAAATGGAACGATCCCTGCCTTCTTAAAACCATTTATTATTGTGTTTTCATGGACTTCTAGCCATGTCTCACCAAAAAATTTTCGAGAATATTTTTTTTGGTAATTATTGTCCAACGTGTTGCCGTTGCCATTTAACAATTTTTTCATCCCACTTTACTTTTACGGATTTGAAAGCTGCTAAGTCAAGGGGTTGCAACAAATGCGACGAGTGGGGTGGCAATTTTAGTATTGTTATATCTTCTTTTATTGCAGCTTCTATCAAAGGTATACTAATATGCGTACTATGACCGTCGTAGACAATTATGGCAGGCCTTTTGTCCCCAATGGTGGGAATAATGACACGCAAAAAGTAGTTTCTGAAAACATCTGCTTCCATCCACCCTTTTTTAGTGACAGCGTAAACTATCCTAGGAAACTGCATTCCCTCGGGAGCAACCGACTGGTCTCAAAGATGTTTACCCTTGCACATAATTAGAGGTGGTGCTTTTGCACCTGTTGCGTTGCACAGTGCAAGGACCGTAACATTTTCTCGTCCGGGAGAGCTAATAGTCCTTGAAGATGGCTTTCAAATTTGTCCGACCACCTTACTTTTTCTTGGATCAATAGACATACTTGTTTCGTCCAAATTCCAAATATGGGACGGGCGGTCATGTAAGTGTAACTTTTTCAATATACTTTTTAACAAACTGAAATAACCGTATATTGTAAAAGGATCCATGGCCTTTCGTCTTGCAAACTCTACATTAAACTTAATTTATGCCTTTTTTTAAATCAATAAACAAATCTTCGCCAGGCACTCCGTTGCGAAATCGAATTTTTAGTTTATTTTCCGTAACATATGTTCCAACTAGTTCAAGTAACTCATTCCTATACAAACCAAAGCCCTAACGTTCTAAACATTTTATTCCCATTGATAGCTTAACTTCCTCGTCATGGGATATCGGTGGGTCGACCTTTTTTCTTAGAAACGCGACCTCTTGTACCTCTTATTCTAGAAAAAAGTGTAGGATACGGAATATTATATTTCTTAGCAGCAGCATACATACTAGTTGCACCATTTCGAACATCTTCTATCGCAAGATGCAAATTTTCATTACTATACTCCGGAACAATGTTTTTTTTTAACGTAACACCGAACCATTTTAAAGTAAGCAGTTATCTGAAACAAAGGTTAAATGTAGTACCATATGGGGTAAATGTAACATATCTGTTACATTTACCCCGGTGGCACCTATTACCATAACCCCAAAATTTATTTTTCGCGGGATAAATGTAACATAGCTTTAAAAAAATTGCTATAATACAAATTTCATTACAATTTTATCTTACACACCTAAATTAACTTAATTTTGATTAATTTTAACAACATACTTTAACAAAGTTGGGGTTTAACACTAAAACTTCAAGAAAATAGACAACAATGCAAATTTAAATGGCGGCATCGAGAAACATTGGACGATTAATGATGCTTGACAGTTGTCAGACAGTCGGTATTACAAAAATTTTTAATGTTAGTTTAGGAAATCTAGTTATATAGCTTTCATTTAGCTAGATGGCGATACCAAAAACATCTCATGTTTTTAAATATTTTACAGTATTACATTTACCCCATTCTTACATTTACCCCGCTTTACCTTATTATGTATATTAATGTATATATTAATTCTTTGTATACGTATATATGTATATTCACGTACGTATATATTTATGTATGTTTAATTGTATATCCCTGCCTTGTAATTGTTTTTTCTGTTGAGCAGTGTATCAATAAATAAATATTAATATTTGAGTTATTAACAAAATTTTATGTATACGATATAAAGTTTCGGAGTATAAAACAGTTTGTAATTTCAGTTGTCGCTATGCATACCTACTACTAATTTATATACATTGTTTTTTTTTCTCAAATGTATATCATTCTTATATAATGTTTAAAACTATTAGCAACTTATATAACTTAAAGCGGAAACTAATATACAGTTCCAACAATTTTAAATTATATTACATTGAAAATTTCTAATGACTGCCCTGTTAGTACACCTAAAAAAATAATCTTATTTTAAACCTAAAGGAAACCCGGAGAGGGCTTCCATAGCTTAATTTCTTCTCACTATAAATAATTGTGTGGAAACCAAACACCTTTAAATTTGAATTCTTATTAGCTACACCCTTATATTCTAGTAAAAGAATAATAATTAATACCCATTAACAGAGACAAAGGTTTGGACGGTGTGAGAGAGAAAATAAAAAGGTCCATCTTTTATTTATATTTCTATGGTGTAGCCTTAAATACATACACATGTTGATTTGAAATTTGATCTCGAACCATTCTTCTTGTGCTCCTTCGTACGCGTTACATTCTAGAGTTTAGTAAGCGAACTGGTTTTGAGATCATGTCTTTTCGTATACATTTCTAATTGTATCCTAGGTCTTTGTGTTGTAGTCCAGGTATATTAGGAAAGAGGCTTGATTCGTTTATTAAAATTATTCACATTTCTAAATGAAGTAAGCACATACACAAAAATTCGATAAAAATCGCGTTAAAATAAACATTTTTTTTTTAGTTTTATACTTTGTGATGAAGAATTTATATTTAAAAATGTAAAGAGAGCACACTTGAAATATGATCTGGAAAAGTATAACAAACTTCTAATAATAGAACGGCAATGAAGAAATATTGAGGTTATGGTACTATTAAACGATACTTAATTGAATTGAATTTAATTATAAGTACGAGGGACGGTAGAACAGTGGTTAGCGCGTCTAGCTTTCATTATGAGCATACCTAGCAAGGTGGGTTCGAGCCCCACCTACTGCAAAATTATTTTCATTTATGAATTATCCTCCATGAAGTGGTTCGGATCCCACTATAAACCGTAGGGTCCGTCTCCTTACTCATACAAGTCTATTCTTAAGAGGGCGATTAAAGTGATCTGGAAGGCAGTTAAAATATTTATAGCATTTAAGTATAACATTAATAACATTTATAAAAATTTATAATATTCATAACATTCATAACATTTATAACATTACGACTTCAGTATCACAACACTCGATAGATCGGACATCTTGTTCCAATTCTGTAGCCACCCCGGTCTCCGGATTTGAACCCATTGGATTTTTATTACTGGGTGATGCCATAATGCAGAAGTTTACCAAAAATGAATTAACATCGAAGGAGAATTACGACAAAGAATTTATGATGCATCTCAAAATTGCGAAGCACACAACTACTTAAACGATTGTATCTGCATAGACGTAAATGAAAGAACCTTACCATTTTTTTATAAGATTCTGAGTTAGAATAAAACGAATTTATGATAGTCATGAAGATACCACTAATTAAATCCAGTCCCATCAAAAGATAATGATTATAAAGCTACGGTTATTTTAAACTATTAGGAGTCATTCCTGAAGCAATGTTTACAAACCAGACTTATACTAAAAATAATAATTAATGTAATTTTGATAATAAGTGACATTATACCGTACATGATTAAAAATGTTGAAATAACATACTTAAAGTTTGTCATGAAGAATTGATTATTATTAATAATAAGATAAAATTACGACAAACCACGATAATTAATAATATGTACGTTATAGTAAACTATTCATGTTCGAATGAAGTTGATAAGATAAAGACGATGTTTATTAAAGAACCGAAATATAAACAATTAATAATTGTTATTCGGGTATTAAACGGAAATCTTTCACATCACGAAATGACCTAGTTCTTTGTATACCTAGTTACTTTAATCGGGACTTGTCATGAATTCCCCCTAATATTTCGCCTACCTGAATTTTGAATATTTGGAAATTTTTGTGGTGAATAATTATATTTTGATATTTATTTTTTGGCTCATAAAACATTACAACGATAACAATAATATCTGTAATAGACAAGGGACCGATGGCTTTACATGCCCTCCGAAGGATGGTATATCCACTACACAATCTTCGCCTAAGATTGCATATGCATAGTTATCTACAAGCCGCTGGAAGATGTGAGGCGAAGACACAGTCTTCCTTGAAACGGTCACCCTGTCACCCATCTAAGTACTAACCGTGCATGCATATTGGAATTAAATCCTTATAAAGTCTTTATATGAATTGTATAGCTATTTTCAGTGTTAAATAGTAATATATTCATCCGACAAATGGATATTGTTAAACCACTAAACGTATTACAATTTTTTAGTACTTACATATTACACGTTTTATAGCAGAATCGTTGTTCTCGTTTAGCTCAGTGTGTAAAGACACTCGAATTGCGGATATTCCAGACGTTTTCACCAAACTTCACACCAAGTACTCTTAGGAAAACTTAATGAGTACGGAATTATGGGTGTAGGTCACAATCTGATTACGTCATATCTAACAAACAGAAAACAAATCACATATTGTAATGGAACGATGTCATCCGCACTGACTGACTGACTTTGCTCCCAATAATCACATTGTTCTAGGACTTTCTGTAAAAAATTTCTACAAATTATGAATTATAAATTTAATAAAATATCTAGTTTATTTAATATTAACAATTACAGTTTGAGTAATAGACAAATATAAAAGTTTGCTTCAATTGTACATAAAAAAATATTGTTATTCGAGAAATTTAGAAGTAGAGCAGCTCTATCTTTTAACACATATCTGAACCCTCAGGAATATAAATATGGTGTCTAAATTGACAAAACAGTTGGTCAATTCATACTCGCATTCGAAAGTTTAAATGAGACACCCTGTAAGCAAGTTCCCTTTATTCCTCCTTGCTCCCTTTACCGCATTTTGGTACCCTGTTTACACTTCTAACATCAAGAAACACCCATGGTTGGAGTAATTTGCTTGGTATTTTATACAAAAAATCAAATTAACGGGACAAAAAGAACAACCTCTAAAGACTAGATTAGATATAATTATCAATTGGACACACTTAACTCCATAAATGTGAATGTGCGGCACATAATCATGAAATGTATACCTACGTAGAAAAGCGTAAAATATTAACACATTTTTAAACTTAATGAAATCTTATTAAAACTTTCTTAGTACAAGAGTCGAGAGATGTTATAATCGTTCTCAGAAATTCTTTTAAATTTGGTTAAATAAATAATCATTACATGTCTCGTAGGAATTGCGGAGTATGTCTGTGAAATTAGTTATTAATAACATAAGTTTGTTATGAATTTCAGCCATTCCGAGTATTTTGATGTTCGCTGATTTAATGTGTTCATTTGGAACAATTATTTTCCGGTTTGTCTCGTGATGAGAGGTGACTAAATAAACAGTTAAAGAACGTGATTTAAAAATATTCTGTTTAATTTCCTGTTCCTTTAATGGACAAAGGGACATATGGCATTCAGGCGAATTACAATATGCTGTAGTAATAGTTTTTTTCTACAACTCACTTATTGACGCGTTTTTGAACAAGTAATGGCGCTTATTACTCACACCCGTGAGTTTTTATTTATTTATTATTTATTAACAGTTTTAGCTGGTTTATTTCGAAAAATACGAACGTTTTAAGAATCCATGTTGTTGCCGAATTTTCGGCTCGGAAAGTGAATTTTGTTTTCAGTTTTTCGAAAATATCTCGGTAACTGCTGAAGCTAGGTCAAAACTACTCAAGAATTTACTTGAATCGTTGTAGATTGACCGATTTAGTCAGAATTTCGAAAAAAAAAAATTTCTCTAGGACTTATAAGCTTCGAAGTGAGATTCGTAGAGGATTAAATTGTCTAAAAGAGGTTTTTTGTTTTTGTCCTGCTCCAAAAATTAACGAGCTGGGAGCTTCCAAAGTGGAGACTTCTTTTGGCCTGTAAAGGTGTCGTTATACTCACATTTGAATTTTGGTAGATGTCCAAAAACGCAGTTTTTCTTAGAACATCAAAAACTACACTTTAGGATGATACGTCGCATTTTATTTATGCAGTCAAGGCCTGCTTCGTTTTGTTTTTTTTTTTTTGGGGGGGGGGAAGGGGGTTAGTGTTCAAGAAGAATTATTAGCGTTTTTCTTATAAAGAATCTGAATTCATCACTGTATTCGGCACTATTTTAAATGGCTATATACCTTATCTTATTTAAAAAAAATACAAATTTCCATATACAAAACACAGAATTCTTCCCAAATATAACATACAGAAACCGCACAACAAAAAGCTTTCCTACCCTACATCGAAGGTGTCACAAATAAAATCACAACAAACAATTTCTAATTTAATTCGAACCCCTAACTGCCAAGCCAAGTCCCGAATGACTCCCACGGGGGTTTGATTTAATTCAAAAATTTTTATCTACTTTTTAGAGCATTTAAATAAAAAAAAAATTTTAAATATTTTTTTATATAATTTTATTTTTTACTTTTTAGTCTTTTGATATGCTGTAATCCCCAGATATCGATTTTGAGACGAATCAGATCATAAACGTAAAGTCGTCCGCCATCTTGAACAAAATTCTTGACTAGAAATTCATAATCCACGACTCCGAAAACCTCCAGATATCGATTTTGAGTCGAATCAGATCATAAACGGTAAAGTCGTCCGCCATCTTGAAGCCGGCATCTTTTTTCTTATATGCAAATGTTGAAGTGTATTGTCACCGGACTTATACACATGTGCAAAATTTCAAAGCTCTAGCTTAATTAGAACTAATCGAAATTTTGATTGCAAGATTTGACCTAAACAAACATTTCAAATTTAATAAAAGCTTGTTGCTTAGTAATTGCTCGACGCCGTAGGCGGAGGGTAATTACTTAAAACAACAAGTTTTGAGGGTCATTATTAGAAAAAACTATAAGGATTTATCAGTGCACGTGATACATTCGATGGGATAATTTTTTGAAATTCTAATAATATGTCAAATCGTGAATGTGACATTTTAAATAAATTATAAAACTGTCAAAAATGTTTCGTTGTTGCTTAGTAATTACCCGACGTCGTGAGGCGGAGGGTAATTACTTAAAGCAATAAGCTTGAGGGTAATTATTAAAGAAAATGATAAGGATTTATCGGTGCACGCGGTAAATTCGGTGAGATAATTCTTTGAAATTCTAATAATATGTCAAATCATGAATGTAACATTTTAAATAAATTATAAAACTGTCAATAATTTTTCGTTGCATAGCAACATAAGTGATAATTTCCCTAGGGAGGAACAATAATTGGATAAATTTTGACATGCGACTAGAAATGGACGGATTTTATTGGATTTCTATTTCGTCAAAAAATTATCACAGTAATTTTATATTGTTTTGGTTTTATCTATTGTACATAAACCGAAACCTTAAAAGCGCAAACATAATTTTATTTGGGCGACCGTAAAACCCAAGAATTATACCAAATATTATGTAAACGCGTTTTATTATAATTTCTCTCCTGTCATAAAATGCGGGTACTGCCTATGGCTATGTCCAAAGAATTAATAATAGTGCATTATAAGATCTCCATTGTATAGAGATTGTACTGAATGAAGTTTTTTCTAATGTGTGAATTTTGTGTGTTCAGTAGTGTAGGAGGAGGGATCTTGTGACTACAACCCATGACCGGGACTCCCATGGGTGGTACCTAATACCCTTCGGTGGTTTTAGCTTGTGATTAAATAAAGATGAGAATACAGTGCAAAATATTTTTACAGTATTTGGCAAATAGCTTAAAGAAAATAATAAACTATCAGGAATTATCGTCTTTTTCTTAATTTAATCCTCCCGGTAATCTAAGTATGTTCTAAATTAAGTTTATTTACAAACAAAATACTTACCTAAAAACTAAAAAGGGGATAAAGAAATCAAATTATCTCGAAATAATTTGGACATTTAATTATTTATATATTGGTATAATCTTATTTACTTACCAAAATACAAAATAATAAAAGAATCATCAAATTACTTAATTTTACAATGTAAATATTATAAAAATGTTCGATTTCGAAATATAAATGCAGTTACAAGGTTTTAGAACTTCAAAAAAATGTTTTTCTAGATAGTCTACTTCTATATCTGGTTATATATGTAAAAAGTGGACTATATATTTCCAATTTTAAATGTACTAAATTTACAGAAAACACATTTATCAACCTTACTTTCCAAATTTATGACACACTTTTTAATATTACGTCTGTATATCGATTACCTTCAACTAATGAAATACAATTTTTGCATGAACAAATTTTAACAACTACTGAAAATAAAGATACAATCCATATTCTTATAGGTGGTATAAATATTGATATTATAAATAATAAACCCGACGCAATAAAAGATGAATATTTAAATATTACGGCCCAAAATCGTTTTCTACCATTTATTAATGAAATCACAAGGCCATCTTCTTCAAATTGTTTAGATCACATCTTTATAAAAATGCCAAAATCAATAAAAAATGTTGAATTGATACCAATTATCTTACAAAATAATACAACTGATCATTACCCTATAATTTTAAAGGTTGAAAAGGACTCTAATAAAAATAGCTGTAAGATAAATTCACAATCAACATCTTATATAAATTATAACAATTTAAAAGAATTAATTTCGAAAGAATGTTGGGATGAATTATATCTATTAAAAGATGTGAACATTGCTTTTGAGTTTTTCAAAGATAAGACTGTTGTATTATATACATAAATGTACAAAATTTTTTTAAATTAAATCTAACGAAAAAAACCATGGATTACCAGCGGGCTAGTAATTTCAACAAGAAATAGGGATAAACTTAAATTACAATTAAATAGAAATATAAATAATTTAATACTTGCGCAAGAGTATAAAAGATATAGAAATAAAGTTAACGAACTTCTCAAAAAAAAAACAAAAAGATAATTTTATTGTAACAAAATTGCAGTAAACAAAAATAATATAAAAAAAATTTGGGAAATAATAAAAGATGGTCCAAATGAAAATACTAACAACTGCCAAACATTAATGTTAAAACATGATAATTAAATTATCATAAATGAAAATCAAATTGCAGAAATATTCAATGATTATTTTATAAATATTGGAAAGGAAATGGCAGATAAAATAAAAGTAGATAAAAAGTTAAATGATAGAGATATTTCTTACAATAACATGTTTCTTAATCCAGTAAGCGAGGATGAAATTTTAAGGAATATTAATAATCTGAAAAACAATGCTGCCTCTATGATAAAATATCAGCAAATACATTAAAAAAAATTGGCACATATATAGCAAAACCATTAAATTATATCTTTAATCTATGTTTTGAAGAAGGAATATTCCCATCCGATTTAAAAGTAAGTATAGTTACTCCCATTTACAAGAAAGATGACAGGACTGTAGTAGATAATTATAGACCAATCTCCGTAATCAATAATTTGGGCAAAATCTTGAAATGTGTATCAAGAGTAGATTGGTGGAACACTTAAACTATAACAAAATATTATCTAATAAGCAGTATTCAAGATAAAAAAAGTACAGAAGATGCAATATACGGGATGACCCAAGCACTATATAATTCAATTGAAAATAATGAAAAACAAATAGCGGTATTTTTAGACTTGGCCAAGGCCTTTGATAATGTGTCACATAGTAAATTAATAGAGAAACTTGATAGTTATGGTATTAGAGGTGTACCTAATAAAGTATTTGCTAGTTATCTCAAATCCAGGAGACAATGTGTAAAAATTCGAAATCAAAATAGTTCATTAAGGGAAATAAACATGGGCATACCTCAAGGGACTGTCCTTGGACCGCTCCTATTCATCATTTACGTCAATGAAATGCTATTTCTAAACATCAATAGTAAAATTATTGCATATGCCCATGACACTGTTCTTCTGGTTGAAGGAGATACCTGGCAAAATGCTATGGAGAAAACTGTAACTGAATTCGCAACATTGCAGCAATGGCTCTCAGAAAATTTATTAATAATTAATCTTGATAAAACAAAATTCATATGTTTCAGCATTTATGATAGAAATTCGCCCAATATTAATACATTAAAATTACATACTGTTAATTGTCTCTTACAAAATAAAACCAAATGCGACTGTACTGGCGAGTTAAAAGCAACAGATAGCATAAAATATTTGGAAATCACTATAGACAAAAATATAAAATGGAATGAGCAAATAAATAACTTAAACAATAAAATACGAAAATTAATATATAAATTCTACCATCTCCGAAATATAATGCCTAATTACATATTAAAAACATTGTATTATGCCTTGGCCCAGTCTATAATCCGCTACGGGATAACAATATGGGGAGGAACTTACCGCTCTAATTTAGAACCCTTAAAAATATCGCAGAAATATTTAGTTAAAGTAATTTTAAAAAGAAACAAACAATACCCTCCCGATCTATTATTTAATGAATTCAAAGTTTTTGACATTGATATGTTGTATGTGAAAAGTGCCCTCATATTTACTTTTAGAAATAAAAGTTTATTACACACCACGGTCAATCATGATTACAGCACCCGCAATAAAGTAAATTTAAATTTCAATCTGCCCCAAATATCACGCTCAACCATCCAAAGATCAATTATTTACTATGGACCTAAATTTTACAACCTCCTCCCTATTACGATAAAAAAAATTAACAATATCAAGTTGTTTTCCAAGATGTTAAACACATTTATCGAAGACAATAAATCTGCTTTTATTCGAATTCTTATTAATGCTTAGAATATTTATATAAAATTATATTATTTCATTCATAAAATGTGTTTTTTGTTAAAAAATAATATCTATGCGATATGTATAGTATACACACACAGACTTCTCGCCTAGAGTGTATAAACCCGTAACTATTAAGTATACAGACAGATTTAGATTTAGATTATAATATTTTTTCTCTGTTCAAAATTTTACACAAAGAGCTCAATCAGTTGTACCTGATTTACTAGGATCTGTAGTTTACGCGAGTATTTTTAGTTTTTTACAAAATACGAGAGAGAAAGGATTCTAAATAAAATATTCAATCGCCTTTTCGAATTTCTAAAACCAGGGGTGCCAAAAAGGAATAAAGTTAAGTGGTATGCTGACCCAGCCTCATGACAATCTGCTCTAGTAAGTGTAGTCGCATGGCATTAGACACAAAGAATTTTTTTCAATTTCAATACTGAAAAATCCACTAGCGTACCTTTATTTATAATTAATATAATTATGCAAATCTGTTTGTTACTAGTATAGCGTAAATAATGTGCACTGGATCGCCATGATAATCTAATAGATTCAGATCATTAATCCACATAATATAAAACCGTATATATTATTATCTTTAAAATTCTGCTGCTCTCAGGTGCACAGGTTTTCAATATCGATAAATCTTCTAATACATAACGTTTCATTTGTAATTATGCTGCATGGACTGAAAATTTTTCATTCATATATAATATCATTAATTTTAACTGCTTTAAATAATTTAAGCATACTTATACAATGATCTTTAGGAGTCTTAAAGGTCAAGGAATAAACTCTTTGGATCTTTGGTTCTGTAAATGTATCTTTCAAACATTCCATATGTATGCTATTGGATTAATGTCTTGTAATCTCAGTGGAAGTTTTGCATATGCCCAAATGTTGTTAGGTATGGAAACTGATGAATTATGTTTATTGTGTTCTTAATGTATATTTGAGACCTCATCTTTCTGCAAAGGATACTATATCTCTGATGAAATTTGTCATCAACATGATGATCTTTTACTATACTTTAACATATTTTGCAAATTGTCCTTAGTTCTTCCTGAACTCTCAAAAATTATCTCAATCAAAATAGACATGTATTTACTACTATCTACCGTTATTATAGTTGAAGTAAACAGTTCCCGGCAAATAAAAAACACAACAAAAACTTTACGACCTCATTAAAATACCGGTACTCTTTGTACTGCTGTTCGCAAATTGACTCGCTTACCTTTATAGGTTTTTAATGTGCGCCGGGTCGTTTGATGACAGGCATAGGTGCCATGGTCCGCGGCGATATAATTATGTCGTAAAGTTTTTGTTGCGTTTTTGAGTGCAGGGAAGTCCTTACTTGGACTATACCAGGATATTACGATGTATCTTCTTCAGGTATATAGTTAAAAAGTATCGAACAAGTGTATTAGAACCGTATTTATTTTGGGTTGGAGAGTTATTTACCTTACATGTGAATTGTGTTATTTTAAGGAGTGACGAGGGTCACGTATTTTTTTACAGTCGCAGTTAAATACTGTGTAGAGTCCTTATGGCCGACCTCTTATTCTATAAGTATCGTTGTTGATTAATGCTTGGTTTCCTTCATAAAAGCCTTTATGTATTAAAAATAAATGCAGCATCACCGTCTGGGGCTTTGCTGTTAATACAATCTTTATACAGTCAATGTGGCCAAACCAAATTAAAAAAATGTTGAAAATGAAAGGAACTATTTCAAGTACCTGTATTGTAGATTAAACTACTTGTGTTGTGATGTTTTCTTGTGAAATAAACCACAAGGGGACTACTGGCCCGGAATTTTATATGGACCTTTGAAATAATTTTATTATTTGTGAAATATGTATTAACATTGTACTTTCTGTTGCAGGTAAGAGCTCCTCGGCATCTATGCAAGTATAGGTAATGTATACAGCTAATATAATTAATATTTTGAGTAACGCCCTCGTATTAAGGTACAAAAAAAATAACATTCTCGAATTATCATGCGATTTCTCTTATGATAAAAACACTGGTAAGAATAGTGAGCAAAGATCTCTAGAAGATACTATTTAAGTACTTATTCTTCATTTTAAGGCATGTAAATCTATCACATGATGATTATCACAAGGTAGAAGAAGGTTCCATTATAAGGAAATAGTTCTGGTATTGTTTTTCCTCTCTCTCTTCCTTTCATGAGATAAGCGCAAATACTTCTACGTTACACTTCAGGCCCGACATGTAGCTCGCGTTTTTTCAGATATGTGATACTTATGCATATATATTATGATAACTATATATGCTAATTGTTTGAGTTATTACACCTGAGGATACCTCGTGTTGTGTCTAGCAGTATTAACATCGTTCATACTTGTCATTACGTATAACAATATCGATATTGTTCAAATGTGCTTTTAGAGGGCGGAATATTAAAACATAATATTTTAGTCGCAAACTCCTCTATAAAACCCTTATTTTACTATAAGGAACGTAACTAAATTACAACCAACAGCTACTCTCCGGACTATGTGACCCGCCGAGCTCTGAATTACAAGTTACAAGCCTGGCGCGTTAAGTGTACTAATTGCATATTACCATCAAAACGCTAATGCTTCGATTGCAACAAACACCAGCCGAAAGACTGATCCTATTTAAAGGAGCTCTCGTGCCAGTCGTCACATACCACTTACAGACTGCAGTTTCGAGCTGTTGGCTCTCGTCAGTACAAGGTAGGCATGTGACGACTGGCACGAGAGCTCCTTTAAGTAGGATCAGTCTTTCGTCTGGTATTTGTTGCAATCGAAGCATTAGCGTTTTGATGGTAATATGCAATTATTACACTTAACGCGCCAGGCTTGTAACTTGTAATTCAGCGCTCGGCGGGCACATAGCCTCGATTGCAATAGACACTGGACCGCTAGATAGCGCCTGCTGACTATTTTACATGTCGCTATCCCAAAGATACCGAAATGTACTGAATGGTCAAGTGATCCTCGTGTTGGACGTCACATGCCTGCCTTGCACTGACGAGAGCCAACAGCTCGAAACTGCAGTTTGCCAGTGGTGTGTGACGACTGGCATGAGAGTTCCTTTAAGTAGGATCAGTCTTTCGTCTGGTATTTGTTGCAATCGAAACATTAGCGTTTTGTTGGTAATATGCAATTATTACACTTAACGCGCCAGGCTTGTAACTTGTAATTCAGCGCTCGGCGGGGCACATAGCCCGGAGAGTAGCTGTTGGTTACGTTCCTTATAGTAAAATAAGGATTTTATAGAGGAGTTTTATAGAGAATTTTCGCTTTACAATAAAAGAAATATAGGAAAAATAAGAAGAATTAAACTAATATGTTTGGACTTTACATAGTTTTTGTATTGCTATGTGTACACATTCTTGATATCAGTGGTTTTAGATGAAACAACTTCTTTTATTAGATCAATAGGTGGAGACGTGTGGTATAATTTTTTATTAGGTACTTTTTGCATTCTCTTTCGAATTTTTTTTTACCATATGCTTTAATTTGCTCAGGTAGTTGGTTGTATAGCCCAATTATTTGACTTATTTTTGACAGACCGCTTTGCTATATTTTCTAGTTTGATATGCGTTTTTAGTGTTATTTCTTGTTCCGTACTTAGGGTCGAACCGAACGTATGTTTCTTGTTGTGAGTATAAATTACAGCCGCGTGCATCTCTCAAATTTAGAAAAGCGGGTAAATAGAGAATCTCGTGCCGTGACGTCATTCATTCATGTGACATTGTTCTTTTACATCTGACACTGTGCGAGTGACGTATTGATATAGTAAGAAGTATGTAAGGTTTCTCATCAGCAGTCATTGGTGTAGTGGGTAGGTTTCACACACGAGGTCAAGGGTTCTAATCGACTTGTTTCAGTTTCTTTTAACCACTAAAATTACAGTTTTTTTGCTACATTTTGTTAACAACTAAAATACGTAATACGAATATTTCTTTAGGTTAGTTCGTTAGGTTAAATATGTTGCTATTATTTGATGTAGTATACTTGCTTACGATAGATAATTTCGCTTGCCCTTGACATTTTTTTAACAACTAAAATACATAATGTGAATATTTCTTTAGGTTAGTTCGTTAGGTTAAATATGTTAATATTCTTTGATGTAATATATAATAGTTGCATGATAGATAATTGATGATGTCACATGATGAATGACGTCACGGTACGAGATGCCTATTTACCCGCTTCTCACATTTTTTAGTAATTCGTTTTCTATACATATATTTCTGTAGCTATCTATAATACTTCTCATGTTGAAAATTGTCCTTAATATATAACTTTCTGTTCCTTGAAGAGGCTGCAGGATTGTGTTATACGCAGAGCCCCAAATACTAATGCCATACCTAATTATGGATTCCGCAAGGCTGTTACATGTCACTAAGAGAGTTCCTGTTTAGGATACTTTTCAGGTTATAGAACTTGTACATTAATTTCCTTAACTTTCCATTTAAATATTTAATATGGTTTTCCTATTTTAGGTGACTGTCAAAAATAACGTAGTGTTATTAGGAATGTAATAATTATTTGTGTGTCCGCCTATATGTATAGGTTCCATTGTTTGGGGCATTCCTGCTTTTATTGGTGAAAAACTAATAAATCTAGTTTTTGCTACATTCAGTTTTAGTAAATTTGTATCCAGCCAAGTTTTAACTTTACTTATTGCAGTCGCTGCCTTTTCTCTTGCTGGAGTCCAGTTCTCTCCCGAGCAAATTAGTACGTTGTCGTCTGCATACGATATGATTTTGCATCGAAAGTTTTTGTCGAGTAAATCATTTATAAATAACAGAAACAAAGTTGGTCCTAGGACAGTGCCTTGGGTTACTCGGTTTTTATTATTTTCTTTGCACAAGAGCATTGTCTATTTTTACTTGCTGAGGTCTATTTGACAAGTATTGCTCACAGGACAGTTATATCTAGGTTTTCAATTAGTTTATTAATCTCAGATATGCCCACACTAAGCCCATCAAAATTCCCTTTAATGCTTCGTATATTGTAATGAATAATAGAAAGGTTATTCACTCCCATTGTAAAGTACAATTTTAATTCGTTAAAATCTCTACTCACTTCTACGACTTTTTACAAATTTAACCTGGTTATAACCTATTTATTAAAGGAATAAGTATAATTAAACGTTTTTATTAAATAAACTTTTGATATATGTTGATTTTGTAGAATAATGTAGTAATAATTAAATATGAATTAGTTTTACAGAAAAAGTAATACTAAAGCGAGTTTTTAAAAAGTTGCTATCTAAATACTAGAGAACGTTTACATTATCCACGATTAGATTTGAAAGATGTCGGTATTTATGTTACACGGAATTTCTTTATGAAATGCTCAACACCTTAAAAATAGTTATTGAATATTCTTTGGGTTTGCGTCAACATTTATTTTACACATACAGACAAATAAACATTTTGAATAGCTTATTGATAAAATCATATGAAGAGTCGATTGTATCTGCACTCCGAGTAAAATATCAATAGTTGTTTTTAGATATTGCAATCGTTTATTTAAGTCCTATTTTGAAGTATATTTTGATTTGTTTTATCGCCTTGACGTGACTATAAATTGCCTATTTATTTCACCACAACGTTTATGTCTCTATGATTTATAGTCATAGATAAGCCGTTACTTTTATTATACGATTTTTACCATCACCTCGCATAGGGGATTTTTTCGTCCTTTATGGTTAAAAATTTCTTATAATGATAGCACATTGTTAGGATTTTCATCCGCCTTGATAAATGATAACTCATTTGATTTATTTGTTATTCGAGACTTGTTATTTTGTAATTTGTTCTATTTTTCCAGTCCAGTGGTTCTTGACCGCAGGATTCTGCTTGTTGTGATTTACGCTAACAAGATGGATTTTTTAACTGTGTAATTAGTTATCGGCAATACAAACTAAACAAACATTTCAGAATTCATTATGCAACGCGGAGTGTCACCGTAGAACCTTCTTTTAAAATTATACTGTGTGCTTTAGAAAAAGCTAGAAACCTAAAAGAAGAATGTTTCAATAATTGTAATTTATATGAAACTATTTTAAACAGGGCATTTAATAATTTAGCTTAGTATTAGTATTTTACTGTAGATACATCATTGTCACAAACTTGAAGGCTCTAGGCACACGGGGAGTGGGTAAAAATCAATTTTACCAAAACAAGCACAGAAAGGAAATTAAATAAAAAATTAGTAATACCATCCGGCCTGTAACATTACCATGTATTTAACTATATTAAAATATTCATCTCCATACTAGCATTGATTTAAAAAATATATTGAAATTTGCGTTATAGTGCAGTAAAAAAAGCTTTTTAATTTGCACACTCTGGATACAGCAATATTATGATTTTATCCTGTTTTGGATATCACCCGGAGTATATTCCTAAGTTTTGGGCCTCGAAGAAATTTTTGTTATAGACAATTAAAGTTTTTTTTACCGAGTTTTGCGAGCCTAAAATGTGAATAACTCCGGTTCTATAAGTCGGATCGGGACAAACTAAAAACTAGTCTCTTTGTAATAAAATTGCCAATAAATCTTCATTGGTATCAAGTCTCTGAAGTACGTACATAACCTACAAAACTGAAAAAACGATAAAAAAACAGTGTTTTTTTTCATTTTAGTGCCCAAGACCGTCAACGAGACCAATTTGCATCAAACTTTCAGAAAATATACTTTTTGATGTAATAAAAAGACCTTGAAAAGTTGATGTCAAAATATTGAACCCATTGGCCAAAATTGCATTTGTTATCTAAAATTTGAAATACCCGCCATTTTATGCCATTAAGTCCAAAATGAAAAATGATTTTTTCAAAATGTAGATCTCGACGCCAGCTTTCGAAAGCAATTAAAAAGAAATTTTTTAAATGTAATTTTGGTTATTTTTTTACATTTTTTTATAACTCAAATAACAACAATTGAATCTTTCGGCCATTCTGAAAAAAAATTAAATTTTTTTATCAGATCTGGTGGAGAATTTTAGGACTTTTAATTTAAAAAAAAGAGTTATTTTTGTTAACGTGAACTATTGAGATATTTAACTTTTTGGATTTTGGCCAATTGTTAATTAACAAATGCATATTTTGATATACAATTTGGACCGTATCATTTTGAAACCTATTCATTTCATCTCAATATCTCGAGTTCACGTTAACAAAAATTAACTTTCTTTTTTTAAAATTAAATGTCTCAAAATTCTCTACCAGATCTGATAAAAAAATTTAAAAAATTTCAAAATGGCCGAAAAAATGCAATTGTTGCTATTTGAGTTATAAAAAAATGTAAAAAATAACCAAAATTACATTTAAAAAATTTCATTTTAATTGCATTCGAAAGCTGGCGTCGAGATCTACATTTTGAAAAATGATTTTTCATTGTGGGATAAAATGGCGGATATTTCAAATTTTAATAATAATACGTTTATTTTCAACAATTTAACCCAATACAGAAAATAATGAACAAAATATATAAAAATAACAATAATGAGATAAAAATTTACAAAATTACATTAATTTATTATTTGTTAATTATAAAAAAGATTAGATAGATATTATATATTAGATTGTTATAATTAGACTTAATCAGCTAAATGAATCTTTGTACATATGAATAATGTGGTTTAGAGTATCATAGTTGAGGTCGCACATATGAGCAACTTCATTAAATATCTTGCATATGTTGAATATTGGAGACTTAACCTGAATGTTAGTTCTGCTGGTATTGACGTAAAATGAATTGTGCAGACGAGCGTTCTGCCTTGGTACATGAAAGTTAATTCTATTTACTAAGTGAATACAATCTAATTGGTTATGCAGTATTTTATATAACAATTGTAGTGCTGTACAATTTCTTCTAAGTCCAAGCGAATGAATTTGGTAGTGTATTGTGATCAAAGCCCCTAACAGGATAGGACCCATTGGATTTGAAATATATATATTTAAAAAATCGTCTTTGTACGGACATTTCAGAGTTTTGATAAACAGGTGACCAGATGACAGAAGCATATTCAAGTTTGCTTCGTATAAATGATATGCACATTAATTTCAGAGTGTTGATATCCGTAAAGCTGCCCCAGTTCCTTATACAATATCCGAGTACTTTAGAAGCCGAAGTAACAATTGTACGTATATGTGTAGAAAAACTGAGCTTGGAATCGAATGTTACTCCAAGATCCTTAATATTTGTACATCGGTCAAGAACGGTATCATTAATCGTATATACGAATAAAACTGCTCTTTTGTTATTGTAGAAGGACATTATCTTACATTTAGACGTATTTAGTTTTAAGTAATTATTCTCACACCATTCGTTAACTGAGCCTAACGGTATTTGCAAGTTAGAACAGTGGCTTGGCTAACTTACTTCAGAGTAAATTTTCAAATCATCCGCGAAAAATAAATGTGTAGAACTCATAGTAGGGATAAATCATTAATAAATACTAAGAATAAAAGAGGCCCTAGGTTGGATCCTTGAGGGACTCCGGATGTTGCAAAAAACGTTGCGAGAATTATATCCACCGTATTCCAGGAACTGTGTTAAATAAATAGGATTCAATTAGGGATAACAAGATATCTGACACTCCAATCGCAGTTTTGAATGTCAGTATAAATAACATCGACTTGGCCGTGTGAGTCCAATATGTCCGAGATATACTGTGTAATACAGATCAGATTTTTGATAACAAATGCAATTTTGGCCAATGGGTTCAATATTTCGACACCAACTTTTCAGGATCTTTTTATCACATAAAAAAGTATATTTTTTGAAAGTTTGATGCAAATTGGTCTAGTTGAAGGTCTTGAGCACTAAAAGGAAAGAAATACCGTTTTTTTCTCGTTTTTTTAGTTTTGTAGGTGATGTACGTACTTCAGAGACTTCAAACTAACGAGGATTTATTGGAAATTTTATTACGAAGAGACTGGTTTTTAGTTTGCCCCGATCCGGCTTATAGAACCGGAGTTATCCACATTTTAAGCTCGAAGAACGCGATAAAAAACTTTTATTGTTTATAAAAAAGGTTTTCGAGGTCCAAAACTTAGGAATATACTCCAGGTGATACAAAAAATAGGATAAAATCATAATCTTGCTGTATACAGACTATACCTATCTCTTCATTTTTTTGGCCTTTTTTACTGCACTATACTTTTGTAAATTTAATTCGTTGAGGTTACTGTTTTTTGGGTTCCAGAAGGCCTCTTTATTGATGAAGCAAATAATTTCAAGAATGTATACAAGTGGTAAAAAGTGTGTGAATTTCAATGTTAATATCTATATGAGACAAAAAAGAAAGAAAGCCATAAAAGATACGAAAATCTCGCTCTGACATTTATGTATCTTGTTAGGAGACTGTGCTGACCGAATAAGCGATAAATTTGCTAAAATTACAGGAATAACGTAGTGCATCTCCAAATCAAGGTAATAAATATGTAAAATAATATCTGACCAAGATAGGACTATCTTTTTTGTCTGTCTCGCCAACATTTAATTTCGTACTGCAACATCATTATTTTGAGAGGCATACAAAAACATATTTGCCTTTTTGTTCATAACTTTCATTTAAAATAACTAAAAGGTACGGGAATAGGATTAATTTATGTCCCTTATACGTACCTACAGGGGGCCCAAAAGTAATAACGAATGCTCGGATAACTGTTTCCAGATTTTCAATATATACGTACGTATTTGACGTCAGCAAATAACGTTGTTACTCATGGGAACTTTAATATTTTTGTGGTAAAAACATCCATTGTCAATTTATTTCGCAAAATATTCTTAGCACGTTCAATTTACTTTTAATTTCTCGTTTTCTTTACTGCATCCTCTAAAATATCACCAAATAATCAACGAAATTATTATAATTTTATCCTCTAGATATAAAAACCGCAGGCGTACTTTTAGCTAACATACTGGTTAATTCTGTTGTAATGCAGATTCCTTGGTTATTCATTAATTGTATCTATTGTAGACAATATTATAAAATCTATAAATTCATTCATAAGGTCAAAACAGAAGCAGAGTTTCCTAAAGCAAATAGATGTTAAGTGTTATATGACAATCTTTAAATCTGGCGTGCCTAGAGGATCAATACTGGGGACTCTTTAATTTCTTATACTTATTAACGATATAGTTACTTCTGTTGATGTCAACTGTCTCTTATATGCTGATGACATGAAATTGTGGATTTACGGGCTGACATTATTTTTGCTTCTCCCTTGAGTTTGCAGAATTAATTAATCTAGTAGACTGCCCAAATATTTTATACATGTCGATACTGCATAAAAAATGTCCTATAAAAAATTTAAGTAGAACCAATAGTTTTCGAGATATAGGGTTGAGAAAACTCGGGCATTGCACTGCATTCCGCACCACCTTTGAGGTAGAATGAGAAGAATATGCATTTTTTTACATAGTGTCCCCTGTAAGCCTAATCCATGGATTACAAGTTATGTTATAATTTTGTTGATTATTGCTCGACTTTGCTGACTTCTTCTTCGTCTCCGTCTATCTCTTCTATTTCCCCTTCTTCAATATTTTCATCTTCATCAAGATTCAATGGTTGTATCCTCGGACATCGTATTGAGACACGACTGGCTCCGATAAGAAAAACATGCTACGAAACATGGCACTCCTACTTTTCCGCATCCATAATTTTTGCCACAATCATTTATGCGATAACTGCAGAAAATTGAATTGAGAAATTCGTCTGGTGCAGGAGGAATCAGAGTATTTGTTGGCTCTAATAAATTATTGTTCCCCATTGCTGAGGGTCTAAATCTTTTCACAGCCAAGTTTGAACCTGGTACTATACCCTGAACAGATGTTGTTGAATAGCTGCTGCAGTGGTGTCACAGTTTCCACGCTTCGCAAATAGTCTATATGATCGTCACCTCTTTCAACACTCGCATTTCTAAGAGTTTCTAAACCGTGAACAACAATCACAATCGTGCCATTTGACAAAGATTCATACAGATGAAACAAACGTTATCTGGCATTATAATCAATTACAAAATACTACCAGATGAATGAAACGTCAGAATTCTACAAAATGTAGCCTTAAACTGAATTAAACGTACGACGCGTCATTCAATATTACACCACTATATGTATAGAATAGTGGCGCATGCGCTTTGCTCCAAAGTTTTCTCAGCCCAATATCTCTAAAACTATTGGTTCTACGTAAATTTTCTTTAGGGCCTTTTTTATACGATCAAATTTTATAATAACCAAAATTAACATAAAACCGATAATTTAGGAGATTTTTGAGAAAAACTGATTTTCGTGACCCTTCTGTGGCTTTTTTAGCCATCCAGTTGGCTTTATGGAATTTTGAGAAATTATTTGTGATGCCAAAATAAAGAGAATCCCGCTGGAAAATCTTCGGTTGAATTTTTTAGAGATTTGGTATTTTTTTGTAGAAAATAACTGGATTATTAGATAGGTAATAAAAATCCTTTGAATGACAGGTTGTGTGACTATGTACTGAGGATAATAATGATTCTGCTATTAACCGTTAAGCAACGTAGTCAAGAAATAATAATTTAGGGAGTATATTGTCTTTAAAAGTACTAATATAATGACAATTTTAATGACGCGTCATTTCATAATCATTCTGCTAGGGTGCCAGCTGCAGAATGTTGACTGATGTCAAAGAGGTTTAGACTGATGTTAAGAATTCCAGTCAGTTCCTGCACTATAAAGATGATCCCACTGTACAAAATGGTAGCACTAAATGATAACAGATTATTGTAAAGTCCCACCCATAATGTTATATATGAGAGACACTTGTACAATACAATAACCACGCAAGTGAATTTAACAAAGACGGCACCTCATGCTTGAGCGACAGACATAAAATTATATTTAATTTTGCGAGATTATGGCGCGTACTTAAATAATGTGATGGAATAATAGCGACAATCCTCTACAGTCACATTCAAACGGTCATTGCAAGTTTGTGACATGCCGGCTTACGCTATTGTTAATTTCCGCAATTTTCAAAACGGGAATTTATATTCTGGATATTTACGAGTTCGAAGAAACGCTTGTTATAAAGTGACATTCTAACAGATGTTGATTTATGTCTCAAAATATACATTGTATGCAAATGTAAATACTTTTAACAACCACCAGGTCACCAGAATGACCCTCCTCAGTATATATATCTAGATTTGTCTTAGTAAAGAAGCCGGGGTTCTACAGGTTATATTGGGATCCGATCCACTTCTTGGGAATAATTTATAATTGAAAATTACTTCGCAGTAGGTGGGGCTCGAACCCGCTTCACAAGGTATTTGGTTCCATTTTAGCTATTTAGTTGTCAATGTATTTGTTATGCCCATGCGCGTATATATGCACATATTATTAATATTATTGTACAACGTTGTTGCGTTTTATAGAATTTTTTATTTTTGTTTATACAGTTTTACACGTTTTTTACGATTTTATACTTTTATTGACAAAGGCGAGACTGTTACATAACAAGATTATGGTTAATAAAATTTGTTCTATTCTATTCTATGCTTAGAGAGAAACTTAGACGGGCTTACCACTGGACTACCGCGTCCAAACTAACATAATCTGCAAATAAATTTGTGAGATATCTTTATATTATAAAATATTGATCTACTTTGATAATTCTGGAATGGATTAATATTAAAATTATTAATAGCTACATTGTATATCATATAAACAATGGCCAAGAATGGTCTTCTAGAGAATGAACTGTTTACTTTATATGGTGTTCCACAAGGAACCGTGTTGGAACCATTGTTATTCACGCTGTATGTTAAATGAGTTGCTCACCTCGAATGCCATCGGAATAGTTAGTCATTTTTCAATGATGAAGCTCTTTTTTATAAGGCAAGCACTTGAACAGAATTAAAGACTAATGCTGAGAAAGACAGAAACACTTTTTCAACCAAGCTTTTGTCAAAATTTTTTTGTAAAACGAAACTTTCTCAATTCTTTTTGTATAAAAATGCTTTTCCAAACTTTAACTGTTTATAGATTACGCAATATTAAGAAACTGTTGGAATAGAAAAGGCCAATACAATTAAACATTTAGAAGTTCACTTGAATTAGAATTTACACTGGGATACTCACATACCTCCTGCTTTGTAAATAATTTAAGAAGTTTGTTTAGTAAATTTAAATTTATGAAAACTTTTCTCAACACAATATACATAACTTATTTTCAGTACCGCGAGAATTCTGAGAGTAATAAATATTTAACTATTACGAACGTCACAGAAATTGGGTTTGAAATAATATTTTGGTAAAAAATTTAATTCTAAAGAAATTGTTCGAAATGACCACCGCCAACTTCAATGCATGAATTCTAACGTCTTATCATTGACCCACAAAATCGTTCGAAAATACCCGCAAAGTTTCTCTCGTGTCACATAATTCTCGTATACGATCCTTCAAGTCTTCCGCATTATGAAATGGTGTCATGTAGATGAGTGGCTTCAAATAACCCCATAGAAAAAATCTAGAGGGTTTAGATCTGGCGATCTAGGTGGCCATTGTCGCGGTCTTGCATGACTTATCCAGCGGGCAGGATATTCCTGGCCCAAATATTCTCCTGCAACTAATCTGAAGTAAGGAGGGGCACCGTCACATTCGCTGTCGAATTCTTATCGAGACATCTTCCAAGAATTCTGGAAGATGAAACTCCATAAAATCACGTTTTCTCTCTTTTTTGTTTAATATCTTCTATTGTATGTATGGGTCATATCATATGTTCCTGTTTGTTAATTTGCAAGAAAAATGAAGACTAAAAAATAGCTGATTTTTTAAATTTGTTATATTAAATTGTTACAAGCCAATATTCATTACATCTAGTGAAAACAAGCCTCCTACTAAACCAAAAGATCGTGCCAAATTTGAGGTTGAAATATTTGCTTAAAAATCTTATTATACACTTTAAAATTCCAATGTTAATCCCGTAGGTGGGTTTGACAGTACAAACGTTTTATATGTCTTAAATCCTAGGTTTTCATGTACATCTTTCGATAATAATGAAGAATAATTTATTAAGTTATTAATTATGGGACTTATCCTCAAAGCTGGAGAGCCTATAGTATTATTTAATGATAAATAGGAACAACAATTTAGAGTACCCTATTTTTCCAAAAAAAAGTCGTATGTAAAAATGTCGTACGCATTAAAAAGAATTTAAACTGTTATAATTGCAAGCGAGGAAGAGTCTCTGGGGTCAAATAGTTTCTGGAAGCGGACATATCGGAAGCTGTCTACGTAACATTTCAAACATACGTCCACCATTGGCGAACCGTTGGCAATCCGTTTCGGCACATTAATCAACAGATCCGGGACTTAAAGCGTATTTCTGTCAACGCCAAAAAAACAAATTACTCCACATCTCTCTTCGCAGCTGAGACGTCCCTGTCCGCCATTTTGAATTTGTTTGGTCAACAATGGGGTTTTTTAGACGGTTTCCATGGTTACTGGTTGGAATTCGTTTTTCTGGCCGCATCGGCGCGGACCGACTTTGGGCTTTTAATTTATTCGGCAGAAACTTACATTGTATTTATGTTAAATGTTGTCTGATGGTCATTTTTGCGTTTCTTATTTTGAAAAAGTTGGGCCGTTGATGAGCTTCTTTAATGCTATTTAATAAATTAATCGACGATTGATTTTATCATTTCGAGACAAGGCGTACATGGTGGCCAGCAAAATCATTCCCCGATGATGACACAATATGCAGCTTTTTATGCATAAACTGAGGTAGATGTGAAAATTGGGCCGTTTTTAATGCCTGTAAATCACTTCCATCGAACAAATTAATATAAAAATCATGCAACTGAAGGGTCATAAACTGCTTCACAAAGGATAGGAATACTAGGAATAAAATATCAAATAAAGATTTTTCATCATGTAGTAACACTTAATGCAGGTTGATCAGATAAGGATTTTTTATCACTGGTAGAACCATATGTAACCTATGAAATGATAGATTGCGAGAGTCTTACCAATATTTAATGTGCAAGATAACTTACAATTATTCAAAAGTCAATATAGTATATAAATTACACTGGACTTAGCCCACACATGATTTATTTACGGGAACCAAAATGTTTGTGTGTTAACTGTAATAATTGCATATTACCATCAAAACACTAGTGCTTCGATTGCAACAAACACCAGCCGAAAGACTGATCCTACTTCAAGGAGCTCTCGTGCTAGTCGTCACACACCAACAACTCGAAACTGCAGTCTGCAAGTCTTTCGGCTGGTGTTTGTTGCAATCGAAGCATTAGCATTTTGATGGTAATATGCAATTATTACACTTAACGCGCCAGGCTTGTAACTTGTAATTCAGCGCTCTGCGGGGCACATAGCCCGGAGAGTAGCTGTTGGTTTCAGTCTGGTTACGTTCCTTATAGTAAAATAAGGACTTTATAGAGGAGTTTGCGACTAAAATATTATGTTTTTTATATTCCGCCCTTTAAAAGCACATTTGAACTATGCTAAGCCAAGTCAGGCTATTTATTTTTCGACACTGGACCACTAGATGGAGCCTGCTGACTATTTTACATGTCGCTATCCCAGAGATACCGAAATGTACTAAATAGTCAAGTGATCCTCGTGTCGGTCATCACATGCCTACCTTGCACTGACGAGAGCCAACAGCTCGAAATTGCAATGTGCAAGTGGTGTGTGAGGACTGGCATGAGAGCTCCTTTAAGTAGGATCAGTCTTTCGGCTGGTGTTTGTTGCAATCGAAGCATTAGCGTTTTGATGGTAACATGCAATTATTACACTTAACGCGCCAGACTTGTAACTTGTAATTCAGCGCTCGGCGGGGCACATAGCCCGGAAAGTAGCTGTTGGTTGCAGTCTGCTTACGTTCTTTATAGTAAAATAAGGATTTTATAGAGGAGTTGGCGATTAAAATAAGAAGAGAATAGTTATCATAAATATGGGAAACAGTATCTTGAATCATTTAAATATTTACGAGAGAAATAAAACAAGCCAATGAAAGTTATTTTGGAAAAATTCAAAACTCTCTTCCAGTGACGCACGTAGTTTCTCGTCTATTGTTAACAGCAAAAATCTGTTTCACGTATCCCTCAGAATATGTCATATTATGGTGATGATTCCTACGAGACACCGCAAGAAATAGTGAACGCATTTATATCATTATCATCATCATGTGTGTAAACACATGAGTCTCAGGTCTCTTTTAATTTCAATGCTATTAATAATAATTTCGTAAATGTTGTATTAATCAGAGATGCAGATGTTTTGGGAGCAATAAAAAAAATAAAGTTTAAGATGTCTCATGTGCTGATGGTATACCTAGGTTTCTGATTAAGGATTGCGCTAACGTGTTAGTTGGACAATTAACAATTATATTCAATTTTGCACATAACACGAGTACTTTCTCTGATATGCGGAAATACGGTAAAATATGTCATACTTTGAAAAATGATAATACAAATTTGATAACCAAATTATCGTCCAATAACCATATTGTCAAACTTTACTAAGGTCTTCACACATTGTGCATAGAAATAAAAGGACTATCACAATCTCAGCCAAGCTTGCGAGCCTGGAGTCTTAAGGCACTAAGTGCTGCCTCCTTCCTCACATATAAATGCAGAGGAAGTAGATCAAGCATTGTGGGACGCGAGAGCATTGCTCCTGTAGTCCCTAAGCAGGTAATGCGTTGCAATGTCTGCAACTTTCATTGTGTTAATTTTTCTTCTGTCTTTGGCCACTATACAAATAATGCGTAGGTCACCATAAGTCGGACTAATGTGTCATTTTCGGTTTGAGACCCCAAGTCTCACCAAACAGCCTACGGCACATCGAAATAGCCGCTGTAGCCTTAGTAGTGTCCTTTCCAAATGCGTGTTCCAGGTAAGTTTTTGATCCAGGATTATTCCTAGATACTGACTTCACTGTAGAAGTTCAGCATTGTTCCATTCAGCATAGGAGTTCTAGGATTGAGTTTTCTCCTTTTCAATTCAATTCAAAAGAGCTTTATTAATATTTAACAAGGTACAAAAGTTGCCTCCCCGGAGTCTGAACCGTGACCGATCGTGCAACCACCGCTTTGACGCGGTGGCGGATTGCATCATCGGGCGGAACAGGTCCGGTTCAGCGAAAACAACAATTAAAAACAATATAAGAAACCTAGCTCCTTTTTTAAAACTTAAAAATAAAATAGGTAATACGATTTAACATGCAAAAAATAAGCTTAATAGAACTGAGCGATGAACACAATTTTTAGAATAACTAGCGCACTTCTTTCGCATCGGACGCTGGCACTACAACTTGAACAAAGAGAGGCTGTGCAAGACTGGCCAAAACTGTGAGTTTACAAAATTTTTATACGAAAATGGTTTTCGTTCGGTTACAAGATTAATGTTGGAAAAAATGAATTTAGAGACAAAAATATACAAAATGAAACGAACAAAAATCAAACGCGACGAAAATACTCAAACAGAAAATAAGAGGGGAATAGGAAAGGATTAAAGGTGATTGAAAGGTATGAAAAACTACCGAAAGGTAGATAGGATTAGAGAAAGGTATAGTTGGTAAAACTTGGCTATAGTGGCTGCCGGAAAATTGGTCTGGTCTGTGGGGGTGTTTGATCCGAAATGGGGCATTATGTTGTCTAATTTACGTTATGTGTCTTGTTAGCGCACTATCGCCCAGTTTGAACGAGTAGAAGTTCTGAGAGATGTGCTGGACATAGTCCGCTATCGGAGTTATGTCGTTACAGAGTTCGTAGATGTCTCTGAGGGATTTTTCTCCTTTTGGTGAACGGAACAATAATTGTTTTGCTCGGATTAACATTAAGCCCCTCTGACGAGCATCATTTGGATATTATGTTTGACAATTTGCATGAGGTCATATATGCTTCACGACCTGGTCATACGCATAGCTAAAATTACTCATTTTGTGAAGGAAATCATCGACCACCATCATTTTCCATAGCAAGAGCGATAAGATAAGACCTTTTGGACAGCCACTGACTGCAATCACCGTGGCCGATTTATCCCCCCACTAGTAATTAATATGCTTCTGGCGGGACTTTGATTGCTCCTTTGATGTGCTGATTGAAATCCTTCAAACGAGTAGGATCGAAGCAGTATGGTTGGAGAAAGGGGCACTCTTCTGGTACGTAAATAGGTCTAAGATGACTGAAGATGTAGCGGGGTCCGAAAGCGGGCTATCTAGTGCCCTTGATAACATCCCAACTATCGGCCAGGCATAAATTTACGTTATAAATCTATATGTCCAGAAATGCCTAGATAACGGCATTCGAAGGGCAAAGATCTATATACTTTCAGATAGCCAGGTAGCATTAAAGGCTTAAAGGTCTTATACCTTCGAGTCTAAAATTGCCTGGGAATAGAGACAATCTCTGATGTAACTGGCAAATAACAACAAGCTTACCTTGGCCAGGGCATGAGGGAATAGAAGAAAATCAACTAACTGACAGCCTTGCAAAAAAAGGAGCCATTTTCGAACCCGAACTGTTTTGTATCTTATCCAAGGAGGAGATCCAAAAATGGGAAAAGTCGTACTGAATTAATACTTGAGGCCAAAGACAAGCGAAAAAGTTTATAACTTATTCTTATGACTTAATTAAACAATCTACATGATACCTGCTACTACAGGCTACATTTTAATTGTTCCAAATAGAGAAAGAATCATTTTCTGTACGTAGATACAAGTTAAAAATATTGAAGTTAAGCGGTTCTATCAAGGAGACTCACTCTGTAGAAAGAACGTCGCGGATCCCTTTAAGTTGACCGACCAAATCGGACAAATAACAGCGTGTACATTTAGAACTTCATCTTGTTATACGGCTTATTTTTATCTAAATAATCTTTATAACTCATCTATCAAATTTAAATTAGATAATATTTGAATAATGTCCGAGACGTTGATAAATTTGTACACGAAATATTTCTAACAAATATATTCTAATTCCACCGCATCCGTTACAGTATAATAAATCCACTAAGATTAATAATATCCACTGACCATTTATTAAAAATATTTTATTCGAGATTTATTGACTTATTATTCCGGGAGGCGTGCGCTATTCTTTAATTGATGAGTATATTTCACAGCTTTTAAACACTATGTAATTTACAATGGGAAATTTTGGTGAAGATGTAGATAAAATAGAAAATCCGGTTGCCCCAAAACATACAGACAGTACTCTACATATATGGCGCAACAATTTATCTCGAGAACGTATTTTCGGAAAAAATGTATTAAACAGAAATGTTTGGCTTTGGGGGGAACGAAAGAGCACTATTTAGTGATAATTCGGTTGATCGTATTTGTATCCAATGTTGTTAAGTCAGGGCTGCCTGGTAACTATGGAATTGGCCTGCCATTACCAATCATCAACTAAATTGACCTCTTAAATGCTTCCTAACCTGCAAAACAACGTGTGGGGGCACCCCGCCCTGCTGTCAAATTACTTCATTATATTCTTCATCAGAAAAAATTCTTCATCTCAAAATTCTGCTACCTCTGGCAGAATTATTTTTAAATAAGTTTCCGGTGTTCGGGTTGAATTGAAAAAAATTGGCCCTAAAATTTTATCTTTAAATATTCCACACCAAACTTTAAGCGAATTTGTTAATTCCAACAGCTTTTCTTTGTCGTTAATTTGTCTTCTGTCGCGAACGTCTAATTTTCCTATTAAAAACCCATGCTATGAGAAACGACAATTCATCTGTCCACAGTATATATTTTAAAAAATTAAGGTTTGCATCCAGTTTATGGAGCTTCTAACGTTCTACCGTTCATTCAAAATCCAATATGAAAAACTCTCTATATTTAATTGATCTAATTCCGATCTTAATAAAGCTAAGTCAATGAAAAGAATGTGTAATATTTTTCCCCTTACGAGAACCTAACAACAATCTCAAATATAGTAAAACCTTCACAGAGTATATCACCGAAAATATGATCAGTAGACAATTTCCCCTACGAGAAATTTATAAACAATTTTTTTTATTAAGATTTGTTAAAACAATCAAATAAAAATTCTCTTTGGAATATCTAGGAAGCATACTGATATTTTTGCTACGGTAACATGATATCTTTACGTGAACCTTGAAGAATAATAATAAATTATCTGTCTTATCATAATTATGGTCAAAATGGAATATATCAAAAATAGATATAAGCTTGAAACAACAGCCATTCTTTGTTAAAAATGACATTCCAGCATTTATTATTGGAGACTGTGCTTAGGTTCTAGTCGAACCCCTCGCTACATTATTTAACCTAACGCTATGTACCTGTGTTATTCCGAACGTTTGGAAAACCGCTCGAGTATGTGCCGTGTTTAAATAGGGTGATAGGAATAATATTGAGAACTACAGACTTACAAAAATAATATGTAATTTTTGAAATTGCACTACATGATGTATTGTATTAGCACGTTCATCACTCAATTTATTGCTCAGAATCTTGATATGAATATCAAGGTGGACCTAATTTATACAAATTTCTCCAAGACCTTTGACCGGTTAGATCATGGCATCTTACTTCAAGAGCTTGAAAAAGTTGGAATGTCTATGTCACTGCTTGACCTATTTAAGTCATTTAACTAGTGGAACGCAGTTCCATGAATGTTTTCATTTCCAAGGAGATTTCTATATCCTCAGGAGTGCCACAAGGGTCAATCCTTGGACCACTCCTCTTCCTAATATTCATCAATGACATTACGAAAGACCTTGATGTGCATTTTTTAACATACGCCGACGACATAAAAATATTCTGCTCAATATTAAATAGGCTTGACTGCCTAAAGTTGCAAAATAATCTTACAAAATTAAATAAGTGGTGTGTATTAAATAACCTCCCCCTAAACGTTGCAAAGTGCAATATTGTAACTTTCACCGTAAAAATATCACCTATTTCTTTCAATTTTACCCTAGGCGATGTCACCTTAAATCGGTTGGACTCGATTAAAGGTCTAGGGGTTATATTTCTTAAAACAAATTCATTTATTCAGCATGTTAATGAAACTATTAAGACCAGCTACGAAAGTTTGGGTTTTGTTATAAGGAACTCTCGGGGCTTCATCGTCATCAAGGTATTAATGCTACTCTTTAATGCATTTGTGAAATCTAAACTTGAGTATGCTGCTTTAATATGGTAACCAGGTTCAAAATGTGCACACTGAAAGCTTGGAGAATATCCAACGGCGTTTTATGTCTTTCAAAATGGATGACCATTACCATCACATTAAACACCTCAGCAGAACCTATTGAACAGATTTTCTGTATTAAGTTTGCAAAACCGTAGAAAAACGCAATCTTTGATTTTTCTGAATAAAGTGATAAATAATAAAGCTGATTGTCCCCAATTTTTAGAGCAACTTGTGCAGCAGTTTGATGCTCCGCGGGCAAACATGATAAAATGTTCCCCTCTCTTCTTTATGTGTGAGAACTGCAATATTCTAGCACAGATTGTACAAATGCTCACCAAAATTATTTACCAATGACTTTGGAGATGAGTTCGGATGGAATTTTTGAATGCAGCTACGTAAATGATCTTTTAAAAAACATACTATTAAATTGGAGTATATAAAGCGCGCTCTGAGCTCTGATATTTACAGAATACAAAGCCGATCGCAAAACGAGTTTATTTTTTGAATATTTAGGCTACTCCGTTTTCATAACCTTATGTATAAAATTAGCTAAATGTATTTGTCGTCTTTGTTCCATTGTTAACCAGTTTACATCTTTTAATTTGTGGGTAACATGATCGTATTTACGTATGTTAAAAATGTAACGTAAACAAGATGATGATACGGCAACAACGTAGTTAAATTTTGATAAAATTAATGAATTACATAATAATTCTTTCAATCTTTTTGGGAGAGAGTCTTTATAACTGTAAAGGAGTTTGCGTTTAGCATAGGCCCTTCTAATTAAACTGTTTACATGATGATCAAATTTAAGGTTGTCATCTATTATCAGTCCTAAATTTTTACAGGTGTGTTTTATTTCTAAAGGAATATCCATAATATTTATTGGTATGTTAGTTTCAGTAACTTTAAGTGTGTTTATTTTACTTCCAAAATACATTACACAGGATTTACCGATATTTATATTTAAATTATGATTTTTCGCTACTGTTACCAAATTATTGAGATTATTGCTAATGAATGAGTGAATTTGCGATATCAGTTATAGGGAATGACTTATATAACTGTGTATCATCAGCATAAAACTGAGCATAGTCATATAAGTTGTTGTATTGTTAAAATCAAATGTATATAAGTTATAAAGTAACGGTCCCAAAGTGGAACCCTGTGGTACTCCTTTGTTCGTAAATAAGCTATTCGACACACTGTTGTTTAAGACCACTTTTCCCTTCTCCTTCCTAAATAACTTATCAAGAATTTTATTACATTCCTATCAAAGTCTATGTATTGCAATTTGGCACAAGCAATTCATGGTTACTTGTGTCAAACGCTTTACCAAAATTAATATTAACAGTCACTACATTTTTATCTATAGCTCTTATAATATCGTCACTAATTTTACTCAAAGCAGTGGTAGTGGATTTACCTTGGCTAAATCCTGACTGATAGTCTAATGGCAGATAGAGCACTTCAAGGCCAATCTGGATCAAGAAGGAAAACATTTTTTGGCCAGTGGTTAAGAAGATGCAGGTTGTTTTATGCATTTGGCCTGAAAATTTAACGAGTTATATCTCTGGAACGGTTAGATGTAATCGAATAAAATTTACCAGTAATATTTCTCAGCTGGGACTCAGATTAGCCTACTTGGTTTTGAAAAATCCAGGGCCGTACTCGAAAAAAATCTGCCCTCCTCGATTTTGACCAAAAAGTACATTTTTCTATCGCTTTTCTGGAAAACTATTAGCGGATTCGGAAAGTTCAGAAAAAATGCTATAAAATAGCGATTCAATTTTGACGGCTCGCCTAAATCGTTTCGGCAAAAATCACAAAACAATTTAGCGCATCACGACTAACACTTTGGCCGGGCATTATTTATGGAACAGTTTGATAGAGTCCATTCAAATATTTTAAATCCATATCCATTCGAAGACTGCACATAATACACGCGAATAACATACCTAGTAAGAAAAATATAGGGTCGTAATTGTTGTGAAATTTTTATTTATTTTTTTTTTTTATTTTAATGCCTTATTGATATTAATTTCCTGGAGAATTTTATTGTTGTTGTATGTTCCCATCCATTAATTGGTTTAAATATTGTTGGATAATTAAAATAAGATAAACAAACCCTCAGAAATCCTTACATTATTTTATGAAAATGACTACCTTTGATTTTATCTAGTGCACAAATCAGTGTCTCGTATTTAATCTTCAATAATTCATAATCCAACAAAACACTGTTGGTATATCTACGATATTCTCTAAATTTACAACTATTTCTCTTAATTTTCCATGGCCGTTTGTTGAAATTGAGTGAAAGATTCCTTTCTGGACAACATACATTTAATAATAAATGAAAATACTTTCTAATTTTCAAATTGTTAGTTATTTATTTTAATCACCATAAGATACATAAACCTTTAGTCCCGTGGGTGCCTTATACTTTATATCCCTGCGCCTTAAATATGTACATAAATTGAAAATAACCAAAATAACCTTCCTAATTAATAGTTTCCCATTAAGCAGCAAAGAGAAACACGGATATCAGATAACTCTTATTTAAACCTGCCCCCTGGGGTAAATTATGCAGGTGCCCATGTAAACGACATGTTTTATTATCAGGCTACGTTCCCAGATCACTACAATATTTCAAGAATAAGGGAGAGAAAAATCCTCGGTCCCTACATGGAAAAAAAAAGAACCAGACCTAATTAAAATTAGTTACGAAGTGGAACTGATAATATCTAAGAATGAGTTTACGCTAAACTGCAAGATGATCACAACTATCAACTATTATTCTGTAATCTCGCGGCTAGTAATTGACAATTACTGGTGACATTCCGAGCTAGCCGTCATATCTCATAGCCGACAACACTTGGAAGTACGGTCTGGCTTGAAATATGCACAAGTCCGTTCCTTCAATAATGTGCTTTATAGGCCAGAAAACAGAGGACGAACTAAAATCGCGAACAAATTAATTAGTATAAGCTGCATTAGCTACACGGCCTTACTTCCTTTACCTCATAATTAAGCTCCACAGAAATGTCTAAACTCATCAAGTCAAGAACCATAAAAACAATCCCATGGCATCGGTAGGGAAAGTAGGGGAGAGTGGTGCTAAAGTCGGTGTCGAGTAGTCAGATTTTCCGATACTGTAGTCAAAAATTAAAACTAAAAATTATTAAAATAAATTTATTTCTGCTGATTCTCTTTTTAACGTGCACAAGTTAAAATAATCTTACTTTTATTATGTTCCCGACCGACCCTTCCTCTTGTGGATCCCTTGCTTGTTTATCACTTTATCAATATTTTTATCACCATTATTTTTCAATTCATATGATTTGGTAAATAAATAATAATTATTATTATTATTAGATATAAGTAGCCCCTTGGGGCGAGCGTGGGTGCGTCTTTACTATGTACATATTTCGATATGCGATATAAAGCAACGTAAGGCGCGGTTAGTAGTTGGATGGGTGACCGTTCTAACTGTTGTAGTATATTCCCCATACTATCAAAATGGCCGACCAAAACATTATCAAAATTTGCAGAATAAATTATTTGTCAAGGCTAACCTGGCAAACCCCATAAAAAAAGTCCTTAAGACACCCAGCGTACCGAAAAACTACAATTAATAGCCAAAAAATCTAATAAATTTTAAGTATTATCGATAATTCGCCGACATCTAAATTCTAACCCCAAATTAGCTAAAACACCCCATTCAGTCAAATTAACCATAAATTTTTACAAAAGACACACTTTAAAAATACAGCCCCCTCAACATTTCAATTCATTAGCAAATTACTCCCCAATCTTCAATTTATCAAAATTTTATTCACTTCCCAAAACTTTCTACAAGCCCCCGTATCTAAAATTTCGCATGAATTTCAATTTTCTTAAGTTATCTTTAAACCCCTTTAAATTATCTCCACGAACCACCCATGAAATAATCTTTTTAAAATCCAGACCAGTTTACGTGTTACTATGAGTTGCTGGCCACTCGTTCCTAACTTCATTAATATCCCACATTAAGCTTCTTTTTCTTAATCATAAAAATCTATGTCCAATTTACTAAATCCTATTTCAATGCTGGCAACTCGTCGCCAACTTCAGTCCGTTACCCTATATAAAAATTATTATGACCAAATACCGCATCACGCGTAACAGTTAAAAATATCCTCAATATGGATTAAAGTTGAACCTGCAACGCTACCTTACGGGGCCATTTCCAGACCACAGTTATTGCAAATATCTTCCAAAATAAAATTGATTCAACCGGCATTCTTACACCAAAACATTACATTTTTTATAGCCGATTCAACAATATAATTTTCATTTTAGATTTCCAAAATTTCAAAAACTATTGCACAACATTACGCAATATTTCGCAATCATAGCCCAAATGAATGTCCGGTTCCCGTTTTAATTCTCATCCAGCTCTCATCCAGCTCTCGGCTACGTCGTGCCCCATCAAGGGTATAAAAGGAGAAGCGTGCCGAGGCTCCGACAAGTTGTGTTTCCGGTATCTACGAATAAGTTCTTACGTCCCGCGTTGCCCTTTGGTCGCCACAGAGCCTAAATCCAAAGTAGTGTTTTCCGGTTTAAGTAACGAATCTGAAAGTGTGCCCGTGCCTCTTCCTAGGACTCCCCTAGTAAAAAATCGGTGTTTAATTTTTGTTAAGCCAAAGTGCTAATTTTTTGTCTAACGCCCACGCGGCCCTAGTTTTAAGTGAAACAAAAATCCGTCCTCGCGACTTTAGTTTATAGTGAATTATTGATCTGATTAAACCATAACGAACCCCGCAACGATTAAAGGCAAAATTCTACGTGTCGATACGTTACCTGAAAAGAAAATTTGTTAATTTTAAAATCTATAAATAATCAACTCTGTGTTTTTACCTAAATAAAAAATATTATAATCTCGTGTTAAATCAAGTGTTATTACTGAACCAGAAGTGTATACGGGGTGCTCAAGGTAGGCCCTGCCCAAGATTCCAAAAAGCAAATTTAGCAATAAAAGCTCATACAGGGTGAAGCTTTGAGCCCGTACAAATAAAAAAAAGCAGTTTTACGTCCTGCACTTATACAGGGTGTGCATATTGGCCGAATCCTTCCGTTTAGGTACATACCACCCCAACCTTAACTCTTCAAGAAAATTAAGTGCACAAGAGGCTCTGGGGGTCTCATTCAAGCTAGCCAGCCCAAATTATGCCCAACTTGGAGCATTAAAATTAAATAAAGAATTGTTCGTGTTCATAGCGCCCATTTTGGCACCAAATTTTAAACCCAGAGTCCTGTTCGTGTTCATAACGAAGACCGCGTCCTCGCCTCACACATCTTCCAGCGGCTTGTATATCAGTGTATGCGTGGAAGCTATACAACCTTAGGCGAGGGTTGTATAGGGGATATACCATCCTTCGGAGGGGATGTAAAGCCGTCGGTCCCTTGTCTATTAAATGTTAGACAAGTAAAAGATCCCTACTTTTCTTAAGGGAAAAGGTTCGGCAGCCTAGTAGCTCGTTTACAGGCGTCGGTGTTAGGCGTCAGTAGTGGAAATAGGCCGACGTTAAATAAATGTATATAAATTTTTTTTAAAAAAGTAGCCCCTTTAGAGAGAGGTACGGGGAGCCGGCGCGGCGTGATATTCGAAATGGATCTGTTAGAAAATCTTGTTGTATGATTTGATTTCACACAAAATTGAAAGTACCAAATACTTAAGTTACACAGCGAGAAGTGGTTGGTTGAGCAACTTACCCGTTCCCTTTCGCTGTTTCGGCCAACCACTATATTTCCCGGACTATAACTGCAACACTCTCCGGTTAGTTAATTTATTTTTTAAAGCCGCAACAAAGCGTTCGCACAACAAACGCGATAATTATGCGTGGCGCTTGCAGTGCATGTTTTATCATCTCGGACCACATGAATCGCATAAATTACAAGAGACTTTTTATAACTTTTCAACATTAATGGAAATGTCACACCGCACTTCTTGCAGCGATAATATTAAATATTCTAATGAATAAGCGACAGTCCCTGAAAATACACGGAGGACTTTAGTCGCTACGGACACGCCACAAAATAATCTTTCAATTTTCAGCAACGGGCGATAAATTAGAAAACCAATTAAATAGTGCCTGGGGAAATGCGTGTCTTAATTGCACCTTCACAACTGGCAAGAGAAGTATGTTGTTATGATATTAGCGAAATTATTTATCACTTTTTGCAGGTGAATATGTGCGACCATTTAAGAATGCTTAAATATTTTACGTTAACAAATACACGAAAAATTTTTAAAATGGAAAAAATATAACCTTTAAAAACGTTACTTGCATCGGATTTAATTCAGTCAATTTTTGCTTGCCGATATTTTAACATGTTATTATACAAATTTTTCATCAATAATTCTTTTTCTTTTAAATAAAACATTTAACAAACAAAATTTCTGTAAACACTAGTGTATAGGTACTTCTAAAGACTACGCCTCACATTAAAATTATGCTGCATGATTCAAAATTAGTTATTTTTGTATCTAGGGTGCGAAATACTACTCTGGTGATCGAAAACGAAAGTAGGTTTTAAATTTTTTTAACGGTATCAAAAAGCTGGCGTCGAAACCTAACTTTTGGAAAAAATGATTCGTTTTGGAGTTATGGCATAAAAGAGCACACTGGGTTTAATACTTTTGCACCAAATTGGATGCGCTCCTAAGACCTTACAGTAAACATAGATTTGTAGAAAATTTAATTACAAAGATTTAGTTTTTTTTGTCCCGATCCGACCTATACACACAGGGTGGACCATTAATAATAGGCCATAGTTCAGGAGTAGATTCTTTGGGTCAAAATATGAGGATATAACCAAATATGCTTTAGTAAAATGTTGCTGTGGAAAAAGATACAGGGTGTCAAAGTTCAAATAATTTTTTTTCAAGTTGTAGATAATAAAAGAATCTAAAACTTTCTTCTTAGACATTATTGACCATAACCTCAAAATTATCGATAATGCGGTTTTTAATTTATAACTATCGGAAATTTTTTTATATTTTCATGAAAATCGGTGAGAATGTTCTTTTTTGTGTTTGAAACAAGCCCAAATTTTTCCAAAGCGAAATATTTAATTTTCGATGTTCTATGAAGAAAATAAGAAAAAAAGACCTAATTTTTAATAGAAGAGTTTGGTTAGCAAATTTTCGATTAATGAACTTTACTAGTGCTCATTGTTTTCATTGAAATCTCAACTTTAATATAGAATTAAAATATAATATTGTTTATATACAAAAATATCGTTAAAAAAGCGAAAAACCGAAAAAACTACTTTTTAAAAATCGCGTTTTCGGTGAAAATCATGAATTGCTTTTTCTTTATTGTAAATAAACGTTTATATTCATAAAAAGCATTAATTCTCATACAATACTATGTTATACAAGTAATGTACATGTACCTAACTATTCTCGGCTTTCAAAGTCCCCAAAACATTATTTAAACTGCAATTAAATAGGTAAAAATTCAAAAAACACAAAGGCTGTGAACTGAGAAAATTTGTTAATTATTTCTTGTGATTCGTAAGTATTTACAAATTATCACGTCAAAGTCTTATATTTGATTATAAAATACAAAAATTAAAAGTAAAATAATTTTATTGAAACCTTTTTTTCTTCGTGGGCAATTCTTCATCACCAGAATCGATCAAACTTTCGATTTCTTCACGTTCATTTTCTATATCTTCAATTTCTTGGAGTTCTTCTGGATTGTCCAGTTCAGAATCATTATTTTTATTATTATTTATTAGACAGTGGGTACTGTCTTCGTCTTCAATGTCCTCGAGATTATAATTTTTTTCGTACAACGATTTTTCGGCATTAGAACATTTATCAGAACCGTGACAATTTGAGCACAAATTTGTGCACTTTAAGCCATGCTTGCGACACCCACATTTGTTATTACCGCATCCTGTTTCGCAGCTACAGCAGATAATTTTCAATAAATTTTCGGGAATTAATTCTTGTTCTGTAAATATAGGTACGATGCCATTAACGTGATGTTTCCATCCCCAATCTCTAGCTGTTAATTGATTACCAAACCAACTTTGTATTTGAAAATACACCCTGTAACAATGTTGCTTAACTGCCCCTTCAGTTGGAGGTAATTTTTTCAAATGAAATGAGGATTTAGCAATAGCCGTTCGGTAGAGTTCAAATCTTAAATCGTGTAGAGATGTATATATATTTTTACTTTTGTAAATAGAAGCTATTATTTTTAATCCATTTTCGGTAATCGTTTGTTTGTCTGCATTTGTATTGTAAAAAAATTCTGCAAGATTAGGTAAATGTTTATCGGCCAATAATGATTTTATAATTGTTTTTTTCCTTTCCCAGCAAAACTGGAAGTTGTATCGCAGCCAGAAAAACAATGCAAAAATGCTACAATATGTTTATGTGATTTATGTTTAAAACTATTAGAGGTGTAATAAGTATCATTAATATTTCCTGCATCAGGTTTGTGGAAATAGATATTCAATTCATGTGAACTGAATTGATTTAAAAGAACTAAAAGATCTGTGCCTTGACCAACAACTACCACTATTTTATCGGAGTTTTTTGCCACTTCAAGGGATGTATTGATAATTAGGAAATCTGCATCTTCTTCGGCTGCTAACCAAATTTTTCGATTGAAAATTAGGTCTTTTTTTCTTATTCTCTTCATAGAACATCGAAAATTAAATATTTCGCTTTGAAAAAATTTGGGCTTATTTAAAACACAAAAAAGAACATTTTTAGCGATTTTCATAAAAATATAAAACATTTTGCGATAGTTATAAATTAAAAAGCGAAAAGACGGTTCTTTGCACTTTTATCGATAATTTTGAGGTTATGTCAATAATGTCTAATAAGAAAGTTTTAGATTTTTTTATTATCTACAACTTTTATATTCAATATTTTTCGATAGGATGCATAGTTTAGCCGCAAATCGCAAAAAACGGGTACCAACTCCTAAAAACGTATATATTACCACCCCAACCCCTCTTTCAGATCTTTTACTCAGTCTGGACGATTTTTCCTTAATTATTTACATCATTAACTACATTTTCCGACCATTCGTATACTGCTAAGAATTTATCGTCTGTTACGATATTTTAAACGGTTTGGCCCTGGTCTATTATAACAATAGGCAAAGGGAATCTAGATACGTCATTTTCCCGAGATGATGAAGTAGCACAGTTCAGATCGATGAGGACTTATTAGTAGTTGTTCAAGAAGATAATTAAACAGTCCTATAAAGAAATTCATTGCTACTTTTGTCGCCAAGGATATGTAAAAAATAACTAACAAGCGAACAATGCACTGCCCAATAGAACTAAGCAGGAAACTACAAGCAAGTACTTACAAACAGATAAGAAATGCATGTGGAAGCATAAGAATGTAACGTGGATAAATAGACACAAAGCTAAAAATAAAAAACATAGTTTTAATTTATGCAATTAATTTGGCTTGGTTTTGAAGATTATTATACTTCATTTTAATTATCACACATTTTATAAAGCGGCGGAAATTACTAAACGTTAGCTCTGAGGGTCGGTAAATAGAGTGAGTTTTGCCTAGAACCTGGACTAGATCTGCCAACATTTGCTATTTAAGTGTTCTTCTTCTTTGTACGCAAAACAATTGTCATAATACCAAACTGCATGATTTTTATACCGAATAAATTTCGTTTATATCCGACCACGTTATAAAGGACTGTTTATGTAATGACGACCCCCTTTATCCCGGAAGGCTCTAGAAGAGCCTTGTGTGGGAGGGGGCTACACATTTAGAGACAAGGGACACACACCCAATATCCGTGTATAGTGGAAAAATCCCTCTCACAGTATTTTCCACTGCCACGACCGGGGATCGAACCCGGAACTTTTGGGTGAGAGGCAAGTGTGCTCACCTCTCGACCATCAGTCATACAAGGATATAAAGTATATTTTTATTGTACTAGTAGAATAAAGTCACATTTACTGTACTAGTAAAATAAAGTTACTTTATTTTACTATTATGTCGGATTTAGACGTTTCCAATAATGATACGATGTCAGATTTTCACGTTTTCAAATAAATATGTACAACAGTCAGAGAAATGTCAGAAATGTCATTGAATTAATTTTTTTCTGTTCCGTATATCTAGCATGAAAGCATGTAATATCAGCAAGAGTATTTTGAAGAAAAAACAGATAAGACTGTCCATTTAAATTTAGAAGAAGGACAAATGGTCCCAATAATTGATCGCCGATGATACCACACCAAACGTTAATCTTAAATTCTTGCTGAAAATGCCTTTCTTTAACGGCATAAGGATTTTCTACTTCCCAGTAATGGGTATTTCTCCAGTTACAAACGCCTCGGCGAGTAAAAGTTGTTTCGTCGGTAAATAAAGTGTTCTTAACAAAATTTCGATCCATGTTTTTTTCAATTTAGAACAAATTGGCAAAATTGTAGCCTTTGTGGAAGATGTGAGATGATATGTGTAGAAGCGTTCTTTACGTAAGACTCTTAGAACAGGTTGTTAACTCACCCCTGTTGCCGCTGCTAAACAACTTGAGCTGACTTGAGGATCTTCATCCACACGAACTAAAATTTCTAGTTCCTGGGGCCGTATTTTCGAGCTTGACCGAGACAATGTCGTGCACGAAAATGTGAAATTATCGCATGAAAATATACGTTTCGTATTTTCGAGCATTATGAACTCGCATGCGAACTTTCCGCATGCGACTGATTTCGGGCGAGATACAACGGATGGGGGTTTAATATACGATAAAACATATTTGCTTATATCCTCATATTTTACCCCAAAGAATCTACCACTGAGCTATGGCCTATTACTAATGGTCTATCCTGTATATCTCGAGTTATTCACATCATTAGGTTGAAAAAATTAAATTGTTAATAACAATTGGAGTACAAAATTTTTTGGCTACTCCTAGGCACGTCCCCAACAGGATCCAACCATAAAACTTCTTACGGAAGACGTTCCTTTATATTTATTTTTTGTGCTATTTTGACTGCGGTCCGAAAATCAGTATTGGGAATATTTTTGGATTGCTCCATTGAGATTCTCATGAGACCACAGTTGACAGTTTTTAGAATTATAAGTTCTGTCTCTTGTGAACATTAAATTGTCTCTTGTAAACATTGAATCAACTGTAAATAGAAATATAGAAGGTAACTTTCTATATTCCGTAACTCTTCGACAAAAATTTAAACGAGAAACGCCATCCCTCAGTTCTAATCTTTGAATAGCTTGTCCATTCCTTATTCTGTAACTATTAAGTACCTGCCTAATAATTTTTATTCGTTTAAAATATCCTAAGCAAATTTGTTGCCAGAGTGTTACGTAGAGACGTTTATGCCCACTATACGAGCTCCTTGATGACTTGTACATATTTTTTATGCCGCCTATAAAATAGTAACACTTAATAAAGTTAAAATCATTTATTCTAGGACCCAGTTCCTAGACTGTTCAATTCTCACTTAGCTGAAGCTGTCAGAAGGCATTGAAAGCTCAGACTTGCTGAAATAAAATGTCATGTAACGAAATAATTCGCAGTTCTTCCAATTTAAATATGAAAAGTGAACTTCACGAAACGTGACCCGTCGGGAAGGATGAAAGGCTGTTGGCCAAATATCGGCAGTTGACCCCTACTAAACAAATTATTTGGAAACAACATCTAGATATGTGCCTTAAACCAAAACCAATTTCTATCTTCAAGGATATGTTACCGTTACACGACGAGTGTAAAAGCCGGACCGGCGCGTAACCAAACAAAAACGTCCAACCTGTGTATCGTAACAGATACCAATCTCATAGATAAGATGTGATTATAACGAGAGGAGCTTTAATGATATGAACAACGATGACTAAAGTAAAATAAGTAATTTTTTTTTATGATCTGACCGGCCAGCATTCTAATATATTATAGCGGGTAATATTGTGTTCACGATACAAGCAGGAATATAATTTGATTGTAAATTTTCCTAACAATATTAGACTTTTGTCAGCCGTATCTTGAGAGGCGAGTTAATTATTGTTAATAATAAAGACAGATTGTTGTGCGAAATATATAATACTGTTCTGGGAAATATATACATAGAAAAAGGAAAGAGGCGCCAAAGGGATCAGTGAGATGTTAGTTATTGATTGAATGTTTTTCTGGCTATAGCCTATTTGAAAATGGGAGATAGAAATAAAACAATTAGATGTTGATCAGCCATGGACGTATATTATTCACTGGAAAATGTTAGTAACATTTAAAAAGGCAATGGATCAATGTGTAAAATAATGTCATATATTTAATAGCACATTTACGGCTGAATGTGTTTTTATTCATTTTGAACTCCAGGTACTGCGGATGTGTGTCTAATTAATTAATATGCGTGGGTAATCTGGACGATGTAATCAATGGGAAATATAAATTCATTTACACTTGAGTCTCTTAGAAAGACCCATCATGTTGCTTTACTAAATGGAAACAATTTTACCGTGCAGTCTCGCCCAGTAATAATAATAATAATAATAATAATCTTAATTTGCCCAACAGGATAACCCCAGTTACATGTAAACTATAAAAGTGTGCATATGTATAATAAAGTATATAAACGTATAAATTAATGTTGAATATAAGTAAAAAATGAACTTATACCACACACAAGCTTAATATAAAAATATAATGGTGAAAACAAGAGATAAGTAAATAAAACATTAAATTAAAACTACAACAAATTAAAAAGGAAAAAACAAACTTATAAGTGAGTCACATCCGTTTCTAAAAGTTGTTTTTTGGGATATACATTTTTATCACAGTAATTACTAATTCTATTGCCATTGTGGCATATATTTCTGATAGGTGACTTCAGCTACATATTAGTTCTTACACTATTACAGTAAAACATGTTTTGTTTTCTAGAACCAATTCTAGGCGCCAGGAAATTTATTTGAGCAAGAATGTCAGGACAGTCAATTTCACCGTACAATAACTTATGAATAAAAAACGCAGCAGTACAGTTACGCCGCAGTTCCAAACTGTGAAAATTGAATTCGTTAAACAAAAACCTATACTCAACGTCTAGCAGGTTGTATACCATTAATTTTAAAATAAAGAAATTTCAAGAACTTTCACTAAACTATTTCAACAGCATCCTTTTGATAGTTGTAGCAAGGACTCCAAATTATAGAACCTTATTCAAGCTTGGACCTCACGAATGAATAATATTTTTAAGGCTTGCAAGTTATTAAAAATATTACAGGGGCGAGTGTAGGTGCGTCTTTACTATGTACATACTTCGATATGCGATGTAAAGCAACGTCAGTAGCGGTTAGTAGTTGGATGGGTGACCGTTCCGACGAAGACCGCCTCCTCGCCTCACACATCTTTCAACGGCTTGTATATCAGTGTGCGCGCGGAAGCTATACAACCTTATACCTTCCTTCGGAGGGGACGTAAAGCCGTCGGTCCTTTGTCTATTAAATGTTAGGCAAGTAAAAGATCCCTACACTTCCTAAGGGAAGAAGTTTGGCAAAATTCCTGGTTGGGGGTAGCTCGTCTACAGGCGGCGGTGTTAGGCCTCAGTAGTGGAAATAGGCCAACGTTAAATAAATGTATATATAAAAAAATATATATATTACAATTCCTTATTATGAAACTAAGTATTTTCAGGGCTTCTGATGTTTTTGACCCGATATGTAATTTAAATGAAAGTTGGTGATCGAAAATTATGCCTAAATCTTTAGTATCTTTACATCGTATAAGAATAGTACCATCAATACTAAAATTATAAATAAAACTAGTTTTCCTATTAGTAAATGATAGTACTTTGCATTTGTTCACATTCAAAAGAAGTTTATTTAATACACACCAGTCTATGTGGCTAGGAAAATGTTCGAACTATAGTTCGAAGATCTTCTTAGCCATCTCTGGAGTTCCACAAGGCTCTAATCCTGGGCCTCTTTATATAAGAGAATCGACTTAGAGGATGATTGTGATAGCTCGTATAATGGTTATAACCATTATACAAGACATACACCTTCCTGTCTAATAAATACGTTGTGAAAGATAATCTTAGAGAGGTACTAATCCCGAAATTATATAATTTATTTAATAATAGGACATGATCTATTTTATCAACATCCTTCAGGAAGTCGGTGTACACCGCATCCACCTGTCCAAGTTTATCAATATGATCAGATATATACTGAGCAAATACCGTTTATATATATATATATATTGTTATTATACATGATTTGCAGGAAACAACTACTCGGCGGGCAAATACAAGGTACAAATGTTCAATGTACCCTTAATAGTTCTAAGAAAATACTAGTAAAAATAACACAAGTAGTACGAATTTTATTTTTAGATAAACAGTAAAAAACATTTTAAAAGTAGAGTTTAATTCTTCATTAATTTCAAAGTTGTACTTTATATTTTATATGTCTTGCTCAAAATGGGAGCCCCTATTCCGTATACAGACACGGCAGCGTCTTCTTATTTCCATCCTTGTTACTCTGGTTGTGAGATTATGCCTTATGCGTTGGGCAGCATCGACTATCCTTTGTCTAAGGTTTTCTATAATATTGACTGGTGTGGCATAGACCATCTCCTTCATATGACCCCATACGTAATAATCAAGGGGTGTTAAGTCAGAGCTTCGCGCTGGCCAAGGTATTGGGCCCGCTCTTCCAATCCAACGGTTAGGGAAACGTTGATCAAGTAACTGTCGTACTGTCACCCGATAATGTGCTGGACAACCGTCGTTCTGAAACATCATTCGCGTCTGACGGCGAGAGGAACATCTTCTAAAATCACCGCCAGATCATTTCTTAAAAAATTTTCATAGATTTTCCCGTTTAAATTTTGAGGAAGAAAGTGTGGCCCTATTAAGTAGTGGCCAATGACTCCCATCCACGCCATACATTAATAGAAAACTTCATTTGGAAACTAGTTTTATGTGTTAACTTGGGATTTTCCTCTGCCCAATAATGTAGGTTGTGGAAATTTGTTATACACTCGCGATTAAATTTCGACTCGTCCGTCCATAAAATACTTGTTAAAAAATTTGCACTTTCTGCATCTGAATTTAACATAAAGCGGCAGCAATCCACTCTCCTTCCAGGATCACCTTCCTCCAAGCTTTGGACAGGGGTATAGTGGTAAGGATGACATCCAACTCTACGTATCGTAGACCAAACTTTCCATTGTGACGCTCCGGTTAGTCTTGCGACTTTATTAGTTGAAATAGTTGGGTCTTCCTCAAAATACCTCAATATTTCTTCCTCATCATCTGGTTCATAAACGGGAGGAGCACCAGCGTCACTTCTTCTATATTTCACGGAGCCAGTTTCAGCGATATTTCGATATGCCGTACTGAATACACGTGCATTTGGTAAGCGGCGGTTAGGGTACCAAAGACCATATTCTCGGCGAGCTTCAGCAGCGTTGCCGCCACAGTATCCATAGACAAACAAGATATCAGCGTATTCTGCGTTGGCATACGCGGCCATGGCACAGAAAATACAATAACAACAACTAATAACAACAACTACGAGCAAAATCAAAATCTTCGATAACTAATTTAACAAGACCAACAAACTTAAGGGACACTGAGATAAGAATGTCAGTTAATGACATATGCACAAACGTCAAAGTCAAGGACTGACTGACTTAAATGAAAATGAACGATTAGTCGTTTAATAAATTCCGCCACCAGCATTATCTTTACTAATTTTTTATTAGAACTATCAAGGGTACATTAAACATTTCTACCTAGTTAGATAACTGTTGAAATAAGGAAGTTTTTATAATAATTTGTACTCGTGCTACATTAATATTTTTTTGAAAAAACCTAATAGCTAAATTTCATAACTGATTTTAAAAAAAAATTTTTACAAGTTTTTATTTTAAATGTTCACATGATCGAAATGTTTCCAGATATTTTTCATTCCAAACGGATATCTATAATATTGGACAAGTAATCCAGTAAAAATTTTTTTTAAAATGTCAAGTAGATTTTTTGGAAATTAACTTTTAAGACATTAAGATCTACTTTTTTGAGAAAAACCAAAAAATTGAAATATCTCAAAAACTATTGAGTTTTGCATAATGTATGTTAGGGCTAGATTTACTCCTTAGCTTATGCCCCATCACATCTCCAAAGGAATGTATCGAATTACCAGTAACTCTGTATATGTAAAAAAATTTTTTGCGAATATTGCTTATAACTTCAGGTGTATACCACTTAGGATATTTGCGTTTATAAAACTTGTAAACTGGTACATAATGATCAAACATTTTTTTATATAATTAATCAATTGCTACATTTACATCCATACAGTCTTCTAAAAATGTCCAGTCAATATTCAAGATGGCAATATAAAGAAATGGGTAGTCAGCTTTTTTAAAATTATAAGCTTTATTATTATTATTATTATTTAATGATTGCTTGTGGTCAATCTGATGATGAGCCCTCAGAATTCTCGTAATATTAGCCATACCAATATTAAAGGGTTTTCTTGTTTCGAATATACTGAACTAAGACATGGTCTTATAGACCACATCCTCTACACCATTTATTGCGTATGGAAGGGCTAATGCCCTAATTTCCAATAACCCATATGTTATTTTGATAATGTGGAGATAGTGTTTGACAGTCTACGGTTAGGAGCAACTATAGCCATTCTACATTCTACCACATTTGCAGCTGCTTAAATGTTCAACAATCGACATGAGGCTAGTTAAATTTTATCACGACATTGTACTACTTCCGATAAAATAATTTTTTCTACAACTTTGCGCATTAACGTCAGGGTATAAAATGAGAAATTTTTTCATTGACATTATGTTTTGCGTTATCTTGACAACGTGCGCAAAATATTTTGCGTATTAGGGTATAAAATATCTTGCACATCACATACCTATTATTGCCTATTTCGTTTTACCTGCAATTACTAAAAATATAGTTACCCATTTTATTGAACCAACTGGAAGATCAAAGAGGTATGATGGATGGAGCCGGTCCCCATTTTGCATTAAATGTGAGAGTATGTTTAAATAATCATTATCCAGGGAGGTGAATTGGCAGAGGAGGGCCCCAGTAGCTTGGCCACCGAGGTCGCTAAATATTAACCTGGTGGACTATCTCGTGCGGGGATATTTTTTAAAAGAGAAAATTTACCGTGAGGATTAAACACCAGGGACAAAGTAATGCAAACCATATTATAAAATTTATTTTATGGCTACATTTTAATACCCGCAAAAGAATTCGTTAAAAGATGTAGGTATCTAAAAAATTTCCGTTAAATCTTTTGATCGGCATATGCTTTTAAACTCAAGATTATTTCTATGATTTACAGTACAACATTTTTACGTTTTGTCAAATATATTCTAACCTAATCAATATTAAAAAAGAATATTCTTACTAAGCCCTATTTTATTATCTTCTAAAATTCTATCATGGAAGTTGTTACTTTGTGATAATCAATCATGACGATATATTAAAACACTTTACTTTGTTTCTATCACTAATTTATTGTAACTTGAACGTTACTGCAGTTTCGATACTTAACGTACCATTTTCAAACGAACGATATTTTCATTTGAACCATTGGTTTGATCATGCTACGTTAAGTACCGAAACTGCAGCAACGTTCAAGTTACAATAACTTAGTGATAGAAACTAAGTAAAGTGTTTCAATATATAGTTATTATCTTTTCTGAAATTCCAAGTAGTAATACTACCCCACCGCACACAAAGGTTGCTTTTGGAATCGTTTGGTTACCCGATCGTCGCAGTCTCCTTCTGTGCCATGGGACCACACCACTCGCCTTCCGCAACCGAGCTGGTCAGTTGCATACCTGCTCCAGCTAAAACTTGAAATGCAGCTTCGTTTTCAGTCGATTAAGGCTTTAAAAAAATGATGGAGCGTTCAAGTGGGACAAAATCATCCGGAGGTAAAATACCCTCCCGATCGGATCTCCGGGGGAGGGTGCCCACAGGGACACCTCATCGAATGTCGAAAAAACACCGACAAGTTAAATCCAAGAAAACTAATTCTTTCATCTACGGCGCTTGGAATGTTCGTACTTTGAACGACAGCACTCGCACCGATCGGCCTGAAAGAAGAACTGCTCTAATAGATAGAGAACTTCACCGACTCAATGTTGACGTTGCAGCTCTCAGCGAAACTCGATTTTTGGAGGAAGGCTCTCTCACAGAAAAGTACTACACCTTCTATTGGAAAGGTCTTCCCGCCAATTCAAGAAGACAACATGGAGTAGGATTTGCCGTTCGGAATCAACTTGTATCCAACTTAACACAAGTACCACAAGGCCTATCCGAGCGTCTAATGCTGCTACGCTATGAGCTATCAGATGGCAACGCGGTAAATCTAATAAGCGCCTACGCTCCCACTCTGGATGCAAGTCACGAAACCAAGGAAAGCTTCTATCAACAGCTGGAAGAAACCCTCTGTAGAATACCTAAAACGGAACGACTCGTTATTCTTGGCGATTTTAACGCTAGAGTAGGGAGAGATGCAGACACCTGGCCAGGCATCATAGGCAAGAACGGTTTAGGCAACATGAACGCTAACGGTCAACTACTCCTAACTAAACGCGCCGAACATGATTTAGTTATAACAAACACCATTTTCCGACAAAAGGATAAATTTAAAGGCACCTGGCGTCACCAAAGATCAGGTCACTGGCATCTACTGGACTATGTTATCGTACGTAGGAAGCATCTCAAGGACGTCCAAATTACAAAGGCGCGCATTGATAGCGAATGTTGGACCGATCATCATCCTGTTGTCTCTAAAATGAAAATTGTTATGAGACCCAAACGCCGAAGAACTCAAGTAAAACGTAGACTCCGTCTCTGTATTAGTAAATTGCGTGACCAACAAACCGTCGAACAGCTAAAGCAAAAAGTTCAAGAGAATTTGAGTGCACTAGAAGAAATCAATTCTGTAGATGTCGCTGCTACCTGGACACAAATTAAAGACAGTTTAAAAAGGGCGAGTGAGGAAATTCTTGGCACTGCAGCAAGTAAAAAACAGGAGGACTGGTTCAATGATAATGAAGCTTTTATACAAGAACTTCTTGACCGCAAACATATTGCCTTCCAAAACGCTATCAACCACCCTAACGACTCATCAAAAGCAGAAGCTTTTACCCAATCTAAGTATGAAACGCAACGCGAAATCAGAAGAATAAAGAACGAGTGGTGGGCAAGCAAGGCCAGAGAAATTCAAAGGTACGCCGATTCACACGACTACAGGAATTTCTTTCAAGGAGTAAAAGCAGTGTACGGCCCCAGTCGGAAAAATATGTGCCCTATTAAAGATTTAAATGGAAATCTCCTCAAAGAAGACCAGGAAATAAGAGCCCGATGGAAAGAACACTACTCTAACATTCTTAACCAGCAAAGTCAAGCCGATCACGATATTGTAAATCTTATCCCTCAATATGACACCTTCGAAGACTTAGATAAACCACTAACAACGGAAGAGATCTTAACCGCCATTCGGCAGCTAAAAAATAACAAATCTCCCGGCGCCGACTCACTCCCAGCTGAGATCTTTAAAGCTGTGTCGTCAGAGCTCATACCCTACCTCAAAAAACTGTTTGATGTCGTGTGGGAAAGTGGTCAAGCTCCGCAGGAGTTTCGTGATACACTTTTAATCAACCTCTTCAAAAACAAAGGGAGCGCTGCGGACTGTGGAAATTACAGGGGTATAGCTCTCCGGGCTGTTGGAGGGAAGATACTCACTAAAGCGATGGCAAATAGGCTAACACCTGTTATGGAAAAGTTACTTCCTGAAACACAGAGTGGCTTTAGACCAAACCGAGGCACATCGGACCTAATCTTCACACTTAAACAGCTTCAAGAAAAAGCACTCGAACATCAAGGAGAAATTCACATGGCCTTCATTGATTTAACCAAGGCGTTTGACTCGGTGGACAGGGAAGTGCTCTGGAAAATTATGCTCCGCTTAGGTATCCCTAGAAAATTTGTGGAAGTATGTCGCAGTCTACATACAAACAACAACGCCCAGGTTATGTATAATAATGAGGCAACCGAACCTTTCCAAACCCTCACTGGAGTTAGGCAGGGATGTGTCCTGGCACCCCTACTCTTTAATTTGTTTACCACTGCTCTAACAATTATTGTTGACAACAAACTGACAGTCAGAGGAATAGGTCTCAGATACCGTTTTGACAGTGGTCTCTTTAACATAGGGCGCTTTAGAGCTTTCACGAAGACACGCACACGATTCATTTGTGATCTCCAGTAAGCGGATGACTGTGCACTTTTAGCCTCTACGCCGGAAGAGCTTCAAGAACTTTTAGATGTGTATGCCCAGAGCTATGATTCCTTAGGACTTAAAATCAACATTGGAAAGACTAAGATTATGTCAACTCCTCATCAAGTGAACCAAATAGACATTACACTTAACGGAAATTCTCTTGAAGTGGTGGATCAGTTCAATTACTTAGGCAACGTTGTTAATGACAAAGCAAACATGGACAGCGAGATTCGCAATAGAATTAACGCTGCATCTAGAGCATTCTGGGGACTTAGAGAGAGAGTATTTGACAACCACGACCTTGCTTTGTCAACGAAAATGGCTGTCTACAGAGCAGTTGTCATTCCAACACTGCTATATGGATGTGAAAGCTGGGTCACTTACCGTCGTCATGTGAAAGAACTAGAACGTTTTCAGCAAAGACACCTCAGAAGTATGATGAAAATCCGTTGGTTCCATCACATATCAAACGTGGAAGTACTCAGGAGAGCAAAGAGCCTTCCAATTGAGGTGCTTATTTCAAGAGCACGCCTAAGATGGGCAGGTCACGTTCATCGTATGCATGATAACCGCCTTCCTAAATGTACACTTTATGGTGAATTGCTAAGCGGTAGAAGAAAGCGTGGCGGTCAACGAAAGAGGTTCAAAGACGCTCTCCATGAAAATCTAAAATCCTGCGGTATTGCAGACGAGCAATGGGAACAACTTGCAGCGGACAGAACCGAATGGCGGGGGGTTGTGGCCAGCTATCAAGGAAATATTGCTGCAAGAAGGCCGAATCCAAGACCTAACCAGGCCTATGTTTGTCCTGACTGCGGTCGACATGTGCTCTCCCGAATTGGCCTCTATAGCCATAGTCGTGTGCACCGTAGATGAATGGGAATTACAACAGACTACACCTTTAACTTGTTTTTTATTGTACACAATTTACCGACTGTAACATTTTTATACTCGGACTCGAGTAACGGCTAATAAATAAACTACCAATACCACCAATAAGATTTCAGAACAGCAAGAAACTTAAATATTAAATTCTTTCATCACGACATATATTGTGTTGCGTCCAAAGACTAGAATTAAAACAACTTGAGATAAACAAGTCTTTTATAGTCGCGGTAAAATCTGCAAGAAGAGACTTAACCTAGACATTGATTACGACTGTGTTTTAAGAATTTAAGTTCATTGTACACAAGAACATATAATGTTTTGAATTGTAAGCGGACCTTCAACAATTTCTTGTCCGAATTATTAACATATTGCAAAGCTCAAAACAGAAACTTAATACAACAATGTGTATTTTAATCCGCACTTTTACCAAACGACCATCAAAATTAAAGCGAAAGCACACGTCGGGTCGGCTATGTATATGCTTGGTCTAAGGTCATGGCTTGGCACAAAAGTAAAAATCCAGAACTGCCTTTTAAAAATGTATTCTATTAATTAAAATATATAAAAAAGTGTTTTTCAAACCATCGGGGTTTTGTCTTTTTTATAGAAACTCCACTCCCTGTCACGACTGAGTGAAAGTTTGGTCAATTTTCAAATATAAATCCTAGCTATCACTTGACGTATTATGTAATGTTTCAAAGTCTTTTCGTTTGTAGAAATAAATGTTTCTAGAAATACGTCTTTATGGTGTTTGTGTTGCATTAGCGTTGGTTAACGGTAAAAATAGCAATATTATAATAAATTATAATTTTTGAATAACAAATATTATACCCATTCACTGCAAATAATACATATTCATTAAATGTAGTAATAAAAATTACAATTATAATTTTCTATTTAGCTCAGTGGATTAGCGCTTCTAGCTTTCTCTTTGTGCATACCTAGCGAGGTAGGTTCCAGCCCCACCTACTGCAAATTAATTTTTAAATATAAATTATCCCCAAGAAGTGGTTCGGATCCCACTATCAACTGTAGGGCCCCCTCTTCTTTACCCAAACAAATTTAGATCTCCTATATTTAAGAGGGTCACTCAGGTGACCTGGAAGGCGGTTAATAAACATTCATAAACATTTATTCGTGTCAAAATGAACTAACCGTTTTAAATTAAGTTGTTTTTATTATTGACTAAATTTTAATTCAAAAATTAAACACAGGATTCCTGAGGAAACATGAAATTTTTTTTTTTAAATATTACATCAGCCAAATGACCTCCTCCTCGCTACTGACACCAGAGGTGGAAATATGGGGGTTAGGGGGGTCAATCGATAAAATATTGAATTTTCAGCACAACCTGGCATTACCGCCTACAAAAATAGTTGCAAATGCATTTTTTCATATGTTTTTCACTTCAACGGTTTGTAGCGTTTGACGTACGAATTTGTTGTGCAGAGTAATAATTTGTTGTGCAGAGTAATAATTTGTTGGGAAACAAGTTTTCGCAAAAATCGATAAAACGTTAAATTTTCAGTGCAACCTGATACTACCACTGCCAAAAGTCGTTGCAAATGCATTTTTTCATCTGTTTCTTACTTCGAGGATTTCTAGTGTGTGATGTACGAATTTGTCGCACCGAGACCTAATTTGTTGCGAAAAAGTGTTTGCAAAATTTAATGAAATTTTGAATTTCCAGTGCAACCTAGTACTACCATCTGCAAAAACCGTTGCAAATGCATTTTTTCATGTGTTTTTCAGTTCGAGACTTTGTTGCGTGTCGCGTACGAATTTGTTGAATCGAGAAACAATTTCTTGCATATAAAGTTTTCTCTAATATAGTTTCAACAAAATAAACTATTTTCTATAAATCTTCTTCTTTTTATGACAACCTTAGAATTCTAGCGATTTGTGCTTTTTCGTTCCGTAGAAAACATTTTTGAGTAAAATGTTTATGCAATAAAATAATAATAATAATTTTATGAGTAAACTGCCAATATAAATTACAGTAGTCTACGTTTTGTTCCCAAAATCCATTGAAACCTGTTATCTGCAAATTTCCTTCCTTACTTGTCTTGCATGTTTTGTGTTTCATTATTTTCAGTAATTTCTTGCTATTAATCGTGTGCGACAAATTCGCAACAAATTATTTTTATGATAAGAAAATATTTGTGTACGTTTTAAAGCGATTTCTGTGAGTGGTAATGCTATCTTCACTGTGAAGTTAGCATTACCATAGGTTATTTTTTTTAAATTAAGAGCTACAAATTATTTCTCACCGCAACAAATTCGCAACAAAAAAGCTATAATTAATGGGGCCAAAACGATTTCAAAATTTTAAAGCACTGTGAAGTTAGCATTACCATGGGTTATTTTTTTAAAATAAAGAGCTACAAATTTTTTCTCACCGCAATGAATTCGCAATAAAAAGCTACAAGTAATGGGAGTCTGGGTCTTGCCGTTTCGCTGATCATCCTGTCAGCTTCTTCAGAACATTCTAAAGACGAGTCTTTAGAATTTTTCTACCTATCAACATCTATCTTATTATATCTTAGTTGTTCAAAAGTTTGCGGTCGATTAGAAAACATTTTTGACTTTAAGTAGCCCCATAAAAAGAAATCACAAGTTGAGAGATCCAGAGACCATAAACTTTTAAGTGCCTGTTGGTCTTTTTAACATACTGAAAGTTCCCAGATCTCCGGTAGGCGGAACATGCCCAAAACCACCCCTAAAGGTACAACTTCTTAGATTTTGTAAATTATCTTCGTTAATATTGATTGACTTTAGCGAAAAAAGTGCTACATTTGTTTTGTTAAAGTAAACCCTAAGATAATTTTAAAAAGTGAAAAATTGTACTTTTAGGGATAGGTTTTGGGATGTTCTGCCCATAGGAGACATAGGGAAGTACTTCAAAATTCTCCAACATTCAGCTTTATGTGATTTTTCCGGATACAATATTACATGAATTGACCTATTAGAAATCATTTTGATTAAAATTTCAAGAAAATTATTCCATTATCTTATTTATTACGCGATAAATTGATGAGGGACTCTCTGTGTATAGTACTCCGGTATGTACATACAAAAAGTATATACTTCCAACAATTCTTTTTGGCCGATAAATGATTTTTTAATTATTTTCGTTAGGATTGACTGACTTTAGCGAAAAAAGTGCCACTTTTGTTTTGCTAAAGTAAAGCCTAAGCTAATTTTAAAAAGTGAGAAATTGTACTTTTAGGGGTAGTTTTGGGGATGTTCTGCCCATAGAAGACATAGGGAAGTACTTCAAAATTCTCCAACATTCAGCTTTATGTGATTTTTCCGGATACAATATAATAATAATAATAATAGTGTTTATTTAGTATAATAAGCATAATTACATAGAACATAGTAATAGCATAATATTTTACATAAATAAACAAAATATCATAGATATTTGAGCGTGGGAAATTAAATAATATATATTACGTTACACAAATAAGCAACGTTACATCAACAATATTAACAAACTAGTGTATAAGAAAGATTAATATTTACATCATACAAACACATAGATAAAAAAATATATACACACATACAATATACATAGGTTTAAACAAACTAAACAATGTAACAACAAAAAAATTTATTTAGTTGACATAATATTTATTCGTATTGTGTATAATAATAAAAAACAAATGTAAATAATATAAATGTAAAATGACAGAATACGTTAAAATTTTAAATATTTTAATAATTTGGAAATATGTAATAAATATTTTTTCTCTCAAGTTCACAGAATTCCATTGATTTAGTTATTTTTTAAATCTATTAGAGAATAGATACTTTCTCGATTTTCTAGCAGTATGTAATTTTTGCATTCCTTTTTGAATTTGTTTAATGTGCTAATAGTTGTTATTCCATAAGGTAACGAGCTAAATATTTTTGGTCCTAGATAACTTAAACTTCTCTGACCTATTGTTTTTTGCATAAATTTTACAACAAAATTTTGGGATTTTTGTCTCGTGTTATATTCGTGAGCTGGTAGCTGTAGTAGATGTTTATTTCTATAGATATAAATGCAAACTGTATAAAAATAATATTGTCTCAGGTCAAGAATTTTTATTTCGTCTAATAATTTTTCTGACGGATACATGGTACTTTTGTTTACATGAATTGACCTATTAGAAAACATTTTGATTAGAATTTCAAGAAAAATTATTCCACTCTCTTGTTTATTACGGGATAAATTGATGAGGGACTCTCTGTGTATAGTACTCTGGTATGTACATCTCAAAAGTATATAATTCCAGCAATTCTTTTTGGCCGATAAAATGACTAGATTATAGCACACTGTGCCGAGCCTATAACATAAGTTAAGGTTAAACCAATTTGAATATAAATGCTCCACAAATAAAACAAGAAACTGTAAGCATACTCTCTTCAGAAACGTCAAAATCTATTTACATCCACAGTTATTAAATCGAAATAAATTAATCTATCGTTGGATCATCGGAATTCATGGAAGTTTTAATATGCTAAATCGAATTTGGTTAATCAAATGAATTTTTCTTACAGCTGGTTGGTCATGGAATTGAAGTATGTCGTGTATGGTCGAATAATTTTCTGAATGGCAGCTTTGAATTTATATTTGGTTGTGGTTAGCTGGTCCGATTGCGGACCTAATAAAATTCCTCGCATAAAACTTTAATTATAGATCAGAGTCTCAATTAAAAACAGTTTGAAAAAGCCCGTGTAAATTTCCTGTTTAATTATAGCTGGACATTAATCTCTTTGTTTTTGTTATGCATCACTTTACGGTGTTAAATAGTTTTGAGCATAAAAAGGTTTGTTTTGTGCGTTTAACAAGAAGCTGCACCGCCAAATTGACTAATTGCAATTTATTGCGCTGAAAGTAATTTGTCTAATTTTTTTTATTTTTTCTTTACAATATTGACAAAATCTTCTAAAGGCGCCGAAAAATTGCCAAAGAATTTGAAATTTGGCATATGAAACATGGAGGACATTAAATTTTTTTAAAAAACCAGATAGCAGGGGACATTGTTTTTCACTGCTTTAAGTTTCTAATATTTTAACAAATAAGTGATTAAGTAGTAATTAAGTATATCTTTATTAGAACTGCCCAACCTCAATTTATTGCCATCGATTTATGAACTATTAGCACATAGGTAAGTCTTCAAGATATAAATAAATCACACTTTTTAAAAAAAAATTCCTACGTTTTAGCAAAAAACGTTTTAGACAAAAATTGTAGATCTAGATAAATACTATCCTGCGATGTATTAAAAAATAAATACACCACAGGTAAAGACGACTCCCTTTATCCCGGAAGGCTCTAGAAGAGCCTTGTGTGGGAGGGGGCTACACATTTAGAGACAAGGGACACAAACCCAATATCCGTGTATAGTGGGAAAATCCCTCTCACAGTATGTTCTTCCACTGCCACGACCGGGGTCGAACCCGAAACTTTTGGGTGAGAGGCAAGTGCGCTCACCTCTCGACCATCAGTCATGCATGGACCTATTTGATATGTATATAAACTTTAGAACGGGGGTCTGGGAAATGTACCTATCACTTACAAATTGTTCAAAGATTAGAACTGGGGAAGGAAGTTCCTCGTTTAAATTTTTGTTGATGAGTTACGCAAAATGTATCACAACGACTTTAGACCACCCTGTGCATGAAGCAGACATTTGATTGTTGCCATTGTCAAGAGAAGAAGATGGGAGCGGGCGATTAAACAATTAATTATTATAAAGAAATCTCAGTTAATATGAGAATCGCTATTATCCTAACGACTATAATAATACAATTTTTAATTGTCAATTTTTATGTTAGGTCTCAAAGTAATTTACTAGCAATTTTATGACTTATTACATGAAAGCATTATTAAACGGAGTTGCTAAAAAATCTTCCCGCGCAAGTTCTTACAGACAGCTAAAGGTAGATTATTATGAACTTTTTGTCCCATATGGAAGCTTAGTTCTTGAGAGTGGTAAATATAGTGAAATATCTTATAATATGTTGAATCAGCCACTTCTAAAGGTTTTTTAAAAGTGTTTAATAGAGTCCAATTGATGTCAGTTACTTAATTGAACGATACTCACAAGTCAATCGCCATCTTGAAAAAAATTATAGCATTCAAAATTACCAAGTCGAAATTGAATATCTGTGATACATGAACATGTGAACATGCTTGGGAAAACGGACATAGAATAAACTGGGACTCGGTAAAAATTTTAACAAAAGAAACAGATACCAAAAAAAAGAAAAATTAAAGAATCAGCAATAATCTTATTAAATGAAGATAAGTGCGTATCGAATTGTTCTGTAGATATTTGTACAACCTGGCTACCAATGTTAAAAGAAGAACTTAACAAACTCAACATTATCTAAAAGAAAATATCATCAGTTCTATGTTCTGTGTAAGTAGTAAGTATCTATGGAAATAACATAAACAGAATCTTAAAGCTGTGTATTTGACATACATAGCAAAATAAGAGTTCATCCAAAAAATAGCTTTGAAAACGGAAAGAGATTACTTTCCGAAACGTCAGCAAAATACATTATTTCTGTGTTTATTCCGATTTATATTATTTGCAAAACATAACCTCTGACTTTTCCTTTGGCGTAAACGTCACGGGCGCAGAGGCTTTTTTCAATAATTCTATTATTTTGTAGATTCGATGATTTGTTTTGAAGAGGATAATAATACATGTGGTAGAAAACCCAAATAATAGGAAAGAATACAGAAAAGTAATTTCACCACACCGGTGGACGAAATATAATTTTGGGGGGATGGGGGTTTATGAAGCTAAATAATTAAATAAAGAAGTAAGTTATTGCCTTATACCTCAAGGAGAAACAACAATGCAGCTACTGACACGTATTTCGAGTTATTGCTCCTCATCAGCGTAGCGTAGCTTAGCGAATATATCTTATAATCGAGCAAAACCAACAAAGGTACTGTACTGTGCACTGTACTTTCCTACCTGGTTGGTTGGTTTTGCTCAATTATAAGATATAGTCGCTAAGCTACGCTACGCTGATGACGAGCAATAACCCAAAATACGTGTCCGTAGCTGCATTGTTGTTCCTCCTTGAGGTATAAGGCAATAACTTACTTCTTTATATAATTTTTAATCTTTCACCAAGTATCGGGGAGCCAATGAGGATCAATTTTACTTTATTAAATTGTAACTTTTTAACGTAATTTAAGGTAAACTTAAAATTTTAAAAAATTAATTTTTTTGGTCCTTCCTTATTCCGCTACAATTCCATCTAAACAAAATTCAATTACGCCAGGCGTTTTAGCTGTAAAATTGACCTCCTTTGGCCTTTAGGGCGATCTGTTTTCAAAATCTCAAATTCCTAGGTCTTTTTGTTTCCTCTAGATAATTTAGATCGAACATCGTTCGGAGGAGGATTCCCACTGACAAATATATGTAGATTACCTTTTAAATTTTCAATCGAGTTATAATTAAATTCCGGCACAATTTTCATATTCTAACCCTAATTTATTTGGCATCATGTTTGACCGTACGGTCGTGATAATTTTGTAAAACTAAAAATAATTGAAAATGTGTGGAAACTTACTATAACTTCTACTTCTCTTATACCCTGGTCTATTATTACATCAGTACGACGCAGAGTTTGGAGAGAAAAAAATAACAAAAGGGAGGTCAATTAACTTCGATGACTGTCCTGTAACAATTAAAATATAATCTTTATTTTGACCGCACGTTCGAACGTACATTTACATGTTTAATTTATTGATATTGAGGCGACGTTTAGTAAAATAAAGAGTGAGTTTGGATCAGTGACGGCCGTCAAATTTAAAAGTGAATGTTTTCACTTACACAAACGATGGCCTTAAATTATGAAATTAAATAATTTTAAATAAATACGGTTTGTTTCGTCTTTATAGTTACAGAACTTGAGTGCCTTTATAGCATAAGTAATTTAGCCATTTTAACTAACACTGATATCGAATTATGTAATAGTTCCCTAGTATTTTCATCAATAATGTTCTCCTACATAGCGTCAAGGTATTTCTCATTATCGATCTCCTTCTAGTATATTTTTACGGATACAACTACCTTAGTGTGCATGTTAGTTATCTCTTGCTTTTTTCGCTGTACCTTAACCGGCACTTGAAGTGAGCTAAAAGTAAGTTGAAAAGATTTGAACACCATTAGGTACCGTACCCGACTGCCTTTCTAGTGACTTTACTAAATTCTTCAATTTTGCAAGAGTTTTCACCGTCACCAGTACGCAACTGATACGCGCTTCAATTTGACATCGGCGAATTTGAAAACGCAAAATCTCGTATACTTGCGATGTGTGCATTTTAATAATCATTATCCCCTTGCCCAAGTGGAGATTTCGCAAAATTTTCAGATTAGGAGAGCCACCGTATGCTCATTTCATGACATCGGTGGTTTATTGAAGTGATTAAATAATGACTTCTGCCTGTTAGCTCATTAATATATCTTCTTAAAATCAATAAAGTTATTCATTACTCTGTGATATTCCATTAAGGGCCGGTTTTATAATGTTAGATTAACTCCACGTTTATCTTAAGTTTAAACTTAAGATTAAACCATGATTTAAACTTTACAAACGACTGTTTTATAAAAATAAACTTTAATTTATACAGTTGGCACTACAATTCAACAGAAATTGCAACTTCACGTAGTTTGATTCTAACCTATTGCGACATTTTGACATGACATTTTAAGTTATTTTTGTAAAAATGGAGGGAAATAGAACAAGGACAAATTCGCCGAACTAATTTTATTAGTTAAACATTTTTAATTATACAAGAGGCAGTTGATTTATGTTGGCTTCCAAAGTTTCTGGTAACAATAAGCATATATATGCATACAGGTGTGAAGTGATCAAACATAAATCTTTACCTTTCTGTCAGATGTAGTAATAAATTTTCAATTAGCTCCAGTAAAATAATAACTGGCCCAATCTAAACAACTTATAAAGTTTTCTGATTACATTCTTCCGTGTAACTATAGGTCTGATTCTAAAATTTCCAGATCTTTGAGCGTATTAATAATAATTTTCTGTCATCATCAGATTGTAAATAATCACATATTTCGAATACATCCATCAAATATTACACCGAATTTTATTAATTCTGAGGTTATGAACATTCTGACATCTGATAATCCAGAGTTTAAACCATCCCCATCCACCGTTTGAGGTTTAACTTTACTGTGACGTAATTAATCTGAAAACTAAATATTACTGACATTATAAAACAGACTTTTTTTAAGATCTGTAGTTTAATCTGTGCTCTGCAGTTTAATCCGATATTATAAAACCGGCCCTTAATCAAACAACGAATACAACATTTTTTTGTCAAATATTATTGTATTTGTTCTTTGTTTACGACCGCAATTTCATACTTTCTAGATACTGGAGAATGTATTCTAGCTACTACGTAATCGTAGTCGCAAAGGAAAAAAATTTATAGTGATATTTACAAAAAAGAAAGTCTTTATTTACTCTTTTTCCTTACTAGAGTTTAAGTAACTATTATAACTTTTTGCAAATCATTATTTCTTAGCACCATTAAAAAACATCATCCTTTATAATCGAGTTATTTTTGAGATTTTCAGATACATTGTAAGTTATCGTATCATCGACAAATTAAGCACACCTTCAGCTCATAATCTTCAAATATAAAGTACTGAGGAAACGGCAAACATTCCACCATTTTACAACTTCTTGTTATATGATAAGAGTAGTCTCAAGCTAAAATTACATTCCATAAGAATGTAATTTATAAATTGCATAGTGAGATAGAAAATATGCGCAAGTTTTTATCAGTGGAATTTCAACTTGCACTAGTCTTTTTAGACTGTAACGTACTAGTTGTTTATTCATTGAGATAAGTAAATTTCTAAGATTATTATCGAAATTCAGTTAAATATATTTATTATACTAGCTACGAGATATTTAACAATGTATTAAAACAAACATAAATGGAATAAATTTGAATCCAACAGATAGTTTTCAATTTGAAAATTAGAATTAATATTCCAAATTCAATTAATACCTCGGTAAAATAAGCAACTATTTGGACCTATAATAAAATTTATGGAAAATTTGTTTTTTTTTTGCTTTTCATCATAGCATTTGGGTACTGATGAACGGAAAAAAGTTCAAGCAAATATCTGAGAGAATTCACCCTCAAATTCACCTCCAAATAAAAACAATGCATAATTTTCGTGTTTCTCCTGAAATTCATTAATATTGTAAAAATTGTCAAGTGTAAGAATTTTCAGTTCTCTTAAAGCTCTTCAGACCTCAAGCATTAAATTTGGCCAAGAAGTACGGGAGATGTGAAAATTTCAAATTTAGCGATTTTTTCTACCTCTATTTACAAATGCTAATAGCTAAAAGGAAAGAATTTTATAAAAAAAACTAATTTTTATGCGAAATTAGTAAATTTAACTACCTTTCAGTTAATTTTTTACTTTTCACTATAGGACCAAAATTGACCAAATTATTGTTAAAAAATTGGTCTCGAGTTGGTTCTCATCATTTCATTTTCTTATTATATTTTAACTTCCTCAACCTTTTTGGTAGAACTTAAAATTAAACTAAGCGCAATTTTTCTTTACAACATTTAGTCTGACGAGAAAATTGTTTAAAATATTTTTGAAAATAGTTTTTTGAGGGGACGAGATTCGACAAAAAAAATTGTTGAGAAATTTTAAAAAGTAACTTTCGATTCAGTTTTAGATTCGACAATTCTACAATTGTACAATATTATAACTCCCAGTACTGCTATATTTTTGTTTAAATAATTTCGTACATTTTTTGAGGGCCTCGACAAAAAATGGTTATTAGACGAAAGTATCATAGAAAACCTTTTCGATACAATTTTCCATTTCAAACAATTTTTATTTTAAAAATTTTTGATTCAACAAAACTTATTTTTGGGCTTCACCTGGAGCCGCCTCTGCCCCACTGACGAGAATTTGAAAACGCTTTTGGATACAATTTTTTATCCTGAACAATTGAGAGAGGGAAATGTAAGAAACCATCCTCGTTACAATTTTCTATTCTAAACAATCCTGTTATAAAATAATTTTTGATTTCACGACACACTGTTTTTGGGCCCTACCTTGAGCCGTCCCTGGCCCCTGATGAGAAATTTTCAAAGGATTATTTCAGTCCTATTTTACATCCTAACCGATTTTTCTAGAGCTTAGAGCCGTCCCTGGTGCACAGATGACACCAATAGGTAAAGTGTAAAAGCAGTAATTGCCTTTTGTAATTTCAAAAGATACAATAATATTATTTTTTATTATTATTAACATTCAGTAGCATTTTCCTTGGACCCTCCAGATCTTATACCCAAAATTTCAGACTTCTATGTTGAGAAGAATTAAGATCGCTCCGAGCTCTCTATAGCCTGCAAAAACAAACCTACCCGTAACAAAAACATTCACCGAAGAATAAAAATAAACATCTATAGGCTACTGATAAGACCTATCTTTACGTATGGAGTGGAAACTTGAACACTCACGCAAAGTAATGAAAGACTTTTGGGTATTTTTGAGAGGAAAGGAAAATCCATAAAAGAGGAAAGGTTGTGGCACCGAATGTACAATGTACAAAAAGACCCAGTGATTGTCTTATTCATAAAACTTCAAAGGTTAAGATGGGCAGGATATCCAGTTAGAATGGCAAAACGACTCACTATGGGTACTCCAGAAGGTAGAAGAAGCAGAGGTCGACCTTGTGGAAGATGGATGGATGGAGTCGAAAAAGTCCCTGAAATCCTAGGGGTTAGAAGATGAAAGGAAGTTGCTAGAAACGGAACAGATTGGGGACGAATTTTGGAGCAGTCCAAGATCCACCAAGGATTATCGAACCAAAGATGATGACGATGATGAACTGTGCAATGAAAATAGAAGTAAATATTAATTGATTGATTATTAGTATTGAAGAGGTTCCCATCCCCCCCTCCCCTGTTCATTAATAATAAAAGTCCTGATCGTGAAACAATCAAGAATTCAATTAATCCCACCCAGTAATTATTTATCTCAACTTTTATGTTAAAATAAATAAAGAAATTGGTCATTTTCGTGATCGTCTAGTATTACAAAGCTAGGAGCCCAATTACTGTGTTTGTAGTAACCCTTTATATTTACCCAAGTTTTTTATGCAAAGTTTGACATTACGATTTCTTATGCCTGAGAAAATTAATCACTATGTTAATACACTAATAATTAATTGAGAAAACTATTTAATCATTTATTTTATTTATATTCTATTTTGTTACTCAAGATTGTACTGTGAATTCTATATAGTTTTTGTTGTCAGATTTCATTTTATTGAAAGTAAACCATTGATATTTCGAGAAAGTTAAAGTTGAAAGAAAAGGCAGAAATTGTTGTAATGCATATATTATCGTTGGGACAATAGTCACAAAACCCCATTTTATTTTATAACAATTGTAGCAAATAGACAAACATCAAGCTAATGGTAATCCAAATATTTAAGGCAATTGTCTAAATATTATATAGGGCAATTTACGCTGCTATAATATATTACAGTTGGTTATACAAATACCAAGACCCATGTTATACAATAGAATTTCTGAGTTACGTTGAATGGAATTAGAGTTGGGCAATTTCCGGTAAAATGATTTTTATTGCTTGAGATTAGAGTACGAGCAATCGCTCAGATAATCAAATTAATTGTGCTGTAGGTGAGAGTTTATAGTCACGTAAAATCTTTTAGAATGCTGGGGAAATCCCCCTATAATAATTAGATAGAAGAGCACCCAGAAGGTTGCGTATGTTTGTCGACAATATGAAGACGCGAATCCGCGAAGTTCGAAAGTTGCGTCGCATCACCCTTCAATCGAACAAGTGAACAGACAATAGTCTGAAATATATCCCTCCTTGTAACGGAACCTCAATCGAGAACCGAACGTCAATAGACCGTTGTCTATGTTTCAAACTTTTGTTGGCGCATGATACATCAAATTCATGCAATGATAATATTATATTGTAGTTAAAATTGATAACAGTCAAACAGCCTTTTGGTTACAGTAGAAAAATCTTCCTAGTGTACTTTGAATACAAAGTATTCTTGCAAAACCTTACGTTAGGTGCGGTGGACACGAGAGCTACCTATTTGTTTTATAAAACTGCAGAATAATGGACATGAAGTTTGACTGGTCTCTGATAAAGTGTCTTGTCTTTGTATAACCCTACATATCATTTAGTGATAATAAATCGTAATTCGGCAAACGTAAACTTCCCCAAGAAAGTATTTATAATGTGAACTTTTACCTAGACTCGTTATTTTTATTGAAATTAATAACCAAGTAAATTGTAACATAATTTTACCCTCCTTGCTGGTTAAAAATCAAAAGTAATATTTCATAAAATTCTAATGTTTCTTTTAGTACCACAAACACGCAAAATATCCATTTCTCACCGGGAATCAGAATGTAAATGCAATTTTTAGATAATAGCGCAAAGTCCGAAACAAGTTTACCTGAGGCAATATATATCTCTACAGCTTTCTCCGGGACTTTATCGGCGCCCTCGTCTATGCTTGCGTAAGTTGCCATTTTATTTTTGAAATGGCCGGCAGCGTCACGTTGAATATTAAAATGAAATCGAAGGAAATACGTTCGTTGTCAATGACTATTACGGCAGTTTTGGCGACAATAATAAACCCGAAGAGTGGCCTCTAATATGCGAAAATGATTGATTATTTTTTAATTGATTCAAAGATTAGTTCTGTGGTAATAACTTGTACAGCGAGTACTTTGGTAATGTGTCCGGTGAGAACGGCTCATCCAACGGACATCTAGCTTTTCCCTTGTAATATATCTAGCCCGTTTTTTTATATGATTTGCGGCAGATAGCGGCAGGGAGGTTGTGATACTTTTTTCCTCTTTAACATGCTGGTTATATGTACATTTCTACTAGCGAGACTTCATTTTGCGCATGGTCATATATCACGCTGACAGACAGAACGTAGGGATCACCTTTATATTGTATATAGTGGGCCGGTCTTGTTTATTTTAACACAATTTAGATAATAGCAATTTTTAAATATTTTATATTTATCCAAACTTATGTTTCGAGATTTTAAAACATTCGAAGGGCTGTTTTGTGTTGAATTTAGTTTCTTGTAGGATGCAATGATAATTACTGTGTAATCGTTATTATAAAAATTATGTTTACATACATTTGAAATAAAAATAAGAATTATTTTCAAATAGAAGCCAGGGTGTTTCATTATTGCTAAGCAAATGGAATTTTAAAAATAATATTTAAGTGCGCAGTAGAAGTTCGAAATAAAAAGTTATTAAACCGAAATTTTTTTTACTAGAAAATTCAGACTTAAGTTTCAACATATGACAAAGTGTTAAATGCCGACAGTTCGTATTTAATCCCATTGTCCTAAAAAATAAATAAAATCACATGTGAATTTTTAATACTTTCAAAATCGCTCAAACATCGCATCCACTTCTACTCCGTGGCATTTATATCTTAATTTTATTACACCCTAAGTTCCGCCTATGGCCGCAGATGTAGGCGAAATCTTAATTCTTAGCAACGAGAATGACTTGCATTCGACGTAAGTCTCTGATTGGTATCGTTTCTTTTGAGATCGTTAACGACTCTAGATATGTATTTTGATATTTTATAAGGTAGAGAGAGGGCCTTATACGATTTAAAAAACAAGATTTAATGTGCCGTTACATAAACATCTGTAAATTACAAATTTAAATTCCTCTTCTTAAGCTCAGCGATTAGCGATAACGAAATCTCAATATCCTTCTTTACATAATTATCGTGAACACAATTGTCATAGTGCAATTAGGTGGAAAGCGCCTACAGTTAGGAATTTACTAAATCACCTTAAATTGCCCAGAAACTTAAGTGTTTTTTTGTTTTAACCAGCCGTGGGTCATTAATAAAATTTTATTAATAACTGCGCATTGTAGTAAACTATTAAGCCGATATCATTATTATTAAGCCACATATCCTTATGACATTTAGTAATCAACAAACAGGAACTTTAGAAAGATATTACCATAGTTAATTGTTTCCTTTAATGGATATTGTAAGCACTTTTATGATGGTTACAGTTGTTAAGATTAGATATAAACGCACACAGTGTGAAATTTTCTTATGAAATTAAATGTTTGGAATAGCAAATCCATACTTGATATCCCTACCCTGAATCTTTCTCGAAATAGTCACGCATGTTTGTGAGAATCAAGTATTGTCACGTACACAAAGTAAAAATGAATTTTTTTGCATTGTCTGCAGGTTTAGAGAAACTGCTTACTGTTTATTTACATGATAGGAAGTATTTTTAAGAAGTGTAGATTGGGGAATTCTCAATTCATATGTAGATGTGAGCAGTGGACAAATTTTATGATATTATTAACGAACTTTTTATCGTTTGTTCCTAAAATTAAGCTAAAAACTAAAAAATATCCTCCATGGTTCACGAATGAAATTACTAGTGACATAAAATCTAAAGAAACTAATTTAAAACTCTTTAAGAAAACGCATCTGGAGCAGTGCCGTACGGAAATAGAGAATAAGTCTCGGAATAAATTGTCCAATTTTCAGCACGGCTTTAGGAGAAAAAGGTCAACTTGTGGCAATCTAATAAGTTTTGTTGACTTGGCGAATAATAGCCAAGTTGACGTTATCTATACAGATTTTGCCAAGGCATTTGACATAGTCGACCACTAGATTAGATTAGATTAGATTAACAAAGGAACTGGTTATTTAGCCTTTACCATCGCGACCTTTTCAGGTCTATTGTGATGGTCCCAGAATATCTTCCTTATAGTAGTTAACAGCGTCTTGTCCTATTATCTCCCTTGTGCAACAGTGTATGGCGATCACTTCAGCCTGAAACACCGTTGCGTATTTCCCTAGACTTATCGGGATACTGACTTTTGACCTTGTCCCGTAAATCCCGGCTCCGACTCCTTGTTCTGTCTTGGAGTCGTCAGTGTACCAGACTGTTTGTGCTGTTATGGGAGAACCGTCTTTCCAGTCCTCCCTGTCTGGTATAACAGTCTGAAAGTTCTTGTCGACCACTATGTGGTCTTAAATAAATTGAGGTAATTTGCATTTTCATGAATTTCAAATGTCTTTAAACCATTTTGTAGTTTATATAAATCGGCACAATTTTCGTACGACCGATATTAAGTGAGATATTCTCGAGGGCCCTGATAAAATGGACAGCTTGTATACAGTCTATAGCAATGTATGTCGCAAGTTGCAGGACATTATTTTCAATTGATTCGAAAATACACATTTTTGTCGCGATTGTTTTTCTTCCTTTCTTTTTGTACATTTTTGTTTCTAATTTATCCAATTTGTGTTGGCTTATATATTTTGTTAAATATTATTTATATTTTGTAAACACAAATATTTGAAAACACTGTACTTGACCTGCACCTACTAGATAAAAAACTGTTTTTAGGTAAAATTAGGTTTCTTCGAATGATATGTGGAAAAATTTAAATCGCGTATTTCTCTAAAAGATGCATTTTATTGAGCGTCAACAAGTATAGTTTTTTTGAACAACAGATGGCACTTAGAATAACCTCAAAAAAGTTAAGGCTCAATGTGTCAGAAACACGTAATGTAACTAGCGCCATCTATAAAATGTGATATCAGTATCTTCACCATCGCAATTCAAAACATGAAAAATACACTAGTTTTGAAGTCATATAACGCTCGGTAAAGTAGAGACACTAAATTAATCAATTTCTTTTAGTTTACCACCCTCTGTATTTTGAAAATTCCCCCACTTTTTTGGTTAAACAAACTTAGTTTGATAACCAAGCGAACTTTACAGAACACCCTGTTTGGTATGGTTATATTTTCAAAATATAAAATAAAATTGTCTACATAATATTGGTACTCAAATAACTCCACATTAGCTTCAAATTCTTTTTGTACCTATGTAAATTGGTCAGATACTTAACATTTTTTGAAAATTTAAAATACCTTTACATTGTGATTGAGCCTTCGAGCTAAATTTGTTTTAGCCTCATTCAGGTATGTGCTGACGCAATTTTTGCAGCAACTAGTTACAAATTTCATCCTGGCATGGTTAAATTCGGCAAACATCCACACATTTTCTTATTGCCCAGCATGATTATATATTTTTTTAATTACCGGCCACCATGTATAACATCAATATTATTTTTTTAGCCCGCAAAACATTATTTCATAGCGTAATCTTTGCAACACGGTTTTCATTTTATAAACATATCTATATTTGTCCGGTTTCCAATTAGTAAATGCTGTCGTAGCTATAAAAATCAAGAACCACAATAAAAAATTACCTTGTCAGTGAGCATTCGTGTTGTTATATTAAAATTAGATAACTTGAGCCAACAAAAAAAAATGTATATATAAAACCTGTTTCACAACATGTGTACTCAAAGTAACATGACATTAGTATTAATTCTGTATTTATGGGCCCAGCCAACATATAAATAATTATCGCTCTTGATCACTGAGATCGTTTTGTTAATGTTACAAAAATTCCTAAGTAACAATTTTTACTTTCAATTTTGCACAGGTTGTTAGCTTTGGCTGGACGCCATTGTCGGTGTTTGGATGGGCAATTGCAGGATATAATACTGCCATTCGCGTAACAGAAATCAGCGGATATTAAAAGTTTTTAAACACATCGATTTACTAGCCATGGTATTTAAACCTAGAAATAAATGTTTAAAACCGAAAAAAGGGTACACGATGTAAGAATGTGGACAACGGTAACGTTCGTATATACTGCAGCAAAATAGATAGATAGATATAGCTAAATATAATAAGTGAGAACGATAATGCTGTTAATACTGCTACATACAACACGAAGCCCTCTTGCGTGTCATAATTTACAATACACACTACAATTGGCATATTATGTAATTGTAATATAATAAATAAATCAAATATATGAGAATGCAAGAATGTAAAATTGTAAAAAATACTGCAGTAATAAACAAAATAAATTTTAAAACACTTTAAAATGTCTTCTTCGTATATGAGTAGTATATAAAAGCCGGTTCGGGCTCACCAAGTAGATGAACAACGCTGGTTACAATGGCGTCATGAACTAGATGGCATGTGTCCATCAGGAGTTTTTGTGATTTAAGACCCGTTTGTTGAAATAAATGTTTCATAGAAAAAGCATAATCGTCCATAATGTATATTGATGAAAGGTCTGCAGTCCTCTTATAATAAAGCTCCTTAATGTGATACCATCGTCATAGAATAAAATGTTTTTTTTTTTAAATTTTGGCATGATGATGTTTTACGGACGCTACATTGGATTTATTGTATAACCATATTGCAAGGCACGATAACGAATCTTAGGTTCTTCGAGGGAATAAAGAAAGAGACAAACAAACATAACATTGAAAAATATTATTCTCCTTTGCGAGAGCAGTTAAATCAAAACTAATGTTCCTTTTCCCATTTTTATAACTCCTCTATGATGTGTCCCTTGGCCAGGCAACAAGACGGTTCAGGTCCAATGAATTGTGCTTCAGCTCTTTTTTTGTAAGGCTGTCAGCAAGTTCATTACATTGTACTCCCTCATGCCCTGGCACCCACATCAAGGTAATCTTGTTGTTGGCCAGTTGCTTCAGGGCTTGTTTGTATTCCCAGGCAATTTTAGATTAAAAGGTGTAAGACCTTAAAGCTTTTAATGCTGCCTGACTATTTGACAGTATATAGATCCTTGCCCTTCGAATGCCTTTATTTAGGCATCTTGGGCACACAGATCTATAGCATGAATTTCTGTCTGGAAGATGGTTGGGGTGTTACCAAGATCTTTTGATAGCCTACATTTGGGCCCTGCTATGCCCACTCTTACCTCTTCAGCCATCTTAGATCGATCTGTATACCAGATGAGTGACCCTTGTTCCAATCGCAGTACCTCCATCTTGCTCGCCTGACGGCTTTCGATCAGCACGTCAAACGGACAGTCAAAGTTCTGTTTGATTGGCATTGAATCAGTAGGTTTGGTCATGGACTCAAAATGGATTAGCTTCAAAATCCTTAAGTGACCAACCAGATCGCCTGGTTTAAATTTGAGTGCCTGATGCAGTCTTAAGGCATTAAGTGCTGCCTCCTTCCTCACATGCAAGTGCAAAGAAAGTAGGTCAAGCACTGCTTCCAAAGCTGCTGTGGGACATGAGTGTATTGCTCCTGTAGTCGTAAGCAAGTCGTGGCAATTTTTTCAACTTTCCTTGTGCTATTGTTTCTTCTGTTTTTGGCCACCATACACATGATGCGTAGATCACCGTGCGCCTGACAACCAAAAAGTAGAACCAGTGTGTAATATTCGGCTTTAGACCCCAAGTCTTACCAAACAGCCTATGGCACGTCCAAATAGCCGCTGTTGCTTTAGTAAGGGTCCTTTCTAGATGTGGGTTCCAGGTAAGTTTTTGATCCAGGATAACACCTAGATACTTGACTTCACTGCAAAGGCTTAGGATCGTTCTGTTTAGCATAGGAGTTCTAAGGTTAAGTTTTCTCCTTCCTTTTCTACCAGATAGCTGGGTATATCAAATTGTACCAAAGGCATTATACTGCCTTTATCAATTAATAGAGTACCTAAAAGTCCACAAATATATGATGTGCTTCCTGCCCAAATACAATGGTCTTTTCCAGTATTCACCAGAGTAAAGACATTTCGCGCATTGATGACTTTCCATCAGATGGGTGATGCCCTGGTAATTCTAGTACCTTAAGGCGTCGCCGTTTTGTGTATGGTGCAAAGTATTTCTACTTTCCATTCTTCTGGAAGGGTTTTTATTCCTATATTTCTTGCATATGTTTATGTATCACTTTTTCCATTTTTTAGAAGTTCTGTAGGCGTGTTTTCAGTTCAGGGGGCTTTGTTATTGGACAGGCTCCTTTCACTTCCTTTCTTGATGGTGGCGTTTCGGGTGCCTGTTTAGTAAGTCATCAGTCAGTGTCCAGCCTATTTCTCTAGTACCTATTTTCTTGAATTTATTATGTTTCTTATTCTATTCCTGCATTGTGTTATTCTCGGTTTAAAATATGTTTGTAAAATTTTCTAGACTTTATTTAGGTTTTCTATTTCTTTTCTTCTCCAGCCATTTTCCTTGTTCTTCTGTTTTAAAATTCGGTTTTGTTCCCTGCGTTTATTTTGATATTCTACTGTTGTTACGCGCGTTTTCTTTGCTTGTATTTTACCAAGCTTAATTTTCTATGAGACTTTTGAGCTCACTTATAAAATGTCAAAACAAAGATTTATACAAGTTTCTAGGCTTATTATCTTTCGTTCAGGGTTTATCCCTTTTTTCAACTTATATGATAGTATTATGTAACTTTTACAAAACGTATCTCATTCATAATAAAAAATACAAAAATGCCAACCCTTTTCAGACATTAATTGTGAAAGTTGATATTGTAGTAAGTAGTGGAATATACAAATATTGCAATTGCTATGTCTGCCCCTGTCACTGCACTTCACTTTTTATTTTGCTAATGGTTTCTTCAATATATTCGTCCCTAATAGAGGTTAATTGGAATTTCATGTTTAGAATCAAAGCTTTTGTTTTTCTAATAATATAAGGTGTCCCGAGAAGGAGGAGTTAGCAGTTGATTGACTAAAGGAATGTTCATTTATTTTATTAGGGTCATGCGATGATCAGATATATTATTTTTTTAACAACGAGCAATAATTCTGGCACTCTCTCTCATTGGCCGATAGCGTATTCATTTTTAATACCCTAATTAGTTGTTTGTTTATAACAAATTCGACACAATAAGTGTTATCTGATCTTCAAAAATTGATTGCTTTTCATTACACACAGTGAAATGTAAGTAGCCGATATACATATGTGTTAAAAGAAACTTTCACACAATTATTGTGCTGATTTGTTATCTGCAACAACGGACTAGAAAACTACTTTCAGTTATAAGATAAAGACCAACAAAGGATACTTCGTATAGCTAGCTTATCAGTATGTATGTTCTATATCATTTCGTAAGTGATATTTGGAGCAACTTTCCAATAGAAATTTCCGGCATTGCAACGTCAAGTTGCACATCAAATTAAATATGATTTGATATGATAATCTTTCAATCTATCTGAATTTTATACTCGCATCCGGGAGAAATGTATTTTTTATGTGAATAATATGCAATATGCAATCGAAAATAAATTCTGTATGGGACGTAGTAAGAGGTCAATTAGTTATTTCTGTTAAAACGAAAATATTACTGGCATTTCTCGTATTATGATTGTGGATATCATTCACAAAAGTAATTTTATCACACATATAATAACAGCTTATGAATCATTTTAAGTACAAATAATATATAATGGTATATCGTCCTCTGGCTTATACTCATAAAATGCAAACAGTCCAACATATCATTAATTCTTGCATAACGATATAATTTTAGAATAATACACATAGCTCTGTTCAGAAGTTTCTGTTGTTTTCTGTTTCGTTTAAATAAAACATAATAGCAGGACAGTATTTGAAATATGGAGCAATAATGGTCATATAAATAGTTACTTTTGATAAAACATAGATACATTATGACTTATTCTTCTCACGTAGTTGATATTTTTATGCGCTCTTAGTTACATAATTAGAATGTTTGTTAAATTTAAGGTCATTATCCATTATGATCCTTAATATTTACATTCATCTACATATTGTAAATGTTCACCAAATAACGTATATTGTATTTTATTAAACAACATCACATCAATTATTTGGGTATTTACAAATATATTGTTAGATAATAACCATTTTTCTACACTTTTCTAACATCTGCATTTTTACCACCACCTCATGTACTCCATAACCATACACTGAAATAGCTATGTCATCTGCAAATAAGTTTATTATAGTATTTTGATCCAAACGTGATACTACCTTGTTCTCATATTATACCGGGTGTTAGAAAAGTATGGGAACGGTGGAAAATCTCGAACAGTTTGCATCAAATCGAAAAATAAAAAAAAACGTGTCAAAAATTTTTCAAAAAACTATCTACTAATATCAAAATGACCTCCCCATCCACCCACCACCCTGTGGGTGGGGCGAGAAACTTTAAAATTTCAAATGGAAACCCCTATTTTTTATTACGTAAATTTTATTCCAGACATTTTTTTCGATTCTTGCATGGTGTCGCTGTAATCGCAAAAAATGAAAAGAAAACATTACTGTTTCAAGAGTAGCGTCTTATGCCCATAAAAAAACGTCCAATTCAAAAACTGAAAAACACGTATTTGTTATTTTTACGAAATCTATCCAATGACATTGGATTCGACTCTCCCACCCCTAACCCAGTAGGTGGGGGTGGGGGGCAACTTTGAAATTAAAATCCCAATTTTTTATAGCGGATTCGGATTCTACGGCCAAAAATACGTGAATTTTATATCGGGCATTTTTTTCGATTCTCGCAAGGTGTCGCTGCAATCGCACAAAATTGGAATAAACCTTAAGCGTCCATAAGTTTGTAAATATTTACAAACTCTAGCTACTCATGTTGACAAAAAAACATTCAGTTTAAAAAACAATATCTGTGGTATCTTGGTTTTTATGAATGTTTTTTTAAAAATGTTCTTAATAACAGTATTTGTTTTGTGAAATTTCTACGAGAACGTTCGGTTCCTTTCAACTTTTGTAGAGGCAGGAGCGCACTTTTGTACCGAAAAAGTTACTTCATTTTTCAATAGTTCTCGCGTTTTTTTCTGCATAATGGCTACTTTAACAGAGGAAGGGAGAGTTTCTCTTTTAATGATGCGAGGGTGGGGCAATAAAGAAAGGTCCTATGATGAAGTTGTGATTTTATTCAACGAAACGTTCCGTGTAGATCAAGTGGTAATTTCGAAATCAATTGTGTCCCGTACCATCAAACGATTCCTAGACACAAGGACAAATAAAAATCGCCCAAAATTTGTTGAAAATCGAAGGTTATCAATCAAAAAAGCCAGTCAACAGCTTGATATGAGTGCATTTTCAGTTCATAAGAATTTGAAACTTTTGAAATTTGAAAATTCACCTTCGCCAAGAGTTAAATGAAGATGATGTTGATCGGCGACTTGAATTTAGTGAATTAATGATGGAAAGAAGTAACCAAAACCCAAATTTTTCGTCATCTCTACTTGTCTTCTCAGATGAAGCAACTTTCGAACTCAGTGGAAAAGTTAATCGCCATAATTTCAGATATTGGAGTGACGAAAACCCTCACTGGATGCTTGAAACACACAGCAGTATCCACAAAAATTAAATGTTTGGGCAGGAGTTTTCAGGGATCGAATCATAGGACCATTTTTCATAGATGGAAATTTGAATGGAGAAAAATACCTGGAAATGTTGACAAATCAAATAGTTCCCGCAATACAAGAGATTGCTGGTGATGAGTTAGATAATGTTTGGTTCCAGCAAGATGAGGCTCCTCCACACTATCGGGATATTGTTAGGGATTATTTGAATGGCACTTTCGAAAATCGATGGGTATGTCGAAGAAGAACTATTGAATGGCCAGCAAGATCTCCCGACCTTGCGCGTTTGGAGCTACGTGAAGGCTAAGGTTTATTTCACTAAACCTCGTGATTTGGAAGAGCTGAGGCAACACATAATAAACATTTTTGCAGAAATATCACCTCAAATGATGAGAAGTGCTATTGAAAATTTTTACGTTCGTCTCGGACAATGCCAAGAAGTCAATGGGCACCATTTTGAACACCTGCTACAATCTTGAAATTAAAACCTGCTAGTGTAGCAGTTAAGCTGTAAACTAATTGCCTCAACTGGCCGAAATATTCACCTTGCCTTAAATGGCTGAGTTACCTTCTTGCCTTCACTGGCTGGGATCAAGAAGAATGTTAATAGTTGTAATTTCCACACGACCGTGTAAAATCACTGTTCTCAAAACAGCTCGGGAAATCATTCACTCTGAGATCAGTAGTTTTACTTTTCGTATTTTTTTAAGTATGCGCTCAAAACTTTCATGTTTCCACTCAATTTTTTGCGATTGCAGCGACACCTTGCGAGAATGGAAAAAAATGCCCGATATAAAATTCACGTATTTTTGGCCGTAGAATCCGAATCCACTATAAAAAATAGGAATTTTCATTATAAATTTCAAAATTGCTCCCGCCCCACCCACTGGGTTAGGGGTGGGAGAGTCGAATCCAATGTCATTGGATAGATTTCGTAAAAATAACAAATACGTGTTTTTCAGTTTTTGAATTGGACGTTTTTTTATGGACACAAGACGCTACTCTTGAAACAGTAATATTTTCTTTTCACTTTTTGCGATTACAGCGACACCATGCAAGAATCGAAAAAAAAATCCGGAATAAAATTTACGTATTTCTTGCCGTAGAATCCGATTCTGCAATAAAAAATGGGGGTTTCCGTTTGAAATTTTAAAGTTTCCCCTCGCCCCACCCACAGGGCGGTGGGTGGGGAGGTCATTTTGGTATCAGTAGATAGTTTTTTGAAAAATTTTTGACACGTATTTTTTTATTTTTCGATTTGATGCAAATTGTTCGAGATTTTCCACCGTTCCCATACTTTTCTAACACCCGGTATAAAGAGTAGATTACCTACAACTTTCCCTGAGGCACTTTTAATTTAACTGCTTCTTTACTATTAATAATGTCTCCTATTTTAGTTTGGTGGTCAACGATCTCTTAAATAACTCATCAGTCACTTAGCATTGTCATTTATTCCATACTTCCGTAGTTTTAATATTAAAAGATTAGTGTTAGTGATTTCAAAGGCCCTTTTGAAGTCGATAAAAACAGTACAGTATTACCATGAGTGTATACTATTAAAGGCCTCTGATATTGCGAATGAAGTATACGTTCAACTTGTAAACTAGACGTATGCGAGGTTGAAAAAGGAACGTCGACAGCTTAACCATTTGCAGTGGTAGGCGGAATAAATAAAATTGTTATTTAGCAGAGGAAATGTATGCAAATATGATAGATAAATCGTAGTGATCCAGAAGTATGATAAAACAACTTTGTTACAGAAGGATTTTTTTAATATAGGCCGTAGTTTTAGTGAATATTGGCGAGGAGGAAAAGAAAATTGATTAATTTTGGCAGCAACTAAAACGGAAGCACAAGCGTTCAAAGCTAGAAATCTACATAAGAGACAAAGTTTTTGAAAGTTGGATTTTATTGCACCTAAAAACGCTCACACATATAGTTTTTAATTTTTTTCCGCAGTCAGGTATTTTCTTTTTTTTTTAATTCATTTTTTTCATAAATCTTTATGAGACAAGCATAACTAATACAAGCATAACTAATAGACAGCCGGCATGCTATGATATGATTGTTTCCTGAATAACACTCCTCCATAAACCCAAACGCATTCGCACAAATAATATGGATTGCATTAATTACGCCTCTGCAGAAAAGTCATGCTAAAACTATTCTTAACTGAATAAATTTACCATAGATAGAAGATATTGTGTTAAATATCTGCAATATACTTTGTAAAGTGACTAATATTAGGTGTGAAATGTACAATTACTTAAACGCACTAGCTCTAATGAAATTCAAAAATATGTTAAACTAATGTATACAATTATTTATTTCAACATAAAATTACAATAAATAAATTGCTAATATTATAATGATGCATCGGTATATTGTACTTAGAAGATATGCAATTAACAACTCGGAGATAAAATTCTAGTTTTATTGGTACTTTACTGAGCGTGTATCTGTTGTAGTAGAGGGATTTATTTTCGAATAAATACAGTATTCAATCCGTAGTTAACTGATTTTCAGTGTATTTGAAAAGTACTCTGTGAAGTCTTAAAATACGAAATCAATGCAGATATTTACCACAACCTGATGCCAATAGTGTCCTTGGTAGGTTGGTATTAGCTTGCTTAAAGTCTATATTGCTGCATAATTAGGCTAAAGCATTATTAGTTAGCTTTAAAATTAGTAAAAATAGAGCCCAGAAATTGTCGAATGTCGATAATACTGGGACAAGGTCATTTTCTTCGGCTTACAATAAGGATTCCTATTGTTTAGAATTCTCAAGTACGAAACACCTTAGGTGTGGGAGTTACAAGGTCCAATTAGTACGAAATAATTTCAGGGAATTTGGCATTCATATCTTGGCTCTTATGAATATGTGTTGGATGCATCGATCTGTACATCTAGGTAATAATAATAATATTTATTGGTGCGTAGCGCAGACATTGTTTTACACAAATCGAACATACAAATATCAAATATATTACATAAAAAATGTAAAAAGAAAGAAATATTATGTCAAAAAAAAATTGAACTACAACATATATTCACATTCAGTCAATAAAACAGGAAGTACATCCATGAAAAATGTATACGCTTAAAAGATTAGGTAAAATATATGTTAAAAAGTCCAAAACTGCAGATGCAGCGAAGTTTTAATAAAAGGCACATAAAATTAAAGGTACCTAGTCGAAAGGATACTCATTTAAATAAATCACCAACGTCATAGCAATTTTTGTCCGGTAATATGTTTTTCAATTTTAATTAAAAAACATGTAAATTCGGAGAAAGTTTCATCTCCTCGCTTAGTGCATTAAAAAAATTTGCAACCGTTGTACTAAAAGCTTCTTTGGTACAAAACTGTTTGGTGAGATTGTGATTGTAATAATTTATAAACCTTGTATTGTGGTTATGGCCGACTTGATTGGCAAAAAACCTATGCTGATTCTTGTAAACAAATGTACAGACCTCTAGAATGTAGTCACCTACTACAGTTAATATTTTCAAGTTTTTAAACTAGCACGACAGCTCCCGTGAAAGCCTAAACTAGCAATACTTCGTATAGCATACTTCTGCAGAACGAACTCTCGATTTATATGTACACTGTTACCTCAGTTCGTTATACCATATCTCAAATGTGAGTGGAAATTTGCATAATAGAGGCTCATGAGTGCATCACTACATGACATAAACCTCAAGCCACAACAGTTGCTTCGCAATTTATTACAAAAAATATCTATATGGTTTTCTCAATTCAATATCTATCAAATGTTGTTATGCCTAGCATTTTGACTGATTCACAGAAAGTAATATCACTCAATAATTGATACATCCAGATTTCTGTGTAAAGTAAACAACAGCATATTAGTTAATTTTTATTTAAATTAAGATTGTTTTCCTCAGACTAATGAACTACCTGTGAGTGCACTACAGCGGAGTTTTTAATAACATTTAAGCAATTGTTAATGATTAAAATATTTGTATCATCCGCATTAACAGACACAGTGAATACTTGGCATTTTATCTAAATATGTTATTAAATCATTGGCAAAAAATATTAACAAGTAGAAGCCCCAATATAGATCTCTGAGGAACTCCATGCGTTATGTTGCATACAGCACTAAGTCTAAAGCGATTCCGTAAAGTAAGGTATATTGCTTGTTATCGAGGGCATTAACAATTAAATCTTGGAACTCACAGAGTGCTCCTATTTTCTGAGAAACCATGTTGACAAACTGATAGTAAATCATTCTGGTACAAAAATTAAGACAGCTGGTCTTTGATAGCAAGTTCAAATAGTTTAGAAATACTGCAAAGCAAACTGATAGCTCTGTAATTTCCGTAATCATTAAGATCACCTTTTTCATATAAAGGTTAAACAATAGCCAGCTTGAAAACGCCTGTAAATTTTTTGGTGTTAAAAATAGGTTTAATCAAAAATGTCAATGACTGACAGATCCTCAATTTAGAATGCGTAATTAAATTATTGGAAATATGGTATCTACAATAGTTAGTAAAATAAAGTAAAGAAAAGGCATATTATGTTTGCTTTACACTGTTTTCGTTAAACCCTGTATATTGTAAATTCATACCTCGAAGGTAATTAATAAATGCAGTTGGTATAGTTTATTTCCTGTTTTGTTGTTATCAGTTGAAAATTTTTATATATCGTTTTATTGGGAATTGGTTTTTTTTTAAACTAGCAAAAGGGCCACATGGCATGGGCTGCCGAGTCTGAAATTTGCTAAAAGTAATTAAAAGAATAGGTACCCAATGAACAATGATAACTAAATTTTACGTTTTGGGTAGTCTGAATGAGGGCGAGATTTATTTGAAATTGCATATGGTATATGGTTTCATAATATCGTGCGGAGACATTTTTCGGACATATTCTTTAGAGGAAATTTGTATATGGAGCATATGGCACGGGAGGTGAATTTCACTTGATTTCTTGGGTATTTTTTTAATATAGGACACTCATAAAAGTCCACTTCGATCCCATTTCTTTACTTTGTATTTTGGGAGTGTTTTTCCTGTTTATAATGGTGGCAGAGGAGGCTGAGTAGACTTGATTTATGGGAGTAAATATAACGTTGAGATAGGAGAGGAGGATTATAGAATTTAATAGGCATCGCCATTTTATTATAAAATTCCAGTGGGTTAAGTACCATATACTGAAAGTTTCATCATTGCTAGATTCGCCAAGAGCATATAAAATTTACAAATATCCCAAATTATAGTTATTATTCCATCCTAATATCTCACTAAAAATGAGTCAAATTGCAAGTATTACATTCAGGAGCGAGCGTAGATGCGTCTTTACTATGTACATACTTCGATATGCGATATAAAGCAACGTTAGGCGCGGTTAGTACTTGAGTGGGCGACCGTTTCAAAAAAGACCGTGTCCTCGCCTCACATATCTTCCAGCGGCTTGTATATCAGTGTATGCGTGGAAGCTATGCAACCTTAGACGAGGGTTGCGTAGGTGATATCCCATCCTTTGGAGGGGATGTAAAGCCGTTGGTCCCAGGTCTATTAAATGTTAGGCAAGTAAAAGATCCCAACTATTCTTAAGGGAAGATGTTCGGCAAAATTTCTGGTTGGGGGTAGCTCGTCTACAGGCGTCGGTGATAGGCCTCAGTAGCGGAAATAGACCGACGTTAAATATGTGAAGTATTACATTATTCTTAGATATTATAGGCTTGCTTATACATTATTTATGAGTATATATGTTTCCAATTTTTTTTTACTTAGACTAAACCAATACGTTGAAATTAATGTTTCTCTGCTTCAGTAAGTATATTGGGTAACTTTAGCTTGGTCGTTTCTTTACTGAAGACTTTATTTTTTGTGATCCAATTTTTACATTTAATTTCATTCTGTTTAATTTCGACACTAACTATTCACGATTTAATATCACTCTTCATTTATACATTTACTAGTGTCGCCTTCAAGATTTTCGTATTGTTTGTCATCCCACGAAAATATTATGTCAGGCCACTTTATAATAACAAAAACGTTTTCACTCCAATCAATGTATGAATAACATGTACGAGGATCAGACACGGATGTTTTAATGTCATTTCAGCTTTTTCTATTTTTGTTTGTAAAGTTTTTTACAAATTTCGATATTGTCCCTTAAACTAATTTATAACTCGCTTGGGATTATGGGCTTTGCTCATATCATTTAAGATAGTTAAAGCCATTCTTGCTTTCATTATCCTACCACGCCTATGCCGGATAATTCATAGACGTCACTGGTGCAATTCCCGATGACATCTGCATAATATTCTTGCGGTATGCATTACTAATTACATTATTGCTTGTCAGGTAATTTGAAATTTCTATAACATTAATAAATGGGATAACAGAAAGAAATCGCTGTAGTTACAGGTGTTAATACAATTGTGTTTTAATGTTAGCAATTGGAGCCTCTGGCTTCTGGAATTGGGGGTTGTCTAATTTCTGTGATGTTTCTGTGTTGCTGTGGATAATCTGTCTGAAAAATATCGAATATTAAACTATTCTTTAAGGAAATTCATAATCTCATCCGGTCAGTGTAAAATATAATAAACGGAGAGCTGCCAGCCGCTTTTCTACAGAGTTTTTAATTATTTCTGTATTTTCTCATATTACGGGGTTGTATTGATAGGATTTGATTTACCAAAGCACGGTAGGCTTACTGCCACTCTCGGAAAACACACCGCCGGCCGGGCCGGTTACGTCTACGCTAGGTTGGACTGAGGTCATGTTTGTTACCAGCAGCGGGAGCCACATGGTACAGGGGCATGGAATTCAATTAATGTATTTAATATCCATAATTTAGAATACTTATTATTAATAATTATTATTAGACTCTTATTTGTTAGTTTTAGTTGTTAATTAGTAAACTTAAATAGAATCCACATTGTTAATTGTTAATACTGATATACTGCATAACGTTACATAAATTAATATCTTAGTAAAATATTAAGACACAAAATGATTTCCTTATGAAATCAGGTGCAATTATTTATCAAAAATAACTAATGCACAAATAATATTGTAAAATTGGGTTAAAATAAAGTTATTCTTATTAAAGTTAGTTCGCAGCAGGTGGGGCTCGAACCTACTTCGTTAGGTATCTTCAAAGAGAACGCTAGACGCGCTAACCACTGAACTACCGAATTAAAATAATTTTTGTTAGAAAAGTCTCTCGGCTTTTCATTTATCATTGAACAACAACCAAATGGGATTAACTTTTCTTCTTTAAGTATTTTTTCTACTGAATGATTCTGATGATTTTGATTAAATTTATAAAATCCTTATTTTACTATAAGGAATGTAACCAGACTGCAACCAACAACTACTCTCCGGGCGTTGTGCCCCGCCGAGCGCTGAATTACAAGTTACAAGCCTGGCGCGTTAAGTGTAATAATCGCATATTACCAACAAAACGATAATGCTTCGATTGCAACAAACACCAGCCGAAAGACTGATCCTACTTAAAGGAGCTCTCGTGCTAGTCGTCCCATACCACTTGCAGACTGCAGTTTCGAGCTGTTGGTTCTCGTCAGTGCAAGGTAGGCATGTCACTAACGACACGAGGATCCCTTGACTATTTGGTACATCTCGGTATTTTTATGATAGCGAGATGTAAAATAGTAAGCAGGCGCCATACAACAACGTCGAGTTCTGCAGAGTGATATTCTGCAGAACCCAACGTTGTATTAGATACACGTTTGTTTTTTAACATTGAAATATTCATTTAGATTGCAATCGCTTTTAACCTTTGTAATGTGTTTAATCAGTTGTGTTTTTTAATTCTGTTGTGTGTTGTTAAGTAATTCAAATGAATGAATATTTTACATATATTTGCATGGATTTTTTTTTATAATACAAAACATGGTTTGTACCTACACAAAATGAAGGATTAGAATTAAATTTCTGAATTTTTGTAACTTTATGATAAGAATCTCAAGTTAATGTCCTGAGGAAGGAAATAAACATTTCGGAAAGCTTGACAAATAACAAAGAGTTTTATTTGGTCTGGGCCTTTATTAGTTATAAACATTTTTTGACTGAAACCCATAAGATTCGGTATTAAATAAATGCTGACATTTATTATATTTATCGTTAGGGTCGAATATTTTAATTTCAATGTATGCTAAATTTATGAATAATTAACAAAATTTGATACGGAGAGCTAATAGTAGACTGCGGCACACCAGATTACTCTTAATAATAACTTTTCAATGCTGGGTAAATATGCTGATTTCCATAATTCCATCCATAACCCCATATTTTTTATTTTATTTGTAATTGTTTTATACCCAAGTACCCACTAATTAACTGAATTACTAACAATATATCTTGGTATAAAACTTAAACCAGTTATTAGTATCAGTACAATATATAAAATACCCTCGGTATAATATAAAATTACTACTAAATAGATGTTAACAAAACTTTCAAATGCTGTAATGACCTACCGTACATAAATGATTATTACTAAATCAACTTTATGTGAAATACTTACAGTAATTCAATGTAATTACAGTCATATCAATAAATTTATATAATACTATACACACAAGGATTTACAGTAACAATTTCATTCGATATTTATTGTAAACATTCACCTACATATCGATGTCGTTTATTTCGATTCGATCGCGTTTCAATTAAAAAAACTTGCAGTGATACAATCATCATATGGGCATTATTTTAATTAAGCCATTTATACTGACGCTTGGATTATGATTTGAGCCAAGTAGTTGATTTGTGGAGAATATATTTTGTACGTCTCCCTACAAAATAAGTTGGAAGTTCCTTAATCTGCGGATTGAAAATGTGTTACTCATTTATATGTTTGAAATTGTGGTCAAATGCTTTGAAGGCTATAGACGCACATCCAGTTTGTCTTCAGTATCATTGTCCACTAATTAGTTGAAACAAATAAAAATTTACTGAAACTACACTTTGTTAAGTACGAATATAAAAATGTTAAAAATGTTATCCTTTTAGTTCTTTTCATTAAGGCTATTTAACACCAGTTAGCAACATGAATGTTTATTTATTTTGCTATGGTGTCATAAAGCTATAACATGTTAGAACTATTAGACTTATAATAAAGCACACCATTAAATAACAGCATAGAACATTTCGGTGGCTATCCTTTTCGATTTCACTTCGAGGCAAGAAGCTACAATGTATGCCAAGTTATTAGTTATAATAACTGCTGAGATCAAAACGCATTTTACGGCCTTAAAAAACTAAACATTAGCAGATCTTCTTCTGATATAAACGGGATAATATTGACGTATACACGACACTCTGGACAAGAGCCATGGCAAAGCCAGTTAAAATGGCAATAAGAAAAATCGATGTTGAGTAGATGTTTTCAATAAAAAATCATTTAACAAAATATAAAGCCAACGAAAAGTGTATTCATTATTATGAAAATAAAAACGTAGTATATTAAATACTACGATAGACCAAAAATACCACTAATTCCTATAAAAGAAACTTAAATCATAGCCCACCCATCAAGATGCACAATATGCGTTTCCGAAGCGATTGAAAATAATGCCCTAAAACTTGTGACATACTACGTCTTCAATCGGAAAGCGCAAACAAAAATCTGATTGCAATAATCCGCCAGCAGGCAGATTAATCCTATAGAAAGAACCACAATGTCTCATGTATCACCAGCCGCAGACTAGTTTCGAGCTTGTTAACTCTCATCAGTACGGCGTAGGTGAATACACGACAACCCTACATCGTTCTCCAGAATTAGGAATGCATGTGAAGCAGTGACTTCTGAAATGATCCAAAATGTGATGTGCGAGGTGTCTCGTAGAGCATATTTGTGTATTAGAAGGCATAGTGTACAAGCATAATTTGAGCATTTGTAATTGGAAAAATAAATATAAACATTTTTTTTTTCAGTGTAGTAGTGGGTAGTGCTCTTATATACAGGGTGTCTCACTGGGAACTGAATCGATCGATATAGAGAAAAGTACGCATCAGAAAATTTTGAAAATTTAGATAATTACTAATGTCGGTGTGGCCAATTCAACTAAAATAATTACAAGCAGCTGACGAAAATATGTAGCATATCCTGTACCTAAACCTAGCCGTTTCAGAGATATTTGACATTTTATAGAAAATTTGAAAGATGCAACGGTTTGCAAGAACCGTTATAACTTTCTTCGTGTAAAAGATTCTCATTTGCTTCTTGTCACATAAAAAGAACACCAGGAGAACTACGTTCTACAACTGAAATAAATTCAATAATATCATACCAGGTGTTTCGTTTTTCGCGTTACATTTTGTCAACTTCAAACCGCGAAAACTTGTTTAGGTCAAATGGAACACCCTGTATTTTTTTACGTCAAGTTATGTAAAATTAAATTCCCTTTTTTCTGATATTAGAATTGTGGGGGTTAAACTTACAACTTTTTGAAATATTTGCGATTTTATTAGAAATTCATGAATTGTTGTAATCATTTCATCAAAATAGCCATGATTAGAAACAATCAGTCATTACCTTATGTCAAAAAATGCCAGCACATTTAAATTACACCCACGATGACTTTTTAAATTTGTTTACTATTTATGGAGAATGTAATAAAGTAATATCAAGAACTTGCAGCACATTTGCTACTCGATATCCAGAAAAACGGGAACCGTCACCAAACACTGTAAAATGCATACCGGAAAATTTTTAAAATTATGGCTGTGTTAAGGCAAAAATGCAAAGAAGAAAGCCTATTGTTGATGACGAAAACATTGAAATAGTCATTCTGGGATATTTTCATGCATTTCCAAGGATGTCATTAAGACAAGCTACTCTGGAATCGGAACTATGCAAGGATTCAATTCACAGAATCTTATTAAAACATAAGTTTCACTCGTTTTCATTCCATATGATTCAAGGATTAAAAGAAACAGATTTCCTAAGAAGACTGAATTTTTGTGAGTTTATTCTAATAAGGTCTGAGGGTCACGATTATTATTTAGGAAATATTATATGGAGAGATGAAGCAAAATTTACGAAAAATTGACTTTTTAATAGACACAATTCGCATTATTGGAGTGACTCAAATCAAATTTTTTCTTCTGCTAATACGTATAGGTAAATTTTTGTTTTTTTTTTTTAGGTGAAAGATATCTGAATATCTTACAAAATTTGAATAATAACTATTTAGAAAATTTGCCTCTCGCCGAACATAGAAACATTTTTTATCAGCACGACGGTGCTCCCCCACATAACGCATATTTAATTAATAATTATTTACAAGAAACTTTTTATGATCAATAGATTGCCAATACTGGACCTTTCTTATGGCCTCCTCGCTCGCCCGATTTATCAGTTCTGGATTATTTCATTTGGGGAACTATTAAAAATAAAGTTTATGAAAGCCCATTAACAACCATTGAAGATTGTATGCAAAGAGTAAGAAATGCATTTCAAATCATATCACAGTATTCAATTAGAAGAGCTACCCATGAGGAACTAATTTTCCTGCATATTACATATTAACTTCACGACACTTCCACAAATACTCTTTATTTTCATTTCCTTTTTTTATACTGCTTGGCAGATAATACTCATAACTCTATTTCTAATGGGGAAAATAGTAAACTAATTAACTTTAAATTCCGAAAGGAGCGACCATCTTCCCGGCAGAACATCGGCCACACTACTCTATAAAGAGCATTGCTCTTACTTTAGATAGGTTAACCTTATATAGCACTTTGTGCAGGATTGTTGTCATAGATAGGGAAAGATGAAGCAAATGGAATATAATGTACATACAATGCTCAATAAAAATATTTTAATTGGTAATTGGTAATTGGAACTAATCCGAAGGTGCGAAAAATGTGTCGAGGTTCGAGGGCGGAATTTTCAGCAATTATTAAATTAAAATGAAATCATATTTTAAATTGATTTTATCTCTGCTATTTTAGTTCATGCCATATCTTCAATTCGATTAATACGCATGTTACAGTGTTAGTGTTATTTTGCGTTTTTGTGGATATCGAGTAGCAAATGTGCTGCAAGTTCTTGATATTACTTTATCACATTCTCCATAAATAATAAACAAATTTAAAAAGTCTTTCCGGGTGTAATTTAAACGTGCTGGCACTATTTGACATAAGATAATGACCGATTGTTTCTAATCATGGCTATTTTGATGAAGCTTGACGTAAAAAAATACAGGGTGTTCCATTTGACCTAAACAAGTTTTCGCGGTTTGAAGTTGACAAAATGTAACGCGAAAAACGGAACACTTGGTATGATATTATTGAATTCATTTCAATTGTAGAACGTAGTTCTCCTTGTGTTCTTTTTACGTGACAAGAAGCAAATGAGGATCTTTTACACGAAGAAAGTTATAACGGTTCTTGCAAACCGTTGCACCTGTCAAATTTTCTATAAAATGTCAAATATCTGTGAAACGGCTAGGTTTAGGTATAGGATATGCTACATATTTTCGACTCAGAATTTCATGCTCTTTTCGAGAACCCTAAAATGCATAGGGTGTTCCATTTGAAATAAGCAAGTTGGTATCGACTTCCGGTAGAAGCGGAAGTGCCAGCTGCTTATAATTATTTTAGTTGGATTGGCCATACCGATATTAGTAATAATCTAAATTTTCAAAATTTTCTGACTCGTACTTTTCTCTATATCCATCGATTCATTTCCCGGTGAGACACCCTTATAGTTTTTCGTTTTTTTTTTTGGATGTTCGTTTTGTACTTATGTTTTTATTTATGAGATATTTATTTGTTTGTATTAAATTGTAATAAATAATTATTACTGGATTATAATTATTATACAGTGAATTTTCACTAATCATGGCATAGCTGATTTTTACGATTCAATGATATGAATTGTGGTTTTCGTAAAATTTTAAATATTGACACTCACAGTTAAAATTTTTATGACATGTTTTACATCTTTGCAAAGCGAAAAAATTAACGGAATTAATAGTGTCATGGCCTACTTTGAGATTTGTTCTTTTCATTTTTGCACAACAGCGTATGTCAAAGTCAACTGTGTTTTTCGAATTTTTTGATACATATTTTTATTTTTATTGTCTTTGTCGTCAACTTTCATCCCTTTAACTATTTTCGTATCTCCTCAAATAAGGAAGCTATAACCGTTTGTGGTTTTCCTAGTTTTCAGGCCTTTGTAATATACCTCCTCACAAAGTAGGCTATGGATTTCAAATTTCTTTTTACTGAAAAAACAAAAATGCTTACAAAATGGAATAATTGTTTCCAAAACTTTATTCTTCTACAATAGATATTGGCGAGACATTTAGTGTGGCCCTCGTAAAATAGACGGACAGTATATAGAGGGATCAGAAGTGAGTCGAAAAGTCTAATGACATTTTTCACTAGAATGAACGGTTTGCACATAAAACGAAATAAACTGTTGTTGAAATCACCGATCAAGCGACGAACCTCAAATACATTGTAGATTTTGTAGGATGCGCCAGTTGTAGCTCAAATAAATTAGCGATTCCAATAATTACTTGCCGCATCACTGCGCACTTTAGCGCGCAATTACTGAGGGTTTCAAGTGCAACTGTTATTATAAGTATTAATTTTTATTATTTCTCAAGAATTCAATAGTCATTTAATCTTTTCTTATCGAGGAGTTAAACAGTTTCAAGTCTTTATATAAACCTGAATTCTTAATATGACAAAAATAAGCCGACGTTAAATAAATGTATAAAAAAAAAAAAAAAATTTACGTTTATAACTTTTCAAAAATGTTCGTTTTATTAAGTGTGTTATGAAAGAAATAGGTTTGTAGTTTGTGATGTTAAGTTCTATCATGTGTTTAAAAATTTGATTTATTTACAGCTGTGTGATGATATGTTATAAAAGACTGACTTTAAAATATTTAGGTACAGTAGTTGATAATCGTGCGAAGAACTACTGGTTAAAAACTAAAAGATTTCCTCAGGCAACCTTTAGAAATATTTAATAATAATAAGAATAATAATTTATTTCTCTTCAAATAGGTAACATGTAACAATAATTTAGGAAAAAAACAATATCAAAATAAGGGAAACCACTAGGCTGTGTTCAAGCAAGCAGTACAGAGTACTGCCCTCCGGATTAATACACTAACCTAGTTTACTATAACACCAATACTATAATGCACATGCCCTAATTCTGTACTAAACTCCTGAGTTGTGATGTATAGCCAAACAAACAAACAAGACTTACAATAAATTGATGTACAACACTACAAAATAATTAATTTTTATTTACAAGAATGTTACAGTGACTGTTTTTCCATCAGGTCGTCCGGGCAATACCTCCACGCGCGGATTGCGTAACGATCCAAGCCGCGCGCAAAGGCATCGACCAAACGACCCAACGGAAAACTGTCACTAATCTGTTACTGGTTACTATATAAGTACTTCGAAACATTACTTTTAAACTGTTTAGTGGACATTATTTTAAAATTAAAAGTTTTGAAACATTACAAGAAAAAGATCGTTCATAGAGACTAGATTTGTGGGTCGGCGGTATTATATGGTTTCTACTCCTAGCTTGAATGTTGTGCACATCTGAGTGAAAGGATATTTTATCATAAAGATAATTAGGAGTTTTCCTACAAATTATTTGATGATAAACCCATAATGTCTGTAATTTTAAGCGATTATTCATATTTAACCATTTTAGATCTTTAAGTTTATGCGAGATATGCTCCCTACGCCGTATCCCATATATATACCTTATACATGAATTTTGAGTCCTTTGTATTCTGTTTTTTGTTAATACATCAAGACATGGGTAGTAAACAGGGGCGCAATATCATCACACACTTTCAATAGTGCAGTAGTGCAACTGTGATTTTGTCTAAAGCCTGATTGATAAGAAGGGATAATTTCATATTTTTTTAAATGTTCCGTTAATTGAAGATAAATAACCCTCTCTAAAATTTTAGATAAAGTAGGCAATATGCTAATTGGACGTAAATCTTTGGCAGACTCGGGGTTTGCAATTTTTGGGACTGGGATTACATAAGTTTGTTTCCATTGATCAGAAAAGGTATTAGACAATAAGCAACTGTTTATTATGTGAGTAATGTATGGAATAATATGATAACCGCAGTGCTTTAACATAAAGAGATTTATACCATCTGATCCTACAGCGTGCGTTTTAATACTGTGCAAAATTTTTGAAACGGTATCTTCATTTACTAAACTAAAATCAAAATCAGCTGGAATATTTTTAAAAGTGTTGGTTGCATAATAGTTTACTAAATGATCATTTCTATAATTTGATATCGGTATGTTATTTATAAAATGATTGTTAATCATATTAGGTTCTTTTAGTTGCACAGGTAATTCAGCATATTTTTGTTTATTCACATTTAAAGATTTTAGTTCTTTCCACATAACTTTAGTGTCATTTGTTGCAAATTTTGAATTATAATATGCCCTTTTTTCATTTTTTATCGCCACCTCTGTATAATTACGAATTTGTTTATAGTAATCCCAATCAACATTCAATTTAGATTTTTTGAATTTCACTTTAGCTTTGTCTCTAAGTGATATAAGAAGTCTAATATTATCTGTTAACCATGGTTTACGTGGTTTAGATATTTTGGAGGTTTTAAGGGGTGCATGAACATTAAATAAATCAATTAAACAGTCATTAAAATACTGAACTTTATGCTCTACATTATCAAGATTATATATTAGATATAAAGGAATATTTATTAAATCATTTGTAAATTGATCTTTGTTAAATCTACGAAAGTCGCGGTAAGTAATAAAGAAAGGTGCAAATTTGTTATCTATCTTCAGTTCACAAAACACAAACTCATGATCAGCAACATGCAGTTCCTTATTTCCAAAATTTAAGACGATAGAGGCATCTGACACAATAATTAGATCAAGAATGGTTTGAGAATCTTTTGTAATTCTAGTAGGTTTATTTATAAGTTGTGTTAATCCCAAGGTCTCTAAAAATAAGTTTAGATACACAGTATCAGGACTGTCAATATTAAGTAAATCTATATTTAAATCGCCCAAAATCACAAACCTATTGCATTGAGGAATATACTTGCATACAGAGTCCTCCAGATTAGAAAGAAAAAATGTATATTCAACAGAATGTGGCCTATATACCACCCCATATATATTTACATCATTTAGAGTTTTAATAGCAATCTATAATTGCTCAATATTATCATTACTTTCAGTAATTTTAAAATTTAACCTATTAGATATGTAAAAACATACTCCACCTGCTCTCTCTAAACGATCTTTTCTAATAATATTATATCCATTAATATTTAATAAATTATTATTTATATTTCGTGACAACCAAGTTTCAGATACAGCTAAAATGTCATATTTGTAGTCAGTTAAAATACTTTTTATTTTATGTAGTTTTGGTATAAGCGATCTGACATTAACATGTCCTAATTTAATATTATTTTTACCCATAAATCTAAATGTAATCCGTAACCACTATACAATACAAAAACTAAGTAAAAAATTTCTAGAAATATAAAAATACAGAGAATATGTAGTAAAAACGTTTATAACTTATCAGCGAAACAGTAATATTCACCAATAGGATATACACAAAAGGTGAACTCACAGCATTAATTTATAAATTTAATTCACCCAGGTCCGTTAACGAGGCAAGCTTAAATAATTCGTTATTTACTTTGCAAAACACCTTCCCATCTGAACTCCAAACATTTCTTGGCCCAAATTTTTCGCAAGCTTTCTTGTACACTTCCACTCTTTTTCTTGTTAAGTCTTCTTTTATGACGATTCTGCTACCTTTTAATTTGCTTTTATTTTTGTAAACTTCCCGTCTAATCTGATGCCTACAAAATCTCACCCTAATCGGCCTGCTGGTTCCTTCTTTACTTTTAAGTCTACAGCAAAAATCTAAGTCATTAGTACCCAGTTCAACGCCAAGTTTTTGTTCAATTAGTGTACAAACTTTGTTTTGTACATTTTCATTTTCCTCTTCAGGCAAACCATAAATTCTTAAATTTTTACGACGCGAAAACTGTTCCTGGTTATCGATTTCCTTATTGATATCCATTAGTTTATTACTGAGCTGTTCAACCTTTTCGCTATATACCTTGACAGACTGTTCAATACTTCCACTTACTACTTCTGATATTTTGTTCATTAATTTAGTCAGGAAATCTTCAGAGGTAAATATCCTCTCTATTACACGCTGTATCAATCCACAATACAATTTCTACAATTAGAAAGTCGCCCCAACTTCGCAGTGTCATTCCTGGCTTCCCCTTTTTGAACTACAATGGTACCAAAAATGTTGTCTATAAACTGTGCAAGTTGTATGAGTATTGCAGTATTTTTTTAATAGTAGTTAAAACGGAACAAACAAACACACAGACAGAGCATTTTTAAATTTTATTTTATGCTTAGGTGCCTCTAAAGGTTATTTAATGTGTAAATACCTCGAGATTACAGGCAGATACTTCAATTTTAATTATTTATATAAAAGTGTATATAGACGATACTCTGTCCTGGTATGAGCAAGGAATCGACACTAAGTAATCAATATTTCTTTCAAACAAATCTGCATTTACAATAAATCTTTTTTAATTATAACATTAGATCCCTCCCAACATAAATCATCTCGGCCGTAACAATGACATCCCGTGTGTTTCTTTACATTTTTTCTCTTTTACATTTTAATAATTGTGATGAGGATTGATTTAAACGGCCATTAAAAACTATCATAAAACATCCTAGATGGAGTTATGCATATAATATGATTATAAATAATCGAAGTTTACTATACCTGTATCGCATGGTCGCATTGTTACCAACATAACAAATAGTACCCTTGACCCGCATAACCCGTCTGGGCATCTGAAGAACCTGGTTAGAACCTTACAACAATAAGACACCGTCAATGAATGCGAGAGGTAATGTGATATTTTATTATTTTATCATCGTAAGTACTTTGCGTGTGATATTCAGTCTGTACGTTTTAGAAAGGTTAGATTTTACGTATTTTCCTAATAACCCCATAAATAACTGGGCTCAAAAATAACTTGTGATTTTCTACTCAATATTTTGAATAATATTTCTATCAAATAGGAAAATTAACATAATTTACTGATGTCTCTTCACTCTTTATTAGGCACTTCAGTGATTATGAAAATGAAATAGATAATTTAAAGCAAAATCCAAGATTAATATGGCGACCATTAAAAAACAAGAGCCAATCGTAATATAGCTTCTTTTGTAACAGGAATGGAAAAATCTGTACTTGCAGGAGGAACTGAATATACATTTTATTTTTAGTGTTAGTCTGATTGTGGATGGATTAAGAAACAAAGTCTATTTAGTGGAGGTAAACTGAAAATAGCGGAGATAATACAATTTTTCATAGAGATTCCAAACTCTTTTGGGGCAATTTTAGATTAAAATTTTTTTTAGACCCATTAAACTGTAAATTAAGCAACGAATATGTGGTCGTTTTATTGTCAATATTCAAGGAACCTCCACTTAAATTTTCGTGATGTTACGTTCACCCACCCCCCCAATCTTGCAATTCATATATACCCGGTGTAACAGGATCATGGTATACCCCCTCTTCTCCTTTATTTTTGAAGATAATTGATTGAAATTTAGGATATACTACATATATAATAAGCGCCACTTTTTGACATACAACTGAATTTTTTTCACTTTCGGTTTCGCCGGAAATGACGCTAACTTTCGATTTTTAAATAGAACGCTCTATATATTATTGCATTTTTGAATTCTACGTAATTTTCTGAATCCAACGATGCCAAACAAGTGACATTTGAAACATTAATTTTTTTATAATATAATTTTTTGTTTTTCATTTAAGTGTGCCATGATGGTTCCGATTTATTCTAAATCACCCGTGTAATGCTACAAAAGTGGAAATCCCGTTAAAAACACTAAATTATGTGATTTATGAGCAAATAAAATTCACCAAAATTGTTTTTGGGGCAAAACTCATTATTTTCAAATAGAACCATATCGGTACCGTGATACCATTTATTAGTACTAATAATAAGGAATTTATTCATATATCGTATTAAAATGTGCGATAAATACAAACAAAATTACAGATAAAAGAATATAAGAAAATACAATTTTGTTCTAATTAAATGTTAAGAATGAACTAAGGTGGCTTTGAAAACAATGAAATATTTAGCTTGTGAAACATTTGTTGGTTTAACGGTGTTTTCATTGTGTCTTTATAAATTGTTTAAAATTCTTGTTAATTGTGTTCAAAATTGTTAATTAATGTTAATTATTTATGTGGAATGTAAAAGAAATGCAGTTGCGGCTACGGACCTTTATGCTCAATGATATCCTGATAGACAATGTCCAGCGAAAAATTATTTTAAACGTGTTGAAAACCAATTCCGAAGAGAGCCCAACAATGATCCCGAAGAAAACTTCATTATTGACGAAGGAACGGAAATTAATGTTTTGACTCGTATAGAAGTTGATAAGACTGTTCCTTTGAGGCAAGTTGGGTTTGAATTGGACATCAGTCACCAAACAGTAAGCCGAATTTTGCACAAATACCACTATAAATCTTTTAAATACCAGCATTTGTACGAAAGTGATTACGAACGTAGGATGGAATATTGCAATTGGATTTTGTATAATAACGTGCGGCCAAACAATGATTTTTTGTATACTGATTTTATTTTCGGACGAGTCTATTGCAAATTTAGGATTATTTAACCGACAAAATACAAAATATTGGTCACAAGAAAATCAAAATTTATTACGGGAAGGTAACTTTCAAGTGCGGTTCGTTTTCAATGTTTGGCTTGGAATAATCGGTAGTAGAGTTACCTTTAGATTTAGGACAGGGAATGTATTTCCAACAAGATGGCGCTCCTCCCCATAATTCAAGGTTAGTAATTTATTACCTTCAACAGAGATTCGGAGAAAACGAAATTTCGACGAATGGTCCTGTGAGGTGGCCTCTAAGGTCACCTGATTTAACGCCACTTGATTTCTTGGTTTGGGGTCATTTAAAAAATATCGTCTATGCAACCGCCGTTACAACCCGTGAAGACCTGGAGCTACGAGTAAGACGAGCAATTAATAGCATAACGGCCCAGCAATTGGCGAACGTTCTTCGAGAAACAGCTATGCGAGTTCAGAAGTGCATTGATGTTTTTTTTTAATGGCCTTGGATTTACCATTAGCCAATGTCCTTCCCTTATAACCGACCTCTAATGTACTAATTTTTTTTTTCTCTCTTTTTCTTCCTCTCTTCTTTCCTTTATTTCTAGCTTTATTGCGCACCTATAGCATTCCCGGTTAGAACATTAATATCTATAACATAAAAACGAACAAAAAAAAACAAACCAAACAAACAAATTAATTAACAAGCATAAATGTAGCAAACTTATTCTTCAAATTTCTGGGTTGTTTTTTAATTTTTTTTTAAATTTATTATCTATATATATATATATTTTTATTTTATTCCTTTTTAAACTATTTTTTCATTTTCTATCTTTTTTTAATGATTTTTTTCTTTTTAAAATATTTTTCCTTTTTCTCTATCACTTTTTTAAATTCTTTTCTTTTCTTCTTTTCTTTTCTTTTCTTCTTTCCTTTTTTTCTTCTTTTTTTCCCTTTTTTTCTTTTTTTTTTCAAACCAGTAATTTTTTGTATTTCAAAACCACCTTATGTGTAACAAGGTAATTAGAATAAAATTGTATTTTCTTATTTTCTTTTAGCTGTAATTTTATTTGTATTTATCGCACATTTTAATACGACATATGACTGAATTCCTTATTAATAGTACTAATTAATGATACCACGGTGCCGATATAGTTCCATTAGAAAAAATTGAGTTGTGTCCCAAAAACAATTTTGGTGAATTTTATTTGCTTATAAATCACGGAATTTAGTGTTTTTAACGGGATTTCGATTTTTGTAACATTACACGGGTCATTTAGAATAAATCGGAACCATCATGGAACACTTGAATGGAAAACTAAAAATTATATTATAAAAAAAAAGTGATGTTTGAAATGTCACTTATTTCGTATTGTCGGATTCGGAAAATTATGTAGAATTCAAAAATGCAATAATATATAGGGTGTTCCATTTAAAAATCAAAAGTTTGTGTGTGCAAAACCGGAAAACGCGTATGTATGATATAATATAAGATCCCCAATAATTACAGTTATTAATAATCGATTCCAATTATTGATCCAATAACGCGCTGTGTTTAGTGATAAAAAAAACAATAGACATCTGATACCGCAAATCAGTTACTTTTCAACATTATGAACATGTCGACCAAGTCTCAGCTTTTGTTGTATTAGTTTCCACTGGCACTGCCGGAGGAAATGGTTGTATGTCCGCGTTTTTTCAATGTGTAACCCCCTTCCACACAAACCTCTGGCTTCTGGAATTGGGGATTATCTAATTTCTGTGGTGTTCATTTATTTATTTATTACTATTATCATAGCTTGATGTTAAGAATCTACAGTCAATCTTTTCAGAACACCCTGTACAGTTGTAGAAAAAGAATTTTCCACTTAACAGTAGCTTTTACTGGGTGGTCGCCTCATCAAAAATATATCCGGTGTAACGTCTGAAGTACGCATTCACCGGTATTAATACTGTTGGCTGCACCAAATATAATTTTAATTGTCTACATTTTATGTCGAGCCGCACTGCTACCTACAACAAAAAGCCAAATTATCATTTCTTGCACAGACTTTAATTCTTCGTAATTTTTATCCAAAATATAGATATAAGGAAATATATTATCAACTCTCGGTTTTTTTTTTGGAATATTTAATATGTCGCCACTAACTCAATTTGGTTTGAGAGGCAATAATTATAGTTATTCGTCATAAACAATATTCATAATTATAGTACCAAGACAGCTCTACCGCAGATGACGGATGAGTTATTATTTAGGACATCTGACGGTATCGGAAATACCGGCGTTGCATTTGTAGATTACGCTAAGGTGTGAATAAATGGATTCTATCTCGTGGTAAAATTTAAAAGCTGTTCGAAACTTCTAATTCCATAGCGCACATTGAACATAGCATACACTCCAATTTCAGTATATGTTTATGTGTGTTATTTAACATACAGTTTGTTTCCAACTAAGTTGAAGTGTGTTAGAAACAAAACCTAAAATAAACTGCACCATGTCTTCTTTTGATTAGATTTCATTGATAAATCTAAATAAAATGGTAAGTAACCAAGCAAGAACATGCAGTACAGATAAGTAGGAAAGGAATTACTAAGAAACACTTTTCATGTAATTAGTTATTCCCTACTAAATGTTATCAACTTACGTCTCGGAAAAGGTATTTTTCCGGAATGTGTAAGACATCCACAATTCTACCAATACCAAAAGTTCCAAATACTAAGTTAGCAGAGTATTTGAAACCCATTAATATGCTTCCCTTTTGTGGAAATTGCTCGAATTAGTAGTGTTTAGTCCAGTAATCCAGTATATAAATTCAAATAATATATTGTGTACTTATCAACCGGGTTTTCGAGGTAAACATTCCTGTAAAACAGCTTTATAGTTCATAATATCTGAATGGAAACAACAACTAAACAAACCGGAAACAGGAATATGTGTAGTATTTATAAATCTTCAAAGGGATTCCGAAGCGATTGATATCCAAGTACTATTATTAAAATTAAAAGCATATGGCTTTTCAAATACGGTGCTGCATGGGTTTGAGTGTTTTCTTTCAAATCGTAAACAAATAATAATAAATCCGGATTTATTGTAAATAATCTTGGGGTGCCCCAAGGAAGCGTCGTTTGGGCCACTGCTGTTTATACTCTATATCAATGACCTCGGAAATGTTTTGGAAAAATGTAAAATTCACCTTTTTATAGATGATGCGTTGATATATTATTCTGACAACGATTTCAATCAGTTGGTGAAGACAGTAAACCTGGAATTAAACAAGAAGAATTAAGAAAATGAATTAAAGTAAATTATTGGTTCAAATTGTTTATACAAGTCTTTTCAAAATTAAACATAAATGTTATTTTAAATAACGAAAAAAATTGGTTTCTAGAGAAGAGTCAGTCAGTCTTTATCTGTTGGAAGTAAAATGACCGTATATAACTCTTTAATCCTGCCACACTTTATACACCTCAAACGCTAACACGAAAAGACTACATAAACTGCAAAATAAAGAAGTGCGAATTATTTTAGAGAGCTACATGTATACAAAAATTCTTTTGATGTTAAATATCTTAAATTGGTTTGATATTAAAACTTATCTTTACAAGCATGCAGTGATTTTTATTTATTAAATTGTTAATAATTTACTACCAAATTACTTAAAAGAACAAATAAAAAGTATACGTGATATCCATCAATATACAGGGTGCGGCAATAGTGAGTCGGACCTCGTTATCTCGAGTTCTACGATAGCTAGAAATTTTTTTGCAAAATTGCAAGTAAACTAGATAAAAAAGTCTATAACTGGAAAATATTTTCGAACATACAGGACGAGCCAAGACAAAATTACAGGACCAAGTGCCTTTTTTTAAATGGAAAGCTATGTATATCAGTACATTTTTTCTCCCCCTCCACCACACTTCTCGCGCCCGCAAACATGACCAGATAATAGAGGGAGTCCGACTACACAATATACACAAAAAAAAAATCGAAGAAAATACTGTCGTTTCGGGGCTTTTTTCGTGCCAGATCGGCCCCTCTATATGGATGTAATATTCATCTTATCTGTATTTTTTACGCAAACCTATTACATGTAATATCCTTCAGATAAATACACCTTATTCATTAAATCATTCACTATTCTACATGTAGACCTCCTACTAGTCTATATGAACAATAGTATTCAACTTAGTTGTATAGATGTTTTTCTATACTTTAAATAATAATGATATAAATAATAAACACCACAGAAATTGGACAACCCCCAATTCCAGAAGCCGGAGGTTTGTGCGGAAGGGAGTTACACATTGAAAAAACGCGGACATACAACCATTTCCTCCGACAGTGCCAGGGCCGGAGCCGGGATTCGAACCCGGTTGCCACCTCGAGCCTTAACCCACGCGGCTATCGACCAGACAACAACAGCTGAACTTCGTATTTAAGCTTTTCTTCATAATTGAATAAACTTTGTTATATAAAATTTTCATTACAAAAAGGGTGTTTGCATAAAGTCCACTTCGTATCCTTTCCTGGATATTGTTAATAGGAACCTATTGCTTCCCAATGCACAAAACACTCAAGACAGGAAGTTCAATTTTTAAGTTTTAATTTAAAAAATATATATATTGATCTTATTATCGACTAAAATATCAAAGAAAGTAATTATTAATCGGTTATTCTTCATTTAATACTAAATGAAGAATAAACCAAAATACTGGCCACTGGTTGACGTTGAGATCATGACGAAACCATCCTCATATTACATGTAGTATAATTTTGTCCTCTTCGGATATTTTCCCATGCGCTAAGAATAATGTACAGTAGATAATAAAATTATTTGAAATCTTTTGTAATAAACTGTTGAAGTATATAACCAGACATTCGATATACGTCTAGCAGACGGAAATTCTAAAGTCACATTATTAAAAATTGAGGATATTTTGTTATTCTTTATTACTACAAGTCGTACGCTCTGCTCTAGCCAGGCCAATACAGGCAGGGAAGCTGAGAAACAAACAAGTGAACGGACACGAAGAAAGAGGAAATCTCTCCGGGCGAGAAAGAGAGAGAATGTAGACCGGCCCTAGGCAAGGGAATCATAAGAATGCCTGAAATGCGTCTTTTATCAGATTCTAACCGTTAGTTCGTTAGTTATTGTCTTCTCCTCGAACGGATGACCACCGAGATATCAGGACATGTATTAGTAACTGTCAATGTTAAGGCATTGGTTAGAGATAAAGGTCCAATTTTTGAGCGGACTTGTGATGTTGCATTAATTACCTTTGTTGTTAAAACGTTTTGTTGTTCAGATTATGTTGTTTATTACTTCTATTAAATGTTGAATGCGGGCTGGTAGAAAGTAGTACGTCTTAAAAATAGAGATACCGGTCTGGATATACAAAATAGATAAGCGATAATTATGAGGTTGATTTGAATGCTTACTTCTAAATAATTATTTATCCAATTTAATAAATAAATATAATACACAATCAGAATATAGCGCAAAATTCTTATTTTTAAAAAATATTAAAAATTTGAGTTTAGTTGTAAATCTTGAAACTTTACCTGAGAGAGGAAATTTATGTCATCTATCTGACTCTGTAATATTTTGTAGACATAAGTGACCTGACAATTTCTCATCTCATTTTCATACTAATGAGGTCAAATAAACTAAGCATTTCACAGTATGAAACGTCTCTGCCAGGGTACAAACCAAATTCGGTATATTATAAATATTTACAAAATTTGCTTGTATACGTTCGAGAGACTGGATACGTGCATTGTAATATGGAAAACATACAACACAAGCATATTAAAACATAATATTTTTAGTCGCAAATTCCTCTATAATATCCTTATTTTACTATAAGGAATATAACCAGACTGCAACCAACAGCTACTCTCAGGGCTATGTGCCCCGCCGAGCGCTGAATTACAAGTTACAAGCCTGGCGCGTTAAGTATACTAATTGCATATTACCAACAAAACGCTAATGCTTCTATTGCAACAAACACCAGCCGAAAGACTGACCCTACTTAAATGAGCTCTCGTGCCAGTCTCTAATCTAACACAGTAAATACCAACACTTTCTTAAATTTAAACCTGAAAAGGAATTTTGAAACACAACAAAAAGACAATATAAAGTTCAAAAATATATATTAAATCTTAAAAAAATATATGTTTTTACAAAGCGTTCAAGAAAAATGTATTGACAAACCATAGTCTGGCCCGTGTACAACACATAGTGAGGAACGGAACGACTCATTATGTACCGACTACCAATGTTTAGTTTTTAGCTAAAGATTACACAAAAAGATTCAGTAAAAAATTCAATGCTTATAATTTTTTGGTGGGCTTTTGCTTGCCTATCTATTGACGTATTTTTAGTTCAATATCAATTTTGGTTGCTCCTCGGAGCAACGACTTTGAATTATATTCTGCAATTATAGATTCATACGTTCAGGCAAGGCGGTCCCATGCACGTTCTGAGTACATGGTAACTATACTTTTTTGACATCGAATCACTGAGGAACCGGTTTAGGGCAAATACCGTTAAAACCCATCATTATTCCGTCATAATCGACTGCTAGAAAATGATAGGGCACCCTCGACACTAAGGGCTATTTTTGCTAAAACTCTCGAAATACTTTGACTCGAGACTGGATATCTTGTCCTCATATTTAACACAACGCATGAGTTGCAGTGCTTAAGAACGTGGAATCGTAAAGAGGTCTTTATTTTCAAAATTTCCGAAGTCGGTTTTCGTTATACTTTGTAAATTTTGTGGTCGAGGCGACATTACGTCCCTGTGCAGCGACATTTACTACAAAAAAATTACACTCCTTGATGAATTTCCAAGATTTTGGCATAAAAAACGCCCCGCCCCGTAAAGCGAAAAGGTGATTGAACCTCTTTCAACGGCATTTTTACGTGAAGCACGCTTCTCATGCGAAATGTCGGATTTTGTTACAGTTCCGAAAAGTTCATCGAGGGTTTTGACGTGTTCTTTAACAGTATCTGTATTGGTACAGCTTTGACCATGATAATTTCTGCACATAGTTGTGCAATGTAAGCCTGCCTTAGTACATCTGCATCTCTTTCTACAACCTTGTTTGCAATCACAGGTTAATAATTTTAAAATAGAAGCCGGGGCGGATGGCTCAGTTGTATAGACAGGTGACAGGGCATGATAATTTTTTTCCAGCCCCAAAGCTCAGGATGCAAATGTTGTCCACGCCATGTTTGCACTTGAAGGTAAATACGATGGGAATGCTGTTGTACTGCTGCTAACGTGGAGGTAATTTTGAAAGAACCACGGCACTGCCCGCTTGGCCAACAAATTTATTAAAATAAGCATATTTTTGCTCACTGAGACTGCCCCCTAATGATTTACCTTTATAGAGCTCCAATATAAATCTTTCCCCAGCTTGCTCAATTTCTGTTGGGGTTGTCTTAACATTATTAAAAATCTGAATAACACTATCAAGGTCCTCTCAGCGATTAAATAGATGTATAAACTGTTGTTTGCCCTTTCCAAAGAAATCTGAAGTAGTATCGCAGCCACTAATAGCATGAATGAATAAGATAGATTCTTTACAATTGCCGTTTTTTAACATTACCTTGCCTCTTTTTGAAATACGATATCGATATCAGTTGGAGGGTGTTGTTTGATAATAATATAATTAAGAATAAAATTTTTATTTGCATTTCATTAATGTATTTTTTTCTGTTGCAGGTAAGGACTTTTAAAATTTCCTGCAAATAAGGGTAACGTATATAAACGTTTTTCTGAGTAAAGTATAAAATACAATAATAACAATTTAAGCTCCTTTAAACAATGGATTATTTATTTTGTTAGAATATTGTTTGCTATAAATATATAGTTTACAGCATCATAACTACCAGTAACTAGGAGAATTATATGACAATAACTGCATTTAGCATTAACTATAAAATAAATAAACAATACCAATATTATCTATGTTTCACGGTAATTACTGGACGAGTATCTATCCTGGCGACTTCTGAAACAAAAGACTTTTGTTTCTAATATCCGCATTGAAAATATTAATCTTCCAATTAAGATAAGGCCATAAAATATCACAGATACCCTTTTATAGCCACTTTCATTGATAACGTAAAAATAAATTTTATTACTTTCATTAATTATTTCAGCCATTACCTGAGTTATAGTTTGTCATTCAGTTAATGAAGAACTCGAGATAAAAAATTCTTGGAACAATGACGGCAGTAAAATCAAAACAATAATGATTTTTTATCAGAGCGGATTCCAGCAAAGCTTTGATTTTTAAATAATACGCTTATACCGGGTGGCACAAATCAGGGACTCGCCCCTATAACTTTTTTATTTTTGAAGATATCGAATTGAAATTAGAGATGAGCTATTCAGAAAACTGCATTTTTTGACATATGAAGCGATTTAATAGCACTTCCGGTTTCGCTGGAAATGACCCTGACAAATGGAACACCCTGTATATTATTACATTTTTTAATTCAGGATGAATTTCTGAACATCTATGCTAATTTTTATAAATTTCTGACCAGCTGTTATTTTTTTATAGCAATTATAAATTTTGATCTAGACTGCCATGAAATAAGAAAATGCATTTTTTTGAAGTAAGTCGCTTTCCTTAGATGACAAGGAAAAGGTAGTAGTAACATTTCTAGACATAGGAGGAGCGTTTAATATCGCGACAACGCACTCACTCACGAGGGCATCACCAAACAGGAGGGTCCCAACAGCGATCTGCCGATGGATTAAAGCCAGCCTAGACAATAGGATTGTAATATCAAATCTACGTGAGGCCTCCATTGAGGCGAAATTGAGCGAGAGTGAGTACTATCTCCGCTACTGTGGGCAACCCTGGCTGACGAACTCCTCCGGAAATTGTCCACAGAAGGCTTCTATTGCTTAGGATAAGCTGATGATCTAGCAATAGTTATCAAGGGGCGATTAGCGAATACAATAACGGAGCGTTCGCAAAGAAATGGTCCCAAGGTATAACTTCAATAAGAACTTTCAGACTGTAATTCCAGACAGAGATGACTGAATAAACGGCCCTCCCATAACAGCACAAACAGTCTTTTACACTGACTGCTCCAAAACAGAACAAGGAGTCGGGGCCGGGATTTACGGGACACGGTCAAAAGCCAGTATCCCAATAACACTAGGGAAATACGCAACGGTGTATCAGGCTGAAGTTATCGCCATACACTGTTGCGCAAGGGAGATAATAGGACAAGACACTGTTAGCCAGTCGATTGTCATTTTCTCTGACAGTCAAGTGGCAATAAAAGCAATCAGTTCCATTCAAATCAACTCAAGATTGGTGTGGGACTGCTTGACAGTCATTATAGAGCTGGGAAGTCAAGAGTGACCTTGACATGGGTACCAGGACACAAGGAACAAAGAGGAAATGAAAAGGCTGATAAACTGGCCAAGGAAGGCGCACTTAAAGCCCCAATAGAACCTGAGCCGATTTGTGGCGTGGAAAAGTCATGCATATGAGCAGCCACTAAGGAATGGGTGCAAAATAAATCTCTTGAATGGTGGAAGAATTGGAAAAATCTCCCAAGACAGAGACTGGTCTATAAGGTGGCCTGCCAGGTCTCCGGACTTAACCTGTTTGGATTTTTATTTATGGGGATATCTCAAGGATAAAATGTACCAGTTTTGACACTAGGAAATCTAGAAAATAGAATAAGAGCTTCATTCAATACTATAATACCTGAAATATTGGATAACGTCATACAAGAGACAGAACAATAAGCAAGATAGTATATATATAGTTCATAGGGGAAGCCACTTTGAACAATCCCTGTAATTTTTGTTAATTGTAAAAATATTTTAATTTTGATTTAGTTTTGTAACGAAATGTTGTTATTTAGAAAGTTTTGACGTATAATTTTAAATAATAATAAACTTACATATGGAAAATTTAAGTTTTAAAAATATTATGCAGTCATGAGGCCAGAAGTCTATACCAGCTGATAGTGGCCCAACTTTTTTGCAAATTACAATCCTACCTAATAGCTAAAGATATAGTTATGTGCTGCGAGAATAGGAGCTTTTGGAATACATTTGTGTAAGCAATTTTGTACGTGTAGAACTTCTCGATTTTGTTAATATATAAGTTAGGATAAGAGTTTGAATTGTTGATTGGCTGGTGCACTGAGGGCTCTGTTGTGAATTATGTTTATCTGTTTTTATTATAATTTGATGTCAATGGCTTAGATGGTTGTAAATTTTCACTAAGATTATAATAGGCTTTCTGAATCAATATGTCTTTCAATGCTTCTCTGAATGTCTTTAATTGAGTCATATTTCTGAGAGACAGGGGTTTGTGATTGTATATTTTTTGCTTTCGTACATACTGATTGCTTCGTTAAAGTTGATTTGGGATTGGGTAGAGGCAGGGATGCTCAGACAGAGGATCGGTATGTAGTGTGTTTAGTATTTTCTTATGTATTAGGCGTACTGTTTCTAGAATAAAGATGCATGTAAGCGTTAATATTTTGTGAGCGATAAAAAGATGTTTACAATGATCTCTTGGTTTTGCTTTACACAAGTATCTTAGTGTCTTTTTTTTGTAACACAAACACAATGTTCAAAAAATATTGACTACGTATTCCCTAGAACGGGGTTCCGTATCTTATATGGGACTCAATGAGGGAAAAGTAAGCCGTTTTGCAGTGCTGAAATCCAATTCACTTGAAGTTATTCTCACTGAGTTATATCTCAGAACCAGATGCCAACTTTTTACTTAAAATAGATATATGTACATCAAATTTTAGCTTCTCATCAATATGCAACCCAAGAAATTTTGTATGGGGTTTATTCTCAATAGGTTTGTTATCCAAGAAAAGATCAGCATAGTCAAACTTGAAAGTAGGTATATTTTTGACGATCACAAATACAATTTTCTAATTCTGCCGCTTTCCAATCTCAACTACAGCCATATTTACGCTAATCTGCTATACGTTCAGATCACTTGGATTAATATTTCAAGTGCTGAGTTATTAAGATCCGCATGGTCGGAAATTTGTCATATCAAAAAAACCGTCCATTCAATTGGTCTCCGACCATTAAATTCACTTACCTGTAGATTCTATATACCTATCTTCTACCTAAGCAGTACCGGATTGAAGATTGCCATCCACGAATCCTGCGGCTCCCCAAACACAACTAGATTCATGTTGACGTTGATATTCTCTATCTTCAAATCACTTTGGTCAACATCTCATGTGTATGTAACGTGTTTTGTCAACCAAGAACAAAAGTGAAATTTATGTATTTTAATTAAAAAATGGGTTTAGTAGGCAGATAAAATCAAGAAAATATGGAGAACCAAATGAAATTTAATATCAGACTTTTTTTACCACGAAAGTTTTAGAAATAACCTAAGTGAAAGTCAAAATTCTCTTGGGGCACCTGAAGAGGCGTCTAGGAGCAACCTATCAATAATTTACCAAAATGTAAGGGGCCTTAATACAAAGACTTCCACATTATTAAACAATATTAGTGCTACCATAGATGAATATGACATCATAGGAATAACAGAAAGTTGGCTGACCGAAGGTGTATATGAAAATGAAGTATTTCCCAGTGATTTTTTGGTGTTCAGAAAGGATAGATGCCGTGAAACTAGTGGAAAAACCAAGGGTGGGGGAGTAATTCTTGCTGTCAAAAACATATATAGTACAAAGCAAATACATATGGATTTTAGCGATCGATTTATTGATACGGTTTGTGTAAAAGTAAATACATCTGAGTCTAATGCACTATATGTTATCCTAGTATATATCGATCCGGCCTGTAACATCAACACTGTAAGTAATTTTTATAATTTCTTGGAAAATTTACCATTTCTCTATAACAATAATTTCCTAATCATGGGAGATTTTAATATCTCCAAACTGAATGAGTATTATAAGAGCAATACATTAAATGATCAGTATGTTAGAGAACTTATAAATTTTCAAAACTTTTTTGACTGTAAGCAGTATAACAAAATAGCAAATTATTTAGACCGTATATTAGATCTGGTAATATCGAATCAAAATTGCACAGCCCAACGTAGCCCATTTTGTTTAGTAGATGAGGATGCACATCATCCAACTTTGTATATAGAGGTCTCTTTAGTAATCAATAAATTAACGCAATTGTCGTCTCCATTAAAATCTACCTATAATTATAAAAAGGCGAATTTCAATCTATTATATGAACTATTTAGAAACACGGATTGGACTGATATTGGAAGGTTTTCTGATGTAAATGATGCTGTAGAATATTTCTATTCCATTATATACAATATATTTGATAAATGTATCCCAAAAACAAAAACTTCCAAGAAATATCCAGTTTGGTTTAACAACCAAATCATAAAAGATCTAAGAAAAAAGGACAGAATTCGTAAAAAATATAACTTCTCTCAATCAAATGATTTAAAAAATGAATATAGTAATTTAAGAGCAAAACTAAAAAAGGATATTGATCAAGCATACAAACAGTACATAAATAAAATACAAAAGGATATTAGCGATGATTCAAGGACATTCTGGCAATTTATGAAGGACAAAAAAGGGGCAGTCTCCTTCCCAAATACTATGCACCTAGATAACCTAGAATGTAAAAGCGGGGAGGCAATTGCAGATGCATTCGCAAGTCACTTTAAAAGTGTATACAATGTAGATTTTCATGGAGATGACTCACACATAAAGCTAAATCCGCACATGGATGAAGTAGTTGTAAACTCTATTACACAAAATGAAATACGTGATGCTGTAAAGAGACTAAAGTCAAACAAAGCAGTTGGACCCGACAGGTTACCCTCTTACATCGTTAAAGGTTGTATCGACTTTCTTGTATACCCGCTTCACTACTTGTTTAACCTAAGTTTAAAAACCAAAGTATTTCCTGAAATCTGGAAAGAAGTCCGTCTTTGCCCAGTACACAAGAAAGATGATAAAACCAACATTAAGAATTATAGGCCTATTGCTATACTATCAGTCCCAGCAAAACTTTATGAATCGATTATCTATGACAATATCTATAGATCAGTCTCCAATAGCATATCCATTCACCAGCATGGTTTTATGAGACAAAGGTCAACTGCTAGTAACCTGATTAATATCACTCAGTTCATATCCCAAGAAATACACGAAGGAAATCAGGTGGATGTTGTTTATACCGACTTTCAAAAGGCGTTTGACTCGGTGTCGCATAATTTCCTACTTTGTAAACTTAAAAATGAATTTGGATTCCATGAGAATCTTATAGAACTCCTCACATCATATTTACATAATAGAAAACAGTATGTGTCTGTAAGTGGTTATACATCGAAACAGTTTCTTGCCATGTCCGGAGTCCCTCAGGGTTCCAATCTTGGACCACTGTTATTTCTCATGTTCATAAATAGTCTTACTGAAATAATTAGAGCCTCCAAATATCTGTTATTTGCAGATGATTTAAAGATTTACATTAAAGTTGAAAATAATATGGACTGCTTCCTGCTCCAAAATGACATTAATAATTTATATCAATGGACACTTCAAAATAAATTGTATCTTAACATTAATAAATGCTTCATTATGACCTATACTAGAAGAAAAACTCCAATTATATTCAATTACAAAATGAATAATACAGATTTGGCTAGGGTTGAAACCATGAGGGACCTAGGCGTAACATTTGACACCCAGCTCACATTTAGTAACCATATTTACACCATGATAAATAAGGCTAATAAAATGTATGGATTCATAGTACGCAATACGAAGATGTTTAACAATACAGGAGCTATTAGGCGGTTATATATTTCGTATGTAAGATCTCAGTTGGAATATTGCTCAATTGTCTGGAATCCATTTTATCAAATACACAAAAATAGCGTAGAAACAATACAAAATAAAGTTTTAAGGTTTTTAAATTATAAAGAGACTGGTTTATATGATTTCGATATAGATAAAGATATATTAAGGGAAAGATATAATCTCAAAACACTGGAGAATCGACGAAAATACGGGCATATTGTATACTTACATAAATTGTTACATGGCAATGTAGACGATAGTAGTTTCCTGTCCATGATAAGTTTAAGCGTCCCCCACTATCCTACTAGAACTTATAGAACTTTCCACTTAGACCTGGCAGGTACAAATTATCAAATCAATTCCCCTCTCCACAGAATATGTAGTAACTATAATACGATCCAAGCCAACTGTGATATATTTGATATCAGTATAAAAAAACTAAAAACCATGTTAAATTCATTGTTTTAAACCATTGCTTTCTAATATTATGTTAAAATTAAGCTAGTATTAAGTTAGTTTTAGGTTAATGTAAATATCAAATGTACCATATCACTCTGTAATAGGGCTTGCCTGTTGAGTGCATTACCAAATAAATAAATAAATAAATAAATATTTTGGCGCTTTCTAAGTGTGATTCTTTTCAAAACAGCATAATTCAACGCAAGACCATCGGAATAGAAACACGTTAAAGTTAATAGTTCTCAGTTCTTTTCATAAACGCGGCGATTAAATCAATTGCAAAATGATAAAATTACAGTGATTAACTTTAATTACGCATTGTTTAAGAAAATTAATATATCTAAAGTAACAATTATAACTTTATATAACTAATAATTATGTAGACTATAAATAGCAATATATTATTCCACCTTTGAAATGTTGGGGTAATATCATTTATCTGAAAGACAAATCTTCATTTGAATAGAATGCTTATGTTTAAACCTACGATTATATTAATACTTATAAAAGTTCAGGGCCTTCAGTTTTTGTACTCATTTAAAACGTAACATGCAGTATGTAATGTATCAGTAAGTGTTTATCGGTAATGCTGACGATGAAATTATGTAAAGACCGTTTTATATTTGTCGGCACTTTCTATTAGCTGGGATAGGACAATTTTTCACTTGTTAGTACGTCTGTTTGTTTGTTAGATTGAGTCAAATCTTGCAATCCAGTTTTCACTCACTTTCACATATCTGATCGGTTTCAAAGTTCGCATATACAGGGTGTCTCAGAACATCAGGGCAAGAAGTAACGTTAGTTCGGCAGGATTCAAAGTGGGTGACTTGGTTTGGATGTACAATTTATAGCGGAAGAAAGGATGTTCTTCGAAGCTCACTCACCTTTGGAAGGATCGAAATTTGCAACTGCGCTAGTTCTACGTGGCTTATACGGAAATTTAAGACAATGCCGATGATTATAAGCAAGGGCATGCTGGAAGTCGTCATTTTAAACAGATAATTTTAACTTGAAAAAAATCCTGCTTGTAAAAGTAGTGTTTAATTTTTTTTATTATTGTTTATAATTAATATTATTCCATTAAGAAATTTAACATTTCTCTATTCGTTTGAGAAAATGTGTTAGTTTATTATTTACGCTGAAACCAGGAATTCGATAATGGCATGAAATTGCAACATTACCATTACAAAGTGCATAAAAAAACAATAAATTTCCTTTCTTCCATTAGAATATGTAAATGGTATTATTTCAGAATACTATTTTACTTCGCAAATTATTAAAGTTTAATATTTAATTTATTTCGCATTAATTTTGCATTTCTTATGGCAAATGTAATTCAGTAAATGTGATAAGTAGAATTTCACAAAAAATATTTTACTGAAAACGGTTTGTCTCGAAAAATTTTGTAGCAAAGTTTTTCTTTCTAAATTTAGTGTACAAGAAATTAAGTAAATGCAGTGTAGCTGCGAGCATAACAGTTTTTCAAAAAATGGTGCATGTACCCTCGCTAAGTTAACAGTTTTTATTTCAGAATTTAAAGAAGTCATCCCAGTGATCAATGAATGATGCCAGATTTGAAAAAGTGGCTGTTTCCCACATCTGCATATTTTTTTCACCAATAAAAATTTTTCAAATGTACTTTTAGAGGGCGGAATATTAAACATAATATTTTTAGTCGCAAACTCCTCTATAAAATCCTTATTTTACTATAAGGAACGTAACCAGACTGCAACTAACAGCTACTCTCCGGGCTATGTGCCCCGCCGAGCGCTGAATTACAAGTTACAAGTCTGGCGCGTTAAGTGTAATAATTGCATATTACCATCAAAACGCTAATGCTTCGATTGCAACAAACACCAGCCGAGAGACTGATCCTAGGAGCTCTCTTGCCAGTCGTCACACACCACTTGCAGACTGCAGTTTCGAGCTGTTGGCTCTCGTCAGTGCAGTATTTGTAACTTGTAACTCAGCGTTCGGCGGGACACATAGCACGGAGAGTAGCTGTTGGTTGCAGTCTGGTTACGTTCCTTATAGTAAAATAAGGATTTTATAGAGGAGTTTGCGACTAAAAATATTATGTTTAATATTCCGCCCTCTAAAAGCACATTTGAACTATGCTAAGCCCAGTCAGGCTATTTATTTTTCGATTGCAACAGACACTGGATCGCTAGATGGAGCCTGCTGACTATTTTACATGTCGCTATTGTAAAAATACCGGGATGTGCAAAGGATCCTGGTGCCAGTCATCACATGCCTATCTTGCACTGACGAGAGCCAACAGTTCGAAACTATAGTCTGCAAGTGGTGTGTGACGACTGGCAAGAGAGCTGCTTTAAGTAGGATCAGTATTTCGGCTGGTGTTTGTTGCAATCGAAGCATTAGCGTTTTGATGGTAATATGCAATTATTACACTTAACGCGCCAGACTTGTAACTTGTAATTCAGCGCTCGGCGGGGCACATAGCCCGGAGAGTAGCTATTGGTTGTAGTCTGGTTACGTTCCCTATAGTAAAATGAGGATTTTATAGAGGAGTTTGCGACTAAAAATATTATATTTAATAAAAATTTTATAAATATTTACTACCTCGGTCTTTTCAATTTATGGAATTTTGTAAGTTTAGTTTAATCGCAGCCATAGTTCTGCAAAAAGTTTGTTTTGATTAACCATATTTTATTCAGAAAAGTAACAAGCTTGGTAACTTTGACGTGCGACTTTTTCCATTTAGAAATTAAACGGTATTTTAAGTATATTTTAATTTTTACGATCTTCCACATACTTGCGAAATCATCTAAAATTTACGCTATGTGATTCTAAAATATCCGCCGTAAAAAATGGAAGAATCATTATAAATTAAAGTATAAGTGATTGGAATTTTGTTAATTGCTGTAGTTGTGGTCAAAACGGATCCCACAGAGAAGTTCATCATTCCATAGTGTCTGTAGATCCTCATACGTACTACGGCAAATTGTTTCGTTTTCTGTTAGGACATTCTCAGAAACAGCCAGTAGCGGATCGTTATGAGAATTCCTAATGTGAAAAAATCGAGGCGAGGCATTTCATTCTGGTTGATATGATATGACCAGTATTCTGGACATTTAAAACTTGTTATTAATTTAGTCGCAGTAGGTTTCGATCTCGGTAATTCTCAAAATGGCTGAATTGTTCCGTACTGTTAAGTTATTTATGAGGAATAACAGATTTCCACGAACAATAATGAAAATTAAAAATATGGATTTGCTAAATGTTTAATATAATTAGTACTTGCTCAAAATGGAAACATTAGAATAGGACATACTGAGTAAAAAATGAGTTTTTCAAAAAGTAACTGATCAAAGTAATTTCTCTAATCGTTCCCAACAATTCGCATATGTTAGTAGACTTAAAATATGTTGACGCAGGCAGTTTTACTGTAGGTTTACACAGCACAGCCACAAAAATAAAGGGGCCCCAAAAATATCTGAATTCTTTAAACTAGAGTTATTAAATTAAACAAAGTAACTTTCAAATATTTTAAGGTGGCAGGATCAACAAATCATTCAGACACAAATAAGTACTGTCACAATCATCGCTAGTAATTTAGAATGCGTTTCAATCGTTAGGTATTTATTTGTGCCTTAATGTTACAAATCAAATATTACAAAAGTCGTAAAAGCAATTTTCTAAAGCATAAAGTTTCCCACAATCGTTATAATAGAATCCATACTTGATGCTAAGGCCCATTAAAATTACCGTTGAAAATGACCGTTTATTTTAATTTTTTCGCATTTTAGTGCTGATTATAAATTAACATTTTAACATGTTAATTATAGATATACTGAATGGAGGAAATTTATGCTTTAAATAGATAACGGGCATTCAAATGATCCTTTTCATCTTCACTAATGTACAAAATAAGTGTAAAAATATCCTTTCTGTAGTTTTCATTATATGACTTTGGAATTAATGACTCGAGAGTAATCTCGTTTTAATGGGTGGGAAATTATCTTTCAAAAAGACCTCTTTATATTTTTCCAAGACTCCAAGAAGGTTCTTTAGCTTCAGCGTAAAGTTTATGCTCTCTTGAACAGGTGCTAGTACTGTGAAGAAATAGTACTGCTGTTTATAACGACCAATAAAATATTTAATAAACAGCATATGATATACTGACTATTTACCGCTGCCGTAAGCTCATTTGACAATAGTCATCAAGGAACACGTGTATATCCAGTTCAGGATTCATGCAGAGTTTTTCAAATTTGCCCGTATCCTAAATATACTTCATAAGAGTGCACTATATGCGAACTTCACTCAAGCAATAAACACCATTATTATAACATCTATAAAGATGACTATTGTATCAAAAAACGAACCTTAGAAAATTGCCCATATTAATCATAAATGATATATGACCCAACATTGATTTTAGGGAAGCTAAGTTCATTTTCAATCTTGTTGAATCAGCGGCTTATAATATCAAATCTAGTCATACATATCACACATCCATATCAAGGCCACATATTCACATATAATTTAGAAAATAATCCAATGTCTCCCCACTCTCCACCATGTTCTCCAACCTTCTCACCACCTACTTCCATTTACTCACCACGTTTCTCCACTTGCCTACCATCTCCCTCATCTTTAACCACTTTCCCACCACATTCTCTACCAACTGTTCTACCATCTTCACAAATTCCCACTATTTTTTCCTATCTTCCAAACGCCTCATGAACAATTTTTCCTGGTTCATTCCGCTCTGAGATATCACACGATTTATATATTTGCAAATCATCTACAAACTGCTGTACATTGCAACCAGGGACCACACCTGTGACATTAGAAATATACACAATGAGCATTAGTGGTCACGCCTTTGAACCCTGAGGCACGCCTGTTAGGGCAGCTAAGTTCATTTTCAATTTTGATGGACTGACCCAATGGGCCCCCATACACGGAAGGGAATTTTAAACGATTTGTCTGAAATTTTATTACTAACGGGCTGATTTTTACACTATTGTTTAATTAATATGTTTGACATCGAATGGTCACATTATCCTACAAATTTTCTGTCAGGTTTTCCAGTCCTACGCCATGAAAGTGTCAGTTCCACGATCAACATGTTTAGCGGCTGAGTAGTACTTCGCAGATAGAAAAGTTGGAAGACTCGTCAAAACGAAGTCACTCACGAAAATTCAACCTGTTAGTAATCACTTTAAAAAAGGGGCGTCGGACCTCGAACTAGATGGAATTATCTAAGATATCAATCAGGAACTTTTGAAAAATATATCAATAAATAAATATATCACAGATATATTTTCCATTATTAATCAATATTAAGAAAAATATGTTCACTATAGGGTATTTCAGAAGTCTCTTTTAAAAGAAAATGTAAAAACTATTTACTAGGTATACAGAATGGATAATGAAAAATGTAGTATTATGTGGAGATAGCTGATTGTGTGATATGGGGAGTTAATGAGTGTTGCCACGCATCAATTTCTCCATGTCGTGTGGGGGGGTCTGTGCAGGTGTCATTCACTTTCCTGTTCGCAGCTGTTTCGGGTTGAATCGGTTCTCTCTATATGTTTTTCGTTTTTAAATGTTTGTTAGGATAGTATAAGATAGTATAAGCTCTTTATTGTTTACTGTAAACTTATTTGTTTTTTTTTTGGGTGGCGTGGAAGAACGTTTACACGAACGTCACCTTTTGTGTTGTATATGTGTATCTATATACATAATACAATAAATGTTTTTCTATTCTATTCTATTCTATTCTATAGATATCTAAATCGGTCAGGCACATAACATACTTTGATTGCCTGAACAAGTGAAAAAAAAACAGACCTGCCTAAGACGGTTCCCGAACAAAATTTCTTTTCTCCGCTGTTTTTAATACATAAAATTGATAGCAAAATAGTTGCTCTAAAAGTATCAGCAGCATTATTGTTGTTAGCAACTGATTTAATGTTTCCATAAGAATGATGTCTTTAAAAATAAACCACATTAAATTTTATGACATTAATAATTATTCTCAATAATTATCGATCAATGTTAATCTGTTTTTATATCCGGATGTTTGTTCTTTTCGTAATAACTTCAAAGTAGTGTTGATTAATGTCGAAGGTAACTTTGATAAGGAAATGAAATTATTACTATATGGCAAGGCTCATTAAATGGGCAGGCCATATGATTATAAATTTCATAAAATAAACTTAGAATATTTTAAATATTTTAAATCTATTCGATTTATATCGCTTTATAGTATCTCTGATGGTAGCGTAACAACCAAAAACGTTATATAATATAATATGATTGATCGAGGTCAAATGTTTAAACAAATTTTTACGAATTGGGTTGATCTGCGATATGTAGTTCGAAACTAGAGCACGAGAGGTCGCTAGTCCGCCCCTGCGTCAAATTCCTGGGTGGATGTTTATGAGTCTCGTCCGTTCGGTCGAGCAGTTTTTCAGAACGATTTTGAAATATTTGCAGTGCTGCTTGACGTCGTTTAGCGGCAGAAATGAGTTCAGCCGGAATGCTGGCCGATGAATGTAGTCGGTCTCTTTTGCAATTCTGTTTTTGGATTAATTCGCAGAGAATACTAATGAGGCCCGAGTATTAACTAAGTGTATTCTTGTTTTCGTCACTTTGTGACTTGTCCCTCGGTTCTTAGAAGGGCCAAACCGAAAACCCAGCAATTTCATCTGTGGCTGAGTATGATCGCTGCTGACATAATTAACATTGTTGAGGCAAATAATACTAGTTAGGACATATGCATTTTTTGCGGAAACGTTCGATTCTTATTTTATTTCTGTAGTGGAGCTTTATTTTGATTTATGGCCACAGTCACACTCTATATAGAAAGTGTATTAAGTGCCAGAATCAGTAACGTAATGAACTAATTATCTTAGGCCCGATCCCACAATTGATAAGGCAAAGAAGACAGAAAATCATAAAAATTATGCTCTAAATGGCGCTATCAATCCTGCTTCTTCTCGTGTTGGTATATTTTGGTGCCGTGAATTCTATTTATCTGTTGCTCCTATACAATTTTTGGACAACATTTAAAGTTAGATGATACTAATCCATAGCTATGAGCCTAATATTGTACACACTTCTCCTTCTGAATGAGACAAATCCTTTTAAATATGCATGAAATAAGTCAAACTGAGGCACCCCTAACCCCTACTCATGGGGGTTGCGCGCAGAGTTTTTTTTTATCTTTTCCCCGAAAGTGGTAAGAGCTACAGACTTGTGGTTTAAGTCAGCTGAATGAAAATAAAATTTAGTACCCCACACATGTTTTCTAGTTAAAAAAAGTAAATTTTTTCTCTCACTACAAAAAATATAGGACATGGCTGCTCTGCAATTTAACATTTTTGCTTATTACTCCTAAACGGATTAATAAATCTAAACTTACCAAGCGCAGCAAATTAAAGCTCATAACTTTTTCTGTATATTGATATACAGTGTGATCCATTTCACACCTTAACATCCTAATAAAAGGTGTATTTATTAATCGACTTTGACCGGATTTTTTTAAAGATACAACACCAAAAACTGCACTCTTGGACAAAACGTCATATATTTTTTTAAATCATGGCCTACCGCGATTTTCCTAGGGGCTAAAATTTAAGAAATCGTATTAGCAATTCTTTTACATGAAATCTGATCACATCTCTGTATTCAGCTCCCTCCTAAATGGGTGTGTACCAAATTTCATAAAAAAATACGAATTAATAAAATCGATAATCATCACTGAATAAGCAATTTTATTGCAGAAGGAAATTTTATAAAAATATAAAATATAGGAATTATAATGTTCCAACCTATCTGCAAGTGCCTTATATAAATAAGGACTCAACAAATTAAACCATATTACTGATTAATTAAAATTAATAATATTGATACCACTGACGTACGGTAATCTCCCATTATATTTAATTCGAGGTTCAATTTTCGTGAATAATGAACAGTCTTTTACTCTTTATAACTATTTCAGCGATTTCAGAAAATAACTTTTTTGAGTTTTATCATGAAACCGGTAGATAATGAGTACTTATCAAATAATCCTATAATTTTAAGTTCTGCTGATTTGTTGTTCTAGACTTGCAAGCGGAGTTATTATTTTCTTTATTATGCCTTAAATTGGCCACGAAAAGGCAATTGTAGAAACAATAAAGAAAATATTGTTAACTGTCATTTAAGGTGTGAATAAGTTTTGTGTACTAAATATTTGTAAAAATAAGTGATATTTGTTATGGAACAAATAAATTTGAGGCACAAAATTAAAATAGTTCGTCTGGTTGGTAATAATGCTCATTCAATAAGAGAGGCATATTATCAGAGGCATAAATCAGTAACATTTTGTAGGTAGACATAATGATCAAATTTTTGAATATTTTCGTAATATTCCTAATTCCAGTTTAAGAAGTGCCAGTCTAGATTTAAGTATTCCAAGAGAAACTATCTATGTCTTCTAAAGAACCATTTGAAGCCATACGGATCAAAGTTTTTGAATACTTTAGAGCCAGGAGACGAAGATAGAAGACTGGAATTTTGTTTATGGGTTCAAAGAGAATACCTCAATAATTCTAATTTCATTAAAGATATATACCGACGAAGCCACTTTCACCACCAACAGTACGGTTTCATCCCAAAATTCTCGCTACTGGTCAGTAGAAAATCCAAACTGGGTTTGTCAATTGTAAAAGACAATCTTCACGTCGATAGCCGCGTATGTTAAGGCGCGAGGTGGCTATCGCGATTAATCCCTTGAGCATCGCACCACCGGGTTCGAATCCTGGCTCCGGCACTGGCACTGTTGGAGGAAATGGTTGTATGTCAGTGTTTTTTCAATGTGTAACCCCCTTCCGCACAAGCCCCTGGCTTCTGGAATTGGAGGTTGTCTAATTTCTGTGGTGTTTATTTAAAAGTAAATGTTTGGTGCGGATACTCCATAATAAAATTATTGATCCGTACTTCTTTGAAGGAAATTCAAATAGATTAAAATTTTTGGATTTCTTGGGGAACGAATTTTCGGAAGCACTAGACAGTTCACCCATTCGTGACCGAGTTAATTTAAAATTTCAATTAGATCATATACATAATGCAGTGATAGTGAGACAATGGCTAAATAATCATTTTGGAAATCAGTGGATTTCCCAACAGCCCTCTAATTGAATTTCCACCTAGGTCGCCGGATCTAACACCAATGAATTTTTTCTTTGACGTACTATTAAGGAAAAGGTATATAAATCGAGACCCCAGACAATTGAAGACCTCCGAGCTAGAATAAGGAACGCATGTCTAGAAATTACCCATATACAATTAAGAAGAGTGTCAAATAATTTTAAAAAAATATATAAAAAATGTATTACATTGAACGGTGGTTTGTAACTTAAAAAAAAACCGATCAACATCGATTAATAAATACAACTTTTATGAGGGTTTTAACCTTTGAAAAGGGTCACACTGTATAGAAAGTGAACGACAATTTTAAAATAATGCCTAAAGTAGCATACGAATACATATGCATTCGGTGGAATTCCAATGTAGCTTTTGATAAAACATATTTTCCTTTAAAACAGTGATATAGTGACTTGCTGTTTTTACTAATAAAAATAAAATGATATTTTATACTTTTTCATATTTTTTTATTAATCAAAATATGTTTTTATTATCCACAAAATACATGGGGAAGGGTACACTGTAATTTTCTTATTATTCCAGAACGATCAAAATTTTACCAAACAGAAAGTCAAAGTTTATTATCAATTGATATACCGGATGATACAGAAGACATGTAACACCCTGTAACTTTGCTATTTAAGAAGTTAACATTTTAAATTTTGGAAGAATTGTATAATATATAATTGTCCTTCTTTTGAGCCTATCAAGCATTTTATTCAACTTCCTGTTTAAGCGGAATTGACCCAAACTTTGTTATTTTAAATGCTGCCCTGTATATATTTTTTACTATCTGATTCGTGTTTAAATTCCCTTTTCAACTATATATCACAACATAGTATTTGTTTTTAAAATGACAGTTAACAGACATTTTATTGTAATAAGTCTAGATACCCATGATATGAACCTTGGCAGATATTAAAGCTTAGTGTAGCTTGAGGCTAGTAACTTTGTTCAATAAAATTGTTGTACCTATCCTATTTTGCTTTCTTCTTTAAAATTAGTATCGAAAATTATTGCATAGTAATCAAGAAATTGGGCCAAAATCAATTTATCATCCTGTATTTCAGTAACTAAACGAGGCAGAAAAATTACTATTGCTGCTACTGAGTACCCAAACGGTCTTCTATTGCCCCTAGTAGAGGTATGTACAATTCGTCATTAACCATCTTGTACAAGTTATTTCTCAAGATACTTGCCAAGAGCAGTAATTTTTTTTAAATTTAACTGAACAGTTCATTACCAAAAAATAACCTGCCAATTTGTACTCTTTATATTACAACAACGCTCTAAAAAATCTTCCCGGTAGAATCCCGCCGCTTATTTTGTATGTCGCATAATAATTTCTAGTTAAACATATTCTTGCTTGGTAGCATCTTTCAACAGATTGAATAACAAACTCCCTCGCCCCGTGGTCTTATGTTTATCACCATTTTGCGATTCCACTTTACTTACCAACAAACTGTTTTAAATAAATAGTTATTCGATAAAATAACTCGCTGTTAAGTTACTTCTGCAGTAATATTATCAAACGTCCAAATTTGGCCTTGAGCCTCTTTTTCTCTTACAAAATAATAAAACCGTAATAAGATCCAAAAGATTATGCAAATTGAAAAGGCAACTCATGGACTAAACCAATCTAAAAACCCCTTTTACATAGAAAAAAAGGTACGTATGCGCCAAGCTAAAGGTGTGTAGTTTTTATTATTCAACATTCTTTTTCCATACTGCAATAATCACTAAGGTCTTATGGTAATACATTTGTTTCAGTTAACTGATTGGATATTAGCATAAAGACAATACATATTATATTATCGATAATACAAACACATTGAAATATATCACCCACTAGTTCATTAAAATATATACCATAGCCTGCTAATTTATTACTTATTTTGTTTCATTTAATTATACCCAGATATAGTATGCACTAGGGTAATTTACTTGTTTCTCGTTAAATAAATGAAGAAGGATGTGAGAAGAGTACTGTTTTGCAATATACTGAATAAATCTGACGATAGTAGTTTAAATGATTCAAATTGTACTAACTACATAAAATTGGCATGCGCCTACGAATTGGAGCTAAGAGTCTACAATGGTTGATACTATCCTTCTGAGTAAAGTCAAATCCTTTTAAAGATGTATTGAATAAGTCAAAATAAAGAAATTTAGATTTTGAAGTAACTTCCTAAACATAGTTCAATTTGGCTGCAGAGCATCTGGAAATCTATCTCCGTAAACCGTGACTGAAGTCTCAGAAAATTGCACTGGCAATAAATGCTAATCATATCGAATTTGTTATTATTGGTGTACGCCATAATTACTGATATAAAACTTGTCTTAGAACTCGATAACGCTACATACAACAGTGACAATCTGTCAAATTTGTTAATAACTATATACATTGTTTTTCACTAATTATGGCATAGCTGATTTTTACGATTCAATTATATGAATTGTGGTTTCCGTAAAATATTAAATATTGACACTATCAGTTTTTGTGACATGTTTCATATCATTGGAAAGAGAAAAAATAAACGGAATTAATGGTGTCATGGTCTATTTTGAGATTTGTTCTTTTCATTCTTGCACAAGAGCGTACGTCAAAGCCAACTTCGTTTTTCGAATTTCTTGATACACATTATTATTCTTATTGTCTTTGCCGTCAACTTCCATTCCTTTAACTTTTTTCGTATCTCCTCAAATAAGGAAGCTATAACCATTTGTGGTTTTCCTATTTTTCAGGTTTTTGTAATTTATCTCACAAAGTAGGCTATGGATTTCAAACTCCTTTTTATTATTAAGCGAAGATAATTGGTGTGGCCTTCGTAAAATAGACATGCTGTGTATGTTGTTTTCTAGGTTGTCGCGGGTGTTTAGAAATGAAGTGTTGTTATATTTCCGGGTGCTCTCCGGCATCGATGGTCGGCTCCTCCCGGAGCCACAGTTGTCTACACGACGTTTCGGCAGAATCTCATCTGCCATCTTCAGGTTCTCACTGAAAACTGCCTACTGCTGCATTATAAATTTTGGAACATTCCGGAGCAGGACTTTCTTAATTTGATTTTGCAGATTCCTGTAAAAAAGATCTCTCCGTATTATATATACTTTTTCAACATTATGTTGACAATTATTATAAATCTTTACAAAAATTCATTTAAACAACAAATTTTCAAAAATGCCGGCTGGCAGCTTCCAGGCATTTTATTTTTGTTATAATTATAGTGGGCCTAGAAAATTTGATATTTCTATGTTTTGTTGTAATAAACACTAGAAATGGCATACTTAATAATAATTTAATCTGCAATACCTGATAAGTACTTTACAAATGAGCAATGCGTTGACATTATTTTTAATCAGTGATTTCGTGACCGTAATGACGACAAGCCGCAGAAGAATATGATATGCATTTTTATAACAAAATAACATCAAATCGTCAACTGTTTCCTACTCAAGGTAGCGCGGCAAATTTACATCATCAAAATTGGAACAAAATACTGAAGAACAAGAAAATATCATTAATAATGTTCAACAGTACCCTGAAGCAAGTACCAGACTATAAGTACCCAGTTGGGGGTTCCTCAAGTATGGGTATGGAGAATTCTAATTAGAAAAAAATAAGTCCATATCATAGTCAGGGGCAAGGGTTTGTGCATTAGGGTGATAATGTAAGTAGATTACAATATGTGCGGTTCGGAGGGATTTGTGTTACCCAGATAACGAAATATAGCTAATAAATTGACTCGGCAATTAGTGATTTTAAATCAAAGTGCAGGATAAATTTCACTAATAAACCTAGCCGTTTCAGAGATATTTGACATTTTATAGAAAATTTGACAGGTGCAACGGTTTGCAAGAACCGTTATAATTTTCTTCGTGTATAAGATCCTCATTTGCTTCTTGTCACGTAAAAAGAACACAAGGAGAACTACGTTTTACAACTGAAATAAATTCAATAATATCATACCAAGTGTTCCGTTTTTCGCGTTACATTTTGTCAATTTCAAACCGCGAAAACTTGTTTAGGTCAACTGGAACACCCTGTATTTTTTTACGGCAAGTTGTCTAAAATTGAATTCCCTTTTTTCTGATATTAGCATTGTGGGGGTTAAAGTTACAACTTTTTGAAATATTTGCAATTTTATTAGAAATTCATGAATTGTTGTAATCATTTCCTCAAAATAGCCATGATTAGAAACAATCAGTCATTATCTTATGTCAAAAAATGCCAGCACGTTTAAATTACACCCACGAAGACTTTTTAAATTTGTTTATTATTTATGGAGAATGTGATAAAGTAATATCAAGAACTTGCAGCGCATTTGCTACTCGATATTCACAAAAACGCAAAATAACACTAACACTGTAACATGCGTATTAATGGAATTGAAGATATGGCATGAACTAAAATAGCAGAGATAAGATCAATTTAAAATATGATTTCATTTTAATTTAATAATTGATCAAAATTCCGCCCTCGAACCTCGACACATTTTTCGCACCTTCGGGTTAGTTCCTTATGAGTAGCTCTTCTAATTGAATCCTGTGATATGTTTTGAAATGCATTTCTTACTCTTTACATACAATGTTCAATGGTTGTTAATGGGCTCTCACAAACTTTATTTTTAATAGTTCCCCAAATTGAATAATCCAGAACTGATAAATCGGGAGAGCGAGGAGGCCATAAGAAAGGTTCATTATTGGCAATCTATTGATCATAAAAAGTTTCTTGTAAATAATTATTAATTAAATATGCGTTATGTGGGGGAGCAAAATTTTTCTTCTATGTTCGGCGAGAAGTAAATTTTCTAAATAGTTATTATTCAGATTTTGTAAAATATTCAGATATCTTTCACCTAAAAAAAAAAGACAAAAATTTACCTATACATATTAGCAGAAGAGAAAATTTAATTTACCGTTTAAATTTTCCTGATAAAACTGTATCGTTTCTTATGGCACAGTATACATTGAACTGCCAACTTTCCTGAAAGTTTCGCTCTCTGAACATATGAGGATTTGAGTCACTCCAATAATGCGAATTGTGTCTATTAAAAAGTCCATTTTTAGTAAATTTTGCTTCATCTGTCCATATAATATTTCCCAAATAAGAATCGTGACCCTCAGACCTTATTAGAATAAACTCACAAAAATTCTGTCTCCTTAGGAAATCTGTTACTTTTAATCCTTGAACCATATGGAATGAAAACGGGTGAAACTTATGTTTTAATAAGATTTTGTGAATTGAATCCTTGCATAGTCCCGATGCCAGAGCAGCTTGTCTTAATGACATCCTTGAAAATGCATGAAAATATTCCAGAATGACTATTTCAATGTTTTCATCATCAACAATAGGCTTTCTTCTTTGCCTTGACAGAGTCATAATTTTTAAAATTTTCCAGTATGCGTTTTACAGTGTTTGGTGACGGTTTCCGTTTTTCTTGATATCGAGTAGCAAATGTGCTGCAAGTTCTTGATATTACTTTATCACATTCTCCATAAATAATAAACAAATTTAAAAAGTCTTGGTGGGTGTAATTTAAACGTGCTGGCATTTTTTGACAAAAGATAATGACTGATTGTTTCTAATCATGGCTATTTTGATGAAATGATTACAACAATTCATGAATTTATAATAAAGTCGCAAATATTTTAAAAAGCTGTAACTTTAACCCCCACAATGCTAATATCAGAAAAAAGGAATTCAATTTTACACAACTTGACGTAAAAAAATACAGGGTATTCCATTTGACCTAAACAAGTTTTCGCGGTTTGAAGTTGACAAAATGTAACGCGAAAAACGGGACACTTGGTATGATATTATTGAATTTATTTCAGTTGTAGAACGTAATTCTCCTTATGTTCTTTTTACGTGACAAGAAGCAAATGAGGATCTTTTACACGAAGAAAGTTATACCGCTGTACCTGTCAAATTTTCTATAAAATGTCAAATATCTCTGAGACGGCTAGGTTTAGGTATAGGATATGCTACATATCTTCGACTCGGAATTTTATGCTCTTTTCGAAAACCCTAAAATATATAGGGTGTTCCATTTGAAAGAAGCAAGTTGGTATCGACTTCCGGTATAAGCGGAAGTGCCAGCTGGTTGTAATTATTTTAGTTGGATTGGCCACACCAACATTAGTAATTATCTAAATTTTCAATTTTCTGATGCGTACTTTTCTCTATATCGATCGATTCAGTTCCCGGTGAGACACCCTGTGTATAAGCTATAAGTTATTTTATCACGGTAATGTGTACCTCCAAGTAATGATATTTGTTTATTGTTCAAATTTCTGTTTATACATATGATATTTGTTGCACCCCATGTGACGTTCTTACAATCATTCACACAGTTAATATATCTCAAACTCGTGAATTTATAATCAGATCACACAAAACAATATACATTTGGCACTTGGGTATATTTCAAAGGTTGACGGCATTCTGTGCCTTTACTTAAGATTTGTTCTTGCTTTTTTACATACTAATACCAAAAATATAGGTATAATGTAAAATCTTAACGTCACGTCAATCAGCAAGTGGCATATTTATTGAACCCATAACTAATAAAACAACATAGTGACCTCTGCAATAAACTTGAACAATGCCTATAGAATAACTTTAAATGCATCTATTAACAATTTTAGTCAAAACACACTCAGTTGATTGTGATATCAGATAAAATAATTTAACATCTGAATATAATTGGCAATTATTTTACAGTTATATGTTTTTTATTGCATAATCTTTATACCAATTAAAATTTTAATTTAAACTGCAATTTGTTATTTTTTTAATTATAATTCAAATTGAATAGATAAAAATCACATGGTTATGGTTATAAAAAATAACTTTAATTTTTAATTATTCTTATTATTCTTGTCAAAATTTTCATTTCAATCGTTGCATCGACATCAATATTTAATGCAACGGTACGTAAAAGAACGCGTACTTATTCTGACCAAATATCCGATTTGATTTCCTATTTACAGCATTAAGTAATAGTCTTTTATCATGTCGCGTAAGGGATCATATCAATATTTTTTTTGTCGCTGATATGGTGGCTCTGATTCTTGCGGAGCCACTTTCCGCGCGCCGCAGATTTAGTGTCTGCAGCTACCAGAATCGTGTCCGGCCTGTTGACGCTATTATTTGGCAGCACCAATATTATAAAATTCGCGGTTGACATCAACATACCCTTATCGATTTCAAGACTATCACAAATAAATATTAGTAGGAGTTCGTTTTGTAGACTAGTCGACAGGGGGTTTTTGGGTGGAATAATTGGTGGCAAGCTGCAATGAATTTACTTCTTACTACTTATTGTAGTGCCTTTAATGATATAATAAATTTGCACCATCTGCCGATCCTGGATTTGGCCGATATTTTGAAAAAACGACCATAAGAGTGACATTTTCACGATAATTTGTAAATAACTCGGTTTGGGTTTACTTCAGCAAAAATTTTCAAGTAAGTGAAAATAAAACAAATACAATTTTCTACAAATTAGGTTATAATTATTTTTTATGCTTTTTTTTCACCACCTAATGGTAAGAAATGCGGCGCGTTTTCTTTTTTAGATGGTTTCTCCAGTTAATAGGTCTAATCTAATTCATTTAAATTAGCAGTTTCCGGTAATTACTTTTCTTTTCTGACTTTGTTTGACATGGAAGATAGGTCAATAAATTCTTCATCTGGTTGTTCTTCAGGTTGGCATCTATAAGTGTGTAGTGATATGTCATGTTTTGCCCCGTAAAGTGTGAATCGAATTCCAGCTTTAGTAATGGTTTCTGGACTTGTATTAAGGCCTTTGGAGCATTGAATGGCTCACTGCAATTGCTAAAATGTCTAAATGGTATTGCACCCACTAAATGCATGTAAAAATAAAATGTTGTCTTTTAGAGTTGTCTCCAAGTTTTGTGTGTCAAGCGAATACAGTGTCGTTCCTGTTTTTCCTTTTTCTTACTTTAAAAAGTAGATATTATTGTGGGATTCACATAAGTCGATAAGAATAACCAACAAATCAGTGTTTTCACCTACTGATTTGAATGTGTTTAATAGCACTAGGGCTGTTTTAATTATAAAGTAAGCCTGTTTAACTAAAATCCCTTCATTTCCAAATTTTTGCACAACAAGAATATCAACCGACTATTATTGCAGACAATTTCTTGTAATTACAAGAAAGATTTCCATGCACCAAACAGCTGTATAAAAACAGGGTTGCAGTTCATTCTCGAAAATGTTTGCAAAATTTTTCGATAGGTGTCGATAGATGTATAGTTGATTTTTTTACCCATAACGCTGTAGACTTTTTCATAAGAGTAGAGAAGCGAGGAAAAATGAAGACTGTACTCACCAAACAAATTTCTTTTACTAAGTTCTTTATATTATGATAATTTATAATTTGCTGATAGAAGTTTTAAAAAATAAAAGCAAAACTTGAGAATCTCTAAGAAATTGCAATTTAGGAATACATTTTATCTGCTTCTTCCGGTCGAATAACGTTAACATGCCAAATTTCATGTTCATAGGTTTAAACTTTAGGGTGCCATAAGTAGATAAGTTCTCAACGTACGGTGCCAAAATCCCATGTTGTTTCTTATGGAGGTACATTGTAGTTTTCCAAGGTCATTCATGTGAATAACCGGCTGAAGTTAGCCGCGCATGTGCAAATCTGTAGCTAACTTCACGAATTGTGTGATTTTCAAACAGGTCTGTACGATTTTCAAATAGGCCTGTACGAATAATAAACGGGTCTGTATAGCTTTCAAATAGGGTCTGTAACGAATGATAAACAGGTCTTAAGTTTGGGTGGTTCATGGGGTGACATGGCTGATTCATGGGGGTGTCATGACCCGTTTATTGTTCCTACAGACCTCTTTAATAATGGGCGCGATATTTGAATTTCCCACCAATTCGTGAAGTTAGCTACAGACCTGCACATGCGCGGCTAACTTCAGCCTGCTCCTTACATGAATAACCTTGAAAAACTACAATGAACCTACATAAGAAATAACATGGGATTTTGTCACCGTACGCCGTACTGCTATACCTTAGAAAAGTAGCAAGTAAAATGTGTAACTGCCTTAAAAACTTAGGTTATAAAATTCCCCTGAACACTAACTTTCCAGAAACTCTAATGAAAAGTGAAAGCAAGCAAAATTTGGCTAAATATTGTTTCAGAATAATAACTATGTTCGTTACGTAACTTTTTTATATAAGATACCACAAAAAAACTGCCTTTCTGGGCACTGGCATTCATTACAATCTAAATGATGATCATTTACTTAGAATAATTGAGGCGACATTCTAAATTAAGGAAAGATAATTTTGCCAAATGAATGTCGAAATTGAATTTAATAACGAAACTGGTACTATAAATCTAAAGTAGCCTTTCTTGTACATTCATAAAAACTTCAAAATTGCAGATTAAAATAATGTATTCGATAAACAGATTCCAATAAATATTTGATAAGCAGTTGATACATGAAATGCTACTTAAAATTACTCTGGTAGATTATCTCAGGAGGATATACAGAGTGAACAATAAAAAATATCGCATAAGGTGATATTCAATGTCACCTACACATCTGACGCACTGACATGATATCCGTACTTCGAAATTAATCATCTTCATTTATTTTGTTCTTGTGCATTTAGCGAAAAAGTTAGCGAAGTTATTTAACGAACAAGTGTATTAATAACGGCGGTTAATAGTCGAAATTATTAATCGCCTTTTAATATACGAGTTAGTTATAAAATTTTCCCATTGACTGTATTTTTGATAAAATGGAGAAAGTCTGATTTTAAATTTTTATTCAAATGCAAATTCAGTTGTTCATCAATTTGACAGTGACAAATATTGATAAAATGGCGTCTTAAATGTTTAAATGTTTTCTTAACCGCCTCTCAAGTTACCGAAGTAACCCCCTGGAAGATCTCAAGGATCTTGTGCTAGGTAAAGAGAGACGAGGCCCTACAGTTTAATGTGGACTCCGAACCACTCTTGGGGCAATCTTTTTAATGAAAAATTGTTTCGCCTTGCGGGAATCGAACCCACTTCGCTAGGCAACTCAGTTTGCTAGCCAGACGCTTTAACACACTGAGCTACCGTCCCCCTTGGTCCGTCCGTCTTGGTTTTGGATATTTCATTTTATGTACGTTTGGCTGTTTATACTAAAATCGTTATTAATAATGAAATCATTCACTTATTTTAAATTTTTATTTGATTAAACCAAATACAGTTCAATTATTCATTAATCCTCTTCGGTATCCATTTATTCACCTTTTATAAATTTATTTCAGAAATTACAAGTTTCACAGTGACAGATACCTTGATGACATGGCGTCTTGATTTGGATATTTGATTTCATGTATATTTATACTAAAATCGTTTATTAATAGTAACATCAATCATTAATAGTGGTCATTAATAAACGATTATGTATACATTAATCAAACTCGTTATTACAGTATTAGCGTTCTGTTGGTAATATGCAATTATTACACTTAACGCGCCAGCCTTGTAACTTGTAATTCAGCGGTCGGCCGGGCACATAGCCCGGAGAGTAGCTGTTGGTTGCAGTCTAGTTACGTTTCTTATAGTAAATTATAGAGGAGTTTGCGACTGAAAAATTATGTTTTAATCGTAATTACACGGCCGATGAAAAAATCATTTATTTAACGCTGGCCTATTTCAGAAACTAAAGTCAACCACCAAGGTCAAAAGATGAGCTATCCTCGACACCTAAATGTTGCCGAACTTGCCGAATTCTCGTCTAAAACTGCATATCTCCAGGGCATTAAATTGACGTACAAGCCACTATAAATTGAGATAAGGGCACTATGTGTCTCCTAAGATCGCCCATCCAAATGGTAGTCATAGCTTTCGATGTTCAACTTCGTTTTGAAGTAAGAGCAACAAGACGGAACAGCGTTCTTCCTCGTCAACATAAACACACCACATATAATACACAATCCACAAATTCAAAGCCAAGGCTATGTGAAAAGGCGTTACTCATCTGAGAAATACAAGCAACATCCATTACTCAATATCTGAGCTGGGGATCGAACTCAGAACATGACAGACAATCTGATCAAACGTATTCGTCACACAACACGATCTAACCGAATCTCAGTGCCTTCTAATATTGCACTTTCTTACTAAAGAGAGCGAAAACAAATTTATTTATAAAATAATTGTTATATATAACAATTGTATTTTTCAAACGGGTTTAGTTTCCCAAACACCCTGACGGACTTTCAACTAATTGATCACGGAACCATCATCAAGCTCATTATCAATATACGATTTTCACTCTAACACACATGCCCTGAAACACGCCCCAAGTACACATCTTCTCTTTTGTCTAATCAGCATTAGACATAATAAGCTTCTATTTCAGCAAATAGAGGCTTATTATGCATTATGATCTGATCATATAAACCGTTGGCTTTGGTCGTAATTTTACACGTCGTTTTTAGCTCCACCCTGTATCGATAAACATTCTTTTGACTACATGTTTATCCCGTCCCTTGGCCATTCGCAGTTCTCTCCCAAGGAATTAACGGCTTTTATTTCTTTTACGCTTGTCAGATACATAATGTTAACATCGTGTCCCTTATCGAATGTTGGGTACTCAAACTCAACAATTTCAACAGTTTTACTTACCACCTTAATCAAGAAATGTGCTTGGTTCTTATGAATGGGTGGTGATTTCGATTTGGTACTTAAAAGGATTAGGGATATGCATATTTATTACCCTGAATGTTGCATATCGCATCAAACCTAACAAGTCTACCAATTAAATGTTTTTTGTGTTTGGTAAATGATGAGATATTGTCAGTTCTATCAAAGTGCGGTTTTCTTAATTTCGGATCAGAGAGCGTTAGGTTTTGCGGTAAGTACAAATCCGATATTTCAGACATGTTCGTTTAAGCAGGCATAGGTTTGCACGACTGTGAACAAATGTCGCAATCATGAAAGTTATGTCCATTTCGGTTTTACGTAAATATCTAGAAGTATTAGCGTGTCCAAATAACAGTTTTTAAAAAGTTTCAGATCTAAATCAAGTTTAGTTATAATTATAAATAAAAAATGTAACTATTATATAGTAGTAAAGGTTAAGTGGTAGAACAGGATTTCGCCTGTAACTTCGCCTTTTGAGATTAAGGTAGTTTATCATGTTTATTACAAATATTATATTCATTTTATGCACTGTTTTCCTCAATATGGAATATAAGAGGCAGTTTATTACAATAATATGAAAAAAAAAATATTTATATCGATAACATATGTCGATATTCAATACTTCCAGATATACAATCCGGATTTCGTGGCAAACATAAAATATACAAACAGCTCTGTGAACAGTGGTAGATGATATTAGTCAATCAACGTATAGATCAGAGAAGAGAGGGAGAGTAACAGAGAAGTATCTTAATACTATGTCAGAAAAATAAATGTATATATCCGGACACAGAGAGGCTCAAATAGTTAAATAGACCATTTATTTGTTGAGATCAAATAAGTGAGAAGTATGGGGAAATTTCCCCTGTGGTTTATAAATCCTCAATCATGGATAATTTCTCAATACTATTGGCACTCGAATTACATTGTGAAATAGAAAACAATAACCAACTTACAGATGTCCGGTAAAATATATGGATTATGAAAAACTGAAAAACAAGTTAAGCGAATATGATTGGGACGATTTATACAATACACCAAATATGAATAAAACAACAGAAATTATCATAAGTAGAATAAAAAAAAAGAAATAGACCAATGCACAACTATTTTAAAAAAGAACAGAACGGAAAGAAGAGGAAACGTTGGATAGTTGAAGGATTGGTAAAATCAATATGCAAGAAAGATAAACTATTTAAAAAATTACAAAGAGATCGAGAAAACACCGAGTTAGCAACAGAATATCGAATATCGATCTAATCTAAATAACTAAAGTCTGTTACTACAAGAAGAAAGTAGAAGGAAGGAAATATAACTGCAAAGTACTATGGAAAACAATTAAGGAAATTGACGGCAGCAAATCGAGGAACAAAATTTAAAAAAATATAGATACAGAAAGAACACAGGTAACACATGAAGAGGAAATATGCGAAATTTTTAACAATTCTTTATAAATATCGGTAAAAACTTAGTTAACAAATTCAAGCTGGTAAAAGGAAATAAAAGGAATACTGTAAACATCAATCCGTATTCAATTTTTTTAGCGCAGATTGAAGAAGAATGAAGAGGAGATCAGAAAAACTATTCTAAATTTAAAAGATCATAAAGCTCCTGGCGTCGGCCAAATCAAATCTGAAACTTTAAAACAAATTGCAGAAGCCTTATTAGGCTGAGGCCGTTACGGATTTTTAATGCTGAAAAAAAAAAATTAATAGCAGGCAACGGCCGGCTGGAATATATAGTTGAGGTCATAAAAAATGAAAAAAAAAACTTTGGAACTTGAGATGAAGGGAAGTAGTGAAATGGGGTGCTATTTAATGGATGAAAACCGTTTTTCATGATTTGTGGCGAAACGTGACCTCCTAGAGAAAAGTGTTTTATACAAAAGTTGTAGATAATAAAAAAAATCTAAAACTTTTATTCTATATATTTTTCAAGATAACCTCAAAGTTTGTGAGAAAATGACGAGAAACCGACTTTTCTGTTTTTATTTTTTTTCTCACGTGAAAATTATTTAATTTAAATGAAACTTTGTGAAAGTACGTAATTATTTGCATATAATAAGCACGAATTTTTTCAATTATGGGAAATAAATATTTTTCGAGATTTAACCATTTTTCCGAAAAAACACCCCTATCTTCGGTGAACAACTTTATTGATTTTTTTTTTGATTTTGATATCTACTTTCAAATGGTATGTCGATGTTAGTGATTTATTGTCATTTAGCAGCTTAAAATTTAAAAAAACCGAAAATAAAATTTTTCGAATTCCGAATTTGTCGATTTTTTTTCATTATTTTCAATTTTTTAGCATATTTATGTTAATAATTCATAATATTTTAATGAAAAAACTTACTTTGGTATAAAATAAATAAAGTTGAATGAATTTCATCACAGAAAGGTAGGGAAAACTTCATGAAACTTAATATTTACATGGAAATCAATAGTACTTTATTAATTTTCATAAGCTACAGTTAAGTTTCGAAAACTTTATATGCATATTAAATTATTCTAAATACATATGATAAAATACAACATACAATTTATTTATATTGGCTACGAATTCTTTACTTTATTTACAAATATTTACTTTATTAATATTGGTTGTGTATAGCTTATAAAAAGAAAAATCAATAAAATAATTGTTAAAATCTAATCAGTTTTAGGTCTTTTTTGCTGTGGTTCGTTTTCTTCATCGATCAAGCTCTCAAATTCTATATTATCTTCAAAATCATTGGCATTTTCAGGCTCTTCAATTTCGATGTCATTATTCTTTGCTGGCTCTTCATCAATATATTCAGAATCACTTAAATCTACAAATACTTCTTTATCTCTATTTGAACAGTTCTCTGTGCATATATTGCATAGATTGGTACATTTTAAGCCGTGTTCTCGGCAGCCACACCTTTGATTGTTGCATCCACTTTCACAAGTACAGCTAACGCTTTTTAACAACTTTCCGGGAATCAAGTCGGAACTGTCAGAGATGTATTTCGGTACGAGTCTTCCTACATTTTCGTTCCAGCCCCAGTCCTTTGCTTTTTTGTTGTCCTGATCGTTGTCAAAATTACCCAACCAAGTTTGCAATTGGTAATAGACTCTGTAGGAGTGTTGTGCAGCTACTTCTTCAGTTGGAGGGAGTTTTTCCAATTTAAAAGTGGATTTGTTTGTAGCTTTCTGATACAGCTCAAATCGTAATTGATTTAATGAGTTATAAATTTTCTTACTTTTGTAAATACTAGCTGTAAGTTGAGATCCATTTTTTGCTATGGTTATGTGGTCTGCATCTTTTTGATAATAAACACTAGCTAGGTTTAATAAATTTTTATTGTCCAATAAAGATCTTACTATTGTTTTTTCCCATTTTCCAGCAAAACTTGAAGTTGTATCACACCCAGAGAAAGCATGAAGAAACGCTATTACACTTGTGTATGGTTCGTGTTTAAAACAATGGGATGTATAAAATGAATCTTTGACATTGCTTGAGCCTGGTTTGTGAAAATAAATATCCAGCCCATTCGAATTTAATTGGTGTAAAAGAACTAGTAAATCAGACGAATAGAGATTTACAACTACAACAGAACGAGCTCTGCTGCTCTTGTGCAGGCTCACTTTGTCCTACCCCTCTTTACCCCCAACCTTCAGTCGTTTTGGGCGGACATTTCAAATACCTGTATGCTGAGAAATTTCAAATTTTGTATTTTTTTTTTGTTTGAATACGTAACAGTATTTTTTTTGTTTGTATTCAATTTTAGCGTGGTTTCCAATAACTAAATTCATTCAACTTTAGTTATTTTATACCAAAGTAAGTTTTTTCATTATAGTAAAATAAGGATTTATAGAGGAGTTTGCATTATAACAGCGATAGTGAAGCCACTTTATCAGAACGGAAAAAAGAGCGACGTATCTAACTATAGACCAGTATCTCTTGTGACTAATATCCGTAAAATTGTTGAAAAGATTCTGAAGGAACGAATTAACAACTTTTTCACTAAACACAATATATTATCAGACAAACAGCAGGTCAGCACAGGATGTAATTGTATGCTTAATAAAGGAAATTTATCAGTAAGTCGCGGCAAGCAAACCTGCACTTGCTGTTTTCTTAGACACTGTTTGTCATTTTCAACTCATAAAGTGTCTAGAAGAGCTACTTAAGTGATAGGAAATAGTTCGTCCAAAAAAATACAGCTCTAAATAAAGAATTATTTATTCAATACGGTGCTCCACAAGGAACCGTGTTGGGGCCTCATTTACATGCAGGGTGAAGAGGATATTCACCCTGTATGTAAATGAGTTACTCTGTCTACATTCTAGTGGAAGTCATTAGTTTTGCAGACGATACTGCTCTGTTTTACACAGCTAATTCTTGAGCAGGGTTAAAAATTAAAGCAGAAATAGACTTAGGAAACATAAAAAACTTTTTCGACAAAAAGCTCTTAACGATAAAATTTTTGCCATTTTCCTCTCATAAAAATACTCTGCCGACTTTTAACTGTTACGCAAGGTCTAAACAGATTGGAAATAGATAAAGCCATTACAATTAAATATCTCGGAGCTCACTTGGACTCGAATTTACATTGGGATACTCATATGGCTAGCGTAGTAATTAATTTAAGAGGTCTGCTAGATAAATTTAAATTTATGAAAACTTTTCTCGATATAAAAGCTTTAAAAACAATTTAATACGGATTAATAGAGTCCAGATATGGGATCATTGGATGGGACGGTACTCACCACAGGTAATGACAACCCCCTTTATCCCGGAAGGCTCTAGAAGAGCCTTGTGTGGGTACTACTTAAAACCACATTAAACAGCTCTTAATATTACAGAAAAAGTTTCTTAAAATAATGCTCGGTAAGGAAAACACTTACCCCTCCAACGATGTCTTCCGTGAGGCACACATTTTAGACCTGCGACAATTATAGTTTTATTGTATATGTCCAAGGAACCTTCAGTTCAAATTTCATGACAGTCGGTTCACCACCTCTCACGATATGTATATAAATATACTGAAATAGCGTAAAAAATTTAATTACGGCTAACTTGGCAAAAATTGAACCGAAGTTGATGAAATGATTTTTTATCATTTTTGGTATATATATGCGGTAATTTCCCGTCATTTTCGGTATTATACGTATGCGCGCACAAGTATACATGTAGATATTCATTATAAAAATATTAATATTAATAATAAAAAGTGATTGTGAACAGGTTTTAAATATTTAGATAAAAAAAAACCGTCGAACGTAATATGTAATTTTTTCTCGGCTAAACCTTCATTTTGGATTTGAACAAAAAACGTTTTGAAAATTTTGTGGACAAAAAATGGAACTGCGAACAAATTATCGGATATTTTTTGCTAAAATGTGGCAGGCTATTTTTTAGTTATATAAGTTACTTTCATCTAAAATTTCATCAAATTCGGTTGAATTTTGGCCAAGTTAGCCGTAATTAAATTTTTTACATTTTTTCAGCACATATATGCACATATCGTGGGGGGCGATTTTCATGTAAAATTTTCTCTACAAATCTATATTTACTTCACAATTTTAGAGACCAAATACCAAAAAGTTATAGTTTAAAAAAACACGCTGATACCACCAGCTGATACCCGCCTGCTTTTCGAAATCGCTGAGTATCCGCTAGTAGTACATAATTAATATTACATCATAATGTATGTATTAAATTTGGAACTAGCGCCTAATAATAAAATATATATTAATAACCGCGTCTCCGGAAAAATCTCGACAGTGGATTAGTCATATTTTTTATTTTACCCTGATGATCCTGGTGAGGACGAAATTGTCAAACTGTCGTATTGTCATCGGTCCTTGATAAGTATACAAAGTTTCAGTTTAATCTGACGTTTTGAAGTGGGTGAGAATCACGTTCAAATATTCCGTTACAAACAAACATACATACAGGTGAAGCTAATAAAAGCGTATTAAAAACTTATTTTTGGTATCCATCTGAATAACCTGAAAGTGTGATTAGCGAAATGTCAAAACTAACAACTACCAATCAATGAATATTTTTTTATCTGCAAGCGATAACATACCATTTTAGAAAAATACCTGTAAAATATATTTTGTTCTAAAAATAAAAAACATATATTTTTAGTCGTTAATGTGTATTATATAAATAAATATCACAAACATATCACTAAAATACAAGATTGGTATGTACTTATTTTTGAAAATTTAATTTGGCTTTAATTAAAGTAAAACCAATCTAAAAATTACTTAATAGGTTTAAACTAAATGATTTAATACAAGATCGTACATTTTCTTGGAATCTCTAGAATCGCCTGTAGGACTTAGTGCAATCCGTAAAAACAACGGTGATTTTATTGCGGCTCCAGTACACTCTAACTTCACTGCTGTGTGCATTGCGTTTGAACCGTACACATACAATCGTACATGCTTATAGTTATGATTGATCGTAAGGAGTTTATCCTTATGGTATCATATACAGCTGAGTAACTTTAAGTTATTAATAAGGGTAAAAAAGGCATCTCCTCGACATACAACATGAGAGCAAAGTAAAACAAAAGACCGTCTAGTCCATGTCTAAAACAAAACAAACGCTCATCGAAATAAACCAACTCACATGTCCTAAAGGAAGGACTTCTTAGGACAAGATAGAATAAAGTCGAAGTTGCCTCGTAGCGGAGCATCTGACCAATCGAGCCCCTAAGGTGAACGATATATGATAAATACTCTTTATAAAAAATATATGATCGAAATAAATGCTTAGATCGACTACAGCGATGCCGCTTCGTTCGTGATCTTGAGACAGATTGATGCTGTACCTGCAGGAATAACCGAGACGGAACCTTAAAGAATAATGACTTTATTGATGTGTCACAGACTGTAAGGTTCACAGAGAGTATGCACCATTCTTATGGGCAGCGGTACCCAATAGTCGACAAATTTTATCCAGACATTAATAATACTAGAAAACAATACACCAGGAAGTACTATACGAACAACAATTTAAATACTATTGCAAACGATAAGAGCCAAGTTATTGTTAAAGTCGTTTTCAGTTAATTAAATATTGATTCTAAATTAGGAACGTTCTATTTAATTCGATTTCATCGTTATTTCGACACCAATTACGGTAGTCGAAGTCGTACATTTTTTATTAATAACTGAGTGATAAAATTAATTAAATGACGCAGAGTTAAAGCAACTTTTGGACATACTTTTAAAATTAGGTCTATATTATGTAAAATGTGAGAGCGCAAAGGAATTCGAGCTTACGTTCATCTTCTACATTAATTTTTCATCCCTTATCTGTGTTTTTTGAAATATAACTCATGATATCTCGAAAACTGAAAATGCTATAAATGTCCAATTTTAGAAGGAAATTAAACAATGCATGGTGATGACGCTGAGAAAGTGTTTTAACTAGTTACTTTTCAAGTAACAAATAAAGAAATCAAAGGTACTGAAATATTATAGACAAAAATCATCGAGGCATTTTTATATACTTTGTGTGATAAAAAGTAATTGTCAGTGTGTATTCGTGCAGTTTGAGCTAAGAAATAATGTAAAATGAGTGATTCCAGTGAAGAACGGATAAACAGTATACCACCTAAAATTTTACTGAAATTATTATATATAGACAAAATTTGAGAGATATATGGAAAAAAGTAGGTATGTATAAGGGTTGAACCTACGACCACTTGCATTCGAAACGTAAATGCAACAGCTAGGCTACCGCTGCCTTTATAAAATGTTTTCACCAAGAGCATAAGATTAAGTTTGCATATTAAAATTTGATTAAAATTACTTATTTGTAGTTTTTTTAATCCGGTCGTAGAAAAAGTATATACGGCGTCGTGCTCAATCTCCTTTCTCGTGCGATATGGCTATTATATCCGCTCTTGTTGCAGAAACTACTATTCTACTTCCGGTTTCAACGCAAAAGCTATAAGCCTGAGCCGAGTCTCGTGGCTATCCGGTATGTTGGTTCATTCTGTTATTTTTTGTAGGATGGTGATAGTTTTCCCAGTAAGCTTAATACTCAATTCAGAACAAATTTGTAACAAGATAATTTTAGGGGGAAGATGTCCTATTTAACAGGAAAAAATACTAAAAAATCCAGGTGGCGTAACCCCTCGAAAATTTGGCCGCTATCTTGAAATTAGGCACTTTTTAGCTTTTAACTTGAATAACTAATCTCACATTGATTTTATCTGAAAAATGAATCAAAATCAAATTAAAAAGAGAACTAAACAAGCTACAAAACAGTGTATTTTTTTTTTAATCGGTTAATAAATAACTGAGATAGGCACTCCATTTTTTGCGATAAACTGCAGCATATTCAACTAAATCCAAAGCATTTTTGTTGTTCAAAAACGAGCTTTAGCGGCTTTGAACCAACTTGAAAGTTGTAAATATGATTTATAAGTTTGCCATCAGAAATTATTTCCTGTAATTTATATTACAATAAGGAATATTTTGGTGAATATGCAAGATGTGGTGTATTGTTTTTGTAGCGGTTAACGCCAAGAAGTGTCTAGGGAATATCAGCGACAGTGGATGACAACATTACCTGTTGTTGGTGAAATGTTTCAAATGGAAGTACAGATTGAAAATAGAACGAATTCAAGTATCTGGCCAATAACATCAATATCAATAATTGGTACAGGGGTTAAATTGACATATACAATACTCTTTCCTATAAACGAATCTACGTCGCTTATGACTTAAATCGTAAAAGATTTAGTCCAGAATATCTTGAAAATTACACTGCATTATATCCATAAATTTTATGTTAATTTCGCCCCGGTTTTGGGCTGAAACAAAACTGTTAGTGGAAGCATTGTGCAATATCGTGTTTAGTGCCTTGTCACGATTCTTTTTTAAGGTAACTTATTGACAGAATTCTGCTTTACCGTTCTCAAAATGTGTTACATTTTTTCCACGCGATCTTTTACACGATGTAGGGCGTCGTAAAAGTAGGTCATCCTTTTTTGCAAAACATAAATTTGCATATTTATATGGAACCGGTCAGGAGCTAGTTAATGGTCAATATTTGGGATTTTAGCTCATATTCGAAGTGTACAAGATAGGGAGGAGTTTTAATGTATGGATTAGGATAGACAGGCAAATGAATATAATATAATCTATCGTCCAAAAATCAAATGCAAAGTACAGTGACATAGGACGAGTCAAAAGATGAAACCTTGATACAAGGAAAAATCTTAAGCAGTATTAAATCTAACTTAGTAATTAAAATATTTGTCCAAGTTATAAAATACATTAATATATAAAAATACATTTATATTATGTTCAAACTTATTGGTATTATCTAAACATTTATACAGGGTGTTGCATCATGAGAGGGACATAGCTTAATAGGAGGTAGAGAACATCAGTGGTAACCGGAACCTCCCATAGAAATGTCTCATTGGGCCTTCATTACGAAGTTACAGGGTGTTAAATAATTTTTGGCCAAACCTGTTTTTTGTCATAATTTTGACAGGGAATGAAATAACGGATTCATATTTGGTACGGCTAATGTACTAATGAGCCCCAAGAGGTACATGTATAAAAAAAAATCCAGGTCCGGACTCACTATAATTTATATTTCTTCTTTGCATCTACAAAACATCACCCTGTATATATTTTTTTGAAATTTCGATACAATATTCGAAAAGAGCAAGAAAAAACAAACAAAATGGCCTATTTCATTTTTTTGTTACACCTTCGTGGTTATTTAAATACGTTGTTAAATGTGCAAGAAAATGGATTACAGAACCCTATTAAATGAGAGGCACGTGAAATAAATAGTTTTATAACTAAAATTTGCAAAAATTCTATTGAGCCTAGGTGGTCTGGGTGAATCCTAATTCCGGCACGTTTTAAAGGTCCATTTTGGTAAAAAACTGTGGTCCTAATAAGTAATCGGGTATGAAATAACAAAATTTTTAATCAATCACAGTAGGCTTGTTCAAAGAATAAAAGTGACAGATAATTTAAACCATTTAGGCCTAAGCAACCAGTTACTTTGATCAAGAAAATCATCAACATTTTATACTTAATAAAAATTGGAAAAGAGAACAAACTAAAATCTAAATAAATAAAATATTTTCCATTCAATTAACAATAAATAACAAAACAATAACTAAATGTGTTTAAAAATAAAACGTAATTGACACTAAAGTAAATTTTCAAAATGTCCTCCAACACATTCTGTGCATTTTCTTACGCGTTTAGAAAGGTCACCAATTGCTCAACGTATCATTTCTGGATTATTCCGTATTTCGTCGCAGGTTGTAACGATGCGCTGGATTAAATGTTGTCTACTTTCAATTTCAATGCTATAAACCTCGTTTTTTAAGTGGCCCCATAAAAAGTAATCACAAGGGTTACAATCAGGAGATCTTGGTGGCCATTCATGTGGACCTCCGCGTCCAATCCATCTATTAGGATACACATTGTTTAAGTGTTCTCTTACTTGAAGGTTAAAATGTGGTGGGGCCCCATCATGCTGAAACAACATGCCTCTTATACCGATATTCGGTAAAATGTTTTGAAGAAAATCAAAGTAAATTTCACCATCCAATCTTTCTTCAAAAAAATGTGGCCCTATCAAATGTCTATTCATAAGTCCGACCCAAACATTTACAGAAAACCTGTGTTGCGAACGGCGTTGGCGTACCGCATGTGGGTTTTCCTGTACCCATTTATGATTATTTCGTGAATTGTTTACTCCATCCCTTGTAAATTGTGCCTCATCCGTAAATAAGGTTCTGTAAATGACTGGGCGATGGTTAGATAACCAATGACAAAATGCCAGGCGGGGGATATCGTCGCCTTGTTGAAGACGCTGTACCTGCTGGATATGATATGGATGGTAACGTTCTCTTTTTAGGGTTCTCCATACTCGCCAATGAGGAATACCAGTTGCCAAACTGATTCGTCTAGTGCTCATATTTGGGTTTTCTTGAACTACGTTTATAATATTGTTTTGTTCCTGCACACCTTGTTGTAAAACACGCTCCACAACTGCAGAAGTAGGAAACTTTCCGTGTTGTCTTGCATACTGGAACACCGTACTAAAGATTTTATGATTAGGGCATCGACGACCAGGAAAACGCAGCCGATATTCTCTTTCCGTCGACCTACCATTTCCATTACAGAAACCATAGAAGAATATTATGTCAGCATATTCCACGTTTGTAAATTTTACTGGCATAGTTAAAATATTTTCACAAGTTTTCACTAACTAAATGCGGATTATTGACACATTAAATTACTAACAAACAATTATTCAACTGTTTAGGAGATTTATTTTTATTATCTGTCACTTTGAACAAGCCTACTGTGATTGATTAAAAATTTTGTTATTTCATACCCGATTACTTATTAGGACCACAGTTTTTTTACCAAAATGGACCTTTAAAACGTGCCGGAATTAGAATTCACCCAGGCCACCTAGGCTCAATAGAATTTTTGCAAATTTTAGTTATAAAACTATTTATTTCACGTGCCTCTCATTTAATAGGGTTCTGTAATCCATTTTCTTGCACATTTAACAACGTATTTAAATAACCACGAAGGTGTAACAAAAAAATGAAATAGGCCATTTTGTTTGTTTTTTCTTGCTCTTTTCTAATATCGTATCGAAATTTTAAAAAAATATATACAGGGTGATGTTTTATTGATGCAAAGAAGAAACATAAATTATAGTGAGTCCGGACCTGGATATATTTTTTTATACATGTACCTCTTGGGGCTCGTTAGTACATTAGCCGTACCAAATATGAATCCGTTATTTCATTCTCTGTCAAAGTTATGACAAAAAACAGGTTTGGCCAAAAATTATTTAACACCCTGTAACTTCGTAATGAAGGCCCAATGAGACATTTCTATGGGAGGTTCCGGTTACCACTGATGTTCTCTACCTCCTATTAAGCTATGTTCCTCTCATGATGCAACACCCTGTATATAGAGAGGGTAATGTTAGTGATTTATTGGCTTTAAACGTATCTCGACAATTTGTTAAGTTTGATAGTCCATATATTATTCGATTATCTTTCCTTTGCAAATAAGAAACCTGATATTATGAAGTGAACAACGCCAAAATATAATCCCATATTTTATTTTTGATACAAACAGTTCACGGTAGAATATTAGTAAAACAGATTCTCTTACTAGATCTTTAAGTCTGTATAATGCATAGCAACTGCACTGAATTTAGGACATAAGTTATTTACATGTATCTCCCAATTAAACTTACTGTCTAAATAAATGCCCAAAAATTTCATTGACTGAACTTATTGTTAATTGTAAATGAATAAATATGGTTTTAGAACTATTAGGGTATAATTTGTTATTTCGAAACCAGTTTGAGTATTTTTTAATACTAATTATTTTTCTGTCGATTTCTGGCATTTATGAAAATTAAAGATAATAATGGCCCAAGAACGGATCCTTGTGGGACACCCAATCGATTTCTCGTGGATTTTATTTGCTATTATTGACTTCTACACGTTGACATCCATTTGATAAATATGACTCGATCCAGTTATATATTAAACCTCTAGAACCATTTCGGAAGCAATTTTTCAAAAGTAGAGCATGGTCTACGAGATCAAAAGCCTTAATAAGTTCCGCGAAGATTCCAATACCTTTATTATAGCTTTATTAGGAAATCTAGTATAGAAAATTGCGCCGAAATGTTTCTTCTGAAGCCACGTTGTGTTTAATTTAAAATATTAGTTTATCTATAAAAAGTATCATACTTTTCATGCTTTGTACGTAAAAAAATGGTTATTTCAAATAGCACTATCAAAAATGGGTTGCCGTTTAAACAAAATGTCGATGACGTCATATCCGCAATAATGCTGACGTCATAAAAAGTATTACAACAGAAGATGCCCAATTAAAGGTTAAAATCGACTTGTGCGAGGATTTTTCTCAGAATTATTCTTGTGTATATTTTCAATCGTTAAGACGAATAATAATATAAGCAGTAAAATGCCATATTATACATACTTAAGAAATATAGAAGGCCAAATAAAAGTCTTTTAAAACTTAAACAAATACATCTCTGTCCATAGTCACTCCATTCACAATAGTCTTGATTCTAGCTTACGATATTTGGAAGATAAATAGAGAATGACAAAGACTCTTGAACAACCAACGACCCTACAGTTTAGCTACTCATTTTGATTGTCGATAATCGACTCTTTGTTCGTCCACTCAGTTGAAACGACGTTAAGAATATATATATATTTTTAAAATAGCAACAATAACATTCTTTGGGTCTAATCTTGTCTTCTACACACATTAATTTTTTTAACTATATATTAATCTGTTTTTGACGAACCTCTTGGAACAACTCACTTATGATATATTCAAGTTAATAAACGAGTTTCCCTTATTTTATTATTTGGAAGCATTTACAACCTAATGGGAAATATAGGAAAATTTATCAACAGGACTTTGAAAGGCTAATCAACATTGTCCCCTGTTCGCATACATACACATCTTATCTAAATTATCATTACTATCCTTTGGCTATGGTACTGTGTTCAACAGTATACCGCCTATGCTGTTGCGTAAAGCGTCTGGTATTTAGGTTCTGTTGATGTAAAAAAATTGCCCTCGGTATCAAATAAATTATTTGATAGACGAAAGCTATGCGCTTACAATTAATCATCAATAAAAAAGTTTCAAAATATTGTTTTGTAAATAATGATATCACCTCATATTTAGTCCACATATGTAGATTGCTTTCTAATAAACACATTAATCATATCATTAGTAAATCATCATGGTTTCTAATTGCCTTAATCTCTTGTTCATGTCAACACTATATCTAATAAGTCTCGTTAGTAGATTAATTTTTTACTCTAGAATGAAGCTTTCATTACTAGATACGTCGGCACTAATAAACAAATAGTTAATCAATGATAATGATTTGACAACAAGTCCATTAGGGAAAAATGTGAGATAATAACTAAACACATTTTTATCGGTATTATTTTGATTTGATGTACGTTTTTGGATATTTTTTAATTTCTATATATCTATCTAGCAACAAGATCTCTGCGAGTCGAGGCACTGTATCACAGTTTGAAGACCCCAGTGCGGATAATTAAGAATACCCAATTATGTAAAGTTTCGTTAATCTCCTAATTGCAATTGTGGCTATGTTCACTGTATTCTACGTTTATATCAAACATAACCTAAAGGCAAAAAGTATCACAAGCAAAATTAACATTTCACAAAACGATAAACTGAAGGTCTCTTGAGATGTTGTAAAGTTTCCAGAAAAACAGCAATATTTTACAGCCAGATTAAACAAATTTGTACGTGGACATCTAAAGTGAAACTTATTGTTATATGCACACCCACGCTCTCTTCCGAAAATAGATTTAATCCTCAGTATCAGAGTAAAAGGAAGCCTGACAAATTGGCTACCAGTAAAACGGTAGTTCGTCAGTTGGCCCAGAGATGGCATCATTACCACAGATGGACTAGAGTCCCTATAAAGTAGAGTCTGGCCCCTCGGCCTCCACTCCACCCAAGTCGATACATAATGGCGGCGATGGTTTCAGTGTGCGTGTGTGCATCAGTGTGTTTAAGACTATTGTGTGTTTACAACGTAACTTATTGGCGCCGCCATTATGTATCCATTTTTCATATGGACCAATCAGTGCCTCGACCTCGTATGCCCAGACTCTACTTTAAAGAGACTCTAGAAAACGATAGAATAATCCTAAACGACAGACCAGAAGGAAGGAGAAGTCGTCTGGTACAGTCTAGAGCGAAACAAATGAATCAAGAATAAACGCCACTGATATACATGAAGCACATCCAACGCACGGAGTCAATCAATTGTACAGTAGGTCTGTCCATAAAATTTAGTTTTTAATTGGAAATGATAGATTTATGGGTGTTATAAACACAATACTTTCGGCTTTATTTGTAATAGATATTACCTCAATGCGTCGGGCTACAAAGCGCTCCCTTGGCGCGAGGTTAGGCGGGTGACGTCACATACCTACTACTCGATATGCGCTGCGATACTCTAGGGGTTGCTATAGTGAAGTAGTTAATTTAGCGACTGTCATGAACTAGGACCGGATATTTTTGCCGATATTTGTCATAGTCGTGTTTATCTGTGCTTTGAAAGAAAATCGGATACCATAATTTATGAATTATGTGAATCTCCTTTTTGGAAACCCTCCTCCGTATGTGACAACAATAAACAAACTCTATTTGATATTCTAAATATTAAAGGCACTGTTACTGCCATGAATTCAAACTTTATTCTAACGAGAACGACACGGAATATACCTAACGCAGCGTACAGATGATCAGGCGCCTGCCAAGCCAGCAAGCATGTGACGTCATACGCGTTTATCTGACTGAAAGAAAGCAAGCAATTTTTACGGCCGCTGCTGTTGTTCGGATTAACTTTTTTCAACCACAGTTCTAATATTGTTATTATTACGTGAAAATCTTTATTTTGCACTACTTTTGATGTATATTATTTTTTTTGTGGACAGACCTATTAGTAATGAATTTACAGTAGTTAAGTTATAGTTAGTGTATAATTATTAATTACATTCAATAATAGTATACCAAGTGTTCCATTTTTGACGTTACATTTTGTAAACTTCAAACCACGAAAAATATATTTTTTAGATCAAGTTATTTAAAACTGAATTCTTATTTTGCTGATATAAGCATTGTGGGAGTTTAAGATACAAGTTTTTGAAATATTTGCGATTTTCTTAGAAATTCTAGATTTGTTTCTAAAAGTTTTATCAAATTAGCCATGATTAGAAATTACAGATTACACCCACGAAGACTTTTTGAATTTGTTTATTATTTATGGAGAATGTGATAAAGTAATACCAAGAACTTGTAGTACATTTGTTACTAGATATCCACAAAAACGGAAACTAACACTAAACACAATAAATTTAAAGACTATGGCTCTGTTGAGGCAAGAATTCAAAAGCGGAAGCCTATTGTTGATGATGAAAACGTAGAAGTTCTGGCAAGCTGTTCTGGAATCGGGACTATGCAAGGATTTAGTTCACAGAATCTTAATTAAACATGGCATTAAAATGTCAATTGTCTCTGAAACGGGTGGGTTTAGGCATAGGGTATTCGGCATGTTTATGCTCTTTTCGAAAATGTTAAAATATACAGGGTGATCCATTTATAATAAACAAGTTGGTATCGAGTTTCGGTATAACTGAAGGTGCCAAATGCTTGTAATTGATTAGTTGGATTATCCATACTGACATTAGTAGCTTCCTAAATTTTCAAAATTTTCTGGTGCGTACTTCTCCCTATATCGATCGATGCAGATCCTGGTGAATAAATCATATAAATTTTTAACCATATAGGTACAACTTTAGTCACAAGTATAATCCAAATTAAATCTGAAGTAATGCACTATTGTTAAAACTGAAGTTCTGAAAATTGTAGAGATGCATTCAGTAAAATTAAATTTTACCTTTCTACTACAATATTACTGTATTACTCATAGTCTAAGAGGCCGCGACTAATTTTATGACCGAAAGAATATACGGCTGTAACTTGCATCATATGTAGAGTGGGCAATCCGATTGTTCTGGTCTGCCAGAGCAAGTCTGCTGCGTTTGGGTAGCAGCGAATGGCAAAGTTAATGGTTGGGACATGATTTTGGCTGAACGAACATATTGGTCACTAAGGTGAATTCCGTCGGTCTGCTATGGTGCAGCTGCTGCGTCTTCAAAACTGACCACTTTAATGTTGCTAAATGGGACAAAAAATTAGAGTGAGTGAAATTTTATGGTGGATATGAACCTGATAACTGAAAAGCGATAAGTAAAAAGCTGTGGCGCCACCACTGTTCCTTATAAAACTGATTACATCAAAATTCAGCCATTGGAGGCATGCTCACTTGCTACTTATATTAAAATGCACACAGTTTAATTATTGTTTTTACAACAGCTGGTTTTTATGAGACATCGTCTAAAAACATTTTGATATTATTTCTATACTCTGAAAAATGGTGGTTATTCAAATCGACCGAAATGTATTTCTAAACAAATAATTGGCCATACCTCGTTTAAAAATAAAATTTTTAAATTTTTAAAGAACTGCATTGTAAATCAGATGGAATGCTACATGTTTTAGAAAAGATTTTTTTTAAATCAGTACTCAGGAAAATACAGATCATTTAGTTGAAAAAATTTGTTTAGTTTGTAGTACGCAACTCCTTTATTTTTATTCTTTCCTATTATTTGGGTTTTCTACCACATGTATTATTATCCTCTTCAAAACAAATCACCGAATCTACAAAATAATAGAATTATTGGAAAAAAGCCTCTGCACCCGTGACGTTTGGCTATGTTTTGCAAATAATATAAATCGGAATAAACACAGAAATAATGTATTTTGCTGACGTTTCGGAAAGTAATCTCTTTCCGTTTTCAAAGCTTTTTTTGGAAGAACTCTTATTTTGCTGTGTATGTCAAATACACAGCTTTAAGATTCTGTTTATGTTATTTCCATATAGATACTTACTACTTACACAGAACATAGAACTGATGATATTTTCTTTTAGATAATGTTGAGTTTGTTAAGTTCTTCTTTTAACATTGGTAGCCAGGTTGTACAAATATCTACAGAACAATTCGATACTTATCTTCATTTAATAAGATTACTGCTGATTCTTTAATTTTTCTTTTTTTGATATCTGTTTCTCTTGTTAAAATTTTTGCCGAGTCCCAGTTTATTCTAAGTCCGTTTTCCCAAGCATATTCACAAATCTTTGATTTCTGAATTTCATTCTTTCTAATGTAATTCTTGTGCTCATCCAACCTCACACTGAAAGGTCTGGATGACTCACCCACATAACATTTATCACATTCCCACGGGATATTGTAAATACAGTTTTTTGAATTCTGCTCCCTGTTTATCGGTTTTGTTTTTGTTAAAATAGATCTTAAAGTGTTCCCCGTTTGAAAAATCGTCCTAACATCAAATTTATCACCTATGCGGCGTAGCTTTTCCGATAGTCCGCATGAAAGTGGATGAAAGTATAAAAATATTGCCAGCAGACAAAGGTAATGCCACAGTCATTATAGATAAAGATATATACAACACAAAAATCATGACTCTTAAATGAGGGACCCTACTCAAAACAAAATCAATAGAGAGCAAAATTTACAGAACTCTGTTTAAACACAAACTTGAATTTAATGATTTTGAACGAAGGAAACTTGCACCACATCATAGTAAGCCTCCTCATTTTTATGGCTTACCAAAGACACATAAACAAAATATTCCTTTAAGACCAATTGTTAGTTTTATTAATTCACCATGTCATAATTTGGCAAAATTTTTATTTAAAATTATTGATCCATTATCTGGAAATACCGATTCATATATTAAAAATAGTAAATATATTATAGAAAAAATTTATGAAAACGATATTCATGAATCACACCTGATGGTTAGTTTTGATATAGTTAGTGTTTTTACCAATGTTCCGGTAGATGAAACCTTAAAAATAGTTAAAGACAGGTTGCTAAATGATAATAATTTGGAAACTAGAACTAAATTAAGTGTAAATAGCATAATGGATCTCTTAACACTATGTATAAAAACAACCTATTTTCAATTGGACAATGAGTTCTGTCAGCAGGATTTTGGTATGGCTATGGGGTCTGCATTATCGCCAATTTTAAGCAACATATTTATGGAGAAATTTGAGAACACACATGTTCAAAATTGTATAAACAAACCGGTTGTTTGGTGGAGATATGTTGACGACATCTTTGCAATTTGGCCTCATGGTATCGATTTACTAGATAGTTTTTTGGAAAATATAAATAGTAAGGAACCGTCTATTAAATTCACATTAGAAGTAGAAAGTAGGAATGAACTACCGTTTTTAGATGTTTTAATTAGAAGGGTAAATAATACAATTGAAACAAACGTTTATAGAAAACCAACACATACTAATAGATATCTAAATTTTAACTCAAATCAGTCAATAAATGTTAAAAGGGGTGTTATAAAATGTTTAGACGATAGGGCCAAAATAATTTCATCTAATAATGAAATATTAAATAACGAGAAAAAATGTATCAAAGAGGTTCTAGTACAAAATCAATATCCTGAAGCCTTTGTTGATAGAGTTTTCATAAATTTTGAAAATAGGGACAATCAGGTACAACAAAAACCTAAACGTCATTATATAGCAATAATTCCTTATGTATACGGACTATCGGAAAAGCTACGCCGTATAGGTGACAAATTTGATGTTAGGACGATATTTCAAACGGGGAACACTTTAAGACCTATTTTAGCAAAAACAAAACCGATAAACAGGGAGCGGAATTCAAAAAACTGTATTTACAATATCCCGTGCGAATGTGATAAATGTTATGTGGGTGAGTCATCCAGACCTTTCAGTGTGAGGTTGGATGAGCACAAGAATTACATTAGAAAGAATGAAATTCAGAAATCAAAGATTTGTGAACATGCTTGGGAAAACGGACATAGAATAAACTGGGACTCGGCAAAAATTTTAACAAAAGAAACAGATACCAAAAAAAGAAAAATTAAAGAATCAGCAATAATTTTATTAAATGAAGATAAGTGCGTATCGAATTGTTCTGTAGATATTTTTACAACCTGGCTACCAATGTTAAAAGAAGAACTTCACAAACTCAACATTATCTAAAAGAAAATATCATCAGTTCTATGTTCTGTGTAAGTAGTAAGTATCTATGGAAATAACATAAACAGAATCTTAAAGCTGTGTATTTGACATACACAGCAAAATAAGAGTTCTTCCAAAAAAAAGCTTTGAAAACGGAAAGAGATTACTTTCCGAAACGTCAGCAAAAAACATTATTTCTGTGTTTATTCCGATTTATATTATGTGCAAAACATAACCTCTGACTATTCCTTTGGCGTAAAAGTCACGGACGCAGAGGCTTTTTTCGAATAATTCTATTATTTTGTAGATTCGGTGATTTGTTTTGAAGAGGATAATAATACATGTGGTAGAAAACCCAAATAATAGGAAAGAATATTCGTAGAATGCCACAAATAAATTTCAGACAATACCTTTATTTTTAATTTTTAGAGGAAATACTAAGATGTATTTTTCATTTATTGTAAAATTCTGAATTTAATTTAAAAAGAAAATCATTAAAATTGATTTGGGGGATTTGGGCGCCATTTTGAAACAGTCGTCGTACTGAAACTCTCAACAGATACGCAACCTTTTAGTGATTATTAAGACCTAATTGATAATCCTTCCAACTATTGTTTTGTCCTCGCAAATTATATCAAATTGTTAAATACTATTGATAGTCACGTTTATCGAGTATCGACGATGTTGCAAATTCCAATAATGTATCTACTAAAATAAAGAAAAAATTGGAGGTATGCCATGTTCTGGTCACCTTTTCATTGCTTCTCAATTCTCAATATGCACAGATTTATTATTAATTTTTCTCGAATAATATGCAATAACGATCTAATCAACGGTAACTCGGCCTCTGGCAGGTTTACTTAAATATGGTACTATAAACCTCAAACTCGATTCTAAGGCAGGAGCATTTTTCAACCTGTTAACATTTCCGTTGAGGGCCGCCAGTAATGCAGATGTCACGTCAGCAATTCAGCGTGTTATTACTCGTTCCGGAGTGAAAATTTAATGCTGTTCTGTAAAGCATGTTGAAATTTATCTTATTTTCATAGATTTTAATTAGTTTATACATCGACGCAATTTAAATATAATTAATCTAACTTTATTTGAATAATGCAGTCATTAAACTAATTATTGTAATACAAATATGCCAAATTGTATGGTTGATTAATTGACGTTTGCGTTAATTAAAACTAAAAAGCTTTTAATTAATTTATTTCGATGGTATGTTTACCTACAATTATTATTTAATTGGGCAATTGAAGATAACTTGACACTTTTAATATTTATTTAATTTCATTTATTGCTACTCGGAAGAGGACTTTATAGACATTTAATTTCGTAATTGCTGAGTGGAGGTGATTTTGTGCTATTAATAGACACTTGTGCTCTTGCTCTCCGAAGAAGAGTTAATAAATTATTTAGAATTTAGGCAGTTCCTGTAGTTGCTCTAGGATGCTGTCGCAGACCCCAACTTCAGATTCAGATTTGCATTTTCACTCATGAAGTAAGGGTTTATATTTTGTTTTTAATAACAATTAGACTTGGCCCAGTTTTCTCGCTGAAACCAAATTAGACCTCTAAATTTATTTATTAAATTTGGTTACGACTGCCTACACAGAAATCCAATTATAGAGTAGGAATTTTACAAATATAAACCAAAGATATTTCAGAAAACGTTTCTGAGGTTTTTTAATGCTATATTTATGATTTTCGGCATAGAAAATAGGTTAAAAAAAATCGGTTTTTCGCAAAGAACTTGGAAAGCATCAATTTTACTGTAAAATATGTACATATTAAAATTATAGGTAATAAAAATCCGCACAATTTCGTTTTTTTAAAACTTTAAACTTAAATTTTGACAGTTTTGCGACGCAACGGAAACGCGCGCGCTGAAATCTCAAAAATGATCCTTCGGATCGCAAAATGTTTCAAATGAAAGTTGTAGAGAATTTGATTACGAACAATTTCCTTTTATTTTTCATTTCACTTCGATCAATATTGGCAGGGATATGAATTCCTAAACATCTTTATAACGCTGCAGATGCCTGTGTATGTACAAAATCGTTTTAATAACGAGTGAATGGAGATAAAAGGGAAAAACGTGAACAATTGTCATTTTTAAGTGCATTCTAACAAATAGCTATTTTTGATTGTCTTTAGGTAATAATGAGACTGTATCATCGGCATGAGATATGATTTCCCCTGAAATATCTAAGTTAAGCATGTCATTTACGTAAATTTGAAAAAGAATTGGACATAAAACTGTTCCTTGAGGTATTTCATACGTAACTAGTTCTTTCTCACTTTTCTTTGAGTATATGCTGACATCTATTTCCGATTTGTTAAATAGTTTCTGAGTAAATCACCGCGTATGCCTCTGAAACCATATATATCTAATTTTTCTAGTAGCTTTTGATGAGAAATCATGTCAGAAGCCTTTGCTAGATCTAAAAATTTTACCCAATGGCTTTTGATTATTGTTTAGCTTTTGATATAAATAACTTGTCACATTATACATTGCATCGACCGCAGACACTTCTCTAAATCCAAATTGGAAATTTGATATTATATCATACATATTAATGTGTTCTCAAAGCCGCTTCTTAATGCATTTTTCTATAATTTTTGCAATATTACTTATAAGAGATATCGGACAGTAGTTAGAGATAACATATGCGTTGCCTTGTTTAAATAACGGCTTTATAATAGTTTTTTTAATGCTTGTGGAAAATAACCTTGTTGGAATATCAAATTTATAATGTATTACAATGGTTTTAGTATATAAATGAGTGACTCTGATTGTTTTTAAATGAATAGCATCAAGGCCCGGTGCACTAGTGTTTTTTTGGACTATTTATATTATTTATAATTTAATTTTCTGAAACTGGATACAAAAATATTGATTTTTTTATTACAACTTTTGCATTTTTTTCCAAAATTTCATTCTCATTATTGTTTATTATATCTTGAGCCATTTTGTGTGCAGTTTCAGAAAAATAAGTATTAAATTCGCAAGCAATCTCTTTGGGTTCTGTTAATACCTTATTTTCTGTTTGAATTTGGTTTATTATTGTTTTATGTTTTCATTTGTTGATTCTTTTATTAGCTCCCATACTTTTTTTACCTAGCTTCTTTGAATTGAACTTTATAATATTCACTTTGTTTTTAATTTGTGTATCATATTCCTGTGCTTTGTGTATTTAATTATTATTTCTAAATTATTGGGATATTTTAATAATGCTTGTTTTAATTTGTCCCTGTTTTGTATAAATTTTATTAACCCCTGACTTATCAATGGCTTTAGTTTCTCTTCATTATTCATTTTAGAGCATATTAATTTTGTGCAATTTTTTATTTTATATTTATATTTAATTATGAACTTATTTATGGCAATATCTACATTATTTTCCTTGTAAACCTCTGACCACGTCTCATTTTTAAAGTCTCTGGTGAGTTACAATTTTAAATATAAAAAATAAAAATGAAACTTATAAGATTATAGCCACGTACAGACTTCCCTCAGCCAACCCTGAAATCTTTATAGAGGATATGGAAAATATAATTAAATCACACAATTCAAATGAAATAGAAATATTTGTAGGAGATATAATTTAGATTTATTGGATAAAAACAATATTATAACACAACTGTATATAAATATTCTATGTGAAAAAGGGTTTTACCCTCAAATTAATAAACCAACTGGAACAACTGAGAATAGTGCCACGTGTATAGACCAAATATTTTTTTAAAATCAAAAACATACAAATTTAAATAACATCTCATATATCTTGAAATACAGTATAACTGACCATTATGCAACATTGCTTTATTTAACAGAATGAAAGTGTTATAGGTCGTAACGCTAGGAATACTGGATATATTTTTTTTACTGTTTATATATGACCAGAAGTGATTTGGATTGAAGTTAATTTGGTTCTCAATATTTATAAGATATTCTTTGTGTGCATTAACAATATCGACTTTCATGTTTGCTCTTAGAATTTTAAATTGATTCAATTCATCTGCGTTACCATTTTTTTTAAATGGACCATCATTATCCAATTTCTTTCTAACTTCAAGAAATAGCTAGCAAGTACTCGCTCGTTCATCAAATACATCCTCGACACAAAAAATATCACTTATACTCCGTATAAAACAATATACTATTGTTGTTATTTTAGTGATCTAGTTATTATTATTATTATTATTATAAAATGTTCTTCCGATTTAAGTCAGTTAAAAAAGTAGCAGTTAAGTTTTTAAAAACCGGTTACATATTCTCGTATTTACCAATTTTCCCTGCCGTCTATTTTCCTTCTCAGGTGCTAGAGGTAAAAACACATATGACTCATTATCCAAGTTGTCGGCTCTCCAGAAAACATTGAATTAAACAGCCGAGCCGTTATCATAAATAACTAACTATGTATGTAAAGACTAGGATATATTTAATGCCGCATGTGCTAAAACTTTTATTACGGCTAAAACGTATACTAACATTTTAAATTCTCATCACTAACACATTCTAGCACAAATAAAGATATCGGCAGGTAAAATGCCAGCAAAATTAAAACTAGGAGGCGAGTACTGCCTCGATATTTACGACATAAACGTTGTTAAATTATTGCATACAGGTACATAATTACATAGAGAGGGCGCTCTATGCCCTAGGGCGATATTTATGTAGGTGATAGGTCTGAGCATAATTTTATCATCAATTATTTCAGTTTTTAATACTTGATATCTGCATGAAGCAACCTTGAATTTTGCTATATTAATGCGTTTAGTGTTAAGAAAGACAATGCCGGTGAGCAAAGTGAATTAAAAAGCTATAATTTTAATTTGTGTTGGTCAAGTTAGCCAACGGACTTGAACCATAGCCTGTAATCAAGTCTATGTCGCTCTATTTAATATTAATTTTTTATGTTTTATTTTATGATTATAATAAGAACGCAGATAATACATTGACGCAATAGAATCTTCGTAGAATATGTATACAATGTACAACACACGGGCGAAAACATGAAGACAAGAATTTATTAAAAGAATTAAAACATTTCTAACAAATTCAATAGATTTCGCGGTTGGCGCCAAGTGAAGCATTATTAAATTTATAAAAAACTGGAGATACATTTTTTATGTTTCAGAAAATTTTATTAAAACTTAAACTCTACAAGCATCTTGTACTCTTGAAAAAGGCCTAAAGAAGCGGAAACACGTGTAGAGCTTCAGTTTTAATAACAACTTTCTGAAACATTAAAAAGTGTGTCTCCAATTCCTTATATAAAAAAATGTTAATTTTCTGTTATAAATTGTCACAAATTATTGATTTATAAACATCAAATATAAACATTTTTTTTGTTCTAATAATTATTTTAGGTAGTACTTATTTTTTAATCAGACATATCGGGCAAATTTTTTGAGTTACTCAAACTTGCTTTCCATGAAAGTAGATCCACTTCGTGTCACGATTTTTCCCGGTCAACTCACGAATAATTTTCATGAAATAGAGGTTTTTTGTTACCTCCTTTCCATTATTATATAATTTTGGGGAAGAATTGAGGCAGCATATGCGGACGACTAACTGGTTTAAGCCGGAGCAAAGAGTTATAGATCCAGCGTATTCGTAAGAGTTGTCAAAATCAGTAGAGTTGTCTCTCTTTGTCGAATAACCAGTCTCCTATAAACCAGACTGAAATTGTTGGTAAGAGAAATTAAATAATAATTTTGATGTATAAAAAAAAATATATTACAGTAATATATAAATTTTTGCAATATGAAGAATACGAAGATGTATGAAATTTGAATAGAATTTTATGTGAAATTTTATGTTTAATAAATTGTTTTAAAGGAAAAATCAAATATATAAAATAATAGTGGATATAAGTTCTAGGTTTCCAGGTTGAAAATGTTTAAAGGTGTGGCATCCGCTCAGGACCCAATTGTCTTTGAGGATATCCAACCTAAGTATCTTTGGTAACTTACAGTTGTAAAACACCGTTTAAATGAAATGTAATTTAAGTGTGAAATTGTAGAGTTGATCGAATGCATCTGACTCAGGCAGCTAATGTAGAATTCAAGGCTTAAATACCTTAAGAAAGATAATGAAAAATTATCCAACCTTGTGGCTTGGATTGACTCAATCGCCTTTAAATTGTCGCAAATTGCAAACGTAATACTATCTGATTTAATTTGACTGAGTTCGAGCAACGAGAACGAACTGAACTGAAGTTCAGTTCGAGCAACGAGAAGCAGCAGTAGGCAGCTTTCAGTGAGAACCTGAAGATGACAGATGAGATTCTGCCGAAACGTCGTTTAGACAACCGTGACTCCTGGAGGAGTCGATCATCGACGCGGGAAAGCACTCGGAAGTACAACAACACTTCATTTAACACCCGCGAAAACCTAAAAAACAATATATATATATATATATATATATATATATATATATATATATATATATAATGTTAAAATGCACAAAGGCACGTTTCGTCGTATCCCTCTTGAAACCTAATATTTTTATTAGGATGTGCGTTCTGAATGGTATTTTAGTTATAAATTACTATAATCGCAATAAAGTGTTTATAACAGATACCGATAACGGTACCCATTATTAAAGCAGAGAAGTTCCGCAGCTTCGGCAATATCCAGAGTCATCTGCAGACCGGTTTCGAGCTTTTGACTCTCATCAGTGCAGAGCAGACCCAGGCACTGACCATGCTGCGGTCTCCTGATGTTATATACATTGCAAGTAACACCGTATCGGCGACTTACAAATAGTACAAATAGGTCCCTCCAACGGAATCTACTACCAACACTTTAAGAAGCCTCGACTAAGGCAAATGTGACAAATAAAGTCAACTAGAGGAATGATAGATTTTAAAATGCACAAAGGCACGTTTCGTCGTATTCCTCTTGAAACCTAATATTTTTATCAGGATGTGCGTTTTGAATGGTATTTTAGTTATCAATTACTAGAAACGCAATAAAGTGTTTATAGCAGATGAAGGTACCCATTATTAAAATAGAGGAGTTCCGCAGTTTCGGCAATGTCCAGTGTCATATGCAGACTGATTTCCAGCTTTTGGCTCTCATCAGTGCAGACCTTGACTTTTCGTACATGCCTTAAATTGCAATTTTATTGACTTTACCTGGTTGCTTTGTCTGTTTACCTTTATTTACCCCATTTACCCCCGAACCCTTCAACGGAATTAGATCAAAATATAATCTAGTTCCAAATCTCGTTATACTACATAAGTGTACCAAATGTCAAGTCAATGCCATAATAAACGGTTTCAGAGTAAACGTGCGCACAAAAAAAGATACAGACCGACAGAACTTTTTTTTCGCTCAAATTTTAAATCTCGACATTTTAAGCCTATTTCAACAAAAGAGAGTTTTTATTGCGTTACTATACTTCCATTACACGTGGAAGTAATTATTGAAGTGGTTTGCCATTAAAAATTAGCGGTGGACCATCGCACTGTATACATAAAATATACGAGGATTGAATATATAGATCAGAATATTCCATACCTAATTAGACCATATCATATCCACACATTACTAGATTATCTGTCGCAGGGGGGGCATATAAAAATTGCCAAAATATTACGTATAATATCAAGAATAAATTTTAATCATCGATAATCTTTTATGGAAAATACTGTGCTCCGAAATAAGCGGCAAGGAATCAAGTTTTTTTACGTGTGAACGCATCTGTACCGGATAATATTAGGTAATAATCCAGCAAAATAAAATGCATAAATATCATTTTTTTTTGTGAAAACTTGAAAAGATCTTGGGAAAGCCCCGGGCGTAGACTGCCTACATCACATAGCATGGCTAATTTGATCGTTCGGCCAGTGAAACGTTCGTCGTCAAACCCAACATGGTGTATTCCAATTTTGCGCTGACTTATCGTCAGTTATTACCGTTCCTTGGTTGCATTGCATCTCAGAACAGGCGCCCTAGGGCCTTTTCAGCTATAATCTTTCTATCAAAACCAAAGTATGCACTCGAATCAAGCGTGATCTATCGATTGCAGCGTTACCAACCTTCTTTTTAAGTTGCCAGCTTGTGATAGTCATTTTTCGGCGGTGTTTTGCATAATGCGCTAAATTGAGATATTTAATGTATAATAATTTCGAATGCACTGCTATCGGCCGATGTGCAGAATTACCGTGATATATGACGGCGGGCAGTGGGTGGTATGGACGATAGTTTTCACTTCAATTTCGTATGGTGATTGGTTTGAGTTATTTATAACGTATGCGACTACGTTGTCATTAGTTATCCCGAAATCCTTCCTACCTTCAGAATTAATGTTGTCGGTTGCTCAATTTCGAATTAGTTTCACAAAACAGACGCGATCGAAACCAGATTAATATGAAATTATTCAATAAGCGTGAGCCAGAGCACATTATACAGTATGTTATAATTGAGACGGACAGATTTAAATATTTTTTCCGTATCCTGAATCTTCGTTATATATGTTGTCGTGAATGAGGGTTAAGACTACGTTTGTTGATTGACAGAGGGCGCCGGTAGTCTAGTTAAAGATTCCGACAAGCTGGTGAGGACGAACTATGGTTCTCAGGGTCGATTTTTGTAGATGTGGCATGAGACTCCAATTGTAGGATGGTATTGCTTATGACGTCAGAGTTCTCGAGACTTCTACGATGGCGGGAGAGCCCAGACTGACTGATTACAGCGCCAAGCTTCCCGAGATGTTAACTATTTTTATTATGGGTGCTAATACCCGTGGATGCAATTAGATTAAGTAAATAAAAGACGAAAATCCATAAAAAAATAACTAAAAGCAACTCGAACGGTGTTTGTACTGTCAAAAATGGTATTGTTTAATTATTTAAGCCCTAACTGTACTGAGCTAACACTGATTTTGATTTTCCCCGCACCACTATGCACCGATGAAACGTTTATAAGTCGCAACTGTCACTGTTCGTACTCTTCTCCACATCAACAGAGCATTGGATCGTGCGCTGGCGGCAGACAAAACGTCGTATTGAGGGTTGGTTCGTCGAGTAGACACTAGTAGGCTGGACTGGTTGCTTCTTGTTGATCTGCCTTCCCTGGAATGATGGTTGTAGTTGATATTGTAGCGACGAGAACTGCGGAAGAACTGCTGCGGCAGAAACCTTGCTGCATATAATTAGACATCGGGTCGGACGGGGCTCTGGACGTCAGGGCGGCTGAAGTATTGAACGTTATGGAAGGCCCCTGGCGCGTTTTGATGCTGTGATTGATGTGCTTTGTGCATAGTAGTGGTTTAAATATTATTTAATTCAATTATATTTATGAATTTTATGATTCGACAACACATAGAATAAAATGGACGTAAAAATCAAACCGCACAAATCAAAATAATTACCATTATTATCTATGCGACATCTAATTATAGACCAATATCTCTGAATAAGTAAAATATGTTTGTAACATTTTTGGAAAGATTCTGAAGGAACGAATTAACAACTTTTTCATTAAACGAAAAATAAAGAGCTACTTAAGTGATAGGAAACAGTTCGTCCAAATAAATACAGCTCAAAGTAAAGAATCATTTATTCAGTATGGTGTTCCACAAGGTACCATGTTGGGGCCAATCCTATTCACCATGTATGTAAATGAGTTATTTTGTCTAAATTCCAGTGGAAAGTCATTAGTTCTGCAAACAATACGGCTCTATTTTACACAGCTAATTCTTGGACAGAGTCAAAAACTAAAGCAGAACTATTTCTGCTTTAGTTTTTGACTACTAACTTTTCGATAAAAAATCTTTTAAAGATGTTTTTAAAAAAAAAAAATTGTCATTTTCCTCGTATAAAAATACCCTGTCGACTTTTAACTGTCTACGCAAGATCTAAACAAATTGGAAATAGAAAAAGCCAATACAATTAAATATCTAGGACTTCACTTGGACTCGAATTTACATTGGGATACTCATATAGCTAGAGTAGTAAATAATTTAAGAAAACACAGATAAATAAAGTAAAAGAATCATTAATTTTTGCTTTATATGTCGTTAATAAATATGGGTATATTAATGGACATAGGAATTAAGTAGAGATAATAGTTAAATGTATATACGTATTACTATATTTAGGAGTATTAGAGAGACATAATGTTATTAGCAAATATATTAAAAAGATGAGAAATTTGGAACACATAAGCACCGCAAAATAACAATAAGTATGAATAGAGTACACAGTGGTCCACGATCAACGTTTACCTTATGTGGGACTAACGTGTTTATTTGTTTATATTATAAACTAATAAATGTCATAAAATAATATATAAGTGGCAAATAAACATTTATTAATTTATTTTATTTTTACCGGGTGCAACAAAGTAGCGGCCCACCCCTATAACTTTTTTATTTTTCAACATATCGAAATTACACTACGGGGTCTAAAACCATTCAGAAAACTGCAGTTTTTTACATATGAAGTAATTTGATACCAGTTCCGGTTTCGCAGGAAATAACCCTAACTTTCGATATTTAAATGGAGCACCCTGTATATTATTGCATTTTTGGATTCAGGATGAACTTTTGAACATGTGCGGTGATATTTTATGAATTTCTGAGTAGTTGTTATTTTTTTATAGCAATTATAAATTTTTGATCTATGAAATAAAAAAACACCTACTTTGTCATTTTAGTTTCTACGTAAAAAATATTTATAGATAATAGCTCCTTTTTTCGCTTGTTCGAATACCCATTGAATTATGCAAGAAAAGCAGCAGCATAAAACACATGCCATATGTAATAGAAAAATTAGCGCTACTAATTTTTTCACAGTGCTTGTTGACTGGATTAAAGTATTATTTTTATTTGTAATAAACTCTATTTATATACTTTTAATTGATCCACATTTATGAGTATGGATCATATGCGTATATTTATATTTCTTGTAACACGTGCATTGATAAGAGTTCGGTGTTCATTGTAGATCTGATGCACGGGCTAAAGGTGTCGAATTTCAGGCCAACGACGATATGACTCGGAGCAGGTTCAAAATTTCTAGCAACGAACAGATACTTTTTTCACAGGCACAAAAAGCGCGGGTATAAATGTAGCGGCCCTGCTGAAAAAACCGAGTTGGCATTTGCAACTGAAGCACTGTCGAGTCGAAACACTGCCGGCAAAATAGTGCTGAAAAAAACGCCAAATAAGAGTAATTTACTTTTGATTTCGAAACTGAAACACTGTATTTCACTAGCGTTGCGTGTCGGTAGTGAAGTGCTGTCGCCTCGATATAGTGTTCCACATTGAATCTTCGGGTCGATAGTCGTTACTTACGCACTATCGATTCGAAAGTGCTGCATTAGTTTATTTTTTCCTGTACAGTAATCCCTGGTACTTTCGATATTTTCTTTCTTCTTCTGGTATTAGGGTTCATATAATGATAGAAAGGGACGGAAGATATCGAAAGTATCAGGCATTATTGCGCTAGACTGTACATGTATAACACTATTCCCGTATGTAAAGGAAATTCTTTGAAATTTTTTGTACGTGGAAAAAATGAGTGACGCTTATTTTTCCTACTACATATGAGATGTGTTTTGTGCTGCTGCTTTTCTTGCATAATTCAATGGGTATCCCAGCCAGCGAAAAAGGCATCCTTACTACGGTAATACTACTAGAAGTAAAGACAAAACAGAAATTCAAGTAATAAATTATTTACCTACGTTTGGAAAATAAAAGTCCCGTGTTAGATTCCAACTGTGAAATCCAGCTTCAGATCTTTTGTTGTATTGTTATGAAAACAATGTTGAAACATTAACTGTACATAACTCCAACAATTTATAACCCGTAATATTTTGCTTTTGGCTATTATTATGTATTAATAAAATGTATTTCACAATAAATCAGGCTTAAAATAAGCTCTACAAAATTTTAGAAATTTCTGATCGGTAATATTTTATTTCTTCCCATCTATCAGTGTATATAAAAAGCGATTTTTGTTATATTTTATTCTCTACAATCAATGCACATTAATAGGAAAAATTTTAGTCTGTTAAAATAAAATAAATAAGGGTAAAAGTGATCAAAAAGATAAACATGACGGATGGTCAGGGGGTGCGGGGAAGCCACATAGAAAATTAGCTTGTAGCATTATACATTGGAAGTGGGGGGGGGAGGGGTGATTTGATTTTCACGGTAAGAAAATAAAAACGAAAAATATAAGAAAAGAGGTGGTTTGTGAGTCTTTTCCTAAAAGCGCGATGTTGTGAAATATCAAAGCGATCCGGCGAAACATCAAATAATGACCCTTTCAAGTATCACAAGTACTTTTGGAAATACATAAGTAATAAGAGATCTTCTTATAGTAATTTACATTTTATGTGAATAAAATTGGTTCCAATGGTGAATGTTTATGTAATCATTTATCTTAGGTATTAAAATAATGAGGTGAATGAATATCGGGGACTGTGTATGACTTCGTGGATCCACCATATTCAGAAAATGCTACCAACGAAAAGCTAAAAAAAATCATCTACTCTTAGATTACTACGTTTAAGCTTTTATGCTTGTCGAAAAATGAACGAAGGTTTCTGATGAGACATAAGCAAATATAGCCACTCATTCTTCGTGTAGACCTGTAGATTTTTTAGTGACTTGAAATATTTCAGTAAAAAAATAACGGAAGTAAAAATCTAATGACTAGTATATATACATATTATATACAAATATAAAAATATCTTGTTTCTATGTTTGCCTAAGCATATCTAATCCTCGTATTGCCGCAAAAAAGTACCTCATTAGCTAATACGTTTTTTCATCTGGCATTAATAATTTATTTGCGTGGGATTTGTACGATAAAAAGTAATTTGTATGATTGGCATTCTTTTAGGAATGACAGCAAAACACGTTAATTTAAATAGTATGTCTTTAATAGTTCCTTTACAAGCCATTCATTAAAAAAAAATAACAATACAGTTACAAATCACGTTCTGCCCACCAAAATATTTCTGTGGCATATTTAATGAGTTTAGAGGTACGTTTCACCAATCAGACTACGCATACCCAAGAAATAGCTGGGAATATTGACATGTTATCATTAAAATAAATGTTGATGGAATAATAATTTAGGAAAATGCGGTAAAATGTGAATGTTAAATTGGTGTTCCCCAAGGATATGTATTTAGGTGCATTTGCCTGCTTAAAAAAGGAGAAGTTTGCTTCGAATTAAGTGAAGGGAACAAGGAAAATATGTTGCATGGGAAAAGTTTGTATCTGTAACTTATTCTACCACAGGCACTGTCTGTCCAAATACGCGTATCATATTGAGGATGCCAGTATCTCAGAATTAATAAACTAGTTCAATAGTACAGGGTGTCCCGTAATAACGTGCAAAAAATTTAACTGTAGATTCCCCGTTGAAAATTAAGAAGGGTTCTTCGCATAAAATTTTTCAAAATAACTTTCCTGTCCTACTACATCCCCTTAAAGGGGTGTGCCAAAAAAACTGTTTTCAATTTCTATCTCAAAATAACGTAATTGGAAAAAGACGAAATTTGGCACATCTCGGGCTCATCAAAAGGTGTCTAACGAAATCATTTCATCCACCTAGCATGTACACAAAGGGGTGAAATTAACTACCCTTATTTTGTAAATGTCTTTCTGCCTGCTATTTTTTTCAATTAAAAAAATAACTAGACATTATGATTCATTTAGAAACTTTTCATCTGTTGAATAAATTTCGTAGAATTGAGCATTTTTGAGAAAAAAATTAAATTACATCTGCCTAAATGATCAATCAAAAACGATGAGCACAATTTATTATATTAGTGTAAAATACTAAAATAGGCTGGTGTCAAATTATAATTTGACAATATTACGTACCGATATTGTCACGAGCTGACATAAGGCACCTCCACCATGTGTCACGACTGCGCGACGGGGGTTAGCAGGACGTCCACGGATATCGCCAGCACCACCCTGTAGAGGGTAAGTGCCGACGATAGCCATGGCTAAAGTCACTTTACTTGCTTGGCATGTCGAGAGGGTAAATTACGTTACTAAGTGAACACACAAATAAAACATAGTGGTAACATAACAGATTGAACATTTATTATAACAGAACAAAACTAAACAATGAAATTAACATAATACAATTTACTACTTACATTCCAACGGATTTAGCCACCCTGAGGCATGGCGTTTGGGAGGGAGTTGCCCCACGCACCACCTAGGCCTGCTTGTCTAAAAACCCAGACGACAACTAACTAATTTACTTTTTACCATTTCTTTTCCTGGTACTTGCACTCTCAGCATTTCTGCAACTAGCGGGCCGTGTGCACCGTTGCTGAGTTTGCTGGATTTCCACGGTACATTGTAACCAGCAACTTGGTTTACTTTAAGATATCGGATTAAATTAATTTTGTAACTAAATCGTTTCCTGAATAAAATCATATACCGGGTGGTCCAAATAATTGTCTAGGTACTGCGTGACAATATGATCATTCGGTGCTTATAAATTACAAGAGACATTACAAATTAAAGACGAAAGTATTTAAAAGCAAATTTATTAGTAAACTAAAAAAAAACTAACACAAAATACACAAAAGATGTAAACAGTAAAAAAATTTAAATATGAAGACAACGATTGTTGTTTTTAGATATTAAAGCATTTGTTCAAAATGACGACCTCCAACATGTGGAGAGTTTCGAACTTCATTGGCAGTATTAAAAATTCTCTCTCTTAAAACTTCGACGTTAGGGACCGGTGTCGGGTAAACAACAGTTTTCAAGTGGTCCCAAAAGTAAACTTCGAATGGATTCATATCTGGAAACCGAGGAGGCCATTTAATTGTGGCTTCTCACCCCCTCCAATCCATCGATTTCTAAATGTTGAATGTAGCCATTCTCGAACCTCTAAAGAATAATGAGGTGGCGTACCATCCTGCACAAACCACAATTTCTGACGTAATGCAAGAGATAAGTCGTCTATAAGTTGATAAGGTCATTTCGTAAAAAGTTGAAATAAACTGGACCATTTAATGTTTGGTATATATTAATTTATTGCCTATAATTCCGGCCCAAATATTTATTGAAAAGTTGTATTGATATCTTCCATTTACAACAGCGTGAGGATTATCGTTGCTCCATAAATGCTGGTTGCGAAAATTTAAAACTCCATGCGAATAAAGCAGCATTCATCTGCGAATAGTACTTTTCTTGTAAAATCTAACGGCTTCTTAAGTATAATTCTACAAAAGTCGAGTCTTACTGGAAAGTCACGAGGGAACAGCTCTTGTATTCTTTATAAATGATAGGGGTAAAGTCACCTTTTCAAAATCCTCCATACTGATGTTCTTGTTATGTGGAATTGAAGAGCAACCCGTCTAATACCACATTCAATATATTCACCAAAATAATGTAATATTTGTGCCCCCATTGCATCTCCTATGTCTCCGGCGACCACAATCATGACTTCTTTTTTTAAGACACCCCCTTTCTCTTAACCTCAGGTGAATATTAGAAAAAGTACGAACATTTGGCACAGTACGAGTAGGGAACTTACAACGATATCGTTCTTTTGTCACTGAAGCATTTTTTTACATTCACCATAAATTAAATGTATGTCTGCACATTCTTCATTACTAAAACCATGCATTTTAAAATCTGGTTATAAAACTACTAGGATTAAGTATTAAGTAGTAAGTAATGATTATCTCATTATTTAAAAAGCAAGAAACAGCGTAATATTGTCAATTATAATTTGACACGAGCCTACTTTAAATTACAAATTTTAGACAATACATGATATTATATCGATTTGACGTAAATCACATTCGCTGATAGAGAAGACACTGGCATATGGGAGTCAACGGCATTTAATTTTCGTGGACTTCATGGAAAATATCAATCACCAATATATAAACGCAGTGAAAAATCTATACAGAGATAATATCAGGAGAATAAAGGACCAAGGAAGATCAGGTTGTCTTTGCCTAAGATAAGGACGATATATCGTTTATAAAGGACCTTGAGGATTGAGGCTGAAATAAATATACAGAAAACCTAGTATATGGTGACTGGTGAGAAAGGATTAGATTTAGACTTAATGAACAAGGGCAACATTAAATATACAGCAGAGTATACTTATTTAGGGGTACTATTGACTAAAGACGGAAAAGAAGATAGAGCTATTCTACGGAAAATAGGGAGAGGCCAAACGATAACAAACAAATTGAATACAGCACTGTGGAGTAAGAACATAAGAAACGTGACAAAAATACGAATGTTTAAATCATTAGTCGAAGGTACAACCACCTATGGCTCAGAAGTTTGAACAATGAACACAAACCTTTACCGAACAATAAATGCCATGGAAAATAATTATCTCTATGCTCTCTATCTTATGCTGTGGAGCTACCCATTTAAACCATGTTAGAGTAGATAAAATAAGAAATAGATTAAAAGAAGAGAAGAACCTGTCGGAAAGAATAGAACAAAAACAGCTACACTGGTACGGTACGGCACGGACATATGAGAAGGATGGAAGAAAGAAGATTACCAAAGAAGTGCTTTGAATGGATACCACACAGAAGGAGAAAAAGAAGTCGACGGCGAACACGATGGAAAGGACGGCATACATGTAGCAATGGAGAGAAAGGAACTTAAAGAAAATTCTTATGAGAATAAAAAAGATTGGCGCCAAGGATGCGGCAAACGGGCACGCATGCTGTAAGGAAATATCGATAAAAGCAATAATTTATATTGTCTTCAGTTAAGATAAAGTCACAATCATGATCGTTCCTGGGTCCTTGGCCACCCGGCGAAAAATAAGCTTACACAAAATTTTACCAACACAAGTCTTTTTGTATAAAAAGTACTATCGAAGAAGCGTATGTTGATATTCATTATAGACATATTTTTTATTAAAATTTACAGGTCAATATATTCACACTAATAATTCCGTGGAAAACAAATTATGTACTTGCTTTTGTTCAAATAAATATTACTGCACTTCACTGTACTGTCTATTACGTTATTAAGTAGCAACTTTATTAAATCAGAAAGTAAACAATCATTTCACTGAGAACGTGCGTGGGAGTCATTATAATGTCTTGTGCATGATGTCTTTGATAATTTATATAATAATTTGTAAATATTTTATCATTATTACTATATAAGACTAAAGTTCGAAAGTGTACAGCCTCTATAACCTTATTGTTGTTATAAATCATTAAAGTCTGAAAATTTATGGCGAAATTTTAAAATTGTGACCTTGCCGCTTATTTTAATTGATAAATCCATATTTGTACGGCTAAGGTCTCGTCATGCAAATATGTGTTGCGTACAATTTTATGTTAACCTTTCAATAGGTTATATAACACTGCTGCTGGCGCTTTCATAAAAAGAAGTCTTATATTTTTAAATCTATAAAAACACAAGTGATATCATTAATATAATCAATAATTTATAACAAATTCCACGGTATTTTTTTACGATAAAATGAGGCAAGTAGGTATACACGTAGAACACGGGCCAGAAATATTAACCAAATCAGGTTAGTTTTTTTATACATTTATTTAACGTCGGTCTATTTCCGCTACTGAGGCCTAACACCGACGCCTGTAGACGAGCTACCCCCAACCAGGAATTTTGCCGAACTTCTTCCCTTAAGATGACTAGGGATCTTTTACTTGCCTAACATTTAATAGACAAGGGACCGACGACTTTACATCCCCTCCGAAGGATGGTATATCCCCTATACAACCCTCGCCTAAAGTTGTATAGCTTCCGCGCATACACTAATATACAAGCCGCTGGAAGATGTGTGAGGCGAGGACGCGGTCTTCGTTGGGACGGTCACCCATCCAACTACTAACTGCGCCTAACGTTGCTTTACATCGCATATCGAAATATGTACATAGTAAAGACGCACCTACGCTCGCCCCCCATTAAGTTAGTTGTATTTTATAATTTTGTTATTGTCATTCTCTAAGAGACATACACGAAATAGTTGCAGAAAGAGAAGATATGACAACAGTAATGCAAATAATTGATAAATACTCCAGATTATTGTAACACAAATATTGATAGGCCAGTCACCAGGCATTTCGATAGTGAACAGTTACTTTTTGAAAAAAATTCCAAAATTTATGGAAACCTTGGAGAACATTTTAATAATTATTAACCATTTTCTAACAAGTTTGCACCCTACTACGATGACCGGACCATTGCAGTAGTTATTTCTTTGCTTTATTTTGATGTATTTAGTCCATTAAAAATTGCGAGAGTTATGCAAATGATTGTTTATACAGCAGAATAGGACACATAACTCGCTTATAGTTTTGCATAACTTTATTTACCTTGGAAGATATCTTTCACAATTGTTTTGATCTGGCACAGACACGATTTTGACGGTTTAAACAATGAACGGGGGCCTAAAAATTTGCGAAAGTGTTAAATCGGGTTGCGAATGTTTGTAACATTAATATCTGGCATAATCTGAATTTGGAACCTCGTAAATGTTCCGGAACTTAATGAAATTACCTATTATTTAAATAATAGTTATGCTTGACTAAAAAAAAAATTGAAAAAGGTGCAAATTTCATACAACTTTCAAATAATATATTGAAATGCTCCTGTGAATTTTCAACCTCGCAAAACATCCGGAATATATTTTCTGTTTTCGCTATCCGTCCGAGATATTTTGCAGATTATTTAAAATTTCATTCGTATAAAAAGAATTCGGTAAAAGTTGCAAATTTATTACTATTTTAATTACGTCGTTATATAGCTTCAAATCAATTTGCAACCCTTTTATTATAATTCAGGCAATAGGTACAAACAAAAGAGGGTTAACTTGCAAAAGGTCAGACAGAAATAAATTTGGTAGGATGGTAGACATAGGCCTACTAATGGTACACTTAAGTTTGCGACGTCGGGGGTAATAGCGCCGTTATTTGGAGTGACATCGAAAAAATGTTGATATAAAAAATATTAACTATAAAATTGTGCACTTTTTTGATCTACTCATTTTCTGTCTGCTACCAATAGTTTCCGAGATACAGCGCGCCAAATTTGGAGGAGGGTTGATTTGCAATTTTCAACAAAATCACATTTTGATACCTCTTTGTCAGATACGATATAAAACTTAGTTCAAATGTACTTTTAGAGGGCGGAATATTAAACATAATATTTTTAGTCGTAAACTCCTCTATAAAATCCTTATTTTACTATAAGGAACGTAACCAGACTGCAACCAACCGCTACTCTCCGGGCTATATGCCTCGCTGAGCGCTGAATTACAAGTTACAAGTCTGGCGCGTTAAGTATAATAATTGCATATTACCATCCTTTTGGGGTTAAATTATCTAACCATTTTCGTTTATTTGGATATAAAACCCTCTTACATTAGAGGTAAAGTAATCAGGTATGCCATTTGAGACCTCCTCTAACTTTCTTAAAATTATTTTAGGGTGTTTGTTTGGGGTTGTCTTGTTAAAATTCAAATATCTGTAGAAAATTCGTCTATTTCCTGTATCATTTGCGAGAGAAATTGAATGGTAACCAAGTTAGTGTACGTAGGAGTCGGATATTGAATTAAGGAATTTAAGAAGGTTAGCAAATTTTCCAAGTGGGCCCTACCTCTAACCAGATTTCCAGTGTTGCAGTCCAAGGAGCTCCACCAAAAACAGCTAAGCCTAACAAATTTATTTCCATATAACGTTACGCATTTGATCTTAACATTTTATCTTTACATACATAACAGAAATCGAGGTAATTTATTTCCTAAATTTATAGTGCCGTGTTCTATGATTTTAAGATTGTTTTATTGCTAGTATTTGAGCAATGTTGTTTAATTAAATGTGCAGTACTTATTGATATCTCTTGTCAATACAAATAGGTTAAGTTCAATCATTTAGTTATGTCCCGTAAATGTGCACTTAAGGCACTGCAAATCATTATATATATTATATAATTAATTTATATGACTTGTCAACCGTACGTGATCACGTTTGGGGTACGATACATACGAATATATGCAATATATGTTATAATTCTGAATTATTGTCCACTTGAATTAAAATTTTCATATACACTGCTCGAACAAATTTCGTTGCTGTTCTCGATTTCTCTTAATAAGCCAATTTTTTTATTAAACTAATTTTAAATATTATTTGCGGCTATTTTTTTTTTGGGTGTGACATGAATGCTCCTTGACTTCCTTTTTTATAAGGTACACTTACGATAAGTGACCGTTGCAAAATCAAATATTTAGGTTAGGTTCACAAGCCTGGGCATTTATATAACGATTGCCGAACAACGAACCTGGTATAAAATTAAGTTACCAAACGACCCTGAGGTGTATATCTCGGCAGAAAATCGTTACACAGGTACAATTCTCATTAAATGTGTGGGATGGAATTATTGGAGATTGCCCAATTGGCCCTTTTTTTCTACCAGGCAGATTAAATGGACATAATTATCGCCTGTTTCTTGTTAATTTGCCAATTCTGTTGGAAGATGTTCCTATTTTAATACGAAATCGCATGTGGTTTATGCACGACGGTACACTTGCCCATTTTAGTGCTCTGGCACGTGACTATTTAAACCAAAACTTTAATAATCGCTGGATAGGTCGTGGGGGACCAGAGTCATGGCCAACTAGATCCCCAGACCTAAACAGTCTGCATTACTTTCTTTGGGGATATCTCAAGATCTTGGTTTACAATCAGTCAATTCAAACTGACGAAGACCTGCGAAACCTGTCCTGTGTCCTGTGAAGCTATAAGGAATACTCAAGGAATTTTCCAAATAGTACGCGAGTCAATGAGAAGGAGGGCCGAAGCGTGCAAAACTTGCAGGAGGCGGAGATTTTACAATTTTGATATTTTTTGTTCAAAATAGTTATAAGTTTTTGAAATTAAAAAAATGTCTTTTTATGCGTACATCAAAAAGTCAAGGGACCATTTTTATGACAAGATAAACCGCAAATATGAAAATAATATTTATTTAAAAAAAACAGTGGAGTATTCATTTCTTTATTAAAAATGTTGCAGAGCATGTTAACAGGGACGCCACTGATGAAAATTTAAAAAACATTTATCATGGAAAAAATGTACTTTTATGCGTACTTTGCATATACCAAAATTTTAAAAAAGCGGTTTTAGAGATATCGAGGAAAAACTGATTTTTTTGTTAAATTTCAACACCCTGTATCTCAGAAATAAAGCGGTCGTGAACCTATGTTCATGTGAAGATTTTTTCTTAAAATCATCCAAGGTTTATCACCCTTTAGGATCAGCATTTAGTTATGAAACACTCTATTTACTCTATATGATCGATTTCTTTTACGCCATTTTTCCTTTAAACATGTTCTCGAATTCTGGTAAAAAAAAGGATAACTAAATCGATTTAGTCCCACGACATCTTATATACAACAATATTTTATTATAATTTGCAACTTTTATTATACTTCGTAGTTTTCTTTATACATGTATTTAACGTCGGCCTATTTCCGCTACTGAGGCCTAACACCGACGCCTGTAGACGAGCTACCCCCAACCAGGAATTTTTGCCGAACCTCTTCCCTTAAGAAGAGTAGGGATCTTTTACTTGCCTAACATTTAATAGACAAGGGACCGACGGCTTTACATCCCCTCCGAAGGATGATATATCCCCTATACAACCCTCGCCTAAGGTTGTATAGCTTCCGCGCATACACTGATATACAAGCCGCTGGAAGATGTTTGAGGCGAGGACGCGGTCTTCGTTGGAACGGTCACCCATCCATCTACTAACTGCGCCTGACGTTGCTTTACATCGCATATCGAAGTATGTACATAGTAAAGGCGCACCCACGATCGCCCCTTACTTCATACTTAAAGCTTTGAATATCGTCACTTTTCAATTGAAATATTTACAAAGATTTGCAAATGCATGAACATAAACTACATGAAAATATTAATTCTGGTCGGTTGTCCATATGGACCCAACTAATTGTATTTTTGTATATAAGCAATAATAATCCACGGGTAATATTTCCCTACGCAAATAAGGTTTGTAAAAGCAATACTAGTCCACGAGTATTTATAACCATAAAAATGATTGAGTGATTTGAACATGTTATTCTCGTTCAGGTTTGCTATAATTAGTCACAACGTTTTAATGACTCATATGAAAATTTATTGAGTTGTGACAAACAGCGCAAAGGGCTGGCTAAAGGAGATATAATTGTCTAATTACACGTCTCTAGTATAGGAGAAAAGTTATATAACTTAACCATAAATCAATTCCATCAATTAGTTCCGTGCGATAGATTGCAATCGAATTAAAATGAGTACGACAAGAAAATCAGGTATTTATCAAAGATGTAATCAGGCAGATTGTTAATATGCACTCGGTACACACGCTGTACGGGGTAATTTGAGTATTACTTTGAAATTAACACATTTATACACGTGTTTTGCTATAAGGAGCTAGTAAACATAAATTTATTTCTTGGAAGTCTCATTCATCTGTCAAATTTGACCAATCACGGACCTGTATTGTGAATTTGTCGACGAATTTCGCCGGAGATTGGCCTTAACCGCGAAAAATAGCTCAACTTTAAATAAATGAATAAGACAATAGTTAATATCACAGTTTCAGTTTAGAATAATTTCGGAAGAAGATGATTTGCAAGTTTAGAAAACTTGACATCTACCTCTACAGATTATTATAATTAAACAAACATTTGGCAATTCCAATTTATTTTAAATTCATGATAATTTTTCTTCCAAAGTCAGTTTTAGACTCATTTAAATAATACTGTGGACTGTCGGCACCTCAAATTCAACTAGTAAATCTGCGTTAATTTTCAGAATAAAGAAATAGAAAATTATACCCGCGTACCATCAGCATACTGGTAGCATTGATAATATCGAAGACACTTGCTAAAATCTGCAGTGTAAATAGAACAGTAAGGGCACTAAAATTCTACCCTGCGGTACTCTCTATAATCTTGTACTAACGTCTATTGCTAATTGTGTGTGAGCATATTTTTTAAATAAAATCGAGTATACCTAACCGCGATCAAAATAAACCATATCATAATGCCTATATGATTTAACAATAATGCTTAACGGAAAAGAATCCAGATTGGATCATGTCCATTAAGAAAATATCTTCATAATATGAGATTAAGCGAAACATCTCTCAGTAGAGATTGTGAATAAGAAGATGAGACAGTTGAACATGTAATCTGTGACTGTTTTGCTGTCTCACCAATCAGAAAATCCATTTTGGGGAGAACGTTGGCCTACTTTGACCGATGTAAAGGAGATGCCCCTAGGCAGCGTCACCACCTATTTCGCTAGGTAAGGTTGATTGGAGGCTTAAGCGAGAGTCTGCTTACAGGGAGGATGTACAAGGGGCCCAATGGGGCCAAGTGCTGTGGTTCAATAATTTTCATCCTCCCAATCAATCCCAGATTCCAGAATGCCTACATCGTAAGACATGATAACTATGAATATTATTATCGGTTTCCCTATGTCCAGTATTACTCCTACGGTATTCTGTATATAGTATGCAAATTTTTAATGCCTAGTAGGTCTTATTTAGTTGGAAAATATTATTAAATAGCGCTTCAAACAATATATAAAATAACGTTAATATATCTCACGGATATAGTTTGGGATCCTTCTTCATTTTTATTATTTAGAATCGAAAGCTGTTACTTGTGACTTATTGGCTATATACCGTTGATTTCAAGATACTTAGAATAAAATTCAACGGCCTCATGAAAACCCTTTTCTTTTCTATTCATGTATCGTAGATCCCACGATATGTACAAAATAATATTTTCTCCAAAATTTAATATTTTACACATTAGACCCATATTAGTGTTCTCACAGATAACATTGTACTAAAAAAAATCAAGAAAACTTTACACTATTCAAGATCAATATGTATAAACACTTATTTATATTTCAGGTTCAAATCACCGTTCTGGACAAAAACGACAGCCCACCATCATTCAAGGACACGCCGTTGCACTATTCCGTGTCCGAGGACTTGGGACCAGGACAATCAATAGCCACGATAAGAGCTGATGACCCTGATACCATCGGAGAGCTCGAGTACACGCTGATTAGGGGTGATGATGGTCATTTTTCGTTGGACAAAACAAGCGGTGTGCTGCGATTGGTGGATTCTTTAGACAGAGAAACAAAGGACGTGTTTAAGTTGATTGTAAGGTGCAGTGACGGGAACCAGTATACGGACACCATCGTTACTGTCGAGGTAAGCTGAACCTAAATTTTATCAATTATAGAAAAATTCAGGTTGTCCAAACGTGGTACGTAGAGCTCTTCCACTTAACCATACATCAGTGTATTATTAACTGCGTATAGTTGGTTAAAACGTTCTCTCTCGGATTTTATATTAGCCGAAATAAAAAAAAAAAAATAGAAATATACCTTAAATATACATAATTTTTATTTTTATAGGAGTAAATCGATCTTAAAATTTGTGGCACACACGAATTCTCGAGGGGTCTCTCACTTCGGAAAAAATGGGTAGGAATTTACTCTTTTGGAATATTTGGAAGGTATTTCCTGAAGTTCACACATGTTTTCAATACTTCTTAAAGTAATTCCAGAAATTCTTGTATTTCCAACGCATTTCCAATGTTTACAGCATTTCTGGCATTTTTGAGATTTGTATTGATTGTGCAACATCTTGTCACCAAATGACGTCATTCACGGTAAACTCTCTCTCAAAACCCCTGCGCGGTAAGGTAATTGTTTATGTACTTCTTTATATTTTAAAGTATTTCTAAGTATTTTATAATATTTCCAAGCAGTTCCGTGGAATTTCCAAGTATTCTTGTGACATTTCAATGTATTTCGAGTTATTTTACAATTTTCATAAGGGTGTCCAGAGTATTTCTCACATATTTCTGGTATTTCCAACCTATTTCTTAGAAAAAGAACAGTAATTTCCGGAATTGAAAGCCGCCTCGCGGATTCTTAACCGAATTCTAGTCTCTCGCCCGATTTCATGTGTCTTGTTTTCAGTCTTTTATCGGAAGAATTTCTTTAGGTTTATATTGCCATTCTTGTTCTGGACGTACCAATATAAAAGTATTAGACAAAATATTAGCAGACACTTCAAAACACAAATTGTTGTACAAAGTTGTCACTTAAACTGAGATTTAAACCATTTTTGCAATTTGAATAAGTTTTGATTTATATCTTTTTCCAATAATGATTTTTAAATACTTAAAAGACATATTTATATGTAGAAAAGATATAACACCAGTAATAATTATATTTTGTACTGGTTCATCATAAATCTTATTTTTTTAAGCATCCCCTCAAAAAAATTCTGGAGGAGTCATGTCAGATCATCGAGCTGGCCAATTAAGTGGTTTGTCCTATCCACTTGTGACTAAAAACAGTGTCTAAAGAATTAAACTATTTTTGCAGTGTGGAATGATGCTTGCTGAAATTACATATTACACGAACATTGATGTGAACCTCTTCTAATAAATTTATAAGCTCGTTGCAGAAAATTTAGATACAGCAAGCTCGTTAATTTGCCATCATATAAATATTGTCCCATTTAAAGTGCCACACTGCACGTTGATACAAAAAACAGTTTTATTGTTGGCTATTTTGATCCATTTGTATGCCAAAGATTATTTATTCTCACATGAACGTCAAATATTATAACTGATACAAAAAATGCATGAAAATATTTTCGGCTCAGAGCATACGTACGGTGAGTGACTGATGTTTAAGAACAGTGTGTAAATGTCTATTCTAGACACTAGTATAAAATAAAAGGAATCAATTGAATAATCTAGGAATTAAATACGTACGCAAGCCTTCCTTGAAACTTTCCTGGCACAATACCGTTGGAGAATCTTGACAGAAGACACCTGATACATCCTCACACCTAAAGAAAAAAGAACATAATGAGTACCTAAACATTTTCGCAAAGTACATAATAATATGACAGAGTGTGTGAGTGTGTGAACGGTGTAATAAATGAAGAAGCTGAGGTAACTGTAAAACATATTATTAATTAATAACTATTATTTACAGTCTCGCCTGTTCGAAACCTAATCACCATTAAATCGAAGTCAGGTAGATAATTAATTAAAATCGTAAAAACAACAAGGGAGATTGATAAGATATTTTGAAGAAATGCGGAACTTGTTTCTGGTCCAGCTCAATCCGAAGCCGAGGAGGCGTGCACCGCGCATTACCGCAGCAATATGCAGCTTTAGACCAGGTGGTTACGGAAAATTAACCTCATTAATAACCGAGATTTATAACTAGTCGCGAACGTTCGCAGTTTGATTCCGAGATTTGATTTTGCGTAATTTTTTTAAACTTCATGGTCGTCACTAATACACTTATATTTAGGGCAGTCAGCAGAGGAAAAAATCTCGACAAGGAAAATATTCTCTACAACACCTATTTTTCCGTTACATGGTGGAGGGTTTAGGGTAGATTGATACAAACTGAGTTCTCGAACAGAAAAATATACAAGAAATCTGTGAACCACTTTTTCTTATTGATATATAAGTGGGGATGTTAAAATACCACGAGAAAAAATAGTAGTCTTAATAAGAATAGATCTCACTTCATAAACCGTTTTACAATCACATATAAATAACTGAACGATTATGAATTGACGCCATAAGTAATCAACCAAGACAAATACATAATGACAATTACACAACAACCAGTCCTTTCGACATTGACATCTTCAACAGCTGAGACTCGAACTCAGGGGACGGCAAATACTAAAAATACTTTTACAGCCGATGTTTTAGCTAAGGTGTATATTTATCGTTACATAATTATTTCATATGTATGGGTATGGAGATGTTAAATAAAATGTCACAATGTAATAAACATACAAGTACTTCATTCAGTTTTTAATCAATATTTTTAATACTAGTAGATAATCATTAACTAATTGGACAAATAAACAGTTAAAAATAATTTTTTTTTATTTTCTACTGTTTAGTCAGACTTTAATTATTTATAACGTATAGAACCAATTTACATAAATTCATTCACTGGAGCTGTGCTCCAAGGTATACACCTAACGGAATTCAATTATGTCACCGGAACTAATATTGTACCATTTGTACGGGAAAAAACGGACGTAGAAGTCTTTGATCAGGGACGAGAAACCTTTTTTCTAACATTTATTTAACGTCGGTCTATTTCCGCTACTGAGGCCTATCACCGACGCCTGTAGACGAGCTACCCCCAACCAGGAACATTGCCGAACCTGTTCCCTTAAAAAGAGTAGAGATCTTTAACTTGTCTAACATTTAGACAAGGGACCGACAGCTTTACACCCCCCCCCCCCGAAGGTATATCACCCACACGACCCTCGCCTAAGGTTTCAAAGTTTCCGCGCATACACTGACATACAAATCGCTGGAAGATATGTGAGGTGAGGAAACAACCTTCCTTGAAAAGATCGCCCATCCAAGTACTAGCCGCGCCTAACGTTGCTTTACATCGTATGTCGAAATATGTACATAGTAAAGACGCATCTACTCGCCCCTAGAAACCTTTTGTATTCTACGTTTTGCCGGAGGTGCCGGTTGGATAGTATATTTAACCAGTTTTCACCCCCGCGCCCCCTACATGCGGATATTTGCAAAAGTAACGGTGGAATGCTGTATTGTCTCTGATCTTAGTAACTGTGCAAAATTTCATCAATTGATTATGTCAATAAGTGTGTTAAATAAAGGATGCAAGATTTAAACGCAAATATAAAAAAATACTTAGTTAAAGAAAAGCAAGTAAAAAGGACAGTTCTCCTGGACCAGACGGAATTAACTCAATAATTTGAAAAACCATACATTATTTCTAGTCAATTTTAGTTTTGTCGCTATGATGTACTTATTATTTTATATTTATGTTAATATTGTCTATATTGGTTAGGAGGGTCTAAATGAACAAAAATTTACGTTGGGTTTTTAGATGAGTAGATGTAGATTGTGCTACTGTTTTACCAGTCAACTAGACCTAGAACCGGCCCATTGTGCCTAAGGATCTACAGTTTAGCGTGGACTCAAACCACGGTCTTCGGCTAATTGACCACCCATCCTTGTGCGTACGCCCGCCTGCGTGGAGGGTTCTTACCTCAAGGGCTTGTGTGTTGGACGGATCAGGGGTTGTAAGCTCCAAAGTCTTGTGACAATGACAGACGTGTTGGACAGAAATAATCTGTAAGCTCACCCATAGCCCCACGGTCCTATGACTACAATAGCAAACCCAACAGAGGAGTTCCCAACCTTGCTAGCAGGAATTGTCTCAGTCAACAGCCTATCCAACTATTAAATCAGATACGTTGGTCATCCATGAAATTGCCGGACACAACCGGTGTGCTTAACATCATTGATCGAGCATTGGAACTTGAATCGGTGACCGTGCCTCACCCCCTTTTAAATGAGTAAGCGGCAAACACAGGTGTGCAAAAAGTGGGAAAAATTTGCTGTTTTGGTGTATTACTACTGAAATAATTTGTAATACAATGATTTAGGATTACATCATATCGGATTTATAAAACTGGCCCCATTCTAGTGCCTTGTAGTATCCCATTGGATTCAAATGAATTTCTTCTAATTCCATATTTATCTAGTTATTACTAAAGGGTAATCCAAGCCATGATATGCCTTAAACAATGCCCCTGCCCTCCTGGATACAACACTAAGTTTCGCATCTGAAGTGAAATACCTTGAGGTAACCTCCGATACCAAACTAACATAGAATCTTCAAACAGATAGAAGACTAAAGAAGACTTATATTTCTTGTGAGAATGAGTGGGGAAAGCCTGGGGAATGAAACCTAATGTGGTCATGTAGATATACACTATACACTATCGTCATAAGACCAATGATGGAGCTGTGGTTTGGTGGCCTAAGAGCAAACAAACTATAACTAAGGTCAAGCTCAGCCAAGTGCAGTGCAGAGAGTTGCCTGCCTAAGTATAATCGGAGCTATGCGGACAACGCCAACGAGAGCTGTGTGTGCCACCATTAGATATATATCTAGGAGAAATGGCTCTGACAACAATGGTGCGCCTCAAATCTGCTGGTATACAACCAAATATAGGCTGTGGAGAGGCCAGAAGTCGCCTGTGGAATGAGGCTGTCAGGAAGATGCCTCTTCTGCAGATGTCTTTGACAAACCCTACATAATACAGACGAATAGTGAGAACGAGGCTACTGGCAAAGGTGTAATCAGCATCTTCACAGACGGTTAAAAAAAGGATGGGGCAGGATGTGGAATATACTCCAGAAGTCTGCAAATCCAATATAAATGGGCTGTGGATGGGCGAGCCAGCGTAGTACAGACGGAACTGGCCGACATAACCATCGCTGCAAAAGATATTGTCTGTAGATAAACTACGTGCAAAACAATCTGGATTGTAGACAACCATTGCTAGCCCCCAGAAGTTATGAAATTACCACAGGAGCATTATGGGAATGTCACCAAGCACACAACATACTAGTATGTTGGATGACAGGACATGCATACTGCACAATGTAGTGGCTACAAAGTACATGACAGACTAGCCAAGAAGGTAGCAGGCCTAAGTATCTTTGGACCAGGCCCGGCCAGTCTGCTACTGATCACGGCGATAACACAAATAATGAGAACACCCACAATAAATTCAAGAAGCTGTGAGATGAAACTAACAGCTGTCAGCTTGCTAGGAAACTACTGAAATATCCCAACAAGTGTACAGCAATGGATTACCTGGCAATGTCCAGACTTTTTATAACGGGAATCCAGATTGGACACTGTCTGTTAAGGAAACATCTTCACAACATGAGATTAAGCGAAACACCTCTCTGTAGAGGTTGCAAGATGAGATGGTTCAACATGTACTCTGTGACTGTTTTGCCCTTTCATCAATCAGAGAATCCAATTTGGGAGAACGTTGGCCTATTTTGGCCGATGTAAGAGAGATGCCACTAGGCAGTATCACCACCTATTTTACAAGATTAGGTTTGTTGGAAGCCTACGCGAGTGTCTGCCTACAGGGTGGAAGTATAAGGAGCCCATTGAGGTCTATGCGCGGTGGTTCATTAATTTTCATTGACCATCCAATGCCTTAAATAAAGAGTAACGGAATCTTTTATTTTTCGTGGAATTTCAAATATTCTCTGAAAATTCAAACAGTGTTCGTTTCTAGCGTAAATTGTTGTCTCAGAAGACGATATTGAGTTTTATTAAGTACCTAATTGAAGAAACATTCATATTTTCAACCCACTCAGCAGAACCATATCAAAGGTGTTGTAATAAACTAATTGGTCTACATTTAATATTTCTGAATATCCTTTTTAATACCAACTAATTTAAATTGATCCTGAAAAATTCTAAATTTAAAGGTATTAATTTGAATATAAATTACCTCTGCTAATGAAATAATTTTACTATTTTTGGTAAAAACCTAATATTTTCATGGTTTTCTGAACAGAATTTTGCCTACCTTGCGCAAAGTACGGTTACAGTCCTAACAAATGTGCTTTAATCAATTTTTCGCATATATTATGGAGCCAAGACTATGTAATTTTGAAAAAAAAACTTACGTGATCCAATTTATAGTTAAGTAGATCTAAAATGTGCTGAAATTTCTCGTCGGCCTGTATTATTTTCACCCTTTTGACGTTGATAACATTTCGAAACTACTGACTGGCTGACCATTTAAGGTTAGCACCTGACCTAGCTGCATTATGCAGTTACCGGCATACAGAGAAACTAGCTGGAGCTAGCACTTTATCATAGTTACCACTACAGATGCAGATCTGGCAGATTTCAAACTAACAGCCTTAGTGCAATGAACTCTAATTGTTGATGGTACTGCTCGATTATTCTATACTCTCTACAATTATTAATGTCCCTTCGTTCAGCTGAAAAATCCCAAGCTATTTTCAAACATCTGTTGATCGATTTTCGAATTCCTCGCGAACTACACAAATCAATCTCGACGATATATGTTGCTCGGCATTATGCACTGGAGAAATATCTTTCCCTCGTTGGTTTTCTTTATGGGAAAAATGAGGAGAAGTAATAATAGCGATCTGCTGGTTTTTATCGCGTAGGCAATAAATTTCGTTAAATGAGACGTAAGCAAAGCAATTGCGGCAATTAAAAGTTGATTTCATAGGCAGATTTAATGCCCGGAGCAATTTTTATATAGATATTCCGCAATTCCTTAAAATGATGGACTGCGTTTTTGTACAACTGTAAAAAAATACAAATTTTTATTCTTATTGTATGGTCCAGGAAAGTCAAAAATGATCTCCATTTATATTCTGAATATAAAACTGGGAAAATGAAAATACGCTAACATTTATTACTGTGTTTGGTAATTTGTTATCGTATTTCGCTCACTTTTATAAATCGCAAATTGTCGCTATATGCAAGAAAAATTGCGAAAAATGTGACATTTTTTAATTTTAAGTTGTTTTAATTTTGCCACTTTTTAAAAACATGCATAGCTATTTGAGAACAATTTCTTTCATTTCGGCTTCAATAATTATTGAAAATTAGTATTTGGATATTTAGCACAAAACATTCAAAATCTAATATTTAACATTTTAAAAAGAGAGCAGAAATGAAAGATATTGTTCTCAAATAGAGTGAAATATATTTTTTTTTCAGATCGTTTTGTAATAATGCTGATCTAATTACTTGCTTTTCTTTAATTCACAACGTAGTATTATTCATGTTTGTCCAGATCTTGCATCCTTTATTTAACACACTTCCTGACATAGTCAATTGATGGAATTTTACACATTTACTAAGATCGGATGACAATACAGTATTGCACTATTACTTTTGCAAATATCCGCACGTAGGGGGCGCGGGGGTGAAAATTGATTAAATATACTATCCAACCGGCACCTCCGGTAAAACGTACAATACAAAAGATTTTCGCCTGATTAGAGATAGAGGCTTCTACGGGCGACGTCACAATATTCATGTATGAGAATAATTTAATTCAGGTATGACTAAAAAGTAAAAAATAAAAAAGTTTAGAAAAACTTTTAAAAAGTTTTTTTTAATTCGAATAATTTATGTGCCAGCAATTTTTGGAAAACTGTTTTCCCAGTTTCAACATCTTCATTTCAACCCTCGAGCAGTGCAGTGAACAACTCCTAAAATTTGAATAGGAAGTAGAAGCGGGTTGTACATAATTGAAAAACAACTTGAATTCTCTAAACAGTGATATACAATTTTTGGAATTTATATGTTTTCGAAAAAACAATTTGTCCATTTTTTTTTGTTTATGAATCCAATTAACAAAAAATAAATTTTATCGATCATTTTGAAAAAAATTTTGACCAAAATAAACTCTTTTTTTATTAAAGTAAAGGCATTAAAATTTTCTTTATGATCTGATAAAAAAAATTTCAAAATATTTTTCAAAATGGCCAATAAAATTCATTTTTTGTTAATTGGGTTTTTAAACAAATGCAGAAAATGGCCAAAATAGATTTTAAATTTTTTTTCTTGCGTCATCAAAAATCTAGCGTCGAGATCTAATTTTTGAAAAAATTTAATATTTTGGCACCAAATTTTCAGGGTGTTTTTGTTAGAGTGACAGGAAGATTTTTGAAAGTTTGAAGCTGATTTGTTGTTTTGCCACTTTTGTAGGTTATGGTTGCGCTCCTGTGACCTACACTAAACGTAGATTTGTAGAAAATTTAATTACAAAGATTTTGTTTCTTTTATGTTGTCCCGATTGGACTTATATATCTCGAGTAATTCACATTTTTAGGTTGAAAAACGAGGTTAAAAAAATTAAGCTGTTAATAACAATTGAAGCACAGGGTCTTTGAAGTACAAAAATTTTTTGGTTACTTCTGAACACCTCCCCAACAGGATCCAACCATAAAATTGCTTATGGGAAAAGTTTCTTTATATTGATTTTTGGTGCTATTTTTACTGCGCTAGTAGGCAAATCCAAGCTTTTTTGGTATTTTTTTACATTTGCAGTGTACACACGTATCATCAAAACTTTGGTTTAAATATTTGTTGGAACCTATTATGAAATATATTTGGACTTTTTGTTGTTTATCACGAATCCATCTCTAGTGTGCTGTTAATTTTTTGAACAGCTTCGCATCATCTCCAGATAAGTATATTATAGTATCGCCAGCAAAATGGTGTATTATGCACTCTTCTGAATCAATTAGGAATATATCATTAATAAACAGCGTGATAAGCATAGGTCCTAGAACGCTACCTTGTGGAACACCGTTATTATTCAAAAGCTTTTCAGATTTAATGTTATTTATTTTCATTGTTGCTTCCACCCACATAGATAGGACCTATACCATTGATATAATATTTTTTTTTATTATTTTAATGCCTTGTTTAAATTTACGTCCTGGCGGAGTTTAGCTACAACTACTCTTCCACTCAACCAGGACCGCGAAATGAGATGCCGTTCACCCATCCAAGTGACGGCCTCGACCAACGCTGCTTAACTTAGCTGATCGAGGTATCAGCGCTTAAACCGATGACGGTACCTCACTTCGCACATGAAGTGTCAACAATCCCGAAATACTGGTATAGCTTTTTTAGTAAGCTCTTTGTAGACGACTTCGTATGCTCTTTTTAAATAGAAGAAACCACAACGTCTTATCTATGGAATATTTAAAATCATTAAGTATTTTTTGCAAAGCCGTCTCACATGAACGATTTTCTCTAAATCCGAATTGGTTTTCGTGTAATAATTTATCATTCTTTATAAATTTAGTAAATTGCGCTCGATCGACAACTTCTAAAAATGTTTCCAGAGAAGATAATCTATTTATGTCTATGAACTTCTGCTACGGGAGTTATTAATGATGTTTTCCGAATTTCTGGAATTTCTCCGTTACTCAACAATGTGTTAATAATATGTAGTAATGGATAATCAATGATTTCAAACGTATTTTTTATTAATTTAAAATCAATTTCATTATCTTTAGTCTGTTGTCTATGCTGCAAATAATTTTTATTTTCAATAATGTCAGTCAATGTGGAGTCAATTGTGTCTTCCGGAAGTTCCAGATACATTCCTACTGGTTCCATTACTTCTAGTAAAAAAAGGGCCAATGATACGATTTTTATAATAAATAATTACACGTTTACTTTTGCGCGCATACGTATAATACTGAAAATGACGGGAAATCGCCGCGCTCATGTATATACTAAAAATGACAAAAATCGGCTAAATAAAAAAAAGTAATTTTTTAGTTACATCACGTAAAAGTACATAAGAATATCTTCATTAGAGTAAAAAAAAATCGTTCGACTATTTGAACAATTTGGGGAACGTTTTGAAAATTTTATGGAATTTGGACTAAAAATGGAATTGCGATCAAACTGTTGGATATTTTCTGCTAAAATTTGGCAAGATATTTCTTGGTTATATATGTTACTTTCATCTAAAATGTCATCAAATTCGGTTTAATATTGGCCAAGTTAGCCGTAATTCAATTTTTTACGTTTTTTCAGTATATTATATATTTATATAGATATCGTGGGAGGCGGTGAACCGATTTTCACAAAATTTGAATTGAAATAAAAGGGTACCGTTCTCGATTCTTAACTAGCATTTTAAAGGGTCCAAAATAAATTAAAACTGAAAACCCACCCTTAAAATTGATCAATTTACCCCTTTTCCGCGCAAAAAGGGGTTACCCACCTACTCGAAATAGAAAACTCAGAGTATTTTTAATTACACCAAAATAAACTTATTTTTCTATGTCGCGTTACTCTATATAAAATTTTCTCTATAAATATATATTTATTCCACTAGTCCCGTTCTTTATTTGCTGTGATGATATTCGATTAAGATACACTTTGTATATGTTCAAAAAACTGTGTACCTTATGTTATTGAGTAGTTTGTACAGCAAAAGTTCGAGATTTTGGACTGTGACCAATGTAACAAAACATTTCGGCGTAATTTCAAATTTAGTTTACCTTCCAGTTGTGTAAAAAACTGATACGTGTGTTGAAAAGTAGTAGATTGTTATACAATCAGCTATTATAAATAATAAATGAATATAAAACACTTTGTGGCCCATAAGTGAAGTGAAAGTTCGAAAAATTTCCAACTGGATTTGCTCTGTGGGAAATAATCATAGTTTAGTAGACGACAATTATCTAAAAACGAATCGGATAATGTTCCCGAACAACTAAAAGAAATCTAAGTAAGACTAAAGAAGTATAACGACAGCTGACCGGAATGTGGCATGGATTTTTATCCATAGTCGTTAGACAGGTGTTGTATAAAAGGCAGACGCAAGAATTTGTGGTCCTGGAGTAGTGAAAAGTAGCTCCTTATCGATGTGGTGTCAACGTCACATAAACATTTGCAAAACTTGTCAATTATATATGATAAACTTATACTCGATGCAATCGTGTGCTTATATTTATATCTCGACGATGTAATGAAATTACAACTCTATTAGTAACTTTTCAACGTAATATTTTTCCATCTGTAATTTGCTGTGTAGGAAAACAATTAAACGTCTTATTTATTATTTGCTGAGACAAACTTAACGGTGAGCAACAAGCTTGTGTGTGTTTCTAAGAATGCATTCTCAACGTCATTGTTTTTGATTCTGGCTCATCAGCGTGCCAATCCGGTAAAAGTTCCGCGTCGATTAGTTTCACCGTTTCTGGTAATTTCGGTAAATTGTGAAAATCGTTTCTAAACGTTGAGACGACACGTAAAACTCGTCTCCATGGCCAATTACCTTACTAACAATGATTATAAGGTAGTAATAATAATAACAAAATGCCTTTATGTAATTAAAAATTTACAATTGTCAAAACGACTGAAGCGACGTTAGAGATTTTAAAAGAGACAAAGAGCAAAGCCACGGTCGTGTAAAATAGTAAAAAGTAGTTATTGGAAAGGTTTCGACTTACCTGCTATTGCACAGCCTCCGAGCAGGATGGAGTTTGATGAATACAGGAGAATTGCAGCTTCTAAGGATTCAAATACAATTACGTAATGCTCTCGAGGAAAAGAAAGAATGTATATAGAGCATACACAAAAATTCATACTCTTGTTAGCAAGCGAATGATGGTTTCTTCGCCAAGTATAAAAAATATAACGAAAAAGACATAAGTAAGCAGAAAATAGCCATATAGAAATATAAATATATAGGAAATTAAATACAAGATAATAAGAACAACATTAGTGAAGAGTACGGAACGTTTTTATTTTGGAATCCAATTTACTGAAGAGAAAGAAAACGAAGTCTAGCTTTTTGAAAAATAATTTTAGCGGTAGAGATTTAAAATTATTAGCTAAATCAGTGGATTGGTATTTCCTAAATTCATATACAGATGTTAATCAAGTATGTGATATGTCCAATAACTCAGTTCATAGCTGAACATTTGGATGCTGGAGGCCAAGAAGATGTCATTTATACGGATTTTTCTAAAGCCTTCGACAGACTGGACCACATAATTATGCCGAAGAAATTATCTGAATTTGGACTAACTGAACATTTTCTAAATTTTTTGAATCCTACTTAGTAAAGAGACGACTGAATGTGCAATACCGTCGATATTGGTCTATAGATATATGAGCTACATCAGATATTCTCCCAAGGTTCTGTGGTTGGGCCTTTGCTATTTAACATCTTTATAAATTATATCGTCATTGGCTTACACTGCAAAACATTACTTTATGCTGATGACCTAAAAATCTTTACATCTATCACTATTGTAAGAAGACTGCGCTGATTTGCAAAACGATCTTGTACATCTATGGTCTTAGTGTAGCGTAAACAATGTATAGTTAAATATCTTAAAGTGTAGCTATATGGCATATTCTTGTGCACAATATCCAATACAATTTATCTATACAATTAATAATGAAGAACTGTAGTCATCTCAAAAATCTAGGAGTTATATTTGACCCAAAAGTGTCTTCTGTTAGCCAGATTTTTATTTTTTATATTATCGCCTTATTTAGATTAACGTCCTGGCGGAGTCTAGCATTAGCTATTCCACCACTCAACCACGACACATACGACAACTATACAACGATCATTCCCTACGACATTGCCATCGTCCGCAGCTGAGATTCGAACTCAGGAGCGGTACAGCAACTAGCCGTGTTGTCTCTCACACAACCTCCTCTAATCAACTACGACCAACTCGGTAACACCTGAAAAACACCACTAAACATCCATATCCTAGCCAGGATTCGAACCCAGGACTCCTTGGTTGCAAGCCTAACACGTAAGCGTTGTACCACTGAGCAGGCAAATATCAATCAAATCACCGCTAATTCCTTTAAAAATTTAGGCCACATTATCCGTAATTGTAAAAAATTTAAGGAAAACACACTAAAACTTCTCTTTAATTCATTTTGGAGGTCAAGACTTGAATATGCTTCAACAGTATGGAATACTGGTTATGAAAATCATAAATATAGCATTGAAAACCCTCAGAGACATTTTCTTAAATACATTTGGTTCAAAAGTTCTGGATATTATCCAGAGAGAAATATTCCACATAGATTCGACACAAGTGACCTTCAACAACGTCAGGTGTATCACTGTCTTGTATTCCTTTTTAAGATGGCATGGCACCGCTGACTGCCCTGAAATTCTTAGTTGCATTATATTTCATGTTCCTAATTTGCAGACTCGCTCGCATTCGTCTCTATTCCATTTGCCTGCTGAATCGAGTAAAATCAGAACAATCGCTTTATATCTATCCAGAGAGTTGAAGATGGTATTATCAGAGATATAGTCGAGGCAAGAATTCAAGCGATGCACGTCACAGATCGATTCTATAAATAAAACAATACTGCTAAGAATCATAAATCCCCATTAAACTGTACCCATTTCTGAAAAAAGCTTAATAACTGGATGTCAAGAATTACTCTTTTTAACGTAATTAATGATTAAAAATTATGTTAGTATTAAAATTTCTTTAATGAGATCAGTCGTGACGTGCATCGCTTGAATTCTTGCCTCGACTTTATTAGAAACCAGACTGTAAATTAGATATAATGTTAGTTTTGCGATATAATCATAAACTCGTATTTGAACAACCGATAGGTCTAAGATCTGAATATTCAAGTGGTTCAGCTACTTTAGGTAAAGGTCCCGTAGATAGCTTCCAATTCAAAAGAAAATATTCCACATCTAAGCAACAGTTAATTAGGTATATCTAAAATATGATTACAAATTATCGGAAAAGGTTTAAACATTTTATCTCTGATTCCATCACATCCGCTAGCATTTGATTTCAGTTTAAAGAGAACCTCTTATGTCATCAACTGCTACTAAATGTTATTGAAAACGTAAACTATACTCAAATCGATATGTACAATATAATTATTTACATAAGTTATGCAATTATTAACTTGATTGAGTATTGAGGCAAAATAGCTATTTATCTCGTCCACATAAGATCAACGACCAAGCACAGTATCGCAGTTCTTGGTGTTCGTCGACATTTCAGTATAATCAAGTATTTTGAAGAAATACAACCTTGCCAATTTTTTGTACGCATTTCGTGATGATGACAAGGACGAAACACAATCACCTTTAATTACTGTTCATAGCATCTAGAAAGAAGTTGATCATACGTCAGACAACAAAACTTTAATGCAAATGAAATTTTAGATACAAAGTACCAGTTTTTTTATTAGTTGTAATTTTTTTTAAATACCAAATAATCAAATGATAATTAAAAAACTGACGTTTTTTATATAAAGATATAAAAACGTGTTACATTATTACATCGGCAATAAGGATGTTAAATAAAAATATGCAATGAGGGACAGTATCTAAAGAAAGCAAGTTTATGGTGAGCTTCGAAAAACAAAATTGTCATCGAATGTTGTTTGTTTGTAAAATGTGGCTAAACCAAAATTCATGGAAATAACAATTATATGAATCTAAAAAAAATTAGTAAATATCTATTGAGTTAACGTATTAGTACAAGCAGTCTTAAGCTCTTCCTTCGTAAAGGGGGGCACATCCCCCACTTCCGTGGCTCCCCATCTGACTTCTTTCCTCACAGGAAATAAGACGCCCACTATTTCCTCTATTCTTTCCCCTGGAATTGCGGAAGGGATGGCTCTCATACTTCGGGTCGCAATTTTGTACCAGTCACCCCACATGTTCCTGTCAATATCTTCACACATCTCCCGCCATTTATTCCTTTTGGACTCTTTTATCGCATCTCTGAGTATTTTCCTTGCTTCCCGGTAGTCTTGGAGAGCTAGGTTTTCAGCCTCTCTTCCTTGCCTCCTATTTTCTCTAAGACACCTTCTTCTGGCTGCCAAACATTGCCTCCTGAGATTGTTGATATCATCTGTCCACCAATACACTCCCCCTTTGGTCCTCACCATTCTTCTTCTGGTTATTGCTTGGTCACAAGCTCTAGAGACCACCCTTATCAGGGTTTCATCCGTCGTCACCATGCCACCTCTCACCTGTTCTTCTAGTGAGCCTTTGAAGGCCTCTCTGTCTAGTACACCCAGCTTCCATCCACTCACCCTTATCACCGGCGTTCTCTCCTGCTACCCCACCACGTACCCAATGTAGGAGTGGTCGCTCAGCGTCTCTTCCTCTCGCAAGACTGTCCATCCGCTTATTCTTCTAGCAGCGCCCGATTTTTTCCCATTACCATGTGCCTTACTTACCTGATATTAAATATATTACAGAGCTAATTTATCATAATTGGAACATATGTATTTAATATATGGTTCATATTTAAAATACATATATTTTATAACGATAGAATCGATAGTTATTTTTATACATTTCCGATGATCTAGGTATTTATAATGATTAATATCTCGATCCCGCGAACATTGTCGATATGTTTTGTAACTCTTTTTTCAGAGCTGTGTACCGCTTGACGTCGAAAAATTTTCTGACAAGCGCTGTAACTATAAGTGATTAGTTATTATTAATGATATACATATACATACTTGTCATTCGGTTATGTATTGATATTTAATATTTTTATTGACCTGTGTCGACACATGTGCCGCTTTGGATGCTGTAAAAGGCAATGAGTAACGTACGTTTGGACGAAACTAAAATAAATCGAACAGCTTAAATGGTCTACTGGCATATTTGGGTACGACGTTGTATGATTAAGCTTATTTTTCCTATTAGGGACATTTTGTCTTCTATTCAAACAACTTTCGCTTTATCGAGTATTGTTAGAACTTTTTCAAAAGCATGCGGATCGAGCTGGCCCGGTCCCATCTCAAAAAATTTCAAAATTAATTACTTATTGCAAAAAAGCCGCTAATAATCGCAATTTTTTGGAATACCTGTATCTCCGTGAAAAAAAGATATTTTTTAACAAAACTCGCTAAAAGCGTAGTCCAATATAAGTCGAATAAGAGAGTTTTTACAGATTTGAAGAATATTGCAAATTTTTTTGCAAAAATCGGTTTTTTCTTAAAAAACGTGTTTTTTCAATGTCAAATAGCTCGAATTTTAGGCACAAGACATTTTCTTCAAGAGATAATTCGATAAATCACGTCTTCGTGGATAGGTTCTTAGGAAACAACCTGTATATGCATCGATGCATTTATTGTTACCTTCAACCACCTCGGACACTGCCTAGTTTGTTTGTAAATTATTAAACCTAACACGGTTTCCCATAAACTTTTTTGGAACCGTACACAAGCAGAAATATAATTATTTTTGGTGGGTATTCCATTTCACACTTAATTATCTTTTGCGGCTGTATAATAATTAAATAAATGCAAAAGGCTATAATTGCCGAAATAAAATTAAGAAGTGTAATTGAAATATGACTTCGAGGAATTGGTATGAAAGTTTGGTGCAATCTTCGCTGATAATTAAATTAGGAATTTTTAATTCCATTAGGAGTATTAAAATTGAAGTGTTGTGAAATATTATTATTTATACTTTCGAAATCTGTCTGAATAAACATGAAAGTGTTAAAAATTTGTCTATAAAATAGGTTAATTAAGAAACTGTTAATGAGGTGCATTAATTTTTGTACGTTATTTATGAAGCCGAGAATAGTAATATATCAAGAGAGTCAAAATATAGAATGTTATTTCTATTTTGGAGCACTAAGCCCTCACCTTAAAGGAAATCTCACTTCAAGGCAGGTGTGTGTCAAAATCTGCAATAATATATTATCACATCGCCTTGCCTTAAAATAGACCATTAAATTGCCGAGTTTATGTTTGTTATGTTATGTATAAGTATGCTAAGTACATAAATAACTAGAAAAATATTTGTTTTACACCGTTGTCTATTTCCGTTACCGTATTTTCCACAGGATCCCATGAATTATTATTAGTCTTTCTCAATTACTGTCTGAAGAGAAACCACTTCTGTAAAAATGTATCCCAAAATAACTCTAATTAAAATTTTAATAATTAGGATTATACACAAATATATGTTTTACAGGTCACTGATACAAATGATAACCCTCCAGTGTTTCTCGAGAGTGCATATTCCTTTGACGTTCCCGAGAACGCAGCAAGAGGATCCAGAGTTGGACAGATCAAGGCTACCGATCCAGATTTGGGCATCAATGCCCAACTAACCTACACGGTGATAAGCGACTGGGCAAATGATGTATTTTCTCTCAATCCGCAAACCGGCGTTTTTACGCTGACCTCGAAATTAGATTATGAAGAGGTAAGTTCAAAATATTAAATACGATATATTATATAATAATAATGAATGTTTTTATTTCTGATTATAACAATAACAAAAACCGTTATATATGGAAAGATTAAAACCAGAAATTTCAAGGGGGAATTCACTTACAAGTGCTCTTCCACTCAACCCTTGTCTTTGTGAGATATATAGCACAATGAGAATGTATAATGTAATGTAAGTGTACTGATTTTATGATACAGACAGAGAACATACTTTGCGGCAGTCTTTCATATTAAACCATCGTAGTTCTTTTAATTTATATGACACGTACTCATATTTTCTTATGCCAAATATGAATCTAATACAAGAATTTTTTACCTTTTGTATTTTATTTATTGAGTTTTTATCAAGACAAGGGTAATAGACAGGTGCTCAAAATGAAAACTGTGACAGAACTAGCGTTTCACAAAACATTTTCCTTATATCTTTGTGACGCCTCTTCGTCAGTTTTGCAACTTGCACTTTGAAACTAGTGCAAGCGGTTTTTGCCTCGAGTGCCAGTTTCTGATTTTAAGTGTAGAAACACCACTGTCTCTATTAGCGGTATAATAGAGGCCCCAAATAGAATCAGTGAAGACGGTTTATTACCAGGGGGTCGAAACGTAGGCCGTCTTTCTCAAGGAATGGACAGCTGTAAAGATTTTTGTATTTGTGACACTTTTACTTTTCAGGACAGTCTAACTTAGAAGAGTGACTCAAAATAAGACACACAAAACGTTTTAATGATATATTGAAACTATGTACATGTCAAGAAGGAAAATCTTAAGATATATCATATAGAAATATATTTAAAACTTCTGGTACATTTATCTACATAAAAATAATAAATACAGGTACTTGACATTCGTGAAAATGAAAAGAAATTTTCAATTACCCAAGTTTTGTAACCCTAATTTTATGCAAAATTTCTATTTTTACTCTCTGACTAGATTTACTACAAAATGATATTAAGTAAGTAGACACGGCATATACAGGGCAAACAGAAAAGTGAAAGCAAAATAACGGGTATGACTAGCAAAGCAAAACGGTGGCTCGACACGTTCAAATGTGAGTAATTTAGGACTGACTCTACGACGGACAGACAAGTTACTAAATCTCTATGGATTTTAACAAAATGAATTAATCTAGAATATTTCGGAGAAGCTAGAATTTACTACTTGACGTTGCGAACCTGGTGATCGGATTTTTACTGAATGAAACAAGTCGGTATGGCTCAGTTGGAGTGTCCCACTTAAAGGCAGCATCCCCTAAAGAGCCTCAAAGAAAATAAGCTACTAAGCAAACAGGTTCGGACATCAAGTTTATCAGGAATTAATTGGTCTTTGTTATTTGCGATCGTGAATGCAAAATGACTTATTTCGTTAACGGTGTATCTTTTCTGGCAAAGTGACAGTGCGACTCAGGTGGAGTGTCCCATTTAAAGCCAGCGTCCCCGACTGAGGATTTCGCAGTCACTTAGTTAATTTGCAAAAATGAAGTTTTGAAAAAAATTACTACAAGTCGCTGAAGGCGCAAATTATCGAAATGTAACAAAGACAAATTAACGGTATTCAAATAATTACGGCAAATATTCTAAGTGCAAAATTACCACAAATTGGATATGACTTTAAAATAGCAAATCCCTACCAAAAGTCGACTGTCAGGTCGAGCGCGGAAAACCAAAGAGAGCCTTAGCAGGAGGCCGATTCAGAATCTCCCCGTGTTGAGCTAGAAATCACAACGTTTAGCGCAGAATGCGCGGGCACATCTCAGATAAGCAGTCTTCAGTCGACGGCGAGGCAGAATGTTTATAACTAGTAGCGTTAATTGATATAAATAATAATTTTCTGATAATTTAGATGTTCGGAATCGCTTGCAAATAACTTACTTATATTATTTCGGGAAAGGAATGAATTTAATAGTCCCAGTATTAATAATTATTAATCTACATAATTTATTATTAATTCGTTCCCAAATGAAATTTTAAACTTGACTTTTCCTTGAAATACTTTACTTCAAACAAAATACGGATATTTTAATGAAAGTATACCAGGTGTGCTTAAAAAGAAACGGAATTCTGGTTTTCAAGAAAATCAAAATAAAAGTAATAGTGATATTTTCTATTCGAAAATAGCTTCATTACATCTTGAAGATTTTTTCTACGCGGATACAATAATCTTAGAGTCCCAGATGCCCTCTGGCGGTTTTTAGATGTTTTATCTCGAAGTCTTAATTGTTGATCAATGATTAGACCTAAATTTTTACTAGTAGTGGGTGGTATGCGAGTTCCGTTAATATTTAAGATTTCCAATAATGTCATATAGTCCGCCTTTTTACCAAACACAACAAGCCCCGATTTACTTAGATTAAGAATTAGAGAATGATCTACAGTTAATGCTTCTACATCTTTATTTATCTTGTGCTCTGCTGTTGCATTATTTTTGACAAAAAGAATGGTATATCTGAGTGTCATCAGCATACATATGCATAGTGCAGTGCTCAGAAAATTTAGTAAACTATTGTAAACATTAGAGGACCTATCATAGATCCTTGAGGCACACCTGTTAGTACATACATTGAACCTGAAAATTCTCCTTTTAGCCTAACCCATTGAATACGTTCCTTTAAATATGATTTTATTAGCTCTGTGCTCTCGATACATATCTCGCATGACTTTAGAATGGCCAGTAAAATATTGTACTTGATGGTATCAAAAGCTTTACTGAAATCTAGCAAAACCAAAGCTGTACATTTTCCACAATCGACAGGATAAACGATATCGTCTGTGGTATTTAATAGAGCAGTTGTACACCTATTGATTGTATGTTCAGTATAATATTAGCATGCAGGTGTTCCCTCAACTACGGTACAATAATTTTCTCCATTAATTTTGACAAGCTGGGGAGAATACTAATAGGTCTTAAATCAGTTAAGTTCTGAGGATTATTGACTTTAGGGATTGGCGTAACAAGCGCAGTTTTCAACATGTAGAACTTGCAATCAAGTAATATAGTGTTTATAATTTTTACCAGAAAAGGCAAAATATATGGCATTCACAAATTTATTAGACCAGTACTCAGTCCATTGCGAAGAGGTTTTTATTTTCAGTAGATTTTCTGTAATAATTTGTTCGGAAACATAACTAAATCGAAGTTGAGAATTAGAAATTCTCTTCTGTATATAAAAATTTTCAATGATAACGTTGTCATTTAAATTTTGTGGCGTGCTATCGAGTCATTGTTAAGCAGATCGGGTTCCTGAAATGGCGTAGGTAAATTAGATTTCTTATCTTGTGTTATATTAAGAGATTTCACTTCCTTCCACGGTATTTTAGAATTTTTATTATTAGAAATATTGGTGAAATAAGCTTGCTTTTCCCGAAATATTACATGATTCACACCGTTTCTCAATTATTTATTTTATAATTGCCCCAGTTTGTCTCAGGCTGTTTTTTAAATTTCGATTTAGTCTTATCTCTTATAATAATAAGATAATCTTTATTTAGCACCATAGCTATTACGCAAAAATGTACTACACCACTGTGCTGATTAAAATTAATAATAATATTATATTTTCCTATGCTATTTAGAACATTTGTTTGCTTAGTATAATACAATTTAATTATTTAAACTTAATAATGAGTCTAGCGAATAAAACAAAATTATATTATTTCGTCGTGAATTTGCACTGCATTTTTAAACAGAAAAACATTTTTATCGTTCTCTATAAATTCGGGTAATTTATTAAATTCAGCCGCTCCGTTGTCGTATATGGGAGATTCATTTTTCATTAGGTTAGAAAAAATAGTATTTATATGATTTTTTTGCCTTGTGTCATTGTTATGTTATGTTATCAGTTTAAATAAACAATACACTGATCTCGCTGAAACTGCAAAACTGGACTGTAGACTCAACTTGCCCCCTAATACCCTAAGTTTAGAATCACCCTGTACACGATCGTTATCTCACAAATATTATTTAATGCTTATTTCTTATTACCCATACATTGCAACAAACTAATGAGAAGAAATTCATATAAATAGCGTTACTAATTTAAAAAAATATAAATAAACAAACCGTGAACTTGGGGGAAGAGAGTGAATGTCGAACAAATGAGCGTCGACGGTTTTTATCCACTTTCTCGTGAACTTGTACTTGTGCAAAGTCATTTGTGTAGCGCAACCTTATGTAACTGCCATCGACCACATTTTTATGCAAATTATTTACACTCTATTGACAATGAAAATTGCACACAAGCATAATTAAGCCGTCCTGCTCCGATTATAAAACAGTCGCTTATTGGGCTGATAATAATTATTGTGACCTTAACTGGTTTATAATAATTCAGTATACTGAGTTATTCATTCTAGTGGAGCTTTGCATAGTGATTAAGTAAATTTTATTTCCTCAAGAACATAACATGAAAAAATACATCGTATTCGCCATTTATAAATTTAAATTAATAAATACAACACTATGTGTTGGTTAATATACACAATATTTTGTTAAATAAAAAAGGTTTTACCTAATTAATTATAAATAACTACTCAATTTGAAAAATTTTACTACTGAATGGAACACATTATTTATCAGGTGGTGTCTTAACTTACTATTGAATACACTTAGACTCGTCACCATTGTAATATCCGATGGACGATGGTTATATATTTTACCCCCATTATAAAATACGCTTTTTCTCGTGACATTATGATTATATGTGGGTAGACAGTATGTGGTCTTTTGTAGTGTTACATATTTATGAATATCTGAATGTTTGATTGATTTATTTTCATTTCGAAATATAAGAGTGCAAACGCGAAGAAATATAAAGATTAGCCAAGGTCATTATTCGAAGGTTTTTAAAATATCCTCTATACGAGTCTGTTGGTCTTAAATAACAGCAAATAGCCTTTTTTGAATCCTAAACGAAGCATCGACCCCAGTGGAATCACCCCAAAATTCAACGCCGTATTATAAAATGCTCTGGAAATCTGCATAATAATGTACTGTTCTTTCCTTTTATTTGGCTTTTCTACCACATGTATTATCCTCTTCAAAACCAAACCGGGAGCAGAATTCAAAAAACAATTCAAATTCAAAATTTGTTGTGTATTTAACATACACAACAAATAAGAGTTCTTCATTTTGGTTAACATAATTCAACACTCTATTCACTTTTCTTACATTATCCGCAACATGCCCTCGCCTTACTACTTTTTAAAAGCTTTTATTAAACTTGCAATGTCTGTCAGTTTGTTTAGGTCCAATCTTGCAATCAAAATTTCGATTAGTTCCAAATAAGCTAGAGCTTTGACATTCTGCACACGTGTATAAGTCCGGTGACAATACACTTTAACATTTTCATAAAAGAAAAAACAAGATGGCGACTTCAAGATGGCGGACGACTTTATCGTTTATGATCCGATTCGACTCAAAATCGATATCCGGACCTCTATTCTGTAAACGGTGAAAGCACATTCCCGTGAGAAGTTGGCGGAGTTCACTTGAAAATGTATAAAAGTCAATTCTGTAACTACAGGAGTGATCACATCGTGCGAAAAATGCGTGAACTTACTTTGACTGGTAAATCGTGAGCGAATCCGCCAGTTCCCCGGGAGAACGGCGATCCTAACCATACTTTTATGGCAGTTTGCGGCCGCCAAAAATGATTATTGTCAAATCTGTGAATCAGAATGGATATTGCGAATTTGGTTATCGCCAACGAGGTAATAATAATATAATTCTTAGTAAATATTACAATTACTCTTTTAGTTTATTATAGTAATATTCTTAATTACTATATATTATATAGTATATATAGTACTATTATATATATATATTATTAAATATATAATAAAAATCTATTCTGTCACGTTTTATCTCATTTAATTAATGACATATGTGACATGAAAATGAAAACAACTGAGCACTGAACAGCTGATGCTTTTGCGCTAACCCAATTGGTTGTAAATTCGGCTATTCTCGCTGAATCCCTTCACGTTCGCCACCTATTCACTGCACTTACGGAATACAGTCTAGGACGGTCGGGTGAGATGCATGTGATGTGAGCTCTCGCTTCGCACGATGAATGCTCACTCTTCCCATAATTACAGAATAGAGGTCCTCGGTGTTTTCGAGATCACCAATTATGCATTCTTGGTCAAAATTCAGAAATTCACAATGGCGGCGCCAATATGGCTGACAACTTTTGTCAGTTAGATCAAAATCGATATCTGTAAATTTTTGGGGTAGCGGATTATGAATTTCTCGTAAAAAAATTAGTTCAGGATGGCGGACGACTTTACCGTTTATGATCCGATTCGAATCAAAATCGATATTTGGGGATTACAGCATATCAACAGACTAAAAATAAAAAATAATTGTGATTTGTTCTTTTCATTTTTGCACAAGGGCGTATATGAAAGCCAACTGCGTGTTTCGAATACAAATAATTATTCTTATTTTCTTTGCCGTCAACTTTCATCCCTATAACTTTTTTCGTATCTCCTCAAATAAGGAATCTATAACCATTTGTGGTTTTCCTATTTTTTAGGTTTTTGTAATATATCTCACAAAGCACTTTTTACTGAAATATAGGTCACAAAAATAGGATAACTGTTTCTAAATCTTTGTTCTTCTACAGTAGATATTAAGCGAGATTTTTTGTGTGGCCCTCGTAAAACAGACATACGTTATATGAACCACTATTAATTAAAGAGAAGTATTTAGTTTAGTTACACAATCGTCAGGAAGAGACATTTATTAATATTGTGGAATATGTTTAATAAATATAAACAGAGACATGTCAGCGAACGAGCCAAAACTAAGCAATCATAGGTGGTCTTGTTTTGCAAAAACAACCGGCAATCATAAGTCAGACATTTTTCCAGCAGGTTGCCGTAGTTTTACTTAAAAATATCCACGAGCTGAGTTGACAATAGTTTACCTTTTTGTTTGTTTATTTTTATACCGGCACGAAGTTATTCACATGAGCTGCTCCGTCTTTTTCATGCGGCCAGCTGAAAAAGGACAACACCATTTCACTGAATAAGGATTCAGAATAGACTACAAGGACGCTGTGTTGTATACATGAACGGCTCAGTTCGATTGTAAATAAATTTACTGTAACTTTTTAGAGTGGTATAACAAAGTTATAAAGAAGTTTTTTTCTGCTGCTTTCTTTTGTCACTGCAATTGCGACGAATAATAAGAAAACGAATTTAGTTTTATAATAACGCGGAGTCGACTGCGATGGATTGTGCGTGTTGGAAAAAAGCAGCAATTAAAATGGGAAAAACTTCTTTAATCGCCCAAGAAACACAACAATGTCGGCTTAGAATACAAATTGAATTCTATACCACACAGGGAGAGGCATAGGTGTGTTAAAAAATGTCGCCTAGGTAAACTGTATTTGTTGGCAGTGAGGAGATTGTAAATGCTAAAAATTAATTTTTTATTTTACTTTTAAAAGGAAACGCATTTGTCAGATAAATTGAAGAATACATCTGCTTTGAGAAGGGTTATACAGGGTGCTCGTAGGTAAATAGGTATAGAGCACAAAATAACAGCAGAATTTCTTAAAAATATATATTATAACGTTGAAAAACAACTTTTAAATTTGGTCAATACTTCACTAGAGACAGAAAAGCTACCGTCAATTCTTAAAATGTCTACAGTTATGCCAGTAGGTACCTAAAGTTAATGATGTAAAAGAAGCCAGTGATTTCAGACCTATCAATATGTTAGTGACTATAGAAAAACTGATCGAAAGAATAGTTTAAGAACAAGTGTCTAATTAAATAATAGAGAATAATATTCTATTCTTAAATCAATCCGGATTTAGAAAAGGTCACAGTTGTGAAACTGCAAAACAAAATAAATTATATGACTGGAAAGAACAACATGATAAGAATGTAATGATAGAGGCTGTATTTCTAGATATAAAACGGACTTTTGAAACCATCGAGTGGGATGAATTAAATAAAAAATTGAAGGAATATGGTATAACTGGTATGCCTCTAAATTGGTTAGTGGGTTACTTACAAAATAGAAAACAAATAAAAATAAACGGTGAAATATCTGACGAAATATTAATTGAAAACGGGGTACCCCAGGGCAGTACACTAGGGCCGATCCTATTACTATTATTTTGCCCTGTAGAAGGACAAGAGAAAGAGTAAGGACGTCGGTCCGGGGTCATTTTCAAGGGCAATCAATTTTTTTTCAAGATTTTTTTACCCCGAAGCTCTAATTTGAATAGGGCCTGCACGCGCGTGTGATACATTTATAAAAACGGACGAGCACAGTGGGACGTGTATTTGTGAGAGATAAGGGAAAGAAGTGGGAGCGCTAGGCTCCTCCTCCGGCATCCTGCTGGACAGCTGCTGAATTGCCGCACTCGTTTTTATAAATATATCACGCGCGCGTGCAGGTCCTGATGAAGTTAGAGCTTCGGGGTAAAAAAATTTTCCCTTCTACAGGGCAAAAACTTTGCGGGCCCTCCTCTCCACTCCTAATCATCCGATCCTAATCTGGACAGGCTTAAATCAAAGAGAAAAAAATCTCCTTTACCCCTTTCCTTCCTGGCGGAAATTGACTTTTTCTAAAAATAATAACAATAAATTGGTTATTTCGCGACCATTTGTTTATTTATGGCGAAAATTGAAAATACGTTACGTTTACCATTCCCTCCCCCCCCTAATCAACCTAGCGACTTGAAATTTCGACACAGTACTTAGGTCCTGAGTGTCTATCGGGAGTAAGAAAAAAAAGTCGCCAAGTCACTTTCTTCCCCGAAAGAAAAGGCTCTGGGTACGTTCCCGCAGCAGCGAAAAATCCTTATACAAATCCGTACTTTCAAATCGCAATATCTCGGGAACCGCTGGACCGATTTCGACGAGTCAAAATTCATTTTACGCGCATTCACAAACCCTTCATTTTATCCCCATACACTTTTTCGATCTGAATAAAACTAAGTGAGTTATGTCCGAAAAATTGATTTTCCTACCTTTACATGTAAAGTTCCCCCCCTCTTCGCGAAAAGTTCGACCAAAAAATTCTCCGGACAATAGAGAGGGTCCGACTTTATAAAGTCAGAAAAAAAAATTCGAAAAAACGGGTCCGTTTCAAGCCATTTTTAACACCAGATCGACCCCACTAATAGTATCGTCAGAGAAAGGACAATGGGAAAAAATCACTTTTCCAAAAACTCCATGCTCGTAAATATTTTTCCTTGATAGTTCGTGATAAGGAAAAAGTACAATATTTTTGAACTATATATATTTGCAAAGTTTTTACAATCTCTTACGATGAATTCGTTCATTATGTCGGACATTTGTAAAATCAAACAACACACTTAAATCCTTGCTGGAATTACGTGTTCCTAATATGATATACCAATTCATTGTGACGCCTCTTCGTCGGTTTTGCAACTTGCACTTTGAAACTAGTGCAAGCGGTTTTTGCCTCGAGCGCCAGTTTCTGATTTTAAGTGTAGAAACACCACTTTCTCTATTAGCGGTATAATAGAGGCCCCAAATAGAATCAGTGAAGACGGTTTATTACCAGGGGTCGAAACGTAGGCCGTCTTTCTCAAGGAATGGACAGCTGTAAAGATTTTTATATTTGTGGCACTTTTACTTTTCAGGACAGTCTAACTTAGAGGAGTGACTCAAAATAAGACACACAAAACGTTTTAATGATATATTGCAACTATGTACATGTCAAGAAGGAAAATCTTAAGATATATGATGTAGAAATATATTTACAACTTCTGGTACAGTTATCTACATAAAACTGATTTATACAGGTAATTGACATTCGTGAAAATGAAAAGAAATTTTTAATTACCCAAGTTTTGTAACCCTAATGTTATGCAAAATTTCTATTTTTACTCTCTGACTAGATTTACTCCAAAATGAAATTAAGTAAGTATACGCAGCATATACAGGGCAAACGGAAACGGTGACTCGACACGTTCAAATTGTGAGTAATTTAGGATTGACTCCACGACAGACAGACAAGTTACTAAATCTCTATGGATTTTAACAAAATGAGTTAATCTAGAATATTTCGGAAAAGCTAGAATTTACTACTTGACGTTGCGAACCTGGTTATCGGATTTTCTACTGAATGAAACAAGTCGGTATGGCTCAGTTGGAGTGTCCCACTTAAAGGCAGCATCCCCTAAAGAGCCTCAAAGAAAATAAACTACTAATCAAACAGGTTCGGACATCAAGTTTGTCAGGAATTAATTGGTTTTTGTTATTTGCGATCGTGAATGCAAAATGACTTATTTCATTAACGGTGTATTTTCTCGGGCAGAGTGACAGTGCGACTCGGGTGGAGTGTCCCACTTAAAGGCAGCGTCCCCGACTGAGGATTTCGCAGTCACTTAGTTAATTTGCAAAAATGAAGTTTTGAAAAAATTTCTACAAGTCGCGGAAGGCGCAAATTATCGCAATGCAACAAAGACAAATTAACGGTATTCAAATGGTTACGGCAAATATTCCATAAGTCCAAAATTACCACAAATTGGATATGACTTTAAAATAGTAAAACCCTACCAAAAGTCGACTGGTCAGGTCGAGCGCGGAAAACCAAAGAGAGCCTTCGCAGGAGGCCGATTCAGGATCTCCGCGTGTTAAGCTAGAAATCAGAACGTTTAACGCAGAATGCGCGGGCACATCTCAGCCAAGTAGTCTTCAGTCGACGGCGAGGCAGAATGTTTATAACTAGTAGCGTTAATTGATATAAATAATAATTTTCTGGTAATTTAGATGTTAGAAATCGCTTGCAAATAACTTACTTATATTATTTCGGAAAAAAAATGAATTTAATAGTCCCAGTATTAATAATTATTAATCTAAATAATTTATTATTAATTCGTTCCCTAAATGAAATTTTAAACCTGATTTTTCCTTGAAATACTTTACTTCAAACAAAATACGGATATTTTAATTATGAAAGTATACCGGGTGTGCTTAAAAAGAAATAGAATTCTGGTTTTTAAGAAAATTAAAATAAAAGTAATAGTGCTATTTTCTATTCGAAAATAGCTTCATTACATCATATATTTTTCTATTTTCTTGAGATGTTAGCAATTTTGCATTGGAGACATTGAGGCCTAATTTATTGCCTGGACACCGATATTAAACGTGATCCAGATCAGATCGCAAATTTCTACAGTCATCAAGTGAATATATGTTTCAGTATTCAGCGTACAGTACACAACAATCAATAATATCGTTTAAATCGCTAATAAACAAGATGAAAGGAAGCGGGCCAATGTTGGACCCTTGAGGGACACCTGACGTAATTAAAGCCATTCTATGTGACATAGTGTCGCCTTTTCATAACTAGGATCTAAAAAATGCCAAGGTTTCCATTTAGCAATATACTTTAATTAAGTATGCCTTAATTGTAAAAAAGATGAAAAAAACAACGCAAAAATGGTATTTAGTTTTTCGTTGATTTTTCAAAACCTCTAAATTCCCCATAATCAGTTCGTTTCCCATAAGGACATGCAAAACATTTGCCATGTCATTGATACCTATATAAAATATTAATAGCGGCCGAGACATAAATACATATTACAAACTGTGTCATTAAAACGTCGTAAAACTCAAAAAAGCCATAATAAATATTATCTAATGTTTCCTTTAGAAATAAACTCTCGCGTTCTTCGTACAGAAATATCGTGAACCAAAGTTAAATACATTTTAATTTATAATACAAGAATAACATGGAAGGCGATTAGAATAGTGATTGTTTCGTTACCTCACCTTCAAATTAAAATGTTGTGTTTGGTAAAACAAAAGGTGTAAATTCTTGGAAACGGCTTAACTGAATATGTAAGTTCTTCGTAGTCCGGTGTTGTATGAGAAACGCAGACATACATATGTAATGGTCGTATTTTGTTTGCTTTGGAATATAATCTGTATAATGGAACTACGTGCGCACAACAATCTTACTTCGATTTGCAAAGTCTCATTTTAATAAGTTCCTTTTGTTAGACACAGAACCGTGTTTAATTCTGGGAGTATATAAATTGTATATGCGGCAGCTTGAAATCGAACTAATAACTGTAACAAGTTAGAAGTTTCATCGTAGACCACAACTTGGAATATACTGCCTCAACAAACTTAGGGTTAATAATAATAATAATAATAATAAATCTATTTGAAATTAATTGACATAATAGTACATATTATTAGTTTAAATATTGTGCCAGCTCTTATAATTGTGTTGGTAACTTATTCATAAAAAACATTTAAATATTGTTATTTATTAAGTATAGTACTTATATACTAAAACTAAAAGGCTCAAATATGACACCTAAGCTCAGAGGGAGCTTGTCTTGTGTCTATCTATTCCTAATTACTTAATGTATTTAATTATCGAGCGCAAAAAATATATATATTTGTACATCATATTAATTAATACATCTAAATACAATAGATAATAAAGAGAAATAATATAAAAAGTATCTATACTAGTGGAATGAATCGAGTACAGAGGGTAACCAAATATATCATTTTCTCAAAATTTTATGTCTTTTATTGATACAGGTAAGACGTTATGCAATTTAATTCCCGTATAATCCATATACTTTGAGAAGGCTGTATTTGTTGGTTTTGGTCTTATATTTTCTTTGTTTGCCATCGAGCGAGTTAAGTAGTTATGGTCTGATTTATTTTTTATTTTGGGTTTTTTTGTACATAATTCAGAATATCTATAATATGTAAACTGTCAATATCCAATACTTTAATATTTTCAAATAATGATTGTGTTGAATAATATCTAGGTTTGTTCAAAATAATTTTTAAAATATATCTTTGAATTATTTTAAGGGTATTTAGAGTACTGTCATATGCCTCGCCCCAAATTATTAAACCATAATTAATTATAGACTCAACTAAGGCTTTATAAATATTTATGAGAGAATGTAAATCCATGTATTGTCTAAGCTGATAAAATTTATATACTAACTTTCGAATTTTTCCTGTTAATATTTCCACGTGTTTATCTCATTTCAAAAATTGATCAATATATAAGCTTAAGTATTTGATGTTTTCAGTTGATTCAATATAATCTTCACAACTGTCGCAAGTAATGAGATTGAGGTTTTTACATTTATGCAATTTTAGTTTATTAATATGGGATTTTCCTGCTGAATTTAAAGAAAATGTTAAAAATTTTGTTTTTGTTTTATTTAGTTAATAAATTTCTTGTTAACCAAATTTTTACGTTGTGAAGTCCCTTTTCTGCTTTAATTTTAACTTCCTCCCAGCTGACCTCGGAAAATAATAAGACTGTGTCATCGGCATAAGATATGATTTCCCCTGAACTATCAATATTAAGTATGTCATTTATGTAAATTCGAAAAAGAATTGGACCTATAACTGTTCCTTGAGGTATTCCATACGTAACTAGTTTTTCTTCACTTTTCTCCGAGTCTATGCTAACAATTTGTTTCTGATTTGTTAAATAGTTTCTGAGTAAATCACCGCATATGCTTCTGAAACCATATGAATCTAATTTTCTTAGTAGATTTTGATGAGAAATCGTGTCAAAAGCCTTTGCTAGATCTAAAAATATTGCCAGTGGCTTTTGCTTATTATTTAGCTTTTGATATAAATAACTTGTTACATTATACATTGCATCGACAGTGGACACTCCGTCTCTAAATCCAAATTGGAAATTTGATATTATATTATATTTATCAATATGTTTTAAAAGCCGCTTCTTAATGCATTTTTCTGTTATTTTTGCAATATTACTAATAAGAGATATCGGACGGTAGTTAGAGATAACATTTGCGTTGCCTTGTTTAAATAACGGATTTATAATAGTTTTTTTTAATGCTTGTGGAAAATAACCTTGTTGGAATATCAAATTTATAATGTGTTGCAATGGTCTTAATATATAAATCAGTGACTCTTTGATTGGTTTTACCCGAATAGCATCAAGGCCGGTGCACTATTGTTTTTTAGACTATTTTGACTAGCTTCTTTGAATTGAACTTTATAATATTCACTCTTACTTTTTCTAATTAATTTGTTTATCATATTCCTGTGCCTTGTGTATTTAATTTTTATTTCTAAATTATTGGGATATTTTAATGATGATTGTTTTAATTTGTCCCTATTTTGTATAGATTTTATTAACCCCTCACTTATCCATGGCTTTAGTTTCATTTCATTATTCATTTTAAAGCATATTAATTTTGTGCAATTTTTTATTTTATATTTATATTTAATCATGAACTTATTTGTCGCAATATCTACATTGTTTTCATTGTAAACCTCTGACCACGTCTCATTTTTTAAGTCTCTGGTAAGTTTTCTATAATCTATTTTTTCGCAAATTTGTGTAATATTCTTTATGTCATCTTTACATTTTCTTTCTGTTAAATAAAGCAATGTTGCATAATGGTCAGTTATACTGCATTTCAAGATATATGCGATATTATTTAAATTTGTATGTTTTTGATTTTTTAAAAATATATGGTCTATACACGTGGCATTATTCTCAGTTATTCGAGTTGGTTTATTAATTTGAGGGTAAAACCCTTTTTCACTTAGGGTATTTATGTACAGTCGGATATGCCGCAGGTGTTCAATACAAGTTTCACCACGAAGAACTCAATGAAAATTTTACTCGAGATTGCTCCAATGGAAGTTAGTTCGATTTTGACAGACTGTAAAACAGAAATTCATATATTACTCGATGAAAACGATGTCCAAAATCAGGTAACGACAGCTAAAGAATTCAATCTCAGCCAAATCATTATCACAGATTCTTCTTCTCCTATCCCTATACAACCAAATGTAGTAACTCTATGTCTAAGTATCATATACAGTGTGATCCATCTCAAATGGAAACCTCTCTGTAAAAAATGTATTTATAATCATATGTTAACGCTTTTTTTTTAAATGATAAACCATCGAAAACTCCACTTTATGACAAAAATTTAGAGATAAATTTCACTTTTCAAAGCCTTCTATGATTTATTTTCAATGTCGAAAATGGACAAATTTGATTAGCGATTTTTTTATTGAAATTTTAACTACACCACTGGATTCAGTAACCTCTCAAATGGGTAAATTCCAAGTTTCATGAAAGAATATTGAAAAAAGGCAGATTTATGACAAAATTAATGTAGGCTCATAGCAACTTTTACTTGATTTTTTCTAAAAATCGAAGTAGCCCATAAAAAATAAACAAAAGAAAGATAAATTAAGTGAATGGTTTTAATAAATATTGCCATTTAAACAAACTTAATCATATTGGACTTAAAAACATAAGTATAAACAATTAAAAGTAATAATAATTAGATACCTATTAAATAAAAAAAATAACACATTGTACAACATTACACTAAAACTTCTTAAATTTTTGTAGTCTCTACAAGGCCGCCGTTTATTTCGATGCACTTATCGAATCGTTTTTTAATATTTTTTACGACATTCTGTAATTGTTGCCGAGTAACTTCTGCACAAGCTTATCTTATTCTTGCACACAAATTTTTTCTATTACTCGGGCGTGACCTGTAAACTTTAGATTTTATTAAATCTCATAAAAAGAAGTCCATCGGTGTTAAGTCCGGGGATCGAGGTGGGTATTCAATTAACGGGCTACCACGACCCATCCATCGATTAGGAAAGTTAGCATTCAGCCATCTGGTAACCACTCTGGCATTATGAACAGGGCTTCCATCTAACTGAAAATGTAGATTTACTCTTTCTTGTATTGGAAGTTCATGTAGAATATTCCAAAATTCATTTCTTAGGAACTGTAAAAACGCATGCTATTCATATTACCTTTAAAAAAGAAAGGGCCAATGACTGTTTCATTGAGCAACCCACACCAAACATTAACTTTTTGGAAATATTATCTTTTACAATTAATGACAAACTGTGGGTTTTCTATAGCCCAAAACCTAGAATTTTGTGACGATACTACCCCGTTTGTTGTAAAAGTTGCTTCATCGCTGAATAAAATATTTTTATGTTATTAAGATACTCTCCTTGAGCCCACAAGGAAAACTCCATCCGTCTGTTGTCATCACCAGGTTCCAACGTGTGTAAAAATTTGGGTTTGAATGGTTTTACCAAATTCTTCTTAAGGCATCGGCGAATATTTTCTCTAGGTAAATTCAAATCTAAGCTAGCTACTCTTACACTGGCGTTTGGATTGTTGTTAAAATAATTTAAAACTGCCTGCTCGTACCTGGTTCTTCTTTGTATATTATCTGTTCTTATAATACGCCGTGTCACAGCGCCACACTCATTAAAAATTTTGTTTATTTTATAAACAGTTCTTTTAGTAATGTTGGGCCTATTCGGATGCCTGTTGTTGAATAACTCGCATACCTCTTTCAAAGTTCTGTCATTATCTTCTCCAAGGCGCACAAGTTCAATTTTTTCCTGTACATTTAGATTATCCATAATTAACTACAAACTAATAAACTAATACTTGATAATAACTATCGATTAATTTTATAATTCAATAACAATGAATATGAGAATATGCGAATTTTAAAGATTTGACGTTTGACTATAAAATTTGTTTTCCATGGCACCCTATTATTATCTGCCATTACTCAATAAAAATGTAATATTTATTAAAACTATTCACTTAATTTATCTTTCTTTTGTATATTTTCATGGGCACTTCGATTTTTAGAAAATATCAAGTAAAAGTTACTATGAGCCTACATTGATTTTGTCATAAATCTGTCATTTTTCAATACTTTTTCATGGAACTTGGGATTTACCCATTTGAGAGGTTACTGAATCCAGTGGTGTAGTTAAAATTTCAATAAAAAAATCGCTAATCAAATTTGTCCATTTTCAACATTGAAAATAAATCATAGAAAGCCTTGAAAATTTAAATCTATCTCTAAATTTTTGTCATAAAGTGGAGTTTTTGATGATGTATCTTTTAAAAAAAGTCCCGTCAAAATCAGATAATAGACAAATTTGTTACAGGGGTGTTTCCATTCTCTCTTTGCCTAGCACAAGATCCTTGAGATCTTCCAGGGGGTTACTTCGGTAACTTGAGAGGCGGTTAAGAAAACATTTTTAAGAAAATGGGTCGCACAACTGCCTACATTAATTTTGTCATAGCTCTGTCATTTTTCCATATTTTTTCATGAAACTTGGGATTTACCCATTTGAGAGGTTACTGAATCCAGTGGTGTAGTTAAAATTTCAATAAAACATCTCTAATCAAATTTGTTCATTTTCGACATTAAAAATAAATCATAGAAGGCTTTGAAAATTGAAATTTATCTCTAACTTTTTGTCACAAAGTGGAGTTTTCGATGATTTATCATTTAAAAAAAAAGCGTTAACATAGGATTATAAATTCATTTTTTACAGAGAGGTTTCCATTTGAAATAGGTCACAATGTATTTATCACTTATGTAGGTGTTTTAGTTTCAAGTCTTGCCCAGAGGACTGTAAAAACCTCCTTGTCGCTTGAGAGTCGATAACGGCTGTTACGTATTGTTCGCTATATTGTTAAGTATTGGCAATCGATTGTTACTCATTTAACATCTAGGAAATATTCCAACGAAATTAAGTTTACCTTATGTCAAAATCTGTTGATGGCGTGATTAACTTTAGGGAGACTTGAAGGTTCCATATTACTTGTCGTCTCAAGACACAGTAGGCAGTTCAATAGTTTCCACGCCTTGGACGGTTTCGATGATCCTTCAACTACAGTATTTGGTACCTTCTAAGTTTACAATGGGATATCAAATCTACAATATTAAGCCATAATGTTCCAGCCTCCTCCTGGTAATCATATACACCAATATTCTGCTTCCCCAGAACCGAGTGTCATCGTGATCTGCCTGCGTGTAATGCCCAACATTAGCTCCAGTCCCAATCAATTTATTGTTTTCACACGGAACCCATACAAGATTTAGCTATTCATACCTCGCAAGCTCATCTAAAGCATGTTGCATTCTTGGATAAGGGACACCTCGTCCTAGGAGAGCAAGCCACTTTGATTGTCTGAGCAAATATATATTTTTTTCCGTACTGTTTCCTACCTATTGAAGGAAATTTTAGCGGTTCATTAATTCAGTATAGGAAATCTCCAATTGTTGTTTAAAAAATGATCGACAGCCTGCTCCCATTTTACTACTCTTCCTACCACAACTATCAACTGTAAAATAATATACATTTCCATAAAAGAAACAAACGATTGGTTTAAAGGCCACAAAACGTATTGATGTATGTATCCTACGTTAGAATGTGTAGGCGCAATCCATTAAGGAAAGGCATAAAATAAGCTCTAATTCAGGGTGTAGTATGAGCTTCAAGAATGCAGCTTAGAATGGTTAAATAATAACATTAGCATGTTGAATGGCTGGAATTGACAATCCAGCTTGAAATATTTATGGCCCTTTAACTTATGTAATAATAAATTACTCTTGAAAATACGCTATGATAATATAAAGACATTATTGCCATGAGAATGGAATGTTTGTTAAATAGTAATCAAACATCTTTGAGAGCATTTAATAACAAATATTAACACTGAAATGGAAATGTAGTGGCATATAGAGAGGAAATTTACATATTTTATACTTCTTAAATTTTCAATGAACCTGTAACTCTGTGTTTCGCGAAGGTATAGATTAAATTGAAGTAAATCCAATGCAGACGATGGAATTGTAGTTATTTCATTATATTATTATCCAAATGCTACCCACATAATTCAGACTCTAGATGTTTCGGTATAGACCCTTAAGTATGAATGGCAGGAAAGTACCGTATCTCAACAAAAAAACCAAGTAACAACAAAATCGCACACTTTGTCACATTTGAAATATTCAGAGTAAAAAATTAGCCCTGATGTTATTGTTAAATTTAAATGCAAATTCACAGGCCTTAATCAGGACATATGGGAAGATAGTGTTCTATATGAACGACTTTACCGTATGTGAAAGGCTTTCACAGTTGAGATGAAGATAATAAAAGAAAATGTGAATGAAAGCAATAGCGAAATAAACGTCGAAAATATAGAAGAAATCTGTAAGATGAACTGTAACACAAAGAAACTTAACACAAATCAAGTTGAAGATATTACTGTCAGTTCAAAAACAAATAGTCATCCACATCATGTTACTTCTACTAAACAAGATTCATTTGAAAGCATCCCATCTACGAGTCAGATAATTGCATCTGCAGAGAAGAGAAAAATGTATACAGTAATAGCACTAATAGAAATGGAGTACCAGTACCATTTAAAAGATCCTAAAAACAGAAAAGCAAACAGGCAAAATTATGAGTAGCTGTGACTTCATATACATGGCAACAATAATTGAGAAAAGGAAAATGAAAAAGAGGACATTGAAGAAAAAATCAGGGAATGGAGGCTGCAATAAAAATCGAAGCTGAAAATAAAAAACCTGTGACCATTTCCTCAGATTCTACTGACAATGAGAATATACGTTATGCTGAGAATGACAATGAAACCTTGGATCAAATATTACAGAGCTATAAAGATGAAGAACATGCTCAGAACATAAATGATTTGTATCTTCGAGATGGTAAATATGTACAAACGGACTGTCAACATCCAAAAATATGACGAGGCATTATGTAGGAATAATTTTGGAAAAGGAAGTCGATGAGACTAACATAAAATTTCCAAAGAAAGTTTCATTAAAATCGTCAACATTTAGACGTATATGTTAATATCTATAATATATTGAAAGCCCTCCCTGAACCACCTCCAGGAAGACGCGAGGCATTGACATTCAGTGTGTCCTTCTACGGATACAATATATGTTGAATGTGACTTTCTAAGATTGTTTCGTTTAACTTATATTTAAGTAAAAATATTCCTATTAAAACGTTTTTTTTACTTCTTAATATAGTAATTTTAGAATTTACTTAACCTAATTTTTCTATTTTAGTTAACTTTATCTTATACTTTTAAGCTATAATTGATTACGCGTTTAAAATGAGCTCATTAAAGAAAATGTCAATTACTGGAGTTTCAGTTGCCATTTATTGAAAAAATTTTGAAAAATTACTGAAAATATTAGTATATTTTTGTTACTTCCTATTTTCATAAAAAAATATATTTATGGATAATGTCTTATATATTCATTTACAGTGTAACTTCTTGTTTCCGGAAAAAAATACATCATGAGGAATATTTCAAATGTAGTGAACTAATAGTCCATTTAACGAAGTCCCGAACATCAAAAGTTTGCAGGATCTTTTGCAATACATTTCGTCCAATGTTTCAAAGGGTGAAAAAACGATGGTGATGGTTTCGAGTTCCGAAACCCTTGCGGACTACCCTTATCAAGAAAAAACCACCTCAATCTTCAGCTTCTCGGTCTTGAGCTTGCGAGGGATCGTCGCGTCGGATCGTTTTTTTTTGGGGGGGAATAATATTAAATTCAGTTAATTTACATTAGAGTACCTCGGACTGACTCCCGGTGGTTGAACCCACCCCCGCCCGTAATAGCAATATCCCCAAAAAATAAAAAAAATACGAACTCAACAAAGTCTTTTATGGGTTCTCGAGCTCAGGGATCATGATGAAGTGCTATTTTTCACCTTACCCTCCCGCAAGTACCCCCAATGTATAAAAACTACCCCTTCTTCATGCTGTCGGTCTTAGGCATGCGGGAATTTTCTTCGTCAACAACATTATCCGCATTGTGACACGAAGTATTTCTTCCATTGAGGCGTAAATTACCGCATGTGCCAATGGTTTTGCATGAGCAGCGTTTAGTTTTGCAATCGACCTTACAATATAATCACAAGCAATTATATTGAGTAATTCATTAGAAAGAGGAGCTTTTATCAGTCCTTATCGGCATTAGTCCATTATCTGTTGTTTGCTGCCATCCAAAATCCGGTCAAGTTTGGTACTTTAAAGGATATCTCAGATGTATACGACTTTAGCGATGACGAGGGTGAAGAAATATTCCAAACTCCAATTACCCATTCCCAAGTAAAAGGCTAAATCTAATACAACTACTATAAAAATAAAACATGAATAAAATAAAAAAATAATCAATATATGTAAATAGTTTAATAAAAATCAAGTGAATTTTCGTTTCGAAAAAGAATTATATCTTACCTTCGAGAGTTTTTCATCTAATTTAAAACTGCTCACAATCACTTTTTATTATTAATATTGTATAATGCATAATTACAGGTATATTTGCGCGCGCATACGTATAATACCGAAAATGTCAAAAAATCGGCTAAATTAAAAAAGTTATTTTTTAGTTACATTACGTGAAAGTACATAAGAATACCTTCATTTTGGTAAAAAAAAAATCGTTCGACCATTTGAACAAATTGGGAAAGTTTTGAAAATTTTGTGGAATTTGGAATAAATATAGAATTGCGACCAAACTGTTATATTTTTTGCTAAAATTTGGCAGGCTATTTGTTAGTTATATAGGTTACTTTCATCTAAAATTTCATCAAATTCGGTTTAATTGTGGCGAAGTTAGCCGTAATTTAATTTTTTACATTTTTTCGGTATATTTATATACATATCGTGGGAGGCGGTGAACCGATTTTCACGAAATTAGAACTGAAAGTTTCTTGAACATCTACAATAAAAAGGTACCGTTCTCGTTTCTTAGTTAGCATTTTAAAGGGTCCAAAAATAAATTGTAACTGAAAAACCACCCTTAAAAATGACAAATTTACCCATTTTCCGCGAAGAAAAAAGATACCTACTCGAAGAACAGCTGCAACATAATAAAATCATTTTTACATAACAGACAGCAGTATATAAGTGTGAATAATATAAATTCAACATCTCAATATATAAGGAGCGGAGTGCCACAGGGATCCGTCTTTGGACCAACCTTATTTCTAATCTATGTAAATGACCTAAGTAAGTCCTTACCTGATATTGAACTGGTATTATTTGTAGACGATACCACACTCCTGGTATCGGACAATAAATCGGATGCCGTACAAAGACGATTAAGTGAAACTAAATCAAATGCTTTTGAATGGTTCTCATCAAATAAATTGTCAATTAATGAAAATAAAACCATAAATATGATTTTCAGTCAAAGACCACTTGATAATTTTGAAAATCCGGAAAGAGACAAATTTTTAGGTGTGTATCTTGACCCAAATTTAAAATGGTTCCATCATGTTGATTATGTAGCAAAAAAAATATCAAAAAATATATTCTTGTTAAGAAATCTAAAAAATATCGTAACTTTTAAAATATTAACGGCTTATTGCTCGCTAATAGTGTTTCATATGTCTTATGATGTGATAAATTGGGGTCACGCTCCGCAAGCTAACCGAATTTTTGGGTTACAACGAAAAACGATCAGAATAATAACCAATCGTGGATATAGAGAGGATGTAAGAGATAAATTTGTGGAATTGGGTGTTTTAACGTTTCCATCGCTTTATATTTTCTATTGCTTGATGTATATCTATAAAAATATTCATTTTTACAAAAAACAAGAGGATATTCGTAAATATAGCACGAGGACTCAATAGCATATAGCGATAAACTTTAGTAGGCTTAAGTCAAGTGACTATGGCTTTAATTATTACGGCCCAAAAATTTTTAACAAAATTCCAAATTCAGTGAAAGGCTTATCAGAGGTGAAGTATAAACAGGTAATAAAGCTATTTTTAATGAAAGAATCCTTCTATAATTTACAGGAATTTTTAAATTTTAATGGGATAGAATCCAAGATAGTGGATAAGTATTTTATGTAATACTCTTTTTTGTATGTATTTATTATATGTTTGTGTATAAATGTTTATATATTTATATATTTTAATATCTATGTTTTATATATGTTTATTTATATAAATATTTTAATATGTTACCCGTTGCTCGTATTACAATATTATAGCAATTGTATGTATATTATCATTATTTGACTTGTGTAAAACATATTTTTTGTTAAAGGCGCCAATTCATTGATTGATTGATTGATTGATTGATTGATTGAGTAGAAAACTCACCAAAATAAATTTATTTTTCTATGTCGTGTTTCTCCATGTAAAATTCTCTCTCAAAATCTATCTTTACTCCACTATACCACAATGACATCAATAATAAAGAATATTATGAGTGATCCATCACTGGTGAGAACCATATTTGCAATGGGAAAATCAGTCGATTACTTATTCTCGTCTGCAATAGTAGGTGGCATTAAATTTGGAAGATCAAAAGTCTGTTTGAAACTTATTTACATACGGATATATTTACTCCAATATTTTGAATTGCTACAAAATTATTTAAAGTAAAAGAAAATAATTGTAAAAAATATTAGAATATTAAAAACTAGATATAGGAGCATGTTTTTTTATTGCATTTTTAATTAACTATTAATTAAAAACTTAGAAACGTTATAGTGACTGAAATGGTTTTCAGGCTTTTTTTATTATAACGTCTTTATACTTTTCAACTTCACTCACACAATAAAATCATATAAAAATTTGTGTCAGCAGCTCCCTAACAATAATATATAAAATAGCAATCAATACAATACAAACTGCATAGAGAGAAAATGAATGTTCTAATGTTCGTATTGTCGATTCAAACTTTCGTAAAATATCATAATAATGAATGTGATATTAGTTGTAATAAAGTAAATAAAAAAACTAATATAATTAAGATATATTAGATAAGCATAAAAACCAGACTAGTTTCTATTAGTTTAATTATTTTTATTCTCCTGCAAAGTAGGTAGATTATAATCAGACTTGAAAGATTATCATTGTATTATGATTGTACCACGGCCAAATGTGTCTTCAGTCAGTTGAAACCACCGCTAGTTGCAAGAGATTCGGTGACAAAAACTAGAAACCTCAAGTTGAACGATGAAACGCGTTCAGAAAACAAAGGCGGCCAGGTTCCGATAACTGCATTAAAGTCGGTCTACTTTTTACCAGAAATGGAAAGGAATAGACGTACATGCGTCCCAACACATCGGCATTTCTCTCGAAAAATTGCAGAAAGCGGGAAACACAGATTTCCGAATTTTACGCAAATACTTTCTTATTTGCATTTATTTATTCTTTTAATACTACCGAACAGATTCTTTAAATCTAAATCTGTGAAATAAGTTGCCAAACAATATAAAGGTATTAAATATAAATCCATTAAAAAAATGCCATCAAGTCAGTCTTCAACTAAATCGCTGGGGGAGGGGAGGGGGGAGAAAATAGGCTAAAAAAATCGGTTTTTCACAAAAAATTGGGAAAGCTTTTACTGTAAAATATGTACACATGAAAATTATAGGTAATAAAAATCAACACAATTTCGTTTTATTTTAACTTCGTACGACCTATTGGAGCCGAAATGGATTTTTTTGAAATTTTGACAGTTTTGCGACGCAACGGAAACGCGCGCGTTCTTCGCTAAAATCTCAAGAATGGTCGTTCGGATCACAAAATGTTTCAACTGAAAATTGTAGAGAATTCAATTACGAATAATTTCCTTTTATTTTTCATTTCTATTCGCTCAATATTGGCAGAGATATAAATTCTTAAACATCTTTACAGCGCGCTATCAGAACACTTGTTTCATGATAAAATCAAAAAACGATGGATCGTACACATATAGTATATCTTAAAGAGGATCAAATTTTGAATATGTTGGTGTATGTATAAAATCGGTTTGATAACGAGTGAATGGAGCTGTACGTAAAAACTGTCCTTTTCAAGTGCATTTTGACAAATAACTATTTTGTTATTGGCTTTAGGCAATAATGACACTGAACGTTTTTTGAAGAGAATTAAATTGTCTGTAAAATGAGCTCCAAGTGACTCTCATACGATATATGGTTCAGGAGTTACAGCTGTTTAAATTCATGAGCAAAAATTTCTCTTTTATTATAAATTAAGATTTGCCTACAAGAACAGTGCATAACAATTTTTTTAAAATTTATTTTGACCTTTTTTTTTATTAGATTGTATACATATGAAAGTAATGCAATGGCGTAAGTCGTTCATAAGGTATATTTTCTTTAAAAAAAGGTTCTTGAAAACAGTTTTTGTTCAGAAAAAATAAACCAATATTATTTTTTAATTCCTTTATTTGTATATATCATCGTTTCTTTTGACTTTACGACAAAATTTCATAAGACCTAAATAAAAGCTTACAAAATTATCTACAAAAAATACTTTTTCGTGTATGATTTTCAATAAGTAGCGACAAGGAACTGACGATTGAAAATGCGGTTGATTTTTAAATTTTAGCAATTTTCATCGCGTTTGAAGTACAAAAAAGTACATTTAATAATATTTTTTCACTTTTTGAAGCATCAGAAGTTATTCTGTGAGCATTTCTGAGTCCTCTGGTACTGGGCCCATATTTTAAAAAAATTGTTATGTACAGTTCTTGCAAGAAAATCTTAATTAAAAAAGAAATGTTTGCTCATAGATTTAAACAGCTGTAACTCGTGAACCATTCATCGTATGAAGATCACTTGGAGCTCATTTTACAGATAATTTAATTATCTTCAAAAATCTTTTAGTTTTATTATTGTCTAAAGCCAATCCAAAATAGCTATTTGTCAAAATGCACTTGAAAATGACAATTTTTCATGTTTTTCCCTTTTATCTCAATTTACTCGTTATCAAAACGATTTTGTACATACACTAAGATATTCAAAATTTGATTCTCTTTAACTTTCATTAGATACGCTATATGAGTACGATCTATCGTTTTCGAGTTTTTATCGATTTTATCATGAAAGAATTTTCTGATAGCGCGCTAAAAAGATGTTTAAAAATTCATATGTCTGCCAATATTGATCGAATGGAAATGAAAAGTAAAAAGAAATTGTTCGTAATAGTGTGATGGACAGTGGTGCGTCCTCTCACGCAGACGGCCCGGGTTTAAAACCGGGTCACAGCAAGTCGATGAGATATAGTGGATGAGCGGATCTGCTCGCGCCACCATCTTTCGAAAGAGATGTAAAACTGTGGATTCCGTGTATCTACGATGTGAGCACGTTAAAGATCCCTGCCCCACGACAAACTGTGGGGGTTCGGCAAAATTTCCAGGTTAGATGTCCCAGTGCCTACACAGAATTTGATGAGCTTATCCCCTGGCGTCGGTGATTGGCCTTGGTAGCGGAAAGAGGCCGACGTTAAATAAATGAATATTATAAAAAAAAATTGCTCGTAATCGAATTCTCTACAACTTTTATATGAAACATTTTGTGATCCGAACGACCATTTTCGAGGTTTTAGCGAAGAACGCAAAATTTCAAAATCTATCTCGGTTCCAATAGGTCCTATGAAGTTAAAATAAACCAAATTGTGCGGATTTTTCTTACCTATAATTTTCATGTGTACATATTTTACAGTAAAATTGATACTTTCCGAGTTTTTTGCGAAAAAACAATTTTCTTCATCTATTTTATTCCCCACCCCTCCACCGGCGTCTACGGGTGGTGACTTGTAATACACCAGTACCACAATATACGCCTGTTCCCAAAATTTCAGCCCGCTCTGAATTATTTCATTCAAATCGGCAAATTTCGTTCCATTTCATTGGGCTAAGACTGGAATAGTCGAGAATAAGCGCCACAAACATATAAGAAGTTCAGTACAGTTCTGAATAAGAGTAATTATTATAATTTAATGATTAATAAATCAATGGTTAGTGAAAATTCGTGTTGCAATTATTGAACCTACGTTTGGAAGTGTTTACTGAAGGGTGTAAACACGTAACAATACGCTTTGAATAGATATTTCCACGTTGAATTAAGAAACTAGGAAACACTTGTTATATTCATTCATATAACACGAAACGAGATATTAGCACCGGATCACGGGACGCCCCCGTGTAGTAATAGGTGGGATAGTTTCCACATGACCTTGAACTTGCGTGATAAACTAGAATGAAATATCGGCGGTGCTAATTAATATATGCTGTAAAATTGCATTTTTATTTTAATGGGCAAATTCTTGACAGCGGCAATAAAATAATGTTGGAGATAATAACTTTCCTTGCAGACATTCGCATAAAACTAAAATGGTTAAGACAACGTTACAAAATGTACCTACCTAGAAGTGTTTTAGCCAACGTCGGACTGTAAACAATAGCAAACGCTGCTCAGAAGTAATTAAAGCCATCTCATGTACGACATCTAATCAAATATATTACACGCCTTCGCGACGATATATCATTTACCTATATAAATGCTAAATTAACTTCAATAATTATTCTCTTAAACTTATTACCTGCTACAAATGCCTAGGTGCCCACGCGTTCGCTGTCCATTCAAATGCAGAATTATAGATTATCATGTTATTCCCAGTTTTTATAGATTTGCATTTATTCGACCTTGAAATTTACATGTGTAATTTGACATATGTAGCAGATTTGCATACATTACGAAAATATACTGTCATGAAAACGATACATACCGTCAACAGGCCTGGAAAATTATCGTTATTGCTTATGACTCCATAATATGAGATTCCATTTGCGTTGTATGAGACCATTTCACGGTGTAATCGTAGCATTAGTGCTGTCATCAGGGCGGTGTGAAACGTTGAAAATTATAATTCTCGTCTTCGATCCCTCTGTTAACATAACTTGTGTACTGATAAACAGCTTATAGATAACTGTATAGATTGTCCTATATAAATTATTTAAAATTCGGCTTTTTATTTTAGTATTAAACGATCCATATTGGTTTTTATTTATAATAATTACTTGCTGTGATATCCTGCGGTGCCCGATCCCGTAGTGAAATATATTAATGCCGCTGTAGAGAGCCAGCCTTACTATAACATTGGCTAATGACAGAGTTCCGACATAGGCAGTAAATTTCAGGAGGGGAGTATTTCAGGAAGACTCCCTCAGCCCCTGAATACTGTCATTATCATTCTCGTTCCATTATAATAATAATAATAATAAGCCGCAGAGCAGCCGATGAACTCCACCATCTTTCTGCAGCTCCATTCGGATAAGCCACTGCATGGTGTCTGCTATAGAAATATAGAAGAACTTGGCTTATCCGAAAGGCTGACCTTCGCCTTCTTAAGGTCAGCCGGGCTGAAGTCTGAGACCGAGGGATTTATATTGGCTTGCCAGGACGGTGTATTCAACACCCTCGTCTATCGAAGTCGTGTCGTGGGTGTGGAGGTCGCTGACGTCAGCTGCAGGGCCTGCCGCAGAGCGCCGGAGACGCTTATGCACTTGTTGTCGGCCTGCCCGACATATGCAGTCTCCGCCTATATCCAAAGGCACGACGGAGCACTACGAGTGCTTTACTACCATCTGAGGCACTCGTATGAGATAGACGAGACACCAGTGCTGCCTTATGCTCCGGGGGATATTGAGTCCGTTGTGGGGAATGAGAGGTGTCTAATTTATTGGAACTACTCGTTTCCCACGGTCAGGCAAATACAGGCAAACAAGCCTGACATAGTCCTCATAGACCACCAACTCAAGACAATGTTCGTCATAGAGTTCTCGGCTCCCGCGGAGAACAACATTGTCTTGAAGGAGGAAGAAAAGCGGACAAAATATCGAGACCTACTCTTCGAACTCCGCAGACTGTATCCAGACCATACTGTCAAGCTGGTGGTACTGATTATAGGAGCTCTCGGTGGAACGAGACACACGCTGCTTTCAGAATTGAACATCATACCGGCATGCCGACAATCGGCAGAAGTCCTAGCCGGGAGAATGCAGAAGGCTGTCATTCTTGGTTCATTGCGTCTGCTCAGGGAACACGAGTCACGAAACCAGTGACTCTACGGTGTAGAGAGTGGTTACTGGCGCTCCCAGCGTACCCTCTCTGGTATCGGAGGCAGGGAGAAGGACGACTGGTTTTACTTAAAAAAAAAAAAAATAATAATAATAATAACTCTTGCTTGCCGTTCCGATCCTTCTCTACTCTTTCGGAGTAGTGAAGTGGACTAGAGAAGAGCTGCGTCAACTCGATGTAGTAACCCGCAAGAAGATGCATCTCAATAGGAGCTTGCATCCTAAATCGTCCGTTCCACGGTTATATCTCCCACGACATCGGGGAGGCCGTGGACTCTTGAGCTTGGAGAGTCTCCATAGCAGGATGGTTCTGGATGGAGCATGTAAGGTCATCAGGAGTTCGGATCCCCTCCTCTGCATGGTCCGAGACCATGAAAATGCAGAGGTAGGAGCTTTTCTCTTTAAGGCAGCACGGAGAGCAGCCGATGAACTTGGTCTCATCTTCGACGTCGAGCGGATAAACCCCGACTCTGTCACCGAGTTGGAACCCGTTCGACTAAAAGACCACATTAGAGCTGCAGAACACAACATCCTTCTGCAGCTCCATAAGGATAAGCCATTGCACGGGGTTTTCTATAAAAATATAGAAGACCTCGGCTTATCCGAAAGGCTGACCTTCGCCTTCTTAAGGTCAGCTGGGCTGAAGTCTGAGACCGAGGGATTCATAATAGCTTGCCAGGATGGTGTATTTAACACTCTCGTCTATCGACGTCGTGTCATGGGTATGGAGGTCCCTGATGTCAGCTGCAGGGCCTGCCGCAGGGCGCCGGAGACTGTAATGCACTTACTGTCGGCTTGCCCGACATACGCAGTCTCGGCCTATATTCATAGACACAACGCAGCATTACGAGTGCTTTACTATCATCTAAGGCACTCGTATGGGATAGACGAAACACCAGTGCTGCCTTACGTTCCGGGGGATATTGAGTCCGTTGTGGGGAATGAGAAGTGCCTAATCTATTGGAACTACTCGTTTCCCACCGTCAGGCAAATACAAGCCAACAAGCCTGACATAGTACTCCTCGACCACCAACTCAAGACAATGTATTTCGTGGAATTCTCGGCTCCCGCTGAGAGCAACATTGTCATGAAAGAGGAGGAAAAACGGACAAAATATCGAGATTTGCTCTTCGAACTCCGCAGGCTTTATCCAGGCCATTCTGTTAAAATAGTGGTACTGATTATAGGAGCCCTCGGTGGAATGAGACAGACGCTGCTTTCAGAACTAAAGATCATACCGGCATGCCGAGATTCGGCAGAGATCTTAGCCGGCAGAATGCAGAAGGCTGTCATCCTCGGATCATTGCGTCTACTTAGGGCACACGATTCTCGGACCCGGTAGTCACTCACCCCACGGGCGTGGGGAGTGGCTATTGGTATTACCAGCTCCCCTCTGTGAGGGTCGGAGCCACAGAGTAGGGTGACTGGTTGTAAAAAAAAAAAAAAAAAAAAAAGCTCTTTATTTGAAATACATACATGCACGTTACATACATATATTATAATATCAAAAAGGAGAAAGTATCGACGAAATCGTTTTCCAACTCCCCCATGAAAGAAGAGATACAAAAATCACAAATACCGTATACAACATAATGAGATATACTTATTAACTAAAATTAATATTGTACTAAAAGATATAAATTCAGAAGGTAATAAAAATTTATAAGTGTAAACAAAAGACACACTATTAAAACTTTACAAAAAAATTAAATTATACAAAGAGTATACACGTATACATACACAGACACATAGATACACACATATATATTCATGACTCCTGTCTCATCAGAAGTTCTTTTTTAAGATTTTTTTTAAATTGATTGACAGAACACGAAGAATTGATCACGTTGTGATATTTATTTAATAAAGTTGGTGCAGTATATGACATAGAACTTTGGAATTTTGTAGTTTTGTGCTTAGGTACAGAGTATCTATTTACATATCTTAGATTGACATCATGAACGGTGGACCTAAGTTCAAGAAGCTCAGACAAATATATTGGTGCATTATTTGCAATAACTTTATATAGAAGTGAACCATACAATAGAGTAAACCTAGATTCAATTTTTAAAATGGAGTTGGTTTTATAATGAGGAGTTACATGATCTCTTTTATTTATATTATAAGAAAATCTTAAGCAGCTATTTTGTACAATTTGTATTTTGTTCTTGAATTGTTTAGTTAGAAAACTATAATACACACTACTGGCGTAATCAAAATTGCTCAGAATTAACGCTTCAACTAAGGTCCATTTTGTTATACTAGGCAAGATATGTTTATATTTATAAAGATACTTAATTTTAGAATAAGCTATCTTACATTTCGATGTTACATGTTTTTCAAAAGTGAGATTTTTATCAAAGGTTACACCAAGGTTGTTTGCATCATCACTAAAACTGATTACATTTCCATTTAAAACTATATCACAGGTCACGTTGAACTTGGCTCTCGCACATAAGGTGGAACTGCCTACGCACAAGACCTTTGTTTTAGAGGGGTTAATTACCATACCATGATTTTTTGAATATTCTGAGATGGATATTAAATTTTCATTTACTTTTTGCACTGCATCATTAGGAGATTGGGTATCACACGGCAATAAAAGTTGGACATCATCTGCATACATATGCATTTTACAGTTGGCTGTTAGCACTGTTGGAAGGTCGCTAGTGTAAATGGTGAAGAGTAAGGGACCGAGGATACTTCCTTGCGGTACTCCTTTGGTGATTAATATATTATCCGAATATCTGTCATTCAACTTTACAATTTGAGAACGGTCAGAAAGGTAGCTGGTAAACTATTTTAGTGCTGCTGGATGAATTTTGTAGAATTTCAATTTGGAAATAAGTAAGTCATGATTAATTACGTCAAATGCTTTACTAAAGTCTATAAGTACTAAAAGTGTTGCCTGTGATTTATCAATGCTTTGAACAATATCATTGGTGACTCTCAAGAGTGAGATTGAGGTACTGTGATTTTTTCGGAAACCAGATTAAATATTTGGCAAAATGTTGTTACTTGTAACATGGTGTATAAGTCTATGGCTCACAATTTTCTCCAGGACTTTAGATAATAGTGGTAGTACACTAATTGGTCTAAGATGTTTTAATTCATATGCATGAGATACTTTCGGTAGTGGCGTTATAACTGATTTCTTCCATATTTCAGGAATAATAGAAGTCCGAAAAGATGTATTTATGATGTGAGTTAATGTTTCTTTGCAATATTTTGTGGTTACAACTGCCATACCCTTGACTCCTTGAAGGAGTTTAAGGTAACTCGTCTGCTCTTGCATGTGAAGCAGGAGGCAGCACTTATAGGTGAGCGGAACACCTCCACCGACTATAATATTTAAAGGCGAAATTTTTAATTCAGACAGAGGTAAGACCGAAGTATTTGCAAAATACCTGTAGGTAACAAATACCACGATGTCCAACAAATCCGAATTCCATGACAACATTAGGGAAACAGTTCGAAACTTGCCGGATCGATACAATATCCCCACTAATAAATACGCAAAACTCATAACCAACCCAACAGAATTAAGAAAAATTATCAATACCTTGCCTAATAACAAAGCTCCCGGTTCCGACTCCATTCCTAATATCCTTTTAAAAAACCGCCCGTTGAAAGCCCTTACCCAACTTACCTATATAATTAACGCTATAACTAAATTGCAGTACTTTCCTGCCGCCTGAAAGTTAGCGATTGTTGTGCCTCCTAAAACCAAATAAACCTCCCAACGATCTTGCCAGCTACAGGCCAATATCACTTCTTAATTCATTATCTAAAATTACGGAAAAAATCATTTTAAATATAATTAACAAACATATAAATAAAAAAGGTCTCATACAGACGTATCAATTTGGTTTTAGAGAGGGCCACAGCACATCGCTCGCTCTGTGCAAGGTGGTGCAGGATATTTTGCTAAGTTTCAATAAAAAACAGTGCACAATATGATACCGTGTGGCAGAATGGCCTCATTTATAAATTACATAACATCTGCAAACTTCCAGAATACTTAACTGCACTAATCAGAAGTTTTATAAGCGCCCGCCACATTATGGTAAGGATAGGTAATGCCTATTCGACGCATAAAAGGTTATCGGCTGGTGTGCCTCAAGGGGCAATCCTTTCTCCCATCCTTTTCACCTCTACACCTCCGACATCCCCTCCCACCCAACGACTAACATTTTACTATGCGCAGATGATGCCGTCATCTATGGGCAATCTTTCTATGCTCAGACAGCTGCCCAGAAGATAAGCTATCATCTGACGCGACTATTAGATTATTACACTGACTGGAAAATTGTAATTAACGAGGACAAGACAGAAAATTTACGAACATACGGACAATAACTAAACTTAAAATTAACGACAAGATGATTGAGGAACGGAACTCGGTCAAATATCTAGGGGTCATCCTGGATAAGAGGCTGAGTTTCGGGCCTCATATCACGAAGACACTTAACCGGATGTACGCTTCACTGAGCCGCCTATACCCATTGGTAAATAGGCGAAGCAAAATTACTACAGACAATAAAATGACTCTTTACAAAGTAATACTACGACCTATACTGCCATATGCCTGCGTGTCGTGGAATTTTATTTCAGACACGCAGTGCAAAAGACTACAGACAACACAGAATAAAATACTCCGACTTTTGACAAACTCAAATAGATACATTTCGATCGCTGAACTGCATCGGAAGGCCGGGGTTCCCATGATAAAGGATTTCATTGTGGAGGCCTCCGAAAAATTCTTCCGGAGGAGAATTAAGCGATCAGAACTGACTGAACACATAACAGACATACGGATACACGATAACCCTACTCACATACATCGACTCATACACCAGAAACTACCAATCTTTCTAGAAAGTCGGTAACGACTACATACAGACACATAAAATCCTTTCCAGCCAAATTCCCTTTCTTCTCTTCCACTCACCGCCCCCCCCCCCCCCTCTAATTACCTCTATCTTTTACAGGCCAGCTAGTTTTATTTCACAAATAAAAATTATTCAAAAATAAATTGTTCTATTTTTATATAATACGACTGTTTTGAAGTAGGTTTTAGTAATTTTTCCTACAATAAAACACTAGGAAAACTCAAATCCCACAAAAAAAAATAGTTACTGTAAAGATTGTAAAATTGTCAAATTAATGAAAAAGAAAATTGAGTGTTAAAAGAAATTCTATGAAAGATCATCAAACAAAAATTTTGCTGATAGTATATGGTCTCCATCTGCCCCCCGCCACGTTTCTGCGCCACGTGCAATGTAACGCGATGGGTATATTAAATATGATTAAATGAAAAACGAAATATTATCTTAAGGCAAAATGAATTGATTGATATGATTTTAATGGTTAATGGTAGAAAGTCTCTTAAAAATAGGAGTAAGTGACCACGCAGTTCTAATGGCTGAATCCAGTTTTTTCATGTCGCTGAATATGAATCTAATATTATTTTTGCAAAAAATGGGGCGTCTATGTATAGAATCGTATTTTTGTGAAAAATGAAAAAAAAATTTCATACTTTTTCACATTCATCTCGCGATATCTCGGACAGTTTTAATTATTTCATTTTGAAATTTTAAGCATTTATTTCTCAAAGTATAAGCTTAAAAATAAGATTTGTCCAAAATTCCCGCGAATTTTCAAAGTTGCACTGCCAGAGTTTGCAAATTTTTACAAACCATATTCTTTCCTATTATTTGGGTTGTCTACCACATGTATTATCCTCTTCAAAACAAATCACCGAATCTACAAAATAATAGAATTATTGGAAAAAAGCCTCTGCGCCCGTGACGTTTACGCCAAAGGAAAAGTCAGAGGTTATGTTTTGCAAAGAATATAAATCGGAATAAACACAGAAATAATGTATTTAGTTGACGTTTCGGAAAGTAATCTCTTTCCGTTTTCAAAGCTTTTTCTTGCAAGAACTCTTATTTTGCTGTGTATGTCAAATACAGAGCTTTAAGATTCTGTTTATGTTATTTCCATAGATACTTACTACTTACACAGAACATAGAACTGATGATATTTTCTTTTATATAATGTTGAGTTTGTTGTATTATATTTGTACAACCTGGCTACCAATGTTAAAAGAAGAACTTAACAAACTCAACATTATATAAAAGAAAATATCATCATTTCTATGTTCTGTGTAAGTAGTAAGTATCTATTCAAATAACATAAACAGAATCTTAAAGCTGTGTATTTGACATACACAGCAAAATAAGAGTTCTTCCAAAAAAAAAGCTTTGAAAGCGGAAAGTGATTACTTTCCGAAACGTCAGCTAAATACATTATTTCTGTGTTTATTCCGATTTATATTATTTGCAAAACATAACCTCTGACTTTTCCTTTGGCGTAAACGTCACGGGCGCAGAGGCTTTTTTCCAATAATTCTATTATTTTGTAGATTCGGTGATTTGTTTTGAAGAGGATAATAATAATAGGAAAGAATATTCGAAGAATGCCACAAATAACTTTCAGACAATATTTTTACAAACCATCGTAATAGTTTAGTCAGGAAATTTCGAATTTTAAATAACTAATTATCCAACATTAAAATATAATACATCATGATGTTTTATGGAAAGTTTCAGTCTTTCATATTTAAATTTAAAAAAGTTATGCGCGTTCAAATTTCAGCGTCGAGTCCGAGCGCGCGCGCTTGCTCGGAGTAATGTAAAAAAAATTTAGATAATAGTATGTGCTCATTTTTGTTAGCTGCGCATGCTTTGACCAGTTGTAATGCAACTTTAGCATTATTTTATATTGGCAAAAAGACTGTTTATGCGGCTATGAAAAGCATGTCTAACGAAGACTTATTAGATTTAGCTCGAATAAATGATTTAAATCGATACTGTCCTAGAAATAGTTAGTCAAAAGCAATGCGTACTGATGTTAACTCCTTGCATTATAATTTAGCAATCGAAAAAAATCAAAATATCGCTAAACTTTCCCTATCTAAACCAGCTATGTTGAAGGCTGAAACTTTTCACAAAACTTCATAAGTAGAGTGCAAATGGGCAGAAAATCTCCCCCGCCACTCTCATTCTCCCCCCACTCCTCCTACCCAAGCTGTTTATTTTTCGTACGGACCTGTTTATTTTTCGTACAGACCTGTTTATTTTTCGTACAGACCTGTTTGAAAGCTGTACGGTACAGGTACGGTTTTTAGACCTTATTACTGTTTTTTATGGGCAGAGGCGCCCATGCTGTGACGTCACTGTCTGGTTCCCCCACCAATCGACCAATCAGGTGACAGCTTGGGTAGGAGGAGTGGGGTAGCATGGGAGTGGTGGGGGGAGATTTTCTGCCCATTTACTACACTCTATTGTCGCAAAAATTTAATCCTCATGGAAATGACCAACTTTCTCACTCGTTGAACAATATACTATTGTAAAAATAAATTTCATTTTATTAAATTCATCTATAAAATTGACGTCTATGTCAATTATTGCAAATTTTATCCTTTTTCTAGCGAATTATACATATTTTTTTTGCTTTGATACAGCCATTTTGCATCTTCCAATGTAGTTAACTATTCATAGATATCAAAAAATACATAAAATTACATCAAATAGATAACTATTGATTCTTGCGTATTTAGACTAATTACACGTGTTTTAAAGCTTCACGGTCCCTAATTTTGAATCCGATCCGCCTTCTTGATTTTTTAATTTTGACTTCATAATCGCAATAAGCAATGCCGAGTATTTCCTAAGTTATTAAAATTGTTTTTTTTTCAATATATTTATTAATTATTTAGAGGAGAGCAGTTTTTTCAGGTGTTCAACTGATTTGTATATAATATACCACTGCCGCCGATGTACAGGGAGATTAGGTTCCGAAGTTCTTCTACTGTTAATTCTAACGACACTTCACTCTTCAGGATTTTAGGATATTTTTCAATGGTTTAACTAACCACAGACACTTCAAAGTATTTAGATAAATGAATTCAAATTCGAAAATTCTGGAATCTGGTATTTTGAACGAACTCGACGATTCGATAGTTAAAATACTGACATCATATTATTAGCACCGGCTGGTCCCCTTTTATATATAAAGTCTCTTAACCTATTTTCATCCTGCAGAATAATAATCGAGTAAATTGCGATAACACGATTAACAAGACATGAAAGAGGACTTCTGAAAAAGGCAATATCAAGAAAATGAACATAAATTTAGACGGACAATCTCCTGGATGTGTTCTATAATATTAATAGAATATAGATTGATTCGTTGACAAGTTTTTGCGCGTTTTGTCACTTATGGATTCGCAGCGTCAATATGTTTCAAGGCGTGCACTTTATTATATCCAACACTATAAGTGCCCTTCTTCTACGGACTTTATTTCAACTGCTTTTTGTTATAAGGCACTTGCTTGCCCAGAGTAGGACTTGCACTATTTGCAATAACAGAAAAGGAGAAAATATTAACACATAGTCATTACTATTCACAAAATGGCTCGTTTATTTTATTCATGTGCTCAGATAATTTTTTTTGGCAATTTCATTTGTAAAAGGAAATATTTATATCTCTAATAAACTCGCTTGAATTTTACATAACATTATAAACAAATACCACCGTATATGTTTAAGGATTTCCAACTAACTTTTGACGAAATATTGAGTTTTTTTTTAATCATGCAGGTAGACTAATATGGAATATAAATAAGACCCAATATATTTTTTTTGCTATACCACCTCTTAAGCAGGACACACACCTAAAGACAGTTATACAACAACCACTCCCTGTGACATTGCCGCAGCTGTGACTTGAACTTGGGAGTGATACAGCGACTAAAAGTGTTGTTTCTCACACAACCTTGTCCAGTTCACTGCTACCAACAAGTAAGCGCTGATCCACCCGGCTGGGTATTCATATATGTATATTGCTTTGTTATATTCACTTGATGAAGCTAAATTACCACACGATATTATTTGTAAATTTAATTCTCAAAGTCGAAAGTTCGGAACCAATGGAAAAAAAACACACACAGAAACACACAAGCAATAAAACAAATTCAAATCACCTGAACAATGTATTGTGATAACAGATATCATACAACGAAAAGATAAAATTTCTCTATCTAGATAAATAAATTTACTATGATTCTAAGATTAAAATAATTTGGATATAATTCAATTGAAACGGAAATTTGTTTATAAAAATGAAGTTAATTGTCAAAAATTTACCAATTTAAAACATTTTAAATTATTTTCAACTTATTAATTGGTCAGTTGAATATATATTAAAATGGTGAACATAAAATTTTATATATAGTTTGGTACAAGCTTTGTTAATCCGCGTAGCGAAGTATTAATTCCAGCCGCACAGTGTCACTTATCTCTCTTATGCCGCTTTTATATTTAAAATTTAAAAAAAACTATTAACAGGTTATTAAGCTAATTGTATACTCTTCTATGGTTCATATTTTCCTCTTAAAAAACAGTAGATCAAATCAGAAGACAATAGAATTTATTTGCAGTTTTTTTTAAATTGCCAAAAATTTTTTCTTCATTTTGAAAATAAAAGTAAATTTGTATTTTGAAAATTAAAATTAGTAATTTAGCGTGGACTTTTAAATCTAGAAAGATTATTGTTTGATTATTGATTCAAGTACATCAGGAGTTATACTTAAATTACACAGTTAAACGAAATTAAACTCTTCTTACACCAAGTGTTAAATGTGACAGATGGCAATAATGTGTATTTTTAAAAGCCTTTACTTAACTTGCAATGTTTGTTAGTTTGTTTAGATCAAACCTTGCAATCAAAATTTCGATTAGTTCTAATTAAGCTAGAGCTTTGAAATTTTGCACGTGTATAAGTCCGGTGACGATACATTTTAACATTTTCATCTAAGAAAAAACAAGATGGCGGCTTCATGATGGCGGATGACTTTACCGTTTATTATCCGATTCGACTCAAAATCTATATCTGGGGGTTTTCGAGACCGCTAATTATGAATTCTTGGTCAAAATTTAAAAATTCAAAATGGCGGCGCCAATATGGCTGGCGATTCTTGTCATTTATGGTCCAAATTGATCAAAATTGTCGGGCGGTTTTCGGGGTCGCGGATTACGAATTTCTAGTCAAAAATTTAGTTCAAGATGGCGGATGACTTTACCGTTTATGATTCGATTCGTCTCAAAATCGATGTCTGGGGGTTACAGTCTATTAAAAGACTAAAAAGTAAATAATAAAATTATATAAAAAATATTTTAAAAAAGCTTTTATTTAAATGCTCTAAAAAGTAGAAAATATACTTCATTTTGTTACATTAAATAATTTTTTTTGTGATATAAAAGCTTGTCCCGAGCAATCTCCTTTACACAGGAAAATCTTGCGACAAGCTTTTATATCATAAAAATATAATATATATATATATAATGTAACAAAAGAATGAGTTTTATTTACTTCAAAGTTTATTTTCTATTTTTTATAGCATTTAATTAAAAGCTTTTTTTAAAAATAGTTTTTTATATAATTTTATCCAATAGAATAAATGAAATTTTAGTTTAAGTGTAAGTTGTGTATGAGTACAATAACTTCTTATTTTAAGAGTAAAGAGTCTAAAACATAATAAAAACAAATTCCGGGCATAAGATTCAATTTGTGCTGCCACTGCCACTGCAGTATATATTGTTGATTCGCATGTATTGTTTTGTTTTATTGCATACGTTGGGGCACTTTTCATTTGGACAAATTCAGTGGTTATTCTATTTCTATGACTAGTACAGCCTTTCCTGGAAAATATGTGCAAACTTCTAATTTAGCCGTTGAAAACTAGACGGAGTAGGTGGACCATATAGAAACTTTAGTTATATACAAAAAATTATATTTACTATGCGTTAACATCCACCCAAATTTTAAATCAATCTGCCCAAACCTATAGAAGACAAATAAAAACTATTAGTTATTTTTAATTTTGTAGAGTAGTGCCCCTCAAATTTTCCCACAGTCCCTCCCTGATCGCCATTATGAGCAAGGTTAAAACAGGTTTCTCTAGCTGATTCCTTAAGGCATATTTTATATTTTCATACAATATCTAACTCTCTTACTGTACTTTTTACAAACCTAACTTGATGTACTTCATCATACGCTGCGGCGTTGACGTATAGGGTTAATTTACATCGCAAATAACTGACCATTATTCATTATATAATTATCATTTTTACTATAATTAAAATAATTTATAAAGTCAAACAAATTGTTTATTATCAGACGGTAATGAACATAATAAGGGAAATATCGTCGGGAAGTAATGATAGTTGTAATTAACCTCGGCTTGGTTTTATGCGCTTTCCCATTATTCGTTTTATCAGCATGTTTCAAATTCGTTATTTAAATATTAATGCATTGTGCGGCGGAGATAACGGCAGTAACTTATCATGAACGACCGAGTCTTAATCATATAAATTAATACATCGTTATTAAACCTACATTATGCTTGTTTTGAACAGATTTTATTTATAAGGAACATTTAACCGAGAGCATAAGTGAACACGCACTTGTACATAAATAACATTTGTGTTCATCATAATCACCACTGGAAAAATATGGGTGTACTTATCGCCTAGTACAATAGCAATAATTGTACGAAAACAAACTTTATATCACCTTACACTGACATGCTATATACCATCAGCCCCAATGTTAAACCCTCGCTGCGTGTGGATTTTCGAATGTCTGGTTAATTTTGCTCTCATTATAAATTAAATCACATCCCTCTAATTGTAAATATTAGAATTGAAAAGCATTCCAATTTCTAATAAGACAATTGTAACGTCACCCATTGGAAAGTGGTAAAGGTCTAACGAGGTCTATGTAGATATGCTCGAAACGCCCCTTGGGAACATCAAAATCAGAAACGGGAGTTTTGGTGTGCCTATTAATTTTGGAAGCTTGGCAATTTAAACAGGTTTTTCCCCATCAGGTACAGTCCAAATTCATTTTAGGCCAGATAGTTATAGGTTATAAGTTTTCTAGGGGCACGAATGCCTGGATGAGTTAATTATGAAAGACGTCAAATACTGCATGTCGTAAAGATTTTGGTACGAAAGGTCGACATTTAGCGTTAGATACGTTACACCAAATTTTATCACTTGAACCAGGAATTGTGAGTAGTTGTAAAGAATACTTAGCTGTACTATTTGGGTTACCATTTGTAACTAAAAATGAAAGTTCGCAATCGTTCTATTGGGCATCTTTTAAAAGCTGTAAATTGAAGCGGTCTAAATTTACAGTGGAAATGAAGCTAGGGGTAAAAGTAGAATGAGATTGGATTAAGGAAAGATCATTTATGCGTGATAATGTATCCGCAATGTATCCTTTACCACTAACGTAACGGATATCATTGGTTAATTGGGCGATGTACTTTAAATAACGAGTCTGACCCGGAGGAGTCTTTTCAGCATGCGTGAAAAGAGCCCTAACAAATGGCTTGTGATTAGTAAGCAGGTAAAAATGCGGCCTTCAAATAAATGTCTAAAATGTTTGATTGAAGTATAAAGTGACAGCAGTTCTCTGTGAAAAGTGGAATATCATTTTTCAGTATCGTTTAATTTGCGGGAAGAGAAAGCTAAAGGGGTAGTTAAATTATCAGATTTCTGTTCTAGGACTGCGCCCATAGACATATTTGAACAATCTACAGATAACGTAAGTGTGATGTTATCATTGTAGTTTGGATGAGACAAAACCTTCGCGTCCACTATAGCTTGCTTAGCTTTGAGAAAACTATCTGTGCAGTCTGTTGGCCAAAAACGTGTGTTTTTAATTTTATCAGGGACTAACATAGTTCTGAAAATATGTAAAGGAGCTAAAATTTCTGCAAGTTATTAATTTATGATTATATTCCTCCAATGATTCAGCGTATTCTGTCAATGGAGCAATTGGATATGAAACTTAAAATATACTATTTGGGCACGTTATTAAGTTTCTATTTATTATTTCTCTACACCTTTATTTTATTTTGTTGTCGACGTTTGTGTATCATGTACCTAATATTTGACTTTTTTCAGGTCCAACATTACATTTTGGTGGTTCAAGCTCAGGATGCAGGACACCCTACCTTATCTAGTACGTTAACGGTGTACTGCAACGTACTCGATTTAAATGACAACGCCCCACTCTTTGACCCCATGTCGTACAGCAACGAGATTTTCGAAAATGTCTCCATTGCCACGCCAATAGTGACAGTTAGTGCCACGGATTTGGATTCGGGTAAGAATAACTAAAGATGTATTTAACTATTTTTCGAGTGAATGGGAGAATTGTGTGACTGATTTGCAATTTACTTTAGTAATCTGCGAAGCAATTGCTAATAAAAGCAAAATCACTAGACAGTGTAAAATAAAGTGTCCCTACGTGTTTCCGTTCGTCTAGTTACATTTACTGGTCTTATACATCACAAAAATATTCATAATTTTGCTTAGGTGCCTGTAGTTACACAGAAAAATTTATAAAAGTATCAACGCTACAATTAAAAAGAATTTGCATAGATATGTATACATGACCAAAAGACAGGTTTATTCTTTATTTTTATTAGGGCCAGTCATAATGGATAACTATTTCCCTCTTAATAGTGATCTCGAAGAGAGCTGTACAAATCATTGTGGGAGATGCTTCTGTGCGAGGAATGATCGCGAGCGGCTGTCCGCAGGGTGGTTGTAATATCACTTCTGCTACGGAACCTCGTTCTTGATAGCCTCTTGTGCCGCCTCAATTCAGAAAGATTCCACACAATTGCATAAGCAGATGATTTAACAATAAAGCTTAGCGGAAAATTCGAAGGAGTCCTCTGTGAAAGAATGCAGGGGGCCCTAAGAATAATCGAAAAATGGTGCAGAGAACACTCCCTGTCTGTCAATTCCAGGAAAGCGGAGATAGTTCTCTTCATAGGGGAAAGGAAACTAGGAGTACTGATGGGCTATGGTGGACGAGCCAGCTTAGTAGAGGCAGAACTGGCGGGCATACCTAACCATATCCGTAAAAGAGATTATCCGTAGACAAACTACGGGTAAAACAATCAGGATCTACGCAGATTGTAGACAATCATTACTAGCTCTGAGAAGTTACAAAATTACCACAGGAGCAGTATGGGAATGTCATCAGGCAATTGTGGGTGCCTCCAGCATGAATAACATACTGGCATGCTGGGTGAAAGGACATGCACAGTGTACTAGCAACAAAGTAGCCGACAGACGGGCAAGAGGGCAGCAGCCCTAGGTACCTTTGGACCAGGCCCCGTCAGTCTGTTACCGACCACGGCGATAACACAAATAATTAAAGAGAACACCTACAATGAATTCAAGAAGCTGTGGGATTAAACAAACAGCTGTCAGCTTTCTAGAGAACTATTAAAATATCCCAACAAGAGTACAGCAATGGACTACCTGGCAATGTCCAGAAGGAACCTAAGTTTTATAACGGGAACCCAGACTGGACACTGTCCGTTAAGGAAACATCTACATAATATGAGATTAAGCGAAACACCTCTCTGTAGAGATTGAGAACAAGATGATAATACGGTTCAACATGTACTCTGTGACTGTTTTACCGTCTCACCAATTAGATAATCTATTTTAGGAGAACGTTGGCCTACTTTGGTCGATGTAAGGAAGGTGCCCCTAGGCAGCATCATCACCTATTTCGCAAAATTAAGTTGGTTGGAGGCCTAGGCGCGGGTCTGCTTACAGGAAGGAAATACAAGGGGCCCTATGGGGCCTATGTGCTGTGGTTCAATAATTTTCATTGACCACCCTCCCAACCAATTCCAGATTCCCTCTTAACAGTGCTTTATCTTATTTTACAAGAAAACCTCATATGCTTCTAGTAGCAAATCATAAATTCTTATTGACAAAAAATTTGACCGCCATTTTTCTTTGTTTCTTTAGGACAAGTCATACAGGACAACTTCTTCAATCGTGTAAGAGGCCTGCATTACTAAAACCGTTTTAATAGGGTGTTTTAACTTTAACTGCTGTGAAAAACCTACTATACTTCTAGTAGTGAATTAGTAACATCGCTAAAAATTCTGATTAGCTAGTAGTTTTATATATTTTCTCTTCTGGTAGATGTCATAAAATTCTACTTATATTTCAGAATATACTTGATAGCTTCGGTTGTATGCTTAAGGCGCATATTTCCATCCTCTTGAAAATAGGAGGATATGTTCTCTACATTCTACATTTGCGGGTTATCTTATAATCTTTTTTCATAATATGCTGCCTTTAAAATTTCTTTAGATAGAATTCCTTTCAGCCTAGCACTAGGCACTTTTGCGTAATACTTCAGCCTGGTTCCTCCATACGAGGTTGTAATCAATACGAAAAATAACCTTACCTCAAGTATTTTTAATAGTGAAAAGCCACCAAAAATATGTAACGACTGGTCTTTACAGAAATTGTATATCTATTTTCGTTATTATGGAAACTGCCTGAGAAGTTTTATGTGAATCGTCCTGTATACTAAATAACATACAAAATCCCATAGCTGTAAAGCAAAGGGTTCCTGCAATATTAAATAAATACCTGCTCTAGGGCATTACCTATAAGACAGGAATATCCGAATACTTTGTATATGACATTTTTACAACTACAGGGGTAATTTTTTTCTGCTTACGAGTTTTGAATTCAGCGATTTATTTCTTGTGAAGATTATCTACAAATTTTATTTAATTTAATTATCACAAGAACATTATTTTGATTTAATCAAAACGTAGTTCGAAGAAAAGTTATAAAATATTTCAACAAATGTAAAATAACAAAGCTGTGTCATTTTCAGCATTTTAGAGTCAGTTTTATCAGGTTTTAAATCATATTGCAAGAATTACATGGTCAATGGTTGATACCAGGAACATACACCAGTTCATTGAACAATCAATGGTTCATAAAAAATGTCGTAAAGCTACTAGATGTCAGTTGTCTATTTTACCTATCCCATAACAGTTCTAACCATAGACATCGCAGGCTGGGGAGGGCAAGGCGAATAAGCTTTTTCATAAAAACATTTAAACAGCCATTGTTTAAAATCGTTTTACAATTAAAATAGTTATGTATTATGCAAAGTTGTGGGGGTTTTCTCTTATCTAGGTCAACACGTCTTGGTTATTGTCCGAGTTTACAAAAGTTCATTATTATAAAGCACATGTCTCCGTAGAAAAATTAGTAGTAATTATGTATACAACATTAAGTCAAAGATTAACATACATCATAAATAAGATTTATATTAGTGGCGCAATAATGTGAAAAGTTTACAAATTATTATTGTTCGCATCAGTGATTTTTTTAAAACTCACATCTTTTCATATTATGTCCATTTTTGTTCCCAGTGTATTAATTTTTTCATGGAGATTATAATATGTTTTATTAAAAAATTAGTTAACATAATTTGAAAGAGCGTAAAAAACTAACAATTCAAAAAGTTAAGAACTTGAGATATTTAAAAAAAATGGAAAAATCTAAAAAAGCTGAAAAAAGTAGTTTCAAAAAGGGTTATAATTTTTTTTAGCGCCGTTGTGAAGTTCATAATAGTTATTTATGCAACAAGTGTTTAAAATGATACTTTTTAAGAATGAGAATGTTGACAATCCCATGAGTGAAAAAGGCACTTTACAGACGACAATTTTCTCTACTACCACAGTGGTTACCAAAAATATCTAACTCCGTGCGTGGGATCCGCTTCTTATGTATCCGTGACGCTTATTCTCGATTCGTACATTTTCCTCCACACCATTCCGAACAACTTCCCGATCCTCCTAATCTGTCATTCCGGATGTTTCTACCGTTTTCTAATCCATCCGTGGCAATGGTAGTTCGCCAGTTGACCCAGAGATGGCGCCGTTTTACCGGCAGCTAATGAGACAGGATTCCTGTTCTCTGCTATTGGGGATAGACGTCTCTTCGTAAGAGGGCGTAAGCGTGCATATAACAATACATTCTGAGCTTTCGAATTTTTTCAATTGTTTTTTAATTTCTCTTATAAATAAATGTTTGTTTATTAACCGCCTCCCAGGTCACCTCAGTGACCCTCTTAAGCCTAGTAGATCTATATTTGTCGGAGTAAGGGAGACGGGGCCCTACAGCTTATAGAGGGATCCGACCCACTTATTGGGGATAATTTATATTTCAAAATTACTTTGCAGTAGGTGGGGCTATCGTCCCCAAATAATTGGCCCGTGATACCGATAGACCATTTTTGTCGATTGTAAAAGCTCACCAACGCCATCGATTCATGAAGTATTTAACATAATTGAGGGATTCATTCAGAAATAATATAAAATCCGACATTAAGGTTATAATTTCCTGCTTGAAGTTTACGCTTACGCTGCTCTTGGAAATAAAACGTTGGTCTATGACTCTCTCAGTGACAAGTGAAGATTTCCTAGTAATCAGGTATCATATATGGCGACTTTATAAGCGACTTCTGGACACCAGGTCTATAAAACAGTGGCGTCCGTCATATCTCAGCACCGGCCACTATCATTATGTGATTGCGCAGAATGGAGACCAGCGATTTATTGTGTCCATCACGGACAGGTTCCTACTAGGATAAATTGATTTTACAGTTTTAATATTTTAACGAGAATACGATTATAGGCAAACATCTTGTTATGCCAAACAGGGGGAGTAATTTTTACAACAGCATCCTAGGATCGCAATTTATTGAATTTTTGTTATGGTCGTTTGGAAATCACAGATAATTTTGAAGCAGAAATGGCAATTTATTTAAGATTTGCTCGTTAGCATAGCGCTATGTAAAGAATGTGAAGAATTCCAACTATACAGGATGTTACTAAATCCAAATGGTATTCTAAGCAGCTCAAAATAATTGACGTAAAGGTAATAGGTTTTCCGATCACTTTTAGTTTTCCGAAAAACAAGATTCTCAAAATTACGAAAGGAAGTTGATATCTGCTAAAAAAGTTATAAGGTGATAACAAATCGTCAAATTTAATTTGAAAATAGGAATTACTTAAGTGGAACTTTAATATTAAGTACAGTTGACCAAGCAGGTTCATTTTCAGTTTGTATAATAGTCCTTAGTGCCCAACTATCTCGAAGGCTTGTTGTATGTCAACAAAGACTGAGGCACACTTTTTTTCTTCAAGACACTGCTTGATTTTATTTACGATTCTGTTACCTTGTTGTGTAGTAGAATGGTTATATTGGTTATGTCTAAATCCAAACTGGTTATACTCTATAAAGAATGAGTCTTTCAAATATTTTGGACAAAGTGCGTAAGAGGCTGGTTGATTTATATAAGTTCGTTTCTGTTGGGGATTTTCCAGGCTTTGCAATCATCATAATTTGCGCATATTTCCACTGCATTGGAAGTAGCATAAGCGTAGCATGATATTATACATATATATATATATATATATATATATATATATATATATATATATTGTTATTATACATGATCTGCAGGAAACAACTACTCAGCGGGCAAATACCCCGATCTGCATTGAATTACACCTTACAAATCATGAAAAATTGGTAGCCAATGTCATTTGTCAACTCCCTGACCAGACATAGACCGGTTTCGAACTTATTAGTTCTCCTCAGTATGCCATAGGTCATGGAGCAGACAAATGACAGTGGCCAACCTGCTAGTCTTATACAGACTAATGTAAATGGTGTAGTGGTGAGAGGTAAGTGAATCCTCTCATGTGGTCTAATGCTACTATACACCAGACATCACAGATGTCTCCATGGTGTATAGCGACTTGCCATTTTGCAAGTACCGAGAGCGGCGACCTTCAGCCCTTGGTGGACTTAACCTATATACTGTTATTATACATGATCTGCAGGAAACAACTACTCAGCGGGCAAATACCCCGACCTGCATTGAATTACACCTTACAAATCATGAAAAATTGGTAGCCAATTGGTAGCCATATATATATATATATATATACGTTAATAGGACGATTGATTGGAGAATTCCGTATCCAACTATAAGGTCATATTCTGGTGCTTTGTGTGAGTCAAGTAGCTCTATTAGTTGGTGAAAAAGGTTTTATTGGAGGTGATAACTGACATGGGGCATTTTCGCTATCATTGTTATTGTCAATTTGGTGATATATACGCTGGCAAGGTATTTTGCAAATTCATCTGCCTTTTCTATATTTGACCTTACTCACATTACATTAGATGTCCTAATTGGTGGAAGAGCAGCTATCGGCCTTTTAAATTTTTTTGTGGTCTTCCATAATCTACGGTCCAAAGAAGAAAGATTAGTAATATATTAAATTCTTTGCTTTTAGCTGCTTGTATAGCCGAACTTAGCTTATGAGCTAGTCTGTTTAGATGTGTTTTACCCATTGTGTTTCTGGTTAGTTGCCATATGCGACAAGCTCTACGTTTATCATGGACAAGTACCTCGATATGCAATGTTGTGATTTCCGTTCATTTCTTTGTACTCTTCAGGAGTGGCTTTACATGATGCATCTTGAATCAATTGTTGGACATTGGATAACTTTCTCAACATCATGGTTATGTTTTAGCCGCATATCCAATCTAATGTTTTCGTCGATGTGGTCTTGGAACTGATTCCAGTGGGTATCTTACATCTTCTACCGGAAGCAATGATTCCTCTTCTGCGTTTGCTTTAGTATCGCCGTCATCAATTTCCTCAAAAAGGTTTGCTTGTTCCTTCGTATTCAAAATCTTGCGGGTTGATATTTTCAGACGTATCTCCCGAAATCATCACTGAGAGGTGCATTGAGACAGGATTGATCATGGCAGTGTTCACAAACACAAGAGCATGACAAACCAAGTTTTCTACAACCGCAGTTCATCCCACAACCTTTTGCGCAATTGCGGAAGATTATATGGAGGAGTTCATCGGGTGCAGGTGGCAATAACGTCATGAAAGACTCTAAAACATGATCTTTATGACCCATCCCCACTGTTCAGGATTTAATTCATTACACAACCAAGTTTGTACTTGATAGTAAAACCAAAATAGATGCTGTCGGGTGGCTCAAGTTGTCGGTGGAAGTGATTGTAGTTTTACAGGTTTATTGAACTTACTGAATTTAACAAAGCTCAAGTATTGGTAGTTAGCAAGTGAAACTTCTTTAATTGGAGCTCCATATATCGCCAATAAAAATGTACCCCATTATTAACAATAACTTCGGGACAACAAGTCTCCTGCTGAAACACTTCCGCTGAACGCTGCAAATCTTTGCAACTTTCAAGTAACTGTAGAGCTTTCTTTTTACCTCGATTAAAATGTGCGGAAGTTGTATCGCATCCAGTTATAGCGTGTAAAAATGAAAGATGTTATTTGCAATTTGTGTAATGACCAATGCTATTAGAAGAATATATTTTTGTCTGAACATTTCCTTTGCTTGGTTTAAAAAAAACTCGCTGATGTGAAGAAGCATGTGCAATGAGAAGAACTAGCAAATCTACATCTTCTCCCACAACAACAGCTGTATTTGCATGTGATATTTCAAGTGCTGTCTATTATCAGAACGTCAGCATCGTCCCGAGCTTGCTTAGCAGCTATGTTCGCAGTAGTTAATTTTTGTAACAGCATCGAAATGAACCTATGTTCATTGCGACGATTGGCTAGGAATTTTTCTTGATTCATTGGTACATGCATCGTTTCATCGAAGAGAACATCGATAGAGCCAGAAAGTACATTGGCTCGCCGAAGCTGTTCCATTGCTTTGATATTCTTTCTAGAATCATTATATCCACCGAATACAGCTATTATATTGGAACCGATACTTGAGATTTGCTAAATCCACTAGGTTCAATAAACCTGTAAAATTACAATTACTTCCACCGACCACTGGAGCCGCCCGACAGCATCTGTTTCGGGTTTATTACCAAGTACAAACTTGGTTGGGTAATGAACTCAATCCTGGACAGTGGGGATGGGTCATGAAATATCATGTTTTAGAGCCTGTCATGACGTTACTGCCACCTGCGCCCGATGAACTACTCCATATGATCTTCTGCAATGCACAAAAGGTTGTGGACGAACTGCGGTTCCAGAAAAAATGGTTTGCCATGCTCCGCTGTTTGAGGACATTACCATGGTCAAACCTGTCTCAATGCACCTCCCAGTGATGATTCGGCAGATAGGTTTGAAGATATTAACCCGCAAGATTTTGAATACCGGTTTTGAGGAAATTGATGATGGCGACACTAAAGCAAACGCAGAAGAGGAATTATTGCTACCAATGGAAAAGGATGAAAAAGAGGAGTATTGATTTTCCACCCATTTTGACTAAGACATAGATTAGGCCTATTGGGGAAGCCATGTAGAAAAACGCACCCTGCATTCTACCTCGAACGTGATGGGGAAACGAATGCATCACTATTGCAGCAATATTTCATCATGTTTATTCTTTGTGCAGCGCATAACGTGGAAATGGTAGCTACTACGTGGAAAATGTAAATAACATTTTCTGTAGAGCATTTTCCTTATCGACAACTTTTGTTACTGCAAAAATTATCATCCGACCAATATCAAGCGAGATATTAAGGAGAAACCAATTTGACCTTTGACCCCTGTATACCCCTGCGAATTTTTGAATAACAACAACTTATTTCCTCCTTAAGTTACTGCGCTATTAGTGCTCAGGGTTATTATAACAGGGCTATTGTCGAAGTTTAGATTTCAGCTAGATTTTATTGAACTATATTATGTATGATATTCTTTTAGTTACAGCAAAGTCGAGTAGATCGGGAATTTTATTAAAATTTCACGCTGTTGTTTGCGGTAACATTAGTGGTATAAATTATATTGTACTTGGAAAATTTAACATGGTACCTGGTTCTCGTAATTTTTCGGACCACCGTGTAGTCCCACAAGAAAATAATAACATTAACCGGTCATTGTATTGCAAAACGATACATTGTAAATTTTGTACAGTTAGTCTATTTTTAATGAATCCTGGACATTGGTATGCATCGACGAATTCTCGAGGGAGCCAAAGAAACATTAAAATATGCGCATTTTTAAGTGCCATCATGTACAAATAAAAATTCTGTAAAACACAAAATAAAATAATTTTAGTACCGCCAAATCTACATAAATAATTTTCGTTAGCAAACCAACGGTCGTACTATAAAAATAAATTATCCTAAAAATACGGTTTGTGTGAGGCGTTCCAAAACTCGTTTTTGATACTTAAAAGACGAGGGTTGAATAGAGAGACGTAAAGAAGGAACGTTATTATCCTTGCTATTTAATTTCTTCATTTGCCACTGGGTTTAGAGGTATGTTTACAATAAGTGTCCCGTAGTTTAATCATTATAAAAAATAGAGGCTATGCTAAATTGCACTTCTTATTACGTTAGGCTTTATTTAATTGTTCAATAAATTGTGTATCATGCTCAAATACAGGGTGTCCGGAAATTCTCTTGCCATACTTTAACGGGTTATTGCAACAAACACCGGCCGAAAAACTAATTCCTATTGAAGGGGTGTAACCAATCGGTAGGCGCCATCTAGCGGTCGAGTGTCTGTTGAATGCACTTTTGGACGCACGTTTCGCTAACCATGTCATCATTATCAGGAGACTAGTAAGACTGGTTTTCAATTTTAATCACCTTCTGATGAATAAATATGAGTGTATCTCACTTAAGAGTGTAACAGCGTAAAAACTCTTTTATTTTTTGTCCGGTTTAAATCAAACTGATCTCAAAAGATAGAGGTCACCAAGGTCTATTTAAAACCATAAAATCAGTTTCCCTCTTTAAATACAAGACCATCTAAGATGCTAAATTATATGAAAAAAATCAAAAAATCAAAGTAGGCATTTGTTAATCTAAAATTTCTATTAACAAAACTTGTTCGAAATCATACAAAAACCCTGAATCAAAAATTTAGTTAAATTCTTAAAAAAATTAGGTTTTTATGAAAAAAATCATTTTTAAATTTATTCTTTTGCACAAATTTACACAAATGAATAATAAATACAACCAAAAAAAATTTAATATTATATTCTATCAAACCTCCATCAGCCCTAATACATGCCTCAATTCGTTTTCTGTTATTGTTCATAACTTTGCGGAGGGTTGTCGTAATTTCAACACAAGCTTGCCTACCAGTTTTCCATTTGTATTCTATTTCATGGCTGCGTTTTGTAGACTTCCTTCTTAGAAACCTCCACAAAAAAGAGTCCAAGTGTGTGAGATCAGGTGACCTCGGAGGCAAATTAATAAAAGGGCTATTTTTTCCAATCCACCTCCGGGGAAAATTGTCGTTTAGCCAATTCCGTACTACCATTGCATTGTGGATTGGGGCTCCATCAAGTTAAATACAGGGTGGGGCAATAGTGCGTCAGACCTCGATATCTCGAGTTCTACGATAGCTAGAAATATTTTTAAAAATTGCAAGTAAACTAGATAAAAAAGTCTATAACTGGAAATTATTTTCGAACATACAGGGCGAGCCAAGACGAAATTACAGGACCAAGCGCGTTTGTTTTAATGGAATGCTATGTATCTCAGTACATTTTTTGAAGCCTCTTTCTAGGCTCTATTCATTCCTGTATTAGCATTGAATATCTCCCAACCACTTGGATGTAATGAAATAATTTGTTGAAATATTGCAATCTACAGATGGATATTAAAAAAATCACCACAGTCACAATTATGGGTTTTAAGAAAAACTTATGTGAATATCAGTTACGAGACATCTAATTAATGTTTTTGAATCATTTTCATTTCCTAAAAATGTACAGGGTGCCAAAAATTATTTTTCAATTAAGAACATTTTAAACTGAATTTTCTCAATTTTCTCATATGAAACACCCTATATATTGCCGTGTACACCCCTGTGCAATCTGAAATGCAAATTACACCTGTACAACCTTTTCAAAAAAAAAAACAAACCCCTTTATTAATGTGCTGGAATTAAATTCCCACTCTAAATGATTATTAACAAAAATACTCCTAATGCTCAGAGCATGAATTTGACACTCGACATACACACAAAGAAACAAATTCTAATTCAAATCTAACAATATATTGTATTTTTATAAAGTGTAAATATAAAACAACAATATTAACTTAATCTGCCTGATCTAACTTAAAATATAAAAATGACAACAAATGGATAAAAGTTCAGTATTAAAATTAATAAAACTCACGAATGTTTTAAAAGGATATTAGATTCCAAAATAAATTCCAAACGTCTATGTACTCTCTCCTGGCTTTCCAAAATTATAAAAAAAAACTCCAACTCTATTTCGTTTCCACTCCAATATTAAATTTCTACGATACCAATTTCAAAATATTTAGACTTTTCTTCAAAATTATATTTTTGACAACTCTTGTCAAATCTCCAATTTTCAGGTTACGTTGTTACATGTTTTCAGATTCGTGGTCTAATTGAAAAAACATTTTTTTCAGCTATTGCAGCTCTTTATATAGGGTCGGTTTGACATTTAATATTGCCATAGCAACGCAAATGTTACAGTTCTAACAATACGTTTTCTGTCTACCCCTTTTAAATTGGGGTTGACATTCCTTAATAACATGTGTGACCGAGAGTCTTACACATCTTTTGTGCTAATTTTTATCTTGTTCTGTGAGTATTTATTTCCTGGTACAGCTTAGATCCTTTTTGTGTCAAAATTCGCACACACGCACAAATTAATTTACAAATTTAAAAGTAATAGAACAATAAAAATGCAATAAATAATTAGAGATGGTTTGGAAGTAGAATTATGATCACTAACGATGATTTTGAGTAATCTCAGTTTTATGACTGTCCGATACAGATACCCAGATGTATAAAAACTATTTATATCATAATTCAACTCTTCTTAAACAGTTTATATAATCTCTATTACATTGGCTAAATTAAGAAATTGTATGGAAAATAAGAAATTATTTGACTTATGTCAAAACCAAATATTAAAATTTGCTTTAAAATAGCAATAAAACCCAATAATTATCCATACAGATTCCCTAATTAAAATGGTTTGCATCACAAACACAATATACTATAGAATGTATTCGAATTCATTCCATTGCTTATAAAATATGAATTTGTCCCTTTCTCTTTATCTATACGAGTCCTTCTTGCTATCTACCATAATAAAACCCAGTACAATATCCCATCAAAGGTAAGTTAAATATAATAGATAACATGCAATAAGTATAAATACTTTAAATTAAAATACTGATAAAGATTTTTTAAAACTAAAAACCCCCATTGAAAGTATAAACTGAAAACACTTTTCAGTGTATTGCGATCTACAGACTCGAATTCCTACAAAGAATACCAAGAGTACTCAAAGATAATAATAACTTGTGTATATTACAGAATATTCATCTAATTCCACACACTAGAAAACTTATTCCTCATGTTTGTAATTAAGTATAAGTGAATATCATAGCAATATTTTTCGACCATGTGATGTAGAAATGAGAAACGAATATTTTTTGTAAGTACTTCTCTATGGCTAATTGCAACCATTTTCGTTTTATAAATAAATAAGTGTTTATTTTTCAATTCAGAACTTTTTAAGTTGAATCTTCTCAATTTTTTCAAATGGAACACTCTGTATATTCTTCGACGATGTGATGTAGAAATGAAAAACGAATATTTTTTGTAAGTACTTCCCTAGGGTTAATTGCAACCAATTTCGTTTTATTCAGCAATAATTACGAAATTCAAAAATAAACTTAAAAAAGAGGTTTCTTCAAATAACTCAGTAGAAAAAATTATAATAAATGCTCCACATGTTGCCCATTTTGATTGACACACATCTCTATGCGCTTTTGAAATGAGGTTCTCACTGTTCCTAAAACAGCCGGTTTAATAGATGTAAAGGCAGTTATTATTCTTACCTTCATATTTTGTACTGTCGTTGGTGTGCCTTTATAAACAATTTTCTTCACGTATCCCCATAAAAAATAAATCCATTTTTGGGGATCTAGCAGGCCATTTAGTGGGTCCATTTTTCCAATCCATTGATGAGGGTAGGTATTATTTAAGTGGTCTCTAACTGCATTTAAATAAAATGCGGTGGAGCACCATCTTGCTGAAACCACATCCTATTTCGAATTCCTCCAGGCAGATTTACCGATAATCGTGGCAGACAGTTTTCCAAAAAATGAAGATAAATAGCTCCAGTCAAGGTACCATCAAAGAAATGTAGCCCTATTACATATTCTCCAATAAATCCTCTCCAAACGTTTAAAAACTATCTGTGCTGGTTATCAACTTGCATAAAAAAATGAGGATTTTTCGAAGCATAATAATGGAAATTGTGCCTATTAATAAATCCATTTTTATGAATAGTTGCTTCATCACTGAATAAAACAGTATTGAAGAAGTTGACATCATGTTTCATTTTACCTCTGACCTAGTTACAAAATTGTCATCAAATAATTCCTGGTGCATTTGAATATGATATGCATGCAACTTATTTGTTTTAAGATTCGACTCACAGACCGTCTACTTATTTCTATTAATAAGCTCACTTCTCATTGACTAACATGGGGATTCTCAACCGTTGCCAGCACCACAAAATTCCACATTTTGTTGGTTCACAACACGTTTTATTCTTTCACTTTTTTTATATTCGACATTTCCAGTTTCCAGAAATTTATCGAGAAGGTTTTGGAAGCTGCTAACATCAGGAATCCTTCTTTCAGGATAACGGTGGTAATAAATTCTATTGGAAAGTAAGCAATTTCTATCTGACTCGCCCAAAACAAAAGTCATGTCTACAAGTTCCGCGTTATTAAAATTCATATTGTAAAATTCCAAATATTTTAAATTCAATACAAATTGTAACGACCGATAAATGTGGTAAATGCTTCTTTGTACACGACAATTTATACCAAATTGTTGTTTTATTGTGTGTCGAATAACGAAAACAGTAAAAAAATGTACAAAAAAACATTGCAGTAAAGGACCGGTTAAATACTATTTACTCATTTCACCGGATTAGAGGAAATGGTCCCACTAAATGGCCTCATTTCAAAATTGCATAAAGACGTATGTCAATCAAAATGGGCAACACGTCGAACATCTATTATAAATTTTTCTAATGAATTATTTGAGGAACCTCTTTAAGTTTATTCTTGAATTTGACGCTTATTTATTTATAAAACGAAAATGGTTGCAATTATCCACAGGGAAATACTTACAAAAAATGTTCGTTTTTAATGTCTACATCACATCGTCGAAAAAGGGTGTTCCATTTGATAGAATTGAGAAAATTCAATTTAAAATGTTCTTAATTGAAAAATAATTTTTGGCTCCCTGTACATTTTTAGGAACTGAAATTGATTCAAAAACATTAATTATGTGTCTCGTAACTGGTTTTCACATAAGTTTTTCTTAAAACCCGTAATTGTGACTGTGGTGATTTTTTTAATATCCATCTGCAGATTGTATTATTTCAACAAAGAAATTCATTGCATCCAAGTGGCTGGGAGATATTTAATGCTAATATAGGAATGAATAGAGCCTAGAAAGAGGCTTCAAAAAATGTACTGATATACATAGCATTCCATTTTTAAAATAAGGCACTTGGTCCTGTAATTTCGTCTTGGCTCGCCTTGTATGTTTGAAAATAATTTCCAGTTATAGACTTTTTTATCTAGTTTACTTGCAATTTCTTTTAAAATTTCTAGCTATCGTGTAAATATTGAGGTTCGACGTACAATTGCCCCACCCTGTATTATCACATTGTTGAATGCAATAAGGGGCAAGTTTTCAATTTCGATTGAAAATTCAATTTACAAACATGCATTCAATCTTCCCTCAAAGAAATATGGCCCAATTATTTGATCATACAAAATACCGCACCACACATTCACCTTTTCTGAACACTGGCGTCGACAGGTTACAACCCAATGAGGGTTTTCAACGGACCAATATCTAGTATTTTGAGAGTTATCTGTGCCTTTAGTTGTAAATGTCGCTTGATCAGAGAATAAAATATTTAAAAGAAATTAGGGTTGCTCAAATCTCTCTTTGACACCAAAAGCAATATTCCAGCAGCCTTTCTTCATCTTATTCTTCTAATGTGTGTAAGAAAACAGGTTTGATGGGACGTAATTTATTTCGACGGAAGCATCGACAAATTGTATCCTTGGGTACATTTAAAATTGTGGACATTCTCCTTAGACTACACCTTGGATTTTCTCTCCCAAACTGAAGAGTTTCTGCATCTCTAATATGATCCCTCATACGTTGTTCTTGTTTGTTGCATACTTTGCCAGTTCCTTTGAATAAATTATTAATTCACCAAACTTTTACATAGTCTATTGGGGGTCGATCTGGATGCCGATTATTCAATTCTGTAGCAGCTTCCTTCGTTGTACGAGAATTATCACCAACTAATCTAACAATTTCCAGTTTTTCAGTTGTAAGCATATTAGTTGAAATAAAATATGCTAGAATGCAAAAAATCAGAAAGAATTCCAGCAGATTTACTTGACAACTAATCTTGACATTTGCAGAATTGTCTCAGTAGAAACAAATGGGTCAGAGGATGCTTATCACAAAGAGAAATTTGGGATAGGTTTTTTTTCATCAAGACCTAATTTTTTTTTTAAATTGAACTAAACTTCGGATTCAGGGTTTTTCAATGATTTGGAACAAGTTTTGTTAATACAATTTTTTTGATTTTTTTATTATGATCTTTCATATAATTTAGCATTGCAGATGGCCTTGCATTTAAAAATGGAAAGTGATTTTGTGGTCTTAAATAGACCTTAGTGACCTCTATTTTTTGAGATCATTTTGATTTAAATCGGACAAAAAACAAAAGAATTATTGCGCTGTTACAGTCTTAAGTGAGCCACACTGTATGTAATTTAGAAGAAAATACCCTAATTTTTCTATATCGCCGAGCCAAATGCTAGCAACTGGTATTAATATTAGAGAAATAGATAATAAATATGGACGGTAAATAATGCATAGACAACTTATTTCAAATAATCAATACATACCTGAGAGTTTATTAATACTAGAAACAATTCAAATCGCCAAGAAAATACACATTTATTAGATTAATGTATTACAAATAGAAGAGAAAAATATATTGAAGAATTGAATGAAACAAGAAAAAAAGAACATCATTGTTGCTGTTTTGAACTCGAGGTCACCAACAACTGTAATGGCATGTAATTAGAGAAACTGTTAGTTTGCAGGACAAATCCTAGGAAGTCCGGGCCTGTAATCTGTGCTCGCCGATAAAATCACCTAGACACATTCATAATAATACATTTGATACCGATTTTTCTGTTTAGATTTTGCAATGATAATTTATAAGTGACGTTTGCCTTTAAGACATAAACAAAATTATGTTTAGATAAAAACTATCCACCCTACATACGTTTGGACAAATTAATTTTTACGAGAAACGCAGAAACACATCAAAAAGAAATAATGGGGCACACTTTTATAAGTAGACCTAGTCTTAACTCTATCCAATTTCCGCACGTACCAAAATAGTGTCGTCCTTCTTATGGCTGATACAACCAATATTAATGACTACAATTTTTAATAATACCACGGCAATATGTTTCAGATCATAAAACAAATCGATTCCCAACACTATCTCGAGTCGTTAATGTAAATTCATAAAAGTAACGTGCATGAAAGATGGAGAAAAGGTCGCGAAGTCTGTCTGTGTTACTAATACAGATTTTCTCTGCAATTCAACATACATGCTGCAAATGGTGTCCTGCATGTTGAATTTATTAACATAAATATTTGTATAACAGGTAATATAGCGCGAGACGAAGCAAATATAATTATTTAATAAAATCTATTAACACATTCATTGACACCACCAGATTGCTGTTAACGAAACATTGCATCCCCTCTCCACTCACCTGACCATTCTAACTCAAATGTTGAAAATGCTCACTGTTGTTCAAAATATTCCCTTAACATACTCTATATTTTTTCTTAACGTCATATCTAAGTGGCCTTATATATTATTTAATGCTCTTATTTTTGTGGTCGTTTTTTATACAGCTTATTACCAACATAGCGAGAACTTCTTTCGTAAATAGACAGCTTGTGAACTGGTATTGATAACTCATTTTAACCTCTCCACAATAAAATTGTGAGAAGTTACTAAAATTGGTTCAAAAACGAAAATTGAGATAACATCAAATCTTTACGTTTTGAGGTCCTAGGAACTCAAAAAAGTGGTTTTTGAAAAATGTCTGCGTGTGTATGCGTGTATGTGTGTTAGCACGATAGCGCCGAAACTACTGAACGAATTTGAATGAAACTTTGCGTGTGCGTTTCTTTAGTGCCCCAGGAGATCGGATTACGTTTAGTGCCATTTTGATGCAACAAGTTGTTTATTTTATAATTATTTTCAATTTGCAATGGATGTAACAATATCAATATCAATATCAATATCATATGCTTTCTGTACCTTCGTTGATGAATTTATTATAGATTATAACTTTACCAATTTTCAGTTTGTTGCTTTACAGATCTGTAGTATTTAGGATAACTAGACTTTCTTAGTCGTTCAAGTGATGTTAAAGTTGTTAATAGTATATTATTCAACGAGCGATAATGTAGGTAATAACTCGCATAGTTGATTGTAAATTCATTAAGTTGAGGGTTTTTTTAGTTCCCCAGAAGATCTGAAAAGGTTTTGGATGAGATAGGATTACGTTTAGTGCCGTTTTGTCACACAATTTAATGCTCTTTTCGGCTTCAAAGATCCACCGAGTGGGGAGGTTCCAGCCGCTTCCAGTAGCTGCCGATTTTTTGTTTCTAATTTCATGGACGTGATTATAATAATTGTTACATAACCATTCATGCAAATTCAGTTTTACAAATGTAATAAAATTTCAGAAATAAATATGTTCGGTATTGATAGAATATGTAACTCTCTGAAAACATTTCTACAGGATACACTTTTATTTAATCCTCGTTTGTTTCTGACTGCTATCTTTTGAATTTTGAATATCCTTTCAAGAAAATACGATGAACAGAAATGCGTAATAGCTGTCTGAGTGGACCTCTTTTCCCAAAATCCATGTTGAGCATCAGACATTATATTGAATATGTTTAAAAAATGTATCATTCGTGAGTACACTACTCTCTCTATTATTTTTGAAATTGTCGACAATAAAGAAACTGGACAATAATTATTAATTAATGTTGTGGACACTTTCTTATACAAAGGTATTACTTTAGCTAATTTCAAGTTATTAGGAACGCGCCCTCTACTAAACTAAAGATCTGTTTATTAAGAAAGTCAAAGGCTTCACAACATAACTGACAACTAACTTCGACATCTTTGAACTGATATTGTCCACTCCTGAAGAATTTGTTTGTTTAAGTTCCATTATTACATTAAAAATTTCAGTTTCTGTGACAAGTCTAGCAAATATTGTTAGATATTGAAGATCTAAAGCTTGTATTTCCAAATTTCTGTCTTAAATTTACTGGTAAGTTTGTGAAATATCAGTTAAACGAATTAACTATTTTATCTACATCACATTCTCTGCAATCACTCTTTAATAGAATTCCCTTTGTTTTTGTTCCTCAAATCTTCATGTATGATTAACCAAGCCTCTTTCGATTTGTTACTAGCTTAGATTATAAAACTGATCATTACATAGACGTTTAGCTGCGGAGACTACTTTCTTATACATTCTTCTTCTTATATATTTAATTTTTTCGATGAATCAATAATTTCTTCGGTAACCCATACCTTCTTGTTTTTATTCATATTAGCTTTTTTAAAGAGAAGACAAATTTCAACATAATAAGAAAGTACAGTAACAAATTTATGAAAGCCATCATCAACAGTATCTGTCTCGTATACTTCTTGCCATTTTTCTCTGTTTATGTAGTATTTGAATATTGTCAGTAAAGAGCCTTTATTTTATAGTATTCAAGCACTTTGAAGAATTAACTGGCATATCAAAATTTAAAATTTATGCAGTACGATCCGATAGACACTACTACATCACATCTAACAGTACCAATATCCAAATTACTACAAATATAATCAGTACTTGAATTTGAAGCAGGTCTCGTTGGTTCCTCCACATGAAAACTGATAAGAGTGAAGTAAATCACAGAGCTCAAATTTTTCAGGAGATTCTAATAAAAAATTAATATTCCAGTCGCCACACAATATTATTTTCGATTTACCGGCACATGCATGTTTTAATACCGCTTCAAGTTCCATAAAAAATACAGTTAAATCAGCACGGCGACTTATATGTTATTAGAATCTTTACATTCATACTATTATTAAATTTATACTCAATTTCAAAGATCATTTCAGAAAATTTTTTTGGTTAACAAATGTGATTTCTTTAATAACACCGTTTAATGCTCTTTCTAAACTTCTTTCTCGATAATGTTCAAAAGTTCTTCGATGAAATGCTTTTAGATATCCGAGATAATATGTGGTTTTCGCTTGACGGAGCACCTGTTCACTATCCTCTGATTGTAATAAATTTAGATAATTTATTTAGATCGTCATAGCCATAGATAGAATTTAGATAACCAGCTGAACCGGATATAAATATAGACAAAATTAAACATATCGAGGACGGTGTTAGTCCACAGATAAAATATCTAAATTCAAGTACCTGGCTCAAGAAAAATTTTCCAACAATTATGAAAACACGAGCTTAAAGGACTACATTCTAGAATAAAGATAGTGGGACCCTCTCAAAAACTGAACTCTAATGCGCTAATCTTATTGTTAAACAAAATTCTGACCTATTTTCTAATTCTGATTTAAAATTAATCAAATCATGGCCAACTGAAAAGAATAATGAAATATATCAAGCTATCGTTCAACTTAACCTCTCAGATTATAATAAGGTAATAGACATTTACTTATTAGTTTAGATATTTGCAAAGTCTTGAAGCTGTAGAAAGTTAACTGCAATGGGCTTAATCATTCGAAGTTAAACTGTAAAAAAAAAATAAAAAAAACATTTTTAAAAATTTGCCTTTCTTAAAGTTGTACTAAAAATTAAAACCGCTGCCCAAGGAATCACTGCTTCCACGTAGAGGGGGCAGCTAATGCTAAAATAAATGGACTCTTGCCTGCTTGCTTTGCCATTTACCCTCGAATCCTTCAACGGAATTAGATCGAAATATAATTTAGTTCCAGATCTCGTTATAATATATAAGTGTACCAAATTTCAAGTCAATATCATAAACGGTTTCAGAATAAACGTGCGTACAAAAAAAATTACAGACCGGCAGATAGAAATTTTTCTCTTTCAAATTTAAAATCTCGACGTTTCGTAACATTTTAAGCCTATTTCAAAAAAAATATATTGCGCTACTATACCATACTTCCACTGGACGTGGAAGTAATAATAAGCAAGTTTTATAAAATATATGTTTTTTTATTTCTACTTTTTTGTCATACTTTAATTATTTATAACGTATAGAACCAATTTTTATAAATTTATTCGTTGGAGCTGGGTTCCGAGGCACAAACCTAACGGCATTCCATTATGTCCCCGTAACTAGCATCGTACCATTTCTACGGGGAAAAACTGGTGTTGAAATCTCTGATCAGGCGAGAAACCTTTTGTGTTCTACGTTTTGCCGGAGGTGCCGGTTGGATAGTATATTTAAACAATTTTAATCCCCGCGCCCTCTACGTGCGGATATTTGCAGAAGTAACGGTAAAATACGATATTGTTATCCGATCTTAGTAACTGTACCAAATTTCAGGAATTGATTATGTCAAGTGTGTTAAATAAAGGGCGCAAGATTTGAAAATACCAAATACTACATTGTGAGTTAAAGAAAAGCAAGTAAAAATGATCTGTCTTGCCCCAATGTAGCCTTATAGTACGGGGGCCATGAACCTTCCCGTGGCACTTTGAGGTCGCGACGAGTAAATAGGTGTTTTCGATGTATTTTTTCATGCTGAATCCAAATATGCAACTCGGAATCATGCAAAAAAAAATGTTATTAACATTTCAATTGTTTATAAGGCTATAACTTCAAAGTTAACAATGGAAGGAAGAGTTTTCAAATTTTTTATGATTTTTGATACAAAAACAAAGAAAACTCTTTTTGAAAAATTAAAATCGGCTGATTAGAATCGGAGATATTGCACATTTATTATTAACAAATTGCATAATTACGATTTTTCTGCACTATTTCACTCATAACTCGGCTCCTATTCAACGTAGAAAGTTCTACCAGGTCTCATTTTAAAGTTAAAGCCTCAAGATTCAAAATATTTTGTAGTGAAATATCCCACCATGCTCTTGAAAAATTTTACAAGTGATGAAAGGCTGAAATTTTTGCGGAAAATAGATAAGTAATTTGTTTATACGCATTTTGAGGAAAGTTAATCTATAAATATCAGCAATTGAGTTATACATTATTATTGTACATCTCAAAACGAACATTTTTTGACTTGCTGAATGTATTTTGATTGATTTTTCGCCGAGTAATATTAATTTGTAGTTGAAGCGCTTTCGCGCGCAATGCGCGCACTGAGTACGCGTTGCATGTAGCGACTACCGTTTTATTCCTGGCTTTACTTAATAAATAATTTTTGAAATATTTACATTAAATAATATAAATATCAATGTACTTTATTCTTCTTAGTTGTGTTAATGTTTTATTATAGCAAAGATTTGAACAACTTATTGAATTATTTTATCATTTTATTTAATTATACTTCTCCACGGCAAGCATAATGCTTGTTAAAAAAAAATTTATTGGTTTTAAAAAAATGTTTTTATAATTTCTAACGTAGTACCAATGAATACATATGGCATGTGATATATCGTTGAAAAGGGAGGAAATACTCTATTTAATGGCGCCATTTCCCGCCCGTTTCAAAATCATTTTTTTAACAGCCTGAAGAGTAAATCTCAAAATACAGCGGTTTTGAAAAAAATTAGATAAAACCTCGTTGAAACATTCTGTTTTGCAAAAAATTTTCGCCTTAGAATTTTTCTCGTATCTTTTCAAATAACGGAGATATTTGGCCTAGACGTTTTCCGCATTTTCGATATTTTCCGCCATAACTCTTAAAGTAGGCCATGGATTTCAAATGCATTTAAACCATTTTGTAGGTTATATAAATCGGCACAATTTTCGTAAAAATATTTTTTTTTTGTACGATATTAAGTGAGATTTCTCGAGTGCCCTAATAAAATGGACAGCCTGTATGTATTTCGTATCACGTGACCTATACAAGATATTTTTTATCAAGTTTCAATAAAATATACTTAAGATCCTACAACCCTCTTTCATTTTAAATAATATCAGAAATAAAGGGGGGGTCAATATATAGTGAATAACTCTGTACATGAAATATTGATAAGAACCAAAAAGGACCTAGTATAAAAAGCATTAGCAAGAGCCAATAGCTTCCTACGGAACCGTAAAAGAATCATTTCTACGATCTCGAATCAGATCTGTCAATCATGTGAATCTTCCTTGGTGTAATTTATCATTAGCACTATGACACACGATTCAAGCAGTTCTTTGTCGCTAGCGAGTATTTCTAGTTCCAAACGTGGGCAGAGAGAGGGTTTAAGCAACATCTATGCTTGGCGACAGTCATTTTCATCCGTAATTACAATTATTTCCCACCACGCTATGATTTTATTCAGCTTTATAGATGGTCAGGTGTATTTTATTCGTTGTAATTCTTATAGGCGATTTCGGTACCCCCGGTACGAAAAATTATTTGAAAGGGAACTAAGACCATATAAGTTTATTAAAATATGTGGCTTGCGTCAAATAAACTGTCTCTTAAAAATAAAAAAGAAAATAAAAATGAATGAATAAAAATTCTCGGTTTTGTAAAGCACTATCTGTTGAAGTTAATAAGGGATTCTGACGCCACTTAATACGTAATATGATTTTAAAGTCAATGTAAGAATGTGTAATTTTATCAGTATTGTCTTTGGATGCAATTCAATATTTATAAAAAAAACATTTCAACCTTTTTAGTAGATTTCTATTTATAAAGTTTCACGTATTGAATCAAAGTGCAATTTAATTATAATTTCACATAAAATACTTTTTACTGCCCCATTCAACACCTGATAAATACTATATTTACTGAATGTTATTTGACAGCCACCAGCAAATGAACGAATTTACAATACCACAATGCAACCAAATTTACATAAAATATTATCGAATTGCGAACTTCGACGATATCAAGATAAGATTGTAATAATCACATTATTCACTTTTGAAAAAATATTTTCAGCCTATCAGTCACATCGTGTTATAGTCTAGGAACGGCGTCATCGAAAAGGGTGATAATTAATTTAAACGACCTAGTAGATTTGTTTTATCATCTTGTATATATTGTAGAGAATATGTAGAATCCAAATTTTAGACCTCCAAAACCCTTGGCTAGTTTTTGTGTGGCCGAAAACCACAAATTTTTGCCAATTTTTTCAGTTTCTGGCCTATAACTTAAAAAGAATGCATCTAATCGAAAAGTCATCTGTTATAAAAATTAAAGAGCATTAAATTTCGCTTCGAATGAGGACCTCAAAGTTGAAATTTCAACAAGAGATATGGGCGCAATTCGCAGTCAAATATCAACAATTTTTACCAACTTGAAAAAAATTCACACTGGGTAACTTTTTAAACGTCTTCAGCTCTGAAACGGTTAATGTAAATGAAAAAAATCCATCGAATGAAAGTTGTAGAGCACGTCATTTCAAGTTCATAAATTACCTCGTTTTCCAATTTCGATCTATATTGAGCAAAACGCACTTAAAATCTGAAATGTCCTACACATAAATATATTTATTATTTTCTTTTATTCCTTTTTGAAAATGGGTTGTCGAAATAAAAGCATAATGTAAAGAAAGACCCAAAGTTTATTAACTAAAAATAAAAATTTACAATTTATTAACACAATAAAGTGTAAAAAAATGAAACAAATACAATGTGCAAAAACAATACAAGGTGTAAGAAAAAACTGAAATGAAGTAAAAATAAGTTTTGGAAAAAACGAATTATTTGCGTATAGTGGTTAAAGTAATCGAATCCGTTTGAATTGGGCTGACTAATGTCCTCGTACTACAATACTGCATCCTATATTCCTGATTCATTGCAGCAGCACCACCAACTTCCTCAAGCTCGAAGTAATCTTCGTCGTCGTCTTCATCTTCATCCAACTTAATCTCAGGAGCGTTCTGACATGAGAGGCCAGAGCAGTGTTTGCAGATCAAAGAGCAGTTCAGGCCTGATTTCCGACAGCTGCATACTGCAGCGCAACCTTTTTTGCATGTACACGAAACCATTTTTAGCAGCATGTCGTCCAGCATCCTTTGACATTGTTATAGGTAATAAGCCTGACGAGCCTTTCTTCCAACTCCATTGGCATGGGTTTGTTACATTTCCCAGCCAAGTTTGTACTTGGTGCTATGCGCACAATGGGTGCCAGCTTGCTGCATCCGATGTTGGTGGCAACCGTGCTAGGTTGAACAATTTTTTTGAGGCGGATTTTATAAAAAGCTTGTATCTCAGCTTATCCAGGGTCCACTGTGCATCTGTCCGTACAATGCCAATATCAGCTGTTCCCCTGCCTGTTCTATCAAGTCTTGAGAAACAGATGGCTCGAGAAATGTAGCTGCTTGTATTTTCAGGTATGGATCTTGTTCAATTAGGGATACAAATTTTACTTTCCCGTGACCAAAAATTTATGACGTGGTGTCACATCCAGTAAATGCCTGTATGAAGAGGACATGTGTGGGATCAAAGTTGAATGAAGTGTCTGAGTGCCATAAACCTGCTTCCTCCCTTTCGCTGGTTTGTGGAAGTTCAAGTTCTCGGACTTGTTTCCGAGGCCCGTTAGGAGAACGTGAATGTTCTCGCTAACAATTACCACACTGTTGGATTTTGCTGTAGAAAAGAGGTGTTTCTAAAATTAATAAATCTGCATCTTCTTCTTCATGTTGCGCTTGGAATTTTTGTATAAGCATCAAAATCAAATGGTTCTTGTTGCTCCCGTTTGTAAGAAACTTTTCCTGTGACACTGCAGCATTTGTTTCTTCGCTGAAAATGATGTCTGCTGAAGAACCTGATGTCTTCAAACGATTTTTTACAAGTTGGTAAAAATTATTATTATTCAACTGCCAATTACGCCCATACCTCTTGATGAAATTTGAGGCACTCATTCGAAGCGAAATTTAATGCTCTTTAATTTTTATAATAAACGACTTTTCGATTGGATGCATTGCTTTTAAGTTATAGGCCACAAACTGAAAAAAGTGCCAAAAATTCGTGGTTTTTCGGCCACACAAAATTTGCCAAGGGTTTTGGAGGTCTAAAACTTGGATTTTACATGCTCTCTACAATATATACGAGATGATACAAAAAATCTACTACCTGATTTGTTGTAACTAGAAAGTACTCCGTTATTAAACTATTAGTATTATCAGTTTCCACTTTTACTAGAATAAGCTGTTATTTCTTCATTTTTTAGATAAATAAAAATATTTTCTTCTTGCGTGTATTGAATGGATGATTCAAAGCTGTCGTATCAAAGGAATTATTCTCTAGCTAAAATACGATACACATTTACTGATAAAACTTTTGTTCGCAGGCGAAAATGGAAAAATTACATACAGCATAACGTACGGCGATGAAAACGGGGATTTTCAAATTGCACAAAATGGCACTATCAGCACCAAGAAGCAGCTGGACAGAGAGACTCAGGGTATTTATAACTTGGTGGTCACTGCTACAGATCAAGCTGTTCTTCCCGAGAGGAGTCTGTCCTCCACAGTACAGGTACGTTCATACATATTTCAATTTATGGCAGTCATTCCGTGTTTTTTTCCTGTAAACGTAAGCTAACAATTTGTTTTGAATAGTTTCTATTTGCAGCGAGGCTACTGCCGTTCGGGGATCTCATATTTGTGAAGCATTTTCTCATGTTGATCTTACAAAACTGAAATAAAGCATTCTACTTGTTTGCCAACTAAATTCAGATGCATTTCTCATAACAAATCCTAAAATTGCCTTCTTTACCATATTTCTAACGTGTTCGTTAAAATTTAAGTTGTGGTTAAACAGAACTCCTAAGTCTTTTTGTTTATAAACACGCCTCAGGAATTATTATTAATTTTATACACATGTTGAAAATAATTTGTTCTTTTTGTAGTATAAGACATTTCCAAACATTTATTTATGTTCAATGATAATTTGTGCTGCAATTAATAATAATAATAATAGACATTTATTTCCAACAGGTGTAAAACCCAATTACAGGAAATGCAATATAATAAATAAACAATAACAATCTAAAAGAAAAACTAACACATACAGCATGACTGGTGGTCGAGAGGTGAGCGCACTTGCCTCTCACCCAAAAGTTCCGGGTTCGATCCCCGGTCGCGGCAGTGGAAAATACTGTGAGAGGGATTTTTCCACTATACACGGATACTGAGTGTATGTCCCTTGTCTCTAAATGTGTGGCCCCCTCCCATACAAGGCTGGGATAAAGGAGGTCGTCATTGCCTGTGGTGTTATTTATTTATTTATTTTATTTAATAGTAAGTTAGCGTACTAATACATCGGTAAAAAAATACTTAATTACTCCATAGATGGTACATTACATACAATTTGCATTCAATCAGTCACATGTCTATAGTATATATCAAAATGAATTTTAAGCTGTTATGAGATTAATGGAAAACCCAAATCTTAATATTGTTTTAGTAAAGTGTCGTTGAAAGCCTTTACAAAATCCGTATAAATTACATCTACTTGTTGAGAGTTACCGATTGCCATACTAATATCATCAGCAAAAATAGTTAAATTTATTAACGACTATTAACGACTTCTTAGAGACAAAACCATGCTGGAATTCGGTAAAATTATTTTAACATGAGTATATATTTTATTGTATATCATTTGCTCAAAAACTTTAGCAACAGCGGATGGGACAGATATAGGCCGCTAATTATATTTAAATTTGTTAAAGGACAATGTTAAAAATAATAGGCATAGACTCTAGAACAATCAGGGAGACATGGAAATGTTTTCATAACTCAACCGGGTAAATAATCCCTTCCAATGTTTATTTTAATATAAAACGAGGTTGTAGGCTAACAGCATAAGTGAGAAGAACAGGCATACACTGTATAAATATTTTTACAATCCTCTTTGGCTTGAATGCAAAATGTTTTATTAGAATTGCTAGTTATTATTTGGTGGCCTCACTGACAAGCATTTCTTACAAACCTCCCCTACGTTGGCGAGGAAATAAGACCTTTTGAATGCATCACCACATATTTCAAAAGCCGATACTTACCACTTAAAACCTGTCTTGGAAGTATGCTTGAAAGACCATCCCTATTTTGGGGTTGGAATGTTCACTTAATGAATCATCTAAAGAAGCTGCCCAGCCCTCAAGAGTATTGTAAAAACATCTCCCTGCCTCTTCAAGTCTTCAGGTCTATTCAAGTTTTTGAACAATACAAGGGGGACTGTTTACCCCTCCATTTCACTGCTTCCCTGAGTGTTCTAGAATGTATGTCTGTTATTTTCACTTATATTCTTGACCTACAACCATGTCTTGTATTAAAATAAATATTTAAGACGATGTGAAGAGGTTGTTTACCCCTTCGGGAGATTGTGAAAACATTTCCCCGTCCCACGAGTTTAATCTGGAAGACTCTCACCTACCTCATTAAAGTTAGCACAGATTCAAGGTCCAATTTGAAATAACCTAAATATGGATTTATGTTGTTCTGCAGGTTTACTCCTCTTTTAAACTAAACACTAGTTTGCGCCGAGTTACTTGTAATAACTTATCTAAATTGAATTTAATAATAGTTGTTCATGCTGGCTCTAAGTGCTGTGTGGCGTGATAATATGGCTACCCTATATTATTTATTACTGATCTGCAGGAAGAATCGAATTTTTTGCATTTGTATTTTTTATTCCTAGATATTTACCAACTCAAAGCTGAATAGACTGCATGTATACTATATTCGCGTTCTTTTTTTCAGTAATGATGTAATCTTGTAAAGTAAAATGTATTTTTTTATTCGAATCGCCTCGAAAAAAAAACAAAATATATGAAATGGAAAAATGGATTAAAATTTGCTTAGCCTTATATTGTTGTATATCTCCTGGATATGTACTTAAGCAAAACTTTCTGCTGATTTTATTTCCAGACCTATTGAAGCTTGTGTTCACCCTGTCCACTAATCTTTGACCCATTTTACTTGATACACAACGTTTATACTTAGCTCCCTGTTACATAATTGCTCACACATTTTCGCAAATGAACAAAAATAGATACAGATTTTCCCTTCAGTATTTAAAAACTCCTGCATTCGTCATTTCTTTACTTGAAAAAATTTAATTAAAACACTTTTAACATTACTAGCACAGTGGCCATATAGTCTTTAATATCTGTCCAAGATTTGATCTCGTAGCGTTTGTACTGTTGAAGATATCACGAGTACTGTTTTAAAAAGTATAAGATATTAGTCCAAAAGCTAGTCAGAATTTACTTTCCACATCAAGTGCAGTAGTACGAAATCGAAACACTTTGCTCCCTCCAGATATCCAGAACAAAGTTTTACGCAATATGAACTAAATTTTAAAAGTGTGTCCAAAAGTTACATGGTCCGGAATTCTGGAATTAGTTGGGAGGCTGGTCAATAAAAATTATTGAACCACAGCACTTAGGCCCCATTGGGTCCCTTGTACATCCTCCCAGTAGGCAGACCCTCGCCTAGGCTTCCAACCAACCTAATCTTGCGAAATAGGTGGTGATGCTCTGTAGGGGCATCTCCTTTACATCAGCCAAAGTAGTAGATTGTATTGATTGCTTTATATATTTTTGAAACATCTTCAAAAGAAAATTTACTGGAAATTTTAAAGACATTCTATTAAAATATCAAATTCCCTGACTTTCAGCGGATTAATGTAAATGTCCTCGATTTCATCAAGATTTCCTAACTTTTCCCCGACATTTTTGAGATTTCAAAATTCCCTGACAATTCCAGGTTTTCTAGAAAAGTGGCAACACTGTATAGTTTTCGAGATATTAGAAGTTATATTTCAAAAAATATGAATATCATATATAATCGGATGAGGTTAAAAAATGTGGAGGACAAACGCAAGCTGGAATTGCTTTGCACCTTCCAGAAGTAGATTTAGAGACTATTTTACTCATTTTATTCATTGTCCAAAAGATCATCGTCCTGTTGTCTCTAAAATGAAAATTGTTATGAGACCCAAACACCGAAGAACTCAAGTAAAACGTAGACTCCGTCTCTGTATTAGTAAATTGCGTGACCAACAAACCGTCGAACAGCTAAAGCAAAAAGTTCAAGAGAATTTGAGTGCACTAGAAGAAACCAATTCTGTAGATGTCGCTGCTACCTGGACACAAATTAAAGACAGTTTAAAAAGTGCGAGTGAGGAAATTCTTGGCACTGCAGCAAGTAAAAAACAGGAGGACTGGTTCAATGATAATGAAGCTTTTATACAAGAACTTCTTGACCGCAAACATACTGCCTTCCAAAACGCTATCAACCACCCCAACGACTCATCAAAAGCAGAAGCTTTTACCCAATCTAAGTATGAAACGCAACGCGAAATCAGAAGAATAAAGAACGAGTGGTGGGCAAGCAAGGCCAGAGAAATTCAAAGGTACGCCAATTCACACGACTACAGGAATTTCTTTCAAGGAGTAAAAGCAGTGTACGGCCCCAGTCGGAAAAATATGTGCCCTATTAAAGATTTAAATGGAAATCTCCTCAAAGAAGACCAGGAAATAAGAGCCCGATGGAAAGAACACTACTCTAGCATTCTTAACCAGCAAAGTCAAGCCGATCACGATATTATAAATCTTATCCCTCAATATGACACCTTCGAAGACTTAGATAAACCACTAACAACGGAAGAGATCTTAACCGCCATTGGGCAGCTAAAAAATAACAAATCTCCCGGCGCCGACTCACTCCCAGCTGAGATCTTTAAAGCTGTGTCGTCAGAGCTCATACCCTACCTCAAAAAACTGTTTGATGTCGTGTGGGAAAGTGGTCAAGCTCCGCAGGAGTTTCGTGATACACTTTTAATCAACCTCTTCAAAAACAAAGGGAGCGCTGCGGACTGTGGAAATTACAGGGGTATAGCTCTCCTGGCTGTTGGAGGGAAGATACTCACTAAAGCGATGGCAAATAGGCTAACACCTGTTATGGAAAAGTTACTTCCTGAAACACAGAGTGGCTTTAGACCAAACCGAGGCACATCGGATTTAATCTTCACACTTAAACAGCTTCAAGAAAAAGCACTCGAACATCAAGGAGAAATTCACATGGCCTTCATTGATTTAACCAAGGCGTTTGACTCGGTGGACAGGGAAGTGCTCTGGAAAATTATGTTCCGCTTAGGTATCCCTAGAAAATTTGTGGAAGTATGTCGCAGTCTACATACAAACAACAACGCCCAGGTTATGTATAATAATGAGGCAACCGAACCTTTCCAAACTCTCACTGGAGTTAGGCAGGGATGTGTCCTGGCACCCCTACTCTTTAATTTGTTTACCACTGCTCTAACAATTATTGTTGACAACAAACTGACAGTCAGAGGAATAGGTCTCAGATACCGTTTTGATGGCGGTCTCTTTAACATAGGGCGCTTTAGAGCTTTCACGAAGACACGCACACGATTCATTTGTGATCTCCAGTATGCGGATGACTGTGCACTTTTAGCCTCTACGCCGGAAGAGCTTCAAGAACTTTTAGATGTGTATGCCCAAAGCTATGATTCTTTGGGACTTAAAATCAACATTGGAAAGACTAAGATTATGTCAACTCCTCATCAAGTGAACCAAATAGACATTACACTTAACGGAAATTCTCTTGAAGTGGTGGATCAGTTCAATTACTTAGGCAACGTTGTTAATGACAAAGCAAACATGGACAGCGAGATTCGCAATAGAATTAACGCTGCATCTAGAGCATTCTGGGGACTTAGAGAGAGAGTATTTGACAACCACGACCTTGCTTTGTCAACGAAAATGGCTGTCTACAGAGCAGTTGTCATTCCAACACTGCTGTATGGATGTGAAAGCTGGGTCACTTACCGTCGTCATGTGAAAGAATTAGAACGTTTTCAGCAAAGACACCTCAGAAGTATGATGAAAATCCGTTGGTTCCATCACATATCAAACGTGGAAGTACTCAGGAGAGCAAACAGCCTTCCAATTGAGGTGCTTATTTCAAGAGCACGCCTAAGATGGGCAGGTCACGTTCATCGTATGCATGATAACCGCCTTCCTAAATGTACACTTTATGGTGAATTGCTAAGCGGTAGAAGAAAGCGTGGCGGTCAACGAAAGAGGTTCAAAGACGCTCTCCATGAAAATCTAAAATCCTGCGGTATTGCAGACGAGCAATGGGAACAACTTGCAGCGGACAGAACCGAATGGCGAGGGGTTGTGGCCAGCTATCAAGGAAATGTTGCTGCAAGAAGGCCGAATCCAAGACCTAACCAGGTCTATGTTTGTCCTGATTGCGGTCGACATGTGCTCTCCCGAATTGGCCTCTATAGCCATAGTCGTGTGCACCGTAGATGAATGGGAATTACAATAGACTACACCTTTTACTTGTTTTTTATTGTACGCAATTTATCGACTGTAACATTTCTATACTCGGACTCGAGTAACGGCTAATAATAATTACTCATTGTCCAAAAGATGCATACGACTGAAAGGAAACACTCCGAATCCCTAACCATTAGGCAATTACTTATGACACTTAGTGATACTTAAATCTACGAAACGTTTTTATACAATATAAAAACAATACCAGAATACATAATACTCCCAAATTCAAATCAGTTCAAAGGATACAATAATTGAACAAAAGACGCATAATAATTACAGCCTCTCAAACAAAACCATGAGGACTTAATTATGCATAAAAAGTTTTATGAACCACACGTCAAACACATAGGTTATTTGTTTTAACAGTTCGTGTTAACACACACTGTTGAGTATGTAAACACTACAAGGAGTTCTTAATGATGCCTGGCACTTCGTTTCTTATTTACATAGGGCTGAACTGTGATTATGCGAAGAGATGAGGAGTTATTTTGGTTGCTTGCGGTTTGTAGGGGCGATCGCACCAAAGCAAACTGGTGGCTGTTTAAAAGTCCGGTATAACGTGTACAAGGAAATGTAACGGACGCATATATTTGATACTATTTTATCAATTATTATATTACCTAGAACCAGGTAGTTTACAATGTTGAAACAGCAACAAAATACATAATAAAGACAATACTTTCTAATCGCAAAAACATTTTTTGATGATTGTCGCAAAACAAATGCTGTAGTTGGAGTTTCGATGTAATTACATCTCATCATATAACTATGACTTTACCAATTATTTCATTGTTATATATTTGCAATATGATCATCATTGTCCTTATAAAGGAATTATTATGTATACAAGCCTGTTTCAAATATGTGATCTGCATATGTCTGCTACTAGCTTACCTTACTTCTGTGTTATTAAACTTAGAATCCGGTGTTGAGTCATTTAAATTTTACCACTCTATAAAGAATGTGTGTAACTAAGTTGAAATTATATAGAATTATAATATGTGTTCGAGTAACAGATTTATATACCATGATGTCCAGCTGCTCAATCCCGGAAACTTGTTTAGAACCTTTATTTATTTTTCTGGAACAAGTTCAAGTTAAAATATACAAGATAAATAGATAAACAGAGGAGCTGCTTATTTAGCCTTTACCACCGCGACCTTTGCAGACCTATTATGGTGTTCCTAGAGTACATTCCTTATAATACATCACCCAGTTTTGTCCTTTGTATTAGACTCCACAGCCTTGATAAAGACCCTTTTGTATAGCTGTCCACCTTTGGTTTTTCTTCTCCGAGTACTTGGAATCTCAGTCTCGCCAAGCCTTCACAGTGGCACAATACCTGAACTGAGGTTTCCTCTTCCTCTTGGCAGAACCTACATGTTGCGTCCTCTACCAGACCCATTAGGCTCATGTGTCTATTGAGCTGGCAGTGCCCAGTTAGAAGGCCTACTATTACTTTGATAGCCTTCTTATCCTAGCTTAGTAGACCTTCCGTGAATTTGGCAGTATATTCTTTAATGAACTCTTTGGCCTGCCTCTGGCTTGGGAGATTCTTCCGCCATTCCAGAGATTTATTTTGCACCCATTCCTTAGTGGCTGCTCGTATGCATGACTTTGCCACACCACAAATGGGCCCAGGTTCTAATGGGGCTTTGAGTGCGCCATCCTTGGCCAGTTTATCAGCCTTTTCGTTTCCTCTGTGTCCCTCGTGTCCTGGTACCCATGCTAAGGTAACTCTGTCCTGACTTCGCAGCTCTATAAGGGCCGCCAAGCAGTCCCGCACTAATCTTGAGTTGATTTGCATGGGGCTAATTGCTTTTACTGCCGCTTTGCTATCAGAGAAAATGGCAATCGACTGGTTAACAATACCTTGTCCTATTATCTCCCTTGCGCAACAGTGTATGGCGATCACTTCAGCCTGAAACACCGTTGCGTATTTCCCTAGACTTATCGGGATACTGGCTTTTGACCTTGTCCAGTAAATCCCGGCTCCGAATCCTTGTTCTGTCTTGGACCCGTCAGTGTACCAGACTGTTTGTGCTGTTATGGGAGGACCGTTTTTCCAATCTTCCCTGTCTGGTATTACAGTCTGAAAGTTCTTATTGAAGTTATACCTTGGAACTATTACGTCCATGGGCATGCCTAGGATGGAATCTGCCCTCATCTCCGAGTATAACTTCTGGTACTTCGTTCCGTGTTGCTGGCTAATTAACGTTTGCCCTTGCATTAACCTATTCACTTCGGCTTGTATGAATATGTGTAATGGTGGCAGGTCCAAGAGAACCTTAAGTGCAGCCGTAGAAGCAGTTTTTATGGCCCCCGTGGCGCACTGGCAAGCAAGCCTTTGTACGCCACTAACAGCCTTATTGCTCCCGACTGCATCGTCTTAGTCCATCATACCACAGATCGGTTATCATGGGTCTCACTACCCTGGTGTATAACCACAGGTTCATATTGGGATTTAGCCCCCAGTTTTTTCACACATTTGCCTACACCGTCCCAGGGCTATTGTTGCTTTCCGTGTGACTTTTTGGATGTAGGAGTTCCATGTTAATTTTTGGTCAAAGATGATTCCTAAATATGTTGGCTCACAGGCCAATGGAATTTCCACTCCGTTGAGCCTTAGAGGCCTTTGGCCTTCCAGTGCTCTTCTCCGTGTAAAAGTGACGACTGTGGTTTTGTGGGGATTTATAGAAAATCCTTCCTTACAACACCATTTGTCGACAACATTTAGGGCTCCTTGCGAACACTCCGTTATTGTATTCGCAAATCGCCCCTTGCCAATATTGCTAGATCATCAGCATATCCTAAGCAATAGAAGCTATCGGTGGACAGTTTCCGGTAGAGTTCGTCAACCAGGGTTGCCCGCAGTAGTGGAGATAGTACTCGGCAGCCAGTACTCACTTTCGCCTCAATGGAGGCCTCACCTAGATTGGGTATTATAATCCTATTGCCTAGGCTGGCTTTAATCCACCGGCAGATCACTGTCGGGACTCCTCTATTTGATAATGTCCTCGTCAGTGAGTATATTGTCGCGTTATTAAATGCTTCTTCTATGTCTAAAAATGTTACTACTGCCATTTCCTTGTCATATATATTTAGAAGATACTGAGATTGGGCTGAAGTTGGTTATTATATAGGTAAAATGTATCTGGATACTTTCTGTAAATTCAGTATACTATTGAAATGGGTTTCTTTGGTCCTGATTTTGATCCATATCGGAGCGATTTTCTTTATAAAAATTTCTTGCACCGCGGTCCTTCGATTATGTGAGTTGAAAAATTCCATTTTTTCTGTTGATTCGCCCATTATTCTCATAGTTTTATTATCGCATATGCCAGGTAGGGTATAGCATATCTACAAGTAATTGGTTCAGTATTTATCAAATTTAGTTCTTGCAACGTTTCTTTTTAATCAATAACTTGCACTTATCGCCCCTACGCTCTTAAAAAAATACTAAACAGTCACGTTTGGTAGATATTTTAAGGACAAATCTGTCACGTACTGTATAATTACTCATTATAATCTGCATCTGCATCGACCCATCTAACACTTCGTAGTGACTAAAATAATATTGATTTTGAAGAAATAATATTTTGATAACAACAATAAAAATATTTCAGATGCCTTGGAAAGGACAATTCTATTGCATGATTAGTATCTGATACAAAACACATGAGTAACTATCTCCATATTATTTACAATTTTGTTTGTTTTTGAAATTCCAGAAAATACTGTCTTATAACGAATAACACAGGAAACATGTAACAGCCTCTATTTTTTTTTATTTACTAAAGAAATATTTTGAAATTTGCAAGACTTACATAACCAATAATGTTACTTTTTCATAATTGAACAAACATTTCTTACGACTTCCGGTTTAATCGGAACTTTCTTATTTTAAACCCTGTATATTTTTTCGGCTTATCTTATTCGCCTTAAAATTCTCTTTTCAACCATGTATCTAACAATCGCATTTGTTTCTTTATTGACCGTTAAAATGCATTTTATTGAAATAAGTCTAGTTGACCATGACTCGAATTGGTAAGCCTGTATTAACTTCATATATTTTTACTTGCTTTTCTTTAACTCACAAGTAGTATTTTTCAGTTTTCATCCACAATGTTTGTCTTCAAATCTTGCATCCTTTATTTAACGCACATCCTGACATAATCAATTGATGAAATTTTGCATAGTTACTAAAATCGGATGAGAATACAATATTCCACTGCCACTTTTACAAATTTCCGCACGTAGGGGACGCGGGGGTGAAAATTTATAAAATATACTCTCTAACCGGCACCTCCGGCAAAACGTAGAATACAAGGTTTTTTGCCTGATCAGAGACTTTTACCTCCGTTTTTTTTTTCGTGTAAATGGTGCGATATTAGTTCCGGTGACATAATGGAATACCGTTAGGTTTATACCTCGGAACCTAGCTCCAATGAATGAATTTATGTAAATTAGTTTTATACGTTACAAATAATTAAGGATGTGGCTATTTATACATACTGTCCAGGCAATTCACGCCGCACATGCGCGATGACGTTCAAACATATTGATATAGTAAGAATTATAAGGTTAACCATCAGCAGTCTGTGGTGTAATACTTAGTGTTCCCGATTCTCACACGTGAGGTCGACGGTTCGAATCCGCTTGCTACAGTTTTTTTTTTACCACATTTTGTTAACTAAAATACGTAATACGAATATTTCTTTAGGTTAGTTCGTTGGGTTAAATATGTTAATATTTTTTGATGTAGTATAGTTGTTTATGATAGATAATGTCCCTTGCCCTCGACGGCTATACTGTATGTATAAATAGCCAATTTCTTATACATACTGTATGTATAAATAGCCAATTGCGTATACATACTGTATGTATAAATAGCCAATTGCGTATACATACAGTATGTATAAATAGCCACATCCAATAATTAACGTATGACTAAAAAGTAGAAAATAAAAAAATTTAAAATTATTTTTTAAACTTTCTTCTCTTCAATTCGTACTAAAAAGTAAAAAATAATTGTAAAAAGCAAGACAAAGTGCGCACGCCTTGCTTTTCTTTCTTGCAATTTATTACTTATTAGTACGACTTGAAGAACAGTAAGTTTTAAAAAAATTCTTTTTTTATTTTCTTTAAACTAATCAATGCCTGCTGGTAATCAGTAATTTTTTAAGTTCAAGAAAAATGCCTAACAACAATTAACAATACACACTAAGATTGGACCTCAATTTCTCATAAAAAGAAATTACCATTGGTTGCCATATTGAATTCCCTACTTTTTTCAGGGTTGCTTGGGGACTGCCTCCTGGGTATCCAACCAATAGATCACACTTGAACTTCTGGTACGATTTGCACTATAGGGGTGGTTTCCTAAACATTTTTTTAGAACAAAATGACTTTAATAAAAGTTGTAGAGTATCAAATTTTGAACAACTTTTTATTATAAAACTTTTTTGTATCCCTAATTCTTAACGAGTTACTGCGCGTTACGTAACAAAAATTGGGCACACTGCAGGGGTGGTCTTGTAAACATGTTTTTACAAAGAGTTGGTAACACTGGGAGTATTATGCGGCGTTATGCTGTCATGTGTTAGCTGACAGGCTGCATCAGTTTATGTTTAGTTTTCATTCGTTTTAGTTTTATTCATTTTAGTTTGGCAGTGTTTGGTTATATTAGTTAATTATTAATTTCGTGTGTGTGTGCAAGGTTGTGGAAGTTAAGACAAAACGAGTCGCTACTCTTTTGTCTGCTAGTATTTTCAGAGGTGACGACAATGAACACATGTTGCAAAATATATACAATATTCGCGTACATGTGAATTGTCGCAAAAATATATATAAATACAAGAATGGTGTCGGCTGCTGCACGTCGGCGCATGACCGAATCACAACCCTCAACATCCATATATGTAGCTATTGATGAGCCGGAGCCACCTCAAGAGCAACTAGAACAAGAACAATTTGATTTTAAACATCTTTGTTTGTTTTGCGGTGAATTAACGTCCGTCGTGAGGGATTTTAAAACAAATTTGTCTACTCTCGCACCAACATCGGACGTAGCCAAATACCACTCCTTAAGGAGCTACCACCAAGTACAACTATGACTTGGCAATTATCTAGATCCAGAAAACTGGGGATGGGAAAAGGAACTACGAGGGTGGATGCCTTGCAGAACCAAAAAAAGCCAGCTCCACCAGAGCTCTGAAGCTTATTTCATGCCAGTGCGGTACACCCTGTAGAGCAGTTTGTGGTTGCCGAAAAGTAGGTTTGCGGTGCACCGTAATATCTAAACACTGCGCTGGCGAGACTTGCGATAACGCACAACAATTGCCATTATCTGAATTTGGAAATGACAGCTATGATGACGATATTGATGATGACCCTGAAAACAGTACATCACGCATGCAGGATGATAATTCAAACATCGATCTGGACGACGTTGAGGAACAGATGAATTCACCTGAGCCTTCCAGGAAAGAAAGACGATTAAAGTGAGTTGATGATTTTTATGCAGATCGTGAATTAGGCCTAATTAAATGCGCTGTAACTTAAGTAGTCGAGATATCAAAAAATTGTATAAAGCAAAATTGTAGAGCACTTCTCCAACTTTTACAAAAGTTATTTTAAAAAAAATGTTTACAAGACCAGTCCTGTGGTAAACGAATTTTTTGTCATATAATGCGCAGTAACTCGTTAAGTATTAGAGATACAAAAAAAAATTATAAGGAAAGGTTGTTTGGAATTAATATTAGCCAGTCACTAGCTGTATAAATTATAGATGAACATCACCGCTACAAAGCAAAATTTTAATAGTTCTCAAACAGCAATGTTGAATTTGTTTAATCTTCAACAATAAAAAGACAATAAAGGAATAAGAAAAACAGAAAACCATCAAATATTAATTCCTCTGGCCTTCCCCACATATATTAGTAAAAATAACAAAAGCAATAAAATGAGATATCCTAAAACGAATGTAGAACATGAAATTTTATTTTCGCTTTTATGACGTTTTTATCAAGTAGCTTTAAAAAATATGAAAAATATGACATTTTTATGTATTCAGTAATGTTACGAAACTCATTTTTTATGGTAGTTTTATGATACATAAAAATTCCAACCTATCATAAATTAATACTCGTAAAATTTGGATGAAGCTAATTTTTTTATATTCGTCTCAATAAAGTTATAATCTGCAGTAAATCAAATCGACTTCAAAAAGTTTTATAGGCATCTTAGTCGGTGTTTTTATATACAATGTATATACAGATTGTCCCCGAATATCTAGTAACAGTAATAAAATGAATGATATATGGAAAATCAGTAGTTACAGTTAAAATATCGGGCGACGCCACAAGCTTCTGCAAGACGTTTGCAAAAGGACTTGTTAGTTTCAACATTTACTACTCAAGGACACTTTTCAAAGTCTGAGAAGATGGGGAGAATAGACGATGAGGACAGCATATAATACCCAAACGACGCATGTCATGAGAGGAAGAAAGTATCCTTCTTTTGGCAAGACTGCCAGCTGATTCGCTTCCTTCTACTCCCACTTGCTCTCACACCCACATCAAGGCAACTTCGTTGTTATTAGCCAGTTGTTTGGAAGACTGTCTACATTCCCATTCAATTTTATACTCGAAGGTACAGATCCTTAAAGCCTTTAATGCTGCCTGGCTATCTGAAAATATATAGAATGCCTTTTTGTAGGCATTCCTGGACACAGACCTATAGTATAAATTCTACCTGGAAGATGGTTGGGGTATTGCCAGGGGATCAGGATAGCCTACATTTCTGTTCGTTTGACGGCTTTCAATCAGAACATCAAAGGGTCAGTCAAAGTCCGAATTGATTGGCATTGAATGATTGAGTTTGGTCATGGACTCAAGATGGAGAAGTCCAAAATCTTTAAGTCACCAACCAGATCGCGTGGTATCAATTTAAGTGCCTGATGCAGTTTTAGAACACTAGGTGCTACCTCCCTCCCCACATGCATATGCAGAGGAAGTAGGTTGAGCATTACCTCCATAGCTGCTGTGAGACATTGCTCCTGTAGTCTCCAAGGCCTTGCAATTTATGAACTTTCCTTGTGTTAATTTTTCCTCTGTTTTTAGTCACCATATATATGATGTGTAGGTTTTCATAGATCTAACAATCGAAAGATAGAACCAGTGTGTCATCTTCGGATTCAGACCCCACGTTACCAAACGGCCTGCGCCAAATAACCGCAGTTGCTTTCTTTCCAAATGTGAGTTCCACTTAAGGTTTTGATGCAGGATTACTCCTAGATATTTAATCTCACTGGAAAGGTTATGCACTGTCAATTCAATATCAAAATCCGAAATCAAAAATAAATAGCCTGACCATATTATGTTTTAATATTCCGCCCTCTAAAAGCACATTTAAAACTATGATAAGCCTAGTCAGGCTATTTATTTTTCGATTGCAACAGACACTGGACCGCTAGATGGCGCCTGCTGACTATTTTACATGTCGCTATCCCAAAGATGCCGAAATGTACTAAATGGTCAAGTGATCCTCGTGTCGGTCGTCACATGCCTATGATCCCTATGACCAGAGCCAACAGCTCGAAACTGCAGTCTGCAAGTGGTCTGTGACGACTGGCATGAGAGCTCCTTTAAGTAGGATCAGTCTTTCGGCTGGTGTTTGTTGCAATCGAAGCAATAGCGTTTTGATGGTAATATGCAATTATTACACTTAACGCGCTAGGCTTGTAACTTGTAATTCAGCGCTCGGCGGGGCACACAGCTTGGAGAGTAGCTGTTGGTTGCAGTCTGGTTACGTTCCTTATAGTAAAATAAGGATTTTATAGAGGAGTTTGCGACTAAAATTATTATGTTTTAATATTCCGCCCTCTAGAAGCACATTTGAAGTATTTTTTTGTTGTGCTATCAATGAAATAAAATCCAAATGTAATAATTTACAACAGTTAAGTATATATTAGTTTTATACAGATTCTATGTCAACTTACATCTGGAAATACAATAAACTCAATCGAGTGCTAATTTTAAGTGTCTGTCGGTTTTATTAGTTTTGAAAAAGTTGGATGACCCAAATAACTTTTAAAAAAGTCTTCCGCATATATTAATAACAAAACAGCTATTATATAATTTGAAATCAAATGATAACGAAGTTCAAATTATGTGGTTCAAGGCACATATTGGCATAATATATAATGAACAAGTAGTTAAATTGGCCAAAGAACGTATCCACACAGGAGAAATTGTGAACGGGTTATGTGTCACCTATTGCGTAAATGTTAGAAAATTAATGATGATACGGAAAAAATGGACATCCTCTGGAATGAATATTGTCACACGAATTATACTAAATATACACGCATTATCAATTATACCAGAAAAATCCTGGTTTTATAATTATAATATCCCAAGAAAATATAGTACAATTATTTCTAGAATTAGGTTTGGTCATGGACGTTATCCGGCTCACCTCTACAGAATAGGAATAGTATAGAATGATAACTGCGAACATTGCAATGTTTTAGGGTATCTATAACACATATTTTTTGGATGCAGTAAATTTTTAAATGAAAATAATGAGTTATACAACAATATAACAAAGTTGGAAATTGAAACTTCTTTTAATCTAATAACCAAAATAAAACTTTGAATTAGATTGGGATAGTTTCGTTACTTTTGTTTTAACCTCTATATGTTAAAAAGCTTAACCGTGGTCCACCGGTGTGTTTATATTAAAATAAGGCCCTGACTGAATTCTTGGCGAGAAGATAGTGCCCCTGTACCTTCTTATCGTTCTGTTCTATAACATCATAAGGTTGTTTAGGTGGCGTAGATAATTTCGTCAACAATAGTAAAATAGGATCTGGCTATGTGGACGTTGCCCTAATGCCAAAGAAATATGTAATTGGAATGTAAATTCTGTAGGAACTGTAAAATAAATAATATAAAAAACAATAATGCAACATTTTTACAAATTATCTATATATACGAAATAAATAGGTTTGTAAGTTTTTTTAGCACACCCTGCAGGTTATTCAGTTCATTTGTTGGTTTTGAAAATTTGTTTCTGTGAACTCAGATAACGGAGCGACTAAGGGTTTGTTGAAAAAATAATTCCTATTCCCTCATTCATCTACTTTAACTTACTTTGCCAAGATAGGCTATTACTTGTAATAAATTTCAAAATCAACATAACATCCCAATTATTATTCCCAGCATAATTCTCATAGCTTCACCACAGTCTAGACTGCATTTTTGTGAATAATATTAAAACAATGAATTCAGCACATGACTAAATCACAGTTTATTACTCGGTTTCGCTTATTTCCAGGTCACCATAATTTTAAAAGACGTCAACGACATGTCCCCAGAATTTATAACGCCGAACGAGACCTCAGTCGCCGAGAACATACCAATAAACACTGTCGTTATGGCCATTAAAGCAGTCGACAAGGACGAGGGCAGGAACGGATACATTGAATATTCGCTGTCGAATGACCCTTTGACGAACGGAATTTTTTCGCTGGGCCCTGTCGACGGATTGTTAAGGGTAGCTGGGAGGATAGACAGGGAAGCCAAGAACAACTACACCCTTCTTGCGACTGCCAAAGACAGAGGTGACCCACCCAGGTCTACGCATGCTAAAATTTTTGTAAAGGTTCTTGATGAAAATGATAACAGCCCCGTTTTCGATCCGAAACAGTACAGTGCGTCCATCGCCGAGAATGCCTCCATTGGTGCCAGCGTGTTACAAGTGAGTACTATTACCATTTTCTTAAAGGTGTATTATGAAACATTTTGAGTAGATAAAAGATATTAACTTCATTGTTTTTGCTATAAAAATTATTCACTAAGAACAATGATTTATAAGAAATGAAATCAAAAACATTCCAAAATTATTTCTTGTTATATATCCACACTACTCAAAATAAACCTTTTTTACTTGGACTCTTCCATTACCTACACTAACTTCTGTTCTTCATAATCCGTTCAACCTCAATGTACTTAGCTAATTTCCTTAACAATGTGTCAGCATCATAGATTCCACATATATTTCCTAAATTTATAATGACCTGTCAGAAGTCTGACTAGTTGATCCAGATTCATCTAACTTCAACCTATAACCAGGTTGACATTCATTCATTCAACCTTACCACAAAGTTCAGAGCCCTAACCTTAATCAAGGCCTTCTAAACTTAGTTATTATCAAAGATTTCGTGACTTGCTTCCTTCTACTACCTTAGGCCTAATATTATCTATTCAACCCAACTCTTGTTCTTTAGAACCTCATACAAGATTTAACAAATTTTAGATCTGAAACTTCTACACCATTATGCCACTTATCATTTTAATTTTAACAAATAACACTCCCAAATGGGAGAGTTATTGTTAAGGTGTTAAATGAACTAACAAAGTTTTAGATCTAGCCACGTAACTTCTTACATAGAGATATTTTGTCAAGAAGTCTCAAAATTATGTATCATAGTGTAACATGCTACCATTGAGCTCAGTATATAGGCAGAATTGGGAACTTTTAAAATATATGTCAATGTTAAACATAAATAGCGGGATAAGAAGCCCCAAGTGCGACCCTTGTGGTATAACTAAAGATATACTGCACCAGAGGTTGCAACTTATAACCATGTGTTCATCTAAATGATTTCAATTTGACGTTGTTACAGGTTTCAGCTACGGACATAGACGACGGCCTGAATGGCCGAGTGCGCTACTCCATCAGCTCGGGCGACACCAACCGGGACTTCAGCATTGCCGAGGACACTGGAGTAGTACGTGTGGCCAAGAACCTCAACTACGAAAGAAAATCCCGTTATATCCTCACTGTACGGGCGGAAGACTGTGCCGGAGACATCAACGGAGACGCCGTACGGTCAGATACCGCAGAAATATCCATATCAGTGTCAGACATCAACGACAATCCACCCACTTTCCTGGATTCACCATACTTGGCTTACGTCATGGAAAATATCATCCCGCCTAATGGAGGTTATGTCATCACGGTCCAAGCTTACGATGCGGATACGCCTCCGTTCAATAATCTAGTTAGGTACTTCATCAAGGAAGGAGACACCGACATATTCAGAATAAATGCGTCCACCGGCGATATATCTTTGCTGAGAGCATTGGACAGGGAAATTCAAGACGAGTATGTCCTTAGTCTTGTCGCTATGGATACTGGTGAGTTGCAACAACCTATTTTTTTTGCGGCTTTGACAATTTTTAAGTGTATTAAATCAACAAGTATTTCTATCGTATAGAATCTAGTAATCTAGTGTATGCGCAGAAGTTATGCAATCTTAGGCGAGGATTGTGTAGAGGATATAACATCCTTCGGAGGAGACGAAAAGCCGTCGGTACCTTGTCTATTAAATATTAGGCAAGTAAAAGATCCCTACTCTTCGAAATAGAAGAGGTTCCGCAAAAATTCGTCAAAACCCCATATAATGGATTATGTTCTCCAATACTTTGAGTTTTTTATTGTTGTAATTTGCCATAGTAGTTTTCATAAAACTTACTCCTCTATCAAAGGCCTTCGATCGCGTGGATCATAAATTATTAATTGATGACTTAAATCTAGTGTATGCGCAGAAGTTATGCAATCTTAGGCGAGGATTGTGTAGAGGATATAGCATCCTTCGGAGGAGATGAAAAGCCGTCGGTACCTTGTCTATTAAATGTTAGGAAAGTAACAGATTCCTACTCTTCGAAAGAGAAGAGCTTTCATGAAATTTACTCCTGTATCACATCGGTTTTAGTAACTCATTAAATTTTTTTATTTCTTACTTGAAGAATCGATTTCAGTACGCGTATTATAGCTGTTTTAGATCAAATACTTATCTTGCTACATCAGGAGTACTTCAAGGATCCAACTTGGGACTACTTCTATTTCTCATATTTATAAATGACTTATGCGATGGTTTGGAGTGTGACAAACTGCTTTTTGCTACACTATACGATATAAAAGGGAGAACGAAAAGAGGGGTGAGGGGGTCAAAAAAATTTTATAATAGGAAATTCTCAGATGCAATTCTTATGGTCTTTTTTACATTTTAAGTGAAAAAAACGCCGAAAAAGACACTTTCTTATTTACATTTTGCGCCTTTTCCGGTCAGCCATTTTGAATTTTTCAATTTTAATGTCAGATTCTTAATCAGTGACCATGTAAACCCCCGAGTATAATTTTTTTCCGAGATGTACTTAATATTGAAGTATTAATAAAATTATTGTTTTCTATGCATGCATAAAATGCACTTTTGGATGCAATCAAGGGCTAAAAATTGTATCTGGAGTGTCAAAAATTACTCTATATGTACAATAAAGTTTATGTGATAATAAAATAAAAAGTTTCTAGTCAATATTAATTATTTTTAAATGACTATATTTGAAAAACTATCGAAAAATCCGAAAAAATAGCAAAAAATGCACTTTTTTGCATAAAAGTGCATTTAAATATGTCTTCCAGTCAAAACTGTGCATACGCACTATGATTTTCTTGTTATTTACACCTAAATCTATCATTCTATCCAATAAAATCTAATGGAGAAAAAACTCCTCGAAAATCGACCTCAAATCAATATTTCTGACGGCTTATCTGCTATAAAATTTGCTTATTCAATGATGATTATATTAATTGTACTTTAATAATAGCAAAAATTACGTATATATTTATAGTATAAGTTACTACTGGGTGTTTTAATATACAACTAAATATAAATCTTTTTTTTTTATACATTTATTTAACGTCGGCCTATTTCCGCTACTGAGGCCTAACACCGACGCCTGTAGACGAGCTACCCCCAACCAGGATTTTTTGCCGAACCTCTTCCCTTAAGAAGAGTAGGGATCTTTTACTTGCCTAACATTTAATAGACAAGGGACCGACGGCTTTACATCCCCTCCGAAGGATGGTATATCTCCTATACAACCCTCGCCTAAGGTTGTATAGCTTCCGCGCATACACTGATATACAAGCCGCTGGAAGATGTGTGAGGCGAGAACGCGGTTTCCGTTGGAATGGTCACCCATCCAAGTACTAACTGTGCCTGTCGTTGCTTCACATCGCATACCGAAGTATGTACATAGTAAAGACGCACCTACGCTCGCCCCAAAATATAAATCTGTTATTGGAATATTCTGTTGGGCAATAAATTTTTTTTTACAAAAAGCCAGTCACCCTACTCTCTGGCTCTGACCCTCACAGAGGGGAGCTGGTAATAAATACCAATAGCCACTCCCCACGCCCGTGGGTATTATTATTATTATCAAATTGATTTAGTGTCCCATTACTTTTAATACTTTAAATTTTGGTTGTTTTGAGACTTTTATCCAAATTAAATTTCTCACCTCTGAATACTGAAATTTATCTAGTGTGGTGGACATCCGGTATCAAGTCGATATGACCTAGATATAAGCAACTGTTTTCAATAATGTTCCCTATAATCCTCGACCATTAGATTTGCCTTTTTCTCGGCCATTAAGGATCCTTAAATCTTCCCTCCAAGGGCATCTCTACTGATCCTACATCATTACTGTTATTACTTAATAGCGCTCTCTTGTCTAGGATCTGCAATTTCCGCAGTGTTCTAATCTAGATAGTTAGGCAGGAAGAGGATGGGTTTGGTGGCGAGTTGGTGGGTGGACACCTATAACCGTAGCGCAGCGTGCACGCACCCCGGCGGTCGTCACAAACATGAATTGTCACGAAGCGGAGTTCTCACGATGCCGCGATTAGCATCTACATTACCGATTGTAACGAGTGGAGACAAAGCGGCCTCTGAGGCTGTGATCCTAGCAATTTAACTATTTCTGGTCCATTGAATCGGGGGTGATGCTGCGTTTTGCTATGAGTATTAAGCGTTTTTGTCCGCGGGTCAAAGTTTATGACCAGGCGAATTTATCTTATTTGTTGCAAGCGCTTCAGCGGGATCAACAAATAGACTCTAATGTTGCCTCAGCAGATTCTTATGATAAATCTCTTTCACAGAGTTATCTATAATAGCGGCCTTCAGATTAGGAAATCTCAACAAACGTTGATGTTCCAAAAATTAATTTGACATATGAGGCCGCAGTTTGTATTGCGATATTGTGGAACTGCGCATGACCCAGTGGAGTGCTTACATGTTAGGCACGTGTTCTGAGTTCGAGTCCTTGTTAAGTTTTGCGTTTTGCATGTGTTGTAGAGAATAATAAAAAATATAACTTGGTTGAAAGAAGAAATGAAGAAATGGTACAGAAGACGCGGCAACTTGTACTTGCATTTGAAACTCATCCATTTCTATCTCTCTTACGTTTTGCATCCCATTGTTTTTAGCATCGTTGATGCAGAAATTCGATAAGGAGTACATAAAAATTCACACAGTCAATACCTTAGACAGCTTAAAAAACTTGAAAATCTCCATAGGAGTTCACCACCAAAAAACTGCTTTACCCGCAACAAGAAAGACTTGTTAGCTCGAAGTACTGAATTTGTACTTAACTCGTTAGATAACAATGGTGAACAATACTTTTTAAAAAAATATCCGGAGTACATTGTCTTCTAACGAGTTAATTTTATGTAAAACACATAAAGGGTAATACTGTGACAGTTTTATCTAGAAATACTGATGATTTGAAAGAACTAAAACATGACCCTACTAAAAAATTTCAAACAAACAACATTCTACTAATGATTGGTACAGCCCCCATACTTTATGGTTTACCAAAAATTCATAAGGAGAAAGTCTATTTTAGACAATAAAAAAGCAACTTGGTTTTCAGTACTGAAGATACTTCTTAGTTTTTTTATATGGGATGAAAGGTCATGCAACGGGCCTTGCCGGCGCGTGCGTATGAGAGCCGTCTGAGCAATGTACAGATCTCACATATTATACTGCTTTAAGTGTCGCTATGGGGCGAGCGTGGGTGCGATGTAAAGCAACGTAAGGCGCGGTTAGTAGTTGGATGGGTGACTGTTCCAACGAAGACCGCGTCCTCGCCTCACATATCTTCCAGCGGCTTGTATATCAATGTATGCGCGAAAGCTATACAACCTTAGGCGAGGGTCTATAGGGGATATAACTCCTTCGGAGGGGATGTAAAGCCGTCGGTCCCTTGTCTATTAAATGTTAGGCAAGTAAAAGATCCCTACTCTTCTTAAGGGAAGAGGTTTGGCAAAATTCCTGGTTGGGTGTAGCTCGTCTACAGGCGTCGGAGTTAGGCCTCAGTAGCGGAAATAGGCCGACGTTAAATAAATGTATAAAAAAAAAGTATCACGCTATAAGTAATCAGGAGATCATCTCCTTCGAGTGAAATGTGACCCTGATGATGTATACTGGCAAAATCATAAGAGAAAATATTTTTAATAAGTCAATAAATAACACTATTTGGCCTAAATATCGAAACAATATTCACATACGTAAAATTATACTTTCCTTCAGTTTATAGCGTTGGATTTCAATGAAACATGATCCTGATGATGGCTACTGTATAGGCGAAGTGACTGTTTCACGAAAACGTCACTAGTTCAATTGCACCATGCTCTGCTCTGTAGGTATAAAATTTTACGTGCATATAAAGGGTCCGGAAGAATAAAGTATCCATTTAAATTGAGCTGTTTTTATTGATGGCGAAATTTTTATTCGAAAATAAACACAAGGTTCTTGATGAGACAGATATTTTATTTTTACTTGGTTTTCTTTGACTCACAATGCAGTATTTTTCACGTTTGTGTTCAAATCTTGCATCCTTTAATGTCACACTTCCTGACATAATCAATTGATGAAATTTTGCACAGTTACTAAGATCGGATGACAATACAGTATTCCACCGTTTCTTTTGCAATATCCGCACGTAGGGGGCGCGCGGGGTGAAAACTGATTAAATATACAATCAACCAGCACCTCCGGCAAAACGCAGAATACAAAAGGTTTCTTCGCCTCATCAGAGACTTCGACGTCCGTTTTTCCCATACAAATGGTAAGATATTAGTTCCGGTGGCACAATAGAATACCGTTAGGTTTATAACTCGGAACCCAGCTCCAATGAATAAATTTATCTAAATTGGTTCTATACGTTATAAATGAAAAAAAAATTTAAACTTGCTTTTCTTGGGCGCACGCTTTGTAAGATTGTACGCATGATGTGCACGCCTTGCTTTTCTTACAATTATTTATTACTTTCTGGTACGACTTTAAGAAAAGCAACTCTTTAAAGAACCCCACACATTTTTTATGGGAAAGGCCCCCGGTGAAACTCTTTGGAATCGATATATGTCATTCCTCTTGAGCTCTTGATCAAAAGTCCTCATGGCCAGAAGGTCGGCAAATGTATAGTTTTCCAAATATGAGGGAAGTCGATTTTTCAGGATTTTTTCACTAATAGTATGGAGCTATGGTCCTTTCAATACGGGTTCGCTAGTGTTCAACGGGGGTTTGTCGGGCCGCTGATTTCAAATCCGATGTCAAAAGTAGCATTCGACAGTTGATAGCTGTCAGTGGCACTGTCAATTCGCCTTATTTTCCGAAAAGATTTAACAGAATATATACAAGGGGGTCGCTGATTTCAAATCCGATGTCGAAGGAGAGGCATCCGGCAGTTGACAGCTGTCAGTAGCAGTGTTAGCTGTATTATCCGGAAAAGATAATCACAGTGTTCCCGGATCACACTAAAAGTAGATGCAAATAATCCAATTAATATGACTGCTTCTGACAGCTGCCAACTGTCAAATACCACCTTCGACATCGGATTTGAAATCAGCGACCCAAAAAACCCCTTGCATATATTCTGATATTCTGATACATTTTTTCCGGAAAATAAGGCGAGTGACAGCGCCACTGACAGCTCTCAACTGTCAAATGCTACTTTTGACATCGGATTTGAAATCAGCGACCCGAAAATTCCCTTGTATATATTCTGTTAAATCTTTTCCGGAAAATAAGGCGAGCTGACAGTGCCACTGACAGCTGTCAACTGTCAAACGCTACTTTTGACATCGGATTTGAAATCAGCGACCCGAAAAACCCCCGTTGAACACTAACGAAGCCATATTGAAGGATGACCATGGCTCCATACTATTAGTGAGAACATCCCGAAAAATCGACTCCCCCCCCATATCTGGAAAACTGTACATTTTCCAACGTTGTGGCCATGAGGACTTTTGATCAGGAGCTCAAGAGGAATAACATATCGATTTCTGAGAGTTTCACCGCAGGCCATTTCCCATAAGAAATATGCTGGGTCCTTTATTTTTAACTTTTTTATTTTTCAATCTAAAGTGTATTTCTCGAGAATTGCGAAAAATCTTATTTTTTGCGATTACAACGCCATCTACCGTGAAACAAAAAAGTTTCAGAAGAACCTACGTATTTTGTAGCGCGGAATCCGAACCTGCAATAAGAAACTGAAGGTTTCTATTTCAGATTTCAAAGTTGACGCCCCCCGGGGATGGGAGTCGTGGTAAAGTTTGGTATCATTGGATAGCTTTTTCAAAAATATTCGATACGTATTTTTTTGTTCTTCAATCCGATGTACATTTCTCGACATATTTGACCGTCCCGGGACTTTTTATTCACCCGGCATGGATTAATTATTATAGTACAGATATATAAGAACGCTAAACCTACCTTAATTTAACTCTCAAGGAATTTATCCTCCTGTTCGTCGAAATTATTTCTTAACACATGACTGAAAAACTGAACTTAAGTAGTTGCAACACTTTGCAGTTATTTTATCCTTCCTTCTCTTAATGAGCAATAACAGTACCCTGTTTCTATATATACAATTAGTTTTTCGTATCCATTCGAAGCCATAATTGTGATAAATGTGTATACAACAAAGTTAATGCCTCGTTGATAAGTATTTCACATTTAATCAAACAGCACTGTTGACAAGAAAATGAGTTTTCAAGAGACAAATGTCGACAACTTACGGTCTGCTTATTATCTCACTATTCGTTGGAAAATATGTAAGTATCTATATGTAATAATAAAATAAGTCGCCATTAAAGCCAGCAACTTTTACCACATTTCTCAAATACTTATTCCATTAATATTAAAATTAATATTACTGAGCAATGTTGTTCATTCAGTGTGTTTGAAAACGTAAAATGTTTCCTTTCGACCTTGTCGTTAACATGGATAAGAAAACTATACCGGGTGTTAGAAAAGTATGAGAACTGTGGAAAATCTCGAACAGTTTGCATCAAATCGAAAAATAAAAAAATACTTGTCAAAAATTTCTCAAAAAACTATCTACTGATAACAAAATGACCGCCCCACCCACCACCCTGTGAATGGAGCGAGAGGAAACATTACAATTTCAAATGAAAACCCCTATTTTTTATTGCGGAATCGGATTCTACGGCAAAAAATACGTAAATTTTATTCCGAACATTTTTTTCGATTCTTGCATGGTGCCGCTGTAATCGCAAACCCCTAACCCAGTGGGTGGGGCGGGGGGCAACTTTGAAATTTGTAATGAAAATCCCTATTTTTTGTAGCGGATTCGGATTCTACGGTCAAAAATACGTGAATTTTTTATCGGGCATTTTTTTAGATTCTCGCAAGGTGTCGCTCCAATCGCAAAAAATTGAGTGGCAACATGAAAGTTTTGAAGGCATACTTAAAAAAATACTAACAGTAAAACTACTGATCTCAGAGTGAATGATTTCCCGAGCTGTTTTGAGAACAGTGATTTTACACGGTCGTGCGGAAATTACAACAACTATTAACATTCTGTAAATTTATTAGCAGCTAGTAATTTTCAATTTACATTTTTTACAGGGCAATAAAAAACTCGATTTAAAAAAAAACTAACAGTGGTTTTACCTCTTAATTCAGCCACTTCAGGCAAGTTCTTGATCCCAGCCAGTAAAGGCAAGGAGGTAACTCAGCCATTTAAGGCAAGGTGAGGATTTCGGCCAGTTGAGGCAATTAGTTTACATCTTAACTACTACACTAGCAGGTTTCAATTTCAAGATTATAGCAGGTGTTCAAAATGGTGCCCATTGACTTCTTGGCATTGTTCGGGACGCACGTAAACATTTTCAATAGCACTTCTTATCATTTGAGGTGGTATTTTTGCAAAAATGTTTATTATGCGTTGCCTCAGCTCTTCCAAATCACGAGGTTTAGTGAAATAAACCTTACCCTTCACGTAGCCCCAAATAAAATAATCAATTGGCGCGAGGTCGGGAGATCTTGCTGGCCATTCAATAGTTCCTCTTCGACCTATCCATCGATTTTCGAAAGTACCATTCGAATAGTCCCTAACAATATCCCGATAGTGTGGAGGAGCCCCATCTTGCTGGAAGCTGGAAACATACATTATCGAACTCATCACCAGCAATCTCTTATATTGCGGGAACTATTTGATTTGTCAACATTTCCAGGTATTTTTCTCCATTCAAATTTCGGTCCTATGATTCGATCCCTGAAAATTCCTGCCCAAACATCAGTGAGCATCCAATGAGGGTTTTCGTCACTCCAATATCTAAAATTATGGCGATTAACTTTTCCACTGAGTTCCAAAGTTGCTTCATTTGAGAAGACAAGTAGAGATGACAAAAAATTTTGGTTTGGGTTACTCCTTTCCATCATTAATTCACTAAATTCAAGTCGCCGGTCAACATCGTTTTCATTTAACTCTTGGTGAAGGTGAATTTTGTAGGGATGAAATTTCAAAAGTTTCAAATTCTTATGAACTGAAAATGCACTCATGTCAAGCTGTTGACTGGCTTTTCTGATTGATAACCTTCGATTTTCAACAAATGCCTGGGCCATTTCCATTTGTCGAGCTTCCGATGTTTCAGATTTTGGTCTTCCAGATTTTGGGCGATTTTTATTTGTCCTTGTGTCTAGGAATCGTTTGATGGTACGGGACACAGTAGATTTCGAAATTCCCACTTGATCTACACGGAAAGTTTTGTTCAATAAAATCACAACTTCATCATAGGACCTTTCTTTATCGCCCCACCCTCGCATCATTAAAAGAGAAATTCTAACTTCCTCTGTTAAAGTAGCCATTATTCAGAAAAAAGCGCGAGAACTAATGAAAAATGAAATAACTTTTTCCATACAAAAGTGCGCTCCTGCCTCTACAAAAGTTGGAAGGAACTGAACGTTCTCGTAGAAATTTCACAAAACAAATACTGTTATTAAGAACACTTTAAAAAAAACATTCATAAAAACCAAGATATCACAGATATTGTTTTTTGAACTGAATGGTTTTTTGTCAACACGAGTAGCTAGAGTTGTAAATATTTATAAACTTGTGGACGCTTAAGGTTTATTCCAATTTTGTGCGATTGCAGCGACACCTTGCGAGAATCGAAAAAAATGCCTGATATAAAATTCACGTATTTTTGGCCGTAGAATCCGAATCTGCTATAAAAAATAGGGATTTTCATTACAAATTTCAAAGTTTTAAAAATTTTCAACGGACTTTTATTTTTTAAATATATTTTTAAGGTACGCGAAAAGACGCATCTTTTAAAAAAAAGCACGATGATTCGTTTACTAGGACCGGAGTTATGATAGACCAAAGTTGGTCTCAATTTACAATAAAACTAAAAAGTTATAAGGGCGGTTTTTCTGCCAATAGCTTTATTTATCCAAGTGCGTACCAGGTATAAATTTTCAATACTTGCGCTCATGGGCAACTTTGTTAAATTGTTAAATAAAACAACTCAAGCCTGCGCAAAATCCATGAGAAATAGGCGAGCGGATATCCCACAAATAGCGGCTTAGAAATAGCAGTACGTGACCATGCAATCCTAATCTCCAAAACCAGTTTATTCCTATGTTTTTGAGATCGCTGAATACGAGTCAAATGTTATTTAGAAAAAAAAAAATGGGGCGGCTATGTCTAAATCGACTTTTTAGTAAAAAATGAAGCAAAGGCTTTTTTATAATTTTTCACTTTCAACTCGCTGTATCTCCGGCGGATTTCATGATTTCTTTTTAAAATTTTAACTGCATATTCCTGATGGCAGTAGCAAAAAATAAGCCTTATCCAACCTTTTTAGAACATTTGATATTCAAATGACGAATTTTTAAAGTTTCACGGACGCATTTTACTTGTGTTCATGTTCTATCGCAAAAGTTGAGTAACGAAGTTCTTAATTTCGAGACACGAATTGTTTAGTATTAAAATATAATTAATGAGGAAGTTTTTTGAAAAGTTTCAGTCCTTAATGTTTTATAGAAAAAAAAATATTAATTTTTAAAGTTGAGCATCGAGTCCTGGCGCGCGCTAATCACATCGGTAGGCGTATACAAGCGTTTAGGAGAAATTATTAATACGTAATATTAATAAATTGTGTATTTAAGTATTAACTGAGTTTTATGTTATCATATAGTTTTTTTTGTTAGTTGTTACTATAATATGGAAATGTTTCATCTTTAAAATATTGATACAAATTCAGCATTATTTTATATAGGTAAAAAGACTGTCTATGCGACTGGCAATCGAAAAAAATTTAAACATCGATAAACTTCCTCCATCCAAACCAGCTATACTCAAATATTGTTTAAGAGCTCTTTGGCTATTAAACAAATGGAAGCAAGCTACTATATCGGCGATTATTTCCGAAGACGTTGCAAAATGTGGATGGTTAGTGGAAGGAGGAAAATTGAAAATTGATTATTATGAGGGACCAACTGCAATAGAAACGTTGCAGAAATACTTTTGCCCTTGCAGCAGCAAAAATTCTTGCTCAACTGTTTGCCCATGTATACCGTCTAATTGAAAATGCTATGATGTTTGTAATTGTAATGATTCGTGTCAAGATAGTGATCAAATAAATGAATAGTTTTATAGTAATAAAAATCATTTTCATTTCAATACAATGGGGCGAGCGTAGGTGCGTCTTTACTATGTACATACTTCGGTATGCGATGTAAAGCAACGACAGGCGCAGTTAGTACTTGAATGGTGACCATTCCAACAGAAACCGCGGTCTCGCCTCACACATCTTCCAGCGGCTTGTATATCAGTGTATGCGCGGAAGCTATACAACCTTAAGCGAGGGTTGTATAGGAGATATACCATCCTTCGGAGGGGATGTAAAGCTGTCGGTCCCTTGTCTATTAAATGTTAGGCAAATAAAAGATCCCTACTCTTCTTAAGGGAAGAGGTTCGGCAAAATTCCTGGTTGGGGATAGCTCGTCTACAGGCGTCGGTGTTAGGCCTCAGTAGCGGAAATAGGCCGACGTTAAATAAATGTATAAAAAAAAAATTTCAATACAATTTAAATTCTATGCTATGTATACACAAATTTAAATTATGTAACATTGATGCTTATATACACACACACATATATATGTATCCCATTTATATCTTAAAATGACGAAATCAGTAAATAAAAGCAATTACTTTATCCTAAACCCTTTTTTGCGCCTACCGATGTGATTAGTGCGCGCTAAGCGTGCAATTTTAAAAATTCATATTTTTTTTTCTATAAAATATTAAGGGCTGAAACTTTTCAAGAAACTTCCTTATTAATTATATTTTAATACTAAACAATTCGTTTCTCGAAATTCGAAATTTCGTCACTCAACTTTTACGATAGAACGTGAACACTCGTAAAATGCGTCCGTGCAACTTTAAAAATTCTTCATTTGAATATCAAATGCTCTAAAAAGGTCGGATAGGGCTTATTTCTTTGCTACTGCCATCAGGAATGTACAATTATAATTTCGAAAAGAAATCATGAAATCCTCCTGAGCTACAGCGAGTTGAAAATGAAAAATTATGAAAAAACGTTTGCTTCATTTTTCATTAAAAAGTTGATGTTTTTTTTAATAACATTGGATTCATATTCAGCGACCTCGAATACATAGGAATAAACTATTTTTGGCGATTAGGATTGTCATGGTCACTATAGGGTCATTTTAGGGGTTGCCCCCGCTCGCCTAAAATGTACGGGAGGCAGCGATGGGGATAGCTGAGAGCACGGCCCGTCTGCCGTTACGAAATTGAAATTTTGCGTTCAAACAATCGACGACCTTAAAAATTTTGATGTTTTTTTTTTTAATCGATGTCTCGCAAGTTATTACGGTTAATTATCACATTTTCAAACACGTATAATTGTTTATTTTCGACCTTTTAATGTAATAATAATGATTTATTTTATAAATTACTTTAATAATCATGTCTACTGTATTTAGATGCAAATACATTTATTTTAAATTCTTAAAATTCTTTAAACAATAATAATTTGCAATTATACATTATTATTCAAGCAGTTATTTTAATTAAACGAAAAATATTCTGCTCATAGTAATAAGAAATTACAAGCAAGGTAATTTTTATTTATAAAATATAACAAATGTAATCTAAAATATTTTAAATGATTCTCGGTTTTTTTAGATACTGGAAGTATTTCTTTCTTCTTCGAAATCCTCATTCTGTAACTGAAAAGGAATATTTGCTCGAAATCTTCCATTTCGACAATGCGTAGAGTATCGTGGTTTTAGATCTGATGAATTTATAGCCTCTTCTGGGGTGCCCCACGGCTCAATTCTTGGCCCCCTTCTTTTTGTTATTTTTATTAATGATATTGTCAGTATGATTGACGTTGGCTGTCTTCTTTATGCGGATGATTTAAAGTTGTATTGTGATATTAACTCTTTTGCGGATTGTCTTAAATTGGAAAGGAATCTTGATCGTATCAATAATTGGTGTATTTCAAATAACTTGACATTAAATGTGCAAAAGTGCCATGTACTTTCTTTTACCAGAAGAAATGAGCAGTTACATTATGATTATACACTCAATAATACGTCCCTGAATAGAGTAACTGAATTTAAAGATCTAGGAGTTATTTTTGACTCTAAACTTAGTTTTATCCAGCACATTCTTTCTGTTGTACTTGCTAGTTACAAAAGTCTTGGTTTTGTCATAAGAAATTCTCACGGATTTAATGATATTAGTCTATTGTTCCTGTTACTTAACACATTCGTTTTGTCTAAACTTGAATACTCAAGCATAATACGGAATCCAGGATATCAAACTTACAGACACGGTTTGGAAAATATCCAACGTAAATTTTTAAAATATGTATCCTTCAGGGCTGATGGTGTTTACCCCGCTGTTGGTGCTAATCATTATTAATTATTGGCCAGGTATGATGTATTAAGTTTATCTGATAGAAGGGATATGCATTCTCTTATTTTTTTTTATTTAAAATTATCCATAACAAATTAAACTGCCCATCGATTTTAAGTCAATTAAATTTCAATGTTCCGGTAGTCGCTACTAGACATACCAATACATTTTATTTGTTAACCCCGAGGACCAACTTACTCAAATTTTCACCTGTCCTCTGTTTGTGCAATATTTATCATCGTGTACGGCACAATTTGGATATATTTTATTGTACCATTAACTCTATCAAAAAGCTGTTTTTAAATGCTCAGTAGTGTTTTTGTTGTTTTGTATTATTGTTTTTATTTTTTCTTTTGTATTTTTCTGTAAATTTATCTACTATTTATTTATTTTTTTTGTAAATGTGTAGTTTTCCCATCCTTTAATTGGTATGTAAGTACTGTTCGATGGTGTATTGCAATAAATAAATAAATAAATAAATAAAAATAAATTTTCTTAGAAAGGAAATGGAAGATTTCGAACAATAAATGCGGATATTGACACATTAAATTACAAACAATGAATTATTCAACTGTTTAGGAGATTTCTTTTTATTATCTGTCATTTTGAATAAGTCTACTATGATTGAATCAATATTTTGTTAATTTATACCTGATTACTTATAGGGCTATATTTTTTTACCAAAATTGATCTTTAAAACATGTCGGAAATAGGATTCGCCTAAGCCACCTAGCCTCAATACAATGCTTGTAAATTCTAGTTACAAAATTATTTATTTCACACGAATTTCATTTAATTAAAATCACAAGCTGTGTAAAAGTCTTGAAATCGTGGGCAACAATCATTTGTAGGGTTATTCACGAAAGATATTAATTTTAGATGAAAATGAAGTAAGACTACCTCAGAGGCAAATGACCCCTTATACAATCTACAATCTTGATGCGCGTATGTGCAGTTCGTAGAGTACTTACTGACAACAAACTGATCTTGAAAATTGAACTAGAATTAAGTTTTTCATATGCAGGACGTTACACAATAGGCAATTTTCTTTCAATTTCATACCTGGTAAAAAATCAAAATTTTTGCATCTACGGTACTCAGAAACACACCAATTTAATTAAGAGAAATGCAATGCAATGACTAAAATAAATTTCGTTTACAGCGTTATGTAGCGTTACGTAAAATACATATAAATGAATAATTAGATGTCAAAATGTGTTGTGTAAAAATGTTCCAAAGTACCAACTTATGAAAGCAAAAAACATAAAACAGTGCTGTCAGATCCTTAAATATGAAAAATGTGCACACAATTTTTCCCAGCGATTAATGTGTCAGTACTGAAACTGTTCTGTTCCCAAGTACGTTTCGAATCATAAAACGTACATATTGCTAGGGTGTTCATCATAGGGGCCATAGACATGTACGTTTATCTTTTATAGATGATTTCAATTAAGCTTATCCCACGCGGCCATATTAAAATATTTTATTACGGATTTCGCCCGGCTACACGCCTCATTAATATCACCAACCAACCAATCTAATCAAAATACTTAGCATGCATTTATGAAGTGAAACTCAATTGTTAGTTTCTAGCCGTACATTACCAGATAACTAGATAAAATAGCTGCCGCAACGTAAATATCCAAGGAGGCAGCGTCCATCTATCAGCCGAGGAATGCCCTCAGCATTCTAGATTCCAATATTGAGAACGCGCAGTATATTTGACTGATATCTTTCAGAAATTTCTTACACATAAATGTACTTGGGAGCTGATGTATTTTTCTTGATAGTTGGCAAGCGCGTTATCTCCTCGGAACGCGCTTTGGCATTAGCCGTACTCGCAGCATAGCTCGGTGTGTGTCGAGAGAGCAGTCTGCCCTTTTTATCGTGCTTTATTGTGTGCATTAAAGCCACCAAACACATCAATGTTAAACTCGTTCAGATAAATTTGGCTTCGATGGTTCATTAGCACTCGTTCGCATCGGCCAATCGTTACCATGGCAACTTGGAAATTCGCAGATTAACAGATTATTTGCTCTTGTAGAAGAGGTGAAATAATTTTTGTTCGTAAACTATGGATTGGGGTTTTTTACTACTTATTCAGGGGATCATAGTAAATTTACAGTTTTCTATGATCAAATTTTGAGCAGCAAATTAGCGGTATTTCCTGAATATCTCTGCTTCTAATTTATTTTATTTATTTATTTGCATACACAAACCCAACAGAATTTACATTAAATTTACAGGGCCGGAAACTAACTGCCAGATAAATTATGGACACTTTTGAAATAAAGTGAGAATAGAATATACGTTATTATTGCTTGCTATAACCAAAATCTTAATAGATATCTACTAATGAAATTATTGCAAAATTCTACAACTAAACTAGGTGAATATATGACCATTTCTATATGCATAGGCATGTATACATATACAAGTACATTCTGGGTCACCCGGAAAAAGTACATACCCTTACTTTTTCCTACAGTTTTAAAAATAAAATTCTGAAATTTGAGAAATCAAATACAGGGTGTCTCACCGGGAACTGAATCGATCGATATAGAGAAAAGTACGCATCAGGAAATTTTGAAAATTTAGATAATTACTATCGGTATGGCCAATCCAACTAAAATAATTACAAGCAGCTGGCATACCGGAAGTCGATGCCAACTTGCTTATTTCAAATGGAACACCATATATATTTTAGGGTTTTCGAAAAGAGCATAAAATTCTGAGTTGAAAATATGTAACATACCCTTTACCTAAACCTAGCTGTTTCAGAGATATTTGACATTTTATAGAGAATTTGACAGGTGCAACGGTTTGCAAGAACCGTTATAACTTTCTTCGTGTAAAAGATCCTCATTTGCTTCTTTTCACGTAAAAGGAACACAAGGAGAACTACGTTCTACTACTAAAATATATTCAATAATATCATACCAAGTGCTCCGTTTTTCTTGTTACATTTTGTCAACTTCAAACCGCGAAAACTTGTTTAGGTCAAATGGAACACCCTGTATTATTTTACGTCAGGTTGTGTAAAATTGAATTCCCTTTTTTCTGATATTAACATTGTGGGGGTTAAAGTTACAACTTTTTGAAATATTTGCGATTTTATTAGAAATTCATGGATTGTTGTAATCATTTCATCAAAATAGCCATGGTATCGACTTCCGGTATAAGCGGAAGTGCCAGCTGCTTGTAATTATTTTAGTTGGATTGGCCACACCGACATTAGTAATTATCTAAAAAATTAGCACCCTATATATTTAAGTCACTTTTCTCATAAAGCTGTAATTTCTCTTTCCAATGCTTCTCTCAGATTTTAAATCGGATGGAAAATAACCTTGGAAATGACATTTATTTGCTATTTCTAGTTGGCTTTGGAATTCAGGAACAAATTTTAAAAAATTCGAAGTAGACTTTGAATTTGAATAATAGGATATTTTTCAACAAATTCCAACATTTTTCCGTTTCATGGAAATTCAACTCGTCATAACTCCAATTTTTCAAATAGTACCCTGTATGTTTTATTTTCTTTATCAGGTAGAGTGGTAAATTTCCTTTATACTGGTTGAATAGAAATTAAAAATATAATTATTTGTAATTAGAAAAAATTTATTTTAATGAAAATAACAAAAATTTTGATGAATCATTAGCAAAAAAAAAAAACTAAAATTCACACAATCAAAATCAATTTATAAGTTATGATACCTATCTGGACAGCAACTTACTAAATTTTATTATCGAGTTCTTCTAATGTTGCAGACGGTGTTGAGTATACTTTGTCCTTCAGATAACCCCAAAGAAAGAAATGGAGTTAGGTCTGGTAATCTAGCAGGCCACCTAATAGTTCCATTAGTAAATACCGGAAGTGATTTTTTTTACCACAAAATGGTCAAATGGTGGATTGATACCTATATTTGATTTTATTTTTTGAAAAACACAGTAGGGGTCACCTGGTATATCTATGTACTTACATATACAAGTATATACAATAAGAAAGGAAAAGCAGTAAATAAGAAGAAAGTAATAAACAAAAACTATTAATCTAAGAAAATCTTGACTTAATTTGGCTTAATCTGGTGTTAAAAATGTCTACATCATTTGCAATAGTTTCGTAATGATGACAGATAGAACATTTAATTATTTATTTATTGTCCAACAGAAGTTAATCCAATTACAGGACAAAATTACAAGAAGTAGTTTTATAAATATTTACAAATAATCATACATTTAAACACATGCACGGAAAATAGCAATAAATAACAATAACATTAAACAATAGTAAAATACAACAAGTAAGGTGGTAAGCTACAACAATACACATCAAAAAAGAAAAAGGAAACTGCTGCTAAGTAGTATGTCAATGGTGATATCTTAGAAATAATTAAATAGGATGGCCTTAAAAATGCTGGTGTGCATAATTTCACCAAAACTACAATGATCAATATCGCACAAATTAGATATTTTATTGAAATTATTACTAATTATATGCATTGCAGATTTTGTCAGTATATTATTTCTAGAAGTGGCATAATAGAAAGTAATATTCTGACGTGAATTAAGTCTGGGACCATGGAAATAGACTTGAGAAAGTAGAGTCGGTGAGTCGATTAAGTTGTGCAAAAGTTAGATAGATAATGCTTGAAATAATCTGTCTATATTCTAATGACGGAACATCAAATCTGGCTAGCAAATACGTATGTCGTAAGGAAAACCTTAAAACATTTATGTGTGCATTAGGAAAGTAAGACAAAGATTAGGTAGGATGGGATGGTAGATCTGGTTGGCCTGATTAGGTGCTCTAAAGTCGATTTGTTCGAATAATTGCGGACAGTCAAACGTGTTGTTTAGAAGTTTGTATAAAAGTATTACGCTTTGCATCTCACTCCGCTTCTTCAAAGAATTGTATGAAAAACGATTCAGTAGTAATGAGTGATCACATCCCTTACTAGGATATTGATCGATGGTAAATGACAGGAATTTTTAAAAACGTCTTGCCTTGAGTATCGTTCAAATGTACGTCGTAGTGGAAGTTTCATATCCCGCTCGCGTATTCTAATCTGGGTCGCACCAGGGTGTTATATAGAGTTTTTATAGTACTTATAGACCTATAATTCTAATATTGTACAAACTGACTTCTATTAATCAGATAGGATTCAAAAAACTTATTAGCCTAAGGTTAAACCGAAAAGAAACTAATTTTGTTAGCAAAACACCATGGTCCAACATATCAAAAGTATTAGAGAAGTCCATATAAATGATATCGGCTTGTCCACTGCCATCCATAACTTCAGCTAAGTATTGTGTTATACAAAGTAGGTCGATCGTTGAGAGACAGAACCATGGTGCTTGTTGCAGAATTGCACATACTCTGGTAAGTCTGAGGATAAAGTGCGGTATGCAGGTCGATTTCGAATACCTTGCCAAAATTATTGATTGTAATAGGGCGGTAAAATTGTTTATATCTGCTTTGCTACGTTTTTACGTATAGGACAAATTTTAGATACTTTCCATTTATCAGGGTATATACAAGTCTGCAAGGTCAGGTTAAAAATATCTGCTAGCGGTGCACCTAATATACCTGAGCAGTATTTTAAGAAGAAAGCTGGCAAGCCATCGGGTCTGGCCGAAAATTTTGATTTAATTTTTTTTAAGGCATTAACCACGTCCATCTCAGTTACCTTAGAAGTTGTTATATTAATATTATCACTAGTTACTGCTGACAAGTTTATATTGCAACTTGAGGGGATGTACGCTGAACTAAAGAAGTCAGGAAAATAATTCGATATACCCTCGGGATTATCTAAGATACTGTCATTATTAGTGAAGGCATTCTGCATTGAAGTGGAATGTGTTTTACTGTTGACATTTTCCCAGAAACATTTTAGGTTTGAGGACAGATTGTTTCAGTTTACTGCAAATAATTTTTGTAAGATGTGTCGATATCTCTGTTCAACTTAACTCTTAAAAGTTTAAAGTTCCCAATTTTTTATACACACGCCAAGCTATCTTTTTACGCCTTATGTCAGTGATGATATGTTTTATGAACCAGGGAGGAAATGTTTTTTTGGACGTCTTTTTCATGGAAACAAATTTTGACATGGTAGTACTGATGATGTAATGTAAGTGATCGCCGCATCGTTAACATTATTTATTTTATAGATATCGCGCAGCTTATGTTACATAATTCTGAATAGAGAGTGGTATAAAATAGGTTTTTTTAAAGTTGTTCGTCATTGCTTGATTTTTAGGAACCTTATTGTGACAAGAGCTAAAGTTTTTATCAATATTAAGTGATGGGTGATGCACATCTTCTTTGAAAACGCAGCAGTCGGATTTACTGACATTGCACTTGTTACTGTAAAAGATCAGATCTAATTATTATTGGGGTAGTTATAAAATTAAATTAAGTGAGGCCAAATAAGTTAATAAAATTATTCAGTTCGGTTACTTTTAGCTATCCGAACCGAGTTATTAAGAAAGCATTCATAATATTCCGGGACATTGTAGTCACCTAAAATTAGTATGTCCGTGCCATAAATGTCATGGAGGTTAACCAAACAGTCAAAACTTGAGTTGTATATTTGGGTATTTACGTCAGGTGGTGATGTAAATTAAGAAAACTGAGAGTGTTGTAGCACCTAAGACGATTTTTATTCCAGCAACATCGATGTTAGGGAGATTTATATTAGAATCTAGGTTTACTATTCTCACTTTGTATGACATATTAAGCAGAATAAGACAACCACCTCCTCTGGTTAAACCTACTTTCTTTAATTATCGATCGCATCGGAATACGTTATAATTTCCATAACTGAGTTCAGAATCAAGAATATGTAAATCTAGCCAGGCTTTGGTATTTGGCCTTTTCACATTCATGCAAAGAATATGAAGTTTCCTTGCACCCGTGCTCTTGGCAGAAAACGTGAATCACTCATTATTTTATCTTTATTACTAAGTATTTAAATGAATGAGTTGTAGCACAAAAATATATCGTTTATCTAGTAATTGGTTTTCATCATAATAAATTTTCTGCATTTTTTTAAGAAAGTACCACTCAATAATTTTATTATTTAACATATAGCACAATCAAAGTGCTTGCTCGGAACTCCTTAGCAAACTAAATTTCCGCGTTCCTAACCTAATGATAAGGCAGATCTGTATTTACCTCTCCTCATAAAAATGCTCAGATATTTTCTTCATTTTATGCTATGTTCATCAATTATGATAATATTATGAGTGATAGATATATTTAGTTGCCATTTGTATAAGAAATTGCGTCTTATTATCTGTAAATAAAATAAAAATGCAAGTGAGAGTGTTGAAACGACTGCGTTTTCAAATTGTTCAAAGAAACGGAATATACCGCTGACACGTGTGAAGACAATTCAACCAAAAGATACACCGACAGCGATATCCAAATCGTAATATTCCTAGAATGCTTCATTAATGTGCATAGAAGGTTAAGAGAACGAGGATCTCTTAAGAAGCGAAGTTATAATTGTGGCAGGAATAGGTAAGTAACACCTCGACGGGGACAAGAAATAAATAGATATTTATTGAGGATATTTAGATATTTATAAAAAACGTATTATCGAAGAAAGAAGTTTAGGTCCAAATACAAAAAATGCGCCACGCGAAATTATATATTGGCAAAGGACACTAAATGCAATAACAGTAAACCACAATTTCTCGGCATGAACTGTGTCTGAGGTTACTGAAGCCTCGAGATATCGGCTCCCACTATTTTCATTAGAAACAAAGTTTCAGGGTGTGTCTGATATCTTAGGACTAACTTGATTCCAGGCTATCAATCTCTCGCCATTAACGTTAACTGCATATTAATCAGAACCTGAAATAAATTCGGGGCAAGTCGATTTCAGCGGAATTGTATTCCTAAATGGGTTAGCTAACTAACAATTCCCTATAATCCTAATTGTCTAACTACACTGCAACCACCCCTGAATATCTAATTTATCAGTATTTTGGATTTTTTCAGAAACCTTATATATCTTGAGAAATATTGTACAAATAATAAAATTTTCAATCCATTGACATCCATATAATTTATGTTTAAGGAACAGTTAGAGCTAATATGACCGAATTATTCCAAATCCACCCCAAAGCTTTTTTGGCATTTTCTCAAAAGCTTCGGATTTGTCGGTAAATTTCACTTTCTAGAATTTGCAATAGTATATTATTTATTCAACCATATCTGATCAGGACATATTTTTTTAAATGCTAAAAGCTAGCATTGACAGTTTTGAAGCGAAGACTAATAGCTATGAGCTATCTGTATTATTCTCTTTAAAAAATAAAACTTAAATATGATTCCTCAGAGCTGATAGTAGCAAAAACAGCGCTACCAATTTGTGGGCCATTTCTCAAAATATGGGGAATTTCACACTACTAGGAATTCTACAGTAACCACATATAATTATATGCAAACGTCATAAAAATATATACCTCTTTGTCAAATATATACTGAGAATATTTTACACAAACCAATATGAGACCCCCCCCCAACTCACATATTTTTTGTTAGACGTTTTTTATTGAATTCATTCCCATTTCATTTAAATTTTTAGTTAAAGAATGTATATTTATCACCAATATTTTGTATATAAATTCTTTCCCTAGTTTTCCTTGCTTTTCCGGGAAAATAGCTGGAAAATGAAGTTACTAGTTACATATTCTTCCATTTTCTTATTGTAAATATGAACCTTGACACAAAATTCTTATTATATGAGTGTAAAAGAAAACATTCAAGTTATAATAATGAAAATTCTTCGTAAAATTCAAACTTTTAATCGCAAAATCAAATAATACCATTTAATTTTATAACATTTGCATTAAGCAATCTTCTTTTTCATCCTCATTTAGTATATAGGCTAAGTTATCTATGTCTGGCTCATCTTCATCTTCAAATTCATCTGGATCAAAGCTTTCCATAACGTCACGTCGGTTAGTTCGTGTGGCGACGGATCCCCTTTAACCCAATCAAACGTAAGTTGTCTATTTTCTAACTTCCAGCCATGTCCCACTGGAGTTGGTGTTATGGGTTTAACGACATGTGCATTGTTCCAAATGTAGCAGGGGTAGATTACACGGCTGATGTGGTTTTCAAGTGAAGCTTTGCAAGGAGGTTGTAGACTCAATTCGACACCTTCTGTATTTGACAGTGCAAATGGCATTGTGGAAGATTATTTATGTGTAAACAAATCGTATCATAGTTTATTTATATCTGTATATCCTTTATTACTGTACAAGCAACAGAAGAATTCCTCTAGGCCTGGCAGTAACATGCCTGTAATTGTAAGTGAGATCCTAACGATCTAAAAATAAGCACGAATTTTTAATGCTTTTCCAATTTAAATTTCACTTACAACTTTCCACGAGGAACAAAAGAACTGGTAGTGTCGCATCTAGATAATGCATGCATATTCAACATAATATGGCTCATTGCTACACCTAAATCTCGAGAAATGATGGTGACCTTAAGGATCGTTCATTTGTTTCCAGTTCCTGCATTAAACAGTAATACATTTTTAATTTCGTTGGCGTACCTTATCAAAAACATTAAAACATCTATGTCCGATGATCTAATACTAATAGGCAAATTGTCTGGACAGAATTGAGAAGCATGGAAGCAATGTAATATGATTTTAGTATCCGCTTCCTCTTGTGAAGAGCATAGCTCTTCTTGTATAGTATAATTCACAGTTGAACCGTCTTCGCTAGTAAACAATGTGCACTGATTATTATGTGATAATTAAAGGTTTGTAATATGAATTAGGAGCCATGGTATTAGGAGCAAAAAATACAGTTTTTGTAAAGGCATTTTCTCTGTATTTTTGTGGTTTTCCATGTTTTTCCGGGATATGCTAAAACCTTAAATATATAAGAGTTAGAAATACCCACGGGGGGGATGGAGGGTATACACTAGCCTTCCCTATATTTGTCTATTTTTGTTTTTGATCGTACGTGTCAAAATGAAGAGCAGATGTTGTGCTTGTTACCGTATCTATTAACTTTTCATGTGGGGCGACCGTAGGTGCGTCTTTACTATGTACATACTTCGATATACGATGTAAAGCAACATAAGGCGCGGTTAGTAATTGGATGGGTGACCGTTCCAACGAAGACCGCGTCCTCGCCTCACACATCTTCCAGCGGCTTGTATATCAGGCGATGGTTGTATAGAGGATATACCATCCTTCGGAGGGGATATAAAGCCGTCGGTCCCTTCTCTATTAAATGTTAGGCAAGTAAAAGATCCCTACTCTTCTTAAGGGAAGAGGTTCGGCAAAAATTCCTGGTTGGGGGTAGCTCGTCTACAGGTGTCGGTGTTAGGCCTCAGTAGCGGAAATAGGCCGACGTTAAATAAATGTATATATATAAAAAAAAAACTTTTCATGTATAAGGATCGCAATTCCACAATTCATTAAAATCACTGATATAAATTCTGTTTTATGGAGGTAAATTAAGTTGTCCAAAATTGCACTGCACCAGAAGTTCTAGTAACTGTGTAGGACGATTTGTACCGATGCTTCATATGTGTTCTTGGTTAAAGATGAACATTGTTACTTTTATACGATATTTATTGATCTAGCTTTCGTTTTGTTTGTGTTTAAGTTTTTTAAAACCGTTGTATACAATACCATCTTTGTAAATTTCTACCGGCAACATAATTTTAATAATATGGGTGATACCAACTGTAATAGTCCTAACCCTTCTTTAAATATACTATACTTAAATATACTATACGGCTATGGATTGGAAATTGCATGCTATATAGAAAAAGATCTATAGCATATTGGACGATAAATCCAAGGTTATTGAGAAAATATAAAAAACCTAAAAATTTTTACATGGGTTATATGTGGCACTTGCAGATAGGTTGGAATATTATAATTCATACTTTAAGAGGAGTATTGACAGTATACAAAGTGCCTCACATAAAACTTCACAGACCTCTGCAGACGCCAGATCTATATTTTACTTTCGACGACGTGGAGACGATCGATACCATTTTAGTTTTAATTATCTCCAGACAATCCTAGCATTGTTAACGAAAGGCACGTATAGTGATATGTAGAATTCGCGCGCAGTGTTTTGGGGTAAATGGAGAATATTTCATCGCAAGTTCCTACTAAATGTTGCTAACCCATCTTCGGAACTATACCAGTTGCGTGAAAAAGCCCTTCAGTCTATTTCTATACAACTCGGCTTATCTAGCGCAATTCCATTATTCTCGACACGCCCCGTATATTGCACGTCTTTGTTTAAAAACTGTAACTTAATATCATAAAGTATCGTTGAACCTAATGCTCACACAGACGATATCTACATTCTTAGACCCTGTATCCGATAGCAACTTCTCATACAACGAAGATATACACCAATACTTTGCATACCAATGGTTCAACACACACCTGTTAGGGATAAAGTGCTTTTTTCATCGTTCATGTGAGACATTTATTTCCATGTTGATATCGAAATGTGTGTATGTTCTCAAAATACCTAAAAGTCGTGACTTAAAAATGTTCAGTAAACGTATCAAAAAAAACTATTTTACCTTATGAAAACTCACCAGTTTCCGGTAGCCAAAGGCCGGCTCGTCTTTGCCTTATATTTCGGAGAGTGGGAATGTTCAACACGTTAAAGCAATTAGGAAACACATAAAATTGTTTAATTCTTGCTTATGTGAATATTTATCTGTGTTTACTGGAATTTATTGGACATAAATTTGTGTAAAATTAGCGATTTTGAATAACATAAATTAAAATTCTTATTAATAAAAATGACTTAAAATGGCGTGTAATCACTTAGCACCTTTCCTTGTACTACTGGAAACACAAAATGTACTAGAGAATGTAACTGTAAATGTTTAGAAGAATTGTTCATTCCTTTGGATTTATACAGTTATGATATACACAGTGTTTCACTTTCATAGAGCCCACCCTCATTTTTGGTTGTCTGGTGTTGGAATCTTTTGAAATTGAGAAGTAAAAGTCCATTGAATTTAAATCTAGAAGAGTAGGAGAATCTCATTTCCTTATCCAGTCAAATGACCTGGATTTGGTTTATAGCCATCTGGTAACTTGTAAATAAAAAGTGATATGCACCGCCTTGCATAAATAACAATGACCATTTAAGTCCCTCGGTTGAACTTAGGGGTTCTATTAGAAAGTGTCCGCTTATAACTGACCAAAAGTCTAAGGAAAACTTTGAACTGATATCGACCTCTTAAACAAAATGGGGATTCTCACCAGCCCAGAAGAACATATAAGTAATTATATAACAATTAAGTACAGGACAAAATGGTTTTCTTAAAGAATTATTTTGGTTAAACCAATGATTCTTAGGCACCTCTTTAATTAAGTTATTAGGCAAAAATAAAAAAGTTATTTTGTTATTTTAGCTCATTTCAAACATATATTTTAAAAGCAAAGCGCTTGCCTTATTTTACTTTAAGTTTTACTCTAATGCCTGTTAAATTAATATGAACGATAATTTGAAATTATAACATTGATAGGTGACTATTGTTTATTGCCTTGCTCTTTGACCTTTTTAAAAGCTTTTATTTATCTTGCAATGTATGTTTGTCAGTTGGTTTAGGGCAAATTTTGCAATCAAAATTTCGATTAGTTCTAATTAAGCTAAAGCTTTGAAATTTTGCACATGTGTATAAGTCCGATGACAATACACTTTAACATTTTCATATAAGAAAAAAACAAGATGGCGGCTTCAAGATGGCGGGCGACTTTATCGTTTATGATCCAATTCGACTCAAAATCGATATCTTGGGGTTTTCAAGATCGCCAATTATGAACTCTTAGTGAAAATTTAGAAATTTAAAATGGCGGCGCCAATATGGCGGACGACTTTTGTCATTTATGGTACAAGTAGATCAAAATCGATATCTGGGGGTTTTCGGGTTCGCGGATTACGAATTTCTAGTCAAAAATTTAGTTCAAGATGGCGACTCCAAGATGGCGGACGACTTTATCGTTTATGATCCGATTCGACTGAAAATCGATATCTGTCGGTTCTCGAGATCGCCAATTATGAATTCTTGGTCAAAATTTAGAAATTCAAAATGGCGGCGCCAATATGGCTGACGACTTTTGTCATTTAGATCCAAATCGATCAAAATCGATATTTGGGGGTTTTGGGGTCGCGGATTACGAATTTCTACTCAAAAATTCAGTTCAAGATGGCGGACGACTTTACCGTTTATGATCCAATTCGTCGCAAAATCGAAATCTGGGGATTACAGCATATCAAAAGACTAAAAAGTAACAAATTAAATTTTAAAAAAATTATTAAAAAAGCTTTTATTTAAAAAATGCTCTAAAAAGTAGAAAATAAACTTTGAAATAAATCAAACCCAACATTTTGTTACATTATATAATTTTATTTATGATATAAAAGCTTGTCGCGACCAATCTCCTTTACACGGGAAAATAACAGCTTTTTTTAAATATATTTTTTTAAATTATATTTTACGAAACGAACTGAAAAGAGGCGGGCGCCAGAAATGAACTTTGCCTAGGTTGAAAATAGTTATTACTGGCCCTGGTAACTGCCCTATTCTTATATTTTTATATAATTTCCTTATGCTCTAAAATTGCTCATTCGCCTCTTAAAGCTTTCAATTTTCTTATAATTATCTTCATTGGTTACATTTTTGTAGCTTTGGTGACCTTCATTACTTCTAACTGTTCTAATGAATCCAATTCTTTGTCTTTCTTTTCCAAATGGAGTAATGGAACTTTTTTCTAAAATTATTTTAGTTAATAGTTTTTACCTGTCCATTCTGGAGATTTCAATGATACGTGACATGACGAACTTCTATAATATGACACTATCATCATATCCCAGGTAAGGAATGAATAGCGCAGATACTTTTCAGGTCCTGGTCTTTACAAGCAGAATTTTTACTAAATGAAAATATTTTGAAAAATCGTGAGGACATATTTTACGGCAGGATAAGTCCTAGGCCTATGCACATTTCTAAATCCTTACGTATTTCTTGTTTATTTTTATTTCTATAATCTACTGCAGTTTACTTTTTAATGAAATATTAAATAAGCTACAAAATAGTGCAAAATCATCTAAAAACCACCAAACTAAAAAACTAAATTTTTTGCCAGTATACTGATTTAGATATAAATTGGAAACCTACACAGAAATACAATAAAAATGCGAAAGAAACTTAATTTCAAAGTTACTTTATACAAAGATCAAACATAAATATAAAATTGTGCGTTTCTAAAGTGAAGATTGCGAGACAACTTCAATTGTTTCCAAAGTACTCATGATTCGGTTATACGCCACTATTTTTCCATGCCTGTTATTTGTTTTCACGATTGGCATAAACATGTCTTGCAATCAGAAATAGCACAGCAGCTGGAAAAATATAATTTATGAAATTATATGAGTCTTTTCTTGCTAAGTTTTTCATAATCAATTAATCAAAAATTGCAAAAATAACCGGCTTGCTATCAAATTTTTGTATTCGATTGAAGAAAAAACATTTTCGCTTTCGGATATTCATGTAGTGTTTCCTCAAGAGAAAACAGAAGATTGAATAATGTAATTACAAAAAAAAGTAATTCTTAGGTCTGCTACTCCTCAGGTCTTGTTTATTGTCGGGGTTTGGGTCCAAGTCTATTGAGAAAAAGTCATAAGCAATGTTATAACGTATTCTGTTATCTTAAACCATAAGCAATATATTTTTTATCCCTAACTGATAATTTATAGTTCGGTTTCAACTGTTGGTTTTTTACATTTTGGAAATTAGTAAGAGTACTACCCTACGCCGCTGTTCCAAAGGCTAGAATTATGTACGAGATTATTCACTACATTAATTAAATACTCGTTCATAATTGCTGCTAGAACATGCAAGATTTGAATTTACACGGTGAAAATGAATTTTAAATGAATTTATCATATTCCCGATCGCTTTGCATTCGCATCAATTCATATCACGTGAATAAATGATCTGTTTTTGCCGATAGTATCGGTAGCAGAAGTAATACTAGAGCACGAAATTGACCAAATTATGCAATTTTGTCCTAGATTTAGTCACGTTTTTCCAACATGTTAACCTGCATATTGCAGAATGTTCAGTGCATATACGTACGTGAAGCCAGATGATCATATCGTCCTGCAAAGGCCAACTTTGATACAGGCCTTAATATAAACTCGATCTTGGATAAGTTCACAGCCAACTCTTTACGGAAATTCGTTTATTTTACAAAAAAATGCTTGTTTGTAGTAATTTTTTACATTTATCTTTGACATAATTTTAAACCAACATTTTTAAAAAATAAATTTAAACTAAAGTCCAAGCGAGCTAAATTTTAATTAGCTAGTTTATTTAATAGCTAATTTATTTAACCAAGTTACAATAAAATTTTTGGCAAGTCTAGAGCCCAATAGATCAGTATAATAGAATACTAAAAGCATAAAAATATAGACACAAAACATTGCAAAATATTTGGACAAACTATTTGAAATACATAAGTAAAGAAACAGAAAAAGAAGGGGCAAATTCAAAAAACATATCGACTAGCACACCAAACAAGTTGGAACAGTAAGTAGAAAAACGTCAGATTTGACAAGTTTATTTTGATTAAGAATCTTTTGATTTTGATCAAAAAATAGAAGGTTTTTGAATCCTTTCTATGACAAGTGTTTGCTTATTAATTGCAGCGTGGTATTATGAATTCTAATCCACTAGATATAAAGGGCCTTTAATCTACGGAAAACAGACGTATTAAACCTTCCTAATATAAGGGCAGTAGATAAAAGTCATTAACATATAACAAGACAGAGCTTTAGGCCACTCCAACTGTATCTCCGAATCGCCACACGTTTTCTGTATCATGATAGGGTTGTGCGTAATAAACTCACATTTTCTAAAGTTTTGTTTCTATTCATAGAACAATCCCTAATCGTCCCTTACTTAATTTTTCATTTTATTCCTAAGATTGTTTTTACTGTCCAGGCGTTGATCGATAAAACATCTTGTCAGTAACTGTGATTAATATATTAGCACTGATTGTGGAAGTCGTATCAAGTTGTACGTCTCTGATTAACTGGAATATATGTAAACTGTTTTTCTTAATTTAATACTAATTTATTACGAGCTCTGTAATTCCAAAATGTTTGGATAGTACATTTGATAGTATCGAATACATAGAATAAAAATAACATTGGACCAAGTATGTATCCTTGAGGTACATCACATTTTACCACATTGGCTAGTCGATTTCTTTGCAGTAGCATCTCAAGACATGTTATTTGTAAGTGGATTTTAACCAGCTTTCGGGAGATGGTGAATAGGTTCATATTAGATCACGGGACCATTCATTTATGTTAGAATCGCCATGTTCCATCTTAACTTAATATTAAAGATCTATTTTATGCATTTGATTAATTAATTTGTGAAATATTCTCACTAAATACCACTCGTGCTTTTAAATTTTATCTATAATTTTTTTCTCGAGCTATGTAGCCAAGGATAATATAATTCGTGTAAATTTACAGTTTGTTTGCTAAAGCTCTTTATATTACTAGGCAACTACGCTCCCGAAAAAATTCTAAGCACTAGTGATATTACATACAAGTAATTTTTGCAAAAGTATTTAAAGCAATAGACAATCATCTCGAATAGTTTACACTTTATTTTTATGAGTTGGAACTGTTTTATATAAAAATTCCGAACAATTCAAAATATTTCTTATATTGAAAAATTAGTTGAAATTGATCAATACAGTCAAATTGGATCAGAAATACATATATTTATCAGTATGGCAGAATTAACAGTGAAGGCATAAGCCAATGTAAAACAGTATGAAAGACTTTTATTAACATTTCTTCTGAATTTTATACGAAAAAATGAACGTAGTATAAATGCCACCTTTAACTACATCTACAACTTTTGTTTAACACAATCTTTCATACAGTAAAAGATTTGTAGAGAAAATTTTACATGGAGCGACGCGACATATAAAAATAAGTTTGCTTTGATGAAACTAAGAATGCCTTGAGTTTTCTACGTCAAGTATATGGGGGAACCCTTTTATTTCGCGGAAAAGGGGTCAATTGAAAAGTAACCTATATAACCAAGAAATAGCCTGCCAAATTTTAACAAGAAAATATCCAACAGTTTGGTCGCAATTCCATTTTTAGTCCAAATTCCACAAAAGTTTCAAAACTTTCCCCAATTTGTCCAAATGGTCGAACGAAATTTTTCTTACCAAAATGAAGGTATTCTTATGTACTTTCACTTGATGTAACTAAAAAATCACTTTTTTTAATTTAGCCGATTTTTTTTCGTTTTTCGTATATACAGGCGCGCGGCGATTTCCCGTCATTTTCGGTATTATACGTATGCGCGCATGTATCCGTGTAATTAATCATTATAAAAATTACAATATTAATAATAAAAAGTGATTGTGAGCAGGTTTTAAATTAGATAAAAAAACACTCGAAGGTAACATATAATTTTTTTTTCGAAAGGAGAATTCACTTGATTTTTATTAAACTTTTTACATATATTGATTTTTGTTTTATTTTATTCATGTTTTCTTTTTCTAGTAGCAGTCGTATACATCTGAGATATTCTCTGAAGTACCAAAATTGACAGGATTTTGGATGTCAGCAAACAACAGATAATTAACTGATGCCGATAAGGACTGACAAAACTCCTCTTTCTAATGAATTACTCAATATAACTGCTTGTGATTGTAAGGTCGGTTGCAAAACTAAACGTTGCTCATGCAAAACCATTGCCATCACACTCAGCAACTTATGCCGCAATGGAAGGAATACTTTGTGTCAAAATGCAGATAATATTATTGACGGAGCTGTGGTTGATGAAGAGCCTGCGCAATTAGAAATTAGTCCTGATATTTATGATATTAAAGAATTCTAAGAAGATGATAATTATGAAGAAGATGTTTGTTCTTCAAAGAATATCTCAGATATACACGATTTTAGCGATAACGGGGGTGAAGAAATATTCCGTAATCTAAACTCCACGAAATTTGAACTGAACGTTCCTTAAACATCTATTTAAAAAAGGATATCATTCTAGTTTCTTAACTAGCATTTTAGAGGGTCCAAATTAAACTAAAACTGAAAAACCACCCTTAAAATGACCAATTTACCCCTTTTCCGCGAAAAAAAGGGTTCCCCCATTTACTCGAAGTATAAAACTCAGAGTATTCTTAGTTTTGTCAAAACAAACTTATTTCTCTACGTCGTATTTTGGGCTATTTTTGTCCACTAATAGTCAATAATTTATAAGAAAATCAAAGAAAAGTATTGTTTTGACGCCTATCAAATTTATTTAAACGTTTAAGGACACGGACACGTTTTTCTTTTATCCAATCCGGTTGAAATTTCACCCAATTTTTCCCAAAGCAATTTCAAAATCGAAAATAAGACACGCTTGCCGCGCGACAATCCTCCGGCCGCGTTACGAAGGCCGCCTCATCGCACCTAAAATGAAACGTGTTCGCGGACATATTTCATAGTGAGATGGCACAATTGCGTGCATTAGAAATAACGGGGCCTTTATTACAGGTACATAATATTCTGTTTAAGTTAAATACAAGCCTATTTATCCATCACACACATCCCGTTCCAGCCTTATATTAAACTCGGCGAGATATGACATAGTCGGCTATGTGCAGCTATTCTAGCCTCCAGACATACAACATCACATAATCGTACCTACACTACCACTCAAAAGTGGGTTTATCATTTTAGCACTTCTTTTAACATCTACTGATACAGGTATACAATTTGTAACATTGCTGAACCTGCTACCGGATTGCACCTCCACCGCCGAGTCAAACTTTTAATGATTGATAATTATGCGTTGCGTTACTCATATGACTGTCAAACTTTTTGTGATATTAGTCATTAGTGTGTCAAAAAGATATTTCACACAGGGTGTCAGGAGATTTGGAGGTTGATTTAGGCCAAATATCTCCGTTATTTGAAGAGATACGAGAAAAATTCTAAGGCGAAAATTTTTTGCAATACAGAGTGTTTCAAAACCACTGTATTTTGAGATTTACACTTCAGGCTGTTAAAAAAATTATTTTAAAACAGGCGGGAAATGGCGCCATTAAATAGAGTATTTTCCTCCCTTTTCAACGATATATCACATGCCATATTTATTTATTCATTGGCACTACGTTAGAAATTATAAAAACATTTTTTTTAAACCAATAAATTTTTTTTAACGAGCATTATACTTGCCGTGGAGAAGTATGATTAAATAAAACGATAAAATAATTCAATAAGTTGTTCAAATCTCTGCTATAATAAAACATTAACACAATTAAGAAGAATAAAGTAAATTCAGGTAACAAAAACAAAATAATAATCAAGAGAGCAACATGGAGCAATTATGGAAAGAGTATTCGCAAGTTATGCCAATGTATAGATGTCCTCCATAAAAGCGTCACTCCTTACTCAGAAAGTCAAAATATCTTTACCAATTAATTTAAGTATAATACCCATTTGTTTGTATTTCATGATTTCACTATTATTTCAATTATTTTAAAATAGTTGGCTATGAACAAACTTGACAATTTAATTTTTTGACAGATCATCTCAGTTAATACTTAAACTCTCACTCAATCACACTCGTTTAAGAATTTAGAATTTTCAAAAATGATTTTCACTCACATTGATCGTTATAATATGTTCGTTACATATTGCCAATGCAATTTTAACTCTGGATTAGCTCAAGTAGAATATAGAAACACATTTCCACAACCACCCCAGCAGAATAAAACTCTGTTCAGAAAATTTGCTACGAAACTGAAAAATAATGGTTCATTTTTAAAGAAGAAGACAAGGTTGAACAGTCTTACTGATAATGTAAATAAGGTAAACCGAGTTATTAATTATGTAAGAAATAAAAATACAGAAAATTTGGACACATCATTAAGAGAAATTCAAATTGCTTGTCATATAAATAAAACAAGTGCTAGAAAAATTTTAAAGAAAAATGGTTACCGGTGTTATAAAGCCAAAAAAGTTCACAATTTACAAGCGGGGGACAACCCAAGGAGGACGACTTTTTGTAGGTGGCTGTTGGAAAAGAAACGTGCCGATTCATTAATATGTAGTAAAATACTTTGGTCCGACGCGGCAAATTTTTCCAATAATGGATGTTTTAATAGCAATATTCATTACAAATGGACTTCTGAAAATATACACTGGCATAAACCGACTGGGTTTCAAAATCGTTTTTCAATAAATGTGTGGATAGGTATTTTAGGCACCAATTTAATAGATCCTTATTTTTATGATGGTCACCTCAGCGGTCAAAGGTACTTAAACTTTTTGAGAAATGAATTTAATGAATTCTTAGATGACCTACCTTTAGAGAATCGATACAACTTTCAATATTTTCAACAAGATGTAGCTCCTCCCCACAATTCCCAGATTTGCCTAGATTATTTAGACGAAATTTTACCTCAACATTGGATAGGTACCAATGGATTTATTCGATGGCCCCATCATTCTCCAGATATAACCCCAATGGATTTTTTTCTATAGGGTATATTAAAGATAAGATGTTTTCGACGCACCGCAAAATGTAGAGGACCTAAAAGCTCGAATTCAACAGGCATGTATTACAGTTACCTCCGAAATGCTGAGTAATGTTTTAAATGCAGTGTCTCGTCGCGCCCGATTGTGCATAAGAAATCGCGATGGACATTTTGAACACTTGATATGATATCTTAAAAATTATTTTGAGGATTAGATAAATATTAATGTTCTGTGTGCTATATTCTTTTTATTATTAATTTGTTCTTGTTACCTGAATTTACTTTATTCTTCTTAATTGTGTTAATGTTTTATTATAGCAAAGATTTGAACAACTTATTGAATTATTTTATCGTTTTATTTAATCATACTTCTCCACGGCAAGTATAATTCTTGTTAAAAAAAAATTATTGGTTTAAAAAAAATGTTTTTATAATTACGAACGTAGTGCCAATGAATAAATATGGCATGTGATATATCGTTGAAAAGGAAGGAAAATACTCTATTTAATGGCGCCATTTCCCGCCCGTTTCAAAATAATTTTTTTAACAGCCTGAAGAGTAAATCTCAAAATACAGCAGTTTTGAAAAGAAATAGATAAAACCTCGTTGAAACACTCTGTTTTGCAAAAACATTTAGCATTAGAATTTTTCTCGTATCTCTTCAAATAACGGAGATATTTGGCCTAGACGTTTTCCGCATTTTTGATATTTTCCGCCATAACTCTTAAAGTAGGCCATGGATTTCAAATGTCTTTGAACCATTTTGTAGGTTATATAAATCGGCACAATTTTCGTAAAAATATTTTTTTTTGTACGACCGATATTAAGTGAGATATTCTCGAGGGCCCTGATAAAATGGACAGCCTGTATAATGGATGAATGTGATAGCAAATGGTAGTGATGTGAAGGGTGAGTTGGGTCACCAAAGTCGACAAATAACTGTTGTCTTAGTTGCAATACGACTGAATGCTTATAAAATCACCAACTGAATTTGTAAATATTCCACTGTGAAGGAAAAAATGGCGAATATTGTTTTTAACTCGATACTTCTGATAGACAGCATCTGTGTCTATCCACTTTTGACTGACAGTGTATCCGACTAGACTGAAACCGCAATTCTGAATTTCATTCTCCGGGTCAGCTAGGGTCAAATCGTCCCTATGGCTAATACAAATACGGTAATGGAACCTTTATTGCTTGTTAGTGTTAAACTTCTTCAGATGGACTGATATCACCATTTCAAGTTTACATCATTTACATGGTTGATGGTATTGCAGCGAATTCCATAGCAGTTATACCGTTCTGCTTGTACATAGTAGGATCACACTGGAAATATTATATTGATAAATTAATTATTGATTTGTGGCAAGAACTGTATAGAAGCGGTTTTTAAGTTGATTGATTATATTTTAGTAGAGGCACACAGGGATTTTCGTGGGAACTAAATTTATTAAAGCTGCCAAGATATTTTTAGTTATGCCATACTAAATATCAATAAGATTCATTTTCTCTAAAAATAGGCTGATGCCTGAGGAAGTTATATGCACTTTTCTGATGGCATTCACGAATTTCGTATTTATTTATGTAATATTTCGGGTTTTAGAAATCGAATCGAGACAAAAAAATATACTGGCTTGCGCGCCATGAAATTCCTTAGAACGCTATTTCTGTCAGATATTCTTAGGTCTGTCCTCCATTTAAAAAAAACCGCTGTCCAAGGAATCACTACTTCCAGATTTTGTGTCCAAGTCTTATACACACTAAATCCCAATGTAATATTTTACTCTTTAATAAGAAGGAGGGGGTGGCAATGGGGGTGGTAGAGGGAGTGGCTAATGTCAAAAAAAATTTAGAGGCCCTTGGTTCTCATATACAGAGTAAATTCAAATTTAATTTTTTATTCCCTTAAACAATAGAGTGGGGGTGGTAGAGGGGTAGCTAACGCCAACAAATTTTTTAGAGACGGCTGATGTCAGAACCAATTTTTAGTTGACTTTTCGTACATGCCCTAAATTGCAATTTTATGGACTCTTACCAGCTTGCTTTGCCTATTTACCCTTATTTACCCCATCATCATCACTTGCTTGTCTATCTAAAAATTATTCCAGTCCGCCGATCCAGTCCCTATTTATACCCGCGTCGAATGTAGCAGAATATTCCAGAATGTTCCGGCATAACATTCGCGACTTTTCTGGCGCCGTTCTCGAACTTTCAATGGTTCCAGTGGCGTAGTCATGCTCATAACAATATTACAGACGGTTCCAGAGTAAACGTGCGCACAAAAAAGTTACAGGCCGACAGACAGACAAAAAAAATTTTCGCTCAATAATATCTCAATGTTTCATGACATTTTAATAATATTTCAACAAAACAAATTTTTTTACGTTACTACACTTCCACTGGACGTGGAAGTAAAATAGAAAACACCAAAAATGGTCGCAAATTTTAAAGTTGTGATAAGACGGAGAAAGTTGACCAAAACCAAAAAATAAACCACATCTTTGAGGAAATCGAATGTACCCAACTCAGACGCTGTAAGTAAAATAGAAGGTCAAAAATGGTGGATGAAGTAACGTTTTGAAAACTTCAACAAACGTCAAGGAAGCAATATGTATCAATATTTTCTTCTTTAAATAATAGGTTTTAACGTACTTTACGATAAATAATTCAAAATGGCACATTTTTTACAATTCTCAAGAATGCATTTCCTTTGACCTTCCTTTATTTTGTTCTTTTCCATCTAAACATAAATTTTTTAAATTTACAATTTAAATACAATTTTTCCCAATTAGGGTAACATTACCCTACATAATTTCATTAGGAAGGCAGTGTAGGGTAATATAACCATCCTAGAAGGATAATATAAGGTAATGTTACCTCCTAGGAGGAAATTACATAGTAATGTTACCCGAGTTAAATTAAGTCAAGTTGAACAAGATTTAAAAAGTGGTGGGGATAATCTCAGCTGGAATGGTCAAAAATGGTGGACGAAGCATAATTTTGAAACCTTCAGCAACCATCAAGGAATCAAATATGTCTCTTTTAAGTCGTAGGTTTTTTAATGTGATAAAGTTTTTAAAAATCAAAGTAGTACAGTTTTACAATTTTCAAGAATAAATTTTTAGATTTAGATTTAGATAAAAATTTTACTTTATTTTCTCCCCTTTCAGCTAAATAAAATATAATAATATACATACATTTTCAAAATATACAATTAAAGAGACATCGATTTTAGCCCATTAGAGTAACATTGCCCTATATAATTTTGCAAAGAAGACAGTGCAGGGTAATGCTATTGCTAAGTGACTTTCTTTTTATCTGGTAAAACCAATACGAAATTTCATACTTATATTTGCCATGACAAAATCAAACGTAACAATGTTACCTTCCTAGGAGGGTAATGTTATGTTGAATCGATGTTAAATCAAACCAAGTCGGTCAAAAGGGCGTGGATTTAAAAAATGATGGGGGTACGATCAACTGAGGGTAAAATCTAAATAAAGCAATGAAAATGGCGGCAATGGCATAATTTTGAAACCTTCAGCAAGTATCAAGGACACAATATGGATCAATTTTCTTTTATAAATGGAAGGTTTTTAACATACTTTACAGTGCTAAAGTTTAAAAAATTCAAAGTGGCACTTTTTGCAATTTTCATGAATGCATTTCCTTTAATTCTCCTTTATTTTGTCCCTTTTCATCTAAAAAAAAAGTATTACATACATTTTTAAAATCTACAATTTAAAAAACAACAATTTTGGCCAATAAATGTAAAATTGTCTTACATAATCCTGCTAGGAAGACAGGGTGGGTTAATAATGACCTCCCTGGTGGATAATGAAGGGTAATGTTACCCTCCTAGGAAGATAATGAAGGATAACGTTACCCTCCTAGGAAGATAATGTAAGATAATATTATCCTTCTAGGCGGATCGAATCGAGTAGGACAAGGGAGCGTGGATTAAAAGTAGAGGGATTAACTCAGCTGGGGAGTCTCTACTGAAGCGTATAAGTACTACAAAAAGCAGTAGCGCTAGCGCCATCTGGATTTCGAGAAGTCTTGTAGCATTCTTTGCTGAATAACTTTTAAACTTTTTCGCATATCTTTAACCTGGAGTATTTCACCTGGAGGACTTATTTTTGTGTTTAAATTTTTTTCAAGATGGCAGGTTGACCTAAAAAATATTTTTCTTCTTGCAATCCAGAGTGTATGACCCGTGGTTTCTAGTATCTGTCTAGAAAATGTTCAGTTTTTTTCGCCTTCATATAAATCCATGTTTACGGGTATACTCTCAGTGGCATGACCTGTGAGCAACCCTGTAAAAACAGTAAATCAACTAATACAAAGAGCAGGTGTCGGTGTAACAATTTCCTGAATAGATCTTAATTTGAATTACGGCTGTTCTAATCTCATTGGTAGTTAAATATATTTTTACTTCTATACGTCAAACGCTACTCACAATCGGCACCGCCCAGTTGCAATTATTGGAGCTTTTGTCAAGAGCAATTTAAAACGCTACCAATAAATCATCGTGATTTACTGTAATAAGCAATGAAACCAACATCCAAATGAATATAAAACGGAAAACAGTGCGCCGAAGTACTGTTGCTTCGAAGCGAGGCTAGGTATCACGATATAATGTTCCAATTTGTCACTATTAGACCCAGTAGGGGGTGGGTACTATTACTAGGAAGCCAAGGCTGAAGCCAGATATCTAGCCGAATCAAAAACTTCAATCAGCCATATCTATAAACCAACAACGTTACGTTAAACAGCGACAAGACAGATCGTGCTCCTTGGGTATTGTTATACTTGCCTCAAGTTATTATAGATTTGACCCCAGTTCAAGTACTCCTTAGTTTTTTCAATCCTGCCAACTGATTGCTATCTGACTTATTTATCGTTCACTTACAATGTTTTATTGTTCCATATTACACGACGTTTATTGCATAACAATCATAAAAATGCGTTTTTAATGTCAATTGTCATTTGTAAGAGGAGAAAAAGAAAGATTTACCCTAATATGCAAATCTACACAGAAAGAAACGTGGCCTCTATTTTTTTAAATATTACAGATGATATTTTTCGTATACTAGATGAAAAATAAATAACAGCGTTATAGCAAATCAAGATGCATTACAAACGTTCAAAGTTTCTACCACTTTTATATTACGCTGAATGGCATCTGTTTAAAACTTTAGGAATTTTCTCTAATTGTGTAACAGCATTAAACTTGAACCAAACAAAATATCTGTTGGGCTAAGATCAGGTGAACATGCTGGACAAGGATCACCTTCCACTGTCCACCTTCATTATAACGTTGGAATTAAAAGAGTCCTGTTGACCAATTTCTTAGAAAAAGTAAATGCAATAAGAGGCGAATTTATATAGATCACTTGATAAAAGAAAACATGGGAGCTTGATAATCTTATTGGTCTCGCTATAGAACCTATTATTATTATTATTATTATTATTATTAATATAGGAGCCGAAGATAGTTCATCAGAGTATCCAGAGGACAAACTTTAATAGACTTTTTAATGTTTTACGTACCTATTTATACAACATCAGTGTCATACATAACTTACAACCTTAACTTACATACAGGGCTTGATAATGTCAAGTTTACTACGAAATGTGGTTAATATTTCTTTATACAAATAAAGTAGGTCTAATTTAAGAAAAGTCTACTTCCTTGGTACCTACTTTGTGGATTTATTAAGACATATCTAAATTGTTTTCCAAAAATCACTTTCCTCTATCTCAGAACCAGAGGCATTAATTATGATCAGGAATGTTACGAATTTGAAATCTGTTTACAACAAATACATATTTAAACAAACAATAATCATCTCGTCCTAGGCTTGGAAATACAGCAGAATACGTCAGTTAATTTGTTTGAGGAGTTCAATTGTTCATGTAGTGGTTACCAACAAAAAAAGCACTTTCCGAACATATAACTGCTCTTCATATGACATATGAAAGAAGTTAGTGTCTGGCGATAAGACATGAGTTGTCATGGGCGTGCTGTAGTCTAGTTTCCGAAGACACCGTTCGTCATTCAGGAAATAGAAACATTGCAACTGGACTGAAGATGTAGAGAGTAAATAATACTGTAGCCAATCACTTCTAAATTTGTATGTCTGACACTATTTTTTTAATATCTCGCATATTTTGTAAAACTCAATCTGGATCTACGTGGAATAAGCGAAAATCAGTCGAATTAATTGAATTTTAGAATTGTGCATTTTTTCTGCATATAAGATTTGTTCTTTTCTTTTTAATTATTGATCTAATAAACCGTCTTTAACTATATATGGTGTGATTGTTATTGACTGACTTGGTCAATCCTTAAGAAGCAAAAACAGTCGAAACCTTACTCTGTCCCCAGTTATGTCCCTGTCGACCATCCAATCACAAAAATCAATTAATATGACACAATAATTTATAATAAATAAAGATGCGCTTACAGTGCCGACCAGAGTCCAACTAGTCATACTTGTTGGAGGTAACTTCGAACTAGTCTGAGCTGCGAGAAGCTAGCATACCCCTTTTCACTTGGCTGTTTAGAAATTAGGAAAAGTAATTTTGAATGAAAATAAACAAAGTTCTGGGGCCTATGTTATTAAATAATATAGTCCGTAGGATTTTGAATAATGATTCTGAATGACTATCAGGAAAATATTGCTTATATACTCTCCAGTAATACCTTGCCAGGTGTTTTACTTAAATTGTGGTAGATTGTAGATTGTTTTACGGGGTCGTTTGGCATCGAACAGCCTTACTTCACTTCGACCTAAAAGATCTTTTGTGATTTATCCTACATCTAGTGGTTATCCAGAATTCCCAGACTTTTACAAAGCTTGTGATTTTCCTGGGACCTAATTTCCCTATGTTTTTAGGTGTTAATTCCGCCTATTCTAGGAACTTTAGCCTAGTGCGGACTAACACCTTGCATTCGCAAAGTATGTGTTCTGCAGTTTCAATTGCACTATCGCAATATCTGCATTTATTATCTACCGCCTTGCTCATATTCTTGAAATGGTATCTCAAGGGGCAGTAGCCAGTTAGAAGGCCTGTGATTAGCCTTAATTCGGATTTTTCAAGTTCGAGAAGCCTTGTGGCATTCTTTGTAGAATAAGTTATAAACTGTTTCGCTTGTCTTTGGCCTGGAGTATTCCTCCAGTAGGACTTTTTCTGATCCTTTTCCCATTCTTTTCTGATTCTGAATGACTATCAGAAAAATATTGCTTATATACTCTCCAGTAATACCTTGCCAGGTGTTTTGCTTAAATTTGTGGTAAGATGCATTTGTTCCAGCCACCGTACTCGTGGTTCAATGACATAGATTTTAGCCTGAAAAATTGTGACGGTATTACCTACGCCCAATTATTTTTAATTTTGGGTTGCGACCTTGACAAATTTTGGAGCTGGCCGTAAACCAACAGTTATCTGCCTTATTTTGATTGGTTTAATTCCACTCTCTTTCAAGATATGGGATGTTAAAAAAATTTTCATTATGCTAATCTGCTGTATATTGGTTGCGAATTGTTGGAGTCCTGTATGTTACCTTCCTGGCATATATCTCCAGAGGGATATACTATATCTAGATATATAGGGAGCAACTGACGGTGTGATACATAGCACAGGCTATTGTCAATCCAAGTCATGAATCAGCCCGTCTCTCATCTCAGTTTCATAATGCTGTATATTAATAATAGTTGGAGCCTTTATGCCGCCTACATGGCCTATCTCTCTAGATCTAGATAGATAGGCAGCAGCTTACTACGTGGTACATATACAAGCATGTTTGGCTCTGTAACCGACCAAAGTTATCGTTAGTCTGATGACCGTAACGTATATTTTCTACAAATTCTTCGACATGTTCACAAGGTTAGTCTTGCTTTGTGAATTACCCTCTCCAGATGGAAGTTCCAGTTAAATGATTTATCTAGCATAAGAAATTCCAGTTAAATGATTTATCTAGCATAATACGTGGATATTTAATTTCCTCTGAAAATGAAATAGTTTGATCTAATAAAAAAAAGTGGTTCTAAGTTATCCAGCTTAACAAACATCTGCTCACATCAAAATTTTCAGATTTCTCAGATTTTTAGACTTCCCGAATCGGTAGCGGTTCAAGAAATCCGCTTTCAAAATTCCATTTTTCTGAAAATGCATTTTTAATCGGGCGATTGGACAAGCTTCATCACTAATACGATTTAGTCAAAAACGTACTAATTGCCTAATTGCTAATAAGCTAAGCAACACCCAATTTTTTAAGTAAAATATTAGCACTATGCTTGCCCGTCTGTAGATTTGTCCGTCGTGCGTGTCTGCATGTCTTTCTGCCTGTATTTTCTGTCAGTCCATCTGTATTTATGAACAGGCTTATCTCGACTAATTCTCGAGAGTCAATTTTGATACTGATTCGCCATTGTCCAGCTTCTTCTTGTAGGAAGGTATATAAACATATACGTTGAGGCTTTAGGAGGCTGAACAGTGAATATAAATGTGCAGTTTATTCTTGAAAAAATTGCTGTTGATGTACAAAAATCTTGAAACGCTGCCAAACCTGTAGGAAATATAGCTAGATTTGAAATTGTTAGGAGGTAGGTACTACGTTGTAGAGGACCTGAGGAAAGTCGAGACTAGTCGCTAGTTGCTGTCTAAATGTATTTCGCTTTTCCTAATTTTTTAAAAGGTTTAATAGATATAGACAAAAGTCCGAAGAAAATATTGTTGCAAGATTTTTGGTTTATTTAATAACAAAATGGGAGTCGAGATTTGCTTCCTTACAGCAACGCAATTGGAATTTTCTTGAAAGAATAATCGTCACCATAATTTACAAATATTAAATATGCATGTGTAAAAGTATACAGTGCACCGAAGCTACGCCCCTGCGAGTAGTTACAAATTTCGGGCCAGTCATGTTGGTGGAACGTTTATAAAATATGAATAATTGCTTTTATTGGGACTTTTATTCGAGTTTTGGTTTTGTTTCGATGGGGCATCAACGTCAAAATTTAATGCCGTTTAATTCTCGGTTCGAATTAAGACGGATGGAGGTTCGGGGCGGGGCCAACGAGATGATCGCTTGAACCTGATGTCGTCTGACGCCATCTTCTCAGCTGGAGAGTGGACCAGGATCGCTTTAAGCAGATCTGGATTGACGATATGCTCTCTCTCCCGCGCATTACCTATGCATATTGGTGGGATTTTTTAAATAATTTAAGTACTGATTAACTAAATTGCATAAGCGGATTCGATTGATGGAAGTTTTTGAAAACTGTCAATCAGCTGGGAGCAGATCCGATTACCGTATCGTCCAACTGTTGACGCATGAAAGGCGGGTGGAGCCCCACGGCTGAGAATTATGAGCAATTTTGGGAATTATCCAAATATTTGTCTAATTTCCTTTTGGAACTGGCTATGTTGCGTAAAATTCTGTAATTATTTGGTTAAGTATTTACACAATTCAACAGGACAAAGCCCCAAGTATTAAGTTTACCAAAATGTCCATTAATTTTACATTTCTCGCATTCATTTTCGATAGTAATTGACTGAGTACAGTATTTTTTAAGAGATGGCTTTTTTTCAATACTTTAAAGAAGTCGAATCTTTTCGCTTCACTTTCAAAATTTACTCAAAACAATATGTCCTACATCATACTTTATAAAGTTACATGTTTATTCAAGTATTTTGATTTAAGAACTAGGTATCATATGATAGAAATTAGCTAAAATATTATCAAAAGTTTCCAATGAAAAAAATGTGGGGCCATTTTAATTGCTTTTCAATAATAAAGAATTTAGTGATATGTGGTGTATTTTTGGAAAACGACAAAATAGCAATTTTCTTATGCAAAATATATACATCCTTCCATAAAGAATGTTAACTGCATTTGATATTGTTTGCAAAAATATCGAAAAAATGTCAAGTATTTTTATTCAAACGACCGCTTTGACTCCAATGTATTGACAACGACCTGATTTTGTGCGCAAACTTTGATGTTGATCCTGTAAAGCTGGTATTATTATTTTTTATTTTTTGTGCGAATATTCAATGGGAAAAAGCTAATGGACAATTTTTCATAATGATTTTTGTCAGCTTTAAAATGGCATAGCTAATTTTTTTTGTATAACATTTTTTTCTGGGAGTTTTTTAAAATATATAAAATGTAAACTTTACCCAAATAATAGGAAAGAATATTCGAAGAATGCCACAAATAACTTTCAGACAATATTTACTGCTACTGTTTTCAACGTTTTTAATTGCCACCGCAAATCGTTGAAAAAATAAAAAGTAAATGAAAGTCAATTTTATCAGTTCTAATTTATACTAGTCACGTTTACTTAAGAATTATAAAAAACTAGGATAAGAGGCCTCAATTACTTTAGAAATAGGAAAATATCAAAAAACCACAAAGAGAAGGATAAACAAGACCCTTGTTGTATCTGAATTTCAAGAAAGATGAGCAACTAGGCAACATGTTTGAGAGAAAAATTTTACGAAAAATCTTTTGTGCAATAAGCGATAATTGCATGTAACGACGCAGGTACAATTAATAACTATAATAAAAGTGGGAAGGTTCAGATAGGTTGATCATATGATTGAGGGTGAAGAACAATATCACGGTGAAGAGAATCTTTGAAAAAGAACCATTGAAACTAGGAGGAGGACAGTGTTACTCAAGATGCTCAATATAATTGTTATAAGGAACAGGAAAACTGTAGCACAAAATAGAACAGAATAGCAGAGGAAGTTGCAAGAAGTCAGAACTCACAAAGGGCTGTAGACTTATGATGATAAGGTTAATTTCAAATACACATTTCTCAGGGTACAGGGAGAACCTTTCGGACTCATAATATACATGAAATATAGTAACACAACTTTATATGGCGCATTTTTTTAAATTGTAAAATTATTATTATTTTTGTTAGGCCCAAAGCCTAAAAAATATATTTTTTTAAGGATCACGTATGTCCAAATGGCTGCCTCCAAAGTTAATATTGAGATAAACGAACTCTGCAGGCGGTACCAAGAAGAATATCGTCATTACTATTTTTTTACTTGATTTATTAAAAACGAGTACCTTAACATTGAATTTTTATGACGATGACGCATTTTTTGGAAGCTTTTACCCATACCTCGACATATTTATATCGAAAAGGGATGTAACAGGGCTCATATTTTATGTAACTGTATAACTTTATAGAATATCCCTGATGTAGAACTAATTGTTTTTGAATAAGTTGCGAATTAAGAAAGTAAAAATCGATTTATTTGAAGCGATGAAAAAGATCAAGTAAAAATGAAAAATTTCATTTATTTCTTAACTGTTTCCTTTATATTTCCTATTGTGGAACAAATCAATCTTCAAAAAATGTATTGAAGCTACTTTCTTTCCAGAATTTTAATAAAAATTGCCTGACTGCTGAATTTTTGTGATTTCCTTTACTATTCCCTAACTGATTCTAATTCCCTGACTTTCCCAGCTTTCCCATATTTTCTAGGTTGCTGTACACCCTGAATAATAAAAAAGTAGTACTAAGTAGTGCTTAAGACTTCGACAGCTCGAGAGAAAGAAGAAAATCCGTAATCGAAAATTATTTTTGGTACCAAAGTAAATAAAGAGAAATTAAATATTGAAAATATTACCCTAGAAGTTGATAATGAAGAAATACCTGTTGTAAGTGAGGCGAAGAACTTAGGAGTACACATTGACTCTGATCTCACGTTTCAAACACATATTTCGAACAAAACTAGATTTGCATATTTTCGCTTAAGAGGGCTATAAGTACCCCTATAAAAATTGTTTCGCTTCAACTGTCAAAATATCCTCTATGTGAGAGTCTTTCTGTTCTACTATGGTGACGTGGTATATAACAGCTCGCTAAATCATCTCATGCAAAAAATTCAAAATTCGTGTATATTTTCGTTTTATATTCCTATTAAACGATAATTCTATATTAAACATGAGAAATTGAAGGATAGTTCACATGCACTCATTCATTTATAGAATTGTACAATACAATCAAATGAGCCTAAATATCCCATCTCAAAACTAAAACTAACTTAAACCATCCCCATATATGCCTCATACAAAACTTTAGAGTACTCCTTCACAGAACCACCATTTATCAGAAATCTTTTACATATGTTGCATTTCATTTATGGAATAATCTTGAGAGATGACCTAAGAATGTCGTTCCTTGCCCCCCGACTTTAGTGTAGCGAGGATTTTTTTCTGGATAAAACTTTTCGTGATCCCAATGTCCTCTCGGTCACTTCGCCACACACGTCAATTTTCACATTACACCCATTTTTATTTTTGTGAAATTATTGTTTTAAAATGCTTTTTTAATGTAATACCTTAATTCATACCCTAACTATCTATTAGAAGATCAACAGTAGTTGAAAATAGTGCGCTTTTACCTCTAACTATATATAATTTTTTTGTAAACAATTTGTACACTTACATCGAGATAAATTAATGTATTTATTATTATTATTATGTATTATTATTTGAATATAGAGAGCGAACGAAAACGATTGTATAGGACCAAGAGCCTAATGTTTTTTTAAAATGTTTTCTTAACCGCCTCTCAAGTTACCGAAGTAACCCCCTGGAAGCTCTCAAGGATCATGTGCTAAGAGAGAGACGAGGCCCTACAGTTTAATGTGGACTCCGAACCACTCTTGGGACAATTCTTTTGATGAAAAATTGTTTCGCCTTGCGGGAATCGAACCTAGACACCTCAGTTTGCTAGCCAGACGCTTTAACACACTGAGCTACCGCCCCCCGGTATGTTTAATGTTTAAAAGGAATGCCTATGCATGCAGGCTGCCTACTTTGTACATTGAACAATATTGCTCTCCATGGCAATTGCCAAGTGGGTTAAATATTGAAAAAAATGGCCCCTACCAAACACTCGTTTACTGTCAGTATGTTATCAGAAAACTGTAAATATGATACCCTTTTTTGCTAATTTTTTTATTTTTTCGTATATCTTTGGTGTATACGTGCGGACACTATAAGTTTATATAACTACATCATCAATAAACATTTGAATGAATGTGGATCAAGAGCGGATCCTTGAGGAATTCCCGATTTGGCGTTTCGCGCATGATGATGAAAATTCGGATTTCGTTATAGCAATTTGAAGTCAATGATTGTATGGAGCTTTTTATTTCTCACTACACTACGCTTTATTGCAATGAGCATTGGTAAACATTTAATGAACCACTAATTTTTTTAATATTCCCTATAAAAGTGCAGGCTATGTATCAGTGATACACGTTGTTTTCGAGCATTTTATGGCCATTGCAGGCACTGTAGATAGGTACTGAGAGATCAGTAAAACACGTGCGTGCTCTACGGTCCCCCGCACGGCATGCAAATAATTGTTAAAAATATCTACATATTTTTTTAAACTCAAATGTATCCAATTTCTAAATAATTGCAAATATTCGAAAACCACTAGGTACTACTACTTCGAGTACTACTGCGTTTACCAAATTGAACATTTCACAATGTAATCGAAAATTTTGAAAATATGAAGTATTATCAAATTTCCTGACAGACGGACAGATACGTTTTTATTCAGAAAATTGTATTTGTTTTTCTTTTTTCGTTTTTGTCCATTTTCCCTTGTTTTGGGAGATACGGTGTAACTTCTATTAACTTCATAATTCAATATTTGATGTGATATATTATAAATAGTTATTAAAAAAAAAAATTTGTTTTTATATTTATTTGTACATTGCACTGTATATTTAACGTAAGAAATTCATATGATTGAGTTTAATGAGTTGCTTTTAATCCAAATACATGATTTGCGGTGTTAAAATTTCACAAATTGCCGGTTATCTATCACAATAGAGGTGTATACATCGAGCTCTACGCCACTAACAAATCAAAACTCACTTTTAACACTCGATAACCACAATTATTTTCAAAATCTAGCAAAAAGTTCGTGGTTTTCAAGAACGTTCATAATATAAAATAAATGAAAATAAATAATGTAATTATTGTCTCGTCCAAATAAATTGTGAAAACCTCTTCCACTTAATGGAAAAGAAATCCGCTATCTATAACGGCATTAATAAACAACGCTGCAACATCATTCTTAGAATCGAAAGCCATATTATGCGTAATTTATAAATGTTAAATTAATACCTTCTATTTAATTTAATACTGTGGCTGTCCGCCGGATTTCTTGAGTAAGATAATTATCATTCAAACCCTTTTGTGCGATGGCCGTGGGATCTTATAAGAACAAACAAGTCTGGCATTTTAAACATTTCTATAACGACTATTTTGCTCATCAATTTGTTACGTGTCCTCTCTATATGCGCAGAGGGAATATTAATTTTTGTCAAAGTCACATCAAGGAACTTAATTTGCAGTTTTTACATATCTGTAATAAATCAGTATTTATCTACAACCAGCTTTTCTGCACATAATTTATAGTTTAATTTATAATTTTCAGGTTCTCCACCCCTTACTGGCACCGGAACTGTACGAGTCGTAGTCCAAGACGTGAATGACCACAGCCCCGAATTCAAAAGACAGGCTTACCATGCCACCGTAGCGGAGAATTCGCCCATAGGAACCTGGATTTTAACTCCTGTGGCGACTGATAAAGATATAGGCTTAAATTCTAAAATAAGATACAGCCTTTTGGGTGATAAAGTCGACAGATTTAAAGTAGACCAAGACACTGGAGTAGTCACCACAGCTCTAGCTTTAGATAGGGAAGATATCGATTCTTATTTTTTAACGCTTATGGCTCAAGACTGCTCAGCAACAGAACCCAGAGCTACAGCTGTCAATTTAACCATCATCGTTGCTGATGAAAACGACAATTCCCCAACATTCTTTTCTACCAAGTACGAAGTCTATATATCCGACAAAACCAAGTCTGGTCAGTTTGTTTTTGGCGCAAGAGCGACAGACGATGATATTGGTGCAAACAGTAAAATTGATTACCTTTTAACTGGAGAACATGCAAAGAACTTCACTATTAACGACGAAACTGGCGTTATCAAAGCCTTGAATGACCTACAAAGGTCATCAACTAGTATTTTCAACTTAGAAATTGAGGCCAAAGATAGCGGAAGGGTACCAAGAAAAGCCAGTACAGAACTAAAAGTTTTCCTTAAACCGGACCATTTGTTTCCGAGATTCGCCACGCCAACAAGAACCAGATTCATTTTGGCGGAAAACGTAGAAGAAGGGAAAGTCATTGCCAGGTTTAAAGCTAATTCTCCTAAGAAGGGGGCAGTTGGGGAAGTGAAATATGCAATTGCTGGCGGAAACATCGGAGAAGCTCTAAAAATAGATCGAAATACAGGAGAAGTTCAAGTTGCTGGCAAAGGCTTAGACTATGAGACATCGCCCCAATACGAGGTTTGGATAGAAGCCCAAGATTCGGACAACCCCCCACTGCGAAGTGTATTACAGTTAACAATCAACGTAACTGACGCCAACGACAATCCTCCAATAATGAATAGTGCACTGTATAACGCATCTGTGCTAGAAGAAGAGGCTCCTCCTTTATTAGTGGTTAAAGTCTCAGCCACTGATGCCGATTCTGGTGAAAATGGCCAAGTAACGTACAAACTCCTAGAAGATTTTGAAGGAGCCTTTGAAATAGATTTGGAAACTGGGGAAATATACACCAACACTCGGTTAGATCGAGAGGATATTGCTAGCTATGAGTTGACAGTAGAAGCTATAGATCAAGGAATGCCACAGCTCTCCGGAACGGCAACAGTTCTTGTAACAGTCTTGGACAAAAACGACAACCCGCCGAGATTTACAAGACTGTTCAGCGTTAACGTAACAGAAAATGCAGATATTGGGTCTTTTGTAATACGTGTCACCAGTTCTGATCAAGACATAGGAGAAAACGCCAACGCTACGTACAGCTTCACCGAAAATCCAGGGGAGAAGTTCAAAATAGACCCAATCAGCGGTAACGTAACAGTAGTTGGACACCTAGATCGTGAACAACAAGACGAGTACATACTAAAAGTAGCTGCTGTGGATGGAGCTTGGAGATCCGAAACGCCTTTGACAATTACTATCCAAGATCAAAACGATAACGCTCCCGAATTCGAGCATTCTTACTACAGTTTCAACTTCCCTGAGTTGCAGAGAGATATAGTATTCGTAGGACAAGTAACAGCAACTGACAGAGACAAGCAAGGCCCCAATTCTGTTATAAGTTACTCTTTGCAACAGCCCTCTGATCTATTCACTGTGGATCCAGCCTCAGGTGAAATATTTAGCAAACGCAGTCTGAGATATAAATACACACAGTTGGAATCATCGCCTGAAAACATGTACTCGTTAACGATTCTAGCCACAGACAACGGAAAGCCGCCGATGTCCTCCGAGTGTTTGGTAACAGTCAACGTGGTTGATGCCAATAACAATGCTCCTAGTTTCGAACAAAAGGAATACTTATCACCAGTCCCTGAAGATGCAATTGAAGGACAGCAGCTACTGAAAGTGGTGGCCAAAGATGAACTAGATGTTGGAGTAAACGCAGAAATAGAATATGCGATTGTTGGTGGAAACGGTTCTAAACATTTCTCCGTCGATAAAGTGAACGGGTGGGTAGCAGTAAGAGAGAAAGTTTATGGCGTCGGTACGGTCTACAACCTAAGAATACGAGCTACCGATAAAGGTATACCTCCACAGCAAGACGAAATTACCGTCACGCTTATCGTTACTGGCGAAAACAAATTTAATCCAGTGTTTACAGCTCTGAGTTACCAAGTGATTGTACCAGAAAACGAGCCGTTGGGCTCTACTATTTTGACTGTAAGCGCTTCCGATGGAGATCAAGGACCCAACGGTATGATACGTTACCAAATTTCCGCTGGGAATGAAAGGAAAGAATTTGCGGTCGACCCCGTGTCTGGTGCTGTAACAATACTTCAACCATTGGACTACGACACTATCCAAGAATATCATTTGAATATAACTGCAGAAGATTTGGGATTCAAATCTCGCCGAACCACTGCAATGCTAACAATCACATTGACGGATATCAATGATAATTCTCCTATTTTCAACCAGTCCAGTTACGATGCCTACTTATCCGAAAACTTACCTCCAAATAGTATTGTATACCAAGTGTTAGCTACCGACATAGACTCGCCTAAGAACGCAATTATACAATATTCCATTTCTGATGGACCAGATAAAGATGTCTTTACCATTGACAAGAAAACTGGTAGAATTAATTCGAAAATCAGTTTCGATTACGAAGAGAAATTCTTGTATATTTTAAATATAGTCGCAGCCAACCCAGATTCCACGATGTTTGGAGCGGCTGAAGTACGAGTTCACATCACCGGAGTGAATGAATTTTATCCCAGATTTATTCAACCTGTCTTCCACTTTGATGTGTCAGAATCCACAGAGGTCGGAACCAAAGTCGGAACGATACAAGCCACCGATCAAGATGCCGGAGAAGACGGAAAAGTTTATTACCTTTTCGTCGGCTCAAGCAACGACAAGGGTTTCAGTATAAACACAGAAACGGGAACCATTAGCGTTTCAAGGAACTTAGACAGAGAGACCCAAAGTAGAATAGTGCTGACAGTTATGGCTAAAAATGCGGGCGGTATACGCGGGAATGATACCGATGAAGCTCAGGTTATTGTAACGGTCCAAGATGGTAACGATCCTCCTGAATTCCTGCAAGACTTGTACGAGGCGGAAATCTCGGAAGGGGCAAATGTGGGGACCAAAGTGATAACTGTCAAAGCTGTCGACAAAGATGTCCGTTCACAAAACAATCAGTTCAGCTACTCTATTATAGGAGGGAACATAGAACAAGCTTTTAAAATAGATCCGCAAACAGGTGAGATACAGACAGCTAGAACTTTGGATAGAGAAACTATTCCTGTTTACTCCTTAGTCATCGGCGCCATTGACACTGGAATACCTCCACAAACTGGTACATCCCTAGTTAAAATTCAAGTGACCGATATTAACGATAATGGTCCTATATTCGATCCCCCGCAAGTCGTAGGACATGTAATGGAGAATGAACCCCCTAATACAAGAGTAATGACCTTATCGGCTAAAGACCCAGACCTGCCTCCGAATGGGGCGCCATTTACCTATAAATTAATCGGAGGTAAACACAAAGACTATGTAAAAATAGACAAACATAGCGGGGTTGTAGTAACAACTAAAGTAATTGACAGAGAGTTGACTCCAGAATTAAATATTATCATTGAAGTTGAGGATAGTGGTACACCTAGAATGAAGTCGCAATATGACGTTAAAATAGAGATTTTAGATGAAAATGATAGTCCCTCGAGTTCCAGGTCGGTACACGTGATGGTTTACGCATTTAATGGCGCTTTTCCAGTGGGCAAAATTGCAGATGTTCACCCGAACGATCCAGATTTGACAGGCGACTACAAATGCAAAATTCTGCAGAAACCTATATCTGGTGTACTTTCCATTCCATCGGGTTGCAATCTACACACGTCACATATAACGCCCGGGCAAGGATATTCTTTGTCAATATCCGGAAATGACGGGAAGCATTCTGATGTTGTTTCCACTGTAACTGTTGAATTTGTCTCATTTGACAATGCTACCGTAGAAAATTCGGTAACACTACGAATTGCAAATACAACGGCTGAATATTTTCTAGCACAACACTACAGAGGTTTAGTGGATGTAATTAAAAACCTATTGACTACTGGTGAAATTCTGACGCTATACAGTCTTTATGAAAACGAAGACAGCCTGGAAATAACAATGGCCATCAAAAATGCTGCCGGCTATAGAGGCAAATTTTACACTACAGAAAAAATTCAAAAGAAACGCGAGGCACTGATCAACCTCTTTCAAAATCCAGATTTGAAAATAGGATATACCCCGTGCAATGACAATACTTGCGAAAACGGTGGCATATGCACTGAAACTATATCCGTAAAAAGAGATACAAAAATAACTGACAGTCAAAACATAATTTTTACATCGCCCTTGGTAGTTCACGAATATAACTGCCAGTGCGCCGACGGTTTTACCGGCACTACTTGTAGCAAGAGGCAAGATCCTTGCTTACCGAACCCTTGCAACTCAGGCGGACAGTGCAGGCGACATGGCTTCAACTTCCAATGCATTTGCCCGCCAAACAAGGATGGTCGTCACTGTGAACTGGAACGGGGTGATGCTTGTTCCGAAAATCCCTGTCAAAACGGAGGATCTTGTCGAGAGAGTCCAGATGGTTCGTCGTTCTTTTGCCTTTGTAGATCTGGATACAGAGGGAATCAATGCGAGGCACTTGCAGATTCTTGTCGGCCAAATCCTTGCTTGCACGGCGGCCTTTGCGTCAGCTTAAAACCTGGCTACAAATGCAGTTGCACTGATGGAAGATATGGCAGGCACTGCGAGAAGTCAACTTACGGCTTCAATGAGTTATCTTATATGACTTTCCCATCGCTGGATGCTGCTACCAATGATATTTCGTTTATTTTTGCCACTACAAAACCTGACGCTTTGCTCATTTATAATTTCGGATTGCAAACTGGAGGAAGAAGCGATTTTGTAGCAGTGGAACTAGTACGCGGACGAGCAGTATTCTCGTTTGGTGGAGCGCGCACCGCAATCACATCTGTTAACGTTGGAGGAAAGACAAACAACCTGGCTGATGGTAATTGGCATAAAATAACAGCTACTAGAAACGGAAGAGTCGTATCTTTAAGCGTGGGCTCCTGTACAGAACAAGGGGATGTGTGCGAGGAGTGCAGACCTGGAGATAACAGTTGTTATGCTGATGATATAGGTCCCAGTGGGTAAGTACAGCTTTTTCAGCGTATATGTCTTTGACCTAACTGATTTAAGAGAACCGCCAAATAAGCATTTACTCTCATTTAGAAGCAAATTTATTGTTAAACTAGTATTCGTTTTTTTGTTTTTTCGAGGTTCCATTTGTTATTATATACTAGAACTAACAAACTGCTACTCACAGTCATCAATATTCACTGCATTAGAAATTAGTCCAAATCTTGCTAAATCTGCTTCCGAGTTAGTTCATTTAAGCTTAAGAATGATTTCGTTTGGAAATTTTGAGGGGGTGGGTGAAGTAAATGATTTAGAAGGAACGTGAGACGTTAGAACATAGGTACTATAATAAAATCCTTTGCGAACTGCATAACAAACTATTTAAAAGAAAATACCAATTCGGCAAAATCCACATTGAAAATATGTTGCATATTAGAGAACGAATGGTTAACAAGAATAGTATGTATTAAACAGTTCAGGTTTACGTGTTTGGCGTTATTTAGAAACCTGAATATTTTGATATGTAATCAGAAACAAACACACCGCATAGCCACATAGTTTGACAAAACAACAGCTCAATACGTCGACATTTAGGCACACGGAGAAGTAACATAATATTTATATATGGAAGTTGTATTATGTTACGTTGTTTTGATAGAGTCGAAGACAGGACTCGTTTAAATGTCCGAGATTTACTAAAATTGTATACATCAAAATTATATAGACGACAAAACTTTTGTTTTGCGAATCAGCATTTTCTTAATAATTTTTTTTTTAAATGCACCGTCATTGTTCCGAAGTGCATTCACAAATAGCTGTCTAGTTAAAATACACTATGTGCCTCTGCGTCATGTCCCATATGTGCTTCATTAGTTTCAAATCTAGAGTTAGTGATGGTTGCGGTAAAATTATGACGATAAGACTATTCAACTTTTGCAAGGTGCCAATATTACAAAATAATTCATATTTTGTGTCTCCAAGACTATTTTAATGGAAATTCGTTAATTAATTGCTTGTCAACCATTAAACATGGCATTTGTCATGTTTATAAGTTACAAATTATATTTTAAAAAAATTTCTATAGACATCTTTATGGATTGGCAATAATTTTTCATCAGCCTTTGTCAATAGTTTCTGCGCAACAAAATATCTTATTCGCTACTCTTGTAATTATATATACAACCCACTAGTTCAAAGTATCAATGTTATATTTTGCTTTCAGGACCCTCAACTTCAACAGTCAACCTTTGCTAGTTGGAGGCCTACGCAGTGCCGATCCTGTTCTCGAACGGCCAGGGCAAGTACACTCTGATGACCTCGTTGGATGCGTTCACAGCGTCTCTGTAAACGGCCGCCAGCTCAACCTAAGTCAACCCTTGGAATCGGCGGGAATAGAAAACAAGTGCATTCGAAGAGGATCCTGCGCTAAACCGTCCAGTGACCCCTGCCTAGGATTTGGAGCGTGCATAGACCGTTGGAGCACCATCAGCTGCAATTGCGGAGAAAACTTAATTGCGCCAAATTGCCACAGCGCCCTCCAACCGGTCAGCGTCAGTGATGGAGGGTTCATAGAATTTTCTATATCCAAGAAACATAATAGAATGCAATTATTGGAAACATTGTACGAGGGATCTACACTTTGGAATCACCAACGAAAAGTTCGGTCCACAACGCCAATACATAACACGCCGATATACGACTCTCCTGCCAAAAGTCTAAGCCTTCTTTTCCGGACAGTGAAGCAGAACGGAATTATTTTGTACACAACTAGCAATAAACATTACACATCGATGGAACTGATAAATGGGCAAATTGTTTACGTCAGCAAACTGTCAAATGTAGTGAACATGACTGACACCCATCCAACTGTAACTGACGGCCTCTGGCACAACCTCACTTTACACTCACATAGTCGTGGTCTCAAGGTGATTTTAGATGGCCAAAAAATTGGCGATGAACTAGACTCCGCAGGTGTCCATGACTTTTTGGATCCGTATCTGACGTACCTTTCAATCGGTGGAGCAACGAGAAGCATTTATTATGCCCGTGATCCTTTACCGGAACCATTCGAGGGTTGTTTTGCTAACTTTACAATAAACAATGAAATTCAACCATTTAACGGCTCCGGCAGTATATTCCATGAAGTTGTTCTTCGGGGAAAGGTCTCCAAAGATTGTAATGGGCCGATTGGAGTGGGAACTGCCGCCGCTCCCGACCCGCTCAGCATTGGAATAACTCTCGTTATTGTTTTCTTCGTCGTCTTACTTGTTGCCATATTAGTTTCCTTTGTAGTTTTTAGACTGCGAAAACAATATAAAGAGAAAGGGGGCGCATCGAATAGTCCGTCAGGAATACATAGCAAACAGAACGGCGGGGCTACCATGATGGGAAGCAATGGCTTAAATACGGTGAATGACAATGTTTTAGGAAGAGGTATGCACGCTGCAGATAATTCGATGGCTTATCACGCAGACGGAGATGTCATACGAGGCATCGGCGGACATCCTCTGGTCGGACCTGAACTGTTGTCCAAAAAATACAAAGAAAGAGAAATTATACAAGGAGAAATGCCGAGGCCTCAAAGACCGGACATTATTGAGAGAGAAGTGGTAAGCAAGAGTCCGCCGATGAGAGAGGAACACCATCCACCGCTCCCACCAACTTCTAACCACAATCACGATCACGGCCCAAACGATCTAAACTCAGAAATGCCTGAGCACTACGATTTGGAGAATGCCAGTTCTATTGCCCCGTCTGACATAGACATAGTGTACCATTATAAGGGTTACCGTGAAGCAGGCGGGGTCCGAAAATATAAAGCTACGCCCCCACCAGTAGCGGGGTACCACCACAAACATTCCGCAGCCCAAGCTCAAGCACAGCACCGTCATTCACCGCATCATCCCACAGGGTACCCACCCAGGGCGCCACCAGTAACTAGTCCCAGTGCGAGACCTCACCAAAGTACACCCTTAGCTCGATTAAGTCCCAGTAGTGAAATGAGTGCTCAGCAGCCTAGGATATTGACACTCCACGACATTAGTGGGAAACCCCTGCAAAGTGCACTTTTAGCCACCACCTCAAGCTCGGGAGGTGTGGGCAAAGACGTTTTACATAGTAATAGTGAGCGCAGCTTGAACAGTCCAGTGATGTCCCAGTTAAGCGGACAGAGTTCTAGTAGTAGAAAGGCAGCGGCGCCTCCTCCCGTTACCTCGGCTTCTCCCGGAATGGGGTTAACTGCTGAAGAAATCGAAAGACTGAATTCCCGCCCCCGCACCTCTAGTTTAGTATCCACGCTCGATGCCGTTTCGAGCTCAAGCGAAGCACCACGAGGGGGCGGAAATAACCACTTAAATCATATGCGCCATTCGCCAGTGCCAGAAACTCACCATAGTAGCACAACCACAGATGAGAGTGGTAACGATAGTTTTACTTGTTCTGAGATAGAGTACGACAATGCCAGCATAACTGGAGATAAATACAAACCAAGCGAGTCAGAGTCGAGGCGGAATGACTCCAATTCTGGCAGCAAAAGCAACATACCTCCACCATCGTACGACGGGTTTGATTCCTCATATAGAGGATCCATGAGTACCCTAGTAGCTTCAGACGATGAACTGGGGGGACCCATGTATAGACCTGGGACGGGTTCTCCCCCTACGACAGCCTTAGGCTGGGATTATTTGCTCAATTGGGGGCCAAATTTCGAAAGTTTAGCAGGAGTTTTCAAGGACATTGCGGAGTTACCGGATTCAGTAAACGGACGCGTTCCTTCGTCCTTAAGGCTAACGAATGCCCCTAAACCCTCCGAGGAATATGTATAGTGAATAGTGTGCTATTATGCAATTCAATGACGTTTTAAATAAATTTCTATTACCCCTTGTATCAAGGATGTTTGTAATTTTCTTGCCATATTTTTTGTAATTTTATTTGTAAATTAATTGATTGTAATTTTGTTTCCCATGATTTTTAAAGACTTTTGTACATATTTTTATTATAAAGTCATTTGAAGTAGAAGTTAATATTTAATAAAAACTAACTTTAAACATTAATCAGTTTTTCATTAAACCAAGTATTTTAGCTCTGACATAAGTACATCAATTTCACTTGAAATACGTACCAGTAGTAGAACAAGGTATTTACCGGAAATCATCACAGAAAACATTTTTTCTCGAGTGAGATTCTTCTGCATAAAAAGTGGCATATGGCAAGCCTTTTAAAGATAAAATGTTTTTTAAAATCCTCCACGGGAACACACAAAAAATTGCATTTTTTGATATTTCTTAGCAATCTTTAGCGAAAATTGACTTCTATCGCTTATTATTGATGCTTAGACTAATAGGTAGCATCACAAATTATTTTTGTTGCAAATCACAAATATAAAAAATTAAATTATCTACTGATTCTCCCATAATTCCGGAAGATTGTCAAAATTTAGCAGAAATTACTTATTGTATGTTTGTATCGCTTCTTTTTCAACACAATACGATTAAAAATTATCAGAAATTATTTATGTTTGTAAGATATAAGTATAGCGAAGTTAAATTGTGTACAAATTTTCTCCAAAATTTCTGGAAATCTCGAAAATTTAGTAATATATAGTTTTTTTAGCGATAACTGCGTGTTAATTGCTTTATACCAATATTTTTATATATAAGTAATTAACATAGATGAAAAGGATAACAAATGCCACTGAAAAGTCAAATTATGCACTAATTTTTCCAATATTTTTGAAAATCGCGAACGTCTACACATATAACTTTTTGTAGTGAAAATCGCATCCAAGTAAGTTTAAAAACACTTTAAAATGCTTCACGAAAATTTATGCATGAAACATCCCTATATATTTTGGTAAGTGTCATGGACAAAAAAATGTTAATATTGATTTTTCAGTAAAACACAGTTTTGTAGTCAAACTTTCAAAAGATGTTTAAAAAATAACACCATTTTCTCTTACATTATTATATTATTTTATTTATTACTTTAAATTACATCACAACCAAAACAAAATTATTTTCTAAAAATTTAGTTTCTTTTAACTGGTGGAGAATTGTTGCTTTTTTTTTAAATCGCATCTTCTTTCTCTTTTCTTTTGCTTTTCATTTTCTTCATTATCATCACTTTCACATTTGCAACGAGAAGTAATGTCGGGAACAGTTTCATTTTGTGAATAATCAACCACCAGAGTATTTTCATCATTATCGTCTAGATAACTGATGCTCGTATAATCAATTTCAACAAAATTTTTATTCACAAAAATGGGATTTTAAAGAAAAACCAATATTAACACTTTCTATTTGTGACATTTACAAAAAATGTGATAGGAAAGAAATAATACGGATATTTCATTAAAAAAAATATGTAGGTAAAATTTTGATAGAGCCATTGAAAAATTTCAATTTAACATAATAAAAGTGCACTCAATTAGCTGTGACGCCACATCTTATGCAACCAAACATACTACTGTCATAAAAGTTTTAATAACATTGGAATTTGAGCCTTATTACCTTGTTCATAAAGACTATAAAATGTGATGTTAAAACATTGCTGTACATTTTATTGAATTTCTGAGTTAAAAGAAATATTTAAGAACTTCCAGTGACAATCTCGTATACACAAGATATGCTAAAATATATATATTTATATAAGAATTAATAAACCTTTAATTTTAGTTATACTAAATATAAAACAACAACAATTTTCCTCCACTGGGAATGAAGAATGTGAAAATTTAAATTATGTGGGTGAAAAGAAATGCAATTGCAACTAACTTCAGTATTCTTGTTTGATTTCACATTTACAGTTCATAACTTAATCTTTCTTTCCCCAATCAAATTTTTTATTCTTTTTAAATTACTTGAACTATGAGTTTATGTTTTGTTCCCGAGTGTGATCATATTAATAAAAGTGGATGTAAAATGTTTAATTTTCCAAAGGATAGCAAGTTGAAAGAAAAGTGGGAGCTACTTATTAGGTAGGTTAGGGTTATTTATATTTTACTTTATTATAGTTTTCTAATAGTAAACTGTTGACTTACAGTTAAGAGCACAGCAGTATAAAGCAGTATAAATTACTAAAATTTATGAAACAATTTCCTTTTTGTAATATTACTCCGGTGCCGATTTTCATACAAAAAATTACGTTAATTTTACTATTTACATTAATTCTATATAAAATGTATTAGAAACTGTGTACCTAGTTAATTTTATCTGTTCTATTTTCAAAAGAGGCGAAATCTTTTAAAAAATTATATTTTTACAAAACGTTCAAGAAAATGCATGACAACTATAGTCTGGGCCGTGCACAACACATGGTGAGGTACGGAACGACTTATATGTAACCAATTATCATCCAATGTGCGGTTTCTAGCTAACGATTACACAAAAAGTTTCAATAAAAAGTTTAATGTTTATAATTTTGATGGGCTTTTGCTTGCCTGTCTATTTACGTAGCTTTCAGTTCAATGATAATTTAGGATGCTCCTCGGAATTTAAATAAAATTGCTTGAATATTGAATATATTGTGGCAATTATAGATTCATACGTTCAGGCAAGGCGGTCCCATGCACGTCTGTGTACATGGTAAAGATACTTTTCTGACACCGAATCACTGAGGAACCGGTTTAGGGCAAGTACGCGGAAAACACATAGATTTTCCGCCAAAATTGACTGTTAAAAAGTGAAAGGTCACCCTCGACGCTAAGGGCTATTTTCGCTAAAACTTTTGAAAAACTTTGATTAGAGACTAGAGAACGTGTCCTCATATTTAACATAACGCATAAGTTGCAGTGCTGCACAACGTGCATTCGTAAAAGGGTCGATTTTCATTATACTTTCTAAAATTTTGTGGTCAGGACGACGTTACGTCCGTGTACAGCGACATTTAGTATACTTTCTAATATTACAGTCCTTGGTGAGTTTCTGATATTTTTCCATAAAAAACGCTCTGTAGAGCGAAAATGTTATTTTAAATAAAAAGCAATGTAAACAAATAAATGATACTCAGCAAACCAAGAGGATGCTTTGTCCCTTTGTCTATCCTATTCTGAAGTCATTGGGGTTATGTCGTTGCAGCGTGCGTATAAGTCCCTGAGGGAGGTATACCTTCCTAAATTTGATATAAGGCGCATGAATTTGTGCTCAAGCACCTTTAGTTTTTCATTGTTGTGGCCGGTATGGTGCACCACATCGGCGCCGCGTATGTGATAGACGACCTGACCACCATCGTGTACAACAGTTATTTATTCTGTCTGTTAAGTCTGCTACCCCTGACCATGAGCGGATACAGACTTCTGGACAGGGAGTAAACCGTCCGTATTGTCATTGATATTTATTTATTTTATTTTAACGCCTTATTTAGATTAATATGTGTGTTGAACGTCAGTCATTGGTCCAGTCTGACCCCCAACTACTTCATGCATCGTTTGGTTGGAATTTGGCTTCCCCGGATCGAAATTGGAGTGATAATTTTATTTTAAGTAAAGCGCTGTGTGAAGACTATCGCCTCCGACTTCTCGGCGTTCACCCGAATCTTCCACCGACCGTAATAGTCCGTGTCACGAGCCATGTGCGCTTCAGCAGCATATTCCCTGCTTATGCGTTGTGCGAATGCGCTTACATGGCCGTGTCATCGGCATACTTGGCCAGCTTCGTATTCGGGAACTCTGGGAAATCGGTGACGTACAAGTTGTACAACATCGGTGACAGGCACGATCCTTACAGGAAAGGGCCCCGCTTTCAAGCTAGCAAGTACGCAATGTGTTTTTACCTTCATATTACACATTTACTGTGAAAATCTTAGCTTTGCTAAAATGACGTAGGTCTGGGCGCTCTTCAACATAACAACCTTCAACATAATACTAAAGTAAAACATAGTTTAAATATTTAAATTTACTCCTAAATGTTGGGTATGTATTAGAAACAAAATATATGAGGTAAATATGAATAAATTTCAACTTGCATATCTATAAATGTGATTCAACCGAATTTTAAAATAAATTATTAAAACTTACATCTATTATAGTGTATACGACCAGAATTGAAACCATATAAAAACTAGAAGCCGGCAGAAACAGTCGGCATCTCTTGCGGAGGTAAATAGAAATACTTGTCATAAGAAAAACAATAAAGAGATGCCGACTGTTTTTGCCGGCTTTTAGTTTTTATACGGTTTCAATTCTGGTCGTATACACTATATCACTACAACTCATTAGTTTGCAAATATTTCTGTTTTTAGGCACTATAAAAATACAAACACTAATAAATATAAGGAACAAAACTTACACGACTTAGGGACTTTGGTACTTGATGCTTAACTGATGACCATTACTAAGTCTAATGCTGATTGGTTGCACACAGATTTTCTGACGATTGATTGGCTATCGAAGTTAACTGATATCACATGATGTGCATATAGTTACTTTTATTTGGAAGATTGATCAGTTCATTTCAGTTATTCCCATTTCGGATTAATATAGAAGTTAGTATAAACTGTTCCAACCAATCAAAAACGAAAATTAACTAAACTCGACTGATCAATGTGCAACTAAAAATTAATATTAATATAACAATATATACAGATTCGTAGGAGCGAGTAGATATACTTTTACGCACAATTATTATTTGATCATTTTTTAAACCGAGAGTTAAGAAAAGTCTTAAAGCCATAGTTAGTATATTTCACCTTCTGTTAAATTTAACTTACGAATAAATCCTATGGAAATAATTATTAATACAACTGTAAGAGAAGTATCGATCGTCTACTAAGGGCCAAATTATTAATAGGCTGTTAAAGTGACTTGTTAACGGGTATAATTTTGTTAATATATTAAAATTGACCTACAGATTAAAAACAAATAGCCTGATGAGAACCGGCGGCTAATAAATAACGTTCACGTTAGCACCATTTTATCTTCTAGTTATCTCTAACAGGGTATTTATAATTTCTATTTTTGTATGAACAGGGAGATCTTTATCAGATACCTCTACCTTAACAACTTATTAAGAATTTGGCTTTAATTAATTTAGGGTCGGTTTATCAATACGAGGTTAACTCGTAATCAATGGATAAATTTCAAACAAAACAATAGACCCACCCATTGTTTCGTTTGATATTTTTTCTTTAATTAAGTGTTAACTGTATTGATAAACCGGCCTGGCTTTAACCAGAAACAAATAACTACAACACAAAAATAAAACTAATTTTGACAAACGACAAACCTGACCCACTGACAACTACACGGCATAATCCACCTTTGTGATCAACTGACATTTGACAAAATATAGGTTATAATTAAATAAATAAAATAGATTAATTGCATTTGAGCATATATGAACGAAATGGAGGAAAACGTATGTAGGACGTGTTTAAGGTCGCCTAATAAATTAATACCATTACATGGTAATGATAGTTTAGTACAAAGAATAGAAACTATTTCATCAATACAGGTAAATTATTTGTTTACTTGTAATTTCTAACTTTACAATTTTTGTGTAATTCTAGATAACTATAAATGATTACTACCCATATGCAATATGTGAAGAATGTATTAATAACGTAAATAAGTTTTTTTGCTTTAGAAAAGTAATAATAAATAGTGACAGGGAGTTAAAAGAACGATATGACACTCTGAAAAGGACGAATTTCACATCTAAACCTCGTACAGCTCGAACAAAAGAAAAGGAATCTGATGAAGAGTATGGCTCCGTGAAAGAAGAAATAGATTTGGGACAAAATGACAGTGCCTTGAAAGAAGATGACGATTTCTTTGAAGATGAAACCGAAGACGCTGAATTAGATAACGATATTACTAAAGATTATGAAAATGATTTATCAGACTCCAACATTGACAACATTAAAAAAGCGTTAGCTAAATTAAAAGTTTCAAAATGTGAAGAATGTAACCTAACATTTACGTCCCGTTTAAAACTGTATAATCACAGAAGAAATGTACATATAGCTCCGGGCGTTTGTAATATTTGTGGATTAGTTGTAAGAGCTGATAATTTAAAAAGACATGTCCAGATGCATTCTGAAGGTCCAGTGGCTTGTAAAATTTGCGACAAAGTATTCAAGAATCCAGAATCATTGCGTGGACATTTGCTTATACATAAGGGCCTGCTGTTTACATGTGAAATTTGTGGAAAGACTTCTAGGGTTAAGTCAGAACACCATAGACATGTGAAAACCCATATAGGTAAATAAGGTATTCTATACTTCAGTTACCAAAGAATTTTCTAATGCATTTATATTAAATATTGAATCGAATACCTATGTAGCACTAAAATATCACGAGGGAAATCAAACAAAAATGTATGTGATGTTTATGAATCAAATTATATGCCATTGCTTTGATAATACGGATTTCCTTTTTCAGATCCAGAGGCTCGCAAGGTAATGTGCACTGTATGTGGAAAACGTGTAAGAGATATGAAAAAGCATGTACAAAGTCACACAGGTGAACGCCCACACACCTGTACGTACTGTAATAAAGGCTTTACAAGCCCCTATGCTTTAAAAGTGCACACACGTCAACATACAAATGAAAAACCTTTTATATGTGAATATTGCAGCATGGCTTTTCCACAAAAAGTATCACTTACAACGCATCTCAAGTCTAAGCATAATGTTTAGTTACGTGATTTCATTCAGACCTATTGTGTACAAATTCAGCGTTGTTTTATGAAGCATATTTCTAATGAATTTATTTATGTATATTATTATTTATGTGTATGTACATGTAATGCATTGAAATATTACCGCCTAGTGTTTATACTGACATATATATTTACACCATTTTTATATACCTATTGTGACGGCAAATGATTCCTGGCATTTTTTTTTTTCAAGAAGCCAACCCAATATCTCAGTGCTTAGGCTTGAGACCAAGGGGTATCGGTTTCTAATCCTGGCCAGGATATGAATGTCGACATTTGTAATGTGTTACCGAGATCAGGGTCGGACTGGCCCGGTCGGCAATTGCCGACAGGGCCAAACACTTTTGGGGTATAAACCAAAACAATGTTAATAATGCTTGTTTACATTTTTCTTTACAAACTGGAATTAATCTTCTGGAAGTAAAAAATAAACTCTTAGATTTTGCATAATTATTTCTTCTCAAGGAGAAGGATACCATAAACATGCATAAATATATTAGAAAATGCATGTCTGGGCTCATAACACTATACAGGGTGTCTCACCGGGAACTGAATTGATCGATATAGAGAAAAGTACGCTTCAGAAAATTTCGAAAATTTAGATAATTACTAATGTCGGTGTGGCCAATCCAACTAAAATAATTACAAGCAGCTGGCACTTCCGCTTATACGGGAAGTCGATACCAACTTGCTTATTTCAAATGGAACACCCTATATATTTTAGGGTTTTCGAAAAGAGCATAAAATTCTGAGTCGAAAATATGTAGCATATTCTATACCTAAACCTAGCCGTTTCAGAGATATTTGACATTTTATAGAAAATTTGACAGGTGCAATGGTTTACAAGAACCGTTATTACTTTCTTCGTGTAAAAGATCCTCATTTGCTTTTTGTCACGTAAAAAGAACACAAGGAGAACTACGTTCTACAACTGAAATAAATTCAATAACACCATACCAAGTGTTCCGTTTTTCGCGTTATATTTTGTCAACTTCAAACCGTGAAAACTTGTTTAGGTCAAATGGAACACCCTGTATTTTTTACGTCAAGTTGTGTAAAATTGAATTCCCTTTTTTCTGATATTAGCTTTGTGGGGGTTAAAGTTACAACTTGTTTTGTTGTTCAATGGAGTAGATTTTTTTTTTTTTAATCTATAATTCAAAAACCGTATAAAAATATGTTTATTAAAATGTTTTTAGAAATTGATTTTCCACCCCTTTGAAGGGTGAAAACAACCCCCGGAGGTGATTACACAACCCTGGTCACCTACCGCCTTCCTCAAAGAAACACCTCCTACAAAATATTAATTTGTTTCTCACAAAAACAAATATCAGCTTTCCATCCCCTATAAGAGTTGGACGCCTGGGGTAGGGGTGGATGAGGTCAAATCCGTTGAGGGACTTTCCGTTCTCCTTGAGGGACCAACAATTAGTCGAAAAACTGGGGAAACTAAATGGGTTCACGGAAAAGGGGATCTTCGGGATGGTTTTTGGCCAATTTGAGAGGGTTGCCGAGGTGGAAAAATTGGTTTGACTCCGGGAATCGATTCAGCGCCCTCTAAAAACGGCGGGACATTGTCTAGTATGAGGTACAAACATTCGGTAATTTGGTCATAAATCCTGACTCTTTAAAAGGATTAAAAGCAACAATTCACATCCTGATGAGTAAAAATACGAAAAACTACCAGATTGAGTCGAGCGATGCAGTAAGTTTATTTCTGTGCTTATGCACAGAGGGAGTGGAACGAAAAGTGCAGTGCTTGTCAACAAGTTTTTATTGTATGCATGACAGTTTACATATGGAAATCCTTTTATAGGTTGAGAACTCTTTTTGGGAACGTCCTTAAGGGAACACAGTATGCATATATCAGGTTATATAGAAGAATGTAACGCCTAGTAACTTTTTTATTTATGTTTATTAAGGTATAAATCTACCACTTTTACGTTTTTTTTTTTTTTCGGTTAATCCATAGCAAGCAACTTTATTGTTTGAAAGGGAAAGGTAACTTTTTCAAGACTAACAGGAGAATCAATTTTCTATAGTTCTTTTTTCGACCTTCAGGTTCGTTTAAAAAATCCACTAACTTTACGAATATTAAATTTTTTCTCTGCAATATTTGTGCACATTTAAGTTTTTATTAATGTTCACTATCCGAATGATTTCCGACGTTGAACGATGTGTCCCCGTCCATAGTGTTTTACCATAATTTTCAGGCATTCCGCACTAGATGCTTCTGCAATCGAGCACAGAGCACTGTTCTCCGATATAAAATAGCTGATATCTATTACCAAAATACTCGTATTTTAAGAATTCTTCCACCAAAACTACATTTAAACTTTCTACTACAATATTGTTCGTATGGCATAGATAATATTTATAGAAATTTAATACAAATTTTCAAAACCTTTGCATTCTTAATTGTTTCTTGGGGGACACAAAAAAAATAAGGTGAAGTTATGTTCGATTTTCTATTTAAGTGATAAATATAATAATAATAATAATACAATATTGTTCGTATGGCATAGATAATATTTATAGAAATTTAATACAAATTTTCAAAACCTTTGCATTCTTAATTGTTTCTTGGGGGACACAAAAAAAATAAGGTGAAGTTATGTTCGATTTTCTATTTAAGTGATAAATATAATAATAATAATAAAAGTGCTTATTGAATTATCACAATTCAACAGGCCATTGACCTAGCTCGTTCGGCCTATATTCTATGTATATATATATATGACTATAATATATTCAATGTATTTTAAAACCTACTATAATAGTAACTAAACAACAAATTCATGTAAAAAAAAAATCAATTTGCATTTATTATTTCCCATAAAGTTCCTGAAGGGTGTTTCACTCTTGCCTTGCCATTTGGTTTCCTTCTTGCATATGTGGTATCAATTAGCACTTTGTTTTGTACTTTTCCTGAGAATCTTCTTGATAGAGTAATCAGCCTCTCTTTTATTGGTTCGATATTTGTCAGTTGGAATAGAAGTTGGTTGGGAGGATTATGTAGAGGATTATTTGGGTGACAAATTCTAGTTATCAATCGTAAGGCATTTGTTTCTGCTTGTATGGCCGGATCTTTACAGTTCTGAAAGAGTACGTGACCATATTCTATCATGGGTCTGCAGGTGGTCTTGTAAATTCTACTGGCAGTTTGGATGTTGATTCCCCCTTTTTTATGCACAAGGCATCTGAAATGTTTAGATTTTGAAATAACATTTCTTTTAACTTGCTCATTAAAGTTGATTTGGTCAATGATTCTTCCTAAATATTTGATGGATAATTTAGGATATAGCAAATGGTGTTACATATTGAGTGTAGGAGAGTTCGGTCCTGGGTTGTGATTGAAAATGATTAATCGTGACTTAGCTGGATTAGGTTTTAGTCTACAACCAATTTGTAGTATGTTGTATCAGATTTTGTAAGCTTTGTATTGCTGTCACGATAGAGGTATTATGAGATACGAGAGTTGTACCATCCGCATATTGAAGTATATAAGCATTGCGTAAAAAATGTTGCTCATCGTTATTAGGAGTGGTAATAAATATCTGCACAGAAGATGTTATATAGTAACGAAGAAAGTGGTGGTGGGAGGCTTTGTTCTGGTGTGAACTCATGAAAACGAACTTAAAACTTTGACTTTTAGACGGCGATTTTGTCAGTCTACTAGTAATATTATCGGACAGCCTAGCTTGTAAAGTTTGTAAATTATGCCCTTGTGCTAGATGCTGTCAAATGCTTTTTCAATATCAATAAATAGAGCTGTGGTTTTTCTTCCATTCAATTTAGTGGTTTCAATGTTGTTAATTAGTGTAACCAGTGGGTGTAGCGTGGAGCATTTGGGTTTGAATCCGAACTGATAGTTCGGGATACGTTGTCCTACACTTTCTTCTATTCTCTTTTTTAATATCTTTTCAATGTTTTTACCAATGACTGGGAGAAATGTTATAGGTCTAAAATTCGTTGCCTTAGCATGATCTGTATTGGGTTTTGGTATTGTGACAATGGTTCCAAGTTTCCATTCATCCAGTATATATTGTTTTAAGAGGCAAAATTCGTATATTTTTATATGTAGATGTATTTGAAGGTCTAGTTGTTTGAGGATGTTTTTTGATATCATGTCATAACCTGGAGCAGTACTTTTCCCTGCTTTAATATCTCAAAGTAATCAACTTCATCGATATGGTGTTCTACAGGTACAGGTAATTTTCTATTTCCAAATAGTTGTCATTATCAAAGTTTATGTTCTGTTTTTCTTTGTATGTAGCTTCAAAATGTTTTGCGAATGTATCTGCTTTTTCTTCGGGGGTTTCATAATTTTTACCATTCTCCTCTATTGACCTATTAGTTTCATTTTTATTGTTATACTTTGCCAACTTTTTAATTTCATACCAATAATTTTTGCCTTTTTGTTTATTTATATTCTCACATATGTTTTGATCCACTTATGCGTTTTAAATTCAGTATCAATTGTTGAACATTTTTATTAAATTTATTGAGCTCTGTTTTAGCAATAGGGTCATTATTGTCTCTATATTCTAAATACAGTTTTCTTTTCCTTTTTATTAGTATAATGAATGGGGGAAGTTCATGTATATAGTACTTCACTTATATTTAATATAATTTCATTCACTTTATTGATATTTGTTTTTTTAATTGTATTTCCACACTATCTTGTGCCTTAGATGGTAACAATAGGCTAGATACTGTTGTGTGAGGCAACACGGCAAGTCACCTTTGTCTGTCCCGAGTTGAAGAGAAATAATTTTTGTGTATGCATTTGTTGTGCACGTGTCCTCGTTGAGAGATGGAATAGCTATAAACTCTGCCAGGACGTATTTAGTTATGACAGAAAAGAATAAATAACAATTTAACCCATGGGAAAAAATGCTAGCATAAGTCTAGGCGGCAATATTTAAATGTATATGAATAGATTACAAAACGTGAATATTTTAGCGTAGGTTTACCTTAAAAAATATCTTTTACATGTCTCAGGTCTAAATGTATTGTTTCAGAAACATTTTTTTTTAGATCCATTGTAACTAATACCTACTTTTGTATGGGAAATAAATTATTATTTATGTCTGCATTAACGCGCAAATCAATATTATATATTTATGGTTTATAGTAGTCTCTCAATTTTATGTATTTACAATAATATAAATTTTTTGTACAAAGTAGCATCTTTTTGTCCTATTATCTTATTAATTAATCTCTTTCAACCAGCTGCGGTAGCTGAATAGATAAGAGTGTTGGTGTGAACCTGGAGGAACAGAATTTGTGGTGAGAAATTAGAAGCCTTGGATCCTAAGGAGAACTCACTGAGGAAACCGACCAGGGTATTAAGGTCTACACAGAAAGTCATGTCTATGCTAATCAGACAGAAGGTGAAACAACTATAATGGACTCTTAAAAAACTCCATAGAGCCTATCATCACTCACTAAAGCATATCCGCAGAAGGCAGCTAACACCTAACTTAAAAAATATGAGAAATATTATTATATCAAAATTTGCCAACTAAGAAATATTGGTTTAAAGGCAATCAGAATGAAAGAGTTCAGAATTTCCAAATAAACTTGTGAAATATAAATTTTTACTTATAGCTTTAGAGTCCTTTGGAAATGCAAAAATGTTTCCAAATATTTTATTAGGTTATGAGGGAAAAAGTATTGTTGCCATTTTTCCCATTGTTGATGTGGCAATGCAGATAGTTTTATGTATACCTGCTAGAAACACCAAGAAGTGGCCAAAGTGTCTGTGAATTAGTGTAGGCAACCAAAAGATAAGCAAGTTACCGTAAACGCCACGAGTGATGGCAAGCAAATGGGGAAACTATGTAGAGAGTAGTATAAACCTAACGTACACATCGCTATCCTAATTGGTGTAGTATAAATTCTAAATAATGCCAGCTGTCTGTGCCGTTCTACGATAGGTCGACTATATTCCCCTACAGTCCCCACCGCTCGCCAACACTCGTGGCGTTTTATGAAGGGTGATATAGGGGTAGTCTTACCCCCTTAGGGGTCGAAAATAACTTATTTTTGTTTGACAATACCCATCCAATCGAATTAGAAACATAAAGATTAAAAAGAAAGTACGAGTTTTTTGTGCACTTTCTTTTATTTTTAGTCAATATAGGGGTAGATTTAACCGTCTAAGATTATCCCTCACCATCAAATTTGGCGTGATTTGATATAAATCAATCACCCGTACAAAAAAATATTTAAAAAAGCATATTTCATTCGATTATTTTTGATTATTATTAAAATTATGCAAAAAACCCTCTTTTTTGCTTTTGCATTTTTAAGGGTGGCGCAACTATTTTAGGACTGCGGGAATCCGATTTTCGTAATAAGTGACCCAAAAAACATAAATTAACAGTAGTTTGACCCCCCCCCCCCCGCGTTCAGAATGGACTAAAGTGTAATAATTAATAAATAAGTACATAGAAGTTTTTCTACAGAACAAAATGTCTTATCAGCTAGATAAATATATAGGGCCTTTTCAAAAACATCAAATTTGGTCAAATCCTTGGTAGTACCTAATCATATTGAATCTGTTGAAACATGCAACACCTTGATAAAGGTTTGAGTTTTGACCAACACTTAATCTTGAGAATGGTTATATAACTTTTCACAATTTCGAGTCATATGGTCATGCAGTGCATTATTTTTTACTAACGACTGTCCTTGCTTTTTTATATTCATTGCGATAAGAAAAATATAAAGAGAAGGAAGTGCTAGGATAATTCAGAAAATATCTGTCTACAAGATGTCCTGGAATGAGCCCCACTATGCATCTAATAATCCTTTTCTGTATTATAAATATTTTATTACTATGGGCTGATTTACCCCAATGCATTAAACCATAACATATAGCAGACAGCATTAATCCATAATATGCCAGTTTAATAACTTTCATTGTCACTGTATTCTTAACTGCCGGATCATAAAACAAGTAGTACTTAATTTTTTGGAAAATGTATCAATATGTTGTTCCCAAGTAAATTTTAGATCAACTACAATGCCAAGAAATTTCATACAATTTGTCTGTTCGATTGTCTTGTTCACTTTTAAGAGAGGACTAGAATTATGGTTTACATTCTTTGGTTAAAATGGCATTAAAAATGTTTTACTCAAATTTATCAATAATCCATTATTCAGATACCACTCATGAAATCCATTGGAGGCGATGTCGGCTTTATTTATAGCATTTGCTAGGTCATCAGAATATTAGTGCCATGAACATACTTAATTATGTTTTAGTTGTTAGTGCAAAAGTACATTAATATCATTGATACATATAATAAAGAAAAGTGGTCCCAGAATGGAGCCCTGGAGGACACCCATTCCAATGGTCTTTTCATCAGATTTGCCAGTGGCCAATCACTACTTGCTTTCTGTCTTAGAGGAATGACTACCCACTCGTTTGTAGATCCTCGGACACCTATGCAAGACAATTTCTCCAGTAGAAGATTTTGATCGACAGTGTCAAACTCTCTGCTTAGGTCAAGAAATAAGGCAATAGGACACTGTTTTTTATTTTAATACTCACATATACTGTTGCAGAAATCAGTTAAACGTCCTGTAGAGCTATTTCTTTTACAATTCAGCAGCCGTGCAGCAAGATGCCGGGGGAGGAGCCTAGCACTCCCACTTCTCTCTCATAAATACACGTCCCACTCCACTCGTCCGTTTTTATAAATGTATCATGCACGTGTGCAAGCCCTAATGGAGTTAGAGCTTTGGGGTAAAAAAATCTCGAAAGAGAATTGATTGCTCTTGAAAATGAGCCTGGCCCTAAGTCCTTAACCCTTTCCCTTCTACAGGGCAAAAACTTTGTGGGCTCCCCTCTCCCCTCCTAATCATCCGATCGCAATCTTGTTGGGCTTAAATCAAAGACAAAGAAATTCCACCTTCGATGACGAAAAAAAAAAATCGCCCCCACCCCTTTCCTTCCTGGCGGACTTTCTCTAAAAATAATAACAACAACGAATTGTTTTTTTCCCAGCCATTTGTTTATTTATGGCCAAAATTGAAAATATATGAGAGAACTCAAAGTAGGCACATTAGTACAACGTTTGCTGCGCGATTTGCGGAAAAAATTGCGGAAGTTACAGCAGTTTTAATTTTATTTACATTTACCCTTCGCTCTCTCCCCCTAATCAACCTAGCAACTTGAAATTTGGACACAGTACTTAGGTCCTGAGTGTCTATCGGGGAACAAACAAAAAGTCGCAAAGTAACTTTCTTCCCCGAAAAAATCGCGAAAACGGCTCTCGCCGCAACGAACGTATACAAATCCGTACTTTCAAATCGCAATATCTCGGGAACCGCTGGACCAATTTCGACGAGTCAAAATTCTGTTTACGTGCATTCGCGAGCCCTTCATTTTATCTTTTTACACTTTTTCGATCCGAATCAAACTAAACGGGTTATGTTCGGAAAACTGATTTTCCCTATCTTTACATATAAATTCCCTCCCTCCCCTCCTCGTGAAAAATTCGGCCAGAAAATTTTCCGGATGATAAAGGGGGTCCGACTTCATAACATCACAAAAAAAAATTCAAAAAACGAGTCCGTTTCAAGCCATTTTAAATGCCAGATCGACCCCACTATTAAAAGTTAATCTTATAATGGAAGACAGTTTTACCTCCTTAATATGAACGCAATTCAAGCGGGGGCAGTTCATCCATGCTTATCCGGCTACGGTTTCTTTAGATGAGACGTTTTCTATGTAGCTAATCAAAAAGGTATTTTAATCAAGGATTACGAAATTTCTAGTAAACTGTTTTTCCAAGTATATTTATTCGTAACATTTATGTACATTTTTCAATAATAACTCTTATTATATTAAGTAAATATTATAATATCGTTGTAGGTAGACAAAGAGCAGTTACTTGAACTAGAATGAACCAAAAGTGTTAAAAAAAATTGTCTTAAAAAAATACAGATGCAGATTTATAAAACCTTAATATATTATGTACATTTCCATTTAAAGGTTTATTGTCGATAAAATTATAAATAAAAAAAACAGCGACAGAGTTCTTGTGTTAAAAATTACACAAGAATCTTTAAGTTGTACAATGCCTATACAATACTCTATATAAATCCATAATTTAAATAAATTATTAGGCCACTAGTTTTAAAATTTACAAAATAAATTAATTATATTAAGTTAAATGGGCTTGTAGAGCAGAGTGGTGACATATTTTTTTCTATATCTATGCGTGGCGCTTAATACCATGACGCCATCTTTTATCGATAAGGCGTACAAGTGGTTTAACATCACATGGTTTGGTTCAGGCAGTAGAGTCGGTTCACACTGAAAAAGGTAAAACTGTTAAAATAGAACTCGATTAAAGTCCGTGGTATATTGTAGACACAGCGAATTTTTCATAAGATCAGAAAATCAATGTTATTATTGGTTGCCTTTATATTGGACAAGCTTTTATCCCAATTTAACATATTTAAGGACACGAACACAGTAACTCATATGCTGAACACGCAGAAAAACAAAAATTACATTAGAAAAATGAAATTCAAAACTCAAAATTTTGCAAACACGCATTGGAAAACGGACACAGAATAAAGAGGGACTTGGCAAAAATTTTAATGAAAGATGAAAATGACAAAAGTGAATGAACTATAGAATCCGTAATAATAATAATATTAAATGAAGATAAATGCATATTCAATTGTTTTACAGATCTTTGTACGACGTGTTTACCAATGTTAAAAGAAGAATTTAATAAACATAACATCCTTAATAATATCAACAGATCTGGGAAAATAGTATCTGTGAACATGACATAAACATAAGCTTAGAGCTATGTATGACATACATGACAAACAAAAATTATTTTTTATAACTTTGAAAAAGGAAACAGATTTTTTCTGAAATGTCAACAAAATACCTTATCCTTCTGTTATAATTTGTATTCCTTGTCAAAAACTCATAAATTTACACACAAGGCATATGTCGAGTATATTTTAACTTGGCGGGTTCAAGGCCGCTTCATCGTCTGAACTGAGAATGTGTTCGATGTGGGTCATGCCAGTGGTTCGCACAGGTTACGAATAATTATACAGTCTTACTCTTACTCTCCTCGGCTTATTTCCCTCATTTAAACGTTGAGCTTTCCCCATTTTGTAGCATCGAAATCCGTTTCTTTTTAATATTTATCTTGTACTGTCTTTTTTTATGCGACAGTTTCTCTGAATTTATCTCAAAGAGGTTTCTTCATTTTAGTTAACATAATTCAATACTTTATTCACTTTTCTTACATTATCCGCAACATGCCCTCGCCTTACGACTTTTTTTGACAATGAACCATCGTTTTTAGATTTTGAACTAACTTCCTAAACACAGTTCGATTTGGCTGCAGAGAATCTGGAAATCTATCTCCGTAAACCGTGACTGCCATCTCAGCGTCAAAATTGCATCAACAATAAATGCTAATCGTATTGAATTTGTTATTATTGGTGTACACCATAATTACCGATATAAAACTTGTCTTAGAACTCAACAACACAACATACAACAGTGGCAATCTGTCAAATTTGCTTAATATCTGTACACATTGTTTTTCATTAATCATGGCATAGCTGATTTTTACGATTCAATGATATGAATTGTGGTTTTCGTAAAATATTAAATATTGGCAGTATCAGTTAAAAAATGTTTAACATGTTTTATATCAACATAATATTTTTAGTCGCAAACTCCTCTATAAATCCTTATTTTACTATAAGGAACCTAACCAGACTGCAACCAACAGCTACTCTCCGGGCTATGTGCCCCGCCGAGCGCTGAATTACAAGTTACAAGCCTGGCGCGTTAAGTGTAATAATTGCATATTACCATCAAAACGCTAATGCTTCGATTGCAACAAACACCAGCCGAAAGACTGATCCTACTTAAAGGAGCTCCTTGCCAGTCGTCACACACCACTTGCAGACTGCAGTTTCGAGCTGTTGGCTCTCATCAGTGCAAGGTAGGCATGCGACGACCGACATGAGAATCCTTTGACTATAGTACATCCCGGTATTGTTACAATAGCGACATGTAAAACAGCCAGCAGGCGCCATCCAGCAGTCCAGTGTCTGTTGCAATCGAAAAATAAATAGCCTGACTTGGCTTAGCATAGATCAAATGTGCTTTTAGAGGGCGGAATATAAACATAATATTTTTAGTCGCAAACTCCTCTATAAATCCTTATTTTACTATAAGGAACCTAACCAGACTGCAACCAACAGCTACTCTCCGGGCTATGTGCCCCGCCGAGCGCTGAATTACAAGTTACAAGCCTGGCGCGTTAAGTGTAATAATTGCATATTACCATCAAAACGCTAATGCTTCGATTGCAACAAACACCAGCCGAAAGACTGATCCTACTTAAAGGAGCTCCTTGCCAGTCGTCACACACCACTTGCAGACTGCAGTTTCGAGCTGTTGGCTCTCATCAGTGCAAGGTAGGCATGCGACGACCGACATGAGAATCCTTTGACTATAGTACATCCCGGTATTGTTACAATAGCGACATGTCAAAGCCAACTGAGTTTTTCGAATTTTTTGATACACATCATTATTCTTATTGTCTTTGCCGTCAACTTTCATCCCTTCAACTTTTTTCGTATCTCCTCAAATAAGGAAGCTATAACCATTTGCGGTTTTCTTATTTTTCAGGTTTTTGTAATATATCTCACAAAGTAGGCTATGGATTTCAAATTTCTTTTTACTGAAATATAGCTCACAAAAAATGGAATAACTTTTTCTAAAACTTTATTCTTCTACAATAGATGTTAAGCGAGATATTTGGTGTGATCCTCGTAAAATAGACAGACGGTATACCTGTAACAGTTGCTAAATAATAATAAAATCTAAATATAAAATGAAGACCTTAAAAAATTGTAGAAACTAACAGGAGTTGAACTCACATGTATTCCATTGCTAATGAATTGAGTTGAACAAGACTTTATTACAGTTAAAATACGTTAAAATTCCTCCCCAGAATTCGCCCCCGGGCAGGGCACTTAGACTAGCTTCAATGCTAAAGTATCTTACACACTAAGCTACATGAGAACAACAATTCCGCTGTAAAACGTACAATATGTAGGTACTACAAAATTATAATACCTTTAGTGGTTTAACAATGTATGTTTATAGCATGAATATCCACTATTTTTACTGAAAATAAGTTAAATCCTTCATATACTGGCTGAAGGACCTCGGTCGATAGCCATTTGGTTGTTAATGTAACCAATAGACCACATAATCAAAGCCGGCGACCATAGTGGTGCTGACAGGCTTGAGCACCACATGTAAAACAAAGTGGTGGTGCTGAGCACCATACGCTTAACAATGACAACCCCCTTATGTTACTGCCGCTTCAGTTAAGACAAAGAAGATTTATGTATAAACCATATACTTATTAGAAACGATACTGCTAGCTTCCTATATCTCTTTTGGAGTAAAATTAGGCCAAGACTCATGCATGAAACTTGGGAAGGTCTGTTTTCATGGTTGGTGTATGCGTATTATCAAATCACAGGCGTACTCCGCTGTTGCAAGTTTACCCTGACATACATTATTAAAAGTTCATTAGCACTAATTTCAAGTTTCATAGGCTTGTAATGCGCCTCTAAAGATGTTGACTTTCCAGTACAGTATTCATGTACAGTTACAAATAGTTTATGCTATAGCGAACATTCATTCTAAAATTGTTTTTAGTAATAATGAATTATGAAATCATTTTATACTCGACGAAAATGATAATACGCATCCTGATTTAATCATCTGTAGGGATCGGTACATGCGCATAAGTTATCGAGTACGCTTGAGTCTTCGCTTAACAACATATTATAAACTAGCACAGCATAAATTATTGGTATAATGAGTATATGGTATAAATGAACAGAGACTCTGAAACAAACTAAATCTTCTCCTTCCCCATTTTTAATATTTACTACTAAACTGAGCACCACACGTTAAATTGAAAAGATGCCGGCCCTGCACGTAATACTACTACTAATTCATATAATGATGAATTTAATACTATTATGACATGACTTTCAACCCAAATAAATAATAATCCGCAATAACGATTAATAAAACACGATCGATTATTTTCAGGTTATGTGCAAGCGTCCAGCAGCTTGTTGATAAAATTAGGGGACAAGAGACTCCTGAAGGGTAGAGGGTGTTGCTTACATATAAATGAAGAAGAAAATCAAAATGCTCTGAAAAGATCATGATTAAAAAACAAATCAAAAGTGTGTACTTAAAGCCATTTCTGTAGGTCCCAATTTTAAAATAAATAGAGAAAAGAATCGAAAGGCTCTGAAAAGATTATGATTGTAAAACAAGCGGAGAATGTGTACATAAAGATTTTCACAAAAATATTCAACTTTGGCAGTCTATTTATAAATAATAATTTAGGTTTCTTATACACATCTATATGTCTTAAAATATAGATAAATGAATGTACAAAGTGATGAATTACTATTAGTATTTCGTTACTTCGTTATTTTTATATTGTTTGGGAATGTATCATTGTAAAATACTATATCTACCAGCCATTACTGCATCCCAATCTTTGGTTACTATTCAGTGTCAATAAATTTCTGCATTTTTGTTCTATTCATAACTTTCCGAAGCGATTTTATAAAGTAATACTGCCATCTGTTAGAGAGGTTGGACACTTCTTCAAAAATATTCGTAAATTACCCTGATTGGTTATCCAATCAGAATAATTTATGAATATTTTATATCCGATTTCTAAATAGATTATAACAACAAATAATAACTTAAATGTGTATAGAGGTATATTACGAAACAAACTTTATGCGAATTATTCCCATATTAATTATCATTGATATTAAAACTGTCAGTCACTATTAATAAATTCTTCTGTGTATAGTTCGAGGTATAGTTACAACTTCTAGAAAATGTTGAATTTCGCTATGAATCTGATGCTTTTATAATCAAGCTGGTTATACGTTATTTTTGTTTCATTTTTTGAGAAGAGTTACATTCATGATAAATCCGCCTAGACTGAACATACTGGAGATTAACATTTAATTTACACAAATAAAATTCTTCTCTTAAAAGCATGCCGATTAAAAAATAACCCAATCAGTGAAGGATTGAATTGAATATTTAATATTCTGGAAGATTTGAAATTATTCACTTATATACGTCACTGCTTTATATTAGAAAATTGTATATTAAAAAATGTTTATTTACCGATAAGGGTGTGTCCTTATTTAATATAACTTGTAAAAGATGCGGAGGCAAAATTGGTGGTCCACTGGTCTTCTCCCATGGTTTATTTACAGGTACTTCTTGTCCAAACTCTTTTTGCGAATCATCTTTGGCATTCTCGCTATCTTTCGCTAAAGCTTGAAACACCTACGTAAATGAAATAATTATTTTTTAATTATGTTATTACAGCATATTCACAGGGATTAATTAACTGAAATTTAATTATTATACAAATCTTTTGGAATAAATTAATTTACTTGACAACATTGAATGCTCATTCACCTGGTTCAATTGAGGCAATTGTTAAATATATAAAAAAATTGTATAGTAATGAGTTAATAAGATTTTTACAGTCAATGTTTTAATACCAAATGAATTAATTTTCTTTTCCATTATAAAACTAGACACTATATGCGGCTTTGTTTGTGTAGTACTTTCATTGACTAATCAGTATATCATGCAACACAGGTAACACTGACCTGTATTGTGAATTGCATAACTTTAAAACTTACTAATTCCATTGCAATTTGTCGAATTTTGTCTAATATCCTCTACCACTATTGAAGATAACACAATGTGACCTAGCCTAGTTAATTCTGAAGAAATAGTCTATAAAATACTGAAAATTTTATTAAAAGTGGTTCAGTGGCTCTCGTATTTTACGCAAACACATTGTTTAATGCTATAAGTATGTATCAACTGAAGCACTCATAGTGTATCGCATACTCCTAGTATCATTACAATGTATAATTTAAAAAAAATAAAGGCAATTTATTATTATTATTATCTCTGTATGAATGTGCTAATTTCGAAAGCCACTGAATCAATTTTGGTGTAAATATCACCAATCTAGAGCTTTTATTTTGAGGACATCGTTTCTGAAAATCAATGTTGTGTCTTTTAGTGGAGCAGTGAACAGAAACATTCATAGCTTTTAAAAATTACTGCAAAATTCTTTAGGTCTCTCACAGAAAATCCGAAACGACACCAAGTGAAGTCACAACGAATCGCTAGTTGTTTGGTCTTTATTGATATATTACTATTTTAAAGACTCGTATGGCCAATCAGATATTTAAGCTTTTACCAACAGTTTAATGTTTCTGATATTTCACGGTTAAGTTCATTTACTACTAAAAATTATTGTTACCTCAAAATCGGACTGTTTCACAGTTATGACGTTACTTTTTACACCACAGTCATCTTCTACAATTTTGTTCGTTGGATCATTTTTCCATTCCCCATCAACGTAAAATTTGTACTGGTGTTCCCCTTCTGGTAAATCTATAATCGTAACAAAATCACCATGGCTTTTTACCATCGGAATAGTCTGCCAATTTGAAAATGTCCCACTTACAGCAACATCCCTCCCTCCCCCTTCCCATCGAAATACTGTCGGAGTTTTTGACTCTCTTGCATTTGATAGCTGGGTGCCCTCGGAAACTACAAAATACAAATTTATTGCAACCTGTGTGGAGATGTGTAAATGTGTTTAAAAGGTGCTGACTTCAAGCTCACCTGTATTTGCCCGTGGTCTAGGGTGTTCATAGATGACAGGGTGCTTTGTAAAGTACGGATCCTCATCTTCCTGTGAACCCTGTAGACGGAGTTTATTTTCCGGTTTCTTATCAAAAATAAATGCTTGACCGTCCTTCAAAGGTGATGGTGGTGCAGTGTCACTGGATTTCTGCCTCTCTCTATGTACTCCTCCACTTCCTGCATTACCCATTTTTGTGAGAACGTGATTATTTAAAACTTAACATTATTTACATACAGAGAAAATATAATTTTGTATGGGGAATTTTGCTTCATAATTTTGGCAGTTGACAAGATTACATCATTGGATGACAGACAATTTATGTTGGCATAATTGATATAGATGGCGCGATGCAAATTATTTGAACTTTAGAAGAGGTACAGAATATTTACACCTTTATTAACGATGGCATAAAAACTTTAACATGCTGTATATGTTACTGTTTAAATTCAAGTCTTATCTTGCTACATCTCCTTTCACCTAAATTACAGCCAAATAACTTCATCAATTTAAATTTTTAAATTCTTACAGCAGAAACATCCGCTAACTGGCTGTCTGAAAACTTCTAGTTGTGAGTGAGTAATGGTAACATTTCAAAATTAAATAAGCCTAATTATGTTATTTTAAAAAAATCATTATAAAATGCTCAATTGCTCAACAAGGCCAACAGATTTATGATTTTCAGCTTCAAGATTTATAAATGACACGCCATTTTCTTATAATCCGTATGCGGTTAACGTGGTCGTAACCAGAACGAGCCAGGACAACCAAGGTTTGTGTTTGAGGGGGATTTCCCGTCATAAGTTTTATTCAGATGATTGCCTTGTTTCTTTTAATCAATAGTAATGCAGAGGAAGACATCATAAGTAAATTTCAATGATTATTACAATTGGTGACGTAAATATTCTTCATTTTCATGTTCAGCAATGACTACGTCATACTAGCTTGCGTTTGAATGTTACACCTCAAATTTATTACTCTGTGGTAGAGTAGATACTAGGTTGGTAACGTTCCTATAAACACTAGCTGTGACACTAGACACTGGCCCACTGGCGTCGTTCGGGCGTTGGTCGGTTGTCGGTTTAACTCGTTTATTGCAGATGGATGGTGCGGTGATAAAATAGTAGCGTCATCATTAATTTTATGGCGTTGTGGTAATTCCACGTGTAAAGTATTGTAAAAATCGATATATTGAATTGAGAAGCCTTTTATAGCGTTTCTGCATATTATTTGTGTTGTAGGTAGTTTTATATTTTACCCAGTGACATTTTGTATGTGAAACTAGGTGGGTAGCCGATAATAGCCATTTGTAAAGAATAATAGCCATGCCATATTTAAGAACGCGGTTCCTAATTATCAAATATACGAAATAGTACGCAAGAAAAAAGGTTTTTTTAAAAATTTGTAGCATTAAAACAATTGCTCGTTGTTTACCGAACTTTTGGTTTTACAGCAAAATGCGTGATAATGATCGAGAATCACCTGCTTCGGCGACTAGGAGGAGTAGAAGTCGAAGTGCCTCAGCTAGTAGTGCCGATGACAGAAAAAGTAGAAGCCACAGCAGATCGAGCGTGTCTAGGTAAATAGCAAAAAAAATGAAAAGATTTAACCCCCACGAATTGTATATATATTTTCAATTTCTTTCAGGTCACGTTCAAGAAGCCGTAGTAGTGAAATTGATGGATATAGGCTACACATTGCTGATATAGGAGACGAAATAAGAAGATCAGATTTAGAAAAAATATTCTCTCCTTATGGAGCGCTGAAAGAAGTATGGATGACAAATAGCACGCCATGTTTTGGCTTTGCTGTTTTTAAGGATAAGAAGGCTGCAGCCGCTGCATTAAAAGCCACCGATGGAATGTAAGTCAACTAGGTTTTTGTGTGGCTAAGTTTAAAAATAATTTTTTAGTGAAGTAAATGGCTGCCGTATTCGTGTTACATATGCAAGACCACGCACTAGGGGCTCTGGGAGACGTTTCTACAACACCAATATGAGGTGTTACCAGTGTGGATATACTGGACACTTCTACAGGGATTGTCCAGAAATCAATGGAGGCAGCGACAAGAGAGATAGAGACCGGTAAAATATTTATTTATTTATTATATATTTTTTCACATTTTTAATTTTTAGTATTTAGCTAAAGGTAAGGTAAAAAAAAAGCACAGATCGTTTTGCCAAATTTTTTAGGTTTAAAATGGTTTTATTCAGTTGAAATTTGAATCAATGCCTCCATTTTTTCACAATTTTTTTTTGTTGAAGGAACATCTTTAGATAGCTTAAAATTTAGTTTTTGTAATATGAGTAAATAGGTGAATAGAAATATATTTTTTTCATTATTAAAAATGTTTTCAGAAGAGCTGTATTCAATATTAATTTATTCGAGGTTATTTGGTCAAATGTAACAAAACTTGTGTTGAATATTTTATGAATATCTAATCAATAATCTATTGTTTGTATTCAAATTTGTGTTACGGGTATTTTAATATTGAAATATATATAGCCATTTCCCAGTCATTATTAAAGACAATTGTTCTCTAAAAGTTTTATTGGTGGACGGAGGAAAATAATTTAAACTTTCTATAGTTAAATATAATATCGGTTAGGTAATCGATAGAAAATTAAAAATTTACGAGAAGCAGTTTACCTTGCACAGGTTACAAGATCAATAATAGCTATATGCAGAGACATACCAAGCCTGGTTAATTTTGAGTCCAATCATAAATATATCAGGAGTTAATTCAAAAGCATAAAAATATTGAAGGCAAAAAAATTATGTATGCGTAAACAATTATGAATGCGGTATTAAAACATTACAAAGATTTCGTCAAATGAATAAAGTCATAATATCAATATTTGTTCAACAAATACTTATGCAAACTCAAACCTGAACCTTGAGGGATTGTTAAAAGTCACTTAATGAGGATATCCTTTATAATTGAAAATTCCACAAGCTTTATTAAATTAAATTCTATCATAGAAAACATTGCTTACCTAGAAGTCGAGATGAATCCACCACTTTGCTTCGAGCACCGTGTAAAAACAGAGCCCTATTTTCCATGCTTGACAATTACAGATAATTGGCCTTTCTGGAGCCACTACCACTTATCTTTTATCGAGCAACGAAGCTGATCTAAATGAGATTAAATAACAAATACATACATTTTGAAATATTTATTTGTGTTTTTGTTTTTCTGTTGGTGATAATTGCTGAAGCATATACACAAATATAGGAATATTAGGCAATGTTTTTCAGATGATGGCAGATAGATAGAATTAAATTAAATATGTAAACAATTCTTAATTGTGATTGTGATAAAAGGTCGTGCAAGTCACTCATAAATAAGATATCACACTGTGTGTAAATAATTCTAGTTTATACTTGGTTTACCTTACATAACTTGTGGATAAACAATATGATTGTTTGTGTTGAGCACCTCCAATAACCATTATTATCTAAATTCACTTTAAATTCTATTAAAACTTATGGATGTGTTTACAGTGAGGATTTATCAGATAATATATTTTACAATTTTGTTATTGAGTTACCAAGTAATTTATTTAAAAACTGACTGGTTCAATGTATAGCTTTTGCATCTATTTATATGCTCTAGTAAGCAAGGTTAAACTTGCAAATAATTTTTGAGACGTACATACTTTAAATGTGGTGTTTCTTTATGAACATCGTAAAAAAATGAATCAAAACAAATTAGTCACATTCAGTACCGTATTTGACTCTAAATTTTACTTTATATATGTTACTTAATAGGAGTGGAATGATATATCCGGTTAACGATTACATTTAGTATTGTATAATCGAATTGTAGTTTGGTTAATTGGGCAGCCTAAGTCATGATGCAAAATCTAGTATTGTATCAGTTATTAGTGCAGATGACAATCATTTGGTGAACACAATTGCAATTTTAATTTGAAATTTTTTATACTGTGGTTAAGTTCTGATAATTCTACAATATTTCAAGGTTGTGCATTCAGTTGGAAAAACCATTTGTATTTAAACATATTAAATTAATAAGGTTTTATAAAAAAGGTAAACAAATTACTGAAATTTCATGCTACACGAGCTTCCTACATGAACCGTGAGAGATTGAAGCAAAATAGTGCTTAGTAAACAAAACTTGGTCATACCTTGAAATAGACACAACTGCATGATGTTGTATTCAAATTATTTGCTTATGTGATTTATTAGTTACCACGTTTTGATGTTTTGTGAATGAACTAATTTTTTCAGTCTATGTCTGTATCTCGACATTAAATACATCATAGAAAGTTAGGTGGGAAGAGTATGTGGGAGTGGTCGGGAAAAATAATAAAAGGATTTTTTTGAGGGATTATGAGAGTAATAAATGTATGTAGATTTACTTCAATACAAATTACAGAAACAAGCTTTGAGACAAAAATAATTGCCCCATTTACCTTTTTGAGTTGGAATTGACATTTTCTTGAGAAGGTGATGAAACATTAAATATATGTCAGTCCAATGTGCAAACAACATAAATTCGCTCATTTTGAATTAAAACCCATTTGGATTTCGTTTATCAATATTTATGATGGATAATTTTTATAAAGGTCAGAGAATTCAACAGATTAAGCGAATCCCGTCCACTCATGATAATCTCATTTTTATTTCATAGAGTTCAATAAAAATTCGTCTCTTAACGATTTATTTCGATTTCTCGCTTTCTCTCTGCTTCGTTTTGAAGATTTTTTATTTTTCACTCCCGCGCCCCTTACGTGCGGATATTTGCAAAAGTAACGGTGGAATATTGTATTGTCATCCGATCTTAGTAACTGTTCAAAATTTCATCAATTGGTTACGTCAGGAAGCGTGTTAAATAAAAGATGCAATATTTGAAGACAAACATTGTGAAACCTGAAAAATACTAGATTGCGAGTTAAAGAAATGCAAGTAAATAGGGTGGAATTCCGAATAACTGCTGAACCTTTGAATGTTTAGATTTTGATGACCTGAATGAAATATACAAAAATGCACTGCCGCCGGCGTCACCATCTTGAAAAATGGAGTGAAAACTTTTTTTTTTTCAAAATATTTCGCTTTGAGTGCGTCCTACAGTAAAAGAAGTTATTATGAACTCGAAAGAGCAGTAAATTTATTACAATATTATGTTATATATATTTTCTCCCTAAAAATCACAGCAGTTGAGTGAAATCGAACGTAATGTAAAAAAAGTTTGCATTTTTACAATTGTTCAGTTCAATGCGAGTTCTATGAACGAATATTTTTTGTGTGTTCAGATGCAAAATTTCTTTTTAAAGTTAAAGAACTTCTTATAAAATATTGTTTGGGATGCAGTAGGGATCATGGAATCGGCAATTCGCACATCTGCTCTAAAATGTTTCCTTGATATCCGAATCCGTTTTTCGTACTTCTATTCGTAACATTTGTTGAGTACCCATAAAAAATAACAGCAGTCGATTTGTAATGCCCCCAAACAAAGTCAACACAATTCACCCAAATGGTATGAAATGTTTCATTACGATTTCACACGACTATTCTGTAAATATTCACCATCTACGATATAGACGTAGCTTCCGAAATCGATGTTTTCCGTAATTGACTGAAATCCTCTATGCAGAGCCGACTTTGTAGTTTTTCTCATTCCTTCATCACTGAACAAGGAAAGGCGTACGGAGCAAGTTCATATTGTGATTGATTTTTAAGACCGTCTTCTAGTTCTTTGGTAGCACAAAGCCTCTAAAAAGTAAGTGACTTCATAGAGGTTGTATATCTACATATGCTCTACCTCATGGTGGTATGAAAACAAGTATCCCACATACAACTATATATCCAGAAGATAATTAAAGTCTATGTTGTAGGAAGCTTTTTAATTATTATGAAAATAAATTTTATTTCTAAACACAAAAACACTTGCGCATAAAACTCACATTATTATTATTTTTTTTTTTAATTAACCATTTTCGATACATTTAGTATATATGGCAAGTCATGATATAATGTAATTAATATAAAACAAACTTATTTTGTGACAAACAACATATAAACTTGTTACATAAATATATACATATGAATTATATATATAGATAAAATAATAGATATTTGCAAGTAGTAACTACTCAAACATATAAACATAGCAATTCAATTGCTTTCAAAATAATAATTATACTTGTGGCCCTAAGGTTCCCTATTTAAAAAGTCGCGTATAGTATAGAATGCTCCTTTTTGCAAAATATCTTTTATTGCCTTTTTAAACTTATAATAACTTCGAATATTTCTTATCTGATCTGATAAACTATTATACAGGGTGTTGCATCATGAGAGGGACATAGCTTAATAGGAGGTAGAGAACATCAGTGGTAACCGGAACCTCCCATAGAAATGTCTCATTGGGCCTTCATTACAAAGTTACAGGGTGTTAAATAATTTTTGGCCAAACCTGTTTTTTGTCATAACTTTGACAGGGAATGAAATAACGGATTCATATTTGGTACGGCTAATGTACTAACGAGCCTCAAGAGGTACATGTATAAAAAAAAATATATCCAGGTCCGGACTCACTATAATTTATGTTTCTTCTTTGCATCAATAAAACATCACCCTGTATATATTTTTTTGAAATTTCGATACGATATTCGAAAAGAGCAAGAAAAAACAAACAAAATGGCCTATTTCATTTTTTTGTTACACCTTCGTGGTTATTTAAATACGTTGTTAAATGTGCAAGAAAATGGATTACAGAACCCTATTAAATGAGAGGCACGTGAAATAAATAATTTTATAACTAAAATTTACAAAAATTCTATTGAGCCTAGGTGGTCTGGGTGAATCCTAATTCCGGCACGTTTTAAAGGTCCATTTTGGTAAAAAACTGTGGTCCTAATAAGTAATCGGGTATGAAATAACAAAATTTTTAATCAATCACAGTAGGCTTGTTCAAAGAATAAAAGTGACAGATAATTTAAACCATTTAGGCCTAAGCAACCAGTTACTTTGATCAAGAAAATCATCAACATTTTATACTTAATAAAAATTGGAAAAGAGAACAAACTAAAATCTAAATAAATAAAATATTTTCCATTCAATTAACAATAAATAACAAAACAATAACTAAATGTGTTTAAAAATAAAACGTAATTGACACTAAAGTAAATTTTCAAAATGTCCTCCCCCACATTCTGTGCATTTTCTTGCGCGTTTAGAAAGGTCACCAATTGCTCGACGTATCATTTCTGGATTATTCCGTATTTCGTCGCAGGTTGTAACGATGCGCTGGATTAAATGTTGTCTACTTTCAATTTCAATGCTATAAACCTCGTTTTTTAAGTGGCCCCATAAAAAATAATCACAAGGGTTACAATCAGGAGATCTTGGTGGCCATTATGTGGACCCCCGCGTCCAATCCATCTATTAGGATACACATTGTTTAAGTGTTCTCTTACTTGAAGGTTAAAATGCGGTGGGGCCCCATCATGCTGAAACAACATGCCTCTTATACCGATATTTTCTAACATATTCGGTAAAATGTTTTGAAGAAAATCAAAGTAAATTTCACCATTCAATCTTTCTTCAAAAAAATGTGGCCCTATCAAATGTCTATTCACAAGTCCGACCCAAACATTTACAGAAAACCTGTGTTGCGAACGGCGTTGGCGTACCGCATGTGGGTTTTCCTGTGCCCATTTATGATTATTTCGTGAATTGTTTACTCCATCCCTTGTAAATTGTGCCTCATCCGTAAATAAGGTTCTGTAAATGACTGGGCGATGGTTAGACAACCAATGACAAAATGCCAGGCGGGGGATATCGTCGCCTTGTTGAAGACGCTGTACCTGCTGGATATGATATGGATGGTAACGTTCTCTTTTTAGGGTTCTCCATACTCGCCAATGAGGAATACCAGTTGCCAAACTGATTCGTCTAGTGCTCATATTTGGGTTTTCTTGAACTACGTTTATAATATTGTTTTGTTCCTGCACACCTTGTTGTAAAACACGCTCCACAACTGCAGAAGTAGGAAACTTTCCGTGTTGTCTTGCATACTGGAACACCGTACTAAAGGTTTTATGATTAGGGCATCGACGACCAGGAAAACGCAGCCGATATTCTCTTTCCGCCGACCTACCATTTCCATTACAGAAACCATAGATGAATATTATGTCAGCATATTCCACGTTTGTAAATTTTACTGGCACAGTTAAAATATTTTCACAAGTTTTCACTAACTAAATGCGGATTATTGACACATTAAATTACTAACAAACAATTATTCAACTGTTTAGGAGATTTCTTTTTATTATCTGTCACTTTGAACAAGCCTACTGTGATTGATTAAAAATTTTGTTATTTCATACCCGATTACTTATTAGGACCACAGTTTTTTACCAAAATGGACCTTTAAAACGTGCCGGAATTAGGATTCACCCAGACCACCTAGGCTCAATAGAATTTTTGCAAATTTTATAAAATTATTTATTTCACGTGCCTCTCATTTAATAGGGTTCTGTAATCCATTTTCTTGCACATTTAACAACGTATTTAAATAACCACGAAGGTGTAACAAAAAAATGAAATAGGCCATTTTGTTTGCTTTTTCTTGCTCTTTTCGAATATCATATCGAAATTTCAAAAAAATATATACAGGGTGATGTTTTATTGATGCAAAGAAGAAACATAAATTATAGTGAGTCCGGACCTGGATATATTTTTTTTATACATGTACCTCTTGGGGCTCGTTAGTACATTAGCCGTACCAAATATGAATCCGTTATTTCATTCCCTGTCAAAGTTATGACAAAAAACAGGTTTGGCCAAAAATTATTTAACACCCTGTAACTTCGTAATGAAGGCCCAATGAGACATTTCTATGGAAGGTTCCGGTTACCACTGATGTTCTCTACCTCCTATTAAGCTATGTCCCTCTCATGATGCAACACCCTGTATAATAGTATACAATTATAGCATGGAGATTTTTTAAAACATGTTGTACGGTGTTTTGGTATGCTGAGTAAGTCTCCATGTCTAGTATCATATGCGTGATTTTCTTTTAATGTAGAGAATAAGTCCATATTTTTCTTGGTGTACATTAAACATTTGAATATATATATGCATGGAGTCGTCAAATTTTTTTTATTTTTAAACACATTTTTACAGCTTTCCCTAGGGTTTAACTTAAATATTAGTCGAATAAGTCTTTTTTGGCATATAAAAACTCTATCACTGACAGTAGAGCTTCCCCAACAAATTATGTTATAGGATATGTGCGAATACACCAGTGCATAATATATATCTACTAGCCCAGTTTCATCTAGAGTACTCTTCATTTGCAATATTGCAAAGTAGGCCTTATTTAATAGATTGCAAGTGCGATCTATTTGAAGATCGTATGATAGTTTACAGTCAATATAGGTTCCAAGTAGTTTAATACTCTCAGATGGACTTATATTATCATATAATGTCATATTGTGCGGGAGGGGCTTCTGTATATGAAAATTTATCAATACCGTTTTTTTGACATTTAATATCAATTTATTTCTCTGAATAATTGTAAGAAATAAGTATTTCCAACATTAAGCTTAATTTCGCTTGCCTGCTGCGCTTAAACTGGTCAGGTTAGGAAGAAATTTTATAGGACATAATTGTAGCAAATTTATTGTTAACCAATGTAGAATATTTTCAAAATGGCTGTGCCGGCGGCAGCAATCGGATTTTGCATTTCTTTGTATTTCATTCATAGTATTAAAATCTACAATACCCATCAACCACTGGATTGTAATGAGAAACCAAAAAGTTTATCAAAATGTTGGAGTTCAATTGTTAGTGGAGTACAGTAATCGAAGTGTTATACAATTTTTTGTAGAGATTCCAAACTGAGTAGTTGTTAGTTGTCTTAAAAATAGGATATTCCTGGAATATCTACCTTCTACAAGTGTCGGAACGTTGTTTTAAACTCGAAAAGGGGTAAATTAACCCGCTTTTGGGGCAATTTTCGATTTTAATATATTTTTTTGATCCCTTGAACTGTAAATTAAGCAATGAAAATGTAGTCCTTTTATTGTCAATGTTCAAGGAACCGCCACTTAAGTTTTCGTGATGTTAACCCGAATGAGATGAAATTTTGGATGAAGGTGGCTCATAATACCTACAAATAGCCTTCCACATTTCATGTCAAGAGCTCCATTAATTTGGTTACAATGCTATTTTTTCGAAAATTTTACGAAATTTTTAAAACGCTGTAACTTTTTGGCCATTTATCGTACGATAATTTTCTCGTCAAAATGTAGTGCTTTTTATGTACTTTTGGGTGATATGACTCAAAAAGTCTTGAATATAAAAATTAGATCCATGTTCAGCCATTTACGGTATACATGCATGCAGTGATTTTCCGTTGCACAAGGTACATAAACATATAACTATATAGATGTATGTATATGTGCATATAACTCGTGTGCTCTATAAAATGTTTGAAAAAATGCACAAAAGAATATCTGATTTAACAGGGGAATGGTAGAAATGGTAAAAGACACAAATCACATTTTATTTACATTGAAAATATTAGATTGGATTTATTTATCTACATGTAAAAATATTTTAAGCTGATTTCTTTTTTTTATGGACTTTGATGCTACTTGTATTGGTCACTTTCCTGTACTCTTTATGCTGTGTGTACTTGAAATACTACTGTGAGAGCTACCCGCTTCTGAATCCGTCACAGCATTGAAAATTTCGTCAGTTTCACTGTCGCTAAAGTATTATAAATCGCTCTCAGCTTCACTCATCATATTGTTCACTTCGTCGTCCTCGTTTTCGTAGTCGGAATTATATCATCATCATCGATAAATCTTGTGATCTCATCTGGCATGTCATCAGTAAGTTCACCAACTGATGACCCACTGACCTCTTCAGAATTGTAAGGAAAGAATGCTATATAAAAATTAAACCAGAATATTGGTATACACGTGGTATTTTCAATAGTCATGATGATGGAACATATAAGCAGCTGCTCGGGGTTACAGCTGTTGTCTCGTAGTACTAGTCTGCTAGATAAAACTTGGAATGAGGTATTTGTCTACCATGGAGAACACGGAAATTCAAGAACGATGTAACTGAGAAAAATCCCTATATTTGAATAAAGTATGAATGAGATTTTGGATAATATTTTTTATAACAATGCATATCTTTTTTTTTTAAAGGGCATTTTGGATGTTTTATAGGGCGCACGAGTTATATTTACCTATGCAAATAGTTATATGTACCTTTTACAACGGAGAATCACTGTGCGCAAGGACATGTATAACGTAAATGGCCGAAAATGGATCGAGTTTTAATATTAAAATTTTTTTGAGTCATATCACCTAAAAGTACATTAAAAAATCGGCAGCTACTGGAAGCGGCTGGAACCTCCCCACTCGGTGGATTTTTGAAGCTGAAAAGAGCATTAAATTGTGTGACAAAACGGCACTAAATGTAATCCGATCTCATCCAAAACCTTTTCAGACCTTCTGGGGCACTAAAAAAACCCTCAACTTAATGAATTTACAATCATCTATGCGAGTTAACCTACATTATTGCTCGTTGAATAATATACTATTAGGATATTAACAAGTTTAACATCACTTGAATGACTAAGAAAGTCTAGTTATCCTAAATACTACAGATTTGTAAAGCAACAAACTGAAAATTGGTAAAGTGATAATTTATAATAAAATTCACCAACGAAGATACAAAAAGCATATGATATTGATATTGTTACATCTACCTTTAAAGTTTGTGACAATCCATTAAAAGTTACAAATATGACGAAATCTTATTAACATGACATGACACCAACGTTATCGGATGACAAACGATGACAATGACAATCGTCAAAATTTGCTCATTGCAATCCGATCTCTCGCGGCTGTCTTTGTTAAATGAAACATTAGGATTTCAGTAATTTTACTAAATTTTAGAGGAATATTTGTAGTTTAATTCTTCGATTTGTCTGTATATATATTTAAAAACGGCACTAAACGTAATCCGCTCTACTTCTAGAGCAGTGAAGAAACCCCCACACGTGAATTGACACGTGATGTGTCGAGTTTCATGATGCAACGGCTACGCGCATCGATCATGTCATGCGAAATGCGATCTATGCTTCATATTTGCTTTGTTTTTAATTTTTTTCACGGAAACCAAATCGAAAGGGTCAAAGTGTGATATATCGTTGAAATCAGAATTTTAACTGCTTTTCAATGGTTCCATTGTAAATTGAAAGTAATTATAAAATAAACAACTTGTTGCGTCAAAATGGCACCAAACGTAATCCGATCTCAACCAAAACCTTTTCAGATCTTCTGGGGCACTAAAGAAACACACATGCAAAATTTCATTCAAATCCATTCAGTAGTTTCGGCGCTATCGTGCCATCACACGTACACACACACAGACATTTTTCAAAAACCACTTTTTGGGTTCCTAGGACCTCAAAATGTAAAGATTTGATGTTATCTCAATTTTCGTTTTTAAACCAATTTTAGTAACCTCTCACAATTTTATTGTGGAGAGGTTAAAACCTACATTTTGACGGGAACAAAATTATCATACGATAAACTGCCAAAAAGTTACAGCGTCTTAAAAATTTCGTGAAATTTTCGAAAAAATGGCATTGTAGCCAAACTAATGGAACTTTTGACTTGAAATATGGCAGGCTATTTGTAGGTATTATGAGCCACCTTCACCCAAAATTGCATCTGATTCGGGCAAGATTTGCCCAAGGTATCCCAAAATCAATTTTTGGTAAAAAAATGTACGTATATAAGAATTACAGGAGGGGGTGAACGTAAATTTAAGTGGAAGTTCCTTGAACGTTGACAGTAAAAGGACTACATTTTCCTTGCTTATTTACAGTTTAAGGGGCCAAAAAAAATGTAAAATCTAAGATTGCCCCAAAAGTGGGTTAATTTACTCCTTTTTCGAGTTTAAAACAACATTCCGACACTTGCACAAGGTAGATATCCTAGGAATATCTTATTTTTAAGACAACCAATGTTTGGAAATTGTATTATTCTCCGCTATTTTCAGTTTACCGAACTCCAATATATTCATAAGAACATTGTTTTATTTGATATGCTTCACAAAATTCCTTCAAGGCACATAATTTTTTTTACACTAATCTTGCTATTTCTTCCAAGAAAGATGTGTTAACATAAATAGTTTTAGGTAGCCACAATGTTTTATCATTTCACTCTTTTGGTTAGTCAACTTATAATTGGGAAATTCAACTTTGTTGCAAAATTTTTCTCATACCTTTGGATGACCGTAGGTATAAGAAAAGTTTTGTAAACCAACTTGAGATTTGCATGGATCTAGATGTTTTTCCAACATATATTTTTTTATCTTATTTTTTAAATGTTTTATTAAATGTCGTTTAGGAGAAACACAACTTTAAACATATTAAGCATATTTTTTGACAATCAAAAATCTGTCATTTGAATATGTAAAAAACTGATCCCTTTTCCATTCAAACCTCTGAGGATTCACAGTGCAATCCTTGACTTTAACATTCACCATATTAGAGTGCAATTTACATAGCCAAGTTGGGGCTATGGTAAAAACTGAGTATCAGCCACTGGCACGAAGCTCAACTAAGCGAAACTTGTAAATTATAGAAAATTTTATAACTAGATTAAAGAATTTCAGGAAGAGAAATCTAAAATTCTGTGTGTGTGTATATAATATTTCATTTATGCAGTCATATTTGAGTTTATCTTCCTCAAATTCTTTAATTAGTGTATAGGATTTCCCAAATTTTGTTCTACAAGAAACGGTGTCGCTTAGTTTAGGCTGTGCTTCCCTTGATCTGCCATTTTACCATTTTAAACCATGAGAACTGGTGCAAAACGATCTCTTCTTTGAACTTAAATGTATTTGCCACGACGAGTTTATAGATGTGTTCATATTACGAAGTGCTTCATAAAGACTTGTTCCGTTTTATACCTAATTGTTGTTTTGTGATTTGTCAGGCACATGGTTGTTTATTTATATGGTTTGGTTAAACAATATTATATGGATTTGTATGATGGCGGTTGACCCCATATGAATCGTTGACTTGGCGTGGACTTTAATAGCTTATAGCGGAAAAATTGTTGGTTGATTATGGGTTGATTGTTGGGTACATATTTTTAGTTACGGTCGATCTAGAGGCTACAGGGATAGAGACAGAGACTACTACCACGAAAGGGACCACGGCAGGAGGTCGTACCGATCTGGAGGTGGCGGCGGCGGCGGCGGGGGAGGCCGCAGTAGCCGTTACGACGACTACAGGCCGAGACGTAGTGGAGGTGACAGAAGACGCCATCGTTATTAGTTTTAATGAGACAGGTGTTTTTACAGGCAATTTTTTTTTTGTATGTATCACTTAGGTTTATAGGGGGCCCTGATAAATGTTTTTATTTATGGCACTTGCATCATGTTCTTAATCTTATAATTATAATTTGGTGTGTCTTTGAGGCCTCACTTAAAAAAATATACCAAATTTCCTTAACAAACGATACATTTGTAGGTACCTTTCAGTGTTATAATAAAATTGTTTTTCAATTGGATTATTATTTAAATATTATTTCGAATTATCTACTTTATTTCAGTTATTGTCTACAATTTAAATTAAAATTTAACAAGTCAGGTGTATTTTATAGAGAGAAGCCGTTGATCAAATCTCTCATCTGCATTGCATTGATATTATCATGACACTTTTGTTGTAATTGCCTCAAAGTTTGATATATCGCATCCCGGCAAGCACAACTCCAAAATGTGGGTTCTTATGTTACTTTTAATTCGTAGACAGTATATTTTGCACGTCTGTCATCCCTTGTGTGTGCATATCCGAGAGAGAGATAGATCCGATAAGGAAGTATTTATTATTTTTGGCCATAACTTTAAGACTACCTAAGTAGAACTATGTCAGGATTAGTGATATGAATTTTCATTCAATAATTTCAAAATTAGTTAAATTAAAAAATAATCTTGTAGTTTTAAATTAACAAATTTTGCAAACAACTGAAATTATTGAGTGAAAATTCATATCACTACACCTGACATAGTTCTACTTAGGTAGGCTTATACTTGTTTTTACCAATATATGTATTAAAAAAAAAAGTTGTGGCTAAGAATAATAAATATTTGCTTGTCCGATCTCTCTCTATTGAATATGCCCACCTTAAGTGGGTAATTTAAAATATTAAAGTAACGAGTAAATGAAATACATACTTTATTGAAAAATAACCAATAAAATATCCCTAGATTTTTCCATTAAATTTTACAGGTGAATGTAATTTTCATTCGAAGAAACTCAACTTAGTCATGTAATTCTTTGCATTTTATATACAAAAAAAATGCTGTATTTAAGTATGTCGCAAAAGTAAAACGACCATAATTTGTTTTTAATGCAAGTTTATCTGAATAAAACGTAATATTTTCACCCTATTATTATTTTTATGAGGGTTGCGCAATTATCTTGCCGGGGTGCGATAAAGTATACTATGAAAAATGGTGTTGTTTTTTTGTCATAAAATTAAGAATATTATGTATACGTCAACAAAGTTTGTGCAGTTACATTGGAATCGGAGATTTTTAAATATTGTTTTAAGTAAGATACAAATAATGTCATATAAAGTTTATTCAGAATAAATGTGCAAGTGAGGTCTTCGAGTCCAATTACTCATAAATCTTTTTATTGTGAAGAAATATATATCGGGAAATCTTTGTATTATTAGTTAAAGAACTAGATGTATTTAGCTCAGGCATTCATCATAAAATTTATGTTGTATATTATCATTTAACAATTTAAATGTTACTATTGTGTGTGTATTTCCATGGTGTTTTTAGAACGGAGACCAAATAAATTTTAAATTTGATTACCTGTTGAGGGAGTACAGTTTGAAGTTTGTTTTTAAATAATTCTCTTGCAGCTGCCTTATCATTGTTAAGGAGTGTCCATGGTGATATAATCAAGGGATAATGTTATGTAAATTAAATTCTGGAGTTGAAAATATTGTAGTGTGTCTACTAACTGGGAGAAAGACAGGAATTTCGGAAAGAAATCGGGAATTGCAAATAGTATAAGATAGGTAGAGAGAAAACATTGCTTTTGCGAGTATGATTTCACTGTTCAAAAACATAGTATATGACTGGTCTGTTAATGGGATAATATAAAACAATTGTGGGAACAAATAATCAGCCTAGGGTCCGACACCCCTTTTTTATCATCACATATCTCAACCAAAGTTTTGGTTTGAGTGGTGCCGTTTGTATTGCACGAACTTTTAAACAATGTATAGTTAGGCTAAGAATATGCTCCTCTGGATGATACTTTCGTTTGATCAATTCGAGTGACTCCTCTATTGGTACGTTAGTGAATAGTGACACTACATCAAAGCTCACTAGAATATCTTCAGGTTGGAGTCTCGCTGTTAAGTAACTAGATAAAATGTTCGTTTTTCACATAAGACGTTGCTTTTTCTGCAAGTAGGTGTATCTTGTCTAGACAGATATCTCGCTAACTCCTGTAACGGTGACTCTACAGAGCTAACAATAGGTCTTAGTGGGGCTCCTTCCTTATGGATCTTGGGTAGGCCATATAATTTGGGACATCTTGAAGATTTCTCTCTCGGTATATCCTATACCAATGTGACCTTTTTGGATAGTAAAATATTGCTCTTATTTATTTCAATGCCGGCCCAAATGGCAGGCTAATCAGATGGTAACCTGGGGCGCTGATTCCTGGAGAGCCGCCAAAAAACCATCATTATCGAGAAAATGAATACTACGCAAACCAAGTATATATCGAGGTTATTGAAATATTCTCAAGAATAGAACATCCTCAATTCCAATGGTTTAAGATCTGGAGATATTGCAGGCCATTGCACTAGATATCGACTCTCTTTTAACTGTATCTCAGAACCGGTTTCATTTTGGATAAAGTTATTTTATAGTTCATAGTCATATCTTCATTTGCAAACTGGCTAACTACATTTTTTACTCAAATTGATTTTATTGTACCAACCCAAACTTTGGGAATTACAAAGATTCGGTAGAACAATAAAATCAGTTTCGGTAAAAAGTGCAGTAAGCCGGTTTGCAAGTTAAGATATCAATATAACCCATAATAAAATAGCCTTATCCAAAATGACACCAGTTCTGAGATCCAGTTAAAAGTGAGGCGATATCTAGTACAATGGCCTGTGATATCTCCAGATCTGAAACCATTGGATTCTTATTTAAGATGTTTTATCCTTGAGAATATTTTAATAACCTTGGTGTTAACGAATTGTAAAGATAATCCCAGATAATACCGAACATGTTAAAGAATATAGGATATGTCTTTGTAAACAGATTATCAGTTTTTTACATATAAGTTGTAATGGGGCAATGCACATAAAGTCACAGGTAACCTCAAAAGCACCGGAGGATGATATTGATATCTCCACTACATAATACTTGCCTAAGAAAGATTGTGTAGCTTATTCTGCATATGAAATAGAAATTGAAAATTTATTGATGCCAAGAAACAGTTTTACACAAGTCAACAAAGAAAGAAATTTATAAATACAATACATGCATATATATACAAAATACAATATAAAGTAATAAAACAGTGAGTTTTATATTCTCTCAAAGTATTAAAATTGCCAGTCTGAAAAATCATAAAAATCTTCCATAGAGTAGAAACATTTCGATAAAAGATATTTTTTTTGTTACATACTTAAAATTTTTAGAAGGCAACAATTTCAAGGGGGATGGTAGCAGGCTAAATAATTTAGGACCAAAATATGATATTCCAGATCTAGTTTTATGTACTCTGTGTAAGTCTATATAAATATTTGCTTTATGACTTGTATCATATGAGTGAATTTCTTCATGACTTATGTAATTTGGTAGATTATCTTTAACGTATACGAGACACTGTAAGATATAGAGTGGGAGGTACTGTGAGAATTTTAAGATCAATATAAGATTGCCTGCAATCTTTTCTACCCTAGCTTATTTATAATTCGTACTGCCTTTGCGACAAACTAAGCAGAAACACTTGATTGTGTCTGCTCCAATTGTAACTGTAGTTCATTGCAACTTTCATTTTTATTTATTATGGTTGTGTCACCAGTGAAGAGAATAAAGTCGGCTTTTGGGTCAGCATACAACAAGTCGTTGACATAGATGAAGAATAATGCTGGCCCCAGTACTGACCCCTGTGGTACTCCATATTCTGCTAATGACCTAATCTGAGGAAAATTACCAGTTTCAACTAGTTGCATGCGACGTGTTAGATATGAGTGCATAAAGTTCAAACCATAGTGGTTGAACATGCGTTAAGAAAACCATACTGATTTATATTAAACAAACTATTTCCTTCAAAAAAGGAATATATTCTGGATTTTAAGGCCTTTTCAAAAACTTTTGCTATAATTATAAAATGAATGAAATTGGTCGATAGTTATCAAGCAAATTTGTTGGACCTTTTTTGTGTATTGGCACTACACGGGAAATTTTAAAGTCTTTTTGGGAAGATGAAATGTTTTATACAAGTTAAGTAACTTTGTGAGTGGAACAATGATATTGGCTATACTCTTAAATATCTTATTAGTGTTAAGATTATAATAAATCTTTACAATTTTGTTTCTTTAAATTAAATATGTCTAATTTCGATATAAAAGTTATTTCACTGAAATTAAATTCTTGCATGAGGTATTGTACTATCATTATTATGTAGAAATTCTTCTGCAGTAAAGTCACTAACAGGGAGCTCATCAATAATATTCTTAGCAATATCTGCAAAGAAATTATTGAAATCATCTGGACTTACGCTGCTGTCTGCACTTTGATTTTTTGACTGCGTATTCATATTTGCTCGTACAACCTGCCAGATCGCTCTAGATTTATTAGAATGACATTTGATGCATTTTCAATTGCAATGTTATATTTTTTCTATATTTTTGTATTATTTTTCTGAGTTCCGGGGAGTTAGTACGTACGAACCACTAAAAGGAAATGGGGGCAGAGTTGTTTCTCTGGAGGTTACCCATCTAAATACTAACAGTGACCACCATTGCATGACCCTTCGTACCAAAGTATGAGTGTCCTTAACATAACTAAGTTTGCCTCTTCTTTGATGAACATATAATCTTTAAAAATCCATTGGCGACTGTATCTGTTATTCAAATTTTTCCCTTTTATTTTTGACGATCAGCTTGATTGTTGGATGAAGAAATATTTTCAAAAAACCGACCACGTTTCAACATGAGTTGCATTTTTAGAGATAATGATTCACTAGACATAGATTTTGACCCAATGCACATCAATAAATGCAGTATGCACAAAATTAATTGTGAAGGTAGAAACACGTCTAGCGTAACGAAAATTTAATAACCATCCTATTCAGAATAACCAATAAATGAGTAATCAATAAGTAATGAGGAAGTGCAGTTATTGTCCATTCTTCTATCACAGATTTTGTTCTCTTGGTTGCACAAAGTGTAAGTACTATGTGTAGTTAGATACTTCCTCAAATTAGGACTCCATGAAGGGAAGAACTGAAATATTACCTAAATAGGTTTCCTACATGAAATGAAGCAAATACTGTTTTACAGGTGGGAAGCTGAAGGAGTTACATTAAGAATGCAACCAACTTTACAGCTGGTCAACTTTTATATTTCTGATATTCTCTTTAGTATCTGTTTGTGGCCGATGCAAGAGTTACTCTAATTTTGTTACCGTTTTCCGAACATTATTGGAAACACAATTTTGGTTAGAATTTCAAAATGCATTGCCACAAAATGAACACATAACATCAGTAATTCCATTAGTTCCTGTCATGAACATCTTGAAAGCTGCCGTTTTATAAATGAAATGCAGAAATACGATGTAGAAAATTGACAAACTGTAAAACTAACTTGAATGGTATTGCATATTTCCATCTCTGATAACAATAATGGATAGAACCTAGCGTCTCATGTTAAAAGAATTTCTAGCGAAATTGCTATAAAATCTTTGTAACATATTATATCTATGTGAAAGAATAATACACATAATAAAATCGTTTCATTTTTAAATTAAAGAAATCTGCTAACATAGCCTCAACATGGCTTCAGAAGTACATTTTCTACAGAAGTGTTAAGTCTGAAAAGTGGCTGTTGTAGAGCTCATCTTTCCATTTAGTCTCACATGCTCCGTGTGATAAAAAAACTCACTTTCTTGCCAGCTAGTTCAATGTGAAAATTGAGATACCACTAGAACTATATGTAGTCTTGCTAAAATTGTCTTCTACATAGGACACAGTTGGTACTTGATGGGGTTTCAGATTGTCAGCAATGCACCTATTGTTCTCCATTTATCACAATTAACAATCCTTACATGCTTATGAAGATATCCCTGCCCACCCGATAAGACCCTGTTTTCGCACTATGTTAAGTAAAGCATATACATCTTTGTCTCGGACTTAGTTCGCACATAGTGTTTCACAGAGAATAATTATAATCCGTATTTATTTTGTCACGCACCAATGCCACACTCCTCGTTGCATTGGTGATAAGCCTTTAACAAAGTAAGCATCTGAAAACGTAAAACAGTCTATCTAACCATTGTCATCTTCTTACAGCTCGCATAGGCTTTCTGTTATTACTATCAGTCAAACCGTTATTACTATCAGTCAAACCATACATCTCAAAATTAGAAAAACAGTTCCACATTGTTGAGCTCGTTTCTATCCTATTATTCATACTTATTAGCGATGATAACTGTTATATTCACATCGTTATTGCCTTCAGCTAAAGTGAAGTTTAAATTTAGTGCACGATGGGCAATGATTATCCATGTTTGTCACAAATAAGCTTTCATAATTGTGGGCGCGTGTGATTTATAGAGTGCCAATTAAAAAAATTTCAATTCGTAAATATCGATACTCAAGCTTCGCTAGATCTGTAAGACTCATTCACATAACAGAGGTGGCCAATGAGGCAATCAGAAAGATTGAGAGTTGGATAACAAAGATACAGCCTGAGCTAGCTGCGTAGAAAACGGAGCTCCTTGTTATTACCAGGAAGAGAAACCTTCCACCCATGAAAGTTAGGGGGGACAAGTGAAGATACGCCCAAGTGACTGAAGTACCTAGGGGTTTGGTTGTACTCCAAGTTGAACTTTGGTGTTCATGCCATAAAAACTTCCGAAAAAGCAGGAGAAGCAGTCACAGCCATCGGAAGACTTATGGCCAACACACATGGGCCGAGAGCTAGCAAAAGGAGATTGATGTACAGCGTCACGCACTCTACCCTCTTGTATGCTCCGGTCTGGAAAAGCATGATGAAAGTGGACAGGATAACTAGGATCCACGTTGTGCTGTGATAAGGATGCGCAGCGCATATATAACTATCTCGTACGAGGTGGTGCTGGTGGTGGCAGGGATTCCCCCTCTGGATTTGAAGGCCAAAGTATTAGTAGTACAAAAATATATAATCATAACTTGTATATGTTTATAAAAGCATAAAGTATTAATGTCTTACTTTGAGATTTATTTTGCTTACAATTTAAATCAATATAGACTATTCCACTGTAAGCTTGTTTGCAGCTTTCAATAAACACCTGAAGATATTCTAAGTATCAATTCATTTCTCACCTCAAACCCCAACTCTGCTAATACAAAGAGCGGCTGATGGAAGCCTATGAGGGAGTTGCGAAGGCAGAAGCCAGGGACAGGCTGTTTGAAAGGTGGCAAAGCCAATGGGAGGTCACAGACAAGGGAAGATGGACCAGACGCCTTATCACAAATATAAGGACGTGGATGGAACGGAGTCATGGGGAATGCCTTGAGTGGACATGGGTGTTTCATGGAATACCTATATGATATCGATAAGACTGATAGCCGTGAGTGTGCTTATTGTGGGAAAACCGACAACGCGGAACACACCGTGCTCATATGGAACAGGTGGAGGGAAGAGAGACAACCATTACTATCCCCGAACAACATAGTAGAGACGATGCTGGAGAGAGAGGAGAACTGGAGAAAGGCGGAGGAAGTGATAACTCGTGTTATCAAACAGAAGGAAGAGAATGGGGCTGACCCCATCGAGGAATACATAACAAAAAACTCGAATGACCAGCTGATTTGAAGATAAGCGAAAGCAGTTCCAAACTAGTTGGAAATACTGAAGAGATAAATAGATAAAGATAAATAATTCTTTATTGCTGGAAGTCACCAGCAATGTCAAAAAAAAAGTAGAATTAAAAACACTATTTGGAATAACTATATAATACTTATACACACAAAATAATATATAGCAAACAAACATCTACAAAAAACAAAACATTTGAACGGTAAACATGACAAGAAATAGCATATAAAATTTTGTGGTTTACATTTTACTACTGCCAACAGCCAAATGAAGAGTAGCATTTAGTTTTTAAGTATTCGGTAACTGAATTTGCAAATCTGTTTGAATCAGAAATCTGTCTGATATCAGATAGAAGTGAATTGTATGCTTTGATAACAAAATAGTATGGTCCCTTCTCAAAAAAAGTAGAAGTGTGGCTTGAAATTCTAATTTCATTACCCTGCCTAGTAGATACAGACATGTCATATGAACAAAATTCTCTTTTCGGGGAGAGGGAGGGGTTTTCACTGGTTCGGCACTACCTGTAACACTAGACACTAAGCTCAGGTGCTCATGATGAGTTTCCCCTTCCAAAAAAGAAAAAAAGTGTAAGACTCGAACCTATTAAATTATCACTCCCATCAACTGGTGCCATGCAACATCAGTCCACTATCTTGTGTTTATTATGCATTAAATATTGATATTACCATCTGTACCAGTTTCCAGAATGATTTTCTGCAATTGTACAAGGTTGTGGTTGTCTGCCTGATAATTATGGCTGTAGAAAAGTTGTATTTCCATGTTCTGTAGTTTGTGGCCATTGGTTAATTATGCCTAAATGCCACTTCTAATGCTAATTTTTCTGGCGTCGACATGAAGTTGAATATGATGAGAAGAACCTCATCGATTATTTAACACTGAGTAGCGGACGTCAGAGGATACTGAATTAGATAAGTACTGAAGAAGATATAGAAGAGGAAGAACTGCCAACGATAGAAAAAGGTAGACAATAAGAAATCTCAATTATCCATCAATTTTTTTGATGAAATATGGATTAGGTGGAACTATGTGGAAAACGCGTCTTCCAATCTATCTCATGGATGATGGGGAAATTAACGCATTGCTATTATAGTACTATTTTGACGAATAAAAGGTACATACCAAATAAAACAGGAATTTTTTGTGCATGCTTTTGCATTTTTAGTTTTTATATTAACTTTCATTGGCAAGTCGAATTTGTTAGCCATATTTGAACTATTTCGGCGTCTGTTAATAGTTAATATATAATAGTGTTAGAGTAGATAGTGGTAAAAAACATGTTACATGTAAGATTGAACAGTTACATAACATTTTTTTCTATTTGTAGAGCAAAATTTCCAGTTCTGCATGTATTTTAAACACAAAACACACTTCCAGTTCTAGATAGTCTGGAATGAGATTTTATTACTAAAAAACTTTTAGTTTGAGCCCAGAAGAGATAGGCGATTAGTCACGTTTCGCCATATATACAAAGTAGCGGAATACACTACAAATATATATTTAATAATTCATAATCAGCATTATTCTCAAATAAAATATATTTTTGAATGATATATAAAATATTTTCTTTATCTGTACATATATAACAAAATAGAGCTTAATACTAGGAAAAAATATAATTAAAGCAATAAATAGTTAATGAAAACAATAATACTTTATAAGAATGAAAATATACATTTTTGTATCATGAGGGTTTTTCTTATCACTTATCGGCAAGAAAATTGTACATTTAGGGAGGCCAGATGCCTGGTTATGCAGAAGCCTATCGTCTCGTAGGAGATGGACCTTCTTCTAATTTCCTCCAAACAACCTGGAAAGAGAAAAAACAGATTTAATATAAAAGTGGTTATACTATCGATGGGTACTGCTAAAATGAATAATAATGGTATATTGTATGAAGTAACAGTGACATTTTTTTTGTGTTGAGGATGTACTTGATGGATGAATGATCCGAGTCTACATAATAATGAACAAATACCTATTAACCAATCTGGTTTTCGTAAGGGATATAGCATGAGTGTAGTGCTGAAAGTAGCAGCTGAAATTGTAAAATCATCGGACAGCAATTAGGCCACAATTTTAGTGTTATTAGACTATAGCAGGGCGTTTGATCGGATAGATCATCGACTGCTTCTGGCAGTTTTATATTATTTTGGATTCTGTCCAGATGTATAGAGCTGATGAGACAGTATATATGACTGGCAGGCACTAGAGAGTCTCTATTAAAGGAGAAAATTCTAATATGCTACCAGTAAATCAAGGTGTGCCACAAAGCTCAATACTGGGCCTACTTATGTTTACATTGTACACAAATGAGTTTCAAAATGTTCTTAAAATTTGTAAATCACATTTTTGTGCTGATGAGACTCGGCTTTATTATTCTTTTAAAGATGCCTGTAAATGCATTGACCAAGATAGCAATCATTAATTAAAACATATAACGCTTTTTGTCTCCCCATAAATGCAGAAAAGTCTAAAATCATGTTATTTGGTAGAAAATATACAAGAAACAGATGTATGGAAAGTGTAATAACATACAAATTAGTAACGAACAACTCGAGCTCAAAAACGTATAAAAAATCTAGGTTTATATATTGTTCAAACCTAAAATTTACTGAGCATACAAATTATATCACTAAGAAATTTTGTACTAATTTATTCAAATAAAGATACTCTAACAAAAAAACTAAGACAATGTTATGTGAAGCGTTTGTCCTGTCTCATATAAACTGCCCCGGTTGTGTATTAACCTTTCTTATGCCAAGTTGATGTGTAATGACTACAACGGTTACAAAATATTTGTGTTAGATTAATTTAGGGTATAAGGAAATATAAATGAATATCCTCGAGTTTGAAAGACTAAAAGTTGCCTCCTTACTTGTATAATAAAATTACTTATAGAACTGATGTGCATAACATATAGGGTATGAATCAACTTTCACCATCCCAAGACATAAAACTGCCCAATTTCGTTGTGGATTCTCATATCGGATGGCTTCTCTTTACAATTACATTCCCGAAGATCTCAAAGGCACTACCATATAAAAAATTTAAAACACGGTTTAAAGTGCTATTTAGTAAAAACACGTAGGTAGTTTTTTTTTTAATGGCTTTGGGTCGAAGACCATACTGCCAGTTACAAAATATCTAATTGATAGTCAGATTAACGTTAAATTAGTTTATTAACTATCCTGATAATGGTAGCGAACAGTATGACAAAAAAAAGTTATATACCTAATTCTAACCTAAAAACGAAGAAAAAAAAAGGGAAAATAAATTGAAAACAACAAAAAAGGATACAACAGGGACACACGCTTCCCGTTCTGGGGTCTATCAGGACATTTAAAAATAGACAATACAGAGAGGACCCCGGTTGACAGGGGAAAAACATACGGTAGTCAAACATAACCTAAAGCTTAATACATGTTTCTTTTACGAAATCAAAAATATACGACGTAGGTAGTTAAAATTATTATACTAGGCTGCTGTTTAATTTTATTCTAGTTTAAATGGTAAAAGCTGAATATAATATTCTATGTTTATCTTTATATTTTCCTCATTTTCTCTCTCTATTTTTGGCAGTGGAGGAGCAAATAAGGATTTATTCTAAATTCACTCTGCTCTTTATAACTCAACCATTCAGAGCATTGAGAAATGTTATTCATTTGTGGTTCATAATAGAATTTATTATTACTTCCACGTCCAGTGGAAGTAAATAATAGTAACGCAAAAAAAATATAATTTTTTTTGTTCAAATAGGCTTAAAATGTCATGAAACGACGAGATTTCAAATTTAAGCGGACATTTTTTTTTGGTCTGTCGGTCTGTCTGTCTGTAACTTTTTTGTGCGCACGCTTACTCTGGAACCGTTTGTGATATTGACTTGAAATTTGGTATACTTATGTATTATAACGAGATCTGAAACTAGATTATATTTTGATCTAATTCCGGGGTTCGGGGGTAAATAGGCAAAGCAAGCAAATGAGAGTCCATAAAATTGCAATTTAGGGCATGTTCTAGAAGTTAAGGTCTCAAAATTTTATTTGGCGTCAATCACCCCACCCCCACACTATTGAAAGGGAATTAAAATGTGATTTAGTGTGTGTACAAAAACGAAACATCTTAAAAAAAAATTTGCCGTTAGCCACCGCCACTGTCACCCCCACCCTATTATTAAAGGGAGTAAAAAAATTAAATTGGGATTTAGTGTGTATACGAGAACCAAGAGCCTCTAAAAATTCTTTGACAATAACCACCCCCTCCACCGCATCCCCACCCTGTTATTAAAGGGAGTAAAATATTACATTGGGATTTAGTGTGTATAAGACTTGGATACAAAATCTGGGTGTGAAAGTAGTGATTCCTTGGGCAGCGGCTTTGTTATTATTATTTGTGGTGTCTTATGGCCACTAAACAAATCAAAAATCGTATATTTTAATATTTTTGACTTGCATTTTTTTGAAACACCGTAATATATGAGTCAATAACAGTTTTAATTAAGTTTAACATTGTATATACCGGATAGGACATATTGGGCATGTAACGCCCTGTAATTTTTTTTTTTTCAAAATAAAATTTTTATATCTGGATACTTTTGACATGCTACATATCTTTGCTATATTTCTATATTGCTATTAGCCGAGAAGTTGCAACTTTTAAATAGTGACTAGTGAGGTACCCTTTTTATGATTCCGATAGGAATCGAATCGGTCAAGAGAAAAAGTTACAGATAATTTTCCATCATTAGAAAAAAGCAAGGAAAAAATATTTAAGCAGTTAACAAGCCATGGAGTGTTTGTAAAACAGTACGAAGAAAATTCTCAACAATAATATTGTCTGAATTTTTTTTTAACGGAAACCTGATTTTTAAATATGTTTTGAATATCTAAGTCAGATATGATCCAAATAATAAAAAAGAGGGCTTCCAGTAAAACAATATATTTTCTCTACTCCCTTATGTAAATTTGCTGTTTTCCGTATAGTCTGTAGAATGGATAAGTGGGCCATTCCAGTTAACTGAACGGATATATTTCATATACGTTCTAGGATGGATATGAAATCGATCAATCACAGTTCGTGTATTAAGTACATAGGCAACTGTTCGTTTTAAAAAATTCAAGTTAGTGCGTAAGCTGTCAAAGTAATTGTCAGTGTATATTCGCGCAGATTGAGCTAGAAAATAATTTAAAATAAGTGATTCCAGTGAAGAATCGATAAACGGTATACCACCTAAAATTTTATTGACATTATTATATACAGACAAAATTTTAGAGATATATTATGACAAAAAAAAAGTAGCTATATGTGGGGATTGAACATATGATCTCTTGCATTTCGAAGCGTGCAAGCAAGCAAACAGAATTGATTTATTTGAATTAAATGATACAGAACAGTTGCCTAGCCAATATCTGCCCCGGGGCCGATCGTGCAACCACCGCGCTGACGCGATGGCGGGTTGCATGGTCGGGCGGGACAGGTCTGGGTCGGTGAAAGCAATAATTAAGAACAACTAAACCTAAACTCCTATTTTACGATGAACAAATAAAAAATAGGTAATACAATTAAAATATATCCAAAAAACAGATTTAACAAAACTTAAAAATTACACTATATTTAGGGAACTCTCGCACAAAACACTTTTTAATTTCGCAGTTGACGCTATAGCACCTCAAATTAAAACAAGGAGCCTTCCGCGAGGTGTGTAACATCGGGCTGCGCATAGGCTGGCCTAAACTGTGATTTTAAAAATTTGGATTCCAAGAAAATTATAGTTTATTTGAAATTTTGATGGAAACGAATTTAGAAACAAAAATGTACAAACAGAAAACGAGAAAAACCGTGCATATAACCGCTAGGCTACTGAAGCTTTTATAAAATGTTTGCACCTAGAACATAAGATTTAGCAGAAGCTAAGTTTGTATATTAAAATTTGATTAAAACTATTATTTATGGTTTTTTCTTAATTCGGTCGTAGAAAAAGTATACTGTACAACTCGAGTGGATTATCCATATCGCACTCGAAAAATTGAGGCACTTCGCCTACGGCGTCGCGCTCAAACTTCTTTCTCGTGCGATATGGCTATCATATCCACTCTTGTTGCACAAACTACTATTAAATAATACTACCTACTTCTTTCAGAAGTTATTATTTTTTTTCCCTAAAATAGTTTAAAATTGGCATATCAAATTAAAGCCAATACGGCAGCGATTGTTAAATGTTTTCTATGCACCTTTCTACAAAAACACTCTATGACCAGCGTATTAAAATTTTATTTAAAATATTTTTTGCAGCTTGAAAGAAAATTCGCCGTTTCTTTTCAGTCTATATTTTACATCCGAAATAAGGATTATAAAGAATATCGAACCTATCATAGAAAAAATGTGCCTTTCAATTTAAAAAAATTGAAATACTGCTCCCAAAAGACACGAAAACCTGTAAAATTTAGCACATATATGCCTTAAACACGTCCTAATTTGAAAATTACATTTTAAAAAATAAAAACAGTTTACAGACGGTATATAGCCCGATGTCATAAGATATACTTCCGTTAGTACGTACTGTCGTGCGCAAAAAAATGGGACAAGTCTTATAACGATTTTTGCTAAAATCTAGTTGTGTACCTACATCTAACTTTAATTTTTGTGACATAGCCATTGTTGTTTTCGGCTACTCATTATTCAAATAGAGACAGATTTACATTAGAAAAACAATAGTTGTCCTATTTTTTTTGCTCACGACAGTACCAGTACCAGAGTATATTCAAATACTCCTTTAGAACTGATACGGGATTGTTACAATTCCAGGCGGTACAACATATTTAAACTAACAATTTAAAAATATATATAAACTTGATGTACGTGGTAATGCGTGCTTGTCATATTTCAAGCAGGACAAAATTCATCCAAAAATCTAGAACAAATTAGAAATCGTTTTCACTCATTTGAAGTCAAACCACATAATACACACTTATAATAACACTTGTCTCATAAATATGAATAAAAATTTTTCCCTTTCATTATTTGCTTTCTAAAATTCTAAATTGGCAGGTCTTGTAAACTTTTCACTTCATATATAAATTAAATGATTTTAAGAATTATATCTTTTTCTAATTAAATATACGAATGATGACGCTTAATTGAAAATGTATCATGTTTATTTTAACAGTATCTTATAATGATAATTTTTTTATAAGTTGTTAGACTATAAATATGTTGCAGAAAAAATTACATAGGTGTGCGATCGATTAAGCACTCCAACGAATTTTAGGTATTTTTTATGGCGTTTAAAACTAAAATGAGGATGTTAAACTGAATCTAAATTCTTCCATTTCCAATTTAAAAAGTCCCTGTTGGATGCACCTCAACAGTACTTTTGCATCATCCCATATAACGTAAAATTAACTTGAATGCAACTTTTCCAACGTTTAATCTGACGGAAAATTTGGGAAAAGCTATGGTAAATTTTTATTTTTTAACCTCTCAAACATATATAATATATTATATCTCTTGTATACCCACGTAAAGTTTTACTTCCATCAAATATCGTGAAAGTGAAATAGTGGTGGTGTTATTTGTTTGGTGGGATCCTAACCGGTATTTTTTTCTTCTGTAATTTCTTCAAAATACCCTCATCCCCACGTACTGAAACTTTGTATACAGATCCAGAAGAGCTCGATCGTTCGAGAAACGACTTCTTCCAACAAGATGGAACACCTCCTCATTATGCACTCCCTGCCCAAATCTAATTAAATCAGACATTTCCAAATCATAGGGTAGGACGAATTGAGTGGCCAGTCAGATCACCAGATCCGACGCCTCTCGACTTCTTTCTATGGGAATATCTTAACATCAACGTATGCGTGAATGTAGAATTTGTCACGAAATGATCGACAGCGTTCAAAAAGAGGTTACATATTATAGTTATCTTGTATATTGTCAAGTTACAACATTTAATTTAGTTGTTTTTGAAATTTTTTCAATTCTAATAAAGTCATTATTTTTAAATTTCAAAATAGTTATACTGATAGCGTTATATAGGGTGTCGCACCGAGAACTGAATCGATCGATATAGAGAAAAGTACGCATCAGAAAATTTTGAAAATTTAGAGGAATTACTAATGTCGGTGTGTCCAATCCAACTGAAATAATTACAAGCAGCTGGCACTTCCGCTTATACCAAAAGTCGATACCAACTTGCTTATTTCAAATGGAACACCCTATATATTTTAGGGTTTTCGAAAAGAGCATAAAATTCTGAGTCGAAAATATGTAGCATATCCCATACCTAAACCTAGCCGTTTCAGAGGTTTTTGACATTTTATAGAAAATTTGACAGGTGCAACGGTTTGCAAGAACCGTTATAACTTTCTTCGTGTAAAAGATCCTCATTTGCTTCTTGTCACGTAAAAGGAACACAAGGAGAACTACGTTCTACAACTGAAATCAATTCAATAATATCATACCAAGTGTTCCGTTTTTCGCGTTACATTTTGTCAACTTCAAACCGCGAAAACTTGTTTAGCTCAAATGGAACACCCTGTATTTGTTTACGTCAAGTTGTGTAAAATTGAATTCCCTTTTTTCTGATATTGGCATTGCGGGGGTTAAAGTTACAACTTTTTGAAATATTTGCGATTTTATTAGAAATTCATGAATTGTTGTAATCATTTCATCAAAATAGCCATGATTAGAAACAATCTTGACAAAAAATACCAGTACGTTTAAATTATACCAACGAAAACTTTTTAAATTTGTTTATTATTTATGAAGAATGCGATAAAGTAATATCAAGAACTTGCAGCACATTTGCTATTCGATATCCACAAAAACGCAAAATAACACTGACACTGTAACATGCGCATTAATCTAATTGAAGATATGGCATGAATTAAAATAGCAGAGATAAGATTAATTTAAAATATGATTTCATTTTAATTTAATAATGGCTCAAAATTCCGCCCTCGAACCTCGACACATGTTTCGCACCTTCGAATTAGTTCCTCATGGGTAGCTCTTCTAATCGAATCCTGTGATGTTTTGAAATGCATTTCTTGCTCTTTGCATACAATCTTCAATGGTTGTTAATGGGCTCTCATAAACTTTATTTTTAATAGTTCCCCAAATGAAATAATCCAGAACTGATAAATCGGGCGAGCGAGGAGGTCATAAGAAAGGTCCATTATTGGCAATCCATTGATCATAAAAAGTTTCTTGTAAATAATTATTAATTAAATATGCGTCATGTGGGGGAGCACCGTCGTGCTGATAAAAAATGTTCTATGTTCGGCGAGAGGTAAATTTTCTAAATAGTTATTATTCAAATTCTGTAAGATATTCAGATATCTTTCACCTAAAAAAAAAAAAACAAAAATTTACCTATACATCTAAGCAGAAGAGAAAATTTAATTTACCGTTTAAATTTTCCTGATAAAATTGTAATGCCATCACTCTATCGTTTCTTATGGCACACAGTAAACATTGAACTGCCAACTTTCCTGAAAGTTTCGCTCTCTGAATATATGAGGATTTGAGCCACTCCAATAATGCAAATCGTGTTTATTAAAAATAAAAAGTCCATTTTTAGTAAATTTTGCTTCATCTGTCCATAGAATATTTCCCAAATAAGAATCGTGACCCTCAGACCTTATTAGAATAAACTCTAAATTCTGTCTTCTTAGGAAATCTGTTTCTTTTAATCCTTGAACCATATGGAATGAAAACGGGTGAAACTTATGTTTTAATAAGATTCTGTGAATTGAATCCTTGCATAGTCCCGATTCCAGAACAGCTTGTCTTAATGACATCCTTGGAAATGCATGAAAATATCCCAGAATGACTATTTCAAAGTTTTCGTCATCAACAATAGGCTTTCTTCTTTGCATTTTTCCCTTGACAGAGCCATATTTTTTAAAATTTTCCAGTATGCGTTTTACAGTGTTTGGTGACGGTTTCTGTTTTTCTGGATATTGAGTAGCAAATGTGCTGCAAGTTCTTGATATTACTTTATCACATTCTCCATAAATAATAAACAAATTTAAAAAGTCTTCGTGGGTATCATTTAAACGTGCTGGCATTTTTTGACATAAGATAATGACTGATTGTTTCTAATTATGCTGAAATGATTACAACAATTCATGAATTTCTAATAAAATCGCAAATATTTCAAAAAGTTGTAACTTTAACCCCCACAATGCTAATATAATAAAAAGGGAATTCAATTTTACACAACTTGACGTAAAAAAATACAGGGTGTTCCATTTGACCAAAACAAGTTTGCGCGGTTTGAATTTGACAAAATGCAACGCGAAAAACGGAACACTTGGTATGATATTATTGAATTTATTTCAGTTGTAGAACGTAGTTCTCCTTGTGTTCTTTTTATGTTACAAGAAGTAAATGAGGATCTTTTACACGAAGAAAGTTATAACGGTTCTTGCAAAACCGTTGCACCTGTCAAATTTTCTATAAAATGTCAAATATCTCTGAAACGGCTAGGTTTAGGTATAGGATATGCTACATATTTTCGACTCAGAATTTTATGCTCTTTTCGAAAACCCTAAAATATATAGGATGTTCCATTTGAAATAAGCAAGTTGGTATCGACTTCCGGTATAAGCAGAAGTGCCAGCTGCTTGTAATTATTTTAGTTGGATTGGCCACACCGACATTAGTAATTATCTAAATTTTCAAAGTTTTCTGATGCGTACTTTTCTCTATATCGATCGAGTCAGTTTCCCGTGAGACACCCTGTATAGCTCTGTGAAGATTTGACAAAAAAATCAGAAATATATCAAAGAATTTGACCCTTATTTTGATGTGTCGGCGATTTTCCAAGTAAAAATTTGTACACTATAACTATATACACATTGCAAATCCATTAATCCACGCTATCGGAATTTGTATATTTAAGTGAGAAAATATAAATTCTTCACATTAAAACGAATAATACTCACGTTACACATCTCACGTACAAGGGCCTTCTCACCGTCATCCATATCTTGTGAATTCGTGTCGGACATGTTCTCTCCTCTCTCTGGCATGCGGCCCTCTCTTTCGAGCTGCTCTCGAACTTCGAGAACCTGGAGGGCTCTCACGACAGCTTCCGGCCGCCCACTCAGCGCTCCTACTCCGTTGTCCTGTGGGATGGCTATGCTGGGATCGCCGGTACTTGTGGCGATCTGGTTTATTTTAAGGGTGAGAGAACGTTTGTCCTCCTCAAGTTGTTTTACGCGTTGCTCTAAGTTTCTGACGTACTGCATTATTTGATCTACGAAAAAAGAAAACATAGAAGTCAGAACAGTGGCAACATTATTAGCTTGTTTGAAGCACAGATTAAGTAATATTTAGATTTTCTCCGATATTAGTTTCATAATAATAATAATAATAATAATAATAAACGGTTAACTTTTTAAATCACTTATTAGAATTACATAATTTAAAAAAAGAAAAACACATGTGACATGCATTATTGTGCTCTAGATTAACAATATGTGTGCATTATATTATACACAGAAAATTCAGAATAAAAATTATACATGTAAATGAATATGTGAGGAAAATAATAAACAATGATAATAATAATAACAATAATAATAAAAGAATCAGTCAACCAACACAAGACAATGTATGTCGTGGAATTCTCAGCTCCCGCTGAGAGCAACATTGTCTTGAAAGAGGAGGAAAAACGGACAAAATATCGAGATTTGCTCTTCGAACTCCGCAGGCTTTATCCAGACCATTCTGTTAAAATAGTGGTACTGATTATAGGAGCCCTCGGTGGAATGAGACAGACGCTGCTTTCAGAATTAAAGATCATACCGGCATGCCGAGATTCGGCAGAGATCTTAGCCGGCAGAATGCAGAAGGCTGTCATCCTCGGTTCATTACGTCTACTCAGGGCACACGATTCACGGACCCGGTAGTCACTCACCCCACGGGCGTGGGGAGTGGCTACTGGTATTACCAGCTCCCCTCTGTGAGGGTCGGAGCCACAGAGTAAGGTGACTGGTTTTTTGTAAAAAAAAAAGAATCAGTCATAAGCATGATGCAAAATGATACTCAACAGGAGTATACGCAGGCTGTCGGTATGCACCTCGTATTAGCACCTACTCCGACAGATCTGGTCTTCAGAACTGTCGGGGATGAACAAGATGTCTGCTACAAATATGCTTGCCGTTTCGATCCTTCTCTACTCTTTCGGAGTAGTGAAATGGACTAGACAAGAGCTGCGTCAACTAGGTGTAATAACCCGCAAGAAGATGCATCTCAATAGGAGCTTGCGTCCTAAATCGTCCGTTCCACGGTTATATCTCCCCCGATTGGGGAGGCCGTGGACTCTTGAGCTTGGAGAGTCTCCATAGCAGGATGGTTCTGGATGGAGCATGTAAGGTCATCAGGAGTTCGGATCCCCTCCTTTGCATGGTCCGAGACCATGAAAATGCAGAGGTAGAAGCTTTTCTCTTTAAGGCAGCACGGAGAGCATCTGATGAACTTGGTCTCATCCTCGACGTCGAGCGGGTAAACCCCGACTCTGTCACCGAGTTGGAACCCGTTCGACTAAAAGCCCACATTAGAGCTGCAGAACACAACATCCTTCTGCAGCTCCATAAGGATAAGCCATTGCATGGAGTCTTCTATAAAAATATAGAAGACCTCGGCTTATCCGAAAGGCTGACCTTCGCCTTTTTAAAGTCAGCCGAGCTGAAGTCTGAAACCGAGGGATTCATAATGGCTTGCCAAGATGGTGTATTTAATACCTTCGTCCATCGACGTCGTGTCATAGGTATGGAGGTCCTTGATGTCCGCTGCAGGGCCTGCCACAGGGCGCCGGAGACTGTAATGCACTTACTGTCGGTTTGCCCGACACGCAGTCTCGGCCTATATTCACAGACACGACGAAGCATTACGAGTGCTTTACTATCATCTAAGACATCATCTCGTATGGGATAGACGAAACACCAGTATTGCCTTATGCTCCGGGGGATATTGAGTTCGTTGTGAAGAATGAGAAGTGTCTAATTTATTGGAACTACTCGTTTCCCACCGTCAGGCAAATACAAGCCAACAAGCCTGACATAGTACTCCTTGACCACCAAGTCAAGACAATGTATGTCATGGAATTCTCAGCTCCCGCTGAGAGCAACATTGTCTTGAAAGAGGAGGAAAAACGGATAAAATATCGAGATTTGCTCTTCGAACTCCGCAGGCTTTATCCAGGCCATTCTGTTAAAATAGTGGTACTGATTATAGGAGCCCTCGGTGGAATGAGACAGACGCTGCTTTCAGAACTAAAGATCATACCGGCATGCCTAGATTCGGCAGAGATCTTAGCCGGCAGAATGCAGAAGGCTGTCATCCTCGGTTCATTGCGTCTACTCAGGGCACACGATTCGCGGACCCGGTAGTTACTCACTCCATGGGCGTGGGGAGTGGCTATTGGTATTTATTACCAGCTCCCCTCTGTGAGGGTCGGAGCCACAGAGTAGGGTGTCTGGTTTTTGTAAAAAAAAACAAAAAAAAAGTATTACCGAAGTTACTACCAAAAATATAGTGCTTTTTCAAAATTTAATTGGAAATCTAAAATCAAGGGAATCGAATTTATTTGGATATGTGTGTATGGCTAATATTTTTACCTAAACAGCTCGTAAGTTGAATTTCAAAACACTGCTTTCAAAAAATTGTTTTTGGTAACTTCTGCGCCCTCTGCCGCTCGCAATATGAACTTTTCGGCATCGCAGCAATTACCGAAAATATGTTGAATTTACAACATTTTTTGTTCAATAACTTTCTCCGGGCAACCAACAGAACACAAGATAAAACGATTGAAAAATTTTTCAAGATTGCGGCAGAAGCAAAAGGAAGGGAGGTCACCTTTTTGGTTTTAGACCTTCTAAGTGGCCCTGATAACATTACGCATGAAGATATAACTTGGGACAGAGGAGTTTATTAAACAGAACAAGAATACCGCGAAGCGAAATTTAACGGGTGTTGCTCCATTTAACCAATGCAGCTCAATATATATATTTATTTGAAACATGATCAAACCAAGTTGTATATGAAGCGACAACAATAATTTTGCATAACTTGTAGCCGATTTTTGGTCACTTGGTCCAAGCAGAAGAATTACATAAAATTGCAATAATTGAATACGGGCATGACTAGAGTTTCACAAAGTTCTTTACGTTGTTTAAGGTTCAGAATATAACTGTTTGCATACATTACTTGTAACCGGCAATGAAATTTTTGTAAAAGCATTTTTATGTGTTGCACGAAACGCAATTTTTCGTCTATTACTACTCCTAGATTGTTGGCAAAAGTTGAAAACGATATATTTTCTTTTAATTTTCAATTGAACAGATGCCTTTAAGCCTTTTAGTGATGTAGATTATTTTCTGAGCAAAATAGGATAACAACCTTTGGTTGGATTAATCTTAAGATTATGTTAATATGGATATTGATAGACGTTGTCTAAGTCCTGGTTGATCAAATTATTGACAATGTCTGCTTTAGATGGATCGAAATGAAGAAGTTGAATATCGGCAACGTAGGCTTCCAGATGCGAATTGCTTACTACCTTAAATACATCTGATGCATATATTACAAACAGAAGAGGACCAAGGATGGACCCCTGGGGGACACCTGATGTTACTGTTTTAAAATCAGATACTTTTTCCGCAACTGATACACATTGACGACGTTCACTCAAATAAGAATGAGAAATCCTCAGAGATATTATTAAAGCCATAGTAATTTAGTTCTGCACAGAGAAGTGTATGATCAATGGTGTCAAATGCCTTGGCATAGTTTAGTGAGACAAGAATGGCTAATAATACAATAGCAACGAAGAATAAATGTGTCTGTGTAGGCTTTGGACCCGAATCTCTCGGATGAAAGTTTGGCATCATCATCATCTACAAATTTATTTTACGTTTAAAATATTTCTACGAACTGGTCCGTAGTCAGCCAGCCACGGCGGCGGCGCTTGGTAGGTAATTGGAACTACGAAAAAGTTTACGAGAGTATAGATAAATAAATTCATTATAAGTACATAATAAAATCAATAGATTTCAATATAAATTTAGATGTAACAAAAGTTTGAAAAAAAAAAATATTTTTTAAAACTTGCTTTTCTTAAAGTCGCAGTAAAAAGTAAAAAATAATTGCAAGAAAAGCAAGGCGTGCGCACTTTATATGCACGATGCGCAGTTCGCACGCCTTGCTTTTCTTGCAATTAATTTTTACTTTTTAGTACGACTTTAAGAAAAGCAAGTTTTTTTTAAAAAAATTATTTTTTACTTTTTAGTCATACTTTAATTATTCAGAACGTATAGAACCAATTTACATAAATTCATTCATTGCGGCTGGGTTCCGAGTTATAAACCGAACGACATTTCATTATGTCTGATCAGTCGAAAACCTTCTATTCTACGTTTTGCCGGAGGTGCCGGTTAGACAGCATATTTAACCAATTTTCACCCCCACGCCCCCTATGTGCGGATATTTGCAAAAGTAAAGGTGGAATACTGTATTGTCATCCGATCTTAGTAACTCTGCAAATTTTCATCAATTGATTGTGTCAGGAAGTGTGTTAAATAAAGAATGAAAGATTTGACAAACGTGAAAACTGAAAATAAAACTACATTGTGAGTTAAAGAAAAGAAAGATTTTAAATATTTGCTATATGTCAGATATCCCTAAACATAAGCAAAATGAATTTTAATGCAGAGTAGAAATATTAATAAACCATTCCGAGTAATTTGGTTAGAAAATGAAATAAACGTAACAGGCCGAAGATGATTTGATAGAAGTATTTCCAATATTATAATTACATTTTAAATATTTGAATATTCAAAATTGTGTACAGTTGGTTGAATTTATCTTAGTATTTTTTCAAGTTATCAGGAACATCATTGGGGTATTTGAATATTTTATTCTCTAAGTAATAAAAAAATAGATTTTAGTAGTTAAATTTAGATGATGCATAAACTGTGAAAATTTGTGCATTATAGCTATTTAGGTTTGAGAGGCTACAGAACTCCGTTACAGGCCGACGGACGGTCAACCGAGCGATAACAATGGACCCGTTCAGGTATCCGTACCCTTGATCTTTTAAAGTTTCGACTTTAAAAAGACCAGAATTTTACCATTTGGGAATTCATATAGTTATTGGTTCACATGATTTCTTGTGATATCACAAGTCAAAATATAAAAAATTTGAATTATAATCGACTTGCATATATCCATCTGATGTAACATGTTTATACAGTTCAAATGTGCTTTTAGAGGGCGGAATATTAAACATAATATTTTTAGTCGCAAACTCCCCTATAAAATCCTTATTTTACTATAAGGAACGTAACCAGACTGCAACCAACAGCTACTCTCCGGGCTATGTGCCCCGCCGAGCACTGAATTACAAGTTACAAGTCTGGCGCGTTAAGAGTTGTTCGGAGTGTATTAGTCATCCATGCTTCCAATTTTAATTGTAAATAACTTCACGTCAATAAAGTGACGGTGTGCTTGGAAAGAGAGTGATAGAGATGTAATAGAATATGACAATGGACAAATTTATTATACCTAATCTTTAAATTTCTCGGTGCACTTGAGGACATTAGGGCTAATTTTATATTAGTTCTACAGAAGCGAAAATATTTATTTTAATAATACCTATGTGGGATGATAAGAATTATTTTTGCAAATCGAAAATAGAAGAAAAAATAAATATTTTTTTATATATACTTTTTTTTCTCTCATCATCCCACATTGTGACATGTTTTTAATGTCTTTTAGTGAAAGCCGTTTTTTTAAATAATGATTTATATGAGAGTAAATTGCACCGTCTTTCCGGCTTATATCCGGAGCGCTCTTAAGTGTAATAATTGCATATTACCATCAAAACGCTAATGCTTCGATTGCAACAAACGCCAGCCGAAAGAGAGAGAGCTCCTTTAAGTAGGATCAGTCTTTCGGCTGGTGTTTGTTGCAATCGAAGCATTAGAGTTTTGATGGTAATATGCAATTATTACACTTAACGCGCCAGACTTGTAACTTGTAATTCAGCGCTCGGCGGGGCACATAGCCCGGAGAGTAGCTGTTGGTTGCAGTCTGGTTACGTTCCTTATAGTAAAATAAGGATTTTATAGAGGAGTTTGCGACTAAGAATATTATGTTTAATGTTTATATAGGCTTATAGGTACTTATACACATTCTGCTAAATATTTTGGACTTAGACAGTCAAACATTAAAAAGCATGTAATAGCTACAAATGCAAAACGGCATATGCAAAACTTAATTATCTTTGCCCACAACTGTTTTATAATATACCAATTATATTTGTGTTTCTTTAATTATAATTATAAACTTATTCACTACTGCAGTGAATAATCATCAATCACTACTACAGGTACATCTTCAATTTGAGTGCAATCTCGTAACTCTTTAGCAGAATACCACGCATCCTTATTGTTATATGCTGCCCTCTAACCGAGATATGTTTAGTTGGTAGCCGGTAAATAGCGCCATCTGTAAGCCAACTGACGAACCGCCATTTAGCACCTAGAAAACTATAGAAATTTCCAACATATTCGAGGCGAGTTCTGGAAGGAGGTTCGAGTACGTTCAATGCGTATATATAAGGAATAAATTCGAGCAGAGAGTTTAGAAATATATATTAGATGGCCAGTGCCAGATGAAATAAAGAACAGTAACATGTTGTAATTTAAAGTAGTGAATTATGTTAAAGTTATCATTAGTTGTATTATTTTTAAGGATTAATTATTGTAATTTTAGTGGTTTTAGTTATTAATAAATCAGTGGTTTGTGAAGATTGTTGTTGCAATTTATTGAATCTACGTACAGGGTGTTTAGTGGAGGGTATAAACATAGAACATTATTTAAAAACTCATTTTGTTATAAGGCTCCAATTTTTGTATAATAAGTACATTGCATTTTTCAATGGTGCTAAACAGTAAAATTCAACTGTAGAAATCAGCTACTTGGTATTCAGAATGTAATAATTAAATTTATAATAATTACTGTGCAACAATTTTCAAAGTGTGTATATGTAATGAGTAACCGAAATAAAACAGACACTTTTAATTTATTTTTTATTTTAATGCTGTAGTTATTGCTATAGTAAATGATGGATGGTTAATGAGATAAATTGCACTGCGTTATAACATTAACAAAAATTTGGTGTGTAACATTTTAAGAAAGTGGAGAATAAACGGTCCGATTAGTAGAAATCCTGGATCAAAGGAAAAAGGATATCCTACTTAACAAGAAACTAACTATTAATATTTCGTTATTGCACTATTTCTATTTATAACTTCTATAAGTCTGTTTGGCATAGAATTAAATAACCTTTATACAATAATCATTAGTAATAATATTTTTCCATGCATTATTTACTATTTCCAGTAATTCTTCGGCATTCCGTGGTCTCACATTTCGTTTTTGGATACTTCTAACGAGTAGTCCCCATACTTCTTCCACAGGGTTAAGATCTGGACTATGACTGGGCCAGTTAAGAACATTGATGTTGTTATCTTGAAACCAGTTAGCTACGGTATGAGCAGTATGAACGGAACAATTGTCTTGTTGAAATATGAACTCATTATCAGGAAATAATTGTGACACAGAAGGGAGCATAATATTGTCTAAAATCCTAGTATACGTTTCACTATTAAATCGTTCCTCAATATGCCACAAAACACCAGGACCACGTGCCGATATCCAAGCCCACATATTGATGGAAAATCTACCACTTTTATCATTGTTAGATATATATTTCTCATCGAATCGAGTATTCGGAGGGCGGTAAACACGAATACGACCGCTGTGCAAATCTTACTCGAGCTTCTTTATGTTCAGCTTTAAGTAAGTATTTATGTGCTGCTGCATGACAGCGTAGCTCCGATTCTCTTACTCGCCGGCGACCAGTACTACTCGATCGAGGAAAATTCGTTTCTTCAGCAGCCTGAATAACTAAGTAAAATGGATTTTCTACTAAAGCAGTTACCAATTGCAAATCTTGTTGTTGAGTTGATATCCTTCGTCGCCCTGATCCAGGATTTCTACTAATCGTACCGTTTATTCTCCACTTTCTTAAAATGTTACACACCGAATTTTTGTCAATATTATAACGCAAACGCAGTGCAATTTGTCTCATTGACCATCCATCTTCTGCTTTAGCAATAACTCCAGATTTAACTAAATCGCTTATATGAGGCATATATGGTCGATAGCCGAGTGGGTTAAGGCTACATTTTAGCAAAATACCGTTATAAGACTTGTCTTATTTAAAATAAGACTTAAATATATCCTGAAGGAAATGAGTGATAGAAAGAAAACAACAAGAATTAGGAACAGAAAGTCGAATATACTACTCCCTAGTGGGGTCGATCTGGCACTAAAAATGGCTTGAAATGGACTCGTTTTTTGGATTTTTTTTTGTGATGTTCTAAAGTCAGACCCCCTCTATCATCCGGAAAATTTTCCGGTCGAACTTTTCACGAGGAGGGGGGGAATTTACATGTAAAGATAGGAAAATCAGTTTTTCGGACACAACTCACTTTTCGAATTGAAAAAGTGTATAGCATTTTTGAATAGATCAGTCGGATTACACTTTTTCGATCCGAATCAAACTAAGCGAGTTATGTCCGAAAAACGGATTTTCTCTATCTGTTCATGTAAATTCTCCCCCCCTCCTCCTCGCGAAAAGTTGAACCGGGTGAAATATCATTTTTTCACCTTGTCGTGTATCAACGCAGGGCATTGGTATTGTCGCAGCAAATGGTATAGTAGATGCGGCCGGTCGAGAAACTTTCATTCGTGCCCCACTAATATAACAATCATCTATCTCGCTTTCATGTAAATGATTTTTGTTTTCTTTCTCGCTCTCGCTTACTTCAGGATATATAAAACTACTTTTGCCGAATCTGTATATTATTTTACTTTCTGCTATATTTTTTCTGTCCAGTGAATGTTCTGTAATTATTAGTTGTTTTACATTCGAGATAGAGTAAAAGGCCTTGCCAATCCCTAGTCCTTTTGAATACTAAATAAACTTTATTATATTTATTTCTTTCTCTTCTCTTCTCTTCTCTTCTCTTCCAGTCCGTTCCGGTCAGTTCTGTCCCATCCTATCCTATTCTATTCTACCTATTCTAAACTATTAAGTACTATTATACGTAATATTGTAGAAACACAGTTTAAATACATTCGCAGACATAAAATATGTTTGCGCAGGCAGTTCTGCTGTTAACTTATATAAGATGGCCCCAAGAAGCAAACGAGTTTTCATTTTGTTGTATATTCAATGATACACATGGAAATATAATGTTAATTACATATACTGACGACATATTATATAAGAGACATACTGCTGCTGTAACACATATGAAAGAAAAATTCTCCGTACGCGAATACTATATGTTGTTTAGGAATATCTACAGAATCTTGTAAGAGAATGCTAAGACGTATATTCATTGGGTATCCTTTTGTTGTACATTCATTTATGTATCTGCACGGAAATATATATTCACTACAGATATACAGACATATGATATACACCAACAAATTTATTGTTGCTGCATGCCTGTATGGTATCAAATGTATATTCTGGATTCTGGAATTCTTTTGTAGGTATATATTTATTTGTGGTGGATCTTTAGTATAAAGTATATTATTTAAATAAATTGTGTAAGTGTTGTGTTGTCCATTTAAATTGTCATTTTTAAGACAACAAACTAAATAACATGGATTTTTAAATAGGTACTGTGACAAAGTTTATAAACTGAAATCTAGAATATTAGATATGCAAACTTGGGGATTACGCCTATAAATGAACGACAGAAAGGACAGAATTATATACCTAGTTCAGATATTATTTAATAGGTAATTGTTCATATAATTGATAGGAAATAGGATAAATGAGGAAATGGGAGAGTACTTTAGGGATTATAATATTTTACTAGATAGTCAGGACTTCATCAGTCTTAATCATACTTGTATAGGTAGGTAAGTATGGTGTTGTCACCAATTAGCGACAATATCCTGTCGGCAACCTATAATAACAAAGTAGGTAAGAGCATTAAGATACCTAGGCACTATTCCATTCATAATTCAAAGCCTTTGACAGAATCCATAATCGGTTGTTCTTGTTACATATTACATTAGATACAAATAAGGATTGTGAATTACTTAAGTATTCACCGTCCATTAGTTAAAAAAGCTACTTCTACTTTTGAGTCGGCTTCTTTTGTCCCCGTCGAAGGGACTACTTGCTAGTGTGTGCCTACATATTTTTTTTGTTAAAAATGATTAGATATCAGAAATGATCTGGATGCCATTCGATAAAACATAAAATTTTAAATAACTCTTTCATTTTATTATTTTCTCTTACATAAGGCCTTAAGTAACAAAAAACATTATTCCATTACTACAATAATACATACACAGCTATAATAGACAGTGGGACAAAGGTTTGGTTCCTATTTGGCCTTTTGGGAGGCTTTTGTGCCTGATTTGTACTAACCATATTCGTGTTTATCAAACTGTTATCCAGGGCCCCTCAGCGAAAAACAAAGAAAATTACATGAAAATGAGCAATTTCAAATGTTTTGCTCCTATCTGGCATCAAGTTAGATTTACGTTTTAAAGAAAAACATTCGACGAAAGCTTATCGCCAGACAAATTCCGTGGGCCCTAAGGCCCGAAATTTCAATCCGAAGTTGTAAGAAAAATGGTCCAGAATCAAACGATTTGGTTTTCATCTGGGAATGAGGAAGTTGCATGATTTTTTTTATATCACAGATAGATCGACGACAGAAAAATATGCTCCCTCGTATTTTTTCTTTTTCTTTTTTGTTAAAATTGAGGGTGAAAAAAAATATTTATCTCGGCTAAGAATTTAAAATCATTAAAACGCTCTATCCCTAACGATTAGCGTCATTCGTAACCTGTAGCGTTACGTCGTTATTGTTAAAACGTTAAAACATCTAAAAAGGATACTGTGGTTATAGATAAACACGTTAGGGATGTTATAAAATGATTATCCGTCATATCAACCAATAATTAATAACAAGATTAAGAATAACACGTAAATTAGCAAACTCAGATCCAATTAGTGACGTCAAAGCAATATTATAGCGTTTTCAGTCACGTGGTTTTGTTTACACAAAACTTCAAATTTTAATGTGGCATATTTACGAAGCGTAATTTTTCTATGAGTTTCTTTTATTATATTATCAACTTATAGAGTACATATTATGGAAAAATAATAAAATTAAGCATTTTTAAAATCCATGCATCTTCCTCATTGTATATATATAGGTAAATAGAGTGTAATTATCGCGACATAACAAACGCCAGACAAATTCCGAGGGCCCAACAGTGAAAAAAATATTTTTCAAGTTGTCAAGTTGTCCGCGAAAATCAAACGATTGGTTCTTATGTGAAATTATTTTTTTTTTGTAAAAATTAACCAAAACGAAAATGTATTGTATCATTCACAGACATTTTTAGTGGGCCAAACATATTTTAAATCTTAAAAGAAGTGCACGAAAAATAGCAATTTTTTCAAACGATTTCTTCCTGTCTGGCATTTGGATTTTAAAAGTATATGGTAATAAATAAATCATATTTCAAGTCCCAGACAAAAAGCTTAGGCCCAGCCGTAGATATGTTGAGTGAAAGTATCGCAAAAAATTTCACCCTCTTCTGCCGCCACTGTAACATTTTTAAGAAATGAACTTCACCAAATTGCATGCCCCAAGGAAACAAAATTGGCCCGTCCGAGCGATTTTTGCAAGGATTGCCAGTTTCCGATTTTCCTAAAACTTTTGGGACACACTGTATATGTAAAAATGTTGTTTATAGTTAGCCTTTTATAAACATACATTTTCAACAAACCAAATGCCATACGAGTGTGAATCGTTTGGAAATGCATCGATTTTTACAGACTGTTTTTCGATGTCAATAGTTTTGGTCGAAATATTTACAGCTGCGCCCCAGATTTTTTTCTGGGACTTGAAATATGGTTTATTCTTGAAATATGGTTTGCACGACCGATATTAAGTGAGATATTCTCGAGTGCTGTGATAAAATGAACAGCCTGTATATAGGTCTGCGTTCTTTCTTATATTCATTTCATTGTCATTATACCAAGTGAGATTTTTTTCAGTTGGCATATCGATTCGCAATATCTTCGATTTATCCTCAATTGGTGAAGCCATAAATTTCAAATATATAAAGTGGTTCTGTTTTATCAGTCTGCCGCTTTTAATTCTACTAAAACATAATCATTTCTAACATTATTCTGCTCTGTAGGCTTCAATGCCTGAGGCTGCATCACGCTGCGAATCGGACCAATATTAATAAGACGCATAGTCGCACAGCGAGGTCAAGCTTTTGTAAAATAATCTCAGGAATGTGCTCTTTAAATTTGTTAAGGAAGTTACGCAATATTTAAATACTTAATTCGTATTCATACTGATTCTATTTTTTAAATAAGATGTTTCTTTAAAGCTTTTCTGCAGTACTGACGTCACGCGACATTGTGTCACAAACTAGCACGTAGAAACATAGATTCGATTACGGAAATAAAGGCTTTAATAAGACGCCCTGAGGCACTATATAGGAATGTAATATGTATATGCATATATTTCACACGTGTACATTGATATTGATCACAAAACATGCCAATCCCTAAATTTGTCATAGGTTTAAACAATCATGAGAGGTATAAAATTTTTTTTTTTCAAACAGATATTCCTTATTAATGACTCAAAGGAATAACGTTCAAATAATTGTGAACAATTTTAAATTATATAGAATAAAATATTTCTCCTAATTCCATTTTATATATTTTTAAAATAAAATTTAAATGTAAAACATTCCAAATCCCTATGGATGGAAACTCACATACTATTTTTTATGCGCTATCTTTTTACGGAGAAAGACAAAAGAGATTAGTCATTTACGTGATCGTCTGTTAAAAAAAAATAGGATCCAAATTTAGTTGTGTTGATAGTAATTTAACGAACTATCAGATTCTATAATGTGACAAAAAGGTCCTGCCAAAGTATGAAAAAAACAATATTTCCAAAGCCTCCCTTTTTATTTAGAAAATTCCCATAGTCGCTTATTGGTTTTCTATTTATTAAGAATTTAAAATAGTCACTGCTTTAGACCGAACCCTTGTATAACAATTAATCATTCATTTTTAACTATAAACAAACCTCCACCTTCATTGTATAGGGTAATATTAATGAATGTGACAAAGCAATTAAGAGAAATTCAACATGAATAGCAGGAGTGGCAAACTGAATAAAGGTAATTGCTATTGTCTATATTCTGAAATTAAAATATAACCGGAATATCTATAACTAAGAATACAACAATCACAACCGAGAGCATAACAATACTTAATCACACATCGTCTCTGTATATTTTAATATTTTACGGTAATAAAACCGCATTCTTAGCAATAATTTAATTGTGTTTGTTGGGCGATAATCTCAATTGCAGACGCGCAAATCCAATAATAAGAAAATAACGATTTCTAAATTTTCACATTCTCACCATTAACTTTTTTGTGTCCATAAAAACGAACAGATTAAAACATCTCGTGAAAGTGTTTTTAATAGTTTATTTGTTAGTCATAATTACATTAAATTGCCAAGTTTCAAAACTACATGAATTTTTGCTAGATTAGACCTACTTATTGCCAAGGTTATAAACAATTCTACCGTTTATATTATATTCTATATTATAAATACTGAATTGTCGTGAGACCTGGCTCAGGACTATAGCCTCTGTGTTTATAAACCAATTATTATTTTATATTTGGAATATTCATAGACTCATTCAACCATAAAATCTTTATTCTGTAAAATCCAATTGCAATAGTATATCCTACGTTCTTTTTTTTTACGAGGACGGGAAACCCTCATAGCTTCCCAACCCGACTAAAACCCTTCCTCACAGAGTCGTCTGTTAATACTCCGAGGGCACTGCAGCCTCTTGGAGGGCTGATCTATACTGCTCATTTTACTAATCATGTGCCACTGATGAGATAATCCAGGTCTGAGAATGGGCGAGTTTTAATGCTTTCCGGGGATGTTTGTGTTTACTCGTAAATATATATCGTCCGCGGGCCAGTCCGTCACATTCGTATATAATATGCGGTAAGGTACCAGAGACGGTGGATGTCTCTGGTGCCTTTCCGCACTGTCTGCAGTCAAGGTCGCCATCGAACTTACCAATTGTGTGAAGGTGCTTCTTAACAGGAAAATGTCCCGTTAAGAGACCTGTTACAATTCTTAACTGCAACCTGTTCTTTAAGAGCAGTTCTACGGTTTCTTTTGGGCATGGTCCTTTAATGTGTGTTTCCCATGTCGATTTCCTGAAGTGTTCCTCTAGTGATGATTGTGTTTATTCCTGAGCCAGTCTTTAATTACCCTCCTAGCTCAGCCTTTGGTAATGCCCAGCACAAGCTCTGGGCCACTGAATGTGTTAGCTGCTCCTTGTCTATGGAGTGTTCCTCCAGTAATGATTGTGTTTATTCCTGACCCAGTCTTTAATTGCCCTCCTAGCTGAGCCTTTGGTAATGCCCAGCACAAGCTCTGGGCTACTGAATGTATTAGCTACTCCTTGCCCAGTAAGTTCATCAGCTTTTTCATTGCCATCTACTCTGGTGTGCCCGGCACCCAGAGTATTTTAACTTCATTTCACTCGCCCAGAACTTCGAGCTCTTCATGGCAGTCCCACGCGAATCTGGAGGACACTTTGTTAGAGGCTAATGCCTTAGTGCCGTCTGACTGTCCGATGCAATGAAGACCTACTGGTTCACATATCGTCGTCGTTTAACATTATCGCTTACATACTCAAGTATGGCCAGAACGTCAGTTTGAAATACAGTGACGTGGAGTCCAAAAGAAAGGCTTATACTTGCCCTCGGTCTCACTCCATGTATTCCTGCTCCAGCTCCTGATTCTATCCTAGACCCGTCCGTATACCAGGCCAGGCCTTTGCGTAATATCTCATGAGCTCCTGTTGACCAATCCCCTCCATCACTAATAGAGATACTCAAGGGATTGTTAAATGTGATTTTTGGGACCATGTGGTCTGACCTCATGCTCAATAAAAGATCTACTGTCCTCATATGTCCCGACTCCCTTACATAGAGAAAGAATGATATCCTCGTAATCATTTTCATAGTGATGGTATAATTAGCATTTAAAAGATTCATAGTTACGTATATGTATGCAAAAAGGGTCGTTTTCACTCAAAAGTTAAGTCATTTACATATTCCAGTGAATTCAATTATCTCTTTTGGTCATAAAGAAAATGGCCAAGCAATTTTAAGTGGAACGCCCTGTATATAGGATATACTGTTACACCCGGTACATAGGATTTATTCCCCAATTTAGTAGTTTCATATTTTTGAATTCTCCTTGATGAGCTGATTTTAATGACCTATATCTGACTCATTGATTAGTTAATCGCAAGCATTAAAACTGTATTACATTATTGGAAAAATTTATTTGAACTTTGAACATGAAACTTTCAATATTTTCGTAAAATTTGCATATTTGTGAAGGCCCTTTTGTTTTTTGGGACTATCTTATAAAAGTTTGCAGTGAAAATGCCCTCGCATAAATGTTTTAAATCTGCGAATGTCATTTTTTTTTAATTTAAATTTTTAAATTGAATTTCAACACGAAAACTCTGCTTTATTTTTGGCATTGAATTTAATTCAGGAAGCCAGTGGCCCAGACAGTGATAATATAGGTACTAATAACTTGGAGTGACGTTTGTTGTCATTTGCAATTATGACTATTTAACAGATCTAACTTAAACTGTTTTTCAAGCTGTTTTCTGAAATAAAATGTATTAATAATGAATATATTCTTTTAATTTCTTATAAACTAAAAAAAAAAATGTGAAATAGCCTGGATACATTACTGAATGTAACAGAGAAGAATCAACGTAATAGTCTAAAAATAAGAACGATATTGGGGAAAGTGCAACAATGTCTGAACGGGAAAAAATGAAGAGTTATAAGAAGTTAATGACGAGCTGAATCTTATGTAGAATAAATGTACGCTCGAATCAAAGAAGTGGCCTACTGATAATTTACCGCCAATTTGCCGTCGTTAATTTGCCGTGACATAATAGCTATGCTCAAAATTCATCTGCGTTTTTTCTTCCTAAGTTAATCGTAATCATTCATTAACAAAAATAGCGAAAATGTAACTTCGCACAATATCGGCCCACCTCTTGTGTGGAAGTTTCTTCGTCTAGAAATTCAGAATAATTGTATCTCCATCGATAGAAATTCTTTAAATCACAAAAATTATCAATGCTTTTCAAATTTCATAAACATAAATAATTAAATTACAAGATGGCCGTTTTTCCTAATTTCTGGCAAAACATAATGATATTTTAAATAGCGTATTCACAAAATATGATTATGGGGAAGGAAATACGAACAATGAAAAATAAATGAAGATAAGACAATGACCGTAATTAAAATAATAAGTAACTAATACATTTAGTATATTTTTAACAATGAATGTTCCTCGGAATGTTCTAAATATTGTTTAAACGTCTATGGTGGTGTTCCGCCATCTTCTTTTCTTCTTCTTAAGCTTTTTTCTGCAAAAAATTATTTCCACTAAAATTGAAATTTTCACAGTAGATTCCCTGAACCCCTACAGATTCGAAAAATCTGAGAAATCTAAAAATTCTTTATCTGCTCTCATTCTGTTACTTATTGAAAATTAAGAAAAGTTATATGGTACCAAGATAAACAAAATAATCTTGGTTTGTATGGAATTATTTTTCTTTCTTTTTTAATTTTTTTTATATTATAATCTCGATTATAATATAAGTTACAAACACCGAAATTCAAAAAGTAAGTCGATAGAAACCTAAATTATTATTTTACCTTTCTTGGCACCACATAACTTTTCTTAATTTTTATAAACAGCAACAACATTACTTAGTTTATACGTTCTCTTATTTTGATATGAACTTTATTTTTGGGTAATAACAATCTTATTCCGAAATGACTCCATGCAAACCTCAGAAATATTCGATGAAACACTATAAATATTTTGTAAATATTGGAAATGTTTTGGAAATACCTTAGAAATACTAGAATTTCTGTAATAAATTTAAGAAGTATTGAAAACAATTCAGAAAATATCTTACAAATATTTCAAAATAGGAAATCACTGTCCTTTTATCAGGTCTGTACAAGAAGATGAAAGTATTGTTTCAGCTAATGATATTGTTATGGGCCTACCTAAACCCAATCTTAGAAGAATGGAAAAGCTTATGTTCAGTAGTAGTATACATATGGAGGCCAAAGTGAGTTGTTGCATGGTAATTCATCCTCAAATCGCATTTAACAGTGCCATATATATTAAAATTAAAACTTACGTACAAATAAACGCCAAAATTTGTAAAACAAAATTCCAAATTCCAATTCCAAGAGTCGATGAACATCAAGAAGTTAAAGATATTCACATATTTCATGGCTCAATAAACGATGGGAGTCAGTGTCATTGTCTAGAGTCAATTATGTAAACGTGCAGGAGTTATAAAGAATTTAAAAAAGTATATTATGATCGACATTCCCTGTTGATAAACAATTTATATTTAGTTTGTTCAAATGTCTTTAAGTAGCCATCTCGGTAGTCATATATTACAGCTGTGTTACCAAATTTAATATTAAACATTTTTTTAAATATTTCAAATCACTTTTAATACAAAAAATATGAACCGTATAAGGTAATATGGAGATCCAAGTTAATTTAACGTGATCCTAGGAGATATTGACAATATTGGTAATTTTCGCGTGGTTACCTCTCGTTTGATTTTATCCTGGCATATAATGAATAATAAATAGCTCTGATTAGTTATTGTAATATTTTCGTTCTTCTTTTATTTGTTGTAATAATTTCTGCATTTATTTTTTATATTTGCCGTGTTGGTTGCGTGAAAGTGCCAGCAACTGATCGTTGCCACCATTTAAAATGTCATTTATAAGTAAAGCTTATTATTATTATTGTTATGCCAATATTCAACCACATCGCGGCCTAGCTGAGGACAGATAGTCTAAAGTTTTAGAAATAATAAGCATCTCAAATCAGTTGACTTTAAGGGAAGGTATTGGGGGTAATTACTCCCTCTCTCCCCTGAAACATGTAAGTACGCAAAAATGGAGTTTTAAATGTTAAATGCGAGGTTAAATGTTTATATTTTATGTTCAGTAAAGTTGATTTTCATATCTACCAATTTCTAATTTTCCTGTACCGGTATCAGTATATTTTATATATTACTCCCCCGCCTCAAATAAAATTCTGAAATACACTCTTGTTTTTATGTAACATTGAATCATTTTCTCACCATTAAAGGTACTCCTTTGCCTCGCCAAATTCTCATGTAGTAACCTCTCCCTACTGGCCGACCTCCTTGGAGTATTGCCCGCAGGATTAAATTCTTGGGGAACCGTAGGTTCATCGGCGTTTGTACTCGAACTCGACCCATCCCCATCGTCCCTTAAATTACCAGAAGGCGCGCTACCACAATTCGAGCACAATGAATTACCACCACGTTCCTCGTCCAAATATAAACATAACTCCTTCAGTTCCAGGTTGTCCTTGATGAGTTCTTGTTGTTTATTATCTAACTCCCGGAGTTTGGTTTGGTACGCTGATACTTCCTGCCGCATAACACTGGCTGTATATCTGCCAAATCGTTGCCATTCGCGGGCAAGTTTTCGACCCTTTTGGCGGTCATCGTCCAAGAAACAGCACAGATCTCGCAGTTCCTGGTTGTCATCGGCAAGATGTTGATTGGCCTCTTTCAGGGACCTCAATTCTAAAAGTATGTTTTGTATTTGCCTATTTTGGTCTAATATCCTTGGGTCTTCAGGCTTTCGAACGAATTTTAACATTTCTGGCCTGAGAAATTCGTCGTCGTACCTGATTGGTTGCCTTTGCTGAGGTATCCTTAAATCTGGATGTACCTGAGGCACCCCAGGCTCATCCAAAGGCCTCGGTCTGGAACTATCCTGGTGTACTTGTACTTGGGTGGTCCTAATGTCTTCGGTGGGCCTTTGCTGAGGAGGGTATTGCGGATAGTGATACTGTTTACCCTGAGGATTCGGATAGTATTTCCCTTGATCGGCGGGGTATATCACCTTTACGTTATCCGGTACTTTTGGAGGATACTTGGCATCTTTCGGGGGATGCTTTAAAATGCCCTGGCCGTTTGGTATCGGCGGTGGTTGGTACCTAGGAGGCAGTGTACCCTGTTCGGCGGTTGTTTTGTTATTAAACGGTTTTTTATTTGACATTTTTAGCCTAGTTAAACTAGCCTAAATCACTTTTAAGACCTCATGTTATCGCGATGACCTGTTAACTTGAACTAACGCTTACTCTTTAATACACTCTCGATGGTTTTTTAATAATATGTGGGTCATGTAAGTGGCTCACAGCTATCACATATTGAATTTCACCTTACATTAATGAGATGCAAATGACACTCGGTTAGTTTGGCACACAAATATGCATTTTTCGAAGGACACGTCTTGTTTATACGCGAAACTGAAAAAAAATACTGGAATAACACTAGAGTACGCGGACGTAGTGCGAGTAACTAACATGGCTGAAATAGCACTGCTTTGGCTTTAGAACGTCATCAGCAGGTAGAATGTGATGGTGGTGGAACTATAAGCAATAAGCATAAGATTGTTGAATGCCGACTACTCAAGGTTTGTATAGGCCGCGTAGAGTATACTACTAGGCGTACTTGGAATTGTACGTCATTCATAAAAAATGCAAATATTAGGTATGGGTGCTCTTTTTAGCTGGTATATGACCAAAATAACAACAATGTGGCTGTTAATTTTATTTGAAACTCACGATTACTGATAAGCAGGCATGTTGTTTTCGTAAACTTATTTTATATCAGTTGTTATTAGATTTTTTATCTATTCAACAATCTAAGTAGATTGATAGATTGTTGTAACAAATAAGCATTTTTTAGTTTATATAGTATGTTACTTTTAAAATTATTAAAGCAAAGAGATACCTCGGCTACATTGTCGAAAATATATCGATGCCCAGTATATGAAATCGCGGAATTATAATATAACTATTTTCCTCTTTTAACGATATATCCCATTCATACAGGGTGAGACATAAGGAACGAGCAATATTTTGCCTGCAGAGTCTATAGCCGAAAATGTTAATTTTTCCTTAATAACTGAGGATCGAGTATTAATTTTTACTGAGATACAGGGTGTCAAAGTTATAAAAATTATTCAGTAATTTTGTTATATTTCAGTTATTTTTCACACATAAACATAAAAGTTGGTACCTTGACGTGAGAAAACTGAATAATCCTGCGCACCCATAGTACTTGGTTAAACTAAAACAAACATCCTGATTAATTAAAGAATATGCTATGGAAATAAGTGGCACACACCGACACAGATGTATTCATCACTCTCTGTCAAATATTTATTGTGATATTTGAATTGTTGGTGTATTCTAAATTTTGTTAAAGTAAAGATGTGAATATACCACGACATAACGATTTTACTGATGCAGAAATGAGGGATATGATATGTGTTTATGCAAGAGCAAATTGCTCTGGCCATGCTGTAGCAAACATATCCTGGTAGAAGACAGCTTAATTACAAGATTTTTGAAAATTTGGTCAATCGATTAGGCGAACAGGTTCATTTCGCCCCAAGAACCATACAGGACGTCGCAAAATTATACGACCTGACCAATAAGAAGTGAAGTTTTAGTTCAAGTAACTAGTGATTCCAAAACCAGTATACGCCGTCTGTCCGTCTGTCATTAGCCGCTTGAATTAGTCAGTCTTCAACAGTAAGAAAGGAAAAATTTCACCCGATTCATATTGCTCCCGTTCAAAATTCATTCCCACGGGATTATACAACTAGAGTTTTTTTTGACGTGGAGGGGAAACCCTCATAGGCTCCCAACCTAAGCTGGGTCAGTGTCAGACTCTTACTGACTAAAACCCCTCCTCGCAGGGTCGTCTGTAACACTCCGAAGGCACTGCAGCCTCTTGGGCTTATTGTGAGAGAATGGGCGAGTTTTAACGCTTTGCAGGTTTGTGTTTGCCCGTAAATATTATATCTTCTGCGGGCCAATGCCCCACATTCATATATGATTTTCTACTGTCTCTGGTACCTTGCCACATAATCTGCATTCAAGGTGTTTCTTAACAGGAAAATGTCCCGTCAAGAGGCCTGTTACAATTCTCAACTGTAACCTGTTCTTTGGGAGCAGTTCTGCAGTTTGTTTTGGGCATGGTCCTTCAATAAGTATTTTCCCATGCCGATTACCTGGTATGTTCCTCCAGTAATGATTGTGTTTATTCCTGACCCAGTCTTTAATTGCCCCTCTAGCTGAGCATTTGATAATGCCCAGCACGGGCTCTGGGCCATAGAATGTGTTAGCTGCTCCTTGTCTAGCAAGTTCATCAGCTTTTTCGTTGCTGTCTATTCTGGTGTGTCCCGGCACCCAGAGTAGTTTAACTCTGTTCTGCTCACCCAGAACTTCGAGCTCTTTATGGCAGTCCCACACTAGTCTGGAAGACACTTTATTAGAAGCTAACGCCTTTAGTGCCGTCTGACTGTCAGATGCGATGCAGATCTGCTGGTTCACATGTCGTCGTTTGACATTCTCACGTATACACTCAAGTATAACCAGAATTTAAGTTTGAAATACAGTGGCGTGAAGTCCACGAGAAAGGCTTATACTTGCCCTCGGTCTCACTCCATGTATTCATGCTTCAGATCCTGATTCCATCCTGGACCCGTCAGTATACCAGGCGAGGCCTTTGCGTAATAACTCAGGAGCTCCTGTTGACCAATCCCCTCTCTCTCCAATAGAGATACTGAAGGGCTTGTTAAATGTGATTTTTGGGACCGTATGGTCTGACCCCATGCTCAATAGAGGATCTACTACAATGTTGATTATTCTCATATGTCCTGACTCCCCTGTGAGGAGAGCCAAGTCACGTGAGTTTTGTACCCTGTATGCCCCCATTCTTGCCACTCCCTGTATCACTACGCTGAGTGGGGGGAGGTCCAATAGGGTCTCCAGGACTGCTGTGGGGGTGCTTTTCATCGCACCCGTAATTCCCAAGCAAGCCAGTCTCTGTACCCGGCTTAGCTTGTTGGCTGCAGTTGTTTGAGTGGCTTTAGACCACCAAACTAAGGCGTATGTAATGGAGGGTCTTATTTATAGAAACCAGAGTTAGTTTTTGTCGCAGGATGCGAAGAAAACAAAATGTGGACCGTTCATTTTACAAAAATATTCTCTTTACAGACGAAGCTAGATCTACAAGACGCGGTGTTTTTAACTGACGAAATAGTCATTCTTGGCAATTAGAAAAATCCTAATTTAACTGAATTTAACCAAGAAAAGGCATTTTCAATATGAATGTAAGATATTAATGCATGGTGTGGCATAATTGGAAACAAATTTTTAGGTCTAATTGAGCTGCCTCTCAATTTAAACGTAGATCTTTACCAACTTACTAATGATATGCCACTAAGAATCGTAAGAATAAACATGTGGTACATGCAAGATGGAGCACCACCACATTTTTCCTAGCAATAAGAAATTACTTGATTGAAGTGTTTCCAAACCGCTGGATAGGTCGTGAGAGTCAGTTTCTTTGGCCACCTCGTAGCACGGATTTTAACTCAATGGATTTTTATGATTGGGGTTACATAAAATCCCTTGTTTACTCCAAAACAATAGATACTCGCGAAAAATTCTAGAGAAATATTCAGATAGTTGCTGATGCTGCCACAACTGACCTAGCCACTTTACTTTCTGTAAAAAAAATCATTCAGCAAGCGTCTAAAACGCTAGATTGAAGTAGGTGGTGACCATGTAGAACATGTTCTCTGAGGGAGGAATGCTAGAGTTCAGTTGTTTCATCAGACTTAAATCAATGGTATTTGACTGTAAGTTTCCTGTCAGACAGGCATGAACAAAAAAAGTTGATAAATATTTCAGTAAGGTCGAAGTTGAACAATTTTTGTAACAAGATACCATGATCGAGTGTATCAAAAGCGTTTGAAAAATCTAACGTCAACTTGACCTCCTTCCTCTAGCGTATCCGTTATAAAATGAGTTATGCAAGCCAGATTTTTAATAGAATAATTTGCTGAAATTACATAATATGATAATTGGTCTTTATTTTCCAACTGCAGCTTTGTCATCCTTTTTATAGGAGACTTGAAAAAATACGTTACCCTTAAGGATACATCGACCCGTGGATATCTGCTTCAGTATATTAAGTATGTTCAACAGGATTTAGATCCGGTGAATATCGGCGGCTCATTCTTCCTTTGGATATTGACCGTCTTGTGGATAAGTTCTTATTAACGTAACAGATTAAACAGTAGAAATTTGAAATATACTTGCGTGTAAGTGGAAAAAATTCGACAAATTATGCAGACAGTCTGACTGCGTTCATTTCCCAATTATGATATAATTTATCAGTAGTTCTTCTGAAATACTAAGTTCCAATATATATATAAATCAGTTAAAAACTGTAATAAGGAAATTATTATAACACCTTTTGTATTTATCTGGAGGCTTTGAGCCAAAAATCTTTTTAAAAAAATACTATTTAGAAATAACTTAATTTTTAACGGAACACCGCATTGCAGTTGTTTTAAAATATATTTATTTGATGCTTCAAATTTGGCGTATATCCTGCTAAACAAAGGAAGATCCTTAGGTTATTGTTTAACAGTGCTAATTTTTTTGTTAATTATTGAAGGGCATTGAATGTTAGTTAGAACTGTAAATGATGAAATTATACACTTTACAGTTTGGAAACAATAGTTGGTTAGTAATCGGTGAAAAAACCCCAATACAAAAGCATTAATTAAATAACAAATAAGACAATTTAAAAAGTATGAAATAATATTATGTTTTCAAAATGTGCATTCTCATACGCGTGAATAAGTTGAGGGCTGCAATTTTTTAAATATAATAGTACAAGTATGTGCCTACTGGATTTTTAAACGATATTTCATAGCTGCATTCGATACATTCACGCGACTGACGAAGACAAATGTCGAGTACATAATCAGAAATATTTAAAAATATATTTAACTACCTTTCACGTTACCAAGCCTGGGAGATCTAGATTTCTCTGAGTAATAGAGACGAGGCCCTACAGTTCATAGCGAGATCCGAACCACTTCCTACAGATAATTCACAATTGAAATTCATTCCGCAGTAGGAGGGCCTCGAGATAGATGGCTAGAGCTAGAGGGCTAACCACGAGCTACGATATTCCGTATTATTTCATACTTTCAATTAAGGTTCTTTTTATTAGGTATTTAGTCAATGCTTTTGCGTCAAGCATTTTAAAATTTGTAACCGAATTCTATTTTATGCTTCTTAACCATGTTGCTTATCACCGAATCCTCCGCCATTTTATAGACCGCCTGTAAAATACACTAATACCATACCAAGAAATAAAAACACACTAAGATAGACAGATAGATAGATAGAGGAGCCGATTGTTTGCCCTTTACCTCCGCGAACTTTTCAGGTCTGTTGTAGTGCTCCTAGAATACATCCTTATAGCACCTCATCCAGCTTTGTCCTTTGTACCAGACTCCACAGCTTTGCCCTTTGTACAGACTCCACAGCTTTGCCCTTTTGTGTAGCTATCCGCCTTTGGTTTTTCTTCTGCGAGTACTTGGAATCTCAGTCTCGCTATGCTTCACAGTGGCACTGGGGTTTCCTCGTCCTCTTGACAGAACCTGCTTGTTGCATCCTCTGCAAAGACCATTAGACTCGTGTGTCTATTGAGTCGGCAGTGCCTTGTTAGAGGGCCCACTATTATTCTGGCGGCCTTCCTATTCTGGCTTAGTAGATCTTCCGCGAATTTAGTCGATCGTTCTTTAATGAACTCTTTAGCTTGTCTCTGTCTTGGGAGGTTCCTCCACCATTCCAGAGATTTATTTTGCATCCATTCCTTAGTGGCTGCTCCTATGCATGACTTTGCTCCGATCCTATTGGGGCTTTGAGTGCGCCTCCTTTTGCAAATTAACCTGCCTTTTCGTTTCCTCTAGACTTATCGGAATGCCGGCTTTTGACCTTGTCCCGTATATCCCGGCTCCGACCTCCTGCTCTGCCTTGGAGCCGTCACTGTGTCATACTGTTTGTGCTGTTATGGGCGGACTGTTGTTCCAGTCCTTCTTGTCAGGTATAATAACAATCTGAAGTAATACCTTAGGACCATTACATCCGCGGGTATACCTTGAATGGGATCTGCCTTCATCTCTGAGTATGACTTCTGGTACTCAGTCCCGTGTTGCTGGCCAATTGACTGGCAAATTCAAGAGAACCTCAAGTGACTCCATAGGAGCCAGTTTTTATGAGTGTATTGTCGCGTTATTAAACGCTCCTTCTATGTCTAGAAATGTTACCACAGCCATTTCCTTGTCATCTAAGCACTTTACTAGTAGTCTGTTTAACTCATTCAATGCAAGATCTGTCGACCTCCCCGCTAGTATGCATATTGACAATCATTCAGTCGATTCTTCCTTAGTAATTTGTCTCTAATGTACCTATCTAACAGTCTTTCCATCGCTTTAAGCAGGAAAAAACCACAGTAATTACCAGATTACGATCTGGTGAAACCTTATTGAAAATCTTTTCGACAAAATACTCTTTTAAATTAGGAAAGCCGCTTCTAAATCGAATCATCGATCAACCTTTGAAGAGATATGGAGCTACCAACAGGCAGCTGTACATACGCACACGCCTAAATGAAATTTGAAAAACACAGGGTGAATCATGAAATTGCAGTACAAGAGAGGCGATCTTTTTCAAATTGAACACCCTGTATATTTTAAATATAGTTCTACAATCAAATCTGTTTTAAAAGAAAAATAAATAATCAGCAGAACGTAGACCAAGTAATATAAAACGTCTTCAATGACAATCCTCGTAGTAACATACGAGGTATGGCATTAAACTTGAATTTAAATCGCAACAAAATTTGGAGGTAGGTGTCTTCATCGATATAAATTGAAGCCTTTTAAACCCAAATTTCTACACACCTTACAGGAAGCTGATACGTACAGTTGGAATATTGTTTTTTGGCTCAAGGGAATTTTCTTAACGATAGACATTTTCTGGAGGAAATTATATTTAGTGATGAAGAGATATTCACCACCAATGGTGTAGTTTCTTCGCTGTATAGGTATTGGGAAACAGAAAACCCGGATTGGGTAATCAACTGTAAGCTACAGAAAAGTAAACGCTTGGTGCGGAATTTTAGGTGAAAGAGTAATAGGCCCTTTCTTTTTCTTCCAAACATTAAATGCGGTAAGACTGCACACTTTTTAAATAACGAATTAATGGAATTAATTCATGATTTTCCACCGGCATTGCAAAGAGATATGTTTATCCACTGAATGGCGCATCAATTCACAACTCGACGATGGTTGAATGTTAACTTTCCTCAAAAATAGAAGCAGCTATTTAATCGAGTGGCCTCATAGATCTCAGGATTTTACTCCGCTTGATTTTTCTAGACCAGAATTAAAAATAAAACTTACTGATTTTGAGTACTTTATTGTTTCCACGGCAATATTTGTTAGTTTTTTTACAAATTATAAAATAAATTTCTGGACTGGACGGAATTTTTAGTGAATGTAGTGGGTTGAAGTAAGAATTGAAAATTTATTGAAAATTATAAAAAATACGCTTTGAAGCTTTGATAACTGAGAGAAATTTAAAATCGATCTGTCGAATATTAACCCAAATATCAAAGTGTTCACTTGGGACGGGACACTCTGTATATGAAAATGTTATTTTCGTTTTTACAAGTGATAAATTTACTAAATTTTACGAACGTCCAAGTCCGCAAGGCGAGGGGAAAGAAATAGGAAGCGATAACTGTACACTGTTCAACAACGCAGGTAAGAATATTGCAAACAAGCACTTTTACAGGTATAGGCATTTAAACTTAAAATTCCTTTAGAAATTATTTCATGCTAGTCTAATTAAAAATATTATTATTGTTTCTTTCTATTAAAAACAACGTTTTCCCCGCCCATACACTAGATAGAAACATGATTCAAACTTTCAAACACACGATAAGACACCAATGAAAACCATGCTATAACGCTGGGTTGCCAAATCAGAAAAGTTTCTTCTGACCTGAACAAAATTTTACCATTTAGAAATATACACTTTTAAAGATTTCTAGATAGAAAGTGAAAATAATTTTCAGGGAGACAACAAGAAAATAGTAATGAACTTATTAAATCCATGTTTATTCCAGATGACAAAGTAATCAAAATGTATATTATAACGGCCATATGGCCTAGGTGGTTTTCTACACGATGAAACTACCATCGGTGACCGCTCTGGTATTGAGGGAAATATTTTCATCAGTCTCTAACAATCGCCATGGCTGTGTTAACCATTTAGGAATAAAGTAAAATAGTAAACTTTAATTTGGTGCTGTATGAACTGACATCTTTATTGCGCACAAAGTTAGCTATAGCCCAAATACATTGTTCACGTATGTCTATCAAGCTTCTCTCTCGTCTAAAGAGAGACGGAAATATGAAACAAGCACTGAATAGAAAAAGATAAATAATATATCCATCCGTAAGTTCAGCGATTCTCAAACTCTAGAGATTTCTCAATCGTTATTATGAACTGTTATTTATTTGGGTTAAAACTCGTCTCATATTGGAAATAAATTCGTCTTTATATGAAATATTTAAGTTATTTTTAATGTTAAGAAGTGTTCTCAATTATTGTTTTCGTCGACCCAGATCTGTCCCGCCCGACCCTGCAACCCGCCACCGCGTCAGCGCGGTTGTTGCAGCATCGGTTCCGGGACAGACCCTGGTTAGGCAACGGTTCTGTTCCACTTAATTTTTGATAAAGTGAAGTAGTGAAAGTGATTAAGGATTCATATAATTTTTTTTTATAATACACCAATCTTGAAACGCGCGTCGAATAGTGTTCAAGTGTATAGTGTTTGGTGTTTGTGTAAATGCTTTATTGCTAGTGTTGTTCTGTTTCATTTACAATATTTATATTTTAATGCGCGAATTAGTCCAATGGAATTAACTCCGAAAGTACCCAAATCAGTACTTAAATCTGAGTGGTGAAGTGATTCATGAACAGGGGAGTATCAAAGGTGATATGTACATACTTTCTGGATGAAAATTTGGTGGCAATTGTTTATAACAGCACCTTGAATGTTGTAAAACAGTTTTTTCTCACTAATATAAAAGATGTAAGTATTGACAATACAAACATTTTAAGCCATTTATCAAAATCGGTTCAATAGTTTATTCGCAAACCGTAAAAAACCGTTGAAAATCAATGACTTTCGTTTGTTATTATTTAATAGATAAATAAACGATATCCCTGTGTAAACTATTTGAAAGTTTAGTCTGTGGTATGCTTAAACTATGGTTGAAATTTGATAAAAAATATTCAATACTTTCCGAGATAATTTAATTTATTTATAGAATTACGATGACTTTAACGTACAATAACGGTCAATTTTTCAATCATACGATTATAAAAATGGACTCATTTGAAAGATAAAGGTTGCTACTTCTTAATGCAATTGTTACCCAGTCAAATAATAACTTTTTTGGGTGTTTAAAATGGCTTTAAAAATGGCATTATATTTTCCGCATAAACAAATTGAATTACTCGCTAAATTTTTAACGCAACGTATTGTCAAACGAATTAAATTAAAACTAAGGCCTTGAACTTTATGTTGCGCCGAACTAAAATTTTTCAAATTGATTTGGAGCAAAGATACATTTTTTTTTTCAAAAAAATCATAGCTCCCATGTCTATTTATAGGAAGCTATGAAATTAGATCCGTATGTAGAGGTTTAGTTGAATTATACAGTATTGTCAACTTCCCTCGAATAAATACATTACTAATACTGCAAGGGAAAGTATTGCGTTGATGCGCGTCACCGGAGAGGGGGCAGGAGAGAGGATAGACGGGCTCCTGGGCTCGCGCTGGTATAATTGATAGAAAGAGGATTGGCGAGAACGATTGTGAAATAGTACAGTACAGTAGTAGTATGTACAGTACAAAAAGACACAAAGGATCTTTGCATGACATTCGTTTCATTAAATACAGTCTACAACTAGGTCGGCTTTTAAATTGGAATCACTTCCTCCAACAGAAGCAGGAACGATTCAGCATTCATTTCGCGCAAATCAACAAATCCGGAAGTGGTTAGGAAATGAAATAGATCCGAAACAATGGGGTTGGGAGAAGAGTCAGTATGGCTTGAGGCCTATTAAGAGTGAAGAGCCTCTTGTACCGGAAAATATTTTAAAAATAATAACCTGTCGTACACCGGCAGGTTATTATTTTTAAAATATTTTTCGGTACAAGAGGCTGTTCACTGTTAATAAGCCTCAAGCATGTGGATGTAGGAAGCATGGATTATAATGTTCAAATTTGTGTACTAATTGTGAAGGGAAAAACTGTTCAAACGCAAGTGCAGTATCTATTAATAGTATGTTGAATGAAAACGTTGGTATAGACGATGATCTTTCGACTGACTCATATGAAGCAATTTTATTAATTTAAATATCGAAAAAGAGATAGAAAATGAGGATAATATAAATAATATTGATGATGTCGATAAGTACGATGAGCGTGATGAGTATGAGGATGATGAGAATGGATATGTAAATTTACTAACATGACTATTTTCTATCCGTTTATAACAATAAAGGAGCGCCACTAAATATTTTAACTTTTTATAAAACTAATAAAAATAATATTACTTTGAACTTCTCTTTCGAACCTGTTGCCTCTGAAGTAACTGCGAAAATAATTAATGGCTTTAAGTCGAATTCTTTTGGTATTGACGAAGTTTCGTTGCAAATGGTAAAGCTGTGTTGTCCGTTAATTTTACCATATTTAAATATCTGCCTTGTTGAAGGTTTTTTCCCCTCAATGTGGAAAGAAGCAATAGTATGCCCAATACCAAAGATAAATTGCCCAGCGGAAATCAAAGATCTTCGACCAATTAGTCTATTGGCAATATTTAGTAAAACATTGGAAAAGGCAGTTTATATTCAAACAGAAACATACTTACTCAAAAATAAGTTATTCCCAGAATATCAATCAGGTTTTAGAACAGGACACAGCACTTGTACTTATCAATATATCGGACAATATTTTACGGGATTTGGATAATAAACTTGCTGACATTTTAGTTTTCCTTGATTATTCAAAAGTGTCTGATTCGGCTGATCATTCATTACTATGCGCAAAGTTACAATTTTATGGTTTTAATAATGTATGTGTTAGGTTTTTTAAAAGTTTTCTAATTGGCCGTTCCTAGAGGGTTAAAACCGAGTCTGGAACATCAGTCAAAAACCCGTGGTTTCTGGTGTTCCACAAGGTTCGGTTCTAGGACCACTTCTGTTCATATTATATTCAATGGATCTTGGCAACAACCTTAATATATGAAAATCCAATCTTACGCAGACGATGTACAACTTAAGTATAGTTTTAACGTAGACAATCTACCCGCAGCTGAAAGACATATAAATAGTGATCTCAATTCCCTAAACGTTTACCGTACCAATCACAATTTGAAATTAGAAACATAGAAAAGTGTTCTGCAATGGTATTCTCTTCCAGATTTCGCTATAATTATGTAATTAACCATATAGAAATAGAAGTTGATAATATGATAATTCCATTTGTAGAAGAGGCGAAAAACCTTGACGTTATATTTGATAATAAATTAAGTTTTAACGCACATGTCAGCAACTTAGTTAAGAAATCTTATATATGTCTAAATTTACTATATGCCAACAAGCAAAACAAGGAAAAAGCTGTGCGAAACGATTATTTTACCAATCTTTTACTACTGTGACACTATGTACTATCCATTTCTGGATACAGTTAACAAAAAACGCATCCAGAAAGTTCAAAATACTTGTTGTCGATTAATATTTGATTTAAAAAAGTTCGATCACATTAGCGAAAAATTCTCCGAGCTAAATTGGCTAAAGATGGACAGTATATGGAAATTGCATTTCTTAGTTTTTATACATAGAATTTGTATCACGTCTTCTCCTGCCTATCTTAGAAACAAACTAATTACTCGTAACCAGACGCACGATCTAAATATTCGTCACATCGACAATTTCACCATGCCGCATCGCTCTACCGCAATGTTTCAGAAATCTTTTACATATAACGCTGTTAAATTGTACAATTCATTAAATTCAGAGATAAAAAAGTATAACATTTTTACCTTCCGCAAATATTTATAGTCACTTTTAGCAGAGCAATGATGAAACGGTTTTCATTGTTACTTATTAATATCATATGATTATTATTGTTACTACTTATTATTACTTTCTCATTATTACCTTCTAATTGCCACTGCTTTCACTTTTTCTTTTTTCTCTTTTATATTATTTTACGCTTTGTTTATATCTACATACTTAACTTGTAATTACAGGGTTAAGTGGAGGAATAGTCTTTGGTTAAACTTCGCCCTTTAAATAAAGACGTTATATTATTATTATTAAATACAATAAAAAGGCGTAGATTATAACATATTTATGTATTACTGTCTGAAAGTTATTTGTGGCATTCTACGAATATTCTTTCCTATTATTTGGGTTTTCTATCACATGTATTATTATCCTCTTCAAAAACAAATCACCGAATCTACAAAATAATAGAATTATTTTGTATAACAATATGAAATAAAATGGAATTTTCCAAATACTCTTCTATTTTTTCTATTTTACAGTGAATTTTTAATTTCGTTTTGATAGATTTGGAATGGGCTCGTCGAGCTAGTGTAAATAATAAAAGAAATCATCGAAATCGAATTTTTTTTATTAGTCAAAAGAAAGGCAATTTATTTTCGTTACTTCTAATGAAGGCATAATATTTATTTTTGTTATTACATGAAATATTTATTTTACTAATATCCTTTCTCCTGCTAATATTACCATCGTCTCCTTTCTTGGCAAAAAATGCACATACATCCCCACGGTTTTTGATAGACTGTAACAATATTACCTTTTGAACAATATTACTTTTCAATTATTCTTTTTTTCTTATAATTAATATTATTATTGACTAAATTGGACAATTCATTTCTTGTCATCAATTTCATTTGTACCCATTTGTTATGAGAATTACACTAAACAATGAAGTTAGTAAATTAATATTCCATAATTATATAGCGACTGCATCGCGGTTATCTTTCATGAACTGTTTGAGAACCACTGGCATTTGTGGCACATCCAATATATATATAATATATATTAGTTTAGACGGCGAAGCGACCTTTGGATCCGCCAAATTAAAGTTTAGTAGACTATACATGTGTTGAAGGAAATTATTTATTGGTTGTTTCTTTGCGTTTATACATTATTTTATAACAGAGTACAATTCCCTGCAAATGCCGATTTCTAACACATCTGGCAACGCTGCCAAGGAAGCAGCTGTTCGGATGTTTACAATCTGGTAGTGTATAAAAGCGAGCCTGCGCACAGGCCGCCTCATTCGTTCCCTTTACAAGGTGACCTCTAATCAACAAAAATAGTCAGTTTGTGCCGGTGCTTTTGTCACTGGCTATAGTTCTTACGATCTATATCTATCACCAGGTGCCCATCATCATCATGGCTAGGCCGCAATCAGATAACGAAAGACGTAAACAAATCAGTGTTAGAGGTATCGCAGAATTCGACGATGTGAACGAGATTAAGAAAACCTTCAACAGGCATCTTCATTACACCCTCGTGAAAGACAGGAATGTCGCCACGTCCAGGGATTATTATTTTGCACTTGCACACACCGTCAAGGACCACCTCGTATCGAGATGGATAAGGACCCAGCAGTATTACTACGAGAAGGATCCAAAGGTATTTAAAATTAAAAAATATTCGTTTAAACTTGATAAGTTTTAATTTATAATTTTTGCACGGCTTTACTTGCCATTTAGTGTACAATAAAACTATAAATAAACACATAAATAACGAAACAAATTTCCGTCATGTTCATTTATAAATAGTTGATTTAATTCTGGTGTATACAAGTAAGACGACTGTCAACTCTTTATAAATAAGTTCTTAAAATGGGACACAACATCTACGTGCAAATAAAAATCATTAAACTAGAGGAACATAATACGTCATTTTCTAAAAAATTATTTTTTAATTGAAATTAGATCTATGAAGTAAAAACTTCTCTTAATGTGGTCCCAGTTATTTTTATTATTTGATAACACAACTCGAGATTTATTGCCAAAGTCTGATAAAAATTAAATAAATATTTTAGGTAAACTTTCATTTCAATTTTATTTCCATTCTTAAAGTGCTGTGAATTTTGTCATACAAATAAATATTGCTTAACATCATCTAGGAGACTAGTTATTATCTATAGAGATTATAGATTCATAGTCTGTAACATTGGCGCATTCGCCAAATTTTGAATTTAAACATCAATCAAGAGAAATACGAATATTTTAAAATGTATTTGTTAATAGGTGGTTATTTATTAGAACAGTAATTACTCTCATATACAGGGTGTCCCGCAATAACGTGCAAAAAATTTAACTGTAGAAAAATTTCGTATAAAATTTTTCAAAATAATCCTCTCCTGTCCAGCTACAACCCCTTAAAGGAGTGTGCCAAAAAACTGTTTTTAATTTCTATCTCAAAATGAGGTAATCGGAAAACTATGAAATTTGTCACATCTCGGTTACTCATCAAAAGGCATCTAACATTCCGTTAGATACCTAGAGTGTACATACACAAAGGGGTGAAATTAACTACCCTTCCTGAAATTTTGTAAATATCTTTCTGCCTGCTATTTTTTTTTAATTCAAAACAAATAACTAAACATTATGATTCATTTCGAAACTTTTTTATCTCTTGAAAGAATTTCGTAAAATCGACCATTTTTGAGAAAAAATTAAATTACAGTTGCCTAAGTGATGAATTAAAAACGATGAGCACAATTATATTAATGTAAAATACTAAAAGTAGGCTGGTGTCAAATTATAATTTGATAATATTACGTTGTTTCTTGCCTTTGAAATAATAAGATAATCATTCCTTACTACTTAATACTAGTAGTTTTTTAACCAGATTTTAAAATGCACAGTTTTATTAATGAGGAATATGCAAACGTACATTTAATTTATGGTGAATGTAAACGAAATGCTTCAGCGGCAAAAGAACGAAAGTTCCCTGTTCTGTGCCAAATGTTTTCAAATATTAACTTGAGGTTAAGAAAAGAGAGTGTTTTAAAAAAAGAAGTCATGATTGTGGTCGTCGGAGACAAGTAGGAGATGCAATGGAGGCACAAATATTACATTATTTTGGTGAGCATCCTGATTGTAGTATTAGACAGACTGCTCTTCAATTCCACATATCAAGAATATCAGTATGGAGGATTTTGAAAAGGCAAGGACTTTACTCCCATATTTACAGAAAATACAAGAGCTGTTCCCTCGTGACTTTCCAGTAAGACTTGATTTTTCTAGAATTATATTTAGGAAGCCGTTAGATTTTACAAGAACAGTACTATTCACAGTGAATGCTGCTTTATTCGACATGAAGATTTAAATTTTCGTAACAAGCATTTATGGAGCGACGATAATCGTCACGCTGTTGTAACTGGAAGATATAAATACAGCTTTTCAATAAATATTTGGACCGGAATTATAGGCAATAAATTAATAGGACCTTTTAAGTTACTAAACAGATTAAATGCCCCAGCTTATTTAAACTTTTTACAAAATGACCTGTATCAACTTCGATATGATTAATCAAGGTGCGCCACCTCATTATTCTTTAGAGGTTCAAGAATGGCTACACTCAACATTTAGAAATCGATGGATTGGAAGGGAGCGAGACAATTAAATGGCCCCCTCGGTACTCAGATATGAATCCACTGGACTTTTACTTTTGGGGCCACTTGAGAAAATGTTGTTTACTCGCCATCTGTCTCTAACGTCGAAGTTGTAAGAGAGAGAATTTCTAATGCTGCCAATGAAGTTCGAAACTTTCCACATATTTTAAATAGCTTGTATGGCAATTTTAGAACGGTTGTAAACGTGTATTCAAATTGGAGGTCGTTATTTTAAACAAATGCTTTCATATCTAAAAACAACAATCGTTGTCCTCATGTTTAATTTATTTTACTGTTTAAATTCATCTTTGGTGTATTTTGTGTTTGTTTTTTTTTTTTAGTTTATTAATAAATTCCTCTTTAATTTGTAGTATCTCGTGCAATTTATAAGCACCAAATGATCATATTATTAGTACCTATGTCAAATTATAATTTGACACTAGCCTACTTTTAGTATTTTACACTAATATAATTGTATTCATCGCCTTTGATTTATCACTTAGGCAGATGGTCGATTTTATGAAATATTTCAAGAGATAAAAAGTTTCTAAATGAATCATAATGTGTAGTTATTTTTTTTTATTGAAAAAAATAGCAGGCAGAAAGATATTTACAAAATTTCAAGAAGGGTAGTTAATTTCATCCCTTTGTGTACATGCTAAGTGAATGAAATGATATTGTTAGATGCCTTTTGATGGGTAACCGAGATGTGCCAAATGTCGTCGTTTCCGGTTACGTTATTTTGAGATAGAAATTAAAAACCGTTTTTTAGCACACTCCTTTAAAGGGGTGTAGCTGGATAGGAAAGAGTTATTTTGAAAAATTTTATACGAAGAACCCGTCTTAATTTTGGACAGGGAATATACAGTTAAATTTTTTGCACGTTAATTACGGGACACCCTGTATGTGAGTGACCCGAAATATCGTTAAATAATTTGTTTTAAAAAAAAATTATGGAGGTGCCATTTTCCTAATTTGTCATAAACAATCGTGTTTAAACGAATTGTGACGTACCCCCTAAAGAGATTTAACGGCCAGGTGGTCTATTGCGGAAAGTCCCATAATATTATTTATTGCCCTCAACGACATATTCTCCGAAGAACTGATGATATTTATCACAAAAACGTGGTTTTTAAAAATGTCTGTCTGTCGCCTATGGTCGCATCTAGAGCCTAAACTACTATCTATTTTGCTCGAATTTTACTAATAAAAAAGTTCTAACGATATTGATCAAATTTAACACATAACGCCCGCAATTTGTGTGGTCATTCACAAATTGCGGACGTTATCGTTCGTAATTTGATAGGTTGGAGAACGGTGTAGAGTTGTCGTGTATTCACCTATGCCGTACTGATTAGAGCCAATAAGCTCGAAACTAGTCTGTGGCTGGTGATACACGACAGCTCTGTTTGCGTTTTCCGATTGAAGACGTTAGTATGTCGAAAGTTTTAGGGAATCGGGTAATTTTTATCTTAGTTTATCTAATTTTAAAGAAAATTAAATTCTCAACAACTTCTGTTGCGGTCTTTCTGTTATTAGCCACTTTAGTAATATATTGTATTTTAGTAATTTTTTGTCAGTTTAAATATGAAATAATTATTCCGTTACTTATGGTTTTATTTTTTATACTGTTTTTTGTTTTAGACCAAGAGCTACTGAATTTTTCAATGAGCGCTCACTAAAAAATTCAGTAGCAATTATTAAAGTTCTCAATTTGTCTACCGTCAGGATAGTTTGCGTTTATCACATTTACCTAAATTGTTTCCTCAATTATTCCAGTCAGTTATTATTATTATATTTCATTCGAGACTACAAAAATTTCCGTGTTCCCTGTTGTATTTATCGTCATCATAAAAAGGTAGTAAGTAACATTTTACCTGTCAAAGATTTGGTCAATAGACGATTTATTGGTTGGAGACATTATAAAGCCTGAGTAACATTTAAGTTGGGCATATCCAAGAAAGAGAGATCCGATAAGGGAATATTTCTTATTTTTGGCCATAACTTTTTTAATACATATATTGTTAAAAAAAAGTATAAGCCTACCTAAGTAGAATTGTGACAGGTGTAGTGATATGAATCTCCACTCAATAATTTCAGTCATTTGCAAAATTAGTTCATTTAAAACTACAAATTATGAAGATTGGCACTAATTTTTAATTTAAATTTACTAATTTTGCAAACAACTGAAATTATTGAGTGAAAATCCATATCACTACTTCTGTTATAGTTCCACTTAGGTAGGCTTATACTTTATTTTATCAATATATGTATTAAAAAACGTTATGGCCAAAAATAATAAATATTTCCTTATCGGATCTCTCTCTCTTGGATATGTCCAGCTTAAGCTTAGGTTCTTAATATTCATGTCACCAGTAATTATTTCAATATTTTTAACACGATATTGTTAATTAGAAAGTGTTCGAAGTCCAAACGCGTATATGGCTGATTGTACATTAATATAACTTGTCTATAAAATTCTGTTAGCCAATTGGGATAATAGGTATTTATTTCTAAACTTATTCTACTTACGTATATACCGATGAGATTTAATTTGTATGTTGATACATTTGCAGCTAGATCTCAGTTTATAAATGAATGTACTCCCATTACCTTTCTTTTTATTTACATTGTTATAATACCTAGTGTAGTCTGAAATATTAAATTGGGTAATAGATTCAATTTGCAAATACTAACAAGATTTTTACGCGTACTTATATTTATATGTAGAATTTCTACAACTATTCCTCGTATATATTGTTGTTGTTCTCCCCTGGGTCTTTTGGTAAATTCTTGGTTGCTGTAATTATTATACTCTTACTTTCTGCCTACCACTTTCTTTGATTTTCGAAATAAATATTGGAGTGATGAGAATGATTCCAACGGTTTTTTCGTTACTTTTTTTTATTATTCATGATTACACCACTAACCTGTAAATGTGCTGCGGAAGAGGCCTCTAAAGCTATTAATATCTTTAGCAAACTAAGACATTCAGTCGCATTTCACAATAAATGCGTATTTGGTGGAGTAAAAATTTCGATAATAGAAGCAAAAACGCTTTCCTCTTGGGTCATTCCTGTCAGTTTGTTTAGACTGTGAAATAAAACACACCTTTAAAGACTAATATTTTTATATTTAATTCCAAAACTGTTAATTTGAAATGGCCGTCTTATATACACACTTGTCTGTATTCAATTAACTATACTATAAGAAATATAAAATCACACTCAACAAAGAACTTGGTTTGTCACCACATTCTCGAACTAAGATGATAACATAAACAACTCTTAGCTATGTTTATAAAATATAAAATACTGTACTTTATTACTAAGGATATTAGTTTTTGTATACATAAAATATACGGGTATGCCAACACACCCCCTCAAAACCTAATCATACTATACAAAAATTAAAAAAATAACTAAATTATATATCCTTATGTATAATAAAACAGGCCATATCTGGGTAAAAAAAATAAATAGTCCAGCATTTGCTTCAAGGATTGGGGAAAAACCGGAACAAAAAACCCAATCAGACTACATCAATATCTACATATTCATTATTAATTACACCATCATCACATGCCAAACCGAATCCTTCCCTCAATTGCAAAAATTTTCTTCCTGTCAATGGTTTCGTCAGTATATCAGCAAGCTGTTCACCTGTTGAAACATGTTTTAACATTATTACTTTCTTTTTAATTTGCTCCCTTGACAAATGATATTTAATATCTATAGGTTTTGATTTCTTATCATTGGTTGGATTATTTGCTATACTTATACATCCGTTGTTATCCTCATAAATTATGATTGGTTCTGTAAAGTTAAAATCAAGAGTAGTTGCTAAAGACTTTAGCCAAAGTCGCACTGCCTCGAAAAGAGCCATATACTCAGCTTCAGTAGACGATGCAGCTACTGAAGCTTGTCTTTTTGTATTCCAACAAATCACACAGGTGTCATATATTTGAAATAAATATCAAGTTGTTCTTTTTCTACCTATATCATTACCACCCTAATCGGAATCTACATAACTACATAAAAGATTTGTATATTGAATCTTTTTATAGATTTATTTAACTTCTAAGGAACCTTTTATATGTCTTAAAATTCTTTTTAAATAATAAATCTATATTTTTGTGACAGTAGTTATAGGAGTTTAAGCCAGAACAATAACGATTTTTAGGAGGTTGTCAAAGCTAAATGCTTAAAACTATTACAAAACTTATCCTACTCATGAAGAACTTACCAATTTATCTCTGTGAAAGCGTAGAGAGCTTGATAAAACCTACAATAAGAGCATTTTATCTTATACGAAAGGGTTTATTGAGACTTGCATGGTGCCATGAAAAGCTAAATTTGCTTTGAATAATGATCGTTAAAACAGTTTTGTTTTAGAATATTTATTATTCCAATGACATTTCAGTTTATTGTTGCCTGTAATAAAACAGAAATGTTTTACAGTCAACGGAGAAGACAAAACTATGAAACATCATGTCAGGTTAATGAAATGTATTGAGAATATATAAAATAATTTCATTAACCTGACATTCGGCTTCGCAATCTTCCTTCCTCGCAAAATAAAATGTCACGTTTAATACACAAATATTTTATCACAATTCGAATGTAAAATAATATTTTTGTTATTAAGCTTTTTATGCAATGTAAATATTATGGCTAACGCAAATCTAAAATTTAACTAACAGATTACACGTTCATTAAAACTGCAGCATGTGGGCTTTGGATGCCAGGAATTTAGGAAACAAACAAAAAAGTGATGATTGATGAATAAATGACAGCGACCATTATTATTCCTTGAATAAACATTTTTGCATTTTTCAAATTGAAAGGCGGAGGTTCCTGAACTTCATTTCCATTTCGATTCCGTATCAACGACCTTCGCCAGCAGTAGAGGACGAATCTATTTTTACAAAATAGTAAAGCATTCTGCTCTTTTAACCTACATATAATAGATTAAACATTATCTAGTGTAGAAAAAGAATGTTGCGTTCATTTGTATTTTTGTAATTGTTTGTTGCAAATAGTTTCGTAATACTCACAATTAGGATGTTATGTTTAACCTCTTGAACTTTTTCTGTTAATGCATTTATAATTACTTAGAAATAGACAAGTATGTCTAGAATTTTTGTGTTTTGCTTCCATAGTTTCAAATAGTAACAAGCTATATTTGATATTATTTCCCTTGGAAGCTACCGAAGTAATAATTTAAATGGTGTTTAGTCTGGCTCTCGTTTAATAAAAGTTTTATGAAGGATGTTTGCAGATTAATTAGTTTTAAATTAGGTTTATATGAAACCAAATGTGTCTCTAGAGTGCAAGAATTTATTGAAAAACTTTGTAGTAATCTTAAAACTTAACCATAAAATCGTTTGGACTTAATCTGGCTATAGTTTTGTAAAAGTTTAGTTATTAAAGTTAAAAGGAACTAACAAAACAGTTCTGTTTTAAAAAACCTTCGAATACAAACTTAATCAAATCAAGCAAATGGTTTATAAAATATACGTACAGATCTGTATCCTCTTTTAAATCCTTCTCCTAAACCTCGATATAAAGATAACCCCTCGTTGAGTTATTGATATTTTATTTTCTGAGTTAGGAAAAATATAATTATAGGGTTCCTTAAATCCTTTTTATGCACACAACAAATATATCTTAGATATTTTTCACAGTCTCTTAGTTGAGGGGATAAATTGAAAATATATGACAAATTGATATGGGACAGGCCAATACCGAAACATAGTCTTTAACGAAAACGCTGGTATATCAGCTGAAAATTTTGACATTAATGACTTATGCATTTGATATTATAGGCATGATAACACGATTAATATTTACCGATTAATTTCCGTGATAGTTGAATTATCTGTTGATGCACTTTTATCAGTATTTTGCAAATGTATTTATGTGCTATATTTTGTGGGTCATTATATGAAACATGTTCATAGGTCATGATATTGGGTATTGAAGTTGTTTTTGACTTATTATCAATGAATATAACCAAATTATTTTTGGATAATTTATTAAATTATTTATCTGAATCGTTGGAATCGAAATGACAAAAAGAGTGGCCTGCAATTCAATTTAATTAATTTAAAACAAATCCACAATTATACTTTATAATTCAATGTTTTTTCGCTTAAATAAATAACACATTAAATTAACATTAAATCATAATAATAGTGCCATGAACTAGAACATCCCCTGCAGAAGATTTATACCTCCAAACACTGATGTTCCAAAGTCGGTGCTGGGTTTTTATATAACTCATCAATATACTTTTTATTTTTGATGGCGTCTTTAGTTTTTGTGTTTGTTCCAAATTTTATTTTTTTCTATGAGAAAGAAATGAGAAATGAAAATTTTGGAGTACATCTGAAGCAGAAACAAATTTGATAACATCCAGTAATGTGGAGATGTCTATTTTAAATGCATGATTTGAAGGGTCGAGACAATAAGGCACATAAGCCATAATTGGGGTATAGGTCTCTTTTTGCTCAGACCTCTTTATCTGACATAATAGCAACAAACTTGAGAAGACAAACTGTTAAAATTTTGAACAGAAAATATGTAATGAAATCTTATTGAAAGTTGCGTAAATCATATCGATTTGTAAGTGAGCGTCCTAGCATCAGCCAACTGTACTTCACGGTGAAAGGGCACTCAATTCTATAATTTTTTTATAATAGGAACAATTTTTGAAAAAACAATAATTTTCGAGATATTTCAATTTCAATATAATTTTATAAAATAAATATTGCCAGAACTTTTTTTAAATCAAATTTTAGGTGATAGGTCCTTCAAGACATTTTTCATAGTAAAACAGTCTGATTTGAATAGTAATGAAACAAATTCATTCAAACTACTGGTCTGACCGGAATTTAGATTATAAGCTTATTAGTTAATAATTGTATACATTGTTTTTCACTAATCATGTCATAACTGATTTTTACGATTCAATGTGTAATGGCTATGGGGTACCTTGTTTAATTACTAAATGAAATCCTGGTACTTATTGTTAACAGTAAATTCATTGCTATTTATTTATCTGAAGGATAAACAAATAAGATTGGCCATTTGCGTGATCGTCTAGTTTTGTTAGTGTAGGACCCAAATTTCGTTGTGTGTGTGTGTGTGTGTAGTAACCCTTTTTATAATTACCCCAGGTTCTTTTATATAAAGTTTAATATTACTTGTTTCTGTCTGATACTATATAACTTAGAAAATTAATCACTCTGTCAATTGAAATACCTGGTAAACCTGAACACACTGTCTATTAATTGAGAGACCTAGTTAATTATATATGTTATTTATGTAGTTTCTTATTACTCAAGATTGCACTGTACATTTATAGTATATTGATGGGAAAAAATAGTAAAAAAAAAACCATTTTATTTTATATAAATTGATGCAACAATAGTCGAACATGAAATCAAAAGTAATCCAAATATTTGAGACAATTGCCTAAATATTACAATAGGAAAATTTACGTCGCTATAATAATGACCATACTATAGATATCCTGAGTGTTTTGATGCAATAACAAGAACTGAGATACAAAAGTATGCTGTGTTATTTTAATAGTAATTAGGGTTGTGGCAATGGCCTGATAATGATAATCTATAATAGAGCTGTTAGCAATCGCTAGGTAACAATGGTTTATAATTACATAAAGTTGTTAGCAATCGCTAGATAATAATGATTTATAATTAAAGTTGTTAGCAATAGCCAAATAATGAATCGAATGCAAAACAAAGGACAAGAATCATGTCATGTTTGTACATTATCAAAATTAAGTTGAGAAATGATCATTAAATACTCATGTAAAATATCACAGTGTTGAGGAAATATCCTTTAATTATACATTGTTTATTGATTGAAATTAGAGTAGGAACAATCGTTCAGATAATCATATTAATCTTGCTGAGGTGAGAATTTACACTAACGTAAAATCTTTTAGAATGCTGGGGAAATCTCCCTATCGTAATTAAATAGAAAAGCAACCAGAAGATTGCCTATGATTGTCAAACATACGGAGCCGCGAAGGTAAGAAAGTGCTGTTGCATCACCCTTCAATCGAAACAAGTGACCAGGCAACTGCCTGAAATATTGACATCCCTCGTTGTAACTGAACCCAATTGGAGAACAGAACCAGCCAATTGACCGTAGTCAATGTTTCAAACCTTTGTGAACTCGAAGTACGCCGAATTCATATAACTATAATATTTTATTGTAGGTAAATGTCCAACAATCAGAAAACCTTGTGATTACACAAGTGTACTTTAAATATAAAGCATTCTTGAAAAACCTTAGATGAGATGTGGTGGAAACGACAGTCCACTATTTGTTTTATAAAACTTCAGAATAATGATAGACATGAAGTTTGGCTAGTCTGTGATAAAGTACCTTGTTATTGCATAGCTCTAAATATATAGTTCTTGAATATAAACTTGTTACTTTGCAAGCGCAAATTTCCCTAGTAAAATATTTAGAAAGTGAAATTTTGTGAATTAAAATCGTGAATGAAGTCATAACTGATTAACTGGTAATATAATATTATATTTTCTTGTTGAAAATCAAAGCTAATATTTTTAAAAAAATCTAATATTCTTTTAGTACCATAAATGCGTCATTTAAACCTTTTTTAAACACCCCGTAACCAGAATATGAATGCAATTGCAAATAATAAAGTAGAATCTCGAAATAAGAAAGTAATCTTAGAAATTTATGCCAGCTGAATTTCTGTGCGCTCTGTATAGCGTTATATCGCTCGTGAATGCTCTCCCCCAGCTTCTTCATGTTTAGCGTACTCGTCGAGCATAACATAGAGGTTAAAATGGTACTTCATAAAGAGTACGCCAAAGAGTGGTTGTCTGCGGCGTCAGTACAGCGAACTCAAGGTCCAGCGATGTACTTAAGGTATGTTTAAATTCAATCTTCACAGTACAGCGAACTCAATGTCCAGCGATGTACCCAAGGGGTGGTGCAATTGTAATCTCCAGGGAGCAACAGCCAACCCAATGTCCTGCGATGTAGCTCGAGTCTGATTACCCTTTTTCATGGGCCCTGTAGTTTCTTTTATATTGTAAAATGACGTCACAGTTTACGCGTCCCCCAAATCGGACGTGGGAATTTTTGTGCAGCGTTTCAGATTGAAAACTCCATTCTCTATCTCCTTCTACGGTTAAGATAGAAAAGGGTAGGCGATTTCACACTCTGGGAATACACGAAATACTTGACGTTTATCTGAATATATGATAAACAAACCCTGCGACTTGACTAGATTTTATGTAAATTCTGTCTCAAAATTGTAGCGTTTAACTTTGCTTTAAAAATATAATTTTAAAAATGCATTCTGATAACTTTACCGTGTTCAATATGAAATGACTAAATAAATGTAAAAATGAAATGAATTAACTGCAATAATTACTTCAATTTGGAAACATAAATAGGAAAAAAATTAAATTTGTAAATGCCCTATATACTGAGCGTTTCAAATGATATGAATTATTATAGTTTTCGTACAATATTAAATATTGACACTACCAGTTAAAATTTTTCGACGTGTTTTATATCATTGGAAAGAGAAAAAATAAACGGAATTAAAGGTGTTATGGTCTACTTTGAAATTTGTTTTTTTTTTATTTTTGCACAAGAGCGTATGTCAAAACCAAGTGCGTTTTTTGAATTTTTTGATACACGTTATTATTCTTATTGTCTTTACCGTCAACTTTCATTACTTTAACTTTTTTCGCATCTCAAATAAGGAAGCTATAACCGTTTGTGGTTTCCCTATTTTTCAGATTTTTGTAATATATCTCACAAAGTAGGCTATTGATTTCAAATTTCTTTTTACTGAAATATATATTACAAAAAATTGGGATAACTATTTTTAAAACTTTATTCTACTACAACAGATATTAAGCTAGATATTTAATGTGGCCCTTGTAAAATAAACAGACGGTATTATATAACATGTCGAAATATGTTTTATTTAATGGCCAAACTAAATAAAAATGTGTGAGGATTTGTACATACATTAGCATGATCATTAATATAAAATCTTTCACTTTTTCAGAAATATATTTTTCATTTGTAGTTTCGTACTTTGATACTGATAGATATAAAAGATGTGTAAATTATCGGTAAGAAAATAGCCAAGTAATTTCGGTAGGTCACAAAACTTATAAATAATATATTGACGTCTATAAACTTAGTATCTCGCTTAGTATTATCTTTAAAAATATATAAATCATTGAAATATGTAATTATATTTATTTAAATAAATGATTCATTGCATAACAAAAATAAAATTCTAATCTCAAAAGTTTGTACAACACGTTTTATTTATATACATGAAAACGTGCTACAAAGTTAATGAAAAAGTAAAAGGGACACATGCAATTTTTTTTTTTTATCAGCCAATTGGCCCAGTGCTTAGTTGCATGAGCCACAGCAATGGATTCTCACCAACTAGAGTACTAGACATTCGTGAGAATACATTGATGTGGTTCACTAAACAGTTCTTAGCTGATAAAAAATTGCATGAGTGCTCCTCGCCTTGATATCCACAAATAAAAATGCAGCAAAATTCTATGTTGTACCGTAGTGCAAATCTTTGTTTGTTGTCAATTTTATTTTCTTATTGTAAATAAGTAAAACAAAATATTTGTACCAAATTCCCTAATGAAGACCGATAGTATTTACCTTTTAATAGAATTTGTAACTTTATCTGCTTTAAAGAATGGGCGAGGGGCGAGCGTAGGTGCGTCTTTACTATGTACATACTTCGGTATGCGATGTAAAGCAACGACAGGCGCGGTTAGTACTTGGATTGGTGACCATTCCAACGGAAACCGCGTTCTCGCCTCACACATCTTCCAGCGGCTTGTATATCAGTGTATGCGCGGAAGCTATACAACCTTAGGCGAGGGTTGTATAGGAGATATACCATCCTTCGGAGGGGATGTAAAGCCGTCGGTCCCTTGTCTATTAAATGTTAGGCAAGTAAAAGATCCCTACTCTTCTTAAGGGAAGAGGTTCGGCAAAATTCCTGGTTGGGGGTAGCTCGTCTACAGGCGTCGGTGTTAGGCCTCAGTAGCGGAAATAGGCCGGCGTTAAATAAATGTATAAAAAAAAAAAAAAAAAAAAGAATGGGCGGGCTCAGATTTGTTCTGTTTAGTTAGAAGCGTTAAAAGTCAATTACATTTTGAATTTTGGATTTTTTTTAAGTTCGTTATTTGGAAAAAGTCGAATATTATCCTGAAGACACCAAGATAATTGCAGCAAAATTAAAACGATGTGGATAGAAACTCAATTAACAAAATCCTCTTCCTAAAATTGTTTTCTATTTTCAAATGAGAACTATTGGCATCATTGATTCTTACATTCTTACGTTACATTTTTCTTGTTTTACTCGTCACGGTAATTACAAATACCCATGGGAACATCATGCAGCGTGTCAGCTTCCCAGGCTTTGTACAACTTATATTTTAATTATATTTACGCTATGATAATTTTCAATTCTACAAAATATTGTGCAAATGCAATCTAGAAAATTTTGAGATTGGAACAACAACAACAAATTCTAAATTTAACACATGCAACGTTAATTAAGACAATCAATATATTATCTGGGCCAGATTACTAGCACTAATTCTGAACAAATAAAATAATTAACAATATCGGATATGTATATTTCACGAACATGTCACTTCATAAGCATGAACTTGTTCGCGAAATCCAGATAATATTTTATCGCCTGTACTAAAAATGCATCATCTATTTTAATTCTTAAATTAGAATAGAAGAAGCAACTTCATTTGGGATCTTGTTTTTTGAATCATGTTGAACGTTGGCATTTTAATTTTTTTCTGTTGACCTTTCATTTAAATTGAACTATCTCGAGACCTAACTGAACCACAATAACGTATGTGGACTTAAAACACTTTCTTGATGTCACGCATTATCGAACGTGTTTTAATTCATTTGTTTCGGCTCATTTGGACTAAGAAAGAATTCCGAAATTGTGCATATACACCTAAGGGAATGGAAAAAAGCCGAGTGCCCAACAAAGAACATTTCAACATGGCTATTTTCTATAGTTTTTCTAATATTTACAAGAACGTCGATAATTTATTGTTACGTGTTTGCACCCTCCGGTAAACACCCTGTATGTAGGTTCAATGAATTACAAAAACCTTCAAATTACAATAAATAATCCTTATTAATAATATCACATTAACTTTTTTTTTTTTATACATTTATTTAACGTCGGCCTATTTCCGCTACTGAGGCCTAACACCGACGCCTGTAGACGAGCTACCCCCAACCAGGAATTTTGCCGAACCTCTTCCCTTAAGAAGAGTAGGGATCTTTTACTTGCCTAACATTTAATAGACAAGGGACCGACGGCTTTACATCCCCTCCGAAGGATGGTATATCTCCTATACAACCCTCGCCTAAGGTTGTATAGCTTCCGCGCATACACGAATATACAAGCCGCTGGAAGATGTGTGAGGCGAGAACGCGATTTCCGTTGGAATGGTCACCCATCCAAGTACTAACTGCGCCTGTCGTTGCTTTACATCGCATACCGAAGTATGTACATAGTAAAGACGCACCTACGCTCGCCCCCACATTAACTTAACTACAAGTTTCATCTACTATAGTCTCACTATTATAATAATTCACAACCCTCTCATCGGATCTCCCATATCAGAACTGTACTGTACTCTATACTGAATTGAACTGTCAGTGGCTTTCCTTCTGTGCCTTTATACCGGGTGTAACATGATCATGGTATACCTCTTGGCACTTTTTGGCATACAATTGATTTTTTTCACTTCCGATTTCGCCGGAAGTGACACTAACTTTCGATTTGTAAATCGAACACCCTGTATATTGTTGCATTTTTGAATTCTGCATAATTTTCTGAATCCAACGATGCCAAATAAGTGACATTTCTAACATCAATTTTTTCTATAATATAATTTTTAATTTTCCATTTAAAGTGTGCCATGACGGTTCCGATTTATTCTAAATGGCCCGTGTAATGCTATAAAAATCGAAATCCCGTTAAAAACACTAAATTATGGATTTATGAGCAAATAAAATTCACCAAAATTGTTTTTGGGGCAAAACACATTTTTTTCAAATAGAACCATATCAGCACAGTGGTACCATTTATTAGTACTATTAATAAGGAATTTATTCATATGTCGTATTAATATGAGCGATAAATACAAATAAAATTACAGCTAAAAGAAAAGAACACACGATTTTATTCTAATTACCTTGTTACCTATAAGGTGGTTTTGGAATACAAAAAAATTAACATAAAACATTACAATAGTTGTTCAAAATGATGTCCATTAATGTCAATGCACTTCTGAACTCGCATAGCTGTTTCTCGAAGAATGTTCGCCAAGTGCTGGGCCGTTATGCTATTAATTGCTCGTCTTACTCGTAGCTCCAGGTCTTCACGGGTTGTAACGGTTACATAGACAATATTTTTTAAATGGCCCCAAACAAAGAAATCAAGGGGCGTTAAATCAGGTGACCTTATAGGCCACCTCACGGGACCATTCGTCGAAATTATTTTTTCTCCGAATCTCCGTTGAAGTTAATCAATTACTATCCTTGAATTATGGGGAGGAGCGCCATCTTGTTGGAAATACATGCCCTGTCCTAAATCTAAAGGTAACTCATCTAAAATGTCCTCAATCTCATTTTCCAGGAATCTGAAATATCTGGCACCAGTCAGAGGTCCTTCAAATATTATTGGACCAATGATTCTACTACCGATTATTCCAAGCCAAACATTGAAACCGAACCGCACTTGAAAGTTACCCTCCCGTAACAAATTTTGATTTTCTTGTGACTAATATTTTGTATTTTGTCGGTTAAATAATCCCAAACTTGTAAACCTACACTCATCCGAAAATAAAATCAGTCCCAAAAAATCATTGTTTGGCTGCACGTTATTATACAAAACCAATTACAATATTCCATCCTACGTTCGTAATCACTTTCGTACAAATGCTGGTGCAATTGGTATTTAAAAGATTTATGGTGGTATTTGTGCAAAATTCGGCTTACTGGTTGGTGACTGATGTCCAACTCAAACCCAACTTGCCTTAAAGAAACAGTCTTATCAACTTCTATTCGAACCAAAACATTAATTTCCGTTCCTTCGTCAATAATGAAGTTTTCTTCGGGATCATTTTTGGACTCTCTTCGGAATTAGTTTTCAACACGTTTAAAATAATTTTTCGCTGGACATTGTCTATCAGGATGTCGTTGGGCATAAAGCTCGGTAGCCGCAACCGCATTTCTTTTACATTCCCCATAAATAATTAACATGTCCACTTTTTCATCTCTTGTATAAATTTGCGGCATTTTGAACACAATTAACAAAAATTTTAAACAATTATTAAAGACATAATAAAAACACCGTTAAACCAACAAATGTTTGACAAGCTAAATATTTCATTGTTTTCAAAGCCACCTTATTTTTCTTAAAAAATGTTTGTTTTCTTGTTAGTTCTTAGCATTTAATTACCACGGTACCGATATGGTTCCATTTGAAAAATTAAGTTTTGCCCCAAAAACAATTTGGGTGAAGTTTATTTACTCATAAATCACGTAATTTAGTTTTTTTAACCGGATTTCGATTTTTGTAGCATTACACGGGCCATTTAGAATAAATCTGAACCATCATGGCACACTTAAATGGAAAACTTTATAAAAAAATTATATTATAAAAAAATTGATGTTTGAAATGTCACTTATTTGGCATCGTTGGATCCAGAAAATTATGCAGAATTCAAAAATACGATAATATACAGGGTGTTCCATTTAAAAATCGAAAGTTAATGTCACTTTCGGAGAAACCGAAAGTGAAAAAAATCAGTTGTATGTCAAAAAGTGCCGCTTATTATGTATGTAGTATATCCTAAATTTCAATCAATTATTTTCAAAATTGAAGGAGAAAAAGGAAGTATACCATGATCCTGTTACACCCCGTATACCTAAACACAGGCTTTCTAGAGCATTCTGAACTGATCTCGTCGATTCCCGTAAGATCGTACCCTTTCTGGTATACTTTATACGAGCAATGGTCAGTGTTAAAGCATAGGTCTGTGCGCACTGAACTTGATATTCTGTCCTATATTATTATATTTAGCAATGGTATCGAGATTCGAATGATAGTTGAAACTGTGCAGGCGAGTCCGACACTGGCAATGTAATCAGCTTGAATGAACCATCAACGACTGCACTGGTTTAAAGATAATAAAACGGACAGGCCTACTAGCATAAAGAAAATTCGTAAATTGTTTCTCAGAAGTAACGTGGACTTGTGAGATGTGTTGTCAATGTGCCAGTGCAGTGCATAAATACCTATTATAATATCAAGCGTAGAAGTTTAGTTAGTTATTGTTCATGTTTATAAATATTTACTACTATATAAAAAGTAAAATATTTTAATTATTTACTAATTTACCATTGCTTTCTGGAGACCATTTGAAACAGAGGATAATATAATAATGTCCGAAAATCTTATCATTTTCTTATGACAAGCATGCCGACTGTTTTTGCCGGCTTTTAGTTTTTATACGGTTTCACTTAAGTTCATATACACTTTAATTTCCATGGCTCAGCTCGTCGGCGTCGCAGAGATGGCGCCGCCGACTACTATTACTTGGCTAGAACGTAGAACACAGGGCCGGCTTCAGCACATAACATTATAATTACAAACTGATTAGAAAATGTTAAGTAGGCATTGAAAACAATAAAACACCCAAATGTTAATCGGAACTGTGACAGTTAGTAATCATTTTAATCGAAAGAAAAAGTTTATTGTTAACGATGCAAAATGCTCTATTGAAGCATTGATGTTAGATTGGATATATTAACAGAATATTTTAATAATGGTCGAATCGTCCTATCCCAAGTGGGAGAAATTTTGAACGCATGCTGGTCAAGATGAGTGATACAAAGACACTGAAAAAGAAGAAAAAATGAAAATCGCTCTACCACCAGCAATTTGGTGAGCATTACTTACTTTATAGCTGGATATTTGGATGCTGGAGATCAAACAGATGTCATTTATATAGATTTTTCTAAAGCCTTCGACAGACTGGATCACTGAATTTTGCTAAACAAATTATTCGAATTTGGACTAACTGAGCACTTCCCAAACTTTTTTGAATCATACTTAGTAAATAGACGACTGAATGTGCAATGCCGTGGATTTTGGTCTATAGATATCTCAGCGACATCAAGTGTTCCCCAAGGTTATGTGCTTGGGCCTTTGCTCTTTAACATTTTTATAAATGATATCGTCATTGGTTTACACTGCAAAATATTAATGCCGATGACCTAAATTTTTTTTACATCTATCATTAATGTAGAAGACTGCGCTGATTTGCAAAACGATCTTGAATAGCTATGGTCTTGGTGTAGCGTAAACAATTATTTACAGTTAAATATCTGAAAGTGAAGCTTAGGCTACATTATCCGTAATTGTAAAAAATTCAACGATACTGCACTAATACTTCTCTTTAATTCATTTGTTTGGTCAAGACTTGAATATGCTTCAATAGTATGGAGTCTTGGTTATGACAATCATAAAGGTATCATTGAAAAACCTCAAAGACGTTTTCTTAAATAACTTGGGTTCAGAAGTTCTCGAAGAGAGGTTTTCCACATGGATTCAACACAAGTGAGCTTCAATTGCGTCGGATGTATAACTCTCTTGTATTCGTTTTTAAGATTTTAAATGGCATTGTTAGCTACACTGAAATTCTCAGTTGCGTTAGATTTCATGTTCCTAATTTGCAGACTCGCTCGCATTCGTCTCTATTCTATTTGCCTACACCAAGAACAAATTTGTTGTTATTTTCTCCTCTGCACCGTATGTGTTTCAACTACGATTCTTTATATAATAATATAGATATTTTTAATATTAGTATATCCAAAATGCGAAATGTTGTTCCCAATTCTGCACAATAACTGTAGCTTCTAAAATATTAGATTGCAATTTTGAGGATTACACCAATCATAGATTTATTTTGCTAATTTTTATTACCATTTCATTGTTTACTTTAGATAAGTTATTTAGTTTTAATTATTATTTGGTTTTCTTTTTATGTTTGTAACATTCCTCCCCCATAATTGGATTTCTGTCTGGGCAGTCGTAACCAAAATAAAATAAAAATGTGCCAGTCCGGACTCGGCCATTTATCTGCGGCGCTAAGCGCCATGTATGTCGAAGAACTGGCCGGAATAGTAGAGGGAATTAAAGTAACTAAAAATTAAAAATAATTGGAAAATGCTTCATTATTTTCAACACTTGCTTAAAATTTTCTGATCAATTTGTAATTTATAAATTATCGACGCTATTGTAAATATTAGACAAACTATAGAAGGTAGCCATATGAAATATTATATTTTTACAAAAATAATAAATGTGTAGTAAAGTAAAAATACCTACTACTAAAGTCCAGTATTCCACTGTTTCCTATATAAGGAAATAGATTCATTGCCACCAATCAAGGTCCACAATGTACATTTCCAAATCAATTGAAAATAATATCCTATAACTTGTGACATACTACGTCTTCAATCGGAAAACGCAAAATAAAATCTGATTGCAAGAAGCCACTAGCAGGTAGATCGCCTATGTCGTACTGATGAGAGATAACAAGCTTGAAACTAGTCTACGGCTGGCGATGCACAATAATCCTGCACTGTAGTCCTTTCTTTGGGATTAATTTACTTTCGATAGTTAGAAAATGAAGGTTTTTCTGATGCCAGTCAGCAGGCGAACAGCTATGTTCCTGCATGCAGATCATTGCCGCTCCCCTTTGCTAATTTTATTCTAGATAGTTTATGTTACATTTTCATGTGTGCAAAATGTTTACCGTTACACAATCGAATTCATTGTTTATCTGTTACCTAACATTTTTATCAAATAAATCCTCGAGACGTGATCAGTTAATATATTTTTTTATCGTGAATTATTTTTATCTTTAATGATTCATTTGTATTTATATCAGACGGACATACAATCGTTTAATACGTACGCGCACTTGAAAATAAGCTGGGAAATTGTATAAAATTTAATTGACACTGAATTATTTTTCTTCAAAAGAAGTTTTTAGCTCAATTGAAAATATAACAATTAAAAATTTAAGAAGCCATTTCTAAAAATGTGGAAGGAACTTAAAATAACCGATATATAGATCGGACATTATCGAACTTATGTCAAAATATTGTTAACCGACTTATTTCAAGAATATGTTCTATGGTAAAAGCACTAGAAATTAGATTAAGCGCCGAAATAGAAAGAAATGAAAGAAATATCATTCCAGAACAACAATTTTTTTTTATGGTTTTGGGCCAGAGACCATGCAGTCAGTTACACTATGTTAAAATTATCTAACCTAAACAAAATGGAGAAAAAGAGTGAAGAAGAGCAACGAAGGAAAATACAGGGAAACACGCTTCTCGTCCAGGGGTTTGTCAGGACATTGAGTTTGATATAAAAAAAAAGACCACGCGGTAGGGTAGGTAAAAACATAAGGTTAAAACAAGAGGAAAACAAAGCTAGCCTATAGTGTGATATTAACATCTGTCAAAAAACCAATGATTAATTCATAGATTTTATTACTACTTATAGCAAGTAAACTAACTACGTTGAACGGAGCCATCATATTGAAGCATGACCAGATATTTTTAACAAGTGAATATGTAGCTGTCTTGTACTTATCGCAAGCGAAGAAAAGGTGATCAAGATCGCCGATAACACCACATAGATCACAAAGTTGCGATGTGACTACACCAATTTTATGCAAATGGGCGGGAAAGCAGGCATGACCAAATTTTAGTCTAATAATTGTGGTAATATATTTTCGTGGAACGTTTAAACTGTCATGCCAGAACTGTAGCGGGATAGTTGGCTGTATTTTACAATACATTGTTGAGCTGTTTAAAACGTATTGTTCGCAGGTGTGAATCCACTTATTTCTTAATAGAACTTTATATAAATTGGAGCAATCCGTTAGACACAGTTTGTGGTCTAATAGAGTACCATTAATAGCGGCGTCTTTGGCCAAAATGTCAACGGGTCCATTATGTTTCAAGCCTATATGGGCTTTAACCCAGACAAATGTGACGACTTTACCAGTTTGTGCGATATTGTAGACGGCATCTTTTATTTTCAAAATATATGGATTCTTTTTGTATGAAAAGGAGTCAGTAGATTTGACAGCTGAGAGAACTGAAAGAGAGTCAGATATAATTATTATTTCCTTTGAGTTTGTTTCTTTGATATAGCTTAAAGCTTTGTAAATGGCAATTGCCTCCAAGGTAAAAATAGAGCAGTTTATGTCAAGTTTGAACTTAATTGCTTTGTATTCAAAGGGAATTTGTTATCGCAGAGGAAAGTAAGTTTACTAAAACTTAAAGCCATTGAAGAAGGGACGGAACCAGACTCAGTGTATATGGATTTTAGAAAGGCCTTTGATCGGATAGATTACGCTATTTTATTTAAAGTGATTCATGAAAGGAGCTGTATTTAATTTTTCAATATTTTCCTCATTTGCTTCGCGGGTTTACAGATTTTACTCTCGCAGATTATCTGCCTAGATATGAAAAAAATCAAAATTAATCTGGCACTAGGTGAAACTGGGCTGGACTTTCTTTTACAGAGTAAATCTAGATGAAGCCCTCAACCATTAGTATCTCCATATGATATATCGGAAATGTTTTTGCTCAAACTGTTTTTTTTTTCCAGAGGGTCTACTACCTCTCACTTGAATTCTACATGGGCAGATCTCTGCAAAATACCATGATCAATTTGGGGATTCAGACATCAGTAGATGAAGCTCTCTATCAACTAGGTTTAGACATAGAAGAATTAGAGGAGCTTGAGGAAGACGCTGGTCTTGGAAATGGAGGTCTGGGACGTTTGGCAGCTTGTTTCCTAGATTCAATGGCTACATTGGGTAAGTAGCTATTTTAAGCCATTTGTTTTATTACCACCGTTTAAACTAGAATGTCTGGGTCAAGAGGTTAGCCGCACTGAAAACTTTTACAAAAGAATTCTTCTTTTGCAATGAATTTTTCCGACTTTCCTAGAATTCCTTTCTTCCTTTTAGGACTGATTCCAGCAAATGGGCGAATGCAATTTTTCATAAAATTTTTGCTATTTCATACAATTAATTCATTTACAAAATTGTAGGTATGCCTGCGTATGGTTACGGAATAAGATATGAATATGGTATTTTCGCACAGAAAATCATCAACGGAGAACAGCAAGAAGAACCTGACGATTGGTTAAGGTATGGCAACCCATGGGAAAAAGCCAGGCCGGAGTACATGTTACCAGTTAATTTCTATGGCAATGTAATTGATACTCCTGAAGGAAAAAAATGGGTTAATACTCAAGTGGTCTTCGCATTACCTTACGATAACCCTATTCCAGGATATAACAACAACGTTGTAAATACTTTGAGATTATGGTCTGCTAAGTCGCCTGTTGATTTCAATTTAAAATTCTGTAAGTGACCAAATTCAGGTGTATTTGTTCCGTATTGTTACTAACTTTATTTATTTTAGTTAACGATGGTGACTATATACAAGCTGTGCTTGATCGTAATTTGGCGGAAAACATCTCTAGAGTTCTTTACCCCAACGACAATATCTTTGAAGGCAAAGAACTTCGCCTTAAACAGGAGTATTTCATGTGTGCCGCAACACTTCAGGATATCATCAGGAGGTTTAAAGCCGCCAATTTTGGAACTCGTGAGGCCATCAGGACTGACTTTGAATTATTGCCTGAAAAGGTAGCCATTCAACTTAATGACACTCATCCCTCATTGGCCATTCCAGAGCTTATGAGGATCTTGGTAGATCTTGAAGGTATTGCAATTTTTCTACAGAAATCTTGTTGTTTTTATGTTCCGGGTTTTGCCTTTTAATCTCTGCAAATCACTGAATTTCTTGTGAGACATTTAGACACACCATTTATAGTAGACAATCCCAAATCCAGTCCAGGAGGATTACATATTTGAAAAATCATCCATTACTTACCGACATTGCCAGTGTTAGAACTGGGAATCGAACCCAGAATACAACAGACAGTTTAACCAAGCATGCTTACCACACAACACTCTAACTGACTGAACTATTATATCACTACATACAAATGTGATATTAACAACCTTATTTCAATTTGGTGTAGGTCTGCCATGGGAGAAAGCATGGAAAATTACTATCAAGACGTGTGCTTACACAAACCACACTGTCTTACCCGAAGCTCTTGAGAGATGGCCGGTGTCCATGATGGAGCACATTTTACCCAGACATTTACAAATTATTTACCAAATTAACTTCCTGCATTTGCAAGACATCCAAAAGAAATGGCCTGGAGATTTGGACAGGATGAGACGAATGTCTTTGGTTGAAGAAGATGGTGAAAAGAGAATTAATATGGCGAATCTTTCGATCGTTGGATCCCATGCTGTGAATGGAGTTGCCCGAATTCACTCAGAAATCATTAAGGCGGATTTGTAAGTATTTCATTTTGATTATTTATGTCTTCCTGGTTGGTATATATGACATAAATAGAAGTTTATTTCACAAGATACCCAGTAAACATTTTTTTCTTTAATCATTTAACGTCGGCCTATTTCCGCTACCAAGGCCAATCACCGACGCCGGGGATAAGCTCATCAATGCTTTTTTTTTTTAATAAACACCACAGAAATTAGACAACCCCCAATTCCAGAAGCCAGGGCTTGTGCGGAAGGGGGTTACACATTGAAAAAACGCGGACATACAACCATTTCCTCTAACAGTGCCAGTGCCGGAGCCAGGATTCGAACCCGGTGGTGCGATGTCCGTGTGATTAATCGCGATTGCCACCTCGCGCCTTAACCCACTCGGCTATTGACCGCTGTAGTGTAGGCACTGGGTCCCCTAACCTGGAAATTTTGCCGAACCCCCACAGTTTGTCGTGGAGTAGGTATCTTTAACGTGCTCACATCGTAGATACACGGAACCTACAGTTTGTCATCTCTTTCGAAAGATGGTGACGCGAGCAGATCCGCTCATCCACTATATCTCATCGACTTGCTGTGACCCGGTTTTGAACTCGGGCCGTCTGCGTGAGAGGACGCGCCACTGTCCATCACACCACCAAGCCGACTACTAAACATAAAAATACTAATCTGTTAGCAAGCTTCTCATTTGATACCTTTGTTCTTGTTAACATTATATAATGTATCTTTTAAACATTTTTTAAACATTATACAAATGAGTATTTTACAGTTTTCTGTAATTTTTCTGATTCGAAATGACTCGTCTTCTTGAACAGTTTCGGTTGATAGATGGCGTTATTTAAAAGATTAAATACAGGGTTCTTCAGAATTAAGGTTTGAGGTTTGCATCTTGGTTGATAGATGACCTCTCGTCACTTGTGTTTTATTTTACTTGGTGCAGCCAGGAAAGCAACGCAGTGGCACGATTATAGAGATAACTTTCACGGCGCAGCGCACGTATCGGATTGGATTTGGCTCGAGCGCGCTGAGCTCGGCCTTTTATATGTTTCGGCAACGTTTCATTTGAACGGGGACTTTGAGCTCGCTTGAACGTTTTTTAGTCTTTTTTATGAGGTTTGGAAAGATCCCCCGCCATTCATCTGGGCTCTATTGCGCAACATTGCACAATATTGCATCAGAAAATGTGAAAATGTGAATATTCGGAAATGAAAATTATATGATTTCGGTAAAATAATGTAATAATGTATTTGATGTATAAACGAAGTTTCAATCGATTTAATTTTTGAAGTTGTTGATGATATTTTGTCTGATTTATTAAATTTGAAACGACACCGTAAAGTCGTCCTGAAGGTTCTGTACGTAAAGTTAATATGATATGAGAATGTCCGCGGTGAACGAAATGGAAGTAAATTTTGAAGACAATGAGGAACGAAAGTACTGGTACTCTATTGGAACATTATGAATGGAGATTGATTGTAGTATTTCTATTGATGAATTTGGGTTATTTGGGAATTCGTGGATTCGTGATTTTTTTCAGATTTCTTCGTAGAGAATTGTAGATTTTCGTGAAATTAAATGTCTGAAGGACTTTTTTTTATTATAGTTTGACTGTGTTATGGAGAATGATTGATTTTTTGTCAATCAGTAATTGAAGTTTCTGCTACCATCTTTCTACCAAATATATGATTTAAGCAATTTCGAATTTATACCACCACATGCCATACTTAAATGATATATTGCAGACATTATGAAATTCCGTACTACAATCTAGTGCGAATTATTCCTAAAATATTTTCATTTTTAGGTTTAAAGATTTCTACGAGATGACTCCCGAGAAATTCCAAAACAAAACGAATGGCATAACACCGAGAAGATGGCTGTTGCTGTGCAACCCAGGCTTAAGTGATTTAATTTCCGATAAGATTGGCGAGGAGTGGATCGTCCATCTTGATGAACTTCAAAAATTAAAGCCTTTGGCAAAAGACCCCAATTTTCAACGAGCTGTAATGAAAGTCAAACAAGAAAACAAACTAAAACTGACCCAACTATTGGAAAAGGATTATGGAATTAAAGTTAATCCAGCCTCGATATTTGACATTCACGTAAAGCGTATCCACGAATATAAAAGACAGCTACTTAACGTGTTGCACATAATTACCCTGTATAACAGAATTAAGAAGAATCCAGGTGCCAAAGTATCCCCTAGGACCATCATGATTGGTGGTAAAGCTGCTCCTGGATATCACACTGCCAAGAAAATCATTAAACTCATCAACTTGGTAGCTAACGTCGTCAACAATGATCCCATAGTGGGTGATAAGCTGAAAGTTATCTTCCTTGAAAACTACCGGGTAACACTGGCCGAGAAAATCATCCCCGCAGCTGATTTGAGTGAACAGATATCAACTGCTGGTACTGAAGCTTCCGGTACAGGCAACATGAAATTCCAGCTCAATGGTGCACTTACCATTGGAACCCTTGACGGTGCCAATGTGGAAATGGCTGAAGAAATGGGTTTGGAAAATATTTTCATCTTTGGTATGACTGTAGATGAAGTTGAGGCGCTTAAGAAGAAGGGATACAATGCCTACGACTATTACAATGCTAATCCCGAATTGAAACAAGTAGTGGATCAGATTCAAGGCGGCTTCTTCAGCCCTGGAAATCCGGATGAATTTAGAGATTTGGCTGATATTTTACTGAAATATGACAGATTCTTCCTTTTGGCTGATTATGATGCTTATATTAAGAAACAGGATGAAGTTAGTGCAACTTATTTGGTAAGTTGATATTCTTATCTGTAAAATGTAGTTATTGTTTTACTTTCAGTTTAAATCAGACTTATTCCCCTTCAGGGTTGACACCTACTCCTAAAGTTTTTTCAGTTATAGAACGCATTTAGTAGGATGATATGAAGGCCCCATATAGAATATTGTTTATCCTCCCTACTGTCAGAGATGACGTTTTAGAGTGATATGTAACTCCTAAAACAGAATAAGTTGCGGGGAAACCAAATTAGAAGAGTAGGGTGGGTTGGGTATTGAAATTTTTATAATAAATAATTACACGTATACTTGTACGCGCATTCTAGTACAATCAATGAACTGATTCACCTCCGAAATCTGATCAACTCAACCGATTTGTTTGAAATTTTGACAGTAGCTCAAAAATGATGCAAATAACAAACCTGACTTAGTGCCGATATGTGCTTCCACCCCGGGGGTGAATGCCACCCTTTCTCGGAGATGGAAATTTATAAATTCAAAATGACACCGGGAATCGATAGAGGATCAAATTTTAAGAAGAAAATGTAGTATACAGTTTTTTCTACAACCTAATAATTTCTGAGTTATTCGCGATTGAAAATTCCAATAAATAACACGTTTTTCAACAGTTTTTCGTGAATAACTCGAAAACTAAACGTTTTCTGGAAAAAAGTATTCTTATCAAAATTGAAGCTTATAAAAAACAAAGTGATTCGTCGGTTTTTCTTTAATGTTTTATGTCGTATTAAGCGACTTATGAGTCATTGAAGACGAATTTTTGTTTGTCGTAAATTTATCTAAAGATTTAAACTCAAATAACGGAAAATCGAGTAATTTTTCAGAGAAAATGTTCATAACCTTTTTTAAAGTGCTTTATTAGACCTTTAAAATAAGATTTTACAAAAGCCTCTAGCACGAAAATTAAGGAAGTTATGATGAAAATAAGTTAAGTCTCTGGAATTTTTGAAAAAAAATTGACAATAAAATTGACGCCATGAGCGGCAAAATTGAAATTAATCGTAGCCCATGAAAGGTTAACTTTATTTATGTCCCAATAACACGTTCCAAAAGTTTTAATGGTTTAGAGAATGTACATTTTGAAAAAAGTTGTTTTAAGTAATTTTTTTTTCAATTTTTCAAGAAATATGTTGTTTTTTCAAAATAACTAAAAAAATAATGGTTCTACGAAAAAAAGTGTTCTTAACAAAAACTTAGCTTTCTTTCTACTGAAAATTATGTAGCTTAAAAATTAAGCGAGATATGGGCATTTAAACCTTTGATTTCTATGCGAAGGAAACCTGTTTTTAGCCTTTCAACCTTAAAATTCTCCGAACAAAAGGGTGTCACCATGACTTTATAGCTTATGAAATTTCCTACAAAATGATGTGTGGGTGAATGCAAAAAACTTAAAAGGAAGCCGAGTTATCGTTAAAAAACTAAATACATTTTTCTAGAGATAACGTAGGAAAATTACGGAGCGCCTAAATTTTGAACGTTTTGGAGCATTTATTCTTTTGTAAATGCTGTGTCTTCTTGATACATACATATCTGGATTCCCACATGTATAAACACATGCAGAAAAAAATGTTATATAGATAATATGAGTAAAAGATAGAAAAGGAAAGGTGCGCTTCTCTAGGCGAAATTCTTCTGGAAGGTTATATTGCAATGAAACTTGCGGCACTTGTTCAGGTGGTAGTTGCCAAAATTGTCCTCCAGTCGACCAAGAAGAAAAGGAAGTTGATAGTGAAGAAATGGACGAATTTGAAAATTAAAATTAAATTATTAATATTCGCTTTAAAAATCATCTTAATATTGTAAAATAAATATTTTTATTATAATTACAATGTGAAGTTTTAAGAGTTTAATTTCCCTGAAAGGGATGTTTTTAAGGGATGAAAATTTTTGAAAAATTTCATTATATCATAAGCAGCAATTTATTTTCATTTTTTTATGCATTCCACTACTTGGAGCTTTCAAAAGGATTTTTTCCCTAATTCTTATTGTAAGGGGTGGTTTTTAGGGGTTGAATTATATTGAAAAATGTATCAGGTCGTTTACACTTAAAGAATATATTTTTTCTATTCAATATCCAAAATAAAAAGATTTTATGCTTTTTAAACCGTTTTTTTAATAATTGTGTGAGGGGTAGTTTTTAAGGGTAGTTACATAGTAAAATATCGAAATATTAGTTACATTATAAAAAACAACAAATATTTAACATATTTGAACATAATGATAACCTATCACTGCTTCCATCTATTAGTTTTCAATTTTTCCTAAGTTTTATTGTTAGGGGTGAATTTGGGGGTTGCATCATTAAAAAAATGAAGTATCAGATTTCTTATACTTAAAGGGAAAAATTCTCCTATTACGATCCAAAATAAAAAAGTTTCATGCTTTTTAAACACATTTTTTTATTAATTTTCGTGTGAGGGGTTGTTTTTAAGGGTAGTTAAATAGTAAAATATTGAAATATTAGATCCATGATTAAAAACAATTGATATTTAACATATTTGAACATAATTATAGCTCATCACTGCGTTAATTTATTAGTTTTCAATTTATTGGAGTAAGGGGTAGTTTTCACCCCTTAAAAACAAAAAGCACACTTTGCGACCAAGTCAGGTTTGAAGAGGAGGGTAAGATGAACTTAAGTCTAAATTTTCAAGAAGATCGGAGCAGTACTTCAGATTTCGGAGATTTGGCCCTTTTGAACGACTGTATTATACGTATAATACCGAAAATGACGGGAAATCGGCGCGCGCATGTATATGCCAAAAATGGCAAAACTTCCGTCAAATTAAAAAAAAGTTATTTTTTAGTTACATTACGTGAAAGTACATAAGAATACTTTCAATTTGGTAAAAAAAATTTCATTCGATCATTTGGGGAAAGTTTTGAAAATGTTGTGGAATTTGGACTAAAAATGGAATTTCGGTCAAACTGTTGTATATTTTTTGCTAAAATTTGACAGGCTATTTTCTGGTTATATAGGCTAGTTTTGTCTAAAATTTCATCAAATTCGATTTAATTTTGGCCAAGTTAGCCGTAATTCAATTTCTTACGTTTCTTTAGTATACTTACTTAACTTAAAACCGAAAAACCAGCCTTAAAAATGACCATTGTACCCCTTCTTCGCGAAAAAAAGGATTCCCCACGTACTCGAAGCAGAAATCTCAGAGTATTCTTAGTTTCACCAAAACAAGCTTATTTTTCTATGTCGCGTTGCACCATGTAAAATTTTCTATATAAACCTAAATTTACTTCACTAGCCATGTTTAGTAATAATTTAAAAAAGAGCAAACAGTTTCAGAATAAAGTAAAATTGGTGCGTTTTTGCTCATCAGGAAGTAATTGTTTTAAGTTTGTTTTAAAGGAAGATACTGATAGTGATATTAATTTAGGAGGGGAGGACGTTGTACAGTTTAACAGAACAATAAGTAAAACAACTTTGAAAAGCAGTAGTAGAGTATCTCTGGATATGATACAAGTGTCCAAAGCGAATAGTCCTGTTATGTACTGCAGACCTAGCACTGAGCTTACAGAAGAGATAAGATGGTGCTGATGTTGATGTAACGTGATGAATGAACACCAAACATTGTAGTGTCTTCCAAAAGTACATATTCAACCAGTTTAAACCAGAAAAAGAGTGTGATATGTGATCATATCTTCTTAAGCTGAATATGAAACGACAACCTGAGTTTTGCACTCTTTGTATTCTTATTTCCATGGTGAAATTACTATACATCAAAATAGTTAAAGTGAGATAGGTCCAGTGCTCATATAATATTTTTCTCAAATTATGCCTAATGAAAAATCTGCTATTATATAATAACTTTAAAGATACACATGCCTTAGACAGTAGAGTATTTACATGCACAGACAACTTGAGATACTGATCTAAATTCAGTCCCAAATTTTTAACCGCACTTTCAGGAGATATCACCATCAATATTTAAACTAAGGTGTTCACAAACAGAAGCTAAATCTTTCTTAGATCCGAATAATATTAGTTTGCTTTTGTTAGGATTTAACTTTAAGTTGTGTTCTTGAGATTTGTTTAAATTATAAAAAATGTATGAGGTTGTAATATCATCATGTCTGTTTGCAGAATCAGTCAAAATGGTTGGAAATGGCCATCAACAACATCGCAACATCCGGAAAATTCTCGAGCGACCGCACAATTATTGAGTACGGAAAGGATATCTGGAATGTAAAACCCAACTACGAAAAACTACCTGATCCATCCATTCCTAGGGAATTAGCTTTAAAAGATAATTAATAAAATTAATTATTTTTAAAGTAAAACAACTTTTGTAAAGTTGCGTAAAAGTGAGATCCAACAGTTACCCTCGGAGAGGGTTTATTCTGTTTGGAATATTTAGAAAAATTGCATGGAGTGAATGTTTAAGAAAAATTTATCTGGCTGTTGATTATATCTAACGTAGGTTCAGTATATTTTGCTAAATATCTTTTTAATTAGTAGTTTTAAAATTTTGCTTGGCTTTTGTTGATATACGCACATTAGGACCGTGTGATATGTTTATATTAGTATTTTCGATAATCTGCACTACGAAAAATTTGAATGTTTCTGTCATCATCAAAACTACCTCCTGTCTCCTCTATCTGTATTCCAAATTTGTTGAGTACTTTCATTTTAAGATAAATCTACATATGTGCCATTATACTTTAGGCAAAATTATGCTGATATTTAGTGTTATAAGTTCTAATAATGTTGAAGTTAAAAATTTTATTTGTCAAAAAAATACTCACTTTTTGTTTTAATGAACGAAACATTTTTATACAGTTTAATTCTGTGTACTATATTATAAAAAGTATCTTGTAGTGTAGACTGTAAAGTTTAAATAAAATATAAAATATTTTTGGATTTTAATTCCATTTTATCCGTGTTATTACTTGCATTTTTCTGTAAGCCAAAATTATAGAAAATCTTTTAACCAGATCAGTGGTTTTCGTGTTGCTGCTGAGCAGACACGTGCAACTGTTACCAGGGCCGGTCTTAGACATTTATCGCCCCTATAGGCACTCGTTTATATGCTATCCTATATTATATACCGACTTTAAAATACCAGTGACAGTCTTTTATAGGAAATAAAACTGAGTTGGGCTGATAAAAAAAAATAGCAAGTAAACAAGTACAAATAAGTAAAGTAAAACAAATAAACATACGGGTCAAACTAAAATAAAAGCGTGTTAAAAAACGTGGACAATATCCATTAGGTACCTACCGACACCGAGCTTAATGGTGCGTAATTTAAAGTATCAGTTTATTTTGTAGTTTAAGAACGGGGTACTTTATAGTTACAACAAACGAGGTAGTAGATTTTTATCACCTTGTATACAGGCTGTCCATTTTATCAGGGCCCTCGAGAATATCTCACTTAATATCGGCCGTACAAAAAAAAATTATTTTTACGAAAATTATGCCGATTTATATAACCTACACGTGGTTTAAAGACATTTGAAATCCATGGCCTACTTTAAGAATTATGGCGGAAAATATCGAAAATGTGGAAAACGTCTAGGCCAAATATCTCCGTTATTTGAAGAGATACGAGAAAAATTCTAAGGCGAAAAGTTTTTGCAAAACAGTGTTTCAACGAGGTTTTATCTAATTTTTTTCTAACATTTTTTTTAAACCAATAATTTTTTTTTTATCAAGCATTATACTTGCCGTGGAGAAGTATGATTAAATAAAACGATAAAATAATTCAATAATTTGTTCAAATCTTTGCTATAATAAAACATTTACACAATTAAGAAGAATAAAGTAAATTCAGGTAACACAAACAAATTAATAATAAAAAGAATATAGCACACAGAACATTAATATTTATCTAATCCTCAAAATAATTTTTAAGATATCATATCAAGTGTTCAAAGTGTCCACCGCGATTTCTTATGCACAATTAAGCGCGGCGAGGCACTGCATTTAAAACATTACTCAGCATTTCGGGGATAACTATAATACATGTCTGTTGAATTCGAGCTTTTAGGTCCTCTACATTTTGCGGTGTCTTCGAAAGCACCTTATCTTTAATATACCCCCATAGAAAAAAATCCATTGGGGTTATATCTGGAGAACGAGGGGGGGCCGTCGAATAAATCCATTGGTACATATCCAATGTTGAGGCAAAACTTCGTCTAAATAATCTAGGCAAATCTGGGAATTGTGGGGAGGAGCTCCATCTTCTTGAAAATATTGAAAGTTGTGTCGATTCTCTAAAGGTGGTCATCTAAGAATTCATTAAATTCATTTCTCTTACCTGAATTTACTTTATTCTTCTTAATTGTGTTAAAGTTTTATTATAGCAAAGATTTGAATAACTTATTGAATTATTTTATCGTTTTATTTAATCATACTTCTCCACGGCAAGTATAGTGCTTGTTAAAAAAAATTTTATTGGTTTAAAAAAAATGTTTTTATAATTACTAAAGTAGTACCAATGAATAAATATGGCATGTGATATATCGTTGAAAAGGGATGAAAATACTCTATTTAATGGTGCCATTTCCCGCCCGTTTCAAAATAATTTTTTTAACAGCCTGAAGAGTAAATCTCAATGTACAGCGGTTTTGAAAAAAATTAGATAAAACCTCGTTGAAACACTGCTTTGCAAAAAGTTTCGCCTTAGAATTATTCTCGTATCTCTTCAAATAACGGAGATATTTGGTCTAGACGTTTTCCGCATTTTCGATATTTTTCGCCATAACTCTTAAAGTAGATCATGGATTTCAAATATCTTTAAACCGTTTTGTAGGTTATATAAATCGGCACAATTTTCGTAAAACTATTTATTTTTGTACGACCGATATTAAGTAAGATATTCTCGAGGGCCCTGATAAAATGGACAGCCTGTATATTGTAGAGAGTATGTAGAATCCACGTTTTGGACCTTCAACCCCTTGGCAAATTTTTGTGTGGGCGAAAAACCACGAATTTTTGGCACTTTTTTCAGTTTGTGGCCTATAACTTAAAAACAATGCATCCAATCGAAAAGTCATCTATTATCAAAATTAAAGAGTATTAAGTTTTGCTTCGAATGAGTACCTGAAAATTGAAATTTCATCAAGCGATATGCGAGTAATTGACAGTCTAATAACAACAATTTTTACCAACTTGTAAAAAATCGATTGAAGACATCAGGTTCTTCAACAAACATCATTTTCAGTAAAGAAACAAAAGCTACAGTGTCAGAGCAAAAGTTTCTTGCAAATGAGAGCAACAAGAACCATTTATTTTGATGCTTATATAAAAATTTAAAGAAGGAGCAATCCAAGCTCAACAGGCAGAAGAAGATGCAGATTTATTAATTATTGTAGAAACAGCTATTTCCCAAGCAAAAAAATCCGATAGTGTGGCAATTGTTAGCGAGGACATTGACGTTCTCGTTCTCCTAATGGGCCTCGGAAGCAGGTACGAAAACTTGTATTTCCACAAACCAGGGAAAAAAACAGGTTTATGGCACTGAAACACTTCCTTCAACTTTGATCCCACACATGTCCTCTTCATGCATGCATTTACTGGGTGTGAGGGAAACAGCTGATCTTGTCATTGTACGGACAGATGCACAGTGGGACGAGCTGAGATACGAGCTTTTTATAAATTCCGCCTCAAAGAAATTGTTCAATCTAGCACGTTTGCTACCAACATCGGATGCAGCAAGGTGGGACTCAATGCGCGAATACCACCAAGTGCGAACTTGGCTGGGAAACGTAACAAACCCATGTCAATGGGGAAAAATGGTTTCGTGTACCTGCAAAACAAGTTGCACTGTAGCATGCAGCTGTCGGAAATTAAGTCTGAACTGCTCTTTGACCTGTAAACACTGCTCTGGGCTGTCTTGTCAGAACGCTCCTGAGATTGAGTTGGATGAAGATGAAGACGACGATGAAGATTACTTCGAGCTTGAAGAAGTTGGTGGTGCTGCTGCAATGAATCAGGAAGATAGGATGCAGTATTGCAGTACGAGGATATTAGTCAGCCCCAGTCCCACCGGATTCGACTATTATAACCACTACACTAAAATAATTCGTTTTTTCCAAAACTATCATCCCCTTTCTATGACGCCGTTCCTGGACTATTGGCAGTACATAAAAATGTTGTTGATATTTTTACGTATGACTACACGGCTAGCGCTGCCAAAACTTGCAATACAGTCCTTTGAATATAGAGGTAATTCAAATAAGAAGCAACAGAAGCGCATATAGAATTCTGAATAATATGGTTGATCAATATGGCAGATGGACAGCTCACCATAACAAATGACTGCAAGTATGACAGAGACAACCTCCGTGTATGAGTAATAATTGGTTGATTAAAATGGTTACCTTCCGTCGCCTGAGAATTATTCGGCTGGTGTCACTGATCTATATAAGATAGGTCAGTGGCTTGTATGGCAAGCATTCCCTCCTTACCTCTATATTCAAAGGTACAGGCATGTGATCAATATTGCAAATACAATGTAACAAATGATTGATATGAACAAAGCACATTACTTATAAATTGACCATTTGGCAACATTGTTGTATATCGCTGTAGCAAGGATATATATATATTTATGTTTGTCTGGAGGTTTTCATGTTTGGAAGTTTTCATAATAGATTTTTCAATGTTGGTCAAACTGAAGATTTTCGGCCAAATATAAACACGGTACATGTGTATTGGGTTGCCTATACTTTAAGATAAAATAACCATTTAATTATTGGGTTTCTTATTTGTGACATTTTTTTCTAACTTGTCGGTTTCTTTCAGTGATAAATTATTTACAAATATCCGCTAATTAGGAAATGTTAGAGTAACTAATAAAATTATTATCATGCGGAATTTTATAATTTACAGCTGATTTATGCCGATAACTTGATTGAGAAACTGACTTAAATTGCTTATACATTAAGTTTTAACTAAATCATGAGTAACATTTTGTGAGAATTTGCAATAAATTTTGATCGATCTGTGACATGCAAAATTATAATATGTCGACATGCATGGCGCAGGAATTTCCACCAATTAATAAACTAGAGAAATCAAAAAATAGTCAACCTTTCAGATTAATTCATGTTCTAAATAATAATAATAAGGAACATATTATTATTTATTTTAATACAGACGATTGGTGAAAATACTTTAGATATTATTCTAAAGCGTTCTACAAATATACACGTTCTCGCTTAACGAGTAAAGTGTCCATACCGTTATTAAGAAAGCCAGATGGAAATTTTTGCAGTGATAACAAGGAAGTGGCGAATACTTTTGCGGATACGTTTTTTGAAGCATATACGGTGGATCCTGGCACACAACCTCCTCCCCTGGACCTGAATACTCGCTCAAACACATCAGTTGAAAATATTAATATAACCTCAGAAATAGTCCGGGAGCATTTAGCTAAATTACGTACTGACTCTTCACCCGGAGCTGACACAGTTAACCCTTTATTTTTGTCCAGATGCGCTACTAGCCTATGTGAACCGCTTTGCCAAATCATGATTAAGTCCATGGAGAGTGGTATAGTTCCTGATGATTGGAAAAACGCCAGTGTGACGCCTATTTATAAAAAAGGTGACAAACTTTCCAGCTGCAACTATCGACCAATTAGCCTAACTTCAGTTCCATGTAAGTTACTTGAACGTATTATCTGCGAAGAGCTGATCCCTTTTTTATTAAATAGTAATATTATCCCCTCTCACCAGCATGGGTTTTTGCCAAACCGCTCGGTGGTTTCTAACCTGCTCCAGGCGGTTAATGCGTGGACTTTATACATCGACAGTGGACAACCGTTAGATGTGGTTTACTTGGACTTTTCACGTGCCTGCGACAAAGTGCCGACAACCAGACTATTGTACAAACTTGAACATTTCGGAGTGCGTGGAAAACTTTTAACATGGATTGAGTCATTCTTGAGTGATCGGGAGTTTTCTGTGCGTGTAGGAAACTGTTCTTCGGACAAACGTAAAGTTTTAAGTGGTGTACCTCAAGGCTCGGTACTAGGCCCGATCCTGTTCTTGATATACGTGTCAGACCTAACGCAAAATTGCACATCATCTACTCTTTCCTACGCTGATGATCTTAAACTGTTTTCTTCACCGTCACCTGATATTCAACACGACCTTGACTTTATCGTGCGTTGGTGTTCCAATTGGCTGATTCCTCTGAACAATACAAAATGCTGTGTACTGCACATGTCTAAACATAATCCAAAATTGAACTATATCGTTAACGGAAATCAACTTATGACCGTATCAGAGCAAAGTGACCTTGGTGTTTTAGTGACAGACTCATTGTCCTGGAGTGCTCATGTTTCAAAAGTGGTTAAGAAATGTAATCAGTTAATTTATATGGTCAAAAAGTCGTTCCAAGATCTTACAACCGACTCATTTCTTAAAATTTATAAGTCGTATATTCGCCCACATCTCGAGTTTGCTGTAGCCGTATGGTCTCCTGTTTTAAGGCAAGACATCAATAGGCTCGAAGGTATCCAAAGACGTGCAACCAAGCTCCCCCGAGTTTTACATAATCTTCCGTACGAAACTCGTCTCAGCATTCTCAAACTTCAGCCACTGGAAACAAGACGAATGCGTGGTGATCTCATTACCACATACAGGTTACTCCATAGAGAAATGTACTGTCCAGTGGATATTTTTACATTTAATGTGGATCCCCGCCTACGTGGCCACGCCCTGAAGTTAAAAAAGGAGAATTTTCACATGCGTAGTAGGCAAACATTTTTGTCTAATAGAGTGTTTGACGAGTGGAACGCGTTGCCGGATAGTGTTGTCACTGCTCCGTCTTTGAATTCATTTAAAAGTAGACTGGATCATTTTTTGAATACTGTGCCTGTATAATGTTAATGTTAACAAGATGTGTCTCTGCAAGTTACAGTATTTTAAACAGATAATCATTTGTCCATACTTCATCTAAATATTTGTTTAATTTAGTTTATAGGATGTTATTTAATTTTTATATTATGAGCTTAACAAGCTTTCGAGCTTCAGCTCTTATTTTTTGTAATAATAATAATAATTATTATTATTCTTTCTGAGGCCTGGCAAATTAAAAATTTAAATAAACATAATATTACTGGATAGCTACCAAGCACACTACAAATTATTTCAAATATGTTCAAAGTATAATATGGACATTAAATAGTGGAAAATCCCATTAGTAGTTTTGGTAATAGTGCCGGCACCTCCAGTGGAGCAAGTTTATTCTAATCAAAAAAAAGTTTAAGACAAAATTATTTAGAGCAGAAAATTGCATCGAAAGAGCTTTCTGCAAATTTTTCGCCATAACAGTAGGGATGGTTCCGGATAATGCGCAAAATTAAGTTTGTGTGCATTTGAAAGCTACATACCAGTGTGCATGTGAATCGACGACTACCTACTCGCTGCACGTTATTGCCTAACCTAGCCCAACTTAACGTCTATAACGACATTTAAACCTCTCTTTAATATAGGTAAAGTTTTTAAAGGACTTTCTGTTACTTTCAAGAGTTTAATGCTTATATTTGCCTTACAGTTGAAGTTTCTAATTAGTCCTTTTATTTTGTTTTCTGATTTGTTCTTCTCTGATTAGGTTAGGTTATCTAAACAACATTCTAAGACCCCATATATACACTCGCGCATATTGGACGGACATGTTGGTAAAAGTAGTTGGAAGCTGGCTTGGCGAACATGCTTGAAGGTGTGTGAGAACCACGAACTTAGTTGGCGGTTAGAATGCTCTGCTCATTGTGCGGCTTGCAGATCCCTACCAACACGAACCGAGCTTCGAACACGTTGGTACATGTATGGTGATATCGCGAGCATGTTGGTGATTAGCAATAGTTTCTAGTAGTTGTGTGGGAGGTGTATATCAATTTCTCGTATTCGGTTGTCATTTTTCTTTAGGGTAATGGCGTTCAGTGATAACAAAAAGTTTTGGACAGAATTCATAAGTGTATACAGAGATTAATTTCTAAATTCACCATCACAGCATCAGCAGTGAGGCTCGCGGTTTTCAATTTTTAACTGAAGCTGGTAAGTTCGGTACGTACATGTATGGAAACCGTCGAGCATGCTCAGTTCGAAGTTGGGTTCGAGGTGATTTCTTCGAACCGAGCATGTTTGGGCGTATATGAGGGGGTTTAATAACGTCGAGCCGACGTTGGGGTTCTCAACTAGAAGTCAGTGTGCAACGTACGCCAAACATCGTGCCAACTCATATTTATACCAAATTAGTCAATAAAATATGGGTTGCTACAACGTCGGAGACTGAAATATGTTAATTTTAAATGGAAATTTCGTGTAAAGGGAAGACCAAAATTCAAACAAAATACATTTTTTTGATAAATGTATATTGGATAGGTCTAAAAGAATAGTTACCCTTCAAGAATTACAATTATCTTAAAAGTATTTAAAATAATACTTATAATTTCCTTCAAAAAAAAAAAAACGACTTCCTATATAAACACCCCTTCTAGAATATGTAGTTCCGCTAAAACTTGATCATGTTTTATGAAAACATTAATAATGTATATTCTACAGTATATGACAGTACTATCACAGATCATTACACCATACTATTAACCATCGAATTGATAACGAAAAACACTACAAAAAATAATACTGAGAATAAAGACGCTGAAAAAAAAAAGGAAATAGATCTGAAGAAATTAAAAAGTATTCTTGAACTAGAAACATGGGATGATGTATTGAACACCCAGTATGTAGAAGAAATGATAAATTTATTTCTAATTAAATTAAAAAACTATGTAAGTAACTAAACTAAGGTTATAAAAAATAATAATAAACTTGTAAAATTAAAACCGTGGATTACGATAAGTCTTAAGTCAATCAATAGAAGAAATACATTTAAAAAAATATATCTAACAGGTAAGGATAATGTTGTAAAAAGTAATTATAAAAGATACAGAAATACATTGAACTCGCTAATTACAAAAACAAAACATGACTTTTATTCAAATAAAGTAAAAGACTCTGGTAATAATATAAAAAAGATATGGGACGTAGTGAAAGAATTAGGTAATAATAATAGTAAACATAACAAAATTACTATACAGGGTAATACCGGAAATATAATCAAATTGCTGACATGTTTAATGAACATTATATAAACATAGGCACGAAAATCCAATATCTACAACCCAACAATTATAACATTAATATAAATAATGACCAAAATGTAGCGTCAATGTACTTAAGAAAAGTAAATGAAAATGAAATAATTGAAAACATTTCTGAATTAAAAAATAACTATTATTCTGACATTGACGGTTTAACAACTAAAGTAATGAAACATATTCATTTAAATATAATTAAACCATTGGTACATATACTTAATAAAATATTTAGTACCGGAATTGTTCGAAAAGCCTTTAAGGAAAATGTTGTTGTTCCTATTCGCAAAGGTAGGAGTCGTCTAGAAATAGCAAACTATAGATCTATTTCTCTTATTTCAAATATAGCTAAAATTTTTGAAAAATATTTAAAAGACAGACTTACAGATTTTTAAAACAAATTTGTTATGCTGTCCTCAAATCAATTTGGATTTAGTAGTAATAAAAGCACCGAAATAACTGTTTTTAAGTTAATAAAGGGGCGAGCGTAGGTGCGTCTTTACTATGTACATACTTCGGTATGCGATGTAAAGCAACGACAGGCGCAGTTAGTACTTGGATTGGTGACCATTCCAACGGAAACCGCGTTCTCGCCTCATACATCTTCCAGCGGCTTGTATATCAGTGTATGCGCGGAAGCTATACAACCTTAGGCGAGGGTTGTATAGGAGATATACCATCCTTCGGAGGGGATGTAAAGCCGTCGGTCCCTTGTCTATTAAATGTTAGGCAAGTAAAAGATCCCTACTCTTCTTAAGGGAAGAGGTTCGGCAAAATTCCTGGTTGGGGGTAGCTCGCCTACAGGCGTCGGTGTTAGGCCTCAGTAGCGGAAATAGGCCGACGTTAAATAAATGTATAAAAAAAAAAAAAAAGTTAATAAACTTAATTAACGACTCATTGAACAAAAATGAAAAATGTTTGGCTATATTTCTTGATTTGGCTAAGCCTTTGTGATATTGCTCCGCATAGTATACTGTTAAACAGAGCTGATTCCTTGGGCATAAGAAGAAATGTTTTAAAAATTTTAAAAACTATCTAGAGGATAGAAAATAATTTGTAAAATTAACGAAACTTTAAGTATCTTCTTATAATCAAGACAGGTCCCACAGGGTACAGTACTTGTTCCAATAATTTTTTAAATTTATATAGATCAAATAACAAGAATAAACAATAATATACAGATGACATGGTACTAGTATTCAGAAGTAATAGTTGGGAAACAGTTTACAAAACTGCTTCTATTGGACTAAGTACTGTAAAATGTTGGTTAGACAATGGTCTCTTAATAGTGTGCTACTGTTATTATTTAACATAAATAAACTATGTTGGGCTGGTGTGCGTAGCAGATCGTGGACACTACCTAGCTTGCCCACGACAAAAAATTTACTAGCTCAGAAATCTTAGGGCGTTAAGCCCAAGTTTAACATAAACTATTAAAAGGTTTTAGTTTATTTAACATAAATTCGTTGAGGGTTCCATTCTCAGTACTTGCAGACGAAATAATGACACTTTTTCTCAACATGAAATGTACTATATCACAGTATTTACAACTTATGGTTCTCTAATATGAACCTGGCGATGTGTAGTTATATTCTGATAAATATAACACAAAATAAAATAAAGGTAAATTCCCCCCGTGTAGCTACACTTGGTTTACCAGCGTGAGGTTGTACTATAATAACTGTGACCGTAATAGGTCACATTAGAGAATGTACTTAATTAATAATAACTGAGTAAAATCTTTGATTAAAAAAACGTTAGTTAAAATAAAAACAAATACTGTTACGCAGAACCACTGAAGGTGGTTTCCACATAGAAAAACAATAACACTTAACTAGAGATGGTACAATACTCAGACGTCAAGTGGTGAGGCTGCAGTCCTACGGTGGTAACTTGGGGGCCAGACGATGGTGGTGGGTTTATAACCTGTCTAAACCGTGGCACGTTTCAGCGTGGTCTGTGGAACATTCTAGTCTAGTCCGTGGACGTTTTGGCCTAGTCTGTTGACCCTAAAGACACAACCGTTTAATTTGAGATTTTATCGTTACCGATAATCAAAAATCCATTACGATGATTTAAATATTTCAAGTTTTAGGAATTATCAGAGACATTGGTTTGTGACAAGTGCAAATATTTTTACCAACAGCGACGTTAAATTACAAACGTCTAACCGACGTTGAAAGGTTACCCATAAGTTCTATCTAGTCAAGTTCTATTTAGTCAGTTACTAACCTCGAATCAACGTTTGAAGATTACTTAAAAACACACCAATCCTAAATAAGTCATTTTCTGACACCTTGGGTAGGTAATAACGTGAAGCGAATAAGTCGACGACTCACATACACAATGGCATGTATTTTCCAACGACGCCGTGTATTTTGATGCGAATCCGTGCTTGGTTCAAGGTTTAGCGCCTTGCATAAACATGTGTTTGATATCAAATATTATGCGTAGTTTCCGCGTTTATTTCAAGACCGTGCTGCCTTGAAATAAGCACGGAAACGTAAATACCCCACCAGATTTCTCAGTTTGTGATTTTTTTTGGGCTACTTAAAGTCAAAAGTATTTTATCGATCGCAAACTTTGGAACGACTAAAGTATAACATTCATTAATGCAATCCCAATTGAGATATTGGAGGGGACTGATGAACTTTCGTGCTGGACTTCAAGAGTGTCAGCAGCGAGAAGGAAGTCATTTGACTGATGTTATATTTAAAAAATAAAAGTTCCGTGTTTCCTCAAGAACCTTGAGTTTAATTTTCGAATAAAAATTTAGCTGTTAATAAAAACAATTTAATTTAAAATGAATACTTCATTCCACCTGATCCGTTAATATAATCCAAACAAGCTTTTATATATAGCTAACCCACTCCAACAGATATTAAAATTTTAACTCATGTCACTCAATATAAGTTAAATGGGGTGTTATATGCAATGGTTAAAATAATTTCTTCTAATAACGAAACATTAAATAATGAAAAAGAGTGTATCAAGAAGGTCCTAATAAAGACTCCATCAGTTCCAAGACGAAACTTTGGAACCAGATTCCGTTTCAGAGACGTTAGAGAAACACATAATTTTTATTTTTGTTTAAATTTATAGTATTTATTAAAAACACTCTTTAACCGTTCCTTAATAAAAAAAAGTAAAAAAATATAAATAAAGAAAATGGTATTTTTTTCACATCTCATATAAGTACTTACCTATGAATTATATTTGATGGAAGCTACTACTTTGTTCCTATTTAAAACGACGCAGATTTATTTCGAATAATGATCTAAGATATTTTCAAGATTAGAATATATGAATATATTTTATGGATTTTGAGTTTCTTTAGGAAAAAACCATTTGCTTAGACATATGAGCCGGATGCAAATACTTAAGATTTACTTTCGTCCAATAATGCTGAACAATTCAGTTATTTAACTATTTACTTCACCAATTATCACAAAGGCATTATTCTTATGCATATAAACTAACTGGCAAATAATATAAAATCTCGGAGTTTCCAGTACTTCTTTAATTTTGTATATATATACGTGTTTATATTTGATGCAAATTATTAACCGTATGAAGATATTTTTAACGATTTCCCAGGTCTCCTGAATGACCCTTAACTCTAGGGGATCAAGATTTGTCTGAGTAAAGGCAACGGGGACCTACAGTTTTTAATGGGCTCCGAACCACCTCGCATGGGGATAACTTACAAATGAAAATTACTTTGCAGTAGGTGGGGCTAGGTATGCTCACAAGGAAGGCTAGACGCATTATCGCTCCTATTATAAACTAACTTTTTAAATTGCGCCCCCTTGGTGGTATTTATGCTTGTGTGGAGCAACTTTAAATGTGATTTTTTACTCTTAATAAGTCATAAAAGATTTAATCAGTTGGATGTTAGACTAGAGTTGTATAGTCAGCCGAAATAGTGTCCACCAAATAAAATGAAAAGAGAATCGAATGTACGTCTTGTCCTCGTTTAATAATAATTATACATCCAGTAGTATATTGTAACAAGTGTGATAGCTAGGTTTTACCGCATGAACGAGAAATTGCAAGACGAGCTGAAAGCAAGTTTTGTAATCACCCAAGTGTTGTAAGAAAACTTCATTCATTATTTTTTTTCTATAACCATATATGTTCAAAATTCAACATTAAATTAATATTTAAAGCCAATTGTATTCAGTATAAAATTTTCTTTTCTTTTTGTTATTAACATTCTTAAGAATGTTCAATAAAACAAGCGCATGATTCTTTTTGATTATTATAAGAAGCTTAAACAATAAAATTAAAAGTGTTCCAAAACTAGAATCCTTTAAGTAAGGTGTTAAAGAAATGCCATATTTTGACAATATGTTAAATTTTGACATATACCAACAAAACTCACTTTACCGCACATGTGTGGTAAAGTGGTAGTTACCGCACGCAAATTAGAAAGGTAACTAGCTACTTACCCCACTGCTGTAGAAAAAACACATACGATATGTCGATTCGGATACATTTGTTATTTCTTGATCTCAAAATGACCATTTTCTTCAAAATCCAAAATTTGATTTTTTTTTTAGTTTTAATAGCACATTGATTTTTATATGGATAGAAAGTGATATTTTTATGACGAAGGGGTATTTTGAACATCTGGGACATAAAAAATCCCTTTACTCCATAAAATGGCAGTTTTTCTTTAAATGTCGAATATGAATTAAATAAATGATGTTTTTCTTCAAACGTCAAAAAATCACGACATTTCTTACTCATTTTTTTCTTTTTTTAAACATTTATTTAACGTCGGCCTATTTCCGCTACTGAGGCCTATCACTGACGCCTGTAGACGAGCTGCCCCCAACCAGGAATTTTGCCGAACCTCTTCCCTTAAGAAGAGTAGGGACCTTTTACTTGCCTAACATTTATATATTATATATATATATTATTAGCCGTTACTCGAGTCCGAGTATAAAAATGTTACAGCCGATAAATTGTGTACAATAAAAAACAAGTAAAAGGTGTAGTCTATTGTAATTCCCATTCATCTACGGTGCACACGACTATGGCTATAGAGGCCAATTCGGGAGAGCACATGTCGACCGCAGTCAGGACAAACATAGACCTGGTTAGGTCTTGGATTCGGCCTTCTTGCAGCAACATTTCCTTGATAGCTGGCCACAACCCCTCGCCATTCGGTTCTGTCCACTGCAAGTTGTTCCCATTGCTCGTCTGCAACACCGCAGGATTTTAGATTTTCATGGAGAGCGTCTTTGAACCTCTTTCGTTGACCGCCACGCCTTCTTCTACCGCTTAGCAATTCACCATAAAGTGTACATTTAGGAAGGCGGTTTATCATGCATACGATGAACGTGACCTGCCCATCTTAGGCGTGCTCTTGAAATAAGCACCTCAATTGGAAGGCTGTTTGCTCTCCTGAGTACTTCCACGTTTGATATGTGATGGAACCAACGGATTTTCATCATACTTCTGAGGTGTCTTTGCTGAAAACGTTCTAATTCTTTCACATGACGACGGTAAGTGACCCAGCTTTCACATCCATATAGCAGTGTTGGAATGACAACTGCTCTGTAGACAGCCATTTTCGTTGACAAAGCAAGGTCGTGGTTGTCAAATACTCTCTCTCTCTAAGTCCCCAGAGTGCTCTAGATGCAGCGTTAATTCTATTGCGAATCTCGCTGTCCATGTTTGCTTTGTCATTAACAACGTTGCCTAAGTAATTGAACTGATCCACCACTTCAAGAGAATTTCCGTTAAGTGTAATGTCTATTTGGTTCACTTGATGAGGAGTTGACATAATCTTAGTCTTTCCAATGTTGATTTTAAGTCCCAGGGAATCATAGCTCTGGGCATACACATCTAAAAGTTCTTGAAGCTCTTCCGGCGTAGAGGCTAAAAGTGCACAGTCATCCGCATATTGGAGATCACAAATGAATCGTGTGCGTGTCTTCGTGAAAGCTCTAAAGCGCCCTATGTTAAAGAGACCGCCATCAAAACGGTATTTGAGACCTATTCCTCTGACTGTCAGTTTGTTGTCAACAATAATTGTTAGAGTAGTGGTAAACAAATTAAAGAGTAGGGGTGCCAGGACACATCCCTGCCTAACTCCAGTGAGGGTTTGGAAAGGTTCGGTTGCCTCATTATTATACATAACCTGGGCGTTGTTGTTTGTATGTAGACTGCGACATGCTTCCACAAATTTTCTAGGGATACCTAAGCAGAACATAATTTTCCAGAGCACTTCCCTGTCCACCGAGTCAAACGCCTTGGTTAAATCAATGAAGGCCATGTGAATTTCTCCTTGATGTTCGAGTGCTTTTTAAATCCGATGTGCCTCGGTTTGGTCTAAAGCCACTCTGTGTTTCCTAACATTTAATAGACAAGGGACCGACGGCTTTACATCTCCTCCGAAGGATGGTATATCTCCTATACAACCCTCGCCTAAGATTGTATAGCTTCCGCGCATACACTGATATACAAGCTGCTGGTGAGGCGAGGACGCGGTTTCCGTTGGAATGGTCACCCATCCAAGTACTAACTGCGCCTGTCGTTGCTTTACATCGCATACCGAAGTATGTACATAGTGTAAAGACGCACCTACGCTCGCCCCTCTTACTCATTTCATGACATGATATTCCAGACGGCTGTGCGTTGCCATTAGCAACGGAAGTAAAAGTTACTTTTTCTCCGCTTGAGCAGACTTTTACCTTCGTTGCTAATGGCAACGCACAGCAAAGTTTTTTATCTTTATTTTACTTCCACGTCCAGTGGAAGTATAGTAATGTAAAAAAAATATCATTTTTGTGTCGAAATAGGCTTAAAATGACATGCCTGTAACTATTTTGTGCGCACGTTTACTCTGGAACCGTTTATGATATTAACTTGAAATTTGGTACACTTATGTATTAGAACGAGATCTGGAACTACATATTTTGATCTAATTCCGTTGGAGGGTTCGGGGGTAAATAAGGGTAAATAGGCAAAGCAAGCAGGTATGAATCCATAAAATGGTAATTTAGGGCATGTACGAAAAGTCAAAGTCTCAAATTTTTTTTTGGCATCAGCCGCCCCCACTATCACCCCCAATACCACCCTCACCCTATTATGAAAGGAAGTAAAAAAAAAATAGAATGTGATTTAGTGTGTATACAAGAACAAAACGTCTCAAAAATTTTTTTAGAGTCAGCGACCCTCTCTACCACACCCATTGCCACCCCCACCCTATTATTAAAAGGGGTAAAAAATTAAATTGTGATTTAGTGTGTGTTCGAGAATCAATGGCCTTTAAAATTTATTTTGGCATTAGCCACCCCCTCTACAACCCCCACCCTATTATTAAAGGGAGTAAAATATTACATTGGGATTTAGTGTGTATAAGACTTGGATACAAAATTTTGATGTGGAAGTAGTGACTCCTTGGACAGCGGGTATTTTATAGCTAATCGACGTTTGAAAAAAAAATAACATGTCTTATTCGAAGAAAAATCCACTTTTAATCATAATAAAACAATATACTATATTTTTTCTTCAAATACTTTTAGTGCCGCTCGTGAGCACCAGTAAGAGGCTTTTACTATTATTATTTTACCTACTATTCTTAACCATTCTTCACGAAGACTCTTTGAAAACGCCTAAAAAGTATCCGCTTAATCGCATATAAGCCTTGTTTTTACTATTATATTGAACAAATATTGTAGATACAAAAAAAAGGATTTTAAAAAATACACTTTAGATGCGTCAATTTAACCGTTAACACTTTTTTCTTCAATTGCTATAAAAAAACTTGCAAATACTTACAGACTTTATATATAAGAAATTTACATTAAAAACAAATTTCAATATGTCATACGCCACAAAAATTTACAAATACTCTGGTCGATTACACATGGGACATTTCAAACCTAGAAAAACTTCGTATTTCATTTAACTACAAACTCACAAATACTGATACTGGTACTTTAAATAAGAACCTATTATAAATATATCCATTTCAATAAACCAGTATTTTGGAACATGTAAACATTAAAAAAGTTGGGGGTAAGATACTAACAGCGTCCCCTAACCTTAAGCAAAAGGGAGGGTTTGTATGATGCTATGTCAACTAGTGCCTAGACGGACTATAACTAAATTTAAAACATCCATTTTATACCTTACATAGAAAAGAATTGATAATTATTGTTTTCCTTTCAAGGGGTATATCTCCCCGAAATAATTTTATATAAAAAAACCTTTTCTATCAGCCACAGAAATATTGGGAGATAATTTTAGATCACCCTGTATAAAATTATTTATGGAATTTGAAGATATTTAGTCAACATAACGACTTGCGATTTTCGCTAGGCCGTTTCATTTAGATTATTTTTTGTTCATAGCGTCTACATCTGTTAAGGACCATTTTAAGAAATATTCTCGATCTGATGAAAATTTGGGCTTGTAGCAATTTTTGAAGAGCAATTATCTACTCGTCCAAAGTATATACGGCGATGCGTACAATTTTACTACATCATTTCCTACCGATACGAAAACATGCGATGTTTCCGGCCAATCACCTGCACTACGTTTGATGATTTCATTACCTTCAAGAATGTTATATTTATATAGCGATAACCTGCAGTCAAACTACAGTCAATGGTTTTCCCTTCAAACCGCCCTGTTTCAAAAAATCACAAACTGCTTTTTAGTAAGCAAAACCGTTTAAATACAAGAATATCACTGACCAGTCGTCAGTAAGTCAAGCTCAAGCGTTGTGTAAAGATGTTTAAGTTTAAAGGAAGTACGCTAAATTTGTTGTTATTGATATTTATTACGCTTAAATCAACGCATAGTCTGAGTTTAAATAAAAACAAAAAATTGCCATTAGACGTTGAAGTGCTAAATCCTAGTGAATTCATCATACACTTATCGGAACAAGAAAAAGGTGAATTAAAAAAATTTCGTGTTAATATAAATGAAGAGCTAAGTGATTCTGATGTAGCACATTTTGAGAAGGACAAGGCTGATGGACGCACTCTGCACTTTTTTGATAAAAGTTTGAATTTGAAGGCGGGAGACATAGTATACTATTCTGGGCAGTTTGACGATGAAGAAGGTTATCATGGGGAAGACGGCTCATATATTTTTAATGGAGGTGAGTTTTAGATTTTCAAAAGTCAAAAATAAGTAATGGACAAAAACATCGGCCGCTAATAAGCTCAAATTTTTAAATGTTCTATATCGAGTTCGTTATATTCTTTAAATAATATACAGAATATAAACTTTATATTTTTTAAATTTTAATGTCAACAATGGAACAAAACTTCTTTTCAGAAATGTCTGCAGAAATAGTCGTTCTTAAGACCTTTTCGTTTTATTTTTCTCATAGAACATTCGAGGGCAATGAAGATTTTTAGACGTATACTGTACGTGTAAAAGTTCTGTAACACATAATATTTTCTGTTGTTCTGCTTAGCGAAAAATAACAAACGTAATCGATACACACTGTGATCTACTTGTCATGAACACATTCGAAACCGGGTTAATTTCAAAGGGTGGTAAAAACGAGTTCATATGTGATTGTTTTAATGTATTCAAATTTGATATGCTCACTGGGGTGCGAGCTTAGTAGGGAAAATAGGGATCTTTAAAACAAAAAAATAGCAATGATTTTTTTATAAAAAATTTGATTATAGATTCAATATGAAAAAATCTTTAGAACAAATTCAAACACAATATTTAGCTGGTTATCCGAAGTACAAGCTTTCAGATATAAATTTTATTATTTAAAACTTAAAGAATGTTTAAGACTATTAATGGCTTTTATTGAAAAAAATATATTTTTCATTTTTTTTTTTCATTTTTACTATATTTTCTAAGTTTTAGCAAAAGTAATTACTTTAAAACACATTTTTATAAACACATAGAAATAATCAAAGACAACAATAATGTTCTCATTATGGATTGGTACCACAAACCTACATTCTTCTCTGAAAGGTTTCTTAATTTTAATTCTGAACATGTTGTCAAACACAAAATTAACATTAGGAACAACTTAAAATATAGAGCTGAAAAACTATCAGATGAGAGATTCCATTTTAAAAATAGACGATTAATAAAATCATTCCCACACAAAAATAATTATCCAATAAATTTAATCAACAAAATTCTAAATAATAAACAAACAACACGAACGAATCTAATAATAATCAAGAAAATAAACAATATTATAAAGTTCCTTAAGTCGGAAACCTTTTATTAGAAAAACTTAATCGAACTCTTACAAAAAGTGGTTCAACCATTGCATATGCAAGTGAAAACACTATTGGTAAAAAAATTGTTACTAGATTAAAAGCTAAAACACCTAAAGACCTAGAGTCTATACCAAATTCCGTGTTCAGAATGTAATGGTGTATATATAGGCATCACAGGCAGATATTTTAAAAAACCAATATCTGAACATCTAATTGACTGCAAAAATTTCCATACGAAAAAAAATCCAACACAACTGGCTGAGCACTGGATAGAAAAGGGCCACACTTTTGTATTTAATGATGACAAAATAATAGCTAAAAATAATAATTACAAGAAGAGAATGTTCAATAAAATGATTTGTATTAAGAATAAATAACACCACGGAAATTAGACAGCCCCCAATTCCAGACGCCAGAGACTTGTGCGGAAGGGGGTTACACATTGAAAAAAACGCGGACATACAACCATTTCCTCCGACAGTGCCAGTGCCGGAGCAAGGATTCGAATCTGGTGGCGCGATACCCGTGTGTTTAATCGCGATTGTCGCCTCGCGCCCTAACGGCCAAACTAACAAGAATCTCAACAGTATAAACAAACGAACAGATATAGAAAATGTACATAGTTCTTATTTTAATATTACCGACTATCTAAAAAACACCTAATCTATAATAAAAAAAAAGAAAAAATGAACGCTGAGACTTTGGGAATATTAAAGGCATATACACCATTGCTCTTCAATTCGCCAGAACGAGGTGTTTATATATCTTTCTTTTATAATTCATAATACATTTTTTATATTTTACACCCAATTTTTAAATAATCTTTAAAATTTTTGAATGTGCCTTTCTGTATTTTTAATGTCTTAATGCGTTAACAATGTAATATAGTTATAATTTTTTTGCCTTAATTGTCTTTAAGTATACACAACAATTGTTAAATTTTATTTATACCTAGAGTTATACGTTTTCTTTTAGTATCCTGAAGAAGTTAATAAATTTAACAAAATATCGACAAGTTAAAAAAAAGGAAATTTTGTTCATTTTTATGATCCCAAAATCCATCTAAACTTACATATTTATAAATACAGTTGGACATTCTCGGAGATGCTTTCAATATTTAATAAATATCTAGTTCAGAGGTGTTATTGAAGATACTGATTATAAAATCAAAATTTCTTATAAAAAAGGTCGCTTACCACTTTGTTGATACCGCCAAGACAATCACATTTTGAGTATATATCTACCACCCAAATTTTAAATTAATTCGTTTTCTAATTTCTGAGATACAAAATCATAAAATATAGTTTTAAGGGAACGTAATTTTAGAAATTTATGACAAATATTAATAGTCTAGACTCTAGACGCTCATTAGGCCAGTCATTACGGATTTCGATAGTGGAAAGTTCGACAATAATTGCAAAAGTTTTTAAATTTTGAGACAACATTGGAGAAGGTAAAAAAATAACAATTCCAGTTTTGCACCCTTTTCCACCCCCAGGAACATTGTTAAATTAACAAAAAAGGTGAATTTGTAATAACTTTTTGAAAAAAAATTCGAAGTTTACGTAAACCTTGGAGAAAATTTCGATAATTACTAGACATCTTCTGACGAGTTTGCACCCTACTACGATGACCGGAACATTGCAAATAGTTTGACATGTTTTGTAGAAAAAAAATTGCCTAACTTTCGCAATTTTTTTTTCGATAAAATATGTCAAAGTAAATAACAACTATTTGCAATGTTTTGGTCATCGTAGCAGAGTGCAAACTTGATAGATGTCTAGTAATTATTAAAATGTTCTCCAAGGTTTGCATAATCTTCGGATTTTTTCAAAAGTTATTACAAATTCACATTTTTTGTTAATTTTTGTTAATTTAACAATGTTCCGGGCGGCGGAAAAGGGTGCAAAACCAGATTTGTTATTTTTTACCTTCTCCAATGTTGTCCCAAAATTTGAAAACTTTTGCAATTTTTCATATCTTTTTTACTCTACTGATTGGGGTACAATGGGAATTCTGCTGGCCGTAACAGATCCGATAGATTTTATAATCGTTCTCGGTGTACTTCTTCCGTAGAATCGGTTGGTATTAGTCCCAGATAGAAAAAAATCGTCCTTTCTTCTTGCAGTGCCGTATCCGTTCAATGAATGTTGGCGATCATGTTCGCTATTTTGACTTTATTAACCGCCGCTCTGAAAAGCGCGGTCGGTGACTTCCCAAACCACTGTCTCAAGTTCTTCAACCAGGACGATCTTCTTCTTCCTGGGCCTCATTTTTCATTGATTTTACCTTGAATTATCAGATGTAGTGTATTATATGTTTCTGGATGTCTCATTACGTGACCAAAGCATGATAGTTACCTCTCTTTCACAGTATTAATTACTTCCTTATCTTTACCCATTCTACGCATTACTTCTATGTTTGTAACTGGTCTACCCAACTTATCCATAGCATACGTCGGTATACTCACATCTCAAAAGCCTCAAGCCTCTTAAGGGTGTTTTCTGTCAGAGTCCAAGACTCCACTCCATACAAGAGGACGGAGAATACATAACAGCGAACCATCCTTATCTTCAATTTCATATTTAGGTCATGTCCACAGAAAACCTTCTTCATTCTCACAAATGTTCTTCTTGCTTGCTTTATTCTTGATTTTATTTCAATCGAGTAGTCCCAGTCATCAACTAGAAGCTGTCCCAAATATTTCATTCTATGCATCCTTTCTAAACGTTCTGTCCCAATCCACAGTTCTCCATTAATGTTTCTTTTGTTCACTATCATTAGTTTAGTTTTTTTGACATTCAGTTTGAGGCCATAATTTTCGCATACGTTGATTATTCGGTCCAAGAGAAGAGAGTCCCTCAATATTGTCTGACATAAGTACTGTGTCATCTGCATGACGCAAATTATTCACTGTAACTCCGTTTTTTATTATACCCTCTGACACGTTGTACAGTGCATCTCGAAACATTACTTCGGAATAAACATTGAAAAGTAATGGTGACAATATGCATCCTTGCCTCACGCCTCTTTTTATTATGATACCTTCCGTTGTTCTGTCCCCCATTCTTATATTTGCATTTTGTCCCCAGTTGACATTAGCGATGAAGTATAGGTTCTTGTCATCAATTCCAGTTGTTTTTAGTATCTCAATCATTTTTTCGTGTTGTACCCATCAAATGCCTTCTCAAAGTCAATGAAGCACATGAAGGCGCCACAATTTACGTCTAAAAAAGAGCTTCTTTTGTACCCAGTCCTTTACGGAATCCAAATTGAATGTCCCCAATATGCTCTTCAATTTTGGGATAAATCCTTTGATGGGTGATGCTCAGAAATAGTTTTAATACATGGCCCATCAAACTTATAGTTCGGTGTTCACTGCATTCTTTGGCATTTGTTTTTTTGGGGATGGGGATGACTGTTGATTTCAGCCAGTCATGTGGAATTATTCCTCTATCGTAGATGGCATTGAACAGTAGTACTAGTGATTTCTGTTATTAGTTATTCATGAGAAAGTAATAAAAAGTGTGTTTTTCACAATTTCTTTTGACATGTACAGAAATATTAGTATGTTGTGTTCACTCTTACGTATGTTGATATCAAGTTATTCGCGAGAAACTGTCAAACATGAACTTTTTTGAGTAGTGGTGAGAGGTAAGTGAATCCTCTCATATGGTCAACTGCTACTATATACCATAGACGTTTCCATGTGCGTATAGTGGCTTGCGATTCTGCAAGTACCTGAGAGCGGCGACCTTTCATCCTAGGTGGACTTAACCTACTGTTAAAATATATGATTTGCACATCATATATTATGAACTTTTTTACCATTGTGATCGTGCAAAAATCAATTTTGAATTTTTGTTAAATTTACAGATTTTTAGGTCCTCTGAAGCAAAAAAAGCGGTTTTTAAATAATGTTAATCCGTCGTCTTTTGTCTGCCGTCTTTAGTCACATCTAGTTAAAGTACTGAATCGATTTTGCTCAAACTTTGTATGCATACTCACACACCCACACCTCGACGCGAAATCGCAAAATTAAACCTAGCTCAAATATTGGGGGAGTTAACCCCTACAAACAGATTAAAAACTGCAAAATAAAACTGCTCTAACGATTTTGATCAAATTTAACACTAAGGGAGTATTTATTTCCTTAGTAGTAATATAAGATGGCATTCCTTAAAAACGCAGGGACGGAAACTGGGAGGGGGGCAAAGTTACGAGAATGAGACAATTTTCTTCTTAAAAACGGCTTTAACTTTTGGGACGTACGCCAATAAATTCTGCGTATCAAACTGTGTGAAACTGAACACTAACATATTAAAGTATATGTATACCTAAAGAGAAAATGCGAAACAATAGTATATTTCACAGTTTCTCATGAATGACTCGAAATTTGGCCACTTTTGGCGTCTAGGACCTACGTCAATCGATCTGGCGTATCCATACACGTAAAATTGGTACTAATACATTAACATTCCTTATTCTCCAAAAGAAAATATCAAAGAAGCCATTTAACAAGTCTCTGAAGAGTATAAAAATCACTCCTTAAACGTCCGTTTCTCGATTCAACGATTCTAGAAGAAGTTTCACTAAACCACCACGGAGCCCAGATTTGAACCATATAGAACATCTGTGGGATAAACTCGATAGAAAAATTTCACAAAAAGATTGTTAACTAACGCTCATATTATAATTGCAATGCAATGAGAATGGTTGGCTATTTTAGTTCGAAAATAATTACAAGATGTGCCAAAGGATAATATCGTCCACTTTTTTAATTATAAATATTACCAGATGATGCCTCTTTTAGTTAAAAGAATTACATTTAGCATCAAGCTGGGAATGTCTCATAGTTCTTTGTATCGCCAACAATTGTATTTTTTTTCAAAAATCTCTTATGAGAGGATATTTTAACCTCTCCGCAATAAAATTGTGAGAGGTTATTAAAATTGGTTCAAAAACGAAAATTGAGATAACATCAAATCTTTACGTTTTGAGGTCCTAGGAACCCAAAAAAGTGATTTTTGAAAAATGTCTGTGTGTGTGTGTGTGTATGTGTGTATGTGTGTTAGCACGATAGCGCCGAAACTACTGAACGGATTTGAATCATACTTTGCGTGTGCGTTTCTTTAGTACCCCAGAAGATCTGAAAAGGTTTTGGTTGAGATCGGCTTACGTTTAGTGCCATTTTGACGCAACAAGTTATTTATTTTATAATTACTTTCAATTTGCAATGGAGCCATTGAAAAGCAGTTAAAATTCTGATTTCAACGATATATCACACTTCCACCCTTTCGATTTGGTTTCCGTGAAAAAAATTAAAAACAAAGCAAATATGGCATAGATCGCATTTCACATGATACCAGTAAAATTACTGAAATGCTAATGTTTAATTTAACAAAAACAGCCGCGAGCGATCGGATTGCAATGAGCAAATTTTGACGATTGTCATCGTCATCGTTTGTCATCCGATAACGTTGGTGTCATGTCATGTTAATAAAATTTCGGCATATTTGTAACTTTTAGTGGATTGTCACAAACTTTAAAGGTAGATATAACAATATCATATGCTTTCTGTACCTTCGTTGGTGAATTTATTATAGATTATCACATTACCAATTTTCAAATTGTTGCTTTACAAATCTGTAGTATTTAGGATAACTAGACTTTCTTAGTCGTTCAAGTGATGTTAAAGTTGTTAATATCCTAATAGTATATTATTCAACGAGCGATAATGTAGGTAATAACTCGCATAGATGATTGTAAATTCATTAAGTTGAGGGTTTTTTTAGTGCCCCAGAAGATCTGAAAAGGTTTTGGATGAGATCGGATTACGTTTAGTGCCGTTTTGTCACACCATTTAATGCTCTTTTCGGCTTCAAAGATCCACCGAGTGGGGAGGTTCCAGTCGCTTCCAGTAGCTGCCGATTTATTTTGTCTGCGAAATTTGAAAAAAATCTGTCGGATCCTATTTTATTATTTTATAAGAAATAGATGCAGCGACTTTTAATAAAAATGTTCATAAATGTAAGAACAGTAATACATATGAGAAGATATATTTTAAACAAAATTAAATAAATTATGTATATTCATCACCATTTCAAATGAATTAATATGTTTCACTAATTAAGTCTATATTAAAAAGTGAAATAAAAAAGATATTATCCAAGGACAGTGATTAATGAACGGCCATTATGATTATTTCGGTAATAAGATTACTATTTAATTGGTTAATTATATGTAATTTTAAAACAATTTTCGTATCTACAGGTTATTACCTCTAATAGTCACGTTTCTGACTAGAGTCGGAAACTTAGATTTGTTGGGTTTTTACGCATCAAAAAAATATAAACAAATGATGGGGAACGAAAGGGAAAAGATTTAAGTTCATAAAGGTTTGGTTATAGTAGAACTATATGAGAAATGTCTACACTACTTCAGCTGTCAATTAAATTTTAATAGAAAGATAACACAATATTGAAGTTTATTTACCTTTTTAGATAGGGGCGATAATTTTAATATTCTATCAAACTTGTGTCAGTCGTTAAAATACACCCGAAAATATAGGTTCAGAAAATCTTTTTAGCTCTTTTCTTTTCACCTGGTATTTCAATAATTAAATAAAATTACTTCGGAATGAACTTAAACGTAAACTAAATATTTGACATTTCTAAAACGATGACCATGAGATAAATTTAACTATTTTTTAATGATTATACGAAACTGCATTTCCACATTTTTACCCTCTACTGTTTTTCACTAGTACTATAAACATATGTTTTACGCACAAAATGATAGTAAAAACGTATAGTTTCTTTAACAATCGTAAAAAAATATATATAGTGTGGGATAGCCAAATGGAACATATTATTGTGCATAATTATAAAGAATCCCGAGGCACGTCGATTTTGGATTCTGAAAGGACATCTTGCAACGTACAAATTTCGCTCCTAAATTCAACCCCCTTTGAGTGGCATTGCAACCCCTAAACTTTTAAATGGGAAGTAGGGGCTTGTGATACCGCATTTGAAAGATCTACGGTTTTAATATTTATTACAAAAAATAACGGTCTGCTTGACGAAATTTGCTGTAACAAACGAAAAACATAAGAACTTAGAGCGTTTTGTTCTTGCGGGCTAGCAAAAACAATTTCAGAGTTCTTTTTCAGCATTATCAAATAAAAAGGAGACATAAAAACATCAAAATTCTTCATATCTGACATTGCTAATGCTAATAAAACAAATGCAATATATTTTAACCTCTCCACAATAAAATTGTGAGAGGTTACTAAAATTGGTACAAAAACGAAAATTGAGATAACATCAAATCTTTACGTTTTGAGGTCCTAGGAACCCAAAAAAGTGATTTTTGAAAAATGTCCGTGTGTGTGTATGTGTGTATGTGTGTTAGCACGATAGCGCCGAAACTACTGAACGGATTTGAATCATACTTTGCGTGTGCGTTTCTTTAGTGCCCCAGAAGATCTGAAAAGGTTTTGGTTGAGATTGGATTACGTTTAGTGCCATTTTGACGCAACAAGTTGTTTAATTTATAATTACTTTCAATTTGCAATGGAGCCATTGAAAAGCAGTTAAAATTCTGATTTCAACGATATATCACACTTCCACCCTTTCGATTTGGTTTCCGTGAAAAAAATTAAAAACAAAGCAAATATGGCATAGATCACATTTCGCATGATACTAGTAAAATTACTGAAATGCTAATGTTTCATTTAACAAAGACAGCCGCGAGCGATCGGATTGCAATGGGCAAATTTTGACGATTGTCATTGTCATCGTTTGTCATCCGATAACGTTGGTGTCATGTCATGTTAATAAAACTTCGGCATATTTGTAACTTTTAGTGGATTGTCACAAACTTTAAAGGTAGATATAACAATATCATATGCTTTCTGTACCTTCGTTGGTGAATTTATTATAGATTATCACTTTACCAATTTTCAAATTGTTGCTTTACAAATCTGTAGTATTTAGGATAAGTAGACTTTCTTAGTCGTTCAAGTGATGTTAAAGTTGTTAATATCCTAATAGTATATTATTCAACGAGCGATAATATAGGTAATAACTCGCATAGATGATTGTAAATTCATTAAGTTGAGGGTTTTTTTAGTGCCCCAGAAGATCTGAAAAGGTTTTGGATGAGATCGGATTACGTTTAGTGCCATTTTGTCACAAAATTTAATGCTCTTTTCGGCTTCAAAGATCCACCGAGTGGGGAGGTTCCAGTCGCTTCCAGTAGCTGCCGATTTTTTATCCTGTGACCGAAAGTGAACTTGTAAATGTTGTGAGAAACCTCAGAAATAAAAAATAATCTGATCTGGATGGATTGACTGCTCAGAAAATTAAAAGTATTTCGTTAATATCATTTTTATCTCATAAATTTCACATTTTCAAATGGGAAATTTCCGGATATATTTAAAATAGCTTCGGTAATACCTATTCACAAAAAAGGTTGCAAAAGCAATGTAGATAATTACCGCCTAATATCTGTATTGAGCACTTTATTTAAAATAATAGAAAAAATTCTCTATGACTGTGTTATGTCATTTGCACTAAAATACAAACTATTGTCCGAGTGTTAACATGGTTTTACACCAACTAAATCTACGGAAACGGCAACTGCATATTTGTTAAAGCATATCTATAAAGAGCTAGACGAAGGTAGATATGTTGTATCTCTATTTTTCGATTTATCCGAAGCCTTCGGTAGCGTGGATAAGAATATTCTTTCACAAAAAATAGAAAATATCGGCATAAGGGGATGCCTCCTAGACGGTATCAACTCCTACATAGAAAATCGAGAGCTAGTGGTAAACTGTAACGATTCCCGATCAAATATACATGACGTGAATCTGAGTGTTCCACAAGGCTCGATTTTGGGGCCCCTATTGTTTTTATTGTATATCAATAATTTACCAGATCACATCAAACATGGGATTATCATTGTTGTCAGTGTCAGGTCAGTGTATATGCAGGCGATACAACTGTTTCGATGTTAGCTGCTACACACGAGGAGCTAAATATACGGCACTTGACGATATGCATGTTTGGTGCCAGAGAAACAAGCTCACCTTAAATGATGATGTTTTTGTAAACTTAACTCAACTTTGGATAGCCTAAAATTTTTTGGATCGCTAGAATGGCCAGCGCGTTCTCCTGATCTTATATCCTTAGATTTTTACTATGGGAATATGTGAAAAGCATTGTATACAAAACTAACCCACGCGATATAACTGATTTAAGAAGAAGAATAACGGATGTGGTTAGGTCGGAAATAAATGAGTCACACTGAATAGTATCGAAATACTATGTAAACTGTATATTGTATTGCTTTTGTTCACATTGTGTAATTGGGTTAACATCTCTCAAATTATTGTATAATAAAATAAATAAATAATGTTATAATAAAATAATATACATGCTTTTAAATATCTTAGAACCACATTCGCATTTTATTTAGGAGATCAAATGTGTTTTTTGTATAACAAACGGAATAACACATGTCGAAAATTAATAACATATGTAAGAATTCCCAAGGATACGCTCTCTCAAATTCATGTTACATTACATCTTTATTGTGATATTGTCGATAGAATAGACTTTATTGATTTCAAAGGAAGTGTAAACGAAGGATTCTAGAAATTTAGTCATTGCCACGAAAAATAAAATACAAACATGAATATATTCTTTATTATTATAAGAATAGGATTTGTAACCGAAGTCCTAGATATAAATATACAGGATGTTTCGTAAATAAATGGATTATGTGAAACTTAGATTAGGCGGTCTATTCTTTTTTTTTATACATTTATTTAACGTCGGCCTATTTCCGCTACTGAGGCCTAACACCGACGCCTGTAGACGAGCTACCCCAAACCAGGAATTTTGCCGAACCTCTTCCCTTAAGAAGAGTAGGGATCTTTTACTTGCCTAACATTTAATAGACAAGGGACCGACAGCTTTACATCCCCTCCGAAGGATGGTATATCTCCTGTACAACCCTCGCCTAAGGTTGTATAGCTTCCGCGCATACACTGATATACAAGCCGCTGGAAGATGTATGAGGCGAGAACGCGGTTTCCGTTGGAATGGTCACCATCCAAGTACTAACTGCGCCTGTCGTTGCTTTACATCGCATACCGAAGTATGTACATAGTAAAGACGCACCTACGCTCGCCCCTGGTCTATTCTTGAATGTCGCTTAGCAAAAGTCACATATTCAGAAATATGCACAAATTTAAGTGCGCATTTTCATATGTCGAATTCAATCTGCAAAGATAGTGTAAATACCAAACGATCACTGTGCTTTCACATTGTAACTTTACTACGCACTTTTCTGAAAATTAAATTAGTAGTGGACTGCAGCGTTCGAGCATAACAAAGTGCACGCTAGCTCTAGCCGATGGCGGGGTTATTAATAATAATAACTCTTGAGTGGACTCTTGATCTTGGAGAGTATCCATAGCAGGATGGTTCTGGATGGAGCATGTAAGGTCATCAGGAGTTCGGATCCCTCCCTCTGCATGGTCCGAGACCATGAAAATGCAGAGGTAGGTGCTTTTGTCTTTAAGGCAGCACGGAGAGCAGCCAATGAACTTGGTCTCATCTTCGACGTCGAGCGGGTAAACCCCGACTCTGTCACCGAGTTGGAACCCGTTCGACTAAAAGCCCACATTAGAGCTGCAGAACACAACATCCTTCTGCAGCTCCATAAGGATAAGCCATAGCACGGAGTTTTCCATAAAAATACATTCATAATGGCTTGCCAAGATGGTGTATTTAACACCCTCATCTATCGACGTCGTGTCATGGGTATGGAGGTCCCTGATGTCAGCTGCAGGGCTTGCCGCAGGGTGCCGGAGACTGTAATGTACTTACTGTCGGCTTGCCCGATATATGCAGTCTCGGCCTATATTCACAGACACAACGCAGCATTATGAGTGCTATACTCTCATCTATTATGGGATAGGCGAAACACCAGTGCTGCCTTACGCTCCGGGGGATATTGAGTCCGTTGTGGGGAATGAGAAGTGTCTAATTTATTGGAACTACTCGTTTCCCACCGCCAGGCAAATACAAGCCTGACATAGTACTCCTTGACCACCAACTCAAGAGAATATATGTCGTGGAATTCTCAGCCCCCGCTGAGAGCAACATTGTCTTGAAAGAGGAGGAAAAACGGACAAAATATCGAGATTTGCTCTTCGAACTCCGCAGGCTTTAACCGGACCATTATGTCAAAATAGGGGTACTGATTATAGGAGCCCCCGGTGGAATGAGACAGACGCTACTTTCGAAATTAAAGATCATACCGGCATGCCGAGATTCGGAAGAGATCTTAGCCGGCAGAATGCAGAAGGCTGTCATCCTCGGTTCATTACTTCTACTCAGGGCATACGATTCGCGGACCCGGTAGTCACTCACCCCACGGGCGTGGGGAGTGGCTATTGGTATTTATTACCAGCTCCCCTCTGTGAGGGTCGGAGCCACAGAGTAAGGTGACTGGTTTTTTGTAAAAAAAATAAACGTCTTTATTAATGAAATAATATTATACATTTCATTAAGGGCAAGGTTTGTAGATTAGTACCTATGTATTAGGGGCACCACTGGTTTCAAGATGATCTTACAATTTGTCTAGTAACTAAGAACTTTAAGTTAGGATTTGTCTTTCATAAATTTTGAGGCTTTCTAACAATTAGCATCAATTCAATTTTGCAGATCCAAATTATTAAACTAAGAATTTAAAAGAAAATCAGCGTCTCTAAGAAAAGGTATTAATTGCGCACTTATCTGTTTTTTATTTGCTGTTGAGGCAATAAACCAAATCCGGTACCTATCCAAGTTTCTACCAAGTAGTCGTGCATAGGACTGGTATGAAAGACCTGGCCGGAAGACCCTTAAAACAAACCAGATTATGATATATGTAACTTGAACAACAGTTACTCACCTCTCCTTGAGGGCTGTTCTTCTATAGAACTAAATAACCTTCCAAAATAGTGGCTTTAAGTTTTAAGGAGATCCAAAGTCCTTTTAAATGATGAAGATTCAACACCACAACACAAGGTTCAATGCGAGCAGTAATGGAATAAATCCGACTTCCAAACGAAACATACAATCTCCTTTACTCTTTTTCTTTACAAAATTATTTGTTCCCTCAGTTACTCACAACAAACTTTTATTTCAGGCCTACTTCCAAAAATATATTTATATTAAATTTTCATACTAGACTACATACAACAGAAATACATTGTATTGCGAGTCACTAAAATTTTTAAGAATGAAACGTTACAGCTTTGATAGAAATTTTCTGAGAAAGCAGCATACGATTCTTCTTCCAGGTCAAAATATGATTTGATCTATCTTACCGTCTATATTAAGTCGAACCTCCGACGAGATATGGTTCTTCAAATTCCGGAGGGTTTGAAGGTCCATAACAATGTTACTTATTATTGATTATAAATTGTGGACCAGTAGTAGCAAGGTGGGATTCTCATTAAGACATGGGATGCTTTATAATATCCGTGAAAAATTCGTCAATGAATCACCTGGTGAAGGAAATCACAGAATCACCACTGGTAAAACAACTTCAAAATCTGTAAGAGGCAAGCGATTGAAGTTTCTATAATCACTGCCACCTTTAAGCTTCAATTCTACCAGAAGCTTATTGAAATGAAACTTTTATTCGTTTCTTTCATCTTAAACAGTTCATAATTAGCTACAAAAGACACGCTATATGAGCATCTTTTTCTGCAGATATCTTGAATATGAAACGCAATCTAAATAATCTTAACAGCAGACAAATTACAGTTGCTTTTATTTGATGTAAAGGTCGTTGCGGCATTCCTGGTAAAGAAATTGCTGATGAGCTAGCAAGAAAGTCTACTCAATTAGATGTTGTTGATGATATTTTTATATATTCTGATGTTATTTGTGAATGAAAAATGAAATGGGAAGATCATTGGATTAGTTTTGTAAATAAATCTAAAAATTCATATACGCCTTTACACCTTAATCTCCCAACGAAAATAAATCATATTAATATTCAACATCAAAATACTATTCAACAACTATTACCAAACTGAGATTAAATCATGATCACTTTCTTAATGACCTAAAATCACTAAAGTCACAGTTTCCTGCAAATCTAGCCTATTTGTTAAATGATCGAAGAAAATATATATTAGATGCTCTGATAGATTTTGCCAAAAGTGCTAAATTGGATATATGAACAAGAAATTAATTTCCTAAATATCTGTTGCCGCGGAACTTTTCTCGATGCCAAAAACTCCCCAGTACTACTGGATAACTTATATTCAACTGAACTGCCTGAAATTAAGTCTTAATAAGAAACAACGTTTTTAGGAGCTTGTACTATTCCCTGTGCCTATAAATCTTTCCCTTATATTTTTGGGCAACATCTTGGAAATTGTTAAAATCATATAGCCCAGTAAAATGGGAAAATTTGGATGAAATACTTCAGAAAGAGGACTGAAATTATAATAAAAAAGAGATTTTTGCTCATAGACTGTAACTCATCGTATCTAGGTCACTGGGAGCGCATTCTACAGATAATTTAATTTTCTTCAAAAAACCTTATTGTTATTATTGCTTAAAGCCAGTCAACAATAGCTATTTGTCAAAATGCACTTGAAAATGACAATTTTTCATGTTTTTTCCTCTTATCTCCATTCACTCGTTATCAAAACGATTTTGTACATACATCAACATATTCAAAATATGATTCTCTTTAACTCTCATTAGATACACTATATGCTTACGATCTATCGTTTTCGGGTTTTTATCGATTTTATCATGAAACAAGTGTTCTGATAGTGCGCTATAAAGATGTTTAAAAATTTATATTTCTGCCAATATTGATCGGATGGAAATGAAAAATGAAACGAAATTGTTCGTAATCGAATACTTTCATTTGAAACATTTTGCGATCCGAATGGCCATTTTCGAGATTTTAGCGAAAAACGCGCGTTTCCGTTGCGTCGCAAAACTGTTAAAATTTAAAAAATCTATCTCGGCTCCCATAGGTTGTACGAAGTTAAAAAAAAACGAAGTTTTGCGGACTTTTATTACCTATAATTTTCATGTGTACATATTTTACAGTAAAATTGATACTTTTCGAGTTTTTTGCGAAAAAACAATATTTTAAGTTTTTATTGTCTCAAAGCCCCCTTCCGCCGGCGTCTCTGAGGACTTTTGATATGTTGAAAGTATCACAAAATAAGCGTGTTCCCAAAATTTCAGCCCGCTCTGAATTATTTCACCCAAGTCGACAAATTTCGTCCCATTTTATAATAGCTAATAGCGAGAGCTAGGCCTCAGAAATTGCAAAGTAAATGTTTGTTTGAAAATGTTCTTAATAACTTTCCTGGATGACCAACTTAAGCATTGGAAATCTCTAGAGAAAAGGATAATGTGATGTAGAGTTTCTAGTGGGATCCGAACCACTCCTCGGGGATAATTTATAACTGAAAATTATTTTGTATTAGGTGGAGCTCGAACATTCTTCACTAGGGATGTTCAGGGATAAAGCTTTCCCCCTTATAAATAAATACAACAGGCTCGGCGCTACATTCTAGGTGCGCTCCGCTAACCAAATTCTCATAATCAGAGAATTTAATACTCAAATTAATGTTAGCCGCCTACTGATAATTATTGATTGATTAGTAATAAAAAGAATGCTTAAACACACCTAAATTTTATTGTTAAAACATTTGAACTCTACCATTTTATACATAAATAATTTTTTTATCATATAAAACATTTGCCACAAGTAAATTTGTCATGTCATGTGCACGAACCCCGCAGTACGTTCACAATATGTTGAGTCAATTAATTGTCAAACAATAGTAAGGTTACCTACCTACCTATTCTCTAATTTATTTTTATTAAAGAAGACTAACAGGTTTTTTTATATTTGCAACTTGCTTAATATATCTAAAAATAGTTTTTTTAATGTTTATCGCCTTGTCAAGTGGATTTTTTTGTTTCTGGTGATTTACAAATCACCATGTAATTTTCTTTCTGGTTTTAACTCACACCTGACGTGGTCAAGTGTAATTATATTCAAATATTCGAATTTTGGTCTTACCGATTTCGTAAATATGGGATTAACAAATTTTGACATTAATGTTATTATCGTTAATGATATCTTATTTATGTCCAGCGACGTATTAAGGGGAAAGCCCAGGAGGTTTATGTCTCAATCGGGGATCTCACGAGCTAATATTAAAAACCGACCTCAGTTTCAAATTCACGAAAATGTTATTTTTCTATTCGTATATGTGAAATTACAAAATGGACGAGTTTACATCAGTTAAACCCTCTTTTCTGCTTAAGGGATAGTTTTGGGGGTGACTGTCAGTATTTTCTTTATAAATTTTTAATTATTTTTATATTTCTGAAAATTATTATAAAAAATTAATTTTCAGATCATTACAAATAAAAAAGGTATTTTTATTGTTTTCGACAAACTAAGCACCTCTTGAGTAATTTATGTTTATGCATTTACAACATTTTATTAATAAATTATTTTATATATAATATTCTTTTACAAAAATTAAATAATTACGGTATAAGAGGTTTAGTCCTCGCTCTTTTTAGTTCGTACTTATCAAACAGGGTTCAGTATGTCAGTTTTGATAATGTCTCGTCTAATTTTGAGGTTGTAAAGCATGGTATCCCCCAGGGTTCAACCTTGGGGCCATTACTGTTCATCATTTATATCAATGATATACGTAACTTTCTTTTACCTAGTAATTGTGTTCTATTTTCAGACGACACAGCATTAATTTGTTCAGATAATAATTTTAATGATTTAAAAGACATATCGAAAGTCTATGAAAAACGAGCCCAAGAGTGGTTTTCAAGCAATAGGCTTACGTTAAATACAAGACTCAAAAGCTATTCCTTTCTACCAATAATAAATTTGTTAATGAAGATAATGTTAATTTGCTTGGCATAGTCATTGATGATAGACTGAATTGGAGTTCAAATGTGCTTTTAGAGGGTGGAATATTAAACATAATATTTTTAGTCGCAAACTCCTCTATAAATCCTTATTTTACTATAAGGAAAGTAACCAGACTGCAACCAAAGTTACAAGTCTGGCGCGTTAAGTGTAATAATTGCATACTACCATCAAAACGCTAATGCTTCGATTGCGATTTGATGATAGTATGCAATTATGAATTTCTAAATTCTACCCATCCAATGTAACTAAATCTTTTTTATTTTTCGAAATTATTACTGTCCCATCAGCCTACTGGATTTATGACCTCGCTCGCCACGTTACTGACCCAATATATTATATTTACCTATTTTTTTATGACTACATTATTGTCATGTATTTCTGTGTCACGGCACATCTTGCTTCTGCTCATTAGGATGCAGCTCCATGTATTTTATTTATACACTGTCATGTTTTATTTTTTTGTGAACCTCAGTGTTTGTTTATATACACTGTTATTTTCTAGACTTGCTACAAATGTACTTTTTACATAAAGTAGTCGAATAAACGATTCTCTTCTATTCTATAAAGAATCCTTTGAGCCTTGTAAACTCGTAATTTTAGATAATTCCACACAGTGAAATCAGGAGGAGTTAGGTCAGGAAACCGAGCAGGCCACTTGATCGGTCCATCTGCCTGCACCCCGGTCAATCCATCTATTGGGATAGTGATTGTATAACCATGTTCTACATGTTTAGGTATAATGCGGCGTTGCGCCGTCATGCATAAAACACGTATTTCTTCTTCTTCTTCTTCTTCTTCTTCTTCTTCTTCTTCTTCTTCTTCTTCTTCGCAATGAAATATTACCGAATATTTCATTTACGGAGTTATCAAAAAAATCATAATACATATCGCCATTTAAATTTCCAGGAAATGTATTGTATTTAACTAACTGATTCCCTAGAGTTGCTGCCCGTACATTTATTTTGAAGGTATGTTTAAAATAGGCTTGTATTGTTCATTTTCCTCACTCCAGAAATGCATATTTCGAGAATTAAACATGACTTGTCGTATGAATGTAGCTTCGTAAAAAATCTGAAGTATTTTCCATTCATTCAAGCAACAATTCACAAAAATCAATCTTATTGGCATAATGGAACGGGTACAATTGTTGTTCAAGTAGTACTCTTAAAGCGCTTTGGTGAGATATAACCATTTTTTTATACATTTATTTAACGTCGGCCTATTTCCGCTACTGAGGCCTAACACCGAGGCCTGTAGACGAACTACCCCCAACCAGGAATTTTGCCGAACCTCTTCCCTTAAGAAGAGTAGGGATCTTTCACTTGCCTAACATTTAATGGACAAGGGACCGACGGCTTTACATCCCCTCCGAAGGATGGTATGTCTCCTATACAACCCTCGCCTAAGGTTGCCAGGCCGCTGGAAGATGTGTGAGGCGAGGGCGCGGTTTCCGTTGGAATGGTCACCCATCCAACTACTAACTGCGCCTATCGTTGCTTTACATTGCATACCGAAGTATGTACATAGTAAAGACGCACGTACGCTCGCCCCCAAATATAACCATTTTAAGCCTAATTTGCTAGTACTTATCCTAGGATCTTCCATTACAATATATAATTTTTCTCCATTAACGTCAACAGTTCTTGCGTTTCTTGGACAGCCAGCGTCTCTGTACTTAAAAAATCAGTCTGACACAACTCAGACAAACTTTCCCATAAGTATTTGTCTAACTAGTATATTAACGTGACCATATTGAGATACCAATATACAGAAAGTAGGTAATTCCGTATTAAATAAAAGAGTTGTGATTTACATAATGCATAAATAATGTTTTTTAATCAGTTTACCGCTCGAGCCTTTAAAACACGATGGCGCAGTGTTAAAGGTTTTGCCTTGCAACATTTCGAATCAAACACCCCTTACCGTACCAGACGTTACCAATTTTCCGGCAACCTCTGTAGCCAAGTTTTCACCAACTATAACTTTCTCTAACCCTATCCACCTTTCGCTAGTATTTTATACCTTTTGACTATCTTTAAATCTTTTCTGTCCCCCTCTTCATTCCTGTTTGTATATCTTTGTCGCGTTTATTTTTGTTTCTTTTCGTACATTTTTGTCTCTAAATTCAATTCCCACCATTAACATCTTTAAAATTGAAACCTTTTCGAAATAAAAATTTTTAAAATCAGAGTTTAGGCCAGCCAAGCGCAGCCCTGTATTGACGTATCTCGCGGAAGGCGCCTCGTTCAAGTTAGGATGCCTGCGTCAGATATAAGGTTAACAAGTGTTTTTGTGCGTGAGTGTTTTTAAATTTTGTGTGTAATTTAGGTTTTGTTGATTCCGTTTTTTTTTAAAATTGCCTTGTTTATATTTACGTCCTCAATTCAATTTCAATTCAAAAGATATTTATTCTTTTTAACATAGAAACAGTTGCCTCTCCAGGACCTGCTCCGGAACCGATCCTGCAACCACCGCGTTGACGCGGTGGAGAATTGCAGGATCGGGCGGAACTGGTTTGGATCGGCGAAAACGACAAGTAAAACAACTAAACCTAAACTCCTTTTTACAAAAATATAAAATTAAAATAGGTAGTAACATTGAACCATGCTTGAAAAAAACAAGCTTAACAAAACTTAAAACTACACTTACATTTAAAGAACTCGCGCACAAAAAAACACTATTAAAATTTGTATCTGGACGCAAGCACCACACTCAAACGAGGTACCTTCCGCGAGATATTGCAATGCGGGGCTGCGCAGGGCTGGCCTAAACTTTTAAAAATTTTGATTTCGAAAAGGTTTGCTTTCTGAAAACGATTGACGTGAAATGAATTTAGAAACAAAAATGTACAAAAAGAAACTAAGAAAAACAAACAAACGCGACAAAAATACACAAACAAAAAGGAAGAGGGAGACAGAAAAGGAGTAGAGATGAGCGAAAGGTATGAAATACTAGCAAAAGGTGGATAGGGTTAGAGAAAGGTATAGTTGTTGAAATTTGCCGGAAAATCGGTAACGTCTGGTATGGTAGAGGGTGTTTAATCCGAAATGGGGCATTATGCTGTCTAATTTGTGTTATGTGTCTTGTTAGCGGACTATCGTCCAGTTTGAACGAATAGAATATTTACGTCCTGGCGGAGTTTAGCTGCTATAGCTGCTCTTCTACTCAACCAGGGCGGCGAAACGGGATGCCGTTCACTCATCCAAGTGACGGACTCGACCAACGCTGTTTAACTTCGCCGATCGAGGGCTCAGCGCTTAAACCGATGACGGTACCTCACTTTTTGGAAATGTTTGTAATTTATTACTTATTTTGACACTTTGCCATGGGTTAAATTTTTATGATATAATCAAAGTAAAATTTTACTCGAGAACCGTCATAGTATCGGCCGTCCAATTAAATTTCTTGAAAAGTAGTGACTATGTTTTTATAGGATTTGCATCTGTAATGAGCTTTTATTACTCTCTGTCTTTTTCAAATAGAGAATAGTTCAGTGAATTCATATGGTCGCTTGTTTTAAGTTAGTGGCCTCCTATAATCCATATTATACAGAAAACCGTCCAATCAGATTCGCTAGACCCGGTCCGGCGAGTCAAGTCCCTTAAAAATTAATTCGTGTATAGTATTATCTAACCACATCCCGTATATCTACGTTAAATAATTACCCATAATTAGGCATCCAATTAAGAGATAACACTTCGAGGTCACATACTTAATTTATGCTCATGCATGATGATCATCAAAATCTAAATAAAATATATAAATTATAATAACAGATATATTACAGTTTTTTTATTTGTATTCTAAGATATGATGTTATTTAATAAAAGGGGACTTTTAAGCAAGAAACTTGTATGAATAAATTAGAATTTCTTAAAAACCGAAATTGTAAAACATTCCCTTCTGACACATTTTCAATCACTTCAATATTTCTAGAAGAAATTTTATGAGCAATATCATCTTCTTAAATATTAAACTATGGTGATATTGAATTTAAATTGTATCTTATTTTACAGAAGACGAATATCAAAGTAATCTAAAATACAGAGCAAAAGATTGTATTTGACTTTATATGGTTCCCTACTACTGTTCCCCTTTTTATATTATTCTTTCTGTGTTTGTTTGATGGTTTATAAAAAAACATAAAAATATAAAACACACCACATATAGTATAGAACTATACTCCTAATAAATAATAACACTAAATCTTTCTGCATCACACTGAAGAGTCTGTAAACTCTGACCTTGAAATCAAAATCGTTTATAACTTATTACAATTTGACTGGCACTAATGGTGCTTTTTTCAAGAATTACTTCAGATATTCTGCAGATAGTACTACAAAAAAATTCCAAAGTTTCAAATATACTTAATGTCTTAATACTGACTGAGTGAACTCATCGAAGGCCTCACACATCTTCCGGCGGCTTGTATATCAGTGTATGCGCGGAAGCTATACAACCTTAGGCGAGGGTTGTATAGGAGATATACCATCCTTCGGAGGGGATGTAAAGCCGTCGGTCCCTTGTCTATTAAATGTTAGGCAAGTAAAAGATCCCTATTCTTCTTAAGGCAAGAGGTTCGGCAAAATTCCTAGTTGGGGGTAGCTCGTCTACAGGCGTCGGTGTTAGGCCTCAGTAGCGGAAATAGGCCGACGTTAAATAAATGTATAAAAAAAACTCATCGAAGTGCTGCAAAAAAGATTGTACAATATTTTCGCCCAAATATGCGAGGAGTATGCAGCGTTCCGCCTTCTTGCAGAGGAGTTAACTTTAAATAAACCAAACGACATAAATACCAGTATTAAAGAACATATTAATCACACAAAAAATGAAAATGCGGTCAAAGCAGTGGTTGCTCGATCAGAATAATTAGAACTTTTATGATAAATTCAACGGCGGCATAGCTGCTCTCGTTCAGTATCCCGTTGCCTCTAGCGGGTTTTTTCAGTGAGCTTTTCCCTTCTCAGCAGCCAACAAACAACTTACTTAAACTGTTTTCCGTATTCTTAGTTCAGTTAAGTCACCTGGACATTCTATTTATCACGCCCAATAAACTTGCTACGTAGGTATGAGTAGGGCCTTATTTCTTAATAATTATTTTAAACTCTATCTCGGCCTCGTTCCGTTCCAGCCTTTCAGGCCAGTCAGGCTATTTATTTTTCGATTGCAACAGGCTAGATGGCGCCTACTGACTATTTTACATGTCGCTATCCCAAAGATACCGAAATGTACTAAATAGTCAAATGATCCTCGTGTCGGTCGTCACATGCCTACCTTGCACTGACGAGAGCCAACAGCTCGGAACTGCAGTCTGCAAGTGGTGTGTGACGACTGCCACGAGAGCTCCTTTAAGTAGGATCAGTCTTTCGGCTGGTGTTTGTTGCAATCGAAGCATTAGCGTTTTGATGGTAATATGCAATTATTACACTTAACGCGCCAGGCTTGTAACTTGTAATTCACTAAAAATATTATGCTTTGTTTAAGAATGTTTTTTTTTTTATAATAATAATCAGCAGGATTTCTAGTTCATATATTGTATTTGACGTATAACTCATCACGAACATTTTCCGTTTTTGTTGGTTTGTTGGACTTATATGTTGGAATATAATAAAAAGATGGAGAACATCTCTAAAAAAATTAATTGTTTAAATGAACAGTACGCCGACATGGTAGAAACTGCTAAAATGTCAACTCAACTTGCCCCCCTGAACAGGTTAAAGTAAGAAAAGAACTGTTGCACCAGACAATTCACCTTAAAATCCCAATTCGACTACACTATTACTGATAAATGCATTAACATTTAATTTAATAATTATCATTATGTGTACATCCGTAACTCCAAGCAAATTTATCACGCTTAAATTAACGTCATCATAATTACAAAATAGATATATATTAATAAATATTTTAGGTCGCAGAAACGATAAAACTCCAAACTAGAGATACTACATATCTCACGATTGGTGTTTGTACCAAGAGTAATAAATCAGTAGCTATATTTATTCTTACTTTGATGAATTATTAATAATTTTGTACAATAACACAGTAATCAGTCAATGTCATAATCATTAAAAATCGAGAACTTTCGGAACTGGTTTTTGCGAGACTACACAGTACACATACATATTGCTATATTTCTTTTAGCAGCTTGCCAAATGCATTCTGTCTATTTCTCTTACTATACGTGACAGTACGTTTCTAAGATTAATTCTCACGCAGACTATATTATTTGTTATAGTTAAAAATAAAAACAATATCAATAGTATTGATAACTATTATTTCTGTTATTTATTCTCCATTATTACTCTCGGTATCTTCAATTGTTATTAAAGGGTATATTTGGCGGCTTTTATTTTTTTTGTAAATAAAAAAAATGGACAAAGTATTTTTTTTATGTATCAGCTTTTATATATTTTCTTGTGGCGATACTTTAAGACTAAATGTTGAAACTCACTTCCTCGACCGATTCATCTGCGTGGGAAAGTCTCATCAAGATAATTCCTGACTTCAATGGAGAAATGAGGGGGACCTCCATCTTGCATGAACCACATTCTGTTCCGTATGTCTAGCATGAAAGCAGGTAATATATCGAGTATTTTGAAGAAAAAACAGATAAGACTGTCCATTTGAATTTGGAGTAAGGACAAATGGTCCCAATAATTAATCGCCGATGATACCACACCAAACGTTAATCTTAAATTCTTGCTGAAAATGCTTTTTTTTAACGGCATGAGGATTTTCTACTTCCCAGCAAAGGGTATTTCTCCAGTTAAAAATGCCTCGCCGAGTAAAAGTTGCTTAGTCGGTAAATAAAGTGCTCTTAACAAAATGTCGATCCCTGCTGTGTTTATTTAGTAAAAATTGAGAAAATTGTAGTCTTTGTAGAAGATCTCTTCGAAGTAAATTTTGTACAGGAGTGAGAGTGATATGAGTAGAAGCGTTCTTTACGTAAGACTCTTAGAACAGATTGTTTGCTCACTCCTGTTGCCCCTGCCAAACGACTTGAGCTGACTTGAGGATCTTTATCCACACGAACAAAAATTTCTAGTTCTTGATCTGGAGTAATTCGTTTCGGTCGTCCTACATCGTTTTTATGGTGAAATGAATCCGTTTTTCCCAAACGACGAAACAGATCTTTGGAAATCTTATAATCTGGCTGTGTTCTATTTGGATATTGCAAAGAGTATCTCCTCGCTGCAGCACGTCCGCTAAAATTATTTTGTGCGTAAACACTTATCATATCCCTCATCTCCCTATTTGAAAAATTATTGATTTGTGTTATTACTCATAATATGCTATTGTTTCTATTGTTTCCTTTGTGGGTTAACCTAGTAGTCGTGGTCCAGTCTATGTGTTACTTTAAGTCGCTCTGCTAGACCTCTGACCGTGAAATGCGTGCACCCTTATTATCTCCTGTTCCTTCCCTATCTGTGTTGCTGGCTGATGGTTTTCAGCGAAGGCCAAAAAATTGGAGAAAAAAAGCAGCAGTTGCGCCACGGCATTCACATTAGTGACCAAAATTCAAATTCAAAACGTATTTATTAACAGTAAGATACAAACAGTTGCCTCCCGAGAGTCTGATCCGGAACCGATCGTGCAAGCCGCGGTAGCGGATTGCAGGATTGGACGGATTAGGTCTGGATCGGCAAACACAAAAATTGGAAAACAAACTTAACCTAAAATAGGTAGTAACGTTGGAACAGACTCAAAATAAGATTAACAAAACTTAAAATTAACACAAATTTTTAGAACACTCTCGCACAAACAACACTTTTTAATTCCGTATCCGAACGTTGGCACCAAAATTTAAATCAAGCGTCTTCTGCGAAATACTCCAACGCGGGGCTGCGCAAGAATGGCCTGAAGTATGATTTTAAAAATTTTGATTTTTTGAAAATTCTTATAATTTTTAAAGGTTAATGATGAGAAATGAATTTGGAAACAAAAATGTACAAAAAGAAATGAAGAAAAACAAAGAAAATGCAACAAAATAGTAAAACAGAAAAAGAAGAGGGAGACAGGGAAGAATTAAAGATGAGTGAAAGGTATGAAATACTAGCAAAAGATGGATAGGATTAGTCAAAGGTATAGTTGCTGAAATTTGGCGATAGTGGTTGCCGGAAAATCTGGTACGGTAAGTTTTTTTGATCCGAAATGAGATATTATGCTGTCTAATTTGTGTTATGTGTCTTATTAGAGGACTGTTGCCCAGTTTGAAAGAATAAAAGTCTTGAGAGATGTGTTGAACGTAGTCCGCTATTGGGGTTATGTCGTTGCAGTGTTCGTAGAGATCTCTGAGAGAGGTGTACCTTTCTGAATTCGATATGAGGCGCATAAAATTGTAGTTTTTTCATTGTCGTGGCCGATATGCCGGCGCCGCGTATGTGATGGACGGCCTGACCACCATCGTCTACAATAGTTTTCTTCTGTCTATTAAGTCTGCTACCTCTAACCATGAGCAGATACAGACCTGTGGACAGAGAGTAGACCGGCCGTACTGTCTCATTAATGTGCGTATTGAACGTCAGTACTTCACGCATTTTTTGGTTGGAAATGGATGGAAATTGATGTGACGATTCTATTTTCTGTGAAGCGAAGTGTAAAGACATTAGTGACCAATACTCTGCCTACCATGTAAATTTCAATCGCTGGGTCTTCAGGCGCAGCAGATTTGCTGTGGCAGATCAGTATCGTTGGGATTACCGAATCCACCTCTACATACGATGCACGATTCAGCCGTATGGTTTTTTTGTCGTGAAATCACGTCCCTTGGATTTATTTTGGATCTGATAAGGTGTCGAATATTTATAAGTTTATATACATGGTATGGAAATAGGATTTGCTTCTGCTATGTGGAAAATGGTGATATTTCGAAATTAATGTCGAAATTTCGAGTATAATCTCAAAAACTCGAGTTTCCAAAAATAAAATTCGTCATAATTTTTATGGAGAATTGGCTTTCAATGGAAATGTCTAAATTTTTGAAATGTTGTGCATTTCGTCCTGAATAAGTCTTAAAGGGAACGATCTCAAATAATGAAAAGATTTCATGATATGATTTTTCACATCTGGGTAATATATTTCAAATATTCAAAATTCTTGAACCATACTTAGACCATATTTAGAGGAAAGTAGCAGGAACCATAAAATATTTACTTAAATTAAAATTAAAATTTTCAAGATTTTATCAATTTTAAGGTGTCAGTAAAAAATATATGTATCACATAGAAAGTCTGGCAAATAATGAAAAATTCAGTGGCAGAAAATAATAGCAATAGCAATTACCAAATATATGATCAAAATAATAAAGTTGGAACAAGCGCAAAACTAGTATCTGAAATTTTTATTAAATACTTTTCTAATGTTGGTGAAAATTTAGCTAACAAAATAAAATCAAGTTCACCTTCAGAAACAACAAATATATCATCCAAAATCGCAAATATTGAAAACTCTATATTTCTAAAACCGGTCACTACAAATGAAATAGCAACCATAATTGATAATTTGAAATTAAACTCATCTCCCGGAATAGATCAAATAACCACAAAAACACTTAAAAATATTAAATTTAATATTCTTAATATCCTAGTACATTTGATTAACTTCCAGATTCACTAAAACAAGCTATTATTACACCTATATTTAAAGGTGGCGATAAACTTGTTACAAACAACTATAGATATCGGTAGTTAGTAACATAGCCCAAATTATTTGAGAAATGCATGGTCTCTCGACTTCATAGCCACTCACTGTCTCACAACATAATATCGCCAAAGCAATTCGGATTTAGACAAAACTGCTCAACGGAAAACGCCTTATTTCATTTTACAAACAAAGTACATGAATATCTTAACAAAAATGAAAAAACCATTGCCATATTTTTAGATCTAGCTAAAGCTTTCGATAGTATATCACACGAACTGTTGTTGAAAAAAATGGAGAAATACGGAATTAGAGGAGTAGCATTAGATTGGTTAAAAAGCTGTTTATCAAATAGAAAAGCCTTAGTAAAAATTAATAATACATTCAGTAGTCCAGAAAATGTGACATATGTTGTTCCACAAGGAACAGTTTTAGGTCCGCAATTTTTCCTTTTTTACATAAATGACATGCTGAAATTAAATGTAAGTGGAGATATCATCGCATATGCTGATGATACTGCTCTAACATTCCAGGGTACAGACTGGTCTGAGGTCACCAAAAAAGCGAAAAGGGACTGTATAAAATTAAATGCTGGATGGACAATAATTTGTTAAGTCTCAATCATGCAACACAAAGTTCATTACTTTCAGCAATAGTTCAAGACTACAACCGAAAATTGACAATTCCACGAAAAATGTGACTTAATAAACTGCACGTGCGAGAATGCAATTGGGAACACTACAAACATTAAATACCTGGATCTTATAATAAATGAGAAAATGAGATAGAATGACCATACCGAATATCTTAATATAAGACTAAGAAAACTTGTCCATGTATTCTATAAGCTTCGCAACATTCTTCCAATTAATATTTTAAAAATGACATATAAATCGTTGGTAGAATCCATACTCACCTACAGCATTATAATATGGGGTGGGACATATAACAACCAATTGAAAAACATAGAAATAACTCAAAAATGGATACTTAAAGTAATGCTGTGGAAAAATCGAAGATATTCAACTTTTTCTAGATAGTAATGTCTTCAATTTAAATGGATTATATATCCTTAATGTAGCAAAGTTTGTCTACAGAAATAGGGAATTAAGAGTACCAACAAACCACATACACAATACAAGGCAAAATGAACGCAATGCGCTTTTTATACCTAGACCAAACTCTAATTTGTACAAGAAATCTCTTGGCGTCACGAGTCCAAAGATATATAATATTATTCCCGAATACATAAAAGCAATAAATAATTACAAATCATTCTGTAAAAAGCTGTCAATATTTATCATGCATAATTTACATTTATTTGAACAAATATTCTCATAATTTCTAATTCAATTATTGTACTTAATCTCCATAATTTTATAATAATTATTAATAATTCATTATTAGTCTTTTATTTGTTAGTTTTATTTTTTAGTTGTTAGTAACGAATACGATATGTACATTGATATTGTTAATAATAAAATCTTAGTGAAATATTAAGACACAAAACGATTTCCTTGTGAAATTAGGTGCATTTATACAATAAGGAATAGCTATAAAAATAATATTGTAAAATTGGGTTAAAAATAAAATTGTTATTATTATTATTAAAGTTATTACATATATTAATAGCAGTTGATAAAAACTGTGAAAAAATTTATCCCATTAAATAATGATTTTTAGCAAATTTTGCTCTGATTTTATCTGGCTTGGATTATATAATCAAATTTATCCTGCAAACTTTTAAACGTGCCTTAACTAATATATTTTTCGTTTTTCTTTTCAGTTTACAAGGATTCAAAAAGAGACGGGCATGATGCAAGATTAGAAACATTAGTCGATGATAGCTCAGACGAGGGATCAGATTCCGATTCCGACGAATCAGATTCTGATTCAGGCCCGTATCTTATCGAATCCAGATTTGGTCACCATCGCAGACGCAGTCATGACCGACGACACCTACACGAGCACAATCACGGATACGGACGCGAATGGGGACATGGACATAGTCACGGTCACAGCCACAACCACGGACATAGACCGTCATACTTTGGTCCACCTGATCCGCATCGTGACCCCTTCGGCCCACCACCATTTGGTGGACCACCTCGCTTCCCACCTTTCCACCGCGGGCCTGGTAAGTTTAATCATATTTATTTTGGGTACACACCCCACTTCCCTTGGGGGCGGCCCAAATTTTCTAAGCCATTTTGCCATCCAGGTCCATGGAACAGCCACGGACATGGTCCCAAGGATAAATTTAGCAATAGTGGACCATGGGACGGGCATGATGAAGGATATTATGGTGAACAATCCGGAACGAAACCTTGGAACCACAACGGCGATAATTTTAACCAACAGAACGGTTTTAACAACAGGAAACCAGTTGGGGAGAATGACAGTGGGAATGTTGCTATAAATAATAACAGCGAAAATGAATTAGGCAATAACTTTGATAATAATAGACCCATCAAGGGAGGTAATTCTGAGGACGAGGGTCTGGGAAGCAACAACGACTCAAATTCTGTAAATAATGAAAGTGGGGAAGGAAACACTGTTGGAATTGAGATAACAACTGGAAGACAACCAACTGCTGAGGATAATAATTCTAAAAATGGTGGAGGAAACGACGTTGGAATTGAGTTAACAACTGAAATACAACCATCTACTGAGAAACTTCCACGAGTGCCAGATATTGATATAAGGTTTGGAGATATAAGTAGTTAGTGACGAAATAATAAATAGGATTATCAAGGAGTTACTTGAATTTTTTGACATATCAGTGTTACAATGGCAATTTCCTAGATTGAACGAAGCCTGTTGAGGGCCCAGATTTTTTTTGTACTTGTTTTGTTTATATCTGCAAAAGAAAAAATATAGTTTAATTTTGTATGTTGATTTTTTTTTTCAATGAAATTTCATTACCTTTTCCTCTGTACCAGTATACAAGGTTTCAATTTATATAAAAAACAATAGACAAAAATTTGATGTACGTTATAGTAAGTAATATTTTCTTTACTTTTTGGTTTAGAATTACAATGATTTTTAAAAGCGGCTGTATTTTTATAAATATCTTCTAAGTACGCAAATAAAATTTGATGGTGCATCACTGATTATTGCATTAGTTTTAGATTTGCATCGTGTTATAATTATTCATAGATCAGAATCTACATGGTCAGAAATTGTGAGACCTCCTAATTTATTTATTTATTAATTACCACTCTACAGGAAAAAATATTCAACATATATCCATCCAACAAGTTGACTCAACATAATTACTTGGTGTAAATTTTAGTTAATGCGCTTAGCTGGGAACCACATATTAATAAAATAGCAAAACAATTAACGTCAGTATGCTATGCTATTTACAGATCACATAAAATTACCAAAATAAAATCTATATTGTCATGCAATTATGCACATATCTTTTCCAGAATTTCCTATGGCATTATTTGTTAGGGCTCTTCTTCAAATGCACAAAGAATTTTTATAATACAAAAAAAGCAGTAAGAAATATACCAGGTGCGGCAAAATGTGCTTCTTGTAGAGAATTATTTAAGAAATTAAAAATTCTGCCTCTATCTTGTATTTTCATACTACATGTGTTAATACATACAAGAAACAATAGAAATATATTTCTTCCTAATAACTTTAATCACGACGTAAATACCCTACCAAGTGACGATTTATTAATTTCTAGCCATACTTTACCTAAATATAAAGAGAGTTTACAATATATGGGTATTATACTGTTTAATAAATTGCCACCAAAAATTAAAAATTTAAATAGACGTGATTTCAATAATGTTATTAAACATATTTTAATTACAAAATGCTACTGTTCTGTACAAGAATTTTTAGAAGATGATTTAGATGATTAGGTTTTTAACTTTGTACGATAGGTTCTTTTATTTTTATATGTATACAATATATTTTTTCGTATTTTCTTTTTTTCTGTCTTTCCATACGTATTATAATTGTTATCACATTGACAACTCTGGTCAATATCATTTCGATGTGTATCACACCATGTTACTGTATGGTCTCTTGGGCAATAAAGTAAAAAAAATATGCATTGACCACTCCCTACGACATTACAATCTGCCGTAGCCGAGACTCGAACCCAGGAGTGGTACAGCGACTAGCCGTGATGTCTGTCACACAGTATCGTCTAGTCTACTACTGCCAACTTGGTAACATATGAAAAACGCCTTTAAACATGGATACCCTACACAGGATTCGAACCCTAGACTCCTTGGTTGCAAGCTTAACACGTAAGTATTGAGCCACAGAACTCAAAATAAATAACAATAAAATCGTTTGTTAACTAAGGAAAAATGGTATAGAATTGAAGAAGAAAAGTAAATTTACGTTTTTAGTGCCAACATAACACCTTTTCAACACAATTTTATTAGCTTTACCTCTATGTTTGTTTGTTGTAACGGGATCTTTGAACGTGATTCTCACCCACTTCAAAACATCAGATTAAACTGAAACTTTGCACACTTATCAAAGGCCGATGACAATACAATAGTTTGATAACTTTGTCCTAATGCCTTCACCAGGATAATCAGGATAAAATGAAAAATTTTAAAAATGACTAATCTATTGTCGAGATTTTGCCGGAGGCGCCACAGTCATTAATTTATATTTTATTATTTTATTAGCTTCACCTGTGTGTTTGTTTGTAACGGAATCTTTGAACGTGATTATGTCATGTCGCGTCAACCTCAGGGAACCGAGCACACCCTGTTGTATAAGAGCCTTACCCTTCTATCGGATCGTACGATCCAAAAATGTAATAATATATAGGGTATCCCATTTAAAATAAACAAGTTGACATCTACTTTCTGTATAACTGGAACTTCATATGATTGTATGAAAGGGGTGGAATCGTACATATTGCCTTCAATCATGCGTATATAAAGATGATATATATACTTATATACAAAGTGCACACGCCTTGCTTTTCTTGCAGTCGTACATTATTATTTTTAACTTTTTAGTATTAATTTTTACAGAAAAGCATGTTTTTAAATAGTTTTTTTAATTTTTCTTTATATCACTAATTCGTATTTTCTGAGTATATCATCATAAGGAAGGAATAATCAACCTTTGTGTAAATAGCACCAGTAATTAAATCGAGTTTTAAATAGAGAAGAAGTACTTATACCTATAATTTTTGAAAAAATAATTTTCCTTATAATGCGTGTCAAAAAAGACAGTTAGTTAGACTATAATAGTTTAATAAGTTGTAACAATGAAAAAAATTCACGGCCAATTAACACCATACCTGACCTTGACGAAGAACATAAATTGAAACCGCAGCAAAAAAATTAAATAGTAGAGACTAATCAAATTTCCCTGTTATTATCCATTCTTTTGTTTCAAAGTACTGTTAAATATATAAAAACAACAATTAAAATAATTAGTTAATATTAATTTAAAAGATCTAAAGATTCTCTTGTATTGCAAAGCCATTGGAACAATTCTGGGAATTTCTGATAAGTAATGAAATCATTCAGTATTTCATAAATCATTCAGCATTTCATTGCTTTATTTTTCTTGACAACTGGAACGTCTAATAGTCCTGGAGTCAGCGTGTTCTCTCGTACTTCTTAACATCAAGCTATAATTTCGTAAGTATTTTAATTTGACCATGTCTGTCATGCCTACGGAACTAAGGAGATAGCTTTGAACAGATATTTGAAAACACCAACAACTGCTCATGTTTTATGTAAGAAGTGGTTTTGAATACGCAAGCGCTTTGCCACTTACATATAAACCGCATATTGGCAGTTTAGAACAACTGCGGAGAAAATCTAAAAATTTCTTTATTTAAAAAACCAAAAATTATGTCCACCAGTTGAATATTCTATTTGCATATGCGTGGATAATTCAATTAAGCTCTTCATTTACACATGAACTATCTTATCATTTCATTTTGTGTTACATAATTTAGATATTCGTATGCCTAGACTAACTATCCTAAATAGTTAATTTTTTATACACCTAAAACTAATACAAACTGAATAGTATCATTTCCCCTATAACTAAGATTAAATACATGTTTAAAAAGAAGAAGCCTGCTGATACCCCAAAACGGGTTTTTAGAGGCGAGAGATAAGTGAATGCCTCTAGCCCTCGTGGACTAAATTCCATTACTAGATAGAATTTGCAGGAAACACCTATTCAGCAAGCAATGCATTGAATTACACTTGCAAATCCTGATAGAATTTCTCGTTGTGGAACAATGAGAAAATTGGTATGTACACCTCCCATGTATGCTGTAGAAAAACAGAAAAATACAATTTTTGATGAATAAAATAATGTGATATAAAATTTTATATAGTTTACTACCGTTTTTAATGAAAAAATACTTTATTAAAAGCTGATTTTCAATTCTATCGAATCCAACTGTATGTGTATATCGAATTCAAAATTCAACTTCAAATATATTTCCAATAACAGTTTTACAATCATACAATCATACCATCATACCATCATACCATCATACAATCATACAATCATACAATCATACAATGATACAATGATACAATTATACAATTATACAATTATACAATTATACAATTACACAATTATACAATTATACAATTATACAATTATACAATTATACAATTATACCATTATACAATTATACGATTATACGAGTATACAGTTATACAGTTATACAATTATACAATTATACAATTATACAATTATACAATTATACAATTATACAATTATACAATTATACAATTATACAATTATACAATTATACAATTATACAATTATACAATTATACAATTATACAATTATACAATTATACAATTATACAATTATACAATTATACAATTATACAATTATACAATTATACAATTATACAATTATACAATTATACAATTATACAATTATACAATTATACAATTATACAATCATACAATCATACAATTATATAATTATACAATTATACAATTATACAATTATACAATTGTACAATTGTACAATTGTACAATTGTACAATTATACAATTATACAATTATACAATTGTACAATTGTACAATTATACAATTATACAATTATACAATTATACAATTATACAATTATACAATTATACAATTATACAATTATACAATTATACAATTATACAATTATACAATTATACAATTATACAATTATACAATTATACAATTATACAATTATACAATTATACAATTATACAATTATACAATTATACAATTATACAATTATACAATTATACAATTATACAATTATACAATTATACAATTATACAATTATACAATTATACAATTATACAATTATACAATTATACAATTATACAATTATACAATTATACAATTATACAATATATAACATATGTAATATGTTTAGGTTACATTTAAAAGTATTAAACCACCTGTGCAACCTGTTTGTGCGTTATACAACTGACTGAAACCACATTTTTTGAATTAGAAATACATAATTTATTTTTGTTAGAGTTACCTGAACTAGAAATAGCAAGATTATTATTATGATTATTATTTACATCAGAAGAATTGTACAAATTTAGGGTTATTTTGTATATAGTTTTTCAGTTCTTTTTACTTGCTTTTCTTTAAATCACAATCCGTGCACAATGTTTATATTTAAATCTTGCATCCTTTGTTTAACACACTTCCTGACGTAATCAGTTCATGAAATTTTGCACAGTTACTAAGATCGGATGACAATACAGTATTCTACTGTTACTTATGTAAATATCTGCATATAGGGGGCGCGGGGGTGGAAATTGAAAAATCTGCAAAACGAAGGAGCGAGAAATTAAAGCAAATCGTTAAGAGACGAATTGTTTTGAGCGATCTCTGGGAGGATAAACAGTGTAAACACCCAAAGAAGTATGACTAAAAAGTAGAAAAAAAATATTTTCTTTTAAAAAAAACTTGCTTTTTTATAAAAAGTCGTACTAAAAATAAATCTATACTACACTCAACTAATGCATTGTAATTTTTAAATTCATTAGATAATATTTGATATAATTTAAATTTATATTACTTAAAAAACTTAAAAATAAAAAAAAATAAATAGACTATTTGACATAAGAAATCTATACTCATACAACTGCTTATTATGGATACATAATAACAACAGTTATGTACAAACTGAAAATGCCTATAACACCAGAGCAATGGTAAAACTATATGTTATGTTATTTAAAAAACTCACCTCCAAAAGTTTATTTTCTATTTTGCACCGAAAATCTATAACATTCTTCCACAGGAATTAAAAAACATAAATGTGCAAAAATAAGCATACATTTTTTTAAACTTACTTTTTTGTAAAAAGTCGTACTAAAAAGTAAAAAATAAAAAAATACTAATGTACGAATGGAAGAGAAGCAAGGCGTGCGTACTTTGGATATAAGTACATGTATCATCTATATGCACGTATTACTGAAGACACTATGTATACAACGATTCCACCCCTTTCATACAATCATGCGTACAATCATACAAAATGCACACGCCTTGCTTTTCTTGCATTCGTACATTAGTATTTTTTATTTTTTACTTCTTAGTACGATTTTTTTACAAAAAAGCAAGTTTAAGAAAAAAAAATTATGCTTATTTTAGTCATTTATGTTTTATAATTTCTGTGGAAGAATGTTATAGAGTTTCGTTGCAAAATAGAAAATAAACCTTTGGAGGTGAGTTTTTTAAATAACTGAACCATAACATGTTGTTTTACCATTGCTCTGGTTTTATAGGCATTTTCAGTTTGTACATAACTGTTGTTATTCTGTATCCATAATAAGCAGTTGTATGAGTATAGATTCCTTATGTCAAGTAGTCTACTTTCTGTGTACAATGCATGCAAACACTTTCTTGTAAGAATACATCTCAATTGGTAAAATTTGGAGGTTATATATCTCACTTCTTTTGTAACAGAATTAACATGTTCAGTCCATCTCAGGTGATGATCAATCGTTAAACCAAGGTATGTGGCTGTATGACATTTTCCAATTATAGGGCATGCAATTTTGGTAATCACAATTGCTTTTATAAACTCTTAGTCCTTGATTTTCCGGTTGATCATCCACTGAGATGAAAAACGATAGGAATTTACTTTTTTCTATATTTAAACTTAGTAGACTACAGTTTAACCAACTATATATTTTAATAAACCGTATTCTGCCATCTTGTAGACAGATTCTCATGAGTCATCGACAAAAGTCAGTGCTGTGTCATCAGTGTATGATATTAAATGACCTCCTAAGTTATCAATGTTTGCGGTATTATTTATTTATGTATACAAGGAACGGCATTGGGCTCAACACTGTTCCTTGTGTCACACCCATGGTTATTGATACTGACTCACTTAGAGAGTCACCTATCTTAATAAGCTGAATTCTATCTGAATTAGTATTATTAGTATATTATTATCGTTATATGTTTTAATATTTTTTGAAATTTTGTTTTTTGAATTACAGTTTGTAGCATCATTTATTATTTCCCAAGTTTTTTACTATCGCCATGCACATTTTTTATTTTTTCTTTATAATAATTGTTTTTAGTATCATTTGAAAACCTATTTAAGTAATTTCTGTATCTTACATATTCAACTCTGAAATGATCGTTCTAGTTACGTATTAATCTTTTTTTCAAATCGTCTCCATGATATACAGAATTAATTAACCCTGTAGTTATCTAGGGTTTTAGTTTGCGACAGTTATTTGAAAATGGATAAGTTTTGGTTGGTTTTGATATGATAAGATTTAATTTTGTTAATAAAATAATTGTAACTATTTTGTGTATCATTGCGTATCATTACATCTTTCCAGTTTTCTTTTCTTAGTAAGGAATTTTATTTATAAAAATTTGTTTTCTTAATATTTTCGGTACTACGGGTCTCTTTTCTAATTGATGTTTTATCTTTTATCGAGAATAAAAGTAATTACTGTAACCATTATTTAAAAAAAAATCCCCACTTTTTATGTATCAATGTATAGACTTATTTCATGTGTCTTTAGAAGGCTTTTAATCAGAAGGGGATCTCAATCATCGTAGGCTCATAACTATATGAAACACAGTAATAAATCTGAAACAAAGAAATTAAACTAACAAATGGTTCTTTAATAAATTATCCACGTGGTAAACACACTCAACAGTCATTATGTAAATATGAGAAAAGCGAATCAAATCTATAATAACGACAATAGTATAACGCCTGTGAATAATACCCAACTATTGAATTCAATATACTCTATTGATTCTTTCTAATGAACAGAAAGTTAAAGATATAATACTTCAATTACGAAATAATAAAGCTGCAGGCTATGATGGCACTATGGCTGAAGCTATAATGTCAGCTACTTCCTCATTGATTCCACCATTAGTTCATATTATTAATTTAATACTGAATACAGGAAAATTTCCGGCAGTTCTAAAACAAGCAGTTTTAAAGCTTTTATGCAAGGGTAGAGATAAAATCGGATGTATTAATTATTGCCAGTCCCGCTGATATCCAGTTTGTCTAAAATTGTGGAAACGAGAATAAATAACAGACTCATTACCTATTTTAACAAATATGATACACCATCACACCTTCAGTTTGGGTTCAGAGAGGCTAGATCTACTCAGAATGCGATTAACATACTTGCAAAAAATATATACTAATCTATGGACGATGGGAAGCCTAGAATATAACTGTATTTTTGTGGATCTAGCCAAAACATTTAATACAGTAGAGTACAACTGTTAAAAATTATGGAAATAATTGGTATCAGGGGAACTGGAATTGAATGAAAGAAGAACTGTTTGTCAAATAGACAAAAATTTGTAAGTAAATAGTACTTCTAGTGAACTAATTTAATGCAGCGTTCCCCAAGGCACGGCATTAGGGGCATTAGGGGCATTAGGTCTTATACTCGTCAATATTTACTTTAATAATATATTTTCGCTACTATCACATAAATAGTTTATTAGTTATGCAGACTATACGTCAATTTTTTGTCCAGGATCTACACGGAAAGGTATTATTGAGACAGCACAAGTTAAGGCATTGATTCGATTCTAGTGCAATTAATTTTAATTAATCACTGCACTGTCGGGGGAAATGGTTGTGTGTCCGCGTTTTTTCAATGTGTAACCCCCTTCCGCACAAGCCTCTGGCTTCTAGAATTGGGGGTTGTCAATTTATGTGGTGTTTATTATTCAAACCACTGGAAATATAATGTGAAGATTCTGTATATCAGATTCCAATAAAACATAATGCCAAATACCTGGGATTCATAATTGATTGAATGGGATATTCATATTAATAAGTTAACACAATAATAGAGGGATCTCCTTGTGTTTAAATATTTAACAAACATTTTGGATGTTTATCTACTCACCACAGATTATTATACTCTGGTTGAATCACACTTTCACTTTGCTATGGTACAGTTCCATACAATCATAACCTAATAAAATTAGATATAATGCAAAAATGCTTAATAAAAATTATCTTTTCCAATCAAATTACTATTTGAACAAGAAAATGAGATGAATATTAGTCAATTATATTGCATTCAATATCTTGCCATCAAAATACCATAACACTCGAACAATTGGTCATATGTACACTACCAGATTTAGCAAGAATTTATTAGAAATACCTCATGCCAGGAGAAATATTGAGCACAGTTATTTTATATTCTTAGGACTATGTCGATAGCCGAGTGAGTTAAGGCGCGAGGTGGCAATCGCGATTAATCACACGGACATCGCACCACCAGGTTCGAAACCTGGCTCCGGCACTGGCACTGTCGGAGGAAATGGTTGTATGTTCGCGTTTTTTCAATGTGTAACCCCCTTCCGCACAAGCCCTGGCTTCTGGAATGGGGGTTGTCTAATTTCTGTGATGCTTATTTATTTATTTATTTAAAACGTGTTCAATAATTTCCTTATGACATAAAAAAATTAACTTTGTAAAACTATTTAAAATTGAAACAAAAAAATTGGATAATTTCTCTAGGTAGATTGCTTATACATCAGTTAATGGATATATAAAACACTTATAGAGTAATATTCCAGAGCCCCCAGACCTACGTTATTTCAGCAAAGCTAAGATTTTCACAGTAAATGTGAAATATGTAGGTAAAAACGTATTGCGTACTTGCTAGCTTGAAAACGGGGCCCTTTTACAGATCATAGGTACTAAAGGTAAATAAAAATCTAATGTTTACGTTCATATAGCAAAAAGTATATAGTAGTTTCATTAACAGCCGTCCGTGGTGTAGTGATTGAGTTGCCTGATTCTCACGCGCGAGGTTGAGGGTTCGAATGACGTCTTTACGTCTTTTTTTCTACATTTTGTACAAGATGTATTTCGGCTCGATTGGCAACTAAAATATCCCCTAAAGATCCCAGACCTACGTCATTTCAGTAAAGCTAAGATTTTCGCTATTACCTTTTTAATAAGAGATATTACTAAATCTGTTATCTCTCCTTAGTAAGTTTTCATGTTTCCTATTGCGACGGCTTTTGTTGTTGAATTTTATATACAATAGAGACGTATACATTTTATATTTAATTATTACACATATAATTACACATATAAGTACGGAAGACTTTAAGTTCAGTGCATATTATTTTTATAATTATTTTATTATTCCGTTTTCATACTCTGCGTACAAATTAATTTTTGCAGGGCCCAGTAATATTAGCTGTACAATATTGTATTAATGTATTAAAAGCGAGATTAATCTATTTAAATTTTAACCTAAATAAATTTATTATTATTATGTCTTAAATTTTGTAATTAGGTTATGAATCTCTTGGACAATAAACAAGTATAAGGTATTGCGTACAGTTAAAACAAATCAGAGTTTGTACGCGCTAATTATCTGAAATTTTAACCTCTGACGTTAATTTGGTGTATTTTTTTTAATATAGAGCAAATCGGTTAGCTACGAAATATGACGTATATCTCGCGCTAGCCAGAATACCGCAGCAAGCATTAATTCGTTCCAGGGGCGTAGAGGGCATTTAAATTTATCTAAACCCAGAGCAGGTTAACTCATAGACACCCGATTTAACATATATCTGATTCCCAACAGAATCGATTTCCTCTTAAAATAAAAACAACGAAATAATAACATAGCCTTTAAATCTAACTCTTTAGGGGAAAATATAGAAAATGTAGAAGATAGAATTTCAATGAAAAATAAATCAAGTGTCATGAGTTAACATGCGGCATTTGTCCCAAAGTATATATTGGACAAACTGGAAAAATTACGGAAAAAGAATATTAAAGCATAAGAAAAATTATGCCAATAAAAAAAACAGATTCTACATGTACCAATCATTTAATTGAGGAGGATTACGTGTTCAATGAAGATTTCAAAATTATATATACAGAAAGAAACTTTATTAGAATCTTTAGAAATACATATTTTCTAAATGATCAAATTCACTAATTCATAACCTGTATTAAATTTATTTGTTTAATTTTATTATAGATTATAGTTAGTCACTTATCTACCCATTTCAAACAGTTTGGTTTCATAGGGAAAACCCCTCAGTAATGAACTATAATTAAGCAGATAGAATCCATTTGTAAATAGAGTAGGTATCTTAATAATCAAAATTTTATTATATAAACTCGATTTTGTGTATTGTAGAAATTAGTATATTTAATCACCATCTTAAAAAGCAATTATGTGGCGAAACAATTGTTATGTCAATATAGTAATAAAATGAAAATCAAAAAACGAGTGAAGTATCTCATTATTCTAGCATTTCTTTCGTTCCACTTCATAGTTTCTACCAGAAAATCGATAAAAATGCAATTCCGAATTATTACCTTCGTTATTTGAGCAGAAATTTCTTCTAAAAAGCGATGTCAATCATTTTTATGGAGAAAGTTGCGAATTGCACTTATTGTTTACATATATGGTAGCTTTGTAGCATAATTTGACCAACAGGGCGGCTCTGCTAGCGATGAGCAGCAGGTATATATCGGATATTGGACGTAAACAATCATGACAAGCTCCTATCTGTTGTGGAAGCTTATGTAAAGGACTGATGTGGTACATAGAAGGGCCTAGAACTGAAACAGGAACAGGGTCTGCAATATACGGAAAAACCTAAGAGCAAGCTCCATCTTTGCGTTTGGTAACCACAGCACTGTATTCCAGGAGAAAATCCACGCAACTTAGAATGTTTTTCAGATATTACAAGAGAGTCAGGTGGCACAAAGTGCGGCCAAGGTTGGTTTGTGAGTGCCTAGAAGAATTCAAAAGACTTTTTTTTTGGCATTGGACGTGGAATCCATTAGCCATTCAAAAGACTTGACAGCAGAACAAAATTCAGTTAAATTGAAGAATATGTTAGATATATTAGACACAGACATTGCAAGGATTAACAGGGTTTCCTGCCATACCATTATGAACAAACATCTGCATAAAATTAAAATATATCTATTCTGTAATGTAAAACATAGCAACTTGTAAATAAGGATCTTACGTTTAAGTGACCAATTTTGAGTTTTTTTTGGGTTACGGTTCATAATTGATATTATCTTTTAGTTGATCAATTTTATACTGGTAAAATGCACATATGATTGTTCATAGAATGCTTAATTGACAGATTTAATTTTAATCTAGAATTTTGGTTTTTACAGTTATTATTACAACATTCTGTATCTGAGGTACAGTCACTCGTTTATTTTATGTGAGACAGAGCACTTAGGGCAAATAACTTTAAGGCTACGACACACTTTTTGATGGTGACCGTATTTACCACATTTGAAACATCTAGGTAGATTAAAATGCTTCCATACAGGAAGTCTTCCTTTGCAATTAAACTATATAATAAGGGTGGTACCTGTATAATTACATTAAACACGGATTTATATTTAAATTTCTTAATGATTTTAATATCTGTAGTGAATACACTTAAGCTATTACTCTACGTTTACGTGTTTTCAAACCAAGTTCTTTTTCTGCATTTTACTTTAATTTTAGAATAATCTATCTTACATTTTGATGTTACATGTTTTTCAAAAGTGAGATTTTCATCAAAGATTACACCAAGGTTTTTTTCATCATCACTAAAGCTGATTACATTTCCATTTAAAACTATATCACAGGTCACGTTGAAACTGACTCTCGCACATAAGGTGGAACTGCCTACGCACAAGACCTTTGTTTTAGAGGGATTAATTACCATACCATGATTTTTTGAATATTCTGAGATGGATATTAAATTTTCATTTACTTTTTGCACTGCATCATTAGGAGATTGGGTATCACACGGCAATAAAAGTTGAATATCATCTGCATACACATTCATTTTACAGTTGGCTGTTAGCACTGTTGGAAGGTCACTAGTGTAAATGGTGAAGAGTAAGGGACCGAGCATACTTCCTTGTGGTACTCCTTTGGTGATTAATATATTATCCGAATATCTGTCATTCAACTTTACAATTTGAGAACGGTCAGAAAGGTAGCTGGTAAACCATTTTAGTGCTGCTGGATAAATTTTGTAGAATTTCAATTTGGAAATAAGTAAGTCATGATTAATTACGTCAAATGCTTTACTAAAGTCTATAAGTACTAAAAGTGTTGCCTGTGATTTAGCAATGCTTTGAACAATATCATTGGCGACTCTCAAGAGTGAGGTTGAGGTACTGTGATTTTTTCGGAAACCAGATTGAATATTTGACAAAATGTTGTTACTTGTAACATGGTGTATGAGTCTTGGGCTCACAATTTTCTCCAGGACTTTAGATAATGGTGGTAGTACCCTAATTGGATGCCTTAATTCATATGCATGAGATACTTCCGGTAGTGGCGTTATAACTGATTTCTTCCATATGGCAGGAATAATAGAAGTCCGAAAATATGTATTTATGATGTGAGTTAAAGTTTCTTTGCAAAATGGAAACACATATCGTAGCATTTTAAGATTTATTTCATCGGAGCCAAAGGCAAAAGATTTCACTTGATTCATAAGGATATTTTCAACCTCCCTGACACTAACATCTTCTAAGCACATTTCTGTACCAACAGTGTCATCAGTGTTATTTTGATAGAAAGTTAAAATATCGTTGTTAATAGATTCCTCAGGAATATTGGCAAAAAATTGGTTGATCTCATCAGGGTTATTAATTTCATCAGATATCAGCGTTTTATTGTGCACGTTCCAACTTGCAAAATCATTCCATAATTTCTTAGGATTGTTTTTATTTTTCTTTATTTGAAAAGCTATATATGCTTTTTTCTCATTTTTAATAGCCATGGACAAGTAGTTTTCAAGATCTTTATAAAGTTGTAAATGCGTATCTGCTTTAGTTCGTTTATATTTATTGTAAGCTTTGTCTTTCAGTTTTATCATCTGTTTAATATTATCTGTGATATAAGGTCTGGAGGGATGACTGTGATTTGTGGTTCTATAGGGAGCATCAAATAATGTAAGGACAGCTTCATTAAAAAAATCAACTTTTTCATCAATGGCACCAATAGAAGTTATGTGATTCCAGTCTACTGATACAGCATCTTTGGCAAACTCACTGATATTAAAAAATCGATAATCTCTGTAAGTACTTTTTCGTGGTACATTTTTACTAACAGTATAATCTAGATTACAATAAGTTAGCCTGTGGTCAGTCATATTGATAGTATCCAGTGTGCTGCATTCTAATACTTTCTCTGAAGTGGTTGTGCAAATTACGTCAATAAGAGTAGCAGTATTGTTACTGATTCTGGTTGGCTCATCAAGATGTTGTTGTAAGTTCAAACAGTTAAGAATATTTGCCAGATATCTATAACTTGAAGTATTATCCTTGAAAAAGTCAATGTTCAGGTCTCCAACAAAAATTATGTCATCTGCGATGGCAGAAACGTTACTAAGGACTTCTTCGAGATCATTTAAACAGCTAATATTGTGATGTGGTGAACGATAACCTACACCAAGAACTAATTTTTTACTGTTGATGTTGATCATTATCCATAGTTGTTCAAAATGTGTATTCAAGATATAGTTGATATTAATTAGTTTATAATTTATGTTTTTGCTTACATACCAGCATACACCTCCTCCCCTAGTAATCGTATTAAATTATACTCTGGTAAACTGAAATATTCTGAATCGTCATTAGGTGTAAGCCATGTCTCACTAACTGCAATGACATCAAATTCCTGTTCTGTAACCAATGCTGAAAAGTCATTTAAAGATCTGATGTTGACATGGGCTATTCGTAATATGTTAATAGTAATAGTTGTGTGATTATGACTGAATTTTGTTACAATGCCAAGAAAAACAGTTAGATATACATTTCGAAGGTAAGCCCATCCATATTTATTCGCAAACAGACTTTCGTGAAACATTGTATTATTTAAAAAAAAAAAAATTAAATGTGGTGTTAATAATGCAGTCGACCAATTAGGTAAAAGTTATTCCAAAATCTAACATACGCTAAAAAATTGCAGATCATATAAAATTTTACTCGTATAAGTTTTAATAGAGGCTCGATTTTTACCACCAGATGATTCAAAAGTTGGATGAAGATCCCGATTTTTTTTACTAAAATATTATGGACAGATGAATCATCCTTTTCTATGGCAGGAGTTTTCAATAGGAAAAATCGAAGGTCGTGGGAAAACAAGCAGAACAGAAAAGATTGGTAAAACAAATATACAAATCAGGAAGAAAAACTATTAGCGTTTGGTGTGGAATTTTCAGAGAAAAAAAATGTTGGGCCTATATTTTATGATCATATTTTAACTAGACTTACCTATCTAAAAATAATTATCCCAGAAGTAGAAAATATTCTTTTGCAAAATTTTCCGGAAGCCGAATTTGATATGATTTGAATGAAGCATGGGACAACTCCGCATAGGGTCCTACCCGTTCGAAATCATTTGAATAATGTATTCCCAATATAGATAGCGAATAATGGAGCAATTAAATGGTCACCTAACAATCTGGATTTTACCCCTATTGATTCATTTTTTGGGGGGATTTCTAAAAGACATTGTCAATAATAATGTAATTAAAGACGCGATTTGATTTGAAATAAACAATCTGAATGCAAATAATGAAGCCGTTTCCGGTGCAATTATAAATATAAGAAGACCTTATTAATTATGCATTGACAATAATGGTGGACACATCGAACATCTTTTATAATATAATTTAAGTTATAATTTATTTATATTTAAATTCCCTAAATAAATCTTTGTTGTCTATTTTGTATAAATATTTGGTTTGTTCTTCCTCAATGTAAACTAATTTGATTATTTAATTAAAGAAATGTCACTTATCAAACATAATAGTTGTCATTTTAATAACTCGCTTTAATAATGTTAACTTTTTCATATTTACAGTAACTAGTTGAATTAAGATATTTGGCGTATCCCATTTAAAAAAATATATTATTTTTTTGTATCCCCTCAAATCTGTACGCTATGTACTTTTGATAGCATTTTAACAAAATTCAGTCATTACGACACAACTTTTATTTAAAACTTTTTTTTATAATAAAGGGTGGGTAATTTATAATGAATAATTTTCACATCAATCAATGTGTGTGGAGTGAAATTATTCACCAATTATTTAAATTTGATAACAAATTAGACAGTTAATTGATCAAATGATTGAATAGGCTCGACGTACATTGACCGGCGCCTTCGCCAAAAACTAGTGAACGACGGATTAACTTGCCATTAGACGTTTATTTGCAAGCAGAATATATACAATTTACCAATGTTAATGGGAATTAAAGTCAACTTTGAAGAGGATCTTAGTTTAGTTATAATAGACTATATAAATTTCATAACTATCACATCAGAGAGTTATCATACTTACACATATAAAGAATGTACTAGGAAAATGGAACGAAATGGAATATGTGATTGACACAAGGGCACACATAGCCAGAAAAAAATTAAACACAAATGAAAAGAGTCTAAAGTGAAGTGGTGGAGAATTTTTTCTGAAAGATATTGTTTGCAAAAATTTCAGAGATGCTGGGGCTTTCTTATGAAGGAATTAAATATTATACGAAAAGCATCTCTCAACCACCGCAGGTTTATGAGATGAAGGTGTCGTCATAAACCCTTTTAATCTTAAATTTAAGATATGAACGTCCATTCTACACTTTATTATATAAATAAAGGGAGCATCAGTTTAAAATAATATTATGAAATGTAACTGTGGAATGAAATTTTCGTCTGTCCCGGATACATAACCAGTTTGCATATTTTATTTTGAAAAACATAGGTTCAACCTGTCTGGTGACATATATGAATTGCAAATACGACTTTTGAACTTTTTTAATTTGATTTATGTCTAGCTTTTCTAAGCACGAGCCATATATAATATCACAATAATTAAAATGACTTATGACAAAGATATCTGTAAGTTTTATTTCAACGAACTGTGATTACAAGAGGCGGTATAGAAATAACACTTTTAAGGAGGCACAGGTCTTTTGAATTATTTTGCTTATATCTTACTTAAAATATAAGTCTGTATCTATATCAAATTTTTCGTAATTTGTATTCATTGCAAAGTCTCATTTCCCATTTCAATAACAAACTCAGTCTCGTCATTTGCATTTACCAAATACCATTACTTAATTTATTGGGTTTAGTTGTGAAGCCATTTTAAATCAGAAACATCCATTTCGTTTAAGAAGAATTAAGTTGAGTATCAAAGCATTTTCATTTTTAGGCAAAGGTGCTACGAGAGACATTTTTTAACTGTTAGAAAAAGCACAGTTAAGCCACTGAATTTACAATACGGACAAGAAAAGGTAAAATCTTGGGCAACATAAAAATATAATTTCTAAGTTTATTTCATCTGCACCTATAATCCAGTCAGTAGGGGTAAAAAAAGGACTTTGCCTTACAAAAGGTCGGGTAGTAATATTTTTTAAATATGTTGTTCAGGTCTGGGCCTTGACCAAAAATCCAAGTTTTCGACCTTAGGGGGGGGGGGGAGACCGTTCGAGCCCCCATCTTGAATAAAAGGTACAAGAAATTGTTTCTTCAAAATAACTCCGCAGCGGTTGATCCAACGATGAAAATGTCATGTCATGACAAAGTTAAAGAAGAAAAATTTCCTCACTAACCTCTATAAAATCCTTATTTTACTATAAGGAACGTAACCAGACTGCAACCAACAGCTACTCTCCAGGCTATTTGAACCGCCGAGCGCTGAATTACAAGTTACAAGACTGGCGCATTAAGTGTAATAATTGCATATTACCATCATTTGTTGCAATCGAAGCATTAGCGTTTTGATGGTATTTTAGAAACTGATTTTCGATTTAGACAGCATGTGAAATCATTACTACAAAAAGCGTTTCTATCACTGAAACTTATATACTTCAGTCAGCATATCTTGAATTTCCAATTAAAAAAGACTCCATAAATATGTTGCCCAAAATTGGTGATAATGGAGACCCCACACCAAACCATACCAAAGTCCTGCTGATAGAACTCATTTTCCAATTGAAAAAAGGTTATTTTTATACCATATTGTCAATAGTTTCATTATGCTATTTACACTTAATTTTTTAATAGCATTACTGAAAAAATCCTCTTTTTTTTCTTTATTTATGGAGAACTTTGAGAACACACATGTTCAAAATTGTATAAACAAACCCATTTTTCTGGTGGAGATGTATTGACGATATCTTTCCAATTTGGCCTCATAGTGTTGATTTACTAGATAGTTTTTTAGAAAATGCAAATAGTAAGGAACCGTCTATTAAATTGACATTAGAAGTAGAAAGTAGGAATGAACTACCGGTTTTAGATGATTTAATTAAAAGGTTAAATAATACAATTGAAACAAGCGTTAATAGAAAACCAACACATACTAATAGATATCTAAATTTTAACTCAAATCAATCAATAAATGTTGCAAAGTGTTTATACGATAGAGCCAAAATAATGATATATTAAATAACGAGAAAAAATTTCTAGTACAAAATCAATACCCTGAAGCATTTGTTGATAGAGTTTTCACAAATGTTGAAAATAGGGACAATCAGGTACGACAAAAACCTGAACTTGAAGCCGTATAGGTGACAAATTTGATTTAGGACGGTTTTTCAAACGGGGAACACTTTGAGATCTACTTTAACAAGAACAAGACCGATAAATTGAGAGCAGAATTCAAAAAACTGTATTTGCAATATCCCATGCGAATGTGATAAATGTTATGTGGGTCAGTCATCCAGATCTTTCGGTGTGAGGTTGGATGACCACAAGAATTACAATAGAAAGAATGAAATTCAGAAATCAAAGACGGACATAGAATAAACTGGAACTCGGCGGAAATTTTAGCAAAAGAGACAGATAACAAAAAAAGAAAAATTAAAGAATCAGCAATAATCGTATTAGATGAAGATAAATGCGTATCGAATTGTTCTGTAGATATTTGTACAACCTGGCTACCAGTGTTAAAAGAACTTAACAAACTGAGCATTATCTAAAAGAAAATATCATCAGTTCTATGTTCTGTGCAAGTAGTAAGTATCTATGGAAATAACATAAACTGGATCTTAAAGCTGTGTATGTGACATACACAACAAATAAAGTTCTTCGAAAAAAGCTTTGAAAATGGCTTTCCGTTTTCAAAGAGACTAGGCAAAGATCACTTTCCGAAATGCCAGCAAAATACATTATTTTTGTGTATATTCAGATTTATATCATTTGTTAAAAAAATAACTCCTGACTGTTCCTTTGACGTAATTGTCACAAGTGCAGAACAATTTTTTCAATAATTCTATTATTTTGTAGACTCGATGATTTGATGTGGTAGAAAATTGAAATAAAATTGAAATAATATTCCTAGAATGCCTAGGAACAAAATTAATAAATGGACAGGATGGTTGCACTCTCCTCAAACGGAAATTTGTTTCTATGTCTAATATTCACACATTAAATATACGCATAGCCACAAATTAACAATGCCACACCATAAACCAGCCATATTTAAAAGTTGTCTTGTCTATAATGTCACCAAGATCTACAATTCATTAGAGCCTGATTATGTGAAACTGAATGATAATGAATTTAAAATGAAGGCATAAAAACTTTATATTGAATAATCGGGAATAGTCACACTACTATTATTATTGTATATATATAATATTTATGTATACCCGTAAAAATTATGTCTAACAAATCCTAACGTACATAGCATTTAGTATAATTACTTGTCTAATATTGATTCGTAAATGCAAATATGTATATTTCACTTACCAGCATGTGGTTGAGTAGAGTAGACTTCGCAACATTTTGGTAGAAAGAAGTACCTTTACCTACTTTGCAAATCCTTTGTTGTATAACTCTTGGAATCCAATTAAAGATTTACTAGATGCTAATATAATTAGGCCCAGCTGTTTTCCATGTCAGCAGACCCTAGCCATTGGGGGATTTTTTCAGTGATAAGAAAAATGTTATTCCTCCATTACCCCCCTCTGTTAATTGAAAAAGCAATATAACAGCTTTATTAAACGCTCTGTTAACAGCAGAGATCGTATAAAATTTTGATAGGTTTCTAGCTTGTAATCAATAATTTCCCTCTGCCCAATTAAATTAAAATAACCAATTTAAATCTGAAAAATATACGAGCGGACCATATAAATTCCCATCGTGTATCAATAATACAAAGCCATATTTGAAACGCTTAAACATAATAACCCTCCGAAGAAAAATCCCATCCACACCCATGCCTCTAGCCCATCTACCATGCAACCCACGTTTTGTTCCTCTCAGCTCGTCTCTCTCTCTCAACGCGATGCTCTCTTTTCATCCAGGGCTATTTTTAGAACCCCCATCCACTTTGCCGAATTTCATTCACGGGAAAGGCTCTCCTTCCCCTACACACCCTCCAAGCACTAAGAAATAGATCATCCAACGCCTACTGTTCGACTAAGTGACGCACGGAGATAGTTTTCAACGAGTTTCCTCATCAATAAAATACTCGTCAAGTTAGGAGTCAGGGAAGACATTAATGGGGATACTAAGTAGAAGAATCTGTCGTGTATTTATAGAGACATGCAATTTAATTTAAAGGTTGTAGTAAAAGCGTTTAAGAACGTAGTACCGCGGAGTAATTTAATTGTACTTTAGTGATATAAAAGCAAATGAATTTAGTGCTTAATTTGATTTAAATGTTTTTTCTTCTAGATGCAATGTAACCATATACAGTGGAGATAATAGCAATAATAATCATATCGATTTTATTCTAAGAAATGCACGATATAATAATATTTGCATATTTGTACAGGGGATCAAAGTATTATTAAAATTAAATACCTAAATTGAATAAGTGACCGACTTGTAAATAAAAAGACAAACAAGCAAACCAGTATCCTTTATAGCATAAAATATTCGTTGCATAGTCCTTATTGTTAAAAAATACAATAGTTTTTTCCTTCTTATTTTTACGTTTTTCATTAGATGAATTTTTATGTTCACATAAACGTGCCCTCAAGTTTTGGTTTGTTTGGCCTATATACACCAAATTACGTACAGTACTTTCGAGTTGTATTTTAAGTCTAATTTATCTTTCATAGAATTACAAACATTGCCCACCATTCTTAAGTGATAAATAGTACTTTGTTGTTGTCATTTGACAAGGCCATTTTCGATTTCTCTGAAAGACTTTTTATGTACGGAATTTGAAATATTTTTTATTTTCATTGTTATTCCTAATATTTTCCGTATGGTTGTTATTTATAATTATATTTCAAAATTCCTGTGGATAATCATTATTGATTAATTTATTTTAAAAATTGGTTAAGAAAATATTTGGATGACTTAATTTAATAATTTTATTTTTTAAATGTTGCATTATGTCCAATTCCAATCTTTTACATACCAGTCAGTTATAATTGTTTGATTTTCGTTTCTAATAAACTGAACGTCTAAGAAGGGGATGCTGTTATTTTCGTTCTCTGTTGTAAATTGAATTTTAGCCTGAAACTATTAAAGCAACTCAGATCATAATTTATATCCTTTTTTGGTGTTGCCATAATGGTGTCAACATATATTTTTAAAAGAAGGATTTCAAAAGAAATGTATTTAATAATCATCTCAATTAAATTTTGGGGATAGGGGACTTGGGAGACTAGAATGGCTTGAAACATGACTTGGGAAACATACTGTATATTGCAGTTTATATGACATATCTCAGTAAATATTTCTGATCCAAGGAAGCCTTTCTTTCTATTTTCGGATATAGAATCAGCTCCCAGTAGCATTACCAATATAAGGAAACATCGCCCTGTATAGTAAATTAAATATACTTCCTCCCAGTTTGATTTTCCACATATTTATTTCATTACATACAACATATACCAATATAAAAAAGGTCTTTGGTGGCGTCAATCATACCATCCTCTTACAACGCTCTGAAGAATTCTTTAATATTTTTATTAACCAAGCAATATTAATTAACAGTGGTCCTAGATGTTAAGGATAGTGCTATCATTGCCTACATTGAGATATACAAGAAATGTGTAATTCTCTGACGATGGTCGAAGTCGGTATTACTGCATATGTTAGAACACAGGGTAGTTTTAAACACCGCAGCTATCTACAAAAAATAGAAAAAATATTAATTAACACCAAGCCCTTATTGTTGCTATAATTACCCTTATTGTTACTGTAATTACCCTTACTGTTACTGCAATTAAGCTCTTTGTTGCTTCAATTACTCTTATTGTTAGTGAAATTATCCTAATTCTTACTGTGATTACCCCTATTGTTACTGTAATTACCTTAATTGTTACTGCAATTACCCTTAATTATCCTTAGTGTTACTGCAATTACCCTTAATTACTCTTAATTACCCTTACTTGTACCTAAATTTCCCTTAATTATTCTCCCAATTACCACAACTACAAGTGCTCCCTACCACTCTAATTACTCGCCACAGCAATTGCCCCCACCACCACTCCTAGGCCCCGTCCTCTAACGCCCCGCCTCCTAATTATCTCTCACTACTGCGATTGCCCCCCACCACTCTAATTGCTCCCCACCAATTTAGTTACCACCAGCCAATACAATTGCCCCCCCCCCACCACTCCTAGGTAGCGCCCTCTAACGTCCTGCCCTTTAAGCCCCGCCCCCTAAGTACCTCTCACCACTCTCATTATCCCTCACCCCTTATCTGATCACTGATCATGATCATGCTCCGGCTCTGACCCTCTGTCATTGCCCTATTACTCCTAAATGTAAAGTAATAAAAATTGAGTCCTGTCGCGGAAATCTTCCAAATTAAATTATGCTATTGACTGCACTAGAAGTGTACTATATGTGCACCAACTTTTATCCAAATACGTCCACCCAATTCAAAAATATGGTGAATTTTACTTTCAGTCAAAATTCATAAAACAACATGTATCTTGAAAGCAGTGAAGATTCAAGGGTAAGTGTATTGAACTCAGCAAAGTGTTCTCTATCTCTCATTGGTCTGTGTCACTTTAAATCTGGAATACCCTGTATATCTACGTTGATATAATTTTTTTGCTTACAATTATTTAAGACACATGATTAATATTTACCAATTGTTAGCTTCTGACTGTTGTTCTTTTGTTATAAACATCACAGGCGTAGAGGTTATTCTTCGACTATAATAATATTGAAGTTTATTTCTTATAGATTTTGTGGTCAGAAGACACATGTGGTAGAAAAACCCATAAAAAGAGGAAAATTATACTCATAGAACACAACAATTAATGGTTACACAATATGTGATATTTTTACTTTAGCATCTTGAACAATTATAATGGTTGGATTATGACTATGATTCTTTCGAAAAAAAAAATCGACATGCTGTATGTCATTTATATTAATTTGTGTTATTTATTTAATCTCGTTCATTTTGCAAACATACTTCTTAATTTACACTCATTTCTCATAAGCCTATGTATTTTTAATCCACTTTTATATAATTAGTGAACAATACTCTCCTTGTTTTCAGTTAAAATCAATCCTGTTGTGGGCAAAAACTGCTTTCTGCAAACAATTCGCGTAACGTAGACAAAGTATACAATAAATTCAATTTTAAATTAAACTTGGGCCATATCATGTGAACAAACAAACTCGTTCAGAGCTACGCTCCCGTATCAGATTAGCATTTGCTGCAAACACACACTGAGAAAATTTGTGGACACACGTGGGACAATGGTCGCAGCATTATCCAATTAGTCGGGGAATTAAGCAGGGTCTACGAACGTCCATCCTACAGGACCAATTATATTTGTAAATTAGATTATACTGAATGCCATTAGAGATGTTCCCAAGTGACACAAAAAATAAGAACAGTTTTGTTTCAGTTGTTTAAAGATGCTAACACTTCCCTTGTATTTGAGATGCTTGTTTTTGTAATGTAATTTACATCTTGTGTTATATAAGAAATATTTACGGTTATTATTTAATATATTTTCAAAACTATCGATTGGCCAAATTTTAAATTCTACAAAAAAAGTAGTCAGCTACAGTTGAAATCATGGATGTTGTCGTTCACGTGATCATTCTTTAATTTCCAAATCAAATCATTTCAAGGTCACACAGAATGGCACGCATGGGCGTATCAATGTATTTTGTGATGAACTTATCTGAACAATAATAGCATGCGATCAATGAATTTTAACATGCATTCATCGGTGTACATTGCTGAACTATACGCGATCTGGCATTCATTACAATTTTGTCGTATGTTGATACAACAGTCAAAATTTCTAATAGTCTGTGACCCTCTAAGTGCCATTCAAAGCATCAAGTGCGTTTATTCTGATGACCCTTTCGTCGAACTGATTTTTGCCAGCTTACACGCCATCCAAAATGAAAACAAAACTATTACATTTTTATGGATACCTAGTATCGGAGGCAATGAGGCAATGAGCTAGCCGGTAAGGTAGCACGCCAGGCGGCCAATAACCCAGATGTCGATATTCGATTAATGAGACCCGCCGACATAAAAAATAACATAAATATACATACCCTTAATGTATGGCAAAATGAATGGAATAACTCTACTACAAAACAAAACTGTTCAAACCATCTATTTTACCTTGGACACCTCCTGTTGTCCTGACTCATATCTGCTACGTGGTGAGGATGCTCCCTAATGCAACTTTTGTGATATCACCCTTACAGTAAAGCACATCCTGGAAGGCAGCAAGAATGAGATATGGCCTTAGGTGGTTGTGGTGCTATACATCAGATGTTGGCCAACTCTGGACACAACTTCCAAAGTGTTCTAAAATTCATTAGAGAAATAGACCTGTTTAATAAACTGTGATATTTAGAAACTGTAATACGCATATGTGTGTACATATGTATGCTGTATATATTTATTTGTTTGAGTATTATTCCTATTTCCATATGTTCTATTTATATTTATTTGTGAACCGTCCTATATACATACATATATGGTTTGTCTGGTCGATAGCCGAGTGGGTTAAGACATCGCACCACCGGGTATAATATTTCAGTCGCAAGCTCCTCTATAAAATCCTTATTTTACTCTAAGGAATGTAACGAGACTGCAACCAACAGCTATTCTCCGGGCTATGTGCCCCGCCGAGCGCTAAATTACAAGTTACAAGCCTGGCGCGTTAAGTGTAATAATCGCATATTACCAACAAAACGCTAATGCTTCGATTGCAACAAACACCAGCCGGAAGACTAATCCTACTTAAAGGAGCAATCGTGCCAGTCGGCTGGAGATTGGAATATTTCTTTACCCCCATCAACTTTAAAATCGTATACATCTGAGATATTCTCTGAAGTACAAACATCTTCTTCATAATTATCATCTTCGAATTCTTCAATATCATAAATATCAGGACTAATTCATAATTGCTCAATCTCTTCATCAACCACATCTTCGTTAACAATATTATCTGCATTTTGACACAAAGGATTCCTTCCATTGCGGCATAAATTGCTGCAGATGGCGCCAATGGTTTTGTATGAGCAACGTTTAGTTTTGCAACCCATCTTATAATCACAAGCAAATATATTGAGTAATTGATTAGGAAGAGGAGCTTTATCAGTCCTTATCGACATCAGTTCATTATCTGTTGTTTGCTGCCATCCAGTCAATTTTGATAATTCAGAGAATATCTCAGATGTATACTACTTTAGCGATGACAAGGGTGAAGAAATACTCCAGTTACCGATTCGGAAGTAGACACTTCTTACAGTAGCACATCTAGTACAACTACTAGAAAAAGAAAACATGAATAAAGTAAAATAATAATAAATATATGTAAAAAGTTTAATAAAAATCAAGTGAATTTTCTAAAAAGAAAATTGAAAACAAGAATTTTTCTTTTATCTAAATATTTAAAATCTGCTCACAATCACTTCTTATTTTTAATATTGAAATTTTTACAGTACAAAATTTTTAAAACATCTAACAGTGACAAATTTAGGTTTCATTTTGAATTTAAGAGTTTTTATATCACAATAAACCATTTTGTGATCAGAAATACCATCAGCAGCAATAGTGTCAGAACAACGTACAAGGCCCTCATTGTTTATAAAAATTGGATCAATCAAAGTACTAGAGGTATCAGTTACTCTGGTAGATTCGTTTATAAGCTGAATAAAATAATCTATGATTATGGTATTGTGCATAATTTTCGCCCTGCAATTGGGTTGTACCTGATGGGCAAATAAAATATTTATTTATTAGATTAGATTATTAGACCTCGGTGGCCAGTTAACTGTACCTTCTCTACCAATCCAACCGTTAGGATAATGGAGTAATCTCTTAGAAAGTTTAAATAAACTTAACCAATTAACCTTCCTATTTATAATAATGTAAGGCCCTATTAAATGGTTATTGTAAATTCCAATTCCAAAAAAGAAAACTAAAAAAAGTATTTTCAGCAAAGAAATTAATTTAGTTCAAGGTCATGGTGGTTGGAAGACTTTATGGATATTTCCATGTGTTTGCTTAGTAATGTATTGAATATGTTAACAAATAAATATTTATAATATTATTACCGGCTAATAATTACAAATTTATATGCGATAACATTTTATATATTTCTATATAGCGGAATAACTTCAGATACATTTAACAAACCAGGAATGGATCCTCCCTAGAGCAATAACTAATATGGTACAGTCAGCTGATGGGCACAGAGCGTTAATATTTGACAGAAGTATCACCCGGGGTTACCGAATTTGATTGTGAGGTTGTGCGGCAGAACTCTCAACCATAGGAACAGTTTGAAAACGGCAATACTGTTCAATTATTTGTCTTAATTCTTAACAATTAAGTTGACTTAATTGGCAACAAATGAGTAAAGGGTAATAATTCTCGACTAAAACAAGGACAGTATCAATACCAGGTGTAAGAGTTGAGTCTAAAAATAGATTCATCTGAACTGGAGAGGGATAAACTCCCCAAATTCATCCCTGGGAGGGATGGCGCGACAGACTGGAGCCTCGGGTAGCGTCTCAATCATTCGCCTACATACACCCACTGACCAAATATATCCATAAAGCAAATCAGAATCACACATCTGAAAAATGCGAGAAAATAATTGAGCATTAAATAAAAGAAAGATCCGTATTGTGTCTCTTGTTTGCGCTTTATATCGATTGGACTGTCGGTTTTGGGTTGCAAGGCGGAAAGAATCCGTCGGAATTAGCTTTCTTAATGTTTCGATACCTACTCAACAATAAAATTATTATACCTGTTTCATGAATGTGAACAACTTAAGAAAACTAGCATTTCATGCCTTCTAACAAAAATGATTTATACAATGTTTCCTATTGGAACTCGTTTTTATTCCACCTTGTCGAGGGAAAAACGTATCATTTTGTTAATTTCCTTGGGGTAAACCATTAAATTGTCTCGAGAAAAAGCGAGTTCATCGTAATTCGAACATATTTAATTGACTTATTCGGCATCCATTTATATTTCTGAAAAGAATACAAGTCCTTATGCATCGCTAAAGCGGGTAGAAGTCGAGCGTTGCCATAAACTCTCAACGACTTTTACTTAAAATGTGAGGAAAATACGTTGCCATAAGTTATAAATTCTTCACAATTCTTTCGTTCCGCCATAACAACAAAAAGTTCTCAGGGCCGCCCTAAGCTTTTGAAGTATTAAGCTGCTATATTATGACCATATTTCTATTTTTTAAATTTAAAAACTTTTTGTATGTGGCGCAGTCGGTCACGCGCCTCACAACTTTCTCTTATCGATGACGTAGATTGGAACTTCTTGTCAATCTAGTTGTTTAAAGACTTAGTATACTGTTCCGTGTTTACATCCTCCAGTAAACACCCCCCAAACGTAGGTCCAATAATTGCAGCACAGATTGTCACTAACCACTGATTTATTAATCATTAAATTTACAATAATTAGTCGTTATAGTTACACACTAACTTAAACTCTTAACTACTATTAGTTCACCACTTACTCTCACTGTACTGATTTGTTCACTGTTTTTTATCTTATCTGATCACTTGGCTCATTTGAAATATAATCGAACTAAACTCAACGCGTTGACTCTACTACTTATATACTCCATGATCCTTATTCTAGGGTTTTCTCTTTTATTCCAGTCTGCCACTCGAGACGGTTCCACAGTTTCTAGTTTATCTTTGTAGACTCAATGGCGCTATCTCTCGGCCGACTGGCGAACTATTATCCTATGGCTAGCTTCTTCCTATTACGAGGTTAAACCTCTCTTCATAAGAGGGCGTGGGAATGCACATAACAATAGTTCCTCTGGACACCTAGTTTTGTCATGATGCTTGAAAGTTATTACTGGTTCTGATCATGCATTCTATTTAGAGTGTGATGCCGATCTTCTACTCTTGATTTTTGCAGAAATTTTATATCAAAAGGATCAGGTAGATGTCATCTACATTGACTTTTCTAAAACGTTTGATAGATTGGATCACGGTATAATAAGCTACCGAACTTTGGTGTCGATGATGCTCTCATTAATTAATTTATTTCTTATTTATCTTGCCGTACTCAGTTTCTTCAATATCGTGACTTCCGATCTGTTCTAATTAAAGGCATCAGGAACTCCTCACGGTTCCATACTCGGACCACTGTTTTTCGTAACTTTTATTAATGATATTATCGACATCCTCGATGTATGCTACTTACTTTACGCTGACAATCTTAAATTATATCACTGCATTAACGCTGAACTTGATTGTTTGAGATTTGAACATAATATTAATTTGCTCAATGCCTCTATAACCGTCTTCCTTTAAATGCTACTAAATGTAATTTAATGTCTTTCTCACGTAAGACAGACCCCATAATTTTTAATTATAACTTGGATAATTGTCTCTTAGGTAAACCTGAGTTTGTTGACTTAGGAGTTATATTGGACTCAAAATTAACTTTCTCTAAACATATTGAGGAATGCGTAACTGGAGTTTACAAATCTTTAGGTTTTATTCCACGCAATGGTAGAGACCTTAAAAATTTTCCTACTCTTCGTCTTTGTTTATTATATTTATTATCTCCAAGTTGGAATATGCATCCATTGTTTGGAGTCTATGTTATAATGTGTACATTGCATTACTTGGAAAGTTCAGCGATGGTTCTTCATCCATTAAAGGGTACACCTCAGGAGTTACTTTTTAGTAAGTTTGATATATGCAGTCTACTTAGGAGTCGCGTAATGTTTACGATAATTTTTTTATTTATAATTATTAACAATAAGATCAACTGTCTTCCAATTACTTCACTCATGAAATACCGAGTGACCAGATTAACAGCGAGAAGAAGTGACATACTCTTGATGCCTACACCTGTATTAACCTCTTGAACTTATCCCCACTCCATCAGGTTTGTTTAAATTATAAAAACATAGTGGAGCAGATCTGGAAGGAAACCAGATTCCGATAAGTAAATGTCCGTTTGTGAGTTTCTCTTTTGCCAATAAATAAAATTGGGTCACCTCCAAGGTGCAAAAATTAAAAAAATTAAATTCATTTTTTATCATGAAGGAGTGGAGTCGAGAACCCAATTTTTATTTAATAGAAGGGTATTGGCGAATATTTGCTGTCCTCTAGCTCCCTTCCTAATCATTTTATCGCGTTCTGGCCGGGCGGAAATTAAACGTTAATACAAAAGCTATCAAGTGGCCAAAAGGATTTTTCCCCCACCGTACCAAAAAAACTGTTTGAAAAAAAAACGTGCAATTTTTATTTCGCGCACCAAGCGTTTGTTTGAGAAAAAATCGTTTTACGCGAGTGCTATCTTATAACACACAAAAAAATAAAAAAATGTACGTCGGTCTGACCGCGATAGGCCAATTACACGGGCAGTTAACAAGATGTCAAATATTTTGGTTTTCCCCTCTCCCTCCCCTCCTAATTATCTCACCGCACCCAGTCCCTGGCCCAACAAAGTATCTGCCAATGCCCTTCTATTTAAATAAAAATGAGTCCTGAACTCCACTCCTTATACGCGATATCTCGCGAATCAATGGTCTGACGCCGATGAGGTTAGAAACAAAATTTTCTTACTTTTGTGAGCTCTTCATTTTTGGTCTAAAGATTTTTTTTCGTCAAATCAAAAGCTGCCGAGTTATCTTCGAAAAACCATTTTCCCATACATTTAACATGTCTTTTTTTCTCATTTTATTTGTTTTAAGCATGTATAGTGTACACGTATATGTGTAATAAATCTTATTATATCTGAAAGATATTTACATATTTAGTGTCTAGAGTATTTACTCTTATATGTTTGTTAACTTATTTTTATTTGTTACTCTATTATTTGTTATTTATTATTCATTACTATGTTTTATTTTATTTTTTGTAATGTTGTTTTCATTTATCCTGTAATTCGGTTTCACCCGTTGGATAAATTATAGAAATATATAAATAAATAAATTTTCCCATGGATTTTAGGCACAATTTTAAAAAGACCCTAAGAAATGTTCTTAAATATTTCCCTAAGAAGATAAATTAAAATAAATTTGACATTAAATACATATTTACATACACAATTGGCAATTTATTTTTTATCCCTTTCTAATATCTTACGGCTGAGGAAACTAGTAGAAATATTTGCTGTGTAAATAAAAGTAAAATTTTCATTACATTTGTATTTGTAATTAAATAAGATATAATTAAGCTCTATGTTCACACATAAATAAGTGCAAAAGCCTTAGTAGGCATTATAATAATGTTTTTCTTACAAAATGAGATCCCTAATTTATAGAAACTATGCCAAACTCAATGAAATATAATTTAATATGTGGGTTCTAATATATATATATATACAGAATATCTCTCTATTTTTCCTATTTGATTTATTTACAAAGGATTTATAATCTTTCATCAACCAGAGACATAGAAAAATAGATAAGATTTATGTTGATGTTGGCGTAGGGCTTTAGATTTATACTAGCTGTGCAAACAAAAACTCTTCAACAAAAATTTCCAGTTGTCCCTGTTGCCTTATAGAATCATGAAACACCACATTCATATAAGACAAAAATTAATTTTTTCTACTAGAATTTACTAAACTTAAAACACTGTGAACTTGAGTAGTGACCTATAACCTATATATGCGGTATAAACAACGCCACCTTGTCGTTTGCCCCACTGATAAGCTTCCGTAGAAGTTTATATCTTTTATATCTCTTATCTTTAAGGGAGATAAATAAAATGGTAAAGTTAACAATAACAACAAAAGCTGTAAAGAACGATATAATCGAAACAAAAACAGACCAAATCTAAATTATCTGTGTATGTACGGGACATTGGAATTGTATGTATCACACATCAGGGGTTAACATTTAAATATGATTAGTATATTTTTACATTATTAATCAATCAAAAAGTACATTTTCAAAAAAATTGATTAATAGGTTTTTTAAAGAGAGAAAAACAGTTTGCGGATCAGTGGAAAAAAATCGAGAACGATGTGTGTTACTTTTTCGTAGTAGTCACGTGTTAAAGTAAAAAATTCGTTGAAATTATTAAAATCTCATATTTCGCGTCTTCATGTTGAGTTTTGTACAAAAAATGAATGTGAAAAAGCGACTTGGTGATGTTTCACAAGATAATATTAACGAAGCTACCAATGAAAGTATCCCGTTAAAACGAGAAACACTCAAAATTCTATATGGAAACAATTTAAAGCTTTTTGCAAAGAGAAGCATTATTGGCTCGAAAAAGATAGAACTACCGATGAACTTGCAAATATTTTGACTGACTGGGGTTATAACACGAAAAAATCGAATCGAGAAGATTACAAAGGAACTGTCGTTTAACAGTGTGGAATGAAATTCTTCCAGAAATATACTTCGAAAAATATAATAAGAGTTTTAATCCATTTATCGATTTAGAATCTAGAAACGCGGGAAATGCAAAAAATACCAATAGAATGATACTTCAAGCTATTCCAAAAAAAACTTAAACAAAGCTCAGTTGCCATTGAAAAAGTACATTTAAATGAAATAACGAGTATTTGAGATGAAGAAACGCCTGAAGGGTTACAGAGAGAATTATACCATATGTCGGCGTTTGAACTTGTATGAAGAGAAGGAGAGGCTGTTAAATAAAAAAAATGTAATAGAATATAATCCAGTTTTTTCAAAGATACGGCAAGGAGGTGAGAATAAGCTTACCTATAGTAAGTGGCTTACAACTAATTTAGAAAAACCTTCCATCTGCCCGGTACGTTTATTCAAAAAATTATATATAACTTAAAATTGGTAAACCATGAAGAAGTTTATAATAATTATGTATTTCAAATTTGTTTTTTGATTAATCCCAATATCTGAATTTTTGTAGAAGATACTCAGCTTCAAGTACAATTTCTCAATTTAAGCTTTTTTAACTTAAAAAATATTTATTTTTTCTTTATAGGCTTTATTATTCGAAATACGCGATTTATGAGTATGTCGACCTCGCTTATTGGAAAATATCGAAGTTGGCATTATCTAATTTCTGTCTAAAGTCATTTCACAATAATTGCCAAACAATTTTTTCAATCTCAATCTGTCAACATGGCACTAAGAACTGAGAACATGTGTAAAGTTGTCGCCTTAATCGAGGATGGTCGAAGTCAGTGTTACGTGTTTAATGCGTTGGGAATACCCCGAACAACCATCCAAGTTGCTTGGAATCGCTATGTTGAAAGAGGCAATTGTACCAGGCGACCAGAATTAGGCAGAAGGGGAGCAAAAACAGCAGTTGATGATCGTTTTATTAAATTTAATACATTAAGAAATCGAAGATCTACTGCTCCTTATCTTCAACATCGCTTAGAAATGTTGCGTAGAGTTATTATAAGCGAAAGAACTGTCAGAAGAAGGCTTGCGGAATTCGGAATTAATTCACGCAAACCTTCGACAGGACCGCAGCTACTGATCAATCTAGGGTTTACCTGCGGTCACCTGATGGTCCTGAAAGGGTGTACAGACGACGAAATGAAAGATTTGCCGAATGTACAATTTCTGAGCGAGTCTAATACCAAGGAGGTTCTGTTATGGTGTGGGCCAGTATTTCAAGTGAAGCACGTCCTGAACTTTTATTTGTAGAAGACGGAGCTCTAAACGCTCACCGTTATGTGCAATATATCCTTCAAGAAGCTGTAATTCCATATGCTCCTTTTATTGGAGATTAATTCATTTTAATGCACGACGGTGCAAGACAGCATGTTGCAAACGTTGTGAACCAGTGTTTGAACGATGCTGGTATCCAACAGTTAGAATGGTCTGCATGTAGTCCTGACCTCAATCCCATTGAACAATTATTTTGAGATGAACTTAAAAGACTTATTCGTCGCCGTCCAGTAGTACCAGAAACACTGCCAGAGCTACGATTTGCTTTGCAGGATGAATATGCCGCAATCCCTCATGAACGAATTTTAAAAATTATCCATTCGATGCCAGGTAGTATGCGTTCTCTTATTTCAGCAAGAGGTGGACATACACGTTACTGAACTAATTATTTATTGGCATATTGCACTAAGTTAAAAATATTCATTGTTAAGTATCCCTTATTAAAATTTAATTTTCTACCCATCGTTTTATTATTTCATTTAAATTTCAAAATTTTATTTGAAACTGAGTATCTTCTACAAAAATTCAGATATTGGGATTAATCAAAAATTAAATTTTTGAGAATGGATTGGGCTTCGTAACAGAGTACAAGAGAACCTGACCAAGTTTCCTAATTACTCCACAGGGTGGTTTAGAAATTAGATAACCAAAACATAAGTTTGGTTCTCCCGGTGTAATAAGCTGCAAGAAATTATTTTTTCAAAATTGAAAGGACATGAGATATTTTTGATGAATTTCTTTAGAACATGACGAAAACTCAATAAAATCGGTGTAATATTACAAAAGTTTTTGAAGAACGAATGTTTCACACTATTCAGGTGGCCGGGTTTTTTGCCGGTGAGTGTAGATACAATGAATATATTTGCTGATAATGTACATTGGAACAAGTTTCTATTATTATAAATTGTTATTTTTTTAAACTTTAAATAAACAGTGTTGTTCCAATAATTATTTTAGATAATATTTTTTAATCATATATTAAGCTTCTGTAATACACACGAGGTTGACTTTCTACTCGGATAAATTTTTTTGGGTGATACAAACCTGTTTTCCATGAAAATTTTGCTAGAGTTAAGGAACAACGGAAAAATCGTCTCACTTCGTGTCGCAACTTTTCCATGCCCATAATTCTCGATGGGAAAACGGTTGTTGTCAAAAAAAAAAAATAATTACCAGGTAAAAAATCGACCTCTTATTAATACCAAATAAATGCATTTTTAATTATGGCCGTCTATCGCATTGTCATCACCAATATACTTTATTTTGCATACATCTTCCTTGTATATTCTGTCTTTCCATAACATGTATGAAATTATTGGTTCTCGTCTTATATTGCTTCTTTTTTGGAATTAAATTTCAAACTTTCCTCGGCAGGCTAGTTTTTGAATGAAGGTGGTGAAGTTGATCTACGCAGATTTTCCTAAGGAGCTAGTCAATCTTCACCATGGTACCTTACTAAATAGATTGACAAATTTTGGATTCAAATTAATTTATTTCCTTCACTCCATACTTAGGCAACAGGTTACACAAATCATCTGAATTTAATGTTGAATTGGGAATATTTACTGCAGGTTTTTGCTCGGCATGATGTTACACAAAAAATGTTATAGTCTATGTGCCAGGTCCTATATGTGAGCTAAAAGGAATCACCTTCTAGGCACTTCAGCTAAATATGTTATTTAGTAGCCATCTTGTAAAATTGTCCCCTTTTTGATGCAAAAATACCTGTATCTCAGAAACTGTTGATCCTAGATGAAAGGTATCTCTTAGTAATGTTGTTCAGAATGAAATTTTATCTGTAACTGTGAAATTTTTATACCGGTTTAAGGCAGTTTAAGATAGCAATCGTAAATAAAATGATTTTTTGCATGTTGTGTTCTGGTTTTTGTAAAAATATTATTTTTAAAATTACGATTTCCCATTATACGGTTTTATTAAGGTTTACCGAAATTTCCTGAGCAAATAGTTTGAAGTGTAAGAAAAATGAAAAAAAGGCAGCTAGAGGAAAAATTTATTGAAAGGTGTATTATATGCGGGAAAGAGTCGAATTTGAACGACGAATTGTGGTAGAGGTTATTCTTCCAATATATTTTGGTTATATTTTGTAGATTTTATGACAATTTTCCGAAGATATATGTAATAGAAAAAAATCCACAAAAGAAGAACTAATTAATTAAGTTTTTTTAACCATATCGTTACTCTCATAAATTATATAGGTAAATAGAACCGAGACTAAGTTTTCTTGGCTGGATATAAGAAAATAAAAAAGTGTTATGTTGTACGTACATAATACCAATTACAAGAAATGAATATCTGTTATATGCCCCTTCCAAAGCGATCTATTAAATTATTTTGAAACAAAATGATTTATTACCCTTACAATTTAATTACATATCTGACAACAAACTCGATAAAGCAAGGCGTGGGTTGGAAATTTATCTAATAACAAACAAACAAAAAGGATTATAGCTGATCTAAATAATAATTGACTCTGTATGCTTTTAAATCTTCTTGAGGATTGGCTGAATTCGATTTCCCAGTCGGCTACACAACCCAATAGGTCTTTTAAAGTGCATATATTCGATATAATCCTGTTACTTACTATCAATATGGAAATTTTAGCATCCCTGGAACTTTCTACGATATCATGTGTCAATGACATCCAACAATTTAAATGCCATATAAAGTAACTGGGAAACATACTTTTATTTTCGAGAAAAAGAGAAGAGATGTTCCGCCCATACCAATCGAGCAAGCAGGAGGTAACAGGCCTGGATTCTGAATTGTGGAGGCGGCAGCTTTGCCTGGGCTCTGGGTTGTGACTCAATGCAGTATATTATACCCAGTGAATCTTTTATATTTTTTGTCCCGTGTGGTGTAAATTTAAAGCGTTTTTTCATTTTTAATAGAACTGCGACAGCTGATCCGGAATTGATTTTTTATCAACGTATTACCAGAAAAATAAGTTATAAGGAAGAATAAGAAATTATAAATAGTTGTGTATAATTTGTATACTTGTTTATATTTCGTACAAATTATAGAGGTACGTATGTACATCATTTAACAGCACAAGTACTAGTTACAGAATTGAAATACGATGCCGCATATAAACAGATATATGACAACTTAAATATAATAAAAATATAGAATTGCGACTAATAAATAAACGCAAAGAAAGTAAATAGAAGGTGTTGTGGAAAGATTGGGAAAACGCTTGGCAGAAGTTTCAAACCGAGGGTATTGATCCCAAAAAGTAGGGGTCTAACTTTTCACTTTCAAGATACAGATGTATATTACCGGATAGAATATAATAATAATTAGTATTTTTATTAGGCGAAGATTAGTTTTACAACTATTCTTACAAGTAACCTAAAATATGCATAAGGCATACCTAATTTAAAAGTATATAAAATATAAATCTTCAATAGATGCAAAATAATTAAGATATATACATAAAAAAATTACGCAATTGTACAATTAAATCTTATCACGCAAAATCACTCACTGGCGAAACAATGTCTGTATAATATGTGGAAAATTCAATATAATCATTATTTATTTAAAATGGATTCTTTAAGACTAATTTTAAAGCTAGAAATGCTGAAACTCTTTAAACTTTCATTAATACCACTAAAAATTTTTGGGACTTGGTATGAATAAGAGGACTGAAATTTAATTGTCGAATGTTGAGGTATATTAAGTTGATTTGGGGTGCGGATATTAACATCATGTAAAATGCCACGATAAATTAATTTATCAGATAAATATAGGGGAGACTTATACATATTTAACAGTTTTGAAAATAAGTGTTGAGAGATGAAGTAGACGTCTATTTGCCATATTTAACAACTTAACTGCAGTTAATTTAGATGATATGCGATGAAATTTTCTCAAACCGAAAATAAAACAATTATTTTGCATCTTCTATATCCTAAAGGAATCGAAAGAGTCAATACAAGTTCCGTACATGACATCGCAGTAATTAAAGTGTGATAGTACAAAGACATTGTCTCATATAACTGCTCAAAATAGATTTATTACTGTATAAAATTTTCAGAGAGCAAAAGGCCTTTGAAGACAGTTGGTGATATAATATGTGAATTTAAGTTTACTATCCACATACAAACCAATGTTCTTAGCAGAATCTGTAATAAGCAAGGTATGATCTCCTATTTTCATCTTAAGACGTGCTGATTCCTGAAGTTTACTATTAGTGTTACCAAGTAGTAGTAATTTAGTTTTTACAGGGTTTATATGTAGATTAATTTTTTTATATTGAGATATAATGTTTATTAAATCCGAATTAATTACATTAGTACCATGGTCAGCTTCTTCAGGACAAAAAATTTTAAATAGCTGAGAATCATCAGCATAAAAATGATAATTACAGTTACGAATGGAGTGACATATATCTGACGTATATAGAATAAAAAGTAATGGTACTACTCTTTGTTTAATACATGTTAAAAAATGTCTGAAAAAAGAAACGCTTAACTCATTAAATCCCTAGTATATTAATTTAGAAATTAGTAACTAATGATTAAGATGTATCAAATGCTTTTGTAAATTCAAGCAGTATAAGAGCTGTAATCTTTTTACTGTCCCATGCCTTGAAAATTTCATCCCCAACCTCCAGAAGGGTAGTGGTCGTACTGTACCCTTTTCTAAAACCTGATTAATAACTTGGTAAAATTGAATTATTATTAACATATGCATATACTTGCTCATGAAAAATTATTTCCAAAACTTTTGATAGTAAGGGCAGTATACTTATGGGTCTCAGCTCCGAGTAGCCTTTAGGGTTTAAATTTTTAAGAAGAAATACCCCTTCTCATGACAGGAATTAATTATATGTGTTATTGCTAAAGTGAGAGTTGGTAGACACAACTTAAGCATGCTTAATGATATGCCGTCATTTCCAGAGGCATTTGACGTAATCTATGAAATTATTTCCATTGCTTTCTGTGGGTTAGTAAGACGAAACTCAAAATTCAGAGAATGGATAAGTTTGAGTATAAGTACGATAATGCTGTGTCCTCGTCTAAATTTCCTGCAGCAGTCAGAAAATAATCGTTAATAGAATTTGCATCGGCTAAGTGAGCGGGAATTTCAGTACTTTTATTAGGGCACATCTCTAAGAGTTCTCCAAACCTTTTTGTAATTCATGTTGTGGCCACTATTTGTTAAAAAATTAATATACGCTATCTTTTCTTTTCAAATAGACGAAAGGACACAGTTCCTTAATTGCTTATGATTATTATGATCATCAGGATATTTAGTTCTTTATATTTACTTAGAACGGCGTCTCTTTGTACAATCATAATTTTGATGACATCCGTCAGCCAGGGCGACTTGGGTTTAGTTATACGAACAGTTTTTAAAGGTACTTGTCTATCGAAGATGTTAACGATATTTTCTGTTAAAATATTTACTTTGTCATCAATGGACTGTATTTGATATATCTGGTGCCAGTCTACAGAGAGAAGGTCAAAAGTAAATTTATTTTGATCAAAATATTTATATTAAAGTCACGAAAAGTTAGAAATTTTTTCATTCTTTTAGTCTTCTGAATGTTAAGAGATGTGTAAATTGGCATGTGATCTGAAATTCCTCCTCCCGATGTTAATACCAAATTATCACATGTTACAAAAAATTGATCAGGCAGGGCAATACTATTATTAGAAATTCTAGTAGTAGTATATGTATTTCTAGAGTTTCGTAGCTAGCTAGACAGGTGCATACAACTGCTCCAGCAAATCTTTAGCAGTTGCAAATATGGCTGTTACAGAAATCTTTCGAGGAAGATTGCAGTAAGTTAAATTGGAACGCAACATATTATGTTAAAAATGTAAACGAGAAGCAGAGGTATTTTCAATAACAATGTTTTGTATTTTATTAATAAACGTGCTCTGTGCCTAAAACATAAAATGATAAATGAAAATCCTTTTACATCATGGGTTACTGACAACATTAAACTTCTTATGAAAATGAGAGATAAAGCTAAAGTAAAATATTGAAAAAGCAAACATCACCATAATCTATAGTTTTATAAAGAACTGTAAAATAATACAACCCATGCCGTATAACGGGGAAAAATATCCTTGTTTTGATGTACTGTCAGAAAATAAAGATTCCAAAATATTATAGGCAAAGGTAAATAAACTAAGTTTAACAAAAGATAAAACTAATAATAACATTTAAAATACTCTTTCTGATCCAGACAAAATCAATAATTACTTCATTTCGTCCATAATCCCCGACAATGATCCATTAAATGAAAGAATACTTTTCTAATTTACATCAACATTATAAAGATACATTTAATATCAAGTTATTAACACAGAATGAAGTTTACAACATAATTAATAATATTAGAACTTGCAGTGCTGACGTAGATGATATTTCTATTAAAGACCTTAAGCTACGTTTGCCATATTGTATAAATTATCTCATAAATATTTTAAACACTTGTATAATTGATGGTGTATTCCATACTGCTGGAAAAAGGCAGTTAAGCCTCTTACAAAAATAGCTAATCCTATAGAACTAAAAGATCTCAGACCTATCAGTATCTTATCTTTAACTTCTAAAATTTTGGAAAGACATATTGACAACCAAATTTTTCCTTATTTCAATGAAAACTAGCAAGGAACAATGTGTGGCTTTGGAAATAGATAATAAGACATATCCATATCCAAATTAGCTTCATTACATACCTCAAGGGTCCATCTTAGAACCTATGTTATTTTTAATATACGTTGCAAACATGAATGGTGAAGTTCAAATGCAATATGCAGATGGTTTTCAATTAATTCTCGATGTTTGTTCAAATAATAAAATATTTGCACAAGAAAATATTTCATCAGATTTACAGAAAATTAAAAAATTTTCTTTGTATCATATAATAATGCTCCTAAGTCTGTCTTATTGATCGCGGGCTTAAAATATTCTAGAGATAAACTACTATTTTGACAACAAAGTCAGGTGACTTTGTTGTCAAAATTGATAAGTACCTAAATTGAGTGAAGCAAAAAATCTTGGCGTAGTCATGGCACTTACATTTCAATCACATGCCTCTACTAAAATAGGATTGGCTTAAAAAGTTTATACCTATATAAAACTTTCACCTGCTGCTAAATATCGTTTGTCTGACAGCCTCATTCTCTCTGTTCTTGATTATGGTGATATAATTTTATCAATGCCGCTTATTGTTGTCTAACACAAAATGTTCAAAATGCTTGCGTGCGCTTAGCAATATTCCCTTTAGAAATCACATCACTCCCTACTTAAATCAAAGTTCTATGCTAAATATGAAAAATAGGCGTAGACGACACACATACGGTTTTATTTATAAAGTGATGACTACTGGTGAGCCCAGTTACCTACGAAGCAAGTTCTCTTCTTATAATCACGATCAAGACACAATGCACATGCGAAATTTTAGTATACCTAAACACAAATCGTCAGCCTTTCAAAAGTCATTCACATTTAATGCAATCCATTTGTGGAACAAGCTTGACTCAAGCACTAAGAAATTGTCTCCAAAAACATTGATTGGTTTGTTTTCATTGATCTAGCACCTATAGCATTAGGTCGTTGCAAAGTTTTCCTTGTTGCTTATTAGGTTTATGATTAAGTAAGTTAACTGTTTGATTTTGTCTTGGGGCCATTGGAAGAGCACCATCCATGTGCAATAACAGTAATTTACCTATATATGTATTATTGTGGGAAATAAAGATTTATTTATTTATTTTTTATTTAGGTAATGTTGATGGCTCGAAAACAATTTGAAAGTGATGTGCATATGTCTCCACTTTTTTAGATCTTCCAGAATATTTAGTGTTACTGAATATTACCTCGACTCACATAAGCTTCGCAAGTAAAGATGTTATTTTCCTAAATACTGGATAATTTTGTTGTTTTTGAAGATTCTATGAATATCTTCAGAACAGGATATATATGATATAAAATTCTAAAAACAAGGAGAGCAAATTATATACCTTATTTTATAAATTATTTGATCTTATAGCAACCAACCTAATTTTTACAGCGGTATGCATGAATCAGATTATTTTGGTCCCAGTAAAAATAACATTATGAGAATAAATCACCACTTCTATCTACGACGGATTTTTAGGCTTGCAGTAAATTAATCAAGTCATACAAATTCAAACGGTAGTCGTAAATTTTTAGTGTAGTAGAAATAGTTCAAACTCTGTCTAGGCGGAATTGGACAGTAGCCAATATTGCACTTCCCAATATGAAAGTTCGTTGCCTTTAAAGTTCCAGTCTAGCAAAACAAGATAATGGCTACATTACTTACCAAAAATCTATAACAGTTTTGTTTGTTCCGGGTCACTATCAGAATCCAATTCTAATGTGGCACAATATTTGTAAAGCAACTACCCCTTATTTATATCCTTCAGTATTCAAGGGAAGAAGAATTTTACAATAATATATTTTTTAGAATATTTTAATTCAGTTGCTGGAATTACATGTATATACGAGAAACAGTTTAATAATAATAATAATAATAGCAGTTTGATAATAATTTAGTAATAATACAAATATAACATAATAATGATAATAATTCAATCCAATCTTTCACGCATTTATATAGGATATAATTATACAACTAATTGTGTTGGCTATGAAATTTGTAAAAATTCGATTTTGCTGTTTAATTATGTTCTTCAGTGTATTGATATAACTTTTAAACTAATCAAAATTGTTTTTAACGGATATTTGGCCAATTGTTATGTTAGTATATTTTTCTTGCTCTCTGATTTTACTAGTCCTTGCTTCAGCTAATCCTTTCTTATTTTATATTAACTATTTACTTTAATTTTGGATGCGTAATCTTCTCAAATTTCCAATTAAGATGCTGACAAAATAATCAGTTGTTTATTCTTAGTTTCCTGCATATTTAAATATTCCCAACTAATTTATAACGCATTTTTTTTTTATTGATTAGTAACTAAATCTTGTTTGTAATTCGTTTGCGATTTTGCTGTATATTTCTTAATAGGTAATATTATTCAAAATGCATTTGTATAATGTTCGATTACATAAGTGTATGCAATAAAGGGAATAAGAAGGTCAATTTTATTTAGCATTAAAACTGTCTGCAACGAAAACAAAAATTACGAAGTTATCGCCCACTCTTAAACAAGACAATATTATAATAAATGATCTTTTTGAGGAGGAGCCCTATGTGTCCTATGCTGATGAGGAACAATAACTCCGAAACACGTGTCCGTAGCTATTGTTGTCTCTTTTTGAGGAATAAGGCACTAAGTTTCTTTCTTTAATTATTTGATCTCATAAGCCCTACATTTATTATTTTTATTTATGGATATTGTAATGGGAATGGTGGGAGTGCTGCAAGTGACTACCAGAGACGATTTCCTCGACGTCAGATACCGAATCATCAAATATTCGCATCGGTTTTTAACCATGTCAAAGAAAATGGTAAATTCCTTGAAGCAAAATCAGAGCGAGATGTAAATCCTGTTCAGCAAGAAAACATACTTAATGCTGTTGAGGAAAATCCTAAAATAAGTACGAGGAAATTAAGTGTACAATTTGGCGTTTCCCAATCAAAAGTATGTAGGGTGTTGCGAAAAAACAACTTACATCCCTATCACTTCCAGTTAGTTCAACGGTTACATCCAGGAGATGAAATCCATCGTCTAGCATTTTGTAGATGGGCTGCGAATAATAGACTCAGATTGTGTAGAACACTGTTCACAGACCAAGTGCTTTTCACCAAAGATTGAATATGCAATTCACACAACTCACACGTATGGGCAGAAGAAAATCCACATGCGATTCGCGAATGTCGCTCGCAGCAAAGATTCTCTGTGGATACTTGGGTTGGAGTAATAAATAACCATCTATTAGGTCCTCATTTTTTTTTATGGTTCATTAACAAGAAAAGTAGCAAAATATTTTGCCCAGTCTTCTTGCTAATGTGGACATCCGAAGGATCAACTTTCAGCACGATGGTGTATCACCCCATTTTGCGGTTACTGTGCGTCAACACTTAAATAACACTTATGGAAACCAGTGGATAGGATGCGGGGGTCCAATTTCATGGCCACTAAGGTCCCCTGACTTCAATCTCGTTGATTATTTTATTTGGGGACGATTAAAAGAGATGGTCTATGCGGAAAATATAAATACATGGCAAAAACTGATCGACAGGATTATTAACTGCTGCAACATTATCAGAAATGATCCCCTAACAACTAGGAAGTCTATATGCCATTTAACTATCCGACAAGAAAAGTGTATTGAGGCAAATGGATTTCACTTTGAAAATCTTTTATAATTATGACATTTATGTTTTTTTTTGTTGAATTTCTTCTGCAATGTTTAAGATGTTTTGATATTTTCGTTATTCCTTTTCTTTTGTTATAATTTTTAAATATATACGTATTTTAAATAAACATGTAAGATCTGGCCTGAAAATTGATGGTACTTATTAAACCTAGGCAGGAGGAATGTAGATATTGTTTTTTATTTAACTAAATTTTTGTATTAATAAATATTAGTATATATTAAAATATTCCATTTTACCAAAGTTTTCATTTGACTTGAAAATTGACCGTTAAATTTGTTGAGAATGTGACAAAGACTTTAAATACTCAGGTTTTACTACCTATTTGTGTCCTATAGAAATTTCATATCAAGTTTGAGATAAATCATATACAGGGTGAACTATCGTATACAAATTTTTTTGGAACCATCTCTGGATTTTCTAAATTTTGGATCTGTATGATGGTTGTTAGGCAACAGTATACATTGTTGTAAAAAATTAGGCAAATCGGATTAGCCGTTAAAATCTTATGACCAAAACAATTTTTGGACAAAATTCATAAATAATAATAATAAGAATAATAATACTTTATTCATCCAATAGATCACAAAGTGATATAGGACAAGTCAAGATACAAATGTAGAATTACACTACCAAAGAATACAGTATGAACTAAATATGAAAGAAAAACAAAAATAAAGAGAGAGAAGACAAAGGAAAAAATTTAATGCATTAAGTATTCCTCAATGGAATAGAATGCCTTTACATAAAAGACATTTTTTTAATTTTGAGAAAAATTTTTTGGCATTAATTATACAGAGTGTACATCCCATGTAATATGGGTTATTTTTATATATTTCAAGTCTATGTATATTGTACTGCAGATTATATCCATGTCGTGTGGGGTAATCATGATTTACATTGAGAGAATTAAATGTTGACAAGTTATTTTTAACAAATTTTAAGATTTCGAATATATAAAGACATGGTAATGTTAACATATTTTGATTGATAAATATCGATTTACACGACTCCCTATAGTTTAAACCGAACTTACAACGGATAGCTCTTTTTTGCAGTACAAATATGCGATGAATTTCCCCAAAAGATAATACCATACCGCAGTCTAGACTCCAAACTAGAAACATATAATATTCTAACAGTATTAATGTTTGCTATGTGGCTCAATCTTTTTAACGCAAAACAATTTGCTACAAATAAGGGAGACGTGTGATTTCCAGTCTAAAGACACACCTATGTTGATACCTAGTGCTTAAAGGTAGTTACTTGTTCAATTGACTTTCTGTTTAGTTTTAACAGTAAACTGGAAGTGTAAAGAGCTCGAACAGGGTGAAAATGTAGGGAACTGTTTTTTCTTGATTCATTACTAACTTTTTGTCATAAAAGTAGGTACTTATATTAATCAAGGCAGAATTTATCTTATCTAGAATTTTGTCACAGACAACAATAGAGATATCGTCAGCAAATGCACAAAAAAATGTATTAAAGAATTATCCAAATCGTTGACGTAAATGAGAAAAAGTAATGGTCCCAGGGCACTGCCTTGGGGCACACCAATATCTATTTTTTGCACTTCGGATTTTGAATCAAGAATATCACCATATTGTTTCCGGTTAGATAAATATGATTATAACAGTGTTTTGTATTGACCACGTATACTATAATTCTCAATATTATCTAGGAGAATCTCATGGTTTACGCAGTCAAATGCCTTAGAAAGGTCAATAAATAATGCTACAACTTTGTGACCACTATCAATATTTTTATAGATAAAGTCAAGAAAATGAACTAATGCCGAGATGGTGGATCTGTTTTCTGTAAAACCATGTTGGTTTGGAGAAAGAATTGAATTTGATTCTAAATATTCGGTTAATCTTATTGCAATTAATTTTTCAATAATTTTTGAAAAAACTGTGATAAAATTGCTATTAGGCGATAGTTGCAGAGTTGCTTACGATCACCTTTTTTAAATAGCTGGATGGCTTAAGGTAATTTTAATAAATCGGGAAAAGTGCCTTCAGTGAAACAGTGATTTATGATGTCAGTTAAAGGTATTGCTAGTAAACTTGCACACTCTAGTAGGGTGCTTACACCGGACCTCACTCCTCCCCCTACCACTTTTCTGTGACGTCACAGGGGGCGTGGCCGGGGGCGGGGTGCGGGGGGCGGGGCGCGGGTAATTAGGGTGGTGGGGGGTAATTAGGGTGGTGGGGGGTAATTAGTGTGGTGGGGGTAATTAGTGTGGTGGGGGTAATTAGTGTGGTGGGAGGTAATTATGGTGGTGGGGGGCAATTAGGGTGGTGGGAGGTAATTAGTGTGGTGGGAGGTAATTATTGTGGTGGGAGGTAATTAGAATGTTGTGATGTAATTGTAGTAGTGGGGGGTAACTAGAGTGGCCTGATGTAATTGTAGTGGTGGGGGGCAATTAGTGGAATGATGGGTAATTAGAGTAATTGCATGATGGATAATTATTGTGGTGGGAGGTAATTAAAATGTTGTGATGTAATTGTAGTGGTGGGAGGTAATTGTAGTGGTGTGATGTAATTGTAGTGGTGGGAGGTAATTAGAGTGATGTGATGTAATTGTGGTGTGATGTAATTGTAGTAGTGAGAAGTAATTAAAGTGGCGTGATGTAATTGTGGTGGTGGGGGGCAATTAGATTAGTAAGAAGTAATTAAAGTGGTGTGATGTAATTGTAGTGGTGGGAGGTAATTAGGGTGATATGATGTAATTGTAGTGGTGGGAGGTAATTAGAATGGTGTGATGTAATTGTAGTGGTGGGGGGCAATTAGTGGAATGATGGGTAATTAGAGTAATTGCATGATGGATAATTATTGTGGTGGGAGGTAATTAAAATGTTGTGATGTAATTGTAGTGGTGGGAGGTAATTGTAGTGGTGTGATGTAATTGTAGTGGTGGGAGGTAATTAGAGTGATGTGATGTAATTGTGGTGTGATGTAATTGTAGTAGTGAGAAGTAATTAAAGTGGCGTGATGTAATTGTGGTGGTGGGGGGCAATTAGATTAGTAAGAAGTAATTAAAGTGGTGTGATGTAATTGTAGTGGTGGGAGGTAATTAGGGTGATATGATGTAATTGTAGTGGTGGGAGGTAATTAGAATGGTGTGATGTAATTGTAGTGGTGGGGGGCAATTAGTGGAATGATGGGTAATTAGAGTAATTGCATGATGGATAATTATTGTGGTGGGAGGTAATTAAAATGTTGTGATGTAATTGTAGTGGTGGGAGGTAATTGTAGTGGTGTGATGTAATTGTAGTGGTGGGAGGTAATTAGAGTGATGTGATGTAATTGTGGTGTGATGTAATTGTAGTAGTGAGAAGTAATTAAAGTGGCGTGATGTAATTGTGGTGGTGGGGGGCAATTAGATTAGTAAGAAGTAATTAAAGTGGTGTGATGTAATTGTAGTGGTGGGGGGTAACTAGAGTGGCCTAATGTAATCGTAGTGGTGGGGATGACTCTACTAATATAAATAGAATGCAATGCTTCTGCATCGCACAATTAAAACCTATCGCCGATAAGTCAAGAGCTAGCAAGTGAGTGTTGTGCAACTATCCGAATTATTTCAAGTGAGCAATATTTTATATTACTTTCTGTAATTCTTTCACTGTATACATTCGATTTAATTATGGCAATTTCTGATTACGACTTATTTGCACTTAATGCAATGATCAATGAATCTACAGAGGTCTTAGAACAAAAGTCTATTTCATCATTAATTTTACATAAACCATATATCATTAAGAAAATCTGCTGTCAATACGCGATTTGGAAAATCAATAGTAGTACATTTATTTGAGGAAAGCACAATTACATCTTTCAAATCATTTCTACCAAAACGAGTTGTTGAAATTGTGAGTGAGGATCTTATGAGTAAAATCAATTTATCTGGTAAATACACACTGACATATCTAGGTCAGAGTTCTCCGGTGTATAACGGTGCAAAACCCAGTGTAATGTTACGTTTTGGTTGTTAGTTGAGATATTGTATAGTTGCGTTAGTTATTAATTTTTAATTTTATATTAGTAAAGAGCATGGTTGCGTTAGTTATTAATTTTAATTTTATATTAGTAAATGGAATACAGTTGAAAGTATGCTGGGAGTAATATTGTTGATTCACTTGCAAATATATGAAATAATTGTTATATAGTAAATAATAACAAATGGACTTCTACAATATATTTTCATCATCACATTTTGTGTAAGTTGATAAAAAAATTATCCTTTCTGAATATGTATGATTAATATGTTTGTTTTTTATTTTTTTAGTTTAGTCCAACTGGCACAATGTGGATGCAATATTCAGCTCAACGGTGGGTACGGGCAGAAGACATTAAATCTGCCATTGAAAGGTTGTCTTGTGAACTAAGTGACTTAATCAAGGATTCGCAGCATTCATTAGTTTATGATACAAATGTCTTCTACGATGTTGAAGAAACAAGACGCGTTGAAAAAGATTGCAGGATGTATGCTGCTGGTGCAAATCTATGTTACAAATATTCAAGAGGCTTTTTAAATTTGGACGAATTTTGTAAGCATATGGTTAGAATAGAACTAAGACACCTTCTATATGACATAGTGAAGTACCTGCCTAAGGAACTTATTGAAAAATCTGGACTGGACCAGTCTGATGATGATACAAGCAGTTAAATAATTCTATGTGTTGTATTTATTATTAGATATAAACAATTATTGTATTATTTTATTATGCAATATACAATTATAGTATCTTAAAATTTTTCTTTGTATTTTCGTACTACGATGAGATTAGAAATAAAACAAATATTAAAATAATACGTGTATTTTATTACCTATTCTTGATTACATAACTAAAAGATATACCTTAATAAACCTAAAGAGTTTTTATTCCAATTTTATATTTAAATCTACAATACATTTGTAAAGAAAGTGAACATTTGCGAGAGCACAATGACAATTATTATAATGATAATGTTCCAGACATTCTGGTATAGTCAATGATTTAAGGTTAGGTAGAGGCGGTGAATAGTCATTAAGAACTAAAATTTTATTCCACCGCAGATATTGTAGTAGGAAATTCTTCTTCGTCACACCTTTGCATAGTATTATTACATTGTTTAATTGTAAATTATGTCGATAGTTGTTAACAGCATTCTGACAAAGTCGTTCAAAGATTAGTGGCAATTTTTCCAGTTGAACATATCCATGACTCCATTTTAAACCATGGAAATTTGTTTCCAACCACTGGTATTGCACCTTTTCACCACGTGCTAAATGAGAATGTATATGGTGGTTTGAAAATATAATGTGCTTGTTGTTTAGTGTTACAGCAGACAGCTGCCAATTCTTTCACTATAAACTCATTGTCATTATATTGAAAACTTTGTAAGTCAATGATCAAAGTAGGAAATGTACTACTTAAATGCACCATATTATAGTCTTCTACTTAGCACCAATAAAGCCGTTCTGGACTGAACCATCCAATGCGCTGTACGTTAAATAAGCATCGTGAAGTATAAGAGCATATACTCGAGTTTGCTCGGGGAACTTCGTTTTTCGTGTTTCAAATTCTATTTTTATGTCGACAGTGGATGATTTAATTGCGTCCGGTTGACGAGAGCAATCAATAACAAACAATGGATTTTTTCTGAATTCGCTAAGATCCATCATAGGTTCACGCATATCTTTATCATAGTAACTAAGCCACGCCTCCTCTACAATTGTATTAACAATAGATGAAGTATATTATTGCATTATTTTTAGAGGACTTTATATTTCTAAACGTATATTATGTATTATTTTAGAGAATATAAGATTAAAACCAGTCATTTGTGTTTTTATTATTTATTTCATCATACTACTCATAAACATTTAAAGTTATAAAAAATTACACAAATTCATGAAAATATTATATTATAGAAGTTTTATCGATCCAAGTATTATGGCTATTTGGGAGTCCGAGCCATTTCACAAAAATCTTCTTTCCTCTCTTTTTTAAAACCTTCTCCACCAGATACACATCCGGATACTTAGCTTTTTGCAATTCCATTTCATAAAAGCCTCCCTTTATCGGTTGACCCTGCATATCTTCGATTAAATAAGTCCTGGGGTAGGTTACATTTACTTTAAAGACTTTGAACAGCTCAGTTGAAAAGTTAGGTGTATATCCTTTATCAAATATACCTTTGTATTTGCTTATTCGAACTATGTCGCCAACATGAAATTTAGGTTTTAAAGAAATCTTAATGTGATCATAAGCTTTTATGCGTGTGGTTGGTTTCACATCAGCAGGCTTCATACCAATTGTGCGATGTACTTTATTATTGTACATTATTGTAATGTTAGGCAGAATGTCAACCCATTTATATTTGCCTCTAGCTGAGAATTCTTTATAAAGCCAATTTTTTAGTGTCCTTATTACTCTCTCAGCGATTGCTGCTTTTTTTGTACTATATGTGGAGTAATGGTTTATATTGTATTTTTTCATTAGGGTGGAAAATGTTTTATTATAAAATTCTGTACCCTGGTCACTTTGGAGATTTTTAGGTGAGTAGTTTGATTCTTCCAATACATCTCTCATGCCCTTTGTAATTTCAATACCAGTTTTATTTTTTACAGGTCTAGTCCACACATATTTGGAGTAGCAATCTATCACGACAAGAATATAGTGACATCCTTTATTATCATGAGCATATGGTCGCATCTCAATCAAGTCCATCTGCCATAAATCGCCATACCCTTTTATTATTGTTCTCCTTCTACGGAAATTTTTACGAACTGGTTTGTGTAGCTCCTCAACGACTGCTCTTTTTATAATACTGGACTCCATAATAAAGTACCTGACTGGTAGGTGTTCACAAGTAAACTAATTTCTAATAAGTCAATTCTTCTAATATACTAATGGACTTTGTTTATAGTTAATCCTTTTTTATTTTTAATATGTCCCAATGCAGCAGCGGTGTCAGCAATTTCATCCATCATCTGCTGTTTATCAACTCCCACCATCTTAACATCAAGTGATTTGGTTTGTGAAGGTGCGCTTATCAGACGGGATTCTTGAATAGTGCTGAATACCTTCTCTATTGCATTGGTATTGTCTTCAACTAATTTCTTAACATCTGAAATTTCTGTGTTGATATACTGTCGCACTTCATTAATCATCTCGGTAATTTTGTTGTGTACAAAAGTCTGTTGGTTCTCGAAAAAGGCACTATGTAACTCTTTCATGCATTTTTCTACATAATTACGAGTTACACCATCACGATTATCCACTGGCTCTCCAATATTTTTTAAACGTTTATTTTGAATATCAAAGTGATTGTCTACGGTTACAATAAAACCAACGCCTGGTGGTCCACGTACAATCATTGACTTATTTAAGGCACTTCTTCGTCTCCCGAACTTGTCAATTGTGTTTACACCTACCATTTCTCTTTGCATTTGAGATAATTTCAACATTTCGGTGCTTTATATACTAGTTATGGAGGAAGTCATTTTGCTAATATATTATTTCTTCTTCCCGAAGTTCCTCGATTAAACTAACTATTTCGTTGTCGACATTGTTGTTACCTGCCATTTTTGAACTATACAGCAGTCGCAAACGATCCACCAGTTCTTTCGGTTTATTCCAATAGACATAATCCACGCCTCTACTATTATATAATTTTTGAAGAGGTATGTGTGGAAAACCCAAACCAGTTCTGGATCTCGTATTTACAGTAGAAGACATTAGTGGCATTATGAGTTCATTAAACTTTTTCCATTTGTTTTTATTTAAACCCTGCTTGAAATTAAAATCCTTATATGCCGCCTTTGTCTTTTTTAATATATCTCTATATATGTGACACTCTTCGTCATCAATAGTGACTTGATCACGGCGCAGAAATGATGGATACTTCATAAATATTATATCATACAACTTAGTACTACCGGGATACGTCCCCAGCTCCTTGTTACTACGCGACAATGTGATATTTCCACTAGAAAAGTGTATCTCGGCATCACCCATTTGTAACTTGGCTGTTTGAGGATCTAGGCGTACACCATACACAGTATCATATTTATGATCACCAGACTTTAGATTTTCTAGGTGTTGCTTGATTACATCACATTCTTTTTCTTCACTGCAAAGGAAATTTTCTGAATCTAACGATGATCTCGGCGGTGTGTCCATAAAATATGTTTGAATTGCACTTTCTTCGTCACTAGTTTCAGATGCCGCTTTTACACCCTCTTGCGGTTGTGTAGGTTTTTGTATCTCTGTAGTTGGCTGATTGTGTAATTTTACCTCTGAAGCGGATGATATAACTTTTAAAGGTTTTGTTATGGGCTCATACAATTTCTCGAGAGATAACCGAGTATTTACATTCTTACTTTTCAACGAGTTAAATTTTTTACGTATAGAATCAGTAGCTTCAACTAGTTGACGTTTCAAATTTATTTCACTGGCGTCCTTCATTGCCAATATTTAATTTCACTGATGTAATCTCGGCGCTGTCTATAGATCGACTAATGTTCTAATTATGGTGCTTTATGTATATATGAAACTATCAAGTCCTTTCCTGTATCTGCCTTCATTCACCTCTCTGTCTTTGTCAATCACAAGAAACCCATATTTGTCTTTCCAACACTCTGCACACATATCTTGAAATTGTTTAAAAGATACGTCTGGCGAGACATGATCAGAGAAAATGTGATGTAAATTCATATTGTCCTGTTTGAAGATTGCTATGAAATTGCTGTTGTCTCTTACCAGTTGTTTTGGCACGCGGGAATATGTTTGTGCTAGATAAAAACAATCTACATGTTTGTGACGTCCCATTGAGAAAAATGCACGAATTACATCTTGTTTTTCACATATAACATCATCAAATATAAATACAGAATCAGGTTCAGCGTCGGACGGTTGCACTATTTCTGCATTATTACTAAAGGTGTAAAATTCTAGTCCCTTAATAGGTTCTAATATCTTGCGTAAATATTCATACTTGGGCTGATGAAGAGACTTTGAATATAAGTATATATTTGCAAAACGTAATCCGAGGGGGTGAGTAAGTAGAGATATAAGTAAATTTGTTTTGCCGCACGCACTTGGACCGATTAATAGTCCGCGAATAGTTGAGGGAAGTAACGGACCATGGCGCGGTTCGGCTTGTAACCCACTTCCAACTTTTTCATCTAAATTGTCTATAGAAAACTTCTGTCTCTGCTTTACGATGCGCATTGTAGCACGGTTGAGGACTATATAAATGAATGCACATCATACAATCGTTATTTAAATGTTGTCAGTCAAGCAGTGCACAAGTAAAAATCGCCGTCATTTAAAGGCTGGCAGGGGGGTAGTAAATTCCCTTATAAATAAGCTTCCATTTGAACTACATTTACCAGGTGGTTACCAGTATTGTGGTCCAGGCACCAAATTACAAGAAAGATTAGCGCGAGGTGATTCGGGCATAAACAAACTTGACGCTGCATGTAAGGAACACGACATTGCATACGATCGAAACAGGAGTGATTTAGCAGCCCGCCACAAAGCAGACTATCAACTTGAACAAACTGCGTGGAAACGAGTTAAATCAAAAGACGCCAATTTAAAAGAAAAAGCCGCTGCTTGGCTAGTTACATCTATAATGAAGGGAAAACAGCGTCTTGGTATGGGATGTGACTCAATTGTACCTCATTCTAAAAAAAGAAAAAATATGAAAAAGAAGAACCCTAAAAAGATAGCATTTGGTGCAGGAATAGTTCGTAAAGTGCGCGATGACTTACGAAAAGTTGATGACAAACGGTCTATAGCTAAGGACCCAAGAAAAATGACGTACATTGCACTTCAAGCAGCGCGACGTCACCTGAGGGCTGCTGGAGGAAAACGCAATATTCGTACGCCTAGGATCATACCAATCCCGAAAGTTGGTGGAATTCTACCTTTAATACCTATTTTTGCTGGATTATCTGCATTAGGTAGTTTGGCTAGCACTGCGGCGGGTATAGCTAAGGCTGTAAATGATGTTAAAACGAGCAGAGAAGAATTGGCCGAAAAAAATCGACATAATAGACAAATGGAAGCGATTGCAATAGGAAAAACTGGTAAAGGGTTATACTTAAAACCGTATCGCAAAGGATTAGGACTTTATCTAAGACCACAAAGTTCAAAAAACTACTAGACACCCTACCTCGAAAACCTCTCACCGATATAGATCTGAAATATTATGCTGAGAAGCTGAAAGTACCATATTTTCGAGGTATATTTATGCGCAACAATCTACCAAATTCAGGACCGCGACATAATGAATATGTAATCATAAATTTGGATAGTATAGATGGTCCTGGTACACATTGGGTGGCATTTAAAAAACTTGGCAATACAGTCACATATTTTGATAGCTTTGGTGATTTACCTCCACCTAAGGAACTAATTCTGTACTTGCGCAAAGGCTCAAATTCTACCAACAAAATCTACTATAATTATGATCGTCAGCAAAATTTCAACACAGTCTGGTGTGGTCATTTGTGTTTAAAGTTTCTTTCTACAAAGCAGACATAAGACGCGATGGAAATGACATCTATGACTCCTGCTATGGATCAAGAAAGCATTAAGCGAATGGGTCATTCATTAATCGCATTCTCTAGACTACACAGCTTGTTGAAGATGAGTCAACAACAACTCGCAGATATGCCTAAAGAAGTAATGATTGGTTGTGCCGCACATGAAATTGCATTAGTATGGGATAAACTACCCAGACATCTCCAGAGTGATATCGATATTTTAAAATACCAATACTGTCAAGAGCATTATTCTAATGAGAACGCAAGTGACGTTGATGTTAATGATGGACCATCGCCTCGAAAAGTATTCTGCTGTTACTGTAAAGTACGTGATATAAATGTAGTATCAAATAATGAGACACCGTCACCCAACAAGATGAGAAAGTTAATCCACGATGATTGCTGTAAATCACAATAAATTCATAGGTCAGTGCTCAAATTCATCAGTTATGTCGTACACTTTTACTCTGTCGAGTCACACAAGTGTGCTTAGTGCAGAATTTTATCCACCCATTGAATTAAATACTGGTAGTCGATATGGATTGGGATTAACAGGATTTTATTCCTACAACTCCATATTCAATGTGGACGAGACGAATAATCGATTTTGTTATAAAACTGGATCGAAAATGGCTCTCACAGCTCTCCATATACCATTCGGTGCATATGAAATTGATGAAATATATCGCACAATACTAAAAGCAATGCCGAATGATAAAAGAGAAGAAGAAAAAGAAAAATTATTCCAACTGCGAGCCAACAATAATACGCTGAAGTGTGAAATTTGGTCAAAATATGGAATTGATTTTACACAGCCAAATTCTATTGGAAGTCTATTGGGATTTGAATCGATATATTTACATCCGAACAAAAGACATGAATCAACGCTCCCTGTTGATATTATGAAAGTACGAATGATACGGGTGGATTGTAACATTATTTCTGGAGCCTATTTAAATGCTCTTAAATCCCATACCATATTCGAATTTGATATAGACGTCGAGCCCGGCTACAAGCTCACCAGGGAACCCGCCAACATCATATATTTGCCTGTTGGACCTGAAGGACGTCAGTTTATCGATAACATTACGCTGCGAATATTGGATGACAACGGACATTTAGTCAATTTTCGAGGTGAAAAAATTATTGTAAAACTAGAATTGAAACAGTTTTAATATGGGAGGTTTTCAATACAATCAACAAAGATCCCGTCTCCAATATAATGCAATCAATGATAAAAAGGAGCGTAATCGTGCAAAGCGAATCATTCAGCGTGAGCATCTTGATCAGTTCAGACGTAGATTGTCAGCTAAGGATCGTGCATTTCTTCAGTCCGTTGGATTAGAAGTCCAAGAAAATTAACAATGGTGCTTATTACGTCTAGTGAAAAACTTGAAGTGTTCGACGAACCTGTTTTTGACCAGTCAATTGTTAGCTTACATGAACATACGTATAAGCCATATGGTTCGCAATATTATAAAAACTCTGATACAGTACGCATTCCTATTAATTTCCAAGACCTAATACTTGACATTGCAGAGAGTTACATATATATTGAAGGCAAGTTTACTCCTAGTGACCTCACCAAGCGGTGTTATTTATCCAATAATGCACTAGCCTTTCTATTCGATGAGATAAGATATGAAATGGGTGGCGAGTCAGTGGCCGTCGTTAGAAAGCCTGGAATCACTACAACAATGAAAACTATGGTATCATATGGGCAGACACATACGAGAGCACTACTAACTGCAGCTTGGGGTCTCACCGAAGAAAAGCAGTGTATTTTAGATACTACCAGTCATGTATTCAGTGGTAGACTACCTCTCAAATATCTCATGGGTTTTGCGGAAGATTATACAAAAGGTGTTTTAAATTCAAAGCAGGAACTAATTTTAATCATAGCCCGCTCGTTTAAAGACTCTTATATTGGTGAAGTTGATGCAGAGCTAGAAATTAGTAAAATTGAGTGGAAGATTAGACATATTGTACCTGAAGATAGACAAAAAATTAAGCTGTTGAAGAAAATTGATTCAGGCGGTAATAATGCCAGAATTAAGATGGTTTACCGTATGTGGGACCTTTATGAACTACCAATTCTGCGTGATACTTCTTCCGATGTATGGGCTGTTAAAACCACCAGCAGTCTTGAGAGACCTCGTTACATCATTATTGGTTTTCAAAACAATGCCAATTCCAATAATAGATCCAAAGATGCCACAAAGTTTATTCATGCAGACATAAATAATATTCGACTATTTCTAAATGCTGAAGTATATCCATATGAGCGTTGGAATTTAAATTTCGATAAAAAGCTGGACTCCGCAGTATATTATGCATACGAGAGCTTTCAACGAGGTTATTATGGTAGAGACATGGGGGAACCTATGATGGATCTTGAAGAATTCAGAAAAAATCCATTGTTTGTCATAGACTGTAGCCACCAATCCGAGGCATTGAAGACATCTACGGTTGACATAAAAATAGAGTTTGAAACACGAAAGACAAAGTTCCCTGAACAAACTCGTGTATATGCACTTATACTTCACGATGCCTACTTGACCTATAATGCATTGGATGGATCAGTTCAAGGTGGATTTTTTGGTGCAAGATAAAATAAAAAGACAATTAGTTAGTAATGTAGTAGAATAGGTAATAAATAGTATGAAAATAGTAATGTGACAGAATAGGTAATAAATAATATAAGAAAATGTAAATCATGTGTTTCAATTCAAAAAATAAAAACTAAAATAAACAGCAACACGTTCTCCTCACTTGTGATGTCAAGATGTTAAGTACACAAAAGCCATAAAGAGGGTACGCTGCAGGTACTGAAATAACAATGTAAATGTTCCCTTTCACAAATTCACTGATAAAATCTCGGTGGATAAGACAGGCAGGTAGTAAATGTACATCTCATAAATCAGCATAGGATAAGACAGATGTCCCTAAAGATAAGACAGGTAAAATAATTGTTGATCGGTATAAAGATAATGTAGATAGGTCGCAATTGTTTATCAGCATAAGGATAAGGCAGGTAAATAAAGAATGAATGTTTGTTATCTCATCGTAAAAAAAATACAAAGTGCAATAAGACAATACAACATAATAGAGAATTATTTAACTGTCTGCATACGAACGACTAGACGGATGGATTGACCATAATTGCTTTAATCACCATTATTTTTACTGCAATACCTTTATTTTTACTTAAATTACCTGTAATTGTCCTCTAATTACCACAGTACTTTAATTACCTCCCACCACTCTAATTGCATCCCATCACTCTAATTACCACACCACTCCAATTACCCCCCACCACTACAATTACATCACACCACCTTAATTGAGTCACCCCCACCACAATAATTATCCATCATGCAATTACTCTAATTACCCATCATTCCACTAATTGCCCCCCACCACTACAATTACATCACACCATTCTAATTACCTCCCACCACTACAATTACATCATATCACCCTAATTACCTCCCACCACTACAATTACATCACACCACTTTAATTACTTCTTACTAATCTAATTGCCCCCCACCACCACAATTACATCACGCCACTTTAATTACTTCTCACTACTACAATTACATCACACCACAATTACATCACATCACTCTAATTACCTCCCACCACTACAATTACATCACACCACTACAATTACCTCCCACCACTACAATTACATCACAACATTTTAATTACCTCCCACCACAATAATTATCCATCATGCAATTACTCTAATTACCCATCATTCCACTAATTGCCCCCCACCACTACAATTACATCAGGCCACTCTAGTTACCCCCCACCACTACAATTACATCACACCATTCTAATTACCTCCCACCACAATAATTGTCCATCATGCAATTACTCTAATTACCCATCATTCCACTAATTGCCCCCCATCACTACAATTACATCAGGCCACTCTAGTTACCCCCCACCACTACAATTACATCACACCATTCTAATTACCTCCCACCACAATAATTATCCATCATGCAATTACTCTAATTACCCATCATTCCACTAATTGCCCCCCACCACTACAATTACATCAGGCCACTCTAGTTACCCCCCACCACTACAATTACATCACAACATTCTAATTACCTCCCACCACCCTAATTGCCCCCCACCACCATAATTACCTCCCACCACACTAATTACCCCCACCACACTAATTACCCCCCACCACCCTAATTACCCCCCACCACCCTAATTACCCGCGCCCCGCCCCCCGCACCCCGCCCCCGGCCACGCCCCCTGTGACGTCACAGAAAAGTGGTAGGGGGAGGAGTGAGGTCCGGTATAAGCACACTACTCACTCTTTAATAATTTTGATTGAAAAAAAGTCTGGCCCAATTGAATTAGAGCTTTTTAGACCATTTATTACATTACGGATGTATCGGTAGGCTTTAAATACATTGAATTTTCAATCATTACGTGCTGCAGGTCGAATCCTATTTAAATTATCAGTTGGTATATTTAAGTATTTTGTTATATTTAAAAAGTATTTATTGAATTCATTAGCAATGACCATTTTATCTGTAGTTACTATATTGTTGATTTCTAGTTTTTTTTTTTTTTTTATACATTTATTTAACGTCGGCCTATTTCCGCTACTGAGGCCTAACACCGACGCCTGTAGACGAGCTACCTCCAACCAGGAATTTTGCCGAACCCCTTCCCTTAAGAAGAGTAGGGATCTTTTACTTGCCTAACATTTAATAGACAAGGGACCGACGGCTTTACATCCCCTCCGAAGGATGATATATCTCCTATACAACCCTCGCCTAAGGTTGTATAACTTCCGCGCATACACTGATATACAAGCCGCTGGAAGATGTGTGAGGCGAGGACGCGGTTTCCGTTGGAATGGTCACCCATCCAAGTACTTACCGCGCCTGTCGTTGCTTTACATCGCATACCGAAGTATGTACATAGTAAAGACGCACCTACGCTCGCCCCTGATTTCTAGTTCTGGATTAATATTAGCGCGTCTATCTTTTGTTACTGATTGATTAATTACATTTCAAACAGCACTTGACCTGTTAGATGAGTTTATTATAATGTTATCAAAATACATTTTTTTTTGCCTGAGGTATAACTCTATTGTAGATAGTTTTATAAGATTTATAAAAATCCACACAGATTATGCTATTTCTTTGTTATTTATAAAGTTCTTTGAGGCGAACTGATGAAATTTTAATTCCGGCAGTTATCTACTTATTATTTTTTTCATCAAGATTTTTTGTAATAAATTTAAATGATGCATTATAATAAGAATATAAAGTGTTATTAAATTCAATATATTTATCTTCTACTGACTGCCTGTTTAAAACATTGTGCCACAATTCACTACTTAAAAGATTTTTAAATTTTGAAATATTTGCCCTAGAAAAGGATCTAAAAGTATGATAACTATTTTTTAGTTTATTCACCTCAAAGTTAATTTTTTGACAGGTATGATCTGACAGACCTCTATCTAAAATATCTCTCTAACAAAATATCGTTAAAATTTGTAATTACATAAGCAATTGCAGTTTTATTATTACAATGAATACGTGTGGGTTCTTCAAATACTGGATACAAGCAACAAGAATTTATAAGATCAATAAGTTCTAAATTATAATTATTTTTGCATAAAAAATTTATGTTAAAATCTCCACAAATTATGATATAAGTAGGCCGAATTTTATTAAATATGATGTTTAGTGATTCCTCGAATTTCAACATAAATTCTTTATTATCAGTATTGGGGGCTCTATAAATACACATAATGTAATATATAACTTTATCAAAAGTGATTTTGACTGATGAGCATTCGAATATTTTTTCTACAAACTAAATCAGTTATTTCTACTGCGTTTATTGAGTTTCTAGTCAGTATTAAAGTTTCTCCATGTATGTATGAATTTCTCGAGAAATAACTAGAGATATTATATCCTTGAAAGTACATGTAATCAAATTCCTCGGGTTTAATCCAGGTTTCCGAGATATATAGGACATCAATATTTTCTTGGGATAAAAGTAGTTCCACTTGTTCAATTTTGTTTTTTACACACTGTAAATTATGATGAGCGATACATAGTGTATTATTTGAATTTAGTTGCTATTCACTTGTAACAGTGAAAATAGCTCTGTATGATAATAAAGAAAGGGAACAAACACTTTTTAAGGGTCACTTGGTATCTTTTTTTTTATACATTTATTTAACGTCGGCCTATTTCTGCTACTGAGGCCTAACACCAACGCCTGTAGACGAGCTACCCCCAACCAGGAATTTTGTCGAACTTCTTCCCTTAAGAAGAGTAGGGATATTTTACTTGCCTAACATTTAATAGACAAGGGACCGACGGCTTTACATCCCCTCCGAAGGATGGTATATCCCCTATACAACCCTCGCCTAAGGTTGTATAGCTTCCGCGCATACACTGATTATCAAGCCGCTGGAAGATGTTTGAGGCGAGGACGCGGTCTTCGTTGGAACGGTCAACCATCCAACTACTAACCGCGCCTGGCGTTGCTTTACATTGCATATTGAAGTATGTACATAGTAAATACGCACCCACGCTTGCCCCACTTGGTATCTTAGGTGCCTCTATTTACGGTAGAAGTATTGTACAGTTCCTCATGACTCACCCTGTATATCCTTATTTTGTACTCTTTTATTCTTGAACTTCAGTGATAATAATTCTATAATAACTGTGTTGCTTCAAGCCGTAGCAATATCTGATATTTTTTATGTAACATACTGCTCTATTTGATTTATTAAAATTTCCAGTGTTATAATGATGCGAAAGTCCATCGCCATCTTAACTAATTTTATACAAATTCTATATACTGGACAATTCCACATCAGTAAATAGAGTGATAATTAGTCGGTAGAGAATATAAGGTAATAAAAAATAATTTAATGAGGGTGCATAATCCTATTAAACTAGAATAGAACCCAGATTTACGAATTATAAAACTTGCTGTACTTGGTAAAAACCATAAATTTGTATAATGGGGAGGGCGAACACACAGATCTGTATCGCAGGTAATGCGTCAGTAAAAGTTATTTTAGCAAAATGTTTCTCCACAAAGTGCTTGCTCGGCCTTTACATGTTAACCTTTTTACACACAGATTTCGCTACATGTACACAATTTGTAGGTAATTCTATTTCAACAGTGAGTTTATTCGTGTTATTATAGTCGAGTTCATACAAATGTTAATGACATCCACTTGCTGTTGATTATGGATGAGGGGCTATTTCATCACGGCCATGCACTTCAGTATAAGGATTATTTAATTTGTTAAATTTGAACCAATTACTGACTGCGTGATATGTACAGCAAAGTATCTTATAAACAATTTTGCAAAAAGAGCTTTAATTTTCATAAGCCACAAAACGCTTTGAAATATTTGTAAAAAATATAAGAAAATCGAAAATGCGAAATATTTCTAAGCCAGATATATTCGTTTCTTAGATGGATAGATAAACAGAGGAGCTGATTATTTAGCCTTTACCACCGTGACCTTTTTAGATCTATCGTGGTGTTCCTAGAACACATTATAGTACCTCATCCAACTCCCTTGTATTAGACTCCACAGCTTTGATATAGGTCCTATTATATAGCTGTCCGCCTTTGGTTTTCTTCTCCAAGTACTTGGAATCTCAATCTCGCCACGCCCTCACAGTGGCAAAATACGTGAACTGAGGTTTCCTCTTCCTCTTGGCAGAACCTGCACGTTGCGTCCTCTACCAGACCCATTAGACTCATAAGTCTATTGAGCCGGCAGTGCCCAGTTAGAAGGCCTACTATTACTCTGATAGCCTACCTATTCTGGTTTAGTAGATCTTGTGAATTTGGCCGAACGTTCTTTAATGAACTCATTAGCCTGTCTTTATCTTGGGAAATTCCTACACCATTCCAAAGATTTTGCACCCATTTCTTAGTGGCTGCTCGTATGCATAGTTTTGCCACGCCACAAAAGGGTTCAGGTCCCATAGGGCTCTTGAGTACGCCTTCCTTGGCCAGTTTATCAGCCTTTTCGTTTCTTCTGTGTCCTGGTACCCATGCTAAGGTCACTCTGTTCTGACTTCCCAGCTCTATAATTACCTTCAAGCAGTCCCACACCAATCTTGAATTGATTTACATGGAGTTGATTGTTTTATTGCCGCTTGGTATCAGAAAAAACGGCAAACGACTGGTTAACAGTACCTTGTCCTATTAACACCCTTGCGCAACGGTGTATGGTGATCACTTCAGCCTGAAACTCCGTTGCGTATCGGGATACTGGCTTTTGACCTTGTCCCATAAATCCCGGCTCCGACTTCTTGTTCTCTCTTGGAGCCGTCAGTGTACCAGACTATTTGTGCTGTTATGGGAGGACCGGTTTTCCAGTTTTCCCTGTTTGGTATTACAGTCTGAAAGTTCTTATTGAAGTTATACCTTGGAACCGTTACGTTCGTAGGCATGCCTAAGATGGGATCTGACCTCATCTCCGAGTATAGCTTCTGGTAATCCGTCCCGTGTTGCTGGCCAATTGGCGTTTAGCCTTGCATTAACCTGCGTACCACTGGCCGAGCTTCGCCTTCTATGAATATGTGTAATAGTGGCAGGTCCAAGAGAACCTCAAGTGCAGCCATAGGAGCAGTTCTTATGGCCCCCGTAGCGCACAAATCTTTGTATCTCACCTAACAGCCTTATTGCTTCTGACTGCACCATCTTAGTACACCATACTAATAGGTTATCATGGGTCTCACTACCCTGGAGTATAACCACAGGTTCATTTTCTTTAGCCCCCAGTTTTTTTCCACACATTGTTTGGTCGATAGTCGAGTGGGTTAAGGCGCGAGGTGGCAATCGCGATTAATCACACGGGCATCGCACCACCGGGTTCGAATCCTGGCTCCGACACTGTCATTGTCGGAGGAAATCATCGTGTCCGCGTTTTTTCAATGTGTAACCCCCTTGCGCACAAGCCCATGGCTTCTAGAATTGGGGGTTGTCTAATTTATGTTTTGTTTATTATTATTATTTGCCTACACCTACCCAGGGCGATTGTTGCTTTCTGTGTGACTTTTTTGATGTGGGAGTTCCATGTTCCAATTTGTCGACAACATTTAGGGCTCTTTGCGAAGGCTCTGTTATTGTATTCGCAAATCGCCCCTTGATAATTATTGCTAGATCATCAGCATATCCTAAGCAGTAGAAGCTTTCTATGGACAGTTTTCGGAGGAGTTCGTCAACCAGGGTTATCCACAGTAGTGGAGATAGTACTCTCCCTGGAGGCAGCCTGTGTTCACTTTTGCCTCAACGAAGACCTCACCTAGATGGATATTATAATCATAGTCTAGGTTGGCTTTAATCCACTGGTAGATCACTGCTGGGACTCTCCTGTTTGATAATGCCCTCGTTAGTGAGTTCTATGTTTAGAAATATAACTTGTCATCTAAGAACTTTGCTAATAGTCTGTTGAATTCATCCAGTGCAAGATCTGTCGACCTCCCCGGCTGGTATGCATTTTGACGTTCACTCAGGGGGTTTCCCTTAGTAATTCGTCTCTAATGTATCTATCTAACAGTCTTTCCGTCGTTTTAAGTAGGAAAGAGGGTAGACTTACAGGCCTATATGACTTGGGCGTTTAGTCCGATAATCTATCTATTTTTGGTAATCTTTCACCAGATCTTTGGTATGTATCTCCAGTCCAAGCAAGCCCTGAATATTTTACAAAAGTCAGGTATTAATAACTCTAGCTCCTTTTGGAGAAATATTGGATATATTCGGTCCATCCCAGGAGATTTGAATTTCCCATCTGGTCTGGATGGCCTCTAGATCTGTTATTATCAGTGAGCCCGGAAAGTGTGCCTCCATAAGCAATTTGATACTTTCCGTCATTGTTTCCGTATAGGTTTCATCTTCTTTATTGATAAAACCTACTTCATTTGCAGTAAAATCGTCCAGGCCAGGGCTCTTTGGATTCTGGAGGCTGCGGGGCCATCACTGACCTCTTCGTAGAATCTCTTCCACGTGTCTTTCTTTGCTTTGCCGACCTCTTTATTGTACTATGTGAGTTTTACTTTGTAGGTCTTGGTTGGATTTGGTCCTATTAAATTGTCTTCTACCCTCACCCCTAAGGACTTCTAGGTGATTATTCCATCAGACTGACTTGTCCTTAGTTTTCCTTGTTTTCTCCGGACAGTTTTCCTGATAGGCAGCCACTATCGCGTCGTTTACCTGTTCCACTGCCACTTCAAGGCTCTCTATATTTCTTCCAGGCGCTATTCCTCCCTCCAGATACCCCTCTCAGGGACTCTAAATATACTTCCCAGTTGGTATCTCGGGGATTTCTGAATTTTGTCTCCGTTAGAGATGGAATTTTGATGTTGAATCTGACGTGCCTTTTTAATAAATAACTAAGATGCTGTAACTAATCTCTGAAGGATGCGTATTAACATTTTCGTCGAGTATAAAATTAACGTAAACAATTTCAGATTGTTCGTTATAGCATAAACTATTTGTAACTATAAATGAATACTCTATTGGAAAGCCCACATCTTCAGAGGCGCATTAAAAGTCTATGAAACTTGCAATTAGTGCTAATGAACTTTTAATATATATATATATATATATATATATATATATATATATATATATATATATATAATTTGATAATACGCATACACCAACCATGAAAACAGACCACCAAAAGTTTGTCGCCTGAGAAGGTTCGCGGTACGCTAAGTGTTAACCTAATTCTACTGCAAAGATGATATAGTAAGCCAGCAGTATTGGTTCTAATAAATATATAGTAGAATGAGTATCTAAGTCGCAAGTATGTCAGCTGAAACAGTCTCAATGATTCCGCGGATAATAGCGCGTATTCCTGTCTAATATACTGACGTCCTCGTAGTGTAACAAGCTTTAGAGAAGAATGGATACAGTCAAAGCCATATACAACGAATAGCAAATAACCAGAGGAGAACTACAGAAGAAGGACAGCAACAACCAACAACGTATGCATGCCTACCCTACGTCGCGGGAGTCACAGATAGGCTGAAGAAGATTTTATTCAAAAAGAAAGTAGCTGATGCTTCCCTCAATCAAAGACCCTGTCCCCAAACTGTTATCAAAAGGTGTTTACCAATTGAAGTGCACATGTGGTAAGAGCTACATCGGACAAACAGGACGGAGTCTCCAGTGCAGAATCAAAGAACACCAGAGAAATACCAGATACACGGATAGGTCGGCGGTAGCAGAACATGTCCATAATAACGAGAGCCATAAAATCGACTACGAGGACGTCAATATATTAGACAGGAATACGCGTCATTATCTGCGAATCATTAAGGAATCACTGGAAATTATGAAAAACGTGAACAACACTAACAGAGAGGATGGGTATCGACTTAGTAACACGTGGAGACTGGTATTGCTAAGTACCAGCACCGTAGTAAGTCACGGTCAACCAAACACGACGAATGAGGAGCGAAGCGAACCAAGCACGACCAATAACCAGCGAAGCGAAGCGGCGCCTAGGTATATAACGAGGAGTGTAACACAACAAATTCAGTCTTTTGGCTGACAGGATGATCAGCGAAACGTCAAGTCAAGTTCAACGACCACGGCAAGACCCGGAAGAAACTGCTTCATAATAAATTCTAAAATGGTCGTCTTGATGGATAAGTTTTTCCTGAACCCATATTGTGCTTTGCCTGAGACCTTATTTTTTTTGTCATTAAAGATAAAATTTTGCTAAACATTACCCTTTGTAAAATTTTGGAAATAGATATCAAAGATATGGGACGATAATTTTCTACAAGGCTTTTTTCACCTTTTTGGTATATCGGAACAATACGATCTTTAATATTCCTGGAAACACATTGATTTATTGATTAATATTGCTAGAGGTTTTACTATAAAATTTACTGCACGTTTTAGAAAATTGCAACTTATGTTGTTTAAACCTGCCGAATTTGACTTTTTGAGGTCATTTATTGGGTTAAAGATTTCTACTTCTTAAACAGCCTTTAAAAACATTGTATTAAATATATTCGGTAACATAATTGACATTAGTTTTAATTTTGTATGTAATTCAGATGGTACTATAAGAATTAAAATGGCTATAGATTAACTTGGGATCAGATGTGTTTGTATCATTTCATTTTATTTCTGTTATATTTTCTTTGCTTTTTGTTTTTCAATAATTTTCCGTATCACTTTTATTTATTATCGTGAAGATTGTATAATTTGTCATTATGTATTTTTTTGCTGCTTTTATTGTTTCTCTGTAAAATACGTTTATATTTTTTGAAGTAACTTGTGTCTTTAGTTCTTTTTGTTAAGTTTCCACATATTTTTTTCCTGAATTTGTTTTATTTATTTTTTTAATAGGAAAAGTTAAATCTATATAATATTTAAAAGAATCCATGCATAGTTCAAATCCTTTATCAACATTACTAGATTTATAGATATCAGTTTATATTTCTTTGCTTAAATGATACAAAAACGTGTCATAAATATTGTCACTAAAAATTCTAGTTGTAACATATTTTCTTTCAACACTTAATGGTTAATAATGGGCTAGCAGAGAATAACGAAAACGACAAAACTAATAATATTGCATTATAGCATGACTCTTCAATGTGTTTTAAATATAATTTCAAGATAATTTTCCTGACTATTATTGGTTTTATTGTAAAATGAATATGCTTACGATTAGAGTGGATTTAAAATAAGGCAGTTTGCTGGTTATGTCGTGACGTAATAGCGTAACATGCGCGCGCCCATTTAATATAACGCCGACAACGACGCACATAAGTTTTGCAAAACTTTCTTGGCTCCGTCCTTCCACTAGCGCTCGTTTCTCTGCTGATTACGTCATGGCCAATAGCATAGCCCAAACATTTGCGGCAATATTTAACCGTTTAAATACAGCTTAAACTTCATGGGTTTTTTTACTATAATTACATTACATTTACATTATTAATTAAAAAAATATAACAAAAAATACTGGTCAACTGCTTTTATGTGTAGATGTTATTAAAATAATAACAAAAAATTGTCTACTTGCCCATTGACATGAATGATCTGAGAGACCATTATGATTTTTTTTAATACTAGAGCATACATAATCAATACATGTTGTGATGGTGAGGGGGTAATTCTGGAGGTTCTAGGATCAAGTTACTAATGTTATATGCTTTTAAGGTATTTAATAATTCATGTTTTTCATCAGAATCGCTAAATAAACTCACCGTTTTGAACAGGCAATTTTGGAACTTGCTTGGATTGATCTTGGAATAAGTGCATTGCCTCCTATATCAACCTATCGATTTCCAATAAAAAATGTACATAAAATTATTAAGTTTGCTGAAAAAAAAATAATTACCATTTATCAATCAAAAAAATGTTTCAAATTGGATAATTCCTATCATGTTGATGAATGAAAATATTCCAAATACCGCTTTCGCCGCAGATGTCAAACCACGAGTGGGCGAAGACCTTTCTGATATTAAAAAATGTTTTATGAATATGAAATTAAATAAGGGAAGGCGGAAATGTATATGTATGCGAGTGGGATGATTTCCGTAATGTTCAGTGAAAAGTTTAAGTGGAAAATAATTGAATTTGCTTTCAGTTGGATGATAAATAAATAACTTGCAGTGATTAATACAAAATAATATAGAAGTTTCAAATCGTAAATATCATATATTTACTTGGAAAGACCTACGTAATGTCAAGCGGTAAAGAAATACAATTTGAGAGCCTAGAGACGTTTCACCGTTGTTCCAGGAAGCAGCCTTCATTTACATTTTTTACAGGGAAGGATAAAGGGAATTTTGCAGGTAGGATATTTTTTAACTTATTGTAAATATCAAAGAGAACCAAGAAAGTGCATTTTGCGGTTCCGGATTGTTCCGCGTGTTCTCCCACACACGTTTATCTGACAATATGGCTGAATTCTGCTGTTTCTCATGACCATTTTCGAAATATCTCAGTTTCTATTGGACGAATGCATCAAGAACTTATGTTGAGAATGAGCTTCTCTTATAGCATGAGGATTATTTTCGGCCCAGTTGTGTGAATTTCTTGAATTAAATACGCCATCCCGTGTAAATTGGGCCTCGTCTGTGAATAAAGTTCGATATGCAGTCGGTCTGTGATCAATAATCCACTGGAAAAATTCTAACCTTGTCACCCTGTTGAAGCCCTTGCGCTTGAGAATATGATATGGATATGGAACCCCTAATTGGGCACTTATTTGTCGGGTACTTACTTCAGAGTGTTCTTGAACAATATTAATGATATTTTGTTGCTCCTCAACCTTTTGAACAATATTTCGTTCCACTTTTAATGGTAGAAACTTGCCGTGCTCCTTTGCATAGCGATACACAGTTGAAAATGTGTGATGATTTGGTGTTCAAAACAAAATTTTTTGCATTTTTTTTAAAATTATGTGAAAACATAGTTACCACTATCAAAAAGTACATAAAAAATCTTACAATTGGAAAATAATTCCTACCTTGCCCAAATAGTACAGGATCCCCAATTTTTTTAAATGAAATGCGTTTTTTTGGCAATTCCACCTTATGTAGTGTCTTGAAATTTGGTACACGTTTTCATAATGACAAGCTACTTTCGTCTTTCGTTTCTTTCATTTCTACATCATGTCGTTGAAAAATATACAGGGTGTTCCATTTGAAATAATTGAGAAAATTGAATTTAAAATGTTCTTAATTGAAACAAAATTTTTGGCCACCCTGTACATTTTTAGGAAATGAAAATGATTCAAGAAAATTAATTAGATATCTCGTAGCTGGTATTCACATAAGTTCTTCTTAAAACCCATAATTGTGACTGTGGTGATTTTTTAAATATTCATCTGCAGATTGCATTATTTCAACAAAAAAATTCATTAAACATAATATTTTTTAGTCGCAAACTCCTCTATAAAATCCTTATTTTACTATAAGGAATGTAACCAGACTGCAACCAACAGTTACTCTCCGGGATATGTGCCCCGCCGAGCGCTGAATTACAAGTTACAAGTCTGGCGCGTTAAGTGTAATAATTGCATATTACCATCAAAACGCTAGTGCTTCGATTGCAACAAACACCAGCCGAAAGACTGATCCTACTTAAAGGAGCTCTCTTGCCAGCCGTCACACACCACTTGCAGACTGCAGTTTCGAGCTGTTGGCTCTCGTCAGTGCAAGGTAGGCATGTGACGACCGGCACGATGGTCCTTTGACTATTTGGTACATCCCGGTATTTTTACAATAGCGACATGTGAAATAGTCAGCAGGCGCCATCTAGCGGTCCAGTGTCGAGACCGAGACCTCATTAATTAGTAATATACATGATTTCAATAAAATTCAATACATTCCACAATTTGATTTCAAAATATTTCACAGCAATATTCGTAGTGTTTATAAAAAGTATGATACTATCTGTATTTTTAAGTCAGTTTACTGAAAACTTCGAGGTAATAGTCATTACTGAAAGATTTCAAATACAAGATACTAATATTTTTAATACAAATGGGTACAATTTATTATATAATGAAGGTAACCTTAACGAAAACGACGGTGTGATAGTTTATTTGAAGTCAAATATAAAATATAGATAGCAATTATAAACATTTATGAAATAAAACTACTCAAATTAAAGATTTTAAAAACCGATAAAACAATTATTATTACTGCAGTATATAGGTCACCTAGTATTTGTCCTAAATGCTTTAACATGATCTACTAAACTATTTATATGGAATAGAGAAAAATGACATGCATATTATAGTCGGAGATATAAACATAAATATTTTGTACCCGAATTTAAAGTAAGACATGCCTAGATCATTTTTTTGTAAATAGCACGCTGCACAGAGATGAAAATGATATAAAGTCATATCACAGACAAAATATCACTGATCATTATCCAACTATTATTTTATTTAAGCTAGGGACTGATAAATAAAAAATAAATAATAACAATAACATTAAAAGTGTATCAATTATAAAAATCTGAAAATAAATTTACTAGAAGACAACTAGATGATTCAAATGTGCTTTTTAGAGGGCGGAATATTAAACATAATATTTTTAGTCGCAAACTCCTCTATAAAATCCTTATTTTACTATAAGGAACGTAACCAGACTGCAACCAACAGCTACTCTCCGGGCTATGTGCCCCGCCGAGCTCTGAATTATAAGTTACAAGTCTGGCGCGTTAAGGGTAATAATTGCATATTACCATCAAAACGCTAATGCTTCGATTGCAACAAACACCAGCCGAAAGACTGATCCAGCTGTCACACACCACTTGCAGACTGCAGTTTCGAGCTTTGGCTCTCGTCAGTGCAAGGTAGGCATGTGACGACCGGCACGAGGTTCCTTTGACTACTTGGTATATCCCGGTATTTTTACAATAGCGACATGTAAAGTAGTCATCAGGCACCATCTAGCGGTCCAGTGTCTGTTGCAATCGAAAAATAAATAGCTTGACTGGGTTTAGCATAGTTCAAATGTGCTTTTTAGAGGACGGAATATTAAACATAATATTTTTAGTCGCAAACTCCTCTATAAAATCCTTATTTTACTATAAGGAACGTAACCAGACTGCAACCAACAGCTACTCTCCGGGCTATGTGCCTCGCCGAGCGCTGAATTACAAGTTACAAGTCTGGCGCGTTCAGTGTAATAATTGCATATTACCATCAAAACTCGATTGCAACAAACACCAGCCGAAAGACTGATCCTACTTAAAGGAGCCTGGTGACCCCGAAAGGCGCATTAATTTTCTGGCAATATTTGATTGTTTACTTTACCGTGATGAAAATATCTTTAAAAAACTACTTTGGAGAGATGAAAGTAGATTTCACAACAATGGAGTTGTGAATAGACATATTTGCCGTTACTGGGCACAAAACAAGCCCCTTGGATTACTGAAAGAGGTAACCAGCGCGTTTTTGGGATAAATGTATGGCGTGGCATACTCAATGGTTATTTAATAGGACCTCACTTTTACGAAGGTACTTTAAATGGTGATCGTTATCGGAGTTTTCTTCAAAAAATATTACCTCAACTGTTAGAAGATGTCCCGATTGAGACTAGGAGGAACATTATTTTTCAACAAGATGGGGCCCCACCTCAAAATGCCTAAATTATAACAGATTATTTGAATGTACTGTACCCCAATCGTTGGATTGGGACATACGGTCCACCACAATGGCCAGAACGGTCACCGGATTTGACCCCTCCTGACTTTTTTCTTTGGGATCAGTTGAAAGACACTGTATATGTAGAGCCTACTGAAGATATGGCGGATCTCCAAAATAAAATAACTGCATCTTGTGCTGTTATAAATAGAGGAATTCTGTTAAGAACTGCAGAATTTGAGTTAAAACGCCGGTATGACTGCAGCGTTCGGGCAAGTGGAGAAAGTTTTGAACAATTGCTATACAATATTTTATTTACTTTAGATTTTAGATAAAAAAATTACTATGTTTAAAACACATATTTTTTTCTGTATAAATATTTCAACGGTACTGTTCTACTTATGTAATAAAAGTGATTATCACTAGCTGTCTTTTAATCTGTCTGTTTTGACAGTTAAAATTTAGGTTAACCGAATAGTACCAGCCTATTAGATGCAGACAATTTTTTAAATTGGCAAATTTTAATAAAGGGTATTTACACTTTCCATGTCAAATAACTCTGAAACGAACCAAAAAATTTTCCAAGCTCCTGCCATCGAAAATTTTGTTCCGGTCGTCGCGGCGCTTAAACCGTCAAAGGCGGCTGCATCTATTGTAGGTCGAAATATAGCTCTTGATTACACCAACTATCCGCCATTTACAGAAATTTACTAACTCTTTTAGTTTTCCAGTAATTGGCGTTGGGAGTTTTAAGTGAAACACCCTGTATAACAAACAAATGTTTTGATACAGGGTGCTTTTCAAAATTATTAAAAACTAGCTAAAGCCTTTGACACGGTGTGTCACCAAAAAGCTCTTAAACAAATTAGAACGGTATGAATTAAGTGATAATGTGCTTAACCTCCTAAAGAGTTACTTAACCGACCGGAAACAATATGTAGACCTAGGTAAAACATTAGTGACCCAAAAACGGTGAAATATGGAGTCCCTCAAGGAACTGGGTCCGGTACTATTTACCATCTACTCCTAAAAACCTCGGGAACCATACTCAGCTTTATGGATGATACCGCTATTATACAGAAAGCAAATTCTTGGCAAGAGCCAGGGCTGAAAACGACTTTAAGAATATTAAAAGCTAGTTCCAGAGTAATACACTGACCCTAAATTGCAATAAAACGTATTACTTACCATTTACTTCATACGTAAATAATCTACCTGATATGAGACCATTAAATATAGATGAAGATACCATTATATCGGAAGCTACATCATTTAAATATCTCGGTATTATACTCGATAGACATCTAAAATGGGATCTACAAACTAAAAATATAGTAAAAAAATTGAGAGGTTTGCTTCCAAGGTTCAAATATCTTAAATATATTCTAGATATCGGGCATCTTAAAATATTTTACTATGTGTTAGTCCCATCACAACTCTCTTATAGTATCTTGGGCTGAGGAGAAGTAAGTGACTATAACGTAGAAAACCTCAATGTAATACAAGAATGGATAAATAAAATAATATATGGTAAGCCCCTTTGTTACTCTAGTGACAGTTTATTCACATCAGGCAGCTGTTTTGTTTAAAAGTTTTATTAAATATATTTAAAAATAAACAAAATATCCAAACAATCACACACAACTATGAAACGAGACATAGACAGAATAGTTGTCAGATACCTAGAAGCGAAAATGTTGTAGGACAACGAAATGACCTATAGTTCAGTCCAAGGACTGACATTCTTCCATTGCAACTTAAAAACATAACTACTTTAAGGTCTGTCTTTCATGATCTAGTCAATCAGAATATACTTTCTTAAATGTGGTGCAGCTTATTGTGACACTCACCTGATTTAAAAACATTCGCCTAATCTCAGAAATACCTTACTTATATTGCTTCCATAGTTCATTTATTTAAATGTGTGTAATATATACAATTACTATTCATGTATGTTTTCCTTTATATATATTCATACATATTATTTTCGTCCCCTAATCACGCACAACTGGATGTATATATCCACTTCAGTGATATTCCCCCAGCTTATTTACTATCATTGTTTTCTATTGTGTATTATTTATATTATATTGTATATTTCTGTAAATAAACATTATTTTTATTATATTATTATTGAAATTCGAAGTGGGGTGATAAACATATTTGCCCAGTTTTTAACTGGAAAACTGGAAAATTGGTCATGTCCCGATGTCATTTTATTTTTTAACTTTTTAAAACCTTCCGATAACTGATCAACATTTATGGGTGGTAGGTTATTAGTCGGTGGAAATAAACGCTATCAAAGAATTGACTAAATTATCTACAATGTCTTGCGAGTTATCGAATTCATTTTCATTCTCGTACATTCTATCGGGTATTCTAGTGTGCCCTTTTTATTATTTAAATAGGACCATAATTGTTTATGGTCAAGAGTTAATGTGCTCTCAATATTTTCTATGTAATATTTATAAGCATCTTTGGTTTGTACTTTAATTGATGATCTTAGGCATTTATATTTTTTATTTCTCTATTTTTTTGTACATTTGGAGAAATTCTTAAATAATAGTTTTTTGTAGTACTTACATATCAAGCAATTAGGTATTTAAAAAAATCATTTATTTATCTTTTCAATAATTATCCAGCTATTCTTTTATGAAAAAAGAAGTTATTACCAAGAGAGGATGAAATCGCCAATCATTCTTCCTTAATTTACTCTGGCTCGAGCGCGTTTTCCAGACTTACGTAATGATTCTAGTTGGGTATGATTTATTATTGAACGAGTTCCATACGTCTGTCGATGTGTGGGCATAGATTTAAGAAGCCAGTTCAATGAATAAGAATATAATATTCAGCCGCTCGCATAAAATTTCCATATTCCTGTCAAAAATAACAAAATGTTATTTACATAAATATGAAATCTTATTTAACCAACTCAACGGAGACGTCGGAAAATCTATTTTCATTGACGTTATTGTAACATGGAGAGTTATGAATGGAAATTTATGGAAAATATTATTATTTTAAGGCAAAACTGTTATTATTCACTGAATAAACTGAGCTTGAATATTAAGTCCTACTCTTTAAATGAAAGTAGGTTTACCTTTGTCACAGTAGAATCTGTTATGAATTTTTATTCGAGGGTGTATAGTAATGAGCGACATGACAGTGGCTTCTATTGTAGGGATAATATAATTACTGAACAATATAAACATGCTAGGGTTCTGACAGTTTTACTAATGTAGTCCCCGTGTGTCGGTCCTCGATGTCTCGAGTTCTACGGTAGCTAGACATTTTTTTAAAAATTGTAAGTAAACTAGATAAAAAGTCTATAATTGGAAATTATTTTTGAACATACAGGGCGAGCCAAGACGAAATTACAGGACCAAGTGCCTTTTTTAAATTTAATGCTATGTATATCAGATATTTTTTTAAGCTTGTTTTTAGGCTCTACTCATTCCAATATTAGCATTGAATACCTCCCAACCACTTGGATGTAATGCATTTTTTTGTTGAAATACTGCAATCTGCAGATGGATATTAAAAAAATCACCACAATCACAATTATGGGTTTTAAGAATAGCTTATGTGAATACCAGTTACGAGACATCTAATTAATGTTTTTGAATCATTTTCATTTCCTAAAAATGTACAGGGTGGCCAAAAATTATTTTTCAATTAAGAACATTTTAAATTGAATTTTCTCAATTTTTTCAAATGGAACACCCTGCATATTTTTCGATGGTGTGATGTAGAAATGAAAAACGTACATTTTTTGTAAGTACTTCCCTATGGTTAATTGCAACCATTTTCGTTTTATAAATAAATAATTGTCAAATTCAAGAATATAAACTTAAAAAAATAGGTTCCATCAAAGAATTAATTAGAAAAATTTATAACAGGTGTTCGACGTGTTGCCCATTTTGATTGACACACGTCTTTATGCAATTTTGAAATGAGGCCATTTAGTGAGACCATTTCTTCCAATCCATTGAAATGAGTAAATAGTATTTAACCGGTCCTTTACTGTAATGTTTTTTTTGTAATTTTTTTTTTGCTGTTTTCGTTATTCGACAAGCAATAAAACCTCAGTTTGGTATAAATTGTCGTGTAAAAAGGAGCATTTATCACACTTATCGGTCGTTACAATTTTTATTGGATTTAAAATATTTCGAATTTTACAATATGAATTTTAATAAAGCGGAACTTGTAGACATGACTTTTGTTTTGGGGGCGAGTTAGACAGAAATATTTTACTTGTCAATAGAATTTATCACCAACATTATCCTGAAAGGAGGATTCCTGATGTTAGCAGCTTCCAAATCCTTCTCGATAGATTTCTGGAAACTGAAAATGTCGAATATAAAGAAACTGAAATAATAAAACGTGTTGTGAACGAAGAAAATGAGTTTTTTGTGGTGCTGGCAACGGTTGAGAATCCCCATGTTAGTCAGTTCATTAGTAGGAATAAGTAGAGGGTCTGTGGGTCAAATCTTAAAAACAAATAAGTTGCAGTGAAATGTAACATGATGTCAACTTCTTCAATACTGTTTTATTCAGAGATGAGGCAACTTTTCATAAAAATGGATTTGTCAATAGGAACAATTTCCATTATTATGCTTCGGAAAATCCTCACTTTTTTATGCAAGTTGATAACCAACACAGATGATCTATAAACGCTTGAAAAGGAATTATTGGAGAACATGTAATAGGGCCACATTTCTTTGATGGTACATTGACTGAAGCTATTTATCTTCATTTTTTGGAAAACTGTCTGCCACGATTATTGGTAAATCTCCCTGAAAGAATTCGAAATAGGATGTGGTCCACCACATTATTTAAATGCAGTTAGAGACCACTTAAATAATACCTACCCTAATCAATGGATTGGAAGAAATGGACCCACTAAATGGCCTGCTAGATCCCCAGATCTTACAAAAATGGATTTCTTTTTATGGGGATATGTGAAGGAAATTGTTTATAGATACACACCAACAACAGTACAAAATATGAAGGAAAGAATAATAAGTGCCTTTACATCTATCATACCGGCAGTTTTAAGAAAAATGAGCAACATGTGGAATATTTATTATAATTTTTTCTAATGGGTTATTTGAAGAAACCTCTTTTTTTAAGTTTATTTTTGAATTTTGTAATTATTGCTCAATAAAACGACATTGATTGCAATTAGCCCTAGGAAAGTACCTACAAAATATGTTCGCTTTTCATTTCTACATCCCAACGTCGAAAAATATACAGGGTGTTCTATTTGAAAAAATTGAGAAAATTCACTTTAAAATGTTGAGTATAATAATAGCCTTCTTATTGTATATAGGTTGTGTTGACGGGAATAGGCCAATAAATTATGGAAAACCAATTTCTGATGATTGCCGACGTTTATATTTATTATTAAATCATCCTCATGACTAATCAGGAAGGTGTTATGATTGAATAAATAAATAAATTTACAAACATTTAGGTGGAATAAAACAAATAAATGGATAACAGTAGAATATCTGATGGTCAAGTTCAGAACAAGATCTAATCTGATCAAAATTGATGAAAAATTTGTTTACAAAAGTATACAGATACTTAAAAAATGGGCAATACTAATTTAAAATTCCTTTAATCAAAATAGGAAACAAGTTCTTGTACAGATGGGTCAGATAAGATTTTGTTTGCAAGATACATTGTTATGGCGAGCTGGATTTCATATTTTTTGTCAAGTCGTTATCAATATGACTCTTTGAAGTATCAAAATAACATCATGTTCTTAACTACCACATCCAAAATTAAGACTGTTCACATTGATGTACCACAACGTTCCGTATTGAAACCGAATTCTTAAGACAGTCCTCTCCTCCTAAGTGTTAAGAAGTGCCACTCCTTATCTTGACGCATTTCCCCACATCAGTAATATTGGTAAGTGCCCCCCATTTGTTACTATTGTTGTTGTGCCTGTTGATACTGTGACACTGCTTGTTGATATTTTGTTAAATTATATTTGTTTTAAACTCGTTTTCTACTTTGACTACCCAATCTACCTCTCTCACAAGCCAAGTGGCCGTCAGTCGCGGCTTCCCGAAAGGGGGGTCGTGACTTTTACTTGCTTTTCTTTAACTCACAATATATTTTTCTTGTTTGTCCAGATCTTGCATCCTTTATTTAACATACTTTCTGACATAACCAATTGATGAAATTTTTCACAGTTACCTAAGATCAGATGATAATACAGTATTATATCCGCAAGTAGGGGTATGGGAGTGAACATTGATTAAATATACTCTCCAACCGGCACCTCCGGCAATTTAGAATACAAAAGGGGGCCGTCACAATATTCGTGTATGATAATAATCTGATTAAAGTATGGTTAAAAAGTAGGAAATAAGAAAATGTAAAAAACTTTTAAAAACTTGCTTTTCTTACAAAGTCGTACTAAAAAGTAAAAAACAATTTTTCATGTACGACTGCAATAAAAGCAAGGCATGCGCACTTTGTATTGTTGTATGCATGATTCTATGAAGGGGGAAATACAAAGTGCGCACGCCTTACTTTTCTTGCAGCCGTACATGAAAAATATTTTTTTATTTTTTAGCACGATTTTGTAAGGAAAGCAAATTTTTAAAAGTGTTTTTATTTTTTTTATTTTATTTATTTCATATACTTAGTAACCTAAGTGTTAATAAATAATCAGGTTGTTATTCGATATATTTTTGAAAATATAAGCAACTTGACTTATATTTCCTTAAAATTGACTTATTGCTCTATGTATGTATTATTCTCCGCTTATTTTAGGTTCCTTATGAACCAACTGGTTTCTACGTAAGCTTAGAGTTACAAAAAACTTCCATTTCAGTTTATCTAAAAGCATTTTCAATTTAGTGTCAAGTCATATATCTGTTTATGAATTTATGTGCTGAATAATTGTGTACCTGGAAATAATAACTGTATGACTCAGCATCACAAAAATTTAACAACGGCGGGCAAGGATCATAAAAAAAATGCACCGCAAACATTTCCGGTCACTAATGATTATCTTTATTTTTTTGTCAGTAGATTCCATTTTTGTAATTAAAAGCGGATAAAACCCATAAAATACTATTGATTTATATTTTTTAATATAAATTCTATTTATATCGGGTGTCCCAGATAAAATAGTGTATTTTGAATGCATTTTTTATATGACCAACTGAGTTCAGGAAAGTCCAAGCTGCTAGTATTATCATCAAGTTAACATTAAAAGGCTTTATTAGAAAAATTTATACGTACTATGCGATGTTTAACCATACTGCTATTTTTTTAAACTATATAAATCACTTATGTAGAATTACGTAAAAATATACGTTATAATAAAGTGAAATAGGAAAAATATATCATCATCATTGAGAATGACTGGTGGTCGAGAGATGAGCGCACTTGCCTCTCACCTAAAAGTTCCGGGTTCGATCCCCGGCCATGGCAGTGGAAAATACTGTGAGAGGGACTTTTTCACTATACACGGATATTGGGTGTGTGTCCCTTGTCTCTAAATGTGTAGCCCCCTCCCATACAAGGCTCTTCTAGAGCCTTCCGGGATAAAGGGGGTCGTAATTACCTGTTTTGTTATTATTATTATATTATCATCATCAACCAGCAATTTGCGTCCATTGCTGGACATATGCCTCCCGTAAATATTTCCATCGATTCCTGTCATGTGCAGTCTGTATCCAATTTCCCTGCAACCGCTTTATGTCGTCCGTCCATCGCGTGGGAGGGTCGGCCTCTACTTCGATAAGCCTCTTGTCTAGGTCTCCACTCCACGATCCTCTTAGTCCATCGCCCGTCACTGAACCTTGCAACATTACCTGCCCAGTTCCACTTTAGGGAAGTTATGCTCTCTATGGCATCTGTTACGCCTGTTCTCTGCCTTATGGTTTCAGTTGATACTCGATCCCTCAGGGATATACCCAACATTGATCGTTCCATGGCTCTCGGAGCGACTCGTATTTTGCAGATTGCTTTCTTCATCAACGTTAAAGTTCCCGCCCTGTAGGTCATTACTGGAAGAACGCATTGGTCATATACCTTTCGTTTAAGGCTCATTGGGATATCTGCCTTAAGAACATCCCTAAATTTACCAAAGGCTGCCCCTGCCAGTCCTATTCTTCTGTAGATTTCGCAGGTTTGGTTATCTCGGCTTATCCGAATTTCATGTCCAGGTATTTATACGACATTACTTGTTCGATCTTAGTTCCCACAGATATATTGTCGCTGAGAACGAGGTTTGTCATAAACTGGGATTTTTGAAAATTAATTTTTAGACCGACTTCTAGCGATGCTTCGTACATGCTCCTTATCATTTCACTGGCGTCTTTTGCATTATCCGCTATCAGTACGATGTCGTCAGCTAAGCGCAAATGATTTAGATATTCTCCATCTATGTTGGTGCCTTTTCGATCCCAATTTACTCTTTTGCACATAAGCTCCAGTAGCGCTGTGAATAGCTTTGGTGATGAAGTGTCGCCTTGACGTACCCCTCGACCAATGGGGAATTTGTTGGTGTCTTCATGAAGTCAGACACATGCAGTTGCGCTTTTGTAGATGTTTCCTATCAGTGTTGTGTATTGTGGTCGATCCTACTTTCCACTAGAGCGTTTAACATACATTTCTGGTCTACTGTGTCGAATGCCTTTTCATAATCGACGAATATCAGAATGAACGGTTTATTATATTCGACAGACTTCTCAATGAGGCTCTTTATAACTCGAAGATGGTCGTTTGTCCCGTACCCAGATCGGAAGCCTGCCTGCTCTCGTGGCTGGTAAAAGTCGAATTTGGATGTTAAGCATATTGCTATTATTTTCATAAAGAACGTATATATATGTGACAAGAGACTAATAGGTCTATAGTTACTCAGATTTCAGATAGCTCCCTTTTTATGCATTATGACAATAACCGCGTTGTTCCATTGGGATACCTCTTCTAAGACATTCTGTAAAAAGTCTACTTAAGGCTCTCTTAATAGCTTCTCCCCCTGCTTTATTTAATAGCCTCAATCACTATTTGGTCGCCTCCAGGAGCCCCTTACACTCTTGCCTTGCCTTAGGAAAAATATATACTATATGAAATATATTAAAAAGAATTTAACTATACACTGTTGTATCACGGGTAATTCATAATACAAATGTTCGTTATCAAACAACGTTAACTATGCCCCAACATAAGACAACCATCTTTCAACGTTCCTATACCTTACGTATAATGCAGTGAGATTGTATAATTACTTAAGTGCTGATATTAAACCTTTATCAGTTACTTTATTTAGGTAAATAATAAAAGAACATCTTACTTTAAATCAGTGAGTTTTCAAAATATTTATTTATCTCCTTCTTTAGGTTAATTATTTTAGGGTAATATAAACTAAGTTAAGAAGGGTTAAGTGTAAGTACAGCCTTTAATGGCTAAACTTAGCCTAAGTTGTATTTTTGTTGGGATCAATAATCTAGATTATACTTTTTTATAAAAAAAACAAAACATTAACTGACAAATTTTTGTGTATGGGATCAATAGAGTTGTTCAAACTACTTAAAAGTTTTTAACGAATTGCTTTATCTTTAGCCAACGCAACACAACATATTTCTTTTGAAGCTTGATCGACTTCACTTAAGTTGTAAATAAAATGCCAACAATAATTTTGCAAAGTTTCTAACCGATTTTAGTAACTTGGTCCAAGCAGAAAATGTTTATAAAATTGTAATACTTAAATACAGCCCAAATAATTAATACAGAGTTTTTGCTTTGCTAAAAGTTTCATCTATTATTGCCCCTAAATTTTGCATTATTAGATAGATTTCCTTAATTAATATTCAATTAAACATATAGCTTTATATTATGTCGCTTATTTTATCAACACAATATGGTAAGACCGATTTGATTCTGCTAACTTTAGGTTATGTTGATGTACTTATTCTTAAAATTCTGGTTTATCAAGTTAGCAGCAATATCTGCATCAGACAGTTGGGTATCAACATACCGGGTGTTAGAAAAGTATGGAAACGGTGGAAAATCTCGAACAGTTTGCATTAAATTGATAAATAAAGAAATAGGTGTCAAAAATTTTTCAAAAACTATCTACTGATACCAAAATGACCTCCCCACCCACCACTCTGTGGGTGGGGCGAGGGGCAACTTTAAAGTTTCAAATGGAAACCCCTATTTTTTATTGCGGAATCAGATTCTACGGCAAAAAATACGTAAATTTTATTCCGGATATTTTTTCGATTCTTGCTTGGTGTCGCTGTAATCGCAAAAATGAAAAGAAAACATTACTGTTTCAAGAGTAGCGTCTTGTGCCCACAAAAAAACGTCCAATTCAGAAACTGAAAAACACGTATTTGTTATTTTTACGAAATCTATCCAATTTGGGTTTTGTCATCTCTACTTTTCATCTCAGATGAAGCAACTTTCGAACTCAGTGGAAAAGTAAATCGCCATAATTTCAGATATTGGAGTGACGAATACCCTCACTGGATGCTTGAAACAAACACGCAGTATCCACAAAAATTAAATGTTTGGGCAGGAGTTTTCAGGGATCGAATCATAGGACCGTTTTTTATAGATGGAAATTTGAATGGAGAAAAATACCCGGAAATGTTGACAAATCAAATATTTAGTACAAGAGATTGCTGGTGATGAGATCGATAATGTTTGGTTCCAGCAAGATGGGGCTCCTCCACACTATCGGGATATTGTTAGGGACTATTTGAATGGTACTTTCGAAAATCGATGGATAGGTCGAAGAGGAACTATTGAATGGCTAGCGAGATCTCCCGACCTCCCACCACTTGATTATTTTGTTTGGGACTACGTGAAGGGTAAGGTTATTTCACTAAACCTCGTGATTTGGAAGAGCTGAGGCAACGCATAATAAATATTTTTGCAGAAATACCACCTCAAATGATAAGAAGTGCTATTGAAATTTTTACGTTCGTCTCGGACAATGCGAAGAAGTCAATGGGCATCATTTTGAACACCTGCTATAATCTTGAAATTAAAACCTGCTAGTGTAGCAGTTAAGCTGTAAACTAATTGCCTCAACTGGCCGAAATCCTCACCTTGCCTTAAATGGCTGAGTTACCTCCTTGCCTTCATTGGCTGGGATCAAGAACTTGTCTGAAGTGGCTGAATTAGCAGGTGAAACCACTGTTTTTCAAAAATCGAGTTTTTTATTGCCCTGTAGAAAATGTAAATTGAAAACTACTAACTGCTAATAAATTTATATAATGTTAATAGTTGTTGTAATTTCCGCACGACGGTGTAAAATCACTGTTCTCAAAACAGCTCGGGAAATCATTCACTCTGAGATCAGTAGTTTTACTTTTCGTATTTTTATAAGTATGCATTCAAAACTTTCATGTTTCCACTCAATTTTTTGCGATTGCAGCGACATCTTGCGAGAATCGAAAAAAATGTCCGGAATAAAATTTACGTATTTCTTGCCATAAAATCCGATTTCGCAATAAAAAATAGGGGTTTCTATTTGAAATTTTAAAGTTGCCTCTCGCGCCACCCACAGGGTGGTGGATGGGGAGGTCATTTTGGTATCAGTAGAGTTTTTTGAAAAATTTTTGACACGTATTTTTTTTATTTTTCGATTTGATGCAAACTGTTCGAGATTTTCCACCGTTCCCATACTTTTCTAAACCCGGTATATTACTGCATTATAGTTACTGCTGTAAATATCTGCTGTATACTATACGTACATAAGAAACAAAAAGGGCCAAGAATGTGAGCTTGAGGAACACCTGGCATTATTTTAATGTCAGATCGAAGTTGGTACATATTCACGACGTCCATTCAAATAAAGCTAAAAAAACTAATTTCGGATTCATAATTATAATAGCTGATAAAAAATAATACATATTATACATCAAAATTAGTCTACTGTGACTAAAATGAAAAATCCTGTCACCTAATAACAGAACGATGTTGATTATTCAATAAACTGACTTAAACCATTTCATTGCTTTTCTAAATATAAATCTTGTATTATATTTTTCAGGAACAAATCGATACAAACTTGTTTAGCGCACTGTTTGAGTCAGGACACTCTGTAATCGTAAATCCCAGTAGAAAGTTGTGGTGAACTAATGAATGAAAAATGGCCGACCTTGGACGGTTTAAGCTATAATTATAACCTCGATATAACTGTTGAAATTTGTATAATGAGGCAGATAATCTAACTACGATTTCCCAGAAATCTCGGGTGCGGTTTCGATAGCAGTAGCCGCCATTAGATACTTCGGGGTAATTGCGTATGCTTCCACTGAATTTTAGTAGAATAGAACAAATTTATTTACAATTTTGCAGCTGTTTACCACGTTTGTGTCTGAGAAATTAATTTTCATTCATTTATTGTAATGACTATATCGTACTATATTAGTGGTCTCCACACCGAAACAGCAACCTAATTTTAGTTGCAATTTCTGAGTTATTAGTTTGGAATTTAAAAAAATTTGAGGTATTTTTTCTTGAATAATAATAATAACAACAATAATAATATCGATAATTGTTATAAATTATTTGTTCTGCATACAGGTTGTTGTACCAGTGAGTATTCTTAACATCAAAAAAAGTTCATAGAGCTGCTAAGATTAAATAATAAAATAATATGTTTGGTCTTAAAAGGGTGGATGGGAAAACAAATAAAACGTAGTAATGATAGATGATATACTAACAGATTTTAGTTAAACATATAGCTTGATATACATGGTTGTCCAGTACTGCGTGGGAAATTTTCCCGGGTGGCAAAATTGACCCAAACAGAAGAACAAGCCGAAGTGTGACAGATTTTTGTCTGCTCGTTAACCAGATCTTACCCCTGTAAGGTTTTTTGCACGGATCTATGTTTATTCATTTATAATATAGAACCACTTAACAGGTAACCTTTTACAGGATAAGAACACTATAGAGAAACTGTTCAAAAGCAAATCCATAATTACAAATTGAATGAATGATTTTATATTTTTGTTTTCTTAACCGCCTCTCAAGTCACCGAAGGCGCTGCTTGACAATCATGGATTTTGTGCTAGGTAAAGATGAACGAGGCTCTATATCGTCTAGAGTATAATTTTATAATTAAAGTCATTTCGTCGTAAGGATGGGATTCGAACCCACTTCTCTAGATATCCTAGTGTGCAGGCTAAATCCTCCAACTCACTAAGTTTTTTTTCTGTGGAAACCGTCTATGTTTCCTGGAACATTGCAGCTTCTTAGGCTCATTGTGCTAATCTCTCAATTTATTTTTGACACCCATGCCAATATTCTAGTCCCTTGTACGAATTTATACACGCCTAGAATTAGCCGAGTGTCACAATCTTCTGGACATAATCTTGATTGTCCATATAGAGCCTGTCTGGTGTGATTCATAGCCTCACATTCAGTCAGGATGTGATAAGCTGTCTCTTGACTTATTGCATTGTCTCAATTTCAGGTCTTGTACATGCCTATTCTGCATATTATGCGTAACTGCTTTCTGCTCACAGTTGTTAAGACTTCTCTCGAGCTGATGCTGTGATAAAGGCTTTCCCATGTTGGTTCCCACTTATTTTTTCTCAGTATTTCTTGTATTGGTTTTGACTTATTTGGCCGCGTATATTGGTTTCAGGCAGTACCAGTGCCAGCTCCGGGCCAATATATGGAGCTGATGATCCTTTTCTTGCTAGGTAGTTAGCTTTTTCGTTGCATTCGATACCGGAGTGTTCTGGAACCCACAAATAGTTATCTTGTTGTGGTCTGACAGGGTTCTTAGTTCTTCTCGGCATCCCCATGTCAGTTTGGATGTAACTTTCGGGTTTGAGAGTGCCCTTAGAGATGCTTGACTGTCCGTTAATATGCTGCACAATGCAATATCGCATATATCTCTGCCTGAAAAACAGAAATATACCCTTCTGTAAACCAGGTAAGTTCCCCAATTCTTTTGCTAAAGTCGTCGTCTTTCTATTCATTCCGATCCACAAGTTTTACCTTGAAGTTTCTGTTGAAAAGTATACTTAGAAATCATGTGGTCCGTTCTCATATCAGATATGCTAACCTCACTCGGTTCCTGATTTAGTTATGCCTCAATCCTGCATAAATGCTACTTAGCTCATTTTGCAGTCTGAAGTGTCCCATCCTTGCCTCCTCCATTATCACAAAGTGAAGAGAAGGGTTGTCCAACAGGACCTCCATTGCTGCTGTTGGTGTTGTTTTCATAGCTCCCGTTATCCCTAAACAAGCAAAGGTTTATACCTTGCTCAGTTTGGCAACAGCGGTACTGTAGCATCTTTATGCTACATACCAAAGATGCATATGTGATCATGGGTCTGACCACAATGATGTACGTCCAGTACATCATGCTTGGCTTTAACCCCCATGTTTTTCCATGAGTGCATCTAGCCAACATAAGCGTTGTTTCCGCTCTCTTTTTTATTCTTTGGAGCTGTTGGTTCCAGGTAAGTCTAGAATCTGATATTACTCCTAGATATTTAACTTCTCCCGACAGTTGTATTTGTTCACCTTTGAGCATTAGTGGTGCAAGCCCCTCTAGTTTTTCCATCTGTCGACTTGGGCGGACTGATATTTAGTCCCTCCTCATTTGTTCATTTTGTAACAACATTTAAAGCCCGCTGAATACGCTTCTTTACTGTGTTGTTGAATTTACCCTGACCTAATATGACTAGGTCATCTGCGTAGTGCAGGATTTTGTATCCATCCCTGTCCATAACCTTAATAGCTCGTCCATGACTAGGTTCCACGGAAGAGGCCATACGCCTCCCTGTGGACATCGCCGTCCAACTCGAGCCATCAGTGTCTCCCCCATTACAGATGTATATATTAATCTATCCTTAAGCATATAGTCTATCCATCTGCAGCTGGTTTTATTGATTCCTCTCTCGATGCTTTGGTGATATATCTTAGAGAGATGTTATCGAATGCTCCCTCAATGTCCACTAAGTTACTATTCCTACTTTTATAGAAGAAAATTTTGATAAAGTAGTTCGAAGTTTGTCTTGCCCATGGTATAAATAAAAATTCAGTTATTCCAAAATAAGAAGCCGATCAAATTTACTACGCATAATTGTAGAAAGAAATCATTGAATGTATGTATGTATGTATTATCCTTTTTATTTCCAACATTTAACCATTGGACTATTGGATATATAGAGTCTTCAATAGAACAATAACAAAACGGGTTGTACATTCATAACATTGTTTATGTAAATGGCATATCCTGGGAACCATATCGGCGGGCGGTATTCCAATTTGCCATTGTAATTTCTTAACAGAACCTAGGCTATTTTCCTGATGCGACAGTTAAGTCCTTTAAATACTAAACATTTATCAAAGAATTCCAAGACCATTTACTGTGCCAGACCTCTCAGCAGAGCTTGATGATTTATATGATAAATCTACTCCATATGCTTACGAACTCTAGAAGAGGAGAATGTTACATTTAGGTATGTTGGAAGGCGAGATTTGATAGGGACCAATACATTAATCAAGTTTAGGCTATTTTCAATTCATCCGCATATAAAAGGCTCCCTGCAGTATCATTTATAAACACAATAAACATAAGCGGGCCCAATTCATATCTTTGAGGAACGCCGAGAGGACAGCAAGCAAACTGAAGTTACGGTATTCCATATGCTGACGTCTATTCCCTAGATAGAAGGGAAAAAAATTAATAGCATAATGCCACTGATAATTCCCGTATATAGGGTAATGATTACTATACTGACGACTTTAAAAGAGTGTTTAGTTGACCTTTACCTACAAGTTTTCGTATCTTGGGCATCGAACTGGAGAATAAAACAAAATATATTGGTACTGTAGTAGATCCTAGTATTGATACTGTAGGCAAAAAAATATTGCTTATTTTTTTTGCGTATTTTAGGATTCTACAAATGAAACATAGTTTGGATGAAAATGAACTTCAAACTTTACTTACTCGCAAATTTCATCAAACATTATAAGCTGAGGATGTGGCAGAGAAATGAGTAAGGTGTTTATCCTACGAGAAAGAATAATTTGTTTAATATTTCAAATTTAAGATATATTGAAAGTTGTAGAACGACTTTCAACAAAAAAAAAGGAGTTTCAACTCTACCATGCGTATACATATTCAAATGTTTAATGTACACTAAATTGAATCTTGCTATTTTTGTTTAAATATCAGGTACCCATCCATATACCAGGTATCGATAACTCTTAATTATTGCAGCTTATGAAACCACAACTTTTAAGAATTCCCCATGGTACAATTGTATAAGGCGTTACCAAATACAGTGCGAAAAATCAGCTGCAATAAATTATTTAAATAATAAATTTTAAACCGTCTTTAACCAGTGATTATTTATTAAAATTGTCCTATTTGTGTTTTCTATCCTGTTACGTTCTTGAATAATCAATAAATAATGTACAATTAAATAATTCAAGTTGTTTTTTGGATATATAAAGTTTTGAGACAGTAATGAGAGTTTTACAATAAAAAAGATTGTTCTGGAAAGTCTATAATTCAATATTTTGTTTTTCACTAAACCTATTATTTATTTTTTATTTATTTATTATACGCTACACAACAGAACATGTTCCAATTACACAGTAGTATAAATACACTATACATAATAGCAAAAATACTTAATATTACAAAACACATAATATTAGAACTCTCTAGCAGCTTGCCATGTGGAGACCCTATTGATGGATAGATTTTGTCCTCCTTAAATGCCATAAATTTTAAAAATCGTCTATGAATTTGTTCGATAACTTTACTATGTACAGCGTAATTAGGATTCCACACGACAGAGCCGTACACAGGTTTCCAACGCATAAAAGACGTAAATAGAATTTTTAATATGTCGATGTTGTTAAGCTCACCGGAGTTTGTAATAATAAAGCCCAGGGCTTTGTAAGCTGATTATACAATGATATTGATGTGCTGGTTAAAGGTCAGATTACTGTCAAAGGTAATGCCTAGATCATTAAATACCTCTGATTTGCTTAAATGTACCTGATTTGTAGCGTATTCATACTGCACAGGCGGCGCGGCGTTGAGAGGTAAGAAGTTTGAGGTGCACCAGTCGTTTATTAGATCCAAATCAGTTTTCAGTAGCAAACAGCCAGATTCATCCTTGATAGCTAGATACAGATCGAGGTCACCAGCATATAGTAGACAATAGCAATTCAAGCCAAGCACGATGTCATTTATAAATAAAATAAAGAATAAGGAATTCAACACCGACCCTTGTGGTACCCCAGAAATACACACATTCTTTCAGATTTATGCTCACGGGATTGAACATATTTTTTTACACATTTGAATTAGGAGGAGCAGAATAGGACTATGTCGCGGTTAAAGCCGAAAGCAGAAAGCTTTCTTAGTAAAGTCTGTCAAACGCCTTTGAGAAGTCTGTATAAATGATATCTACATGTCAATTACCATCCAACACCTCAGAAATAAATTCTGTAATGTAGACCAAGTTGCTGATGGTTGATCGGCCTGCCACAAAGCCGTGTTGGTTAGGGCAAGTTTGTTCGCTGACATGTGTGTGGTGCTCCTTGTATAGAGCGACTTCAAAGGATTTACTAAAATTGTTAATGATAGTGATGAGACGATAATTTTTTATGTCCGTCCGACTATCTTTTTTTAATACGGAAATAATTTTGGAGTTTTTCTATAACTCTGGGAATGCGTTACTGTTAAAGGCTAAGTTAAATAAAATAAGTAGAAAGTTTCACTAAGACATTAGTCTGGTTGATAGCCGAGTGGGTTAAGGCGCGAGGTGGCAATCGTGATTAATCACACGGACATCGCACCACCGGGTTCGAATCCTGGCTCCGGCACTGTCGGAGGAAATGGTTGTATGTCCGCGTTTTTTCAATGTGTGACCCCCTTCCGCACAAGCCCTGGCTTCTGGAGTTCAGGGTTGTCTAATTTCTATGGTATTTATTATTATTATTATTATTATTATTATTATTATTATTATTATTATTAGCACAGTCTCTGATAAGAAATGACGGTATACCATCAGGACCAGCGGTGAATTTGTTTTTAACTTCTTGATAGCTCTACATATCTTATCTTCGATTAGTTGGATTAACCCCGGCGGTTCGTGTCCATTTTCATCCATGTCAGTGTTCTCAGAGTCTATGTACTCAGATGATCCTGTAAAAGCAGTTTTAAAGAGCTCTCGAGACGTGGAAAATAAAAAATTGTTTCAGTGGCTAGTAAGAGCTGAGACCTTAGAGGGCGCGTTCGTGCACTTAAGTTAGGATCAATTGCTACACCCTGTATAATATCATCTGGAACTCTGGTAGCACTTTATTTTAGAATTTTAGTTTATTTACAACTGATTAGTCTTTTATAGTTCTGACAGGATCAACGACTAGGCCCTGTATATGGTTTTCTTGAAAAAACAACACTTAGATTTAAACGGAACGAACAAAGTATTTATTTAGAATTTTAACTGAACAGAGTTTAAAACGGGTGGTATTTTATTTAACAAATTTTCATTCAATGGGTAACTATTCGATACTATAAATTCAATCTGTTGAATTTTACGAAAATATTATTTATTAAAATTTCTGTCATTTATTCTTCCGAAAAAATAAATTTTATTATTTAAAAATTGTTTGGGGACGCGAAAGCGAAATGATTTTCTTAAAATTAAGGGGGGGGCACTTAAGGCGAATATTTAAAACTAACTCTTTTTAACCAGGTTTCGGCCTGGGAAGCTAGATTTCGACAGCTGGTCACGAAAATTATGCAGGGTCCGAAAAATAAGAAAGCCTAATTAGACGGTGGGTACTACAACCTTAGTTAAATAGAAAACCGGACCGGATGCACTAGCAAATACTTGTTACACTTAAAATCACTTTTAAATACCTAAACTTTCAAAAACTACTTCGCGAATACTTAACGGAGTCTGTTGCGTTTTTCGTGCCCCGTGAGTCTAGCACGAACGTTTTTACAGATCTGGATTTGGTACCGTCAAGACTGGATCGGCATGATTACGGAATATTTCACAATATTGCGCAATAATTTGCAAAAAGTTGAACTTCGAAAATAACAATTATATGGAAAAAACGGCAATGAAAAGGAGAAATTTTTGATATAAGAACGAAGTTTGAATCTATTCGGGTTTGGGAGTTATTGAAGTTTGATTGTTAGAAAAATTAATAATCTGAGATGACTCCGTAAAGTTATCACTAAGGTCCGACGTTTAACAGTTGAAATGATATAAGAATGTTCCCGATAGATGCGAAGTGTCTGGAAATAATATATGAGAATGTTCCTAATAGGTACGAGTTGAGTTTGAGCGGAGATATCGGTTGCAAGGGGAATCGAGATATTGTATGTAGTTTTACGAAGGGCGATCGAAAAGTGGTGAAATTTGAAATGTGATTAGGTTGCAAGAAATTGATAGAACTAAATGGAATGTTAAGACTTGAGGTACGGAACGTAGTTTAATGTATACGAGGGGTTGTCAAAAAGTAATAAAATTTGAAATGTGAATTGGTTGCAAGAAATTTATGAAACGAAATAGAATGTTAATGGTTTATAGAAAGTTAACGAAATGTAGTAAAGGGTTGAAATTTTGGATACGAATAGTAATTTTGGTCTTTGGACTAATGTGAATGTTGAAAGTTAGGTATCGGTGAATTTCGGTTATTTTTTAATTGTCGACTGTTTATGAATTTTGTCCGATTTTTCTGACCTTGAATGTGGTTTTTTTGGTGTAAATGGTATCTGGTTGGCTTTTTTATTATGGTTTGCCATGGTGCATAAATCGATATGATTTTTTGGTTAATTTTAAAATTTTTTGTTTTGATTTTTTGACTTGTAGGGGAAATACCCTACAACAGACTCAGCTATACCATGGAGGATACCGATGACTTTTGGAATAAGTCGAGGGATAAGTCCTCGGGACGTATGTTGTAAATACAGCTACAGCTAGGTTAACATCGTCGTAGTTTGTTAAAAAAGCACAATCTGTTTATAGAATAAATAATACATTGTAACATAATCGGCTTTTTAAAAAATTAAAAGTCAATTCGGACTTGACTGGAATCATGTTTCTTGCTGTTACATGGCTTATGTCAATTTAACAATTTTATATAGTAACAGGTATTTTATTTATATTTAGCATGATCTGTATAGCATTTTGATTCAGTTTTTGTAAGTGAGACTGTTTCAACTAACAGAATTTTATTTGTATAACTACTAAATTTTTTCACACTATTTTATATAACTATTTTTATATCTTAGAAACTCAGTCATGTCGAGTTCAAGTCTGCAAACACATTTATTTACATTCATGTATATTTCAATTTCTATATTTTTGTTTAGTATGTAAGTACATATGGTTATTTTTCTTACCTTTTAACTTTATCATTAACCTGTGATATAGAATATCCTATAAGATGTAATAATATATTTCTTGAATTCTCACAAAACGGTTTGTATATGTTTTACTATTTATTACGACAGTTTGTTAGTAGGTTAAAATTTGCAATAAATGTGATTATTTACCCATCGACTCGCTTATGTAGAATTATAGATCTCTTTTATCGATTATATACCTGCCACTATTTTAGTTATGAGTAAGGAAATCTCCCTAAGAAAAGGAGCATGTGTGCTTAACTCACCAATTGACAGATGGCGATATCTGTACCACTTTACGGCATTTATCATTAGTGTTTGTGTATTGGTATTAATTTGCAGAAGGTGAGATAAAAAGTTGACCTTATTAATTATATTCACCAAGAAATCATTTGCCTGCTGCTTTTGAACGGATTCAAACCTACAAACCTAACTGTGCGACCTCAGTAATTAATATTACATTTTTGTATCCACATTATCAGTGTTTAACAACCAGTTTGCGAATCAGCTTCTCTTATATTTATATATTGAAAATTTCTTTCTTTATGTATATTGAAAATTCAGCTTTATATTGAAAATTCAACTTTACATTGAAAATTCAGCTTCTTCAAATTTAAGATTGAGCTTCTTCAAATTAAAATTCAAGCTTCTCAAGAATTTATATTAATTATAAATTTATATTCAACCTTAAAGATATATTAATTCTATAGATTGAAATCTATAACTAGTCCTTCTGCATTTACGTTATTTGTTAAGTAAATTCGTATTTTACAATTGCAATCATTAGTTTTTCAAAATCATATATTTGGACAATATTTCTACAATCTTCATTCTTCAAGCTTAACTTCCTTTGTGAAACGTAAACTAAATTGCCAAGAGAACCCATAGATTCCATATTCCAAGTGACAATTAGGGCCTGAATTGCCGTTCCAGAGCTCTTCACCGCCAACAATACCCAATCCAGGAATCTAGGACATTGCTATAATTTTGTCATTGATTTTTTTACTATTAATTATTCTTTGCTTGCTGAAACTATCAGATAACTTAAAATCTCATATTTCACATTATAAAATTAATTTATTTATTCATGTAATATATGTTACCTTTCATTTTACACTCTTTTTATTTCTCTTACCAACAATTTCAGTTTAGTCTATAGGAGACTAGTTATTCGAGAAAATGAGACAACTCTACTGATTTTCACTATAGATGGTGCCTAATTAACATCCAATTCCTCTTTGTTTCCTTTTCTCGAACCAAACAAAAATCTGTCATTTATGCTGTACATTCGAAAAGGGTAAGTTTCACAACTCTTACGAATACTCCGGATCTACGACTTTGCTCCAGCTTAAACCATCTAGTGGTCTGCATATGTTGCCTCAATTCTTTCCCAAAAATATGTAATAAGGGAAAGGAGACATTGCTTAGTCATTTCCTTGAGGTAAATTAACACACAGTGGTGGACGGTACAAATCTTCCCTTGTCATGAACATTTCTGACCGATCAACTTACAAATAGGTGATACTACTTATGACTAAGTGTAACAATCTGCCATTAACATTAAAAACTGAGTTATGTTGATCAAAATTATTAAATTTACAACATTTTTTTTCCTTTAACCTTTATTTCCAAACCTGCGCTGGTTTTCGGCATCAGAAGCTAGATGCTTCAACATGTAAGAATTGTTCCCAAGTAGGAACCGATATTATGGCGTTATTAAATTACAAAATGATATTTGTAAGCTCAAGGGCTGAGATTAATGGTTATGACTATTTTGAGGAAGTTATACAGGAGGTATGAGAACGTGGAGTCAGATAAAAGAGTTTAGTTATATTTGGATATAGCGTTCATCATTAAGCAGTGGTGAAAGATCCTCAGCTGACAAGAGACAAATTTTGAATATTTTAATTTTCGTTGATCCAATGAGTGATGTGAGTGATATTAAGTTATCTAGAATAGGCCGCTTCGATGCGAATAGATCACATCCATGTTCATTAAAAATAATATTTGATAATGGTAATTATGTTCATCAAAAAAGCTGAAAATTCAAAGAAACTGATACAGCATTTTGAAAAGCTTAAGGCCGAGTTGATTAGGCGTAAGCAGAATAATGAGAACAGTACAATGAAATACAATCGAGACGTTCCTAGAATTGTTTCTTTAAATTAAGAACATTCAATTATAGGACAAGTTTATCATACTACTACTAGAATGTCAGGGGTTTAAATTCGATACGATATACTTTGTTTGTGTGAAACATGGCTATCGGATAATATTTGCAATGAAGACATTTTTCCTGGTACATAGAATGTCTTTTGCTGTGACAGAAACCTACAGGCTACTGGACATTCGAGGAAAGGGGTGAGTTACCTATGGCTATTCTAAAGTATATCTTTTCATGGTTGTCAATTATTTTTTGAGAATATTATGTCCATAGATATCATTCACAGTGCAAATTTAGTGCTCCTTTGACTTTAACGATGGCAAGCATAGGACATTGTAAAATTTTGATCATTTTTTAAATCTATATCAACATAATATTAAAAATGAATGTATATTAGATTCGGAGTTTTCAAATATTTCTTGTGAAATATGCAGGAACGATATGCCTCTTGTCAAAGAAGACAACTATCATCCTTTATTATAAATCCTGCATGCCCTGTAGTAAATTTAGCTAATTTTTAAATTAATATTTAAATGCCAAAATCTTACAATTTCAGGAAAGCTAACTTCCTCTTAATGTTTGAATTATTGCTAAATATTGAATGGACTGCGCTATACAACTGTGGAGATGTATTTCCTGTAATTGACTTATCTTAACCTGTTGGAAATGTAAGAAATAAATAATTTATTGCTACATCCGATTCATAGTTAAATGTTTCTAATAAAATTTTCTTAGGCAATTTGATATACGTATGGTTAATTGAGTCACAAAATTAATGATTCCACAGTGATATTATAGATATTAATATACTACTGGCTTTTCACATGCCCTTGTCATGTTGTACTAAGACTAGATAATTCATTCATGGCTAACATCTATTGCCGCTTCAAACGTTATATCTATAAATATAATATCCAATTGGCCCACTGCGTGTTGTGCATGTCTTACTGATCCTTAACAAAGAATCATGCATTAAATAGATGAGTAAGAGTAACAATATGTTGTCCAAGTCCCATCGATTGGGTCGGGTGGGTGGAAACTAGGAATTTATGAATGAAAAGGCCGGCGGGAAAGCTCTGAATATCATAAGGCAGGAAGTTCCACATATTATTGACGCACCCCGGTAGTATGCCGATCAATACAACAAAAATACACCGGCCAATGGAATTCTAGCTTGTTGAATATGCGTCCAATAAGAGACGATTGTCGCAATTTCGGTGGTCCATCCCCACCCCGAAAATTTTCATTGAGAACGTGTGGGTGATCCCCTTTCCACAATTCAGGGGAAGTTTCGGTTATAAATAGGGGTGCCGGTTAAAGGGGTAGCGTATTTTAAACGGAAAGTCTGGTTGTTACTGCTTACTAGTGAGTGCTACACGATTTACTGGTGGAAAAAGTGTATCACAGAGGATAAATATGGTGAGCGGCAAACTATTTTTTTTTCAAATGATATCCTTTTACAATATTTTTTTTGTAATTGTAGATTTATGATTTTTTTTAGTCTAAATTATCTAAAAACTTTTTGTCTTGTCATTGAACGTGCCACAGATTGAACAGTGTTCAGTATCGGAATTAATATTGCCTGGAGGGAATCTTTCAGCAGGACAAAAGATTTAATATAATTATAGTAAAAATAAATTAATTATGACAATTTACAATCTGTGGTAATTAAAAAAATATTAACGAAATGCATGCATGCACTCTAGTAATTTTTCTTTAGCCAGATTAAAAAGGATATTTATAAAAAAAAACACACACAAAGGTGTATTTTTTCCAAGGGTATAAAATCGCTTGATTCTGAAACAATTTACAAATACCAATATTATTGTTATTACAAACTTCACAAAGATTCTAACATTTTTGTATTAGTTCTAATCATAACATGACTGCCTAGTTGATGGTAAACTAGGGTCATTAAAATCTGCACAAACAATTAATTATTTCTTATCCATACGTAATTAAAATATTTAATATCCAGCCTTTCTCTGAATGCGACGGAAAAATGTCGATTCCTTACTTATCCCAATAATTTGTTATGCTATTTTAACAAACATATATAAACAATGTTCTTTGTAAATCCATATGAAAGCAAATTTCAACCTGATAATCATTTAATTATGTGAAAAATCAAAAACCATATTTTCTGAAAACATATACGGTGCGGTAAGCGTTGACATTCTAGTGATTTTTAAACAATATGTTAACCGTACACACTAACAATATTTTCACAACTGAATAGTCTTTTTCATTCATATTCGAGTCCATTAAAATAATGTATTGGTAAAATTATTGTAGTGCCCAATTTCAGATCGCCATTTGAAAAACACCTATGACGTCATCTCTCCGCCATTTTAACCACCTACGATTTATACAATTAACTCGCAATCTGTACTCCACTCAACAACTAATAATCTTCATATCTATCATGGCTAAATCAATAAATGATGACGGCATACATTTTAACGCATCCTGTATGTATCAAACTTATGATGGATGATTAAACACCAATCGGTAAACAGAGTAGGTTCTTTTGACATAAACTACCCACGCTTATGATAACACAAATTAGTTAAATAATAGCAGAGCTTGTCTAATTTGTTTACAACTGGCAATGATAAACAAGATAAAACACATTTTCGCATGGATTATCAGAAAAAAGATAAAAGAGATACTAAACCTATCGGAAATAGGTCATATATTATATTGATCATACTATGCTCCAGCTTTATAAAACCGAGGCTTTCCCATATAGGCTAATACATACATCAATTGACCTATATTGACGAAGGTCCTTTAACAAAAGCACTGATTTTATATGGTGGAATGAAATAAAATAATGTATTACCTATTTCTATGCTTAAATCTGATCCATTTCCATGAAATTCTCCATATTATATTAAATTTTATATTTGTAGAGGAAAACCATAGATACTACAGTACGTTGAGTATTGTATCAATAATTCAGGAGGCAATTCTTTCAGCAACTTCAGGAAAATGTTCATATTTATGGGCGTCCCAAAATTGGAAAGTATCTCAACGAATGACATATCTTGGAATATGTTTCTCTATATTGAGATAATAAGATGAAATATTACGAAACGCGGATGTTTTTTTCATATTTCTTTGCACCTCAGGAACATGCTTGAATTCAAGTCTTTCGAGGTTAAAGTGACTTCAGGTGTACCCCAAGGGTCAATTTTGGATCCATTATTGCTTGATATTCTTGATCCTATATCAATTAAGTATCTATGACATGTTGATAAATTAAAAATATTGTAAGATCGGAAGGGAACTAGGCCGTCTCAAGCTTTAGATGTATATGGCTACTATTAATGATTGATGAATAATATAAAAGTCAAACAATAGAGATGTAAGATGCCTTACTTGACTTCGACCTAAAAGATCTTTTGTGATTTACCCTACATCTAGTAGTTGCCCAGGATTCCAAGACTTTTTACAAAGCTTGTCATTTTCCTGGGAGCTAATTTACCTATCTCTTCAAGCGTTAATTCAGCCTGTTCTAGGAACTTTAGCATAGTGCGAACTAACACCATGCATTTACAAAGTAGAGATTCCGCAGTTTCAGTTGCAGTATCACAATATCTGCATTTGTTGTCTACCGCCTCGCTTATATTCTTGAGATGATATCTCAAGGGGCAGTGGCCAGTTAGAAGGCCTTTAATTAGCCTTAATTCGGACTTTTCAAGTTCGAGAAGCCTTGTGGCATTCTTTGTTGAATAAGTTATAAACATTTTCATTTCTCCAGTAGGACTTTTTCTGGTCCCTTTCCCATTTTTGGATCCCCTCCGTTATATGTCCCAAAACGGTTCGAGTCCAATGAATGGTGCTTCAGCTCCTTTTTTGCAAGGCTGTCAGTAAGTTCATTTCCTTGTACTCCCTCATGCCCCGGCACTCACATCAAGGTAACCTTGTTATCGTTGGCCAGTTGCTTCAAGGATTGTCTACAATCCCAGGCAATTTTAGACTCAAAGTTGTACGACCTTAAAGCTTTTAGTGCTACCTGGCTATCAGATAATATATAGATCTTTGCCCTTCGAATGCCTTTATTTAGGCACTCCAGGGCATACAGATCTATAGCGTAAATTTCTACCTGGAAAATGATTGGGGTGTTATTGAGGGCTTTGGATAGCCTACATTTAGGCCCTGCTACGCCTACTCCTACCCCTTCAGCCATCTTAGACCCACCTGTATACCAGATGAGTGCTCCTTGTTCCAATCGCAGTGCCTCTATTTTGCTCGTCTGACGATTTTCAATTAGCACGCCAAAAGGGCAGTCAAAGGCTTGTTTGATTGGCCATGGCCATTGGCCAGTGTGGTTGGTCATGGACTTCAAATGGATTAACTCCATAATCCTTAAGTGGCCGACCAGATCGTCTGGTTTAAATTTATGTGCCTGGTGCAGCCGTAAGGCTCTAACATGCAAGTGCAAGAGAAGTAGGTCAAGCATAGCCTCTATAGCTGCTGTGGGACACGAGTGCATTACTCCTGTAGTCTCTATACAGGCAAGGCGTTGTAATTTCTGCAACTTTCACTGTGCTATTTTTTCCTCTGTTTTTGGCCACCATACGCATGATGCGTACGTCACCATAGGTCTGACAAGCGAAAGATAACGTTTTCGGTATTAGACCCCAAGTCTTACCAAAGAGCCTACGGCACGTCCGTATTGAATCAATGCTTAAGTTTTTAAAAACAACTTTATTGTAATTACAAATGTTATGTTTGTTATGGTTTCACAATGGTCACTTAAATTATTTAGATTGAATAAGAGCTTGTAGCTTATGAGTTTAAGGCTTGTAGGAGTTAACTTAAAAATACTTGTGTTTCTTGGATACGAGGAACACTGAGTTCAACAATTATGTGCAGACTGAATAGCGTATGCTATTCAGTCCTGTTCATAATACTTCGAATACTGAATTAACAATAATGTTAATTACAATAAATTGCAATTCTGTGTGGTATGCAGTTCTGACAGTAACACAAAACTCGTATGAGTCTTAAGTAGTTAAAATGTCATATTGCAATGATATGATAAAATTTATAAACTTATCAGTAATGGTATTATATTAATTGTGAGACTTTTACTGATTATGGACTTAACAGTAATAAAATATGTAACATGGTAAAATATATTATAACATGTATATTTTTCGGTTTTGTCTCCGATATGTCAAAAAATATTACATTTGAAATCTAAAAAAATATCTATATATTTATCCTACGCTATTCAAATTAAAGACACCTTGTTTTCTCTTGTTGTTCCAGATGGCCTTACAGATTCTCCCCCTACTACAAATAATCATAATATTCTACACCCCGGGATATCAGTCGTACCCTAACCCCATTTATGGAACAAAAAGGTATGGACGATCTACCAACCGACTAACCACCTACGATCCTTATCCCTACCAACCAACCATACCAAGAACCCAAAGGTACCCTTTAAATTATTATAAACTATACCCTTACAGCCAAACCTACCCTGAGGATTACTACTACCCCCAAGAAACTTATCCTGTATACTACCCCGCCCCTAGGACTTCTAAATACGAAGTCTATCAAGCCGTACTGCCATATTACTATCAGGAAAGACCTGTGACGAGACCAGGTTACAGTTACTATGGTTACAACGATCCTGTAGTTGATTTACAGGAAGAGATGATTCAGGAAGCCGAAAGGGAGGAAAGGGAAGAAGCCCAGCCTATAGGACATGAGTCTTTTTACGAAAATGATGATGGAACTAATGAAGATGAGGCATTAGATGAAGTGAATGCAGCTTTTCTGCAGAACTTGATCCTGTCGCAAATGTACCAGGATTCTGTCAACAACGAAAAGGACAACTACGATCAATACGCTTATAACGATTATGATGGCACGTATGGTAAATTTGAGGATATAAATGATAGACCAAGCTATAGTTCCGAAGACGAGGACGTGAGAGAGTTGAAACAGCTCACAATGCAACACGGTAGAAACCAACAATACAGAAAACAAGACAAACACGACGACATTCACTGGTTCCAGAAGAGCAATTATAAAAACCGAAATAACAACGAACAGAAGAGAGCAAATGTAAACATTGACGATATACCCGACTCTTACAAAGGATCCGTAGTTTACACCGATCGAAAACCAATTATCAAGTTGACTACTACCAGTACCACGCAGGCTCCACCACGCACAGAAGAACCGAAGAGGGACTCCAGGGGCCAAAAGGAAGAGTTCCAGATGAGACCAGCAACACCTGTCCGCCACCCGTTTTCCAGTCCTGTCGTGGCGATGATGTCCAACAACGAAGTGGAGAAGAAGAGGACGCCATCTGTGTATGATACTATTAAGAAGATGCTCGACATGGAGAAAAGCTTGGAAAATGTGAGTTTATATAATTTTTCTTTTAAGAGCATTTAGATTTAAGTCAATTTATCGAATTGCATTTAGAAAACTTTGATGCTATCTTATAGAAAGTAATTTTAACTTTGAAGCCGATCATGCTAAAAGCTCTAAATTAGAGGACATTGGACAATCATCAAGCCAAGACTTATGGCTAAGGTAGGTAGGTAGATGTTGAATTTCATATTGTGGAAAGGAATCGTTAATTTGAATTATAACATATTTGTTTTTTCGTTATGGTTTACACATTAAATAAAGAAGCATGTAAAAAATTAATAAACAAAAGAGAGATTTGATTGTACTGTAAACTAATTAATAAATACACATTTTAACGGATTAAATATGCAATTTTTGCATGGAAAATAATGTACATATATATTATCTCTACCTTTGTTCGTTAAATATGTTATTATGGTATGAACGAAATTAAAGATCGATCTTTGTTAAACATAAAAAAAATAGTTGAAGTTACGATGAGAAATAAATATGGCTTATTAAAGATACCTGAGCAACTCTTGTTAATAGATATCTGTTGTTTTAAAAAAAATAATTTTAAGATACACTGTTGGAGATTAAGGGGCAAAATTAAAAAACAATTGTAGTTTTTTCGAATACAATTTTTTATTTTTTGAATGAACTAATTCCATACAAAAATAGATATAAACAGTATACTTTGTGCCATTTTATTGAAGTCTTTATATAATTGTTGAACATTCTGTTAAATACTTTTCCAAGCTTTTCAAAATAAGTGTATTTTTATTCAATTCACACTCCTTGCAACATTCCTCCTTGAATTTCCTAAAAGTAAATAGTCATGCCATCTTGTACTAATACTAAGGAATTATCCATGTGCCAAATTTAATCACAATCGTTACACTATTTTAAAGAAATTTTTTTTTAATTATTTTAAGACTACACTCGCAGTCTCCGTCCTTGCATTTTTTGGGGCTAACAAATTATGACATCTTATTCTAGTACTAAAGGAGCATTCAGGTGTTAAATTTGGTGAAAATCATTAGAGCCGTTTTCGAGAAAGAAGTTATGTAATTACAGTCATATGCCCCTTCCTAAATAATTAAATCATACTTAATTGTAGACTGTATTAAGGCCTCGTAAATATTTATCAGATAATATAAATCCATGTATTGTCTAAGCTGATAAAATTTACTTTCGAATTTTTGCTGTTGATATTTTCACGTGTTTGCTCCGTTTCAGAAACTGGTCATATATAAGCATAAGTATTTGATGTTTTCAGTTGATTGAATATAATCTTCACAACTGTCTCAAGTAATAAGGTTTTTACATTTATGAATTTTAATTTATTAATAGGAATTTTTCTGCTGAATTTGAGGAAAATATTAAACATTTTGTATTTGTTTCATTAATAATTTTTTTATCAACCAAATTTTTACGTTTGAAGTCCCAGCTAACATCGGTAAATATGAAGGCTGTGTCATCGGTGTAAGAGATGATATTTCCCCTGAAATATCTAAATTAAGCGTGCCATTTATGTAAATTTGAATAAGAATTGGACCTGTAACTGTTCCTTGAGGTATTCCATATGCACTAGATTTTCTTCACTTTTAGTGAGTTTATACTGATAATATGTTTTCGATTTGTTAAATAGTTTCTGTGTATACCACCGCACATGCCTCTGAAACATTATGTATCTAATTTTTTTAGTAGCTTTTGATACGACATCGTATCTTTTTAGCTATAGTTTTTAGCTTTTGGTATAAATAACTTACCACCTTATACATTGCATCGACCGTAGACACTCCTTTTTTAAATCCAAATTAGGAATTTGATATTATATTACATTTATTAAGATGTTCCTAAAAGCCGTTTCTTAATGTATTTTTTTTATAATTTTTGCAATATTACTAATAAGAGATATGGGACGATAGTTTGAGATAGTATTTGTGTTGCCTTGTTTAAATAATTGCTTCATAATAGTTTTATTTTTTTATCGCCTTGTTTAGAATTTAATGCTTGTGGGGAAATAACCTTATTGAAATATCAAATATATAATATATTGTAATGGTTTTAACATATAAATCAGAGATTCTTTGATTGTTTTTATCTGGTTAGCATCGAGGCCCGGTGCGCCATTGTATTTTAGACTATTTATACTATTTATGATTTCATTTTCTGAGACTGGATACATAAATATTGATTTTTGTATTATAGTTTTTGTATTCTCTGCCAAAATTTAATTTTGATTATTTTTTACCATATCTTGAGCCACTTTGTGTCCAGTTCCAGAAAAATAGGTATTAAATTCGCAAGCAATCTCCTTGGGTTCTGTTAATATTTTTTCTGTTTCAATTTACTTTATTATTGTATTTTGTTGCATATTTTCATTTGTTGGTTCTTTTATTTGCTCCCATACTTTTTACATTATGACTAGATTCTTTCAATTAAACTATATGTATAATATTCACTTTTTCTTTTTCTCATTAATTTGTTTATCATAATCCTGTGCTTTGTGTATTTAGTTTTTATTTCTAAAACATTTGGATATTTTAATATTTGTTTTAATTTGTCTCTATTTTGCGTTGAGCTTATGAATCCCTGAGTTATCCATGGTTTTAGTTTCTGTTCATTATTCATTTTAGAACATATAGTTTTTGTGCATTTTTGTTTGCATTGTAAACCTCTGACCACGTCTAATTTTTTTAACTCTGGTAAGTATTCTAGAACCTATTTTTTTGCATATTTGTGTTAGATTATTTATGTCATCTAAACATTTTCTTTCCTGTAAACAATTCGCATATTTTCACTTGGTTATCTTAAATGAAATGTTGCATCTTTTTCAAAGAAATTTATTTCAGACACTGAGAAAATCGAGCATAACATGCTAACTGGGACACCCAGTATATTATTTACCAAATACCCAAAAGTAATAAATAATAAGGAATTTATGCCCAAAGAATACTTTTTAATCTCCTGGATTTACATAAACCTCCTACTCATCCAAAGAAGTATCACTTTACATGTCATTTACATAATATGCATATACTCTTCCAACACCAACAGATAGAAAAAAATATATATAGCGCAATTTACGGACGTTAATATTTTTTCTCATCATTCCTAACTCTAACTGAGCCGTTTAAATGTACAATCTGACTTCCGAGCTTGACAAAGCAGCAAATTTCATTCAGCTGTAGAGCCCATTCGTCCCGGTTTCGATTTTCTCATACCCCCATTTTCATTCATGACTGCAGTGCGCTATACTTAGCCCACCGGATTGGCAACTTGCCAGAATCAGAACTATTTCGTCGGTAATATTGGGGTAGGCATTCTATCACATATTCTGTGCTATGACGTCAACGTTCGTTTCACTCGAGATGACAAAATTTTGTTATATAAACCGGTGATGTAATGGCCCAGGCTATGAGCTTTTTATGTGGATATGGTAATAAAGTGGATGAAATATTGAAATGTTTTTATGCCTTTGTTTTATGGAACCGAGACACATAATCATATTAAAGCTGGATCGTAAAATTCTGAAACTTATTACGATAAATATGGCTTCGAGTTAAAACTCGTCGGCAATAATTGCTATGGAAAAGTTTCATGACAGAGTTTAGAAGTAGTGAATGTTCCAAGAGGAATAAACAACTTATATATTGATCTACTATCAAGTATATACTCTGGAGAATAACGAAGCAACTAAGTCAATTATAAGCCCATTTTGTTTACTAAACTTCCATTACCTGTAGCTTACATTCATACACGATATCCTCACATTATTTTACAGTTAGTTCTATTACTAGTGAGAATCCAGTCCATAGCAAGAAGGAAAAGATAATCTGACGTTATATCGTACCACAATCGGCTCTGCTATCGCTCCAGTGAAATAGAATTGATACAAGTTATCTACATATTAGTTACCACAGGAGTACCCAAGGGTTTGCATCTGGGGCTAGTCCTCATTTTGAGTATAAATGACACTGGCATATCGTTTCATTGAATCCTTGCCGATAACAAATCTCATCCTTACAAAGTACACCTTGTTCATCATTTTCGTCCCGAGGATCCACAAAGAACTGATTATATCTCTGTATGAGAAAGATAACACATTACTATGAAATGTTCTATGGGGCAATGAAAGTAGTCTTCATAATAATGGTATGGTAAATAGACATATTGGACTAACAAACACAGGGTTTTTTGTGTATCAACGTGTGCTGTGGCATAGGTATTAAATTGGCACCGAATACATATGACGGCGAATTAAATAATCAGCCTCACCTAACTTCTTACACAACGAGCTTCCAACTTTATTAGAAGATGTACTAATCAATGTGCAAGAACTACACTGCAACAATTGTTTCAAGTTAGTCAGATACAGTTCTTAGACACAAGTAGATTGGAATGAACGACCACTTAATTCTCCAGCTCGGCTACCTGACATGACTCCACCAGTCTTTTTTTGGGGGGGTCATTTAAAAAATAAGGTTTATGAGGAATCAATGGAAAATTGACTGATTTGTAAAACAAAATTTCTCTATGCAGTAGTTAATTGAAATACATCATCAGCACTCTGTGAAAAGCAACTTGCACGTTGGTCGTTACGATATATTTTATTTTTATTTTAACGCCTTATTTAGATTAACGCCCTGGCGGAGTTAAGCATTAGTTATTCCACCACTGAACCAGGACACATACACATAGACAATTATACAACGACCATTCCCTACGACATTGCCATCTGCCGCAGCTAAGACTCGAACTCAGGAATGGTACAGTAACTAACCGTATTGTCTCTCATACAATATCGTCTAGTCCACTGCTACCAACTCGGTAATACATGAAAAATACCACTAAATATCCATGCCCTAGCCAGGATTCGAACCCGGGACTCCTTGGTTACAAGCCTAACACATAAGCGTTGAGCCACTGAGTCAGTATATATGCATTGTAATATGCATGTATGTATATACATGGTAAAATGCATTTATCAAAGAGGAAGCTTTGAAAATTCTTTTTAGTTTTACTTGTTTTAAAACCGTAATAGTCAACAGTCCTTTGAACTTTAAAATAGAGTCTTTAGGAGCATGTATTAAAATTATTTTTTACTCAAAATCAGCATGATTTTATATTCCAGAAGAGCTAACTCTGGAGAACTGAGAACTGCTTATTTGAGCTTAATTCTTACGACTTTCAAGAAAAAACGATATTTTTTCATTTTCCGTTAATATCACGAAACATTGATTTTAGAGAAAATTGTGAAAAGGAGATAAATTTAAGCTGATAAAATTACTTTTGGTTTGTTTTTTGTAAGCTGTATTTGTTAGAAATTATAAACTTTCAAAAATGGAAAAAAATTTACATTTGTTTTTAAAAAATAGCCCAACATTGAGCGCCAAAAAAATTAATTTATAAGCAAACGAAAAAACGAACTATTGAGACAATCTGACCACGCAGAAACTGCAAAACAGAACTGTGAACTCAATTCGACTGAATACGTGAAAATGAAGAAACTGCCTGGGCTAAACATTAAACAATTTTCATTAAAATCCTAATTGGACTCGAGCATAAGAGTTAACAATTGCATAAACACAAAATACATTAAAAATTATAAGGGCATAATCCAGGCGTCTTAGATTTTTGGTGTCAAATTCGTGCCCTACGAAAAAAGTTTTTTTATTGTGTTTATTTGGGCGTTTTAAATAATACTTGGTAGTTACGCCACGATACACCTGGAGGAATTCGTGAAAACCACGTCGGAAGGTCGCAGAATCCGCGGATTCGCGATTAATTCAGTTTTTATGGCCCAAACGGGAACAATACTTATTATATAAATTGTACATCGTACATCTATAAATTGTCTATCTTAAGGGTTCTATCCATTTTTTTCGTACGCCTAAACGTTTCGGAGATATGACGTGGACAAAGTGAAAAATGCATTTAGTTCCGCCGAACCTCTTTCGCGCCACATATTCCGCAATTAATTTGCTTTCTATGTCTCAGAATGACAATTAAATATTGCTGTTAGAGCTCGGTGACTTTTATTCTCTACCAGAATATCTTATGCATTTTATTTACATTTATTTACAGTGAATAAGTCAAAAAATGCATTCATTTCCGCGCCATTCTAGAGGTAGAACGCTCGGCACGCTTTTTTACATGGTTTCCCCAAGAGGCCTAATCCGTACAGGATCTTAAATTACTCAATATTTTCGACTCCTTCTGTACCTGAAACGTTATCATCCAATGACAATTCGTTGTCATTACTTTCATTCTGATAAGATTCCACGTCGTCCATTTCGTCATTCATAGCAATTATAGATGCGGTATTTAAGCAGGAGTGATCGTGGCAATGTCCACCAGCTGTTGAACAATTCAGTCCTACTTTTTTACAGCTACATTTTCCTGCACAACCCTTCGTACATTTGCAAAAAAATTAATTTAACATGTCTGGTGCTGATGGTAACTGCGTTGGTACTGGCTGCAAAATATCATTCTTCCTAATCCAGCCCCACTGCTCAGGATCAATGTCTTTTCCCAACCATGTTTGAACTTGATAATACACTCTACATAAATGTTGTTGAGCTGCTGAAGATGTTGGAGGAAGTGATGATAAGTTTTGTAGATTTGGCAAATGTTAAATATCGGTAATTGTCTATGGAAGTTTCTGTTTTGGAAGCACCATATATTGCAAGAATAATCTTTATTCCATTACAAAACAGTTCGTCCAAAGGGCAATTTTTTGGCATGAACACATTTGCTGCAGGGTATAAATCCGGCCGTTTCTCGAACATTTTGAACACTTGAGTTTGCCCTTTGTGAAACAAGGCGGAGGCGGTATCGCACCGGAGGGGGTCCGTAGTAATGTGACAGCTGTTGGCAGCGGCAAGCGGTTCAAGGCAACTCGAGAGAATCAATAGCATGTCTCAACAATTCTGCGCTGTCCAATACATCATAAAATATTTAAAAAATATAAAAAACAGAACTAAATGCATTTTTCACTTAGTCCGCATCGTATCTCCAAAACGTTTAGGCGTACGAAAAAAATGTATAGGACCTTTAAGGTAGAGAATTAAGCTGCAGCTTTTATAGTAGGTGTTGTTTCCGATTAGGACATAAAAACTGAGTTAATTGCGAATTCGCGGTTTCCGCGACGTTCTGACGCGGTTTTCACAAAATCCTCCAATTGTATCGTGACGTAACTACCAGATGTCATTCAAGACGACCAAATAAACATAATAAGAAAAAATCGTATGGCACGAATTTAGCACAGAGGTCAATTTTACAGCTAAAACGCCTGGAGTAAATACCTTGAGGATGACAAAAACGCAAGATTAAACAAGTATCATTTTTAATGTGGCAAAAACTAGCTCCTCCTGATTCTCGATTCATTTTGCCCATAGCTCTACAGACATTATACATCCATTTATAAAAATGATACTGTCATAGCCGAGATTGGTTCCAAATTCTTATTTTACTGTCAAAATTATCGAGAAAATTCAAAACTTTAAGTACCCTGTATCTCTTAAACCAGAATATTGGGCCCAATCCCAATATTTTGGTCCGTAGCCCTAGTATCGCAAGCTTAAAGGCTTCCTATTTTTATGTATGTAAGCAGCAACTGAATATGAGAATTGACATATTTTCTATTGTTTCAGAGCCAGGCCGAACCGGAAGTACGCCCTTCGATGAAAAAGAGAATCATTACCCCTGAAGAAAGCCTGACTCGTCAACTTTCCGTTCTAAAAAAGACACAGTAAGCACTTAGTCATAAATAATCTTGAGTTTAATCGTAAATTAACATTTCACAATGCGTCCAACTCCTTTCGTACGATTTCATACTAGCTCAGTATGATCATTGTTATATATAAGGAGTTACCTTCGCAACTTCGGGATGATGAAGAGAGATACCTGAATTGTTTGTTATTAAGACTGACTGAATTAGTATTAGCTGCTATTGTTAATGTAAAATTGTATTGATAATCTTAAATATTTACTAAGTCGGATAGCGGGGTTGATTTTTATCTTCAGCATGTAAATAAGAATTTGTGCTAAAAATTTATAAGTAACTAATAAATGTCTGCGTACAATACATGATGCATGGCCCCCTTCTTAATTATTGTTGCTTTTTATTTAGCAGTCTTGAGAATATTGGTGTTAACGTAGTTAAATGTAATCCTTTTTTTGTCAAACACTTTTTTCGTTGACGATGAAGACTGATTAGTGATTTTCATTACTGGTAAATAACAAGTTGACAAGGGGACAATAATACATATTGATAGTTATATCTCTACCTACAATGAACAATATCATTAAACATATTAAGATTACAAATTTACAAGTATGATCTATTTTTAATATAAGCCGGTTGGAGTGTACCAATTTTTACCTTACAACTCAGGTGAAGTTGAAAGCATTTGATATTTGCTCTTTGAGTCCCACTAGGATGTCTAGTACTAGCCTAATTAATCTATGAGTGTTATTGTGTGGGTCTATAGTCTATACTTGCTGTGAGCTTATGGCTGAGAAACAAAACAAATTTACATCAGTATTGTCATTTTGAAAACTAAAGACCCAGGAATTTGTCTTTTGTGCTTACATTATCATTGCATTGATGGCGAATGCAAGATAAAAAGCTAGATACATATATAACGTATCTCAGTTAAAGCTGTATGTAATACAATTTGAGCCGAATTACCTTCAAAGATAAAATACACCAATCGCGCCATTAAAATGCAAAATCAAATAAATACATAATAATAATAATGAATAAAACCAAATAAATGGAAGATATAAAAAAATCATATTAGGCATTTTTTACGTAAAATTTGTCTTACAAGAGTTGTTCAACCTCTCCCAAAAATATTACAAACAAAACATTAGATACTAAAATAAAGCCGCTTGTGCCTCTTGCACCATTAAAATTTGCTGTGGTTGACAAAAATGTACAACAATTTTTCGTAAAAATTTAATAGCCACTTTTATAATCCTTCGTCATTGTCGATTAGTTTATGATAATATTATGCAGGGTGACTGTAGATAGTAAGAGTCGAAATGTTAAGATTTAGCCAATAATAAATTAATGAAATGTTTATGGGTAAAAAGATACAGGATGTTAGAGTTAAAATTAAATTTTCATTTTTCATTGTAATTTAATGAGTTTTTAACATTTTACCAAGAAAATTGGTGGTTGGGATTTATTTGTGGTGGGAAATCATAACACACTTTCAACTTTCCTCTAGCTCCTAGAGGACGCTACGTACGCTATGTTTAATGTGTTAAAAATGCCGTAACTTTTTCACCCACACCTTTATTCGCAGATTTGTATTTCTCTATCATTTTTTAATACAAATGATACACTTATTTCAAGTCTCTAAATACAATAGGTTTTGAGAAAAATGCAAATGAAAAGTTGCATGCAAATTCGTTATACAATTTGAAAAATTATTTTGGCGGCAAAATTCGACATTTAGTTTAAAATATTTTTTTCTGTGTAGCTAATACTGCTCATGCCGTAATTATTTGTATGACGTTTAACAACTTCAAAATTTCAGACATTAAAACAAAACAAATAATGATACACTTTTAACTAGTAGGTAGGCATAAATGATTTAATTCAAAATGGTAAACAATGTATGTGTGTTATAATTTCCCACCACAAATAAGCCCCACCCAGCAATTTTCATGATAAAATGTTAAGAAATCATTAAATTACAAAGGAGAATAAAAAATTTAATTTTAACCTAACCTATCTTTTTACCTATAAACATTAAGACATTACTGGCTAAATTACAATATTTTGACTCCTACCATCTACAGTTAAGTGTTGTACCATTACTTATGAACCACCCTGTATATTGACTTCATTTATGTCGAGGAATGAAGTAAATTAATAATAAAATGCAGGGTGGCTACCTTTTATATTGTACAGTATTACTGAAATATTTTATTTTGGTTTTCTATAATTCATTCGAAGATCTATATATATATTCATGAGAGAGCCTGTTCATACCTTTTCACAGAGTCACTCAAATAAACAAAAGAACACACGCTAGGTTAAAAAAAAGCAAACGAACCATTACGGATTTTACCTAATATCTCCGGAACCGACGGGAATAATTTCAATTCCTATATTCATTGGCTTTTAAAATGCGACAATTTGTAACTCATGTAACTGTTCGGTATAAAATTAATCACCCTGTATACCCAATCTATAAATTGATTGTTATCCATGCGGGTCGACTGCTCGTATCATCATTTTTTAAAAGAGACACAAAATTAGAGCTCTGTGTTTGGTAATAAGAGTACATTTAAATAATCACTACAGGAAAAAGAACTGAGATTCAACTAAAGTTCCCAGCTAGCAGGGCCAGTGTTTACACAAATACTGACGAGCTTATCAGCTGGAACTGGTGTTTGGCGTCAGTTGACGTAGGCTGATAAAAAATTGTTTTGATGTTGTTCTAGAGTTAACGTTAGTGTTCACATGAATCAGATTTTGTTTGATAGTAGTTAAAGTAGAAAATGTTGTTTATAATATATAGCAACCAGTTTTAGGAACATAATTTGTGACCTATCAAAATGGAAATGTATCTAAAATGTTAATTTATAATCTTTGTAATTTTCTGATAACGCAGGGTATGCTGGAAAGTAGAGATATTTAAAATATATACATTTACTTAATATTCAGGAAGAAAGTAGGAAGCAAAGGTCCTAAAATAAATATATTTACTTAATATCCAGACCATCAGAAAGTAAAGACCTCTAAAATAAATACATTTACTTAGTATCCAGGCTATGTTAGAATGCAAGGACCTCTAATATAAATACTCTACTGGAGGCAAAGATTTCCAAAATAAATTTATTCACTAAATATCTATATAACCACCAGTCCAAATTATAATCACTCCGAAATCGATCGAGTATTTCGGAGCTTTAAAATTTACTGGTATATTTGTATTTTGTCCCATATTTTTAGATCTCTCTAGGACATATAACTGCTAAATAATAATATGAATAAGTACATAATAAATTATAGTTTTAAAGAGGTTTAAAAAATCCAAAAAGGAATACTTTACGGTTTGGAGATTTAAAAAATAGATCGGTATTTTGCAAATAAATTGTCTTTACTGTCTAGCGTTGCTTGGTATTTAAAGTAAAAGACAAATAGCAGTGTAGTTACAACAAAGTAGCCGACAGACTGGCCAAGAAGGCAGCAGTCCTAAGTACCTTTAGACCAGGCCCGGCCAGTCTGTTGTCGATCACAGCGATAAAATAAATAATTAAAGAGAACACCCACAATGAATTCAAGAAGCTGTGGGATGAAACAAGCGGCTGTCAGCTTGCTAGGGAACTACTAAAATATCCCAACAAGAGGACTACCTGGCAATGTCCAGACAGAACCTGCGTTTTTTAACGGGAATCCAGACTGGACACTGTCCGTTAAGGAAACATCTACATAATTTGAGAGTACGCGAAACACCTCTCTATAGAGGTTGTGAACAAGAAGATGAGACGGTTTAACATGTACTTTGTGACTGTTCTGCCGTCTCATCAATCAGATAATCCATTTTGAGAGAAGTACGTTACTTTGGGCCGATGTAAGGGAGATGCCCCTAGGCAGCATCACTACCTATTTCGCAAGATTAGGTTGGTTAGAGGTCTAGGCGATATACAATGGGGCCTAAGTGCTGTGGTTCAATAACTTTTATTGACCACCCTCCCAACCAATTCCAGATCCAGCAAAAATTAAAAACTACCATTTTAGTGAACAGAATTTACATTTTTGAAACAACACAAATTATTTTCATTTAGCTGAATGCTACATACTGTTAGTATTAGTAGTGAAGTTTTCCATTTGGAAGGCCAATTGAATCTAAATGGTGCGTTATTGTAAATAAAACCTTAAAAAGAGAGATTGCGAATTCTGAAATTAATTTTAAGAGAATAGCTAGCTCTGTTAAGTTCACGGTAACAGTGAAATATGGATGAATCGGTAATGAAAAGCAAAATTAGCTGTTTTAAGTTTACCATTTTGCCTAAATATCTATGGTGAAGAGATATGAATTATAATTATTTTATTGAAACTATTGAGGAACGAAAATGTACATATTTGCCTCAAAGTAGATAAATGTATTGATAAGGAATGTTATTTATATAGCTAACAATTGTCACGTGGTTTTTAGCTAGGTACTGCTAGCTAACAATACTTTTTGTCTTTAAGAAATTAATAGCTATAACAGTTTAATATATAATTATATCAATTAAGCTAATGTTAGAGTATCTGTATCCTAATGTTTTTGCGTCAATGTTAGTCTGCTAAGAATGACTAGTTTAGACATTTTAGTGCAGAGTCTACCCTTAAGACATCCGATCAACATGTTGTATATCATGTCGAAACTATTCCTACACATTAACATTGTTCGTTATTTAATTTGTCAATAAAATAACAACTGTTTATACTCGCTTACAACAAGCCTAATTGAATTAAAAATATATGCCGAAGCGGGACTGAAAAAGCAGATTACAAATTTCGTCAATTATTACCCCCAGCTATGCCTTTCACGATAATGTAGATTAGACACAGCTTGAGAAAATGTACATATATTTTTTCATAATATTAAGGGAGGCAATGAGCAACGATTGTAGTTGTTTATGCCAACAACGTTGTGCTTTGTACTACGGTAAATTCCACACGAACTAGCGTAAAAGGTAACAACAAATTAAATGCTCCTCGTGTGTGTAATTAGGGGTACACAGGTGAGAGAATACTTCAGACGAAGTGGTTCTACTACGTAATCCCACAGCTATACAGAGACTGTTTGCAGATGTTTGATAGAGCCAAAATAAACACCTCAGATGTCTGCTTTAGTTATTGACCTAGTGTGGTCATATACAGTTGTCATTGTTTTCACTATTTATCAAATATGTTATAGGTATACGATTGCTTTCATCTTAATATTCTTATGACGTCACAAGTCACAATTTACGTTACTGATTTCATAATTTTAATATGTGTAATGATATTGTTTCCAATAAGAATAACATGCAGTATTCAGTTTAAATAGTGTCTGAACGTACAGGGTGTTTTAAAATTAGTTTTTTAAGTACGGAAGCCTGAATAAATAATTATAAAAAATTTGGAAAAACCTTAAACTGTGTAAAATGAAGGAGTAGATATATATTATTGTGTACGTAGATGAAGTTTAATCAAGGTTTTTCCTTAATAATCTGTATAATCATGTCTGAAAGTGACAGGATGATGAATTCAAGGGTAATTTGCCAAGCAATTGGAATCCACAAAAGTGGTTTTACGGAAATCTTACATCCGTCATCTTTTTTGCTAAAGTTTCATTTTAATGCTTCTACTTACGACTGAAGTCTATCATAATTTCATTTCATCGAAATTTCGCCGATGCACTTCTATCTTTGAAACAATTTGTAGGGCTTATTCACGTCAAAAGTAGGTATGAGTGCACTAATTTCAATACAGGCAGTATGTATGAGTTCTCCATTTGCAAGACCTTATACAAATATACTATAAGATATTTTTGTTTCAACACTTGTTCAGGCTTCTATAAGTCATTTGAGTGCCAGTTTGGCTACCATTGGAAATAAACACGATAGCAATTTTTCAACACCCTGTACACATCGCAGAAACCATGTCGCGTTGCTATTTTTCCTTCACATTGCAGATGAATTCTGTGATACAGAGAAACAAGGACTGTGCTTTCAGTAGATCAAATGCAAAATCTAAATGTCAGGAACTAGTTCAGTGTTACATAATTGTCCATTTAACGCAAGGTTTTAAATTTTTAATATGACATAGGAACTTATTAAAAATATAAAACTTCAAATAAATTAATAATAATTACAATATATAATATTTTAAATCAGATGCATTTGGCTTTGGAGTTGGGGCTGTTATCAGTTTGCGATCCATGGGATGGAATGTAACAACTTATTCAGATTCAACTAGATATAACATGTATTCTCTTTCTATAAATGATAAGAAAGGAGCTCAACATGACATATTTGACTATTTGCGTGAGTAAAGTCTACTTTTACCATTGATTTGAGTTAAGACATGAACTACATTTCCACAAACGCGAACGGTAGATCAGCTCTTCATTTCTAAATTATCGCCTACTGGTTCGGATTCCACTATAAACTGTAAGGTTTTGTCTCCAGTACTCGGACAAATCTAAATTTCTTATACTTAAGAGGGTATTCAAGTGGTTTGGAGGGCATTTAGAAACAGTTACAAGCAAAAATATTTACATTTACGTTAATGGGAAAAAGTTTGTAATAGAACTAAATTAAGTCAAATTAAGCCGTTTAGGAGAACTGTTACAGATTTTTATTCCACAATCTTTAAAATTGATTAAATTTGTAGCAGTTGATTGTTGGGATTTCTGTAATATGGCAAATATGAATATGTAAAGAGAATCCAGGGCGTATCGGGGGGTTTTCGGCACCGTTAAGGCCAAATTTAATAATATCCTACTCGTATAGCCAAGCGAAAGTTCGTAATTTAAGATGGCGGTATTCTTATAGGATTGTTATGTGCACTACTGGTATTGTTTGCGCTCATGAGAAAAAAACTCAACACATTCAGATTATCAGATTTATTACTCATCTAGGAAGAGAGGCAGTAAAAATGTATTAATTTAAAATGTTAAGACTAAATAACAGATCACATTGTCATGTTTATGGCACGTTATCAATACTGCTTAAGCACAGGTCCGGATGGCGCATCCCGTCTTGCACCCACAAGTTAGGATGTCCTTGGAGGCTTTCAGAATTGATTCCAATGTCTTGAAAACCGGAACAAAATTCCCATCTATAGCCTTCCATTCCATTTCCCGAGGGTCCGGTAAGGATGCGTCTGGCAAGTGGGCATTTTTCCAAACACAGTAGTGTGTAATATTAGTGCTAGATATGGGTGGTCTTTAAAAGAATACTTACTTGATAATGACTTCTCAGTATGTGTAGGCTTAAAGCATCACTTATGGGCGGAAGTCCCTTAGGCTTAACTGTCCCAAATAGAATGTGTTGTGCTTCATCGCCCGTGGAGGTTTGCGGTGGAACCTATAAGATTAAAAAAATGATTTTAGAAAATTTCAATAGTGGGAAGCGTAGCGAACTTTTAGTTTGATATTTATAAGCGCTGACCTTGTAGAGTTGTATGTCGAATTTCTCCACATAAGAAATAGTCAGCTCCTCCAAAGGGTGATTTCCTAGTCCCGAGAGTGGATCAGATGACTTTAAATACCGCGCCCATGCAGCCGGTTTACTGATGGTGGCAAGTTTGGATGTGATGTCCGAACCAGTGATTGCATGGAAAGCTAAAACATTTTCTCTCTGCATTGGTGACAGAGTTTCTGCGATTGCATGAACAAATGTATTTTCTGTCCTTTGCCGTCTCACGCAAAAGCCAAACTTTTGACCATTTCATTGTGTGGACATCACCCCTTGCTTTTCACTAATGCAAGCTTACACTTTCAGGCAGGTCTTGGGCTCACCGTTGAGCCGACGGCCTGAAACTACTTGCGCTGCGCGGGTTAGACTACATGTTTCGCAAAACAAAATGCATTCGACATCCCCATTAGTTTGTACTCAGATCTACAAACATTTGTACCGTAATTCTTTCCTAGGCTTACTAATTAATACTTTCATGGCAGTTGAACGTTTGATACTGTCCACAATCGTGAATTATTGTCTCGCAGTGGGTTTTTGACTGTGATATTATCATGTTTAGTTTCAGCGGTGTCAACAACCCCCAGATACGTATTGGATTTTTTCATAAGTTCGTATTAGCAATATTTCAAAAATTGCCGCCATCTTGGACACCATATTGAATAACGGGCTTCCGGTTTAGTTTTCGATCTGGCAACAAGCATTTTCGGATTCAGAGGGGTCGAGAACCTCTAAAGGCACCGGTTGCCAAATTGTTATACGAAATTCTGTTCCTAGTTTATAACTGAATCCGTTTCTATTCGTAAAAACGAGATCATTTTCTTCTTGTTGATGCGCTTACAAGAACCTCTCAAAAATGAGTTCTGCAACTTCATGTTTAACTGACATGGTGTAGTCGAGGTCTGTGATTTAGTCTGTGATGGTAAGAGAATAGTTATTGTATGTAAAATGAGTTCACATGACAGTTAAACCATGTAAATACTTTATCTTATTTTTTTAAATATTTTATTGTAGTCTTAGTCATTAATAGAGTACCTAAAGGTTGAATCTTTTTATAAAACATAAGGGGATATTAAGCTACACACATACGCTTTTATAGGTAAATTGCCTTATTGTTCTCAGGAATTGTTTGGCTTTTAAAAAGGTACTCGATCTAGTGAACAGATGTCGCTGATAGGTTCGGCATCTATGAATTTTATTTATCGAAGTTTCGCTCAGTAGATAGCCACAGTTGTTAGGAAATGTTGTTAAGCGGCAAAGGGTTCACAGCCACAACTAATAGGCTATGTACTAAACGTATGACATGCTCCGTCGACTATGTATGCTTTGTTAAATTAGTCTGCTTTGAGCGGTTTCTGTACATTGTAGAATTACTGAAGGCGTTTCTTGCATGGTGACACAGAAATTTCTCAGGAATACAGATTTAGTAACGTTTGCAATAGGCAGATACACATGTTGAGAAATGGCAAATGCTTGTTAATGGTTTAGATGTTATAGTGGACTTTTTCAATTGTTATGTGAAATAGAAAACGCATTTTCTTTATTTTGAGTAATCACTGTCTAAATCAACTCAATTAATCATTGAGAAAGAGATTTTTGATGAAAACTAACTCTAGTTGACCCTGAATAAGACATTCTTATCTAGACAAGAATAAGAAAAACTCGTATTTCTCGAAGTTCTGTCAATTTCGTACGGCGTGCAAACAGTTTTCGAAATAACTTTAACCACTCTGTATATATTTATAAAAAATAATATATTCGTAACATCAGCTCTTCCAAAGTACCGGGTACTAAAGCAGTGTTTGTTATTTTATTTATAACTTGTCATAGCGTAATGGTTTTTGGTTTGCGCAAAAATTCGCTGCAACAAGTTATAGATGAAATGAAAACACGCGTTTCTTCACTATTATACGGTATGCTTAAACATAAAAGTCCTGAATATTGTGCAAAATATTACAGTTAGAGAAACTAGTATGTAGCAGCTTGTCTATTTTTCTAGATATAGATGAAATATAACTATATATTTTGTTGTAGAACTATTTTCTTACCTCTCATGGATTCTAGTCAATTTCTAGGTAAAGAAATGTTTTGATTCTTTGATGATGAAAGAATTGAACGTTACAAAATTCTGCATAGCGCATAGATGCTTTCCTAAAGCTTTAAATTTCTTTCATATTGATATATTTTAATGTTTGTACAAATTAATTAGTTACACGTCAATCAGGATCAACCTGAAACTAATGGACATTCCAACAAAACTGCTGTCAGGCAATTCATTTCGTGTTTTTAAAGTAAAAAAATTGTGTATAATGGTTTGAAACGCTCACGCGTCTGGGAATTGCAGCGCATGATTAATTTTTGTTAAATACCATCTTCACTGTAAAAGCGCAATTTAGTTGAAGAAAAATGGATAAAATCATGTTTGACTTATTTTTTGGCGCTCAACGTGGGGCACAAAAATTATAAAAACAAAATTAAACAATACGGAAAACATAAAAGTCAATGATTTGAAAATGTTTTCCAAATGTATAGAACATAATATTACATGGATGGTTTTAATATTTTTTTCACTTCTAGGCAAGATATTGATATATGCGTGAACGGCACGAAACTTATTTTTTAATCATTGTTTTCAATATTCAGAAATGAGAAAAATGCAAATCCATGTAAGCAGTCGAAGCCTTCCTCTTTAAATTTTTTCTATAGGATAATTTTTGTTATGAAATTTTTAGTTACGGATAACCGTAACATCTCTTTAAACTTTAATCCTTTTTGGAAGTGAAGAAGGTGCCTAATTTATAGGATCTTTCTTAACTTCGTTTAAAATATTTAAGACTACTCAGGCTGTTTGGTTTTAATGAGAGGTAAAAACCTCTAGGCACAAGGCTAACATAAGTCTTGTACCCTTTTACAAAAATAGTAAATATTTCCGTTAGATAACAATACATGGCAGGACATGTACAGGACTGTTAGTTGGAAATGACATTAGTTTTAGGAATAATGTTCATGTTAATTAAAGCATCAAATTTATTTTAAAATCATGGCTGCAATGTTGTAAAAACGAAGGCTATACTTTCCATGGAATTTTTCTTGTTATTATAGTTGTTAGATTTGACGTTTTAGTATTCGTATCCCACCAATCGTACATAAACGGACTAAAACGATTATCAGTTTTTAAATGATTTCATGAGTCAATTTGAAGAACATATCAAAAGTTAATTGATTATTAATTTTAATTGTGATTGTTAAAATTAATATTTCTTTCTAAACATATTACTGACTGTATTGGGATCAAACTGAGTTTATGTATGTTTGGTGGAAGTAGTTTATTGTTGTATTCTTCGTTAAAATCTTTAAAATATGTTACTGAAAGTATGTTAAACTACTAATAGAGTTTTTAAAGCTCTTTATCTGATTGGCGATTGGCGTTAGACAAAACTTTCACATAATTCTACATTTGGTAGAGTAATGTTTGACTTATTTTAAATGTTTACAATTCTTTGTTATTCGAAAGTAAAAATGCTATTTTTAAAATTAACTGTGTATATATTGTTTTAAAGCTAGAAGTGACAATAATTCGGGATGCCTAAGGTGACCATTAAAGATGCCTCCAGAATTTGCCATTTGAAAGTTACATACCAACCGTAAGAAATTTGATTTTGGAAATGTTAAGGTAAACTGGTCCATAGTGGGACACATTTTTTAAAAAAATTATTGCGCTTCTTGTAAAATAGTTTTACTCATAATTAACATATACAGACATAGGTATGCATATATGGAAACAAACTAATAATAATTGAAAGTAATCCTTAAGGTATTTTAAATTTTATTTAATACATCCCACTATACACCACTTGTTCCACTATGAACCACTGTATGGTTCATAATGGGAATTATACTGGTCTATAATGGGATTTTTAACAAAAACACTTTTAGTCTATCTTAAATTGTGAGAAATCTACAGAAAACGCAAATTGGCGGGCAGCCCGTGTCGTACTTCCAGAAATGTAAGGTGGGGGCAGCTTTAATACAATATCTTCTGCTACTAAGGTATCTTCGTCGGGTTTATCCGGAAACACGAATTTATCAGTCACAATTTTCTTCAAAAAAGAAATATTGTATTCTTCTCCACTTATCTTCACAACCTGGCCAACATAATGTTTAACAGATTTTTTTGTCATATATCTTACTACAACATAATCCTTCTCTTGAATAGATGAATCTTGAAATTCTGATGAGAAGCTTTCTAAATCGCTGGAATCGTTACAAATCTCTTCACTAACATCACTGTTCGAACTAATGTCATCATTAAAAACTTTACGTTTAACTCTTTTAGCCTTCTGCTTTTTTTTTTCTTCTGCGATAACTTTTTTCCTCATTCTTTCTTTATGTTCTTGCTCTATGCTTTCCTTTATGGGTGTATCTGTTAATATCGCTGACTGTAGCTTCTTTTTCACTTTTCTAAGTTTCTTCCTAGGAGCAGCTTTAACATGTGGCCTGATTTCCTGTGGGGTTACTATAGTATGAGATGGACCAGGAATTCGACTGACATGTTGTGGTTCTTCTATAGCTTTATTGTCTTTTATATTCTGAACATCTTCATTAGCCTTACCTTCGTCACCATTATCATCTTCATTTTGTTTAGGTCTGTCGGTAACATAAGATGACATAAAATCACTCTCTGAAAATATTTGGGAATTCAGGGGTGCTATGCCTGTTTTCTGAAATCCTTTGATAATGTTTACTGGCGTAAATGCTTTAGGGAAGGCAATACCAACAACACTGGCAACATCATAAATTTTCATTGGTACCTCAGGATGGTTTACCATCCAGTCATCAACTCCTTGATTATAATAACTTTTAAATGGAAAGAAACAGGCCACGTCCAACGGTTCCAATTTGTGGCTGCAGTGGGGCGGCAATGTCAACAGAATAATTCCACTATCTTTACACAAATTCAACACACGAATATCGTAACGGCTTTCATGGTTGTCAAGAATTAAAACAACTTGATGGTCCTTACTGCAACGCACGTGTTTTATAAAGTGTTCTATATATTTTATAAAATTTTCACCTGTCATCCAACCGGTGGAATGTGCTGCACCAGCTGATCCTAGAGGAGCTCCAGTGAGCATAAAAGGCTTAAATATTTTCCTTGGAAATATAAAGAAAGGCGGTACAAATGTTCCATTAGCGCATATTGCAGTGCACATTGTTATTAACGTCCCTCGTTCAGCACTTGTCACTTTTCCGACTTGTTTTTGTTTAACGTTAGCCAGTATCTTTTCAGGTTTATGTACATTGGTGACACCTGTCTCATCACAATTGAATATTTGGTGTGACTGGATACTATGTTTTGTTATTACATTTCTCAAATTATTAAAAAATGTGGTGACATTAGTCTTATTGAAACTGGTAGCCCTACCAAGGCTGGTTGCCTCTGGTTTGCGAAGCGTTAATGTAGGGTGTCGTTTCCTGAAATTATTCACCCATTCCACTCCAGCTCGTTTCTTTTCGTGCCAAGATTGAGGCACAGTTTTATTATTAGCCATGGCATAATTGTAAGCTAACTCGCGAGTATTTAATAATGTTAAGCCATAGCACATTTCACAAGCTTGAATTAAATACTCTCTTAAAAGCTCCTCCTCTTCACTTGTAAATATTGGCTTGAAACCATGGCTTCGTCCGAATTTAAAATTATTTGGAGTTTCGTGATTATCTTCATCGGCTATTCGAAACTTTTTGACTTCTCGATGTAAAGCTGATTTGCTAACACCGTGTTTTTCAGCCGCACTTATCAAAGCCATTTGATTTGTGACAACATCTTCCACAGCAGCACGCATAGACTTTTCATAATTTTCATGAATTTCTTTGCTTTTTTGAAAAATTGACGATAGCTGTGATCTTGGATGTCTCGGCATAGTCAAACCTGTAAAGAATGCAATATTTAGCATGTCTTATCATATCCCAGTATGGACCGCAATATATTTTCCCACTATGGACCATAATGCATTAAAATAAAAATGAACATTATTTTATCAAAGTGGTAGAACTAAACATAAATAGAAGTGCAAGCAATATTGAGGTTATGGATGCCTTAGATATCCATACCAAATTCTTGTTAAAAAAACAAATATCAATGAATTATTTGAAAAAATCTGAACATGTCAGTCAATATTTTCAGCGTATCACTTACCTTAATTTTAAATATTTTGTAATTGCACCACACAAATCGATAAAATACCGAGTGACTTTTAAGCGTTATTATGGACAAAGTATCTGCACTTAAATATAGCTCTAGCATAGTGATAAAGTAGTCAGCAGAATGAAATTCCCACTATAGACCATGTACCACTATGGACCAGTTTACCCTACTATAGAAATAATTGTTGTCTTAACAATTATTTAATATTCACCTAGGTTTACTGTTCAAATATGTGTCCGTTATAGATTATCAATAAAACCAGCTGAGTACACTGTAACGGCCATTTTATGCATTCATTTTGTTAGATAAATTGTGATGTAATTTTGAAAATGGCATTTTATCATACTGAGAACTGAGATCTTTTTATGTATGTTGTTACAAATTTCGTTGAAAATATAAGCTACACGTCCATTTTTTGTCTAATATTTGTAAATTGCAAAATGTGAATATTTTTTTTAAACCCTTGAAACCTGTAATACCGATTGTCGAATATAGCTGTCAAATAATTAATTTTCACTATAATCAAAATTTTGAAAAAATATTCATATATTGTAATTCATAAATCTGTATATTTTCTGTGTGTCAAATGTCACATAAGTTGTACATATCCCCGCATATTTTATAAAAATTGTATATACTATATTTTGATATCATTAGAATCTAGCTGACGAACTATAATTATTATTATGGTAAAAAATACATTCCTTCTGTTTCTCAGAATAGGGATCACGCTATTGTGTGTACATATAATATATTCTACTGACTGATAAATAAATGTCAATATAATATAAACTGTTTTTTCTTTATTACCTTATCAGAATTTTTATTGATTTATTTATTTTAAAAATCTCTTGCATAATATACTTCTCAATGGAGTAGGAAATTCTGCAGATGTTTACAGAAGATGGTACACCAATGCTAAAAAAAGAACTTAAAACTTATATAATATTGTCTAAAATAAAAATAAAATAATTGGCAATTTTTACAGTTTAGTAGAAAATCTTATTTTTTCAAGCCGCTGCGCTACAAACATTGCAATTGTTTAATCTTATTTCCAAAACAAATCAGTTTTTTAGATTAAATGTAATGTAGCAAATAGCATATTTAACTTTTAACGGCAATCATCTATTTTTTGGCGACATATGGGATGCTTATGGTGAATATAGTGATTGTATAAATCGAGTGAATATTCGACAAGTTAGGTAAGTAATAGATATTTTTTGTTACTTTAATTCTAATTCAAAATATTGTGCAATACTCTGGTAAAATAGACGTTTTGGGCAAAAAAAAAGATTTTTGGGGACTCTTTTGCCTTTGAAGAGCTTACTCGCTGAAATATTAAATTACAGCAGAATTTCTTACGTTAAACGACCAAGAAAACATTTAATCCTACCCTGTAATTGTTTAACTTAATTTTAGATAAATATAAATAAACAAATTTTACGTGATCGTCCAGTTCCGCTAAGTTAGGGCTCGAATTACGTAGTGTTTTTAATAACCCAATTTTATTATTATTATCCCCAGGTTCTTTTGTGTAAAGATTGGAACCAATTGTTTCAATAATTCTGATATTATTTACCTATGGCTTTAGAAAATGAACCATTCTTAATCTAAGCACTTTGTAAAATTTAACACGCTGTCTACTAATTGAGAAATCTAATTAACTATTTATTTTACTTATATTCTATTTCATTACTCAATATTGCACTTGTAAATGAGAACTATTTTACATTGGAAGACCCATATGCAGGGTGCTTAACCTTCCATAATAGTATTTGGGGTACTAATGAATAGCAAAAAATTTTCAGCAAATATCTTTGGGGGTTAACTCTCAAATTCACCATTAAAGAAAAACAATTCATTATGCTTTTTAAATGTTCTTAAAGTTACACATTTCGAGACCATTACACGTTATGTTTGATCAAAAAATTAATGCGATATGAAAAGAAAACAAAAAACCGCTGCCCAAGGAATCACTACTTCCACATCCAGATTTTGTACCCAAGTCTTATATACGCTAAATCCCAGTATTCCAATATGTTATTCACTTTAATAATAGAGTGAGGGTGGCAATGGGGTGGTAGAGAGAGTGGCTAATTTAAAAAAAAATTAGAAGCCCTTGGTTCTCGTATACACACTAAATCCCAATTTAATTTTTTATTCCCTTAAACAATAGGGTGGGGGTGGCAATGGGTGTGATAGAGAGGGTAACTAATGCTAAAATACATTTTAGAGGTTCTCGTATACACATTAATTATAATATCGTTTTTTACTCCCTATAATAATAGGGTGGAGGTGGCAATGGGGGTGGTAGAAGAGGTGCTAATGCCAAAAATCTCTTAGAGTTCCTTGGTTCTCGTATACACACTAAATCCCGATTTAATTTTTTACTACCTTTAATAATAGGGTGGGGGTGCCATTGGGGGCAATGTAGAGAGTGTGGCAAGTGCCAAAAAAATAATTTTAGGGTCTCTTGGTTCTTGTATACACACTCGATAAAAAATTTAATTTTTTATCCCTTTAATAATAGGGTGGGGGTGGCAATGAGTGTGGTAGAGGGGGTAGCTGACGCCAAAAAATTTTTTTGAGACGTTTCCTTCTTATATACGGACTAAATCACATTTTAATTTTTTTACTCCCTTTAATATTAGTGCGGGGGTGGTATTGGGGGTGATAGTAGAGGTGGGAGGTGGCTGATGCCAAAAATATTTTGAGACCTTGACTTTTCACATATGCCCTGAATTGCAATTTTATCGACTCTTACCTGCTTGATTTGCCTATTTACCCTTATTTACCCCATTTACCCCGAACCCTACAACGAAATTAGATCAAAATATAATATAGTTCCAGATTTCGTCATGATACATAAGTGTACCAAATTTCAAGTCAATATCATAAACGGTTCCAGAGTAAACGTACGCACAAAAAAGTTACAGACAAGAAATTTTTTTTCGCTCTAATTTAAAATCTCGACGTTTCATGGCATTTTAAGCCTATCTCAACAAAAAAATATATATATATTTTTTTTGCGTTACTATACTTCCACTGGACGCGGAAGTAATTAAGAACAGAACGTCGGATATACTACTCCCAGCACGCTCCACACCTCATGGAATCTAATTTTTAACACCTTGTCCTGTTCCAATGAGGGCATTGGTTTTGTCGCGGCAAATTGTAAAGTAGAATGCGGTCGCGGTTAGACGAGAATTCGAGAAACTTTCACTCGTGCGCTAATAATATAAAAATCATCTGTCTCGCTTTCACGTCAGCGATGTAAAGGATGGACTATGAGGTGGGGTTATATCCATCTTTCGTTTTCTTTCTTGCGTCCGTTTATTCAGAATACATACATTTTTGTACATAAAATTACTTTTGCCGAATCTGTATAAGTACAACAAAATAAGATAATAGGATGGATTACTTGGAATCAGATGAAGACAGAAAAGAGATGATACAATTTAAAATTTAATAGATCTATTAGATGGCAGGTAAGTAGATAGACATATTGTTCAAACATTGTTGGTAGGAGAGAATAATACATTGTTTATAAACTTTTCTAAGTCTGCCTTACATCTTTATTTTTTATGAATTTTATAGTTTTAAGCAACCTATTGTAAAGGTTGGGTCGATAGAAAAAGTGATTTACGAAAAAAAGAAATTTCTACTGGAATACTTTTATTCCACATGTTATTATAATTGTGTTCTAAGTCAGGTGTTAGAACCTTGACCATACACAGTATGGACTCGTCAGCATATATCAGAATATGTCAAATAAAGATGGTTTTTGATATAAGATTTCCGTATAGCACAGCAGCACAGTGTTTGGGAGATCTTGTATATATCCATCTTCAATATTTATCGACCATTATACCTATTTTATGTCATTCACTCTAACTATTAAAGGACAATCACATGGATTACCACATACGTTATTATGAATAGTAAGCTTGTCTCTTTCAAGTTGATCGATAGGATGAAGTCATAATGTTTTCCTTTTATATGTAGGTAGGCTAAAAAGATTAGCATTTAACCAATTTTTAATTTTTATAAGATCAATTTCTATACTTGTGAACACTTCCTGCGAAGTTCTTTGAAACAGCAGTGGTGTATCTAAAACATTATTATTAGCCCATATCATTTCTGTAATGTTATTAATATAAAACTAAAATAAAATAGGCCCTAAAACAGTTTCTTGAGGAACTCAGGCTACAATTCTCGATCGCTGGGTGTCTCATTAACCTTTACTTTTTGTTTCGTGTTTACTAGGTAGTCTATATATTCAGTAGAATCTCATCTGCCATCTTCAGGTTCTCACTGAAAGATGCCTACTGCTGCTTCAGTTCAGTTCGAGCAACGAGAAGCACCAGTAGGCAGCTTTCAGTAAGAACCTAAAGATGGCAGATGAGATTCTGTCGAAACGTCTAGCTCTGGTTCACTGCGATATGTATATTGTCAATTAAATAGTATAAATGTCGCAAATCTAAAATTTAGTCCCTCCTGGAAGAGGTCCTTAGAAAGGCTACTGTTTTTCCTTTCAGCATTATTTTAAGAAACTTTTTGCAATGCCACCAGATGTTTAATGTGTTGTAAGTAAGAAAAGTTTTCATAAATTTAAATTAAAATTTAAATTTACATAACATACCTCTTAAGTTATTTACAAATCTAGCTTCGTTAATATTCCAATGTTAATTCGAATCCAAGTGAATACCCAAATATGTAATTGTATTGGCCTTTTCTATTTCAAGATTTTTAGAGTCTTGCGCGATCTATAGACAATTAAAGTTTGGGAAGGTATTTTCAGACGAGAAGTGTTTTATGTTTCCTAAATCTATTTCAGCGTTAGTTTTTGATTCGGTCAAAGTGTCAGCTGTATAAAAAATAGCCATATCACAGGAAAAACTAATGACTTTTCCGTTGAAATTTAGAGAAAGCAACTCATTAGCATACATGTGAATAAGATTGGTCCCAACACGGTTCCATGCAGATTACCATGTTGAATTAAATGATTTTCTATTGCGTGTTCTCTTTATTTGAACGAATTGTTCCTATCACTTAAGTAGCTCTTCATTAGTGTTAGTGGAATTAGGCCTAGACCGTACGTTTCCTAAACAGTTCATGAGTTGGGAATCACAAAGTCAAATGCGTCGGAAAGATTTAAGAGACCGCAGAGGGCAAGCCTGCTTATTTGGACAGACTGATGATGTTTCTTTATTAAACAGACAACTGCAGATTGATGATAGTTACTTACAGACACCCGGTATATGAACACTAATGAAGTCATTGAATCAGTCCGTACAAGATATGGACAGAAGTACTGGAAAACAAAAGATCAAATTAATGCAACCTTAAAATGGAAATTGGAAAACAGAAAATATGAAACATCTATACCTCATATATATGTATGGCTAAATGCATGGAACACTGCGCTTCAATTTGTCTGCTTTCATCGTTATCTTTTTGCCACTCATGTGAAATATGTAGCCAACATTCGTGGTAGGGTGCATTTAATTAGGCAACTTTTTATCATTTTTGTTTAAAGATTGGATTAAGCGATTTACCAACCGAAATGAGCTATACTTTCAAATAAGTAAAAATGGAATATTTAATTATTTAAAATCCCACAAGGGACTCTTTTACGGTGTAGATTTTGATCGCAGTAAATGGCTACAATGGATAGGTCAATTTTTAACATTTGATTGTGTAATAGAATTTAAAACTTTAGATTAAAATATAATTTAATTGGAATAAGAACACGTTGAAATATCATGAAATAGATTTACAGGCCGTAATTTCTTTTACATTTTAGTAAAAATACTAGAAACTAGGGTTGAACATGTATTTCATAGAGTGGCATATTTTCTCTAAAAAATTAATATTCATTCAGGAAATTAATCTTGTCCTAGAATTTTAAATGTATTTTTTTAGATAGTCACATAATCCTCAAAATTTTATTTTCAACGATGTCACAAAGTATAATCTTTAAAAAAATATCAGAATAAGTTTTTATCGGTTTTTAATTTAGAATATACAATTATGTACAAGTATCTCAGTGTTGAGTGATGCAGCCAAGATGCAAAGATATATAAAAACAAAATTACAATGAGGACAGAAAGGAAATGTTGGCTATTGAGGATAAGTTTTCAATATTGTATTTATGTCATTAGTAATGAATGCAATAAGTTTTAGTGTTTTAATTACAATATCCTTAAATTATAATAAATCTTTTATCCTACTCAAACTATGGACTTCTCTCAGTTACCTATTAACTTCTTTAAATCATATCTTAATGTGGAATGCTGCGGTCATAGGTCAGCTGAAATTATTGCCACCTCAGGTATGCCGCGGGGCTCTATCTTGGGACCTTTGTTGTTCGTGCTATTTATTAATAACATCATAGTGGACCTGAGTGTGGTTGTCTTACTATATACCGATAATGTCAAAGTTTTGCTATAAATACTGCGGTTGACTCTAAAAAATTTCAAGATAATCTTCTGAAAATGCAAACGTTTCTCTATGACTATAAACTTGATTTCACATCACTAAAAAGAGTCGAAGTCTTCAAAGACCTAGGCGTCCTGTTTGACAACAAACTGACATTTAATAGACACGTTGAAGACACAGTTTTGTATGCAAACAAAAGTCTCGGCTTTGTTATCAGAAACTTTTACGGACAGTCATTTGTTAACCTTATTATTTAACTCATTTGTTAAGTCTAAATTAGAATACGCATCATTAATATGACACCCGGGATATGCCACATATGGTAATATGCTCTAAAGTATTCAGAGGCGCCTCCTAAAATTTCTGTCCTACAAGGTAGATGGTGTATATCCCCCTATTGGACATCCCCATGATACACGTTTAGGTAGATTCTCAACCGACAGTCTAAACACACGGAGGAAAAAGGAGGCAGTCATATTTTTACACAAATTAATTAATAATAAAATCAATTGTTCTGAAATAACCGAAAAACTGTTATTCCATGTATCACGTGCCAATAAACGACGTCATACAACATTTTATCTTGCTAGACGAATATACTGAATTCTTCTCCCTTACATTTCATGTGGAATATCTATGACCACTTGCAAAATGAGATCGATATTTTCCATAGTTCTGTTTCGTCCATTAAACGCTTGAATTTGTTATTAGTTTCATATACACTCTGCAGTTTTACCTGTGCTGTACGAGAAGAGAAGAGAAGAGAAGAGAAGAGAAGAGAAGAGAAGAGAAGAGAAGAGAAGAGAAGAGAAGAGAAGAGAAGAGAAGAGAAGAGAAGAGAAGAGAAGAGAAGAGAAGAGAAGAGAAGAGAAGAGAAGAGAAGAGAAGAGAAGAGAAGAGAAGAGAAGAGAAGAGAAGAGAAGAGAAGAGAAGAGAAGAGAAGAGAAGAGAAGAGAAGAGAAGAGAAGAGAAGAGAAGAGAAGAGAAGAGAAGAGAAGAGGAGAGAAGAGAAGGGAAGAGACGGGACAGAACAGAACAGAACAAAACAAAACAGAAGAGAATAGATTTATTCATCCAATAACATGTATATGATCTAGGATAAGTTAAACAAAAAAAAACATAATTAGATATGAAAGAACAAGAAAAATAAGTATATGCATACAAATATATACTCACATGCATAAAATATACATAAGCACATATAGATACAGGCATAGACCTACACATATATAATATGTAAAACATCATTACAAAATAAAAGTATAGTATAAATTAATACATTAGAACTTCATCCACAGAATAAAATGCACCACGTAAAGTTTAGTTTGAGTTATCCCCAAATGATGTCAACTTGGCCAGCGAAACGCGAATCGGTTACAGTGAGTGTTAGCTGTTCAGTTATTTGTAAAAACTAGCCATTAGTGCTACTTTATCTGACACTCAAAGAACGGAACGGACTGAATTATAATTTTTAAATTCTGCAAAAAATGTAGAATCAAAATTTCCCCATCATATACCTTAATCATTCTAAATCATAATAAAACAATAGTTGGTCGAGCTTACACAGTAGCTTCAGCAGAGCATAAATTCTTAAGCGCAAATCCGGAGTCAGCAGATCCTACGATCGTAAACACAGCCATAAATTAGAGTGGAGCAAATAAAAGTCCAGGTGAATTTCTTATGAAGAACCAATCACGTACTGTTGCTATCCGAAATTAAGCCCCCCAACATCATCTGGGCATAATAGTCAATACAGCCTTGAAAAGTAGGTCACCAGGATAGGTTGCAACTTGCAATCAGCACAAGCCAGTATTGAGGTCAACGACCTTAGCTCCTCTTCCGGGTACATGTTAGTGAGGTAAGAGTAAATTCTGCTGAATATTTAATTGCTGGATTTTATACAGGCTGCAATTGAATAGAAGCCACTTACAGTGAACTGGGAGGACTTGAAGGTTTATAAATTAATTATAATAATATTAAGCCATTTATACAGGGTATTATGTGATTTAACTGACAAGAGATATTATATCATATTCTATTATTGTTACATTCCAGAATCGGGCAAAAATTAGTGTAGATATCAAGACATCAGACAGAGAAATTATATGTAGTATAGTAGTTTTAAGCATTTCATTAAAAATACTATTTAGATGTTGGTTTCCCTGTAAAAAAAATTTGTTCTAGAAATTATGTAAAATCCGCATCAACTTGAGGCATTAAAATATCAGCTAGAAAAATGAAAGATCTATATGCAACTACAATCGAAGTTATTATAAAAAAAATACAAAAAAATTTACTAAAAAGTTATTACTGCAGCTAAGAAACTTTACAATAATAAACTGTATGAAGAATATTACAATAAAGGAAAGGATGCATGGATAAGAATCAATAAATCTATAAACAAAAATAAAAGTAAAAGTGAAAATTTTCAAATTAGGAAATTCCATTGTACAAGATTATAAAACTACAGCAAATTCTTTTGATGATTATTTTGTGGGATTACCTCACACACTGTCAAATGAACAAAGTCAAAGCATTGATAACAATCATAACGACATACTGTCAAAAATTCGTAAAAATCTCGTTAAGTCAATGGCAAAGTATATTACTTATCCGGAATCACTACTTCCACATCCAATGTAATATTTTATTCCCTTTAATAATAAAGTGGGGGTGGTAGAAAGGGTGGCTAATGTAAAAAAAAACTAGAAACCCTTGGTTCTCGTATACCCACTAAAACCCAATTAAATTTTTTATTTCCTTAAACAATAGAGTGGTGAAGGCAAATGGGGGTGGTAGAGGGGGTAACTAATATCAAAATAAATTTTAGAGGCCCTTGGTTCTCGTACACACACTAAATCCCAATTTAATTTTTTACTCCCTTTAATAATAGGGTGGGGGTGACAATGGGGACGGTAGAGGTGACTGATGCCAAAAAAATTTTAGAGTCTCTTGGTTTTCGTATACACACTAAATACCAATTGAATTCTTACTCCTTACAGGAAATGTTTTTTTTGCTCAAATTTAAAATCTCGACGTTTCATGACATTTTAAGCCTATTTCAACAAAAAAAAAATTAAAATTATTTTTTGCGTTACTATACTTCCACTGGATGTGGAAGTAAAAAGGCGAAAAAGTCAATATTAGGAATTATAGAGCTATCTCCCTGCTTAGTTCGATTTCTAAAATTATTGAGAGAATTGTGTTTGACCAGGTAAGTAATTTTTTTAACATCATTTACTATATTAACTAGTATACAACATAGATTAAAAAAAAAATAAAAGCACTCAATCAATTATATGAGAACCTAGATGATAATAAAAAAAACTTTAAGTCTTTTTATGGCCTTAAGCAAGGCTTCTGACTTAGTCAACCACACCTTACTTAAGGGAAAATTCAATGCCTATGGATTGCGGGGAAAAATAAATAATTGGCTGACATCCTACTTTTATAATAGAAGACAAATTATAGACTACAAATGGTACCTATTCCAATTAGTCATATGTTAATGTTGGCGTCCCCCAGGGTTTTCTTTTGAGTCCCCCCTTTTTGTATATATTTGTTAATGATCTTCCTGAAATAACAAACTCTGTAAATAACTTCATTATGTTCGCCGATGGCAATACTTATTTGTGAGAAGATTTAACCCTAGTAGATGCCGTTGCTAAATTACAAATGATAATTAATAGATTCGTAGATTCGTTTAATAGGAATAAGTTATGTCTAAACACTTCTAAAACAAGAGTAAATTGATGGTTCAAGTCAATAGCACAAAATTTTACATATAGATAATGCGTTAAACTGAAATGCTCGCAGACATTCTTTGTAATAAACTTTCATCGTTATGTTTCGCCCTCTTTAGGTTAAGAAATATTACTGACAAGAATATTGTTCACTCTTTCTATCATGCCCAATTTGTTTCACATTTGCGTTATGGAATTTTATTCTGGGGGTATCAAGCAATTTAAACAGAGAATTTAAAATACCAAATCGAACATCACGCAGGACCTATTGTTAACATTACCCTGTATATATATCTTAGAAATTTTATTATACGACAAATCGAACTTAAATAAGTTTATAACTAATGGCTCCATCAATCTGAAACCAGGTACAACCATTTGCTGTCAATTCCTCCGCACAGTTTAACAATGTATGAAAAAGTCCTACATACGTAGTAATTAAATTATTCAATAGATTAAGCCCAGAAATCAGGTACAATCAGTATCCTAAAATCATTCAAATCTAGAATCCATAATGTGTTTACAATATTTCAGAATATATGAACTCGAATTTATAATTTGTATACTGTATGTCATTAAATTAATTATATCATATTAAAATTATATTTTTGTTAGATAACTTTTTACTGTTTTATCTGTCAGCATCAATTTCGAATAATTTAACATTTTTATACGCATCTTTTTTATAAACATCTATTAAATCTTGTGTCAGATAATTTTGTACCTATTTTGTTATTTCAAATCTATAGTTTATATTTATTATTGTTTTCCTATACTATTGTAATATGATCTTTGGAATAAACTATCTACCTAACTATCTATCTATTAATTAAAATTCTAGTAACATTTACAAGTTAAATCCATGCAAGATAGCAAAAACAAAAACTCGAAAGGAAGTGATGGAATTACTAACAAAATCGTAAGATACGTATCTGAATCAGTGATAGTTGGACCGGATATTTACAAATTCCGCACGACTGTCAAGAATTAATTACATCTTATCTTAATTAGCGATCTCAATTTGTAAATTACCAAAGTATAGATTCTGAATTAATAACACTAAATTCGGAGTACCTTAAAGCTCCGTGCTAGGTCAAACCCTATTTCTCATTTTTATTAATGACTTGCCCAATAACAATCTGTTCTATGCGCCGACGATACGACAATTCTATGTAGGAATAAGGTTACTCATGCGGTCTTTGATTCACAAAGCTTGGTTTCTGTCAAACAAATTAAATAAATGAGGTTAAGCAGAAATAGAGGACGAGATTTATTAAACTATAAAACAAAACTAAAAATTGATAAATAATAGTTGTGTACAAAGTATAGTATTCTACCCGCGTATTTATAATAACCATCATTATATGCTCGTTGAATAATATATCATTGACCAGTCATAAAAAGTACAATTAATTAAACGAAAATTATCTGTTTCTTTGGACTGCGAAAAAAATGTTGTACATAACTTACTGGAAAGTATCACTCTCCACGTTAGTTTTGTCATACAATATAAATGGTTTGTGAGTACAATATTTAGATCATTTTTTCACTACGTCTAAAGCGCGAAAGGGATTAAACATTATAAACAAGAAGATTTAGTAACTTTAATTACCTATCTGAACAAATTTTAGTATTTCCTCAAGGAATCTTCTTGTTTTGCAAAGAGAAATCAATACAAAAGTTCTGCTGAAATATAAAACTTTATAACAGTTTAGCTTGAAGCACTCTTTAGAAAGATCCCGAATACTTTTATTATGCAAGATGTCATATATTGCGTGAATAGCTGTCGTTCTGTGGACAAGTAAATCAGACCAGTAAACACGTAATAAATATATAACTACTGAATTATAAATGAACAAGTATAAGTTTCTTCACATCTCTAACATAATAAGTCAACAACACAATATTAAATTATACAATGGTAAATTAACTTTCGTCAAAAATTCAATCTGCTTTTTAAGTAAAATATATTTGTCACAGGCCTTTTTGAAATATTTCAATCGAAAATATTAGAGGCGTTGTATATATGATTCACTTAAACCTCTAAATTACTATTTCTCAATAATTTACTTTTTCCTTTTGATATAAATACTTTAGTATTTATAACAAGTGGCAAGGCGATAAGTCCTTGTCTCCTTGCCATGTCAAGCTACCACCACGTGTATTCTATGTTGCTTTGTATTCAAATCTTGCATACTTTATTTAATACACTTCCTGACATAATCAATTGATGAAATTTTGTACAGTCGCTAAGATCGGATGACAATACAGTATTCTACTGTTACTTTTGTAAATATCCGCATATAGGAGACGCGGGGGTGAAATTGAAAAATCTACAAAACGAAGGAGTGAAAAAGCGAAGGAACGAGAAATCAAAACAAATCGTTAAGAAACGAATCTTTATTGAGCGATATCCCCCCCGAACCCCCCCCCCCAAGAAGTGTAACTAAAAAGTAGACAATAAAAAAATATAAAAAAAATTAAAAAACTTTATTTTCTGTAAAAAGTCATACTAAAAAGTAAAAAATATTTAAGTACGAATGCAAGAAAAGTAAGGCCTGCGCACTTTATGTATAAGTATATGTATCATCTTTATGTATGCATGACTGAAGGCACTATGTATGGATTCTACCCCTTTCATACAACCACGCGTACAATCATACAAAGTGCGCACGACTTGTTTTTCTTGCATTCGTGCAATAGTATTTTTTACTTTTTAGTAGGGTATTTTACAGAAAAGCAAGTTTTTTAATTTTTTTTTATTATTGAATTAACTAATCCCGTAGTTATCCAATAGACCAGTTGTTAGAGACTAATTTTGATGAAAAGTTAGAATTAATTGTTACCTCGCTAATTCTTTCATGAGATGCTAGTTTTTTGCTAGCAGAAAGTGACTCAAAAAAGTTTACCAAAACTTATCCTCGCGAACCCTTATAAACAATACTCTGAAATGAAAAAAATCAGTTTTTTGCTAATATCTCGAAAAATAATGAAAAAATAACGGATAGCACCACGTGAAAAAGAGGGAAATTTTACAAAAAGATAGTATAAAAGTTTTTTTTAATACATCTTTCCCTTAGCATGAGAAATTATTGCAGTTCGCTCAGTATTGAAGCGCGTCGCACAGGGAAATGAAGGATTTCTCGACCGCCACTACATAATAAAGAAAATTTGTACCCATTAAAAGCGAAAAAAAGCATTTTAAAGAGGAAGAATTCAGCTTTACAATGGTATACTTGCTTACTTTTAATTTTTATAATTTTTGTTTCTTATAAATTGAACGTGAAAGTTAAGCTTTATCATTTTTTCCACTCTATATTAAAACATAAATATTAAATAAAATACTATTTAAATAAAAATTCTTGTAGATATACCCTAAACTTCAATCTAAAATTAATTTTTATGCTCTAAAGTATCCAGGATAGAAAAAAATAACTTTTAAATCATTAGTATTTTTTTTATTTTTTAGTGTTAGGACTTCACTTGAAAACTTGTCTAAAATGGTAAAAAAGGCTTGTAAGTAAAAAACTCGTTTTAGACAAGTTTTCAAGTGAAAATTTCTTAATTCTAAAAAATGGAAAAAATACCAATGATTTAAAAGTTATTTTTTTTACCCTGGATACTTCAGAGCATAAAAATTAATCTTAGATTGAAGTTTAACGTATAAACAAGCTATATATACAAGGATTTATTTAAATAGTATTTTATTTAATATTTATGTTTTAATATAGAGTGGAAAAAAATCATGAAGCTTAACTTTCACGTGCAATTTGAGAAATAAAAATTATAAAAATTAAAAGTAAGTTTACCATTGGAAAGCTGAATTCTTCCTCTTTATAATGCTACCTTTTTTTCTAAAGGTGATTACTTTCTTATTTCGAGACCCTACTTTATTATTTACAATTGCATTCATATTCTGGTTACGGGGTGTTTAAAAAAGGTTTAAATGACGCATTTGTGGTACTAAAAGAATATTAGATTTTGTTTTATGAAGTTTTGATTTTTAACAAGGAAAAGGATAAGGTTATATTACAGTTTACTTAGTTATGAATTCATTCACGAGTTTAATTCATAAAATTTCACTTTCTGAATATTTTACTAGGGAGATTTGCGTTTGCAAAATAACAAGTTTATATTCAAGAATTATATATTTTCTGCATATATGCAATGACAAGAAATTTTCACTTCCATTATTTTTCATTCGATGTACTTATTAAGGCTACTGTGTGCCTAATTTTGGACATGCCAAATGTCATAGTAATGTTTATCTTTCAAATGATTATCTGAGGTTTCTCACCAGCGATCTATTTGGTTTTCTATGATTGTTTAATAACGATCCATCCACATAATTACCTTGCGCTCACAAACTGTACAGGCCATCGGTCAGTACTGGGTTAATTAGCCCGTAAACTTGTTCGTATTAAGAAGGGTTTACTTTTCGTCGAGTACTGAACCGGGACGTCTCGTCTGTTTGATTTACAACTGCCCATCTTGTTTTACGTTGTTGGACAGTCATACAAAATTTGGTAGACTGCTTGTTTTAATTATAATCAAAGGATTTTTCCTCCACATCCTATGATTTTTTTGCATGAGTATTTAGTTCTCATTTATCATTTATATTCTATGATGCACAAACATGACATGATTCTTGTCCTTTGTTTTGCATTCGACTCATTATTTGGCTATTGCTAACAACTTTAATTATAAACCATTATTAACTAGCGATTGCTAACAGCTCTATTATAGATTATCATTATCTGGCCATTGACACAACTCTAATTACTATTAGAATAACACGGTATACTTTTGTATGACAAAGTTCTTGTTATTGCATCAAAACACTCAACATATCTATAGTATGGTTATTATTAGAGCAGCACAAATTTTCCTATTATAATATTTAGACAATTGTCTCAAATATTTGGATTACTTTTTATTTCATGTTCGACTATTGTTGTATCAATTTATATAAAATAAAATGGGTTTTTTAAACTATTTTTTCCCATCAATTATTGTCTTTTCTTTCACCTTTACCTTTTTCATCATACAGTTAACAAACTAAATAACTGGTTCAATTTCAAATCAAAATAGCAAACAGACTTTAACTATAAAGGTACAGTGCAATCTTAAGTAATAAAATACTACATAAATAACATATATAATTAACTAGGTCTCACAATTAATAGACAGTATGTTCATGTTTACCAGGTATTTAAATTAACAGAGTGATTAATTTTCTAAGTTATAGAGTATCAAACAGAAACAAATAATATCAAACTTTATATAAAAGAACCTGGGATAATTAAAAAAGGTTACTACACACACAACAAAGTTTGAGTCTTACACTAACAAAACTAGACGATCACGCATATGGCCAATCTTATTTGTTCATCCTTCAGATAAATAAATAGTAATTAATCTATTGGTAACATAATTACCAGTACTTCTTTTAGTAATTAAATAGGGTACCTCACAGCAGTTTCAGTAATGATTACAAATCATTAGTGTAGATGATCATATTCCATTTCAATTCTTAACCATTTGTTTCTTGCTTATTCCTATATCAACTACACGCCGAATGAATCATGATATTTTCTCATATATTCTAGTGGAAAATTGCGTTAGTTCCAAATAGGTTTGTGTGTTCGTTCTACTAGTTCCACAATGAAATTATTGGTTATAGTATGACAAACATAATCATATTAGTAAATAAATCAAATTAATATATTTCTAGGCCAACGAACTATTTATTCCTAGGGTTAATTTACTACCACCCATAAAAGTTAAATGACCCAATCGATAGAAAACTAGGTTATTTATTCTATATACCTGTCGTGATTTCATGTTTATATTCAGTTTTTGCAGCTCGTTTTCACGAACTAAAACTCCAAAGATATGTCACGTCCGCAAATTATTGAATCCATTAGTAGTACTAGATTTCCAGTTAAATAAACAGGCATAGGATTTATTGGAAATTTGTAGGACAATGCACTTTGCTTTGCACTTGTTTGTGTAACGAGCAGTGGATCTGAGCTTTGAGAACGGTTTAATGAATTTTTAAAAAGCAATTTGCAGTCGATTTCAAGTCTACAAAAACATTTATTTAGATTCATATATATTTCCCGTTATGTAATGTATCCTACATGATGTAATGTATTTACTGAATTCTAAAACAGTTTATAAACAATTTACTATTTATTACGGCAGTTCATATTTTTGGTTAGGTATAGGTATAAAAATTACAAATTTCAAAGTAAATCAGCTGTCGTATGCAACCAATATCCAACTATTATTAATAAATTTAAAATAGGACGTATAACTCCTATTCACAAGAGCAGAAACACTAGCTTTATAAACAATTATAGACCCATAACAGTTCTACCATGCCCGTCAAAAATATTTGAAATGGTAATATATAACAGAATGTACTTGCATGTTAGCCCAGTCATAATCAACCAACAGCACGGCTTTGTACATAGTAAATCAACAGTTACCAATTTGTGTATATTTAGTGACTCAGTTGCTAACGAGATTAAACATGAATCACAACTTGATGTCATTTATACAGACTTGGCGACGGCATTTGATAGAGTCAATCACCAAGTACTTATCCTAAAACTAGAATCATTTTCATTTAGCAGAAACACTTTGGACTTTCTTTACTCATACCTAACAGGAAGGACACAGTTTGTAAAGTTTAATAGTGATAAATCATATAACTTTAATCCTACATCAGGAGTCCCACAGGGGCCCATTCTGGGAGCTTTGCTTTTTGTTTTATTTGTTAATGACAGTAAAAGTGACCTTACTCTCAATGAGTCCAAATGTAAAACAGTCAGTTTCACAAGAAAAAAAAATCCTATTATAAATAACTACACGATTAATAACACGACGTTAGATCGTGTCTGTGAGATAAAAGATCTAGGTGTCAAGTTTACTAGTAACTTTAGCTTCAACAGTCATGTATTAGAATTAATATCCGAGGGTTACAGAAAGCTTAGTTTTATTATTAGATCTAGTACAGAGTTTAACTATGATACCTGTATATTATTATTCAATTCATATGTCCGTTCTAAACCAGAGTATGGGGCTATAATATGGAATCCAAAAACTATTTTATATTCTGATATGTTAGAAAAAATCCAAAAAAGACTACTGAGAACCCTATTCTTTAGAAAACATAATTCATGGCCACTGCTTATATCTTACACAAAGCAATTAATAGATTTTAATATTAACTCACTCCAGAATAGAAGAAATAACTCTGAGATTTTGTTTATATTTAAGGCTTTTAATAAGATTAATGATCCTGACATCTTAGCAGAAATTGCTATTAATGTTCCTGATATTAGATTAAGAAGGAGAGATAATACTTTTAAAATAACTAACACAATTTCGCCCGTTAACCAATGTTTGATTACTACAAATGAATTTATAAAAAATCATGACATAGACTTTATAATATAAGTAGAAGTAAACTGTTAAATTGTATGTAATATTGGTATAATATGATAAAATATATATTATATTAGCTTTGTATATAATTATATGTAATGTTAGCTTTACATGTCAAATGTATATTTTTCCTCCACACTACTGTTTCTTAGTTTTAACCTGTAGTATACACACTACTAACACCCTGTACACCATGTAAGTGGAATATTGTATTCTGTATGATGTGCAGTATAAATAAAGTTCTAATTATATTAACTCATCAATTGACAGATATCGATACCTGCACCATTTTACAGCTTTCCATTTTTATTTAGTAAAACTATTTTGTATATTGGTACCGTATTTCAGATTGTAAGATAAAAAAGTTTACTTTGTTAATTAAAATCATCAAGAAATCATTTTGCGTGCTGCTTTTGAACTGATTCAGACTTACCAAACCTTAACTGTGCGACTTCAGTAATTCATATTACATTTTTGTATCCACGTTAACAAGTGTTTAATCTACCAGTTGTTTGACAAATCAGCATATTAAATCATACTCAGCAAGGAATTAAAATATTTTGCGCGAATCAAAATATTTGACGCAAATTAAATCAGATAATATTACGTTTGCAATTTGCAACAATTTAAAGGCGATTAAATCGATCCAAGCCACAAGATTGGATAATATTTCATTACCTTTCTTAAAGTATTTAAGCCTTGAATTCTACAATTTCACACTTAAATTACATTTCGTTCAAACGTTATTTTGCAACTACAAGTTACCAAAGATACTTACGTTGGATATCCTCAAAGACAATTGGATCCTGAACGGCTGCCACACCTTTAAACATTGTCAACCCGGAAGGACTTTGGTATTATGTCCACCATTATTATTTTATTTATTTGATTTTTCCTCAGAAGACAGTCTATTAAACATAAAATTTCACATAAAAATACTATTCAAATTTCATATATCTTCATATTCTTCATATTGTAAAAATTTATTTATTAATATAATATATTTTTTTATACATCTAAATTATTATTTAATTTCTCTTACCAACAATTTCAGTCTGGTCAATAAGAGACTGGTTATTCGAGAAAAAGAGACAACTCTACTAATTTTCACTATAGACGGTGCCCAATTAACATCTATATCTCTTTGTCTCATTTACAACAAAAAACAAAAATCTGTCATTTATGCTATACATTCGAAAAAGGTAAGTTTCACAACTCTTACAAATACTCCGGATCTACGACTCTTTACTCCGGCTTAAACCAGCTAGTCATCCGCATATGTTGCCTCAACTCTTTCCCAAAAATATATAATAAGGAAAAGGAGGTAATGTGAACGATCCATACTTTGATGGATGTCTGAAGGACGTATTTTCTGCTCGAAAAACTTAGAAAAATTAAAAAAAAATAGGAAAAAGAAAAAATTAATTTTCTTTTTCCTCAACCTTTTCTTAATTCTAGATAATAAATATTACGTTCACAAAAATTTTTTAGGGTTCAACACGACTGTTTCAAACGGAGAATAATATAATAAATCATACTTACTGTCGTTTATGCTTAACTGCTGCTCTGATGGTATCAATTGGACGACGTCGTAACACTATAAATCTAACACTGTCTGTATCACACTCTCTTAAAATTAAACCTGAAAAGGAATTTTGTTAGAAAACACAACTAAAAGACAATATAAAGTTCAAAATGTATATATTAAATCTTTTAAAAAATTTATGTTTTTACAACAATTTTTTTCAAGAGAAAATGTTAACAAACAATGGTCTGACCCATGTACAACACATGGTGAGGAACGGGACGATTCATACGGTACCAACTACCATCCAATATGCAGTTTGATAAGCTAACGATGCACAAAAAGATTCAAGAAAAGTTTCATGTAAATGAAATTTTGGTGGGCTTTTGCTTGCCTGTCTTATAAACGTATTTATTAATTCACATAAATTTTGGTCGCTCCTCGGAGCTTAAAATTGCTTGAAGCGTCTCTACTTCGTTTGTATTATGCAATAACAACTTTTTACGTTCAGGCAAGGCAGATCCCATGCACGTGTGAGTACATGGTATAGATACTTTTTTGACTCCGAATTACTGAAGAACCGGTTTAGGGCAAACCCCGTCAAAACACATCATTTCCCCGTCAAATCCGACTGCTAGGAAATGATGGGGGTCCCATGTCGCTAAGGGCTATTTTCGCTATAACTTCCGATATACTTTGAATAGTCGTTGGACTAACTTGTCCTCATATTCAATACCTCGTAAGAGTTGCAGTGCTTGACAACGTGGATTCGTAAAAGGGTTTTTAATCTTGGAAATTTTGAAGTTCAAGTCCAATTTTAGTATACTTTCTAAAATTGGGTGGTCGGGGCGGCATTACGTCCCTGTGCAGCGACATTTACTACACTTTCAAAATTAACGCTCCTTGAAGAGTTAGCGAAAATTTGGCATAAAAAATGCTCCGAAGAGCAAAAATATGTTTCCAAGAATTAAAAACCTCTTCCACGGCGTTTTTACGTGAAGCACGCTTTTCTTACGAAGTATTTCCTAAGTCGGATTTTGTTACAACGTCGAAAAGTTTATCGGGGTTATAGCGTTCTTTAACAGTAACACATACCAAGTTAATAAAGTTAAAGACCTGCCTCAGAACTAATCGCATATGTCCTCTTTTCATTATTTATTTATTTATTTATTCATTTATTTACGGGTAACATTCATTAATACTCTTAATTACAAGATGAAGAATTGGAACAAATAATACCAACAGTAATAAAATAGAACAACGTAAAGTGGCTTAAATAACGTAAAATCAGAAACAATCAACTGATCGACCTTAACTGTTTCAAACTGTGTTTAAGGCTATACAGGGAGAAAAAGTCAATATCAGTATTGTTACTAGTATGAACAATTCTAGAAATAGGTGAATGCACACCATAGTTACATCTTTGTTAAGCTAAGGCAAAGGTTTATAAATTTCGAGATTCTCTAGGAGGAACATGGATACCAATTTGGAAAAGTAAGCTCGGACAGTTCAAAATTTTATATAACATAACTATATCTGCAATATTTCGCCGAATTTGAAGTTCCGGTAATCCAGTCATAGTTCTAATATCCTTAAGTGATAAGTTTACAGGTGGCAAATTGAGTTTGTATGCAATAAAGTGCAAAAGTTTATTTTGGACCTTTCCTAAACTATAAACATGTGACGCATATGTGGGGGACCAAATAGTTGAAGCATACTGGGAAAGTACATTTAATTTTTAAAAAAGGCGACCCGCAAAATATTAATAATTATAGGCCGATCACGGAGATCTCGGGGTTCTCCAAAATGTTTGAGTATGCTTACCTTAATAGACTTGATTCTTACCTAGATGAAAACAAAATTATCACTAACAACCAACACGGCTTTCATAAAAATAAAAGTACAAGTTCAGCACTCCGTAGTTTTCATAACAATGTTATTAGCAAGATTGATGCTTGCGAGTGTCCTGTTGGAGTATTCTGTCACCTCAGCAGGGCACTTGACTGCGTTGATCACGATCCTCTTGTGTAAACTAAAAAAATGTGGTATTGAAGGTCCGGCTTTAAACTGGATAAACTGTTATCTAAACGATCGATCTCAATATGTTAATTTATCTTACGTCACTGACAGCTCGAAAAGCTTTTCGTAGTCTGACAATAAGCATGTTCAAATTGGAGTGCCCCAGGTCTCCGTTATAGACCCTATTCTTTTCATTCTTTACATTAATGATGTAGAAAATGCACTACCAAATGCTAACTTAACCATATATGCGGATGATACTTCTGTCCTTGTGTCCTGCAAGGATCATATTAGACTGAATGGTTGCTGCAATGCTTCTCTCTCTAATCTAAATGCATGGTTCTGTAGCAACTCTTTATATTTTAATAGTGAGAAAACCTACTACTTACGTTGTCACAATACGAAAAGGATATGTAATGGTGTCAATCTTATATTAAATAATTCACCCATATCACATGTACCACTACAAGTGTTAAATCTTTAGGGATATACTATGACAGTACCTTGAGTTGGAAATATAACTGCCAAAATCGTGTCTCTAAACTGTGCAGTCAAAATTATTTATTCATTAATTTAAGAACTGTTCTTCATAAGGATCAGTTATTTAAAATATATTATGCAAATGTGGATTCTTTACTGAGATCTGGCGTCTTTCTCTGGGGCTGGTCTACTCATGCTACTAATGTATTTATAGCTCAAAAGCAAATAATAAGAACCACTTGTGGAGTTAATAGCAGACACTCTTGTAAATCACTATTTTGTGATTTAGGTATTTCAACTGTGTCGTCCATTTTAATATTTAAATAGTGCATCTATGTATTTAAGAACCAGGGAAATTTTCCCAAAAACTCTGACATTCATAACTCGAATGCTAGAAACAGAGATAACTTTCATATATCGTTCTCTAAATACAACTCATCATATAAATCACCTCATGTACTTGGACTAGTAATGTTCAATAAGTTACCTGCTCATATTAAATCTAATATGCTTTAGATCATTTAAAACTCACCTTAAGGAATTACTTATTTCCTGCTATCATATACGTTTCAGTGATTAACGAAATGTTATTGTTTGTGACCTATTGTGTACTTGTTATAATTATATTTCTTTGTAATTCTATGACGACACCTATACATAATGTACATACAATATGTCAAGGTGAAAATAAATTATTATTATTATTATTACTCAAAATTAGACCGCACAAATGAATTATATAAGCAAATTAGTGATGAAATATTAGAAAAGTCTTTAGATATACGACAAATAAACCCTAACATTTTTAAAGCCTTATTAGTCATATGATCATAATGACTGCGAGAATCTAGCTTAGAGTCTATAATAAAAACCAAATCTCTAATCGTATTAACACTATTTAACGATGAGCCATTGATACTATAAGTATATTCTAACCTTATGAGATCTGTAAAAGATATTGGTTGACATTTCTTTATATTAAGGTCTAAGAGGTTAAGAGTGCACCAGCGAGAGAGAGCATCCAGGTCTGCTTGAATATTGTCACAGTCTTCCTTGGACTTAACAATATTAAATAATTTAAGATCATCTGCAAATAGGAGAAAATATCTATTTCTGAATACAGGTTTAATATCATTTATAAAAATATTAAATAGAAAAGGCCCAAGATGACTCCCCTGTGGTACACCCGACGTCAAAGTTATTTCGTCCGAAATAAAGCCTCTTACTCTGACTGATTGAGTTCTATCATACAAATAACTAGTGATCCAGTTTAAAACAGTGCCCCCAAAACCAAAAGCTTTAACTTCTCACAAAGAATATAGTGATTCACTGTGTCAAATGTCTTTGTGAAATCTGTATAAACTACATCTGCTTGGCGCGCCAATATCCATTGGCTGGATGTCGGTCTCGATAACTAGGGCCGAGTAGGACTACTACTCTTTGCTCCTAGATTATCTCTGTAGACCTGGACCGGCCTTCGTGATAGGTGGGTGCGCATACTTCTACCAGACCCAGCTCGCAAATGCCAGATGTGTCGTGGTATTTTCTGCGGACCTCCCCTGGTCCTGGCTGTTGAACCTCGCTGGCTGAGGTCTCTTCTGGCGCTCTTCTTGTCTTGATATTTTCTTTCTTCGGCAGCTTGTCACCCCCAGGGGTAGTCATCGGTCGAGTTGGGTTTAGGAAGTTTTGGCTGGGACTGACTGCCGGTACGTAGGACATCAATTGATATCCTACCCCGGACCATCGGAAAGGTAAGGATATGAGCTGTGTAGCTCGGGAGTGTGGAGACCCTAAGTGCTTATTTTAGCACTTTCGGACTCCACGGAGCAGGTGGGACAACGGGCGTTGGACGGTATGTTGTCCGACGCCCGCAAGGAGGTTGAGTTAGGCTAGAAAAACGTTATGTCTCTGGTAGTGGTGGTCAGTCCTGGGGTACCTGAAACAGATCGGTTAGCGGGAAATATAAGTTATACTCACCCGTTGTCCAGTAGCTGTACCCTCGGCCGTTTATACCTCGGGGCGTCGGCAGGGTCATAATCAGTGGCCTGTCTGATCAGCGGGTTCCCATGCTCCTCGGCTTGGGCGTACAGCTTCTTCGCTCGTTCCCGGATGACTTCAGTGACCGTGGTGTACTCCAGGTCTCTGACGATATCTGCGGTTCTCACGTACCATGGGGCGTCGACTGCCGTCCTGAGGGCGATGTTTTCCACTGCTTGGATTTTCTTCATGTAAGACTTTGCCTGGTCCCACGCTACCGAGGCGTACGTCAGCTGCGGCCTGATGAGGGTCTTGATAAGCGTGAGCTTATTTCTCAAGTTGGGACGGCTCCCGTTTCCCATCATCGGGTAGATGAGGGCTCTCGTGCGCCGGGCCTTGGCTGTGATAGCGTCCGTGTTCTGTCTCTACGTTAGGCTTCTGTCCATGATCACGCCAAAGTACTTGACGGTGTCGTGCCATTGGATGTCCTCGCCGTTCATGGAGACGTGTCCTGTGGGAATTTCTTTCCGCACTCGTCTGAAGAGAATGGCTTGGCTTTTGTCGGCGTTGACGGCGACATCTGCTTGGCTTCGATTCTCCAAGGCATTCAAAACAAACTGAGCGAACAATAACATGTTCATGGAAGTTGATCTTCTCTTACAAAAGCCATGCTGCTCATCCATTATAGCCGTAGTTAATCTCTCCTTAATCTGATCGGTTATGATGTTCTCAAATATTTTTGGAATTGCATCAAGAATGCATATCGGTCTATAGTTCATAATGTTTGCTTTTTGACCATTCTTATAAATTGGGGTAACAAAACTGTTTTTCCAGAGTTTGGGGAATACTGCCAAATTAAGTGAAAGTGTAAAGTGATAAGCAAAGGTTTTGCGAGGGAACATCTACAATTTTTCAAAAGGATGGGTGAAATGCCGCCAGGCCCTGGACTTTTATTTGAATCCAGAGACATTAATTTGCTATACACATTATCATTCCAAATATATTTTAATATGACGATTCAGTTGTCAAATTTTAGTTACTGACATACTCTTTAATCTATACTGCGTAGGAAATAAGATATGGTGAATTTATCGAGGAACTCCTGTCAAGTCGAGCACCTCACGTGAATATACAACAATAAAATTTAGTCGCACTACTTCGCTTTCTCTCCTTTCATCTTCTCAAAGGAAATCCAATAAGAGAAAACATCCACGTGGGCCGGATAATATCCCGAGTAATATTTCGTTCTACTTTACGGAGCTTATGTTTTATTAAATCTGTTTTAAGCTCCTTATTGTCAATTTTAAATGGGGTTTATATGAGTAAATCGGATAAATTAAACTATATGAGGGATACAGAAAGTATACACGAGTAAATTAGGTATAGATTGTCAATTTGCGAGATAGAAATGTCATCCCGTGAAATCGCCAACGGAGTGAACAGAAGCTACAGCTCTGTACTAAATTATTACCGTACATGGTTTTAATAAAGTTGAAGGCTACAAGTACAGAACGTCAGTGAAGAAAGTCAGGATCTCTGCCTCAGACTTTTACTCCTAAGAGGGGATTTGAGACCTCACAATTAATTACGAACAAATGTTTGCAGAGACCGATCACAATGAGAACTGTGTACACTTGTACAGTCGGATAAGATTCGATAATAACTTTTAGACTCCTCGGAACTATCATTAAACATTTAATTAATTCCTCACTTCAATATAAAGGACTCCTCCCTCAAAAGAAAACGGCATGCGTTAAACTTCTGCCTAAAAAAATCAATCGGTTTCAGGCCTATTAGTATTCAGGTTACTCGAGAATATTGCAAATGATAATTTATGTTCAGCTAAAACATGTGGAAACGACTTGCTTTCTCATACCTAATCTGTTTTTTCTCCCTGACTACGTTGGGAGCAAAAAACTAATATTTAGTACATGTGATATAATTGTTGTGAAGTATGTGTGTGGATATTTTTATCTGCTCTATGTTTTTACGGGTAACGATGAATACATTGGAAAAATCTCTTGTCTCTAAATGTGTAGCCCCCTCCCACACAAGGCTCTTCCAGAGTCTTCCTGGATAAAGGGGGTCGTAACTACCTGTGGTGTTATTTATTATTTATTATTAATAGTAAATTTTTATTTCTTAAACTCTAAAAAATGTAACAAGTCAGAATGCTTCAGATGCTATTTTACAAATTAAAATCTGAATATATGATACTAGTTAAATAAGGAATTAATTTTAAACGTTCTTTTGATATTAAAGATGCACTATCGATAATATAACAAGTTTTTCATTTACCAGTTAGAATGTAATAGACTATTACTTGTTACCTCTTTTCCCTTATTATTTATTTTTGGGAAAGAATTGAGGCAACATATGCGGTTTAAGTCGGAGCAAAGAGCCGTGGATCCGGAGTATTCGTAAGAGTGGAGAAACTTACCCTTTTTGAAATGTACAGCATAAATGACAGATTTCTGTTTATTTCGAGAAAAGGAGACAATGAAAAATTGATGTTAAATTGGGCACCATCTATAGTGAAAATAAGTACAATTGTCTCTTTTTCTCGAATAATCAGTCTACTATAGATCAGAATGAAATTGTTGGTAAGAGAAATAAAAAGATAGTTTAAAATGAATGTTAAAATATATTACATGAATAATATATAAATCGGTTTGTAAAGACTAATTGAAATTAAAAAAATCTAGATATAACAAATTTATACCAGGATCCCAGATTGACTATTGTTGAGGTGACTGGTTCTGGAACAGCAATCCAGGCCCACAATTGTCTCTTGTTGCAAGAATGGAGTCTAAAGGCTTCCTTGACAATTTACGTCTCTTAATAAAATGGAGTGAAAATTGTAGGAAAATTAACCAACTATGTGGTTTTTGAAAAGTTAATGCAATTTTATCTATATGCAGAAATATAAGCTATGCATAAGCTGTGCAAAAACTATGCAAAAATGTAGAAGCTATGCAGAAATGCATAAAAATATAAGTATATAAATATATGTGTATATATAAATATCTAAGCTGATTTCGTAAACTATAAATTGCCAAAAGATGAAAAAGAAAGAAAAAAATATTTTAAAACCATGTGGTACATATAGTATTTTAACTACTTATTAAATTAAAAAGAATTGACCTTGAATTTAAATTTATTTTAAAAATCATTGAAATTACATCGAAGACAAAAATTGAAAATTACTAAAAATTTAAATTAGTAATAAATGACCTGGATGTTAAACAAATGTTAACGAGGATATAAAAATGTAATATCAATTATTGAAGTCCACAGTCAAGTTTATATATGTTCGAATCAGTACAAAGGCTGCAAGCAAATGATTTCCAGGTGAGTTTTACTAATAAGGTAAACTATTTTGTCCTACTTACTGCAAAATAATGCCACCAAATAAACTTGAGAAATCTATTTCCGCTAATTAAATTGAAAGCTATAAAATATAGAAACGAAATTGCAACAATTTGTAATTTCCATTTTGTACATAACCAAAAATATGAACTGGCGTAATAAATAGTAAAACGTATTGTGAGAACTCAGTAAATATATTACATCTTATAGGATATACTATATATAGTAATGAGAAAGGCAAGGAAAATAACCATATGTACTTACATAGTAAACAAAAATATAAACAATGAAATATAGGTATCTGACGTAAATAAATGTTTTGTAGACAATCGTTTCCTGGATGCTATAATAGAACGGAACAGAGATACATAATAGTGCAAAAAAAGAACATGACGAGTTCCTAAGATATAAAAATATGTACATAAAACAGAGTGAAATGATTTAGCAGTTATACAAGTAAATTCTGTTAGTTGAAAACAGTATCACTTACAAAAACTGAATCAAAATGTTACACAGATCGTGCTAAATATAAACAAAATACTAGTTTTTATATGAAACTGTTAAATGGACATAGACCATGTAACATACTGTAGATCTATTGGTAAATAAGGAAGTGTAGATATATATTAAATTATATAAATACGAAATAAGAGGCAAACCATATGATTGGCTTGTCCCCTATTTCAGCGATAGGGACCAAAAATGGTAAAAATAAATCATAAAGAGTAAAATAGAAAACCTGTAGTGCGTCTCTCTTCAATGAATAAAAAATTATACACTCACATTGCAGAAGATAAAATCTACAACAAGAAAATCTCTTGTGTAACTTCGACCAAACACCAAACCATAGTTTCATTTTATTTTTCTATTTAATTCGAGACTGGGTTTCATACACATATAAGAATTCTATTCTAACATTCTATTTTTAGCATATAAGTGAATACTCATTACTTAAATAGTGGCAAATGGTGTGAGGAAATCGAATTATCCTTTCTTTATTAGACACCATCTTCTAGAACTATGTTCTGCGATACACGCCCACACAAATTTGTTACCTCAACGTTTCCTCTTAGTATGTAGGCGATTATTAATGGAATAAAGTCCGTTTAATACGCAAAATAAAGTACTGTAATTCTAGACAATAAAGGCACTCGTTTGTTATAACGATTAAATTACTCGGCGAAGGATATAAATGTGATATTTTATTCTTGTTTAAATTCAGCATTGAAATAGACTGCCGAGGAGGAATCAACATTGACAGAAAGATTTGTCTTTTAAAATAATCTAGGTCAACACTGTAATGAGAAAATGAGACGCAAATTAATAAAAAAGTCTTAATTTACGCTATGCACAAAACGGTGAATTACGTTACGATATAATAAAAGTACTTTTAGGAATATTATGTGTTAGTATACAGGGTGACGGAATAGTGCGTCGGACCTCGCTATCTCGAAACGTGAATACCAGTTACAAGACATTTTCATTTCCTAAAAATGTACAGGGTGACCAAAAATAATTTTTCAATTGAGAACATTTTAAATTGAATTTTCTCATTTTTTTCAAATGGAACACTCTGTATATTTTTCGACGATGTAATGTAGAAATGAAAAATGAACATTTTTTGTAAGTACTTCCCTAGGACTGGTATTCACTTAAGTTTTTCGTGGTGATTTTTTAATATCCATCTGCAGATTGCATTATTTCAACAAAAAAATTCATTACATCCAAGTGGTTGGGAGATATGCAATGCTAATATTAGAATGAATAGAGCCTAGAAAGAGGCTTGAAAAAATGTACTGATATACATAGCATTCCATTTTAAAAAAGGCACTTGGTCCTGTAATTTCGTCTTGGCTCGCCCTGTATGTTCGAAAATAATTTCCAGTTATAGACTTTTTTATCTCGTTCACTTGCAATTTTTTTAAAAAGTTCTAGCTGTCGTAGAACTCGAGATATCGAGGCCCGAAGCACTAAGGCCCCACCCTGTACAGGGTATTTCATTTTTAAAAAATGACCTCGAAGATGCTCCGCTGTAGCGAGTCACCCTGTATATTTCAAAATATTTTTAAAATGAGCAAGTTTTGACACTATACCACATTCATAAAAAAAATTCCAACGTCTTCTAATAAGGCCGGTATTGGACTTTGACGCACTATTGTAAGATCCTGTAGATTTATTTAACCACAGGTATATTTGTAGCAAGTCATGGAAAATAAAAATAATTTAAAATATAAAACACCATATAGTAAGTAAGTTACTGTATAACTATAAATATAAAAATTCAAAGAACATGTTTTATCAAGACAAAAACACAATTAGAAAACCACAGAATAATAATTAAAAAACTATGTTCGACAGAACACAGGAATGCTATGTTAAGGTTTTTATGCCCTTGAATAGTAAAAACATTTTTTTAAAACCAATAATTTTTTTTAACGAGCTTATACTTGCCGTGGAGAAGTATAATTAAATAAACGAAAGTTGTTCAAATCTTTGCTATAATAAAACATTAACACAATTAAGAAGATATTTAGCACACAGAATATTAATATTTATCTAATCCTCAAAATAATTTTTAAGATATCATATCAAGTGTTCAAAGTGTCCACCGCGATTTCTTATGCACAATCGAGCGCGGCGAGGCACTGCATTTAGAACATTACTCAGCATTTCGGGGATAACTGTAATATATGCCGATTGAATTCGAGCTTTTAGGTCGTCTACATTTTGCGGTGTCGTCGAAAACACATTATCTTTAATATACCCTCATAGAAAAAATCCATTGGGGTTATATCTGGAGAACGAGGGGGCCATCGAATAAATCAATTGGTACCTATCCAATGTTGAGGTAAAATTTCGTATAAATAATCTAGGCAAATCTGGGAATTGTGGGGAGGAGCTCCATCTTGTTGAAAATATTGAAACTTGTGTCGATTCTCTAAAGGTAGGTCATCTAAAAATTCATTAAATTCATTTCTCAAAAAGTTTAGGTACCTTTGACCACTGAGGTGACCATCATAAAAATAAGGACCTATTAAATTGGTGCCTAAAATAGCTATCCACACATTTATTGAAAAACGATTTTGAAACCCAGTCGGTCTATGCCAGTGTGTATTTTCGGAAGTCCATTTGTAATGAATATTGCGATTAAAAAATCCATTATCGGAAAAATTTGGCTCGTCGGACCAAAGTATTTTACTACATATTAATGGATCGGCACGCTTCTTTTCCAACAGCCACCTACAAAAAGTCGTCCTCCTTGGTTTGTCCCTCGCTTGTAAATTGTGACGTTTTTTGGCTTTATAACACCGGTAACCATTTTTCTTTAAAATTTTTCTAGCACTTGTTTTATTTATATGACAAGCAATTTGAATTTCTCTTAACGACGTTTCCATATTTTCTGTATTCTTATTTCTTACATAATTAATAACTCGGTTTACCTTATTTACATTATGAGTAACACTGTTCAACCTTGTTTTCTTCTTTAAAAATAAACCGTAGCTAATTTTCTGAACAGAGTTTTATTCGGCTGTAGTGTTTGAGAAAATCTGTTTCTATATTCTACTTGAGCTAATCCAGAGTTAAAATTGCATCGGAAATATGTAACGAACATATTATAATGATCAATGTGAATGAAAATCATTTTTGAAAATTCTAAATTCTTAAACGAGTGTGATTGAGTGAGAGTTTAAGTATTAACTGAGATGATATGTCAAAAAATTAAATTGTCAAGTTTGTTCATAGCCAACTATTTTAAAATAATTGAAATAACAGTGAAATCATGAAATACAAACAAATGGATATTATACTTAAATTAATTGGTAGACATTTTAACTTTCTGAGCAAGGAGTGACGCTGTTATGGAGGATCTCTATACATTGGCATAACTGCGAATACTCTTTCCATAATTGCTCTATGCTGCTTTCTTGATTATTACTTTGTTTTTGTTACTTGAATTTACTTTATTCTTCTTAATTGTGTTAATGTTTTATTATAGCAAAGATTTGAACAACTTATTGAATTATTTTATCGTTTTATTTAATCATACTTCTCCACGGCAAGTATAATGCTCGTTAAAAGAAATTTTATTGGTTTTAAAAAAATGTTTTTTTAATTACTAACGTAGTAGCAATGAATAAATATGGCATGTGATATATCGTTGAAAAGGGAGGAAAATGCTCTATTTAATGGCGCCATTTCCCGCCCGTTTCAAAACCATTTTTTTAACAGCCTGAAGAGTAAATCTCAAAATATAGCAGTTTTGAAAAAAATTAAATAAAACCTCGTTGAAAAACTCTGTTTTGCAAAAAAATTTTGCCTTAGAATTTTTCTCGTATCTCTTCAAATAATATTTGGCCTAGACGTTTTCCGCATTTTCGATATTTTCCGCCATAACTCTTAAAGTAGGCAATGGATTTCAAATGTCTTTAAACCGTTTTGTAGGTTATATAAATCGGCACAATTTTCGTAAAAAAATTTTTTTTTGTACGGCCGATATTAAGTGAGATATTCTCGAGTGCCCTGATAAAATGGACAGCCTGTATATAAACATTTAAAACGTGGATTTTTTGTTTTTCAAGAGTACCAAACTTCGTTCAGTGGTAACGTGTTAGTGATCCACTTGTTCTGACAGACAAATCAACAAATAGCATCTTAAAGTCTGACCTATACACGATGCCAATTGATTCATTTGAATAGTGCACATGTACACTAAACTAGGTATTTTAGAAGCGAAGATACTCTCAGTTAGAGTTTACCGCAGTCATTTTGAAAGAAGGTGTGTACAAAATCTCTTTCCAGGTTATAGCATCTACCCAAGTTTTTTCTGACCGCCTGATACGTATATCGCAGGAATTCAATACAGGGAATAGATTATTATAAAGGGACATTTTCTATCAGAAAATCTTCCTAATATACAGGATAATATTTGTGGTAATTTCTATTAAGTACATTGTTCAAAAAAGTGGCCTGAGTTCGAAAAATTCCTATTTGCTCGCAGAAACTGACAATTTTCCTTGAACCAATACATTTTCTATTTTCTTTTGAAGCGCATCTGCGCGCATTTCTAAAACATTTTTCTACTTCATTGACATTTGTTGATATAAATAACATCCCAATTTTTATGTTGTTGAAATTGCTGTTTAATTGCTGTGAAAATTTTTCACGTCTACCTCGCTGTCTCCCAGTTCTTCTTCAATTGGAATTTTATATAATTTTTGAAAAGATATTCACTCTCGAACTACTTGGCAAATACTTATCTCCATTACAGTGTTTTTATTTAAGAGCCCGATTACTTGTTTTTCAACTTTCTTTTCTTACAGAAGAGCTTCAACGTGTGGAAGTGATGTCCTGTGATTTTGTTTTACAATAACACAAGAAGATATAAACATCAGTAATAATATTTTTTGTATGTATTTAATCTATATACGTCACTTGAGTTGTTACAAATTTAATGGAACCAATCAATAACAAAAAAATATTAAATTAGCTCTTAAGATATATGGATTCATCAAAAGTAGTTTTATATATTCTGACGTAAACAAGTGCGAGAAAGAATATAACAAAACTTAGGAACTGAAAGTCGAATATACTACTCTCAGCACACCGCATACTTCGTGAAATATTAATATTATTATATTGCCGCAGCAAATGATAGTAGAATGCGGTCACGGTGAGACGGCAGGTTGAGAAGCCTTCATTCGTGCTCCACTAATATAACAATTATCTCTCTCGCTTTCACATGAGCGATTTTTGTTTCTTTCTCGCACTGGTTTACTTCAGCATATATAAAACTACTTTTGTTGAATCTGTATATTAGTTGCCTATTAAAACTAATAATATTTGTTAAACATCCTTTAGAAATTAATTAGAAGGAACTGTATCAATCTATCTATCTATATTCAAGAATTTGGCTAGGGTAGCGTGACATAAATAAACTAAACAGCGTTGATATGAGGTCAGCCAAATTGATTTTCATTATGTCTTATCACTTGGTAATGAAATTAATATGGTCCTCATACAAAATATTTTTATAAAACAATTTATGTCGAGCTGTTCCATAATAGTTTTCTGAAAAATACTATTTTCATAGAACTATATCTAGTAATGCAATCAATATATTTAGTTGATTGCCGCATAAAACTAAGAAGGCGTAAGTTGCTTTTTATTTCTTATTGGAGGAAGAAATATCATTCCTAATTTATAAAGAATAACGAATGAAATTCGGAATTTTTAGTGAGCTTATCTTTATATCTTAGGTATTATGAACGTAGGGTAAAATCACTTTTTCAAACACCGAAGTTTTCACTTTGTCACTGGTCACCACAAAATAATAATACAATGCATAGCTCTAGGAGTGTCAGGCGCTTCACGTATGGCAGTAAATTTTTTTTATCCAGAATCACATTATAATTAAAGCATATAAAGTACTACTTTATCCACTAGTGAAATAATGAAGTTACTTTATTACATTAGTAGAATAATGAAAAATACAATCTTAAATCAATTACATTTTATTTATTTTTTATTAATATTAATATTAACATTTATATTAATAGACATCTCCTTATTTGTTTTATCATATTTCACTTCATTTTCATTAATAACAAGATTGTAGTTGTCATCGGTTTCAGAACGCATAGTGCTTGTCGAAGTTTCAACACCTTCCAAGTTTTTCTAAATTAATTTCAATAATTTTTTACGTTACAGCCGCTGACAGAGCGAAATGTCAAATCATTTTTTGATGAAATCTTAATTCTAAATGACCGTGATTGTGGATAAAACATTGTACTGTATAAGTGTTTTAGTCGCGTTTTATCCATGCAAGAAAGTTTAAACTCGAGAACGAAGTTCGAGAGTTTAAACTTTCTTGCGTGGATAAAACGCTATCTAAAACACTTATACAATAAACAACTATTAAATCGTGTTAAGCTGTGCTGATCTGATTATAGTGCAGTAAAAAGAGCAAAAAAAAAAAATTAAGAGATAAGTATAGTCTGGATACAGCAAGATTTTGATTTTATCCTCGGTATCATCCGGAGTATATTTCAAGTTTTGAACCTCGAAAACCTTGTGCTACTTTTTATAAACAATTAAGGTTTTTTTACCGCACTTTTCAAACTTAAAATGTGCTCCAGTTCTATAAGTCAGATCGGGGCAAATAAAAACTAGTCTCTTCGTAATAAAATATATAAATCCTCGTTGGTTTCAAGTCTCTGAAGCACGTACATAACCTACAAAACCAAAAAAATGGGAAAAACAGTGTTTTTTTTCATTTTAGTGTCCAAGACCGTCAAGTAGACCAACTTGCATCAAACTTTCAGAAAATATACTTTTTAATGTAATAAAAAGACCCTGAAAAGTTGATGTCAAAATATTCAACCCATTGGTAAGGCACCAGGAGATGGTTACGGCAGAAGTTTTAAAACAAATAAAGGATCATATAGCAGCACCATTATGTTACCTAATCAACTTAAGTTTAGAAAGCGGAATATTTCCCACATCTTTTAAAATTGGTGTGCTAAAGCCCATTCATAAAGGCGGGGACAGGACAAAAATAATAAATTACAGGCCGATATCACTAATTTCATCGGCGGCTAAAATATTTGAGAAAATAATAAAAAAGAAGATTGACAGCTACTTAAGTAAATACAATATTCTGTCAAACATGCAGTTTTGTTTCAGAAGCAATCTTTCCACCAACGATGCCATTGGTTATCTATCAAACGAAATCTATAAATCCCTTGATGACAGCGAGCCAGTTCTATGTGTTTTTGTCGATCTAGCGAAGGCACTCGACACTGTTAGTCACAACCTATTACTAAAAAAACTAAAGAATTACCTACTTAAAAGTTATCTTACCAATAGACAGCAATATGTAGTTATCGATGATTTTGCTAGTGAAAAGATACATGTAGAATATGGTGTCTCTCAAGGAACAACACTTGGCCCCACCCTCTTTACTTTATATATAAATGACTTGCTACAATTACATAGTGATGGTAAACTTCTTAGTTTTGCTGATGATGCGGCGATAATTTACAAGTCTAATGACTAGACCAACTTAAAACATACTGCTGAAAGAGACCTAAAGAATATCAATTATTGGTTTGATAATAACCTGCTAACGATAAATTACAAAAGACCGAATATCTCCCTTTCACTTCGAACCTAAACAACCTACCTACTCTGGGCCCTCTAGTCATTATCCTAGGACTTAATAACACTATAAATATCAATGAGGGAGACTCAGTAAAATACCTAGGTATAATAATAGATAACCACTTAAGATGGAACCTACAAATAAACAATTTAATAAGAAAATTAAGATCACTCTTGCCAAAATTTAAAAATCTTAAGCAGTTGAAATATTGTATTGGTCCAAACCCAGCTCTCCTACGGTATAATTGGATGGGGTGGAGTAAAAAACTGCTATTTGAAAAATTTTAACACAATTGAAAAATGGTTCCTAAAGAAAATTTACGGGAAACGCAAAACCTACCCCACAAACGAACTCATCTGGACTGGACATCAGACAACTATTTTGCCAGCGAGTTCTCCTAGATCTGTTTAAAAACAAGAACAGAATAAAATATAATACCCACATATATAACACAAGGACAAAAAATACCGTAATACCTAAAACAAAAATTAATAAAACAGTGGGAGAGAGAAATTATATTAATATAAGCCTAAAATTAATAGATAAAATACCACTGGATATAAAAAACATACCGTACTTCTTAAAATATTAGAAAAAGTAAAGTCTTGGATCCTCGAGACACCAAGATCAGTGCTTCATGAAATAATGAAATAACTAACTAATTAGTCTTTGAATTCAAAGATTAAAGATTGACATGAACATGAAAAGGGGGGGGGGGGAGAAGGGGAGAGAAAGGAAGGAGGGGGAGAGAAAAGCGGATGGGGAGGAAAATCTATCCCTATTATTTTTATCCCTTTATTAGAATTCCACAGATAACTAACACCTCCCTACATGGTTTTCAAATTGCCTGTCCCACGCTCAAACACTTTATATTTTAGTGGGATTCAACAGGTTTTGTTTACTAGTGAACTGCGTATTGTATTGCATTTATTGTTATATATTATAATGTCTTGTATGTAATTATTCATAATTTTGAGTAAATAAACTTATTATTATTATTATTATTACTTGCCAAAATTGCATTTGTTATCTAAAATTTGAAATGCCCGCCATTTTGTACCATTAAGTCCAAAATGAAAAATATTTCAAAATATTTCAAAATATAGATCTCGACGCCAGCTTTCGAATGCAATTAAAAATAAATTTTTCAATGTAAAAAATTTTAAAAATAACAAATTTTAAATAAAAAAAAAACAAAAAACTAAGTTTCTCATCGTATTGCTAGGAGAAAAATAACATTTTTAAAAAAAAATCCTTCGAAATTGAGAAACAAGGAAGTTATTGCATTTAGCAACTAAATTTTATGAAAAAATCAAAAAAAAAACACTTTTTCTTCAAGCGTATTAAAATGTCTAAATTGTGCTACCAAAAATAGGATTAGAAATAGGACATTGTTTTACTAATAACAAAATGTTAATACCGAACGCCACCGTGGTGGACATTCTTTTACTAGTAACATAATGTTAGTACGGAAAGCCACCACAGCGGCCGGTGACGCGCGATCTACAAACCATCTGTCATATATTATGTCATTAGTATGGTCCGCGATTGCATTCGAATCATATGGTTGTGTGAAACGTAAAAGATGTCTGAAGAAATACAGTGTACACCATCAAAATTAGTGAAAATTGCTAATTCCTCTGTAGAAAATTTAATTCCTACGAAATCTCGCAAGATTTATGAATTTGCATACGAGCGACTAATGAAATGGGCCCAAGAAGAAAACGTTCGCAATTATTCCGAAAACGTTATGTTGGCGTATTTCTCGAATTTGGCCGAAAAACATAAATTGAAAAGTTCAACTCTCTGGGCACAGTATTCAATGCTTAAAGCTGAATTAAACTTGAAAAATAATGTAAATATTGCAAAATATGCAAAACTCAATACTTTTTTAAAACGTCAAGAGGAAGGTTACAATCCGAAAAAATCCAAACTGTTAACAAAACAAGAGTTCGACGGCTTTCTGCAAAATGCACCCAATGACACTTATTTAGCAACAAAGGTAAGAAATTTAGTATCCTTTACTAATGAACAAATAGGTAATTGTCGATCGATTGTAGGTTATGTTGATATTCGGAGTCACAGGCGCCTGTCGCTGTGATGAGCTATTAAAATTAAATGTAGAAGATGTCGAGGATTGTGGAACATTAATTTTAGTAAAAATTATAAATACAAAAACTAAAAAGCCACGGTCGTTTACTATTGTCGGTGACTTTTACTTGAATTTCTGCCGCCAGTATACCAAATTCGCCCGAAAGATTTCCAACTATCCCGATTTTATCAAGTATCAAAAAGGAAAATGTCACAAAGTAGTAATGGGCATACATAAAATTTCAAATACGGCAAAAGAAGTTGCTCTGTATTTAAATTTGTCAAATCCATCCGAATATACAGGTCACTGTTTACGACGAACGTCAGCAACAATTCTTGTAGACAATGGTGGAGATATTTCTTATTTAAAAAGACATGGGAGCTGGAAGTCAAGTTCCGTAGCTGAGGGTTATATAAATGAATCTATAACGAATAAAAAGGAGACAGCCAAAAGAATTCTAGCCCCAGTCGATTATAATAAACCTGGTACTTCTAAAGACACAAATTCGAACAACCCTAATGAACTTATTCCAAATGAAGAATACACCATAACAAACAACTTGGAACTAACTAACAATAAAATTATGAATATCTCTACTTATATATCTTCTACTCCTAGTAATATAATATACTATTTTAGCTCAATTAACAATACTTACATTATAATGCTTGTAAATAAGTTTCTATAAGACTTAAAAAAAATTTATCACATGAAATAAATAGGTTTCAAAATGATACAGTCCAAATTTTAGCTCAAAATATGTATTTGTTAATTAACAATTGGCCAAAATTCAAAATATTAAATATCTCGAGTTCACGTTAACAAAAATCAACTGTCTTTTTCTTAAATTAAAGGTCCCAAAATTCTCTACCAGATCTGATATAAAATTTTAAATGTTTTTTCAAAATGGCCGAAAAAATGCAATTGTTGTTAAAAAAATGTAAAAAAAGTAACCAAAATTACATTAAAAAAATTTCTTTTTAACTGCATTCGAAAGCTGGCATCGTGGTCTACATTTTGAAAAATAATTTTTTATTTTGGACGTAATGGTATGAAATGGCGGGCATTTCAAATATTAGATAACAAATGCAATTTTAGCCAACGGGTTCAATATTTTGACACCAACTTTTCAGGGTCTTTTTATTACATCACAACTATATTTTTGGAAAGTTTGATGCAAATTGGTCTAGTTGACAGTCTTGGGCATTAAAATGAAAAAAAAACACTGTTTTTTCTCGATTTTTCAGTTTTGTAGGTTATGTACGTACCTCGGAGACTTGAAACCAACGAGGATTTATTGGAAATTTTATAAAGAAGAGGCTGGTTTTTAGTTTGCCACTATCCGACTTATAGAACCGGTGTTATTCACATTTTTAAGCTCGAGAAATGTGGTAAAAAACTTTAATTGTTTATAAAAAAAGTAGCATAAAGTTGTCGAGGTCCAAAACTTAAGAATAGACTCCGGGCGTTACCCAAAACAGGATAAAATCATAATCTTGCTGATCCAGACTGTGCAAATTAAAATGCTTTTTACTGCACTATTATTGTAAAGAGATGCTATAAGTCTACAATGTATAACAATTAAGCAGAACAGCAGTGATAAATAGTATTAGATTTTACAGTTGACTTTAAGAAACGTTCATAATGGGAGGAAGCGAATTTTATATCAAACATAGGTGAATAAATCAGTGGAAAAACGAAACTAAATGTTCATTGTTAATATGATTACATTCAACTATGTTTCAGTAAGTATCCAGCACTGATTATATATACAATTATTATTTATTAATTATAAACAATGAAGGTACTATGTTATTTAATTACATTGTATATTTTACTTCAAATTGAACCTTTTAACTGAATAATCCCTCTATTTACTCTCTAGCTTTTAAGCACTTTTCCTTCTGAAAGGTCAATTCCACGGCAACATTGAATTTAGGATAATACCTTAGCCAGTCCTGAGAGTCGTTCATGACCTTGTTTATGATTTCCAGGGTTCAGGATGACCTTTGACATTTCACATCCAAAGCTCCTACGTGTAACGCAAGCCAAAGCCTACACATACCTAAAACAGTATATAACAATAACCATGAGTTTTATTTTATAGCCGAGTTCTTTATAATTCACAATATCCATTATCTTTTAACGCAGTGTTTGACATTTTCCGTAGAATATCAGGTTATTAAATATTTAAGGAGAGAATAAACCGCCTTTTTATAATATATATGAGCTCAACGAATAATTTTGTAACATACCTCTGGTAATTGAGTTATTCTTGGTGTTTTGACTTTTGAACTTTTTTTTACTTGATAAAGAGGGGCCAGCAAGTTTTAAGGAACCCCTTTAGTTTGATTGGATAGTGGTGATTTTTCCAAGAAGAAACTATAATGTTTTTTATATTTGGGGGATTATTTCGGCATAGGTCGAAAATTATTCTGAGTATACCTATTTTAGTTTTTAAAATTACGTAGGCTTTAGCGGTTAATTAAAAACTTAGTCGATATGCATTTGCTTTAACACAACTACTTTTTTGGCTGTTTGCATTCTTATAATTCAATGTTCAACGTGGCAATAAGCTGTAAAAGTAGTTGCTTCAAAAAAATATAATAATAATAATAATAAGTTTATATACCAAAAATATCCTTTCCTTTTATTTGGGTTTTCTACCATATGTATTATTCGCTTCAAAAAAATCATCGAGTCTACAAAATAATATAATTATTCGAAAAAAGACTCTGCGCCTGCGACGTTTACGTCAGAGGAACAGTCAGAGGTTACTTTATACAAATAAACATAATAACACAGAAATAATTTATTTTGCTGACGTTTCGGAAAGTAGTCTCTTTCCGTTTTCAAAACTTTTTTCGAAGAACTCTTATTTGTTGTGTATGTTAAATACACAGCTTTAAGATTCTGTTTATGTTACTTCCATAGATACTTACTACTTACACAGAACTGATGATATTTTCTTTTAGATAATGTTGAGTTTGTTAAGTTCTTCTTTTAACATTGGTAGCCAGGTTGTACGAATATCTACAGAGCAATTTGATAGGCATTTATCTTCATTTAATAAGATTATTGCTGATTCTTTAATTTTTCTTTTTTTGTTATCTGCCTCTTTTGTTAAAATTTTTGCCGAATTCCAATTTATTCTATGTCCGTTTTCCCAAATCTTTGATTTCTGAATTTTATTCTTTCTAATGTAATTCTTGTGCTCATCCAACCTCACACTGAAAGGTCTGGATGACGCACCCACATAACATTTATCACACTCACACGGGGTATTTTAAATAAAGTTTTTTGAATTCTGCTCCCGGTTTATTGGTTTTGTTTTTGTTAAAATAGATCTCAAAGTGTTCCCCGTTTGAAATATTGTCCTAACATCAAATTTGTCACCTATTCTGCGGCGTAGCTTCTCCGATAGTCCGTATACATAAGGAATTGTTGCTGTATATTGACGTTCAGGTTTTTGTCGTACCTGATTGTCCCTATTTTTAACATTTACAAAAACTCTATCAACAAATGCCTCAGGATATTGATTTTGTACTAGAACCTCTTCGATAAATTTTTTCGCGTTATTTAATATTTCATTATTAGATCAAATTATTTTAGCCCTATCGTATAAACAATTTACAACACCCTTTTTAATATTTACTGATTGATTTGAATTAAAATTTAGATATCTATTTTTATGTGTTGGTTTTCTATAAACGCTTGTTTCAATTGAATTATTTACCATTTTAATTAAAAAATCTAAAGACGGTAGTTCATTCCTACTTTCTACTTCTAATGTGAATTTAATAGATGGTTCCTTACTATTTATATTTTCTAAAAAACTACCTAGTAAATCAACACCATGAGGCCAAATTGCAAAGATGTCGTCAATATATCTCCACCAGACAACCGGTATGTTTATACAATTTGGAACATGTGTGTTCTCAAAGTTCTCTATAAATATGTTGCTTAAAATTGGTGATAATTGTGACCCCATTGGCATACCAAAATCCTGCTGATAGAACTCATTTTCCAATTGAAAATAGGTTGTTTTTATACACATTGTTAATAGTTCCATTATGCTATTTACACTTAATATAGTTCTACTTTCCAAATTATTATCATTCGGCAACCTATCTTTAACTATTTTTAAGGTTTCATCTACCGGAACATTGGTAAAAAGACTAACTACATCAGAACTAACCATCAGGTGGAATATCGTTTTTATAAATTTTTTCTATAAAATGTTTACTATTTTTAATATATGAATCGGTATTTCCAGATAATGGATCAATAATTTTAAGTAAAAATTTTGCCAAATTATGACATGGTGAATTAATAGAACTAACAATTTGTCTGTTTATGTGTCTTTGGTAAGCCATAAAAATAAGGAGGCTTACTATCATGCGGTGTAAGTTTCCTTCGTTCAACATTATTAAATTCGTGTTTGTATGTAAACAAAGTTCTGTAAATTTTGCTCTATATATTTCCTTGCGGTGTTGAAGAATGGTAAGTATATCTATCTTTCCCGCGAATATTTTTTATATTGTGCACATGAATTATAAATTTTAATTTATCATGTAAATAAGGTGGTGATTTCAATTTTAGAATTTTGAAAAATAAGCAGGTCATGCGAAGTTGCCGGCGATTATACATACTTAACCGTTTATGAGATATTCGGTGGCGCCTCCTAATTCTATAAATAAGACATAAAAAGGAGTTTTGAAGTTTCTGTATGCGTTGAAAGTCTGTGGCGTCTAAACAGGGCCCGTAAACACTAGCACAGTGGGTGAATTGGGATAATACAAGAAAGTCGCATAATTTTTGTTTAATTGTCTAGAAAGTGGCGCTGTGTAGAAATCATTCTTAGAGATAAATATAATTTCTGTAATTTGCTTGTAACATGTTCTTTAAATCGAAGTTTACTATCAATTATTATACTTTCAGAATAATTACCTCCTCGTCCAGTGGAAGTATAGTAACGCAAAAAAAAAATATTTATTTTTTTTGTTGAAATAGGCTTAAAATATCATGAAACGTCGAGATTTTAAATTTGTGCGAAAAAAAGTTTCCTGTCTATCGGTCTGTCTGTAACTTTTCTTGTGCGCACGTTTACTGTGGAACCGTTTATGACATTGACTTGAAACTTGGTACACTTTATTATAACGAGATCTGGAACTAGATTATATTTTGATCTAATTCAGTTGGGCAGTTCGGAGGGTAAATGGGGTAAAAAGGGTAAATAGGCAAAGCAAGCAAGTAAGAGTCCATAAAATTGCAATTTAAGGCACATACAAAAAGTTAAGGTCTCAAATTTTTTTCTGACATCAGCCGCCCCCCCATATCACCCCCAATACCACCCCCTCACTATGGTGAAAGGGAGTAAAAAATTAAATCGGGATTTAGTGCCTATACGAGAGCCAACCCCCATTTCCATCCCCACCATATTATTAAAGAGAGTAAAATATTACATTGGGATTTAGTGTGTATAAGACTTGAATACATAATCTGGATGTGGAAGTAGTGATTCCTTATGCAGCGGTTTTTTTAAACCTTATTATATCATTTCCAATACGCAAACTGAGATTATTATAAATAATGTTCCTTATATTTCCAGTACACAATAGTACGGCATACGATTTACTAGGATTAATCTTCAACAAATGGTTAGTGCATCTAGATCCTTGTTGATCAGTTGTTTTGATTCCTCCAAGTCGCTCAAATTGAAGGAACAATATAATTGTGTATCATCATCGTAAAAATGAAATTTACAAAATTTTAATGATTTGCAAAAGTTGATGTATAAATTGTGTACAAAAGTGGACTTATGATACTCCCCTGAGGAACACCTGCTAAAATATTGTGGTTCTGATGTGCTCTTGTGAAAGTGAACTTGCTGAAGCCGATCCATTAGAAAAGATGATAGCAAGCACTGTGCATACACTGTCATTAGATTCAAGGAAATGCAACACTGATATTAATATGGAATGCCTTGGAGTAGTCTAATAAAATTATAATGCTAATCTTATTTTCGTCGCTGGCTATAATAACGTCGTTTGTTATATGCAAGAGAGCTGTAGCACAACTATAACCCTGCCTAACCTCGGATGGTTCAGGTGATAATATATTATTGGTGTTTTAAGTGTACTCTTATCTATAATTTCATAACTTTTTCAAATACTTTTGACAAAACAGGTAAGATAATTATGGATCTGAAAACAGTCGGATTGCTGACTTTCGGTGGACGTATAACCTTAGCTTGTTTCCATTCCAAGGAAAAATATTCAATTCCTTTGCATTCATTTATGATGTGATGTGATGAATGAGATTATAAAAGGATAGCAAAGTTGAATAAGAGTTATATTTAATATATCTAAACCGAATGCTGTTGACTTTATTATATTAGCCACGGTAGATTTATTTGTTAGTTCGAAAGAGAATAAACTAGACGCACCCTGCTTTATATCGTTCAAATAAAAATTTATTAAGTAACCATCAGGCGAAGAATTATGAACGACATAAAGATATTGTTAATTGCATCAGCATCTTTTAGATTCTTCGGTTATTGAAGTTTATATTTTTTGCAATATTCAGTTTTTTTAGTTCTTTCCACTTGTCCCTAATATTGAAATTTTGCAGTTTAAATCTTAAATAAACCTTTGGCAGCGTTTGTCAAGTTTCTTAACTGTTTCTCAAAGGTATTAAAAAAACTTTTCATTTTTGCTACAAAGTCAACCCATATCTATTTAAAATTAAATATTTAATCTCAAATTAAATCATGGATGGATAATGGACCAGTGACTGGCTGCATGATTCGTGGTCTAAAGTCAAACAAATTTAAAAATTAAAAAACAAAGACGTACAACATTTTATCAGTGCCAAGCAAAATTAATTGAATATTTTGTCTGTACAATGTTCTTCCAAATTAAGTTATAGCTATAAATTTTAACAGCTTTAAATGGGAAACTAAAATTTTTTTTAAAAATTCTATGTTCGTAGTGAAAGGTAATACCAAGATTTCATAAGTCAGTTTGATACGAATGGTTGTCGTGGAGTGCATTTTCTATTATTTGTATTTTCCCATCGTGCACACTTAGAAAAGAAAAGCACAAGCATTATCAAGAAAGGGGAGTAAAATACACGTCAATAGTTTAATTTTTATGATATATTAACTTATAATTAATTGGATGGAATCTGCGGTAGGTTCTTGGTGAAACATATTCAATAGAATAATTATAAATATTCAAAAGAATAGTTACAATACGCACTTGGTTTATAGTTTCATTAGTTTTGTTCAGATTTTTAAAAACAGTTTTGAAGACTCTTTGATAATAGTCGCAAGGTCGTAACAAATGTCAGAGAAATCTGAACAAAACTAATGAAACAATAAACCAAGTGCGTATTGTAACTATTCTTTTGAATATTTATAATTATTATATTAACTTATATATTATATTGTTTTATTTTTTGGTTTATATTCATGATCTCTGTAAATTACTTTTCCTAATAATTGCTAAATACGTAAATAAATTGGGCAATCAACACAGATCGCAAAAACATTAATTTAAGTCGTTAAAATGCGTAGCCTAGAGAAAATAACTATAATGATACATGTTTACAAGAACTCTTTTGGACAATATTTATGAAAGGTGTCAATTCATTATATTACTGAGAGGTTGTAAATATCGAAAATAATAATTCTCCCTTAATAGACCTGTACGAAACACATCGACTGTAATTTCCAATCGACAGCAAATGTTTACTAAACTCAAGCCCACAAGCTGTAAAGCAACTAGTAGGAAAGTTCCAGGACATTAGTACGGACAATAATGAGAATGAATGAATTTTCCGAAGCTTTCCATATTTATTATTTATTCTAAATTTAGACCATTTTCAATACCATTAGCTATTAGCAAGTCATTCAATTGCGGAAACACCTGAAATGTGCGCATTTTCCGTATAAAAGCAGTTAATATTTAAATCGAAAATATATTTTTAGAATCCTTATGAAAATCAAAGGTCTAACTAAAAATAACCGTGTTTATTTACGACAATATTACGAAGAGGTTAAAAAAATTATATGCCTTTATTCAATTCATTATTACACGAGAATATATTTACTCGCAGTAGAGTTTTATAGCTGATTTCAAAGATTGTTTTCTTCGAGTATTTTAAAATTTGTCTTCGTACAATCAAGTGTCTTTATCTAAGTATAATTAACTTTACATGGGTTTTGTCCCATTACGCTACACGATTTGTTTACAATATGTGAATTTTACATTTAGCATAATGTCAATTCTTTTAACTTTGTTTAATCACTTCTTGAACATTCTCGAGTAATTTTCACCTAGTATTATGCATTGTATTCTTACTAACTGTCCATACAATTTTATTATATCTAGTTTTATATGTCCTAGTATGTGACAATTTTTATATTAGAATAGAATATATACAGGGTGTCCCAATCGAAAGTAGGCACCCTGAATAACTTTGGAGATAAAATTTTTTTGAAAAACTGGTGACACACGTCGACCTTGTTTCCAAGGGGGACATACTTTAATGTAATACATGTATCCTATCATCATTCCTCTACCTTACACGGCCACCCTCTCAAAAAATTCAAATGGCAAGGGGGGTCGAGTGATATACCTTTTGGAAGGTCTTTCAATTCCCTACATAACTGTGTATTTCTTAAACTTTTATCGATTCGTTCTTAAGGAAAATAAATTTTATTTTTGATGATTACACGATCGAAATCGTTTAAAAAATCTAAAATACACGCCACTGGGTATTGGAATGTATAAAAAAACTGCATTTTTAGTGCTCTCAAATCAACGCGAGTTTTTTTGACAAAAAACACTTTCCTTGTCCGTTTAATTTTAGAATAATAAAAGACTCATAAGCATTTGATAGTCCTTGAACATTGATTTGTTTACAACCACTTTTAAATCGAGATACATTTTACCAGAGTGAGTTCCCAAAATGGTTCATACCCTTCAGGAGAGCAATCACCAAGATAGAAAGGTTGGTTCTTAGTATGTTTTACAAAAATTGAAAAAATTTATGGCAGCAGGTTCTGTAGGAAACAAAAAGCATGAACCCCAGCGACCGATTAGGAATGAAGCAGTCGAAGTGGCAGTTCTAGATCAGATGGATAATACTCAATCGATCAGGAAAGTAGCTGTGGCTTCCAGTGTATCATGAAGCAGTGTTCATCGAATTCTGAAAGCCCACAAATTTCATCCATATAAATTTAGATTGGTACACGAATTAAAAGAAGATGATCCCGATCGTCGGCTTAAATTTTGTGAGATTTTTAGTGAACAATTAAACGGTAATCCCAATCTACTGTACAATACATGTTTTTCTGATGAATCGACATTTTACTTAAATGAGGAGGTAAACAGGTACAATAACAGGTAGGTACTGGAGTGAAACCATTCCACATTTGTTCATGGAAACTCATACCCAAAGACCTCAGAAGCTAAATGTTTGGGCTGGCATCTTAGGGATCACATTGTCGGGCCATTTTTTATTCCTGATAATTTAAATGGCGAAAGGTACCTAGATCTGTTAGAAAATAATCTTTTAGAGGGCGAACTGTTTTTTCAACAGGATAGGGCACCCCTACATTTTGCTATAGCAGTCCGTCAATTTTTGGATAATCGGTTTCCTGAGCGATGGATTGGAACAAGAGGTCCTGTGGAGTGGCTCGCTAGGTCACCCGATTTAACTCCCTTAGATTTCTTTCAGTGGGGACATTTGAAATCGAAGGTATTTGCAACAAAACCCGCATCTCTGGAAGAGTTACGTGAAAGAATTGTTCGAGAATGCCGTTTATTGACTCCAGATGTGTTCCAGTGTTCAGAAATGTTCATACAGAATTTCGAAACAGATTATACTACTGTATGGAAGTCGGTGGGGGTCATTTTGAACAATACATACGATAATTTAAACTGCTTCTTTTATTATTATTTCCCGAATCTAAAATAATGAAACAATTTATTTCTCAAGAGCGAATCGATAAAAATTTAAAAAAATAAACAGTTATATAGAGAATTGAAAGACCTTACAAAAGATGTATCACTCGACTCCCTTTGCCATTTGAATTTTTTGAGGGGGTGGCCGTGTAGGATAGAGCGATGATGATAGATATACAAGTATTACATTAAAATATCTCCCTCTTAAACAAGGTCGGCGTGTTTCACCAATTTTTCAAAAAATTTCTATTTCCAAAGTTATTCAGGGTGCCTACTTTTCGTTGGGGCGCCCTGTATTTATTTAAGGTTCATCAATTGAATGTAATTTTTATTTTACGTTGCAAAAATAAATTATTATTATTATTAGCCGTTACTCGAGTCCGAGTATAAAAATGTTACAGTCGATAAATTGTGTACAATAAAAAACAAGTTAAAGGTGTAGTCTGTTGTAATTCCCATTCATCTACGGTGCACACGACTATGGCTATAGAGGCCAATTCGGGAGAGCACATGTCGACCGCAGTCAGGACAAACATAGACCTGGTTAGGTCTTGGATTCGGCCTTCTTGCAGCAATATTTCCTTGATAGCTGGCCACAACCCCCCGCCATTCGGTTCTGTCCGCTGCAAGTTGTTCCCATTGCAAAAATAAATATAAGTAGATAGAAGAAGAAAGAATAGTTACAATACGCACTTGGTTTATTGTTTCATTAGTTTTGTTCAGATTTCTCTGACATATGTTTCGGCCTTGCGACCATTATCAAAGAGTGTTAAGTTGAATATTTATAATTATTCTATTGAATATGTTTCATCAAGAACCTACCGCAGATTCAATCCAATTAAACATAAGTAATCTACAAAGTCGAGACTTGTTGTAGATAACGTAAGTTTTGTTCCTAAAGTAATATTTTAATATAAAATATTGCAAGCCAGAATGAAACATATCTTATGTCTATACAAAAAGCCTCATGTGGAATAAACTATCTTCTGCGAAAGAGTTCTTGTGTGCAGATCTACAGTTGTTATACTTTAGAGCTTATAAAATAATACCAACCATAACGTAACTAATACTAAAACACTAAATATATTTAAAAGGGAGAGAAATACTCGGAGGAATACTAAAAACAAAATAATATTATAACTAAAAAACATATATTATCAGTAATGCTAATACTAATGTCCATAATAAATTATATAGATTAGTGTTTCATAATTGAATGCTGATCCTAAAGGGCGATGATCCTTGGATGATTTTAATAAAAATTCTTTATATGAACATAGGTCCGCAACCGCTTTATTTCTGAGATCAGGGTGTTGAAATTTAACAAAAAAATCAGTTTTTCCCCAATCTCTCTAAAATCGCTTTTTTTAAAATTTTGGTACATGTAAAGTACAGATAAAATAAAATTATTTCCAGGATAAATAATTCATAAATTTTCATCAGTGGCGTCCCTGTTAACATATACTGAATATTTTTAATTTAAAAAAATGATACGCCACTGTTTTTTTAAATAAATATTATTTTCATATTTGCGGTTTATCTTGTCATAAAAATGATAGCTTAACAGGATGTTTTGAGCCAAATAATCACTTAAAAGGAGCACCTTGGACTGCAAGAACTCCAGCAATTGAGGCAACTGTTTCTAATTCAGTTGAGCAAAATCGCGTCATAAGTGCGAGGAAAGTTGCCAATAATTTAAATATCGACCATGTTCTAGTATGGAGTATTCTACATGATTATTTATTATACCCCTATATCACGTTTAGTCTATACCTCCTCGAGACTTTCCATTACCAGTGAATTTCTGTCAATGGTTCCTCCAAAAAGTTACCCAAAATCCTCTATTTGACACGGAAATTTTATTCACGGACAAAGCTAGTTCTACGCGAAATATTATCAGAAATTTTCATAACAATCATTTTTGGGCCGAGAAAAATCCGCATGCAATCGTGGAATCTCATCACCAGGTAAAATTCTCATTAAATGTGCAGGCTAGAATTATTGGAAATTAACTAATTGGCCCTTTTTTTCTACCAGGCAGATTAAATGGAGACAATTATCACCTGTTTCTTGATGATAAGTTGCCAACTCTGTTGAAAGATAAGATTATAATGCGAAATCGCGTGTAGTTTATGCACGATGGTGCATCTGCCCATTTTAGCGCCCTGGCACGCGAGTACTTAAACCAAAACGCTGGATAGGTCGTGGGGGAACAGAGTCATGACCAGCTAGATCCCCAGACCTAAATAGTCTGGATTACTTTCTTTGGAGACATCTCAAGACCTTGGTTTACAATCAGCCAGTTCAAACTGAGGAAGAATTGCGAAACCGCATAATAGTTTCCTTTGAAGCTATAAGGAATACTCAAGGAAATTTCCAAAGAGTACGTAAGTCAATGAGAAGGAGGGCTGAGGCGTGCATACTTGCAGGAGGCGGACATTTTGAACAATTAATTTAATTTTGGTATTTTTGTTCAAAATAGTTATGTTTTTAAAATTAAAAAAATGTCTTTTTATGCGTACTTATTAGTAAAATTAAATAATAGTTACTAATCAAATTATAAAAATCTTACCTAGATGCTTTGGTTAACACAAATTATGTAATTGAGACTAAGAGAAAAAATCGCATGGGGACAAGCAAATGAATGCATTTTATTTTTTAAATCGGAAACCGTCCGCTCGACGAAAAAAAGTCAAGGGACCATTTTTATGACAAGATAAATCGCAAATATGAAAACAATTTTTATTTTAAAAAAACAGTGGCGCATCATTTTTTTAATTAAAGGCATGTTGACATGGACGCCACTGATGAAAATTTAAAAAACATTTATCCTGGAAAAACTTGTTTTATGCGTACTTTGCATGTACGTAATTTGAAAAAAAGATAGAGATATTGGGGAAACACTAGTTTTTTGTTAATTTTCAACACCTTGTATCTCAAAATTGTAAATAAAGCGGTTGCGGATCTATGTTCATATAAAGAATTTATCTTAAAATCATCCAAGGATTATCGCCCTTTAGGATCAGCATTCAATTATGAATAATAAATAATTAATAATAAATACACCACAGGTAATGACGACGCCCTTTATCCCGGAAGGTTGTAGAAGAGCCTTGTGTGGGAGGGGGCTACACATTTAGAGAGAAGAGACACACATCCAATATCCGTGTATAGTGGAAAAATCCCTCTCACAGTATTTTCCACTGCCTCGACCGGGGATCGAACCCGGAACTTTTGGGTGAAAGGCAAGTGCGCCCAGCTCTCGACCATCAGTCATACCCAGAATTAGAGACAAACGCCCACATAGATAGAAAGAGCCTCGATATTGAAATTGAAAAGCTCGAAGACGTCGATAATCTCGAAGATCCTTCGGAATTTGAAACTTTTATTGATGAACAACCACAATGCAAAAGATCTAAAATTCATTAGAATATTATAATTTTTCATAAATTTTTTATTTTTATTAAAAAAATTACAAAACAATTTTTTTGTGAAGACGAAGCGAGTCAAAATTGTAAAGAAATATCAATAAATTAATTGTTTTACTTAATAATTATTTATTCAAATTATTTTATTCAAATATACTTCAAACAGATTACTCATCGTTATATCATTTATTTAGTGAAAAAATAATAAAATATACATCAATAAAAATTGCACACTGGGCCAGTGAGTCTTAACTCTTAACGACTTTCAGTACTGTACGATGCATTGCCATGAAACGAATGATTCCCCCCACTTTCTTCAATTAAATTCATTCAACTTTAGTAATATTACGTTGAAGTAAATTCTCTAATTGAAATTTAATCCATTATTCACATAAATAATTTAAAAAATGGAAATTAATTAAAAAATTTGAGATTTTATTGACAAATGCCCGGTTTGAAAATTTTAGATTTTCTTATTATCCACAACTTTTGTAAAGGACATTTTCCGCTAGGAGATCACGTTTCTCCGAAAATCGCAAAAAACCACTTTCAACACCTAAATAGCACCCCCATTGCACAATTTCACTTTTTCTCATGTTTAATTTTTGTTTTTTCTCTTAATTATATCCTTAACTAAATTTCCCGGCTGGTTTGTTTGGAGTGTTACTGGAATGAATTTGTAATGTCATTATATGTATTATGACTGATGGTCGAAAGGTGAGCGCACTCTCCTCTCATCCAAAAGTTCCGTGTTCGATCCCCGGTCGTGGCAGTGGAAAATACCGTGACAGGAATTTTCCAATCTACACGGATATTGGGTATGTGTCCCTTGTCTCTAAATGTGTAGCCCCCTCCCACACAAGGCTCTTCTAGAGCCTTTCGGGATAAAGGGGGGCCGTCATTACCTGTGGTGTATTTATTATTATTATCATTATTTTATTATAAAAAGCGTGGGGTGCTTTTTACTATATTTTTATAATTCTACTTTTATCAATAGCTACCAATAAAATATGTATAACAATTGATACCAAGCACCCGACGCTTATTACAACAAAACGAATTTTCTTATCAATCACTTCATTCTTATTTTTTACTTTTTAGTTCGGTTTGTTGTTAAAGCGTGTTTTTTTAGTTTTTTTAAACTGTAACTTTTGTTAGTCACCCTCTTGTCATTCATCCCTCGGCACGTTTCTAACCAATATATTGGATTAGGTGAATTTTAGAATTAGCCTCATGAACACCGATACATATAGAAACCAGCTGATACCCGTCTGCTTTTCGAAACCGCTGAGTATCCGTTAGTAGTACATAATTAATATTACATCATAATGTATGTATTAAAGTTGGAACTAGCGTTTAACAAGGGCTTATACAACGACAAATACGTTACAGACAATTCGGAGGTTACGCATATGTACTCTGGCATGCAATTATCACAAACTGTACCGCGGTTGCTTAACTATCGTCGAGCGCTGGGTTTTGATGCTTATATAAACAAACAAACATACAGGTGAAGCTAATAAGATAATAATATATTAATAACAGCGGCACCTCCGGCAAAATCTCGACAATAGATCTCATTTTTAAAATTTATTTTATCAGGACATTAGGACAAAGTTGTCCAATTATTGTGTTGTCATCGGTTCTTGATAAGCGTGCAAAGTTTCAGTTCAATCTGAAGTTTTGAAGTAGGTGGGAATCACGTTCAAAGATTCCGTTACAAACAAACAAACAAACATACAGGTGAAGCTAATAAAAGCATGTTAAAAAGAAAGTTCCTCGTGCAATTGTCTTAAAATTAGGTGCTTCTTGAATAAAAAAAAAAATGAATCGACTCGTCCTAGCAAATTGCGCGGAAAATGTTTTTAGTTATTTATTTAGTAACCGACCCTAGACCTCTTTGAAAATGTCACATTTAAAAATAGTTTTTTTTATCTGATATTACAATCAGTGATCAGTATAATTTAAAACTCTAATTAAGTATCTGCTATTTTAAAACCAAACGTCCGAAATAATTAAAAAGTTTTCCTATTAAAACCGTTAAGTTATTCAGCGCAACCCCGCTTTGTTTCACAGTTTGAGTGACACATAAAAAATAAGAACTTCGAAAACATACACCCTGGTCCAACGCCGCCACCTCAATCCAATTTGGTGTCGGAATTATAATCCTGTTTTGGTCAAAGCGTGATAATTAAGATGAGTATAAATTGTTTCGCTGTTTTGACGTCAGCAGAGCTTTTGAGGCCATCAACAACTTGTGACGCCAGAAAGGACACGTTGTCTTGGTTACAGACGAGACGATCTATCGCAAGTTCGAAATGTTGCGTTAGATATTCGTTGTGGATACGTTATTTATTATGAAGCGAATCTAACACACCGACAAATATATCACTATTTGTTTCTAGAACAATATAAATACATTTTTAGGTGTTATAGAAAATAAGGCAACGTTAATTTATGTAAACATTACTCAAAACTTAATATGGAATTAGTAGAGAGAATGATTTTTTTTTTTTTGCTATATGCGAATACCAAACATATGAGCCCGGTGAGGATTTATCTTGGGTACGTATACCAATTTATGCATGATGAGAACTTCAATTGTTGCCAGTGGAAAGTTATCTATAATATTTTTCCCACCATCTTAGAAAGATGGCGCTCAAAATCAGATTTTGCAAATACATCCGTTCCTATTGGTCCTAGAAGAAAAAGAAATTAATAAATTGAAGAGCATAGAATTCTACATAAAATATATTCTATGCATTTTTTCCGTCAGACCAACAGTTTTCAACATATAGCGCGTTAAACGCCAGCAAATAATGGTCATTACCATTATTTGCTGGCTACATTTAGCGATGGTGCACCTGTCTCCTTAAACCACACCACTTGATTGTAAACTTTCGCAGCATGATAACTAAAACATTTCTTAAAATATTCAGCGCGATGCACAGAAACACTGAGCCTCAAATCACTCTGCCTAAGTTCCACGTCATGAGCTTCTGAACGTTTCTTAATCTTATCATATAGGTATGATTGTTTTTCATTGGATATCACTTTATGAACTAGACTATGAACTTAATATATCTATAACTAGTAGCTCTAATTCTGTATGGAGACGGAAAATAACTAAAAAGAGTATTGAAAAAAATCAAAATGTCATTAAACCAAATTAATTGGGAAAATCTACTAACAGATGATGTAGATTTTCTGTCAAATTTTTTAGTTGATACGTATCGATCGCTAGTTCATAATTTCTGCCCTCTAGTAAAATGTTTCTCAGTTGAAAAACCGGTGCACTAGTAATCTAATAATCTACGTAACATGAGAGATACGCTTACTGCTATTAAGCAAATCTATAATACAACTAAATATCCTACTGATAAGACTACTTACAATTGTTTGCGTAAAGAATATGTAAATGCTATTGATTGCACGAAAAAGTCAGCGTATGCTTCACTTATTCAACGATCCACTAAGGACAGCTGGAAATTAATAAACTACGAAAATAATACTGGTCCAAATAATATTAATGCTGAATATTCCATAACCTCCAACTCTTTTATTGATTTTTTTGCTACAGTTGCAGGCACTATAATTAAACAACTTACCAGTTTTAAACGAAAATGCATTAAATTTTTTAAAATATGCTCCATCTATGCAAATTTATTTTTTTCCTGAACCAGTCACTACATCTGAAGTACTGAGTGTGGTACAAAATCTTAAAAGCACAAGTAGCTTAGACATTTGTGATTTAAATGGTAACATAATAAAGGGCACGTTAGAAGTTATTATTGACTTTTTAACACACATAATAAATTTATGTTTTAGTCAAGGTATTTTCCCCGATGTTTTTAAGATGACCAGAATTATACCGATTTTCAAAAAGGGAGATCCTAGTATCTCTGACAATTATCGGCCAATCTCCATTATACCAGTGTTTGGCAAGATTATTGAAATCATATTAAAAAATAGGATTATGCATTTTTTTGAAAGTCATTCTTTATTACATAAGTGCCAATTCGGTTTTAGAAAAAAAATGCTCAACTACGGATGCCGTCTATAGAATTGTGAGTGACATTGTCCAAGGTTTTGAGGAAGGAGTCCACACAGCAGTGACGCTGGTCGACCTCAGCAAGGCATTTGACTGTGTCTCTCACAACTTATTAATAGAAAAACTTTACTTCTATGGTATTAGAGGTACTCCACTAAAACTATTGGATTCATATTTAAACTCACATCAACAATGTATAATCAGTAACAATGATAAATCCGATTTTAGGACCTTAATTCATGGAGTACCTCAAGGATTGTTTTTGGGACCTCTATTATTTATTATATTTATAAACGATTTATTTTATTATCTTTTCCCAAACAAAGTTGTAATGTATGCAGACGATGCAATGCTAATGAACAAGAACAAAAACATAGATGACTTAAAAATGATGATAAGCGAGACTCATAACCTTGCCGAACATTGGTATAAAAATAATGTACTTAAATTCAATAAAGATAAGACGCAGAAGCTGATTTTTCCTCAAATAATTCTTTAGTTGCAGGTGATAGTGTAAAGATCCTTGGAGTTGTTTTAGATGATTCACTGAATTGGTCTTCTCATATCAAACAGCTGTGCTACAAAATATCAGGATGTATATTTCTCTTACGCCAACTTAAAAGATTCGTGGATGGCGAAACACTATTAAGTGCCTACCACGCACTCATTTAGTCACACATGAGCTATAGCATAATCCTCTGGGGTAATTCTACTGACGCTAGTAAGGTATTTGTGTTGCAAAAAAGATGCATGAGAGTAATTGCTGGTGTCCATCCTTTAGAGCATTGCAGACCTTTATTTATTAAATTTAAAATAATGACAATTCCATCTCTCTTTATTTACTACAGTATCTTGCAAATTCATTGAAAAAAAAATTCATTCTCCACACACGCCAATGATCATGACTATAACACTAGGTCTGCTCACCTATTAAAGACAACGAGATTCCGTCTGACAAAATCGGCAAAAAACTCGCTAGATTTAAAGCTGTATAACAAACTTCCTGATAATCTTAAAGCCTTGGATTATAATAAATTTAAAATTTCAGTGAAACGCCACTTTTAAGAACATTGTTTCTACTCGGTAGATGAATATATGAATACCTCTGTAGAATATAACTAATGTTTTGTTTTCTGGTTTTATTTGATGTTATCATCTATAATTGGTACAAAAATTACTCTCCTTTATTGCTGGTGGAATGCACTTACTTTTTGGTCTTGTGACCCTCTGTTTTAAATTGTTTTGGAGATTTTAACTTCTATATGTTGACATATTTTATACCATTGTATATGTATTTTTATTTATAATATTCTATGTAAGGACTAGTCATTTTTATACAATACAATATATTTCTTGAACTATATTATAATAATAATAATATTTACTTTACAATGTAATTTCTACTGTGACTTGCTATAAACATTTTCATGTAACATAGTTAAATAAATATCTAGCTATCTATCTAGACGTAGTCTTCTTTCTTTCGTATTTCACCAGCCAATTTTTCTCAGAAGGGGGCTAATATGTTCACGACGGGCTACCTAGCAGTAGAATGCCGTATGCAATAATTCTGTACTTTTTGCAATCTGCTTGCATCTTCAATATGTAGACATGGGCCATATGCCACATCACAGTATTTCAATCCTGGCAGCACTAGTGAGTCAGAGTTTCCTTTTAGCATCTTTCGATATATATTCCTTTAGATGACACAAACTTTTAAGCTTGAGGAGGGCCGTTCTACTGAGAGTATAGGTAGTAGGAGATATGTGCAGTATAATTATTCAGGTTATTATCCATCTGTAGTCCTAGATTACATACCACTTCACTAAATGTTATCGGCATGTTATTGATATATAAATCCTCCACTACTGTATTTTATCGCAGCTTTCTGTTGCCAAATATTATAGCATGAGTTTTATTTGTGCTGATTTTCAGACCATTTTTATTTGTCCAGTACTGTATGTTATTCAGATCTTCATTAACTTTTTGAAAAGCGAGTGCAGTATTTTCAGGTTTGTAACTCAACATAATCTGTATATCATCGGCGTAATAATGAATATTACAATGCTTCATAACGTTAGCCAAGTCTATAACAAATATGATAAATATTATGGGACCTAGTATTAACCCTTGAGGAACTTCTTTCTCGATTGTATATTCATTTGATAGCATTATATCTGTGCTATTACTAATTTCCACTTGTTGCCTCCTTTCTGATAGATAATTTCAAAACCATTCCCATACATATCCTTTGCAGCCATAAAAGAATAATTTTGAAAGAGCTAGTTCAATATTTATACTATCAAAAGCTTTGGACGATAACCTTTGATCTTGGATGCTAATAGATCATAGATAATTGAATTCAAGAGAGGTGTCTTTCTTCTTAAGTGGTGTCACTTTGGAAGACCTCCATCATAATGGAATAACTCTTGTGTACAATGAAGTGTTTATAATATGACTGAATTCATTTTTACAAAAGGGGAAACAGAATTTGAGCATCAGAGCTGATATGCCATCAAGACCTACTGCGTTAGTTTTTATGTCATACAAAATTTTTTGTATCTCATAGGGTTCAACTCCTATAAATTTGTTGAATTCACTTTTTCTTGAGAGGTTTTCAAAGAAATAAGTTGTTAGGGCTTCATATATTTTCTAGGGACACGCTTACCTCTTTAATGGGTACGATATTTATCATTTAATTTTGTAACTTGTTTTCACACCACCTAGGAGGTGGACAAAATCATTACTTTTAAGTACGTTTTGGTTGTGGAGACTGGTGCATTGACGTCTGAATCTTCTTTGTAGTCGCTTTATACAGCATTTTCATCTGATTCGTCTCTTCTATATTTACCTCGCCTTACCCAGGTACTTCGAGACTGTTTTCTCAGGAGGATTCATTGCAATTAATAGCAAATGGCGGAATATTTTAGATCCCTTTTGCGGTAACCACATGCTCTTCTACAGTCCGTTTTGCAAGGAGCAACCATACTCTACTGCATTTTTTTCAATCTCACGCCATAATTGGACTTGGTGGTAAGTACGTAGGTAATGTTGCAGCGTAGCTTCTCTTGTTGAAGGTAGTGAGGTTAATTTCATCTTGTTTTTCACCAGCGATCGTTCGAAATTTCTGTATCGCAGGGAATCCAAGATATCGATTTCGTAACATCCATCATACAGCGTTACCAAAAATGCTTCTCCCTCAGTGGTGGCTAGTGAATCGAAGTCTGCATATGGATATTGGAAGGTTTCAATAATTTCAAGCAACTTGTTTTTCGCAAGAATATTAAGAAATTTAATCTTTTCCTGATTAAAGGAAGCAGACGTTGTATCACAACCGCTGAATGCATGCAGGAACAAAATATTGTTGCCTACAGAATTTAAAAACTAGAATGTGCGATGAATATGTCTTTTCCTCCAGTTTACCCCGAGCAGGTTTTCGTAAGAAGTTATTGTCGTGCCACTCACCAGTGCAGTCATCAGAACTAACAAATCTACAACTTCACTTGGCCCACATTTAAGGAGACAAGTGCAAAAACGCTCCACTTACCATTATTTGTTTGCGTTTGGCGCGCTGTGACTTGAAAACTGTTGGTCTGACGGCAAAAGTGCATAGAACACATTTTATATGGAATTTTATGCTCTTTGGTTTATCGATTTTTTTTTTCTAGGATCAATAGGAACGCAGATATTTGCAAAAAACTGATTTCGAGAACTATCTTTCAAAGATAGCGTTGCGAACGGTCATTCTTCAATGTCGCAAACTCAGGGTTATGATAAAGACGGTAAATTTTACGATCCCACCAAATTTCATCTCCTTACGACCTTCTGCGTGGTAAAATTCCCCATTGCCTGGATTATTTCAAATATCAGTGAATTTGTTGGTATCGACAGTTCATTTGTTTGATTTTCGCGTATAGTAGTTGAATTATTGCCGGAAATTTTTCGAGTGCAGGAATTTTCTTTAAAAATCATGTATGAGAAAAATTTCGGATCGGAAAATGAATGTTTCAAATGCCAATTGCATCAGCATTTGTTAGGAAATAATCACGTAGGATGGACTATTGCAATTCAATTTTACAGAACAATGATTTTATTTTCGAATGAGTCGAAATTCGCAAATTTGTGATTAAGGGAGGGTAGTTATCAAGACCGATTCGGTTTCAATATTTGGCAATCATTGCCACAATAATATTTGAAGAATCCTTGACTGGTGCCATATACTTGAGATTCATGCAAAATGAGGCTGAGGACATTTTAGACCAATTACTTTGGATTTAGAACAGGAAATATATTTCTAAGAAGATGGCGCTCCTCCCCATAATTCAAGAATAGTAACTGATTACCTTCAATAGAGATTCGGTGAAAACATCATTTCGACGAATGGTCCTGTTAGGTAGCCTCCAAGATCTCCTGATTTGACTCCCTGATTTTGTTTGCAGTTATTTAAAAAATATTGCCTACGCCATTAAAATGCATGAAAACCCGGAAAAAACCTATTTTGTACGAACCTTTTTTTGTGAAATAGTGTCTATTGATTATTATTACTATTATTATTAATAAATTCAAGATATACCAAAGCGATTTTTATTACCTGCAAATTCTTTAATCTCTACAAGAAAATGAACTGTAGTCTATAAAACTTCATACCTTATGTAAAACAAATTCACACTTATGGCCGCCACTCTACCTAGTTCTTCATAATGACCAGTTCATATTCAACCATTCTGTGTTAAACTTGAACAAAAGATCGCGTGATTTTATATTACATGTGTGAAAAGATATCATAGTCATAAACATGCTTTGTGTTTTTATGATTACCTTCCTGAAAAGATAAGTTTATTTTTTGTCATAGTACAGCTATTTTTATTCGATCCTGACCTCATAACTAAACCAAAACAGGCTAAAAGCGGACGTTGTTGAACACGAAATATATTAGGCAACTGATAAGTCCAGCGATCATTTTTATTTATTTTAGGTACTAAATGTAACAAAAATAGAAATAAAAATTCTTGAACAGTAGCGATATGACAATAATAAAAATATTATGCACTAAGGTCCATAACGTAAGAAATTATCCATATATGTTCTTAAAATTTTTTCGGGAACAAATAAATGTCCTAAGTGGTTTTCGAAAAATAAAAATAGTAATAACGTCTACCCTTCCTAGTGTATATTGATCTAAATTAATTAGAATAATTATAAATATTCAAAAGAATAGTTACAATACGCACTTGGTTTATTGTTTCATTAGTTTTGTTCAGATTTCTCTGACATATGTTTCGACCTTGCGACCATTATCAAAGAGTCTTAAAAACTAACCTGAAAGTGGTGGTTCACAGTATATATCTTACAAATCCTCTACCCACCTAGAGGGGGATAATACGAACTTAATTATAATTTTATTACTGTGTCTAGTACAGGATTGTTCATAAATTCTGTTTGTGTATTTGTAACATTTTTATGGTTTCTTAGGGCCTTCTTAATTTCCAAAATTTCAAGCATGTCTAGGATTTTTCCTTTGTTTGCATTATGCAAAAATTTAACACTACTACCTTTAAAAACGTGATTTTGCTCAATGTAATGTTCGGCGAAACCAGTTGATTTTTTATTATACAAAATAGACTGTTTGTGTTCTCTTAGCCTCACATCTATGCTACGGCCACTCTGACCTGTGATGCCGTATATAGCATCACAGTCGTCACACTTTATTTCATATACCCCCGATTTTTTAATATCTTCTGTCTTTTCTTTATTATTAACCAACAAGCGACCTAAATTATTTCTATTCGTTGATATTGTATTAATACCTAATTTATTTAATCTATTACATACTGAGTTGCTAATCTTATTTACATAATTTATACTATGCCAATTTTGTTTTCTATATTTGGCACGTTATAAAAATATTTTTGTAATAATTTTCTCTGTCTATTTTTTATTAATTTGTCAATAAGTAATTCATCATAGCCATTGTTTTTTGCTAGCATTTTAAGAATTCTAACTTCTTCTTCAAAGTTGACATTTTTATCTTTTGATTACAATTTGCGTGTGTAAGAGTGTCAGTAAACGTTGGCTTTCTGTAAATATCAAGTTCTAGCCCATGTTCTTTACGTGTCAGCGTAATATCTAAAAAGTTTATTAACCGTTCTTTTTCCATTTCAACTGTAAACTGAATTTTGTTGTTTAGGGAGTTAATAAAATGGATGAATTGTGACAATTGTCTCTCAGTACCGATCCATATACAAAACACATAGTCAACATATCTTACCCAAAAATGTATGTATTTAAGGAGATTATTGCTTGTGGTAAAAAGCTTGTTTTCAAAATTTGCCATGAATATTTCAGCTAATAAAGGCTTTAACGAACTACCCATAGGTAAGAAGTAAACTTCTGTATACATTTTATTATCGAATTTAAAATAATTTAGTTTGATACACATATTGATTAATATTTGTAAATCTCTTTTTGTTCATTTTGGTTCAATTCACTATTTGAGATAAGATGTTGTAATATATCCTTAAGCTCATAAATAGGGATAGAGGTAAATAAACTTTTAACATCAAAACTGATTGGGCATTTTCGGGTATGGTTATGTTTTCCAATTTAGTGACACGTTCTAAAGAATTTTTTATACTGTAAGGGGATTGAAACTTGATCAACTGTGGTAAAGTCGAATGGAGTTTATTACATAGTCTAAAAGCCGGTGCTAATATAAGACACTACTGGTTTCATAGTAAAACCTTCCTTATGAATTTTTGGTAAACCATAAAGTATGAGGGCTGTAGCATTCATTAATAGAAGGTTGTTTGTTTGAAAATTTGTTATATTGGGTGTATTTTTCTTTAGTAGTACCTGGATTTCTGACTGAAATATTTTCGTAGGGTCATGTTTTAGTTCTTTAAAATCATCAGTATTTAATAATTCGTTCATTTTATTATTATAATCATATCTAGATAAAACTGTCAGAGTATTACCTTTATCTGCTTTACATAAAATTAACTCGTTAGAAGAAAATTTACTACGGATATCGTTTACTGGTTTTTGTTCTAATTTGTTAGAGGTTATATTCTTTTGTTAATTTTTTATAACCTTTGACATAAGGTATTTTTCGCCATTGTTATCTAACGGTATTTAAACTATATTTATTATTTATATTATGAATGATTTTCCATGATACAAGCTTTTCCAGTAAATATTTTGGTATTGAATTTTTTAGAAGACTGAACATAAACAATAAAGTGATGTTTAGATGGACTATTTAACTTTAACCATCGCAGATTCGCGAAAACGTTAGTTGTATGATCATACTTTCTTAAAGTATTAATAAACCTACAGCTAGTGTTCTAGGATTTAGTAGTCTGTTGCATGTGATTGCGTCAAGACAAGGGTAGTACATGATATTGCAGTAAGCCACATTAGATAGAACTAAACTTTCGTACAGCATTTTTTTGGTATTTTTATTCAAAATATGCTTACTATAATAAAGTAACTTTAGTCTTACATAGCACTGCTTTAAAATATCATTGGTATGATCTATGAATCTGAGGATTTCGCCAAATATTACTCCCAAAATGCTGCTATATTTACAAACGGAATAATTTGATCATCAATCTTGATGGATATAACTAACTTATTTTAAATTTTCATGCTGTTTTTTTTGAACTATTTAAAATAACTTTAGACTTTAAGAGATTCAATTTTAGGTTATGTTTATTAGTATAGTTATTGATATTTTATAAGTCATTTTTGATAACAGCGGTAACGTATTTGCTGAAAGACGATGGTAAAGCTGTGTATCGTCTGCAAAAAACTGCACATTTCAGTATTTTGCTTGTTTATGCAAATCAGAAGTGTACAACAAAAATAAGAAAGATCGAGTACTGGGGTACACCGGATGTTATAGGCATATCACAAGAGGCTTCGTTATTTTTAAAGACTCTCTGCGTGCGGTTTTTTAGGTACCTCTCTAAAAAGTTATATGATACATGGTTTAGAGCAAAATAATTATATTTAGCAAAAAGAAGACTATGATAAATAGTGTCAAAAGCTTTAATAAAATCCAACAATACTAACATAGTTGCGTTACCCTCATGCAAAGCTCTTCTGGCATTATCACTCATATTTAACAGTGCAATATTTGTTTTATGCCTTTTCCTAAAGTTCGATTGATTAACTGGCAGAATGTTATTTAAAGAAAGATATTCATTTAACTGTTTGTACACAATTTTTTCTAGTATTTTGAACAAAAAAGGTAGACTGGTCGGACGTAATTCATTGTATGTTGCCGGGTTATTCATTTTAAGAAGGGGTGTAACGATAGTCTTTTTCCAGAAATCTGGAAAATACTCTATTTCTAAACAAACATGGATAATATGAGTATGTATCAGGCTATAATAGGCATACACAACTTTACCATTTGTAGCGAAATTTTGTCATAACCTCTGACATTTCATTTACTGTTTGTATTACTGTAGAAGTAGTAACGTGGGTAAAACAAAGCTAACGTCTTTAAATTTGTTTCTCCGATAGCAATTAATTATTTGTGGGTAAGCACTCTGGTTGTTTTGAAAAACAGGTCTAAAATGGTTATTAATTTCTGAGGGATTACTTAAGTTAGGAGTAATTTAGGTATTGTCTCTCTGCTGAACTTCTAGAGATTTTAAAGCTTTATAAAAGCCTGAAATATTTTTTTGTTTATTTAATTTTGAAAGAACACTGCTTTTGCACGTCTCACAGAAGAGAGTGCAAAATTTCTTAGTTCATTGTAAGCATTCCATTTTTCTGAAGTTTTTTGCCGTTTGTATTCACTAAATGTAAGTTCTTAAATATAAAAATAGAATACAAAAAAAAATCAAAGACCTCATAATGTATGATGAATATAAAAATATTAGTTCAAAAATAAAAAAGATATTGACGGCACTTGAAACTCTACATGGAATAGAAAATAACTTAAAAAAGGCCTTCATACAATAATAGAAGTCACGTTTCAAACTCCTGTCTAACGTTACTAAAAACTTATGGAAGTAAATGTATGTTGACATTCTTGAACAATCCTTTGGCGACTTTGGTTGAATTACATAGACTTTTATCTTCAGATACCTCCACAAGAAAAACTTTAGAGGAGTCAAATCTAGTGACTGTGATGGCCACTCCATAATTGAACCTATTTTACCTATCTAACGACCAGAAAATATATCATTAAAAAATTTACGGGCAGTCACAGCATGTGGAGGTGTTCCATTTGTTGATATGCCAAGAGATTGTCAGAAAGAGTCGTCGTTTTCAAATATTTCAGTAATTTGTTAGAGGCGCTTTACAGTCCGCAACTTTCTTGCAAGCAAGATAGGTATTTCAGTGTTCCAGTAATGTTTCTTGACGGTACGTTTTACAGTCGGCAATTTCTGTACTTACACAAACATTGCGCAATATTTGCCAACTTTGTAAAAATAAATTGTATTGTGTCTAATAAATTAAATAACAATACGTTAACCTAACTTATTCTGCTCGTTTTAGTAGCTGAGAATATTCATATGAATACGCTTTCGTCTATTGTTACCGTCTATAAACCTCTTAATCGGACCACGTGGCATGAAGTAATATTCTAGTACTTCTAGTAACTTTTTGTCTGTATTGGTAACATGGAAAATACTAAATTATCTACCAGCCACACGTAAGTTGTAAGAAAAATTGAGCAGAACCAATTATCTGCAAGATGTTGAACTGTGGAAGCAAATTACCAAATGTGATCAACTGGCTCTCAACTGCGCATGCCTCTGATCAAGATTTCATGAATTTGCAATAAAGTTACAGACTTTAATTAACAACCTCATCGAGAAGAAACTAATGACATGAAAAAATGTGGGGTGTTCCATTAAAAAAAAATAGGGTTGGCACTGGGAAGTGATTCTAGATCTACTCATGAGAATGTGTGTCTCCCTATTACTTCTTTTTTACATATTTTTGCTTCCTTTGCAAAAATCAACATATCCAAATTTATTTATAACAGACAGTTTCCATTGAATGCTCTGTATATGGTAATTATTCATTATAATTTGTCTCATTTCATGGCATGGGATGTTTTAAACTTCTATTTTATATCCCTCTTTTTTATTTTATAAGGAAACTTTGCAAATATTTGCACTTTTCATTTTTTAAAATTATTAATTCCGATTACATCTATCATAAATACTTTTCACGTCTCTCAACATAGTACCTAAATCTAACACCGATAGAGAATCCTGTTTGAAATAAATTATTCGCGAATTGTTTACATGTAAAAAGTTCCCTAACTGACAATGATACTGTTTTGTTCTACTTACTTCTTCAAAATCTGATTACGAAACTGGACACAACTGGAAGAAACCTTTAGGCAACTTTAATACTTCTATGTTGCTAGAGCGATCAATCCTTTTGTCAGAACTAGATTTATCAAAATTACCTTGAATGTTACTTTCAGACTTTTGACTTGAAGATATACTGCCTTACTTATGTTGTTGTTCATAGTTTTTAATTCGTCAGATGTTATCATAACTCGTGACAGACTGCAACAACATTATCTTTTCCTCTAATGTACTTTACTATAAAATCGTATTTTTCAAGAGCTAACCTAAATTCATTTCTCTTGCACACAAAGTTAAAGGAATAGCCCAAATATATTGTTCACGTAATTACTATGTCTACCAAGCTTCTCTCTCATCTAAAGAAATACGGAAATATGGTATATACAGTGAATGGAGAGAGATAAATAATATATCCTAAAATAAATTCAGAGATTCTCAAACTCTGGAGATTTGTCAATTGTTATTACGAACTGTTATTTAATTGTGTTAAAAGTCATCCCATATTGGAATTAAGTTAGAATATTTAAGTTATTTTCAATGTTAAATAGTGGGTATTCATTCGACAAACAGACATTGTCAAACCTCTAAACGTATTACAATTTTCTTGTACTTATATATTACAGGTTTTATAGTAGAATTGTTATCTTCTCGTAGCTCAGTGTGAAAAGATTCTCGAATTGCGGATAAAACTCACCTTACCATACCAGACGTTACCGATCTTTAGGCAACCTCTGTAGCCAAAATTTAAATAGATTTCACCATTTAATCTATTGGCTAATTTGTTGGTCCAATAATTATTTCATTACCACAAATTCCTGCCAACAAATTAACACAGAAACGTCATTGAAATTGAGACCTTATTACATGCGGCTTTTCATCTGACCAATAATGCATATTTTTGAAGTTAAACACTCCGTTCCTGGTAAAACACGAGCCATCAGAGAAACACAGGACGTTTAAAAAATTCTCATTTCTTGCCTGTTTTCTCAAAATCCACCTACAAAATTCAATTCGGTCTGTATAATCCTTAGGCTTAGACACATTGATAATGGTAGGGGTGTAAACTCTTGTCTCGCAATGTCCCCCAGACCACAAAAGGGTTTGCGATATGGCGGGTACCTAAAGTTGGATCGTCTTCTATAAATTATAAAAACTTGAACCTCCTCCTCAATTACCTTATTTTCGCGTTGTGGACCTCGTTCACCCGCATATTCATCGAAACGACCTGCTTCCGAAGACGCTAGGCAATATTAACAAATGTCCGTGGACAAGGATGACGTCGATTGGGGTATCTTTGAGCATTAAGACATTCCGCAGCAGCTGCATTTCCACGACATTCTTCCGTACAAGTGCATATCCTCGAGCTCTGGATAAATGTAATTTTTTGCCATAATGTCTAAAATTCATTTTTAAATACAGCGTTTTAATATACTACACTATACGAAAGTAAGTCAATAAAATAAATTCTAACTAAGGATACAGAAAAACGTGACCCAAAATTGAAAAAGAACAGAAACAACGACACAAGGAACCGTGTGATTGTTCGTAATCAAGTGTCTTAATCCACGTTAATTGATGCTATTTGCTAAATAATTTAAATTGGAATGTATATCGGCGCAGTTTTTATACTTATTCCGGCTAACTAGATAGATAATAAAACCGCAAAAGTAAAAAACACAAAGATAGCCACTGCCGCCGCTACTGTATCCGTGACACTCAGCAGTTTATATCTTAATTTAATGCTGAAAGCTTGATCATTGTCAGATGTGTGAGATTTTCATAGGGCACATTGATGAAATTTTAAGGTATTTTTTAAGCAATCGTGGTAGTTCTGGTACTTATACGTTATTGTGTGCATTTGCTAAACTCGAAAAGGCAATAATTTCTTTTTATTAGTTAAATATTCAACGCAAATTTAACTTTATTCGTTAAAAATAGGTAAGAGAAAATATTTTGAAACCTAACCTAAACTTAAAAAAAAAATATTTTGTGACTTATAATGGCTCCATACTATTCAGAATACAGATTGAACAGAGTTACGCGGTGTACCGATTTGTAAAGTACTATAAAATTTCATTTAGTTTTGCTCATTTAATAGGAGGGAGTAAAGGAACTGACTTTCAACTTAAATTCGGCGTTTTTTGTCAAATTTTACTATTCATTTAATAAAAATTGTATAAAAAGGTAAATAATTCTAAATAGTAGTATAATTTATTACTTAAAAATGTGCAAGTATACAGCAGAAAATAATTGTATAAATATTTTTAAAATAGTACGACTGGCAACATCGCAAGTAGTTATTCACGAATATCGGAGCATGCGTAATTGTGTGAATCATACCTCAATATTCCATAAGGGTGGCAGGCCTTTAAAGTTTTTATGACAATTAGGGAGATGTATAGCCGGGAAAGCATACAATAGAGTTGAACTTGAACTTGGTTGAACTTTCACTTTTATTCTGGAATACTTTGCCTACCTCAATATTCCAAAAGTTTTCAACCAATTTTATTAACACTTTAGACCCTATGTTACATAAGACTTTTTTGTTTGTCTGGTCGTTCCCCATTACCATTTTTTTTAATTGCCTTGAAACTAATGGCACCCTGTATATCTACAGTATATTATGGTATAAGCTTCAAAGACTAGGTACAAATTTTTCTCATATTAAAATACATTAATTTTGATATAGTTTTTGAGTCTTGAAAACCGCAAATTTCGCATTTTTGAGATTTCGAGAATTTTTCTCTCGAAATCTCAACTTTAGAGAAAAATATTTAAGAACATTTTTTGTTTGCTTCGGTGCGAAAAACACGAAAATATTTTTCCGAAACGAAAAAGTCAATTTTCCGAATTTGTTTAAAAAAACCTTTGTTTAAACAATTCCAGACCACAATCTGACAAACTGTACTTTCTTATAAAGGAGCACAATTTGAACAAGATGGTACAAAAATATTCCATCCGAATAAATTTTCCCGGTCGATCACTGATTTCGCCCGGACTAAATCAATTTTTGTTATCAGTTTCATCTGTGCCCATTTGTTATCAGAATTACACTAAACACGAACACAGTACACTCATATTGCATCTTATTAAGATTTGGTTCTCCTCGATCGTGACTTTTGTTCTAAAACTAATATCTTCGTCCTAGTCCTAATCATATTTACTTAGGTGTTTGGTTGCTTCCTGGCTTTCATTTATATCGCGTATGAGCACTAATTAATTACACATGTTACCACTATTACAAAACTAAACTAATACAAAACTTATCAAAAAATGCATTATCGATTCGGTTCAAGTTTCAAGATGAAATTTTAGAGGAAAGATCATTGGCGCCAGAACAAAATAACAAAGTTTAAGCACAATTCTTCTATTTCCCTTTGTAGGGTTATAGATTCTTATACGAGAAAGCATTAAAACTTAAGTTCACTTTATGCTCAATGTAGTTGGGGTTTTCATGGAATGATTTGTACAGCACAAACCGCAGATGTCCTAAAAAGTTTATATCCTATTTTTTTATTCCTTGAACGTTTATTACAGGAAGCATGTAGGAGGACTATAAATGGTAAGATAACAAACACTATACTTTCTCATAGCTCTAGTAAAATGTTACCGCCAGCAGAATATTTTAGAGACCTTGTCGTAAAAACATTCTGAGCAAAAGAAAGCGGTTATTGAATTCTACTGAAAACTGATTGTGAAATTTAAAAACTAATCATATTTTGTTTGTTTGTTCGTTTCGTTTATTCAAACCTTCCCTGGATTTTATCATATAAAAGTACTTTTACTTACGACTGCTTGGATAAAAATCTTTTGACATTTAACGGCAATCATTTTTTTAATGACCTTATTTAAATGAACTTGGTAGAGTATAGCATTAGATATTCCAGCATTCAAAACAGGACGCACGCACACAAACCATTGTATAACAATCATTCCTTACGATATTGCTATCTGCCGCAGCTGAGACTCGAACTCAGGAGAGATAACAGTGATTAGCAGTGTTCTCTCTCATACAACCGCGGTCTATCTTCCTACTAACGCCTCGGCAACACGTGAAAATTGCCACTAAATATCCATATCTTAGCCAGGAGGGGCGAGCGTAGATGCGTCTTCACTATGTACATACTTCGATATGCGATGTAAAGCAACATTAGGCGCGGTTAGTACTTGGATGGGCGACCGTTTCAAAGAAGACCGTGTCCCCGCCTCACATATCTTCCAGCGGCTTGTATATCAGTGTATGCGCGGAAGCTATGCAACCTTAGGCGAGAGTTGTGTAGGTGATATACCATCCTTCGAAGGGGATGTAAAGCTGTCGGTCCCTTGTCTATTAAATGTTGGCAAATAAAAGATCCCTACTCTTCTCAAGGGAAGAGGTTCGGCAAAATTCCTGGTTGGGGGTAGCTCGTCTACAGGCGTCGGTGATAGGCCTCAGTCGCGGAAATAGACCGACGTTAAATAAATGTTAAAAAATATCTTAGCCAGGATGCGAAGTTGTAGTTGAACATTGTGCTAGTGACGTAATGATTATTATTATTATTAACCAATTGTTTTACACATTTTTGGGACATTAATTAATTTTTATTTGTTACTGATTCCGTATGTATGTTCTCTTCATTTCATATTATTTTTAATATTATGCAACTCTATTAAAAAATGTTCACAGTAAAATTGTCTGGGATCAACTATGCGACTTTCTAAGGTCATTGGATGGATAATCATAACTCTTTATATCACCTTTAGAATCCACTTTTGTACTGTTTCTAGATTTTTCAAGAGGCAGTGTGCTACCCCTCCCCAACCTATGATCCCATATGTAATATGTTACTCGGCTAATGCATAATTTAAATGTGTTTCTTATCACAAATTTGTTTAAAATATTTTAATATTGACAGTAAACTTTTTTTTACCATGTTAATAACATGTACGTCCCATTTTAAATGACAGTCAATGGTGATACCCCAGATACTTGATACTTTTTACCGGAGCTTTTACAACCCTAGAATCCTCATGCTCTATATTAACTGAATTATACTTGGATAATGTGTCTTGTCAAAGTTTATTGTTAGCAGTTTACTATTAAAGAAATTTACTACCGTTTAAAGATTTATCTCAACCTTACCTTTCAGTGATTACCAAGCAGCATCTTCAAAGAAAATAGCGGTTGCATCGGCATAGCTTATTATTTCAGCACCGATTGGCAATTTATATAGATCATTAACATACGTACAAAATAAGATTGGACCCAAAACTGTGCTTTGTGGAACTCCGTATCTAACATTCTTTGTATTGCTAATACAATTACTTATACTACTGAACTGATGATCTTAAAATATATAGCAATACTTCATCTGCAATGGATTGTACCAGTTTTCAAAATGATATCACCACTGTTAATATTTGATATTCTTTGTTTAAATATTTCCAAATGTGCTTGGATGTAATACTCTAGAAAAAAAGATTTAGTTGTGCTTCTGTATAATATTAATTCAACCAAACGCGATTCGATGCTATGAATTAAGTTTGGGCATTTTATTCGATTACAAATTAAGTTGTCTACCTCTCTCTTTCTCTCTCTTGACAGTTTTCGAGAAAATGACACTGTATGCAGGTGAACATTCAATTGCCAGTACCTCAAAAACTATTAAGCTTAGACACAGGACACCAGGAAAAAAATATTTGGAAATATTAGTAGAATTTATATCACGCGTGAACAATTATTATGAAGATTAAATAAAAAATGAAACTTTGTCGCTACGATAATTCATGTAGATAAATAGATTGATTTATTTTCATGTGAGACAATTACAATAATTGTGTATATTGTGTATTATGTAAGTAAACTATTATTACGTAAGTAAATAAAATAAGTTTGGTGGACGTAATACGGAACCAACCTATATTAAAGACAAAACATCTGTCAGATTCAGAGATTCATAAAATTATATAATAGAAAATAATTCCGTTACATAAGTATCTATACAGTCAATTGAAGTGCTTAATAAACTGAAATTAAATATGTCACTCACAGGAATACTGAATTTATTGCAGATTTACGTTGCATTATGTCTTAGGCAATATTAAAATTACTGATAAATGCCAGTTACGAGAACAATTTCTATTGAAAAATATTTAAGGTGGGCATATCCGAGAGAGAGAGAGAGAGAGATTCGATAAATAAATATTTATTATTTTTGGCCATAACTCTTTTTTAAATACATATATTGGTAAAAAGGCTCAGTGACGAATTTTCTCTCAATAATTTCAGTTGTTTGCAAAATTAGTTAATTTAAAATTACAAGATATGAAGATTGGCACTATTTTTTTTTGCTCCACTAATAGTTAGGCATTAAAACACATTTTTCCCAGAAAAAAAATGGATTTACTTCCACCAGTGTCGTCCGAGCTAATATGTATTTTAATATTTTTAGCGTAAAAATGATACGTCACTATTTTTTAAATAAATATTTTGAGATAAGATTTATTTTGAAAAAAAAAGCAGTGACGTTTAAATTTTTCCATTAAAGATATTAAAGAATATGTTTGCGCGGAAAGCACTGGTAGAAATAGACCTACTAAAATTCAAACAAATATCTATGGCGGTATCAAACACATTAAGAAAAAATAGATAATTTTCTTCAATTTGGAACATTATGTATATCACAAATAGAGCAGTTGCAGACCTCTGTTAATATGAACTTCTTTCTTAAAATCGTATGAGTATTAAGAATCTTAAGTATTAGGATTAGGATTCTAAAACATCCTGTACATTGAGGTGACCCGGAAGACGCAAAAAAATATTTTCAAACAAAAAAATTCAAGAAATTGCTAAACAATTATGCTTCTGGTGTTGTTATTTGTTCAATTTTACAACTATTCTTTAAAAGAGATTTGGTTAAAGCCAGACAATTTTTTTATAATTTTCGGTATATTTTTAGGGGCGATGAAACTCGACTACTTTAATGTCGTTTTCTGAAGGTGGCCATTTTTTGCGAAAAGATTTTCTTGACGTTTTCATGGGCCTCGATAAATTTTTATTTATCACCGCGCCTTCGGCAAATATTCAAATAGTCCACTGTATTTAAGATTTTTCTACAGACCAATACATACAAAAGCAAGTGATGGTTTTCCAGGTAGGTACTAGATAAGGTCTCGAAAATCCTCGAAGTGGGAAAGTACGGATAAAATTTGGCAACACTGCAAAGGGCTAAAATCATGCCCTGAAACGAATTTCTAGAGATATCTTGGTTTTCATTGCCTCTACGACAAAAATACATCAGATCAAAAAGAAAGCGATGAAAATTCTGTATAAAAAGAGAAAGGGTCTTTCTTTCGTATACGCAAAAGTTTTTTCAAAATCTTTCATTGAATTTGATCTTATGTGATATTATGAATAATTTATGTACTCTATTCCACATCACCCTTGGGGTTGAGTACTAGGTGCGTTTTTTATGTGGTTTTACCGGCGGGCCTAATTCACGACTGTCATACTTATTAAAATTAATAATTTTCCTCTTGTTCTTTTTCCCCTTCTATAAATTCATTGATTCATTGTTCGAGGAAATCCGAGTCAATCTAAGAACTTTGAGTTTCTACTTCAGTGACGGCTTCTATTTCTGATGAGTGTTCAATCAGTTCAGTATTTAAGCAAGATTGTACATGGCAGTTGCCGCAGACTGGTGACCATTTAAATCCCAACCCCCGACAGTCACACAATGGTCAGTTGCAGAAAATCATCTTCGAAAGGCAATCAGGTACAGGAAGTTGGGATGTTGCTATCCAGATTGATTTCGATGGCGACAGAAAATTTTCAGGCAAATAATTATATTGTTAGACATGCTGAAGATGATGCTGACATTTTGATCATCATGAAAAAATAACGGTTGTATTTGGGGAAGATGTAGACGTTCTTATAATTTTAACTGCTCGTACACCTATTGATAAAGAAATGTTTCTCCTGAAACCAGGCAGAGGGAAGGTCGAACGAAAAATATACTAGACTTGAAACTTGTAGCTGAAGTTTTCAATAAGACTGGTACTTCTTCTGACAGTTACTTCGAATGGGATAAAAAAAATTTCTTGCAGTCTATAACGCTCCAGTTAACGAAGTTTCCATCGATAACTATCGGTATTCTTGCTTTATTAAAGCTGTGAGCAAAAGAAAACCCAGTGAAATTTAATTCATTACCACCCACTCATGACGGAGCTCAACAGCATCTATTTCGTGTTTATTTTCAAGTACAGAAATGATTTGGTAATGTATTGAATCCTAAACAGTGGATGTGGATATTAAAAAATACGAACCATATTGTGGCAAAAACAACATCCCAACTTCCTGCACCTGATTGCCTCTTGAAGATAATTTTCTGCAACTGTACGAAAGGCTGTGGACTATTATGTGGCTGTCGGAGGTTGGGAATTAATAGTTCACCAATTTGCGGCAACTGCCATGGACAATCTTGCTTGAATCTTGAAAGAAAATGCACCTAGTACTCAACCTCAAGGGTGGTGTGGACTAGAGTACTTAAATTATTCATAATATCACACAAATTCAAATTCAATGTGAATCCTTGGATAGAGAGAAGCAGTCCTTTGATTGAGTGGCCGCCGAGATCCCCAGACTTGACGTCACTCAATTTTTTCCTTTGGGATTTAATAAAACAAATAGTTTACAAATCTGGAACTATTATAAACAAGTTTGAAATGCTACAAACCATGTCCAAATCACTGAAAATGTGCTTATTTTAATCATATTGCTAGAAACAAAAATTCTAATAAGCTCTGGGGCGAGCTTAAGTCACTAAATATTACGTCCAGTAATAATTAAATCATCTGGCAATCTAATAGACCCTGATACTATCAATAATTATTTTATAGATATTATCCCTCAAAATAACAACAGTATCGCAAATGTTCTGAATTAATATAACCAAAATAAAATCACTAATTCAAAGTTCAATTTCAGCTTAGTGTCCACTCAACTTTGTAGCTTAAAAAATTCTACATCCGGATCTGACTCGTTAAGCATTTATTTTATTAAATTATGTTGTCCGTATTTACTAAACTTCTTAACTGATATTATTAATAGTTTGTTTATTGAATGTCCATTTCCATCTGCATGGAAAATTGCCTAGTAATCCCCATCCCTAAAAAAATTATCTAAAGGCATTTTTGGACTTGAGACCTATTAGTATTCTCACAAAATTGTCAAAGTTGGCAGAACAAATAATTGAGATCCAGCTTAGGAAACACGTATACTATACTTTTAACATACTGCCAGCAATCCAGTCAGGTTTTAAAGCTGGTTACAGTTGCTGCTCAAATCACATGGTGTTAATAATACAGGTTGTAAACTGTTCAAGACATATCTTGAGGGATGCTCACAAATGGCAAGAATATCCGATAAACTTTCCCAGTCAAGAACGATCAATAAAGGTGTTCTACAAGGTTCTATTTTAGGCCCTCTGTTGTTTACAATTTACACATTTCAATTTGTAAATTTTATTAAATCCTATTCGGTTCATATGTTTGCATATGATACGCAAATTTACTATTCTTTTTATGCTAAGGATTATGAAGCTGCTGTGCAACAAATCAACAATGATCTAAAAAGTTTATCGGATATTTCTTTGCAGCATTCACTCGTTTTAAATCCATTAAAATCAGCTATGCTTTTATTCGGTAAGAAGCCCGACTGGCTAATTTGAAAAATCAAATAAATATTGAAATAATTGAATGTCGTTTAGAATTTTCGCAATATGCCCGAAAGTTAGGATTAATTTTAGACACAAGTTTAAGATTTAGAGAACATGTTTGTGAATTATACAAAAAGCTTACTCCGCCCTAAGGCTTCTTTATCCACATAGAAGTTACTTAAGAATAAATGCAAAAGACTGTGCTCCAGCTTATGGCCGGCCCTTGTTTGGACAGGGATTGTAGCAGTCGTATACAACGCGTACAAAACTCATGTATTCGATTTATCTATGGTATACGTAAATGTGAACATGTTTCACGTAAGCTGCCTGAACTCATGTTTTTATTTTATTATTATTAGTACATATTGTGCAATTTTTAATAATATTTGAAAAAACGTTGTTACTTAAATATTTTCGGCAAAATTTAGTACAAGTCCGTTTCGGGGGGGTGGTGAGTCCAATGGTGCGCATAGACCTTTTCTTAAAAAATTGCTAATGTGAATCATTAAAATTATACTCTTAAATACGGACGTAGTAGGCTGCATTTGTGGCGCTTTTTGCTCCAAAAATGCAGTTCCAATAAGGTCTACGATTAAAAAAAGTCCTACGTATAGAAGACATGATGAAAGTTTATATGACGGTGAAGAATCAAAGTGCTCAAATAGTTTACATACATTTTAAAATCACCCTGTATAACATTTTGTCTGTTTTCATCCTACAAATGATCATATTTGCGATTACCTGTAGCTAGTGTTCTCGAATGATAAATCTAAGAAAAATCCACATTCTTGCTAACTGTAAATCTAAAATCACGAAATGTATGGGTTGAATAATAAATATGTGAATGAACCGGTGGAAAATAAATTTGCTTTTATCGCCGTCAGCCACTTAATTCTTAATTTCCACAATAATTAATTACGAATATAGAAAGTGAACTGTGTTTCCACTTTAAGTTGGAATAAATAACGGAAGAAATCTATTTTTAGGAAAGCCAATTTCATTTCTCATTACCTCGAACCAATAACGAAACTTGTCTTTCCTTCTATTTTCAGTTTGCCGGTTATTAATTTTTCATAATTACCAATACACACGAATGTCAGAAATAAACCGTGTTATAATTTTAGATAATTACTAGACTTCAGAAAATTATGACATCTTTAAATCTTTTATTTGAACTAGTAGGTATTTTTATAGGTACCTAATGAGCGGTCGATATACAAGTGTTTATTCAGTGTTTATGTTACTCCCTTTACGTTAAATATGAATATGGGGTAACAAAAATAAAGTAAAGATGCCAATGTACAACCATGAGATATAGGCATATACAGGGTGTTTCAAATTTCAATATGAACCTCAAAAATGACATGTTATTGTTGTTAGTTATTCGATTTCAACCCTTGAATGGGCATCAACTTCCTGACGGTAGCACAGTAGTTAGCGTGTCTAGCTTCAGCATAAGTAGGTACCTAGCGAAGTGAGTTCGATCCCCACCTACTGCAAAGTAATTTTCAATTATCAATTTCTCCTCAAGAAGTGGTTCGAATCCCACTATAAACTGTAAGGCCCCGTCTCCTTTACGCACACAAGTTTAGATAGATAGATAGATAGATAGATAGATAGATAGATAGATAGATAGATAGATAGATAGATAGATAGATAGATAGATAGATAGATAGATAGATAGATAGATAGATAGATAGATAGATAGATAGATAGATAGATAGATAGATAGATAGATAGATAGATATAAATATTTTATTTCCCACAGTATATATATATATCTTGATTAAATGCTATTCGATATATCCTACAATGCAAGCAAAAAATGTAATGTATATAATGCAATTCCTATTTATTTCTTTATTGTAGGTACTTAGATTCCAAAAACATAAATAACCTGTTGGTTTAGTTGAAATCGTCTTCAAAAAATTCATTTAAGTTATAGAAGACTTTGAATTTTAGAATGTTTTTCAACTCCTTTTCAAATAAATTTAAAGACGGTTGAATTTTAGAATGTTTTTCAACTCATTTTCAAATAAATTTAAAGACGGTTTACGCTGAACTGCTTCTGGTAGATGATTAAATATTTTTACACCTGGTCCTTTTCTGTTTACATCCAAATTGTATGAGGGATTTTGGTACATGTTTTTGTATCTCGTGTCATCGTTATGGATAACAGATTGTGTGGAAAGATTATTTTGTTCTTTGTATATTATTATACCGATCTTATATATGTATAAACGTTAACGTCGTTAACGTTTACTGTTTGGTCAAAATCGTCAAACTTTGAAGCGAAGGACAGAACATCAGAGGCTTGAATTAATCAGCGTGACTTATAACTTCGTAAACTAAAGCGAGAAACTGAAGAAAGTCCAAAACTTTCATGGTTTTTCGGCTCCTTTCAAGTTAGGACAGTGTCCTCGAGGTGGAAAACTCGGATTTAATATTCCCAACCATACCCAAACAATACCCCAAAATTTTATTAACTCCGCAATTTTGTCCAGGTAAGAGTACCCGTCGACTGGCCTATGAAGTCATTCACACTTAATAAATTTTAGTGAATACCTTTTACATAGTACAAATAAGTGTCTCACCTCTTAGTTATCGAAAAAATGGTCCAGGGAATTTTAAGTGGGACACTCTGTAGACATAATAGGATTATTTGAATCGGCTAGATATAAATGATTTTCACAGATGATATCTTGTTCTTGAAGCAACATATCAGGCAATACTTACAAACATATTGCTCCTAAACACACTTGTCTCTGGTATGAATATCAAAATATATCAACAAAAATAATTGAAATTATAGTGATGGCAATCTTTTGGAAATAACGAATCGATTCTCAGGCTCTCGCTCGAAATCAATTCAGGTCGGGATCTTTAAGATCGATTTATGTAAAAATCGATTTGCAAAATATCGATTCCTATACAAAACCCTCTCGACTAGATCGACTTTCTAAAAGATCGAATTAGATCGCCATCCCTAATGGGGAACAATCCAAGCTAGTTCCTAATATATTCAATAGATGACGCAATGCGTACTATGAACTTGTTGAATTTTTTGTTTATAAATCCTCTTTAATTTATCTTAGATTAATCAATTATGACAATATTCTAGTTAGTACATACTTGAAAATAAAATATAGGTTACACTCTCTGCTCTCTGTGATATAGATTACAATTTTAAAACACCAGATTTATCATAGTTGTCGGTAACGGTCATTTTTAGGAAATAAATGTCCTACCGTGTTAGAGCACTTTGGTACACAGCCACAAGTTTTCATTTTACATCCTAATTATTAACTTTGTTTATTCAAAGACGTATTTTTTCGTATTGACATTGACGGACAAACAACCGAGTACAACTGGTGCACTCTGACGGATAAAATAAAAGAGGAATGTTCCCCATTGACATTTGTTGTAGTTTTTCCACCAATACGTACGGTAAATAAATTAATTTGTAAATCAGTTTTGTAGTATTTATGCATGCTTTGGCCTAGTTGAATTTCTAAGTTTGTGCACAGTATACCTACCTATAAATAAATTTGAAAACTATTTCAGTGACAAATTATCAGCTGAAATAAACCTTACTTATTAATAAGGAGGACATGCGGGAAAACATATATCACTTACCTGGCTTCAGCTCAAAAATTGGCAGCCACTGATGGTTTTATTGGTTTTGAAGATATTGAAATCAAATGAGGATGTGTAATATTCACATCCAAACTGTCCCAAAGAATCTTGCAGATCCTTCATACCACCGTCATCCCTTATAATCATTGATTAATTAATTTTTACACACGTTTTAATCATAGTTATTACTGTTTGTATTTGCAATAATTCCAATAAAATTAACTATTTCTGATTATTTCTACATTAGTGGTAGGGATTTTTATCGGCTCATGTTGGCTATAAAGCTACCTATATTCGTTTCATTTAACCATTAAAAGCATATATTTTATTAAAATACTTTTAATACTCGTCAAAGAGATTACTATTGCTTATTATGCAATTATACATGATAAAAGAGTTACTTTTCATTACTATTTGGCGCGACGCGGAGTATTTGCTTCCGCTAATTTTATTATTTTGTAAAATATACTGTTAAACTGATGGGGCCTTTATTACGTTCACTAACAACGTATCAGTACGATCGTAAACAACCGAAAAATCTCTATAAATAATAACACATACTATTTAAATCAGTGCCCCCGATGGGTAATTTTTTTTTTTCATACATTTATTTAACGTCGGCCTATTTCCGCTACTGAGCTACTGAGGCCTAACACCGACGCCTGTAGACGAGCTACCCCCAACCAGGAATTTTGCCGAACCTCTTCCCTTAAGAAGAGTAGGGATCTTTTACTTGCCTAACATTTAATAGACAAGGGACCGACGGCTTTACATCCCCTCCGAAGGATGGTATATTTCCTATACAACTCTCGCTTAAGGTTGTATAGCTTCTGCACATACACTGATATACAAGCCGCTGGAAGATGTGTGAGGCGAGAACGCGGTTACCGTTGGAATGGTCACCCATCCAAGTACTAACTGCGCCTGTCGTTGCTTTACATCGCATACCGAAGTATGTACATAGTAAAGACGCACCTACGCTCGCCCCCTAATGGGTAATTTCACAAACTGCAAAATATTAGAGTTTTTGCCAACTAACGCTATACCTCCGTTACCGCCGCTAACGCAGAAGGAAAGAGATAATTGCGCATGTGCACAAATAGCGTTCACCTTATTCTAATTGCGTGTCACCTTATTTCGCTGCGGATAACGGACGTTCGGTTACCCACCTTAAAAACGCTTCTGATTGGTCAGAAATCCTAGTATATTTTGGTTTTAGGTTTGTGGTAGTTATGCGGTGGTCGAATTGGTCACATAGTTCTGTTCTTGCTAATAATGCTAATGGTTGTTTTCGTTTGATGTTGAAAGTCAAGTCAAACCTGCCACATATAGATCTCGAGAAGGGGGGTTGTCGAGGAGGATTTGGTATTAATAAAGTCTGTATCAGATCTTCCACCTCATTCTCCAAATTTATAATTAAATTTAACACACCTTCCATATCTGCGGAAAATTTGCTTCAAATTATTGTTTTTTGTATATTGTTCAAAAATGTGATTTACACACAACATTACAGGTTATAGAAATCGAACTGTTAATTTTATTGTCATTTTACACACCAAATCTGTCAAATAGAGCCCATCGTCTGGAGCTCGTGCAAAAGCTCTTATATGACAATCCCCTTATTTTGGTGACGGTATTTGGTCACGTGACATTTAAGGTTAACGTGAGTGGTATTATGAGAATTGGCAAAACTCCCTATTGTCGTTATTGCTCTTTTGTTTCTTAGGGGGACAAACTGGACGAACAAATGTCAATTTAGCAGGCATCCAACATAAAACTGTAAATTGTTCTAAAAAAATTTGTATGGTTTATAACTGAAAGCGAAAACAATCGGCTGCTCAATGGGGAACAATCTACACCAGTTCCTAATATAGCCAATAGATGGCGCCGTACATACTCGCTTTAATATCATTCTCAACATATTAACCTTTAAATAGTTTAAATATCCTATTCCGAGAGTTTCCCAATCTCCTATTCGTAGAGGTGAGCCAAATTGATAAAAAGGATTATGGTTGATCATTGATCATTAAATCGTTTAAATGCGGAGCTGACATACTTTTTCGCATTGACATTGACGGCGAACCCACAGACCAGTACAGACGTCCAACTCTGTCGGAACACTTTGAAGTTATTTTTACAGATTTTTGTCTTTATTTAATGCGCCATCAAGTGGTATGACGTAATTCTCAGTTTTGATATGCGCCTACACCTGTATTGTTCAATCCAAATCTGTTATCGGCGCGATGTAATAAACAACCTATGCGCGAATGCAGCATAAAAAAAATAAAACCTAATGCATAAAAATTCTGAGAGTTGGGTGTCTGTATTAGTCTGTGGCGAAACAACTGTGTACAGCTGGTGCTCTCTGGCGGATAAAATAAAAGAGAATGTTCTCCATTGGCGTTTCCTTTGTGCCCTTGAATGGACTCAATTAGTGTGACGTCACGTGTATTATGCAACCCAAGATTCTACTGCCATAAATGCTAACGGCGCAAAATGAATGCACTGGAACTTGCGACTCTTAATGCTCTATAGTTAATACAGACTATTATCAAGAAGGTTAAAACATAACTTAGAATTTCATTTTTTTTCTGCCTCACAGAAAATATGTGATCCTCGTGTCGGTCGTCATATGCCTACCTTGCAGTGACGAGAGTCAACAGCTCGAAACTGCAGTCCGCAAGTGGTGTGTAACGACTGGCACGAGAGCTCCTTTAAGTAGCATCAGTCTTTCGGCTAGTGTTTGTTGCAATCGAAGCATTAACGTTTTGTGGTAATATGCAATTATTACACTTAACGCGTCAGCGCTCGGCGGGGCACATAGCCCGGAGAGTAGCTGTTGGTTGCAGTCTGGTTACGTTCCGTATAGTAAAATAAGGATTTTATAGAGGAGTTTGCGACTAAAAATATTATGTTTCAACATTTTACTGTTAGAAAATTTTTTAATAAAGTAAAATATATAATAACCCTACCAATAATAAAGCTCCCACTTTACTTTTAATTTGGCATCCTTTGGAAAATTAAACATTTTATATCCATTTTTATTAGTAGGTATATGATCACATTCAGAGGAACAAAACATATATACCCATAGTCCAAACAATTTAAAAAGAATATAAAATTTGATTAGGGAATGAAAATTAGGTTGAACTATAAATGTGAAATCACACAAGAGTATTGAAGTTAGCTGCAATTGTATTGCTTTCCGCCCTCATAATTTAAATTTTCACTTTCTTCATTTCTATTGGAGGAAACTGTTGCTGTTTTATATTTGGCATTATTAAAAAAAATAAGGGTTATTATATCCACTATAAATACATATATTTTAATATATCTTGTGTATATGAGATTGGCGCTAGAAGTTCTTAAATATTTCTTTCGACCGAAAAATTCATTAAAATGTATAGCAATGTTTTAGCATTATATTTTATAGTCGTATGAACAAAGTAATAGGCTCAAATTTCAATGTTATTCCACAATATATAAATGTCTATGACGGTAGTATGTTTGGTTGCATAAGTTGTGACGTCATAGTTAATTGTAACCAATACGCGTTACCACCTGTTCAGGCAATGCCAACCTTACAGTCTATTAAATCCCTGCATAGTATAAAGAATTTGAGTTCAAATTTTACTGCGATTTTGAAAGTGTGGCAAGTAAATATGTACAAAGTGGAAGTGTACAAAGGTCTGTGAGTGCTCAAGTAATCGGCAGTGCTAGAAAGACATAAAAAAGTGTACAAATTTCGAAAGTGCGAAAAATCGTTGAGGTCCTTGGACACTAACGGTTGTGAAAGAATCGGTTGCTGCTAAATTTTAAGTTGAAACTCGTAGTTCAGATAAAAATAGGGTGAGTCTGAATTTTTTTTATACAGAGATGTTTTTATCTCACTAATTTTACGCTTCAGTTCAGATAATGAGGGTGAAAAACTATGGTAACACTTAATTTCTCTCTAACCTTTTAAGATACTTAAATATTTTTGAGTCACTGCGATAAATCAAATAGTCTTTGATGCGACTTCCTTGAAATATTGGCAATAAATATACTTAGCACTGTATTCTACTTAATATACATAATTAACATTGCTATCTGCATTGTGTTTTGCATGGTTAATATATTTCATAAGTAATCTATATCACACATGCAATATATATAATCACAAGGTATAAGCGCCTTGTATTGAAACGTTTCAACATGTTTACTTATTTTAGGTTGTTGTAGTACACTGGATTTATATATCGCAGGAACTTTTGTGCATGTTATTAACAGTTATTTATAGTTTCAACTTAACCAAAATCGAAAATATAAACATGGAAGGCAGGAGGAAGGTTATTTTCTATGTAATAAACATATTTTGAAAAACCATCATCTTTATAATCAAAATGTAATCATAGCAGAAGTCCCTTTCAAGTGTAATATTGACTATTTTAAAATTCGTATATAAATGTAGCTTGAAGAGACCAGCAAACAAGTGAGCATAAACATTTTTTTATTTTCGGTTACGTAAGTATTACAAAGATTACGAACACCACAGCTTTAACCGAGTCTGACACAGTGGCATCTGTATTTTTTTTTAAAATATAGATAGTCCCTTGCAACAGCTCTGTGGGAGACAGTTAAAGGTAATGGACAGTATGAACACACATTCCATCCTAGTACAGTTTCTAACTTCCTTTTGAGGAAACAATTAGAGTTTCATGGTGGTTCACTGAACCTGGAACATCCTGGCAGAAATAAGTACATACCAGTCAAGCACTTGGAGAGGTATTTAATACGTTCACTGCTACATGGCATGTATATGTTCCGTTCCGTGTTTTTAATAAAACTTCCCAGCAGGCGAAAGCGATAGTTTTCTTCATATCATGTGAATATATTTATAGCGATCTATTCAGGAAAGCTTTGTTAATTATTTTCTATCAAAAGTTTGACCGGGGCTTATTTGACCCGTACCGCCAGGAAGAATAAAAATCGTCGAGTTGTGCACTACAGGGTGCCCCCCAGCGCACAGATAGAATTAGTAACCAGTTTCTTAGTAATTTCATTTAGAAAAATAGGAATAATAAGGATTTCAGTTTTGTATTTTTTCTAAATGTATGAAAATAAACGCTTTTGTTATTTTTTTTTTCACGTATGCTGTTCAATTACAAATATCAATTTTTTTTATGGCGATAATTGCGATACGGGTCAAATGTTCCCGGGACAATCATAAGGCTAGTGATCTACATACAATACATGTATCCAACAGTAACTACGGTTAGTTTTGTTATTACACATAAGATTTTGGTAAGCATTTAAACAAAATTTATCTACGGGTCATATATATCTCGCAACGCCCATGGGGAAAGTTGTGCTCGGGACAAATATGACTTGTACTGCATCGAGGAAAAGTTGCGTGATTGGCTCTCACAGTGAACGTGTTAAGATATGAAAACAAACATGTTGGTTTATTTAAAAAAATTTTTATTGGTGTAAAATCACATAGGTATACTAACAATAAAATAACGAAAGAAACAATAATTACGCTTACGTTAAATGGGGCGGGCTCCCTTTCAAAATAGTCTGCAACAAATAGTTAATAAATAAAATTGGATAACAATAAAACACAGAAATTTTAATTTTTTCTAAAGCTTCGTAGAATTGGGTAAATATTATCCAAGGCATCTTTGAGGTCTTGTCGTGATTTAGCGCCAGTAAACACAATTTTTCCATTCACAAAAATTAGAAGCACTAGCCTAGGTTTGATCATTCTGTATACCAATCCTGGAAATAGCTCCGGCTCATAACTGAAAGAAAAAATTATATATGAATGGTTCATTGTCAAAAAGAACTGTAAGCTCTTCAAAAATTGAAAAACAATGAAAATGTATGGAGGATGGAGGTGTGATATTTGCAAACAATTTATTGCTAATATATCAATATTTTATTACTTCAACAAAAGTTCAATAGTTGTTTATGCGCTAAATGCAGAAATTAGTACTTAATTTTACTAATCAAAAGTTTGGCTGTACGGAGCCGTAGAAGAACATGGCAATTCTAGAAGTGAAGAAAAACATTTTATGCATAAGTTTTATACAATACTGTTATAATTATACAGAAGCTTGTAGTACACTTTCTGACACTAGATGTCTAGGTAATTCCTCCTCACTCCTTTGACGGTTAAACTTCATGGTCAACATATAAGACAGTTTGAGACAGTGGCATGTGCAAATAACTGGAATAATGAGGAAAAGGCTATAGCACTAGTTCTTACCCCAGACGATTCCAGTGAAGCATCAAGAGGACTTAAAGCTTTGGAAGCTACGTTAGATTTAAGATATGGTGACATCTCGTCCAAGTATATCGGACCTAGCAGAAATCACGTACCAAAAAAGCTGGGGAAAGCTAACAAGGATTTGAAACTGATGTGGAGATACTGGCTTTTAATATTTATATCTCTTAAGGCTATCAGCAAGATTTACAGTTTTAAAAAATTACTATATAAATCGTTACAAATGTTAAGTTTTGTCTAATTTTTCTTATAATAATAATACTTTATATGTCCTTTATATCATTAAACATGATGTAGGATAAGTCAGAATATAAGCATAAAATATACATTATACAAAATACAATAAGAATTTACTAAAATAAGTATTTAAAAGAAAGGAAAATAAATATAAAATACATAAATATAAAATAGAATAATAAAAACATAGATACATAAAACTTTATTTATTTAAAAAAGCATTGATGCTGTAAAAAGTACACTCTATTAAAATATTTCTTAATAAAAATTTAAATGGATTCAAAATTTTCATGTTTCTTACTTGGTCAGACAGAGAATTGTAAAGTTTAAATAAAACCTGAGTAGTATGGCGACTTCTCATACAGAAAGGAATTGTGTGGTGGTACCATGAGGTCATTTATTCTTGTACTATAATTGTGATAAGAAGTAGTTTTGAATAGATGTAATTTTTTTAAATAAAGCACAGGCACTTATAAATATATATTGAGGGCATTTTGAGTAATTTGTTACTTTTAAAAATTTCAGCACAATTAATTATCTCCTGGTTTCAAATCGGCGAATGAACTTTTTCTGACAAATTAAAAACCCTGTCTGTTTCCGTAGCTCCGTCCCAGCACATGATGCTATAACTTATATGTGAATATGCTAGCAAGTAATAAACGTTTGATAAACTTTTTTTGCCACAAACATTTTTCATTTGTATAATGGCGAAGTGGCTTGATTTAACTTCGTGCATACAACGTCGAGATCAGATCTCCAAAACAAGTCTGCATCAAAAACAACTAGAAATTTACTTGCACTACTAAAGTTGAAGTTTTGCTGAGGGCAGGGCTTTCTATTGTAAAAGTTGATAAAGGTTGTTTTGGGTGTATTTAAAATAAGTTTGTTACTATCACACCATGCAGTAAATGCACCTAACACTTGTCATTTTATTACTTAAAGTATCAATATTGGAATCTGACACTGTTATGTTACTGTCGTCTGCAAAGATGGTTACTGTACCACTATTTATATGATTTGGTAGGGCATTAACTTGCAATATGAATGTAGAAGCCACAGAACCCTGAGGAACTCCTAGGGATACATTATATTCATTAGAGAAGTGAGTGCCAATCCGTACAATTATTTTTCTATTTAAGAGGTGAGAGTGAATCCATTTCAGAATATTACTGTGTTTACCAAGGTTAAACGTTTTAGATACTATATAATCAATATCCAGGGTATCAAATGCCTTGGATAGTTCAAATTGCAAGACTACAACATATTCACCTTTGTCAAGGACGATGTAAACTGCATCCAATAAGTGAATGCTAGCAGATTCTACTGATTTACCTTCCCTTAAAGCCATGCTTGTATTGTGTCAAAATTTTGTATTTCTCTATGAATGTTGACAGCTGATCACAAATAACCTTTTCCATAATTTTAGAAAGGGAACTGACTAATGTTATTAATCTATAATTTTTAATGACGAAGGGATCATCAGTTTTTAATAAAAGTACTACGAGCGAAATTAAAAAAAAAAATTATTGAACTAGATTTTAGTTACCATATTGATTTGAACCTGTAGCCTGTACTATTGTCAATATCTCTGTATATTGTAAAATGATTTTCAAGAAAGGATCAATTTTTTTTTTTGTCAGCACTTGGAGTAGAATTTAAGAAGGGCCACGTTTCGTTTGATAATAAACGATCCATGTCAAATTTTCCCCGTTGTGGTTATTGGGCGAGAGAAAATAACCCTTGTTTTATAACTACGGTTGTTATGTAAATCACTTACATCTACTCCTATGTTTACAGCTCGGTGATCTGACAGTGAGGGGTTAAAAACATCGATGTCATGAGCTAATATGTCTAGAAAGTGTCAGAATATTACTAATGCAAGTATTGAGTCATGTTGAGTTCTAAACATCTAAGAAGTTATGTTTATTTCTACTAGCTTTGGGGTCAATCTTAAAGTGCTTACTGGCAAATTTTGAAACACATGAGCACAGCTCAATCTGTCGCTGAATTTCATGCGGCTCCGTGCAGTACATTTTCTTAATATCAGTCATTGTATTTTATCTTTAAGCTATATTTTGAAACTAATCTGAAAAAGTCTTTCTCAAAAATAAGGTTAGCATATTATTTATTTTTTATTATTTTATTTTTGAATTATTATAGGTTTATATTGTCTGAAAGTTATTTGTGGCATTCTACGAATATTCTTTCCTATTATTTGGGTTTTCTGAAAACCCAAATAATAGGAAAGAATATTATAGGTTTGTTATTACATTATCATGCAGTTTATCAGACTCCTTCCCTTCGATTGTCTCCATTATATTTTAGCCTTGTAAAATAGCGACTCTCTCGCTTTCCCGCATACACATCTGATGTGCAAAGCTATTATTTGTAGTGTACCCTGCTAGTGTGGGAAGCATTATGTAGGCAAGTCATTTATACAATTCAACAATATGTTCAGGTGGGAGAAACAACGATATTTGGAAACACGCCACCTCTTTTCCCATATGCATACATATTCGTCCGACAAGATACTGTTTGTTCTACTGTATTGTAACGTTAAGTGTCATTCACTTTGAAAACTGTTATTTTTATTTCTTACAGCAAATAATATTACATATTAACATTCTTCTAAGTTTTAGAGAGAATTTGCAAATGTTTCTTTTAAATTTGCTTTAAATACGAATGGAATATGAACCTAATTTTGTTAACAGTAAACTAATGTCAATAAGTACTGACTACATTTTACATTGACTGCAATCGTGCAGTGCATAGCGGTTCAAAACCCGACTTAATAGGGGAGGGTACTGCATGTTATACTTTATATGAGGACAATTGAAACTGGTCAGTGTTAAAGCACAGGATCGTGCGCACTGAACTTGATATTTTGTCCTATATATTTAGCAATGGTATTGAGATTCAAATGGTAGTTGAAACTGTGCAGGCGAGTCCGAGACTGGCAATGTAATCAGCCTGCATGAACCATCTACGACTGCACTGGTTTAAACATAATAAAACGTACAGGCCTACTAGCATAAAAAAAACTTGCAAATCGTTTCTCAGTAGTCAATGGTGGACTTATGAGATGTGCTGTCAATGTGCCAGTGCAGTGCATAAATACCTGTTATAATATCAAGCGTAGGAGTTGTTAGTTATTGTTCATATTTATAAATATTTACTACTATATAAAAGGTAAAATATTTTAATTATTTACTAATTTACCATGGCTATCTGGAGACCATTTGAAACAGAGGATAATATAATAACGCCCGAAAATCTTATCATTTTCTTATGACAAGCATTTATGTTTACCTCCGCCCATGCACAATAAAGAGATGCCGACTGTTTTAGACGGGTCTTAGTTTTTATACGGTTTCAATTAAGTTCGTATACACTTTCGTCACAGCTCCTACTCTCTAGCTATTTACAGTTTTCATAACCAGTTGGTTCAAAGGCAATCTATATGTAATCTGGACATAAAATGTAAGTAAAAACTGAGATAAAAGTAACTAACTTCTGCATTTTTCATTTAGTGCAGTGTATTATTTACGAATTTTTACATATTTCCTAAACAACTGTTGGTAAATTTACCTGCTGAATTGTCCATGCATCATATTCAAATTTTCCAACTTAATTGGGAACCTTAAATCACATGTGGCTACTAAATTTTGTACCTTGAAATTTGCAAATTGTACCTGAAATACAAATATACAGAACATTAATTCTATTAAATGAATCAGTGATTTCAAAACAAAGATTAATTTCTGTCATTCTTAATAATAATCATAATGGTAATTACACAAGAAAATTAATTGAAATCATGGCAGTTTAATTTGACTTGTTTGTGTGATGCCAGAAACCAGGTGAAATCTAACTGGCATTTGCAATGAATAACTATAAATTAGTATAATTACGGTATCAAAAATTGAAGGGCGTGAACGAGCTATAGACAAATGGATTATGCAGAACTGTCAATATACCAAGTACTTTGATAATAAAAGGAAACAGAGCAGGGAGCACCACCGATATGTTTGATATAGACCAAACCTGTAACATCCCGAGAACGAAGTCATTGGCAGTAAGACGCTGCTTAAGAACTTTATTATAGATTAGTTGCGTTAAAATCACACAACAGGTGTCACCTCCAATTGACCGACACCTTCGAAATTCATTTGAAATTTAGTTACACTTTCTACTAACACATGCCCTTTATATTCATTTCGAGAAAATAAGAATTATTTAAATAAAAATGCAGGGGGAGTGTAGGTGCGTCTTTACTATGGGGTCTTGAATGGGTGATTGTTTCAAGGAAACACGTGTCTTTGCCTCACATCTTCTAGTGCGTTGTATATCAGTGCGTGCCCAGAAGCTATGAAAACTTAGACGAGGATTGCATAGTAAATATACCATCCTTTGGAGGGGATGTAAAGCTGTTAGTCCCTTGTTTATTAAATGCTAGGCAAGTAAGAGATCCCTACTCTTCGAGAGAGAGAAGAGGTTCGGGAATATTCCTGGTTGGGGGTATAGTTCGTCTACAGATGTCGGTGATAGGCCTCATAGGTCAACATTAAAAAATGTATGAAAAATAAAAATATATACTTTTCATAACATAGCCATCTATTGGTAGAAAGCGTAATTATATTTCAACCGGAGGCAACCCCTGTTAATCAACAGCGTAACTTCAACACGACGGTTAATAAGCTTTTGGGATATTACAAGCTTTAAATGAAACAAAAATAACCTTCTAAGACTATCGGAAAATTCTCAAAAGGACTGTTTTGATTTCCAGAATCACAAAAAAATTATCTCAGACAATAGTATGTTATTTTATACGGAATGAAATGTCATTCTTTATGACGAGGATGTACATGCAGGATTATATATGAATTAAATAAATACTGATATTTTTTATTTAAATTCTTCTAGTGCCTCTCGTGAGCAGCAGTAAAAGGCTTTTAATGCTGCTTAGACTTCTAGGGCGGCAATATCACATAAACCAAAATAGGCTATTTATTTTCTCAAAATACTGACAGTAATTTTTCTTTAACTACAATTTTACTTTCTTACCTTATCTCAAAATAAATCTATTAATTCTATTATTTTCTGTTAAAATATGGCTTTGCTATAGTTTTTTAATCTTTAGATCTTCTATATATAAGGGAAATGCATTAAAACTGTTGTAACTACCAATAAATATCTTAATTATTTAAAATTAAAAAATGGTTATATGAAAATTAACCAACATTGAATCCAAGCTTCTGTATAATCCTGGCAAATTTTTTTGAAGCCAACAAGCCGTCGTGTTCATTTCTTGCGCCCGTGCATACTATTTTTCCTGATTTAAAAATGAGGGCAGTCGTACGTGGTTCTCGTAACCTCATTATAACACCATGGAAGCGAGCTGGATTATATTCAGTATTCCTTGTCCGAGCATTGATCATGGGTAAGTCTAGAGTAGTGTGTAAATCAACAGTTGCAACACAGTTTCTAAAACAAAAACGAATATTAAAGTAATTGCAAACAAGAAAAGATTTTAGAGTTTTTGCTTATATAATAAATAATCTTCAGGTATATGGATATCATGAAAAATTGACATTGCCTAGTAGATAGAATAAGAACAATAATAGTGAAAGCTTTTTAATGATGTACACAAAATACACAAATATACATGCAATGCATACCCACCTACATCAAAAGACCATCGACAGAGGTCCTTCAGCCGGTTTTTAAACTATATAAATAAATCTTTTGTAAAGGACACCGCACAGAAACATGGGACTTGGGATCTCGGTGAAAATGGTCGAAATTGAGATAAGTATGTGGTAGTTTAGATATTCATGACCAAAAATTGAAATGGGACCAAGCTTCGAGGACCTTTTGTTAAATGTTAATGCAGTCAGAAACCTACTAACTATTACATTATGTTTTTAAGTATAATTTATTTACAACTAATTTAACAGAAGAAAGGAATCTACTTACTGTATTGTAATGTTGGTATGTGGCTCTCCAATAGCAGATCCAGGTGTCGCCACTGTCATATTTGAGGCATTGTTCTTGACCGTAGGGACCGAGGGAGGAGCCTACAAGCATCTTTATTGTAAAAATACAGTTATTATGATTACAATTTAAAAACAATTTAATGATTAGTTTATAGTTGAATACAGAGTAACTTGCTGCGGAGTGCACTAACGATTGTTTTATTTTTTTAATGTGATCTATTTGCCGACAATGAAGATATCACAAAATTATAACAAAATATGTTGAAGATATTGTGAACAAGAACACTATCAAAAAATCTTCCATTTCTTTCACATAACACAAATGCTCTGTAATGACATAAAATATATATACACAGGGTGTCCCGAAACTCCCGCCTTCCCCTTTAAGTGCTAATTCTCCATGCAAAAATAGTAAGAAAAGTTCCTATAAACATGTGTCCGGAAATGCTTCCTAAGGGAGCTACGGCCCTCTAAGGATGGTGCAAGATTAGATGTTTTTGCTAATTATCTCGGAAATGATTTGGGACAACTTTATGAAACTTGGTTAACTATTTTCGATTATTGAATGTTATTGTTTTACAGTATTATCCAAAATTAATTTTATCCAGGGGCGGAGAAACGAGGGGTTTCTACATATTTATTTTTCCATTTGACATTTTTAGTATTTTAATACCTGATTATGATTCCCTGGTTAATTCTGCAAAAAAAAAATCCTCTTTACAATTAGCCATATGGCAAGCCGTTTTCGAGTAAAAGCGGTCTAAACGAAATATTGCGTATTCGTTTGCTAAATGCACATAATTTATTTTTCAAAGTAGGCATGTCATTCAGTAACAGAAATGGTTGAGTACACCTCACAGAAGTATCTCGATATGATTATCTGTTATGGTATGATTTTCTAAAGGAACTATTTTCAATTATTTGGCAATGGTGTTAAAAGAAACATCGTGCAAAAGTTTAATGAACATTTATGATTTAAAAAACAACCTGAATTAGATTATTTTTATTACAAAATGTGCTCAAAATGCCTTCCTTCCTTCCTTCTCAATGCAGGTCTCAGCACGGCTTGGCTAATACTGTAAAACAATAACCTTTAATAATCGAAAATAGTTAACCAAGTTTCATAAAGTTGTCCCAAATCATTTCCGAGATAATTAGTAAAAACACCTATTCTTGCGCCATCCTCAGAGGGCCGTAGCTCCCTTAGGAAGCATTTCTGGACACATGTTTATAGGAACTTTTCTTACTATTTTTGCATGAAGAATTAGCACCTAAAGGGGAAGGCGGGAGTTTCGGGACACCCTGTATAAATTATTTTAAAAATAGTAACAGGCTGAAGAACTTTGATCGATGGCCTTTCGGTGACATGAATAAAGTACTTTTATTATTATTATTATCTATAATGTAGATGTTACAAATGATCTTTAATTAGTATTTTGCGAGGTATTTTGTTAAAAGTTACATAACACAGATGTAAACATACTGTTATGTGCTGCCCTCTAACAGAGAGGAGAGTTGTAATTACTCCCTGGCCAGAAGGGTGGCGCCATCTGTGGGCCAACTGGCGAACCACCATTTAGTAGTGCCTAAGAAAATTATAGAGAATTCCAGTATATTTCTGGAAAGTTCTACAATGATATTCTGGACATTCCAAGTGGGTATATAAAGAGGTGAAGCCAGCAGATGGGAGAACAGAACAGTACAGTTTAGTGAAGAATAAGTAACAGTTCAGTATCCAGTTCAGTTCTGGGTAATCTGTGGTTCTGGTTACAGAGACAGTTTGTAGAAGAAGAGTTCAGTTGAGTGAAGTATGCAGTAGAGTTCAGTTCAGTGAAGTAAACAGTTGAGAGAGTTTTTAGGTTAGATAAAGTTGTCAAGTTTAGGAAGAAAAGTACATAGTGTTTTAAAAGTAGTGAATTCATATTAGATTAAGTTATTATTAGTTGTGTGATTTTTAAATATTTCCTAGTGTAATTTTAGTGATAAATAAATCAGTGGTTTGTGAAAATTCTTGTTGCAAGTTATTCGAATCCACGGAGTGTTTACTGAAAATTGTAAGCACGTAACAATACCATAAACATGCACATAGTCCGGGAGGTAGCACTGCATTTGGACAAGTCATTTCATACCGACTCAAAATCATAAAATAATAGTTTCCCCTACCACATAAGCGATCTGAACATCAGCTACTCTAGTAACGGTGGAGCTAAAGGTGACAGCATGTTAAAATTGTAAAAAAAAATTATGCTACGAGTATTTTCATACCGTGCCAAAGTTTATGAGATGATTTTTTAGATCATTTTCAACAAAAAAATAATAGTCAGCTGTATTGAAGAGAGAGGATTGTGTGTCAGTCACGTATATGAACCATATTGAAAAAGTTCAAGTATAAAATCATTTTATACCTTATGAACTTTATGCAGCTGAATTTTTATACCTTTAAAATAGATAAAATCGCCAGCTAACCAGTGTAAGACCGCCAGTCAGCGTCATAAACATGCTGCGTGCTCAGTGCATCTGAGCGTTGCATAGTCACTTTGACAAATGAACTGACGATCTTTCCACTCACAAATATTCAGCTGATGGTGATTTTAATTTTTTTTAACAATAAAATTATTCTGCCTTTCAATTTCAATCAGTATTATATCAAGTAACATAAGTTATGCCGCTTTATGCTGTGAATAACGAGATTTTCATACTAATCAAGTTCGTATTATTGTGTACTGTAGAACCAAAAAATGTTAAACTGCGAACGTCCCACTACTCCAAGTTACCCCTCCCTAAGATTCTTTTTCAAAGCTTCCAGATAGAATTGACTTTAATGAATTTACTCTAATCGAGTAAGACAAACTTATACAAACGGAAAGAGAAATGTTACCATCCGCTGCTTAAATTTTGACTAGTTTATTTAGTTTCTGTTGTGCTGTACTGTTGAAATGCACAGTGTTTAAAATGTCTGTGAAAACAAAACCAATTTGTGTATTTTGTTTAAAAAAAAACGAACCATCCATTCCAAGCTATCTAGAAAAGTGTAAAAATATTTTAGAAATACGCAAAAACAATGATTTATCCATGAAAGATGCTAATGTGCCTGGGGAAATAAACGATTTTCAAAAATATCGTTCGAAGTGTTATTGATAATTTACAGCCTTACCAAAAAAATATCGTTCAAGTGTTCTATCTGAGCCATCGTCTCATGAATCAAGGTAAGTTAAAATCATTTGTTAATGACAGTTATTTAATATTTATTGAATATTATTAATAACTCGATAAATTGAATATATCAGAGAAGTATAGATTTCTATATTTCACTAATACATTTTTGGAGTACAGACATAACTATGACTCCGTTCTTGAGTATTGAGATGTGACTTATAATGGATATATTGATATTCTGGCCTGCACATATACTTTGTTCGTTTTGAAAACATCCCTTCATCGAACAGTTTGTGTGCAGAATGTATGGTTTAAAATCAATCGACAATGTAAATACAACACAAGTAGCAATGTATATTCAAATCTATAAAATGAAAGAAAAAAGAGACAGATTTATGCTTAAGGATACAATTGACGAAGCAATATTTCTTCCATGTCAATCGGAACTGTATCAACACATAGTAAGCACATCATATATAGCACATCTTTGGAGTCATGCTCATCAAACAGTTTCATCAGGGTTATCATCCTTAGACTATGGATGGAGGGAACAAAATTATAAATATACTTTCAAGCAGTTTGGCGGTGATCAAGACCCACCGACATTAACTGGAGTAACGATCATCGATAAAAATGCTGCAAGTACTTTTTTAAATATTTTTATATACATTGAAATTCAATTTAAAGGAATGTTGATATAGCTTTAAAATTTGTATTATTTTTTTTATAGAAAACGTCGAAAGCGATGAAATTGAACCATCAGAGAACACCGAAGAAGATGATGCAGAAGAATTTGAGTGAGAACCAAATGTCATCATAGACAGCTATGATAATAGTAGCGAGGAAGATGATGACTATGAAACAAATATTACAGAAGAGTTAAACGAAGAAATTGATTAATAATTTTTCTACCAGTAAAGATAAGCATTCTTGCGTATTGTTAAATAATATTAATACAATCAAAAATTAAAATATTTAGTGCTAAAAGTATCTGAATCATAACGTTTCAACAGTACATCACAATCAACAGCACATTGCAGAAACTAAATAAACTAGTTGAAATTTAAGGAGCGGATGGTAACTCTCTTTCGCTTGTATATGTTTCTCTCACTCGATTAGGGTAAGCTCACTAGTCAATTCTACCTGGGAGCTTTGAAAAAAAAAATCTTTGGGAGGGGTACGTTGGAGTAGTGGGACATTTGCAGTTTAAGATTTCTTGGTTCTACAGTACACAATAATATAATTTAAAACCGGCGCGAACTTGAATAATATGAAAAACCTATCAAAAACTTGTTATTCACAGCATAAAATGGCTTAACTTATGTTATATTGATATAGTACTGATTAAAATTATAAGATGGAGTAATTTTATTGTTGAAAAAAATAAAAATCGCCGTCAGCTGAATGCTTGTGGGTGGAAAAATTGTCAGTTCATGTGTCAAAGTGACTATGCAACGCTCAGATACCAACTGGTACTGAGCACACAGCATGTTTATGACGCTGACTGATGGTCTTACCCCCGTTATAAATACAGCTGACGATTTTCTCTATCATTTTAAAAGTATTGTTATAAACCGCCCCTAAAATAGGGGTTGTTCGGGTAACGTGAAACCTACGAGACATGGAAAACGTTCGCAGCCCTTACGATTTGTATAGCGTGCAGTTTCAGGTTCTTCTGCTAAATAGTCATTGTCTAGTTGGAAAATTTAGGGCGGGCTTCACTCTTCAATAAAACGCCTATTTTATTTAAACATCCATGAGGATGGGTTTAATATTACCAACAGAAAATACTGACATTTACCAATACGAAACAAGTTAGAAACAAAACAGTAATTAAACAATGAACACTCAAGGTGCAATATCGACATGTAAAATAATTGAACAGGTGATAATTTCTCAAGGTGCAATATTGATAATTAAAACAATTTAATCTGACTACAAACACTCGAAGGTGCAATATTAATAATTAAATACAATTGAATAGAATATAAGCACTCAAAATGCTATACTGACAATTAAATACAATTGAACAGATTCTATGTATACGGAGGAAACATGGACCGATACAGAGAGCACTTACCCCGTCCTCTGGGTTTAATTCTCCGTATTTCTTAGTTTCACCAGGTAGCGTTTAATGCTACCGACGGTGTTCACCTAACACACTTAAAATTAATTAAAACGCTTCGCGAACCAGAACAAATTTATGACTTTAAATATTTTAATAAAAACTTTTAATAAATCCGTAGAGGAATTTGGAAAACAACACTCTGACAAGTATTTATATAATTCTTAATTTAATTTTTCGGACCCTGCCGGAGTTCGACCAATTTCGGTGAAGCAGGTGGATCGACTAATTTTTCCCACCCATTTAGCCCAGCAACTCACAGCGACCGTGGGTGTCTTATCTTTTGCTGACAAAGGTCTAGCTTACGTCCTGTGGGAACTGATTTCGCCCAGAGGCTCAATACATTGTCATGCATGAATTTAGCGAATATAATTGTAATAAAGTTGAATGAAGGTTTAAATTATAAATTTGGAAATACAATTTAATGACAAAAAAAATAGAAAGAGGGGGTGATTATTACAGTATAAAACTTCAGCTGCATAAAGTTCATATGGTATGAAATTATTTTATACTTGGACATTTTCAATTGGGTTCATATACGTATGACGTATAACTCCCTCTCTTCAATACAGCTGACTACTATTTCCTTGTTGAAAATGATCGAAAAAATCATCTCATACCACTCGCTACGTAAAGATGAGGTAATATCGACTCTAGTAGTAGGAAAATATTTAAAAAACCGAAGAACTTACGGCAGCAGCTTGGCCTGGGGGGTTACTCCAGTCTGGTGTAGGTACAGCAGGGGTAAATCTTGCGGGGCTGTTTAACATTGCCCTTAAGTGCACATCAGTCTGCAGTTTGTTTTCCATTTTTTTTTTTTTGTCTCGGCTACTTCAAGAGGTCGTCAATTGCTGCTCACACTACACATCCATTTAAAGCATATTTTTGTAATTATTTGATGTACATATCAGGTGTGTTTGACATAACAAGTGAGTTATTAAGAAAAGGGTAATTTGAGGTTATGTAAGGAGTTATCTACCATATGGATAGAGACCGTTTCGTCGACAAAGAAAGAGACAGACTAGACAGAGTAAGGATTAAGCACACAAGGTCATAGATATTTGGTAATGATCACGAACGCTTGGTACTTGTCCCAAGACTAATTAATATCTCGGAATCCAGTCCCACTGAATGAATCGATACGGATCACGGACCCTTCTGCAATGCATTTGGTACTTTATGTACAACAAAATTTACCACTTAAGAAATGTCGCTTTATATTTGGGAGTGGTTCCCACCACTGAAAATTATTATTATTTTTTTCAAGTAACTGAAAAACATGGAAAATGGTGGGAAAAATATTTATAGTTTCTTTAGCTTCATTTTAATACCCCGTCATTTTTTTTTATTCAATTCAGTGATTTTAAGTTATTTGCAAAAAGAGGAATTTTTTCAGCAAAATCGCGAAACTTTGCTGTGATTCAAAGTATAATATTCCACAACATAAATTTTCTAAAAATTCCAAAAAATTTAGTATATTAGTGACGCTGCTGCATATAAATTTTCATTCTACAGTCAGTAGCAGCAGGAGAACTATTTTTTTATTTAAAAAAAATACAAGACACTCATTGTTTGTTCATTACTTTGTTATTTTGAAAACAATGGGACCAGATAAAAACTATTCTAAAGGGAATTCCAAGACTTTCAACATCCATCGTTCCATCTATACTTCAATTATCCGGTTGCGAAGAGTTATAGCTTTAGAACAATTTATTGCGGAGAAAGAAAAAAAATAGTAATTTTAAAAGCCTCTATTTGTGTTATATCATTTTTCATCAAATATGGTTAATTTAGAATTATTTACGAAAAATCGCCCTGAAATGCCAATATTTCTATGCTAAAATCGTTTTGTTCAAAATATTATAACTTAAAAAATATCAAAACATAATATTTTTAGTCGGAAACTCCGCTATAAAATCCTTATTTTACTATAAGGAACGTAACCAGACTGCAACCAACAGCTACTCTCCGAGCTATGTGCCCCCCCGAGCGCTGAATTACAAGTTACAAGCCTGGCACGTTAAGTGTAGGGGAAAGCGGGGGAATACCGCGCAGCGGGTAATGCCGCGCACTCAAATATCTAAAGAACTAAAAATTGTTTCAAAAACACAACACACAATACACACAAACAGGTGGCGCCATCTCATAATAGTACGGATAACCATAGCTGTTTGTTTCAGGTTCATCGCTGCATGCATTTTAAAACGAACGTTAGCTTAATGTAGTAATGCCATTTCCATGTAATTTTCCAAGAGTTTTATATTAACGGTAAGTTAATTTGTTTGTCGATTTAAGTGAAAATATTTAGCCTAATTTATTAACAAATGTAAGTACTTCAGTACCTACTGTGTTTTGTTTATTATTCTCTTTCCGTTTGTTTTATTTTAATAGTTAGTTTATGTAGTGTACATAGGGGGAATGCCGTGCAGTAACGACGGGGAAATACCGCGCTGCGCGGTATTCCCGGCAAACTAAATTATTATACTCTGCAAGCAAAAATTTCAGTGTCTGTATTTTTTTATACTATGAATTATTTGCCTGCACTTATGAGCAGATGAGATAAATTAGCTATAATAATATGGCTTTGGGCCGTATTGATACTTGTTACTGAATAAGAACACATTCTTGGCTATCTATATGTAAATTTCAGTCTATTCAATAAACTTTCTACAGTTTGCTTACTTTTTATTAAATTAAAATTTTTGTTTACTTTTGCTCAAGTTGAAAATGCCTTGTTCCTACGCGAGGAAAACAAACAAATGTAAATGGTCTGAAGAACAACTAATAACAAAGTAAAGACGAACGCTATTCACCAATATCAAAAAGTGGTTAATTTTTGAAGATTTGTCGTTTTTAATTAGATAACTTTGACATTTTTTATTGGAAAGTTCTTATTTTTGATCTTACATAATTTTTTTTATACATTTACTGTTGCACTAAAATGTCTCTTTCTATCTTTTGTATTCTTTTAAAATATAGGTATGTCATGTTTGTTTTATTTTAGCATTCTCACAAGAAAGCTTTTGGTGTTTTTAAAATAAAAATTTGTTTTCAATTAACTTTAGCTTTTTTATGTTTATATCGATTGTTTCTTACTATTTACTTGAGTGCCATTACCCGACAAACTGCTCAGCATTACCCGCAGTAAGGGGGAATGTCGCGCAAATGCACTTTTCTAGAAAATATTTTTTTTGGTATGGTTAGGTTCAGTAGGGAACTATTTTATTGGGTAAAAATGGAGCAAACATACGTCTTATGAATTATAAAAAATACCAGAGGTATACTACTTGCAACAACATTTTTATAAAACTTTTCCCTTAGGTGCGTGGTATTCCCCGCTTTCCCCTAATAATTGCATATTACCATCAAAACGTTAATGCTTCGATTGCAACCAACACCAGCCGAAAGACCGATCCTACTTAAAGGAGCTTTCGTGCCAGTCGTCAGACACTACTTGCAGACTGCAGTTTCGATCTGTTGGCTCTCGTCAGTGCAAGGTAGGCATGTGACGACCGACACTTGACTATTTAGTATATTTCGGTATCTTTGGGGTAGCGACATGTGAAATAGTCAGCAGGCGCCATCTAGAGGTCCAGTGTCTGTTGCAATCGAAAAATAAATAGCCTAACTGGGCTTAGCATAGTTCAAATATGCTTTTAGAGGACGAAATATTAAAACCTAATATCAAAACGTTAATGCTTCGATTACAACAAACACCAGCCGAAAGACCGATCCTACTTAAAGAAGCTCTCGTGCCAGTCGTCACACACCACTTGCAGACTGCAGTTTCGAGCTCCTTTAAGTAGGATCAATCTTTCGGCTGGTGTTTGTTGCAATCGAAGCATTAGCGTTTTGATGGTAAGGGGAGGACGCTACCGGCTTTCAGTTTTGAGTCAGTCAATTTCTCCTGTAATTGTAATGAATATCCTTTGACGAATGATAAATGATGTATGTTTACAAATAGTAATTGCTAAACAAAACTTGGATAGGTTTGAGCGTAGTTTTGATAATGACAATCTTTTTGATATCTCTGTACTAGCTTGATCTTAGTGAGTAAAGATATGTTTTATTTATCGCACTGACTTTTAAACGTCCTTATGCGGTTATAACTTTACTTAATGATGTTAGGTTTAATAACTCCGTGACTCATCAGTAATGGACAACACCTTAGTAATTTCTTAAGAATATTTAACTTTGCGAAATTCTATAGGTACTGTTTGTGCTTTCTTGCGGTATCAGATTTTACCTTTAAAATTATAAGCACGAGTAACTCTCAAGCACAAATTAATTTTGCTTCTTACCACAGTCTATTTTGGGTCAAATTATCATCTTATAGTTAGAAATCTGGATAGATCAGGTTTATATTATGACAGAAATCTTCAGTTAAGTGAGATATGCGAGGAGATCTGAAGATCCTTAGTTTTCAAGCCTGATGTAGGCCCAATGTACATTCGTGATGTGAGGGATATTCTAGAGAAGACCTGTGCATTTCACAAATTATAGCCTATAAAAAAGAAGTATTACGTCATCAAAGTTATCGTGATTAAAATGAGAACAATCTCGTAGTTATTATAATAGCATCTGATTATTTCTTCACTATAAATCAACTTATAGTGTTTGTAACTTGTATAATGCTAATGCAACACTTGTTACACGAGTGTACCGTACTTTTTCCATAATAACAGAAGCTTATTCGTTTCCATTTCAAAGTCATGACATATCTTTTAATAGAACTGTATTATTAAGTCATCGTACTGATTTGTGACACAAACGAGACAAATACACTTGTATATAGCACTACCTTTGAAATCATAACTCTAATAGGTATAATAAAATAAAATAGACTGCGCTGCTACGTACGTCGGATTCTGGACACAAGCGTTTGCCCATGTTGACGTAGCTGGTTTAAAAGGTGGCGTAGATAAAAATTTGTTTTGGACTTTTGAACTTGGCGATTCTGTATGTTTCCTGGTAAGTTTAATTGTTTATATTACACATGCACAAAAAAATCCGTAGAAAATATTATTTTTACCTTAAAGATACGCGATTAATGCATGCTCGTATTTATTTGTATAAATATAATTTCATATACCTGCATTTGTTTTTGTTTTGTCTCTTTCTATTGTCTATTATCTATTTTAGAAATCAGCGCCATCTGATTAAAATAGACTCTACCAAAATTGATCTTTTAAAGGCGGGAATTATAAAATGTCCCAAAAAAGCCGCGTCGTGACATTATACAAAACAGTAAGTAAAATTTTACGTACTACAAATCGATAATGACCCCGTTTGCTTTTTTTCTCCAGCTTTTACACTTGGGCAAGGATTGGCCAAAGGGATATGATTTTTTTCGACAGCGGCTTCACAACGCTTTCATGAAAAATAAAGATGAAACTGACCCGGAAAAAATTGAAAAAATGATTGCGCATGGTCAGTACATAGTTAAAGAAATTGAAGCTTTGTATATGTTGAAAAAATATAGAACATTGAAAAGAAGGTATTATCAAGATCAACGATCAGTACATACTTAATGTATATTGTTGTATATATTTATTGTTAATGTTTGAATCTATATAATAATATAAATATATATATTTGTGTAATTATTTTTGAAAAATTTAAATTAACGATTCGTAGAAATGCATATAAACTTATTTGATAAATAACTTAGGTACCTTGTAGAAATGGCAGTATTTATGTAGTGATAATGTATCAAATATCAATTTTATGTACATACAATGCATGTATACTGTATATACGGTTATCCAATTCGGATATACATGATTGTGCAAAATTTGTCCATTTTTATAAGTCCGCATGTACAGTGTAAAATATGAACCCAAACAACGTATACTGGATATATACTGTATGTTCATTAGATATCTAATGTATGTATATTTATGGATATAGAACGTATATATGTGGGATCTGTTTTTTAAATAAAAATAAACAGTACTTATAAGCAAGCATTCTTAAATAAATGACTAAATAGCTACGTTAGATAAAACTCCAGTGCAGTTTGGGAAATTGATATCAGAATTAAATACATTAATGGCCAACCAAAGGTAGTAAAAGCTCCTATTTCCTCATCTAATTTAAGCTAACTAACTTGTCTAATCAGGATCACGACTTATACTACAGTGCTACTATCAAAATGTTAGGGGGCTAAACTCAAAAAATGCAACAATTTTTTGGGGTAGTGTCTGTCTCCGAATATTCACTTGTTGCCATCTCAGAAACCTGGATATAATCATCTGTTCTCAGTTCTGAATTATTTGGATCAAATTATGTGGTGTTTAGATCTGATAGAAACCTTGAAATCAATTTTGTCACTCGTGGTCATGGTGTTCTACTAGCTGCAAGAGAAGACTGTTTAGCTACGCGGATTAACATCTCTCAGTATAGTCGTCGTTTTGCAAGTATAAATATTGTAGGATGTAAAATTTGTTTTAAATGTTCAGTTGTAATCTATGTATTTGTGATTTATATTCCACCATCTCTTCAACATATACAAGTAGTTATTTGAAACTAGAAATACTTGGAATTTTATATGACACTATGACAGTAAAATTCTAATAGCCATAAACTCTTTCAGAGTTTATTGGCTTTTTTCACCTCACTCAATTTAATAAAATTCTAAATGCTTCAGGCCATATTAGATTTAGTTCTATCAAACTTAAAATGTGATGTTTCTCATGATGAGCACCTTTTTATTCCCAAAGACGGTAGATATATAGTCATCCCATAATGATCAGAATAGATCTTATAATTTCCGTAAAGTTAACTTTATATTATTACATAGTTTATTATTTAATACCGATGGTCATTTCACGAAAACTTTGCCGACGGCAATCTTGCTCTAGATGCTTTCTATGCAAAATTCTATTCATTACTTGATCAGTGTGTGTGTCACGCAGGTGTGTCGCAATAAGAAAGTACTCCCCATGGTTCACTGGAGAAATTATTGCTGAAATTAAACAAAAGCATGGTGTTTTCACAAAGTTAAAATCAACCAATAGTAACTATAAAGAAAAGTCTAGAAGCCTATCATTATTAACTCAATTGAAAACTCAATTTCAAACAATCCATCAAAATTCTGGTCATATGTGCAAAATAAAAATAACTCTTCGGGAATACCGGGGATACTATACTTAGAAAATAAAGAATTTAATAATCCTTCGAACATAGTCAGTGCAATTGAAGATTTCTTTCATAGCATATATGAAAAGCCTGGGGATAATTTTCAAATTCAGGATTTCGACGATGTTAATCAACTGAATGTTTTCATTTCAATTAGCTGCGTTACTGAAATGGAAGTTATATCCTCTCTCAAAAAACTAAACCGATACTAACTTATGGGGATGATTGTGTGCCGAGCTTTCTCATCAAAGATTGTGCCTATGCATTATCTGCTCCCATAACTCTAATTTTTAATTTGTCGTTAAAATCCAAATCTTACTTGTGCAATGTAGTGCAATACGTTGAATATAAAGGTTATAAATCTTATTAGGATGTAGCCACCAGTGGAGCACCCCAAGGTAGTAGCTTGGCTCCGTTTCTTTTCTCCTTGTATATTAATGACATAACTATTTGTATTACTAGTGAAATGTTACTGTTTGCTGATGATATTAAAATTTCCAGAACTATGCAAGCTATCGACGATTGTATATAACTGCAGAACGATTCAAACAATCTGCAAAACTGGTGCACTGACAATAAACTCTATTTAAATATTAGTAAATGTAAGTTTATGGCTTACTACTAAGGAGACTTATATTCAATATAATTATTTACTAGATGATACACCTCTGGATAGGTGCTTATTGGTTAGGGCCAAAATTAAATTTCTCACATCATGTTGATACGATTACAGTGGCAGCTATAAAAATGTTGGGATTCATATTTCGGAATTGCAAAAACAGTAATAATCCAGATACCTGCCTTACTCACGTTTAAAATATGGCTCACTAATCTGGTGTCCAATATACCATAAATATATAAATTAGCTGGAAGCTCCTCGAAGTAGAATTATAAATATATAGTACAAAGCACCCCACGCTTTTTACAATAAAATCTTTTTTTCAATCACTTCATTCTTATTTTAAACTTACATTATTTTTTACTTTTTAGTTCGGTTTGCTATTAAAGCGAGTTTTTTAGTTTTTTAAACTATAATTTTTTCGCCAATCTCCTCTTTTTTGTATTGTAGTTTCATATTTCCCAGAGGTATACAACAGAGTGTGCCCGGTTCCCTAAGGTTGACGCTAGCGACATAATATTTTTAGTCACCCTTATGCCATTCATCCCTCGCCACGTTTCTCACCAATATGTTGGATTGAGTAAATTTTAGAATTAGCATCATGAACACCGATACATATATTAATAACAGAGGCGCCTCCTGCAAAATCTCAACAATAGATTAGTCATTTAATTTATCCTGATGAACCTGGTGAGGACATTATTACAAATTTGTCAAATTATTGTATTGTCATTGGTCCTTGATAAGTGTGCAAAGTTTCAGTTTAATCTGAGCTAATAAAAGAGTGTTAAAAATGTTCTCTTTGACTCAAGCTTTTTAAATAGTTTCCTTGTTTTATTTTATACTTTGTACTTGTGTGTATTTGTTTATATTTATCTTTATAGGTGTTGTTAGCTGTTAGTTATATTCGCTACAATACTTTTGTTTATATGTTGTGAATTTTTCTTGTAATAGGGTTATTCCTGTTTAGGCAATAAATGAAAATAAATAAATAAATAAATAAATGTCGAACTACTGGCGGATTACGATTTACATACATTATCAGGTATCTTTACATATCCGTATGTATACAGGGTGTCTCACCGGGAACTGAATCGATCGATATGGACAAAAGTACGCATCAGAAAATTTTGAAAATTTCGATAATAACTAATGTCGGTGTGGCCAATCCAACTAAAATAATTACAAGCAGCTGGCACTTCTGCTTATACCGGAAGTCGATACCAACTTGCTTATTTCAAATGGAACACCCTATATATTTTAGGGTTTCGAAAAGAGCATAAAATTATGAGCCGGAAATATGTAGCATATCCTATACCTAAACCTAGCCGTTTCAGAGATATTTGACATTTTATAGAAAATTTGACAGGTGCAACGGTTTGCAAGAACCGTTATAACTATCTTCATGTAAAAGATCCTCATTTGCTTCTTGTCACGTAAAAAGAACACAAGGAGAACTACGTTCTACAACTGAACTAAATTCAATAATATCATACCAAGTGTTCCGTTTTTCGCGTTACATATTGTCAACTTCAAACCGCGAAAACTTGTTTAGGTCAAAAGGTTTTAAGTCAAGTTGTGTAAAATTGAATTCTCTTTTTTCTGATATTAGCATTGTGGGGGTTAAAGTTACAACTTTTTGAAATATTTGCGATTTTATTAGAAATTCATGAATTTTTGTAATCATTTCATCAAAATAGCCATGATTAGAAACAATATCAGTCATTATGTTATGTCAAAAAATGGCAGCACGTTTAAATTATACCAACGAAAACTGTTTAAATTTGTTTATTATTTATGGAGAATGCGATAAAGTAATATCAACAACTTGCTACTCGATATCCATAAAAACGCAAAATAACACTAACACTGTAACATGCGTATTAATCGAATTGAAGATATGGCATGAACTAAAATAGCAGAGATAAGATCAATTTAAAATATGATTTCATTTTAATTTAATAATTGCTCAAAATTCCGCCCTCGAACCTCGACACATTTTTCGCACCTTCGGATTAGTTCCTCATGGGTAACTCTTCTAATTGAATCCTGTGATATGTTTTGAAATGCATTTCTTACTCTTTGCATACAATCTTCAATAGTTGTTAATTGGCTCTCATAAACTATATTTTTAATAGTTCCCCAAATGAAATAATCCAGAACTGATAAATCTGGCGAGCGAGGAGGTCATAAGAAAGGTCCATTATTGGCAATCCATTGATCATAAAAAGTTTCTTGTAAATATTTATTAATTAAATATGCGTTATGTGCGGGAGCACCGTCGTGGTGATAAAAAATGTTTCTATGTTTGGCGAGAGGTAAATTTTCTAAATAGTTATTATTCAAATTTTGTAAGATATTCAGATATCTTTCACCTAAAAAAAAAAACAAAAATTTATCTATACATATTAGCAGAAGAGAACATTTAATTTACCGTTTAAATTTTCCTGATAAAATTGTAATGCCACCACTATCGTTTCTTATGGTACAGTAAACATTGAACTGCCAACTTTCCTGAAAGTTCCGCTCTCTGAACATATGAGGATTTGAGTCACTCCAATAATGCGAATTGTGTCTATTAAAAAGTCCATTTTTAGTAAATTTTGCTTCATCTGTCCATATAATATATTCCAAATAGGAATCGTGACCCTCAGACTTTATTAGAATAAACTCACAAGAATTCTGTCTTCTTAGAAAATCTGTTTCTTTTAATCCTTGAACCATATGGAATGAAAACGAGTGAAACTTATGTTTTAATAAGATTCTGTGAATTGAATCCTTGCATATTCCCGATTCCAGAGCAGCTTGTCTTAATGACATCCTTGGAAATGCATGAAAATATCCCAGAATGACTATTTCAATGTTTTCGTCAGCAACAATAGGCTTTCTTCTTTGTATTTTTGCCTTGACAGAGCCATAATTTTAAAAAATTTCCAGTATGCGTTTTACAGTGTTTGGTGACGGTTTTCGTTTTTCTGGATATCGAGTAGCAAATGTGCTGCAAGTTCTTGATATTACTTTATCACATTCTCCATAAATAATAAACAAATTTAAAAAGTCTTCGTGGGTGTAATTTAAACGTGCTGGCATTTTTTAACATTAGATAATGACTGATTGTTTCTAATCATGGCTATTTTGATGAAATGATTACAACAATTCATGAATTTCTAATAAAATCGCAAATATTTCAAAAAGTTGTAACTTTAACACCACAATGCTAATATCAGAAAAAAGGGAATTCAATTTTACACAACTTGACGTAAAAAATACAGGGTGTTCCATTTGACCTAAACAAATTTTCGCGGTTTGAAGTTGACAAAATGTAACGCGAAAAACGGAACACTTGGTATGATATTATTGAAATTATTTCAGTTGTATAACGTAGTTCTCCTTGTGTTCTTTTTACGTGACAAGAAGCAAATATCTCTGAAACGGCTAGGTTTAAGTATAGGATATGCTACATATTTTCGACTCCCCTTTTCGCCCTTTTCGAAAACCCTAAAATATATAGGGTGTTCCATTTTAAATAAGCAAGTTGGTATCGACTTCCGGTATAAGCGGAAGTTCCAGTTGCTTGTAATTATTTTAGTTGGATTGGTCACACCGACATTAGTAATTATCTAAATTTTCAAAATTTTCTGATGCGTACTTTTCTCTATATCGATCGATTCAGTTCCCGGTGAGACACCCTGTATGAATGTTGTAGAAGTGATAGATACATAGAGCGATACGCGTCTATTACTAAGAAACCGCCTACTTGTTTTCATTTCATCATTGAGGGTACTGCCATTATGTAGTTAAAGGACGTACATACATAGCAAATGGTAACATCTAAACTATTATATATTATTGTATAAAAACAATTTACACACATTTGCAGACTTAACATATGTTTGCTCAGGCAACATCATGTTTTACATTAATACATATGTAATAGTTATGAAGTAGGTTTTGAACCATTATGCATATTTCCCTTTAATGTTCCACAGTAGCTGCCACGAAGATGAAGCAGAGCGATATACCTAAGATTATAAATTATTTATGCAGGCAATCTTACTGCAAATTTATATATGAAGCACCAAAAAACAAACGGGCCTCCACAGATATGCAACTTTTCGTTTATTATGTTTTGTATTAATGCAGCTATATCTATCTAAAATTACAATAATGAACAAACTGTGCTAATAATTAATATCTGCGATAAGAGATTATACACAATGTTTTTGAAATACATGCTTATATTTTTTCTGTGACTCTTGATGAATGTGAAGATCAATACCATTTTATTCAAAGAAAAAAATGATCTTTAGACTCACTCTTATCCACCCCAATTCCGACGCGTATAACGTAAATTATTCATTATTATACAGCCAAGTATACAGTGTTGCGAGATCTGCACAAAATCAAATTATAAATACTTAAAACTGAAAACGAACGAAGTCAACAGCAGATGCCCATTGTTTGAGCTCATTTTAGTAAGCGACAAGCATAAAGTTCGACGTTCTCCATCGAGCCAGCTGCACTTTCTTCAAATCTGTCTGTGTCTTTGAGATAATGAAGCAACTTCAGCTGCCAAAAGAGACGTACCCAGAAATTATGTTTCACAAATAAATGAAAAACCATCAACAGGACGAGTGATATGATTTATTTTGTCTACTTAACAAGAACATGTTTTGCCACATCTTACTTTATTTCTCACATTATAAGTAATCAATTTGTATTGTTCTTTACAGTAACATTTAAAAATTAACTTGGGTAATAATAAAGTGCTATGTCCTAGCTAGGTTTTATGAAAAGCCGATAATATAGGAGTCTTTTTTCATACTAAAACTAAACTATTTCATACGTACATCATCTATAGTTTCTTTTTACATTGTCGATCTCTATTATATTGCCATTCCATAAGCTGGTGCACTTCTAACTAACAACGTCATCGTCATATACAATGGATACAAAAAAAAAGATAAAGAATTCCTAAAAGTAATATTAAGTCCGAAATATTCATCTAAGAGTGGAGTTCTCCCTTAACTCGCGGTTTCCATACTTTTGCTTCAAATATACACTTCACGTTAAAACTACTAATGTTCTTGAATTGTTGATAAGAACTATATTTAAGTGTAAAATTCAACATATGTAAGCAGTAGTATTTGTAATTTTATGGGACATATTATGCGTCACTTTGCTAGGATTTTTTATGGCAAATACAAGAAAATTACTTTGCTGTAACATAACATGATTCTTCAAAAATGACGTCTTGCCCAGTCTGTAATATATTTGCTACATTCGTAATAAGTTTCCATTTCAATAGTCTGCCTATAAAATGAATAGGCACAGTCCTTTTGGATTCCTAGTGTGACTTATTGACTTCAAATAAGATCTATTATACCTGAATATACAGTAGAAGAAATAGATATAATGAAATCTTTAGTAATGAATAGTAAAAGCACTGACATCCCCGGCAAAAGAAGAAACCACCACGTACAAAGATACTAGAACAAATATCTTCTACTTGTTGGGCATGCTATACATATAGTCATTTGTTATTTAACCTTTCTTACCAGCAATTAGTTATTATACTAATATTGCTATTGCTATTCATCTTTATTATCTGATTCATCGTCTTCAATCACTATGATGTTTCAAGATATAGTAATTATAGTTTTGGTAAGCCTAAATTTATTCATCAATCAGCATTGAAACCCTTCCCTATAGGTGCTAACTTAATTCCAATGGATTTAGTGTAACGTATACAGCTCTGCAAGAAAGCAATCGACAATACATGGAGCCATAACGTATTATCTGGGCATATGTCAAGTGCTATAATGAGTCATAATTGTAATTATTGTTTAGTATATAGTAGGAACAAAATTAATTTGAAAATAGGTATGTAGTATCGACTCTGGGGATGAGCATAACGAATATGGCGAACATAAAATTTGTTCTTTATGTTCAGTATGTTCGTTGTGTTCATTATTTTCGTTATGTTCATCCTCGGACATGCTCCTGTGCTTTTAAATAAATCGACATAGTTCCAAAGCAAATAACATCCAAAAGTGTCCTGTGCAACTGCTTTCAAGTAAGCGGTCTCCGGCATTTTAATTAAAATCGTATTTATATGAAATTTTTAACAGTACATATCTTCAGAACATTACGTATATTGTTATTGTTAAATATTCCGTGTAAGTTCCGATGTTGATCAAATGTAGTGTTATAATTTGAAAGTCTCAATTTCCATCTAAACTATAGGAGTAATAAGGTTCAATTTGTTTAGAGCTTGCATCGTTGCATGCCTTTTTGATTTACTACACCCTGTAATTGCATGTAAACGGACACTTTTGACTATTTTTGATGTCATCCTTATTGTAGTCCATTGTCAACATCCTTTATAAATTCCTATGTGACGCCACGCCAGTATGTGAGATTGATATTCATGAATAACACAGATTTAGAAGGGTAAACGTGTCTTTATACATTATCAAGATACAAGAGGGGCTTGATTTATGATTATTTATACCTTGTTTTAAAATAGTAGGCTTTCTGGTAATTTTGATCATTATACAAACCTGAATGTGAGTTATTTGTTATCTCAAAAACTTTCGCATCGTTTAATTTAGTATTAATTAAAGATAATTACGCGAAAAATATACTGCGAAATATGTCCTCAGATCTCAGTCATTTCTGTCATTTAAGATATTTTAATCAACAAAGTAGGAACAAAACAAGCTTTCCACAAATTTCATGGCATTTAGCACAGCAAAATTAAGAAATGCTTTAAACTGAAAATTGAATGTAGATAGTTTTGCTGAATATTAGTAGGAGACGTGTCTGTGCTAATTTGTGAAGTAGGTAACAGCAAGAAATGTAAAGCAACGAATTATATAAAACTAAGTATCTGCTTCAAATGCCTTTAATTTTTTTGTATCCATCACATATTTATGACTTATTTTACTTTTAAAATAATTCTCATCACACTTAACGTCACATTTTGGGTATTTATCAATTTAAAACAGAGCTAGCTCTACTTAATGTTGCTTGATATAAACTTTTTAACCAAATTGCCCCCAATATTATTTGGATATTATGTCGCAGTTTTAAATATCAAAAAATCTGATGAAACCGATCTCTACACCAAAATTAACAAAACCTAAAAAATCCATTATATAAAAATAGAAGTAGAAAACTTTTTTAGATTAGCAGTTAAAAGAGGACATTTCGGAAAAAATTGTTTTATTTTGCAAAATATTTAACATAATAATGTCTATATACAGGATGAGAGGTAAAAGTTGCCCCTCGGTAAAATAGCATAATGCATGTTTAAGAGAAGGAAATAGCTATTATATTTTAACATTCCTCTAGAAACAGTTTAAATAAGAAATTATCTAGAAATTCTCTTTAAAATCCTGTAACCCTTCAGAAAAATATTTTCGAAATAAGTTGTAAAACATTATCGCCCTTTTTTAAACGTAACCTTATCTGAGGGACATATTTACCCAAACACCTTATATTTAGAAGTATCAATCTGTGACAGATAAATCCCTCTTCTAAAAGATCTCATTTGTCTTTCCGATATATATTTTTAAAATATTTAATTCAATTGCAACTTATCCAAATAACAATGGAAACTGTCGTCGAACCATATTTTTGGTAAAATACTTAATTTTAATTTATTACTGTGCACACAACGTATATTCTCAACGACGACAGCATCAATTCATGCTAGGAGGCCCGACCACACCATTCCAAACCCCGGCCGCCCAGCGTTCAGGACTCCATCCGCCCCGATCTTTAGATATATCCAGTGAGGTTTCGCAGCAGCATCTCAGCAACTTCAAATCAATTACGAGATATTACGATATTATTGCGATATTATGAGATAGTCTAGCAGCCAACTACAATCCAGCTTACCAGTCAACTACAGTCTAGTCTACCAGCATCTGCTCGACGCACCAAAACTTACAACATGACGCTATGTCTGCCGCTAGCGCACGATACGACAGTAGTCAGTTTCAGGCGGACGGAGTTCTGAACGCTGGGCGGCCGGAGTTTGGAACGGTGTGGCTGGGCCTCCTAGCTTGAATTGATGCTGTCGTCGTTGAGAATATGTACGTTGTGTGCATAGTAGTAAATAAAAATGAAAATTAATATTAATTATTTTACCAAAAATATGGTTCGGCAACAAAACTTATAAATTAATAATTACGGGTAATATTTTAAACGGAATATTAAATAACTTGGGCCCATAAGTGGTGTTTAGGGATACATTTATTTTAAGTATAAAGGGCCGTAACACTTTTTACTATATATGTTTAGATATTTTTATATCATACACAACATTTTAACATTATTTATAAGTATATACAATAGTGCTGTCTTCCTTGGACATTACACGTAAATTAAATTCTATGAGGCTTATTTTAAGCAAAGCATTTTTCGTCAAAAAAACGAGATAAAAATAGGAATAGAAGCAGATTAATTACAATAAATTTAGCATCGAACGACTCGTTCTCCTCGTGATGTTATTATTCTATTAAATAAAACCTACAGATATTTTTTACGTGTTCTTCCGAGGAAGACAGAAGAAAGAAGGAAGAATATCATTTTTTGAGTAATAAAATAATCTAATAAAACATGAATATATTTACAATAATTTGCCCTTATTAGATTATGTTATTTATGCTAAATATAAATTAAATACAAAATATTGGTTCGGAGTTCGGGTTTTACCTATTGATAACTAGGCAAAACTAAAGAGCACTTCATGTCCAATTTCTAGTCATTCTGATGTCCCTAATCCCCTAGCTTTAATAGCGCTTACATTAGTTTCTCTTTAATTTTTCCAAGATTTTTCCTCCAAATATAAAATCGCAAAGAAATAGTTTAATACTTACTATAAGTTTTAAACACTATAAAGGATTATTTTTTGAATGCATAATACGTATATATGTACACGGGGTGTACAGATTTTTTTTCAGCACTGTATAATTTATGCCTGCGAAGCAATTATCCCCTGTAAGGACAGTCTTAATAATTCTTTGGTAATAATACGTAAACAGATGTTTTAAAAATGCAACATAATTTGTCCTGTACTATTTAGTGGGGTGGCTTAGCGAAAATTTTATGACCTGCTGAATTAAAGTGACAGATTTTGCATACTTCTTATGTACGCTCAGTACAGTCCGATTTTCAGGCCCTCCATCTTGAAAGACGATGCCATCTTTGTTTTCGTTAAGGGTTTTTGACTTTTCTTAAATAAATTGCTGAATATCACCCAAGCGGTTGGGTTTCCGACAAAACTCCTCTATAAAATCCTTATTTTACTATAAGGAACGTAACCTGACTGCAAAAAACAGCTACTCTTCGGGTTATGTGCCCCGCCGAGCGCTGAATTACAAGTTACAAGCCTGGCGTGTTAAGTGGAATAATTGCATATTACCATCAAAACGCTAATGCTTCTATTGCAACAAACACCAGCCGAAAGACTGATCCTACTTAAAGGAGCTCTCGTGCCAGTCGTCACACACCACTTGCAGACTGCAGTTTCGAGCTGTTGGCTCTCGTCAGTGCAAGGTAGGCATGTGACGACCGACACGAGGATCACTTGACTATTTAGTACATTTCGGTATCTTTGGGATAGTGACATGTAAAATAGTCAGCAGGCGCCATCTAGCGGTCCAGTGTCTGTTGCAATCGAAAAATAAATAGCCTGACTGGGCCTAGCATAGTTCAAATGTGCTTTTAGAGGGCGGAATATTAAAACATAATATTTTTAGTCGCAAACTCCTCTATAAAATCCTTATTTTACTACAGGGAACGTCACCAGGCTGCAACCAACAGCTACTCTCCTGGCTATGTTCCCCGCCGAGCGCTGAATTACAAATTACAAGCCTGGCGCGTTAAGTGTAATAATTGCATATTACTATCAAAACGCTAATGCTTCGTCACATGCCTACCTTGCACTGACGAGAGCCAACAGCTCGAAACTACAGTCTGCAAGTGGTGTGTAACGACTGGCACGAGAGCTCCTTTAAGTAGGATCAGTCTTTCGGTTGGTGTTTGTTGCAATCAAAGCATTAGCGTTTGGATGGTAATATGCAATTATTACACTTAGCGCGCCAGGCTTGTAACTTGTAATTCAGCGCTCGCCGGGGCACATAGCCCGGAGAAGTAGCTGTTGGTTGCAGTCTGGTTACGTTCCTTATAGTAAAATAAAGATTTAATAGAGGAGTTTGCGACTAAAAATATTGTTTTAAAACATGTTATTGTACATTTTATTAACAATTACACTTGCTACAATGTGAGCCTAATACCGCCTTAGTAGGTTGAATATTTTGTGAGATACTCCTTTTCAAATTTCAAATTCTTTATAAATTTTCGACTTCTATTGAAAAATCACCAACTAAAGTCTAAAATATATTCAGAAAAGATATAGATAGATAGGTAATTTATTCATAGTTTGAATGTGACATAATATATATGACAAATATAATAGGGTAGACTTATTGTACACAATATTCTAGTTTGTAATATATCACGTAATTCTAAACTCTATTTTTAGTGAATAAAACAGTTTAATATGCACATCTAAGTAAAAACCTGTGTGTGTGCACTTACAATTTAAACTAAGTATTACTGCGTAAATCTGCTACTATTTAGATAGTAAAACTAAAAAAGCATTTACATAAAATTCCAGTTCAAAGCTATATTGAAACTAGAGACACTCACCTAACTGTTTCATATAATTTATTGATGTGACAGAACATTTATAAAAACCAATTTATTTTCCTTAACATATATATTTATTTTAGTTTTTTTCCAGCAGTTCTCAGAGGAAGAGAGTTGTAAGTAGATTGTTGAATTTTTTCAGAGAGGTTATCATGTGATCGATACATCTTGCCATGTTTCATTTTTTAGTAAAAGTTCGAATTTTTCATATTTTATGTTGTAATTAGCTTGTAAATTTGGTAGTGCTGGTTTGTTATGTAATTTAGTTTTATAGGAAATGTTTAATGAAATGGAAAATGGTCACTTATATCATTTGTTAGCAATATTGAAGATATATCGAAACTATCCTTTTTGTTCAAAGGAATTTTTAAAAAACAGTGTTCTAGGCAAGTCTAACTATCTTTTTGGACTCTAGTTGGTGTATTTATATATGAGCAGAAACCATGCTCCGCCATGATGTTCAAATATTCATTACTTACCTCATCTTGCTTCTGAATATTAATATTAATATTACCTATCAAGAAATGTACACTTATCGCAAAATATTAAAGCTACAACAGCTCTTTTCATCTAAACTGTAGCAAATTTAATTATATGTACACAGGTTGGCATTTTTTGCTGTTAACCCTGCCATTGGGATTATAATTAGTTGGTGATTTTTTAATAGAAGTCGAAAATTTTAAAGATGGCAAAATTTAAAAAAATTGTATCTCATAAAATATTCCACCTACTAAGGCGGTATTGGGCCCATATTGTAGCAAATTTAATTTTTAATAAAACACATAATAACATGTTTTCAAAAAAAGACAAAAGCCCTTAACGAAAACAAAGATAGAATCGTATTTCAAGATGGCGGGCCTGAAACTGGGCACCACCTTATAAATTGTTTGTACATATATGTGTAAAATATCTCGCTTTAATCCAGCAGGCCACGATTCTGGCTAATATTTGTTCTAAACCACCACACTAATTCCCTTAGATCACATTAAATGCTTAGTTGGAAGACATCGCTAAAAGGGGTAGGTAAATAGCTATTTTTTAATCAATGTGTTAATAAAGATTTTAATATAAAAAATTTCTGATTTTCTCTTGATGACTCAGCTACACTCTCTTTTATAATAAAATGGTCAAAAAACTTACTGGTGGTACTTAAACAGCAGGAGTCAACAAAATCATATTATGCTTGTTGCATGTTGTGGGAGAAAATGAATGAAAATGAATAAAACATATTTTTCCCCAATGCTCAAGTTATGAAACCCAGTCAGTTTTACAGGGGATAATTGTTCATCAGTTAGCTCAGTGTAAATTTAGAACATCAACAGCTTCCATAACAACTTTTAAACGATACATATATTTATCGAGGAATATGATGTTAGTCATACAATTTAACAACCATGAAATTTTATATTTGGATAACGTCTTTGCCCACAACAACATAACTTTACATAATAAAAAAAAAGATAATTATGTTGTTGCAAGATATCTAAGTGTGTTTTTACTACTTTTGTGCATACTTTTATAAAAACTTTGCAACGAAATTAATATATTTTTTACATCATCTATGAGCTAAGTTTCTATTGTCAGTATCAATCATATTAATTCTACCCACCTAATATCTTGCCGTATATATGCAAGTATATTACAGTCTGTAAATTTTACAATAAGTAGTAAATGAATTTTAAACTGGCGAACACAGTTATCAGCCACTGTGAACGAGTAACAAGTATTCATATATAATAAATCACACATTATTTTAATATCGAATGTAGAATAGTTCGTGGATTACTATTTGCAGATTAATTTTTAGAGACTAGCGTGAATGAAATAATAAAGTATGGGACAACTTGAAAATCCAGAACTATACAAATCTCTGCTCCTCTTTCTAAGAGGTAGATAAAATAAATCCATTATATATATATTTACATACGCGCCGTAAACTTTTGTTTGTACGTTTATACTTTTATTGAAATAAAATTATGGAATTGGTGATTTGTCGAAGTTTTATACATATGTCTTAAATAGAATATGCAAAAGTCGGCTCCGTGAAAATGGCGAAATAAAATTGAGCACGAATCACAAAAAATTGCTGCGCCAATTTCCTGACAGAGAAATAATTTCCAATCCATCCAACATGAGACAGTTCATTTTGAGTAGGCAGATATTTTTCTTTTCGTAGAGGAGTCCGTTGTGAGTGTAAATCTGAATTTTTATGCCTGAGCTGCAATTCTCTATAGCTGTTATTAATAATGACTACTAACATATTTCTCTGACCCATTATTATTATATTATTTTCCGAAACCTTAATGTCAATTACAATATTTGCTTTATATTGAAATTAGATCCATTAGCGGCGCTGGTACTACCGGCTGCGCCTAATTTTTTTCGCAATCTTCACGGACCTCCACATAAGTGTCGTATTTCAAGATTTGCCTCGACGCCATCTTGAAGGTAAAGTCCTATCCTAAAAGACTATCCCTATGAAATATTTTCGTTAAGGAAGTGCATAGGATTTTCTTCTTTCAATAGTTATCTGTTGCTAGCGTTAATGTAAGGTTATACGTCTAACAAAATTACAATATTTGATTGTTTTCTTTTTTCAATATAGCCTCGAGGCACTCGATGGAAGAATTTTTTCTACATTACAAACTAAAAATCAATGCGTGTCTAACTTCTTAATGTGATTTAGCTAAAGACTTTGATCGAACTAATATGGTTTCAGCCAGGAACTGAAAATTAATGAAAACGAAGAGGATTAGTAATCCTAAATTTCTAGTCTTTACAAACTGGAAGTAAAATAGAAGCTTCTAAGGCTGTGTATCTACAGAAACTAAGTTGACTAAAGAAAACAACGATATATCAATTATTATAAAACAACTTACATACCTTGTTTCTAATGTCACATTTAAATATTTTCTGTGATGAAGGCTTTTTAAAGCTTCGTTTATTAATTCAAAGGCAAATTTCATAAATCTAATCTGTTAGTCAAATTAAATTCACAGATATTTTTACAAGATTAAGGATATTAACTGAATACGATTTCATTAACATCAACAGGGGGTGCGTAGTACCTAAGACAGAAATTAGTATAAATAATGACATCTATGTTGTTATAAACATTTATAATATGATCATATCTTTGATGGGGGTCTACATCATGCTGGGGATTTATATATCTGATGAGTAAACCTGGAAAAAACCAAGAATTAATAATACATTGATTTATGTAAGTGAAACAGAAAATTTTTTATATGATGGGGTTGTGGTGCGCGGATAACCTTATTGCGTTATTATTAATAAGATTTTCATGGTCCGTTTTCCAGTTTAAGTGCACAATATTAATATTCATATGATAGAGGACCAAGATAATAATAGACTAATGAATAATAGTGGGGTCGATCTGGCACGAAAAAGCTCCGAAATGACAGTGTTTTTTTCGATTTTTTTTTTATGTATATTATGTAGTTGGACTCTCTATCATTTGGTCGTGTTTGCGGGCGCGAGAGGGGTGGTGGAGGGGGGAAAATTTACATGTAAAGATAAGGAGAATCAGAAAAAATAGCATCCAAGTATCAAATTTACAATGGAGACCGAGCAGGATGGAGCTTTACCTTTCTTAGATGTATTATGAAAAGAACACACGGAAACCGGGTCCTCGCCTCACACATCTTCCAGCGGCTTGTATATCAGTGTATGCGCGGAAGCTATACGACCTTAGGCGAGGGTTATATAGGAGATATACCATCCTTCGGAGGGGATGTAAAGCCGTCGGTCCCTTGTCTATTAAATGTTAGGCAAGTAAAATATCCCTACTCTTCTTAAGGGAAGAGGTTCGGCAAAAATTCCTGGTTGGGGCACCTGGCCCACGGTGTCTACAGAAAGAAAACGCACACCGATCGTTACCTACATGCGACATCTCATCACCATCCACAACAGAAGAGAGCGTTAATTAGAACCTTGGTCCACAGAGCCAACACAATATGCGACGACAATAACAAACCCGAGGAACTACAGAATGTCCAACAAGCTTTAGAGAAGAACAGTTACAGTCAAAGCAATATACAACGAATAGTAAATAACCAGAGGAGAACTACAGAAGAAGAACAGCAACAACCAACAACGTATGCATGCCTACCCTACGTCGCGGGAGTCACAGATAGGCTGAAGAAGATTTTATTCAAAAAGAAAGTAGGTGTACGGTTTCGAACAGTGAAGAAAATACAGCAGATGCTTCCCTCAATCAAAGACCCTGTCCCCAAACTGTTATCAAAAGGTGTTTACCAGTTGAAGTGCACATATGGTAAGAGCCACATCGGACAAACATGACAGAGTATCCAATGCAGAATCAAAGAACACCAGAGAAATACCAGATTTGGATACACGGATAGGTCGGCGATAGCAGAACATGTCCATAATAATGAGAACCATAAAATCGACTACCAGGACGTCAATATATTAGACAGGAATACGCGCTATTATCCGCGAATCATTAGCGAATCACTGGAAATTATGAAAAACGTGAACAACTTTAACAGAGAGGATGGGTATCGACTTAGTAACACGTGGAGACTGGTATTGTCAAGTAAAAGCACCGTAGTAAGTCACGGTCAACCAAACACGACGAATGAGCAGCGAAGAGAACCAAGCACGACCAATGACCAGCGAAGCGAAGCGGCGCCTAGTTATATAACGAGGAGTGGTATGGATGCGGTAAAAGTTAAGTCATAAACAGTAAAGGTGAAGATATATCAGCAATGATTTCAAATGTGCACTATGTACCGAAAATTGGCCTAAATATTTTTTCAGTACAGAAATTAGTTCAAAAGCTTGCAGTCATCGTGATCTGGTAGTTAAAGGATTTATAAATGGAAAATTGGTAAGAAGCGATGAAGAATTGTGGTATCAAATTGTATTGTGATACATGTGTAACAAAATGGGCATAGTTAATCTTTTGCTTCTTTCGGCATTTTAAATGAATAATTTGGAAGAAAATAAAAATTAATGGCAATGGAAATTGTGAGAAATTTGAATGAAAATTTTGAAATTAATCAGAAGTACATACATTGAAAACGCAATATGGAATTTGGAAGGTTTTGAACTCATTTTTGTGACATTTCAACTATAGCTTTCAAATGTTTATTCCATGGGTTACTTGATAAGAGGATACAAAATGAGAATAATGTGATTTTTAATTTGGCCACGGAATTATTAATATGCAACATTTTTATTTATAAAATTTTGTAAAAATATCGCTAATGATTTTTGAATTTTCCGAAACTCTGGAATTATTTCTTAACGTAAGAGTCACGTAGACAATACTAGGGAGGATGGCTCAAAATTTGTATGACCTTACCTTATATAATATAGTATATCAGCGTTGTTAGCGACGTTTAGTTTAGTCTTTCTTTTCATCTTCAGGATCCTTAAGCGTATGCCATTGTGCAATCGGCCTACGAGGCGATGCCAACATGTCCGACCAGTGGCGTAGTTCTGTACCGCTAGCATTATATCCTAGGACAACTTTTCCTATAGGCTCAGACGTACCAATTCTATCATAATCCACCACGGTTACCACTAAGTTTACTTTCTGAAATGGCAGACACGTATTTTTAATATTATGCACTTTTAAAAAATAAATACAACTTTAGTACCATAACCAACGCAGAAAGAATTTTTAACCAGGAAGTTTCCATGCAAATTGAACATAACAATAATACCATACAAAATGACAATACGACAAGTTCCAATATAAATTAGCTTATAGGCTAGGCTTACCTGTATTTGTTCAAATGGTACTTCAAATGTAAATGATTCATTATAATAAGGATTTAAAGTACATTTCTTGATGCTGGTCTTCTTCTTCTTTAGACGCTTGCCATTTTGCATTAAAGCAATTTTCACATATGGATCTGTATAAAAATTGTGTTATTTCGCAGGCCGGTGAATGCGTTGTCACAGACTAAGTATAGTCACTAAGAAACAAATTTAACATTTATTGAACTAAAAATGTTGACATAAAGCATACAGGGTCTCTCATAAGTAATGGTACACAGAGCAATAGCTATTACGCAAAAGATATTGAAGTTTTAATGTGTCGGTGTCGGAGATCGAACCCAGAACACAGCATTACGTACACGGACTAATTTATCAAGACATTTCATATTCACAGGTGCTACCAGATTGAATGCGCAGCGATGCAAATGAATGTAAATGATGGGGGGCTCGATCGAGACGGCTGCGGCTTATCGCATGCTATATGAAGGTATTTACATTTATTCCACTTTGAGCAGAAACGTATAAACGTTTGTTATGTAGAATATTTTACATTATCAATGTATTAAAATGGATGGTTATCAAGTTGCCGAAAAATATCTAGATAATTAAGTGGTATTATGGTGGCCGTTCAATGCGTGCAGTTGAAGACATATTTCAAACTATATATCCAAATAGACCTACCTTCTCCTGTACTAGACACAATCAGTCGAATCATAAAAAACTTCGAAAAACATGGGTGCGTTTCTCCTGGAAGACATAGAGGATCAGACCCGAAACACAACAATTATCTTGAAATTAGGGTAATAATGGATTTGGTCACCGTCTGCATCGATTTTATATGCATTACAAACTAAGTATCCTCAGAAATTAAATGCTGGGGAATAATATGATCGGTCCATTTTTCATTGATGGTGCACTAAACGACCTTAAGTACTTAAATCTATTACAGCAGCACATTGTTCCGAAAACCAGATGGTTAGAAGGAAAAAGATTTAACGAGATCTGGTTTCAATAAGATGGTTGTCGTCCTTATGATTGCGCCGCAGTTCAGGGTTTGCTGAAAATTACATTTCTAGGTCGTTTATTGTGTGGACGAAACCATCTTGTGGTCAGCTAGATCTGCTGGTTTAGCTTCATGTGACTTTTTTCACGGGATCACATAAAATCTCAAATTTGGAATAGGGGTAATAATCTCGAGAAGTTGTGGTTGAAAATCGCAAACGCTTTCGAACAAATTATCCCGAATATGTTGTTAAATGTCAGAAGAAGTTTTTATGATCGATTAGGTTATGGTTCAGCTCAAGAAGGGGACCTATTTGAACATTTATTGTGATTCTTTATTTTTCGTTTCAAAATTATTTTTTTATTTTAAGAGCGTATCATATATTAAAATCATTATTTTATAGCACTTGTTAGGGTCGAGTCATTTGGCCCTATAAACTTTACGAAAATAATTATAATTTTTAGATGCTGTGACAGATGTATACATCGTGAATTGAATAATTGAACATGCGCCCACCCCTAACGAACAACAACGTAGTACTGAGTCTGTGACTGCCATTAGCATCTAGCCTCTGTCAAGTCACTCATGTGTACTGCCTGACTAATAAATACCCATAAGTGCCGGGATCACACCTGCGTGCGCTGCCAGTCGGCTTCCCATTTATTTCGCATGTAAACGCAGCCCCATGTGCGCACTTGCTTGCCGCTTACTGTATTTCATCTATTTTAAGGTAGTGCACTGGAAATTTTAAAAGCAAATATCTCGAAAACAGTTTCACTTAGCGACATTTACAAAACTTACCTTTCAGATAGAAAACAGGTACTTTTATTTAAAAAAATAGGTACTAAGGCTGTAAAAAGTTTGACGATTTAAGAACAGGTAAAATACGATAGGTAGTGCTCTTTACAAATTACAGCTAAATTATGAACATGTTTGAATTTCTCACCACAAAATCTTTTTCAAGTTCTTAAAAAAAAAATCACTTTGACACACCGCATCTTGGCTTCTGCTTACTAAAATAAGTTTAACTAAATCGCAATATTTTACGTAAGGATTGTGCCTTTGCACTGTGTATCATTACTTATGGAACACCCTGTATAGCTGTATATTGAACGAGTATGATGTTTTAACATTAGCTTTCTAATGCAACCCTTTTATGAAATAAATTCGATTCAATATTAAACATATGCGATGAAAGAAATGAATGGATCAATCATGAGAAATATCTAAAAACCTTTATAAGTTAGCTCCGAGAAATTTTTACGCAACGCAGAAAATAATGGACGAAGGTAAAATATTACTTGATTTGAAAATATAACTACTAAATCGAAATATATTCTGAAAAACCAAAGTGTTCAGTTTCATGTAATATAAGACGGCATCATGTAAGAACCACATTCTTCCATTGAAATCATAGGAAAAAATTTATGATTTAAGATTAGTGATTATTTAAGAAAATAGCATTCCATATCAAAATTTCTGGCTAACTCTTCATTTTGATGATCAATAACTTGCGAGTTATGCAGCAGGTCTACGAACGCAAATCTCTGTTATCAGAATGGAGGCAGCTATAAAAAAATCAAGAAACTTGTCATATAGCTAGAGGCACTTATGTTAATGAGGATGATGACTGATGGTCGAGAGGTAAGCACACTTGCCTCTCACTCAAAAGTTCCGGATTCGATTCCCAGTCGTGGCAGTGGAAAATACCGTGAGAGGGATTTTTCCACTATACACGGATATTGGCTGTGTGCCCCTTGTCTCTAAATGTATAGCCTCCTCCCACACAAGACCCTTCTAGAGCCTTCCGGGATAAAGGAAATTGTATATTATTTATATTTATGAAATGAAAATTCTTCACAGGATATGCCAAAATGGTAGCGCTATAGACCCTGTTAGGCCTGTCTTTCCTTTATGTGGTAGTGGACACAGAAGCCAAAAGGGAAGCCTATAGGCTGTTAGGAAATGTAGAAGATGATAGACACTTTGGTGACCTAAAGGGACATATGACAATTTTCAGAATCATGGGAAAATAAAATATGTTTATGGCATCCGACAAAACCAAACCGAAGTTTGAATATCCGAAAACTTTTAAAGTCATAATACTTGAAAGGCCAGAATATAGACCAAGTCCCGGGATTTCACCTAGTCACTTTCTGCCTTGGCGAAAGTAAAGAACATCTTTTCCGATAAGTGTAATGTTAACAGAGAAGATTTGTCAACATTTATAATGAACACGTTTGGCGGAGGACTTTGTAGATAATACATCACCTCTAATCCTGATTTCATTTACAATATACAAGAAAAACATGCTAAAATTCTTAAAGTCAAAATGTGCAACTAACGTTCATAATTAGTTAGTAGTTATAGTAACACTCAAAAATCTTTATAGGTTGTTATGACCCTTGTCAACGTTCTGTGAAAAAACTTATTTATTGTTTCTTAGTGACTAGCCATAAGAACATCAATTTTGTACCAGATAATCCCCCAACGTCCATTTTCTTCAAATTCTTAGCCTCCAAGATGACGACGGTCAGTTTCCCTGCAGTTGGCACGTATCTCAAAGAGAAGCAAATGTCTCCCAGCTTGTTTTCCTGTAAGATTGTATGATAGAGTGAACTAAACATTTCAGCAGTTAATATTTCAGTAGTAGGAGCTAAACTTAAAAATGAGTCAGATGGTGCGCATGAAGAGCAGACAATATAAGCTTCAATGAATTCAGAAAAAAAAGGTATCAACCTTTTTTCACGTGGAATCTCTTAAAATAAAGATCTCAAGTGCTTCCCGACCATTTACAATATGATTTAACTCCATAACTTTATCAATTGAACATCTGTACGTTTTTCAAAGTCGTCGCTTAGAGGGAAAACAAATAACACATAACCTCACTTTAGTTAATTTGTTCCTTGCATGTAAAACAAATCAGAAATCTAACCTCAAAGCGTTTAGTTGCGTCTTGTGATATTTAACATTATGGGGTACTAAAGTTAGGTTCTGTTATTTGTTTTCGTCCAAGCAATGATCTTGGCAAACGCAACATCGCGTGCAGATGCCCTAAGACATGTTTCAGTAATATTTACAAAGTCAGATAGTACTAATGGTTTAAAACTGTGATTTTCCTGTTTTCGCACTCCCACTTCATCAAAGAGTGATAGACGATGCGGAGCTAATTCATGTTGAGATTAGTAGCCAAGCCACTGATTTTTGGAACTAACAATAATTGAATTAGTAGCTGCTGCCATATCATGAACATAAATAATACTCTATGGGCACGTACAACTTTGATATCATTAACGGTTTAATAATTTTTTTTACACTGCAGCTATGCCAGTGCTTTGAACAACTCGGTGTCATATTCGGTTCTCTAGATTTAAAGTTTGAAGAATTTTGTGTCTAAATTTTGACAGCCAAAATCTCGAAAACCAAATAAGGCAAAAAATTTGCCAATACAGTTGGAAAATAAATTTTATTGGAAATTGAACGGTGAAATAGAAGATGTGCGACATGTAGATGATACAGTCGAATTCTAAAATCAATTCTAATCTTGTTACACAGCAAATTTGTTAAGACGCATGTGTCAAATCAACAGGATCGAAGACGATTTAATATACAAGATACCTTTTTGATAGAGAATTTTCTGATCTGTATATTTATAGAAAGTATTTTAATTATAAATTTAAGCGCAAAGAAGATATTTGCGAAAGATAGGTTTCTTTGCAACCCTTTAACGGGATGTCAGAAATATCACTCATCATTAATCTATGGGGACATTTGATACATTAGTTATAAAAATTTATTGGAGGTATATCCAAAATTTAGTTCAGTTGGTCTTCTTCCGAAGTTAAATTAGATTGTTTCTGAAGCATATTGCATCTTTTAAAATATTTAAATTAAGGCTGGTATGGAGTCGGTAAAACTCTTCATGCACAACCATCTGTTCGTATAGCATATTTTTAATAGCTCCTAGTAATTAAGGTTGGACTTTGTCACCTTATTACTAAGCACTATCAGAAATGTACTATATTTAAGCTAGGCCCCGGCTCAATCACATTATTCATTTGTTTGCGATGCTCTTAAATTTTGGCAATTTATATTCTTTGACAATATATTTATTTAAATGGGTGGTAGTGGGCTAATATTTGGACTTCAAAAGTTCACAATATGGAATATGTGATTATTTTGGGTTGTTACGTAGGTGTTTAATGTGCTGTAAATAGAAAAGTTTTGGATATCAATCTGTCAAATAAACAAAGTAAGCAACAAAAAGGGAAGAAGTTTGTATTAAAAATACAACCACTTTAAAGTGGGCATATCCAAGAGAGGGAGAGATCCGATAAGCAAATATCTATTATTTTTGTCCATAACTTTTTTAAAATATATATATTGATAAAAAAAGTATAAGACTACCTAAGTCGAAGTATGACAGGTGTAGTGATCTCAATTTTCACTCAATACTTTCAGTTGTTTGCAAAACTAGTTAACTAGTATTAGTACATTCATTCCTATATTAGCATTGAATATCTCCCAACCACTTGGATGTAATGATTTTTTTTGTTGAAATAATGCAATCTGCAGATGGATATTAAAAAAAATCACCACAGTCACAATTATGGGTTTCTAAGAAAAACTTATATGCATACCAGTTACGAGACATCTAATTAATGTTTTTGAATCATTTTCATTTCCTAAAAGTGTACAGGGTGGCCAAAAATTATTTTTCAATTAAGAACATTTTAATTTGAATTTTCTCAATTTTTTCAAATGGAACACCCTGTATATTTTTCTATGTGTTGTATAAATGAAAAACGAACAATTTTTGTAAGTACTTCCCTAGGGCTAATTGCAACCATTTTCGTTTTATAAATAAATAATTGTTTATTATTCAGCTAAGAACTTTTTAAATTAAATTTTCTCAATTTTTTCAAATGGAATACCCTGTATATTTTTCGATGTGATGTAGAAATGAAAAACGAACATTTTTTTTGAGTACTTTCCTAGGGCTTATTGCAACCATTTTCGTTTTATAAATAAATAAGTATTTATTTATTTATTTTTTTTAATTTATTGGCATTAGGACATAGTCCATACAGCCAGATACACAGTTAAATTTAGAAGTGGCTAAAGATCTAACCCTAATTCTAACGTGAATAATAACTAGATGAAGACGATAAGGAATAACAGGGACACACACTTCTCGCCTAGGGGCCCGTCAAGGCATTTAAAAAAAAAACCATCACAGGTAAGGCCACGGATCGATTACATGAGGTTAAACAAAGGATTAATAACTATAAACCTAAATTTTTATGCCACTTTTATATAGGAATGATATTAAGCAATGTAGAATCTCCGTTTCATTTAGGCAGAGCAGGGATAATATATTGAAAGGTGTATCTATATTTAATTTTAACAGGCTGTTATACAATTCATTTGTTTAAGTATTTATTTTTCAGTTAAAAACATTTTAAATTGAATTTTGTAAATTTTTTCAAATGGAACACCCTGTATATTTTTCGACGATGTGATGTAGAACTGAAAAACGGAATTTTTTTTTAAAAGTAATTCCCTATGGGTAATTGCAACCATTTTCGTTTTATAAATAAATGTGTCAAATTCAAGAATAAACTTAAAAAAAAGGTTCCCTCAAATAATTCATTAGAAAAATGTATAATAGGTGTTCGACTTGTTGCCCATTTTGATTGACACACATCTTTATGCAATTTTGAAATGACGCCATTTAGTGGGACCATTCCTTCCAATCCATTGAAATGAGTAAATAGTATTTAACCGGTCCTTTACTTTAATCTTTTTTGTACATTTTTTTGCTGTTTTCTTTATTCGACAAGCAATAAAACCTCAGTTTGGTATAAGTTGTCGTGTACAAAGGAGCATTTATCACACTTATCGGTCGTTACAAGTTGTATTGAATTTAAAATATTTGAAATTTTACAATACGAATTTTAATAAAGCGGAACTTGTACATGACTTTTGTTTTGGGCGAGTCAGACAGAAATTGTTTACTTGCCAATAGAATTTATCACCAACGTTATCCTGAATGAAGGATTCCTGATGTTAGCAGCTTCCAAAACCTTCTCGATAGATTTCTGGAAACTGGAAATGTCGAATATAAAAAAAGTGAAAGAATAAAACGTGTTGTGAACGATGAAAATGAGTTCTCTATGGTGCTGGCAACGGTTGAGAATTCCCATGTTAGTCAAAGAGAAGTTGGCTCATTAGTAGGAATAAGAAGACGGCCTGTGGGCCGAATCTTAAAAACAAATAAGTTGCGTGCATATCGTATTCAAAAGCACCAGGAGTTATCTGATGACGATTTTCAAAAGCGCCTACAATTTTGTAATTGGGCCAGAGGTGAAATGCAACATGATGTCAACTTCTTCAATACTGTTTTATTCAATGATGAGGCAACATTTCATAAAAATGAATTTGTTAATAAGCACAATTTCCATTATTATGCTTCGGAAAATCCTCACATTTTTATGCAAGTTGATAACCAATACAGATGGTCTACAAACGTTTGGGGAGGAATTATTTAAGAACATGTAATAGGGCCACATTTCTTTGATGGAGCTATTTATCTTCATTTTTTGGAAAAATATCTGCTACAATTATTGGTAAATCTCCTTGAAAGAATTCGAAATGGGATGTGGTTTCAGCAAGATGGTGCTTCACCACATTATTTAAATGCAGTTAGAGACCACTTAAATAATACCTACCCTAATTAAAGGATTGGAATAAATGGACCAACTAAATGGCCTGCTAGATCCCCAGATCTTACAAAAATGGATTTCTTTTTATGGGGATACGTGAAGGAAATTGTTTATAGAGATACACCAACAATAGTACAAAATTTGAAGGAAAGAATAATAACTGCCTTTACATCTACCACACCGGCAGTTTTAGTAACAGTGGGAACCTCAATTCAAAAGCGCACAGAGATGTGTGTCAATCAAAATGGGGAACATGTGGAACAATTATTATAATTTTTTCTACTGAGTTATTTGAAGAAACCTCTTTTTTAAGTTTATTTTTGAATTTTGTAATTATCGCTCAATAAAACGAAATTGGTTGCAATTAGCCCTAGGGAGGTACTTACAAAAAATGTTCGTTTTTCATTGCTACATCACATCGTCGAAAAATATACAGGTGTTTCATTTGAAAAAATTGAGATTGCAAAATGTTTCTTTTTCTGATTTTTTCACACGTCATGCGAATCCTCCATGCGTCATCAAAATTCCCTCATTGTTTGCGCGTTATTAGCATGATATGCCCTCTAGTATTAATAGGCTCCGTAAACCAAATGAAGTCTGCCATTGTTTTCCCAATATGATGGCTAACGGTTTCAAAGTCTGAGAAAAGCAATCTCAGGTCAAGTGCTTCAAAAGGCCTGAATTTGATTTGGTGTGGGGTGGATTTCACATGGAACCTCGGCTAGACCTTTTTATAATAGAAGCGTTAAATTTGTGTAATATATGCAGCACCATGCAGTATGAAAGGTCGGAAATGGGAGAGTTTTCTTCATTTGTTGTATATTGTCTTATTTTCATCATTAACGGAAGGCAATTGACCACCCCTAAATTCGCCCCCCTTTGCTTGTGTGCAATCTTTCTTATGATAGGCACAGGTATGAATATATTTCTATGGATTTATGTTTCCGTAACAACCCAAAAGGACACAGAGATAAGACAAAATATTGACATATTTTACATAAACAGATAAAAACAGTAAAAACACGAAAACACACTATTTGAACAAGATACAATAATTTAGGAAACACAAAACAGTTAGATCTTGTAAAAAATAAATTGAAAAACAAATCCTTGAACGCATGCGCAATCAAAGAGTAGTGTGGTCAAGCTTTTACAGGTGTGAGTTCAGAGGCGTACGCAGGAGAGTTTCCTCCGACGATTATTTAGGCAAAATTAAAATTTCCCTCATGCGTATGCCTCTGTGTGGGGGTTATAATAAGGGTCCAAGGTGAGGAGTTGGATATAAGAAACAACATTTCAAAGGACGTTTGGGGATACAACACTTAGATATGTGTGGATATTAAAATGTCATACATTTAGCACTGTGTATTATGCCTATAAGCATCGCCAAAACCAAGTATTATAAAGTCGACAGATATTTTAATAATAGTGGGATATGCAATTATTTAGAACAAATCAATACAGAGTGGCACTGAATGATGAGAAAAACCGCGTTTGATGCAAATTTAGCCAATCAACTACTAATTTAGTTGAGTAAATAAGTGTCGCCTATAGTTTGCAGCTTATACAGGGTGTCTCACCGGAAAATGAATCGATCGATATAGAGAAAAGTACGCATCAGAAAATTTTGAAAATTTAGATAATTACTAATGTCGGTGTGGCCAATACAACTAATTACAAGCAACTGGCACTTTCGCTTATACCGGAAGTCGATACCAACTTGCCGATTTCAAATGGAACACCCTATATATTTTAGGGTTTTCGAAAAGAGCATAAAATTCTAAGTCGAAAATATGTAGCATATCCTATACCTAAACCTAGCCGTTTCAGAGATATTTGACATTTTATAGAAAATTTGACAGGTGCAACGGTTTGCAAGAACCGTTATAACTTTCTTCGTGTAAAAGATCCTCATTTGCTTCTTGTCACATAAAAAGAACACAACGAGAACTATGTTCTACAACTGAAATAAATTCAATAATATCATACCAAGTGTTCCGTTTTTCGCGTTACATTTTGTCAACTTCAAACCGCGAAAACTTGTTTAGGTCATCCTGTATTTTTTTACGTCAAGTTGTGTAAAATTGAATTCCCTTTTTTCTGATATTGGCATTGTGGGGGGGTTAAAGTTGCAACTTTTTGAAATATTTGCGATTTTATTAGAAATTCATGAATTGTTGTAATCATTTTATCAAAATAGCCATGATTAGAAACAATCAGTCATTATCTTATGTCAAAAAATGCCAGCACGTTTAAATTATATCCACGAAGACTTTTTAAATTTGTTTATTATTTATGGAGAATGTGACAAAGTAACATCAAGAACTTGCAGCACATTTGCTACTCGATGTCCAGAAAAACGGAAACCGTCACCAAACACTGTAAAACGCATACTGGAAAATTTTAAAAATTATGGCTCTGTCAAGGCAAAAATGCAAAGAAGAAAGCCTATTGTTGATGACGAAAACATTGAAATGGTCATTCTGGGATATTTTCATGCATTTCCAAGGATGTCATTAAGACAAGCTGCTCTGGAATCAGGACTATGCAAGGATTCAATTCACAGAATCTTATTAAAACATAAGTTTCACCCATTTTCATTCCATATGTTTCAAGGATTAAATGAAACAGATTTCCTAAGAAGACAGAATTTTTGTGAGTTTATTCTAATAAGGTCTGAGGGACACGATTCTTAATTGGGAAATATGTAGCATACATATTTTCGACTCAGAATTTCATGCTCTTTTCAAAAACTCTAAAATATATAAGGTGTTCCATTTGAAATAAGCAAGTTGGTATCGACTTCCGGTATAAGCGGAAGTGCCAGCTGCTTGTAATTATTTTAGTTGGATTGGCCACACCGACATTAATAATTATCTAAATTTTCAACATTTTCTGATGCGTACTTTTCTCTATATCGATCGATTCAGTTCCCAGTGAGACACTATATACTTGACAAAGTCTTAATACAAGTTGCTATTTCATAAATAGGTGCAGTTTTTCAAAATTAACTAATGCTTTATTCTGATTGATCACTTCTTGATGATGTCAGCTTTGTTCGCGAGACGCTTGTCGTATGCTATGCAAGGTCTTTGCTTTTGTAAAATCTAATCAAGAGCTGTAATACATCTCATCTTCATAATACGTTATACATCGAACTGTATGGGTGTCCCGTAATAACGTGCAAAAAATTTAACTGTAGATTCCCTGTCGAAAATTCAGATGGGCTCTTTGTATACATTTTTTTCAAAATAACCCTTTCCTGTCCAGCTACACCCCCTTAAAGGGGTGTGCCAAAAAACTGTTTTCAATTTCTATCTCAAAATAATGTAATCGGAAAAATACGAAATTTGGGGACATCTCTACTCATCAAAAGGCAGAAATTAAAAACCGTTTTTTGGCACACCCCTTTAAGGGTATGTAGCTGGACAGGTAAGGGTTATTTTGAAAATTTTTATATGAAGAACTCGTCTTAATTTTCGACAGGGAATCTATAATTAAATTCTAGATTTTTCAGATTTGACATCTCGGACCATATTGATTGAGATAATTAATAGCTTTCATTTCTGTCAGTCTAATTGCTTGTTTGTTGAAGCTGAAGAAACCTGATCCACCATGTTTAGATATTTAAATGGTCAATTGACACGTAGGTATGGACTTATTCTAGTTAAATTTTCAATTAAGAGAAATATCTGTCAACCTAAAATACTTAAATAGATACCATATAATTTAAATTGTATTATCGAATTCATTTCTCTTCAGAAGGGTAGTTGACTGTAAGTAATATAATCCTTCCATTTCTTTGTATGACAGAACAGTAGTGCTTAGTTTATATAAAGAAATAAAAGATGAATAATATATTGTAAAAGGTTAAGTTGTACAAAGTTTGTTCTATCATCAGTTTCAAGCGATAATAAAGATAAATTGACTTGGGGATAGCTCATGCTTAAAACACTTTAACAACCTTGGAGTATTACTGGAGACTGATGTTACACAAGTAGATTGTCAAGTTCTACATTCCATACTGGAGTTACATTTTTCAATAAAATAAATAGTTTAAATTCTATGGTATCTAATAGTTTTGACTTTTATTGTATATGTACTAAAATTTGCATCACGTGGGCAAATTGTATCTAACAGTAAATAGTCTGCAATGTTTTTGTTTTCCCTAGTGGTAAAATTTTCTTCTTTCTAAACACCCAGCTCAAACCAAATATTTTGAAAAAATAACTATATGATTAACTAACACAGTACAGGATCTATACTATATGTTTGTTTGGTTAAAAAAATGGTCTGTTACTAATAAAAAAATGTATGTCTATCAGTAAATGCTAAGAAAAAATCTTGTATATAATGTTTGGAAAAGAGTAAAATACCTTAAGTAGACAGACTTCAGGGTCTCCATTATTAACAGTAAATTGACAAACAGCTAAACAGAGATATAATTAGGGCATTCCAGAGTTAATTAACCATTTTTAAAGTGAAGGATTTTATATCACGTTCTATTTTTATATACGATTTACTACGAAATCATTTGAAATTAACGGGTTACTTATTTAAATTGATTTGTAAAATATATGAAACATTTGTTGATATTTTCGCGAGAATTAACTTTACTACAAACCAAAGAAGACAACCAAATTGCACCATGTCTTTCCAGCTTTCAACCAAAATATTTATAAGGCAAGCAATTGTAGCTCGATGTATCAGTATTTTGTCTATACCACCATGTTGACGTACTTCATTTACGTTTCTGCCACTGCAAATAATAGCTGTAGAATCCCAAATTTATTTGAATTACTTATACGAGTTGGGACACAAAAATCCGGCAGAATAAAGTATCCTTTTTCAAAATAAATTCATGTCATAATATAATGAGATATAATTTGGCCAATCGGTCAAACCCCGACCTACCATAACATTGTAAATCCTATGGTAAATAATGTCTCGGAATACTCGAGCGAAAGTAGAAACTCCAGTTATGTGCGAATGTGTGGGAATTACGGAACTCATTAAGGATAAATTAGAAGGATGTTACGAAGTTATTTCCGAACAAAGTAATAAGATGAGTGAAACGCAGAAAGAAATAAAGGAACTGAAAGAAAATATAACTGAAAATAAACTTAATAATCCTAGCCATGCTTCCGCTCACAAGGTTCCCTCATATTGCCAAATTGTTAGTAACAACAAAGCTGCTGTTATAATTAAGCCTAAAGATGAAAGTAAAAATAATGCGGATACGAAGTCTGAGTTATTCCAAAATATAAATCCATCGGAAAGTAATCTACAATTAAACAGAGTGACAAATGTAAGAAATGGTGGTAGTGTTGTAAACTGCAAAAATGACACGCAGACAAAGAAGTTCAAAGATTTAGCTGACAATAAATTATCAAAAAATTATGAAATAAAGGAAGTCTCCAACCCAAGACCTAGAATTAAAATAGCACGAATAGAGCTGATCTGATAAAAAGCCAAAACGATTCCATGTCAGAGGAAAAAAGCGTGTGCTGTCTGTTCTCTTGAGCATTAATTAAAAGACTGCACGCCGGGAGCAAGTAAGAGGTGCATTAACTGCATACATCTTAAGGGTAATAATTCTTTCCTATTATTTGGGTTTTCTACCACATGTACTATTATCCTCTTCAAAACAAATCACCGAATCTACAAAATAATAGAATTATTGGAAAAAAACCTCTGCGCCCGTGACGTTTACGCCAAAGGAAAAGTCAGAGGTTATGTTTTGCAAATAATATAAATCGGAATAAACACAAAAATAATGTATTTTGCTGACGTTTCGGAAAGTAATCTCTTTCCGTTTTCAAAGCTATTTTTTGAAGAACTCTTATTTTGCTGTGTATGTCAAATACACAGCTTTAAGATTCTGTTTATGTTATTTCCATAGATACTTACTACTTACACAGAACATAGAACTGATGATATTTTTTTTAGATAATGTTGAGTTTGTTAAGTTCTTCTTTTAACATTGGTAGCCAGGTTGTACAAATATCTACAGAACAATTCGATACGCACTTATCTTCATTTAATAAGATTATTGCTGATTCTTTAATTTTTCTTTTTTTGGTATCTGTTTCTTTTGTTAAAATTTTTGCCGAGTCCCAGTTTATTCTATGTCCGTTTTCCCAAGCATGTTCACAAATCTTTGATTTCTGAATTTCATTCTTTCTAATGTAATTCTTGTGCTCATCCAACCTCACACTGAAAGGTCTGGATGACTCACCCACATAACATTTATCACATTCGCACGGGATATTGTAAATACAGTTTTTTGAATTCTGCTCCCTGTTTATCGGTTTTGTTTTTGTTAAAATAGATCTTAAAGTGTTCCCCGTTTGAAATATCGTCCTAACATCAAATTTGTCACCTATACGGCGTAGCTTTTCCGATAGTCCGTATACATAAGGAATTATTGCTGTATAATGACGTTCAGGTTTTTGTCGTACCTGATTGTCCCTATTTTCAACATTTATGAAAACTCTATCAACAAAGGCTTCAGGATATTGATTTTGTACTAGAACCTCTTTGATAAATTTTTTCTCGTTATTTAATATTTCATTATTAGATGAAATTATTTTGGCCCTATCGTATAAACATTTTACAACACCCCTTTTAACATTTATTGACTGATTTGAGTTAAAATTTAGATATCTATTAGTATGTGTTGGTTTTCTATAAACGCTTGTTTCAATTGTATTATTTATCCTTCTAATTAAAACATCTAAAAATGGTAGTTCATTCCTACTTTCTACTTCTAATGTGAATTTAATAGACGGTTCCTTACTATTTATATTTTCTAAAAAACTATCTAGTAAATCAACACCATGAGGCCAAATTGCAAAGATGTCGTCAACATATCTCCACCAGACAACCGGTTTGTTTATACAATTTTGAACATGTGTGTTCTCAAAGTTCTCCATAAATATGTTGCTTAAAATTGGTGATAATGCAGACCCCATAGCCATACCAAAATCCTGCTGATAGAACTCATTGTCCAATTGAAAATAGGTTGTTTTTATACACAGTGTTAAGAGTTCCATTATGCTATTTACACTTAATTTAGTTCTAGTTTCCAAATTATTATCATTTAGCAACCTGTCTTTAACTATTTTTAATGTTTCATCTACCGGAACATTGGTAAAGAGGCTAACTACATCAAAACTAACCATCAGGTGTGATTCATGAATATCGGTTTCATAAATTTTTTCTATGAAATGTTTACTATTTTTAATATATGAATCGGTATTTCCAGATAATGGATCAATAATTTTAAGTAAAAATTTTGCCAAATTATGACATGGTGAATTAATAGAACTAACAATTGGTCTTAAAGGAATATTTTGTTTATGTGTCTTTGGTAAGCCATAAACATGAGGGGGCTTACTATGATGTGGTGTAAGTTTCCTTCGTTCAAAATCATTAAATTCATGTTTGTATTTAAACAAAGTTCTGTAAATTTTGCTCTTTATTGATTTTGTTGGATCTTTGTTTAATTTTGAGTAGGGTCCCTCATTTACAAGAGTCATGATTTTTGTGTTATATATATCTTTGTCTATAATGACTGTGGCATTACCTTTGTCTGCTGGCAATATTTTTATACTTTCATCGCGTTTTAAAGAATTTATCGATGACTTTTCTTCTGGAGTTAAATTATCTTTAATTTTGTATTGCTTCTCTAAAGCAATTTTTGCCCGTATGCGATATTCATTACCACCATCTGTTGGTAAATTTTGAGCCGTTTTTTCTATTGCCGCTATTATGTCAAATTTTGGAACAGTTTTCGGGTTTATTGCTCTGACTTTTCCTTTGGCGTAAACGTCACGGGCGCAGAGGTTTTTTTCCAATAATTCTATTATTTTGTAGATTCGGTGATTTGTTTTGAAGAGGATAATAGTACATATGGTAGAAAACCCAAATAATAGAAAAGAATATTCATAGAATGCCACAAATAACTTTCAGACAATATTAAGGGTAATAAGTCTGACAATAATGATATTGATTGTGCACATGCCGTGTGGGATCCGGAATGTACAACAATAACTTCTGCCTTAAGATTTTGGAGCTGTTGGAATATAATACATTTATTTTTATCTATTTTATGTAGCGTTGCTAGGATATATATAAGAAAATAATTGTTGTTTATATCAAGTTGTAAGATGTAAGAAGTTTTCTGAATATATATTTTGTACAAGAAGATACGTGTGGTTATTGAAGAAGTAATAAAATCAATTCATATCAGCTAAACCTTTTTTTATTTATATGGTAGTAAAGCGTTGTTAATAAGCAAAATTAAAAAAAAATGGCTGACTTTAAAACATCCGTTTTGGATGGTCAAGTTGGAAGAAATACATGCTTATGTATTTGAAAATGAAAAGGTGTGAAATGACAGTATTAAGAGTAAAACAGTCAGATGGAGAAGATTGGGATGAGAAGGATCTGAAATCTATAAAATTCATATACAGTGCTATTATGAATAAACAATTAGAATTTGTGAGTGACAAGGAAGCAGCATATGATATTATTAAAAAAATGACGAAATGTATTAAAAGGAATCAACAGCATTACAAATAGTGTGCAGAAGTAAACTGGAAAATTGAGACTATAGTGATACGACAGTATTTTTCGAAAAAGCAGTGAATGAGTTGAAAACTGCTGGAGCAAAGATAACTGAAAAAGAAAAAATGGATTGTATATAGAAAACCATTGCCACAATCGTTAAGTTACGTCGGAGATTTGGTTCATGTTTTAAAAGAAGAAGATCAAACGGTACGATAAGAATGTTAAACTGGAAATATAATAATGTATTTATGGATTCAGATCCAAAATCAAACGTTTTTGTATTGGAAAAGAAACCGAATACGAAGAAACAGGAACAGATGTGTTTTGGTTGTGGAAAGTTAGGGCATTTCAAGAGATACTATCGTCAGGTCGGAGCAGGCAGAGGTATGTGGAAGCGCGGTGCGCAGTATCAAATAAACAATAGAGGAAGAGGAAATTTTAGTCAGTGTCAGCATGGAGATTATGAAAATTGGCAACATGGAGAAGGCGAACAAAGTAGGTCAAGAGGTGGTTGGTATTAAAGTGGCCGAGGGTATCAGAGTGGATACGGAATGAGCAACTTCCATACAGAGGTTCAAACTATGATGATGTCCAAGGAAGAAGGGTTAGGTAATAATGATAGAATAGAAATTGTTGATTGGTTATTAGACAGTGGCTGTATAGGTCATATAATAATGAAAAGTATTTTAGTGATAGTATAGTCTTAAAACAACCAATAAATGTAAAAATTGGTAATGGTAACATTTTGAAAGCTACTAAAATAGGACACGTGATTAGTTATTTCTCAGTTTATAATCAGGAAACTCCAATTAAAATATCAAATGTTTTCTATGTAAAAGAAATGAATAGAAAGTTAATTAGTTACGTAAAAGTCAATAATCATCAATCAATAAGAAATTCCTCGAAAATTTATAATAGAAATAATATATTTATTGCAATTGCTTGAAAAGAAGGTAGACTTTATAAAATGATTAGTGAAATTGAAAAGAGGGAAGCTAATGTTAATATTACAAGTACAAACAGTTTGACATTACAAGAAAAGAGGCATCGCATATTAGGTCATGTAAATTTTGATTATTTAAATACTTTGTGTAAAAATAAATTGTTAGATGGAATGCCTGATCAGTTTGAATCTGAATACATGAAGTGTAAGATATGTATTAAAAATAAAATGCATACTGTACCTTTCAAAAACGAAAGAAGTAAAGCTAAAGAAATTTTATAAATAGTTCACACGGATTTAAATAGGTCTCATGCAACTACTGGATTGAATGGTGAAAGATATTTTCTTATGTTTATGATGATTATAGTCAAGTAGCTAAAGTTTATACTATTAAATAAAAAAATCAAGTATATGATTGTTTTGTAGAGTACATAAATGAAATTGAAAATCTGACTGGTAAAACTATCAAGAAATTAAGATGCGATAATGGAAAGGAGTACTTAAATGCAAAAATGTATCGGTTGACTAGAGATAAAGGAATTTCTATAAATGTATGCCCTCCTTATGTACAGGAATTAAATGGTATAGCTGAAAGATATAATCGATCAATTATGGACATGTCTAGATGCTTGTTAGCTGAAGCTAAAGTAGACCGAACGTTTTGGCCAGAGGTAATATGTGCAGCTGCATATCTTAAGAATAGAACATTAGCAAATACTATAGAGAAGAAAACAACTTATGAAATAATGTTTGGGGTGAAACCTAGTAGTAAATATTTGCGTTTATATGGAAGTAGAGTTTTCGTACGTATGGCAGAACAGAGAAAACCTCAGTGGGATAGGAAGGCTGACTTAGGAGTTTTGCTAGGTTATAGTGAAGTTGGTTATAGATAAATAATAAAGTAATTGTAGCTAGACATGTTGATATTTGGAGGAAGATGTTGAGTGTATTGGTTTTGATAAAAGTGAAAATGATAGTAATAAGATCAATTCATCTCAGCTAAACTTTTATTTATCTATAGGAACGCGCGTTCATTTTTGCGAACGTTTTGAAGGGCTATTTGCTGAATATCCGTTGAATATCGTTGATTTCTTGCTGATGACAGATGAAGTTCATTTTCATTTTTCCGTTAATAAACAGAACTTTCGCTACTGGGCGACGAAAAATCTTTTACAATTGCACGAAGTACCGCTTCATAGCAAAGATTACTGTGCGGTGTAAAATACCCGCCCTTGGATTATTTGAGCAGTTCTTCTTTGAGGAAAATGACTTGACGGCTACTGTTACATCGCGGCATTATCAACAAGTATTGCGTATCTTTGAACAACAACTTCGTAATGCTGGTGTGGATATTCGAAGAATATAGTTTCAGCTGAACAGAGCCACTTCCACACTGCTAGGGATTATATGACTATTTTGCGAAGAATGTTTCCTGGTCATGTCATTTCAAAATTTAGGAACGTCAACTACAGTCACCGGATCCCTCAGCTTGTGATTTCATTTTATGGGGCTATTTAAAGTCAAAATTGTATTCTAATCGACCGCAAACTATGGAACAACTAAAATATAATATTAGGACAGAGATTAACGCATTTCCAATTGAAATTTTGGAGGGGGTGATGAAAAACTTTCTTGCTAGACTTCATGAGTGTCAGCAGCGTCGAGGAGGTCATTTGATTGATATAATTTTTTAATAAAAAAATTTCCGTGTTCCCTCAAAAATCAAACACAATTAATAATAATTTAGTCATTAATAAAAACAACTCAATTTAAAATGGATATTTCACTCTGCCGGACCCGTTGTTTTGAATTTTTTTAAATTCCCAAATTTTCAAATATTTCTGAATTTTGAGAATTTTCTAAAAAAACATTTTTGAGTTTTCTGAAATTTAAAAGTGCATCATCCAAAAACTTGTACATTTTCCAAGATTTCCTTCCAAAGAAGTTTTCAAATACGCAAAATTTTCGAATTTTCTGAAGTTTAACTGATATGTCGGGAAAACGTAGCATGAATCTGATATCTCGCATAACAATGATGCTATTGAAATATTTAAGATTTGATAACTCTTAAGAAAAAAATATACAAGGAGCATCAAAAATATTAAAATGGCAAGAAAAGATATCAGTGGAATCTGATACTTGGCATGCAGTTAAAACTATTGAAGAGGAATAAGTCCAGATAAATTTAAAGGAGAAAAACATACAGGGTAGGGTGCGCTAAAAGGACAAAAATATTATTAAAAAATATGTTAAGGATTCTGGCACGTAATTGAACCTACTGCCCAGAAACAAAACCTGACAAACGATTACTAAAAAGAATATACAGGGTAGTCACAACTGAGAAAGTAGTAGAGCAGAGCTGGTCATTAAAAACGAATAAATAAAAATTGAGCCCAAAGAGTTTGCCAACGAGGCCGAAAGCCGTAGCGCCCCCACAGGGGTTAAAACTTACTTGTAAAATTAATTTCTTTCATAACTTCATGGAAGATTTTGCACAATATGTATTAGAGGCTTCACGAGCTAAAGATTTTCAGTTCTCTTCTTGTGTATGGTAGCTTGATACTTATATTAGAATATCAAAAAGCCCAAAATTGATGTAAGCACTTCTCATTTACTTTCTTATCAATACCTTTGTCCAATTGATCTCGAATTCTTCGAGGTTCTATATATTGTTAAAGTTCTTTAATAGCTCCGGTAATGAACCTGTTTAATGGCATATTTTTGAACTGAAACTGTACAACAAAAAGGGGAATAAGGCTGTAACGTGCCTTAAAACGATTCAGGGACTCATAGGATCTGTGAGTCAGAAAAAAGCCTAAAATTGTAAATATTTTGCTATGCAACGAGAGTACCTTCTCCCCCCGTTTTCAAGGATGCCGAACACGATTGTGGTGGTAAAATTTCTCTTTGGAGTTGTGCAATCCTCCAACCGGCCAAAAACTACCCCCAAAAGGGGTTAAACACTTATCACACCTTTTCCAACGGTGAAACTTAGAGTACTCCCCGTTTTCGAGGATGCTGAACACGGTGGTGATGCTGAATTTTTCTTCCGACCCCCTCCAACCACTCTACCGGCTAATAAATATAACCGAAAGGGATATAAATCTTTTTTTATATCGCCGGCAAAATGCATGCAACACCCATTTTCCAGGATGCTGAACATGGTGGTGATGCTGAACGTTTTTCGGACCCCTCCAATCCCTTCAAACTTTTTTATCTCACCTGTAAAATATATATTTCATCTGTTTTGGAGGATGCTGAGCACGGTGGTGATGCTGAATGTTTTTTACTCCCTCCAACCCCGCTAACGGCTAATAAACACCCCCGAAAGGGGTGAAAATAAATTTCACCGGTGGAAAAGATGTAAAAAAGACTAATAATACCGACAAAAAACATGCAGCTTAGACAGATTCTGAAAAAAAAATTATTATCATGTATCATTGAGTATTCTTATCTACAAGATTCTTTTATGGATCCGTGCAAAATATATTGTGGTACAAGAATTATTCTCCAAGGATACAATGAACAGGGCAATTACAGCCATTGGTTCAATGAAAATTTAAGCAATGAGAGTGTATTGGATCTAATTTTTTGCTCCAGTAAAAATTCATCTTTCCGAACCTGTAATTTCTTAAAATTATAGAACACGTGCACATTAAAATCTTCATTGTTGAAATAAAACTCCATCCTCTAAAATCTTGATATACCGTTGGTCATGCCTATAGAGGAAGAAAGATAGAGCAACTGATATTGTAACCATTCGGATATTAATTACATGATGAGTTTGAGGGCGAATTTTACAAGATGGCCCCGTACTTTTCACACGGCTCATTAGTTGCAATTTTTCGAATGCAGAATTATCAATAGAGGTAGGAGGTTTCCTCGCTCGTCGGACCTAATACCTATCAAATATTTACTGTGTGGTAGATAGAAAAATGAAGTATATAAAACTGTAATTCATACCTTCGAAGAATTAGATGTGGCTATCGTTCATGTCATACAAAAATGCAACACTAAAAATCTTCAATGGTTCCAGAGTTATTAGGAAGGGCTCGTTTTAAAAAAATCACCCGGATTGTATGAAATTGTAAGTGTATGCTTAATAAGGAGGTAGAATTTATTGAAATCAGCTGTCTCAGTTCTTGTTTTCGTTCTTTGCATTTTTCTATCGAAAGTTTTCTGTGCTGCCTCTTCCATTCGCTGAGAGAGTATATTTTATCACAAGTTATTGGATGACCTTAGATTTGATTTGCATAATATTGTGTTCGGACCAATAATTTTATTTCATATATTATACTCATATAGAAACTATATCCGAGGATCAAGAATGTTATATTCAAACTCAAAAGCAAATGTGGTATTTACAATATTAACATTAATAATACTTGGAATTTAAGTATGAGTTAATTGTCTGCGAAGTCTGTGCCTGGTTACCTATTTTAGCTATCGTTCTCCTATATCAAAACATTGTTTCATTTATAGCAGTTCGTTTTACTCAGCCCTCGCCTCCCTATTAGAAGTTCACTGAAGTATGATACCCTAATTTGTGGTTTTCAGGTAAACCCACATCTGAATTTTGCTTCAGAATTTCAAGCTACTACCTGGAGCTTTTATTTACCGCATCCCACCTTAAAAGTAAATATTAAAAGGAAATGTACCAGGCAACACAGGTTAATGGATATATTGGTTGAATATACTTCGTTAAAAAGATTGGTGCTTTTTGTTCGAAAATGTGGGACAATTATTTCAGAAGGTAACATTATGAAAAAGTGTAAACCTATCGGCGACAATTGTAAGTATGAAAAAGAAATCTTCCTCTACTTATAAGAAGTACACTCATGACTACTTACGAAGTGTCTGTCATCTAATTAAATCATTACTGACGTCAAATTGCAGCCGCTAAAGAGAAAAATGAGTAGTTGGTGCTATGATGATTCTGGAAATATGTATTGTTAAAAATTCGCATCCACCAAATGCTTTTTTAACCACTCTACTATGAGTAATGTGTGCGCTTGCGTAATATAGAGGATATATCTTTACTTGCTTTTTTTAATAACTATGGCACCTAATTTTCTTTAATGAAACTTGTAAATAGGGTTATTACGAAGAGTTATGGATGAATTTAAAATCTTGTATCTGTTTTCTGATATATTTTCTTGTATTATTATGATTAGTGTTATTACAGTTATTGCATATTGCAACATTTGATCTAGACCGTCCATAGATATCAAACTGTATGTTGTTGATTTATATTTTTTGTAACAGCGTTTAAAACAGTATTTTCGGTTAATTTCTTCTGGAAGGCCCTTTACTTTAAAATGTACTGTGCCTTTGAAACTAACTAGAGGTGCTGGCATGCTAGATTTGTACACGCAGACCTAAATAATTTAATTATTTCATTTATTAACTTCGAAAACAATATTAAAACGATTTTAAAAACAAGTACCAGCCAAATGCAATGCCAAAAAAAGGAGTCATGCATATGCAGAAATTTAGGAACAAAGGTAAAAAGATCGTGGGGCAATCAAATAGAAAATTTAAATTTTATAAACTACTTAAACAAGTTTGCTGTATCCAAAATATTGCCATTATGGTGAAATTGTTCAATTTTTATATGAAATAAAATATGATTTGATTTTCATTGTTCATTTCGGGTAGAAATATTTTAAATTATAATATAGAAAGAGGTAGTTAATCATTATCCAAGGGATCTCAATTAGCTAAGTAAGCCGTTATGTCGAGATCAGCAAGTTATATTTGAGTTATTAAAAACTTACATCACTCTTATAGAGCTATACATATTCTAAGTCCAAGATTTTTAAGTTTGGTACAAAGGGACAAATTTGTTTTTCTTTAAATGGTAACTTATGATTATTTTTGTTTCATATTCTGACTACGTCCGAGTTCAACAAAGACAATGAAATTTAAGAAGCACATGAACATATTTTTGTTGAATTTTAGCAACAATAGCAAATAAATAGATTTAATTTTCTAAATAATAGTATAATATTTCCACAGATAAGCAAAATCTAAGTTATCTAAATTTTATGTATTTCATCGATGAGTGATATTGCAATTTTTTCTGATAAGTGTAGTATATGTTTCAAGGGAAATAAATAGAATATCATTCAGATAGCACAGGGGGCTAAATTTTAAACAATAGAGATATTCCTGGTATGTTTAATACGTAGTCCTGTTTAAACGGATCTAGGTATCATGAGGTTATGATAAAAATTTCTTGCTTCGTTGTTCAGCTTCAACAAATCATGTAAAATATATCTTAATATCATTCTGTTTTATAAGGATAAGTAGGTAGAGCGTCTGTTTTGACCAGCCCCACCACTCCACCTTTAAGCCTCGCCCACCTTTCAGCCACGCCCCCAATATTTTGAAGGTGTGTCGTCTGTATACCGCTGTTAAAATATTTTTAATTGGTAATATGTGACATATAATTATCATGAATTTTTAGAGATCAAATTTATTCAATGATTAAACAATATAATTCTTTATGTAAAATGTAAAAACTGTTAATATGTTTGAATAGACATTGCGTTTCAAACAGGTTTGATAGAGGCTTTCAGCTAAAAGTCCCATGTATTTTCTTATGGCGCTTCGTTTTGGTGTTCCAGGTAATCCATGTAAAGACTAAACTGAAACCAACAAGCCCATTCAAGGTTAAAAGTAAGTCAACCAGCTGTGATAAAAAGTAGGGCTGTTTTTTAGCAGCATTTCTCTTTTAACAAGCTGCTTTTTAACAGGTCGTTTCCTTAATGGGACATTTTTTTATTACGTCTGGTTGGCTGACCTCTGGCCTTGAATATCATTGGTAGCTTTAGCTGGTTCACTACATGGATGACCTTGAAAACCAGACCTAACCTCCATGGAAATTTGAGCTGAAAGCCCTACTGCTTATCTATTAATGTGCAAAGTTTGATGTGCCTTCAACGTAGCAGCAACATCAACGATACTTGATTGATGAGTTGTGTAGTTTCTCTACTTACTTACTACTGCAATTTTGATATTTTAGCTGTTGCAGTGTGGCTTCACCTGTACTCTACTTTACAGATTACGGTGTTGTGCTCCGTATATTAACTTCAAAAATATTTCTGTTACCCTAAGCTTTCCAAAATATATATTGCTATAGCATTTTCATAGCGATGACCTCGCCAACTAGACACAACTACAATATTTTGGATACAACTTGAATATGATTATGATAAATTATGTATCTAATTTATTTTTTATAATTAAGATGATTTTCAACTTTAATGCATAAAGATTTAAAGAGATTTATTGATTGCTTAAAAATGGTTTCAGTTTTATGAATAACGAAGATATATAACATTTTGGATTAATTTAATTTCAATTACTCGATTAAGGAACCCTGTGGATTTCCTTTTTGGTAACAGGATTTAGGATTTCATTGTTTGTTATTCTTAAAACTTAACCCAACTTCAATATTAAACTGTATAAAACTACAAGTGAGTAAGAGCAGAAATAAGCAAATTAGTTTGAATTAACCCTTCTGTAAATTCTTATAAATGTGCACCTTGCTTTTTCCTGCAAAAATATTAAGTTATGTGGGAAGATACAAAGTGACGGAGAATTTAAAGTTTTTTAAAGTAAATATATCAACATTTCTTGTCACTTTGTACCTTTTAGAATGAAAAAATGTAAGCCGAATGACTGACAGCGGACGCTCCAGTGAAAAATATCTTTCAATTATAAAAGCAAAATGTATTTCTTGTAATAGAAAGTGACTATACTAATTTGCCAGTCATTCGACGCATTGCTTGTTAACTAAATACCTTATATGATGAATTATACTTACGTGAAAATTTTGATCGTTTTTGGAAGCGTCATGCATATGAGCGTCGGCAACACGAACCATAACAGAGCCATAACCAAAAGCAGAGCGAGAAATTTAGGGAAAAGAGAAAAAACAATTTACGTCAATACATTGTCCACTGCTTTGAGTTTGGTTGTGTGTTAGTCTCGATCATCTTTGCTTCGGTCGGCACTTTCTAGATTCCTGTAATACTTTAAAGGCGCCTATGTGTGTTAAATAATGTTCTTAAGCTCTAACGCCACACTGGTTATTCTTAACTATGTTATTTTTATATAATTAAATAGAAGAACTCTGTGATCCGTGATCTGTTAATAAAATGTATTGATTGGAATATAAAATTCAGTCTCAATCAACTTCATTAAAATTTCAAGAGAAATTAGCTGTCGATTTGGTTACTTCGTTTCGTTTACTCGAACAAATATTTACTTCTTAAACTTCAGTGGGTCATTGAAGTGGCTTCGAAGAGAGTTAACAACATATTAAATTTATTGAGATAAAATAAAATTAAAACGTACGTATATCTATGACGTACATTAATTCTAACAATAACGACGTGAAATACAGTGGAAATTATCGTCTAACTTTATCAATAGCTTAATAATGCCTTATGTGCATTTGCAAAAAATTTATGTTTTAATGTTATATATGCGCCTACTAATTGTGTTATATATGCGCCAACTAACTATACCATTATGGATCGTGAACTTTTGGCTTTTATTTAGTGAGGTAAGGACTTTAGATCAAACTTATTTGAAAAGAAGTTTAAATCATAATAGATCACGACGGATCAGCCTGGCAATCATCCAATGCAACAAAAATTATGTTGATGCACTGAAAGTTGGCCAACTAGGACTTAAAGAAATTCGATAATAATTGTCTGATGTTTTTGTTTTAGACTAAATAATATGGAAATATTCTGCCCAGTTAATTGATATTCAGAACTTCTGTTTCTTTGATATTGAGGCTTGGCTCAAATCATTACTCAAAATAAAACCCATACTAAATGTCAGTTAAATGTCAGTTCGTTAAATTATTATGATTTATTACTTAATAACTTGTGCGTTCAAAATTAAACGTGCTTTGCAAATGCTTGAAATGACCTACAAAAGCTGGTAAGCCTTATTAATTCCTAAATATTATTTGACAATTTGAGAAATATGCTATGAATTTATCTGTTAACAGCTATCAATGTGATTGTTATGCAAGTATAATAATATATCATCCTTCTGTTTTGGATTATTGAAACTTACTTATATATCTTGGATTTATGATGATACATGCGTGCGAATGGCATATATTGTTTTAAAAATAACATAGTCAAAAATAGTGCTATTAAGTGTGGAAACTGTGTCGACTTAATAATTGTAATAAAAATGTACAGCCTTCAATGTCAACTCACTTAAAAACAAGCAAAACTTTACAAATTAACTACTTGCGTCTGGATTTCATCAAACAGATCATAAAAGACAACTTATTACCTATATGTTCTATATTGCTACATGTTATTTAGTTTTTCAGGATGAGGAGTTAAAGTCCATTTTACCTGCACTAAGAGATTTTGTCATACTTTCAGTGTGTGGTGTGTGAGGAAATGAAAATATCAGACTTACATATTTTTTCAAATGCTCCGTCTCAGGCGGCTATGCTTATGACCTAAAGTAGACTTAAATTTGACCCCTGATTATAAATATACACTAGATTGTTTAGGGAATTAAGCTAGCCATACTTCACTTCGGTCTAAAAATCTTTTGTGAATTAGTATATACAATATGTTGATAGCGGTTCTCTACGATGCGTGATCCGATTTAAAATCAGGAATATACGTAATGATTGTATAATAACTAAATGGCGTAGTATTATTGTGTAACAAATGTTAGATCTTGATAAAATTGCACAATGGTGAATGTAAAAATATTCAGTGTTGTGGCTTTTATGAAATTACCCATTTTATACTGCAGTAAGTTCAATTTTCTATTTTTGGGCTAATTTAGGTTATAAAGCAAATAGGACTTGTATGCATATTAAATAAGTTTTAAGAGAGAAGAATTTGTGCATTGACTTTTAATACTTATAAACTTGTTATTTGAGTATACTTGTACCAATATAGAACATTGTTGATAAATATGTATATTGGATGTAAGAATGAAATATTTAATCGTGGAGTTGCAGAAAGTGCTAAAAAGTTATCTGTAACTTGTGCAAGCATCCAATGGTCAGAACTGGGTGTAAAAATGTAAAAAATCCGATAGAAGCAAGGACCGGACTATACTCTATTGAAATAATAAAATGTATATTGACTATGATATCACCTGACCACCTTCGCCTTCAACGCTTTGGAGTTCCCGCCATTCCTCAATTGTTTGGGCCAGGTCGACAGTGCACAAAGGTACTTTCACCTCACCTATTTGATCGTGCTTCGAGAAGCGATCAAAATCGAAAATGGCGAACACTAGGGTCTTGTTCATCGCGTCAGAATAGGGTAAACTCTGGAAAGGAAATGTTCGTTAATATGGGCATTTTAAAATAAATAAATAGAATAGTCTTAATTGCGACAAATACAAAAAATAAATATATTTTCATGTGTACCTATTTGCGTGTATGGTAATATTAAATTAATTAAAAAAATTGCGTAATTAAAATGAAGACAAATGTAAATATATATCAAAACACACATATTGCACACATTTTGTCACAAATAAAAGTAAAAATTACAAATCTATTGCTAAATTTAATATAAACTTTTTAATTTTATCTTTAAAACTTCTAGTATCGGATGAGTGTACCGGTAACATGTGATATATTTGAGCTGCTTGGTAGGAGAAAGAGCTCTTAAAAGCTTCTGTTCTGTGCATAGGTATACTTAAATTATTTCTATGCCACATATTTGCACCACGTAGGTGTGGATTTATATGATCATATCTATTTAATCGACAAACAAATATAATGCAAAAATTTTGAATTTTTTGGATACGATACTTATTAAAAGCTGTTAAAAATGATCCATACACACAATCCATATCCGTATTGGTATTAATAGAACCAATGATTCGACGATAGTTAGTTTTACTAACTTTGGCAACACACGACATTCATACATGTTTTTAGGGCAAAATATGATTTTTGGCAAATTATTGATAATTGAATGACATCAATATTGAGATCATCAGCGTACATATGAAAATTACAGTATTTTATTAATTTACTGATATAGGCACTAATACTGTAAACAGGATTGGCCAAAGTATTGATCCTTGAGGAACTACTGACATTATTTCCAAAGGTTCTGATATATTGTATTTACCATAAAGATAATTTTTGGACCAATCAATCGTTTTTGCACGAAAATTATAGTGTCTTAATTTTGCCAATAGCAATTCAAAGTTGATTGAATCGAAATCCTTGGACATGGCTAAAAATACAATAGTTGTACGTTTATTATTATCAAATCCTTCTACGATGTCGTTTGTGATTTTAATTAGAGCTGTGCTACAACAATTGCCTTTTCTGAAACTAGATTGATATTTTGGTGTTATATTATTATCATTTAAATACTTGACCATTTGAACTTGTATTTTATGAATCATTAAGGGTTATCCACAAAGTATGCATTTTACTTATTTATTATTAGCCGTTACTCGAGTCCGAGTATAAAAATGTTACAGTCGATAAATTGTGTACAATAAAAAACAAGTAAAAGGTGTAGTCTATTGTAATTCCAATTCATCTACGGTGCACACGACTATGGCTATAGAGGCCAATTCGGGAGAGCACATGTCGACCGCAGTCAGGACAAACATAGACCTGGTTAGGTCTTGGATTCGGCCTTCTTGCAGCAACATTTTCTTGATAGCTGGCCACAACCCCTCGCCATTCGGTTCTGTCCGCTGCAAGTTGTTCCCATTGCTCGTCTGCAATACCGCAGGATTTTAGATTTTCATGGAGAGCGTCTTTGAACCTCTTTCGTTGACCGCCACGCCTTCTTCTACCGCTTAGCAATTCACCATAAAGTGTACATTTAGGAAGGCGGTTATCATGCATACGATGAACGTGACCTGCCCATCTTAGGCGTGCTCTTGAAATAAGCACCTCAATTGGAAGGCTGTTTGCTCTCCTGAGTACTTCCACGTTTGATATGTGATGGAACCAACGAATTTTCATCATACTTCTGAGGTGTCTTTGCTGATAACGTTCTAATTCTTTCACATGACGACGGTAAGTGACCCAGCTTTCACATCCATATAGCAGTGTTGGAATGACAACTGCTCTGTAGACAGCCATTTTCGTTGACAAAGCAAGGTCGTGGTTGTCAAATACTCTCTCTCTAAGTCCCCAGAGTGCTCTAGATGCAGCGTTAATTCTATTGCGAATCTCGCTGTCCATGTTTGCTTTGTCATTAACAACGTTGCCTAAGTAATTGAACTGATCCACCACTTCAAGAGAATTTCCGTTAAGTGTAATGTCTATTTGGTTCACTTGATGAGGAGTTGACATAATCTTAGTCTTTCCAATGTTGATTTTAAGTCCCAAGGAATCATAGCTCTGGGCATACACATCTAAAAGTTCTTGAAGCTCTTCCGGCGTAGAGGCTAAAAGTGCACAGTCATCTGCATACTGGAGACCACAAATGAATCGTGTGCGTGACTTCGTGAAAGCTCTAAAGCGCCCTATGTTAAAGAGACCGCCATCAAAACGGTATCTGAGACCTATTCCTCTGACTGTCAGTTTGTTGTCAACAATAATTGTTAGAGCAGTGGTAAACAAATTAAAGAGTAGGGGTGCCAGGACACATCCCTGCCTAACTCCAGTGAGGGTTTGGAAAGGTTCGGTTGCCTCATTATTATACATAACCTGGGCGTTGTTGTTTGTATGTAGACTGCGACATACTTCCACAAATTTCCTAGGGATACCTAAGCGGACCATAATTTTCCAGAGCACTTCCCTGTCCACCGAGTCAAAAGCCTTGGTTAAATCAATGAAGGCCATGTGAATTTCTCCTTGATGTTCGAGTGCTTTTTCTTGAAGCTGTTTAAGTGTGAAGATTAAATCCGATGTGCCTCGGTTTGGTCTAAAGCCACTCTGTGTTTCAGGAAGTAACTTTTCCATAACAGGTGTTAGCCTATTTGCCATCGCTTTAGTGAGTATCTTCCCTCCAACAGCCAGGAGAGCTATACCTCTGTAATTTCCACAGTCCGCAGCGCTCCCTTTGTTTTTGAAGAGGTTGATTAAAAGTGTATCACGAAACTCCTGCGGAGCTTGACCACTTTCCCACACGACATCAAACAGTTTTTTGAGGTAGGGTATGAGCTCTGACGACACAGCTTTAAAGATCTCAGCTGGGAGTGAGTCGGCGCCGGGAGATTTGTTATTTTTTAGCTGCGCAATGGCGGTTAAGATCTCTTCCGTTGTTAATGGTTTATCTAAGTCTTCGAAGGTGTCATATTGAGGGATAAGATTTATAATATCGTGATCGGCTTGACTCTGCTGGTTAAGAATGTTAGAGTAGTGTTCCTTCCATCGGGCTCTTATTTCCTGGTCTCCTTTGAGGAGATTTCCATTTAAATCTTTAATAGGGCACATATTTTTCCGACTGGGGCCGTACACTGCTTTTACTCCTTGAAAGAAATTCCTGTAGTCGTGTGAATCGGCGTACCTTTGAATTTCTCTGGCCTTGCTTGCCCACCACTCGTTCTTTATTCTTCTGATTTCGCGTTGCGTTTCATACTTAGATTGGGTAAAAGCTTCTGCTTTTGATAAGTCGTTGGGGTGGTTGATAGCGTTTTGGAAGGCAATATGTTTGCGGTCAAGAAGTTCTTGTATAAAAGCTTCATTATCATTGAACCAGTCCTCCTGTTTTTTACTTGCTGCAGTGCCGAGAATTTCCTCACTCGCACTTTTTAAACTGTCTTTAATTTGTGTCCAGGTAGTAGCGACATCTACAGAATTGGTTTCTTCTAGTGCACTCAAATTCTCTTGAACTTTTTGCTTTAGCTGTTCGACGGTTTGTTGGTCACGCAATTTACTAATACAGAGACGGAGTCTACGTTTTACTTGAGTTCTTCGGTGTTTGGGTCTCATAACAATTTTCATTTTAGAGACAACAGGACGATGATCGGTCCAACATTCGCTATCAATTCGCGCCTTTGTAATTTGGACGTCCTTGAGATGCTTCCTACGTACGATAACATAGTCCAGTAGATGCCAGTGACCTGATCTGGGGTGACGCCAGGTGCCTTTAAATTTATCCTTTTGTCGGAAAATGGTGTTTGTTATAACTAGATCATGTTCGGCGCATTTAGTTAGGAGTAGTTGACCGTTAGCGTTCATGTTGCCTAAACCGTTCTTGCCTATGATGCCTGGCCAGGTGTCTGCATCTCTCCCTACTCTAGCGTTAAAATCGCCAAGAATAACGAGTCGTTCCGTTTTAGGTATTCTACAGAGGGTTTCTTCCAGCTGTTGATAGAAGCTTTCCTTGGTTTCGTGACTTGCATCTAGAGTGGGAGCGTAGGCGCTTATTAGATTTACCGCGTTGCCATCTGATAGCTCATAGCGTAGCAGCATTAGACGCTCAGACAGGCCTTGTGGTACTTGTGTTAAGTTGGATACAAGTTGGTTCCGAACGGCAAATCCTACTCCATGTTGTCTTCTTGAATTGATGGGAAGACCTTTCCAATAGAAGGTGTAGTACTTTTCTGTGAGAGAGCCTTCCTCCAAAAATCGAGTTTCGCTGAGAGCTGCAACGTCAACATTGAGCCGGTGAAGTTCTCTATCTATTAGAGCAGTTCTTCTTTCAGGCCGATCGGTGCGAGTGCTGTCGTTCAAAGTACGAACATTCCAAGCGCCGTAGATGAAAGAATTAGTTTTCTTGGATGTAACTTGTCGGTGTTTTTTCGACATTCGATGAGGTGTCCCTGTGGGCACCCTCCCCCGGAGATCCGATCGGGAGGGTATTTTACCTCCGGATGATCTTGTCCCACTTGAACGCTCCATCATTTTTTTTTAAGCCTTAATCGACTGAAAACGAAGCTGCATTTGAAGTTTTAGCTGGAGCAGGTATGCAACTGACCAGCTCGGTTGCGGAAGGCGAGTGGTGTGGTCCCATGGCACAGAAGGAGACTGCGACGATGGGGTAACCAAACGATTCCAAAAGCAACCTTTGTGTGCGGTGGGTTATTTTTACCGCACTCTTCGTGAGAAGGTGGATGTGCTCACGGCAAAAGGTAAGGGTTATTCCGCCCTTACTCGGTCGTTAGAGCCTCGTTACTCTCCATCAAAAGATCATATTCTAAGTGTCAATAATGTTGATTTAGTCGAGGGTATGTACTAGAGAGACAATACCTTTTTATTATTATTGTAATAGAAGTGCGGAGTAACTAAAATTTTACATATAAATTTATAAGTAACAAGTAAATGGGTAAAATAAAATATCTATTATCTTCAAAAGCTTTAAATTGTGCAGTTCGAATACCTATCTTTAGGGTAGTAATACAATTTGGTTGAATTTATTTCGACGGCACAACCTCTGCTCCTTTCTTTCCTGAAAAAATCTAAAACGTCTTTCGTGTTCCATAAAAACAGACGAATTCAAATTACTTCATATAACGAAGTGGATTGCCTATATAAAGCACTCGTTTTAAGGACTTAAATAGGAGAAAAGCCGGGATAGGAAGTAAAATCCTCAGGTTAGATTTGTTTCTATAGCAACCAACCTTATTTAGAGACAAGAGAGATAGAGCGCGTGAATGCAAAATATTTCCTTTATTTTCAGGAAAGATAATTTTTACTTTAGATTAAATATTACCTACACGTATTAGCTAGGGAGATGGTGGTCTCAGATATTTCTATATGATATTATCGTGTGACAGAGGTTAATAATAGTGAAGCTCTGAACAAAATAAATAGTACGAATAATCTTTGCCATTACTTTGTCTGTACATTACCAATCGAGAGCCATTTAAGCCTGGTTTAAATAAATTACCATAAAATTTTTTATCGCATCTTTCCTTCAGTTACTTAACACGAAAAAGGTAAATGCAAGAGATAGACGTTTTTTTGCAGCATTTAGGAGCAATATATTTTTTTAGCTTATGATATGTAAACATTATAACGACTTTATCGTTAGGCAGATTGTGATAATTATGTCATAAAATACGAGAGCAGTAACCTTTGCCATTTAGTTATTGTTTAAAAATTACAAACTTGTAAAAAAATTAAGTATTAAATCGTTTTATCGCCTCTGCCTCTCAACCAAATGGTTATATAGTCTAGTATACTTTAACTTGGCGTGTGTATGTATGAGTTAATATTTCCGTACGATTTGATTTTCTTCCATATTGTACACAAAGTTAAAGTAATAGTCCAGAAACATTGTCTACGTGGACAATATTTCTGAACCTTTGTGTACAAGAGAAAATGAAATCGTACGGAAATATTAACTCATACATACACACGCCAAGTTAAAGTATACTAGACTATATTACTTATAGAAGCTATAAAAATAGAGAAGACAGACGTTTCCGCCGCTGATTTTTTAAGGCTGACGTTTTTAGCATGTAATATACATAATATTAAAGATGTGTATAGCAAAACTAATATCGTGCAAATTTTTTATACCAGATTTGTTGCATTTTTTCAATTAATTATGTTTCTTTAATTTTCTGTCAGTGTAGGGTCAGCTAGGAAGTATCCAACCAATTTTAAGAGATAGTTATATCCTGTTTATATTTTTATATATTTTTGTGGTTAAATTATCAAGTAAAACTTTTAATAGTAAAATTAAAAAGTTAATTTTATTTATGATAATATTCTTATTATATATTAATCCGTCTCGTAGAAGTCCAAATATGAACCCGCTTAATAGCAGGCGCAACAATCTCAAACTTAAATTAGGAGCTTAATTATGTACATAGAATAAGTATTTATCGTAAAAAGTGTATGACTTTTTATTCTCCTTTTTTTTTTCATTTATTTAACGTCGGTCTCTTTCCGCTACTGAGGCCTATCACTGACGCCTGTAGACGATCTACCCCCAACCAGGAATTTTGCCGAACCTCTTCCCTTAAGAAGAGTAGGGATCTTTTACTTGACTAACATTTAATAGACAAGGGACCGACGGCTTTACATCCCCTCCGAAGGATGGTATATCTCCTATACAACCCTCGCCTAAGGTTGTATAGCTTCCGCGCATACGCTGATATACAAGCCGCTGGAAGATATGTGAGACGAGGACACGGTCTTCTTTGAAACGGTCACCATCCAAGTACTAACCGCGCCTAACGTTGCTTTACATCGCATGAAGACGCATCTACGCTCGCCCCCTATTCTCTTTGATTTTCCATTTGTTGAGCATTTTTTTAATACAGCTTAAAACCAGATATTTACCTTCCTTATATTTACCTTTACCTTCTGAATTTTCTACTTCTGGAGGCTATGTTGAAGACAATGAAATTCCAGAGAAAGACGACAAAATTATTTGATAATTTAATCTTATTAAAAATGTAGCAATGTGGATGTCTGCCTTTTGTAATTTCGTTGTATATACTGTGCCTTTAAATAATTTAAGACAGTTTTCTTTTCCCATTTTAACAATGAATTTTGCAAAAAATCAGCCCCATCTTTAGGGAGTAGATGTAAACTACGTTACATGTCACTACCAATAATGATAAAAGCATATACTTAAATTGCTATTACCTCCCTAACTATTAGTAGGTACGCCTTAATTAATAGAGAACAAAATAGATGTATCTTTAGACTTCTGGCTACCCTCTAAATCTATTCAAAATTCAAATATTAACTTTATTTAAAATTTTATTAAACTGTTTTAACACATGTGTAATTTACATATATACGTTTTATGTTTAGTACATGTCAGTGTAAAATTATTTCTTTTTCCACTCTTTCATACCCTGCGTACAAATTTATTTTTGCAGGGTTTATTGCACCATAAAGTAATATTAACTATAAATATTATATCAATTAAATGTGTTAAAATTTTCATGTTCAATAAAATTATTATTATTATTATGACTTTGACTCACTCCCTCTTGAGGGGAACTTTCACTTGCCCCGGGCGATCTAATGCCAAAGGAGCGAAGCTCTGTTGGTGTTAGAAAAAAAATAAATAAAAACTATGTTCAGGATTCCACATTCAAAACCTTACGGGCTATATGGAACGTCCCAAGAATGGCTAATTTTTGTAGCTCCAGGTATAGTTTCCGGTGTAGGTTTAGAGTCTCTATACTCTTGTGCAGCCTTGATGGTATCTCCCCCGTTATTATTATTATTATTATAGGGCTACCACAAAATACCGGAAATGCATTGTCGACTAATTTAAATAGCAAAAATAAAAGAACACATTGGATTATATTCAGTTGTAGTCAGTCACGCCCAACTGCAACGTCTTTTCTTTCTAAAGCTGCTTTTCGTCAAATATTGCACTATAGTATATTCGCATTTCAAATTCATACAAAGTAAACAAATGCATGCAACGATTGTATCATTAATTTTTTCCTAAGGAATTGTTCTAATATTTTAAGAATGGTTATGTCAAGATTGAGTATTGAAAAGGACGGTATTTTTCATTTTAAATAACAATCAGTGATTTCACAAAAGTAATATGCCACAAAAACAGTTAAATAATTTGTTAAATAGTTGTTAATTACCATTTTTAACCACTACAATCCACTATTTGTCACTGTAGTTTTTATTAGTATGATTACTTTGTACTCTCTCTCGATCTGATGACTTTACTGTCCAAACTAGAACTACCCCGGCGTGTCCATAACGCTTCTTTTATCGACATTTATTTATTATTGTGGTTCACGGTTTAGTAAGGCTTTGATTTATCTACTCTAGTCTTTGGTAGGAAGTACCAAGTTTGCCAGTATCTCTGGCGAACTACCATTCTATTGATAGCTTCATGGTTGAACAGAGAATTTTAAGGCGAAGAATGAGATAAACCGAAAAAATATACGTGGTTCCATTTAAAAGAAGAGAGCAGAGACAATTTCCGGTTAAACCAAAGGTCATACAAAATATCTGTTGAGTTATAAAAAAGTAACTTCTGCAAGTTTCAAAATTTTACCTTAGTAAATAAAAAAATTAATAGATGCTACATGTCTCCTCCGTCACCCGGTATATCTATTGTGGAACGATTCGTTTTATTTTTTGTATAATTTGTGTAATGGGGTAGTGAAGCGCAAGTTATAGCCTCTCCTACTCAATTGTTAACCTCACCTTCGCGATGAGTTCAATTTGAACTTGGTGCACCCTGTTTTCACTAACGAGGCTCTAACGACCGAGTAAGGGCGGAATAACCCTTACCTTTTGCCGTGAGCACATCCACCTTCTCACGAAGAGCGCGGTAAAAATAACCTACCGCACACAAGGTTGCTTTTGGAATCGTTTGGTTACCCCATCGTCGCAGTCTCCTTCTGTGCCATGGGACCACACCACTCGCCTTCCGCAACCGAGCTGGTCAGTTGCGTACCTGCTCCAGCTAAAACTTCAAATGCAGCTTCGTTTTCAGTCAATTAAGGCTTAAAAAAAAATGATGGAGCGTTCAAGTGGGACAAAATCATCCGGAGGTAAAATACCCTCCCGATCGGATCTCCGGGGGAGGGTGCCCACAGGGACACCTCATCGAATTAGTTAAAGTTAAATCCAAGAAAAGTAATTCTTTCATCTACGGCGCTTGGAATGTTCGTACTTTGAACGACAGCACTCGCACCGATCGGCCTGAAAGAAGAACTGCTCTAATAGATAGAGAACTTCACCGACTCAATGTTGACGTTGCAGCTCTCAGCGAAACTCGATTTTTGGAGGAAGGCTCTCTCACAGAAAAGTACTACACCTTCTATTGGAAAGGTCTTCCCACCAATTCAAGAAGACAACATGGAGTAGGATTTGCCGTTCGGAATCAACTTGTATCCAACTTAACACAAGTACCACAAGGCCTATCCGAGCGTCTAATGCTGCTACGCTATGAGCTATCAGATGGCAACGCGGTAAATCTAATAAGCGCCTACGCTCCCACTCTGGATGCAAATCACGAAACCAAGGAAAGCTTCTATCAACAGCTGGAAGAAACCCTCTGTAGAATACCTAAAACGGAAAGACTCGTTATTCTTGGCGATTTTAACGCTAGAGTAGGGAGAGATGCAGACACCTGGCCAGGCATCATAGGCAAGAACGGTTTGGGCAACATGAACGCTAACGGTCAACTACTCCTAACTAAATGCGCCGAACATGATCTAGTTATAACAAACACCATTTTCCGACGAAAGAATAAATTTAAAGGCACCTGGCGTCACCCCAGATCAGGTCACTGGCATCTACTGGACTATGTTATCGTACGTAGGAAGCATCTCAAGGACGTCCAAATTACAAAGGCGCGCATTGATAGCGAATGTTGGACCGATCATCGTCCTGTTGTCTCTAAAATGAAAATTGTTATGAGACCCAAACACCGAAGAACTCAAGTGAAACGTAGACTCCGTCTCTGTATTAGTAAATTGCGTGACCAACAAACCGTCGAACAGCTAAAGCAAAAAGTTCAAGAGAATTTGAGTGCACTAGAAGAAACCGATTCTGTAGATGTCGCTGCTACCTGGACACAAATTAAAGACAGTTTAAAAAGTGCGAGTGAGGAAATTCTTGGCACTGCAGCAAGTAAAAAACAGGAGGACTGGTTCAATGATAATGAAGCTTTTATACAAGAACTTCTTGACCGCAAATATATTGCCTTCCAAAACGCTATCAACCACCCCAACGACTCATCAAAAGCAGAAGCTTTTACCCAATCTAAGTATGAAACGCAACGCGAAATCAGAAGAATAAAGAACGAATGGTGGGCAAGCAAGGCCAGAGATATTCAAAGGTACGCCGATTCACACGACTACAAGAATTTCTTTCAAGGAGTAAAAGCAGTGTACGGCCCCAGTCGGAAAAATATGTGCCCTATTAAAGATTTAAATGGAAATCTCCTCAAAGAAGACCAGGAAATAAGAGCCCGATGGAAAGAACACTACTCTAACATTCTTAACCAGCAAAGTCAAGCCGATCACCATATTATAAATCTTATCCCTCAATATGACACCTTCGAAGACTTAGATAAACCACTAACAACGGAAGAGATCTTAACCGCCATTGGGCAGCTAAAAAATAACAAATCTCCCGGCGCCGACTCACTCCCAGCTGATATCTATAAAGCTGTGTCGTCAGAGCTCATACCCTACCTCAAAAAACTGTTTGATGTCGTGTGGGAAAGTGGTCAAGCTCCGCAGGAGTTTCGTGATACACTTTTAATCAACCTCTTCAAAAACAAAGGGAGCGCTGCGGACTGTGGCCTTCATTGATTTAACCAAGGCGTTTGACTCGGTGGACAGGGAAGTGCTCTGGAAAATTATGTTCCGCTTAGGTATCCCTAGAAAATTTGTGGAAGTATGTCGCAGTCTACATACAAACAACAACGCCCAGGTTATGTATAATAATGAGGCAACCGAACCTTTCCAAACCCTCACTGGAGTTAGGCAGGGATGTGTCCTGGCACCCCTACTCTTTAATTTGTTTACCACTGCTCTAACAATTATTGTTGACAACAAACTGATAGTCAGAGGAATAGGTCTCAGATACCGTTTTGATGGCGGTCTCTTTAACATAGGGCGCTTTAGAGCTTTCACGAAGACACGCACACGATTCATTTGTGATCTCCAGTATGCGGATGACTGTGCACTTTTAGCCTCTACGCCGGAGAGCTTCAAGAACTTTTAGATGTGTATGCCCAGAGCTATGATTCCTTGGGACTTAAAATCAACATTGGAAAGGCTAAGATTATGTCAACTCCTCATCAAGTGATCCAAATAGACATTACACTTAACGGAAATTCTCTTGAAGTGGTGGATCAGTTCAATTACTTAGGCAACGTTGTTAATGACAAAGCAAACATGGACGGCGAGATTCGCAATAGAATTAACGCTGCATCTAGAGCACTCTGGGGACTTAGAGAGAGAGTATTTGACAACCACGACCTTGCTTTGTCAACGAAAATGGCTGTCTACAGAGCAGTTGTCATTCCAACACTGCTATATGGATGTGAAAGCTGGGTCACTTACCGTCGTCATGTGAAAGAATTAGAACGTTTTCAGCAAAAACACCTCAGAAGTATGATGAAAATCCGTTGGTTCCATCACATTTCGAACGTGGAAGTACTCAGAAGAGCAAATAGCCTTCCAATTGAGGTGCTTATTTCAAGAGCACTCCTAAGATGGGCAGGTCACGTTCATCGTATGCATGATAACCGCCTTCCTAAATGTACACTTTATGGTGAATTGCTAAGCGGTAGAAGAAGGCGTGGCGGTCAACGAAAGAGGTTCAAAGACGCTCTCCATGAAAATCTAAAATCCTGCGGTATTGCAGACGAGCAATGGGAACAACATTGCAGCGGACAGAACCGAATGGCGAGGGGTTGTGGCCAGCTATCAAGGAAATGTTGCTGCAAGAAGGCCGAATCCAAGACCTAACCAGGTCTATGTTTGTCCTGACTGCGGTCGACATGTGCTCTCCCGAATTGGCCTCTATAGCCATAGTCGTGTGCACCGTAGATGAATGGGAATTGCAATAGACTACACCTTTTACTTGTCTTTTATTGTACACAATCTATCGACTGTAACATTTTTATACTCGGACTCGAGTAACGGCTAATAGTAATAATTTGCCCTTATGATAAAAAACAAAAAAAAATCATGACTCACCTTAAAAACGAAAGTTTCATTAAAAACGGGGTTGAGGGTCTTTCTGTGTACCTTGGTCTCAAATTTCTTTTTCTTATCTGGTAGAAGATACACCTTCACGTAAGGATCCGATGTTCCGCCCATATCTAACGCTGGTAGATCTTCAGCTTGGATAACGGTTACAGAAAAGCTGGTAGCATTAAAGTCGTACTCAAGCTGAAAATATTGTAATTTTATAAAAAAAATATATGTATTGTTAATTGAGGTAATTTAAAATTGATATCTTATCGAAAATCAGGCAAAAATTTCTCATTCGTTTTTTTAATTGTGTGCATTATAAATGAGTTATTGACCGATATTAACAAAACCATTTTTTTCTCATGAAAAGCATTTAATAGGTTTCAAATTAAATGTAACTAAATAGAGCTTCAACTACATGTAGAGTATTTTTCACACAAGAGACATTATTTTTGATAAAATGCGAAAATAAGACGCAAACAAGTTGATTTAAGAGGACAAAAATTAGCATCACAAGTTCACAACTCTGTTTATAGGTATATAGACAATTTTTTATCTAAAAGTCTCAAATTAACGAAGTTTTTTTAATTTTAAAAATAATGTATTCACACTTTTGCCAATTAATTGTAATGGTACAATTTAAATCATATTTTTAGAGGTATTATTATTCTTATTATTTTTTATCAAGTATTTTATCTAGGTTAAGTTATTTGTTTTGTTAGTTTATTTATAATTATTGTTACGTTGTGCTGTTATGTGTTGTAGTAGGTCGCAAGCTAGTTGCGGATACTTACCATATTTCTAAATTAAAATCAGAATGAAAGTTATAGTTGAAAAGACAAGAGGTTTTTTAATTTAAGTAAAGACCATACATTACAAAATGTTTGCAAACAGCACATTTTACTTCTTTCCAAATTCAATAAATATGCGTCACTAAAATATTGAATCACTTTGTGTTCTAAGTACTTTTAAACATTAGATTAGGAACATTGTGAGATAAGTAACGGGAAATCAGTACACGCGCTTTTTGCGAATCAGTGGGAGTGGAAAGTAAAATAAGTAATCGCTTTTTAATTGTGAGCTGTGTTGTCGAGCTAATTTTAATCAGTCATTATATTGATTATGTACAAGTATTTAGGCGTACAAACAAGTATACAACTACATCGATATATTTTTATGTCAGTTCTCCCACAGGTATAATCTGAAGCTCAGTGTTACTCATACCAAAACCAGTATGAACTAGTAGTTGCAAAAAAATCAGTTTTGGGACCAAATTCCGAAAAGCTGGTCAAAGCCTCAAATGAACTTCGATTTGAACCAAAGTTAGTATACAAGTCTTATCGAGGTCGCTGAATACGAAGAATCCAGAACTAATAATACTGGAAACAAAATGACATGGCACAAAATATAGAGATACCCCGCTAATGATCGGTATTTGCATGAAATTGGAATTTTACCGGTTTTTGTTTAGATATTAGATTCTAATGTTAGGTTAGGTGGCTTTACTAATGAACTATAATAATTTAATCTCACCCTTTATGATTATCGTAAGATTAAAAATTGATAGAATAATTATTGCTAGTACAAATTGAAGTGGCGTGTCATAACTTCAGACGAGGACCTTCAAAATAATTTTTGGAAAATATATTTAGCATCAACGAAAGGTAAGAAGTTTTATGAAACTATTTTCCAATTTGGCTGCGCAACTTCCGGTTTTTACAAACATAATAATTGTATGCTTATTTTACCATCCCATACAACTTGAAATCCGCTTTATAAACTTTTTATTCAAGTCCTTGGCCCCCTTTACAGAAAAATATATATTGGACTATGTATTATTTTAGTGGTCTATTATGGAAACAGGAATAATTATCAGTTATCTCGAATTATTACCTAATAAGTTTATTACAATAAGTAGCTTTAATGTCACGTTTTCTTACCTTGTATTGAAGCTTTCCCAATTTCTGAATTTCCGGTTTTACTCCTTCATCCGGTTCTTCGGCATTTTCAGTTAACTCATCCATATCAGGTTGAACCTACGAAACACAATTTTTTTTTACTGTATACGTCTTAAGAAACGCATTAGTCTGCTCATATAAAAATATATTTTATATTTGCTTCGCGCCTAATTTTCTAAAAACTTCTCTCAAGTCGGGCATCGTTGAAGCATAGGTATTAATGTTTAATAATTCAAAATAAAAGAATGCCAAGATTACGGAGTTAAGAAAAAATAGTGGCTTGGAACTGATCGTATCATTGACCTAGGTCAAATTTTTTCTAAGTGCCTTTATAAGAAAGGATTATATAGGTCTTCTGTTTGTCGGATCTTTTTCTACAGCTAATCCAGTAAAATAGCGATTCAACCTCCGAATGAAAGATAATAAGCCATAGACTTGTATAAATCTTTATCGTTTTATAAATTAGCTGAAAAATCTCATAGAATCTCGTGGATGCGAGTCAAAATATTTAAATGTCGCAAAAACTTGTTTTTTGTAAATATTTTGCTTCCTTTGCTCTAAATGACCTTTGAAGTTATTAGAAAAGTTGCAGAGCATAAAATCCTCTACAAATTCGCTCTGAGCCAATATTTTATAGAATTAATTCTCGAGATAGAGCGCGAAGTTAGGGAAGCGCTTAGCCGTATATATGATGACGCTAGATCAACCGTGGAATCCAATACATAGTACGGTTTACAAAGTTGATTATTCTGTAAAAATATTATAATAATTACTAAGAAACCTTAGTTATTTACTAATTAATAAATAATATTGTCACGAAGTAATTTTAATTTATTTATTATTTATTTGAACCACCCAGTATGTTACTTCATTCTTGCGTAGAAATTAATATCTGTAAATTATAAAATAATGCTTCAAAATGTACAAGTACCATGCCGAGTCATCTATATGTTAAACTGTGTCATCCAGCAACTAGGCAACCGGATAGAAATGCTGCGAAATGCGAAAATCGGCTTGCAAGAGTAAAGTAACAGCTGGGAGGAATTTGGTGAATTAATTAGTTGAGTTTTTGAGATGTAAAAGAGAAGGCTATTTTTTTGGTGCATGGCGCGTGGTCCAACTCCCCTCTGCTAGGGTTTGGCTCCCGGAGGGTTATATTGTAAGTACACCATTTGTTTTATTTTTATTTGTCATTAAATAAACTTATACCTTGTTGTTTTTTTACTACCTGCTTTTATTTATCAAGTATTCACTTAGCTCCCAATGTGACATATGGTGGAGGTTAAAATAATCACTGATGTAACAATATTTATAGATATTAGTCACAAATATGACATTCGCTTAATAATATTTAGTTAATTTATATTAATAATAAAATATTAAAATAAAATAGTTTAAATACATTTTAATTATATTTTTATTTACCACCAGTTTGTGGTAAATATATTACGATTCAAGTTTAAATGTGACGGGGATTTTTCCTGTTATTTTGATTATTAATAGCAAGTATGCAGCTTAATATTCCTCTCGTTCGTTATCGTCTTCCTCTTCTGGTCGCTCAACTTTAATGCAATTCATCATCATCATTTTCGTTTTATGTTATATTCAGCTCTAAAGCTTTATGGACTTCAGGAACATATTCATGTTCCTCATCAAGATCGTTTGAATATGATGAAGCGTTAAGGCATGCTTGTCCATTACACTGATCACAAACTGAGGAGCATTGCATCCCTACTTCTCTACATCCTCAACTCGAACCACAGCCTTTCTTGCAATTACAGAATATCTTATCGAGCAGTTCTTCTGGTGCTGGTGAAAATAATGTTGTCGGTTCCAGAGTTTCATCATGCAATACCCGTCCCTATTCTTGGGATTCTAAATCATTCAAGTTTGGATATGGTAGTAGACACTATTGATGTGCTAACGAGCTGCTCTTGTAGGTGCAAGATATGATAACTGCACTTGTTTGTTTAGTCTTGTTAATTTGATGAACTGCGTATATCGAAAATTGTCAATGTCGTGTTCTGATTTTGGAACATTATACATTGCATTTGTTTCCTACTTAAAATATAATTGTTATAGATAAAAATATAATTAAAATATATTAAACTATTTCATTTTAATATCTTATTATTAATATAAATTAGCTAAATATTAACTGATGTCTTATTTATGAATAACATCTATAAATATCATTTATTAATTAGTAAATAACTAAGGTTTCTTAATAATTATTATAATATTTTTACAAAATAACTAACTTTGTAAACCGTACTATATATTGGATTCCACAGTTGACCTAGCGTCATCAACATACTGTTAAGCGCTTCCCTAACTTCGCGCTCTACCTCTAGAACGGTTAATTGTATACAATATTGCTTACGACCAAATTTGTAGAAAATTTTATGCTCTATAACTTCCCTAATAACTCCAAATGCCATTTAGAGCAAAGGAAACAAGACATTCACATATAATCGGCCTTGAATATCTTGACTCGCATACACGAGACAGCGGCGAGGACTATATTTCATAAATTAGTGTCTTTAGTGCTTAAAACTGCTTTTACAAACCGCCAAAACATTTGAACACTACATTCGAATACACTACTCGACGCGAGTTTCGCTAACCATATCAGCATAATCGGGAGAGGAATAAGACTATTCTGATGATTAAAGAAGTGTTCAAATATCTTGACCTTTTTATACATGTTCTCAAACGATCATTGAGAAATTTAATAGATTTCTATAACAACTCTCACCAAACATGGGCGCAATTTGTATATTTCTTATTACAATAATAATTTACCTTTTCTTTGTAGGAAGAACCTAAGAGTTGCACCGATTTGAGATCCACCCCTTTCATGCCTTTTTTGGCATCCTTTGCTCTCCGTTTTCGGAAACATCGTCTTATACAGCAGAAGCAAATCCCAAGTATGACAACAGATATAGCTGAAATCATAAAATAGCATTCATAATTGATTAGAGTAAGCTTATTAAGAATTGAGTTTATGTATATTTTAAAAAAGGATTGGCCCTGGTACAGTTCCTTGGAATATGCCAATCTCGCTGAAAGTCTACTTTGATAAATTTCTTCTGGTATTTTCATTGAATCCGTTTATTGTTCATTAAACTGTATGAACCCTAGGTTCTGAAAATCCAAATTATCATTTTTTTTACAAAATTTAGTTATTAAATATTAGATTTTAAAATCTTTTACTATCTTAACGTAAATAGAACGGTGTCAATATTTAATTGATTTAGTGTAAATTCAAAGGATTAGATTTTTACAAAATAAAGAAAAAATATTTACACATTGAAAGCAGAGGAATAATGGTACGCGACATAATGGGCAAGTAGACAATTTTTTTATTACGTATTTTAATTACATCTACACATAAAAACAGTTGACACGTATTTTTTGTTTAATTTTTTTAATAATTCGTAAACAAATTTCTTTAAATTTAAACTATGTTAAACGGTTAGATATTGCCGCAAATGTTCGGGCTATTCTATTGACTATGACGTAATCAGCAGAGAAACGAGTGCTAGTGGAAGGACAGAGCCAACAAAGTTGTGCAAAACGTATGTGCGGTGCTGTCAGCGTTATATTGAATGCGCGCGCATGTTACGCTATTACGTCACGAGATAACCGGCAAACTGCCTTATTTTAAATCCACTCTAATCTTAAGCATATTAATTTAGAATAAAACCGGTAATAGTCGGTAAAATTACCTTGAAATTATATTTATAACATATTGAAGAGTCATACTATATTATTACTTATGTAATTTTCGTTATTGTCTACTAGCCCATTGTATTTGTGTATAGTTACAATGATGAGTATCAGATAAGATCGATACGAAGCTGGAAGATCCAATTGTAAAAGTTACAACTTACCAATTAAAATGGTCACCAACACCCAGGTGTCGATCCCTCTATCGTGTGCAAGTTGTACAACTTCGTCCACAATAGTTTTTGTCTCATTTAAAGATTTAACTGAAAACAATTGGATAATTTTTAATAAATTTATACATGAAAGTAGCGCCCCTAAAATAGCATACTGGAATAAGGGGTAAAATTTTAAATTATGTCTAAACGTTTAATTTTTGTTGTAGTTTCGTTATGTGTGTTAGTTGTATGGAACACTGTCATCGCAAAATAATATATTGTTTATTTGTTAGTGTATAAATAATGATGTTAATTTAATATAAAAGATGAATCTAATCAAATCAAATTTATTAATTTTATCCAATTACAAACAAATAATTAGAAAACATTTCAAAATAATAACAGTACATATTTGGTATCTATTTTTAAAACATATGGATGGTGAGTGTTCTAATGCATTCAATTTTTATAAGATTGTTGACTTATTTGGTATGGACAAATTATTACTTCGCCCACAAGAATCTCGACAAGAATTGCAAAAAATACTGTTACACTTTTGGATGTTATATTAATTTCTGGTCAGATCAAGTCTTTTACTAGTGGTGTAACAGAAGTTCTTAATGTATCTGATCATCATTTGGCCTTTTGTATCTACCTAAATCTACCTAAAAGCAGGAAAAGAATCATGCAGATATTTTGAATTTAAAAAACATCGATAAACATGTTCTTGATAATTTTGTTTTTGAAAGTGTAGAGATATCTTTAAAGTGCCTTGAGTTACGCGAGATAAAGCCTAGATTTCTGTAGGCATTCGCAGTTATGTAATCTATATGAGGAGCAAAAGTTAATTTTGAGTCAAAGATGACTCCAAGATCCTTGAACTGAGTGCATCTTATAACCATTTCATTGCCTATTTTGTAGGAAAAGTTTATTGAGTTATTTCTCCTCGTAAAAGTCATCGCATTACATTTGGATATATTTAAAGGTAGCCTATTGATTTCACACCACGAATTTATTTTTGAGAGGTCATGTTGTAAACGACGGCAGTCTTCTTCGGAATTAAGAGATGCAAACAGTTTAAGATCATCGGCATATAGAAGGACATTACTTTTCAAATCTCGGCAAATATCATTGATGAAAATTATAAAAAACAGTGGGCCGAGAACAGAGCCCTGCGGAACTCCTGACGTCGCTAGTACTTCAATAGATGAGAACCCATGATACTTGACGTTTAATCTCCTGTTACAAAGATATGACTCTAAGAAACTTAGAAAGTCAAGACTTAAGCCAAAGACTGACAACTTTCGCAGTAGGAGCCCATGGTCCAGTCTGTCAAATGCTTTAGACAGGTCTGTGTAAATTATATCTGTTTGACCACCTTGATCCAGTGTATTTGCGATGAAATGTGTAACACTTACCAAGTTGGTAACTGTAGATCTACCTGCCAAAAACCCGTGTTGACTGAAGGAGAGTTGAGATGTTGCATGGAAAGAGATTATATCGTATAAAACAATTTCAAAGAGTTTGCCAAAATTATTCAGGATAACTATGGGTCTATAATTTTCGATAAGAGTCTTGTCACCTTTTTTAAAAACAGGACATATATTGAGTCCATATGTGGGGAAAAGTAGTTGTTCGCAGTGCTAAGTTAAAGATGATAGACAGTGGTAAGGCAAAGATTGGGGCACAGTCTCTTAACAAGAAAGCTGGTATACCATCGGGACCCGTAGTGAGTTTATTTTTAAATTTTTTTAGAGCCTTCAAGACATCTTGTTCGGAAATGGTTGGGATATTAAGCTGAGGAACATGTCCCGTGGTTTCTTGTTCATTTTTGTTGTAGGTGGATGATGTGATAAAAGACGATTGAAAGTACTCGGCAAATGCATCGACAATGCCTTGGGTGTTATTTAGGGAACTATTGTTGAAACACATGGAGTTTGGTATGCTAGTTGTATTTTTCATAGTATTCAGAAAAGACCAGAAGTTGCTTGGATTTGTTTTAATGTGCGTTTCTGTGCGCTGAATATAACTTTTGTGAACAAGTTCACTGTCTCTTTTTATTTTGGCTCGCAGAGTTTTCAATTGATTAAGGTAGTGCACATCGTTATTTTCCTTATATAGATTCCATAGGTGAGATTTCTGCTTAATAGCTCTTATAATAGTTCCAGTGAACCATGGGGGATATGATGAATTTTTACGAATTGTTTTAGGAACGCTTTGTAGGAATACAGAATCTAGTTTATCGTAAAGTTGGGTGCAAGCCTCGTTAACATTATTGAAGCTAAACAAATGTGACCAGTCTATACTACATAGATCTGCATAAAGTTTATTAAAGTCTGCTTTCTTGAAATTAAAGGATGGTTGATCGTTGCCTAAATGTCTAATGTGATCTGCGTTTAAGCTAATGCTTAAATCTAGTGGTGGATGATGGGGGTCTACGGGGACTAAGTAGTTTTCTGAATGGTTAATCATGACCTGTGATCTGCTTAGGACCAGATCTAAAAGCCTGCCTTACTTCTCTTTTGTTCTTAATATATTACGTTTTATTTCATATATTATTAAATGTGTTTTCCCTGACTCATGGAAACTTTCTAATATTTTGTCTCCACCTAAAGAAAAATCTATATCTTGCTTAAGCGAACTCCATCTCATTTGGTCAATTCTGGCGAAAGTACTAGAGAAAGTTTGAAATTTCAAATTTGCTGGCACATTAACGAGTACGATGTTCTTTCGGCAAGGCAATCTGGTTTTTGGTTAGGACACAGCTGTACCAAAGTTTTATTAGAAGTTACAGATGATTTATTCAGGGATATTGATAATAACAATACTGCGACATTAGTATGACTAGATTACACCATTAATCATAAAACTTTTTGAAAGTTCTTAATCTTAAGCAGTGTGTGGTGACTAGTAATAGTGTTTCTGCTTTAAAACCAATCAGGTGCGGGGTACCTCAGGGTTTGATATTAGGTCCTGTTCTGTTCTCTCTGTGATTTTATCAAATGTATAAGTCATGGTAAGACTTATTTATATGCCGATGATACTCACATTAAATATTCCTTTGACTAACATGACTATCTCCTTAACATGATTAATCAGAAACTCAAGCATCTTGTTGCCGTATCTAATGCTCATCAGCTTAACATCAACCCGTTTAAATCTACTGTACTAATATTTGGTAAATTTTGTCACTCTTTTCAAGATCCGTCGAAAATTGCTATTAATGACAATGTGTTGCCTTGAACGAAAGTAACTAGAAATCTAGATCTAGAGCTTGACACTGATTTGCGATTTAAAAATCATGTAATTAACATGCGTGTTTCTTTTACGATGGGCTACACGGTATACTCAGCTGCATAAACATCACATGGAATTTCATTGTGAAACAAGTGCAATATACAAAATCGAAGGGAGTGTAGTGCTGCCAGTACATGTTCCAAATGTGTAGTGTGTAAAAGTGTTGTGCTATATAACTAACACTAAACAATAAGGAAATACCTGGCTCTGGAAATGGAGTCGTACGACCGTGAGATGGATGAAATGTTTTGTTACCAAAAATATGTTTCTGCGGAATTTCCCCACCTGTAGTTTCGGGTAGAGTACCCATTGTGGTTGTTGAAGATGAGAAGTTCAATCGTGGGAGCTCTGGTACCTCTTGTTTATCAAGAACTGGCCCAGTATCGAGTTTTGGCGGTTCATCTTGGACAGGAGGGACGTCCTCCCGTTTTACTAACGAATGAAGCAAAGATGGCATGATTCTGAAACAAAGTAAATCATATAAACTGATGAAGGGACATTAGAAATTCTAAATATATCCATTTTATAATGATTCTAATCTATTATCAGTCAGAAACGCTTTCAATACATTCGTGATAATTAAGGTAATTAGGAGTCAGACTGTACAAAAGACTGACGTTTAATACCCACATTAACAAAACTGTACGGGCAGTCTACGCCATGTCCAGGAGTCTGTATCCGCTTCTGGTCAGGAGCAGCAGACTCAACAGAGACCTCTACGAACGCTGTAACGACATAACCCCAATAGCGGAACACGTGTAGGAAATATCCCAAAAGTTATATGCTTTCAAGCTGGGCGAAAGTCCGCTAACTAACTAAGGCGCTGCCCATTTTCCGGTAACCTCCGTAGCCAACCTTTCCTGTACCATAACTTCTTTTATTTAACTTTTCTCTTCTACAAACTTTAAATCTTTGACTCTTTTCTGTCTCCCTTTTCGTTTACATTTGTTTGTTTTTGTTTATAAATTATTCTTCATCACCCCTTCCAGAATAAGAAACTCAAAATTACATCAATCTTAATTTTTTAAATCATATGTTGGCATCCGGGATGCCCTACGGTAGTTGTCTGAAGTGGGTTTTTTGCCTAGTTCTTTTTCCCGCATCAACTACCAACATTTCTGAGTGTTTTGTCAAAAAGCGTTTATAGTGTTAGTGTGTTTTTAAATTTCTCTACTAATATTTTAATTAGATTAAGCAGTGTAATTCGCCCTACTCGGCGAAAGTTGTTGCCTTTAGAAATTGTTTTTAGCCGCCGAACCAGACGCGCCCCGTCCAGTCTTTCACCCACCGCGACGACTCATATCGCGGTTGATCGACTGGTATCGGGATGTGCGCTGGCGAGGCCATATTAGTAATTTTAATTAAAAATAAATGTGTTTTGAATTGAGTTGAATTGGTTATTTATTGAGTTATTGTATTATTCACTATTTTATCTCTGTACTAGTTTTTAGTTTTCTATTGTAAATTTACTATGAATTTTTCATGTACCCCTGCGAATCACGTGTTGACTGCTGGATGAATTTAATTAAAAATTGTTAATTTATATTAACCATAAAACTACAAGAATTAACAGGCTGGTTGAATGAGAATTTCATCAAGCTCTTATTAGCACTAAGAATGCTGCTTACACAGTGAGTCGACGTTAAAAATAATGGAAGGTGGAAGAAATAGTCCTTCACTCACTGTCTTCTGCCGTCAACGTGGCTATTAGTAAGGTAATGATTGTGATTAAACAATAATATCGGGTTTTTCAAAGGTCGTACTTTAAAAATTAATAGCAGCAGAACATATTTTTTCTTCTGCTACTGTTGTGCAGAATTATATCGTCTTTTCCTTTTGTCTATTATTGGGCTTATTAGGCCACTGCCCAGAAGTTTTAAACGTGGATGTGTATACAGAAATCTCTAGAATCAAGAATATGTCTGGTGGATTTTAATGAATTTAAAATATTTCTCCCCCGAGAAAAAAATATATCGTCTCTAATATCAGAACAAACTTATAAAACTTTAAAATTTCAGAAAAAAGACAATATGGTTTCAAAGAAGCGAAAACGACTATTTGAAAAATTCTTGAACGTGAACACATGGATAAATAAAATATCGTTGAACAACAGTGGTTATTAGTTAGGTACAGTTTGCCACAGCAGTATAGTTGGTATAAAAATCAATTTTTTTTTAATGATGCCGCGTCCGCTAATCAGTTAGATATAGAGAAGGAGTGATAGGACTGGCTTTAGTTTTTATCAACCTTCTTAATGTTTCCTGGTTAACAGTGATCATACCATTTCTTCGCAATTTGCTATATATTGCACGCAATGAAGCTCATTCTGTACTCCAGTAGCATATAATATATAATATATGGTCTATATCAACAGGAATTGTAAAAAGGAAATATGCAGAATATTCAAATATTATTGAAACTAATTATTGAAAGTATTTTTATAAAGATGCGAATATAGTGCTACAATTTTTTTTATATATTAAAATGGGCTTTTTCCTCCCCATTCTTAGTTTGAGAAAAAATATTTCCATTAACCGTCCAGATACCTTTAAAATCATGTTTTTCCGACACCTCTCATGATTTTTAAATGATACGCAGCCTCCTTGATGATATATGCGGCTCCCTTGAACACTGGTTTCTTTTTACTTGCAGTAGATTTAGTTACATTATCTTACAAATAAAACTATATAGCGAGTGATTGTACTTTGTATTTGATGTACCTAACACCGTCATGTCACTAGTTATAAATAATTGTAAAGAACTAAAAGTATATGACAGGGTTATAAAGTTAAAGTGAATACGCAATAGTTATGAGAGTTTGTCAAGACCTTGTCCTTACGCAGATTTAATTCAAAATATCACTGTAGTCCGCTATGTAAAGGGCACCTTACACGTTCAGTAATAATGTTATTCCAACAGATCATTACAGGAACATCATTACTAAAGATTTCCCCGTCATTCCCTGCCATTATTTTTCGCACCTTACATGTTCATTATTACTGTCATTATTTTTTCGTCATTATGCTTCAAGTTGCGATAGAAAGGACACCGATTTTGTTTTGTCAGAGAATGGATTTTAAGAAACAAGCATGTCTAGCTATAATTATTGTATTAAGTATGAAACATCATGTTAAACATCGTTATTGGATGAAAGAATGAAGCGCGAAAATTATTCGCATCTAATGTTATTGAAGAAAATAAATGATTATATAAAAATATTTTCGTATGGACGAAGAGACTTTTAATAAATTATTGCAAATGGTCGAACCAATTTTAATACGGATCATTTTGCACGATCATTATTACTGACAGTATCTCCTCCACCTGCTAATAATGATTCTCAAATATCAGAATATCCGGATATGTTTCATTACTGCTTCATTACCGCTTTGTTATCAATTCCACTTTTATAACTTTACACGTTCATTAATAATGTAATGTCGTTATTTTCAATAACATTGTTACTGAACGTGTAAGGTTCCCTTTACATTTATTGTCTTGCATATTGAATGTAGTAGAGAAACCCCGTTCAGAAACTTCCAAACTAATATCTATCGATACATGATATTAAGTGGACTCCACACAAATGTATTGAGATTCACGCTCCTACAGAATTCTTCTCGATTTGGGTTCGCTATGTTATATTTTAGGATCTTGGTATTAAAATGTCAGTATTATAAACTATTAAATGAGTATTTAACCAGGCGTTGAGTTGAATTAAATTTTTTTCGCTACATCCAAAACGTGGGCGTCAACGATTTTGTTAGATTTTCCATCCTGTTTGAAAATGGACCGCCATTTTCGCTTCTTATACGATGTATAGATACGTATGGAACTCGAATTTTAGGTTTCATCCGTAGTTCGAAACGTACCTATTTCTAATATGCTTTTTTGGAAAAAATAATTATAGTATTTTTTCGAGTCATGTGATAATTCATTTCGAAGAGATACTGTTCACGCACGGTGAACTTGCGGGGAAAAAATAATATTAATTTAACCAAAAAAAAGCGGAAACAAAAGAGAATGGACTATATAGCGGCGCGAAAGAGAAATTAAGGATCCTATCTTTCAGATTTCTTCCTCTGGGTTCCAGGTTCTCGGAGGCCTCCGGCTGCAGATATTGCAGGTAGATCCTAAATTCGTGGTCGTCGTTGCACAATACACACACAAAACAAATTAAGTGGAAATTATTATTAGCGGGTAAGTCACAATAAGAAGCGGGTAGAAAAAAATATATATACGTAAGCTATAGAGTTGTGAATACTCTCGATGTACGAAGAATAATGGCTTCAAGCAGCGGCGTTCCGGTGCGGTGTGGTGTGATCACAAAATATCTCTTTCTTTTGAGTCGCGTAAGGGTACACGGTGAACCAAGGAAAGGATATATAATTAAGTGTATTTTAATTCTAATTGATATTGCGGTGAATTTAAATTACGTAACGACAAACAAAATAAACAATAATAGAAAAAAAAAAAATGAAATTTAGAATAAATAAGGACGTAACAGATAAGAAGGTAGAAAAATAATGTATACATGATTTTTGTCAGATCGGTAAAATATTTTTAACCAATACTTAATTTTGTTATTGATAGAAAATATTGTCTTTCTGCACATGGATGTGGGTCGTACTTCCTGAATAATGTGATAAAGAATGCAACTGTTGTAAACAAATAATTGTTTCAATAAAGACATTTTTAATTAATTCGGATGTAATAATTTTTCAGACTTAACCTTTATAAATACCTTTTGTATAAAGATATAAAATAATTTTCGTCGATGCAACGTGGACGGAAGATAGATATCGATTTCTAATTGAAAATTTAATAAACTCGCAGTAGTTCTGAGATATATGACTGATAAATATAAATATACACAGCGTGGGCAAAAATTAATCATTATTTTTTCTTTATTTAACCGCTGTCATTACCAACTTCTTCATTTCTTCTACCTACATTATATTACATTTTTTTAAAATTTTCAAACTGCAATACTGTCACTGAAGTGTGAGATATACAAAATTTAATACACAAAGCATAAAACCTAAAACTCTTCCCAAATGCAACATAGAGAGACTCCTGAACAACAGAAAGCCTTCCTACGCCTTCCTTAGAGGTTGAAAGAAGCATTAAGGTTTTAAGTATACTATGAGTAAGGTTTTTCGATGCAATACAAAATAGTTTTTGGTTAATCTCGTGATATTTTCAAATAATTGAGATATTGGTTGTACAAATAGTCGGGAGACGAGCATAGGTGCGTCTTTATTATGTACATACTTTGATATACATTGTAAAGCAAGGTCAGGCGCGGTTAGTAGTTGGATGGGAAGACCGCGTCCTTGCCTCACACATCTTCCAGCGGCTTATATATTAGTGTATGCGCGGAAGCTATACAACCTTAAGCGAGGGTTGTATACCATCCTTTGGAGGGGATGTAAAGCAGTCGGTCCCTTGTCTATTAAATGTTAGGCGCAACTAAAAGATCCCTACTCTTCTTAAGGGAAGAGGTTCGGCAAAATTCCTGGTTGGGGGTAGCTCGTAGCTCGTCTAACAAGCGTCGGTGTTAGGCCTCAGTAGTGAAAAGAGGCCGACGTTAAATAAACGTATAAAAAAACATTCAGGGGCACCCTGTATATACCGGGTGATCCAAAGTAGTGGCTGACCCCTATAAATTTGGTATTTTTCTATATATCAAAACTGGAAGCTATACGGTCTAGAATCTAGACAAACTAAAATCTAGAAAACAGAAGGCCTAGAATCATTTAGAAAACACGACATAGAAAGTACTTTTATACCTCTTCCGGTTTCGCTGGAAATGCCTGTAACTGTTTATTTTTAAATGGAACACCCTGTATATTACTACATTTTTTAATTTTGAAACCTGTGTGGTGATTTCCATAAATTTCTAACCATTTATTATTTCTTTATAAGAATTTATAAATTTAGATCTAGCTTGCGATGAAATTAAAAAAACTTAATTTACCACTTTAGTTTCTACGGGAAAAATAATTGCTATTAGTGACAAAGTACATTTTTAATTCCATATCAGTCAAGTACAAAATTAGTAACTGCTTATAAAAAGTAACAAATGGTCAGTTTATGAAAATCACCAAACATGTTCAAAAATTCCTCCTCAATCCATAATTGCAATAATATATAGCTCATTTCATTTGAAGGGTCATTTCCGGCGAAGCCGGAAGTGTTATAAAATTACTTTCTCTGTCAAAAAATTTAGTTTTCTGTATAGTTCTAGACACACTAATACCATTTCGATACGTGCAGAAATAAAAACGTTATAGGGGTGGTCCACTACTTTGTGTTACCCGGTATATAATTTTCAATTATTATCAAGAATATGAAAAAGCTTACCCTTTACTATGCTGTAGTGTATAGAGTTCTTAGAGTTAAAGCTAGGCCAATAGTAGAAAATCTATTTCGGTTTTCTAAATCTTTCTAAACAATTAATTTCTGTATTGTATTGTATTGGTTACATTTCGTAGAATTATAGGATGATCGAATTCGTGAAACTTCCTGCGTATTCGTTTTAATAAATAACCGGTTTATATTTATCAAATTTATGCAATTTAATTGCTTCTAATTACTTAATTGAAATGTAACAATTTCATTAATGGTGGGTAAGTTAACGCTGATGGTCTAAATTCTAATATTTGATTATTTTGCAGCGTTTAAAATATACTTTTGGTGGATTATACAATATGTGTGAATACAAATGATGATATAATTATTGCAGAAAATTACGCACTGAAGCAGATTCGTACGAGGTAAACTAATATCAGCGCATACTAAGGCGTGATTTGTTGAATGTCGCGTTGCTATTGGTCGATCGATCATAAACTGAATGAATCCGAAATTAGTCCATTGAAGGAGTCGGACAAGCTACCGAATGTTTGCGCCTCGGACTAGACAAGGCCCCCCTCTCCTTTCTCGAGGGTGCTGAATCGATTCCCGGAGTCAAACCAATCTTTCCACCTTGGCAACCCCCTCAAATTGGCTAAAAACCATCCAAAAGTACCCTTTTCCGTGAACCCCAGTTTTTCGACTAATTGCTGTTCCTTGAAGTAGAACGGAAGGTCCCTCGAGGAATTTGACCTCAGCCCTCCCACCCCCTTGAAGTATGAAAACAATCCCAGGGGGTGGCTACACAACTCTGGTCACCTACGACCTTCCTCAAAGAAACGCCTACAATTTTATTTCTCACAAAGACAAATATCAATTTTCCATCCCCTACAAGGGTTGGAAGCCTGGGGGGTGGCTGAGGTCAAATTCCTCGAGGGAATAACAATTAGTTGAAAAACTAGAGAAAATAAACGGGTTCGCGGAAAAGGGGACTTTGAGGGTGGTTTTTGGCTAATTTGAGGGAGTTACCGAGGTGGAAAATTTGGTTTGACCCCGGGTATCGATTCAGCATCCTCGAAAATGAGGAGGGCGGCATTGTCTAGTCCGAGGCGCAAACATTAGGTAATTTCGTCATAAATCCCCACTCTTTAAATGGATTAAATGTGAATATGCTGTATGCAGATATGAGTATTATAAATGTTACGAAATTAGTTTATGTTCAAAATTTCTTCAAAGTGATATGAAGTAAATACATAACTCGAACTGACGTCATCCGTTATAATAGGGATGATCCTTTGAACTTTTTTAATTATGCTGGTCTCAGATCATTATAGTTAACAATTTTTTCGTACCATAAATAATCGAATTTTACTATCAGTTCTTTCATTTGATATAAAAGCAGTTTTTTAGTATTTACTAGCCATTTCCATCCGACCTTGTCTGAGATATTATTATATACAAGGACAGCAGGCGTCCACCATTCACGTTTGGACTTTCCGCCCGAACGTCACGAAAAATAGATCCGTCATCATGAATGCTTGTTTGTGCCAAATGCGGCTAACAAGGTGAATTATGGAATACCCTTAAATGTGTAAATACCGTCAGCTTCAAAGAAAATATATTTAACATGTCTGCTCTGAATTTTTTATTCTAAACTCTATTTATATTAACGCCCTGGCGAAGTTTACCCATAGCTATTCTACCATTCAATCAGGACACACGTACGTACACACGGACAATTCCACAACAACCATTCTCTGCGTAATTGCCATTTGTCACGGCTGAGACTCGAACTCACGAGATGAGAGCTATTAACCGTATTGTCTCTCACACAACCGCGGTCTAACCTTCTGCTGCCATCTCGGCAATATGTAAAAAATGCTGCTAAGCATTTGTACCCTAGCCAGGATTCGAATCGGAGACTGCTTGGTCTCAAGCCACTGAGTCAGTCGTCACTCTAGATTAAAAATATAAATGGTATATTGTGGATTCCAAATGATACCAACATTCAAATTTTGACCTGACAATAGCATTAAACAGAAGAACAATAGCAATAAACAGAAGAAAACGTGTGGAAATATTCTTGACTGCCTGGATTTTTGTGGATATTAGCAGTAATATGATTAACGAGTGTTAATTTAAAATCAGACATAACGCGGGAGATCGTTATATTGCCTGAATCTAAAACCGTTTCATCGTCTATGTTATTTAAAATATGTATCGGCTATTTTTGTTCATGAAAATCAAAATATTACATGTTTAAGGATAGTCTTTTATGTTTACTAATTTTTGAGAAGTCATAAATAAATAAATAAAACAAATACACCACAGGTAATGACGACCCCCTTTATCCCGGAAGGCTCTAGAAGAGCCTTGTGTGGGAGGGGGATACACATTTAGAGACAAGGGACACACACCCAATATCCGTGTATAGTGAAAAAATCCCTCTCATGACCGGGGATCGAACCCGGAACTTTTGGGTGAGAGGCAAGTGCGCTCATCTCTCGACCATCACTCATCATGTTGTAGGCGACGAAAGTTTTCCCCGAAGTTGACATATGTAAACAATTTAAGACCATCGGCATATAGAAATACGTTGCCCTGAATATTCTATAAATATCATTGATATACATTATAAATAAAAATGGCCTTAAAACTGAACCCCATATAAAAGCAAGGCGTGCGCACTTTGTATATAAGTATATGTATCATCTTTATGTACTTTTAATTGAAGGCAAAATGTGTACATACAAACATGCGTGTAATCATACAAAGTGCGAACGCCTGGCTTTTCTTATTATTTTTTATTACTTTTTAGTATGATTTTTTTACAGAAAAGCAAGTTTTAAAAAATATATTTTTTTATTTTCTACCTTTTAGTCATACCCTCGGTCATACCTTAATTAAATTATTATCATACATTGCCTAAGTTTAATTAGTAGGTTAATGTGGGTTTTCAAAGATAACATTATATATTTAGGTTAAATTGAGGGTGGGGGCGCGGGGGGTCGCAGGGGGCCCGAGCCCCCATAAGGGGTATTTGGGGGGTTTACCCCGAGAGAGCTCTCAATAAAAATTCGTCTCTTAACGATTTGTTTTGATTTATCGCTCCTTCGTTTTGTAGATTTTTCAATTTTCACCCCCACGCCCCCTATGTGCGGATATTTGTAAAAGTAATGGTGGAATATTGTATTGTCATCCGATCTTAGTAACTGTGTAAAATTTCATGAATTAATTATGCCAGAAAGTGTGTTAAATAAAGCATGCAAAATTTTAAGACAAATATTCTGAATGAAAAATAATATAACTTTTTTAAACTTGCTTTTCTTAAAGTCGTACTAAAAAGTCAAAAATAATTGCAGGAAAATCACGGCGTGCTCAATTTGTATGATTGTATGCATAATGCGCACGCCTTGTAATTCTTTAATTATTTTTTACTTTTTAGTACGACTTTAAGAAAAGTAAATTTGTAATTTTTTTATTTTCCACTGTTTAGTCATACTTTAATTATTTATAACGTATAGAGCCAATTTACATAAATGTATTCATTGGAGCTCGATTTTGAGGGCTTCCATTATGTCACCGGAACTAACATTATTTGTGCGGGAAAAAACGGACGTAGAAGTCTCTGATCAGGAGAAAAATCTTTTGTATTCTACTTTTTACCGGAGGTGCCGGTTGGATAGTATATTCAATCAATTTTCACCCCCGCGGCCCCTAGGATGCAAGGTTTGAAGACAAACGTGAAAACTGAAAAATACTACATTGTAAGTTAAAAAAAGTAAGTAATAATAATAATAAATAGATAATAATGGAATATTATTTTTTATTAATCGGCAAAAAAATCTTCACCAAAATTAGTTTTACAACACTTTGGACTCCAATATTTAAAAGTTACTGTATTTGTGTGTGCATGAATTTGTTTTAGTTTTATTGTTATACCATTACAGTTAATATTTCGTCTATAGACAAAAACAACCATTGCAGAATTCGATAATGTTGAGCTAAATGTTGTTGTATTCGTATGATTCTATTTCAATTGTACCAACAGTTATTTTTAGTACAAAACAAATGTTGCACAACGTGAGCTATTCACGACAATTTTAATCAATACCCAAAGAAATCTTTATGAGTTTGTAGTCGCTACACCGAGCAAAAAGCATCGCTTTACCCAATTAATTAGTGACATTTCAATATTCATAATTTTATTATCTTGAGTAGGATTTAATCAAGCCCTCTTTTTCTGATAGCTCATTCATTTGACTACAGAATCGATTACCGTTAAGGAACTGGCGTACTTTTTCAGGACTATTGTACATTAAGGCGAAACTCTATCAACGTGATAGCTGGAAAAAATGATATGAGACAGTTGGAGTACGGTTTGTTATTTAATAACCGCTGTAATCCTAAACCGATCAATATGCCGGACGATTTTTTTGTATTCATTAAATGATTAAATGTGCAAGTAGCAACTGTTGCCAAAATCTAAAATAACCCAAAACTTTACATGTTTCGAAAATGAGTTATTGATGGAACAAAGCGCACTCTAATTATCATACCAAATCTCTCGTCCGTCATGTACAGTATTAAAAATGTTTGGAAAAGTTAACATCGGCAAAAATGAAAACATCTTTGCTTTGATTATTCCCAAAATGTTTATTATTTGGTCAAAAAAAGTTCTTCAAGTGAATTTTAACACATTACTTAGGCTGAAACTATTGAATTGAAAGAATTAATAACAGAAATTAATTTTTTTTTAAATTATTGGTAGTATTAGATCGAATGCTACGGAAAATGATGGACTATACAGGGTGTCTCACCGGGAACTGAATCGATCGATATAGAGAAAAGTACGCATAAGAAAATTTTGAAAATTTAGATAATTACTAATGTCGGTGTAGCCAATCCAACTAAAATAATAACAAGCAGCTGGTACTTCCTCTTATACCGGAAGTCGATACCAACTTGCTTATATAAAATGGAATGCCCTATATATTTTAGGGTTTTCGAAAAGAACATGTTGTAAGTACCATAAGCGAAAAATTCGAAAAAAGAATAGAGAAGCTTGAAAAGGTAAATACTGAATTACAAACCAAATTAAATGATCAAGATAAAATAATCCATAAACTTCTAGAAAAAAGTGAATACTATGAGCAAGCAATCAAACGTAAGTCTATTCGAATTTATGGATGTAAGGAATCTAAAACAGAAAACTGCACAAAGATGGTACTTACTTTATTTACAAAAAAATTGGGAGTAACCGTAAATGAAGCTGATATAGAAGCTTGCTATAGGATTGGAAAGTTCATGCAGGGTAAGAATCGTCCTATCCTTGTCAAATTTGCGCGCCTTGCTATCAAACAGAGTATTTATAAAACTAAGAAGGTACTGAAAGGAAGCGGAACTGTAATAAGGGAAGACCTTACAGCACAGAGGGTAGTAATTATAAAACTCTTAATGGAAAAAATGAATGGAACTGATGGTATGGTCTGGACTATAGAAGGGAATATTTTTACCAAGGTTGGGGAAAGTATTACAAAAATTCACTCCATAGAAGATGTAGAAAAACTGAATTTAGTATAGTGTATGTTGGTATTTTTTAAAAAAATTTATGAGCTACTTAAATGTTTTCAGTTTGTATAGTATTTGCTTTCACTTGATATGTTTTTATTTGTAACTTTATAAAAACAGCGTAGACTAAAGAAATATTAATAGAAGCTTTTTTTTTCTTTCTCTTTTTTGTTATTGTATCTTTTCACATTTCAAATCTTTATCTCACTGCTTAAATATATTGAAGAAATACAATATAAAAATACTTGGGCTATATTTTACACTGACATTGAAAACAAACTCTAGGTTAATTGTATTCTTTACTAAAGCTTTTTACTGGACTCACTCATTTCTTTCTTATTATATTTGATATTCTGTTTTAAAATATGTGTCTTTCATCTATTAAAATTGGCAGTATAAATATAAGATCACTTTTACCGTCGTTGAATGAACTAAAGCATTTAATATCATACAATTCATTCGACATTTTTTGTATCTGTGAAACTTGGTTGCACAGTGATATAGATGATACTTTAATTAATATTGATGGGTTTAAACTGTATAGGCATGATCGAGGAACCAGAGGTGGTGGGGTGTGCATATACGCCAATAATTCCCTGAATACATCATTAATTTACAAAAATAATAATATTGAGCAACTCTGGATATCTTTGAAGAAAAAAAGGGAAAACATTGCAATTGGCGTCAGCTATAGGCCACCATCTCAAGATGTCGAATATTTTTTGTCTCAGTTTGAGGACGCTCTGGGTATTATATCATGTAATGCTACTAATATTATATGTACTGGAGACTTTAATATAAACTTATACAATTTAAATAATGTACATGTTGAAAATTTTTATTCGATTCTAGATGAATTCAGTCTTTCTCAAATAGTCGATTCTCCGACGAGGATTACCAATACGTCCGCTACGCTAATTGACCTTATACTTGTTTTAAATGCAGAAAATATTTTTGAAAGTGGTGTCACGGATAGTGAAGTATCGGATCATCAATTGGTATATTGCAAGGTAAAGGTATATGGTAAACATAATGAGCCCAAAATGGTTACGTACAGAAACTTTAAAAAATTTAACTACAATAATTTTGAACGAGATTTATTTGCTATTCCTTTTTACAGAATTTTTGATTTCAATGATATAGACTCAAAAGTTAACTTCCTTGTAGACAATTTAATGCAATTGTTTGACCATCACGCTCCACTAGTAACATCAAAATGTACAAAACAATATGCACCTTGGCTTACCGATGTACTAAAGATAATGATAAAGTTAAGAGACCGGGCATTAAGTAAATATAAACGTACTAAAAGTAACGAACACTGGTTATTTTACAAACAGTTACGTAATTATACAACTCAAGCAGTACGTAGGGAGAAGAAAGCATATTTCAATTTTAATATTAACAATGTGAACGCCAAACAGTCTTGGAAAATTTTAAAATCAAATAATATTATTCCTGCTTGCAAAAATAGTAACATTCCAGATCACTTAAACGATGCTGGTCAAATTAATAACTTTTTTGTTAACTCTCTACCCGCCACATCAATATCAAACGTTGTTCTAGACAAATATAAAAATGATACATTAATTGATCCCACTTTTAAATTCCAACAAGTAGATGAATTTACTGTACTAAAACTCATTAGTGAAATAAAAACTAATGCTACAGGGTGTGATGGATTAAATATAAAAATGATTAGTCTCTGCTGCCCACATATCATTCCTTACTTAACACACATAGTAAACGTTTGTTTGCTTGATAGCGTTTTCCCGACTGTGTGGAAAAATGCCGTGGTAACCGCATTGCCCAAGAAGCCAAATCCGTTGGAACTAAAAGATCTTCGGGCCATCAGTATACTTCCAACCTTGTCAAAAATTGTTGAAAAGGTTATGGATATTCAAATTAGGGAGTATATTTGTGAAATATCTGTACTGCCTCTAACTCAGTCTGGATTTAGGCCAGGACATAGCTGCACCACGGCACTTCTTCATATCGTCGATGACATCATGAGAGCGACAGATCAAGGTTTATGTACAATCTTGATCTTACTGGACTTTAGTAGGGCTTTCGATACTTTGAATTTTGAAATTTTATTATCAATATTAAAATATATAGGGTTAACAGATAGTGCACTTAAATTAATTCAAAATTATATTGAAAACAGACAACAGAAAGTTGCAATTCAAAATAAAGAATCAAATTATCTAACCTTAAAGTCTGGTGTACCACAGGGTTCCATTCTGGGCCCTCTGTTGTTTACCATATACACCAGCCAATTAATTAAATGCCTTCGTTACTGTATACACCATTTATATGCTGATGACACTCAGCTTTATATTTCATTTAAGTCTGCTGATGTAGATAGAGCTTGCTACCAAATTAATCAAGACCTCAATATGTTTGTTGCTTTAGCCAGGGATCACTGCTTGATCATAAATCCAACTAAAACTAATATTGTTACATTTGGTCCAAAAAATATGCGTCATAATCTAAAGCAACATATCAATATAACTATAGACCAAAATAAAATCCATATAGTAGAAGAAGCAAAAAACCTAGGAGTTGTGATTGATAGTGATCTCAGGTTTAACAGTCACATTAGCAAACTTATGCAAAAATCATATGCAAAAATAAAGTTAATTTATGGCAGCAGGCACTATCTCACAAGGCAAACTAAAGTTATGTTATGTGAAAGCTTAGTGTTGTCATTATTAAATTTTGCAGACTCTATATATGGACCTAACTTAACCTCTGTGTTTAAACACAAAATACAAAAAATTCAAAACTCATGCCTGCGTCTAATCTACGGTATTCGTAGGCATGAGAGAATAACTTATAAGCTGACTCACACAGGGTGGTTAAACATGGAGCGTCGGAGAATGTTACACTCAGCGTGTCTATACCATACAATTATTATACGTAAAATACCTCACTATTTATATAATAAGATACAGTTTAGAACAGATGTTCATACTATTAATATAAGATTCAAAGGTTTATTAACACCACCTACTCATCAGCATGAATATTTTAAACGGTCCTTCAGTTACCAAATATGCAATGTTTATAACAAACTTCCAAATTGTTTGAAAGAAATGAGCCTGAGTCAGTTTAAATCAAATTATAAAAAGATTTTATTTAAAGAACAATGTGAACAAAATTAGCCCTTTAATATTTATTTTCATCTATATGATTTTATGTATTCTTCTTAATTTTTTAAGTATACTATTTGAGCACTAAAAAAAATTATCAATACTGTAGCATGCGGTGCAATTTAGGTTAAGTGGTAGAACAAATCTATAATTGTATTATAGATATTGAACTTCGCCTTTTATGCCAAATGTATTACATTAATCTGTAAATTTATTGTACAACCAAAGTTGGCTAATAAAGACGTTTATTATTATTATTATTATTATAAAATTCTGAGTCGAAAATATGTAGCATATCCTATACCTAAACCTAGCCGTTTCAGAGATATTTAACATTTTATAGAAAATTTGACAGGTGCAACGGTTTGCAAGAACCGTTATAACTTTTTTCGTGTAAAAGATCCTCACTTGTTTCTTGTCACGTAAAAAGAACGCAAGGAGAGCTACATTCTACAGCGGAAATAAATTCAATAATATCATACCAAGTGTTCCGTTTTTCGCGTTACATTTTGTCAACTTCAAACCGCGAAAACTTGTTTAGGTCAAATGGAACACCCTGTATTTTTTTACGTCAAGTTGTGTAAAATTGAATTCCCTTTTTTCTGATAACAGCATTGTGGGGGTTAAAGTTACAACTTTTTGAAATATTTGCGATTTTATTAGACATTCATGAATTGTTGTAATCATTTCATCAGAATAGCCATTTATCTTAGGTCGAATAATGCCAGCACGTTTAAATTACACTCACGAAGCCTTTTTAAATTTGTTTATTATTTATGGAGAATGTGATAAAGTAATATCAAGAACTTGCAGCACATTTGCTACTCGATAAAATTTTAAAAATTATGGCTCTGTCAAGGCAAAATGCAAGAAGAAAGCCTATTGTTGATGACGAAAATATTGAAATAGTCATTCTGGGATATTTTCTTGCATTTCCAAGGATGTCATTAAGACAAGCTGTTCTGGAATCGGGACTATGCAAGGATTCAATTCACAGAATCTTATTAAAACATAAGTTTCACCCGTTTTCATTCCATATGGTTCAAGGATTAAAAGAAACAGATTTTCTAAGAAGACAGAATTTTTGTGAGTTTATTCTAATAAGGTCTGAGGGTCACGATTCTTATTTGGGTAATATTATATGGACAGATGAAGCAAAATTTACTAAAAATGGACTTTTTAATAGACACAATTCGTATTTTTGGAGTGACTTAAATCCTCATATGTTCAGAGAGCGAAACTTTCAGGAAAGTTGGCAGTTCAATGTTTACTGTGCCAAAAGAAACGATAGTGGTGGCATTACAATTTTATCAGGAAAATTTAAACGGTAAATTAAATTTTCTTTTCTGCTAATATGTATAGGTAAATTTTTGTTTAGGTGAGAGATATCTGAACATCTTACAAAAATTGAATAATAACTATTTAGAAAATTTACCTCTCGCCGAACATAGAAACATATTTTATCAGCACGACGGTGCTCCCCCACATATAAATAAATTAACACCACAGAAATTAGACATAACGCATATTTAATTAATAATTATTTACAAGAAACTTTTTATGATCAATGGATTGCCAATAATGAACCTTTCTTATGGCCTCCTCGCTTGCCCGATTTATCAGTTCTCTATTATTTCATTTGGGGAACTATTAAAAATAAAGTTTATGAGAGCCCATTAACAACCATTGAAGATTGTATGCAAAAAGTAAGAAATGCATTTCGAAACATATCACAGGATTCAGTTAGAAGAGCTACCCATGAGGAACTAATCCGAAGGTGCGAAAAATGCGTTGAGGTTCGAGGGCGGAATTTGGAGCAATTATTAAATTGAAATGAAATCATATTTTTAATTGATCTTTTCACTGCTATTTTAGTTCATGCCATATCTTCAATTCGATTAATACGCATGTTACAGTGTTAGTGTTATTTTGCGTTTTTGTGGATATCGCGTGGCAAATGTGTTGCAAGTTCTTGATATTACTTTATTACATTCTCAATAAATAATAAACAAATTTAAAAAAATTTTGTTGGTATAATTTAAACGTGCTGTCATTTTTTGACATAAGATAATGACGGATTGTTTTTAGTCATGGCTATTTTAATGAAATGATTACAACAATTCATGAATTTCTAATAAAATCGCAAATATTTCAAAAAGTTGTAACTTTAACTCCCACGATGCTAATATCAGAAAAAAGGGAATTTAATTTTACACAACTTGACGTAAAAAAATATAGGGTGTTCTATTTGACTTAAAGAAGTTTTCGTGGTTTGAAGTTAACAAAATGTAACGCGAAAAACGGAACACCTGGTATGATATTATTGATTTTATTTCAGTTGTAGAAATGTAATTCTCCTTGTGTTCTTTTTACGTGACAAGAAGCAAATGAGGATCTTTTACACGAAGAAAGTTATAACGGTTCTTGCAAACCATTACACCTGTCAAATTTTCTATAAAATGTCAAATATCTCTGAAACGGCTAGGTTTAGCTATAGGATATGCTACATATTCCCGACTCAACATTTTATGCTCTTTTCGAGAACCCTAAAATATATAGGGTATTCCATTTGAAATAAGAAAGTTGGTACCGACTTCCAGTATAAGCGAAAGTGCCAGCTGCTTGTAATTATTTTAGTTGGATTGGTCACACCGACATTAGTAACTATCTAAATTTTCAAAATTTTCTGATGCGTACTTTTCTCTATATCGATCGATTCAGTTCCCGGTGAGACACCCTGTATTAAAATGATAAAACTCCGCTACCCTCATATTCTTCCATATTTAATACTTATTATTAATTACTGTGGACGGATTTGCAAGCTTTTTTAGTACCTCATTTGCTAATCCCAGAGCAACAAATAATGTTTTGTTTAACAAATCGTTCAGTTAGATTAATAGTAATTTATATATTGAACTTTCTACAAATGATGTCTTATCTGCCTTGGAAAAGTAACTAGCGCCATCTCTCAGTAGTCTCGAAACAATCCAAATCGAAAATAAAATTGATGATCATCACTGAATAATTTATTATTTTCGATTTGGATTGTTTCGAGACTACTGAGAGATGGCGCTAGTTACGCTCTACTGCGGTGGAACTTAACAGTGTCTATGAGATGCGAACTCCGTGCATTGAAGGTATCCTGTGATGTAGGAGGCCTCGCATCTTCCTCGTAGCATTCGAGCATTCCAAGTCATTGCATTGTAGTGCTAACTGTGTTTAGACAAAATACGCAAAAAATTTTACCATGTAATTCAGCGCTCGTAAGGGAGAATAGCTGTTTTGGTTTAATTTGTTGAGTCCTTATTTGTATAAGGCACTTGCAGATAGGTTGGAATATTATAATTCCTATATTTTATATTTTTAATTATAACAATTTTGCTAAGATATTTGAACAATGCTTAAAAAATCGAATAATGAATTTTATAGAAGAAAATAATAAATTAAATATAAATCAATTTGGCTTTAGAAAAGACGTAAACACAGAAGAAGCCATTCTTGAGTGGATCTTCTTAGATTTAGCCAAGGCGTTTGATATGGTCAACCATAACATACTATTCGAAAGGCTTGAGAACATTGGTGTGAGAGGAATCGCATTACATCTTTTCAGAAGTTATCTCAGAGGCAGATATGAAACTGTAAAAATTAATAATTCTTTTAGTAACCGTTTACCTATCACCATGGGCGTATCACAAGGTACGGTATTAGGGCCTGTTTTATTTCTAATATGTATCAACCAGTTAGGGGCACCTAAAATAAATGGAAACTGCACATCATATGCAGATGATACGGTTTTAGTATTTGAGGATAACTAACTCCTGGAATGCGGTGTATAAAAAAGCGGAAATCGGTCTACAGAAAATTGAAAATTGATTAAATTTCAGTCGTCTAAGTTGAAGTTTATGTAAAACTAAGTTCATAACTTTTTCTTTATCAGTTACCGATCAACCTCCACAAACCAAACTTAAGATCCATAAGAATAATTGCATTAATATTATAAAATGCGACTGCTCAGAAATCGAAAAACTTGTAATGTTAAATATCTTGGAATTATGGTAGACCAGCATATATGATGGAACGACCATATAGAATATCTCACGAAAAGATAGGGCAATTAGGTAATATATAAATTTTACCAATTACAAGTTATTTTTAATGTACAAAATTTGATTATGGTCTACAACGCCTTGACTGAATCTAAAATCAGATACTGCATTACGATATGGGGCGGTTTAAATAAAAATGCCTTGCATACCGTAGAGGTAATTCAAAATTCAATTATAAAAATTATATTAAAAAATACTAAAAGATATTCAACTGATCTTATATATCAAGAAACTGGATTATTTAGTATTAAACAATTGTATGCTTACCAGTGTATTTTATGGGTGAATAAATATAATGTCTCAAACTTTTGTGATATTCTACTCAAACTAGGGCGGTGAAATAGCAGTCTATTTAGGTTCCCTTATTCAGAAAATCACATACCCAACGGTTTGTTTTTTATATTGATCCAAAAATATATAATTTATTTCCTCTTGAAAAAAAAAACACGTCATATTTACAAAGGAACTAAAAGTCTTCATAAACAATAATTTTAATAAAATTAAAAATATATTGTATATGTACATATTTACTATACACAAATAGAAAATTTCTCTCGACATATCTATAAATTTTGATACTCCATATAACCATTTCTTTCTTCTCTTTTTCTTATTATACTTTATTAGAGTTTTAATTAGATATGTTCGAAATATTTTTTTTTACACATTTGTTTAACGTCGGCCTATTTCCGCTACTGGGGCCTAACACCGACGCCTGTAGACAAGCCACCCCCAACCAGGAATTTTGCCGAATCTCTTCCCTTAAAAAGAGAAGGGATCTATTACTTGCCTAACATTTAATAGAAAAGGGACCGACGGTTTTACATCCCCTCCAAAGGATGATATATCCTCTATACAACCCTCGCCTAAGGTTGTATAGCTTCCGCGCATACACTGATATGCAAGCTGCTGGAAGATGTGTGAGGCGAGGACACGGTCTTCGTTGGAACGGTCACCCATCCAACTACTAACCCGCCTTACATTGCTTTACATCGCATATCGAAGTATGTACATAGTAAAGACGCACCCACGCTCGCGCCGTTCGAAATATTCATGTACTAATAATTCCTAATACAAATATTTTCCATTTTTTTCACTTTGTTATGCAATTGTATTGTAGTGTACGATGGTTAGATCTACGAACAAGCATATTCCTGCTTAGGTGGCTATACATTACTTATTATGATTTACTATATTTATGTATTATGCTGTTGTTAAGTAATGTACACAATTATCAGAAATAAATTTGATTTGATTTGAATTTAGTTGTTGATGTATCGGCAGCACTCTTCTTATTTTGCTGGACTTTAGTAAAGCCTTTGATACTTGACTTATTTTTATCAATATTACATTATATTGGACTCACTGAATGTTTTTGAAAAGTATTTAAAAGGTAGACGGTAAAAAGTTGTATTAGATAATAGTTCGTGGAATTCCATTGCGCTTTAAAATATGGGGTACCACAAGGCTCTATTCTGGGCCCACTGCTCTTCACTATATTCACGAGTGTTAGGTACACTTATACGCCGATGACACGAAGTTATATTATTTGTTTAGCCCGTCTGATGTGGATAGTGCTTGTTATCATATAAAAGAAGATCTAACATTATTAATTGGCGCAGTCAGAGATAACTGTTTAATTATAAACGTTAGCCAATTAAGTACTGTAATTTTTGGGCCCAAGAGAATTCGGAACAATATTAAAAACATCGCTAAAAGAAAAATTGACAATGTATTAGAAATAGTAGAGGAAGCTGGGAGTGATTTAAGGTATCACAGGTGTGACAAAATTTCTTTCAAATTGGGATACAAGCTGCCTGTTTGTAAACGTGTTAACCGCTGAGCTGCCGCTCCTATGTAATATTGGTACTTAATATTTATTACGATATCTAAATAGATACATTGGACATCGTGGATCAATTTCTTCGCTACTTCGGCAACCTGACGTTAATCCAATTGATTTTTGCTCTGTGATATCTGAACGAAGATTATTTTACATAAATTAATGGCGCAGATGATAGTGTTCTTATTTCTTTAATAATTTTTATTTTTTCCTTACATTTTAGCTACCGAATTGTTTCAATTAATTTGTCACTTTAGTTGGTTTGCTCTACTACTTATAATGATGCGGATCTTATTTATTTGTGTCCTCATTTTCAATAGGATTTTATCCTTACACCGTAAGAGATGGAAGATTAAGATTAAATTAAAGAGGAGCTGTGCATTCTAAAGCTCGTTAAGGATCTTCTTTCAGATTTGAAAAAATCTCAGTATTGTTAGTTAAATGGGTACTTGTTTAGTTAATTGATTTGCGTTTCAATAAAAGTTTCTGGATAATTAAAACTATTTTCTATTTTACTTAATTATATTTCTCTAGCGTTTAATAACGCAACAACGCACTCACTAACGAGTGCATTATCAAACAGAGGAGTCTCAACAACGATCTGCCGGTGGATAAAAGTCAGCCTAGATAATGGGATTATAATATCTTATCTAGGTGAGATCTCCATCGAGGCGAAAGTGAGCACAGGCTGTCGCCAGGGAGGGGTACTATCTCCACTACTATGGGCAACCCTGGTTGACGAACTCCTCCGGAAACTTTCCACAGAGGGCTTCTGTTGCTTAGGATATGCTGATGATCTAGTAATAGTCGTTAAGGGGCGATTCGCGAATACAATAACGGAGCGTTCGCAAAGAGCCCTAAATGTTGTCGACAAATGATGTTGCAAGGAAGGACTTTCTATAAATCCCCATAAAACCACAGTCGTCAATTTTACAAGGAGAAGAGCACTGCAAGGCCTAAAGCCCCTAAGGCTCGACGGAGTGGAAATTCCATTTGCCTGTGAGGCAAAATATTTAGGAGTCATTTTTGATCAAAAATTAACATGGAATTCTCACATCCAAAAAGACACACAGAAAGCCACAATCGCCCTGGGAAGGTGTAGGCAAATGTGTGGAAAAAACTGGGGGTTAAATCCCAAAATGAACCTGTGGTTATATACCAGTTTAGTGAGACCCATGATACCCTATGGATCAGTGGTATGGTGGACTAAGACGGTACAGTCGGGAGCAATAAGGCTGTTAAATGGCGTACAATGGCTTGCTTGCCTGTGCGCCCGGAGGCTATAAGAACTGCTCCTACGGCTGCACTTGAGGTCCTTTTGGACCTGCCACCCTTATACGTATTCATACAAGGCGAAGCTCGGTCAGTGGTGCACAGGTTAATGTAAGGCCAAACGCCAATTAGCCAGCAACACGGGACGGAGTACCAGAAGTTATACTCGGAGATGAGGGCAGATCCCATTCTAGGCATGCCCACGGATGTAATGGTCCCAAGGTATAACTTCAACAAGAACTTTCAGACTATTATACCAGAGATGGAGGATTGGAAAAACGGTCCTCCCATAACAGCACTAACAGTCTGGTACACTGACGGCTCCAAGACAGAACAAGGAGTTGGAGCCGGGATTTACGGGACAAGGTCAAAAGCCAATATCCCGATAAGTCTAGGGAAATACGCAACGGTGTTTCAGGCTGAAGTAATCGCCATACACTGTTGCGTAAGGGAGATAATAGGACAAGGTACTGTTAACCAGTCGATTGCCATTTTCTCTGATAGCCAAGCGGCAATAAAAGCAATCAGTTCCATGCAAATCAACTCAAGATTGGTATGGGACTGCTTGACGGCCCTTACAGAGCAGGGAAGTCAGAACAGAGTGACCCTAGCATGGGTACCAGGACACGAGGGACACAGAGGAAACGAAAAGGCTGACTAACTGGCCAAGGAAGGCGTACTTGAAGCTCCAATAGGACCCGAGCCCTTTTGTGGCGTCGCAAAGCCATGCATACGAGCAGCCATTAAGGAATGGGTGCAAAATAAGTCTCTGGAATGGTGGAGGAATCTCCCAAGACAGAGACAGGCCAAGGAGTTCATTAAAGAACGTTCGGCTAAATTTAGGAAGACCTACTAAGCCAAAATAGGAAGGCCATCAGAGTAATAGTAGGCCTTCTAGCTGGCCACTGCCGGCTCAATAGACACATGAGTCTAATGAGCCTGGCAGAGGACGCGACATGCAGATTCTGCCAAGAGGAAGAGGAAACCTCAGTTCACGTATTGTGCCACTGTGAAGGCCTGGTGAGGCTGAGATTCCAAGTACTCAGAGAAGAAAAAATCTAGGGCGGACAGCTATACAAAAGGGCCTTTATCAAAGATATGGAGTCTAATACAAAGGACAAAGCTGGTTGAGGTACTATAAGGAAGATATCCTGGGAGCATCACAATAGACCTGAAAAGGTCGCGGTGGTAAAGACTAAACAACCAGCTCCTTTGTTAATCTAATCTAATCTAGTTAAATGGGTACTTATTTAGTTAATTGATTTGCGTTTCAATAAAAGTTTCTGGATAATTAAAACTATTTTCTATTTTACTTAATTATATTTCTCTCCGGTTTCCCCGAAAATAACTCGAACTTTGAAATTTTAATTTTTATTAGGATTCAGGAGATGATTTTAAGTACGATTGCATAGTTTTAGAAACATTCTTGAGACTTTTTCATTATTTAGGGCTATTTTTATTTTTACATCTAGAGTGCGGCGAATGCACTCAAATTAGGCAAATGCACCAAAATTATAAGAGAAAAATTCAAACTTGAGATTTTTCGGATTGGTTTAATACCTATGACCAACCGAAATTTCTGAAATCACTAATTTGTAAAATTAAGTCAACTTTTTTAGATCATTTCTTTAATAACATTCTTCTGTCCACCGTCTACGTTTATTAAAAATTAACTACGAGGCAATTAATCATATGTCTGATTTAGGTATCGTAGAGGACATTCACAAAAGTCAATTAGCGATGAAATGGTCCTCGAATGAATTTTTCAGAACTCGACGCTTATTCCTCAACTAGGTCGGACGTATTTATCCTCGCATCGATGAAATCCAGCAATGGGAAAAGGTTAAAGAACATCAATTTGTGGTAATGCAGCAATATCAAGATGAGGCTATCACACCAAACATCAATATTTCAGTTACTGATAGTGAATCTCCTTATAATATAAATTATGTAGCTGTAGAAATTGACGTACAATTTTCTCATTTGTTAAAAAAGAATAAAATTGTTGCGGTATTTTTTAAACACGTTGATATCTAGAACTTATGAAAATTCCTATAGTAGTTTTTATTTAAATAATAACAGTTAAAGATAAGAACGGAATCAAAATTACCAATTACAATTTAGTGATTTGTATTTCAATGAAAAAGTAGAAACATTATCAACAGAAATAAATGTATAATTACGCGTTAAGTTTGTTTTTTCCTGTTGAAAAATTAAATGACTTGTCATTCTATCTCTCCACAATCATTCATCGATAATTTCATGGTAAATTTAGAAAGATATTCGCAAAGGATTTCATTTAGCTGTAGTTCAAATATAACTATTTTATATTTTTTTGCTTAAAAGTTAAAATCCATATAGTAGTATAGCAAAAAGGAAAAACCTGCGTAGCATATCGTTGTTTCATAATTTATATACTAAATTTTTTTGCTAATAAGCCTATGTGAAAGAAAAGTTATGGTAAAGACAGGTTGGAGGATCTAAAAGTCCGTCTTAAAATACACTTTTTGTAAGAAATAAGACTTGTATCCCTCATCTTGTCTTTATTACATATTTATCACTAATACTGGGAAATAGTACTGCAAGATAACATATCTATTACATTTTTTAGAGTACATTTTTCAACTCCAAGTCCTTGAGCTACTCTGGCAAGTGACAGAGCTTTGGCAGCTTGCCCAATTATTATGTTTATGAGTATTCAAAAATCTGTAAAAATATCAATAGTTTTTGTAAATCCTGTAAATGTCCTATTATGAATATAAAATATATTACAAATTAACAACAAAGAACTACGTATGCGTTTCATACAATTAAATAGTATATAAAAATATGAAATTGTAGATTATTAGAACAACCCTCTCAACATTTTTTATTGCGTTAGACCTTAAGTTAAATGTCATTTAAACAGCAGCGTTTTAAAAAAGAGAAATATCACAGATTACTTTATGAAAACAAAATCTACTTTACCCGAGTACAACTAAAATTGGAAATACTGCCATAATGAAGTTTGGTAAACAAGTTCATTCAAAATGTCCTGAAAACATCGGCTCATCAATCGAGTTTAGTGAAATTAAGGTTTTACTCACATTCAGTTAGATTCTTGTACTCTTCTATACAATATCAGCACTTTCAAGAATGGATACACATATTGCGGGATCACTTGCGGTTAAAGGCAGATTGGACTGCTTGAAATTGTGATTTCTCTCGTGACGGTGCCGATTTGTTTCAGTAAAATGGCTACCGACAGCACCCTGCTGAAATACGTAAATCGATAGTACGAGAACTTGAATGGTACGCAGGACTACTGAAAACGTCCTGAAATTGCGCATGCTGGGGCAAGCATTGATATATTTTCGTTTAAGATAATTTTTATTATCTCATAATTATGGTTATTTTTGTTTCATTTGTTGGAATTCAAATCGTGATCAAAGAAAATCAGCCGCCGGGAATATATTATTAAAAAGTTTATTTTTAGCTCTCAAGCTTGTTACAATAGCTTAATCACATAAGCACTACAAGCAGGCTGTTAAAATATTTCCATATCATTTTTCTTTTTTGTAAACAGTATATAAATATTTCAGTAGATACTTTTCTAGTTTATTATTTTTTCAAGATGAAAACACATAACATTAATGTGGAACTAATTTGGTACCCACCATGGCTTTGACTAAGATTTAGGTATCTCGATTTTTTCAAAAAGTGCTCTATTTATTGAAAATGTTGGCAAGTCGTATAACATTTTCTCATCCATATTATTTTGTTTATTCGAAATAGGCGTGTACCCAAAAAAAAAAATATCAGGGGAGGAGGAAGTGGGGTCTAGAGTGATCACTGCCTGTAATGATTACTATTGACTCATACCTTGGATACAACCAGACCAAACGATATAATTTAAAAAAAAAATTACCTAAAAGAATAAATCCTACATGCTCTGGTGCCAGTCGTCATTAAGTAGGATCGGCTGGTGTTTCTTGCTGTCGAAGCATTAGCATTCTGTTGGTAATATACAATTATTACACTTAACGGGACAGGCTTGTAACTTGTAATTCAGCGCTCGGAGGGATACATAGCCCGGAGAGTAGCTGTTGGTTGCAATCTGGTTACGTTCCTTATAGTAAAATAAGGATTTTATAGAACTTTGCGACTAAAAATATTGTTTTATTATTCTGCCCTCTAAAAGCACATTTGAACTATACTAAGCCCAGTTAGGATATTTATTTTTCGATTGCAACAGACGCTGGACCGCTAGATGGCGCCGATTCATTGTCTTGCATATCTGTATCCTATGTATACCGAGATGTACCAAATAGTTCAAGGATCCTCGGGTCATTCATCACATGTTTACCTTGCACTAACGAGAGCCAGCAGCTCGAAACTGCAGTCTGCAAGTGGTGTGGGGCGACTGGCACGAGAGGTCCTTTAAGTAGGATCAGTCTTTTGGCTGGTGTTTGTTGCAATCGGAGCATTAACGTTCTGTTGGTAATATACAATTATTACACTTAACGCGTCAGGCTTGTAACTTGTAATTCAGCGCTCGAGGGGGCACATAGCTCGGAGAGTAGCTGTTACGTTCCTTATAGTAAAATAAGGATTTTATAGAGGACTGAAAATATTGTTTTAATGCTGAGGCATTACTTAACAATTACAAACACGACTTTCGATCCGACGCGCGACGTGGTGAAAATGTTTTTTACAAAAACGAATTAAAAAATCGTAAAAGTTAGAAAGTGAATGCCTGTGAACATTTGACACCTATCATCATGTTGGGAGATGTACAATAAACGTTTATAAAATATATTAATTTAGTATTACAGATGAGATATACTAGTAATTCCAGGAGTGCCTATTTTTTGGTGGATACACATCATTAGCTGATGCTAACCTTAATTGGCCCTCTCCAGGGAGCTGTGAGACCTTGACATTGGTGGAGAGGCTTAAGTAATCGCCATAATCCTTTGGACTGGCAGGCAGGGTCACCGGAAGGACAGCTCAACCTCAGGATCTGCTCCAGACATGGAGTGGTTACGGGAACGGGTGTACCCGGGGGTAATCCGAGCTACGAGTGAGCTGTGCCACTCACCCGCTTAGCACCGTAACCACGGCCCACACCTTAACGATCTCCGCCGAAAAGAAAAAAACGGCACCGCAAGGGGAAAGTCGTGTGGTCAATGCAAACGGGGGACTTGCCTTAACCGGCCGGTCTGCCAGAAGACAACCTCTATAAAAGAACCGACAGCGAAGTCGTAAAACCTGTGGAGCACCAGGCGCACCTCACAGTATCAATGCCTTCCTTCTAGTATGGGCCCACTGATGGAGATTTGGACCCAGCTCCTCGGATTTAAAATGATGGAAAACAACGAAAGCCAAAATCAAAAGGACGGAGAAATTGAGTCGATGGAAAAGGCAAAGACAACGGACATGGACGATGGAACAAAAATGTTGACAGAACAGGAAATATTTACAAGAAGAAGCTCCATACTAAGGAGCTCGCCGAGAAGCAGGAGCTCTTCGATGGGAAATATCTGAGGCGAAGACCAGGAGAGGAAGAAGAGACGAATTGAGTCTCCTAAAGTTAAGGAAAAGGAGGAAGATGTATGGGACAAGGCTACCGCGAAGATGATGGGGCTAATTACCAAGCTGGAGGAAAACGCCAAAAATCTGTGGGAGCTGGTGAATATTAATACCAACACCAAGGTGGAGATCAAGACGGAGGTGAGGGAACTAAGCTGGATAGCTGAGTATATCGGCTGGAAGAGCAAAAAGTGGGCCGATATGACGCAGGAGTTAAGACAAGAGATGAGGGAATGAGAGAATTCTTTACACAGACGGAAGGTCCCTGGCAACGTACAGGTAAAGAGAAGGAGGAGGAAATAAAGATATCGCGGATTAAGGAAAATATCGATGGGTGGTCGGGGGAGTACAATGACCTGATCGATACCATTAAAGAAGACTGGCCGGAGAGAGCGTTCCGAAAGACGAATTACGAGGAGGGTACTCCTAAATGGGGGGAGACGGACGAGGACCTAGCATTCGTAATCGATATCAGAGAACAGGGAGAGAGAGGTCTAATAAGACAGGCAAGAGTAGTCTGCCCAATAACAAAGGCCCTCCTGGAAAAAGGACTAAGAGAAGGTCAGCTGGAATACGGGGAGTGTAGTATCCACCTAACCTTAAATCGTGAGGAATAGCACAGGGACACCGCAAGACATACGCTCCTTCTACCGGGAAAATTGGGAGTAGAAGAAACATGGGTAACGAGGAAGACAGAAGTTCTTGAACCCCTAATCGTTTTAATAGATGGGGGATGCTAGGGAAAACGGGAAGTTTTACTAACACCAATACACGATGAATGACCCGTGGCCTGATGGAAAGCGAAAGCAGTTCCAGGTTTACGTGGAAACACTGATCCAGGAGGAGCTTTAATCGGTAGGAGCCCGACACTACCCGGTGCGGTAGACCCTAGCGCCGGATGTCCATGCAGGATTTCCCCTCCACCATAAAAAAAGAACCTTAATTGGTATAGTAGACAGAAGAGATATATGAAAATAGTGAAAATAACAAATTATCAATGAAAGCCGATAAGTGGTGTCCATAGTCGGCGGGGACTATGTTACATTATGCTTTGAAAGGAAATACCTGGCGATAAAAATATAAAATTTTGAAATTTACGTACCATAATGTTGTTTTTTACAACCTAGCAGCCATAATATGGTAGGGCGGGCACTGATAAGCAGTTTTTCATGAAGCAATTAGCAATTTTTATAGTCTTCACCAATTCAACCTTTAAACTATAGTGAAGCTTAAAACATAATATTTTTAGTCGCAAACTCCTCTATTCAATCCTTATTTTGCTATAAGGAACGTAACCAGACTGCAACCAACAGCTAACTCTCCAGGCTATGTGCCCCGCCGAGCGCTGAATTACAAGTTACAAGCTTGGCGCGTTAAGTGTAATAATTGAATATTACCATCAAAACGCTAATGCTTCGATTGCAACAAACATCAGCCGAAAGACTGATTCTACTTAAAGGAGCTCTCTTGCCAGCCGTCACACACCACTTGCAGACTGCAGTTTCGAGCTGTTGCAAGGTAGGCATGCGACGACCGGCACGAGGATCCTTTGACTATTTGGTACATCCCGGTATTTCTACAATAGCGACATGTAAAATAGTCAGCAGGCGCCATCTAGCGGTCCAGTGTCTGTTGCAATCGAAAAATAAATAGCCTGACTGGGCTTAGCATAGTTCAAATGTGCTTAAGCCCAGTCAGGCTATTTATTTTTCGATTGCAACAGACACTGGACCGCTAGATGGCGCTTGCTGACTATTTTACATGTCGCTATTGTAGAAATACCGGTATGTACCAAATAGTCAAAGGATCCTCGTGCCGGTCGTCGCATGCCTACCTTGCACGGACGAGAGCCAACAGCTCGAAACTGCAGTCTGCAAGTGGTGTGTGACGGCTGGCAAGAGAGCTCCTTTAAGTAGAATCAGTCTTTCTGCTGGTGTTTGTTGCAATCGAAGCATTAGCGTTTTGATGGTAATATGCAATTATTACACTTAACGCGCCAGACTTGTAACTTGTAATTCAGCGCTCGGCGGGGCACCTACCCCCCAGAGAGTAGCTGTTGGTTGCAGTCTGGTTACGTTCCTTATAGTAAAATAAGGATTGTATAGAGGAGTTTGCGACTAAAAATATTATGTTTTAATATTCCGCCCTCTAAAAGCACATTTGAACTATAGTGAAGCTGATTTTCTTATATTTGATTTTGTACTATATGATTGGGGACTAAACCACAGCTCAGTTTTGATTTTGATAGTGAAGAACTCACCTCAAAAACGGCACGTGACGACATGGCTATTAACCGAGTTAGCATCAGGATATCAAAGATTAATAAGAAAACATAAACTTAGAGAACACAATCAGTAGTTTATTAGAGTAACAGTCCACTTAACTAAACTTATTTTCCAGCACAGTTCAATGAAACGTATGGTAATGAAGTTGTAACATGAAATTTATATTGCTACAGTCAAGCCACCGGGGTTATGTAGATATCATAATTGATATCAAGCTGGCACGCAAGACGAACTACGCGGTAAATAAGTATAGCGCGTGGGCTACTTTTCTCCATGAAACAAGATAGGGATCATTTACCAGCTGCATAATTAGGAAAATTACTCTGTTTCGTTTTCACAACTATTTGCAGCAAGAATATTGCGGCTGATATAATGTACTAATCAATATCATACCCACTAAACATTGAAAGTTATAAACATTCGTAGATATGTCATTTAATACTGAATAGATATTTTGTAATATTTAAAAACTACATCCTTACAAACAGTTAATAAATAGTTAATTATTATTTGTACTATTCATATGAAAACCACTTACTGTACCAAAAAATAGCCTGATTATTTAGTGAACGTTCTAAGTTACAAATGTAGTATATATAAAGCCTAGCTGTACCGCTGTAGTAAAATGTAATGTAAAAGGAAATATAAAAGTTTTATTTACATCTAGATTACACCTTTACAAATGAAGTAAGCAAATAAAATTTAAATATAAATAAACGTCCAAAACGTTAATAGTGGACCCCAATACCAACAATATTGATCATTAGGTATGGGGTCCAGTTTTAATCGTTTGGACAGTTTAGTGCAAATAGAATAAATAATATAAAACTAATTGAGCTCGATGCATGCTACAATTATAAAAAAGCGTAATAAAAGTATACAGAGCAGATCTTTTGGTTCTTTTGCATTTAATATTGGCTTCCAGAACTCAAATCTGTAGATAATCAAACGATGTTGACTTAATAATAGGTGACATAAATATATATATTAGTAGTCTAGATATAGAATATTTGAATATTCTGAGGAAAGAAGGATTCGCAAATGCTATTACCAAGGTACAAGCTAAGAAAATAAATCATTGTTGGTAAACTGGTCTTACGGAAAAATTATATTTAAATAAAATATTTTGCATTGAAACTTAGAGCCGTAGGTATGCCAACTTCATTGCATTTGCACAAAAAAATCGGCAGCTACTGGAAGCGGCTGGATCTTTAAAGCCGAAAAGAGCATTAAATTGTGTGACAAAACGGCACTAAACGTAATCCGATCTCATCCAAAACCGTTTCAGATCTTCTGGGGCACTAAAAAAACCCTCAATTTAATGAATTTGCAATCATCTATGCGAGTTATTACCTACATTATCGCTCATTGAATAATGTACTATTAGGATATTAACAACTTTAACATCACTTGAACGACTTAGAAAGTCTAGTTAGTTATCCTAAATACTACAGATTTGTAAAGCAACAAACTGAAAATTGGTAAAGTGATAATCTATAATAAATTCACCAACGAAGGTACAGAAAGCATATGATATTGATATTGTTACACCTACCTTTAAAGTTTGTGACAATCCACTAAAAGTGACAAATATGCCGAAATCTTATTAACATGACATGACATCAACGTTATCGGATGACAAACGATGACAATGACAATCGTCAAAATTTGCTCATTGCAATCCGATCGCTCGCGGCTGTCTTTGTTAAATGAAACATTAGCATTTCAGTAATTTTACTAGATTTTAGAGGAATATTTGTAGTTTAATTCTTCGATTTGTCTGTATATATATTTAAAAACGGCACTAAACGTAATCCGCTCTACTTCTTTTGACGCCTCTTCGTCGGTTTTGCAACTTGCACTTTGAAACTAGTGCAAGCGGTTTTTGCCTCGAGCGCCAGTTTCTGATTTTAAGTGTAGAAACACCACTTTCTCTATTAGCAGTATAATAGAGGCCCCAATAGAATCAGTGAAGACGGTTTATTACCAGGGGTCGAAACGTAGGCCGTCTTTCTCACAGAATGGACAGCTGTAAAGATTTTTATATTTGTGACACTTTTACTTTTCAGGACAGTCTAACTTAGAGGAGTGACTCAAAATAAGACACACAAAACGTTTTAATGATATATTGCAACTATGTACATGTCAAGAAGGAAAATCTTAAGATATATGATGTAGTAATATATTTACAACTTCTGGTACATTTATCTACATAAAACTAATTTATACAGGTAGTTGATATTCGTGAAAATGAAAAGAATTTTTTAATTACCCAAGTTTTGTAACTCTAATGTTATGCAAAATTTCTATTCTTACTCTCTGACTAGATTTACTCCAAAATGAAATTAAGTAAGTATACGCGGCATATACAGGGCAAACGGAAAAGTGAAAGCAAAATAACGGGTATGACTAGCAAAGCAAAACGGTGGCTCGACACGTTCAAATTGTGAGTAATTTAGGGCTGACTCCACGACAGACAGACAAGTTACTAAATCTCTATGGATTTTAACAAAATGAATTTATCTAGAATATTTCGGAAAAGCTAGAATTTACTACTTGACGTTGCGAACCTGGTTATCGGATTTTCTACTGAATGACACAAGTCGGTATGGCTCAGTTGGAGTGTCCCACTTAAAGGCAGCGTCCCCTAAAGAGCCTCAAAGAAAATAAACTACTAATCAAACAGGTTCGGACATCAAGTTTGTCAGGAATTAATTGGTCTTTGTTATTTGCGATCGTGAATGCAAAATGACTTATTTCATTAACGGTGTATTTTCTCGGGTAGAGTGACAATGCGACTCAGGTGGAGTGTCCCACTTAAAGGCAGCGTCCCCGACTGAGGATTTCGCAGTCACTTAGTTAATTTGCAAAAATGAAGTTTTGAAACAAAAATTACTACAAGTCGCTGAAGGCGCAAATTATCGAAATGTAACAAAGACAAATTAACGGTATTCAAATGGTTGCGGCAAATATTCTAAGTCCAAAATTACCACAAATTGGATATGACTTTAAAATAGCAAAACCCTACCAAAAGTCGAGTCGAGTCAGGTCGAGCGCGGAAAACCAAAGAGAACCTTCGTAGGAGGCCGATTCAGGATCTTCCCGTGTTGAGCTAGAAATCAAAACGTTTAGCGCAGAATGCGCGGGCACATCTCACCCAAGCAGTCTTCAGTCGACGGCGAGGCAGAATGTTTATAACTAGTAGCGTTAATTGATATAAATAATAATTTTCTGGTAATTTAGATGTTCGGAATCGCTTGCAAATAACTTACTTATATTATTTCGGAAAAAGAATGAATTTAATAGTCCCAGTATTAATAATTATTAATCTAAATAATTTATTATTAATTCGTTCCCTAAATGAAATTTTAAACCTGACTTTTCCTTGAAATACTTTACTTAAAACAAAATACGGATATTTTAATTATGAAAGTATACCGGGTGTGCTTAAAAAGAAATAGAATTCTGGTTTTTAAGAAAATTAAAATAAAAATAATAGTGCTATTTTCTATTCGAAAATAGCTTCATTACATTCTAGAGCAGTGAAGAAACCCTCACACGTGAATTGACACGTGATGTGACGAGTTTCACGACGTAACGGCTACGCGCATCGATCATGTCATGCGAAATGCGATCTATGCCGTATTTGCTTTGTTTTTAATTTTTTTCGCGGAAACCAAATCGAAAGGTTGGAAGTGTGATGTATCGTTGAAATCAGAATTTTAACTGCTTTTCAATGGTTCCATTGCAAATTGAAAGTAATTATAAAATAAACAACTTGTTGCGTCAAAATGGCACTAAACGTAATCCGATCTCAACCAAAACCTTTTCAGATCTTCTGGGGCATTAAAAAAACGCACACGCAAAGTTTCATTCAAATCCGTTCAGTAGTTTCGGCGCTATCGTGCTAACAAACATACACACATACACACACACACACTATGACATTTTTCAAAAACCACTTTTTTGGGTTCCTAGGACCTCAAAACGTAAAGATTTGATGTTATCTCAATTTTCGTTTTTGAACCAATTTTAGTAACCTCTCACAATTTTATTGTGGAGCGGTTAAAAGTAATACTACAAATTAAAATAAATAACATTTTATTTTTAGCACAAGTATGTTTCGCATTAAAAACTATAAACTGGCTATAAAGTGTCAAAGTTTTGACATTATTAGTTGGTGTAAATCGGCAAAGCAATCTAAATGTTTGCCCTGGAGTAAAAAATTATTGTTGTACAATGTTATGGGTTGGAGCAAATTAGTTACAAAGGGGTGGTTAGACATTTTGAACAACATTTTCCAGGGATTTCAAGAAGCGACGTTACTATTAAAAGTATTGCGATAAAATTTCCAAGAACTTGGACAGTTGAAAATAGAAAAAAAGAGAAGAAAAGGTTGGACCAAGACGATGCGGCAACAGTTTTGGCTTTGGGCGACCGACGTCAGAGCAAATGGCAAAATTTCATTAAGAGCGTGAGCAAATCATATTTGCAAAGGATATTTAAGATAAATACGATAATTCCGTATATAATTGGAAAACTATCGCCTTAGCACACGTGTTGACGTATAAATAATATTCGCGTATATGGCGTCCCTGAAAATGATACAATTTCTCTAAATAATAATATAATGGAAATATTTAACAATAATTTAAACCTGAATCTAACTCAAAATTGCATTGAAAATTGCTATAGAGTAGGAAGCGATAGTAAAACTAGAAAACCTCGAGCTGTTCTAGTGAAATTTTCTACTTATCAGAAGAAAAAGATGTTTTTTTTTTTACATTTATTTAATGTCGGCCTATTTCCGCTACTGAGGCCTAACACCGACGCCTGTAGACGAGCTACCCCCAACCAGGAATTTTGCCGAACCTCTTCCCTTAAGAAGAGTAGGGATCTTTTACTTGCCTAACATTTAATAGACAAGGGACCGACGGCTTTACATCCCCTCCGAAGGATGGTATATCTCCTATACAACCCTCGCCTAAGGTTGTATAGCTTCCGCGCATACACTGATATACAAGCCGCTGAAAGATGTGTGAGGCGAGAACGCGGTTTCCGTTGGAATGGTCAGCATCCAAGTACTAACTGCGCCTGTCGTTGCTTTACATCGCATACCGAAGTATGTACATAGTAAAGACGCACCTACGCTCGCCCCTCAAGATGGTATTTCAAAACAAGGGAAAACTGAAATCGACTGGTATCAGTGTAAAAGAAGATTTAACCGCCGCAAGAATAAAAATTTTCATAAATTCCATTATCGTAATGTCTGGTCTAATGATGGAGTGATTTATGCAAAAGTTAAAAACAAAATAGTAAAATTAAGGGATATGAATGAAATTGATAATCATTTAATATCTCAGAATAATTAATCTGTATATATTATGTTTGTTCTATTCGTTATAATTGTATTAAATACGAACCTGTCAAATTATTTTTTGTTATTATATGCCGCTCACACTGTGTAGAATGTTTTTTATATCGTTTCTGTTTTTCAGAAACGAGTTCTTTAAATGTGATTTTTTGTTAATATAGAATAAATTAAGCAGTTTCTTGTACTAGGTATTCCTGTTTTTATTTTATTTTGTAGTTAGTACTTTCAATTCTGTAAATAAATAGTAGAATCTTTTTTGGAGACGGCACATATAAACATTCGATCATTATTACCAAAATTGAACTCTATAAAAAAACTTTATTTTAGAAAATAAATATGATTTATTTGCACTAAGCCTACTAATCTGGTTAAATTCTTCTATTTTAAATTTATCTGTGGATACTTATAACTGTACACTGATTCGCAAGGATAGGTAAACTAGAGGTGGTGGCGTGGCATTTTATCTCAACAATTCGTATAAAGTTGACCTTATTGATACTAGTGATAATATTGAGCAACTGTGGATTTCTGTCTCTATAAATAATAACATTTTTGTTTTTGGAGTCTTATAGGCCACCCCACATGAATTTTAAATAATTTACTGATCAATTGGAGGAGGCACTATCAATATCTATGCAATATGGAGATACAATTTTTTGTTTTGGAGACGTAAATATCAATTTACTAAATATAGACCTAAGCGCAACTCACTATTTTACTTTAATGTTTGAATCACTCGAATTCCATCAAATTGTCAATGAACCCACTTATATTACCTCTAATACTCTATCATTACTTGATGTTGTGTTATGCAATGATTTGAAATCTGTCTCATCTCTAAAAGTAGGAGGAGGTTTGGATATATCTGATCATGAACTAGTTCAATGTAAAATAATAACGAGTAGCTCTAAATTTAAACCAACGTACATAACTTATAGAGATTTTAAGTATTTTGATGAACATGCATTTTATACCAACTTACAAGGGCTTCCCCTACAAGATATGTTTTACATGAGTAATATTGATGCTAAAGTAAATCATTTAACAGTACACTTATTAAATCTTTTTAATAAACATGTCCCTTTAAGAACAGTCCGTATAAGTAGAAATAAGGCTCCTTGGTTGACTGATAATCTAAAGCTGTTGATGAAGCAAAGAGATAAGGCTAAATCTGAATATAAGAGAAATCCCTCACTTGCAAAATGGAACTATTTTAAACAAGTTCGAAATGCTACAAACCATGCCCAAACCGCTGAAAAACGAGCTTATTTTAATCATATTGCTAGAAACCAAAATTCTCTCTGGGGTGAGCTTAAGTCACTAAATATTATGTCCAGTAATAAATCACAAATACCTAGCAATTTACTAGACCGTGATAAAATGAATAATTATTTTATAGACAGTATCCTTCAAAACAACAACAGTATTGCAGATGTTTCGAATTATTATAATCAAAATAAAATCACTAATTCAGAGTTCAGTTTCAGCTTAGTTTCCACTGAAATTATTCAAAGAGTTCTTTGTAGTTTAAAAAATTCTGCATCCGGATCTGACATGTTAAGCACTTATTTTATTAAATTGTGTTGCCCGTACTTACTAGACTTCTTGACCCATATTATTAATAGTTTATTTATTGAAAATCAGTTTCCTTCTGCATGGAAAGTTGCTCTAGTAACTCCCGTCCCGAAAAAAAATTATCCAAAGGCATTTCCAGACTTGAGACCTATTAGTATTCTCACAGGATTGTCAAAGTTGGCAGAAAAAATAATTGAGATTCACTTTAGGGAACACGTTGATGCCTTTAACATACTGCCAGCAAACCAGTGAGGTTTTAGAACTGGTTATAGTTGCTCTACAGCTTTAATGCATATTACGGATGATGATGTTGTTGAGGCCACTGATCAAGGTAAATGTACTATTTTGATATTATTAGATTTTAGTAAGGCCTTCGATACAATTGATCACGAACTGCCCTTAGCAATTTTAAAATCATGTAGTGTTAATAATACAGGTTGTAAACTTCTCAAGTCATATCTTGAAGGACGCTCTCAAATGGTAAGGATATCCGATAAACTTTCCCAGGCAAGGGCGACCAATAAAGATGTTCCACAGGGTTCTATTTTAGGCCCCCTGTTGTTTACAATTTACACATCTCAATTTGTAAATTTTGTTAAATCTTGTTCGGTTCATATGTATGCAGACGATATCCAAATTTACTATTCTTTTTATACTAGGGATTATGAAGCTGCTGTGCAGCAAGTCAACAATGACCTAAAAAGTTTATCGGACATTTCTTTGCAGCATTCACTTGTTTTAAATCCATTAAAATCAGCTATGCTTCTATTCGGTGAGAAGCCAGACTGTGCTAATCTAATCAATCTGATCAGTATTGAAATAAACGGATGTCGTTTAGAATTTTCGCAACATGCCCGAAATTTAGGATTAATTTTAGACACAACTTTAAGATTTAGAGACAGGTTTGTAAATTTATACAAAAAGCTTACTCCGCCCTAAGGCTTCTTTATCCACACAGAAGTTACTTAAGCATAAATACTAAAAAAGATGCTTTGTGAAACGTTGGTATTGTCGCAGTTCACATACTGTGCCCCAGTTTATGGCCCTTTTTGAACAGGGATTGTAGCAGTCGTATACAGCGCGTGAAAAACTCGTGTATTCGATTTATCTATGGTATACTTAAATATGAACATGTTTCACTAAGCTGCCTGAACTCATGTGGCTGAACATACAAGGTCGGAGAAACTGTTATTCAGCTTGTACCTTTTACAAGATTATCACAATGAAGGCTCCGTCTTATCTCTACAATAAAATAACTTTTCGCAGTGATGTTCATAACCTCAATATCAGGTCTAAAGGTTTACTTAGTCCACCTATGCACAGAACTTCCTTCTACGAGAGAGGTTTCGGATATGGATATTGCATTTAAAAATTATATAATCAGGTCTCATTTAGTGGTGCTGTAAAATTTAAAAGGTATTTTAAAACTACTTTGTTAGGTTAGTCAGAATAGTTTTATGTGCCTATTTATTTTATTTACTTGTTTATTTATTGCTCATGCATATAATGTTTTAAATTTTTTCCATACTACCTTACACTTATTGTAAATGTACTTTGTGCGTAATTTTTCATATTTAATGTATATCGAGAGTTAAGTGTTAGAGCACATTTGTTGTGAACTTCCCCTTGAGATTTCCTAAATCTATTATGTTCTTTTTTTCTCTATGTAGAATATTACTGGAAATAAAGGCATTTATTATTATTATTATTATTATTATTATATATCTAAATTTTATCACACTTTGGAACCAAACGACGGAGGAAAACGATTGGACTGGAGAGAAGTGTCTCACGGAAGGAAATTTGGAAAACAACATTACTTTTTTGGACGAACCGTCATTTATCACTAACGGAGTTGTTTCTTCACAAAATTGTAGGTACTGGTCAGATGAAAATCCAAATTTTAGAATAAATTGCAGAAGGCAGTATTCAAAAAAAAGTTTGGTGTGCCCTTTCATACGATGGGATACTTGGACCTTATTTTTTGGATGGAAACTTTAATCAATATATATCGCAAAATCACTTACAAAATTGCCTTGACGAAATGAATTTTGTTAAGAGACAAAAAATGTATTATCAGCAGGACGGTTACAGCCCACACTAAACTCTTTTGATGATAAATTATTTGGACAATACATTTGGGGAAAATGGATTGGCAGATTTGGACCACAGCCATACCCACAAATAGTTCGGATTTAGCAATTATGGATTTTTACTTTTGATGCAAACTAAATAACTAAAATAACAGGTTTATATCGACAACTGTGACAATAATATGGAAAGATTGAAAAACAAAATTACTGATATGATCAGAGCCAAGAAATTAGAAATACCAAAGAATTTAGAAGAATGGAGGAATTAGGGGGTGAGCGTAGGTGCGTCTTTACTATGTACATACTTCTGTATGCGATGTAAAGCAACGACAGGCGCAGTTAGTACTTGGATGGTGACCATTCCAACGGAAACCGCGTTCTCGCCTCACACATCTTCCAGCGGCTTGTATATCAGTGTATGCGCGGAAGCTATACAACCTTAGGCGAGGGTTGTATAGGAGATATACCATCCTTCGGAGGGGATGTAAAGCCGTCGGTCCCTTGTCTATTAAATGTTAGGCAAGTAAAAGATCCCTACTCTTCTTAAGGGAAGAGGTTCGGCAAAATTAGGGTAGCTCGTCTACAGATAAGGAAAATAAGAGTGGGGCCTATAAGCTAACATGTGGTATATGCCCTAAAATATACATAGGACAGACAAGAAGGACTTAACAAAACATTGAGGGAACACGCACGGAGCTTCAATAAAAAACCAAAGATTCGACATACGCAAACTATTTAATTGAAGAAAGCCATAGTTTTAATAATAATTTCTACATCAACAAAATAAAGGACTAATATTTACGTTATTAGAATCTTTAGAAACCGATAAATTTAAAAATACAGATGTCATATTAAATGATCAATTGGTTTTAAATCATTCACCATTTTTGAATTTGTTCTAAATTTAAAGCCTTCAGTTATTATATATTTCTTAGAAGATTACCGGTTTTAGACTATAAATACACTTTTAAATTCTTTGTAAGTTAAAGTCTTTAGCTATTTATGTACTTTTTAGACTATTACTTATTTTAGGCTATAAATATCTAGTGTTGTACTTAATAATTTTAGTATTATACTCAACATTTGAAGAAGTCACAGTGTGGCGAAACCATTGTCATGATTTACCTACTCGCATAACACAAAATACTGCCTCGTTGCTAGACCTTATAATTGTTGATAATTCTTTAAGTTATGGAAATTGCATTATGAAGAACATTCCAAATGTATCGGATCATTTTGCAGTTATGTGCGACATGGAAGTAGTTGTTAATAAATTAGATCCAATCGTAAGAAGTTACAGAGATTTCAAAGGATTTAATTTAGATAGTTACGAAAATGATTTACGAAAAATTCAATGGCATCAAATGTACGACCTGACGGAAATAGATGACAAGGTAAGGTTTCTAAATGATAATTTAAGTGTGTTAATGAATCTACATGCTCCTATTAAAACTGGAAGATTTACAAAGCCTCCATCCCCTTGGATTACAGACAACATAAAACTAATGATTACTCTACGGGATAAGGCATTAAGTAAATACAAAAAAACGCAAAATGTAAGCCATTGGAATTACTACAAAGAACTTAGAAATTATACCATCTTTGCAATTAGAACCGGAAAAAACGCTATATGGAACATAAACTACTAAACTCAAATAATAAGCAGTTATGAAATTTAGTTAAACAATTAAATATTAATAACAATAACAAAAACCAACAAATTTCACACTTAACATTAACGAAATTAAAGAATATTTTTCAAATGCATGTTCCACTAGAGGAGAACCAAACAATAACTTAATAAACTTTTACAATAACAACCAAAAATCTAATAATCTGGAACTGTTTAAATTAACCGGGGTCACAGAAATTGAAGTTTTAAAAGTCATTAGTGATATCAAATCTAAAGCCTATGGGATGGATGGTATAAATATAGTAATGATTGAACTTTCTTGTCCATTTTTGTTGCCTTACATAACGCATATAATGAACTTTTGTTTTGAGCACTCAGTGTTTCCGAAACAATGGAAAGAGGGCCGAGTCACTTATATCCCAAAGATTGGTTCCCCTAAGGAGATCAAAGACATCCGTCCAATCACTGTGTTACCTGCGTTATCTAAAGTGACAGAAAGGATAATTGAAGGGCAATTACGTAACCATTTAATTAAGTTTGATTTGTTACCTCAGAATCAATCAGGTTTTCGTCCTGGACATAGTTGTGGAACAGCACTTCTGAATATAACGGATGACATTATTAAACAACTAGACAAAGAAACGTTGGAGCCCTAGTACTACTTGATTACACCAAAGCATTTGACATGATCAACCATGGCAATTTAAAGGTAATACTCCACTTTATAGGTTTAAATCAAAGTGCTACAATGTTGTTAAAAAATTACTTAAATAATAGGACACAAAAAGTTGTGTTATCTGAGGAAACTTCGGAAAGTTATAATGCCGTCAGAGGGGTTGCTCAAGGGTCATCTTGGGACCACCCTTATTCACAATTTATACTTGCAACTTACCCACTACTCTTAACACCTGTAGTTACCATATGTATGCAGACGACACATAATTGTATCACTTTTTTGACCTCAATAACATTTCAGTTGAATGTCAAAATATCAATAATGATTTAAAAGCCTTAGTAAATCTTTCCAAACAACATAATCTCAAAATTAACTCCGCAAAATCTTCTGTTATATTATTTGGTGATCTCTCTGAAAAAGATATGGTAATTCAGGTAGAAGGAGAGAAGATAGAGGTGGCATCCAGAGCAAAAAAATCTGGGTGTGCTTATTAATAACCAACTTAGGTTTACGGATCATGTCTCTTACATACTAAGAAAATCGTATGGTAAACTGAGAATGATGTATTCTAATAGACATACCTTAAACAAAAAATCTAAAATAATTTTGTGTGATTCTCTTGTACTCTCTCAGTGCAATTACTGTGATTATGTTTATGGACCATGCCTTACTTAGAAGAGTACAAGTATTACAAAATTCGTGCCTAAGATTTATATATGGTATACGTAAATACAACAGAATTTCACATACCCTGTCTAATGCACATTGGCCAACCATAGAAAATTACATGCAAACGTCCTATATTATAAAATCTCAATTAGCCATACCCCGGCATATCTGCATAATAAAATAAAATACAGAACAGATATTCACAATATAAATATCAGGCGTAAAGATGTATTAACTATTCCTCAACATAAATCCTCACTGTTCCAAAGATCTCTTATTTACAATATAGCATTACATTTAAATGAATTCCCAAGAGAGTGTAAATCTCTGTCATTAAAAAAGTTTCGTATTTTTATTTTAAATAGGTTATTCAAAATGCAAGAAAACCCGCATTAAGATGTTTCTGTGTTTGCTTGTGTTTCTAATAATATATTGTATTATGTATCCCCAAATTATTTGTATAAGTAATATTTTTATAAGAACCACAATATTTTGTTCATTATTCATTGCTTCATTCTCTGCTTACAGTTAAGTATTCTTAATTTAATATACCCGAGGCCAAAGTGGAGGAACAGTTAATTGCAACTGAACTTGCGCCTTTTAAACTTTTGCGTTGCATAATTACTTTAATAATTATTTCCCAAAATGGGAAATTGAAATTGTTACTATAATTATTATTATTTTAGTTATGTTTTTAAGTTAAAATAAATTTGTGAAAATCAGACAACAACTTTAATACATTTGACCACACCCATAACTTACAACTACAAAAAAATATTATAAATAACATGGTGGCGCATTAAAAACCTTTCGAACACCCTGTATATGACAAATTGTAGTGATCTCGCGGATGCGACATATAACTTAGTATCTAGTTATAACCTTTTTGTACCCGTCTCAAAGAGAATGAGTTATCATTTTTAGTTTATGATCAATATTGTTTCTTGCTGGGTTATTTTCGAAAGCTGAGGCTTAGTTGTATCTATTGATTTTTTCGTTTAAAATCACCTAGTCCGCATTTTAATTCCTTACAAATTTATTCCAGTTTAAAAAAAGAAGAAGAAAAGTATTTCCTTCGATTAAAGTAGACAATTTTATATCTGAAATTCAAATTAAAAGAATTGATTTTGTACTTCTTACATTGTGAAGTGATTTCCTTGCTTTAGTATATTTTAGATCTCTATTTTGCACCTTTACAGTTACAGATTTCTCACCATTACCCTTCGTTCGTACATGATAATCGAGGTAGACGCCGTTAGATGGAGATAGTTGTATCGATTTAAAATTATAGTCGTATATATTTGAATGTTACATTATAACATTATGTACCAACATTTATCGCCATTGATTACTTTTATATATATAATTCTAAGATAGCAGACTAATGTTATATTTATACACGTTCAAGAATTATGTTGTAAATGTTTATCGGAACATCTGCTTGATTCGTAAAAATGCACATATTATCAATGTACTATATAATTCATCCCAGTAAGCATAAAATATTTGCAAATATTTATCAATATCATTGGTAGATCCTTAATGTACGACATGGTAATTTTTTGTCGTTTCTAATATATTTTGGTCCGCTGAAAATAAATTTTTAAACACAATTTTTGGGCGAAACTTGCGATAATCATCCGAAACTTCAGAAATAGTCACACAAGGGCAATGAAAACGGCATTGTAGCAGTGTTACAGACGATACAAAGAACATGGACAAGCGATACCGAGGAATTTGAAGATGACGAAGAGAAGCTTCAGTTGAATATTAATTTCAGATAGAAGTCACTGAGATTTGAGAAGCGTTGAAAGAAGGGATCATGCTTCCTGAGGAAACCACGTTAAAAACGCGCCCTTAACTCTGCCTTTGAGGTGATGTGGAAAAGTGTTATAATAAATCGAAAATCACTGCTCCGTGTCTCGTACTTGATCCCTTCGAACATTGCGGCGTATAATCCGATGTATTCAAAGCAGAAATTAATGAGCCTGATGAAAATTGCAGATATTTCTCTCTGCTCTGCGAGATTTGCTTATACAAGTTTAACATACGACTGGGACAGGGACACCGAAATAAATGCAAACAATTTTTTTTCATAATCCTTTCGCATTCTGTTAATAAAAAAATATGAATCCTACGATAATAGCGCAATGGATGAAGCTGTAGGAAATTTCGAGGCCTTCAAAATGATTTTTCCAATATCGCGGCAGAAGTCCAAACTCCAGGTTTTACAAACTTGGATTTATAATTATTTTACTATCCCATACATCATGAAATATGAATTATAGTATATACCAATATATATATATATATATATATATCACCGACATAAAAATGCTCGCAAAAAGCGTAAAGGGGACCGACTGCATATCAGTTTCAGTTTAGTTACAAAAAAGTCCATAAAGAGGGTGTTCAGCTTCTTTTAAATCATCGCAAAAACGGTCACACATATTTTCTAGCAAGTTGAGGACGTAGGTCAATCCTACTCCTATGTAATTGCTTGAAATTTGTGCTACTGAATTGCTCATTCATCGAATGAACTATCTAATCTACGTGGACTTCCAGGGATGGACAAACTGTTTCTTGACCGTGAAAAATTTTATTGAATTTTTCACATTGTTGTTGAAGTAAATAGTTTATCTTGAAATTGAACAACAAAACTAAAGTACAAGAAAATCAATTCTTAAAAATCGGGCAAACTTTTTCATTTCGGAGTAAGAACTAGTTATACCATCGTACGCTGATACTGAGGGAATGTTCAATTGTTAAAGTAATAAAATTGTTAGAGCCGTTCTAAAGAAAAGAATAATTCTTTGAACTTTACCCCTGCAGCCCCCTCCCTGTATTTTCTAGGAGGAATTTGTTATGCCATCTTATATTGGTGCTAAAGAAGTATCTATTTGTTAAATTTAATCAGCGCTTTTAGAGAAAAAATTATTAAATTCTTTAAAACTTACCCACTCATAAATTCTCTCCCTGCATTGTCTAGGAGCAACTAGTCATGACATTTCATACTGCTATTAAGGAAATGAAAATAAATTTTAAGTCAGGTCCTGTGTACTGCTACCATATGACGCCATCTGCTGTATAACAATCATAAGCGGTCCATGCCCTTTATGCTTTTTTGCGAGATTTTTTGTATCGGTAAATTATATATATATACAGGCTGTCCATTTTGTCAGGGCACTCGAGAATATCTCACTTAATATCGGTTGTACAAAAAAAAATATTTTCACGAAAATTGTGCCGATTTATATAACCTACAAAATGGTTTAAAGACATTTGAAATCCATGGCCTACTTTAAGAGTTATGGCGGAAAATATCTAAAATGCGGAAAACGTTTAGGCCAAATATCTCGGTTATTTAAGAGATACGAGAAAAATTCTAGGCGAAATTTTTTTGCAAAACAGAGTGTTTCGACGAGGTTTTATCTATTTTTTTTTTCAAAACTGCTGTATTTTGAGATTTACTCTTCAGGCTGTTAAAAAAAAATTTTGAAACGGGCAGGAAATGGCGCCATTAAATAGAGTATTTTCCTCCCTTTTCAACGATGTATCATATGCCATATTTATTCATTGGTACTACGTTAGTAATTATAAAAACATTTTTTTAAAACCAATAAATTTTTTTTAACAAGCATTATACCTGCTGTGGAGAAGTATGATTAAATAAAACGATAAAATAGTTCAATAAGTTGTTCAAATCTTTGCTATAATAAAGCATTAACACAATTAAGAAGAATAAAGTAAATTCAGGTAACAAAAACAAATTAATAATAAAAAGAATATAGCACACAGAATACTAATATTCATCTAATCCTCAAAATAATTTTTAAGATATCATATCAAGTGTTCAAAGTGTCCACCGCGATTTTTTATGCACAATCGAGCGCAGCGAGGCACTGCATTTAAAACATTACTCAGCCTGTTGAATTCGAGCTTTTAGGTCCTCTACATTTTGCAGTGTCGTCGAAAACACCTTATCTTTAATATACCCTCAACGTGGGGGCCATCGAATAAATCCATTGGTACCTATCCAATGTTGAGGAAAAATTTCGTCTAAATAATCTAGGCAAATCTGGGAATTGTGGGGAGGAGCTCCAGCTTGTTGAAAATATTGAAAGCTGTGTCGATTCTCTAAAGGTAGGTCATCTAAGAACTCATTAAATTCATTTCTCAAAAAGTTTAGGTACCTTTGACCACGATTTTGAAACCCAGTCGGTCTATGCCAATGTGTATTTTCAGAAGTTCATTTATAATGAATATTGCGATTAAAAAATCCATTATTGGAAAAAGCTGCCTCGTCGGACCAAAGTATTTTACTACATATTAACGTATCAGCACGCTTCTTTTCCAATAGCCACCTACAAAAAGCCGTCCTCCTTGGTTTGTCCCCCGCTTGTAAATTGTGAACTTTTTTGGCTTTATAACACCGGTCACCATTTTTCTTTAACATTTTTCTAGCACTTGTTTTATTTATATGACAAGCAATTTGAATTTCTCTTAATGATGTTTCCAAATTTTCCGTATTTTTATTTCTTACATAATTAATAACTCGGTTTACCCTATTTATATTATCAGTAACACTGTACAACCTTGTCTTCTTCTTTAAAAATGAACCATTTTTTTTTCAGTTTCGTAGCTAATTTTCTGAACAGAGTTGTAGTGCTTGTGGAAATCTGTTTCTATATTCTATTTGAGCTAATCCAGAGTTAAAATTGTATTGGCAATATGTAACGTACATATTATAACGATCAATGTGAGTGAAAATCATTTTTGAAAATTCTAAATTCTTAAACGAGTGTGATTGAGTGAAAGTTTAAGTATTAACTGAGATGACCTGTCAAAAAATTAAATTGTCAAGTTTTTTCATAGCCAACTATTTTAAAATAATGGAAATAATAGTGAAATCATGAAATACAAACCAGTGGATATTATACTTAAATTAATTGGTAAAGACATTTTAACTTTCTGAGCAAGGAGTGACGCCTTTATGGAGGATCTCTATACATTGGCATAACTGCGAATACTCTTTCCATAATTGCTCCATATTGCTTTCTTGATTATTATTTTGTTTTTGTTACCTGAATTTACTTTATTCTTCTTAATTGTGTTAATGTTTTATTATAGGAAAGATTTGAACAACTTATTGAATTATTTTATCATTTTATTTAATCATACTTCTCCACGGCAAGTATAATGCTTGTTAAAAAAAATTATTGGTTTAAAAAAATGTTTTTATAATTACTAACGTAGTACCAATGAATAAATATGGCATGTGATATATCGTTGAAAAGGGAGGAAAATACTCTATTTAATGGCGCCGTTTCCCGCCCGTTTCAAAATATTTTTTTTAATAGCCTGAAGAGTAAATCTCAAAATACAACGGTTTTGAAAAAAGTTAGATAAAACCTCGTTAAAATACTCTGTTTTGCAAAAAAATTCGCCTTAGAATTTTTCTCGTATCTCTTCAAATAACGGAGATATTTGGCCTAGACAATTTCCGCATTTTCGATATTTTCCGCCATAACTCATAAAGTAGGCTATGAATTTCAAATGCCGTTAAACCATTAATATAAAGTTATATAAATCGGCACGATTTTCGTAAAAATAATTTTTTTTGTACGACCGATATTAAGTGAGATATTCTCGAGTGCCCTGATAAAATGGACAGCCTGTATATATATAGGACAAACTATACCAACTTTTAATTCGAGTATTGTTTATAGTCCAATGCTTTTAGTTACTGGACTAATTTATTTCTTTCTCATTCTGAAGCGTTCAACTAATGAAATGAAAAACTAATTAATATTTATAAGCTGACCAACTTAGTTGAGATTCCAGATGATTATAATAAGAAGTAAACTGATAATCTTTTATATTTCTATCATTCTTCAAAAACGGATCATTCTGAAAAGAGATCTATAAACTGATACAAAGCTTTTGCGACAGCGGAAACTTTCTATGAAAAATCTGGCAATCTCGAAGCACGCTTCTGTAATATTTCAAAGTGAAAGTTCCCGAGCAGAAGAGATTTCACGGAAAATGTCGCAGGCCAGGAGACTTACTACAATGGAGCTTTTTGTACAGATTATTTATTTTATCACTCTTACGCGCAATAGACACAGAAGGAGTAGCGTGAACTACGCTAAAATGTAATAACTACTGAGCATGGTTTAAAACTAATAGGGCGTTGCACCATATAAAAGTTCACTTCAAATGGTACTTTAATATGTAGTGAAACATAAATATCGAAGCCTATAAATGCATTCATATTAATTAGATTTATATTAATATTGAACAAGGAAAATCACTTAAATATTCTAATTATAAAAGAATTCCTAAAATGGTACGGACGTCACATTCCATATAGTTGAAGTCACAAACGTTGTCATTTACATCATCAATTTATCTACTTATCATCGACATGCGAATTTACTATTTTTGTAAATACAAAGGGCATATAATGTAAATAACGGAATGTTACGTCTGCTGAAGCTACGACAAAAGCTCAAAGCGTAACGACGCATTTTCCAAATGAATAATACAATTGCTAGTTGTAGTCGCAACCAACGTTCAGTATTCTGTCAGTTCGCTCTTAATTCAGCAGCGTGTAGTGAACGCAATTGCGTAATCAATAAATTTATTGATTACCTATTTCCTTTCGTTTTTTATAGTTTCTCACTGTGATATTTTAAGTTTCCTGTAATTAGGTAAATAGTTTGTTAATGCCTTAGTTTTATTGTTTGTAAAGAAACTATCCTCAAAGTGTAAAGTAAAATTCATTGTATTTTCTTTACCAAATGCGTGCCATTCTGTATGACCTTGAGATGATTTGATTCGGAAACTAAAAAATAATGACGTCAATGACAATATTCATGATTTGAACTATACCAAATAGAGCAATGATAAATGATGTCAAAACCAGGGTTGGCTATAAGTGATGTTTTACTTAAAAAAAATCTTATACGTGATATCTGTAGTGCACAATATCCTTCATTGTAGTTTTGTTCCCGAATTTCGTAATATTCAAAGATAATTTGGTCAACTTATTATACAGCCTCTTTTAAAGTGTTAAACTACAAATACGTTTTAATATCCTTGTGTTTTAACAAGATGGAGCACCCCCACATTTTTAGGTGTGCAAACAAAATTATAACTCACCAAAAACAACAATAACTAACGAACCAGAAGTTAAAATAAAATAATAAGGCAACTAAAACCAAAAAATCTACCGGAGATGACGGAACACATTCCAAGAGATCTAGATCCTAGATATATATCTAGTGGTGGAAAACACAGCGTTACCTCCATAGCACTCGTTGGTGTTGTTTGCATAGCTCCGATTATGCTTAGGCAGCCAACTCTCTGAACTTAGCTGAGCTTGACCTTAGCTGTAGTCTGTTTGCTCTTAGGCCACCAAACCACAGCTCCATAGGTTATGATTGGTCTTATGAAGGTAGTGTATATCCACATGACCACTTTGGGTTTCATTCTCCAGGTTTTCCCCACGGTCCTGCGGCACTGCTCATAAGAGATGTAAGCCTTCTTTAGTCTTCTATCTATGTGAAGATTCCATGTTAGTTTTGCATCGAAGGTTATCCCAAGGTATTTCACTTCTGATGCAAAACTTAGTGTTGTATCCAAGAGGGCAGGCGCCTTCAATGCTCCTATGTTCCTTTTCCTTGTGAAGAGAACCATCTCCGTCTTCCTGGGACTGACAGACAGGGAGTGTTCTTTGCATCATTTTTCAATTATTCTTAGGTCCCCCTGCATTCTTTCACAAAGGACTTCGCTAAGCATGGTTGTTAAATCATCTACGTAGGCAATTGTGTGGAATCTTTCTGAATTGAGGCGGCACAAAAGGCTATCAAGAACGAGGTTCCATAGCATTGATGATATTACACCTCCCTGCGGACAGCCTCTCGCAACCATTCCTCGTACAGAAGCATCTCCCACACTGATTTGAACTAGATTGTTATGGTATAAGAGGGAACACTTTCAATCTAGTAAAAAGCTACCAATCAGACCTAAAGCAACACGTTAATATCGATGGCACCATTAGTAGTTCCAGACAGATTAAATATGGTGTACCTCAAGGGACCGTCCTGGGCCCAGTCCTTTTCACTATTTATATCAGCAGCTTACTTTCTTTTAGTACAACAGAAACAATACTAACTGTTGGAGACGACACGGCAGTTCTATATTTTTATTTATTTTATTTTAATGCCTTGTTTATATTTACGTCCTGGCGGAGTTTAGCAACAGCTACTCTTCCACTCAACCAGGACGGCGAAATGAGATGCCGTTCACCCATCCAAGTGACGGCCTCGACCAACGCTGCTTACTTCGCTGATCGAGGTCTCAGCGCTTAAACCGATGACGGTACCAATATGATGCAACATTCCTGGTACAATTTAAAGGAAAAGGAAGAAAAAGACCTAAAACAAATAAAATATTGGTTTCAATGTAACAAAATTACCGTGACACAACAAAATATCTACCATTAACGCCTTATTCTAAACACTTACCTAACCATTGACGCAGGAAGCCAAATAAGATAGGCAACATCAATAAAATACCTTGGTATAGAAATAGACTTACTTCCAAGATTTAAATATTTAAATAAAACCCACCTCATGACTATCTACTATGCCCTGGTACAATCACAACTATCCTAAGGTATTGTGGATTGGGGAGGAGTGAGCGACATGTATCTGAAAAATTTAAGTGTCATTCAAAAATGGATACTTAAAATAATATACGGCAGGAGTCTCATTTACCGCAGTCATGACTTGTTCCTCGAAAGTAAAGTAATGGATATCAGGCAACTTTTCTGCTTTAATATCATCAAGAATATTTTCAAAAATTAAATACCAATAGAAAATATACTTCACAGTTACCAAACAAGACAAACAAAATAATTCCAATGTTCCTGGATACGAAAAGAATAAGGAACAAAGACACTGTTATTATCTACGTCCCTGACTCTATAATGTGTTACCAATTGAATTCAATAATATAAATAGTCTAAATTCATTTAAACCTAGAATTAAATAGTAGCTCCTAGACACCCCAAGAAATATATTTTATAATATAATCAACCCAAGGGATTGTTAATGAACTGATATCTGATTATTTAACTCTCTAAAAACTCTCTAAAAAAAGTTAAATCATGTCATCGATCGTTGGTTAATCATTTATACATTTTATATACTTACTTAAATTAATTTGATATCATAAAAATGTAATTATTTAGAGTCGATTATGCTAGTTGCGAATTGTTGAAAACAATTATTTACAATAATAATAATAATAATAATAATAATAGTAATAATAATTTAAGTCCATTTGATTATCAATGTATGATATAGGATAAGTCAGAAAGGAAAGTTTGTAAATACAATATAAAAACACAAGCACAAAGACAGCAATAAATAATTAGTAGAATATAAACATAAAGTATATAGGTAGACTCACAATATTAAATATAAGAATAAATAACATTCAGTCAATTTAAAATAAAAACTGTCCTATCAAAATAGGATCTCGGCCAAAATTTCCTTAAAAAGTACAACATAATTTAAAAACATAAGTACACACGTAATAATAAAGAACATACACATAAAATAATAAATATCACAAAACATCACTTAAGTATTCATTTAAGGAATAATAATTTTTATTGTACAACATATGTTTAATGTCCATTTTGTATTTTATTAACTGAAGATCTTTAACTGAATTTGGTAGATTATTGTATGCCTTTATTGCTAAGTAGTATGGACTCTTTCGTATAAAGATAATCTATGATTTGGCACCTCCAGTACCAATTCGTTCCTAGTATTATATGAATGTTTATTATTTAGGGAAGGTATATCACGTAATTGACTTTTAGCATAGATGAGCAACTGTAATATAAATATACATGGCAAAGTTAATATATGTAGTTGCTTAAAATATCTTTACAGTACGTTCTTTTGTTTGCCCCCACTATAAAACGTACCGCTCTTTTTTGTAATTTAAAAACGCGAACACTTTCTGCTGAGGCGCCCCAACCCAGTAAACCATATGAAATCACAGAGTGAAACTGCGCGAAGTAGTAAGTCAATAACACTGATCTACTTACTACGTCTCGCAACTGATTAATACAATAACATATAGGGACGATTTTTTTACTAACTATCAATATGCAAGGTCCATGAAAAATTCTCTGATAAGTGTAAACCGAGAAATTTTACATATTTTCTTGCTTAACAGTGCCATCTTTTGTTTTAATTAAGCAGCTATAGTTAAAATTAGTATTTGCAAGATTAAATCTTATAAAAGAGGATTTTTTGTTATTCAAAATGAGCTTATTATTATTATACCACTCATGTACCCCTTGTATCGTCAAATTAGCTTTCTGAACCGCATTATCAGCTTTGATGTCAGAAATATGTATAGATGTATCGTCTGCGAACATTATTGATTGTACAACATTAAAATAATTTACATAAATTATGTATAATAAGGGCCCTAAAACTGATCCTTGAGGAACACCGGGCCAACTGTCTAGAATAATTGTTTATTTCAACATAGTGTTTTCTACCTTGTAGATATGATTTGAACCAATCTAACGGTTTACCTCTAACGCCATACAATTCAAGCTTATTTAACAGTCGTTCATGACATACCACATCAAAAGCTTTACTAAGGTCTAGAAATATACCAATACATTTTTTCTTATCATATAAGTTGTTATAAAGGATATTTAGAAATTTAGTGATTGCATTAGTGGTTGACAGACCCTTTCTAAAACCGAACTGGTTATTATTAAGTAATGAATATTTTTCTAAAAATACAACCAACCTTTCAGAAACAAATTTTTCGAATATTTTCGAAAAACTACTCAATATACATATGGGCCTATAGTTATCCATTATGTTTTTGCTGCCTGATTTTAATAGAGGCTTGATTTTAGCTAACTTTAATTTTTCAGGAAATATTCCGTTACTTATCGATGTATTTAATATATTGGTTAGTGGTAAAGCTATTTGATGCATACATTTCTTTAATAAATTAACAGTAATTTTATCATTTCCTGTGTCGATTTGTAATTTTTGAGATTTTTTATAATATCCAGCACTTCAATGTGAGTTGCAGGTTCAAGAAAAAAAGAGTTTTCATTGATTTCTATATTTTGTATAGGTGTAGTTTTAAAAGCTGTATCTCCTAACAGTGAATTGGGGATATTATTAAAAAATGAATTTAAGTGATTGGTTACTGTAAGTTGATCAGTTATTAATTCATTATTTACTTCTAATTCTATATCCATTTGCTTACTATTTATATTCTTATGACTAATAATATTCCAGGCCACTTTAGACTTATTTTTTGCTGTTGCTCAACTCATTATTACGCACCCGATTGTAACTAATTGATAACGTAAAATCTTAGCCATGTTCTTATCGAGTTCAGTAATTTTTTCTTATTATTAAGAATAATTTAGAATAGACCAGATCTACTTTATTTATTATTTTGTATTAATATTTACTTGTTAAATTTCAAGTTGTAAGATGTATTTTTAGTATAGAAATATTCCATTTCATAAACCTTGTTTTATGCCAGTGCCGAATTAATTATTTTTCAAACGCGCTAGTTTATAAATTACCAGAATCGATGAGCCATATGACTCTAGAAATCTGAAATGAATTTCTATGCATTTCACTTCGATAAATTATTCTAAACTGCTGTATGCACTGTTGATGAGAAAGTTCAGATAACATGACGTGTAGTTTCCCTGATGAAAATGCATGATTATATTCATAATTTGACGGTAATGAGGTGCTTGAGTTAATCGCAACTTTCATAATAAACAAAAGAAAGTTTCGACTAACTAAAAATAAACTAAAACTCGAGTACACGTTCTAGAGTAATTAAATACTTGAGAATATATTTATGCACATGATGTTCCATTTAAACATCTTAATTGCGGATCCCTCAAAATTTATTAACCAATTTCCTGCACCATGAGTTCCAGTTAAAAGAATATACAGGGTTATTCTTGACCGATACGCATAAACTTGAAGAATGATAGCGATTGATAATAAAACTGATGTAGAAAAGGTTTTTTATTAACAGAGTAAATTATACTTCGACCGAAAAGTCGAGACAGTAACGAAAAAAATAAACGGCACTCTCCTCAAAGGAGAGTAACTCTTATTTGATACTAAAGCGGCACCTCGCTCTACCATATAATCCCATTGAATCGCGAGAAATATATTAAGTTTTATCTGCCTACGTGAAATGGAAACCACGACTACAGCAAACAATTTTAATGACCTAGTCGACCGCATACAGTAAATAATTTAACGTGCCACCTTTATACCTGATAATTTGCTCGACTAACTATTCAGTCGTAAACCAACTTGGTAAGAAAGAAAGAAATCGTATATCCCGGGCACTTAGTGGCGCCACATACGTATTTATGTAGATATATATATATATAAAATAATAATATTTCGTAAAATAAAAAATAAATATAATTAAATTTGTTTTCACGCTCAACTCAACCAAAAAGAAAAACTGGAGTTTTTTTAAGAAAATTTTTGATGGCAGGCATAATTTTATTAGGAGTAGAATACCTAAAACGGAAAGACTCGTTATTCTTGGCGACTTCAACGCTAGAGTAGGGAGAGATGCAGACACCTGGCCAGGCATCATAGGCAAGAACGGTTTGGGCAACATGAACGCTAACGGTCAACTACTCCTAACTAAATGCGCCGAACATGATCTAGTTATAACAAACACCATTTTCCGACAAAAGGACAAATTTAAAGGCACCTGGCGTCACCCCAGATCAGGTCACTGGCATCTACTGGACTATGTTATCGTACGTAAGAAGCATCTCAAGGACGTCCAAATTACAAAGGGGCGCATTGATAGCGAATGTTCGACCGATCATCGTCCTGTTGTCTCTAAAATGAAAATTGTTATGAGACCCAAACACCGAAGAACTCAAGTGAAACGTAGACTCCGTCTCTGTATTAGTAAATTGCGTGACCAACAAACCGTCGAACAGCTAAAGCAAAAAGTTCAAGAGAATTTGAGTGCACTAGAAGAAACCAATTCTGTAGATGTCGCTGCTACCTGGACACAAATTAAAGACAGTTTAAAAAATGCGAGTGAGGAAATTCTTGGCACTGCAGAAAGTAAAAAACAGGAGGACTGGTTCAATGATAATGAAGCTTTTATACAAGAACTTCTTGACCGCAAACATATTGCCTTCCAAAACGCTATCAACCACCCCAACGACTCATCAAAAGCAGAAGCTTTTACCCAATCTAAGTATGAAATGCAACGCGAAATCAGAAGAATAAAGAACGAATGGTGGGCAAGCAAGGCCAGAGAAATTCACAGGTACGCCGATTCACACGACTACAGGAATTTCTTTCAAGGAGTAAAAGCAGTGTACGGCCCCAGTCGGAAAAATATATGCCCTATTAAAGATTTAAATGGAAATCTCCTCAAAGAAGACCAGGAAATAAGAGCCCGTTGGAAAGAACACTACTCTAACATTCTTAACCAGCAAAGTCAAGCCGATCACGATATTATAAATCTTATCCCTCAATATGACACCTTCGAAGACTTAGATAAACGACTAACAACGGAAGAGATCTTAACCGCCATTGGGCAGCTAAAAAATAACAAATCTCCCGGCGCCGACTCACTCCCAGCTGAGATCTTTAAAGCTGTGTCGTCAGAGCTCATACCCTACCTCAAAAAACTGTTTGATGTCGTGTGGGAAAGTGGTCAAGCTCCGCAGGAGTTTCGTGATACACTATTAATCAACCTCTTCAAAAACAAAGGGAGCGCTGCGGACTGTGGAAATTACAGGGGTATAGCTCTCCTGGATGTTGGAGGGAAGATACTCACTAAAGCGATGGCAAATAGGCTAACACCTGTTATGGAAAAGTTACTTCCTGAAACACAGAGTGGCTTTAGACCAAACCGATGCACATCGGATTTAATCTTCACATTTAAACAGCTTCAAGAAAAATCACTCGAACATCAAGGAGAAATTCACATGGCCTTCATTGATTTAACCAAGGCGTTTGACTCGGTGGACAGGGAAGTGCTCTGGAAAATTATCTTCCGCTTAGGTATCACTAGAAAATTTGTGGAAGTATGTCGCAGTCTACATACAAACAACAACGCCCAGGTTATATATAATAATGAGGCAACCGAACCTTTCCAAACCCTCACTGGATTTAGGCAGGGATGTGTCCTGGCACCCCTACTTTTTAATTTGTTTGCCACTGCTCTAACAGTTATTGTTGACAACAAACTGACAGTCAGAGGAATAGGTCTCAGATACCGTTTTGATGGCGGTCTCTTTAACATAGGGCGCTTTAGAGCTTTCGCGAAGACACGCACACGATTCATTTGTGATCTCCAGTATGCGGATGACTGTGCACTTTTAGCCTCTACGCCGGAAGAGCTTCAAGAACTTTTAGATGAGTATGCCCAGAGCTATGATTCCTTGGGACTTAAAATCAACATTGGAAAGACTAAGATTATGTCAACTCCTCATCAACTGAACCAAATAGACATTACACTTAACGGAAATTCTCTTGAAGTGGTGGATCAGTTCAATTACTTAGGCAATGTTGTTAATGACAAAGCAAACATGGACAGCGAGATTCGCAATAGAATTAACGCTGCATCTAGAGCACTCTGGGGACTTAGAGAGAGAGTATTTGACAACCACGACCTTGCTTTGTCAACGAAAATGGCTGTCTACAGAGCAGTTGTCATTCCAACTCTGCTATATGGATGTGAAAGCTGGGTCACTTACCGTCGTCATGTGAAAGAATTAGAGCGTTTTCAGCAAAAACACCTCAGAAGTATGATGAAAATCCATTGGTTCCATCACATATCAAACGTGGAAGTACTCAGGAGAGCAAACAGCCTCCCAATTGAGGTGCTTATTTCAAGAGCACGCCTAAGATGGGCAGGTCACGTTCATCGTATGCATGATAACCGCCTTCCTAAATGTACACTTTATGGTGAATTGCTAAGCGGTAGAAGAAGGCGTGGCGGTCAACGAAAGAGGTTCAAAGACGCTCTCCATGAAAATCTAAAATCCTGCGGTATTGCAGACGAGCAATGGGAACAACTTGCAGCGGACAGAACCGAATGGCGAGGGGTTGTGGCCAGCTATCAAGGAAATGTTGCTGCAAGAAGGCCGAATCCAAGACCTAACCAGGTCTATGTTTGTCCTGACTGCGGTCGACATGTGCTCTCCCGAATTGGCCTCTATAGCCATAGTCGTGTGCACCGGAGATTAATGGGAATTACAAATGCTACAACTTTTACTTGTTTTTTATTGTACACAATCTATCGACTGTAACATTTTTATACTCGGACTCGAGTAACGGCTGATAATAATTAGGAGTCGAGTACTTACGTAATCCGACATTAAAACTGTAGAATGGTTGATGTTTATAAAAATTTTAACCATGCCAGTTGTTCTTATTTCCCAGCAAGGACCAACGTGGAGGCGTGAGCATATTCCGGGAAAGGATGGTGACAGGATTGTTAATTAGGGAGTAACAGGTTAAAAAAGAAAATAAATAAATAGACTTACAACTTAAAAATAAATAACTGTTCTAACAACATAAATAAACTTTCTTGTTAAAATAGAATAATTAAAAACGCGACATACCAAAGTTAAAAATAAATAATTGTTCTTTAACAACATAAATAAACGTTTTTGTTAAAATAATATAATAAAAAATAAAACTTACCAATAATAATTTTCCACAATAAATAATTCATAATATCGCAATCACTACATGATACTATCACAGATTATCACTCACTCACCACTGTCACTGTCACTATCACTGCTGGCTTCTACATGTATTATTATTGGCTCAATCACTGCGTCAATCCGAATATCCGTATTCCACATTTTTTTTTTCAAATTTTTTAACGTGCCTTATGTATTTTTGCCAATGATCAGCTGTAACTCTTTTTAATGCACTGGATAGAAGACCTTTTACATGTTCTAATTTAAAAGTTCTATTTTCTCTTGCAACATTTCCCTTTACTTCAACCCAAATAAGCTCAATGGGATTGAGGTCACAGTGGTAAGGCGGCAGCCGTAATGCCTCAATACCTCTAGCTTTAGCCATTTCATCCACAATATATTTCCATCTAACCATTCTTGAATTTGCGCTTTTCGCCATGCAGTGGTTGGTACGGGGCGTTATCCATAATAACGACAGATCCGGGTTCAATCTTAGCGAGAATTTTTGCAAACAATTCATCGAAAACATCCGCATTCATATCCTCATGATAATCGCCACTTTTTTCCGACACGAACGATAGAAGTTCATGCTCTACGAATCCTGAATGACTTCCTATGTGCGTTATTATTAAGCGTTTTCATTTTCCAATGCAGGTCGGGGTATTTGATCGCTGAGTAGTTGTATATATATATATATATATATATGTGTGTGTGTGTGTGTGTGTGTGTTAGTTTAAGCTATTTATCCATTGTTTTGAAGGAATAGTACTATTCCAAGGCTGGCGGCATATTAAGTTGGCATTGCCACTTGCGTGACTAAATAGTTTTTTAGGGCAGTTCCTATTCAGTTGTAGAGTGAATGAATTATGCTCTGTGTTTTTTGATTTTTCATAACAGTTTTGTTGTCTGTTAATTTCTACATGTTTAAAATTAAATATACACTCAACTGCATCGTTTGACTTAAAACAAGTCTAACGCCGAATAATATCGTTATCTCTTCATGATCCTAGTAAATGTAGTTAAGAAATACAAAATTTGATAATACTTTTGTTTCTGTGGATAGACGACCTGGAAAGCATGTTTTCCTTTTGATCTGGCAACAGCGGCACAAATTATGTCATGCTGTTGTTAGAAATAATATATTTTATATTTATCCCAATGCAATGCTGGGGTGTCAGCAGCAGCGATCATTCATTGCGCGGAGACAGTTCTTAGCATCAGTTCTCGACACAGCCGTTATTTCAGAAAAATATGAAGCTCTTAAAGGAACGCAGTGGGTTTAGTATCAATACCTTTACTAATTTACAATTCGCGAAACTTTATTGGACGGAAATGGTGACGAAACTAAAGAGCACAATATGAAATGATCGGCGTATATACAGGGTGGATACTTTTTAGGCTGAACTGTATTGCTATCTCGCAAACCGTAACATTTACAAAGTCGGTTACATAGGAAAAAAGTTTCATATACTAAAGGCCAATGAAACAGATTATGAGAATTCAAAATATTCTGATTGGTTTCGATAGACGACATAAGTCGAAATAACCCCCCTTCTCCTCCCTAGCGGTGTTACTATAAAAACATTAGACATATTCATTATATTTTGTTATGAATTAAGTTTGCTATAACTTACCGTATTCAATTCTTTATTATTAGGTGTGAAAGGTAAGTCGCTATACGTGACAGAGACATCTATGATGTCCGGCGTATAGTAGCATTGAGCATCTAAGGAGTTTCATTTGATGTGAATTCTCAGATAAGTATTCTGTATGAACATGACTACATATTAACCATAAATAAACCAACTCGTATTCAGCAAACAGTTCCTCCTGCATAGATCATATTTTTGTTCGTGCAAAAATACACATATCATTACTCAAACAGTTTTTGATTGCATCATCTGCTTTTTGGAAGAAACGAAAATTTTGTTATAAATTTTGTGGGAATGTATGAATAGTTTAGCTTCGTTTCCTCTGTTGTTTTTCCTTTGTAACACCCTTTAATTTATAGTGGTCCTCTAAAAGTGTTTGTCATTAAAAATGTCCTGACAGACCCCAGGGCGAGAAGCGTGTGTCCCTGTTTTCTATTCCTTTTTTGTGATCTTCAAATATTGTTATTTTCTCTGTCGTTGTAGGTTAGTTTGTAATGAATGATTTTCAGCAGCGCAATATTTATTAAGTTTTCGAGCAATTTTTTAATTTAAGTAGCGGTTGGCTGCATGGCTAATGGCCGAATGCCAAAAAAAAAAAAATAAATAACACCACAGGTAATGACGACCCCCTTTATTCCGGAAGGCTCTAGAAGAGCCTTGTGTGGGAGGGGGCTACACATTTAGAGACAAGGGACACACGCCCAATATCCGTGTATAGTGAAAAAATCCGTCTCACAGTATTTTCCACTGCCACGGCCGGGGATCGAACCCGGAACTTTTGGGTGAGAGGCAAGTGCGCTCACCTCTCGACCACCAGTCATACCACCTATCCTACGATTTTGAAGATTAAGTTGCAGATTGTACCTGAAACTAGTAATATTTATTATAAAAGATATACCGACTACAACAAACTAAAAAATAATTAGCATAACTAAAACTGGTTACCGTTATATACAGAGAATGATGTATGTTTAGGCGTGGAACATTTTATTCATATTTTTAAAAAACTAATTGACCAATGACTTAGTAATCTCGGTAGTAATGAAGTAAAGGTTAAAAGAAATAAACTAAGACGCAGTCCTTGGAACATGAAAGGTCTAATAATGGCAATAAATAAAAAAAATTATATGTGTAAAAAGGTTAAACAATACCCCGATAATGAGAGGTGGAATATTATAAATCAAAATCTCATCTGCCATCTTTAGGTTCTCACTGAAAGCTGCCTACTGCTACTCCTCGTTGCTCGAACTGAACTGACGTTCTCCGCGTTGTGCGGCTTCTTATATATGCTGCCATCTAGGGCGCGCCTGCCCGTTTGGCTACGTGTTACCGATCCCCAGCTACCTGTGGTAGGCGTAGCGGGAGCCTGAGCCTACCCGACAAGTGGCCTTGCTGAAACGTCATGCTCCACGTGACTTCTCGCTGGTGGTCGGGCATCCTCGTGTCCAATCGGTGCCGCAAAATGCCGTGGTTCTCCTTGATTGGTCAGCGCTCGGCTCTGACTCCCTAGCACAGCATGTAAAATCCACAGGACACAAAATAGATTTAGACAACACCAGAACAGTACTAATATCGAGCATTATAGGTCAAGGATTACCAGAGAGGCCATAGGGATCGAAAAAAGGCTACAAAATCTTAATAAAGGAGATGATACGCAGAGATTGCCCAGTTCTTGGAACCCGCTCTTGTGGGAAGATACGTAACCGAAAACGCACGACTATCCACCCTGGACGAACCAATCACAAGGAGATACGTTCAAGTAGTGACAAATAGTGAAGAAACACAGCAACCTGCCCGAAATGGACCTATCACGAGGAGTCAGAGCCTAGCGCTGACCAATCAAGGAGAACCGCGGCCTACCACAGGTGGTGGGGGCCCGGTAACACGTAGCCAAACGCTCAGGCGCGCCCTAGATGGCAGCATATATAAGAAGCCGCACTACGCGGGGAACGTCAGTTCAGTTCGAGCAATGAGAAGCAGCAGTAGGCAGCTTTCAGTGAGAACCTAAAGATGGCAGATGAGATTAGACAACCGTGACTCCTAGAGGAGTCGACCATCGACGCGGGAGAGCACCCGGAAGTACAATAGCATATATATTTTGTTATTGTACTTCCGGGATATATAAAAGCACATTCAGGTCAACTTGGGTTGTGTATTGTGGATAAAATGCATTTTATTTTATTAAAAGAAGTTGGAGAAAGAAGATAATTATAAATTATTTTGCGAAAACAATTCCCAATGGAACCGATATATCACTTGAATTGTCTAGGACCTTAGCAGATTGCAGCTGAACATCGAAATAAGCGATACTGTGCGGCTGAAGGTTTTTTAATTGAGCTACGTGGACTAAAAGGTTGTAATAAACTTTATTTTTATCAACAAATTTTATTTTAAGGACAATCATTATTTATTTGTATCGCATATTATTGTTCTCGCAATACCCTCTTCATTTTGACTTGAATTTGTTTTATTGCTTTTTTACTAGAATTGTGTTTCCTTATAATGATTCGGAACTTACGACTTTGAGATTTAAATTAAAAATAATTTTCTACGATATTTTTACCGACCTTCCAGGCAAATATCATAGCTATATATATATCTATATATGAAGTGTTGTTGTACTTGCGGGTGACCTTCCGCGTCGATGGTTGACTCCTCCAGGAGTCACGGTTGTCTAAACGACGTTTCGGCAGAATCTTATCTGCCATCTTCAGGTTCTCGCTGAAAGCTGCCTACTGCTGCTCCTCGTTGCTCGAACTGAACTGACGTTCCCCGCGTTGTACGGCTCCTTATATATGCGCCAGTCTAGGGCGCGCCTGCGCGTTTGGCTACGTGTTACCGGTCCCCCACCACCTGCGGTAGGCGTGGCGGGCGCCCGAGCCAACCCGACAAGTGGCCTCGTTGAAACGTCACGCTCCACATGACTTCTCGCCGGTGGTCGGGCATCCTCGTGTCCGATCGGTGCCGCAGAATGCTGTGGTTCTCCTTGATTGGTCCGCACTCGGCTCTGGCTCCTCGTGATAGGTCCATTTCCAAAAAACAACATATCTATATATATATATATATATATATATGCTTGATTGTAGGTTAAGTTTACAAGCAGCTGATTTGAATTCTGTTTTGGCCATGTATTTCGGAATATTCTCTAATTTACTGTACCATTTAAGAAGTAGCTGGGGGCCCCTTTAAACAGGTGTCTTACCTTCCAGTCCACCCCTGACAATGTGTACATTCCTGTTAAGCCCATTTGAGAAATAAAATAATTTTATTGGTTCGACTACATTAATTTCATCGATTCCATTATCCTTGTGTCATATTGTCTATCAAAGGGATAAAATATGTATTTTAATTTACATATTTTTTAGTACGCGTAAACCTGTTGGGCGTTATCTACTCCATGTTAATTATGCATGTCCGATGAAATATTCATTCCAAATTTAAAAATATCTCTGTCGGACCGATATTCCCCATTATCACATTGCTAACCTTTAACACCTTTCTTATAAAAAATTGACATTTGTGCATACTCCACCTTAAAAAGTATAAATAATAAAATAAGTGTAAAAGTAGGCGAGCGAGAGTGAAGGTGCTATATTTGGCATTTACCAAGAGCTGTAAGAGGCGCAAAGAGCAATATAAATAAGTTATTCCCATAAGAGAGGCGGCTTCAATCTTTTCAGTGAGTTTTATCAAACGTCCGTGACAAATAGCCCATGTCTTGCGTATTGATTGCGGGGGATTCGGTCGAGTGTGAATCGCTATCTTTCTTCTTTACCGGGTGAACGGAAAAAGAGGACTGCCTCTGCATACATTCCTACATATGTGCAAACTTTATGTTTTCTCGTGATACCTTATTTATTAATTTAGCTGACATATTTATGTTTAATTAGGTAGGAATTTAAATGTTATTTTAAAGATTCCTCACTGAGGCAATCTTATTACGGTTAGTCTGATGTACAGGGTGTCTCACCGGGAACTGAATCGATCGATATAAAGAAAAGTACGCATCAGAAAATTTTGAAAATTTAGATAATTACTAATGTCGGTGTGGCTAATCCAACTAAAATAATTTACAAGCAGCTGGCACTTAAGCTTATACCGGAAGTCGATACCAACTTGTTTATTTCAAATGGAACACCCTATATATTTCAGGGTTTTCGAAAAGAGCATAAAGCAAGCAAGGAGAACTACGTTCTACAACTGAAATAAATTCAATAATATCATGCCAAGTGTTCCGTTTTTCGCGTTACAATTTGTCAACTTCAAACCGCGAAAACTTGTTTAGGTCAAATGGAGCACCCTGTACTTTTTTACGTCAAGTTGTGTAAAATTGAATTGTCAGCATTGTGGGGGTTAAAGTTACAGCTTTTTGAAATATATATATAAATTCATGAATTGTTGTAATCATTTCATCAAAATAGCCATGATTAGAAGCAATCAGTCATTATCTTATGTCAAAAAATGCCAGCACGTTTAAATTACACCCACGAAGACTTTTTAAATTTGTTTATTATTTATGGAGAATGTGATAAAGTAATACCAAGAACTTGCAGCACATTTGCTACTCGATATCCATAAAAACAGAAACCGTCACCAAACACTGTAAAACGCATACTGGAAAATTTTAAAAATTATGGCTCTGTCAAGGCAAAAATGCAAAGAAGAAAGCCTATTGTTGATGACGGAAACATTGAAAAATAAAGTCTGAGGGTCACGATTCTTATTTGGGAAATATTATATGGACAGATGAAGCAATATTTACTAAAAATGGGCTTTTTAATAAACACAATTCGCATTATTGGAGTGACTCAAATCCTCATATGTTCAGAAAGCGAAACTTTCAGGAAAGTTGGCAATTCAATGTTTACTGTGCCATAAGAAAAGAGTGGTGGCATTACAATTTTATCAGTAAAATTTTAACCCTTAATTAAATTTTCTTTTCTGCTAATACGTATAGGTAAATTTTTGTTTTTTTTTTAGGTGAAAATATCTGAATACCTTACAAAATTTGAATAATAACTATTTAGAAAACGACGACGGTGCTTCCCCACATAACGCATATTTAATTAATAATTATTTACAAGAAACTTTTTATGATCAATGGATTGCCAATAATGGACCTTTCTTATGGCCTCCTCACTCGCCCGATTTATCAGTTCTGGATTATTTCATTTGTGGAACTATTAAAAATAAAGTTTATGAGAGCCCATTAACAACCATTGAAGATTGTATGCAAAGAGTAAGAAATGCATTTCAAAACATATCACAGGATTCAATTAGAAGAGCTACCCATGAGGAACTAATCCGAAGGTGCTAAAAATGTGTCGAGGTTCTTGGGCGGAATTTTGAGCAATTATTAAATTAAAATGAAATCATATTGGCGAACGCGCAGCCAATCACATGTGTATGATTTAGCGCGGCAAATTGGAAAGAGTCCTCCTGGTTTAAAAACAGACTATAGTGGATTAAAATTCATATTCATAAACTAATAAACATCCTCTTGTCATAGAAACGATTGAAAGACCTTCCATTTTTATTACTCAAAATTAAAATATTCTTAATCAAAATAAACTTGTCAAATTTGACGTTTTTCAAAATCAGAATTTTTCACCTGCTCTCATACGACTTTCACGTTCCTGATTTGGTCGTGGTCATGGATAAAACGTTGAATTACATTCGGGGATTAACAAGCCTTCAATCCACTCGAAGATTAAACGCTTCTTAATCCCCTTATATAATTAATAACTATTATTTATCTATATTTTTTTATTTAATGATCGTCAAGTTTTCTGTCAGTTATTTTCCATCTTGAATTTAAGGAATTGTTAAAATGTGTTTCATTACTATCAAAATCAGTTTTACTATGGAAAAGGTCTTGAAAGGTCGATCGTCTAAAATTTGATTTAAAAAATTATATTGAAAGTAAAATATCTCCAAGACCATTGTTTTTAGGAAAATTGTTAATGTTATAGGAAATTTTTAGAATTGAGTGCCCTTTCACGTGTACCTATTTTGAAGGTTCCTGGGGTAGATTAATTTCTCTGCATCTATGCCTCAACGAGGTGAAAGGCCATTTTCCCTTAAAAGTGAAGCTTTATATATCCTACGAATGCCTTTTACAGAATTCATATCTCTTTGGGTCATACAGAAAATCATCCCTGGACTTTTCAGTGAAACGCCCTGTATATATTTGGGAAAGAGAGAAAGTATTTAAAGCTTAAAAAACAAAAATAGCAGTAGAGCATTGACATATACATGCACAATATCAATAATGCAAATAGTATAATCTGCATTGTATTTCCATTAAGACATATTCTCAATATCTGTTGATTTATACAGAAGGTTCTACTAAGAATAAATCTCGGGTGTAGAAAATAGAAGGAATTTTTTTGGCTCCCCCATTCTAAGAAAATATTTGAACTGTTATAAAAGTTTTCATATAACTATGTTTTACATTTCGATGAACTTTCAATTGCCGATTCAACCATAAAAAGGTATAATACATTTAAAAGAAAAGGAACAAAGACAGGAGACAAGAGCATTTCTACTTCATTGGGGATTTTCTAGATGTGTATTGAAGTTGAGAAATAGAGCAAGGCTGGCAGTAAGCAATTAAAAGTTAATTGGATAACGAAATGAATTAAAAAATCCTTTCAAATTAGTTAATCTTGAGAGTAGTTAATGTATTATGCTATTTATAACTGACACATGTATAACATAATTATTATATATTTTAAATATATAGCAAAATAATTCAAAAAGTGCGCTTCATTTACAACCTGAAAATATCCGAAATCTTCCCTTTAAAGCTTCCACATTCGCTGATCGATTCACGTATATTTTACTTTAGTAAATAACACCACACATAATTACATTTATCCCGGAAGGCTCTAGAAGAGCCTTGTGTGCCTTTTAAGTTATCTTCATAGAAAATGATCGAGAGATCTGATAATTTGCTTGGCCGCCCAATTGATCTTCTTCCTATTCAATTATTTGGAAACACCTTATTTCAATAGGTCGGACAAGAAGTGCGTAGTGGCGAAGTACTCTATTTATTTGGAATCCCAAATCGTTTCTCGGAGATCGGATTTTTCTGGATCTGCTTACCAAGTTATCAGTCCAGAGGGATAATGGTGTTTTTAAAAAAATGCAAATAACTAACACCGGTTATAAGTACCCAGAGTTCTTCCGTCACACATCAATCGTTTTCTTTTTCAAGGTTCTTAGTGTGATATTCCACCACCCAGTGGGGATTGTATGCAGCCTAATAACGACAATTTTGCCTATTGACATGGCCATTTAAAATAAAGGTGGCTTCATCCGAAAAATTCTTCTCTTTATTGTCATTATTGTATAGCCTTGCAGGTGCTCGCAAAATTCAATTTATCGATCGATACAGCCTTCAGACAGTTTCTGAATGAGTCACACCTTATAGGGACTTTTTATAACGAGGAGGGGAAACTCTCTTGGAGTCCCAACCCAAGTTGGAAAATGTCAGAATCTTACTGACTAAAACCTTTCCTCACAGAGCTCATTTGTGAGATACTCCGAGGTTACTGTAGTCTCTTCGGATTATTGTGCTCTCCCTTGATCTATTTTTCCCATTTTAGTACCCCTGTGTTATTGATAAGGTAATACAGGTCTGAGAATGAGCGACCTCTAATGGTTACTGGGTCTGTCTGTGTTTACCCAGAAATATTATATCTTCTGCGGGCCCGTGCCTCACTCACATTCGTATATTATATCGTTCACCGCGTCTGGTAGTGGAGTAAATATAGATTTGTAGAGAAAATTTTACATGGAGCAACGCAACATAGAAAAATAAGTTTATATCGGCGGAACTAGGAATACTCTGAGTTTTCTGTTTCGAGTAGGTGGGGAAACCTTTTTGTCACGGGAAAGGTCATTTTTTAAGGGTGGTTTTTCAGTTTTAATTTATTTTGAACCCTTTAAAATGTTAGCTAAGAAACGAGAACGGCATCCTTTTATTGTAGATGTTCAAGGAGTATTCAGTTCAAATTTCGTGAAAATTGGTTCACCGCCTCCCACTGTAAAAACATAAAAAATGGAGTTACGACTATCTTGGCCAAAATAAAACCGTATTTGATGACATTTTAGACGATAGCAACTATAACAAGAACTAGCCTGCCAAATTTTAGCAAAAATATCCAACAGTATGGTCGCAATTGCATTTTAAGTTCCAATTCCACAGAATTTTCAAAACTTTCTCCAATTTGCCTAAATGGTCGAACGAATTTTTTTTTCTACCAAAATGGAGGTATTCTTATGTAGTCTCATGTGATGTAACTAAAAAATAACTTTTTTTTAACTTAGCCGATTTTTTGTCATTTTTGGTATATACATGCGCGCGGCGATTTCCCGTCATTTTCGGTATTATACGTATGCGCGCACCAAGTATCCGTGTAATTATTCATTATAAAATTTTCAATATTAGTAATAAATAGTGATTGTGAGTAGGTTTTAAATATTTAAATAAAAGAAAGTTATTTTATTTTATTAATATTTTCTTTTTCTAGTAGTTGTACTAGATGTGCTACTGCGTGAAGTGTCTACTTCCGAATCAGTAACTGGAATATTTCTTCACCCTCGTCATCGCTAAAGTCCTATACATCTGAGATTCCCCCTTCTACTCGAAGCAGAAAACACAGGGTACTCTTAGTTTCACCAATACAAACTTATTTTTGTAATTCGTGTTGCTCCATGTAAAATTTTCTCTATCGTCTTATTTTGGGCTATTTTTACTTCACTATGGTTCCTTGCCGCACAGTCCGCAGTCAAGATCGCCATTGATTTTCCGATTTTATGCAAGTACATCTTAGCAGAAAAATGTCCCAGCAAGAGACCTATTATAATTCTCTACTGAAACCTGATTTTTGAGAGCAGTTTTACGGTTTATTTTAGAATGGTCCTTTAATAAGCGTTTCCCATGTCGGTTTTCCGGTGTGTTTCTCCAGTGATGATTGTGTTTATTGTTTAATTACTCCTCTAGCTGAGCCTTTGGTAATATCCAGGGTAATATCCAGCATGGGTTCTGGGCCATAGAATGTGACAGCTGCTCCTTGTCCAAAAAGTTCTTCATCTTTTTCATTGCCGTCTACTCTGGTGTCTTCCGGCAACCAGAGTAATTTAACTCTGTTCCGCTCATCCAGAACTTTTAAGTTATTCACGACAGTCTCACACCAGTTTGGAGGACACCTTATTAGAGACCAGTACCTTTAGAGTGCCGCCTGATTGTCCTATGCTGGTTCGCGTATCGTCGTTTTACATTCTCGCGCACACATTCAAGTACAGCCAGAATTTCTGTTTGAAATGCAGTGGAATGAAGTCCAAGAGAAAGGCTTACACTCGCCCTCGGCCTCTCTCCATATATTCCTGCTTCTGCTCCTGATTCCATCCTGGACCGATTTGTATACCAGGCCAGGCCGTCACGTAATATTGTTAAATGTAATTTTGGGACCATGTAGTCTGACCTCATGTTCAGTAGAGGACCTGCTACAATGTTAACTATCCTCATATCTCCCGACTCTCTTATATGGAGAGCCGGGTATTATGAGTTTTGTAGTCTATATGGCGTAATATTTCAGTCGCACAGCTCCTCTATAAAATCCTTATTTTACTATAAGGAACGCAACCAGACTGCAACCAACGCCTACTCTCCGGGCTATGAGCTCCGCCGAGCGCTGAATTACAATATTGCATAGCCCGGAGAGTAACCGTTGGTTGCAGTCTGGTTGCGTTTCTTATAGTAAAAGAAGGATTTTATAGTTTTGAGACTTAAATATTATGGTTTAATATTCTGCCCTCTAAAAGCACATTTGAATCCGTCTTAGCATGTTAGCCGCTATTGTTTGAGTGGCCTTAGGCCACCAAACCAAAGGCAGCGTAAGTAATGGAGGGTCTTATTACACTGGTGTAGAACCAATGCACCATACTAGGCTTGAGTCTCCATATTCTGCATGTTGCCAATATGGCTACCGATTTATGTACCACCCTGTCTAGATGTTGGTTCCAGGTAGTTTATAGGTTATGATGACTCCAAGATCCTTTATCTCCCCTGACATCCTCAGCTGTGCATTAAGAACTAGAGGACCCAATCTCTCCAGGTTTCTCCTTCTAGTAAATGGAGCGATGCTAATTTTTGAGAGACTCACTCTCAGCTCCTCCGCATCAGTCCATTTTTTAATCATATTCAGGGCCCTTTGTAGACGATCTCTAACTATAGGGATAGTAATATGCGTCTTGAGTATTATGTGGACAGTGGATAGTGGACACTGCCAAATCACAATTACATGTAATATTCTTCAGTGTATAATGAGGATTTTGAAATGTCAGTAAACATTAAACTGATTAAAAGTACGTTACGTAAGGCCAACATTGGATAACATGTTTCTCCACAACTTAGCTGAGATAAGAATGGAAAATTTGAGACAAATAAATACAAAAATGTTTAGTATATCAACTTCGCAGTTTGATCCACATAAAATATATTGTGTTAAGTCTCCAGTCATATTGGAATATCTCTACGTTTTATTCCAAAGTTTTGAGTTATTAAAGCGACGCTTGCTACGAATGTGGTTATTTCGGTCTGTTGCTCTTTATGTCGCTGCTTTGGTAAATATCTGATTTAATAATTCCTCTTTTTGATGACAAGCACATTCTGCTGTGGATTTTAATTTAAAACCTTATTGTAGGTTTTAGTGTATAGTAAGTATCTGTAATTGACTCGAACATGTGTCATGAATGACTTGTGGCAGAATTTAATATAAAACTCTGACTAAATAAGTGAAATCACATAATGCTCTAGTGGTTTTACGACGGATTGTGTCTGTCATGTATTAGATAGATATACAGGGTGTTGCATCATGAGAGGGACATAGCTTAATAGGAGGTAGAGAACATCAGTGGTAACCGGAACCTCCCATAGAAATGTCTCATTGGGCCTTCATTACGAAGTTACAGGGTGTTAAATAATTTTTGGCCAAACCTGTTTTTTGTCATAACTTTGACAGGGAATGAAATAACGGATTCATATTTGGTACGGCTAATGTACTAACGAGCCCCAAGAGGTACATGTATAAAAAAAATATATCCAGGTCCGGACTCACTATAATTTATGTTTCTTCTTTGCATCAATAAAACGTCACCCTGTATATATTTTTTTGAAATTTCGATACGATATTCGAAAAGAGCAAGAAAAAACAAACAAAATGGCCTATTTCATTTTTTTGTTACACCTTCGTGGTTATTTAAATACGTTGTTAAATATGCAAGAAAATGGATTACAGAACCCTATTAAATGAGAGGCACGTGAAATAAATAGTTTTATAACTAAAATTTGCAAAAATTCTATTGAGCCTAGGTGGTCTGGGTGAATCCTAATTCCGGCACGTTTTAAAGGTCCATTTTGGTAAAAATCTTTGTGGTCCTAATAAGTAATCGGGTATGAAATAACAAAATTTTTAATCAATCACAGTAGGCTTGTTCAAAGTGACAGATAATAAAAAGAAATCTCCTAAACAGTTGAATAATTGTTTGTTAGTAATTTAATATGTCAATAATCCGCATTTAGTTAGTGAAAATATTTTAACTATGCCAGTAAAATTTACAAACGTGGAATATGCTGACATAATATTCATGTATGGTTTCTGTAGTGGAAATGGTAGGTCGGCGGAAAGAGAATATCGGCTGCGTTTTCCTGGTCGTCGATGCCCTAATCATAAAACCTTTAGTACGGTGTTCTAGTATGCAAGACAACACGGAAAGTTTCCTAATTCTGCAGTTGTGGAGCGTGTTTTACAACAAGGTGTGCAGGAATGAAACAATATTATAAACGTAGTTCAAGAAAACACAAATATGAGCACTAGACGAATCAGTTTGGCAACTGGTATTCCTCATTGGCGAGTATGGAGAACCCTAAAAAGAGAACGTTACCATCCATATCATATCCAGCAGGTACAGCGTCTTCAACAAGGCGACGATATCCCCCGCCTGGCATTTTGTCATTGGTTGTCTAACCATCGCCCAGTCATTTACAGAACCTTATTTACGGATGAGGCACAATTTACAAGGGATGGAGTAAACAATTCACGAAATAATCATAAATGGGCACAGAAAAACCCACATGCGGTACGCCAACGCCGTTCGCAACACAGGTTTTCTGTAAATGTTTGGGTCGAACTTGTGTATAGACATTTGATAGGGCCACATTTTTTTGAAGAAAGATTGAATGGTGAAATTTACTTTGATTTTCTTCAAAACAGTTTACTGAATATGTTAGAAAATATCGGTATAAGAGGCATGTTGTTTCAGCATGATGGGGCCCCACCACATTTTAACCTTCAAGTAAGAGAACACTTAAACAATGTGTATCCTAATAGATGGATTGGACGCGGGGGTCCACATGAATGGCCACCAAGATCTCCTGATTGTAACCCTTGTGATTACTTTTTATGGGGCCACTTAAAAAACGAGGTTTATAGCATTGAAATTGAAAGTAGACAACATTTAATCCAGCGCATCGTTACAACCTGCGACGAAATACGGAATAATCCAGAAATGATACGTCGAGCAATTGGCGACCTTTCTAAACGCGCAAGAAAATGCACAGAATGTGGGGGAGGACATTTTGAAAATTTACTTTAGTGTCAATTACGTTTTATTTTTAAACACATTTAGTTATTCTTTTGTTATTTATTGTTAATTGAATGGAAAATATTTTATTTATTTAGATTTTAGTTTGTTCTCTTTTCCAATTTTTATTGAGTATAAAATGTTGATGATTTTCTTGATCAAAGTAACTGGTTGCTTAGGCCTAAATGGTTTAAATTATCTGTCACTTTTATTCTTTGAACAAGCCTACTGTGATTGATTAAAAATTTTGTTATTTCATACCCGATTACTTATTAGGACCACAGTTTTTTACCAAAATGGACCTTTAAAACGTGCCGGAATTAGGATTCACCCAGACCACCTAGGCTCAATAGAATTTTTGCAAATTTTAGTTATAAAACTATTTATTTCACATGCCTCTCATTTAATAGGGTTCTTTAATCCATTTTCTTGCACATTTAACAACGTATTTAAATAACCACGAAGGTGTAACAAAAAAATGAAATAAGCCATTTTGTTTGTTTTTTCTTGCTCTTTTCGAATATCGTATCGAAATTTCAGAAAAATATATACAGGGTGATGTTTTATTGATGCAAAGAAGAAACATAAATTATAGTGAGTCCGGACCTGGATATATTTTTTTTTATACATGTACCTCTTGGGGCTCGTTAGTACATTATTTCATTCCCTGTCAAAGTTATGACAAAAAACAGGTTTGGCCAAAAATTATTTAACACCCTGTAACTTCGTAATGAAGGCCCAATGAGACATTTCTATGGGAGGTTCCGGTTACCACTGATGTTCTCTACCTCCTATTAAGCTATGTCCCTCTCATGATGCAACACCCTGTATAGAGATAGATCTTTATTGGTGCATTATACATATTAGTACAGTACAGGTCATGAAAACATACAATGGCAAAGTGACTGTACATTAAAAGAGGTAAAACAAGTAGATAATAAATACTAAAGCAAATAAAACAAATACTACACTACAACAATAACAAAGGTAACGAACAATTTCATATGGCAACACATGTCAAATCAGTAGACAAGCAATCATTGATGTCATAAAAGGTATTATCTAGTACATCTTTTTTTATCACAGTTTTATAACGATTATATTGTAATCTTTGTATGTTATCCGGCAGTACATAAAAAAATTGTGGCATAGTAACGTGCGCCATTTCTGGTCTTGGATAGACGTAAAAAATTATTGTATTGTTCCTTGTTGCATGGTTGTGGAGCAGGTCTCGTCTCGTGTATGTATCCTGGTTTTCTTTGATATAAAGGAGACAGTGTAATATGTAGGTGCAGGGCAATATTAAAATGGATAATTCCTTAAAGACGGTCTTACAAACGTCTCTGTATCTTAGGCCTGCAATAACTCTGATCGTTTTTCTTTGCATCGAGAAAATGTTCTTCGTATGCGCAGAGTGTCCCCAGACTAGAATTGCATATGAAAATGCTAAGTGAATGAGCCCATGATACGCTGTTAGTAAGATTGACTTTGAAACAATATTCGCCAGGCTGCGTAGCAAAAAAATATTGCTGAACATTTTTTTACAGATATGGATGTTATGTTTTTTTTCCAGGACAACTTGTGTTCTAAGTAACCTCTAAAAACTTTGCGCTGTCGTGAGAGTCAATGTCCACTGGGTGATGCTTTAAACCTAAAGTTACTGATTGTGTTTTTTACTGTTCAAAACTAATTGGTTCCTCAGAAACCAGTTTTGAATAGCCGGTTTGTTATCACTGACGTTGGATAAGAGGGGATTTTAATGTAGACGTTTCAAAGTTAAATAACAATAATACTAAACAATTCACTAGTTATTTAAGTAAATATAATTTACATCAATTAATTTCACAGCCGACGCGAATTACGGAACACTCTAGTACAGTAATAGATTTAATTGTTATATCAGATATAAATTTAGTGAACAATATTGAAGTCATTAACATGGAAGGTATTTCGGATCATTCATTAGTAAATTGTAATTTAAAAATTAAAAAAATTAAACAACCACAAATATTTCGAACGTTTAGGGATTACTCAGAATTTAATTTTAATATTTTTCTTAATAATCTATATCTTATAAATTGGTCACATATTTATGATCTTCAATCAGTTGAAGAAATGATAGAATACTGGAATCTAAATATAAATGCACTTTTTGATTTTCATGCTCCAGAAAAAACAGTAAGAGCCGCCAGCTCCTTGGTTAACTCAAAATCTAAAATTCATGATGAAGCTCAGAGACAAAGCCTATACTAAATACAAAAAAGTTAGTACAGAGGCATCATGGAACTACTACAAAGAACTACGAAATATTGTAAATACTACGGTGAAATTAGAAAGAAAGCGTTTTTACAACAAAAATCTAAAAGCAATCCTAAAGAATTTTGGAAAACATTAGACTATTTAAATATAAACAAAAAACATAAAAGTTCTGTTGTGGATTTCAGTGACGTTAATGATCTGAATAATTTCTTTATTAGTAGTTTACCACAAGTACCAGATCTGGATAAGAATAATGCAATATTAGAAAAATATGATGGAAAATATTCAGATTTCGTCACGGAATTAAACTTTACTTAAGTTACAGTTGAAAAAGTAGAATCTATTGTACGAACCATTAAGTCAAATGCAAAAGGAGCTGATGGCATAGATTTGAAAATGATAACATTAGTGCTACCGTACTTAAGTGATTATTTAACCTTTACTATTAATAAATGCATATCATTAAACGTTTTTCCTCGTGCATGGAAAGATTCGAATATAATTCCAATCCCTAAAAATTCCAATCCAGTCGAGTTCTCTCACTTCAGGCCAATAAGTATTTTGCCAACATTATCAAAAATTTTGGAAAAAATAATTGCAGAACAAATAAATTCATTTCTTGACAAACATACAATTATACCTAATACGCAATCTGGTTTCCATGTTGGCCATAGTACAACAACTGCGTTGTTACATATACCGGATGATATCTTTAGAGCAAATGATCAAAGCAAAAATACAATTTTAATTTTTTTGGACTATAGTAAAGCTTTTGATACTCTTGATCATGAGATTTTATGTAAAAAACTTAAATATTTTGGTTTTAGTCATTCTGCTGTATTGTTTCTAAAAAACTATCTCTCAGATAGACGGCAAAGTGTGCTCCTAAATGGAATTTTTTCAAATTTTATATTTAACGCAATAGGTGTTCCACAAGGAAGTGTCCTAGGTCCACTATTATTTTCGATATATACCGCTGATTTTTACAGCTACCTTAAATTTAGTTCTATGCACCAATATGCAGATGACACACAGATTTATTTAATCTTTTTACAACGTGAATATAATGTAGCTGCTGAAAATGTCAACGATATTATAAATTTATAAAATGTTAATTTATTTATTAGAATATTATGAGACACACAGTCAAAGGCTTTACTCAAATCTAGGAACTGAACCTGGAAAAATTTACTGTCCATGAAACCTTTATTTATCAACTCTACTAAAGAATTTATTGCTAACGTTGTGTTTTTCCCTCTCTAAAACTAAACTGGCAATTGTTGAAAAGATAAAAATTTTCAAAATGGAATGTAATTTGTAGTTTTAATACAGTTTTTAGAATTGCTACAAAAACAGGAATAATTGGGATAGGCCTGTGGTTGGCAGAATCGTCAGTAGAACCATTCTTGTGTAAAGGTACAACTTTTGACAATTTTGATATCTTAGGAAATTCATTACTTTGGATACACAGATTTGTTATTTTCTTAAGGGTACGAGAATAATGTATTTGATAGAGTTTATGATTCTGATATTCATATCATATGGGCCGATACTATTAATTTTTTCAAATTGTTAATTATATCTTAATTAAAACATAACATTTTTAGTCGCAAACTCCTCTATAAAATTCTTATTGTGTAAAATAGTCAGTAGGCGCCATCTATCTTGTAATTCAGCGCTCGGCGGGGCGCATATCCCGAGAGTAGCTGTTGGTTGCAGTCTGGTTACGTTCCTTATAGTAAAATAAGGATTTTATAGAGGAGTTTGTGACTAAAAATATTATGTTTTAATATTCCGGCCTCTAAAAGCACATTTGAACTATATCTAGAATGTTTAAAAATGATACTTGTGAAAAGTCAAATTCTAAGTTACGCACAACAGAATTACCTCAATAATCATCACTGCTGGTTTGTTCAGGCTGTGAAGTACCTGTAAATGGAGTGGGATGGTCGCGAAATAATTATTGAAATCCTCAGCGGGTACCATTACAGACTGCGCAGAAACGGATTTGTTTTTATTATCACGAGCAGATACATGCAAATAGCTCCGCATAAAGTAAATTTGGTAGTTTTATGAACTATTGGATCATAAATTTTTTTAAATCTTTGTTAATTAAAATTGGTTGTAGCACTCAGTTATTGAACATATACAGCGTATTAATGCCTGGTTATTAAGATAAAGGAAACTTGGTATTGAATTCAACATTCAGTTACTCCCACCAATTTGTTAAATTAGTAGCTGCTATCGTAACATAAAATGGTTAATTTTACGCGTCAGTAATGGGTCCAGTCAAAGTGAGGAGAATAGTTTGGAAACGATTATTAACAAGGTGTGTACTAACTTTATAGTTCAACTTGAAGGGAAACTTGATTGATCGGAATTGATACCAAACTCAGTCACGTTTGTAACACGCTAACCTTCCTCAATAAAACTGTAAGTGAAAATAGTCGAAGTGTTTCTGAGCTATAAATTAAAGTTGATGGTTTAAAACAGGATCAGAAAAAATCTAGGCTTTTGTGTATATTTAATCTGTTAGCAAACTTAAATCATGTCATGTACTTCCTCCTTCATTAGTATTCAACTGAAAATTCAGTGGCCCAAATGCGACATCGACCATGTCTTCCGAGTAGGTCGATGGAAGCAAGAAGAAAATGGGAAACCTGACACTATAGTTGCTGGCTTTACTTGTAATAATAAAAGAAACGAAGTGCTCAAGGTCAGTAAGTTATTGAAAGCAATAATGTTCGCTATATATGAAGACGACCATTGAACTTTCGTAGAAAAAGTATGGTAACAGTAAAGCTTGGTCCTCTGGTGGCAACGTGTACAACTGAGATTCTAAAGGTAAAAGGTATTGACACGAATCAAAAGTGATTTTTGAGGTAGTAATTTATTGGCCATTGCTTTGGAAGGCCTGGAAGGTACTTAGTGTTTTGCTTTCGTCTTAAGAGTTATTCTGTTAACGTTCTGTTGGATGTAATTAGGATTAAATAATCTTAAATAAGACATTTGTGATCTTTATCCATCTTGGTTATTGATAATATATTTAATGATATTTTCTGACTATTAAAGCGGAGCTAAGAAGATCGCATAATACATAAATTTGCAGATTTCTAGATCTGTAGTTAAGTTTTATCATTTTAATACATGTTCGTTGTGTTCTAACTTTGATACATTTTCCGAGAAACGTGCTAAGGTTATCCCTATCACTAAATCCAATAATACACGTGAATTTTTACACTTCAGGCCAGTAACTATTTCACTAACTTTTCCAAAATTTTAGAAAAAATCATTTATGAATGGTTAAACTCACACTTTTCCAGTATTAATGTTAATAAATACACATGAAGCAGTTTCTTCCGGGTCTTGCCGTTGTCGTCGAACTTGATTTGACGTTTCGCTGATTGTCCTGTCAGCTTCTTCAGAAGGAGTCTAAAGACTGAATTTGTTGTGTACCCTCCTCGTTATATACCTAGGCGCCGCTTCGCTTCGCTGGTCATTAGTCGCGCTTTGTTCGATTCGCTGCTCATTCGTTGTGTTTGGTTGACCGTGACTTACTACGGTGCTGGTACTTTGCAATACCAGTCTCCACGTGTTACTAAGCGATACCCATCCTCTCTGTTAAAGTTCTTCACGTTTTTCATAATTTCCAGTGATTCCCTAATGATTCGCGGATAATAGCGAATATATAATACGTTCTTAATGTTCTTAATAACAGTATTTGTTTTGTGAAATTTCTACGAGAACGTTCAGTTCCTTCCAACTTTTGTAGAGGCAGGAGCGCACTTTTGTACGGAAAAAGTTATTTCATTTTTCGTTAGTTCTCGGGTTTTTTTCTGCATAATGGCTACTTTAACAGAGGAAGAATGAGTTTCTCTATTAATGATGCGAGTGTAGGGCGATAAAGAAAGGTCCTATGATGAAGTTGTGATTTTATTCAACGAAACTTTCCGTGTAGATCAAGTGGGAATTTCGAAATCTACTGTGTCCCGTACCATCAAACGATTCCTAAACACAAGGACAAATAAAAATCGCCCAAAATCTGGAAGACCAAAATCTGAAACATCGGAAGCTCGACAAATGGATGTGGCCCAGGCATTTGTTGAAAATCGAAGATTATCAATCAGAAAAGCCAGTCAACAGCTTGATATGAGTGCATTTTCAGTTCATAAGAATTTGAAACTTTTAAAATTTCATCCTTACAAAATTCAGCTTCACCAAGAGTTAAATGAAGGTGGTTTTGATCGGCGACTTGAATTTAGTGAATTAATGATGGAAAGGAGTAACCAAAACCCAAATTCTTTTGTCATCTCGACATGTTTTCTCAGATGAAGCACCTTTCGAATACAGTAGAAAAGTTAATCGCCATAATTTCAGATATTGGAGTGACGACAACCCTCCCTCACTGGATGCTTGAAACACACACGCAGTATCCACAAAAATTAAATGTTTGGGCAGGAGTTTTCAGGGATCGAATCATAGGACCGTTTTTCATAGATGGAAATTTGAATGGAGAAAAATACCTTGTTGACAAATCAAATAGTTCCCGCAATACAAGAGATTGCTGGTGATGAGTTCGATAATATTTGGTTCCAGCAAGATGGGGCTCCTACACACTATCGGGATATTGTTACGGACTATTTGAATGGTACTTTCGAAAATCGATGGATAGGTCGAAGAGGAACTATTGAATGACCAGCAAGATCTCCCGACCTCGCGCCACTTGATTATTTTCTTTGGGACTACGTGAAGGGTAAGGTTTATTTCACTAAACCTCGTGATTTGGAAGAGCTGAGGCAACGCATAATAAACATTTTTGCATAAATACCACCTCAAATGATAAGAAGTGCTATTGAAAATTTTTAGGTTTGTCTTTGGACAATGCCAAGAAGTCAATGGGCACCATTTTGAACACCTGCTATAATCTTGAAATTAAAACCTGATAGTGTAGCAGTTAAGCTGTAAACTAATTGCCTCAACTGGCCGAAATCCTCACCTTGCCTTAAATGGCTGAGTTATCTTCTTGCCTTCACTGGCTGGGATCAAGAACTTGTCTGAAGTGACTGAATTAAGAGGTAAAACCACTGTTAGTTTTTTTTTTTCAATCGAGTTTTTTATTGCCCTGTAAAAAATGTAAATTGAAAATTACTAGCTGCTAATAAATTTACAGAAATGTAATAGTTGTAATTTCCGCACGACCGTGTAAAATCACTGTTCTCAAAACAGCTCGGGATATCATTCACTCTGAGATCAGTAGTTTTACTTTTCGTATTTTTTTAAGTATGCGTTCAAAACTTTCATGTTTCCACTCAAGTTTTTGCAATTGCAGCGATACCTGGCGAGAATAGAAAAAAATGCCCGATATAAAATTCACGTATTTTTGGCCGTAGAATCAGAATCCTCTATAAAAAATAGGGATTTTCATTACAAATTTCAAAGTTGCCCCCGCCCCACCCACTGGGTTAGGGGTGGGAGAGTCGAATCCAATGTCATTGGATAGATTTCGTAAAAATAACAAATACGTGTTTTTCAGTATTTGAATTGGACGTTTTTTACAAGACACTACTCTTTAAACAGTAATGTTTTCTCTTCATTTTTTGCGATTACAGCGACACCATGCAAGAATCGAAAAAAATGTCCGGAATAAAATTTACGTATTTTTTGCCGTAGAATTCGATTCCGTAATAAAAAATAGGGGTTTCCATTCGAAATTTTAAAGTTGCCCCTCGCCCCACCCACAAGGTGGTGGGTGGGGAGGTCATTTTGGTATCAGTAGATAGTTTTTTGAAAAATTTTTTAACACGTATTTTTTTTATTTTTCGATTTGATGCAAACTGTTCGAGATTTTCTACCGTTCCCATACTTTTCTAACACCCGGTATATAAAAGTATATGTAGTAGACTATTATATATTATTATTTATATTTTAAAGTGATTTTAGTGTTTTGGAGAAAATTTTTGATAATGATTTTGTATGGAAACATGATTTTCAACGCAAATAATTGGTTGTACCCTCGGGATGTATAAATCCCAATAACTATAACTTTTAGATCGAAGTTCTAGACTGCTACGTATTCAAAGTCCTTTACCAATGGTACAGTTTGTAACTTTGCCGTTCTACTAACTTTAAACTATTATGAACAAGGGATAAAACGCCACCGTGACTGCCAATTGATCTACAGTGGCAGTAGTTTATTTTGTAATCACAAATAGTAATCATAATTTTCTGCTTGCTTTAAAAAGTGTTCACTTACGCAAATTGTTTGAAGTGTAAGCTATTGCTTAGTAGGCCAATCTAATTAGATCCAAAAAAGCGTTTTGAGGAATTAATTTCCAGCAAACTGGAAATCGTTTTAATACCTTCAGTTGGTCCTAAATGCTTGTAATCTGAATTTGCTCTATCCATAATTTTTGAGAGCCAAAAAAAACCGCGAAATATTTGCACTTCTTTCAGTTTTTGCTTGTAGCTCGAAAACGGTGCGTCGGATGGAAAATGTCATTCTATACAATATTGCAGAGGGTTAAATTCTGCGTCGAATGAACATCTAAAACTTCAAATTCGGTTCAGTGGAGGCCGGGAAAATTTCTCATTTCGGTGCAAACTTACGTTTTGCAACTTTCCAAGTCCACATATCTTTGAAACAGATACTCCTATCGAAAAAACCCATAGAATTAAAGTTGTAGAGAATAAACGTTCACGCTATATAGACACCTCAATTTTCAAATTCAGTCATTTTGAAAGACTAAATTTGGCATCAATTCAAAATCGGGTTTTTTCCCTTTGATCGTGGAAGAAAGTGTTATAATGTCGTGTTCAAGTTAAAGTGGCGTGTTCAACATCTACAAACATGAATGACCCAGAGTGTTTAATTTGTGACAGACCGTTACATGTTGAGGCCTCAACTACAGTGAACAGATCTTAGGAATGAATTTTCCCTTCATCTCGGTCTTTAACTAAAAATGGTTTTAATGGCCTTCTATAATATTTGTTGAATAGCATTGTACTATAACATAAGAACTTTCTGCCAACTTCTTTGATTTTTTTATAATGGTATTTTGAATTTTGATGTACTTAAATGTAATAAGGATAATTTTGTCGCTTAAGCATTCATACGAATTGTTCGAGTTTATTCAACATCTGACGAAGCAATTTACATTTTCTAAAAATAAAGCTGAAATGCTTGTCACTATAATTTTCATTTTGTCAATGGTTCAAAACAAACTACATAGCCTAGCTGCAGGAGATTAGTTATGTGCATCATATTTCAAACAATAGCTTTTTATGTGATACTTTATTAGGAACAGAATATTCGTAGTTCCACAAGCGCAATTTAATATAGCAAATATGGAAATAATGGCGTATTTGAAATATTCATGTGATTTTATTATTCCTGTTATTAAAAAGTCGTTTACAGTAAATAATATAAACTAAACAATAAATACAGGTTAAAGCTTCGTCAACACAAAGTCATAAAGTCAATTTTAAAAAAATCCAGTGAATAATAAAACGCTATGAACATAATGAATATTTGGCTGATCCTCGACTACTCGGAAGAGAAAGGATTTGATGCGATAAAGAAAATTATGCTTTGTTTTCATTTGACCGTTGATTTAAGATATTTAATTGGTATACTGATTTTTCTAAGGTTTTGAATGAACTGGATCATGTCTTACTTATCACTGATCAGTAAAAACTAATAAATCTGTCGCAAATTGACAATTAATTCCATTTCGTTTTGTTTTATCCTATGTGACGTGTTTTTTTCCACCTCTGCGGACGATGAGGAGAAGTAAGGTCATTTTAAGACTTGAGCTTCGGTCAGTCGGTATGGTACGGTTTTACTCGGGCGCTAGTTCTAGTTTTAAGTAATGGAATAACACTACCCACAAGCCGGATATGCGATGATCAGTAGCTCAAGTGGAGAAACGGTAATCCAATAGTTCAATAAGGGAAATTAAACTCTTACACACAGCAAAAGGCGCAATTCGGTAAATAAGATTGCTTGAATCAATTATGCTGTTACTTCCTTTCCCTTATTATTTATTTTTGGTAAAAAATTGAGGCAACATATGCGGACGACTAGCTGGTTTAAGTCGGAGCAAAGAGCCGTAGATCCGGAGTATTCGTAAGAGTGGATAAACTTACCCTTTTTGAAATAGACAGCATAAATGACAGATTTCTGTTTATTTCGAGAAAAGGAGACAAAGAAAAATTTATGTTGAATTGGGCACCATGTATAGTGAAAATAAGTAGAATTGTCTCTTTTTCTGAATAACTAGTCTACTATAGATCAGGCTGAAATTGTTGGTAAGAGAAATAAAAAGATAGTTTAAAATGAATGATAAAATATATTACATGAATAGATAAATCGGTTTGTATATAGTAAAATTTTGAAGTTGCTTAGTAATATCGGCTAACAAAGACTAATTAAAATTCAAACGAAAATATATAACAAATTTATACCAGGATCCTAGATTCCGAAATTGAGTATTGTTGAGGTAACTGGTTCTGGAACAGCAATCTAGACCCAGAATTGTCTCTTGCAAAAACGGAGTCTAAAAGTTTCCTTGGTAATTTAGTTTACGTCTCTTAATGAAATGAAGTTTGAAAATTGTGGGAGAATTGTCCAACTATGTGGTTTTTGAAAAGTTAATGAATTCAAATGTGGGTGCTCAAGTTTTCAATAAAAAAAAAATATTAAAGCATAAGCATAAAATCAGTAGAAATTCAAATTCTCAATATATAGAAAATATTCAGAAGCGTGGTACATATAAGCTATGCATAAGCTGTGCAGAAATGTAGAAGCTGATTTCGTAAACTATAAAGTGCCAAAAAAATGAAAAAGAAAGAAAAAAATATTTTATAACCATGTGGTACATATAGTATTTTATTTACTTATTAAATTAAAAAGAATTGAATTTGAATTTAAATTTATTTTAAAAATATTGAAATTACATTAAAGATAAAAAAATTGAAGATTACTGAAATTATAAATTAGTAATAAATGAAATTTACCTGGTTGTTAAACACTTGTTAACATAAAAATATAATATTAATTACTGGATGTCCACAGTTAAATTTATATACGTTCGAATCAGCACAAAAGCTGAAAGCAAATGATTTCTTGGTGAGTTTTACTAATGAGGTAAGCTTTATTTATCCCACTTTCTGGAAAATAATACCAATCCAAAAACTTGAAAAATATAATTTTACCAATTAAGTGGAAAGCTGTCAGCCAAAAATATAAAACAACGTTCTTCTGATTATCACGAAGATATGACCGCGAATTTGTTTGAAGAATGGTTCGTTGAACAGCTGACCTAATATTCCCCCAAATTCAATTATCGTTAACGCTTCTTACCATTCGTGACTATTAAATAAAGTATGAAGAAAGAAGAAGAAGAAGAAGTATGAGTTATTTCAAGACAGACCAACAATCACCAGACCAGCAGGTGTACGAGTCTCCGAACAAATGAATGAACTAGCAATTAACGCAAGTACCATCATTTCATCATCATCTAGGATACAACGAAATACCCCCATGGACCATCAGCCCTCTAATCGCCCACTTAGAATGCACCTCTTTTAAAAAAGACGAAACAAATTCGATCATTTACAAAACACAATTTCAAGACATCATAAGTAGATACAGAGAAAGTAGGATTATGTATACAGATGGTTCAAAAACCGAAGAAGGAGTCGGAGTGCATTTGCATGCCCACAGGAAACACATTCATTGCATCTGGCGCCCAGCATTTACACGGCAGAGTTATATGCTATCTGGCAAGCTCTACGTTACACGGAAATGCGCAAAGAAAGAACATATATCATATGCTCAAACTCTCTTAGTGCAATTAAATCTATAATGAACGTATTTAGCTACGACCCTTTAATACAAAATATTCTATCTTTGTTTTAATTCCTGAAAAATTCAGGAAAAAAAATTATATTCGTATGGACGCCAGGCCATACAGGAATAAGAGGTACCGAAATGGTCAACGCAGCAGCGCGTCAAGCTGCACAAAAGGGACCATCTGAGGGCATCCCAGATGATTTCAACATCTATATAAAACAGAAAATAAAGGCCTTATGACAACAACAATGCAACAACTCAGTTGAATACCTCTAAAACTATAAAGTCTCAATAGACCCATGGAAGTTACCAATGCAACTCTCAAGGAGAGAACAAGTGGTAATAACTTGCTTGAGAATAGGCCATACTCATCTGACGTCCAGTTATCTTCTAATAGGTGCTAGAAGACCACAATGCGAAACATGCCAAATACGACTTACACCAGAACATATTCTCTTAGAATGAACCCAATACATAGGTTTACGCCAAAGACTTGCTCTTCCTAATACTCTTCAAGAATGCTTCCAAAACAAAAAATCGAGCCTAATAAAAACCATTAAATTTATTAAAGAATGGAATTTGGATTGGACGGCACGCGTTTAAGGTCGGTTTACAAATAAATGCCGCGCTCTTTTTTTTATATCGTTTTAAACTGAGTTTAGATAAACTCTAGCACCGACTTCTAATGTTTAGCACTTAATAACTACCGATTACATCATCTTTCGTTGTACATCTAAAAAAATCACTACTTCCACATCTAGATTATGTATCCAAGTCTTATGCACGCTAAATCCCAATGTAATATTTTATTTCCTTTAATAATAGAGAGAGGGTGGTAGATGGGGTGGCTAATGTAAAAAAAATTAGAAGTCCTTGGTTCCTGTATACACACTAAACCCCAATTTATTTTTTTATTCCCTTAAACAATGAGGTGGGGGTGGTAGAGGGGGTAGCTAACGCAAAAAAATTTTTTTAGACGTTCGTTTAGTGTCGTGATCGGCCCCTCGACCTAGAAGATTGTCCTTGTCACTTATCCTTACCAACCTCATTTTTTGTTTTATTTTGCCTTATCCAATATGGACCCATATTTAAGAGACTTTGAAGGCCAGACCACTGAGACATATATATTAGATTCCGCCATTGAGTTCAATGAAATTCTAGCTATAAATAAAGAAAATGCAAATTTTACCATCTTACACCAGAACATTAGAAGTTTAAGTAAAAACATAGATGAGTTCAAAATATTTTTATATCAGATAAATGCAAATATTGATTGCATTGTCCGGAAACATGGAAAATAGACAATATAGACATCTACAAAGCAAGACTACGAAATCATTTACAACTCTGGGAGCTTCAATAAATCGGATGGGGTAGTAATCTACATAAAAAATAATATTAGATACACATATAACCTGATTGAGATTAATAATATAAAAATAATAGAACTAATTCTAAAATTAGATAATGCAAGGATAAAAATATTCGCGATATATAGAAGCCCTGCATCGTGTCCTTTTACATTTAACAATGACCTTAAGACTTTATTAGAAAATTCGCAAAATAACTATGATTATACTGTCTTAATTGGAGATTTAAATATAGACACCTTAGTAGACAGAGACTATGCAAATAATTATCTTAATATCATGTCTGAAAATTCATTCTTACCAGCCATAAATAATATAACCAGGGCAAACAACCAAGGGGGTACTTGTATAGACCATGCATTTTTAAAATCAAAAAAAAGAGTTTGAATACGTCATTCCTATTATTGTCAAAACTAATATAACTGACCATTTCACTGTTGCACTGCAAATAGTTTTACCAAAGAAATATGAAAATAAGGCAAAATCACAAGTGTGTTACAAGGAGGAAGTAAACATAGAAAAACTGAAAAAATCAATATCAAAAGTTAACTGGGAAAATTTATATGCAAAAGAAACATCTGAATTAGCAACAGAATAGTTTGTTAACATCTTACGCTGCGAAATTGAGAAATGTACAACCAAAGTTAAATTAAACGCCAAAAACAGAAAAAGAAAGGAGTGGATAACTCAAGGCTTGGTGAAATCGATAAATAAGAAAAATGAGTTAAAGAAACAATTAACCAAAAACCCAAATAACAACCAGCTGGAAAAGGAGTATAAAAGTTATAGAAATAAACTGAATAACTTAATTAAAACTACAAAATGTAACTTTTACAAAAAGCAAATAGATGTAAACCAAAACGACTCAAAAAGATTATGGAACGTTGTCAACCAAGCTACAAATAATAAATCTTCTGCTAATAAACATATTAATAGAATTAAATGTAAAGATGGGAGAATCACAGAAAAAAATACTGAAATATCAGAAGAATTTAATACCTATTTTACACAAATCGGACAAGAATTGATCTCAGAAATAGCAAAAGTTAACAAAAATACACCAATAGATGGTAATACGCGGCAAAATACAATGTTCATTTTCCCAACTGATGTTAGTGAAGTTAGTAGAGAGATAAACTCATTGAAAAACAAAAAATCCAGTGGATTTGATGGTTTTTCAGCCGAGATGCTAAAAGCTATACAAAATGAAATTGCTCATCCACTAACATTTATGATAAACAAAATCTTTGAAACTGGAGAATGCTCTTCACACTTTAAAATCTCGGTAGTAAAGCCCATATTTAAAAAAGGAGATGAGACGGACATAGGGAACTATAGACCGATTTCCTTAACCTCGAATTTATCAAAGATCTTTGAAAAATTTTTAAAATCAAGAATAACGGACTACCTCACAAAAAAATTCAATATTATCAAAAAACCAGTTTGGATTCAAGGAAGGGTGTAGTACACAAGATGCGATTAATTTGCTAACTCAGAACATATATAAAAGTCTAGATGAAGGAACAAGATCATTATGTATATTTGTCGATATCAAGAAAGCGTTCGACACTGTTTCGCATGATCTACTACTAAAAAAATTGAATAAAATTGGAATTAGGGGAACATGCCACAAATTGATGAAGACTTAACTTACTAGGAGAAAGCAGTGTGTGCAGGTAAATGGCTCTACAAGCAATTATGAAGATATAAAATGTGGCGTACCTCAAGGAACTGTGTTGGGACCAGTGCTATTTAACATATATATCAATGATTTATTTGAAATAGAAACAGAAGGGACTATAATCGCATTCGCAGATGATACCGCAATCTACTATAAAGACAAATCTTGGTCATGCCTGAAACAAAAAATAGAAAAAGATGTGAAGAAAATACTTAGCTGGTATTCTGAAAATCTACTCACCATCAATAAAGACAAGACAGTATACCTAAGTTTCTCTTCGCATTGCAACACCTTACCAGATTTTCAACATCTAAATATAAAAATAGGCAATCAACTTACCAATATTAAATCTGTGGAAAAAATTACTTATCTAGGAGTGGTAATAGACAGACATCTAAGATGGGATAAACATATTGTGACACTAAAAAGAAAATTAAGATATGTCCTATGCAAAATAAGACAAATAAAAGACTTCTTAGGCTGGAAGCAGTTGAAAATAATTTACCATGCTTTAGTGGAAAGCCATCTTAATTATGGTATAATTGCCTGGGGAGCTGCAAATAAAACATGCCTAAATGAGATTAGTGTACTACAAAGAAGGATATTAAAAACGATGACTAATAAAAAGGCTATCTATCCATCAGATGCCTTATACAAGGAGTTACATGTTCTGGACATTAGGCAACTACTTTACTTGAAAATTGCAATAAAAGCTCATTCAGAGAGAAATAATCTAACAGCAGCTTATCACAATACAATACACGTGCTAAAGAAAAATCTGTAATAGTTTCTATGAAAACTACAACAAAAGGTCAACGTGGCTACGACTATCTAGCCCCAAAGATCTACAACTCCATACCAGAATGTATAAAAATAGTGCTGAATCAGAGAAGATTTAAATGCCTACTCAAAAAAAACGCTTTCAAGATAATAGATGTAAGGTCTGTGAAATAATCAATTGGTGATAGGAAATCCATAAAATCAGTGGCCATACCAAACAACATTATGGACTGTTTTACTAATTTTCTTAATAATATACGAAATTAAGTTAATTTAACTTTCTTCCAGGTGTTATATAAGCTTGGAAAAGTGACCTCATTTTTGTTAATGTTTGTTTTTTTTTACTTGCTATATTTTTATAATTTATTTTAAGTACCCTGTTTGCACTTTACCTCACTCTCAAGTCTAGATGACTTATGTGAGCATTATGTTTATTATTATATTTTGCAATTTTATTACTACTTATACTGTATTTTACGCTTAATGTTGTTATTGTTGTTTCGTATACACACTAAATCACATTTTAATTTTTTTGCTCCCTTTAATAATAGGGTGAAGGTAGCAATGAGCGTGGTAGAGGGGGTAGATAACGCCAAAAAAATTTTTTAGACGTTTCGTTCTTGTATACACACTAAATCACATTTTAATTTTTTTTTACCTCCTTTAATAATAGGGTGGGGGTGGTAATGAGGCGGTAGAGGGGGTATTAACGCCAAAAAAATTTGTTAGAAGTTTTGTTTTTGTATATATACATATTCACATTTTAATTTTCTTTTGCTCCGTTTCATAATAGTGAGGGGTGGTACTGGGGGTTATAGTGGGGGGTGGCTGATGGCAACAAAAAATTTGAGACCTTAACTTTTCGTACATACCCTAAATTGCAATTTTATGGACTCTTGCTTGTTTTGCCTATATACCCTTATTTACCCAATTAACCCCCCCGAACCCTTTAACGGAATTAAATCAAAATATAATCTAGTTCCAGATCTCGTTACAGTACATAAGTGTACCAAATTTCAAGTCAATATCATAAACGGTTCCAGAGTAAACGCATGCACAAGAAAGTTACAGACAGACAGGAAATTTTTTTGCTCAAATTTAAAATCTCGACCTTTCATGACATTTTAAGCCTATTTCAACAAAAAAAAATAAAAAAATTTGCGTTACTATAGTTCCACTGGACGTGAAAGTATAATAAGATACAAATATTATTAATATCTATAGCCACTGAATTATCTCTTGCACGGACCGTCACAAAAGGGTAAATATAAAAATAGACTTTATTTTGTACACCCAATATTAGAAGAAACAATTGCACATTAAGTAAATACATGTAGTAATATAATGTTAAAAAAGTAGATAATTTTTTTGCTCAAATTACGTGATACAAAACATCTTTAATCATCTCAGTGAATGGGTATAATATTAATTATGAAATTAATTTGTGTCTACCGATAGGGTGGGCGTTTCGTTTCACCAAGCATAACTACGATTCCATTGAATTGCTTGACATACAAAAAACTCACCATATAACGATAATTATTTTCAACGAGAATCTGTAACTCCCCCTGCAATATCTTTGAACTTAAATGTTTTTTATCTTCGTTAAAGCGAGAACTGTGGAGAAACGATAGGTATGATACAAATCCTACAAAAAATAGAAAAAAAACCTCTGGTCTTACTTATTCGACTTCAGGTTCAGATTTAAGAAATGAGGAGCATTCAATAAAGAAGTTTTTGTCTGCGGATTTCTAAGAAGTTCGGAATGAAATTATTAATTTCAATTGAAATTTCCAAGTTTCCTGAAAGCCTTAAAAATTCACCGATCATTTCTGAAATATGACGCAGTATTCGCAGTGAGGATATAATGATGGTTCGTTATAGAAATACGATAAAAGCTTGTTATCAATGCACATTTTGATTATCTTGATTATTTTACTTTTCACATATTTTTCTTTTTACATTTAGTTGTGGCATTCAAATTAGGCCGGAGCTGAAATTGTTTGAATCTACGGGAATGTCTAGATCCTTTATTAAAGTGTAAAATTCAACAATGAATAGTTTTTGCTCAAATCTCGTACTTGATGTTGCATCTGCTTATATAATTGTATAAAATTTAAATAAACGAGAATAAGATTAAATTTAAAACGAAGGCTGAACCGGATTCTTTATACTTTGTTTAAGTACTACTTACCACTCCACCAAAAGTTTTATTTGATTTGTAAAGTATATCACCTCCTCTTAATCATATTTATTTTAAAATCGAAAATTGGATTTTGAAATTTTCCAATTCTTTATGCTTCTCAAAATGTTTTAAATAGGTAACTAAATAAAAAAAGACTACATTACATGTACATTTTATAACTATTATTAATAATTTGTTCAATTTCGCACATCTTATGTTTATTACAAATATCGTCCTTTACTTAAAAGGTAAATTGTTAGGCAAGTACAAAAAATGAAACAGTGAAAATGATTATAGTAATTTTAAAAATGTCAGATCTGAAGTAACATCTCTTATAAAAGCAGTTGTAAAGGGAACATGAATGGATTTTATCGACTATTTCATTATTAAACATAATATTTTTAGTCGCAAACTCCTCTATAAATCCTTATTTTACTATCAGGAAAGTAACCAGACTGCAACCAAAGTTACAAATCTGGCGCGTTAAGTGTAATAATTGCATATTACCATCAAAACGCAAATGCTTCGATTGCAACAAACACCAGCCGAAAGACTGATCCTACTTAAAGGAGCTCCCTTGCCAGTCGTCACACACCACTTGCAGACTGCAGTTTCGAGCTGTTGGCTCTCGTCAGTGCAAGGTAGGTATGCGACGACCGACATGAGAATCCTTTGACTATAGTACATCCCTGTGTGACGACTGGCAAGGGAGCTCCTTTAAGTAGGATCAGTCTTTCGGCTAGTGTTTGTTGCAATCGAAGCATTAGCATTTTGATGGTAATATGCAATTATTACACTTAACGCGCCAGATTTGTAACTTTGGTTGCAGTCTGGTTACTTTTCTTATAGTAAAATAAGGATTTATAGAGGAGTTTGCGACTAAAAATATTATGTTTAATATTCCGCCCTCTAAAAGCACATTTGAACTATGCTAAGCCAAGTCAGGCTATTTATTTTTCGATTGCAACAGACACTGGACCGCTAGATGGCGCCTGCTGGCTGTTTTACATGTCGCTATTGTAAAAATACCGGGATATACTATAGTCTAAGGATTCTCATGTCGATCATCGCATACCTACCTTGCCCTGACGAGAGCCAACAGCTCGAAACTGCAGTCTGCAAGTGGTGTGTGACGACTGGCAAGGGAGCTCCTTTAAGTAGGATCAGTCTTTCGGCTGGTGTTTGTTGCAATCGAAGCATTAGCATTTTGATGGTAATATGCAATTATTACACTTAACGCGCCAGATTTATAACTTTGGTTGCAGTCTGGTTACTTTCCTTATAGTAAAATAAGGATTTATAGAGGAGTTTGCGACTAAAAATATTATGTTTAATATTCCGCCCTCTAAAAGCACATTTGAACTATTTCATTATTGTTTATGTTTACACTAAGAATAAACTTTTGTTTCTTAAATAAAAATGTGGAAAGCTACTCCGACTTTGTTTATGATTTTGCACACTTACTGCACTAAGCCTGTTGTATTGCTTTATAACATTCAAAAACGATCAGAGTCCTGGACTGCAACTATAATCATAAAATATGAGTTTATTTTCTCTATTCAGTAAAAATTAGTTTTTGTGACACTGATCGTTTTTCCCCTGAGCCCATCAGATGTGATTATGGTATGCGATGTTCTTTCAAAGCACAGATAAATACGACTATGACAAATATCAGGACGATCGCAAAATTAACTACATCACTATAGCAACACCTAGAGTATCGCAGCGCATATCGCATAGCAAGCATGTGACGTCTTTCGTCTAGCCTCGCGCCAAGGGAGCATTTTCTAGTCTCGACATGTTGAGGTAATTTCTATTACAAATAACACCGAAAGTAATTACTTTTTAAAAAACTTTGTAGGGGTTTATAACATCTATAGACCTATCATTTGCAATTTTGTTATGGATCCAGGCAATGGATAAGTTTCAAGATAAATATATTTAACGTAGTTATAGTAAGTTATTGACTCGCTTTTTACAGAAGTTGGGTCTGGAAGTACTATCTCGCTTGGGGTATAGTAAACATCTGAGTAAGAAATGGCAGGAAAAAATATTTAGAGAGGTCTAGAGTTTGGTGACGTAGCGTGACTAATAATTGACATGAATACTAAAAACTATAGAGTATTAATTGTACGTAAGTTAGAATTGAAATTTGGACGGAGCCCGACTACGTCAGTGCTCTTTCCCATATAGCACTTGCGCATCTACTCTCTCTTACTCTGCCACTCTCTCATAAAAAATACTTTTTTCGTTAGTATTGGATGTTAGACATGGTATAATGGTATATCCTTCAACATTTACTTTTAAAATATTGTTTAAAGTCATAAAAAATTCTGTTACCCATATCATTAACTACTGTCTAGAAATATTTTTTGCGGCGCAGTCAATTTCTATTGTATACCCTATCACTAAGACAAAAAGTCCAAAAGTACTTGATGAGAAAAATTCGTCAATTTTCAATTAACGAAGTACTTTAATAAATATAAGCTGCTACCAGAAAATCAATCAGGTTTCAGAATTGGACGCAACTACACTAGTCAGATGAGAGACTGGCGATCATACTGGTACTATTAGACTTTTAAAAGACTTTTGAACCAGTGGATCATAACTTGCGATATTACGGATATGTCGTTAATGTTTTTCCGTTCATATTTGGAAAATCGCCATTATATTGTCCGCAGCAACTTAGATATGTCTACTTTTGACCTAGTCACATCTGGAGTTCCGCAAGGCTCCATATTGGGCCCGTTTTTATTTCTAGTATACACATCTGATGTATATAGCGTTACTAATTTTTCAGAAGTTCATTGCTATGCAGATAATAGTCAACTTATTTACAATAAGTTTAGTTGACAAGAATATGAATTGGCATCCAAAAATATTAACGAGGATCTCAGTAAAATAGTTTCTAATTGTAAAAAATATAAATTAAAGTTTAATTAACAAAAAACAGTTATGATATTATTTTGTCCAAAAAAATGAATGTGAAACCTAAGTCTAACTTAAATGTTATATTAAACGATGAAAGGTTATCATTTATTGACAGAGAAAAATACTTATATATAATAGGGCTATAATGGATGCCAACTTAAGGTGCGATGATAACGGTAATAATTTAATAAAGAAGTCTTATATAAGTTTAAAGTTACTGCATGCAAATAATCATATTCTTTATTATAAAACCATGAAAAAATTGTGTGAATCATTTGTGTTGCAAATTTTCTTTTATGCTGATATTGTATACTATCCATGCTTCATTAATAAACTTAGAAAATTTTATCATATCACAGAGGATTTCGTCAATTAAGGTGGTTAAACATGAATAATAATTACGAATATCACTTGGTTACTTCGGTACATCGTTTGTTATTAACATCTGTACCTGTATATTTGCGAAAGAAGTTGTTTTGGAATGAAATTCATAATAATGATATTAGGCACCGCCAAAGTCTCACAATGCCAAATCGCTCTACAGCAATATTTAGATCTATTTCCTATAGTGCTGTTCATTTATATAACAATGTTGAATATGGTTTAGAAAAATTTAGCTTAAACACTTTTAAAATTAGTATAAAAACTAATTTATTACAAAAACAATAATTTGGTTATATTGTGCATATTGTGTAGCTAATATGTGTGGTATGCTGCAATCTGGCTTGGCCTCTGTGCGGACTATTGATTCGCGTGTGGTTTCCTTTGTGTTGCGCGCATGATTGTTGCGGTTGTGTTAGGAAGTTAGAAATAGCACGACACGGATGGAATCGTGCGCGGGTTTCGTGCAGGGGTCGGGTTGGATTTCGGTGGACCATACACATGATATTATTATGTCCTTGAAGTATTGTAAAATCCTTAAAGGTAAGGGTTAAGTGGAAGAATGTAGACTCTAATCTACAAACTTTACCCTTATCGAAATATATTGTGTTATTTCATTAATAAATACGTTTATTATTATTATTAAAAGCTTATTATGAAAATGACAGACGTATAAAATGAATTCAATGCATTTTTTGGAAGCTTAAAAAATCACCTGCCAGTCAGTTTGCAATGTCCAAACATTTTGCCATTTTCTTTTCAGATTTTCTTAAGTATGAAGAAAGAGCTGTCAACATTTCAAGAGGTGTTTAAATTAAGTTGAGCCTATTTTCCTGCAAGAGTAAAAAATGTGTGAGGCGGTTTTGCAAGGTGATTGCACTGACAGACTGTTTATTCTTTGTAGAGACGTATGAAAATTTGCCACAGGGGAACTCCCCTAAGAGTGATACTATAAGGGCCAAGTTATAAGTACCAAGAGGGTACAGAGTGTAGCATAGTCATGGCACGGTTAGCCCGGAATTGTGGTGTAGTTCTCACGACAAAAAAAATAAACTAGCTCAGTATCTCGGGGCGTAACTGTACACTATACTTACGGGATGAATTATCAGTTGCTTTCGTTTCCCTGGCGGGACAATAAAAATGAAACACTCTGTTTCACAAATATAACATATAATTTTTACAATGTGACACTCAATATGTGATTAATAGGTTATATATTGCTATATAACAAAAGATTAAAATATATAGTTATAATACCGTTTAGTAGCTACCGCAGGCGTAAAGAAACTAATAATATATATTAAATATGTTGAAAGAAACAAGTAGCAATTAATTTTCCAGACGGTGTGTCAGGTTGCTTGATATGAGAAATACTGCGAATAAATTAAATAATAGGATATAAATGAGATGTATTTACCCATTGGAATCCGTGGCTTCGAGCCCCCAAAGGATATGATAGAGTTCTGGCAGTTTCGTAAATTCCTCGGTTACGTGGTTTGCTCAGATGACGGACGTAAGGGGGTTCTAAATGGCGGCAGAGGTGCTCTTCGAGTCGTACCCCAAAAGGGTGGTTGCTAACAGCGTGCCGCGAGGCGTACCAGTAAAAAGCGTACCAATAAAGTACTAACAGCGTACCATAAACGTACCAACAACGTACCATAAACAAATCATAAGCAGACCATAAAAGCATACCCTGAACGTGCCGGAAGCGGCCTAAAATTATAAAAATCACATGTCAACAAGTGAAAGGGTGACCATGGAGAACGTGCTTACCGTTTGTCGATTAGAATCCTACTTAGTAGTGATAGTTTTCTCTCGGAACTAGTTCAACAAAATAAAACAATGTCCAAAATAAGGGAAAACTGCAGCTGATTGCCTAAATTTACCAATTCCACGAAGATGGCTACACATAAACTTGGCAATCGTCAACAAAGCGGCCGCGTGCTCTACCAGGCTTATATTGTATGAATTATGGCCGAGACGGAAGTTCTTTCAGAGCCCTTCTATATTGAAACGATGCATATGTGATTTGATATATTTTATAGAGTACGGTGGGTTGCCTATGGTCGGGCGGTTTTATATTCTCCCAGAACGTAGCCAGCTCGTCGTAAGCTCAAAACAAACAAACTTTTTAAAAAAGTTCCAGGAGGTAAAATATCCAACTGTACAAAACGATTGCTAGCTCTCTGACAGTTAATTAAATCAAACATATACAGGAAACGGGAAGATATATTGGTACGAATGGGAACTTAAGTGGCCTGCTCGACCTCCATTAGACTTGACTAGATTATTTTGGGAAGTTATTTTTTTTTGCAAAAAACCAATAGAAGATATGGCCGATTTCCGTAATAAAATGTATGCTAATCGGCATAAATTATTAAAAGTTTGTAGATCCAAACTACTTAATAGATTTACAATGTGTGTTTTTAATAGTTATTCTTTAGTTGTTAAAATAATTCCAGATACGTCGAAGTTGATACGAGTGTATGCCCTTTATAAATGCTTTAAAAAATCGTGATTGATATCTGATAAATAAACGTGTGATTCTGGAAAATCTTGATAAAAATATTTCAGTATCGTTTGCTGTTCGGCAAATGCATTTGACAGGGATCAGCAATGTATCATAGATAGAAAAGACCTGAAAAATAATAATATATAGCTCCTGACACATTGTCACATATGATTAATTGATGGCTGCTTTTAGGGTCTTCTCGCTTTTATTTTAACACATACGCCACGACAAAAACAAACTTATTTATTGATTAACAGGGAACGAATTCCGAAGGATTGGATGATTTTATTTGATCATGGACAAAGTAACGACAATTTGCTTGTTGTAATCTCATTCTTTATATTAATTAGGATACGCTTAATTATAGAATTACTTTTGTATTTGTATAACCTTCCATCTTTCTTATTTATAATATAAGTTTGAAAGCTTTTTTAATACTTGTTGCTACTAACACACCTGGCTAATATTAAGAAATATTCTGTCATAGAACTTATGGAATTTTAAAGTAAAATAAAAATGAAGGAAAGGAAAAATATGATAAAACATCGTCTGACACTTGTGTAGAAATCCACGACGAACATTTCTCTGTGTCACAAAACTTTCCATCCGAACTGTAAATTAATATTGATTAAGTTGCCTTTTACAAGTTTTACTGCAGCTGTAACTTTCCCTGATCTTACTTTTTCTACGTAAGGTTTACTGAGGTATATTTGACGAGAACGCCATAAGATGCTCGTCATTTATCTGAATGTTGTGGTTCCACCTTATTCCGCTCAAAATAGCAGATAGGTTTTAAACTAGATTGAATAGAATAGATTTTTATTTAGCATAAACTATTTACAATACTAACATAATTTTGTACATAGTCATTATTGTGCTCTAATGTCTGTGTATAGTTTTGCAACATTCTTACTAAACAGTTTTAAGCTACGAAAAGATTTAATTTCAGTGGGTAAATCATTGTACGCGCGTAAACCATCACCATTTTTTTTTATACATTTATTTAACGTCGGCCTATTTCCGCTACTCAGGCCTAACACCGACGCCTGTAGACGAGCTACCCCCAACCAGGAATTTTGCCGAACCTCTTCCCTTAAGAAGAGTAGGGATCTTTTACTTGCCTAACATTTAATAGACAAGGGACCGACGGCTTTACATCCCCTCCGAAGGATGGTATATCTCCTATACAACCCTCGCCTAAGGTTGTATAGCTTCCGCGCATACACTGATATACAAGCCGCTGGAAGATGTGTGAGGCGAGAACGCGGTTTCCGTTGGAATGGTCACCCATCCAAGAAACCATCACTAAAAGTTGACTTTTTTAAGAATGATATTTTTGTATGGTCTATGTTGTAGCTTTCAACGGATCTCACTGGATAATTCTGTAATTTAGCTCTTTTAACTAAGAAAGGTTTAAGATAGGCAGGTAATAGATTTTTGTCTATTTTTAATGTATTAAAATTAAATTTGCTATTTCAATGCTTTCCTCCACTGAAATCCACCCCAGTTGATTTAACATATTCTAAATGGGTGTATATCTGTCACAATTTACACACATTCCTTTATTATGTAACACTTGTAATCTCTTAATATCTGATATGCTACATCATATTAATAATGAGAAGCAATAATTAAATTGTGGATAAATTATAGTGTTGTACATAATTAATTTTGATCATTGCGTTAAATCTGCTGTTATTCTTTTGAAAAAAGGATGTCTTATTGGCAGTTTTCTTACATAAATAATCATGAAGTAGTTTCTTCCGGGTCTTGCCGTCGTCGTCGAACTTGACTTGACGTTTCGCTGATCATCCTATCAGCTTCTTCAGAAGTATTCTAAAGACTGAATTTGTTGTGCTACTCTCCTCGTTACATACCTAGCCGTCGCTTCGCTGGTCATTGGTCGCGCTTAGTTCGCTTCGCTGCTCATTCGTCGTGTTTGGTTGACCGTGACTTACTACGGTGCGGGTACTTGGCAATACCAGTCTCCACGTGTTACTAAGTCGATACCGATTTATATCATTTACATGTATAATGAATAGGAGGGACCCCAACACACTACCATGCGGCACCCCATATGAGCTAGGGATTTTAGTAGATGTCGGATCTTAGACTATATGTAGTTAGATACCACAAAATTTTATTTATTATTTTATCATGCGTTTACTCGAAGGATATATATAGAAATATCGATGAAGATCAGAATGAGGGGTTTACCAAAACGTCGGTTAGTTAACTAAGGCAGAAATTTGTTTTTTTAACAACTCAATGTTCTATATTCTTTTCTGATATTCACCAAATTTGGTGATTTCGTTTTGAAAGGAAAGAAACAATTTATCAGACCATTTTTTGAGATCAGGGACTGCGTGTGCTATTATACATCTGATGAGGAGTTGTTTAGCTATTTTGTTAGATAAAACATTTTGCCACGTCTGACCAGACATTAAGACAAAAGTATAATTTTCACGTGGAACTGATATGCTTGTGTTTGTTATGTAATATGATGATAATATATGAATAAATTTGATAACTCCAGAGCAAACCATCGCTATATATACGTATGTATCGTCATAATATAATTTTTTTCAAAATAGTTTTTTCCACTGTCCACTTGTCCACTATACAAATTTCATGTAAAACTGATGTCTCTCTCGCTAGACTTAAAGTACTTGAGGTTATTTGCGTGCCCTCAAGCATTAAAGTGCTCGTAAGCACTTTCCGTGTACTCGCGATCACTAAAGTGCTCGTAGGCACTTTCAGAGTACTTGCGAGCACTTTCTGCGATTACTAAGCATTAAGCCGTTTCGTAAAGTGCTTGAAGCACTAAGCACCGTGTTTAGAAAGTACTCTTAAGCACACTGCCCCCAACACAAAAGTGCTTAGAGTGCTTAGACGAGTACTGTGCTTAGGAACAGCTCTGCAGTAGTTCAGTGTTGTGTTGTGTTGTGTTGTATTGAATTGTATTGTATTGTATTGTATTGTATTGTATTGTATTGTATTGTATTGAACTGAATTGAATTGAATTGAATTGAATTGAATTGAATTGAATTGTATTGTGTTGTATCGTATCGTATCGTATCGTATCATATATTATCGTATCGTATTGAATTGTATATTTGAAATTTGTTGATATTATGTCTGGTATGTCAAAAAATATTTCAGCTAAACCTATTAATTCTTACATATTTGAAATTAGGAGAAACGATCTAATTGCAATGCAAAAATATACAGGGTTTTCAATTTAAAAACAATCTTCCTTGTTACATAACGCGATCCAGACATTAGATTAGAAGAAAATTGTAGCACAGAACTAATAAATTATATTAATAACAGAAAATAAATATATACCTATGTCTCTTTTATTAAATTATTGTTGTCCATTGCAACTAAATATATGGACATTATTGGTTTTGTTAAAACTTTTCATCACTTAGTTGCACCACTGTACTGGAGATTATTGATCCAAATCCTAATGCAGATGCTTCACCATGGTCTCTGACTTGACATGATGACCTAGTAGATGTTTGTAATGTGGTGAATTTATTAATATTGTTTATGGTATAGTCTGTGATCACTAAATGGTTTCAATGAATCAAATATGGATATAGTCATTATCGATTGGATTAAGGGCAAATTAGAATTATCTTGTCGCAACTAACGAAACTTCCAGGCGGGGATGACAGTGATCCAACGGACTTAGCTTTACATTTTCTGAGCATTTTGCACTTCAATTATTACCTGCAGCAGATAAAATAATGAAATCATTTTCAATAATCTAAGTAAAGACATGCTTCGACAATTCATAGTCATACTTGACCATTTCTCGTTGATTTATTGGCACAACATAGTGGGAGAGCAGTGTAGAGTACTATTTCATGAACATTTTAAAATTTATTCCTCCGATGACAGTTCTAGAAATACTAAAAAAGCGGGAAATAAAGTAACTGAAAGAATTTATGTTGAATAACAGATGGGCATTTCCAGAGTAATATGTGAAATGGACTGAAACAGATTTCTATTCAACTCATTTTCTTTTTTTCACTTCGTTAAATCTAATTTGGGAAATACACATGATGCCTCGTGTATAATGTGACGGCCTGAATCTTACTATTAGCATTCATAGCGCCATATAATGTTACATAAAAAATGTGGAGGCCCGCACGTATTGATATTCAATATCGGCAATTTATTTCGGTTGAATCATTTTTTAGACAACATTTTATGCAGTATTTATAGGTACTGGATTTAGAGAGAGAAACACAATTATGGAACAAAAAATAGAATTTAAAAATAAAATAATTGACTAAAATCGAGCTTGAAATTACTTCAAAAATTTTTCTTCTGATAGGTCAAATATTTGGCATAACTATACTAATCTCATATCGTGGGATGCGTTTTTCCCCACCTCAGTCGGCGACGAGGAAAAAAGGGCAATTTTTTACACTCGAGTATTCGGCTTAAGCTGCGGCGCCAGTCCTAGGTTAAGTAATAGGGCACACTACCCACAAGTCGGGTAAGCGAGACTGAGTAGCTCAAGTGGAGAAACGGTACTCACGTGGTACAATTTGGGAAATTAGGTTCACGCACAAACAGTAAAACTCAAAATTTGATAAATAATGTTAGTTTGTTCAAATTAACCTACTATATACAAAGCTACTTGTACACTAAAATACAGTTATGAGGGCAAGCGGTGCAAAGAAAAAAGTAGTACCAGATGACTTAAATGACAGGGATAGCAAGCACACATTAGGTGAAAAAGCGTTAGGACAGAATAAGCCATAACCCAGGGCAACTAGCAAAGCGATAAAACGGGCGTAGGCTAAACACGGATATCAGGCGTCCAAAATTATTAAGTTTGATATAGTACTTGGCTAATACATTAGTTTACTTACTTCTCCATGAACTTATTTCCTGTGGTTACGGTAGGGCACGTCTGCTGCGGTGTGGCCGTCGGAAGGGAATACACCGAACGGCTCCTCAGGTCCCTTTCTAAAATGAAACAACTTTCTATAGGAGTGGTAGTAGACGCCAGACGGATGCGCTGTTGGTCGATGACGTAGTGCGAACTTTACAAAAATTCTGCTGCTCTGAAATGATATATGGCAATAACTGTACCTGAGTTCAGATCTCGGAGTGGATACGTCTGCTGCCGATGAGTCGCTCTGGCTCACTGCCAACACGGTATGAATTCAATTATTTCCTTGGAATACTTACAAGGGGGAGAAACGGAGATAATAGATGCGTGATGTATCGACGTGACGTCAAACGGACTTGGACAATATTTCGGAATATTTTCGACTAGTCTAAATAATTCAATCACCTGAATTTTGAATTTTTCTTCGCAGATCGGAGCAAGCAGAAGGTACGTCTATCGAGTGGAACGGCAGCTAGTGAAATGACTGTCGGATCTTTTAATTATTCCCTTTACTGAAAGGATGACGTTATATAGGTGACGTCAGGTCGACTTTCTATATTATATTTCTCATCTAACACGAGAGACGTTTGGATATACGTACTGCAATATTTGCTGCGGGGTTCACGCGACTACACAATCTCCTTTCGTCGCTCTCCCCTTACCTGAGTTCATCTGTACTTACAATTTTGATTTATTCTCAAACTTAATTTGCTTAAGGCGGTACAATATATACAATAATAATTATAAAAGGATAATTCATATAGAGAGTATTATAAATATCAATATCCTGTGCGTTTTGTTACAACTATTAACGCTCGAATGATGATTTCATTTAGCATATTCCTTTATTATATTTTCAGAGAATTTTGTACTAGAGTGGGGATCTACACATAGGGTTGTCTAAGTAATTTAGCACTGAGTCACGGGTCTTGAACTACTTATCGGATAGACTTTAAATTTTCAATGCTATAATTATTCGATGATGGCTTTGCATAAATATAGTAAAACCTGCAATATTAAATTTTAGTAAATGACCTCGAACCGATTGTCTAAAATAAAACTTAAAAAGTAAAATATTTTTACATTGGTTAAACTGCTAATATTGAGGCATTTTGCATAGTATTTATAGGTTGAGTTTTACAGCAATGTATGTTAAACAAAACAGTAACGATCGAAGATTAATTAAATTTTGTTGACCGCCGAAAATACTCATTTAAAGTTATTGAACTGAAAACAAACAATGCTTATTATAACATCGATAAAATCCTGAAATTACGCGAACTGTTCGCCAAAATCAGTGGGCTATAATTGTATACGGTGTACCAGATAAAGCTTACCAGATAAAGCTAACTAGGCTCAAGAGCAACAATGACATTTGAGCTGACTGTCAATTTCCTATTCGACCATTGTGTGCTATGCGCAATAAAAGGGGTAACACTAAATTAGTAGTTGTGGAAAAACATACAATCTTCGTTTGAGATGTTATAAATTCATTGTCTCTACCAGGGATAGTCTGTTCTGTATGTCTAGTATGAAAGCGTGTAATATATCAGCAAGAGTATTTTGAAGAAAAAGCAGATAAGACTGTCCATTTAAATTTGGAGGAAGGACAAATGGCCCCACTAATTGATCGCCGATGATACTACACCAAACATTAATCTTAAATTCTTGCTAAAAATGCCTTTCTTTAATGGCATGTGGATTTTCTACTTCCCAGTAATGGGTTAAGAACGCCTCGGCGAGTAAAAGTTGCTTCGTCGGTAAATAAGGTGTTCTTAATAAAATTTGGATCCCTGTTGTGTTTATTTAGAACAAATTGACAAAATTGTAGCCTTTGTGGAAGATCCCTTTGAAGTAAGTTTTGTACAGGAGTGAGTTGATATGGGTAAAAGCGTTCTTTACGCTTTACGATCTTCATCCACACGAACTAAAATTTCTAGTTCTTGATAACGAGTAATTCGTTTCGGTCGTCCTACATCATTTTTATGGTGAAATGAACCCGTTTCTCCCAAACGACGAAACAGATCTTTGAAAGTCTTATGGTCTGGCTGTATTCTACTTGGATATTGCAATGAGTATCTCCTCGCTGCAGCACGTGTGCTAAAATTATTTTGTGCGTAAACAAATATCATATCCCTCATTTCCCTATTTGAAAAATTATTATATCTAGGCATTGTAAATAAAGAAGTTAAATAAATTAGCCCGAGGAACATAAGAATAAAATAAAATGATTAAATTACTTAAATGACAGAACTAAAATATAACCAAAGCACACTTTTCAATAAATACACTTTGCTTCACTAAATTTGAATTTGTCTTTTATTTCAAAAAATTATTGAAATGTTTAACGGCATTTTCCTCGAAAATGGTTGGAGTTATCAAGTTCTACCAAGTGTACCTTTTATACGTGGAAATAACGCCCTTATCAGATTTTCTGGTCAGAAGTACTATAACGTTTCGTAAAAAAATATGGAAAAAATTCATCAACAGATACAGGTCCTGCAGCGCCCTCTATGATCTAACGTGATGTAATACATAAATTAGTCTCCGTCTTCCTGGGATTGACACACAGGGGGAATGATATCCAGCTTCCCATGATCGTAGGGTCATTCTTCTCCACTAGGGCCCCTGTAATTTTTGGATAGGTGGTCCTGTCGAACGCACCTTCTATGTCTATGAAGACACCTAGGGTGGACTCTTTATTGTCCAAGGAGCTCTCAATCCGATTTGCGACTGCATGGAGGGCGGTGTCGGTGGATGTTCCCAGGGTGTATGCGTGCTGGTTAGGATGTAAAGGGTTGTTTTTTATTACAACATCCCTTATGTATCGTTCACATAGCTTCTCCATCGTCTTGAGTAAGAACAAGGTTAAGCTAATAGGTCTATAGGCTTTGGGGATGGTGTAGTCCATCCGCCCTGCCTTTGGGATGAAGACAACTTTCCGTTCTCTCCATGTCTCTGGAATATAAAGGTGTGCTAAGCACGCCCCAAATACTCCAACCAGGTGCGGCAGTAATCCGTCCAGTCCCTATTGCATTAGGACGGGATAGATACCGTGACGACTTAAAAGGGGAGAATATATTGCCCATCTTATTCTGTCCTCACTCACTATTTGGTTGGCCATTTGCCAATCCAATGGTTGGGTGTCGACTTCGTTTGGCCACTCCTTCCGTTCTGTTACTACAGATCCCGGGAAGTGAGTCTCCATGAGTAACTCTAGGCTTTCAAGAAAGTCGCTGGTTCCTGTACCATCACTCCTTCACTCCGTGTTTGTTATGGAAGTTAATCTTTATTTGATTTGTATTGCTCTGTAAATGATTATACTGTTGGGTAATAAAGCTATTATTATTATTATTATATACTTATTTTGTTTTTACGAGTTTGACCCACTGAGTCGTTTAACTTATTAATTTTCGAGCCATTTGGCTGAGTGTGTTTCTTAATATTTCAGCTACGTTACAAAACTATTTTTATTTCATCAAAATATGTTTTTTAACTATCTTTAACAGTTACTGAGAGAAGGCCCGGGATGTAGCGTTTGACCTACCCTGTACACGTGATTTCTTTATGAAAAATTTAATCTAAGTCATATTCTCTTAGCACCCAACTCCAACAAAAATGCCAGTTAATCAGAAATAATTCCCAGGAAAAAATGTAATTTAAATTCTGCTGCTGAAGTGCCCAGCTTCTCTTACAATCGACAAGTGAGTTGAAATATAGGTAACTCATGAAGTTTACCTTAGAGTTTCTCAGGAATTTAATTTTTAACATTCAACGTTACACAATTTAAAGACGACCGAAAATATTTCCGTTCGGTTATTAACGGAAGGAACGTGGATTGGTTTTCCTATAATTCAAGAAGTAATTTAATTCGTGTGATGTTCTGTTATACAGACCCAGAGGCAATCAGAGAAGCTACGGGTGCGTCTGACATCATTTTGGGGTTTAGATTAAGCAAATTTCTGGAAAAACTTTGTTCCGGTAGTTAGACAAAATTACACAGTGAACGATAAATAATTTAGAGTGGATGTCCAGAATATTACAGTGAGTGTCAATAGCTGAGACTAATTAATGAAATGAAAGGTAAACATATGTTCTCATTTTTAAATGCCACAGTAAAATAAGTAAGTAAAATATATAAAATATGTTTTAGAAACGAGCATCTACAACATAACAAGTAAATCAATAGATACACTGTATTAATAGCATGATTGATAATATCGGTATGGGTTAGTCTACTTTGTAGACAATAAGGATGGTTGTTCTATCATATCCTAACTTTAAAACAAAGTACAAAAAACAGAAGAAATTTGTTTGTTATATTTTTCACCAAATGACGGACCATCGAAGTCGTACATATAATGTTTTCTCCCGTTGAATATTTTTAATATATTATGCTATAAAAACGTGTCTTATGCCAATCGATAGCTTCTAATGCAGCAGGACGCGCTAGTATGTTGCGATCGGTAGTGTACCAATAACATCTCATACACAAATAAATACACATTCATAAAATGCAATTGTACATATACAGTAATAAAACAATATAATTCAGTATTTCAATTGTTGTGCATATTTATAAAAAAATTTGGATTCTGAAATAACACCCTGCTACGTACAAATTTCATCCGTAAATTCAACCCCCTTCGAGTTTCAGTTGCAACCCCTAAATTTTCAAATGGGAAGTAGGGCCTTGTGCTACCTCATTTGAAAGATCTATTTATTCTCTATTCAAAAATGGTATGGTTTTAATGTTTATTAGAAAAATTAACGATAATTTCAATGTAGTAACTGTTCAAAATGAGTTCCTTGAACGTCTTGGCAGCATCCTAATCGTAAATAAAAATGTCTTCTATCGTTTTCCAATATCTGTGACCGACCTAACCACATCCGTTATTCTTCTTCTTAAGTTGGCTATATTGCGTGGCTTAGTTTTGCATACCATACTTTTCGCATGTCCCCATAGAAAGAAATCTAAGGGTGTAAGATCAGGGTAACGTACTGGCCATTCAAATTGCCATCAATGAAAAAGGGACCAATGGCATGGTTCCTAATTATCCCCGGCCAAACATTAACCTTTTTAGGATTTTGTGTATATAATTTTCTCATCCAGTGAGGATATTCATTACCCCAGCAGCGATAGTTTTGACGATTATGAAGAGAAAAAGTGGACTCATCACATTTTATTTTCTTTTTAATACACGATTAATTGAAGAATGGGAATATTCACTGCTAAAGCTGCTAGTCGACTTGAATTATGTGGGTTTTCTCCAAACTCAAGCAGTAATTTGGCATCATTACTCGTTGCATTGGAAGCCTGTTTTTTATCTGCCGTACATGTCCATGTTCGCGTAACTGCTGTTCAATTTTGCTAATTATGCATTGGGATATAGGCGGCAAATCAGGAAATTTTTCTTGAAATAGGCTAGTAATTTTCTCCTATGTGTAAAATTATTATTTTATGCATTTCTTTTAAATAAACCATGTTTAGAGATTACAGTTAGCAATACTCAGACAGTACGCAAAACACTGACAACTATTTATTGCTGTCAATCGCCACGCGGCGTTTTCAATAAAACTGGCACTGCCAGCTAAGAATAGTTTTGATGTTTTTATGTCTTCTTTTTATTTGATAATGTTGAAAAATGACATTGAAATTGTTTTGCTAGCCTGCAAGAACAAAACGCTGTAAGTTTTAATGCTTTTCGTTTGTTGTAGCTAATGTGTAACATGTTTCAAGTTAAAGATCATGGATCAAGTATAACATTAATTTATTTGCTAAGAACCAGTCTTGAACGGTGGGTTTCGTATCGCACACATTGGAAATTAAAGCGTTTGCATCTTTGTTATTATAATGTTATATCGTCGGCAAAAAGAACAGATCCTGCTGACGCAGTATTATATGGAAAGTTATTAACTAAAATCAGAAAAGAGTTGGACCCAAGATGGAGCCCTGGAGGATACCAAATTTCACATTTATGTGTTCTCGTTAAAATAGTTGGACGATCTCTTGAGGGTATGATGTTAATAACTTCTGGCTGGAAATGCAAAACTTAGAAAATCTAATGTTTTTATTAAAATTTAATTATAAAATGTACTCGCCAATAACGCAGTTTTCATTCATTATTTCCTTACCATTTTAAAAGTTTAGCTTAAACTACCCAGCAAACATTTTGGTTAGTTAAAATTAGATTTAACCATGTTTAAGTAAAATATAACAATAATAATAATAAATTTATTGCCCAAGATACATCGTATAAATGTTTAAGTTTGTCAATAGTAGAGAAAACAATAAATGTATATTATGTATATATACAATTTAAATATTAAAATAATAAATTTTATATTAGACTATATAGACATTCACATTATATGATCAGTTAAAACCTACATTTGAATATACTTCTAAATAACCAAAATCTAAATTCACACATTAAAATTTACACTAAAATGAATACATTCAGTTCCAAAAGTTGCATTAATAGACTAGATTTTTATATAATATTGTGAATTGTATTGAAATCAAAATCAAGAAATTCTTATATACTGTAGAATGTATTTTCTGTTAAAAGTTCTTTTAGGAATATATTTTGTTTGTTTGTTGTCAGTAACTTTAACTGATTTGGAAGTTTGTTATATAGTATCACAGATGTATAATTTACTGGTTGCTGAGTTCTTGTCAGTCTGTGATACGGAATACTTAAATTATTTCTATTTCGAGTGTTGTATTCATGATAATTAGAATTTCTAGGCAACAAGGAATTTTCTTTTATATGCATAATGCACTTATGTATAAAAATATTTGGGAGTGTTAGTATTTTCATATTTTTAAAAATTGGCCTACAATGTTCATTAACTCCTGCAGAAGCCAAAACCCTCACAGCTCTTTTCTGTATTTTAAATATTGTGTCACTGTCAGATGAATTTCCCGTAAGTTATAAGACTATAGAAATTGCTGTAGTAAAACGTTAAAGCTGTGTCAAGAGTGGTTAGATTTATTAATTGCCTTATCTGATATATTACCTTATTTAGATTGCTTGCTAGATGATCAATATGTCGGTGCCAATTTAATTTTGGATCAATGTATATACCTAACAGTTTCACCTAATTCGATTCAGAACTTAAAAAAGTGATTTTTTGCGTCTCTTCTGAATTCATTTTTATATTGTTTGCCTCAAACCATCTGGCATCGTCGTTTAAACTGTCCTTTGTTTGGTCGAGGGCTTCAATACATTTTCATATATTTATAAAAGTAGTGTCATCAGCAAATAAAACAATTTTGTTTGACGTCACATGTACAGGCAAGTCATTTTTTATATACACTAAGAAAAAAATAGGTCCAAGTATTGAACCCTGAGGGATACTGACTGTGATTAGCTGCTTTGAGGAGCATTGAGGAGCAAGGTGTTTCTACATACTGAATTCTATTTTGCACATAGGATTTTAATAGATTTAGACCATGGCCTCTAATGCCATAAAACTCCAATTTCTTTAGGAGATAATCATGACTTACACAATAGAAGGCTTTGCTTAAATCTATTAAAGTTGCACATGATGTTTTATTATTATCAGAACATCTAGAACAGTCTCCAATATCTAATTATTGCTTTTGTTGTTGATTTATTTTGCCTATAACCAAACTGTTCAGACGCAAACAAGCTATTTGTCTCAAAATATTTTACTATTCTATTTTTTATAATAATTTCAATAATTTTTGATAAAATAGGGAATATAGAGATTGGCCTATAACAATTGACGTCATCTGTCTCCTTTTTTATATACGGGTACTACTTTGGCCACTTTCAACAAGTCTGGAAAAGTGCACTGTTCTATGCATTTATTTATTATATAAATCACTATTTCAATCAAATTATTTTTTATATATTTTAATGTTTTTGAATTCAAACCATAAACATCTGCACTGCTGGTACTTTTTTATTTCATTATAGCTTCTTCAACCTCATATATATTAGTAGGTGTTATATAAAAGCAATTTGCAGGAGAAACATGAACATTCTTCAAAATTACAATGAGTATCTGGAATAGTGCCTACTACTTGTTTAGCTACGTTTATAAAAAAATTATTAAAATTTTCTGCTGGTATGCTAATTTCCTGGTTTTTATTTGATTTTACCTGAGAATTTATTAATTTCCATGTAGCTTTGCTTTTAAATTGAATTTTCTTTTTGTTTTGCTAATGCGATTTCTTTTCTATATGTGCTTCTTATAGGTTATTAACTTCTGCAGAATTAACGGTATTTTTAATTACAGCCACAGCCTCAAGTTTATTTCTCATGCTTCTTAGATCTTTATTAAACCAACCAATTTTAATATTACAATTTCTTTGGTTTAGGTTTGTTTCAGGAAAATAAAAATTAAATTTATTAATAAATAGTTCAAAAAAGCTGATAAACAGTTCATCTGGCTGACCAATCAAACTGTTTCAGATCATTGTCAAAAAGCTTCAGTTTATTGTTTGATATAATTCTTACCTTTTTAAGTTGATTTTATACGTTGAAGCGACGTGGATTCGACATAAGTAGAGAGCAAGGCGACGTCGAATTTGGTTATATTGACCAAAATGGGTAGAATTAGATATAAATCCACACTGTAGTAGCCCAGAACGTTTGGTTAGTAATACCTGTCTAGGGAAATTTGACGTCAGTTTAACGTCAATTCAACGTTAATTTAAGCAGCTTTATGTAGAAGCTACGAAAATACTTATAGACGACGTGCCACTCCAAGTGCTCAAAAAGAAGAATTCTATACTATTTGGTATTTTTATCTATAACTGTAGAAATATTGTTGGAAGTCACTAACACAACTAAATAAACATATATTTAATTCACAATAAAGGTTCAAAATGAAGAAATGTCGCTGATAAAAATATGTGTAATGTAATTGCGACGTATCTACGGTTCAGGCTTATTAAAATTAATGCGAAGGAAATTTTGTCGTGCATGTTAACACTTCTACTTTGAAAAATAACAATGCCCCTCCAAAATACTCTTTAATACAAAAATTCCTATTAGGAGGTAAAAAAATATAATAATATTCTGATCTAAAACTATGTTAAACTTGTTGTGTATGACATTTTCATCCGTTTGTTCTAGATAAGTTTGTCTTGAAAATATGGATTTTGGAATCGTACTCTAATTATGCCGAGAAAATATGGCGTCTTGTGCTAATTCGACCTAAAAGTTAATATGACTACAGAATTCAAGGTATTTTACAGGTAGCTTTTTATTAAACTGAATTACTTTAAAGTTCACGACATGTTAGTTAATTTTACTTGTTTAAAGAATTATTAACTTATAATATATGATTTTCAGGAAACAACTACTCCGCGGGCAAATACCCCGACCTGCATTGAATTACACCTTACAAATCATGAAAGAATGGTAGCCAATATCATTTGTCAATTCCCTGACCAGACATAGACCGGTTTCGAACTTATTAGTTCTCATCAGTATGCCATAAGTCATGGAACAGATAACCTGCTAGTTTTATACAAACTATAATAAATTGAGTAGTGGTGAGAGGACTGAAAGGTCGTATCTCCATTGATAAGTAAATTCGACTTCTACCAAGTCGAGTTATAGTTAATTTTATGGAGAATGTTTGCTGGATACGGAATTCTTGATTTGATTTTCTTTTTCTCTGTATTCCCCGTTGGATTTTTGTGGTTGATAGACTCCACGGAGGCATCAGTTTGTTTATTTATGTTTTAAGAAAACCTCATGCAAATTTATTGTCTACTAAATGGACTTGGCGAGCGATGGAAGGAATAAGTCGATGCTGCCTATTAATGTTCAATTAAGTAATTAATTTATCATGTGTTGTTGCTCGAGTTAATAGTACTCTGATTTGATATAATCAACTATTATTAATCAATTAACCAATATTAACTATAACCAGATACACATTTTTAATAGTCGTCCTAGAAACCAACATTTTTGTACAGAAATTCCTTTCATGACAAGCCAGAATCAACTCGAATATACACTAAATGTATCTAATACTATTAATATCTATATTTTGTTGAATATAACAACACATTTTCATTTATTTGGTAAACAATCGAGATCAAAAAGCTTGTGCGAGTATGTTATTTTTGTTTCATTAAGCCGAGGTTAATTCTGAAAGTAACGTCAGTTACAGGTCACTACGTTATCGATTTAGTACACCGTTATTGAAATGCGCGTTATTAAATCAGATTTCTATTAAAAATAAATTAAATATTAGGCGCTCAAAATTGTTACCAGTGAATAAAATAGCTTTTTTTTTTCATGCACTCATATTGTTTGAAACCAATTCACTCAGAAAATTACATTTTGTTTTAAATGATTAAAATACAAAACATTGGGTTGCATAGGTGGCTGCGAACAGTTTAATGTTAACGAAAGAGGTGAAATTAATAAAATCAGCTAAAATATTACTTTTAAAACGATTGAGCCTTTTTTAATTTTATGTTAAATTTACGTCTTGTAATTGAAGTAAATGCACAAATTTTCCGAGTTATTGTTATATTCTATATTTTGTCAAATTTTGAAACGATGTATATGCCATCATTTCATTATAATCAAATGATTTCCAACTTTTAATGCTCATATATTCGTTTCAGGTGCTGCCAAATTTAATCAAGCTTGATACTTTCTTTCCTTCCTCATCGATTTGCTCAAAAACCAAATCCTAAATAAAAAAATATTCCCTTGCAAAGTTGTTCATGTATATATATATATATATATATATATATATATATATATATATATATATATATATATGTTCATGTGTGTCATCCATCCTGATGGTTATGATGTTTCGTGCATATAATGTTGTTACTAATTAGGTATATCTTGTGTTATTGTTTAATAGACAATGATATTGCAATTGAAATATACCTTGAAGTTATGGGCTAGATGTATAAGGACGATGAAAGAGGAACATCGATAGGCTAGCCATCTGTAGCGGTAGATGGGATAACTAATGTTGTCATTGTTGCCTATTTTACTATATCTCACTTGTCGTTAATGTTAAAAATATGAGCGAAACATCATAGCAATCAGAACGGAAAACACAACAACTTTGAAGGAAAAGAATTTGTTTGATATAAGGCTTGGTTCTTAACTAAATCGATGAGGAAGGAAAAAAAATACCTAAATCAATTAATTAATTGTAGTAGCTTTCAAATAGAACTGTGCATGTAAATGTATTGTCTAAGCTGATAAAATTTATATATTAAGATTCGAATTTTTCCTGTTAATATTTCCACATGTTTATCCCATTTCAAAAACTGGTCAATATATAAAACTATGTATTTGATATCTTCAGTTGATTTAATATAATCTTCACAACTGTCGCAAGTAATCAGGTTTTTTCATTCATGAAATTTTATTAATATGGGATTTTCTGCTGAATTTAAAGAAAATGATAACAATTTTGTTTCTGTTTTATTAAGAACTAATAAATTTTTTGATATCCGAATTTTTACGTTGTGATGTCCCTTTTGCGCTTTAAGTTTAACTTCCTTCCAGCTGACATCGGAAAATAATAAGACTGTGCCATCGGTATAAGAAATGATTTCCCCTGAAATATACAAATTAAGCATGTCATTTATGTAAATTTGAAAAGTAATTGAACCTATCCTATTCCTTGAAGTATTCCATACGCAACTAGTTTTTCTTCGCTTTTAGGGAGTCTGTGCTTACAATCTGTTTTGGATTTGTTAAGTAGTTTCTGAGTAAATAACCGCACATGCCTATGAAATCCTATGTTTTTTTTAGTAGCTTTTGATGAGAAATAGTATCAAAATCTTTGCTAGAACTAAAAATATTGCCAACGGCTCTTGATTATTATTTAGCTTTTGATTTAAATAACTTGTCACATTATATTACTGCATCGATCGTAGATACTCCTCTAAATCCAAATTTGGAATTTGATATTGTATTGTATTGCATTGCATTACATTGTATTGTACTGTGTTGTATTATATTGTATTGTATTGTATTTTATTACATTAAATTACATTATATTGTGTTATGTTACGTTACGTTACGTTACTCTTCGTTACTTACATTACATTACTCTTCGTTGCTTACATTACATTACATTGTATATTGTATATTGTGTATTGTGTATTGTATTATATTATATTGTATTGTATTGTATTGTATTGTATTGTATTGTATTATATTATATTATATTATATTTATTAAGATGTTTTGGAATGATTTTATAATATATTTTTTAATACTTGTTTGAAATAGCCTTGTCAAAATATCAAATTTATAATATACTGCAAAAGTTTTAATACATAAATCAGATATTCTTCGATTGTTTTTACCTGGATATCGTCAATGCTCAGTTTTTTAAACTATTTATATTATTTATGATTTCATTTTCTGAGACTGGATACAAAAATATTGAGTTTTTTTATTGTAGCTTTTGAATTTTCTGTCAAAAGGACCCCGCACAGAAACACGTGATTTGGGATCCCGATGAAAATGGTCGAAATTGAGATATGTTGTAGTTCAGACCTTCCTGATGAAAAGTTCGTATATACAGGATGTAACGCAACTTATCCGAAAAATTTTAAACATACATGCACCTTTAAATAAGAAGTCGGTTTCTTGAAAAAAAAAAGTAATAAAAGTCCAACACAGAAAAAGATACAAATTGTTAAAGTTACAAATTAATGAAAATTTGTCGATGTCTTGGCCACTGATGAAGCTATTTTTACGCGTAGTGGTATAACCAATCTACATAATATGCGCGTTTGGACCATTGAGAATCCTCATCCAGTAGTTTGGAATCACATTGAACATCGATGAACGCCTAATTCCTCCGTTCATATTGCCAAATCAGATGGATGATCAGCAATATCTGCAATTTCTCCATAATGATCTTCCTGGTCTTCTTGAAGATGTGCCCTTGGAGGTCCGAAGTCGGATGTGGTTTTTACATGATGGTGCGCCCCAAATTATCGTTCAGTAGTCCGAGGTTACTTGACCCAATTAAACGGAATACATTGGATCGGACGGGGTGGACCTATAGCTTGGCCTCCGCAGTCCCCCGATCTAAATCCTCTTGACTTCCTTTTGTGGAGATATTTAAAAAATGAAGTCTACCAAACCGAATTTGACAATATAGCTAATAAGCTAACTCTTTTAAAAGATGTGTTTTTGAAGCGCGTGCATATATTCAGGTATATGAATACTAATATCTACATGAGAGACGTAAACACTTTTATTTATCAATACATACAAACATAACCGAGAATCTAAATTCTGAAAATTGCAAATAATTATCCAAGATGCCAAAAAGTACTGCCCCAGTGACCGAAAACTTGTCCCTCTGGGCATAAGCTAGCATGCTGTTAAAATAACTACAGAGTTCTTAGTGTATTTACAGCACTGGCCATGTTAATAGTGAACTGTTATAGTTACTTTTAGGTTGCAATTTATCCCCTTGTCTCTTACACTATTTGTTGCATGTTACATTTTTCCAAGCCTCGACTTTGACAAATGTTCACGTTCGAAGAAAAACCTTGTTATGGATTATTTATTTTTCGCATTTAAAGACACATACTGGTTGTGATACCAGACAAATCGCCTCGTATATAGTGCGTGTGTGGTAATCAGATTTTATATTCCTCCATAGAGACACAACAGTATGACTGATTACAACGATCGATTCTGTTCCCACCGAAAATTATTACAAAGCTTGTCCATGAATTAAAGTAATTGGCAATAAATAATATTATTGCGATGGTCCGCAGTTATTAATATTTTCATTCGAATGGTTTTGTTACTGGGAGTATTTAGTACATTTAACATTTAAATTATTTTGAACAAAACATACGCTTACACTCAATTGTTCATTTTGTTATAAATTGATTACAATAATATGTGACGAACAAATAAGTTGGCTACTACCTACATGAATTATTTAAAATAAACATAATTCAATGGCCCAATCGCTGTGATGTATACGAAGTAGTTGGGGATTTAATTAAATTTTTAATATGCAGTATGATCTTGCTGCAGAGAATATTTCCTCCAACAATAAGTCAAATGTTTTATGAAATATCAATCTTTCCAGGAGTTCGTAATCATAACTGCTTCACATCTGACATTCATTTAATGCAAGTTAAAGACTTTTGGAAGTAATGCGAGACCTGTCGATGTTGCCCACTAGGATCTAGAATATAGCAGAAGCCGTTTATTTAATAGTGCGAGACTCGAGAAGTTCGCGATATTCAAACAAGGCAGAGGATCACATAGCTATCATTTGATTGGTGAGGAAGGAAATTCCAATACTCACTCTCAAAACGAAGAATACTGGAAACCGATGAAACAGTTAGGCTCTGAGGCAACCTTATGCCGGACAGGAGTTTATGCTGTTGCAAGGACATCTCTTAATGGTATTGAAAGGCAGTGTAAGCTGACTAGTCCGTGACACCAGTCCTGTTGTTTATCCAGCAAATCAAGGTTGGCCTGATTACTAGGATCAAACTATGAAACCTTGATTCAACTACTCAAAATTTTGAAATGTCCCTGCACACTTAAAGGATACCTATCGCTGAGTTCTGGCTGAAGTTATGGAGGATGTAGCATATATGCTCAGGAAGCTTATAGAGGAATACAGAATCTGGGACCTAGAAGGCAACAACTAGAAAACACATTATATGGCAATAGGTTGTGAGGGACAAGATTTAATATTAGAGGAAGATGTAATAAAGAACACAAAATAATATAAGTACCTTGGAGTTACCCTAACGGAAGATGGGAAAGATCACAAGGACATCTTAAATAAGGTGGCCCGGGGATGAGCAATAACGACCATGCTAAACTCCTTACTATGAGACAATGAACTGAATAATAATACGAAAAAACATATTTCCAAATCACTAGTCGAAAGTGGGATAACTTATGGCTCTGATATGCGTGCAGTAAATGATAAAATGAAAGATAAGCGCCGTTGAAAACAGTTACTGTAGAAAATGCTGTGGGCTAATAATCATGGATCGTGTAAGAACCGATAACATTAAAGAAATGATGAACATAGAATATTCGCTAACTGCTACTATAGAGAAAAACAATTGTCCTGTTACTGTCGTATGAGAAGGATGAAAGAAAATAGATTACCACAAAGAGCATGGAACTGAATACCAAGCAGAAGAAGAAGAAAGGGAAGACCTAGAACGAGATGGAAAGATGGTATCCAAAAAGTCATGAATAAAAGGGAAATGGATGAAGAATCAACGGCTGTTAGTAATGTAAAAAAAAATCGCTACATATATAGCCGAGGTGTAAGTAGTTTAAAACCCTACCTGCCTAAGGTGTGGGGGTGATGAAGAAACATCTCATCATTTTTTGAGACAGTGTGGAGTGTTTGAGTAACAGTATGAATTCTTTGACACAGAGATATTTCTAAAAAGACGAGCTTCTTTGAATGGAAAAACATCTTAAATTTCACTAGAGATAATGAGAGCAGCAGAAGATGTTAGAAGTAAACGGTTGAGGGTATGATGCAAATGTTTGTAACAGCTTTCTAGGTCGCCTGAATGACCTTCTTAGGCCTAGCAGATCTAGATTTACTTGAGTAAAGGCGACGGATTCTTACAGTTAAAATTATCTGGACCATTTTCTGGGGATAATTGATAATTGAAAATGACTTCGAAGCAGGTGGGCCTCATACCCACTTCGCTCGTATGCTCAGGGAGAAAGCTAGACACGTTAACCACTCAATTACCGCCCGTTCCTGGCCTTAACTTCGATAATATATACAAACTTGAGACTATCTGATGCTCATTCGTGCACTTATATTACATCATACCAGCTAGCTCTTTTTCAGGAAACACTCAGTATAACTTTTCAGGTTTTTAGAAAGCATTGAAGAGATTGATTTAAAACGGTAAAATAAAAGTTATTTAGCGCCACTTTACAAAGATTTAATATAAATATGAAAATAAAGTGATTTAGAAAATGTTCACACAAAAGAATTTTTTCAAAAGTGCAGGGCTGCGGAAATTTACATAAAATTGTTTTAAAAAATATTTTTTGAAAAGTTAAACTGGGAAAATTAAAATCGCTTGTTTTTTGTACTGAAGAGATTTTAAATCTAGAGTTCTGTGAAGTAACTAACATTTATTTAAAAATAATTTAGAAAAAATTATTCAGTACTTCACACTACTTTTGATTTCGACAAGACATATTTAAACGTAGAGATAAAGGAAATAACTGAACTTGCTGGTTAGAATTTGCTGTAGTATTTAGAAAAAATGTTGTTCATCAGAAATTTGATCGTTGCGTTAAGTCAGCCCCTGCCATTCCTCTTGGCACGATTTTATTTTGCGTGCCTTTTGGCACGCGCGATGGGAGTGGTTTAGCAGGGTATTTTCTAAATTTTGAAAATAAAAAGTAGTTATTGTGTGGAAGTTATTTGTGGCATTCTTATGGTCAGTCGGGGGTGGCAGATCGTTAATATAAAGATTAATTAGGACCGGACCAAGGAATGACACCTGGGAGATGCTCGAGTGCATAGGGAATATGGGAGAGCTGTCCTGATTGACTACTACTCGGAATTGCCGGTTAGAAATTTAAGACTGAATCATTTTTATGATTCTAGTCGAAAAACCCGCTAAATTGAGTTTGTAAAGTAGTCCAGGATGCCAGATTTTGTCGAAGGCCTTTTCAAGGTCTAAGGCGACAAACCTTGTGGTTAAACCTCGATTGAAGTTGGTTATAACTATCTCTCCCACGCGATAGAACTGCTGCGTTGGGAAATGGCTGGTTCGGAACACGAATTGATATTGGTTAAATAGTTCTTAATCATTAATGTGCAACTGGACACGACCAACGTTAAAGATATCAAAGGATTTGGCTAGAGTGCATATAAGGCTGATAGGCCGATAACTAGAAGGGATGTTTTTGGGTTTGTTGGGTTTAGGAATGTTAATTATTTTTGCGATCCGCAAAAAGGCATTGAACAGGTTTGTCAGGAAAAGGTAAGATGAAGGAGGGAGGTGTTTTAGTGCAAAGGAAGGTATGTTGTCATGTCCAGGGGCTTTTCCTTGGTGGAGTTGTTTTATTGCCGCCCTTATTTCGAACGGCGCAAAGAATATCGGGCCCTCGCCAGCCGTAGGGTAGTTTGGTTGAGAGAGTCTATAAAGGATTGTACTAAATTTTGAATATGTAAGGGGATATCGCTGGGAATAAATACTGACGATAGGTATTGGGAAAGGAATCCAGCTTTCTCGGCGTCGGTGACGACCACACCAACATGGGTAGTAAGTGGAGTATTTGAATGGGTCTCTTAGTGAAAAGTCGTGGGACAAAATAAGGATCGTCTGGAGAACAAATGTGAATGACTGAAAACAAATAATTATGAGATTTTAAATGTCTTTAAAATTTCCGAAATTTCTTTGAATTTTTGGTAACTGCAATTAAAGATTTGAATTAGGAACTGATATGAAAATTTTTAGACAATTTGTTAAATCTTAATACGTTATGTGTATATTTGAGCGGTCCGTCATTAGCAAGCAAATTTCTATTTATTATAAACTGTAATAAAATTTGAGTTTAGGAAGAGAAATGAAGAAATTTCCTATTTCTGTTTTATTGAATTTACTAAAAGGCAAATATTTATAAGTAAAGTGACACTAATGTTGGTTTTAGAATTTTGAAAAGTATTTGCTGAAATAGTGGAAATTGGATTTTAGTAACTAAATTGAATAACTGTTCTGCAAATTTTAAATGATTTCGGTAATGTCTATGGATTTTTTACTTTATTTGTGAATTTGTTAATTGACATTTTCATTATATTTTGAGATCGGTAAGATTTAAAGTGAATTAATTTGACATTTTCTACGTTATATATTTTACTGTTTTCAGCATCTTTTGAAATTCTCGATAATACCCATCTGCAATCTACTTATAAGGCCACCACTTCCCGCTACTATTTCTACTGCTAACATGTTTCTTTCGAGGTTCGTTCATTTCAATGTAAAGCGAAATGACACTTCTCTTCCAAAACAGACATATTCATTTTTAATTCTACTAAGGGTTTACTTGTTATTTTTGCCTTTAATATTAAAAACTTATTTACTTTTATGGATTTTTAAATTTATTCAAATCGCCGAGCAAAATATGCATGGCATAATAGTATTATGCAAATCATGTTCGTGGTGTATATTTTTAATTTATTGTGGCTACCAATTCGACGGCTATTTTAAAATAGTTCGATGCAATCGCGGTTGATCTGACCGAATCAGAAAATCAACGTGAAATTATTGCAGAATAGAATCACGCATATTTTTAAAGCAACAAATATGAACGGTTGCTCTTTAAAAGTTAAGCGACAGGATCATAATTATTGTCTACGACAAATTAAATAGAAAAAGCATGAAATAATAATTGAATAATTATTGAATTTTTTGTTCAATTACGAGAAGCAGCACACGACTCGTCAGGAGCCTATCAACCATGCGCGATAGCACGCACCCGGAAATATAACAACAATTCTGTGTAGAGAGGGAGGGAAGTAAAAATGAAGATGTAAGAAGAGATAATGAAGAAACGAGTATATATTTGGAAAACGGAAAAGTAGATGTTCAAGACAAAGATATAAGAGTGTAGCGAAGGTCGTTTAAACATTATGTTCTCTGGTCAGGATTACACTTAATAAAAATAATAAACGACTTTATTTAAATAAGAAAATACAAGGACGAAGTTTAGCATAGCTACTCTTACACCTAACACTAAATATTTTCATAATAATAACATTAAAAATTTAATTATGACAAACGAAACACAATATATTCTAAAATTAATTTAGGTGAATTAAAGTAATTTTATATGGTTTTTAAGAAATTAAGTAATTGGGCATATAAGTAATATTAACCTAAATAGGTATATACAGGCTGTCCATTTTATCAGGGCACTCGAGAATATCTCACTTAATATCGGTCGTACAAAAAAAAAATATTTCTATGAAAATTGTGCCGATTTATATATCCTACAAAATGGTTTAAAGACATTTAAAATCCATGGCCTACTTTAAGAGTTATGACGGAAAATATCGAAAATGCGGAAAAGGTCTAGGCCAAATATCTCCGTTATTTGAAGAGATACGAGAAAAATTCTAAGGCGAATAGAATTATTAGATTTAATGCAACCTCTCTAACATTTTATTTGACTGATTCTTGCGTAATACCAAAAATTCTTATATTTAAATGCCTTGAAATTTAAAACATAATATTTTTAGTCGCAAACTCCTCTATAAAATCCTTATTTTACTATAAGGAACGTAACCAGACTGCAACCAACAGCTACTCTCCAGGCCATGTGCCCCGCCGAGCGCTGAATTACAAGTTACAAGCCTGGTGCGTCAAGTGTAATAATTGCATATTACCATCAAAACGCTGATGCTTCGATTGCAACAAACACCAGCCGAAAGACTGATCCTACTTAAAGGAGCTCTCGTACCAGTCTTCACACACCACTTGCAGATTGCAGTTTCGAGCTGTTGGCTCTCGTCAGTGCAAGCTAGGCATGTGACGACCGACACGAGGATCACTTGGCTATTTAGTACATTTCGGTATCTTTGGGATAGCGACATGTAAAATAGTCAGCAGGCTCCATCTAAGGGTCCAGTGTCTGTTGCAATCGAGAAATAACAGCCTGACTGGCTTAGCATTGGTCAAATGTGCTTTTAGAGGGCGGAATATTAAAACATAATATTTTTAGTCGCAAACTCCTCTATAAAATCCTTATTTTACTATAAGGAACGTAACCAGACTGCAACCAACAGCTACTCTCCGGGCTATGTGCCCCGCCGATAATTGAATAATTATTGAATTTTTTGTTCAATTACGAGAAGCAGCACACGACTCGTCAGGAGCCTATCAACCATGCGCGATAGCACGCACCCGGAAATATAACAACAATTCTGTGTAGAGAGGGAGGGAAGTAAAAATGAAGATGTAAGAAGAGATAATGAAGAAACGAGTATATATTTGGAAAACGGAAAAGTAGATGTTCAAGACAAAGATATAAGAGTGTAGCGAAGGTCGTTTAAACATTATGTTCTCTGGTCAGGATTACACTTAATAAAAATAATAAACGACTTTATTTAAATAAGAAAATACAAGGACGAAGTTTAGCATAGCTACTCTTACACCTAACACTAAATATTTTCATAATAATAACATTAAAAATTTAATTATGACAAACGAAACACAATATATTCTAAAATTAATTTAGGTGAATTAAAGTAATTTTATATGGTTTTTAAGAAATTAAGTAATTGGGCATATAAGTAATATTAACCTAAATAGGTATATACAGGCTGTCCATTTTATCAGGGCACTCGAGAATATCTCACTTAATATCGGTCGTACAAAAAAAAAATATTTCTATGAAAATTGTGCCGATTTATATATCCTACAAAATGGTTTAAAGACATTTAAAATCCATGGCCTACTTTAAGAGTTATGCCGGAAAATATCGAAAATGCGGAAAAGATCTAGGCCAAATATCTCCGTTATTTGAAGAGATACGAGAAAAATTCTAAGGCGAATAGAATTATTAGATTTAATGCAACCTCTCTAACATTTTATTTGACTGATTCTTGCGTAATACCAAAAATTCTTATATTTAAATGCCTTGAAATTTAAAACATAATATTTTTAGTCGCAAACTCCTCTATAAAATCCTTATTTTACTATAAGGAACGTAACCAGACTGCAACCAACAGCTACTCTCCAGGCTATGTGCCCCGCCGAGCGCTGAATTACAAGTTACAAGCCTGGTGCGTCAAGTGTAATAATTGCATATTACCATCAAAACGCTGATGCTTCGATTGCAACAAACACCAGCCGAAAGACTGATCCTACTTAAAGGAGCTCTCGTACCAGTCTTCACACACCACTTGCAGATTGCAGTTTCGAGCTGTTGGCTCTCGTCAGTGCAAGCTAGGCATGTGACGACCGACACGAGGATCACTTGGCTATTTAGTACATTTCGGTATCTTTGGGATAGCGACATGTAAAATAGTCAGCAGGCTCCATCTAAGGGTCCAGTGTCTGTTGCAATCGAGAAATAACAGCCTGACTGGCTTAGCATTGGTCAGATGTGCTTTTAGAGGGCGGAATATTAAAACATAATATTTTTAGTCGCAAACTCCTCTATAAAATTCTTATTTTACTATAAGAAACGTAACCAGACTAAATAGCCAAGTGATCCTCGTGTCGGTCGTCACATGCCTAGCTTGCACTGACGAGAGACAACAGCTCGAAACTGCAGTCTGTAAGTGGTGTGTGACGACTGGCACGAGAGCTCCTTTAAGTAGGATCAGTCTTTCGGCTGGTGTTTGTTGCAATCGAAGCATTAGCGTTTTGATGGTAATATGCAATTATTACACTTAACGCGCCAGGCTTGTAACTTGTAATTCAGTGCTCGGCGGGGCACATAGCCCGGAGAGTAGCTGTTGGTTGCAGTCTGGTTACGTTCCTTATAGTAAAATAAGGATTTTATAGAGGAGTTTGCGACTAAAAATATTATGTTTTAATATTCCGCCCTCTAAAAGCACATTTTAACTATTCTTGAAATTTGTTGACTTTTATCTAGTACCTTTTCTAACTTACGTTTGTATTCTTTCAATTGTTCCATTTAACTTTTTAATTGATCTGTTTCGCCTTCTTGTATTTTAAATTTTTCTTCTATGTTTTTACATACGGACTGCACAATTTGATTGGTAAATTCTTCACTGAAGAGTGCTGATTTAATTTTATCTTTATAATTTTCGCAATGTCCTCCAAATCATTTCTTGTAAGAACCATAATGCTTCCTACACGTTTCTTTTGAAACATTTGAAATAAATTTTAATAAACTTTAACCAATTTTTCTAACCTTTTTGGTTAATACAATTCAATATTTATAATAGACCATTCCAGAATGACGTCATTGACAGTTCGGCCATATTTGCTGGGCGGCATACAAAACCATTTGCGTATGTAAACATTACGAGTATTTCATCATTAAATTCTTTAATCCTGGACTAATTGATAGAAAATGCCACATTTTTGTATTGCTGTTAAATGTTCAATGCGTGGTGAAAGAGATCATGCATTGTTTTTCCGATTTCCCGCTATTTTAACCAATAGAGGAATCATCTTAATGCATTGCCTATAGAAAGAAGAAATACTCGGATTAAGGCTTTGGGATGGGGGTCACTAAGTAAAATCCACCTAAAACACGGTCGTATTTGTTCAAAACAGTTTATAACAGATAAGTACTTAATTTTTGTACAAAAACTCCTTCTAGGTTTTATAAGGTTAGAATTAAATGATGTGTATGATTTTAGGAAAACTAGCTGCTTTAGAGGATAAAACTACAAATACTCGCCTTTACAAAAGGCCAAACTCAGTTGTATCCTATAGATTTGGAAAACACACGGAACATTGCAACTGTACGGGTTCATGTAGAAAGAGTTGTAGGTTTGCTCAAAAAAAAAAAAAAATTAAGATTTTACATGAAACAATACCCATAAGCATGTTGTCAAAATGAGGATATTGAGTGCTTTGGATAAAATTGTCGTGGTATGTAATGCAATTATAAACATGTGCCTTCTCAAATACCAAATAATATAAATAATGAATTATCTATGTACCTATGTGTTTATTAATAAAAAACAATTTTACTTATATATTCCTATTTATTTCAATATATTGCACATCAGTAATATATATTTTTTATTCACTGTAAAACAAATGTTATTTAATATTATTCACTTTATTCTCTTAAAATATCCAAGTTCAGGTTCAGTCAGGCCAAAAAAATACCATAAATTAGATACGGACATAAATAGGCGGAAGTTCATTTTTATCTATCAAAAGGAGGATGTTCCTGAGACAAACCTCTATTTTGGCCAATCCATATCCCGTATTCGCAACAATTCTACATTTTTCATGGAAGGTACTGGCCAAACGGAAAGTTAGTGGGCGCTGGACCAGGACCACTGTCATCGATGGTATTTGGACGATCATGCAGCTAAAACAGTATCGCTATATGACTGCATACATCTGATAAACATGTACATCTGATACATGTACAGTGAGCAATGGAAATGCTGGTGTTCTTTAAAATAATAATCCAAACTTGAAGTAACTTTTCCCTTTTTCTTTGAGAGTGTTTAACCTACAACATAGATTTAAAAAAATGTTAATCAAGTTTAAAACCTCTGTAGCATATCACAATTATATACATTAACATATATAATCTAATTGTAATGTAAAATTACGCATTAACTTTGATTTCTTACCTTCCCAATGACAACAAATGCCTCATCACTGATATGTTTTGCCAATATTCCTTGAATAGATCCAGATTCGTAAAGCTTGTAGGCTTGCAAGCTTTTATAAGGTTTAAATTGTTGACCAGTATAATAACTATGAGTTAGTATCAAATAATTCACGAAGTCCATCATGGTAATGTTATAAACTTCAAGCCTGCTCTCTTCAGGAGGGACTGCATAGTGGTCAATATTATTAATAATCTCGATTTTTTTTTATCATATCTGCATTTAATATCACCTCTAAGAGTTACATAATATTCACTTCGAGACATCTTGGCGAAAAAATTTGCAAAAAATCACAATAAACTCAATCCATAGCACCAAAAACGAATGTAAACGCACGGAAAATAATCGCTTTGTGTGCCACCCAGGCAAAATGGCGGATCCGTCAAAGTCACGTGTTCTGGAATGGTCTATTTATCAGAAATGTTCATAGCCTAAAAAGAAAATTTTCTCAAATTTTAATTGTCAATATTTGGAACATTTTGTTAGATTGTAAAGATTTTAATTTTAATTATTAAGGTCTGATAAGTATTTTTCCTTTGTCGATCAAATATTAAAATTATTAAATAAAAAATAGAGCAACTTAACCTCACCCTGAGCAAGAGTAAATAGATTAACTCGAATCAAGAGTTATATACTGCTAGTATAGTTATCGGCATAGTAAGTATGTTTATTTATAAAAATACGTCACTTAAGGATTTTTGAAGTTATAAACAGGATACATCTATTGGGGACACTGCCAATAAGTTTATTACGATACCACGTATCGTATTGTATGTACTTTTCTTGGATAGACAATCTAATATATCCCTGACTTGACTAAACCACTTACTACCTCCCTGGGTAACTTCATAGCCATAATTCAGTCTCTCTACATTTTATAAAGTTGCGGTGTGGTTGTTTATGATACATTTTGTATCCGTATATTTGATCAATCTTGTTACCGACCACTTCCTTCTTACCCTGGAAATTTTGCGGTTTACTGCGTATGATATATTTAACAAATCATAAATTTTAATTTCGTTTTGCACTCTCATCACATCTTGGATTAGTATTTGAGGTAGTCTAATGATTATTAAAATAGTGAATAGGTGAGAAGCAAAATTTTACTGAATAAACCAACGCGGTACCGGGTTTAGAGCGTCTTCTGTGGGCAGAATTCTTGGGTAACTATCTAATGTGTATTGAATTCTTTTCTAAACAATAAACACGTTATGAATTATTTTCTTATAATAATTATTATATTATTCCCTATCGTTATATATCACGCTGACGGCTGTACAATGATTTTCACTTCAGTAAAATTGTCTAATTTGTGTTGTTTGAACAATATGTGTACAATGTACGTGTGATGTAGAATTTTGTTTACTTTCTGGTCTGTTAGCAAATGTTCTCTATGCATACATATTCTAATGCTATACATATGAATATCGTTAAATATTTACTCTGGGAAAATAAAAATAATGAAAAGTGTTGAATGGAAGCGCTGATGTTTTAGATTTTTATGAAATATATTCGTTGAATTATAAATCCAATGATAAATATCTGCAGCATATTCAACAGGACTAAACAAATATAGTTATAACTACAGCTTCTTTTAAAAGGCTCCAGTAACATTAGTTGAATTTAAGTGTTTTTAGGAATTATTTATCTATAAAAAGTACTTAACATGACTTTATAAAAATGAAAGCATTATTTCGAGTATAGTTTATCCAATGTCAGTTTAAAAGGATATAAAAACAAGAGCGGGGCATTCCTTTGTAAGCCAACTTCGAACGTGTGCTATCCATAGGTGCGTAACTTACCTTTCAAGGCAATACATGCCTTACAATATTATAAAAATCGTTCATTGTACACATAACACTGTTTTTCAGACTTACTAACTAATAAATTATGACCGAAAGTGAAGTGGTGAAACGATGGGTAAGTATATGTATATTATATGTTCGTTTGTAGGGGCTGAAAAACATACAAATCCTGAATTAATGTAAAATAGTTAATTTCTTAAAATAATACACATAAATAAATAAAACAAAACATTTTCACAAACAAACATTGATATAAAACTACAGTATAATTACACAAGTAACTGAATATGAGTTTACACATACAAGTTTCAATTTAAAGTAGCATATCACTTTTAGTCTATAAAACGAGTTTCAAAATATTCGTGGAGTATGTAAGGCCGTAATTTTATAAGTAGTTTTTTATATTAAAACTTAAACCTGTTAAATGGAAGGCTTCGTATTTTTAATGGAAGATGATTAAATAATTTCACCGACATATTCAAGAATATAATCTTATAATCTATAATAATCTATAATAACATAATCTTCAAGTCTTGTTAAAAACGATGAAAATAAAATAAAACGTAATTCTCATTAAAAGGTCGCCGTATCTCAAAAAAAAACAGTAATAGTTATGTTATTTTACCTCAATTAAAACAAAACTTATGTTAAAGTAAGACAGTTTAAATAATAATAATAAAAGAAAATAAATTCTCGTATTTTCGAGAAATAAAAATTGTTACGTGGTAACGGAGTCATCAGTAAGCTCACTACTAGAATCATTTCCTACCAGAATAACAATAGGGTGGCAAACTGGGATACTCATTTTCTTTGTTTATAGTAATTCACAAATTTTTTCCATATGCTGGTTTTGTTTGAATCGGATATTACGGTTCTTATATTATCTAGAATTATAGCGCTTAAAGCTGGATTTTGATTCCATTTCCTCAACTCGTGTTTTACACTGCCCCAAAGTCCCCAAATCAATTCTTTGAGTTAAATATGCAGTAATATGGCGATAAACGTAACAGAATATGACCGTGTGTTTCAAAAATTATGGTCTACAACATATTCTTTTTTAAAATTATGTTCAATAAATATTTTTTTACTTTTTAGATCTCATAAACTTTATTATAATCCTTCTGGAATCTTTAATTGGTTGGGAGGGTGATCAATAAGAATTATTGAACCACAGTACTTAGACCCCATTGGGTCCCTCACATCCTCCATGTAAGCAGACCTTGGCCTAGGCCTCCAACCAACCTATTCTTGCGAAATAGGTGGTGATGCTGTCTAGGGGCATCTCCCTTACATCGGCCAAAGTATTCCAACGTTCTCCCAAAATGGATTCTCTGATTGATGAGACGGCAGAGTCACAAAGTACATGTTGGACCGTCTCATCTTCTTGTTCACAACATCTAGAGAGGTGTTTCGCTTAATCTCATATTATGTAGATGTTTCCTTAAGTCTGAATTCTCGTTATAAAACATAGGTTCCTTCTGGATATTACCAGGTACTCTTGTTGGAATATTTTAATACTTCTTAGCAAGATGACAGTTGTTTGTTTCATTCCACAGCTTCTTGAATTAATTGTGGGTTTTCTCTTTAATTATTTATGTTATCGCCTTATCAGTAACAGACTGGCCGGGCCGGGTCCAAAGATACTTAGGTCTGCTGCTTTCTTGGCCAGTCTGTCAGCTACTTTGTTGTCACTACACTGTGTATCTCTTTTCACCCAGCATACCAGTATGTTTTTCATGCTGGAGGCACCCACAAGTGCCTGGTGACATTCCCATACTGCTCCTATGGTAATTTTGTAATTTCTTAGGGCTAGTAATGATTGTCTACAATCTCTATAGATCCTGGTTGTTTCGCCCATACTTTGCCTACGGACAATCTGTTTTGCGGCATTTATATTGGATTTGCAGATTTCTGAAGTATATTCCACATCCTGCCCCATCATTCTTTTTTGGTCCGTCTGTGAAGAATAGATGTTGATCACACCTTCGCCAACAGCCTCGTTCTCACCATTCGTCTGTTTTATGTAGGGTCTGTCAAAGACAAATTCGGGAAGAAATGCCATCTGTGCACGTCTCTAGAAGAGTCTTCATTTGGTTGTATGCCAATGAATTTGGGGCATACCAATGTTGTTAGAGCCACTTCTCCTAGATATATATCCATAGTTATCGTTGGCGTTGTTCACATAGCTCCGGTTATGGTTAGGTAGGCAACTCTCTGAACTTGGCTGAGCATGACCTTAGCTGTAATTTGATTTCTCTTACGCTACCAAACCACAGCTCCATGTCTTATGATGGCAGTGTATATCCACATGACTACTTTGGGTTTCATTCCCCAGGTTTTCCCCACGGTCCTGCGGCACTGTTCATAAGAAATGTAAACCTTATTTAGTCTTCTATCTATGCGAAGATTCCATGTTAGTTTGGCTTCGAAGATTACCCCAAGCTATTTCACTTGTGATGCGAAACTTAGTGTTGCATCCAGGAGGACAGGTGCCTTCAGTGCTCTTAGTTTCCTTTTCTTTGTGAAGAGAACCATCTCTTGGGATTGACAGACAGGGGAGCGTTATCTGCACCATTTCTCGATTATTCTTAAGGCCCCTGCATTCTTTCACAGACTCCTTCGAATTTTCTGCTCAGCATTATTGTTAGATCATCTGCGTAGGCAATTGTGTGGAATCTTTCTGAACTGAGGCAGTACAAGAGGCTGTCAAGAACTAGGTTCCATAGCAGTGGTGTATTACCTTCCAGCGGACAGCCTCTCGCGACTATTCCTCGTACAGAAGCATCTCCCACACTGACTTGTACAGCTCTCTTTGAGATCATGCTGGATATCCAGCTTTCCATGATCGTAGGGACATTCTTCTCCTCTAGAGCCGCTGTAATTTTTGGAAAGGTGGTGGCCATTTGCCAATCCAAATCCGAGGGTTGGGTGTCGACTTCGTTTGGCCACTCCTTCCGTTCTGTTACCACAGATCCCGGGTCTCTATGAGTAACTCTAGGTTTTCACGAAAGTCGGTGCTTCTTGTACCACCACTTTTTTTTTATAGGCAGAGGTCATGGTGTTTGTCTTTGGCGTGGATTTTGCATCTATTTTGGATTATAGTTTGACTCCTAGAGTTAATACATGTCGGTGTTCAGCCCCTATTACGCTAAGGTTGTTACCGGTAATATAATCATAAAGCGATATCTTCGCGATAGTCAGCATAACACAGTTTTATATTTTTGGCTGACAAGAGTTGTGCGTTGGATGCGGACCTATTTTTAACCTATTTTTACTTCCGGCATGCAGAATTGTAATACGTTTTTCGTTTGCCTGCTCATCAATTAAACGAGGATAATTTCTGAAAGAAATGTTAACGCAGGTTAAGTCGCGAAATCGCAGACGGGGTTTTTTGCTTGAATTTCGGTTCATTACTTTATTATTAGTTTTATATTTATCTACATGTAGGCACTATTGTAGTATTCCTACTATGTTCTATACTTTTAATAAATACGATATAGCTTGTACTTTATCTATACTAACAATATTTTTTAATTCTCCCCCCTGTTCTGGAGATCTGAGGAGTGTAATTATCGAAACATATTATATTCACTTTTTGAGGTTAAGGAGAACTGTTGCGGTGTATTTAACTAATTCTAAAAGTTGGCCTAAGTAAATTTTCTTTAATTTTATGTGTGGAAAAAGTGAACTATGCATTTCTCTGTATCTGATATTATATTGCAGACTTTGCCGTTACAAAGTAAATCAACTATATTTACTTACTTATATAGACGTTAAGATTAGCTGACCTACAAACAAAATGTATTTCTCATGGGTGGTATTAAAGGTCGTGAAATTGCTTAACGGTATGTTATCTATAGTATAAAATATCGGGCAAAATATGGCTAGTTAAGGGGCGACTTTTCTAAGTGAATTAATAATTACTGTGACTTAAATTTAATTATAGGCGTCTATTGTATAATTTTACAAGGTTCTGTTTATATTCAAAGCTGTGTTACAGAATCCCTCTTCCTGAATATAAATTTATTTCGGATCTTAAATAACATTCCTGTATGTTGTTTACGAAAAAAGAAGGAAATTGTTTCGTAAGTGGCCGCAGAAGTTGAATAAATTCACCATATGTTACACAGACAGTTATACAGTGAAAAATATTCTCAATTTCGTTCAGATAGAAACAGGTTTGTATATAAATTTCTTATTAAAAAGGAAAACTTTTTCCTTTCATAACGACTCCCGTTTCCAATTTTATATTCCACACCTATCTCTTCTCCTCTTTTTTGCATCGTTCCGCTTATTAGAAGTTGCGTGGCGCTAGAGTGTACGTAAGGCAGGAGACTTTGGCAACTTTTTAATCCGAAATCTTCCCTGAGAATTAATTATTTAAATATGTAGTTCTTATAGGAACTGAATACCACGAAGTTTTACGTTTTATTAGTTGCCCACGTAGGCATGTAATTTTCCGAGTTTATGAGTTTATAGTAGAGGGGGGTGTGTAATATTTGCTCTCCCTGAAGGCGCACAGATTGCCAGAAATCGCGATCATCCACGAAAACCCTAAACGGTGAAATTAAATCTATAATTGTTGCTTATGTAACCTGCATTAATCAAGATTAATAACGAATAATAACAAAGGCCATAGCCGATTAAGGTAAATAAATTGTAAATTATACAGGGTTACTGGTAATTCGATACATTCCTTTGGAGATGTGATGGGGCATGAGCTAAGGAGTAAATCTAGCCCTAACATACATTATGCAAAACTCAATAGTTTTTGAGATATTTCAATTTTTTTGTTTTTCTAATCTTAATGTCTTAAAAGTTAATTTCCGAAAAATCTACTTGACATTTTTAAATTTTTTTTTACTGGATTACTTGTCCAATATTATAGATATCCGTTTGGAATGAAAAATATCCGGAGTCATTTCGATCATGTGAACATTTAAAATAAAAACTTGTAAATTTTTTTTTTTTAAATCAGTTATGAAATTTACCTATTAGGTTTTTCAAAAAAATATTAATGTAGCACGCGTACAAATTATTATAAAAACTTCCTTATTTCAATAGCTATCTAACTAGGTAGAAATGTTTAATGTACCCTTGATAGTTCTAATAAAAATTAGTAAAGATAATGCTGGTGGCGGAATTTATTAAACGACTAATTGTTCATTTTCATTTAAGTCAGTCAGTCCTTGACTTTGATGTTTGTGCATATATATATCATTAACTGACATTCTTATCTCCGTGTCCCTTAAGTTTGTTGGTCTTGTTAAATTAGTTATCGAAGATTTTGATTTTGCTCGTAGTTGTTGTTATTAGTTGTTGTTATTGTATTTTCTGTGCCATGGCCGCGTATGCCAACGCAGAATACGATGATATCTTGTTTGTCTATGGATACTGTGGCGACAACGCTGCTGAAGTTCGCCGAAAATATGGTCTTTGGTACCCCAACCGCCGCTTACCAAATGCACGTGTATTCAGTACGGCATATCGAAATATCGCTGAAACTGGATCCGTGAAATGTAGAAGAAGTGACGCTGGTGCTCCTCCCGTTTATGAACCAGATGATGAAGAAGAAATATTGAGGTATTTTGAGGAAGACCCAACTATTTCAACTAATAAAGTCGCAAGACTAACCGGAGCGTCACAATGGAAAGTTTGGTCTACGATACGTAGAGTTGGATGTCGTCCTTACCACTACACCCCTGTCCAAGGTTTGGAGGAAGGTGATCCTGGAAGGAGAGTGGAATTTTGCCGCTTTATGTTACATTCAGATGCAGAAAGTGGAAATGTTTAAACAAGTATTTTATGGACGGACGAGTCGAAATTTAATCGAGAGGGTATAACAAATTTCCACAACCTACATTATTGGGCAGAGCAAAATCCCAAGTTAACACGTGAAACTAGTTTCCAAATGAAGTTTTCTATTAATGTGTGGATGGGAGTCATTGGCCACTATTTAATAGGGCCACACTTTCTTCCTCAAAATTTAAACGGGGAGATATATGAAAATTTTTTAAGAAATGATCTGGCGGTGATTTTAGAAGATGTTCCTCTCGCCGTCAGACAGCGAATGATATTTCAGAACGACGGTTGTCCAGCACATTATCGGCTGACAGTACGACAGTTACTTGATCAACGTTTCCCTAACCGTTGGATTGGAAGAGCGGGCCCAATACCTTGGCCAGCGCGAAACCCTGACTTAACACCCCTTGATTATTACGTATGGGGTCATATGAAGGAGATGGTCTATGCCACACCAGTCAATACTATAGAAAACCTTAGACAAAGGATAGTCGATGCTGCCCAACACATAAGGCATAATCTGACAACCAGAGTAACAAGGACGGAAATAAGAAGACGCTCCGTGTCTGTATACGGAATAGGGGCTCCCATTTTGAGCAAGACATATAAAAAATAAAGTACAACTTTGGAATTAATGAAGAATTAAACTCTACTTTTAAAATGTTTTTTACTGTTTATCTAAAAATAAAATTCGTACTACTTGTGTTATTTTTACTAGTATTTTCTTAGAACTATTAAGGGTACATTGAACACTTGTACCTTGTTAGATAGCTATTGAAATAAGGCAGTTTTTATAATAATTTATACGCGTGTTACGTTAATATTTTTTTGAAAAAACCTAATAGGTAAATTTTTTAAAAAATTTTTAAAGTTTTTATTTTAGATGTTCACATGATCGAAATGTTTCCAGATATTTTTCATTCCAAACAGATATCTATAATATTGGACAAGTAATCCAGTAAAAAAAAATTTAAAAATGTCAAATAGATTTTTCGAAAATTAACTTTTAGGACATTAAGATCTACTTTTTGAGAAAAACAAAAAAAATTAAATATCTCAAAAACTATTGAGTTTTGCATAATATATGTTAGGGCTAGATTTACTTCTTAGATCATGCCCCATCACATATCCAAAGGAATGTATCGAATTACCAGTAACCCTGTAGAACTCCGTAGTAAGAAAAATTAGAAATATTTTCCTGTGTTTTACTTAATATTAAATTGTTGTGTTTTTTTGATATGATTATTTCATTATGTAATAAAAGTGAACAGTTTTAACAACAATAAGTTCAATAAGAACACTCTGTACATTATTGTATTTTTGAATTAGCACATTAATTCTCTACGATTTTTGTGAATAATGTCCTATACCTAAAATCGATATTTCCAGAGATATGTTTACTTTTTCATTAAAAACCGTTAAATTGTAATACTTTTCATTTCGAACTGATCTAATAGCCATAATTTTGGCATATAGTGAGAATAATTGAAATTTATCTTATTGGCGTTTAATTATTAACTATTGTGACAAAGTATTTACACTTATTTTACGTTATAAATTAGTTTAAAATTCGCACTTTCCAATAATGAATTTTTCGAGAGAAGAAATGGTCGATATTGTTTACGTTCTGGATGCGAGTGATAAAAATGGTTTGCTATCAACTCTAAAAGACAGTCCTCTAAAAAATTATTTGACAATACGGGGAATGTGGATATGAGAAAAAGGAACGAACAAAAAATATAATAAATGAAGAAAACGAAACATATACTTGAACATATATTTGAACATGATTGAAAATCCTTATCGCAATATTGGCAAGAGAAAACGATATAAGCAGATCTTCAGTCTATCGAATCTTGCAAAAAACAAATTTCATCCCTATCACGTTCAACTAATTCAGGAAATGATTGATAGGGTTTACGAAAACCGAATAAACAAGCTAAATAGCTAAACAAGATGGTCGTTGAATATTTGGGAAAGAATTGTTGAGAATTATGTGATAGGACCACATTTTTTTGACGGACATGTGAATGGTAAAATTTATTTGAATTTTTTGCAAGACAGCTTGGAAAAATTACTGGGGGATATTCCCAGGGATATTAGGGAGAGAATGTGGTACCCCCATGATGAAGCACCTGTGCAGTACACTGCAGCTATTCATGAACATTTAAGCCACTCCAAATGGTTGGATAGGAAGAGGAAGACCCCATAGTTGGCCTGCCAGAAGCCCTGATTTGACCAAAATAGAAGCTTTTTGTCGAACTATGTTAAGAAAAAAGTGTACAAAACTTCTATAACTGCAAAAGAAAATATGAAAGAAAGAATAAGGGAAGCTTCTCCGGAAATTGCTATAGATATTTTAAGAAATGTCGATAGATCATTCGAAAATCGTCTACAGAAATGTATAGACGTATTGGGAGGCCACTTTGAATAGTTCCGATAAATACTAGGTATTATTTATTTCATTAAATTAAGTTCAAAATAACTTTGAATTTTGCCAATTTTTGTATTACCCAATACTGTATTTTTTGTTCCTATTATTTATGTCATCTTTTTAAACACGCTTCTATTAGCTTCACCTGTATGTTTGTTTGCTTGACCGTGATTCTCACCCACTTCAAAACGTCACATTAAACTGAAACTTTGCACACTTATGGAGTACCGATGACAATACAATAATTTGACAACGTCGTCCTAATGTCCTTACCAGGATCATCAGGATAAAATAAAATTAAAAAAAAAAGACTAACCCATTGTTGAGATTTTGGCGGAGGCGCCGCTGTTAATAATATATATTCTAACTAATATAAAAGCGTATTAATTAAATAATTTTTAGTAAATTTTAAAAAATTATAGTTTAAAAAAACTAAAAATACGTTTTAAAAACCGAAATAAAAAATAAAAAAATAATAATGTTTAAATATTAAGATGTTGTTCAACAGCGATAGATTGCAAAAAGCGTGGGCTTCTTTCTAAGATTCTTCTACGTTTGCAAGTTATCGAAATTGAACACAAAAATTACATTAGAAAGAATGTAGTTCAGAAATCGGAGATTTGCGAACACGCTCTGAAATAATAATTGACCCTAACTAGTTTACTTGGGCGATTTTATATAAACCATTGTTTTTTATCTATTCATTATTAGGGAGACAATAAGAACGATTATTATTATTATTATATTAGAATATATTTTCTACAGGAAAACACGTTCATATATCACCAAGCACTGAAAATAGAAAACGCATAAAATCAGCTCTAATCCAAAGTGTCGCATAGGCTTTAAGCCTAGAAACTGCTTTTTAATGCGAAATTAGTACCCAAAGGAACATATTTTTTACTGCTTATTTCACATGTCACAAGCCCATAAAAATCCACTATAAAGTGTGACTCCACTTCTTACTGATAGCTTCAAATTGCTTGAGGTTTGATGCGAATTTTTATAGCTTTAAAATGTGTAAAAGTTGTACTATACCATTATGTCCTGTAAAATCAGCGTTTTATTTAAAATGTCGCATCGAATTGCCGTAGTTTTATAGGCGTTTGCTGTTAAAATCGTCACCGAATGTGTATTGTTCTTGCAAGGGGATTAAAATTCCCACGTGTGTATGTTTCACACTGTTATTTACGCGTGTATTTTAAGCAGTGTTTACAACTAGAGGTATTCCTACGTATTTAAAAACAATGTAGCAAATTGTGTTCTATCACTTGAGGAATAATATCTTTATTTTCTCTAATCCATGTAATCCAAAATGGTTGATCTGTCTATGAGTATATATTGATATGAAAAAACATTTCATGAAATTATATCATTTTAACACCATGCACAACATAAAAAGTATATAAATCAGAATAAAAGAATTGCAAAAGTTATACTGTAAATTAAACAAATTTGAAACCAAAATGTCACTTAAAACATGTATAATGAATAGATTTCAACAAACCAAGTATAAATACAATAAAATACTGCATAGAAACTATTTCATTTGTAAATTCAATAACATTATCATCATCATTCAAAATCTATCGATTGACACTTTTCAAAATTCATTCAAAAATAGTAATAAATAAACAAAATATGGGTAAAGACATAATAGATTCATAGAATGGCTCTTTTAGATGAAAATTCAATAATATTTCATTAATAAAACATAAAGGGGAGCAGCTAATAGTAAAATAACCTAATAATAAAATTGAACAATTCTGTCATTTGAGCAAGATCGATCAAATTCATGTATAGTCTAGTATACTTTAACTTGGCGTGTGTATGAGTTAATATTTCGATTTCATTTTCTCTTGTACACAAAGATCCAGAAATATTGTCCACGTAGACAATGTTTCTGGACTATTGCTTTAACTTTGTGTACAATATGGGAGAAAATGATATTGTATGGAAATATTAACTCATACATACACACGCCAAGTTAAAGTATACTAGACTATATTAGATTTAAGTTTTATTTAAGACAAGAAGTGGACGTAGTTAACACGAGTATTTAAGTTTCACTTAGAACTGCATAAAGACAAAAAAAGGGTGTAAATTCAGTGTAGATAATGAAAACGTCGTGATTGGAACGAGAGAAGTGGAATTTTGTTAATACGACACGCAGAGATATAAAAGTTTATGGAAAACAACGAGAAAAGGGAAGGAACAAGAATAGTAAAGAAAAAAGCGCGCAGATACAGTAAAAAGGCTAAACAGGAATTTGATCAGTTTTGACAAGACATTTAAAAATACGTAACAATAGTAGTCATCAGAAAACGATAAAAGAGATGTCAGATTTAGCATGGTGAGCCATGAAATCTTGTTGAAGCGTTGTCATAGCGATTTTTTGTAAAAAATTCTAACCTAGAAATTTTTGTTTGACACATTTGTCAAAAGGGCAGTGAAGAGTCCATAGCATATAAGTTATTTGGCGTAGGAAATAGGTTGAATTTAAGGTATTTGCATATTTGTTTAATTCAATATTATTCATTATTTCAAATCAACAATAGATAAAATTACAAGTAGTACTTTGGTCATGCAACCAACATTACAATCTAAGCAAATTTAAGTCTGAATTCAATTATTATCTTCGCCCACGAGAACCACAACAATAAACAAATTCTGAGCTATTTTTAAAAGTAAATATCAATTCAAATAAATGCTCAATCCGATTTAATTATCTGGGCAGTTATATATAAGTTTTACACCCTAACATTTCATTTTATATTGGGTCCCGAACGTGGGACTTTTAGAACCTTTTTTACACAAATTTGCATTATATTAGTATATTAATATTACCAAAAAAATTGAGTCTATTTGGAATTGAGATAGAGTAATAAGACAGCTTGAAACGAATCAACCATATTGCGTTCATAGAAATTATACAATATACAGTATGACCATCCGGGAGCTTACACGATCCATATCACGAAAAATACTGAACGAGTTTTTGTAAAATTACGTACGTATAGTGTATGATCTTTCAGCATCACTTAATGAAGCATGGGTGTATACTCTAAAATAGGACAGCATTGTAATTTCATTTCCGTCATTTGTGATAGGTTTAACTCGTTCTTGTTTGGGTTTAAGAGAATCAAAATTTTTGCAGTTTTCAATCAGTCGGTTTAATGTGTCACGTGATGGCTTGCGTTTATCAGGATATCTCAAATCAAATATACGTTCTTGTTAATTAATACTTTTTGTCGCATTCTCCACAAATAATTAATAAACTCAAATAATCTTCGTTGAAATAACCCAGATGACCCATAATGCAATTAAATTTATAAAAAAACTACTAGTAGACTATAAAATATTGAACAACTAATTTGACAGCTCTGCTATTACTTCTTCTGATAATAACAGTTGATATACTTGAAAAAATATATCTACCTATGGAATTAATCCAAGCAATCTCACATTCCTTGTTTCTAGAATCATTCTATTAATTACTTATATAAAGTTAACGATATGTTTATTATTTTTTGTGTTTCAATAGCTCCATAGAGCTTTTAACATACAGTGATTTCATTTAAAACATTAACACCCTCATAAAAGTTGTATTAGTTAACTGATTTTGACCGGGTTTTTTAAACGATACAACACCAAAAACTGCGCTTTTGGACAAAACGTCATATTTTATTTTCTAAAATCATGGCCTACCGGGATTTTTCTAGGGGCTAAAATTTAGGAAATCGTATTGGCGATTTTTTTACGTAAAATTTTAATACATTCCTGTACTCAGCTCCCTCCTAAATGGGTATGTACCAAATTTCATTAAAAAAATACGAATTAATAAAATTTTTGCAGATAAATTTAAAAATCAATCAAAAAAGTTAAATCTAACAATATTAGTGATTAATTAAAATAAATAAGATTGACGTACAGTAATCCCCCGTTATATTTAATTTGAAGTTCAATTTGCGTGAACGATGAACAGTCTTTTAGCCTTTATAATCACTTCAGCGATTTCAGAAAATAATTTTATTGAGCTTTATCATAAAACCGGTAGATAATTAGTATCGAATAATCCTTTTTTTTTTAAGAAAGTTCTGCTGATTTGTTGTTCTAGACTTGCAAGCGAAGTTATTATTTTCTTTATTATGCCTTAAGTTGGCCATGAAAATGTAATTGTAGAAACAATAAAAAAATATCGTTAACTGTAATTTAAGGTGTGAATAAGTTTTTTGTTCTAAATATTTGTAAAAATAAATGATATTTGTTATGAAACAAATGAGACACAAAATTGAAATAATAATAATAATTTATTAATTCTGTAGATTGTGTTTACACAGTATAGAATAAGTCAGTCAATAAAAAAATAAAATTAAAATACAAATAATATAATAAAAACAATATATGAACAGTAGGTACTGGGTAATAAATTTTAAAAACTACAATAAGGTAGGTGGTTAAACATAATCAATAACTATAAAACATAAAATAGAAAATTTTAAAAAGGAACGACAATCAAGTACCGAAAAAATTGAAAAAAAGATAAGGCAAACTGAAGGTGAATCCTAATCTATCCTCTAAATATTCATTAAAGGAGTAATAACACTTATCTTGTAGGAATTTTTTTACGTCTTTCTTAAATTGAATTTCATTAAGAGGTTTATATGTATCAGGAAATTTATTAAAGGCTTTAATTGCAAGGTATTTAAGACATCGTTCATATAAAGAACTTCTAGAAGGTATGTGCAATATGCTATTATTACATGTATTATAAGGATTATCTTGATTTAGTAAAGGAAAATTTAGTTTCTTAGCATATAGCAGTAAATTTAAGATAAGGATAGATGGCAGTGTTAAAATTCCCAAACTTCTAAAATGAACCTGACAACTCATTCCTGCACTTACTCCAACCATATATCGAATTGCTTTCTTTTGTAGTAAACATACCCTTGAACTATCACTGGAGTATCCCCAAGCAATTATTCCATAGGAAGCGATTGAATGGAAATGTGCATAGTAGTACATAGTAGTACATTTTTAGCACTTCTGAATTGACCGTAAGCCGTAGTTGTTTAATACAATAGCAGATTGGTGCAATTTTTTTTGCATAATATATCAATGTGGACTTTCCAGCTGCAACATTCAGATATATGTATGCCTAAGGATTTTGTGCTAGTAACCTGTTTTAATGATCCCTTATTCGATTTTATTAACAAACTTTTATCAGCAATATCATGACGGTTGAAATGAATAAAGACTGATTTATCATAATTCAATACCAATTGATTGTCTACTAATAGAGTATGGACTTCTGATAATTGTTTGTTTGTATTTGCGATTGTGTTACTTAGGTCTTTGTTGGTACTGAGAATTGAAATATCATCGGCAAACATTACGAGATTCGAAAATTTTAGATCATTTACATAAATTACGAATAACAACGGACCCAACACTGAGCGTTGTGGAACACTCACAACGGTTTGCAGATAGGAGGATCTTGTGTTATCTACATCAACAATAAACAAATAGTTCGTCTGGTTGGTGATATGCTCGTTCGTTAAGGGAAGCAGTTGATGAATTTAATGTTAGACTTCCCAATGCACCAAACGTCAGCAGTACCACTGTACAATATACAGTTTTCTATAACAAAGGTGTATCAAAACATATTATATTATCAGAGGCAGAAATCGCGAACATTTTGTAGGTAGACATAATGATAAAATTTTGGAATATTTTCATAATATTTCTAATTCCAGCTTAAGTGCCAGTCTAGATTTAAATATTCCAATAGAAACTATTAGAAGATGACTTGTAAAGAAACATTTGAAGCCATACAAACCAAAGTTTTTGAATACTTTAGAGCCCGAAGATGAAGATAGAAGACTGGAATTTTGTTTATGGGCTCAAGGAGAATAACTCAATAATTCTAGTTTCATTAAAGAAATATTATATACCGACGAAGCTACTTTCACTACCAACGGTACGGTTTCATCCCAAAATTCTCGCTACTGGTTAGTAGAAATTCCAAACTGGGGTATCAATTGTAAAAAACAATATTTACTAAAAGTGAATGTTTGGTGCGGAATATTCCATAATAAAATTATTGGTTCGTTCTTCTTTGAATCAAAGTCAAATTGATTTAAATTTTTGTATTTCTTGAGGAATGAATTTTCGGAAGCACTAGACAGTTTATCCATTCGTGACCGAGTTAATTTAAAATTTCAACTAGATGGGTGTCCTATACATAATGCAGTGATAGTGAGCCAGCGGTTAATTAATCATTTTCTAAATCAGTGGATATTTCCCAACAGCTCTAATTGAATTTCCGCCTAGGTCACCGGATCTAACACCAATGGATTTTTTGTTTGGGGTACTATTAAGGAAAGGTATATAAATCGAGACCCCCAGATAAATGGAGACCTCCGAGCTAGAATATGGAACGCATGTGTAGAGATTACCCCTAATCAATTAAGAAGAGTGTCAAATAATATTAAAAAAAGATATGAAAAATTGAACGGCGGTTTGGTGGAAAATTCAAAAATTTTGTTATTTCTTTACAATCTTCATTTATTACATTTATTGTTGTTAATAAAAATTTTTTAGTTTTTCCTTGTTACAATTATTTCATGTCATTATTATTGGTCCCATGTTAATTTTGCGGCGTGATTAGCGTAATTATGCTTTTGTTGCTTATTAGATTTAACTTGGCTATCTGTTTTTGATGTTTGTTCCATGACTTACTATGTCTGCAATTTTATTAATTCTTATTTTTTTTTATGAAATTTGGTACATATTCATTTAGAAGGGAGCTGAATACAGGGATGTATCCAGATTTTACGTAAAAAATCACTAATATGATTTCCTAAATTTTAGAACTTAAAAAAATCGCTGTAGGCCATGATTTTTAAATATAAAATATGACGTTTTGTCCAAAAGTGCAGTGTTTGGTGTATCTTTTAAAAAATCCGGCCAAAATCGATTAACAAATACAACTTTTATGAGGGTGTTAAGGTGTGAAATGGGACTCACTTTATAAGCATAATAGATGCATATAACTGTCTAATTTTACAATTTATGAATATTATGTTATATATCTCATGTATCTAGTATGTGTATGTTGGAAACAAACTAGCTATTTATCTATATATCCATGCAAAATTCTTATACAGTTTGTATAATGCTAAAAAAATACATTTTAAGTTTTTATTCGAATATTTGGCGAATGCGCCAGGAACACAGATATTTTACCGCTCAGTCTATTAAATCGAAATATTTTCGTTCTGATAAAGGGCCTCTATATATTTATAATTATTTTTGAAGGCTATTATATTTTTTTGCAAAAAAATGTCATTCACTTTACAGAGAGTTTATCGAATGCACACTATATAACTTCACTCACTTCTAGATATATATTTCAAGAATTACCATATTCATATTTTCATTCACGATGTATAATTTATTAAAACATCGTTGTGATAGTAATATAATCCGAAGCATTAATCAACATGCAACCACTTTGGGGAAAAGCATACCCTAATATCTTCTCGAATTTACAAATTTTCGTCTAGCATATACGCATAAATATAAGGACTCAACATAATCTAAAATCTATTAGCGTCACACATGCTTTATAAAAAATCCATAAAGCTGTTAAGGTGGGTCAAAATGAAGGTATTACAACCCATTATATGAACACCGTGGATACGTGATGACTCCACGGGGACGCATTAGGGAAGAGTCCTGTCGGAATCTCTCATAACACCCGGGCTCTCTCACCAGGACAACAAAATCGTTATGTGTACGTGCTCATATCCTGGCCTTTTCAAATTAATTCTCAGCAAATACTAATTGAAACCAACTTCTCCATACCAGACTCATTGAAACTGTCCACGTATGTATAGCTTTTTAAATAATATAATAATTTACATATGAACATATAAACTGTGTGTCACAGAAAATGCAGCAACATATTTTAATAGCATGCTAGTATTTGAAAGTAAAGTAAGACAATTATTATGTGATGGAATTGCAGTTACAATGTTTTCAAATGTAAACAATCAGTCTCAGGTAGATGCACATCGACAGTATTTCCTCGTTACCTCATATCCTGAGTATAATTATGAATTTTTCTATATTTTGTATTCGTTATACATCCAACTACTTGGAAATCATTGTACTCTAGTTTACAAATAGCTTTTAGTTTATGTGAATTATAGCATTGACTGGCATATTTGACTCTAGAAGGCAAACGAATAATAGTTTAATACATTTTATACAAGAACGTGTACTACCTGTACTTACCTAATATTGAATTAGGTTTGTTTTGTATTGAATTAGGTTTGTGTTGTGTTACGTAACGGTGTATATGTCATCTAGATCCTTTGGTTTCTTTGTTATATCCAGAATACCTGGGACATCGAAAATAGTAACAGTAACATAACCATAACATCATAGCGTTGTAAACATTGGGTTAATTAACGTATTACTTCGAGTACTTATCTTAGTATTCAGTAGTACAATTATCTTATGGGTGATTTCGTGTAATGTTCAGTTTCTACGCTTTAGTGGAGGTTAAAAGTTTCTGTTGTCAGGCTGTCAAATTGTGCGAAAATAAGTCGATTGTCTTATATTTATTTCATTTAATTAAAGAGTTGAGTGGATCAGTGATATCCCGACTATATTAATGAAAAACATTCAGAGCTGTCGAATGTTAGAGTAGGCAATATCTATACTACAAGGTCTATTTGATAAATGGAAATTAGATATCGTTTTCTATAAATTAAACTTCTAGTAATTTCACAATATAATCTTTAACTGTTACTATTACATATTAAATGATTATTATTTGAATATTTTCATTGTAGCTTGGGAAATTTATTTGTCAGTTCCTCCTTTTGTTCGTTATTGGCTATGGAAATATATAACAATGTTCAAAAGGACTATTTTCCAGTATAGATTTGTTAAGGGTAGATCAACTAATAGTATTTGGTTTCTCGGAATTGTTAAGTTTCCTTCTATTCTTCTAACCGACAATATGCTGAACACAGTAAATCTGATCAATTCCTAACTACATATGGAGCACCCTAAAGCTCAATACTAGGACCTCTGTTATTATTCTATTTAACAATGATATAGTTACTTGTTTGCTATATACTGATGGTATGAGATTGTATTGTACTGATAAGGATTGCATGCAATTTAAGTTATGTAAATGATTAATGCCTTTAGAATGATGTACCCTTAAATATCACCATATGTAACGTCTTGTCGTTCAGTCGGAAAACAATCCATTAATATTTGATATGTCATTTTTTTTTCTAAACTGAATTCTAACAAACACATTCAATGTAATATTTATAAACAAACAGCATACAAAATTTTGAATGTCGTGAATAGAAATTCAAGAGATTTTAATGACTTTGATTTTTCAAATCTGCCTGAGTATGCCTCATCCAATTAAAGTCCCGGCCATAATAAATATTTCAATAGCATCGAGAATATACGTCGCTATCTAGAATTTCCATTGTACAAAATGCATACTGTTTACTCTACTACTAGTTTTGAAAAACTGGTTCCAGAATAGATTCAGTTTTCTTAGTTTGCAGGACCGCACGAGAACTTATTCTTTTTGTTTTTACTCAAATTGATTCATAATTCGGTTTGCCGCCCTAATATCTTGAATACGCTGAACTTTATATCCGTGCATTTGAAACACGTATGAAAATTTCCATCTTCCTACCCCACGAGCAAATGTACTGAAATTCTCGCCGTTAAACTTTACATGCAATAGTTACATGTCTATTGAAAATGAGCTTGATATTTTCATGATTTCATTCAAGTATTGCAAATATTTAGTGTATTTTTTCTAGCTATCTCTATAACTATTGTTTAGCCTATTGGCAGCATTCCTTCACTGCTTAGAAATTCATGCATATATATTTTTACTTACCTATACATTCTGTAAATATTATCTCTTGTATCTTGCATCACCCAGTATTGTGGGGTAGTTTACCTAAATAAATAAATATTTTAGCATTAAAATTTGTTCACGACTCCAATACTTTATCTATACAGGGTGTAACTCAACATACCCGAAAAATTTTAACCATACACGCACCTTTAAATAAGGAGTGGATTTCTTAAAAAAAATTTTAATAAAAGTCCGACACAAAAAAATATAAAAATTGTTAAAATTACAAATTAATGGAAATGTTAAAATAACATATTATTTCTATAAAACTGTTGAAAGTTCTGTCCATTGACATTCAAGCACACCTGAACCCGTCTAATCCAATTTTGTCACGCTAGCTGAAGTGTTCTCCCTTCCTGCTGTTCCCGAAGTGATACATTCACGTAATACATCGAAATTGTCAACTTCGGTTTGATAGACTTTATTTTTTAAATATCCCTACAAAAGGAAGTCAAGAGGATTTAGATCTGGGGACCGCTGAGGCCAAGCTACAGGTCCACTCCGTCCGATCCAACGTATTCCGTTTAATTGGGTCAAGTAACCTCGGACTACTAAACGGTAATTTGGGGGACGCACCATCATGTAAAAACCACATCCGACTTCGGACTTCCAAGAGCACATCTTCAAGAAGACCAGGAAGATCATTAAGAGAAACTGCAGATATTGCTGACTATCCATCTGATTTGGCAATATGAACGGACCAATTAGGCGTTCATAGATGTTCAAAGTGATTCCGAACTACTGGATGAGGATTCTCAATGGTTCAAACGTGCATATTATGTAGATTGGTTGTACCATTGCGCGTCAAAATAGCTTCATCAGTGATCAAGACATCGACAAATTTTCATTAATTTGTAACTTTAACAATTTGAATCTTTTTCTGTGTTGGACTTTTATTACTTTTTTTTTCGACAAACCAACTTCTTATTTAAAGGTGGACGTATGATAAAAAAAATTCGGTTAAGTTGCGTTACATCCTGTATATCGAATGAAAACCTGACTTTGTAGTACAAATATGTGCTATAATACACTTTTCTCGCCTCAGCCATCGTTCTCTAAGCATTATGGCACAGAAACTTTAATTCTGCGAACTTGTAAGTGATAGATAACTCTCTAATGTATAAGTTTTTCTGTTATCTGATAAATTATAGGGTTTCAACTGTCTACTGCTGCGAAACTATAAATACGGCAGCTGTGATTGAAATAGCACTTCAAACAAACAGAAGTTGCACAGTTGACCAGGAGGCACCCAAAAGTGATCAAAAGTCACGTTTGTAATTGATTTAAAATATTTTATTATTCTATTGTAGACCAATGAAAGAAGTTTAAATATAATTTTTATAAATAGTAGAAAATCATTTTCTTATTGGTAACTCTCTGAAATTGAATAATATAATCGTATAAAATGACGAACTCACATTCTATGAAATTATATCGTAAATTTTAAACATTTAAACAATACGTAAATGCCTATCTATTAATTTTATGTCCAGAGAAGTTGGCGTTTATTAAATAGTCAATAATCAACTTGAATTAATACATGTCGGCATCAGCGGTTTCTCCGTTTTAACCTCACCACAATAATATTGTGAGAGATTATTAAAATTGGTCCAAAATCAGAACATCGAACCTTTACATTTTGAGGTCCCAGGAGCTCAAAAAAGTGGTTTTGGAAAAAGCAGTTAAAATTCCGATTTGAACGATATATTACATTTGCGCCTTTTTGATTTGGTTTCCGCAAAAAAAAATGAAAACTCGTCAGTCATGTGCATTCCTCGGCTTCAAAGATTCACCGGGTGGGGACCCAGCCGCTACCAGTATCTGCCGATTTTTTTTATTTAGAATTGGTGGAATTGTTTGGCAAGGCTTCTAAGTAACAGCCCGTCATAAAAGTTTTTCCAAAAGAATTTCATTTTAGGCACTGTACATTTTGTTTGTGTATTTATTTATATAAGTGCATTTCGATTATATTTGATTGCTTGGCTTACCTTTCGCTTTTCTTTGTTATTTTTTAAAGTTTTCTTTACTTACAGGTTGTGGCACTGTTATTTGTACTTAATATATTCTAGTTCACTGGTTTATTCGTTACAGTATAATTATTATTATTTTTTGTTTGTCTTTGAAATATTTATCTGCATTTTATCTCTAATATTTTCCTTCATCTACTTAATTATGTATTATATTTTACTTCTTTATAAATTTTACGAATTGCTTGCCACATAATTATTTGTTATGGAAATATCACATATTAATATAAAATCAATTTTCACAGGTTTTAATAATTTTCCACTTTGGTTCAGAAAGAGGATTTGATGTAATTGTGGTAACTGAAGCATGGCTGTCTGATGATGTGGATTCGCAAGCAATATCAATACCTCGATACAGGTTCTTCCGCAAAGATAGAAGAGGCAGAGGTGTATTGGTGCGTTTGCTAAATCCTCATATAATAATTGTCAAGAGTTGCAATTTGATTTCTTTATTAGCGATCAACTTTAATACGTATTTATACAAATTAAATTACGATATTTTACATTAGTAATTGGATCATTCTATAGACCTCCCAATGCAGGCATCAATTCTTTTATAAATGACTTTGATAATATTCTGTCTACGTTATGTCGTACAGCTGATGAAGGTATTTGTGTAGGTGATATTAATGTTAATTTTTTAAATTTGTCTAATTCTGTGGAACGTTGCTTTCAATCGTATAACTTTACTCAGCTTACTAATGAGCCTACTAGAATCGCTAACCACTCCATCACGCTGCTCGACCCTGTGTTTATTTCGAATACTAATCTTGTTAACTCGTTTGGCACAATTTCTGCTGATGGAATATCTGATCACTTAATGGATTTTTGCTATTTAAAAACCCAAATTTGTAACTTTCTGCAGTTATCAAAGTTTCGATGTAAATAATTTTTTAGTCGATTTACATAACCTCCCATGGCACAATATAATTCTGAAAAATAACATTGACGATAAAATTAACTTATTTAATGAATTCATAATTTCACTTTTTGATAAACATCCTCCTACAGACAAAGTTAGAGTTACTAAACCTAAGGCCCCCCCTCCCCTGGCTTACTCCAAATTTAAAGTTTATTATTAAGGAGAGAGACCAAGTTCTTTAGAAGTACAAACGTAGACGATCCAATACTGATAGGCTACATTATAAAAATTTGCGTAACTACACTTTATCCATGGTTAGACGAGAAAAAAAAGGTTATCTAGAGCACTTAGCTTACCAAAAGAGCTCTAAAGAAACAGTACGTCCAATGAACTGGCTAAACCAAATGAAATTAATAAACACTTTGCTTCATTTATTCAAAATGTATTTAATATGTGCAATGATCAAATAAATTTTTATAACAATCAAGTATAATGAAAATATTACTTTCACGTTTACACTCACTACTATAGATGAAGTTAAGGAAATTTTAAATAATATTAAGACTGAAGCGTATAGTACTCATAACATTTCATCTACAATATACCTTTGATACAATTGAACATCAGCTTTTGTTGCAGAAATTATACTCTTATGGCATTAGAGGATCGGCATTCACATGGATTGAATCATATTTGAGCAGAAGGTATCAGCTCGTTCGAGTATCTCATGAGAACAAGTTTTGTTATTCAAAAAAATTACTTGTTAGCACTGGGGTTCCGCAGGGAAGTGTTTTGGGGCCCTTCTTATTCAACATTTTCATTAATGATATAGCCTCTTCGATGGAATCATGTTTCCTTACACTATTTGCCGATGATACATCCGCCCTCATAACATCTGATACAGTCTCAAGACTAAGCACAGTTGCCAACTCCTGTGTTCAGAGTATGTCATCTTGGTGTCAATCAAATGACCTTATATTAAATAGTTCTAAAACAAACTTCTTGCTATTTAAACCAGTTGGTACTAACATCGATTACAGTGTTTTAGTAAAATCAGAAAATGGAAGTATAAAACAACAACACGAAGTGAAATTTTTAGGGTTATGGATGGATAGTCACCTATCTTGGGAAGTTCAGGTTAATTATCTCTCAAAGACATTGGCTAGTAAAAACTATTTAATTAGGCAACTTAGGTCGAGTGTAAGTACCTCCACATTAAAAACGTTCTATTTTGGGACAGTTCAATCAATACTGTCATATGGTCTTGTATGCTGGGGTAATTGCTCTGGTATTTCTAAAATATTTGTCTTACAAAAAAGAATTATCCGCTCTATGTTTAATATACCCTCCTTGAGCTCATGCCGTCCTATTTTTAAAAACAACAGAATATTAACCATACATTGTGTATATATATACCAGTGTTTATGCTATGTAAAAAAAAATGTAAATCAATTTGTTAAATGTAAGGATGTCAATAATTACCGTACGCGGCAGGCCAACGATATTTACCTTCCTCCTTACAGACTGTCACAGGTGGGTAATGGACCACTAATTACCGCTGGTAGGATCTATAATCACCTTCCAAATAAATTCAAGGCGTTAACTAGCTTCAACCAATTTAAGATGCTAGTTAAAAATTTTCTAATAGAACAGAATTTTTATTCTCTGGAAGAATATTTTAAATATAAATAACATATGATAAATTTATTTATCTGTGATGTTTGTTGTTTGTTATTATGTTATGTCTATATACTCTTATGTGTTTTACTTTGTATCCACTTGTATATTTATCTATGTACCTGTTTGTCTGACGAAACTTTTAAATATTGTATTATAAAGCTAATTGTTTTTTCCAAATATTTTTGACATTATCCAAACACTTGTATGAGTCTATATGGAAATAAATTATTATTATTATTATTATTATTATTAAAATACAGTAGTCGGTTTATTGATCCTTTCATTACTCATATAATCAATTGTTGTATCAAGCAAAGTTATTTCCCTCAAGCGTGGAAAATTGCGGTTGGAATTCCATTACCTAAAAATTATAATAGAATATAGAAGTATTAGTATTTTACTAGCTTTATCTAAAGTCTTTGAAAAAATTTTATATGACCAAATCTATGATTGTTTTATTTCTCATAATTTACTGTCTGATTCCCAGTATGGATTTAAAAAGGGATATAGCAGTGCTATAATCTTGGCTACTGTTATTGATGACTTGGTTAAGGCTCAGGATAAGGGAATGGTTGGTGTTGTTAGATTTTTCGAAAGCCTTTGATATATGACTATTTTATTTCTCATAATTTACTGCCTGATTCCCAGTGTGGATTTAGAAAGGGATATAGCAGTGCTACAACCTTGGCTACTGTTACTCATGACTTGGTTAATTAAAGCTCAGGATAAGGGAATGATTGGTATTGTTAGATTTTTCGAAAGCCTTTGATATGATTAAACATAGTCTAGTTTGTTCTAAACTTCAATATTTTGGCTTTGATAATTTTCCAGTTTCACTTATTACTTCGTATTTGCATGGTAGAATGCAAAAAATTTCTATTGACAATGTTTATTCTCTTCAGATCGATATACTTTCAGGTGTACCGCATGGATCAATTTTAGGTCCTCTACTTTTTATTATTTGTACTTCGAATATTTTAAGCTCTGCGAAGTCCAAGTAAAAGCTAACGATACTCAGGTATACCTGCATTTTGATGCAAATAATTATATCGAAGCTACGGACACCATCAATTCGGAACTACAAACCATTAAGCAACTATCTGAGGAACATGATTTAAAACTGAACTCAAAGAAATCTAACGTAATTATATTTGCTAATAGAAACAAAAAAATATTCTTAAATGAGAATATAAAAATTAAGATTGGTGGTGCCTCCTAGCCTATTATTGACCACGTAAAAGAATTATCACAGAGGTCTTATACTTCCTTGAAATTAATTTACACCAGACGTGATTGTATAAATTGATTGTATTTACTTGTTCTCTTCAATTTCAACTATTGTGATTTTATTTATGGCCCATGTCTTGATAACATGGATAAATATCGTATACAAAAAGTTCAGAATATCTGTTGCTGACTTATTTATGGAATCAGGAAATTTGAACATATTTCGCATAAAATAGTGGTTGAACATGAACAATCGTGGTACACATCACCTGGGGAATTTTGTTCACAAAATTATAGGTATACACACTTCCTCGTCTTTTTTGAAAAAGATATTTCTAGCTCGTTCAAATGTACATTCTCGTAACATTCGGTATAAACATAAATTTACGATGCCACATCATCAGAGAGCCTTGTTTAAAAGAGTTTTAACGTACAATACCATCAAACTATATAATTCTGTTCTTGAGGAATTTAAAGTTTTCAATATTAATAAATTTAAATATAAATTTAAAACTTATTTATTCATTATGCAATAGAACTCAACTTTTTATTTTTTTGTACATTCTGTGCCCAGCATTCTTTGTAATTAGCTGTTCTAGAAAAGCGGAAGGTAAGTAACAAACTAGTTTTTGTTATGTAGAGTGACGCTCAAATTCTTTATTCTTTTTCAATTTGTGTTGTAGAAAAATATCACCGTCTTGTGGTTAACTAAAAGTAGCTTACAGCTAGACTTCGTCATATTTCGGCTGCATTTTTCCAAAGTTTTCATTGTTGTTTTTTCTTCATATTCGTATTCGTATTACGTTTGGCTGTGTTCAAGGTTTTTTAAGAAGTTCACTTACCTTTTGAAGCATCGCATCGTCGCGTCGTATTACTGGCAGCCTTAATCTTCCCACTGGGCCTGTTACTGTTATTTAACAATTTTATTATTACAACCTAACGATTACTACTGAACCAAGGATAAAGAAATTGCAATATAAATCGTTAATATAAATCCTGATTTGAACAGGCTAGATAAATTTCAAGACAAATCATTCCTTCTGGACAGGTATTTGTAATTTTTGGCTCACCTCTCTAGAACATAAAAATATTTTGCCAGAGTATGTGTAAGAACTTTGGATGAGAAACATGTGGTCTAAAAATAAAAAATTTATAACTAAAAATTATTTATTAGATAACTTATAAATTTCACGTGATATGTGTGTTACTTGAAGAACAAACAACCAACATATTTATTAAAATGTGTTTCTATACTAATATAATATCACAAATTTATTCTACGTCTATAACACTTAACAAATAAGAATAGTATAACAATTATTAGATAGATATTGTATTTACATGTGTTTTATACATTGTTTTTACAAAAATCTAAAATTTCATGAATATAAAAGTTTTGTAAAAATTACACCTAGTTTGCAAACGTAGCTGGAATAATCTTGGATACAGTAGGTTTCATAATTGAGTGACCAAATTTGGGAATTTTAGTTGAATATTTTACGACCGACATGCCACATGAATGCTATATGATGAAGCCAAAAGCAAATAAAGTGATGTAGGTCAGAAGTCAGGTAGTTGAATTTATAAACGGAAAAGGCTTTAATCTCTTTATTTTTACTTTCAGATGGTTGCTTTTCGCCTCGTACGATGTTTGTTTTTTCTATTATACTCAAAAAAGAAATAAAAAAATAACATCTGATAGCGAAAATAAAGAAATTAACACCCTTTTTTATAAATAATATCTCATACATCACAAGTATCAAAACACGTCCCAATTTTGAAGCGCTATTCTTAAATAATATGGGCAAAGTCATTCGTCGACCGGGAAAATTTATTCGGATGGGATATTTTTGTGCCATCTTTTTCAAAATGTGCTCCTTTACAAGAAAGTACAGTTTGTCAGATGGAATTGTTTTTTAAATAAATTATAAAAATTTATTTTTTCGTTTCGGTAAAAATATTTTCGTATTTTTCACACCAAAACAAACAAAAGAAGTTCTTAGACATTTTTCTCTACAGTTGATAGATTTCAAGAAAAAAATTGAAATTTCAAAAAACGCGAAATTTGCGATTTTCAGGGCTCAAAAACTATGTAAAAATTAATGTTTTTTTATGTAAGAAAAATTTGTATCTATCCTTTGAAGCATATACTACAATATACAGTAGATATATTTTGTTATTCTTTAGTTTAAGGCTTGTTTGTTAAGAAGTGCGCGCGCGCATTAGCTCGTCGTTCATCCACTGAAGTATAAAACAATTTGTATAAAATACGACACATTACAAATATTTAATATAAGTGGAGTAATATGATTTCAAATGTATGTTAAATTTTATTTTCTATTTAATTCATTTTAAAATACAATTAAAGTGATTATACAATTTACACCATTTTTACAATAGTCAAGATCACAGCTGTATATAGATATACAAGTAACGTTATTTTTTTTACAACTATATGCATTAGTACTACATGATTTTTTACAATTGCACTCTTCATTAAACCATCTGGCAAAGGAGTTTTTTTGTCATAAATACATCCTCATATTTGTAACCAAAACGTGTTAGATCTAATTCAATGTAAGGGAAAATATTGCATTTTCCAACAGTGGCGGCCCGCGGCTTTTAGCTCTGGGTGGGCAGATTGGGGGATAGAACCGAATAATAGTGACACTTCCCCACAGAAATTTAGTGGGTGTGAAAATCACGCAAAAAACATTCAATATTGTCTCTGCCCATTTCAATCGCCTTGTATAACGTTTTTAAATTATCTATCACTGTCGAATTCCACCGACTATTTTTACTGAATAACATGCAAGGCCAGCAATAAAGTTTATTTTTTATTTCACTTCCAAAAAGTCATAAGCATTTCTGATACCCCGTGACACAAAATTTTCTACTGGACGAATCTGAATTTACATTAATGAGACTTCCCATAGTAGAGCAAGGTCGCTCTAATTTAGTCAGAATTACTGTTTACTAATAATTCGAGTCAGCAATTGTGACCAACAAGAATGGAGCGGACAGGCAAGACGGCCGCGCACACACTGCCATAAGCATACTAAAAATATGTGCCGCTCCGTCTATACATGGGCCATCTAGCATTCCTTTACTGACTCGAATTATTGGCCCTAGTTTAAATACCAACAACGATCACAGATTACAAATTAAAAAACATAAAATTGAGAAAATAAAACATTACACAAACCTAAGCAAAAATCAAAATCTTCCAGTTCTAAAACAGCACCAACAATTTCCAACATTTGAGATTCGCGAATAGTGACTTGACTCCACACGTCCGAAAATGAAAAGATTGTCGGCGAAACATCACGACACCGTAAAAGAAAAGGGAAAGGATGAGGGTGGCAGTGTTCACATCCCACCGAGCGCGAAGTCCCATATTTGAATATTATACATTTATTTCATTTACATATTATATTAATTTCACATCTAAAACTGCTAAAATAAAATTAAACATTATTTTAGTACTCTTTGGATAATACAGAGGCATATGTGTTCTAAACACATTATACCTTAAAATGCAAAGAAAAATAAAATTATAGTTATATAGGTAACTTCACTATATGGCACCGCTGATATGTATTTTAACTTCTTTTTGTCCCTATTTATCAAATTAGAAATTGCTATCATATTTGATATTCATAAAGGATTGATTAATCAATTTTAACACATTAGTTATTTTTCCTGTTTGAGATCTATATTCATATTGTTTATTACAAGTCTTGCTCAGGGATGGCATGCCCACTCTAGGTTGTAAATAGCCTAAGCATGCAAGACGTACGTCTCGTTTTGATATGCATTGCAGGCGTAAGATCGAAGTGAATAACCAGCATGCACGTAGACGTATTATGATTGAATTCACGATTTCTGAGCGATGCTTGTCCGCCCTAGCTTGGCGCATGACACTTTCGACAAAACTAAATTTTTAATTTTGATACTACAATTAATTAACCGCAAAGTTTTTCTTGATAATTTAACTACAAAAATATATAAAAATATAAATATACCTTTATAACTACCGCTTATGTAATTAGGTGGGCATTGCCTACCCTGCCATCTCTGACGGGCTGCCACTGTTTTCCAAATATATGTTTGCGCAGGTGCTCTCAAGATAAGCAAGTATAAATCATCTTACATGCATGGGATATTATTCAATTTAAGTTTTATTCCACCCGAACGCGAAATAATATATATTCTAGCATCATCAGCTGTTTCACCTTTTCTCTCCAACAATTATTGTAAATATAATTTTTCCATTGCACTAAATTGATCACTATTTAACTGTAAGTCACTACCTGATGGCTCGAAAACATCAACGGTTTTTTTGTAACTTCACTAGATGTAATGCTACTACAGTAATTTTAGACAAAAAAATGCTTATCTTCGGAAAAATTTATAGTGAGCTATAACTTGGTATACACGTAACTTTCAGCTCACCAAGCAGTTTGTGAAAAGTCCCAAAGATTCTGGTGTATGCATAACTCTTGACAGCAGAAAAACGGCCCAAAAAATTACCTTTTTTTAATTTTTTGTCAATGTGTTCTTTCCCATCGATCCTACGGCTATGAAATGTACTTATAAAAAAGAAATAACGGAAAATTCTCTACAAAAAAGATGATCGATAAAACTAGTCATTTCCACGGAAGAAGGCGTGAAACATTAGATTAAATCTTGTGGTTGGGCGCCGCTGCGTGGTGCGTTCTGTATGTCGGTGCAAATATAAGCTGCGCCTTCCCCTCTGCCGTTGGGGATAGGTTTATATATGCCAGGAAAAATTCATTTCCAACAGTAACCAACAAGAGCAGATTAATGTCAATGTTGTCAATTTGTTCAAGTTCGAAGCCAACAATTTTGTCGTTAAACAGGCGCAAGATGATGCTGACGTTTTAATCATTGAAACAGCTCTGGAATATTCACTCACAAATAGAACAGTTGTTGTTGGCGAAGATGTAGACCTTTTGGTAATTTTGGTCGATCGCGCTCCGATTGATGAAGAGATCTTCTTTCTTGAGCCACGCAAAGGACAAGTTCAACGAAAGCTCTGCTCTTCTCGGAGTTTCAATAAATACGAAGACATCAGGGATAATCTTCTCTTCCTGCACCCTTTCAATGGATGTGACACGACATCTGCTCTTTTTCATGAAGGGAGCTTTGAAGCTTTTCACGAAACGTCACGACTTCAACCACAGTGATGCTTCTCGAGAATCAGTTTCTTCGAGGGAATACGCATCTTCCTAGCTATGTATGGCGCTCTGGCCAAGATGACTTGGGAGAATACAGTTACCAGTGCTTTATGAAAGGTGTAGGCAGAAACAAGTCAGTCCAGTTGAGTATCTTACCTGCCACAGTCGATGCGGTTAAAGAGCACCTATATCGTGTCTACTACCAGGTGCAGAAGTGGTTAGGAAGCGAGCTGAAGCCTCAAGATTGGGGATGGGTATTCAAAAACATCTTATTGGAGCCAATAAAAACCTCGCAACCTCCTGCCCCGGATTGTCCTTTGAACATGATTTTTTGTAACTGTTCGAAAGGCCGTGACGCTTTGTGCGGCTGTCGAAAGTTGAGATTGCAATGTTCAGCAGTTTGTGGCAACTGTCCCGGGACATCTTGTCTGAATGAAGACCATAATCTCGAAAAAAGAATTGACATCGACGATCCATAAAAACTTCTATTCATGATTCCGAATTCTGAATTTTCCGTTCTTTTCTTTTTATAAGTACACTTTATAATCGTAGGATCGATGGGAACGAAGATATTGACGAAAAACTGAAAAAAGGTACTTTTTTTGGGCATTTTTCCGCTGTCAAAAGTTGTGCATTCACCGAAATCTTTGGGACTTTTCACAGATTGTTTGGGGAGCTGAAAGGTACGTGTACACCAATTTATAGCTCACTATAAATTTTTCCGAAGTAAAATGCTAAACTTACTGGACTATGCCTGTTTTTCGAGCCTATCTTGCTCGTAGTATCACAGCCAGTCAAGGCATGCAATAATGGTAAAATATCACATACACGGTACGTTAAAATATCAGCTGCTACGTGGCAAGCAACGGTAACTGTCGCGCGCGCGCACATCTTAACAATTAAGAAATAAGCACTTAAGTTAAAGAATAACAAAATATATCTACAGTATATTGTGGTATAAGCTTCAAAGAATAGATACAAATTTCTTATGTTAAAAAACATTAATTTTCATATGTTTTTGAGCCCTGAAAGTCGCCAGTTTCGCTTTTTTGAGATTTCAATTTTTTTTTTCTCGAAATCTACGAACTTTACAGAAAAATGTCTAAGAATATTATTTGTTTGTTTTGGAATAAAAAATACGAGAATATTTTTTCGAAACGAAAAAATCAATTGTTATAATTTGTTTTAAAAAGCTTTGTTCACAATTCCTGACCGCATTTCCATCTAGCAAATTGTACTTTCTTATAAAGAAGCACATTTTGAACAAGATGGCACAAGAATATTCCAGCCGAATAAATTTTCCCGGTCAATGACCGATTTCGCCCGAACTAAACAAAGTCTTTAGTACTGTTCAATCTAAATAATTTTTACTTTAACAATGAGATAATAGGCAATATTTCCTATTCAAGGCTTTGTTGAAAATACAGGAATATTAAGCCATAAGACAATTTTATGTAAGAGCAACTTTAATTTCAAACAGAAATCGACACTAACTTCAAATCAAGAGCTGAGATTCTAATTTAGGGCTAATATTTGAATAAGAGGCGTCCCATCTGAAGAGAGCCTTTCATATTGTTTATTCAACTAAATGCACATTTACGTATACAATACACCTCGAGTAATTGCAATTTTTGATTATAGAGGCAAAATATTTTATTTTCGTGTTTTTGTTGGATTTTCATTAATATTACAACACATAAAAATCAATACGCCTACAATTTCAATTACATTCATATTTACAATATTCTTACTCTCCCTAATACGGCAACCTTTCCTTTTAAACGAAAATCAGGATTTTACTGATAAACAAAATCGATTCAAAGTATTCCCAGATGAAAATTAATTTATGTTAAAATTTTGATACAGCAAAAAATCGTATAAATAATTGAAAATCTGGTGGTTTAACAATCACTATTGGACGCTTATGCGCAAGTTTAAATTCGAACGATGTAACCTTAAAATCCCCTAAAAAAGCATGTAACCTAGATTTTTTAATTTTGATCAAGAACTCTTCAGCGAATGAACAAGTTTTATTGAAATTTCTGAAAATAACGTAGCTTGTGGTTATTAAAACGTGTGCCGAATTTAAATACGATACACAACCTAGAATTCCTAATAAATGCATTTTACTTCAAATATTGATGACGCTGTAAATCATCGTAGGAATTTTAATTTTTTAAGTTGTAGGTGTAATGAAGCCATTTTCGAAAAGAAAATATCACTATTACTTTTATTTTGATTTTCTTGAAAACCAGAATTCCATTTCTTTTTAAGCACACCCGGTATACTTTCATAATTAAAATATCCGTATTTTGTTTGAAGTAAAGTATTTCAAGGAAAAGTCAATGAAAATTTCATTTGGGAACGAATTAATAATAAATTATTTAGATTAATAATTATTAAATTCATTCTTTTTCCGAAATAATATAAGTAAGTTATTTGCAAGCGATTCCGAACATCTAAATTATCAGAAAATTATTATTTAGATCAATTAACGCTACTAGTTATAAACATTCTGCCTCGCCGTCGACTGAAGACTGCTTGGTTGAGGTGTGCCCGCGCATTCTGCGCTAAACGTTCTGATTTCTAGCTCAACACGGGGAGATCCTGAATCGGCCGTCTGCTAAACCTCTTTTTGGTTTTCCGCGCTCGACCTGACCAGTCGACTTGGTAGGGATTTGCTATTTTAAAGTCATATCCAATTTGTGGTAATTTTGGACTTAGAATTTGCCGTAATCATTTGAATACCGTTAATTTGTCTTTATTACATTTCGATAATTTGCGCCTTTTTTTCAAAACTTCATGTTTGCAAATTAACCAAGTGATTGCGAAATCCTCAGTCGGGGACGCTGCCTTTAAGTGGGACACTCCACCTGAGTCGTACTGTCACTTTGCCAGAAACGATACACCGTTAACGAAATAAGTCATTTTGCATTCACGATAGCAAATAACAAAGACCAATTAATTCCTGATAAACTTGATGCCCGAACCTATCTGCTTAGTAGCTTATTTTATTTGAGGCTCTTTAGGGGACGCTGCCTTTAAGTGGGACACTCCAACTGACCCATACCGACTTGTTTCATGCAGTAAAAATCCGATAACCAGGTTCGCAACTTCAAGTAGTAAATTCTAGCTTCTCCGAAATATTCTAGATTAATTCATTTTGGTAAAATTCATAGAGATTTAGTAACTTGTCTGTCTGTCGTGGAGTCAGTCCTAAGTTACTCACATTTGAACGTGTCGAGCCACCGTTTTGCTTTGCTAGTCATACCCGTCATTTTGCTTCCACTTTTCTGGTTGCCTTGTATATGTTGCGTCTACTTACTTAATATCATTTTCTAGCAAATCTAGTCAGAGAGTAAAAATAGAAATTTTGCATTAAATTAGGGTTACAAAACTTGGGTAATTGAAAATTTCTTTTCATTTTCACGAATGTCAACTACCTGTATTAATTATTTTTATGTAGATAAATGTACCAGAAGTTTTAAATATATTTCTATATGATATATCTTAAGATTTTCCTTCTTGACATGTACATAGTCTAAATATATTATTAAAACGTTTTGTGTGTCTTATTTTGAGTCACTCCTCTAAGTTAGACTGTCCTGAAAAGTAAAAGTGTCACAAATATAAAAATCTTTACAGCTGTCCATTCCTTGAGAAAGACGGCCTACGTTTCGAGCCCTGGTAATAAACCGTCTTCACTGATTCTATTTGGGGCCTCTATTATACCGCTAATAGAGAAAGTAGTGTTTCTACACTTAAAATCAGAAACTGGCGCTCGAGGCAAAAACCGCTTGCACTAGTTTCAAAGTGCAAGTTGCAAAACCGACAAAGGGGCGTCACATAGGATTTTTTTTTACATACTTTTTGATGGTGGAAACTATTTTTTACATAAATGATTATATGTTATTCCATATATTACACACATAGTAAATAGTTGCTTATAGTTTGCCTTTCCTGCTCAATTGAAACAAGCTTATGTAATGCCAATTCAAATAATATAAAATGCCGCGTCTGCCAAAGATTCACGTCAAATAAACATACTGCCTACATTATCTAAAATCTTAGTAAGAGTAATTTAGATTCAATTAATTGCGCTTTAAAAAAAATACGAATCATTCCTCTAGTTATGGGCAGGATCACAGTTGTACTACTATTATTGAAAGTGTCCGACAATATTTTGAGCGCTCCTGGATTGGCTGCAAATGCAGCGATTTTACTATCTAATTGTACGAGAAATCGTACTAAAAGAGTAAAAATATAAAGCGCATTTTAAAATGTCAGTGCTTAAACTCGGAGTGCCTCAAGGTTCGGTTTTAGGGCCTTTGTTGTTTTGTATCTACACATAAAATCTTTGTATTGATATAGTATGATGCTATTCAGAATGTATACGGATAACACGCAATTGTATTTGCCATTTAACAGGAAAAATGTTTTTGTTGCTGCAATAAAAATGAATTCAGATCTCGAAATTAACGAAAAAGTGTCTACGGAGCATTATTTGTTTTTGTATCCTAGTAAGTTAAAACTCGTTTTATTTGGTAATACTTCTACTATCTGAGCATTTTCATGTACTGATTAACGATACACCCATTCCTATTGATCAAGATGTATGTAACTTGGGCTTACATATTGGTAATACTTTTAGATTCTCCGCACAAATTCGCAAATGCATACAAAGGTCTTATTCAGCTCTAAAACTCTTTTGTTTTGTCAAGTTTCTTATATTGTGCTACTGTTTTTTACCCATGGCTAGATGCTCTAACAAGAAATAGAATAACAATGGTACAAAATGATGAATAGTCACTTAAAATTACATGCCTCCATCACCCAATACTTTGCAAGACACTTCTAGTTATCTTTATAAATAAATAACCTTTTACTAAAATTTGCATAACATTAAAACTAGAAAAGAGATCATGTAATATCTCCGTTCCATAAAACTAATCTCTATGAGTGCTCCCTTTCCTATAATGTCTCAATACTTTATAATGCAGTTCCATAAAATTTGAAAACAATGTCCACAAAACAATTTAATATGCCCAATTATCTAAACAGTAACTAGTAGCAAACCAGTGGAGGTTTCTCCCTTAAGTCATTTAGTTAATGTCCTCACTTGCGATTGGGAGTACTATGCAATCGGCGCGTGGGGGCGTTGCCCGGTGACCTAGTGGCCGACACCGAAACATACGGATAAAACAAAATATGGTATTGTATAATAAGTTTAGTTAATATGAGGTACTTTAAGATATGTTTGTTTGTTTAGCTATCCATCACGATTTAGCAATTTAGTAATTTAGGAATATAATATAGGATAGACAATGTAAATTATTATTAATTTTGGTTTTATAGTAAACTACGTTACTGTATTAGTCCGAGGGATAAGCTTCTGTACTACTTGCTTGAATTCAGAAATCAAAGATTTTTGTGAACATGCTTGGGAAAACGGACATAGAATAAACTGAGACTCGGCAAAAATTTTAACAAAAGAAACATATACCAAAAAAAGAAAAATTAAAGAATCAGCAATAATCTTATTAAATGAAGATAAGTGCGTATCGAATTGTTCTGTAGATATTTGTACAACCTGGCTATCAATGTTAAAAGAAGAACTTAACAAATTCAACATTATCTAAAAGAAAATATCATCAGTTCTATGTTCTGTGTAAGTAGTAAGTATCTATGGAAATAACATAAACAGAATCTTAAAGCTGTGTATTTAACATACAGAGCAAAATAAGAGTTCTTCCAAAAAAGCTTTGAAAACGGAAAGAGATTACTTTCCGAAACGTCAGCAAAATACATTATTTCTGTGTTTATTCCGATTTATATTATTTGCAAAACATAACCTGTGACTACTCCTTTGGCGTAAACGTCACGGACGCAGAGGCTTTTTTCCAATAATTCTATTATTTTGTAGATTCGGTGATTTGTTTGGAAGAGGATAATAATACATGTGGTAGAAAACCCAAATAATAGGAAAGAATATTGCTTGAATATAGCCTAGTAGTCTTCCTTATTTTGCAACGATGTTAAACTAATTATAACTTGTTACTTTAAATGTGGAAGAAAAATAAATTATTATTATTATCACTTGTGAGTCACAATATGCTCATTTATGTGTATGACAAAAGACGATAAGTACTAACAGTTTTTCAGTTTCCAAACATATTAAATTTCCAGTTCGTATACACCACTTATACAAACGATAGATCTCTATCGGAACTACATATTACGTCTAAGACAGCCGATGCTTAGCTTAATCACGCTAGACGTTGCTACGCCGTATATTGTAGAGTTTTCTTTCATTGTCACCCCACTTTATATACATAATGATGATGGAGTACTCTTTGTTTCGAATCGATATCTCTTGTGTCTTTTCTTGTTATCGGCGAACATCTAACCAAAAGATCGTTGTGCAGTTTATTAAGAGCTTGCCCACATATTATTTGCATTACCTTGAAACAGATGAAATATCATGTCTGTAAGTAGTACATTTCTGCAAATTAATCAGTTTATTTGATGCACGCAGCAGATTCAGATTTTTTATATCAATAAATTTGGAAAAGTATACTAAATTTATGTATATTGTGTGCAAAAATAATGTTTGTTTCGTTTCGACGTAAATATTCATATACCTACAAGTTATTTCCTAGTAATACACAGGGTAATTCTATTATAAACAAATAAATGATTTCGAACCGCCTTTCAAGTCGCCTGTATGACTTTCTTATGTTTAAGAGTTCTAAATTTGTCTGAGTAGGTTAGGAAAAGGAGACGAGACTGTACAGCTTATTGCGGGATCCAAACCAGGTCATGAGGATACTTTACAATTGAAAATTACTTCGCAGTAGGTGGGGCTCGAACCCATTTTTTTAGGCATGCTCAGAGGGTAAGCTAGGCGCTCTAACCACTTAAATACGGTCCCCATTAATTGTAGATTTTTAGCACCTTAATTTAAAAAAAATTGTATATACGGTGGATGATCGCAAAAGAAAAATTAATACTGAGCGATGCCTTTCATCTAATTTTGTAGTCGACGTGAGATTATTACATAAGATATTTTGCATCGATGTAAGAATGAAAAAGGCTGCGGAGGTTCCGTCGTCACGATAAGGTAAACCTCGGGGGGTTGCCCCCTCCAAGTCTTCACCGCTCCTACGCCTATGCTTCGAGACCAAAAATAATATTTAGTCTAATTCTAATGGACATAAAAACAATTGAATTGTTAAACAATTAGCCGCACACAATCCTAAGCGTCATTCTGGGGAAATATCTCTTTATTTAAGGCAAATTCAATTTAACTGAAATGAAAATAATTATACAGGATTATAAATAAAACTGCGATTAATTAAGAGTTTTTATGGTACACCATATGAGAATTTTTAATAGACCTAGCACTATGTAATTTTATAGAAACCGTTCACGTTAATGGAAATCGCATTTCTGTTAAGTGGAATTGAATTTTACCTAGCAAAGCAACTTTATAGCAATTATTATCTAAATCGTTTCAATTTAAATCCAATGAAATGATGTACGGACAATGCTATATTAATATACTCTTAACAGGACGTTACATGGTATTAGCTTGCCTCCAGCAAATTTATATTTATCTTTGATCTATGAAAAAGTATTTATGGTTCATATTTAGCTATTTTATATTCTTGATCATTAAGGGCGCTGCTATTATACATCGAATTGAGAGAAAAATTCCACTTTAAGGCATAGTTTACATCAGTTTAATTTTTTGTGTATTATAAAAATCTTTAAAATTGGAAAAGTCGTGAATGCTGTACTTGGATAATACTTATGACGTAAACGTGCAAATATTTAAATTTTCAATCTTAGAGTTAGTTTACTCGTTGCCTATTGACGTGGCGTGATAAAACGACTGGCACCTTCTAACACAAGAACTTCATAGACGTCCTCCATATTTCAATTAAATTTATATCTGTACATTCTATGTACAGTAAAGAAAAAAGTCTATAATTCACTGTGTAATAATAAATTATCTTTACGGTATTTTCAATTTAGAGTCCTCTCAGAAATCATTGGAAACTCGTCAAAATTAACGCGAATAACATATTTTTTTATTCATTACCTACAATTATATACACGAAATACCGTCAATTGTTGAATAATGTTCTCGTTGTTAATTGTACTGTCTATTTAAATAAACTACTGCTTCCTAATTAGAACATTTATCAAAATGATAATAGTATGTAGTAAGTCTATAGCGGTGTGCTTGATATGTTTTGAGTGTCATATTATGACATTTGAATTTATTTAGATTTGATTCGGTCACGGAACGACGTACAACAACTATATTGTTATTATTACTATTATTACTATGTTTTATTACTTCCACGTCCAGTGTAATTATAGTAACGCAAAAAAAGTATATATTTTTTTGTTGAAATAGGCTTAAAATGTCATGAAACGTCGAGATTTTAAATTTGAGCAAAAAAAAATCCCATCTGTCGGTCGGTCTGTAACTTTTTTGTGCGCACCTTTACTCTGGAACCGTTTATAATATTGACTTGAAATTTGGCACACGTATGTATTGTAACGAGATCTGGAACTAAATTATATTTTGATCTAATTCCGTTGAAGGGTTCGGGGGTAAATGGGGTAAATAATGGTAAATAGTCAAAGCAAGCAGGTAAGAGTCCATAAAATTGCAATTTAGGGCATGTACGAAGAGTCAAGGTATCAAAAATTTTTTTGGCATCAGCCACCCCCTCACCCTCACTGTCACCCCCAATACCACCCTCACACTATTATGGAAGGGAGTAAAAAAAATGTGATTTAGTGTGTATACAAGAACGAAACGTCTCAAAAAAATTTCTGGCGTTGGCTACCCCCTCTACCACCCCCTTGCCACCCTCACCCCATTAATAAAGGGAGTAAAAAATTAAATTGGGATTTAGTGTGTATACGAGAACCGAGAACTAAAGGACTCTAAAATTTTTTTGGCATCAGCTAGGATATTAATTTAAACAACTCGATGAAAAAAATTTGGAACTTTGAAAATTTTGAAATCTTGGAACTCTCTTTGATGCATTTATTATAGACTTGGAGCTAGCGACAGTTCGGAGGGTCATGACAGTTTACCGTTCGTAATGTCTGTTTTCTTATTAAATCATATGAGCTGATCTACTATGTCTAGGCATACGACTAGGATGTCTAATAATGGGGGGAAAAGTTTACTCAAATGTGTCGAATTTTTGTACAAAAGGTCTATTAAGTCTTTAAAAGCACCTTCAATGCTACTTGTGAGATCAGCCGAAGCGCAATAAAGGAAGAAAAATAATACATTTGTAAAAGGCGGTTGAAAGCTGTCGTATTTTTTTCATATTATGATGGAAGGTCTAAGGTCTTTAAATAAATCAAGCATTAGCAAAATATACAGTTATAAATTCATTTTAGTTTCCACACTACATTTCATAGCTACAAATGAGCATTTTAACTCACATATGTAAATACATTTCGTACTCAATACGCCAATATTTGACCACTCAATTTGTACATAACTGTACCCTGTACATAGTAACTTATTTATTTATGATATTACGGTATAGGATTACACTTTCAGAAAAAATAACTGAACGTTATATTTTCAAGTATACAATTTTCTTTTCACAAAATATATTTATCTATTCAGATTAAAATTTAGAATAATTACTTATTTGGCTGTTACCACACATATTCATCATCAATTAAGAAAAATGTCGTTAACGGGTCATCAGAAATTGTCGGCGTACACAACGTGAGACCATAAAGCTCATCGTATAAACACTCATCATTCGTCTCATGCTCAAAACTACTGGCCCGGGAGAGCCTGGTCATTGCATGCCGGCTTATTTTAACAGACATAACAGATACTATGTAGCTAATAACCGAAACGACCGTCGTCAGCTGATCCTGTAGGGGTGGAGGCGATGTTGGGGATGTGGAATTTGTCAATTTTTTTTTTATACATTAATGATCTGTATCTTCGGTAAATTGTTAGAAGGCCGTTTGAAATTTGGAAATGTAATAGTCTTAATGAAACAAAATTCTATACTATATACTATACATGTAGCTGATTGTTATTTTTATACTTATATATGTGTCAGAAGTCATGTAAAAAAATTTCGTTCGGCCTGAAATGATTTTACTTTTTTTTTTTGCAAATTCATAGAACCAGCTGACGTGCAATCGCCCCTCCACGATACAGCTAACTATTTTTTTTGGACACTGACACCTGACATAAATAATTTGTTTTTAAAAAATCAGCTCTCCTGAAATAATTTTAAAAATTTTTTTTTTTTCGACAAGCTCCACATTTCCACACAAGCGCTTGCACCCCTACTGGAGCAGCTCACGTTCGTTTCGGTTATTAGCTAACATAGTATCGCTATGTCTCTTAAAATAAGCCGGCATGCGACGACTAGGTAAAAATACCCCTGCTTTCTGGGCTATACAATTTTAATAGACGACATGGTTAATCTTGACAATAAATATTGTCAGAACTGTCAAATTAAATTCTATTGAATATAGAGAATATATGCAGTACGCCAACGGTGACAGAATGACCAGTATTGTATTCATACCGATATATCACGTCACACTGCCTTAGATTTTGAAGGTGATTCAATTACCTTTAAAATTCAAATTATACGATTTTATTTTAAAAAAATTGACCCTCATTTAGTAGCAGAGATAATTAAAAAAATAAAAAAACATTTTCGGCAGTATTGTTTATAGATTATAATTTAACACGTTAAAAAAATCTATTTTTTTTTAGGAATTAAGGATAATGACGAATTTTAGCAGAAATGTAAGGGTCTGGCTAATCACGCTGTAGACAAAAGAAACATAATTTAGAAATTTGTTTAGAATGGTCAATGAATTTTGCTGACGGTCACAAAATCTATATCAAGATTAACTATCTCGTTCCCAAAATATAGTTGTCCAAATATGGCCCCCATATTTTGGCAATATACACTCCAATTGTGCAATTTATCAAAAATTTTGTTCTTGAATTAAAAATGATAAAATAAACAACTTTCATTTAAATGTGGTAACACGAAACATATTAATTATTGAAAACACCACTGTTAAAGTTATGCGACAAACTTTTTGATATCAGATATTTAGTAAGTTCGCTTTCAAAATTCCGAAAATCGACAGAATCCTCCAGTGACAGGTTCGAGTTCGGAGACACCGCTGGATTACTGAGAGAAGGGTTATGTTTCGTACTATCAGAGGAAGACGGAGTCACAGGCGAACTGGTTTGCAATTGTCCTTTCTCTTGGCACAAATTGTCACAAGTTTCTTTCATTTTTGTCAACTGTTTTTGAAGGCTTCGGTACTCCTCTAGAAACCGTTCTAATTGTGCGGCGTGGTAGTCGTAGGTGTTTGCGTTTGGGGTGGTGCTTGTTGTGGGCGATATTAAGTCCCGTTCTCGTTTGTTGTATAGGACACGGTTTTCTAAGTTTGAAACGTCTAGGAGCGGAGTGGCACTCAGTTCGACAGGGACCTTCAACTGAAAAGGAGTTACTTTGTTACAAGTTTTCCGTTTCTACATAACTAATATAAAACAATTAACGCTTGAATGTTTTGTGTTACACATAACAGATATTATCAGTAGAGAAGTAGAACCGGTAGACGGTCTTCCCCCACCCCCGTATCAGATCACATGCTTTATGACGTCATTTAGCCATGCCCCTATGATGTTACGAAAAGTGATGGGGGAAAACCGTCCACCGCTTTTACTATTATTTATAATTATTCATTTATGACATATTCAGAATTTCCTAATTCTTTTACTAAGTATTTTGCAACTGTTCTACAGAAGAATTGTAATGAAAGAAATCTGAGCCAAAATTAACAGATATAGACTGGTTTCTAATTATTTCTGACTACTACAAAAAAAAATTGTGTTCAAATTTACTTTCCTTGACTATAGCAAACACAGTAATGATATATAAAGTTCAAAATGTATTATTTTCTTATTCTTTATTCTGGTAATAAATATGATTAAAACCGAGTAATTAGTAATTGGTATTCGAATTTTTACACTACTTACTACATGTAGCCATTAGCAAAATAGCTGGCCGTAAACCCAAGCTTACACGAATATTTTAAAATTTCTATTGTGTGCATTGAAAAATTGTGACCATTCCACTTAATTCTAAGTACAACTGAAAATAATTACTCACTTCTTTAGTAGGGATGCTCTCTTCCCTTGTTAGGTTTAAGTAACTATTAGATATCTTGTTTACCCTGTTTCTGTTTAAATTTGATGTAAGAGGATACTTTTGGGAATCAGACATACGTCTAAATCCGTTATCTTGGCTTCCAAGATAGCTTTCTCCTCCACTGCTACCTGCAACAAAGGGAATTGTGTGGATGTAATGAATTATTAGCTATAAAAGCTTTAAGCGGAGGCATATAGTGATTCAGATCGAAAGATCTAGGGACACAATAATGAAAGGGATTCACAAAGGGAAACCAATCAATATTCAAATAATGGAGTTGATATGTAGATGAAAGCAGTAATTAGCTATATAACAGGTCAACATACATCTATAATGCGAGTTACTAGTAGCACTTAATAGATCAAGAAAATTTTACCGTATTTCGAGTTACTTGGAATAAACAGGACATTTTTGTCAAGAGATAAATGGTTTTATGCTTTAGTCACATCTATACAGAGTGGCTCAGGAAGTAATCTCTATATTAGGGTGTTAAAAGGAACAAAATATTTGGTGTAAATTAAAATTCAAAAACGTCGGTTAATTCTACCCTCGATGTAATAAACCTAGTTTGTTAGAAAATTTTCCACATCGCGACTAAAACGATAATAGGCTCCATTATACCGAAAGTACAAGCAATGTCTTATATCTAAAATCACATCTTTCAAAATGTCTCGCATTAGATGCTTGCACGAGTCGTATCTGAAACACCCCTTCTTGGTTTATTGATGGTGTTGGTTGCAAACTGAATTTATGTAAACATAAATTGTAGCATCGGAGGCACAGACAATTAGAAAATATAAGATTTATCGAGCCTTAATAAATGGCTTTCGTATTGTCGTTAAAATGAACTAGATAATGAAAAGGACCTCCTCGTTTTCAAAGTCATATAACTAAATATACAAGTAGAGAACTTATAGCGGAACTGGTCATCCCCACCACGTCATAATTAACGTGGAATAATTGGAGTGGGAGAGAGCCCAGCTCCGCTACTTATTCTCTACTCTGAGTGCTGGTTAATAATACTTGAAATTAAAGTTTAATAAAAATAGAGGTAGACATGAAAATAGAGTTATTTATTAGGGTGGGGAAATTTTTTGCTAAAATCTGAAGTACATAAAGAACAGTGACTGGCAGTTGTAGACTTCGAACCAGCTTGTAATCATATTAATTTAAATTATGTTATTATTATATCAGCAACTTACCATATCTACTTTCCGGCAACAGAGGAGACTGACTGTCGCTGCTTCTGTACCTCGAACTATGAGCTAGGTCCTTTTTTCTAGGCAACGTACAAAAAATTTCGTTAATGTCCGAAACACTACCACTGTCACTAGCAGCTCTTGAGCTACTCTCGTAGAACTTTCCAGTAGAAAAACTATCGAGAAATTTACCCGAACCCGAATTTTCCAAATGTTTATTAGTCGGCGAACTTTCTATTAAATCGGGAAACTGTTTTTCTGTATCCTCAGCCACTCTGGACAATTCTTTGTTGCATGTAGTAGCGTACGAATGTGTGCTGGTTGAGGGGCCGTATCTTCGCAATAAAATATTGGAATGGAGTGGAATTGATGGGTTTGTAGGTTGATGTGGGTACTGTTTATATGTACCACACGTCGAACTGCAGGTCTTCTTGACATTGTCTCTAGAAAAAAATATACGAACTAAATAATAGAAGACACTTTTCAAAAAATTGCGCTAACAGATATACATTTCTACTATAATTTTAACTAGTATATTTTTTGAACGATTTACAACAAACTTATATCCATAAGTTTGGAACTAATTAAATAATAATACAACATTGGACAACAGGCTATACAACACTTCTTTGAGAATGTTTTTTACAGATTTTTATATTTGTAGTTCAAGTATTCTTTCTTAGGAAAACAAAACTAAGTCAAGCATAATGTCCTTGAATTTTGTATTATTTTCTTTCTAGACTAACCGACAAAGGTTTTATTCAGGAAATATTTGGGAGTAACTTGTAATAAATTTAACATTGTTTGCACCCCCCAGTGATTTTACACATATATGAGATTGTACTTGTAATTTGATCTGCCTTCTTCACTAATTCCAATTTAAAATCTGTTTCTCTAGTATACTTTTGGAGAGGAAGACTTCTATCTATCTGTAGCATTGTTGCAGAATGGGGATCAATCACTTTATATTCGTCTCATTCGATAGAAATTTTCCTACTTTTAACGTGATTGTTGTTTGTTCAAAACTTAATTCGGCTCAGGAGTAAATACTCAAAGTCCGAAACCGACAAGTAGTTTTAGTTTATACTGCAGTGATGTTCTCCTGTTCTCCTTATAACCATACTGGGTTCATTGGATAATGCTTTCTTAAGTGATCAATGAATATATTCCAAATCGTAGAATAAAGTTTTCGCTGTTGAATACATACTGAATACTGGGACACTTCAGATCATTCCACAGCTTGAGAATAATCCACATCCTCCTCCTCTTTCCCTATGGAGCTTTTGACATATCTCAAATAAAGTCGTACTTGTAAAATACAGACCCGTAGAAAAACTGTAGTACAGACCTATAAGAAGACGTAACAAGAAAGAGCGTGGTTTAAGTATAGGGGTGGGGGTAATTTGAAGTGTCCACTTCAACTACTCACCAATAAGAACTCGCAAAACATGGAACATATTCCTTAAGAAAGAGAGCATTACTCAATGATGTAATGATGTATGTACGGCACATGCTAACGAAAAATGTACTAAATTCGCTGGACGTATTAATCGGTATTAATCTGCTACACTACCGAAACAATAGCAGCACAAAATCACAAAATGGAAAGTATATATCTGTCTCAGCTTACTCATCATTGTTTCTCGATGCCTGTCTTTCATAAGTGTAATAGCAAGAGTCAAGTTTAATATAAATATAAATCGACTGAAGAAATCAAAAATGAAAAATGAATAGTGATGACAGCGCGGGAGAAACGTTTTGCTTGCCGTTATTGAGCGACTAGGAACATCAATTACAAAAGTTTCAGAGTACATAGGGAATTCACATTTTACAATTGAGTGCAGGAATCAATATCACATTAAAGTTAATGTTTGGTGCGCCTTTTTAAGTAAAACACTTATTTGGCTGTATTTTTCTTCACGTCACTTAAATGTATTTGAATTTTTTGGAAACGATGTTGCTAATTTATTTATGACTCTTCGTCTGAAGAGAAAAACAAAGTTGTGGTTTCAGCAGAATCGGGCAAGTATATTAGCAATGTTCCAGTGAAAATTCCATAGATAACTTTTTCTAAGCACGCATGAAGACTATTCCAAAAGACAGATGAATTAGAAACTGCTTGCAATGACATAACTGAAGAATTTATAAGTGCAATTCAAGAATTTTCAGAAATAGTCATTAAGATCAGTTAATTTAAATATTTGAAAAATTAGGTTTATGTGCATTGATTGAAGCATAATATACAGATATAAAATCCTTCTCCTGTAATTAGGGATATTTTTAAAATCTGTTGTTAGTGTTAAATGAAAGTCATAAAAGTTAACATTGGAAAGAATGAAAACAACTTTGTACCACGGAATACATTTTTACAAAAATATTATTTGTTTAAATAAGTACCTACTGTTTCCTCCTGTACGTTAACTTCATATTATAATCTACATTATTAGAACTAATCTATTCAAAAAAATATTTTACCTAGCCTCCTGCAGCGTCCTTCTTGGTATGTGTAAATCTTCTGGATCCAAAAGATGTTCCGGAGAATTCCAACTTTTATCCAAAGTTTTATCCTCACTTCCGCTCCACTTCTTACTGTTAGACCCGGCTTCTGTATTTGTTTCTTCTTCCTCCTCTACTTCTTGGTCTGTGTCGCCCCCAGGCACCACCCTGTACTCCCCATTTCTCCTATTCGCAACCGCTGCAGTTTCTTCCGGGTTAGCCCCCACTCCACCGTTAGTATTCACCACTTTATGGTTCATTTCAATTTTTTCGTAATTGTCTTCTCTTGCACAGTCGCGACTGCGCCACCTTATCACTTGTTTCTTTCGCACCGAACACACACATAAAGATATCAAACAGGATATTAAAACAAAAGCGGTACCAGTGATAACACTAGCTAGTAACACTTTATTGGTAAAACCACTTTCTGATTGTTTCCTGTGCACCGCAAGAGTAACACTTGCTTCGGCCTTACCCGCTTTATTTTCTGCCGCACACACGTATGTTCCAGCGTCTTGAAGATCCGCACTAAATATAGTCAAATCGCTAGATTTATTCGTTAGGTGAACCATGTAAAGTTTTTTGCCACTCGAATATGGCGAGCCCGACAAATTGGCTATCACTTTGTTTTTAAGTAACCACTTCACATTTGGTTCCGGAATACCAGCTATCCTACAGGTCATAGTGACGTTCTTGCCTTCCACTCCCTGAGCTTTGCTGTCGTAGGCAAAAATTTCTGGGACGCAAGCGTACTCGTCCAAGTCTAATTTATCCCAAGCTTTTAAATATAGTCTCTTGGGGTGCTGGCAAACTGGTGGTATGCCAAAAGGGACATTATGTCTCAACATCCATTCGCGTAAAGGCCTAAGTGTGCATGAGCAATTCCAAGGGTTGCCCGCTAACTCTAGGCCATCCAAACCTTGTAGGATAGTAAAGGACGATGCACTAACATCCGACAATTTGTTTTTATCTAATTTTAGCCACTGCAAAGTTTTTTCCAGACCGGCAAAGGCCCTGGGTTCTATCCTAGAAATTTTACAGTCACTTATTTCCAACTTAGTAAGTTGCGGCAAAGTCATAAATGCGTTGTTAAGAATTTTTTGAATAGGATTACCGTTCAGTTTGAGGTCTCTCAATTCTGAAATTGAATCGAAAGTATGAGAAGGGATATTGCTTAGAGCGTTGTAGCTTAGGTCTAATTCTACTAGGTTTTTTATATTTTTAAATGAATATCTCTCGAGTATTTTCAGTCTGCATTTCGCTATGTATACTTTTTGTAAATTCACTAGTCCTGCTTTGCTAAATTCTTCATGTCTAATTGACGCCAGGTTGTTGCCTGTTAGGTCCAGGACTTGCGTGCCAGCATCTAAATGTAGCGGCACGACTGACAGGTTGGCATTAAGGCAAATAACGGATTCCTTTCCACTCTTCCATTTACACTCGCACAGCCGCGGGCAATCTGATAGGGTCATTTGCGCGTAAAAGCTCAGAATTATAATAACATGAAGCTTCACGCTGGACATTGTGAGGATACTGGTACGGTTTGTTTCATCTATATATTGCGTCTTCGTTGTCTTCTTCCTCCGTCTCCATTGTATGATCCCAGTCGTACTTGTTGACTAGATGAAATCTGAAAAAAAAGTATATGTTTATAAACTGCATTCTTCACATATTAATTGTATATGTTCAAGATGATGGTAATCTCCATTGGCAAATATTAATAATACGGAAATTATATACCAATAAAATTTTTATAATTTTATTATAATTAATTATGGTATTGTGGGTTCAACTACAGTAAAAGAATTAATCGTATGAATATTTGGAATAATTTATTGTATTCAAATAAGTATCATATTATACGGGGTGTTAGAAAAGTATGGGAATGGTGGAAAATCTCGAACAGTTTGCATCAAATCGAAAAGTAAAAAAATACGTGTCAAAAAATTATCTACCGATACCAAAATGACCTTCCCATCCACCACCCTATGGGTGGGGCGAAGGGCAACTTTAAAATTTCAAATAGAAACCCCTATTTTTTATTGCGGAATCGGTTTCTACGGCAAAAATACGTAAATTTTATTCCGGACATTTTTTCGATTCTTGCATGGTGTCGCTGTAATCGCAAAAAATGAAAAGAAAACATTACTGATTCAAGAGTATCGTCTTGTGCCCATAGAAAACGTCCAATTCAAGAACTGAAAAACACGTATTTGTTATTTTTTCGAAATCTATCCAATGACATTGGATTCGACTCTCCCACCCATGGGTGGGGTGGGGCAACTTTGAAATTTCTAATGAAAATCCTTATTTTTATAGCGGATTCGGATTCTACGGCCAAAAATACGTGAATTTTATATAGGGCATTTTTTTAGATTCTCGCAAGGTGTTGCTGCAATCGCACAAATTTGAAATAAACCTTAAACGTCCATAAGTTTGTAAATATTTACAAACTCTAGCTACTCGTGTTGACAAAAAAACATTCAGTTTACAAAACAATATCTGTGATATCTTAGTTTTTATGAATGTTTTTTTAAGGGTTCTTAATAACAGTATTTGTTTTATGAAATTTCCACGAGAACGTTCAGTTCCTTCCAACTTTTGTAGAGGCAGGAGCGCATTTTTGTACGGAAAAAGATATTTCATTTTTCATTAGTTCTCGGGTTTTTTTCTGCATAATGGCTATTTTAACAAAGGAAGAGAAAGTTTCTCTTTTAATGATGCGAGGGTGGGGCGATAAAGAAAGGTCCTATGATGAAGTTATGATTTTATTCAACGAAACTTTCCGTGTAGATCAAGTGGAAATTTCGAAATCTACTACGTCCCGTACCATCAAACGATTCCTAGATACAAGGACAAATAAAAATAGCCCAAAATCTGGTAGACCAAAATCTGAAACATCGAAAGCTCGACAAATGGAAGTGGCCCAGGCATTTGTTGAAAATCGAAGGTTATCAATCAGAAAAGCCAGTCAACAGCTTGATATGAGTGCATTTCAGTTCATAAGAATTTGAAACTTTTGAAATTTCATCCTTACAAAATTCACCTTCACCAAGAGTTAAATGAAGATGATTTTTATCGGCGACTTGAATTTAATGAATTAATGTTGGAAAGGAGTAACCAACACCCAAATCTTTTATCAACTCTACTTGTCTTCTCAGATGAAGCAACTTTCGAACTCAGTGGAAAAGTTAATCGCCATAATTTCAGATATTGGAGTGACGAAAACCCTCACTGGATGCTTGAAACACACGCAGTATCCACAAAAATTAATTGTTTGGTCAGAGATCGAATCATAGGACCGTTTTTCATAGATGGAAATTTGAATGGAGAAAAATACCTGGAAATGTTAACAAATCAAATAGTTCCCGCAATACAAGAGATTGCTGGTGATGAGTTCGATAATGTTTGGTTCCAGCAAGATGGGGCTCCCTCACACTATCGGGATATTGTTAGGGACTATTTGAATGGTACTTTCGAAAATCGAAGGTCGAAGAGGAACTATTGAATGGCCAGCAAGATCTTCCGACCTCGCGCCACTTGATTATTTTGTTTGGGGCTACGTGAAGGGTAAGGTTTATTTCAGTAAACCTCGTGATTTGGAAGAGCTAAGGCAACCCATAATAAACATTTTTGCAGAAATACCTCCTCAAATGATAAGAAGTACTATTGAAAATTTTTACGTTCGTCTCGAACAATGCCAAGAAGTCAATGGGCACCATTTTGAACACCTGCTATAATCTTGAAATTAAAACCTGCTAGTGTAACAGTTAAACTGTAAACTAATTGCCTCAACTGGCCGAAATCCTCACCTTGCCTTAAATGGCTGAGTTATCTCCTTGCCTTCACTGGTTGGGATCAAGAACTTGTCTGAAATGGCTGTATTAAGAGGTAAAATTACTGTTATTTTTTTAAAATCGAGTTTTTTATTGCCCTGTAAAAAATGTAAATTGAAAATTACTAGCTGCTAATAAATTTACAGAATGTTAATAGTTGTTGTCATTTCCGCACGACCGTGTAAAATCACTGTTCTCAAAACAGTTCGGGAAATTATTCACTCTGAGATCAGTAGTTTTACTTTTCGGATTTTTTAAAGTATGCGTTCAAAACTTTCATGTTTCTACTCAATTTTTTGCGATTGCACCGACACCTTGCGAGAATCGAAAAAAATGCATGATATAAAATTCACGTATTTTTGACCGCAGAATCCGAATCCGCTATAAAAAAATAGGGATTTTCATTACAAATTTCAAAGTTGCCCCCACCCCACCCACTGGGTTAGGGGTGGGAGAGTCGAATCCAATGTCATTGTATAGATTTCGTAAAAATAACAAATACGCGTTTTTCAGTTTTTGAATTGGACGTTTTTTATGGGCACAAGACGCTACTCTTGAAACAGTAATGTTTTCTCTTCATTTTTGCGATTACAGCGAGACCATGCAAGAATCGAAAAAAATGTCCGGAATAAAATTTACGTATTTTTTGCCGTAGAATCCGATTCCGCAATAAAAAATAGGGGTTTTCATTTGAAATTTTAAAGTTGCCTCTAGCCCCACCCACAGGGTGGTGGGTGGGGAGATCCTTTTTGGTATCAGTATATAGTTTTTTGAAAAATTTTTGACACGTATTTCTTTATTTTTCGATTTGATGCAATCTGTTCGAGATTTTCCACCGTTCCCATACTTTTCTAACACCCGGTATAATTATGTATGTATATCAATCTTGAAATATTATTTTTCTGTGATAGATATCATTAGCACTGGACCTAGATACAAAAGTTATCTGTCTTAATATAAAAATAATAACAATAGGTAACTAACTAGTAATAATAATAATACAGATACTCCACAATACTTCGTCTCTTAAAAAGAATCAGTCAAACATTCAAGCAACCAATGGCGAATCTAACTCTTTTTTTTTAGAAATTGAATTACCCACATCTGAGCATTTAAAAGATAAGCATGTTTTACTCTGTCTATACTAATTGTAAAATTTGCTCCATGCTTATTTGTACAAATAACTTTATCAGTACGAGATGCCACTTTAAAAGGTTCTTCGTACATCGGCGATAAAGGTTTTAATTTCTCTTTCCGAATAAAAATATAATCACATGTTTGTATGTCAGGATTGCCAAATGATTTTTCTAAAATATGATGTTTTGAATCTGTCGCTTTGGGATTATTAAAATGTTAACGTAATTTTGCTATAGTAATCAGCAGACCTGTATAATCGTGAGAGTTAATAAAAAATTCCCCAGGAATACGTAACGTACGTAAAACAAGTTCCATAAAAGAACATTGTAAATCTTCTTTTGCCATTGCTCGCAAACTGTATAAAACGATTGGAAGTTCAGTCTTCCCATTTCTTCAATCGACGTTATTTTTAGAGTTCTGTGAAATCTTTCAACTAACCCATTACTTTGAGGATGATATGCAGTAGTATGTATTCTGTGGAAGATTCAAAGTAAGTGCCCTAATCTGTAGTCATGTACAGCGGGACACCAAGACGACATATATATTGTCGGAATAACGTTTCTGCTGTAATATTGCACAAAGGATACTTCTCTGGCCAACGAGTAAAACGTTCAACTACAGTAAAAATGTAAGAACAACCTCCGGAAGGAGGTAATGGACCTACAATATATATGTGAATATGTTGAAAACGTCCTCTAGGGACTTTAAATTTACCAATTGGAGTTTTTGTATTATATTTATTTTAGCTGCCTGACAATAATTAATACATGTTTTTGTTCAATGCAGTCTGCATTTATTTTAGGCCAGATCTATTTACTGTTAATTAAGTTTTTAGTTGCTCGAATTCCTGAATAATTTAAATTATGAAAAATTTTAAAAATAGCGCGTCTCATTTTGGCAGGTATATAAGGTCGAAATTTGGAATTAGAAACATCACACCAAATCTCATCAAGCGAATTTGGAATTTTAACTTTCTGTAATATATATTTAATATTATTTTTCTCAGATAATTGATTTTTTATTAATTTCTCTAATTATATACCTCCAATATGTTCATCACTCAGCGATTTTAAATTAAAATCTTGAGAATTTACTACAGATATATGATCTACTAGTGTGAGTTTGAGCACTGTTAGGAATACTTTGTTCCAGTGAAGATAAATCATCGATGATATTATCTTTACCTTTAACATGTTGAATGTTGTTTGTAAATTGCGCTATAAATTCCATATAACGTATTTGTCTGGGACTTGCCTTTATTGTGGAGAATAAAGCTGAATATAAAAGTAGAATATCGTTCTTGAGCGTTCGTGAAAAGAAAGCTAAAGGCTTACATTCTCCATTATATACTTGTTCCAACACTGCTCCCATTGAAACATTTGAACAATCTGTTGCAAGTGACAGATTTTATTGCAACTGTTAGGGTGTGTAAGAACGGTTGAATTGGCAAGCCAGGAGCTGATATCCTTCATTTCATTATACTGTAATTCAGTGCTAAAAATATGTAAAGGGTTTAAAATTTCTGCAATATTAGGAATAAAACTATGATAAAAATTGAACCTGCCTATAAAACGCTGTAGCTGTTTGAGTGTAGTATAGGACGGGGAAAATTTCTGATTATTTCTACTCGTTCTTCAGTTGATAAAATACCATTTGTAGATACACCCCAGGTATTACCCATGAAATGATGGGGTAATAATATTTATTTTTTCTAAATAAGTGACTAAATATCTCATTTTTTGGTAGATATTGTAACGATGCTTCATTTTAAATTTATTATTTTATAATTGAGCAGATTCAAGAATCCACAGTACTCGGCCCATTCTGTATTCGCTACATGCGAGATCTCATAGACAAGACTAGTACTCCCCACAAAGAATAACAAATTATTCCAGGGTAGATGTTTTACCTCCCCGGTAATTTTCGAGGTACTTCCTAGTGGTGAGCAATTATATATAATATGATTGATGGCATCAACCTCTAATCTACACATCCAATAAACAGAATCTTCCCTCACTTCATTCCGGGAGATTGAACACAATAATTGTTGAACTGTTATATGGCTTTACTGGCTTCTAGTCCCATTCCCATATGCAAAAGTATGTCACGTATATTTCGAGGCGTTTTACCATAACATATGTGTCCAAAGAATGGTATTTGAATTTGTTCTCCACTTCTACAATAATCGGGGAACTGCTTTGGTCTTAACTTTAACCGCGTAAAATTTTGCAGCTATATGAAACAATATTCAGTACGACGAAACCATGCCCAGGGAACTTTTTTAAAGTTTTTAAACGTTAATATAAATATTACGAATTTTTTAGCATTTTTTCCCCGTCAACGAATCTTGTGTGCATTTCAATTCAAGTACAATAAACCTAAATTAAAATGTATATAAAAAAGCTTTTACGAAAACGTACGATATTATTATCTAATTTAAAATACCAGGGCCATGTTACTAAATGGAATACAAACAGAACATTTCAAATCAATTTGTTTATTCTTTATGTACATTTTAGCTTTATTTATTGTTCAAGAGCTACAACAAGAGTGCTCTTGTCAAGTGGATGTATTGTACAAATACAAAGCTGGAGTTTTTCGTAGGCGCTTTTATTTCATTATGGATATGGTATTTAAGTTAAGGGTACAGTTGCTACTAGCATATACTTTAATCGATTATGCATTTCAATAGATATAAAGATCACAAGAAAACTACTTAAAAAGAAGCAATTTAGTTCCTTTTGTACCATTAAAATACGATGACCCTTTATACTCCTTAATGAGTTGAAATTGTAGAATTTCGTTGTTTTTTTTAACCTAAATATCCAACTTTGTTAAAATTTGTACAAAAGCAAGCATAAAAACTTTGGGCTTGAATAAAAGGTAGACTTAAAAGTAAAATATAAACACATTTGAAAGGTTTCTTGGAACTCTTAAAGAAGGAATGTAATCTTTTAAACAGTTATCGTTCTCTGAAAGCGTAGGGCGATTTCAAGTTGTATAAGGACCTTAGGGATGTTTATTGTGCCTTGTTAAATACGAGACAGACACACACGATTTGTATTTTTTTGTTACATCATGTCAACCTTTATTAAAAAATTGGAAAGGATTTAGCGGAGTATAGCAATTGATTATTGTGGGGTTAACCACAATATATATTTATGGTACGTTTTAATAAACGTATATAAAATATACAAATTTGTAAAAATTAAAGATGTCGTAAAAATGTGTAAAACGAAAATTCACAATAGTAGAAGTTACCACCCCTCCTACAACATTTTCAATGTATAATACTACAAGCGAATCTTCTATGATGGTTCCCCGCACCCCCTGACCAGCCATCATGTTTAGTTTTTGACTATATACTTCATGATGAACAACATAACCTTTGCTTAAACCAAACTAGAAGACAACAACAAAAAGCGCTTTACCGTTATCGTAGTCCCCTGCACCTTCTGACCACCTTTACTTTCTGATACAGATTAAAAATTCATGGAATCGTGAAAGCTCATTTTGATCTTTATTTATTTTATTTTAACAGACTAAAATTTCTCTTATTAATGTGCATTGATGGTAGAGAATAGAATATGACAAAAATCGCTGTTACCAAACAAAATACAGATTAGAAATTTATGAAATCGTGTAGAGCTGATTTTTACCCTTATTTATTTTAACATACTAAGTTTTTTTCTATTTTTCCTATTAATATACACTGATAGATCGTAAGGAATAAAATATTACTGATCAGAAATTTCTAAAATCGTATAGAGCTTATTTTAAAGCTGATTTATTGTGAATACATTTTATTAATACGTATCCCGTTCAAAATTTGGGCGGTCGAATAAAAGTGGTGAAAAAGACGGATCGAGGTCCTAGTTATCCTCCAGTAACGTTTTACTTATTTCCGACCTTTAGTTTGGTCACAGTACACCTTTTCCGGGAACGGTTATACGTATCAAACTGAAACTGGTGGCAATCGATTCTATGACCTCAAGTTACTCGAAACGAGGAGTCGCATCGCCTTTAACTCCTTTTTCCAGGCACTAAGTGTCTTGGTCAAAATTTAGGCGGTCGGTCAAAAGTGGTGCAAAAAGTGTATCGAGTTCCCAGTTGTCCTCCAGTAACGTTTTACTTATTTCTGACCTTTAATTTGGCCACAGCGCACTTTTTCCCTGACCCGTTGGTCGGATCGATTCCTCGTCGTCGACTTAGTCGATAACGACACCTCCCGCGCCATCGTCTGTCTTCGGGAAACTTCGTAAGTATTCGTGCGAAATTCGAATTTTTGCTTAAAATCCTAGCTTCCACACGTGTAAATTCTCCTCAAATTTGTTTCTGTTTTCAATTCCCCAAGTCGTTGATAAAATGGTGAATAACGCCCCGGGGAGTGATCCGATCGATTCGATAACCATCGTACGATTCCCCGTGGTCGGTATAGACGAAAATGCTACTCCACTCGACCTTGTACGCCTTCGGGTCTCTGTTGATAATGTCCCGGCCTGTACTCGGAGGACGCCGACCGTCTTTCTTTAAAAATTGTTCTAAACCTCTTTGAGGTTATCTACCTCCGATCGGTGTCGACCGGGAGTGGGGGAGGTATGCTTGTAATAAATCCTACTTAAATGTTCGATTTTTAGGTTAGAGAACCCACTCGCGCATAACTTCACTATGTCTTTAAAAAAATTTAGGTTATGTTTATACTAGTTTGTCACTGCTTCCGTTTTTGAAGACGTACTTCCGTCTAGTACACAAATATAACTGGAATGACAGATCTCAAATTTCAAACATCAATAGCAATGTCGTAATAAGATGACAAGTTAAAGACGGGTATTTATTTGGAAGATGAAACGATAAACAACTTATTTCGAATGTAATTACCAATGTTAAATGATTACGTTTTCTTTTATAAAAGAAAAGAAATATCCAGATGGCGCAGGAAGCAATATCTAGCTGTATATGAATCCATTCGCGTTCGCATGACAGAGAGAGAAAATTCGCTGCGAAAGCCGACTGGGTTTCTTGATATGCTTATGTTTGTTATAATTTGTATTAGTTGACAAAAAATAGCCTCTGATCGATCCTTTGCCATGAATGTCACAGGCACAGACTCATGAAAAGATAGAAATGAATTCTTCATAAGCTTTCAGAAAATCATTGTGTTATTTTTCGCTAAAAACGATGGATATTAAGAGAAGTATTTTTTAAGGTACATAAGTCGATAAAATGTAGAAGAATGAGGTAAAAGTTCAGAATAATTATGTCTTTTACTTTTCTGAACATGCTCTCAAAATTTTAGCGATTGCGGATTTCGTACGTAAAAATCTAGGTACAATCCACTATAAATCTTCAATAAATTACACGAAATTTCGAACAATAGACATATCTGAATGTACGGACTACCTGAGCAATTTAATCAAAGCCAAGAGCTTATCTGAATTAATTTTAACGACGCGACGTTCCATGGACGTAAAGTATTATTATACGCATTTATTTTATATTATCAATTCTCCATACGTCAAGGACGTGCCTCGGCGTTGGTAATTCCACATCCTCTGCAATTAGATCAGTCAAATAAATCCTACTTAAGCGAAATAAACAAATCAGTCCTGAACGTATAAATAACTGCAATAAGGCAGAGTTCTGCAGCAAATACGGCATAATGTCCTGTAGGAAGCCGAGACACGACATAGGCGGGACTCGTGGCAAATATTCCTTGGGCTGTGTTAGCAAGATTCATGGATTTAGAATAGAATCAGCGCATTAGATCTATTAAGGGAATTAAGCTTTACTTATTGGGCATATCCTCTTTATCCTTACTTAAATACTCGCAGATTTCGACCTCGTAAAGTGTACTTTATTTCGTAATTAAATTTCCTCATTCTTTTGATGAGTGATGGTGATGGATCTGCTTCAGCTGTAATTATTGCAACGTATTTCGTAATTAAATTTCTATTTTTATTAAGGCAGCTAAAAGGTTTGCTAGTTGTAATAAGTGATAACTTCATGAACATAAACACATCAGGAGTAATAAACCGTCCAAAGCGAAAGCTAGAAGAAAGTTATATATTCATAAAACGCAGACATACATCTACTAACTGCAACTAGTGTTGAAGTTGGGAATCGAACTCTGTATCGATAGACAGTGTGACAAGTGTGCTCGCCACACAACACGCTCTAACGAATGCATTTCGGTTTAATAGGTACTACTTAATGTAAACTTTTGTACACCTTTTGCATTATGTTAAGTTCCGGCAACATACGAAATACATACAAAGTGACGCACTCAAAATTTTACTCGAGTTTAATCTGTCATAATTTCTAAACTACTTGATTGATTGCCACGAACCGTTTTTTTATTTTGAAGAATGATTCTTTAAGATCATCATACATGTCCAAACATTTCTATTGATTAAACTTTTATAATTGATACAGGGAAAAATAAAAGTGATTATTCGGCACTTTATGGGATTCATGTCGGAACTTTTTGCTGGCCAAATAATATGGTCTATGGCAACTTCAGAGAGATATTCATTTACGATGTGAGGAAGCAGTGTGAGGGCGCATTGTCATGAACCAGTATAAAATCGTTCCATATAAAGTGTGCAAATGAAATTACATAGTCTCGTGAAATGTTCTCGATATACCTATTGGCCGTGGGGGAATTCCTTGGGAGTGCGTAAATCTCTGTGCGAGCTTCTAATGAAATTCCTCCCAGACCATAATGGAACTTTCGCCAAAGCTTTCTTTTGTGCTGAATAAGCTCTGCTTATACTTTCTCCACCTCTTCTCCATACCCTTTGACGGCCATCGGATGAAAACAACCAGAATCGAGATTCGTCATCGAACAAGATCCGAGGCCAGTTTTGTTCATTCCAATCTGAGTGTTCTCTAGCGAAGTTGCGGCGGGCTCTTCGATGTCTTGCAAGTAATCTTGGTGCGGTCTTCTAGACTTTAAATTGCCTTTCTTCAATCTCCGAATTACTGTACGATCACTTACAACTCTTTCCTCTTACTTGCCTTAAATGAATAGCCGAATAAACCGATCATCAATAATGGTTGTACATCTAGAACGACCTGAATTCTGAATGACAATATTTTGGAAACTAGAACTAAATTAAGTGGAAATAGCATAATGGAACTCTTAACAATGTGTATAAAAACAACCTATCAGCAGGATTTTGGTATGGCCGTGGGGTCTCCATTATCACCAATTTTAAGCAACATATTTATGGAGAACTTTGAGAAAATTGTATAAACAAACCGGTTGTCTGATGGAGGAGATATGTTGACAACATCTTTCCAATTTAGCCTCATGGTGTTGATTTACTAGATAGTTTTTTACAAAATATAAATCGTAATGAACCGTCTACTAAATTCACATTATAAGTAGAAAGTAGGAATGAACTATCGTTTTTAGATGTTTTAATTAAAACAGTAAATAACACAATTGAAACAAGCGTTTATAGAAAACCAAAACATACTAATAGATATCTAAATTTTAACTCAAATCAGTCAATAAATATTAAAAGGGGTGTTGTAAAATGTTTATACGATAGGGCCAAAATAATTTCATCTAATAATGAAATATTAAATAACGAGACAAAATTTATCAAAGAGGTTTTAGTACAGAATCAATACCCTGAACCCTTTGTTGATAGAGTTTTCATGTTGCTCATGTGTTGAAAATAGGGACAATCAGGTACGACAAAACCTGAACGTCATTATCAGCAACAATTCCTTATGTATACGGACTATCGAAGAAGCCACGCCGTATAGATGACAAATTTGATGTTAGGACGGTATTTCAAACGGGGAACACTTTGAGATCTATTTTAATAAAAACAAAACCGATAAACCGGGAGCAGAATTCAAAAAACTGTATTTACAATATCCCGTATGAATGTGATAAATGTTATGGGTGAGTCATCCAGACCTTCCAGTGTGAGGTTGGAAGAGCACAAGAATTACATTAGAAAGAATGAAATTCAGAAATCAAGGATTTGTGAACATACTTGGAAAAACGGACATAGAATAAACTGGGACTCGACAAAAATTTTAACAAAAGAGGCAGGTAACAAAAATAGAAAAATTAAAAATCAGCAATAATATTATTAATTGAAGATAAATGCATATCGAATTGTTCTGTAGATATTTGTACCACCTGGCTACCAATGTTAAAAGAAGAACTTAACAAACTCAACATTATCTAAAAGAAACTAACATCAGTTCTGTGTAAGTAGTAATTATTTATGGAAATAACATAAACATAATCTTAAAGCTGTGTATTGGACATACACAGCAAATAATTGTTCATCGAAAAAAAGTTTTGAAAATGGAAAGAGACTACTTTCCGAAACGTCAGCAAAATACATTATATCTGTGTTTATTCCGATTTACATTATGTCATGGAATTTTCAACATTTTATTTCATTTTTGGTGAATTTTGTGGAAGGGTTAAACGTGTCCTCATACAAGTATTTTATTTAGAACAAAAAATATTTACGCTGTTTCTATGAAGTCTAAGGTATGGAAATGCAACTGTTTGGTGCTCAATTAAATATAATATTCATAATCACTCAATAGAATTTTCAATATTTTCGGATTTGTTTAATAATATCAAAAGGCGGATAACGCATTTTCTTCTTGCCTAAAACCCACTCGGCGCATACATTATAACCTGGTATTGTTTCAAAATTAATTCCTTCTAAATGCAGACTTGCAAACATTGAGTTGTACAAATCCCATGAACACATTTACCAATATTGAATATCAGGTAATACATTATGCATAATCATGTTTTGTTCACCGTGATTCAAATCTCCCAAACATCGGAAACTTATGTTTTACACTGAGAATTGCAATACGTTATGAATGACATAACTCTGCATATGGCGACGAAATTTGCAACATGAATCGTTATTAAATTCTCGTTTGCAGGAGGTAGTTTAACAAGTACAACAAAGTACATTTGGGACACTAACAACTTCTTAGTCATCAAAGAGTATGGACCTAATTACTTGGCTACACCCTGGACAGCGGAAACTCGGGGTGCCGTTTTGGGATAATGTGCAGATTATAATGGCGAAGTTCTGATATACTTAATCGTTAATTGATGGAAAGGGTCTAACGTCAAAACGTCGCGTCCGTAGTTGTGAAATTGTTTCATTTCGTTAATAAAAGTTAAGGTCATGTCATATGAACTGATTTGTGAGAAATAAAATTATGCACTAGTCAATGTTACAAAATAAATAATTCGAATAAAAATTTTAAATCAGAAGTATTTGTAAATTTTACAAGCAATTGTATTAAAATGGATGTAATAAGAAACAGAAAACTTTTAAAAGGCACTAGGGTTGTGATAAATGAAGACCTTATGTGAAATATAATTATAACATACTTAAACAAGCACAGCTGCAACTTGGAAAGAAAGCTGTATAAACTAAAGTTGTTTTTACACACAACTCAGCTAAAAAAAACTGGAGTTCTTTTAAGAACATTTTTAATGGCAGGCGTAATTTTGTTTAGGAGTGGAATACCTACGAAATCTGACATCAAAACTGTAGAATGTTTGATATTTATAAAAATTTACACAAGCTTGAACCAGTTGTTCTTATTGCCCAGCAAGGACCCTTTACTCCAACCCAAATAAGCTGAATGGAGTTCAGTTTACAGTGGTAAGGAGACAGTTGTAATACCTCAATATCCGCATTAACCAAAGCACGATCGAATTGGATACCTTTACCATCTAACCATTCTTGAATTTTCCTTTTCACCATGCACTCTTTGGCAATTTTTCCAGTAATCGTCTGTGGTACGGGACATTATCCATAATAACAAATTTTTGCAAATCATTTCTTGAAAACATCCGCATTCATGTCATGATAATCGCCACTTTTTTGTGACACGAACTATAGAAGTCCATCCTCCACAAAACCTGAATTATTTCCCATGAGCGTTAATATTAAGTGTTTCCCTTTTTCTGTTGGTATTTTTAATCCGGCTGATCAATCTTCCATATGGACTTGACGAACACTTTTTACATTTCTATCTTGTTAAAACAATGAGGATAACATCCTTCAAAAGTTTGTAAGCTATACGTAGGTCTTGCTCTACTATATATAGGACAAAGGAATAGATATATCGAGAAGGGAATAAAAGAACGTATGAATATGAAATGTCTGGATACCCATAAATTCTTTCGTATTCGTACTTGGCTGCCGCTGTCTGTATGTGTATCGGTGTGTACATTTGATGAACATACATGTGTACGTGTATATATGGTTATATATGGGTTCATTGAATCTAGCCCTGGACATGCTTCCATCGAAAGACCATAATGGCTAGATTTAGATTAGGTTAGTTTTGATGATGAAATAAAATAAATACCAATTATTTCACATTATGGCAGGTCATGATGTGTACTTTAAGTTACACCAACAAAATCTGAATTTATATTTACATTGGGGTTGGTTAGGAAAAAAATGCCCTGTAATAACAATGTCAAAAGGGAAGAATTTACTTCACTAATTACACAAATACCAAACGAAGCTGTTATTTCAAATACAAAGGTTTTAACATTTCTAATTATAAGGTCTCGTTTTCGTCTATGCATCTTATTTATTCCAATAACGATTTTACATAGGCGGGTCTCAACAGGGTGTTTAATCACAAGAACATTGTTGTAACTATACTTAAGCTAAGTAAATAATATTACGATCAGGTATTAAATAAACGTCAATGGTAAGTATGGATAATGTCTCAGATTCTACAAATATTCCACTGGCATTAAACTCTACGAAAAGACAGACAAACAGACATACAGATAGATACAGATACATATACATGATAGACCGACGGATGAACATTTTGAAAATTAGTAGAATGCAGGTTTTCACGGCCGTTGTCTAATGAAGTAGTTTTTTTCTGGGTTTTGCCGTGGTCGTCGAACCTGACTAGACGTTCCGCTGATCATCAGCTTCTTCAGAAGGATTCTAAAAACTGAATTTGTGTGTTACACTTATCATTATATACTTAGGCGCCGCTTCGCCTCTCTGGTAATTCGTCGTGCTTGGTTCGCTTCGCTGCTCATTCGTCGAATTTGGTTGATCGAGACTTACTACGGTGCTGGTACTTGGCAATACCAGTCTCCATGTGTTAGTAAGTCGATACCCATCCTCTCTGTTAAAGTTGTTCACGTTTTTCATAATATCCAGTGATTCCCTATTGATTCGCGGATAATAGCGCGTATTCCTGTCTACTATATTGACGTCCTCGTAGTCGATTTTACGGTTCTCATTATTATGGACATGCTCTGCTATCGCTGACCTATCCGTGTATCCAAATCTGGTATTCTTCTGATGGCCTTTGATTCTGCACTGGATACTACGTCCTGTTTGTCCGATGTAGAGCTCTTACCATATGTGCATTTCAACTGGTAAACGCCTTTTGATAACATTTTGGGGGCAGGATCTTTGATTGAGGGAAGCATCTGCTGTATTTGCTTCACCGTTGAAACCGTACACCTACTTTCTTTTTGAATGGAATGACTCCAGAATTTTGAAAATTGGGCCGTATTTCATCTCCTAAATCTTTCCACATTCTGGGTTCAAATTTGTTGTATTTTCGTTTTAGTGGTTGGTAAATAAGCAAATTGGGGCGAGCGTAGATGCGTCTTTACTACATACATATTTCGATATGCGATGTAAAGCAACGTCAGGCGAGGGTAGTACTTAGATGGGTGACCGTGTTGTAGTAGGTTTCAAACATCAGCGATATAGTCAAGTTCAAAAGTACTATAATTTGTTAAAGAATTCAATCTTCAAGGCCACCAAATCAAAACACGATAAAAAAGTCCTTCAAACACTAAAAATCATAAAAAAACACAATTTTTTACAAAATAATTCTGAGAAAATTCATACCACATCTATACTTCATAAATAGGCTAAGTTTATCAATATAATCATTCAAATATACAAATTAACCAATTTATACCGTTCCCTCATTATCTCGATTAACATCTCTCAGAATATTTTAATTCACTTTTGTAAATTTTCTAAACACTATTTTTCTCTTCAAATCAACTTCTAATTCAATCTTTCTTTCATATATCAAATCATACTTCATTCACATTTCCGACAAGCCATCATCACATTCATCAAAACTTTCTTTCCGATGTCGATATCAAAACTTATTTCTAATCTATATGTTCCGTACGCGTTGCCAGTAACTCGCGGCTATGTTCACCATAATCAACAAAACTTACTTCCACTTAGTTTCAACGCCGGCGATGTCCCCATTGGAACATTCTCAATATGGCTTAAATTACGACTTCCAATACTACTTTACGGGACCAATCCAATTTCAGCAAGTTATTCAGACAGTTATCACTCATATTTCCAAAACCAAATTAGATTCGAATTTCAATTATGTATCAAGAAATTCTATTTTTCCCTGCCGCATTTATAATATATTTTTCAGTCCTGTATTCTAATTTTTGAAAACTATTACGCAATATTTCACCATTTCAAGCCCCATAGACTGGAAGGGGAGATTTCCAGCTCTATCCGGACTTGGGCGCACTAAGTCCCCATCGAACCATAGAAAAAGCTGAGCATGTCGAGCTCAAGCTAAGTCAGTTTCGGTGTACCTCAAGTTAATTTCTGCGTTCCGCAAGTGAAGTCTCTAAACCAAACAGTGTCGATGTCGTATAGTACTTACTTTCTTAAAATGTCTATCGAAATTGAGTGATTACGATAAAGTTGCATTCTCGAATGTCGTATTCTACAAATTTTAGTAGAATTTGCAACGAGTGGTTTCAGCTACTTGCCTTTCTTATTTACGGACGACGTGGGGAAATATGTCAAGACGAAAAGAGAAAACGTTTTAAAAATAGCGAATCAAGAGGAATTTAATTTTCTTACTGTAATAGAACATTTAAAAAACCGGGAAATGCATCAGTTTACAAGAGGACCATATGTAATAGGAAGACAGTTAAATGATAATTTGTTAAAATATTTATATTAAACAAAGAATTGACAAATTAATTTATAGAAATTTACTACTTTTATTGCGAGACAATCTCGAGTCAAATGCAATGTAATAATTACTTCTTTCCATTTGCGTTGCGTATCTTTGAATGAAAATTTTTGAGCAAATAACTTTCATGAAGAAAATTGTTGGTTATCTCATACCAAGTATATTAGTTTTTCCTTTTGCTGTTGACTACAATATGCCTATATTTATTTCGAACGAAAAACAATGAACAATACTAAGTATATATAATATATGTATAACCTCAAAAACCTTACCGATTGAACAAAAAACTTAAACGGTACCGCTGTTGCCATCTTTTGCCACTCGACTAATTTGTAGAAGTATGACGGTAGTGTTTATGACTGTCCAAGAATAAGGATTTTCAAAGTTGTGCGACAAATATCCATGACAAATGGCATACTCGACAATTTCTGTAGAAATTCGAGAATTGCAGGTCAACCTTAAATCTCAATGAATCGAGTGGCCGTACTACTTCCTTATCCGAAACCAAGTAAAAAAAAATATTTAAAAATTCATACAATTTTCTATCTTAAAAAATTTAAATAAAACAAATTAAAATAAAATCTTCTCCAAGGTAAAATTTCAAGTGTCGAAACGTTAAAAGTGAAATAAAATAATCAACTCTTGTTCATTACGCTAAATAAATATTTTTAAATTTTCGCCTAAAATAAAATGTTTTCATTTCAAGAAAATTATATACAAGGTGTAGCTTTTGACCCTGCCTTTGACAAGAAATTTAAACAAAATGCTAATCGAACTCCAATAAATACAAGTGTAATACAGTTCTGAAACATACACAGGGTGAAGCATTTGGCCCGTTCCAACCATTTAAGAACTAACTACCCCAATCTTTTCAAATCAAACTTAAGTGTACGAAAGGGCTTCTGAGTCTCAACTTAAGCTCTCTATAGCAAACTTTTTTATTTTTGCAACCGCAAGAGGTAGCTTCATGTTCATCACGAAGACCGCGTCCTCACCTCACATGTTCCATCGGCTTGTATATCAGTATATGCGCGGAAGCTATACATCTTAGGCGAGGATTGTGTAAGGAATGTAAAGCCGTCGGTCCCTTGCCTATTAAATGTTAGGCAAGTAAATGACCCCTACTCTTCGAAAGAAAAGAGGTTCGGCAAAAATTCCTGGCTGGGGATAGCTCGTCTACAGGCATCGGTGTTAGGCCTAAGTGGCGGAAATATGCCGACGCGACGTTAAATAAATGAAAAAAAAATATTTGTCCTGGCAATTGAGCCATTTATTCTGCATTGCAACCAGAGAATCCGTTATTATAGTAAATAAAGCTTGTAGACTTATTTATTTTTGCCGATATTATTACAGAAGTTAATTGTTTTCAATTTTATGTATTTCGGATAAAATACTTAAATGTATCCATGTACGCCCATGAGCTCTCTGCATAATTACAGGGTACGCTTTTGTAATCAAATGAAATTTATGTTAACAAATTCATATTCTGTAAATAGATACTTCACTTATGCCGCGAAATAAATTAAAAGAACAGAGAGAATTCAGATAATACATTGAAACATGCAAAATATCCAGTTTTAAATGAGCCCGGCTATTTACATGGCAAACATGCTGCTCTAGGCATCGAGTTAATTGCGAGAATTCGACTAAAAAGATGAAAACAAGGCAACCTTTTCAATCAGGTTGTTGTGTTTACTGAAATCTTATGAACAATTATGTTTATCTATAAGATAAACCTGGAATTATAATGACTTTGTTAGTAGAGCGTATGTAAGAGGAGCATATCTCTGAATGTATAAATTTATATAATAATCTGATCTCTTGCTTATTTCCTCATACCCAATATATCATATGTAACAGGGATAAGTCTCCTCTCGTTTAATTTACCAGTGTCGCATGCAGTTTTATTAAACTATGTTCTGTAAATATTAATTAATAGGAAGCTAGTGTCACAACAAATTTAAAAATTTTAATTATTCCTTTGTTATTAAACTAAATCTAGAAATAATTTTAACGTAAAAGACATACATGATAGAGTGAGACAGTATTGTTATTAATTAGTTTGTAGACAAAAAAGAGGGAAGAAACTTATTTTGTAATTATTCAATTCATTTAATATGCTTCTGATAGTGTAGTGTCCAATTGTGGCACAGTATTCTAATTTTGATGACACATAAAGAGTGCGGTAAGCTTGTAAATTTGGATGTTGATCTAGTAACAAATTTAAGCAAAATATAAAGCTAACGCAAATTTCTCGTGATTGGTCCTGGTAAGCATTACATCTGAAAGCATACTAAGGTTGCTGTGACTATTCAGGTCATCTATCAGTTAGTTCGTTGCGTTCCATAATGCTAGCGTACGGCATGTTGATTACCGACTGTTGGAGTCTGTATGTTATCTAGCCTCTCTCTTCAGGTAGACATGGAGCGGTAGTACGTCTAGGAGGATTTCCAGAGCAGCTGCCGGTGTGGTACTTGTGGCCCCAGTTATTGCCAGACATGATTGTCTCTGTAAGTCAGAGAGTTTGGTTTTGGACATCTGTCGTAGCCCTTTCGAGCACCAAACTATGGAACCATAAGCTATCATTGGTCTAATGACCGTAATATGTATCTAGTATATTTGTTGGGGACCCATGCCCCAGAATTTCCCACAAATTCTACGACATGTCCACACGAACAGACTTGCCTTATGGATTACCTTTTCCAAGTGGGAGTTGCAGTTGAGTGATCTATCCAGCGTGATGCCTAGATATTTCACCTCCTCCAGAAATGGAATGGTTTCACCTAGTAGGGAAGGCGGTTCTAAGTTATCCAATTTCCTTTTCCTGGTGAAGGTTACTATTACAGTTTTGTGGGGGTTGACAGACATCTGTTCCCTCTCACACCAGATGTGTACTGTATCTGGTACCTCTTGAAGGATATGAGATAGTACCTCTTCAGATTTTCCTCTAATCATAATGACTAGGTCGTCTGCATATGCTTGAATCTCGGCTTCTCAAAGAGAAAATAGCCAGCAGGTCATTCACACAGACCACAGAAGAGGGGACAAAACCCCACCTTGTGGGTCCTTTTTCGGCCCTAAAGCGGACCGTTTGTCCCTGTAAGGTTGTCGTTTTCTATTTTCCAGCATATCTTGAATTCAGTCAATTATGGCTGGCTCGATTCCCCTAGTAGCTGCCGTTGTATATAAGGAGTCGGGCAGTACATTATCGAATGCTCCTTCAATGTCGAGAAAAGCAGCCACTACAATCTCCTTTTCCTGGAGGGATTGAGTGATTTTCCCGACTAGGTTAACGTTAAGGGGGTGAGTGCTCATGATGTTTCTCCTGATGTATCCATCCAGTACTTTTCCAGGCTCTTCAGCAGAAACGACGTCAGGCTAATAGGTCTTAGCGATTTAGGGTTTGGTTCTATCCGACCCATTTTTAGTATATACACCACTTTAACCACCGCCCAGCTGGATGGTATATGATTCCATACCAGACTAGCTCTGTAGAGTCTGATGGAGAACGGTAGTAATATCTCCAGTCCGTTTTGCAACAGCGCTGGAAAAATACCGTCCTCACCAGGCGATTTGACTGGTTGGAAAGATTTAATAGCCTACTCAATTGCTGTTGTTGTGATAACATTTTTGACTACCAACAATTCATTCAACCATTTTTACAGGGTCGTTTATATCGGCTCCTCGATGGTGGCAGCTGTTGGTTATCTAGCAGAGTCGAACTTCCTGTTAAGTGGTTCTGTGCTAGAAGCTCTAGGGTTTCCTTTCCAGATTCGGTGAACGAGCCGTTTGTTCGTTTTACCGTCCCAAACTTCCGTACCGGTTCTCTGGAAATGATCTTGTAGATTCTAGTACTACAAGGTGCATCGGTGATTTTCTCACAAAACCTCTTCCAATATTCCATTTTTGCTTCCCCCATTTTTTTTTTGTAGTCTGTTAAATCAGAGATCTGCTGATTGTTCCCAGTTGCCCGAAGCTTTAGCTCGATTGAAGAGGCCTTATTTTGTCTAGTTTTTTGTTCCGCCAAGATGCCCCTAGATGTCTTTTTTAGAATTTAGTGGAGAGTTTTCATGATACGCTGAAATGATTGCGCTGCGGATCTGCTCCGTTGCAATCATGATTCCTGATTGTGGTGAGACTGGACTCTAGATGCAACTGGAGGGATTTCTTATACCCTCCCCAATCTGAGTACCTAGGATCACGGTAAGTTACCACAGGTTTGGATTGACTTCTATATTAAATAGAATACGCCTGTGACCTGAACACGAGGGCTCAGAGGATACATGTCAGTCAGTTCTTGTTGCTCATAAAAGTTGAGCTGATTGTTAAATCTAGTTCCCCTTTCCTATTTGTGGTAATAAAGGTTGGTTCGGTGTGACACTAATACTGGCGCAATATTCACGAACACTATACTCGAATATCCTACTCGCTGCGCGTTTCGTTAACCATGTATGCTTCATCGGAAACTGATTAGTACTAATTTAATTATTATAATCCTGTACTAACGGCTGTATTTTTGCAAATTTTCGTATATGAAAATTATGACATACTTGTTTTGTGTTGATTTGTTTTCATGAAACTTTTCTGCCAATATAAGTACACGAAAAAAACCAAATTCTTATTAAAGCAATTCTACCCTCGGTGTTGCTTTTTTCATAGCATCGAAGATAACCATAAACAATAACTTAAAACGAAATGTAATTCTAAATATGTCCGTATAATTTATCATATCAATAAGAGTTTTTGAAAATTCAAATTATCTGACATGCAGCTGTAAACAATAGCTTTTGTATGCCTGTAGCGTTTGATATTTACGTTCTGCATGTAGAGATCGGTTTAGTATCATAAAAGAATACAACTTTAATATTCTTTCCGTCTCATAAATGAAAATATATTGGTTAGAGATACGTGCACCTCAAAATGAGGACATGTATGTTATGAACACCGCGAGCCTGAAAAATTATCTTCATACCTTTTTAGAATTTTTTTAAACTTCGCCATATTTTCTAGCCTTATCAATTATTTAAAAAGTCTTTGCAGCTAAAACAAACGATATTTCTTTTATGAATTACGCATTAATGGCTAGCTGACTGTAACTTCAGAGGTAAAATTCAAAATGGCGGTTAAATAATTATAATATAGGGTGTGAGAATCAAGCATCACCTACACATTTATTGCCTATTTGCATAGAGATGTTCATCTGTCAGTTTTTTTTTAAATGAGAAACCTACTCAACTCAGAAGTATACACATAATAATGAAAAAAAAAATTAGGGTCCCTTGGTTCTCATATACACACTAAATCCCGACTTAATTTTTTACTGCCTTTAATAATAGGGTGGGGGTTACAATGAGAGTGGTAGAGGGGGTGGCTAACGCTAAAAAAATTGATCTTGACTTTTCGTACCGGCCCTCAATTGCAATTTAATAGACTCTTACCTGCTTGCTTTACCTATTTACTTTTATTTACCTCATTTACCCCCGAACCGTTCAATGGGATTAGATCAAAATATAATTTAGTTCCAGATCTCGTTATAATACATAAGTGTACCAAATTTCAAGTCAATATCATAAACGGTTCCAGAGTAAACGTGCGCAAAAAAAAGTTACAGACTGACAGACAGAAAAAAAATGTTCGTTCAAATTTGAAATCTCCACGTTTTATCATTTGAAGGCTATTTCAATAAAGAAAATATTTTTCTTTCGCGTTACTATACTTCCACCGTAGTAAAAGTAATTTAAATTGAATAATAAAATAGATACAATTTAATAAAACACATATATAAAAAATATACAGGGTGTTGCATCATGAAAGGGACATAGCTTAATAGGAGGTAGAGAACATCAGTGGTAACCGGAACCTCCCATAGAAATGTCTCATTGGGCCTTCACTACGAAGTTACAGGGCGTTTTATAATTTTTGGCCAAACCTGTTTTTTTGCCATAACTTTGACAGGGAATGAAATAACGGATTCATATTTGGTACGGCTAATGTACTAACGAGCCCCAAGAGGTACATGTATAAAAAAAATATATCCAGGTCCGGACTCACTATAATTTATGTTTCTTCTTTGCATCAATAAAACATCACCCTGTATATATTTTTTTGAAATTTCGATACGATATTCGAAAAGAGCAAGAAAAAACAAACAAAATGGCCTATTTCATTTTTTTGTTACACCTTCGTGGTTATTTAAATACGTTGTTAAATGTGCAAGAAAATGGATTACAGAACCCTATTAAATGAGAGGCACGTGAAATAAATAGTTTTATAACTAAAATTTGCAAAAATTCTATTGAGCCTAGGTGGTCTGGGTGAATCCTAATTCCGGCACGTTTTAAAGGTCCATTTTGGTAAAAAACTGTGGTCCTAATAAGTAATCGGGTATGAAATAACAAAATTTTTAATCAATCACAGTAGGCTTGTTCAAAGTGACAGATAATAAAAAGAAATCTCCTAAACAGTTGAATAATTGTTTGTTAGTAATATAATGTGTCAATAATCCGCATTTAGTTAGTGAAAACTTGTGAAAATATTTTAACTATGCCAGTAAAATTTACAAACGTGGAATATGCTGACATAATATTCATCTATGGTTTCTGTAATGGAAATGGTAGGTCGGCGGAAAGAGAATATCGGCTGCGTTTTCCTGGTCGTCGATGCCCTAATCATAAAACCTTTAGTACGGTGTTCCAGTATGCAAGACAACACGGAACGTTTCCTAATTCTGCAGTTGTGGAGCGTGTTTTACAACAAGGTGTGCAGGAACAAAACAATATTATAAACGTAGTTCAAGAAAACCCAAATATGAGCACTAGACGAATCAGTTTGGCAACTGGTATTCCTCATTGGCGAGTATGGAGAACCCTAAAAAGAGAACGTTACCATCCATATCATATCCAGCAGGTACAGCGTCTTCAACAAGGCGACGATATCCCCCACCTGGCATTTTGTCATTGGTTGTCTAACCATCGCCCAGTCATTTACAGAACCTTATTTACGGATGAGGCACAATTTACAAGGGATGGAGTAAACAATTCACGAAATAATCATAAATGGGCACAGGAAAACCCACATGCGGTACGCCAACGCCGTTCGCAACACAGGTTTTCTGTAAATGTTTGGGTCGGACTTGTGAATAGACATTTGATAGGGCCACATTTTTTTGAAGAAAGATTGAATGGTGAAATTTACTTTGATTTTCTTCAAAACATTTTACCGAATATGTTAGAAAATACCGGTATAAGAGGCATGTTGTTTCAGCATGATGGGGCTCCACACACATTTTAACCTTCAAGTAAGAGAACACTTAAACAATGTGTATCCTAATAGATGGATTGGACGCGGGGGTCCACATGAATGGCCACCAAGATCTCCTGATTGTAACCCTTGTGATTACTTTTTATGGGGCCACTTAAAAAACGAGGTTTATAGCATTGAAATTGAAAGTAGACAACATTTAATCCAGCGCATCGTTACAACCTGCGACGAAATACGGAATAATCCAGAAATGATACGTCGAGCAATTGGTGACCTTTCTAAACGCGCAAGAAAATGCACAGAATGTGGGGGAGGACATTTTGAAAATTTACTTTAGTGTCAATTACGTTTTATTTTTAAACACATTTAGTTATTGTTTTGTTATTTATTGTTAATTGAATGGAAAATATTTTATTTATTTAGATTTTAGTTTGTTCTCTTTTCCAATTTTTATTAAGTATAAAATGTTGATGATTTTCTTGATCAAAGTAACTGGTTGCTTAGGCCTAAATGGTTTAAATTATCTGTCACTTTTATTCTTTGAACAAGCCTACTGTGATTGATTAAAAATTTTGTTATTTCATACCCGATTACTTATTAGGACCACAGTTTTTTACCAAAATGGACCTTTAAAACGTGCCGGAATTAGTATTCGCCCAGATCACCTAGGCTCAATAGAATTTTTGCAAATTTTAGTTATAAAACTATTTATTTCACGTGCCTCTCATTTAATAGGGTTCTGTAATCCATTTTCTTGCACATTTAACAACGTATTTAAATAACCACGAAGGTGTAACAAAAAAATGAAATAGGCCATTTTGTTTGTTTTTTCTTGCTCTTTTCGAATATCGTATCGAAATTTCAAAAAAATATATACAGGGTGATGTTTTATTGATGCAAAGAAGAAACATAAATTATAGTGAGTCCGGACCTGGATATATATTTTTTTATACATGTACCTCTTGGGGCTCGTTAGTACATTAGCCGTACCAAATATGAATCCGTTATTTCATTCCCTGTCAAAGTTATGACAAAAAACAGGTTTGGCCAAAAATTATAAAACGCCCTGTAACTTCGTAGTGAAGGCCCAATGAGACATTTCTATGGGAGGTTCCGGTTACCACTGATGTTCTCTACCTCCTATTAAGCTATGTTTCTCTCATGATGCAACACCCTGTATATATGCAAAGTTAAGTAAAACCAGAGTTGCATATAAAAAATTCCAATCACAAAAATTTAAAGAGAGATATGCCTCATCAGTATAGAAGGCATTAGGTGTTAGAAATTGTCTAAGAATATTTCTAAATGGAATATACTCGAGTTCTCTAATTCTTTCTGGTGGATGATTGAATAACCGTCTGGATCCCAAGGTTACTCTACAAACTACACCACTACAACTTTCCGACTTACTTCACTAAACTCATTCATTCATTCCTGACGGGCAGATCCCTGCAGGTTCGAGTGAATAATACACTGTCAACACGGCGGGACATTCGCGCGGGAGTCCCGCAAGGATCGTGCCTCTCTCCAAAGTTGTACAACTTGTACGTCTCCGACTTCCCAGAATTCCCGAATACGAAGCTGGCCAAGTACGCCGATGACACAGCCATGTACGCGCATTATCACAACGCGCAAGCGGCGAACATGCTGCTGAAGGCGCACATGGCTCGTGCCACGGCTTATTACGACCAGTGGAAGATTCGGGTGAACGCTGAGAAGTCGGGGGCGATAGTCTTCACGCGTCGTTTTACTGAGAACAAAATTTTAACACCAATTTCGATCAGGGGAAACAAAATTCCAACCAGGAGATGCGTGAAGTACCTGGGGGTAAGACTCGACGAAAGACTGACGTTCAATACCCATATAATTGAAACAATACGGACGGTCTACTCCCTGTCCAGGAATCTGTATCCACTCATGGTCAGGGGTGGCAGACTTAACCGACAAAATAAAAAATTGTTGTACACGATGGTGATTAGGCCGTCCATCACATACGCGACGCCGGTGTGGTGCAGCATACCTGCCACGATAATGAAAAAACTTCAAGTGTTTGAACACAAATTTATGCGCCTCATTTCAAATTCTGGAAGGTACACCTCTCTCAGAGATCTGTATGCGCGTTGCAACGACATAACCCCGATAGCGGACTATGTCCAACGCATCTCTCAAAACTTCTATTCATTCAAGCTGGGCGATAGTCCGCTAACAAGACACATAACACAAATTAGACAGCATAATGCCCCATTTCGGATTAAACACCCCTTAGCGTACCAGACGTTACCGATTTTCCGGCAACCTCTGTAGCCAAGCTTCACCAACTATAACTTCCGCTTACCCTATTCACCTTTACTAATATTTCATACCTTTTGACTATCTTTAAATCTTTCCTGTCCCCCTCTTCCTTTCTGTTTGTGTCCCTTTTGTTTGTTGTTTTTCTTCTTTTCTGTTTGTTCATTTTTGTTTTTCTAAATTCACTTTTCATCACGAATATCAAATAAATGAACAAAAATGAAAAAAATCAAAATTATTAAAGCCAAAAGTTTAGGCCAGCCACGTGCAGCTGGGCGTTCATGAATTTCGCAGAAGGTGCCGCGTTTAGATTAAGGTATCTGCGTCAACTACAAATTTTTTAAAAAAGTGTTACAGTGAGTCAGTTACTAAAAATATGTGTAGTTTTAAGTTGTTTTTAAAAATCTTTATTGTTTTATGTTGAAATAGCATTACCTAATTTTATTTGCTTGTTGCAAAAGGCGCTTAGGTTAGTTATTCATTTTTGTTTTCGCCGACCCAGATCTGTTCCGGCCGGCCTGCAATTCGCGACCGCGTGAGCGCGGTAGTTGCATGGTCGGTCCCGGGGCAGGCTCTGGTTAGGCAACTGTTTGTATGCTTTAATTTTAATAAATCTTTGTTGAATTGAATTGAATTGGATATACTTAGACGTAAAAAATGTGGACAAATATTTTTGCTATTTCTGGTAGAATATCCATGAATTCCCCTATGAGCAGTGTACCTCAACAGATTTCCTTTAACATATAACAGACATTGTAAGATATAAGTGCTGAGCAACGTTAATATATTTAATACAGTCCCCAGAATGTCCCCAAACTAAAAGAGCATACAATAAGGAGGAATGTTTTACATTCCTCCTCATACAAGATTTCTGAGTGGATATATGTTTGTTGTTTTTTTACAAAGAAAGTTTATGTGCGATCCCACGACAACTTGCTATCAAGATAACCTCCAAAAAATTGTACGCTATCTTTATTGGTGTCTTAGACTAAATACCATAGTTTCAGTTTTTGACTTATTTAAACAAAGTTAATTTGCTACAAACCATTACTGGGTTTCTAACAGTGTATCATTCATATTAGAGTGTATAGATTTTTGTCTTACTGAATGACAGTGGTGTCATCTGCAAATAGGACAAATGTTGACGAGGTGATATCATGTAAATCGTTAATATATACTAGAAATAATATAGGTCCCAATATAGAGCCCAGTGGAACGCCATATTCCATCTTTGCTAAACTTGAGTTTAAATTTCGATGAGTAACATATTGATAACGATTTATAACATATGATTGTATTAAATTAATACTACCTAGGTATATTCAAATTATAAAAGTGTAGTTTATTTATTAGAATGTCATGAGACACGCAGTCATAAACTTTGGAAAGATCTGAAAAGTGAGTCTTCACCATCTTCAAAACCTTTATTTATCATATCAGTTAACTTTTCTATGGCTACAGTCGTCGACTGGAACTATGTAGTTTATATGGTCATTAAATGTTAGTTTGATATCTATGATAATTCCTAATTTCAAGGTGTCTGTTATACTTTAAACACGTATCATGAATATATCACTTTAAATATTTGTTTGAACCTATTATAATATATTTGGACTTTTTGGTATTTGTACATCAACTCTAACTGAATAGATTATAGCATCGTCAGCAGAAAGATGTATTTTGCACTCTTCCGAATCGATTAGGAATATTTCGTTAATAAATAACGTGAAAAGCATAGATCCTAGTACACTATCTTGGAGAACACAGATATTATTGAAATGTTTTTAGGCTCGATATTATTTATTTTAGTTTGTTGCCTCCACCCATATACACTCACATGCAAAAAAAACGCAACAAGTTAATATTTGGTAAAATTTGAGGTCTTATAATTTTTTTATTTTTAGTTCAATGTTGATAAATTTTTAGCAAACTGTAGATGAAATGACTAATTTCAACTTGCATATCCAGTCTTTTGTTAAATGCTGGTGTATTAGTCATTATACAGGGTTAATTAAAAGTCCGTTGTATAACCCTAACTTTAAAACACCCTGTGGAATAATTTCGTTGCCAAATTCTTACAAAATACCAATTTTTGTTAAGAATCATTCCTTTCCTACATTTCGTTTTTTGGTTCATGTCTTTAGGTGCACTGGTTCATTTTTAAAAGCGAAATGAACGTGCCGTCAACAGTTTACTTTACTGAAAAATGTTATTTTTTGACGAGCCGGCTTTGCCCGATGTTGCTCTAATGTCATATTGACAGTAATTCTTGTTACGCAAGACCTGTTATACTGCTACTATGGTTTCAAGTGCGGAAAATTGCGCAAAAGCTGTTGCTCTTGTTGAAGATGGACGTAATTATGAATATGTTGCAAGAACCCTTCATGTTCATCGCTCTACCATCAAAAGAGTAGTCGAACGTTTTAGACAAACTGGCAGAAATAAACGTAGGGCAGGTTGTGGCAGAAAACGAAAAACTACTGCTATGGATGGCAGATGTCTTCACATTAACACTCTGCGGGGTCGTCATTTAACATCAGTGCAGACAAGAAATCAACTCCAAGAGGTCCGAGGTACTAATGTTAGTGTGTGGACAGTTCGCCGAAGATTGAAGGAGTTTGGTTTGAAAGCTTGCAGACCAGCAACTGGACCTAAAATGTTTCCTCGTCGCCGAGTAGCTAAACTGAAATTTGCCACTGAACATTTACCTTGGAACTTAGGGCAATGGAACAATGTTCTTTTTACTGACGAATCCAGATTCTGCTTACATTCTCCAGATGGACGGAAAAGAGTATGGAGAAGGCCGGAGAAAGATTTAAAAAGTGCACGTTCAGTCCCCGTCTAAGCTATGGAGGAGGTTCGGTAATGGTGTGGGCAGGAATAACCCGGGAGGCCTGCACCGATTTGGTGGTCATCGATGGATCCTTGACGGCCCACCGATATATTGAGGAGATATTAAGCAATTACGTTGTACCTTTTAGTGGATTTATCGGCGATGGCTTTATCTTAATGCAGGATAATGCGCGGCCACATACAGCATTGCGTGTTACACAATACTTCGCGTAAGTTGGTATTAGCAAAATGAACTGGCCAGCATGTTCGCCCGATCTTAACCCCATAGAGCATGTGTGGGACATGCTTGGTAGACGGATCAGAGATCGCGAAGCAGCTCCGGCTACGGTAAATGAGCTTCGTTTAGCCCTTCAGGAGGAATGGCAAAATATACCTCAAGATACTATTCGTAACCTTATTGACAGTATGAACCGACGTATGCAGGCAGTTATCGGGGCTAGAGGTGATAATACAAAATATTAAGTTAAATTTGTTGTAAAAAGTACGTTTCTTTAGGTTAATTAAGTTACAGTTGAATTGTTTTGATTTTGAAGTTGAATTGTTTGCATAAATAAATTTTCTTATTTTTCTTTCTTTTTATGTAAGTTGTAATAACTAAACAATATATTGTTGCCATTTCATTACTAGACTCATCAACTAAGCTGTCAAACTGACGTTAGAGCAGCAACGAGCAAAGCCGTCTCGTTATAAAGTAAACTGTTGTTGACAAGTTCATTTCGCTCTTAAAAATGAACCAGTGCACTTAAAGACATGAACCAAAAAACAAAGCGTAGAAAAGAAAGAGCTCTTAACAAAAATTGGTATTTTGAAAGAATTTTACTACGAAATTATTCCACATGGTGTTTTAAAATTAGGGTTATAAAACGAACTTTTAATTAACCCTGTATATTGACTAATACACCAGCATTTAACAAAAGACTGGATATGCAAGTTGAAATTAGTCATTTCATCTACAGTTTGCTAAAAATTTATCAAAATTGAACTAAAAATAAAAAAATTATAAGACCTCAAATTTTACCAAATATTAACTTATTGCGTTTTTTTGCATGAGAGTGTAGATAGCATCTAAACCACTGGTATTTGACGTCTTTTTGTTAATAATTCTGTGTCCCACCTTGTATAATTTGTTTTTGAGGACGATTTCAAATGCAGATTATAATTGTTAAAATGATGATGATTTAACTAATTATTGCAGTTATTTTTTAGTAATTGTACCCTTAATTTCCTATATTACACCCTTTTTTGCCCAAAAACGAGGAAAGTTTGTTCATTTATGCCGAGTGATGAGGTTATCGTTATCTATAACTCAATGACTACCGCAAGATTTTTTTCATGCGCCACTGAGAGAAAGCGGCATAGGTTTAATTATTTTCAAAGGATAGCCCTAAATGTGGACGTAAAAGTTGTAGAAGACGACACATCTTTATTCATTTATGCAGATCCTGCACATTTGTTCGTCTAGGCTGTAGTGTGACATTTATTTGTATTCCAGAACACATTTACGTCCTCCGCTTGGCCCTTTACAGATGGTGCCCATCTTGCGCCATCAAATAAGGCGAATCATATTTCACTAAGACTTAAGAATTTCCATTTTAATCTTCGCTGCTCTTGTTCGTACTGGAGAGCTTTCAATTTTATACTCTTAATTTAAGTCAAGTATTTAATTGTTGGGACACTTTGATTCCACGGTCCTTGGGATCTTGTTCGTTTATTTTGGGATGTCTCGTCTACGAGCAATTTCGTTGAATTAAGGACACAAATTAAATACTAGCGACATGAATTTAAGCATGGTCATTGAAACATTATCAATATGATGGTCATAATTTAAACAGATCGATATTCAAAACTGGTTATTATTTTGGAGATTTTGAATAAGGATGCTTACGTATTAGGGTTGTGATCAGGGGATTCAGGATTCGAATACTGGTAGTGGGGTTTTTGTGTATGTATGTTTATTGGTTTACCGGTAGTAGTGAACTAGATGCGGTGACAACATGGCTAGTCATTCTTATCTCTTCTGAGTGAGTCTCAGCTACAGCACAGAATGGTTGTCTTCTATCGTCACAAGGTTGGCAGAGCAATTGTAAGGAAATTTCTGTTTAATTTATTTAGTGAAAACCGGAATTTATACATACAAATATACAGGGCGATGCAAATCTAAACGCACATTGTGAAATTAGAGATAGAGCATACTTTGCTGAGTTCAAAACACCCCCACATTTATTCTTGAAAGTGAATGGTTTTCGAGATACGGGGTGGGGTTGCTTGCGGCACCGAGATCAATTCGAAAATCATTCACTGTCAAGGATAGTACTACAGTGAAAATTGCAGTCAAAAGTACCTCAGCAACATACAAATTAGTCCGTTCTTGAAACTTTAGTTGTTAGTGCTACTCGACATGTAGTTTAAGAATCCAGAAACTCTCCAAATTGGAGGGGTGGAAATAAGGTTTTTGGGGAAGAGGGAGGATTTTTGCATGCTGAATCGAATGAGGCCAAAATCAAGTCGATAGGATTAACCCTTAATGAAATGGTTCTAATAGTGAAGAAGTGAATAAGTGAGGAAAAGATAAGGAGGCAACTAAAGTATTATCATCATAAAATCGTCCAAAAAATCACCCTTTGAATTTTTCCATTTATCAAACGCCTTGTATATAAACAGCTTACGAATAAGAAGTTCAGAGAAATTAAACTGAAGTCTCTTGCAGCAGTTAACTACTCTCTTAAAATTAAAGAGAAAGTTGTAAATATGGACATATTGATTTTGTATCAAAGGAAAAATGAAGATCTGTCGACGCTGTTTAAATACGAAATAGCGCCATTCCCATTGGCACTGTTCACCAGCAGTGGGATGCGGAAGAACGTCAAGTCTGCATTGTATGAAGAGTTTGAATATGTCGACAACAGCAGGATGGACAGCGTCAGAAATTACGTCAATGATGGTGGGCACTTGCTGCATGCAGTTAAGTGGATATGAAGAAAAAGAATCAAACATATTCAGATGTCTGTAAAACATATTTCACTTACTTGAAAAACCATTATGAATCCGCTATTGTTGTTTTCGATGGATATGATGATCATGATAGTATCAAGAGATCCGAACATCTACGTAGGTACAAACATTATACTCCTGAATTCCACATATCAGAGAACACTCCCATCTATTCCAACCAAAAAAAATTTCTTTCCAATGTGGAAAATAAAAAGCAATTGATCGAGCTGCTTAAAAAAATTGAGGACAGCAACATTGCGGTGAGATAGTCCAGTGGAGATACTGACGTACTAATAGTCCAGACAGCCATAGGAAAACACGGCTCTGCCATTGTTTGTCAGGATACAGATATTTTAGTATTATTGACTGCTTTGGTTGCTTTGAATCAAGAAACATTTCTACTCAAACCAAAAATCGGACGTATGAAGAAGAAAGTTTTGTCATCAGTAAGCCTTTAGTATCAGCATATGCACATCAACACGTACATCCTACTCGCTCACTCTTTTAGTGGTTGCGACACCACAAGTGCAATTTATGGGAAAGGGAAAAACAACATCATCAAGCTCCTTGAGATAGAACTTGAATTGCGCCACATCATGCACGTATTCCAAGCAGCTACAGCAACTCACAGTGAAGTAGAAAAAACCGGAGAAACTCTTTTTTTGTATATTTATGGTTCTAAAGATGGTAAACATACATTAGATTAACTACGATACGTAATGTTCCAGAGATCACTCACTAAAATCTTCTATCAAGTATACAGTTGTGACTCGGGAATAAATTGAATCCACAACGGTGGGGTTGGGTTAATCGTGGCAATTATTTGCACCCAATCAAGACAACCCTTGACGCTGCTCCAGAGGCCACACTTAAGATGATTTCCTGTGCCTGCAGGAGAAATTGCTCCACTTCCCAGTGCTCCTGTGTAAAAAGTGGTGTGGAATGCTCAATTTTGTGCAAAATTGGAGAGAGGGGCCTGCATGAACAGTTGCAGCGAAACTGCAGTTTCGTCCGATGTGTTACCCATATCAACAGAGCCCTTTGATGAAGATTCAGACTTTGATGACGTCACTAGCGAAGAGTACAATATGTTCGATGAATAAGATACTTATTACCAAGTGCTACATACTTCATATAAAATTTTTGCAAGTACTACATTAACACTGTGCATCTTTTTTCCCTTTTAATAAAATCTCTCGCGTTATATCGTATTTTTATTAACAGAATCATTTTTATTCATTAAGGGTTGATCCTATCGACTTGATTTTGGTCTCGTTCGATTCAGCATGCAAAAAAATAGAAAACGACTCCCCACACCTCTACTTTGAAAAAAGTACATTGTCAAAAATTTCTCACCCCTCTCTCCCCCCCCCAAAAAAAAACCTAATTTCCACCCCTCCAATTTTTGGAGACCCTTTGGATTCTTACACTACATGTCGAATAGGAGTTATAACCAAATTTTTATGAACGGACTAATTTTTATGTAGTTCAAACCCTGTTTTTACTGTACTATAAGTGTGGGAGTGTTTTGAACTCAGCAAAATTTGCTCTATTTCCCATTACACCATTCCCATTTTCTTTTTTAATTTCGCTATGCCCGTTTAGATTTAGGACACCATGTATTTTCTCTATTTGTCAAATATAGCGGAAAATACATTTTCAAACATATTAGTTGAAATAGATATCATTTTTCACATCACCGCAGTTTACAGACTGCCATTTACTAATACTGCCACATGCCTATTAGAACTAGACCAATTATTAAAAACAAACAAAAAGAGAAACTCAATTGACATATTTGTTGGAGATATTAATATCAATTTATTAAAATACCAAGGAAATATTGAATGAATATTTAAATATAATGATTGAAAATGACTTTCAACCCTATAGAAATAACCCCACAAGAGGTAACTAATATTAGTTCTTGCCTGGATCGTTTTCTTATAAAACTACCATCCACTAAAACAAATACTCTGAACATGGTGCCAATTACATTACAAAATAACATATCTGATCACTTCCCAATTATAATAAAAATAGAATGCAATAGAAACGAGAATAACTTAATTTCGAGATAAAAGAAAATAACAAAAATAAACAACAATTTACTTAAAGAGTTGATTATAACTGATCATGGCATGAACTATATTAAATGAAACATGTAGACATGGCATATGATTATATCTTAAGTAATCTCTTTCATCATAATAATAAAATATTATCTCATTATAAGTTAGGGAAAAATATGAATACTGACGATGCGATGTACATAGTTCAAATACATTATATAATTAACATTGACAACAATAAAAAACAGATCACAGTACTTCTTGATTTAGTCAAGGCATTTGGTACAGTGTCTTACAATATGTCTATTGATAAACTATATGATTATCGTGTACGAGCAATAGCTAATAACTTATTTCGTAGTTACTTATAGAATAGAAGACAATGTGTTAAAATCGGTGACCAACTCGGTACGTTTAAACAGCAATTGGAATATGGCGTACCGCAAGGAAGCGTTCTGGGACTAACACTACTTTTAATTTACATTAACGAGCTGCTACTTCTAAATACAAAATGTAAAATTGTATATTATGCTGATGACACTGTTCTAGTGGAAGATGATAGTTGGGAGAAAGTAAAGAAAAATAATACTGAAGAATTTACAAAAGTACAACATTGGCTTTCGGAAAACCTTTTGACAGTTAACATGGAAAAAACCAATTTTATGTGTTTCATTATATATGATAAAGATCTAAACATAATAAATTCATTTACATAATTATAACTGTATGTAACAACTTTCAGGATAATTGTACATGTACATAAGAGATAACAGCTGTAACAAACATAAAATACCTTGGATTAATATAGCATATCAAAGATTTAAATAGGAAACTTCGTTTTTACCAACTAAGAGATATATTAAAAAGTTACATATTAAATTTGTTGTACCATATCTTGGCCGAATTAATACTGCGCTATGGAATAATAATATGGGTGGCTGTAAATTCCAAAATACAAACGCAAAGGTATATAAATTATTTTGCTCCTAAATTCTACAATTATTTACCACATCAAATGAAACAAATAAACAATATAAATTTATTCAAGAAATGAATTACCTCATTTATTCAATAAAATAGGACTATTGTCTCAAATTTGCTACCAAATAAATAAGCTACTTAATTCTAAATTTCTATATTTATTTTTTTCTTTCATCTTGATTGTGATGGACAGCCCCAGGAATCATGTTTACCTAATTATTATTATTATTATTATTAGCCGTTACTCGAGTCCGAGTATAAAAATGTTACACTCGATAAATTGTGTACAATAAAAAACAAGTAAAAGGTGTAGTCTATTGTAATTCCCATTCATCTACGGTGCACACGACTATGGCTATAGAGGCCAATTCGGGAGAGCACATGTCGACCGCAGTCAGGACAAACATAGACCTGGTTAGGTCTTGGATTCGGCCTTCTTGCAGCAACATTTCCTTGATAGCTGGCCACAACCCCTCGCCATTCGGTTCTGTCCGCTGCAAGTTGTTCCCATTGCTCGTCTGCAATACCGCAGGATTTTAGATTTTCATGGAGAGCGTCTTTGAACCTCTTTCGTTGACCGCCACGCCTTCTTCTACCGCTTAGCAATTCACCATAAAGTGTACATTTAGGAAGACGATTATCATGCATACGATGAACGTGACCTGCCCATCTTAGGCGTGCTCTTGAAATAAGCACCTCAATTGGAAGGCTGTTTGCTCTCCTGAGTACTTCCACGTTTGATATGTGATGGAACCAACGGATTTTCATCATACTTCGGAGGTGTCTTTGCTGAAAACGTTCTAATTCTTTCACATGACGACGGTAAGTGACCCAGCTTTCACATCCATATAGCAGTGCTGGAATGACAACTGCTCTGTAGACAGCCATTTTCGTTGACAAAGCAAGGTCGTGGTTGTCAAATACTCTCTCACTAAGTCCCCAGAGTGCTCTAGATGCAGCGTTAATTCTATTGCGAATCTCGCTGTCCATGTTTGCTTTGTCATTAACAACGTTGCCTAAGTAATTGAACTGATCCACTACTTCAAGAGAATTTCCGTTAAGTGTAATGTCTATTTGGTTCACTTGATGAGGAGTTGACATAATCTTAGTCTTTCCAATGTTGATTTTAAGTCCCAAGGAATCATAGCTCTGGGCATACACATCCAAAAGTTCTTGAAGCTCTTCCGGCGTAGAGGCTAAAAGTGCACAGTCATCCGCATACTGGAGATCACAAATGAATCGTGTGCGTGTCTTCGTGAAAGCTCTAAAGCGCCCTTTGTTAAAGAGACCGCCATCAAAACGGTATCTGAGACCTATTCCTCTGACTGTCAGTTTGTTGTCAACATTGCCTCATTATTATACATAACCTGGGCGTTGTTGTTTGTATGTAGACTGCGACATACTTCCACAAATTTTCTAGGGATACCTAAGCGGAACATAATTTTCCAGAGCACTTCCCTATCCACCGAGTCAAACGCCTTGGTTAAATCAATGAAGGCTATGTGAATTTCTCCTTGATGTTCGAGTGCTTTTTCTTGAAGCTGTTTAAGTGTGAAGATTAAATCCGATGTGCCTCGGTTTGGCCTAAAGCCACTCTGTGTTTCAGGAAGTAACTTTTCCATAACAGGTGTTAGCCTATTTGCCATCGCTTTAGTGAGTATCTTCCCTCCAACAGCCAGGAGAGCTATACCCCTGTAATTTCCACAGTCCGCAGCGCTCCCTTTGTTTTTGAAGAGGTTGATTAAAAGTGTATCACGAAACTCCTGCGGAGCTTGACCACTTTCCCACACGACATCAAACAGTTTTTTGAGGTAGGGTATGAGCTCTGACGACACAGCTTTAAAGATCTCAGCTGGGAGTGAGTCGGCGCCGGGAGATTTGTTATTTTTTAGCTGCCCAATGGCGGTTAAGATCTCTTCCGTTGTTAGTGGTTTATCTAAGTCTTCGAAGGTGTCATATTGAGGGATAAGATTTATAATATCGTGATCGGCTTGACTTTGCTGGTTAAGAATGTTAGAGTAGTGTTCTTTCCATCGGGCTCTTATTTCCTGGTCTTCTTTGAGGAGATTTCCATTTAAATCTTTAATAGGGCACATATTTTTCCGACTGGGGCCGTACACTGCTTTTACTCCTTGAAAGAAATTCCTGTAGTCGTGTGAATCGGCGTACCTTTGAATTTCTCTGGCCTTGCTTGCCCACCACTCGTTCTTTATTCTTCTGATTTCGCGTTGCGTTTCATACTTAGATTGGGTAAAAGCTTCTGCTTTTGATGAGTCGTTGGGGTGGTTGATAGCGTTTTGGAAGGCAGTATGTTTGCGGTCAAGAAGTTCTTGTATAAAAGCTTCATTATCATTGAACCAGTCCTCCTGTTTTTTACTTGCTGCAGTGCCAAGAATTTCCTCACTCGCACTTTTTAAATTGTCTTTAATTTGTGTCCAGGTAGCAGCGACATCTACAGAATTGGCTTCTTCTAGTGCACTCAAATTCTCTTGAACTTTTTGTTTTAGCTGTTCGACGGTTTGTTGGTCACGCAATTTACTAATACAGAGACGGGGTTTACGTTTTACTTGAGTTCTTCGGTGTTTGGGTCTCATAACAATTTTTATTTTAGAGACAACAGGACGATGATCGGTCCAACAATCGCTATCAATGCGCGCCTTTGTAATTTGGACGTCCTTGAGATGCTTCCTACGTACGATAACATAGTCCAGTAGATGCCAGTGACCTGATCTGGGGTGACGCCAGGTGCCTTTAAATTTATCCTTTTGTCGGAAAATGGTGTTTGTTATAACTAGGTCATGTTCGGCGCATTTAGTTAGGAGTAGTTGACCGTTAGCGTTCATGTTGCCCAAACCGTTCTTGCCTATGATGCCTGGCCAGGTGTCTGCATCTCTCCCTACTCTAGCGTTAAAATCGCCAAGAATAACGAGTCGTTCCGTTTTAGGTATTCTACAGAGGGTTTCTTCCAGCTGTTGATAGAAGCTTTCCTTGGTTTCGTGACTTGCATCCAGAGTGGGAGCGTAGGCGCTTATTAGATTTACCGCGTTGCCATCTGATAGCTCATAGCGTAGCAGCATTAGACGCTCGGACAGCCCTTGTGGTACTTGTGTTAAGTTGGATACAAGTTGATTCCGAACGGCAAATCCTACTCCATGTTGTCTTCTTGAATTGGTGGGAAGACCTTTCCAATAGAAGGTGTAGTACTTTTCTGTGAGAGAGCCTTCCTCCAAAAATCGAGTTTCGCTGAGAGCTGCAACGTCAACATTGAGTCGGTGAAGTTCTCTATCTATTAGAGCAGTTCTTCTTTCAGGCCGATCGGTGCGAGTGCTGTCGTTCAAAGTACGAACATTCCAAGCGCCGTAGATGAAAGAATTAGTTTTGTTGGATTTAACTTGTCGGTGTTTTTTCGACATTCGATGAGGTGTCCCTGTGGGCACCCTCCCCCGGAGATCCGATCGGGAGGGTATTTTACCTCCGGATGATTTTGTCCCACTTGAACGCTCCATCATTTTTTTAAAGCCTTAATCGACTGAAAACGAAGCTGCATTTGAAGTTTTAGCTGGAGCAGGTATGCAACTGACCAGCTCGGTTGCGGAAGGCGAGTGGTGTTGTCCCATGGCACAGAAGGAGACTGCGACGATGGGGTAACCAAACGATTCCAAAAGTAACCTTTGTGTGCGGTGGGTTATTTTTAGCGCACACTTCGTGAGAAGGTGGATGTGTTCACGGCAAAAGGTAAGGGTTATTCCGCCCTTACTCGGTCGTTAGAGCCTCGTTAGTGAAAACAGGGTGCACCAAGTTCAAATTGAACTCATCGCGAAGGCCTAATTATTATATATATATATGTGTGTAATACATATATCTAAAGACAAATGCATATTAAATAAATACTTACATACACAGGTATACTTCATATCTAGGTGTATTCTAATAAGTATTATAAATATTTATAAAACTACGTATGAATGTAAATATGGTCAATAAGTTTTGATTTTTGATTCGATTTGATTTGATGTTCTTTCGTATATTTGTGTATTTTGGAACATATCGCGTTTATAAAGTTAATTAGCAGTTTTTAATTTTTATATATCCTAAAATGGCTATATTTAATTTTGCATGAATTTTGTCACTGGCGAAGAAGTCTTTATATGGGACGCTCCAGTAGAGCCGAACTGTAATTGATTTATTAAGTTTTAATTTAAGATTCTACTATAATATAAACTATTCATGACAGTTTTCGTTTGTTAATACTTTAATAATTATTTATCCGCTGGTGAAGAAACGAAAACGTTCCAACCTGTGTTTTTCAGAGATGATTTAAATTACAAATGTAGCAATTATATATACCTATTTCTAAAAATTCTTGAACAGTATCCTATGAAATGTTCAACAATTCTATAAAAACATCAATAAGTCAGCGAGGATTATAATGTGCAAAAATTATTTAAATTCACAAATAAAGTATTCTACTAAATCGTAAAGTATGCTACAATATGGGAAGATAAACTTCACGTGAAGTTATCTCTCGGAATAATAAACTACTTTCCTTAGCACCGGTAAAAAGGAAATGAAGCAATCTCGAAACAATTGTATTACTGCTTTTGTGCCGTTTTCTCCACGCACTGGAATACTAAATATGATATACTTATACATTAAGGAAAGTTATTTATTTATCATGCCGGCATTCGCTCCTTGCGTCTACGCTTTGTGGATATTCTCGGCTGGTAAGCTAGCAGCTGACTTAGTGCAGCAATATTTTCATATATCAACCAAAGCACCATTAAGTGTAAAATAGTGGCTATATATTTTTGATAATAGTATCGGAAAACTCTATCTCGAATTTTTTTGTATCGTAAAATATTATAGTTGCACACCGCAAAGAATCAACACAATAACGCTCTTCAGTCAATGTATCGGAGGGAGCCCGTACGATATTGCATCAATCCTAGCTTAGTGATAAAACTCTGCTATATCTTAAATCTTTTGTGCACTATTTAACGACATATAATTAGACTGAAACTGTTTAAAATATCAAAATTTCTTATTCAAATTTTTTTATTTGTAGCGCTAGTTTGTATCAGAAACATTTATTACTCAGGCACCAGATCATATATACTTAATGAATAAGGTATGTTTTTTAGAATATGAGAATTTTAAAATTACCTGAAATGCATTAATTAAATTTGTTAAAATTGTTGCCTTTTCTTTAAATATTCAAAAGGGAAACGTTGCTAATTGCTTTAAAGAGGCATGGGGGAAGGAAATCCTCAAACATTGCCGAAGAATATACAGAATTTTTTTTACAAAAAAGTAGACAAGCAGATAAATTATTTGAAGGAAGTAGAGACAAAGAGATATCTGCTAATAAGCCAACTTTTCAGATAAAGTTTTTCTAATATTTAGTAGTTGTACAGTAAGCAGGAGGGGCTGACTTACATCTATCAAGCCTTTGGTGAGTAGCGCCACCATTTACTCCAGCTGGGAAGCAAAACCGGACCGGCAGCCCTAAAGCATCCGGGAGGGGAAAACGTCTCCCGGTCGTGGGCCTGCTGGGTTAACCACCCACAGGCCCTAAACTTTGGTTCCAGCAGGCCGAAGACAGGGCCCCCACGATCGACCCCGTGTGGATAGGGGTCAAGGGCAAGGTGGTGGGGCCCAACCGGACAGACCGCCCGTTGATAACTGGCCAGAGTCGATGAAGAACTTCGTGCAGTGCTACCAAAACGGCCTGACCTCTGGCACATAAATTGTGCCGTGTATGCTGCTGCTCAACGCACGCACATTGTGCACCTTGATTGGTGGCAATGAATCGATTTTCGAAAAACTACCTTAAGGAAGTATTTTTCGGGTATCTTTACTCTCTCACTATCTCACTCTTGTAAAACAAACAAAATTTTGTACAATTTGAGCCCAATCCGAACTCTCTAGGTCCTTTAGTTGCGGAGATACAGCCAGTCAAAGATGGGCAATTTTTTCCAAAAAGTGAATATTTATCGGCAGGGTCATTTTCCAAGACACGTACCGGCAAAAACTAATGGGACGACGTTTTCTGGAGATGGATATGGATCGTCATATGGTGTTGGGTCGTCCACATCCTCGTCTAGTACGATAGATATGACGTTGCTGCAACTTTGATGGGTGTTGATTCATCAAACAAAATGTCACTGCAGGAGTGAGAAGCAGAGCGTCACAGGCGTTTAGCTGATTTAGTGCTATTCATAGCTGCATCTTGTGGATATCCATCAGAAACCACAGCAACGTTTTTACCAAAGTGGTAAAGCGTAGCTGATGTATCCCACCACAATGGCTCTGACTGAATCATTTCGATGCCAGATCGCCATGTGCAGGAGGTAACCACCATCTACTACTGTGAATGCTCTGTTTCCTGAGATGATGCTTTCAGAGAGCGGTGTAAATGGCGAATAGAAGGAAGATTTCGTGCCCTTGCGCATTCCTTCTTCAGTGAACAAGCATACGGTGCAGCTCATACGCAAAATGCTACTTCAATTATTCATGTGATTGTTTTGTGATGCAGACGCTCTGGAATATGGTAAGGGGATCAACACCATATGACGACCCGCCTCCACCTCCAAAAAACTTCATCCCTCCTCCCTCTCCCGCCCCACTGATCCAGACTGGATGAGACCCCGTCCTTCCAAAAGAGCGAAGTTCTAAACTACTGCCGTGTTTGTGTTTGACTGGGTAAATAGTATTTAATGGCCTACATTTATGTTTATGTTGTTTATTTTATGTTTACGTTTATTTGTTTAGTGTATGTTTATTTGAAGCCATATGTTACATCTAAAATGTTAAATTCACATTCTTGCACGTTTTCATTAAGAAATACATACCAATATTATTCAGTACAATATTTTCATTATTTTCCCAAAATCGGATGTTTTAGTATTTTTTCGATCTTGAGAAAATTATGCTGCTTAGAAGAATCAAATTGAAGCTGATTCAATTCTCTACAAATCCATTTCTTACGACTTTTCTCTAGGACTATTAGTTTGGCCGGTACGTGTCTTGGAAAATGACCCTACGGATAAATTTTTAATTTTTGGAAAAAATTGCTAATCTTTTGACTAGCTGTATCTTTCAACCAATGGACCTAGAGAGCTCGGATTAGGCTCAAATTGCAGCAAATTTAGTTTGCTTTGCAAAAGTATACCCGAAAAAGCTTCTTTAAGGTAATTTTTTCGATAAAACTGAAACAAGTGCCAGAATTTCGCGGTTTTTCAAGCACCACGGGAGTAGCACAGTGTTTTCAGGGTTGTAAACTTGTGTATAAACTACTCTCACGGGTACTAACAACATATACAAAAATCGTAGATACATTCGCGTTTGCGATATTTGCCTTTTCTTGTGTCGACATTGACTTATTTAAATCCTCACTCTAATAAGATACCTTCGAAAGTTAAAGACGCTGGGTTTTGCTTGGTAAAACTCACAACTCGATTCGATCCACTCCATTACCCCGTCTTCAACATTTTCATTATGTAAATTTTCTTCTGTATCAAATGGTCTCCAAAAAGCCATTTTAAAAGTATTTTTTGAAATAGATATTACAGTTAATGATAATTATTGGGTCGCAATTAACGCCCGGTAATTTAATGCTATTTGCAGATTAAGAAAATACTAAATGCTCCATAAAAAAATTTAAAATGCATTATAAAATAGTAAAAAATGCCTTATATTTTTTATAAAATCACAATATAAAATATACAATTTGCACGCTAAATTCCGGTCGGATTTTAATGAAATGTGCACTAAAAAACATATATAAATGCTCGATAATTTACGTCAACTATTAAATGAAATTTTGCATTTTACAGTAATGCGCTAGAAAAAAATATAAATGCTCGGTAACTCGTATTCATTATTAAACGTGGAAATATTGTAATTATCCGCTCATTCTTGTTTATTAGCGTCTACGGGCTGTTGAATTTATAAAATTTTAAACTGACATTGGATAAACTATGCTGTTGCTTAACAACAGACTAAAATACTTGAATAGGATATTTTGGAATCTCAGATTGCATCAAGAATACGGACGGTTTACTCCCTGTCCAGGAGTCTGTATCCACTCATGGTCAGGGGTAGCAGACTTAACCGACAAAATAAAAAATTGTTGTACACAATGGTGGTTAGGCCGTCCATCACATACGCGGCGGCGGCGGTGTGGTGCAGCATACCGGCCACGACAATGAGAAAACTAAAAGTGTTTGAGCACAAATTTATGCGCCTCATTTCTAATTCTGGAAGGTACACCTCCCTCAGAGACTTATACGCACTTTGCCACGACATAACCCCAATAGCGGACTACGTCCAGAATATCTCACAAAAATTCTATTCTTTCAAACTGGGTGACAGTCCGCTAACAAGAAACATAACACAGATTAGACAGCATAATGCCCCATTTCGGATAAAACATACCCTACCATACCAGACGTTACCGATCTTCCGGCAACCTCTGTAGCCATACTTCACCAACTATAACTTCCGCTATCTTATCCACCTTTACTGATATTTCATACCTTTTGAGTCTTTAAATCTTTCCTGTACCCCTCTTCTTTTCTGTTTGTTTTCTTTTTATCCCGTTTATTTCTTGTATTCTTTTTGTACATTTTTGTCTAAATTCATTTCCATTAAAAAAAAAAAATCAACAGAAACCAAAATTCAGTTTAGGCCAGCCTATGCGCAGCCCGGCGATTTCACACCCCGCGGAAAACTCCTCGTTTATGTTGAGGTGTCAGCGTCAGTGTCAAAATTACTTGATGAAAAGTGAAAGGTTTTAAAAATGTGTAGTTCTTAAGTTTTATAAAATCTGTTTTTTAGATATATGTAATTTTAATACCTTTTTTAATCTGTTTGTTAGCAGAAGGAGTATAGGTTTTAAGTTTTAACTGTTTTTTAGCCAAACCAGACCCAATCCGCCCGGCCCTGTAATCAGCCACCGCGAATTGCGCGGTGGTTGCACGACCGGACCCGGAGTGGGCTCTGGGGAGGCAACTGTAATTAAAATTGAAAATAAAGTTATATTGAATTGAATTGAATTGATTGCATCAAGAAAGTAGACGTTCTTGACCGATATCAGACAAATATTTTACTTCAAAATAATTGAATAATTTCCGTAATTTCAGCAACATGAGCGAGTTATTTTTCGTTTTTCAGTATAGCATAGCATTAAATTTGAACCTTTATTTTTATGTATCTTGGCAGTTCACTGGAGATATTAAAAAATCTATTTACCTGCCTAAAATAATAACATACAATATTTTTTGCTTTCCATAAAAATAATTGAATATTCCCCCGGTTGCTTTTACGGCCTAAAAGGAGCGAACACAAAGTAACTATTTTAAATTTATAACATCGAGTGTAAGATGAAGCGGCGGCGTAATGATATCACATTTTATCATAAGTAAAGCATCTTTATACATCTTATCAGCGTCCTTTGTAATTTCTTTGACCGTAACCGGATGTAAAAGCACTTTAGCTTTCAAGATTCACAGGAAATTGCAGCGCGGCCTGGCCCGGTTAACCAACCAACCTTCTCGCCGAGGTCCTCGTACTGTTTGTTTAATCTTCCCCGTACGCCGCACATGTTTCTTTCTTACACTTTAAATGTAAATATTTGTATTAGCTAAATATCCTTCGCACCGCACGGTTTGTTTTTGCAGGATATTTTTTCGGGCAAAGTTTGAAGCTTTGGCAAGAAATTTTGCAAGACATTTGTAAAGAATTCAGTAAATGAGATTAAAATAAGAAGGCGAAATGGACTAACGGAAAAACCTTAAATCTTCTATATACAGGGTGGGTGACTTTAAAAAGTCTATACCGAAAGCTGCCACATATTTCCAAGACCAAAATAAAATGATTTTATCAAACTTACACTTATGTGTTCTGACATAATTTTGTTGTCATGTTTTAAAGTTTGGTGGAAAAAAATTTGGTTTGTAAACTAATGGCAGCTCTGCACTTACTTGGTGATCTACCTTCCGAAACTCAGCAGGTATATTGTGTTCCCACAGAGGGGAGTGCCTTTATAGCACGATGTGTCTCTATGCTACGATTTACACGTACATAAACAAATAAATACGTAGGATATTAATGGTTATAAGATATTACATAAAGAAACTCACTTGGGATACTGTAGCGTAGCGTAGCAGATATCGTAGGGCACAACCTAATCCGGATAAGTGATGTACGTGTTTACGATAAAATTTCACTTGCTCAGACTATCTCAGGGCGTTAAGCCCAAGTTTACATAAACTATGACAAATTATTAGTTTACTTACTTAACAAATCACTGAGGCTTCCATACGTAGTGGTCGCAGACGAAATAATGACACTTTCTTTAAAAATGAAATGCACTATATTACACAATTTACAGATACTGGTTCTCTAGCATGTAACCTGGCGATGTTCAAAAGGTGTGGCAAATTTCTCGATTAAAAGTTACAACATTAATAAAATGCCTCGTGTAGCTACACATCGGCTTACAATGTGAGGATAAATGGTAATAAATTCTGCCACAATGGGTCTGATTTAGAGAACCTCCTTAAATAAATATAAATGCATAAAATCTTTAAATATGTACAAGTTAAAATACAAAAGTATGAATCGAATATAACCGCACAGAACCACTGAAGGTGGTCCCCGGTAAATAAAAACAACAACACACTTATCTAGGGTGGTACGATACCGAGTTCGACGTTGAAGAACTGTAGCCCTACGGAGGTGTCTTCGGGACAAAAAAATTGACCCAAGGTTGGGGGTTGATTATTGTCTCCAGCCCTGGAACTTTCTACTGTGTGTGGATGCCCCGTTCATGGAACTTCACTGATGTGTGTAGAAGCCCCGTCCGTGGAACCCTAAAGATATCACGATTTAATTTGCAAAGTCGGAAATGCACGTGAAGCGTGCCTAATGTGAGCAATTCAAATCTGACATAACCTACAAAAGAAATATAATTTACCTCACTGATGAGGGAACAATCCACCAATGTCCCTAGAAAGCCACAGTTGGATGAATGGAGTCGAGTCCGCCTTTCAAGTCGACACGATACTTCCAAAGGAAAGCCTGCAAATTTGCGAAACACGTGGGTAGAGAATGGGTAAGATGGCGTGAAGAGGTTAGCTTACCTTGTATACTTGAATATTTTGCTTCCGCAGTTAAAATATACTCACAACAACAAAATATTCCGCTAAACGGAACAACAACAGATGGAGAAAATTTTCCTGTGTTGATAATTCCAAAATCCACCAGGATGCCTTAGATAAACCGAGGTTCGTAGAATTATCAACTATATACGCCAACAAAAATGGTTACCTTCCTCACCAACTCGACGTATCTCGCGCTCCCGTGGACAGTAGCGAAACTCTGCTACGGACGTAGCGGTTGTTATTATGCGGCCCACAAAACGCTAAGGCGTATGGTGGGTCGCATACGCTAGAGGTCCGCAACATCTATCTTAGTGGAGGGAGGGTTCCGAGCTACATTGTAGATTATTTCAGGGTTGGGTCGCTTGACTCTAGCCTTGCTTCACTTCGACCTAAAAGATCTTTTGTGAATTACCCTGCAACGAATTGTTGCCCAGTAGTCCAAGACTTTTTACAAAGGGGATAGTTTCCCGATGTCTTCAGGCGTTAATTCCGCCTGCTTCAGGTACTTTAGCCTAATGTGGATTAACCCCTTGCATTCACAAAGTTCGGTTACAGCATCGCAATATCTGCATTTATCGTCTACTGCCTTGCTCATGTTCTTGAGATAGTATCTCAAGGTGCAGTGGCCTGCTAGAAGGCCTGTAATCAGCCTTAATTCGGACTTTTAATATATAATAATTAGTTTATTTAGCTATTGTGAGCTATACAATTCCACATACATCATTCACATCTTATTATAGTATAGATGCAGTAGATACATAAACAAAATAGATAAAATATATAAAATGTAATAAAGTAGATGAAATACAATAGATGAAATTCATGAAAGAAAACAAATAAATAGAAAATATGAATTATTAAGTGGCAAAACGTTAGTGCCATTTACGTAGAATATAACAAAGTACTACCATACCTTTTGGATTCTCAAAAAATTTAGAATATTGTTATCTAGATAGGTTAATAAATTATTTAGAAACTTTTGAAATAATTACAAAACACCAACATGGTTTTCTAGTGGCATGTCGACTGGTACTGCAATACATTCTTTTATAAATAAAACTTTAGAATTCATTGATGTAGGAGAGTCTCCTGTTGGCATATTTTGTAATCTCAGCAGGGCATTTGACTGCGTCAATCATGAATCATTGATTTCTAAATTATATGATTATGGCATACGGGGCCTGTCATTAAATTGGATCACTACATTCCTGAAAGATCGAAAGCAATATGTAAGCTTAAAGCATAAGAGTGAAAACACCGTGTACAGTGCTGATTCGGAATGTTTAAATGTAACTCTGGGTGTCCCACAGGGCTCTATTTTAGGTCCGGTACTTTTTATTTTATTACTAGATTTCACAGTACGCGAAAAACATGCGACAATTTAAGTATTAAAATTAATAATAGGGCTATTTCCAATACCGAGAATAATGTTAAGTTCTTAGGGGTATACTTGGATGAATGTTTAAATTGGAAGTATCATTGCGAGACTTTGATAACAAAAATTTCATCAATAACATATTTGTTTCGTAATATTAGAGAGATTTTATCGAGAGAACAACTTATTAATTTATACTATGCTCAAGTCGGTTCACGTCTACGGTATGGTGTCTGTTTCTGGGAAAATTCCACAATGTCGTCCAAAGTTTTTATTTTGCAAAAACGTATTTTGCGAAATATTTTTGGTATTCCTAATACTCACACTTCGAGATAATTGTATTATTTTCTTCAAGATAATTTATTAATTGCTCTTTAACGGTCAATTCCAAAATTTTCTCACAGATAGGTAACGAGTTGATAGGGCGATGCTGTTCACTTAGTGCAGTATTAATCACTTTTGGTGCTGGTGTGATAAGTGAACTCTTCCATTTTTGTGGAAAAACTCGTATCTGTAGTGAGTAATTTATCGTATCTAAAAACCTATTACCAATTACTTCGAATGAAGATTTTATTTTATAACATGTGCGGGAATTCCATCTCTCCCGACTTATTAGGTAATGTAGTGATCATTTTTCTAAGATGATTCATTTTTATGTTTAAATTCAGTAAATATGTGTCTAGCTCTATTCTCATGTACATTTTCAGTTTTTGTCTTAATAACTAGATTAAGTGTCTTCCACATCAGTTTTGTGTCACTTTTACAATTATTTATCTGTCTTTCATAATAGTTTTGTCTTTACACGCTTTATATTAACTTCACCTGTATGTTTGTTTGTTTGTTTGTTTGTTTGTTTGTTTGTTTGTTTGTTTGTTTGTATGTATGTATGTATGGTCTGGCCAAGGGACACATAGCGGAGATCCAAGAATGAGAAAAGGACCAGAAAAAGTCCTACTGGAGGAATACTCCAGGCCAAATACAAACGAAAAAGTTTATAACTTATTCGACAAAGAATGCCACAAAGCTTCTCGAACTTGAAAAGTCCGAATTAAGGCTAATCACAGGCCTTCTAACTGGCCACTGTCCCTTGAGATATCATCTCAAGAATATGGGCAAGGCGGTAGACAACAAATGCAGATATTGCGATACTGCAACTGAAACTGCGGAACATATACTTTGTGAATGCAAGGTGTTAGTCCACACTACACTAAAATTCATAGAACAGGCGGAATTAACGCCTGAAGACATAGGGAAATTAGCCCCCAGGAGAATCACAAGCTTTGTAAAAAGTCTTGGAATCCTGGGCAACAACTAGATGTAGGGTAAATCACAAAAGATCTTTTAGGTCGAAGTGAAGTAAGGCTGTTCGAATCCAAACGACCCTAACGAAACAATCTACAATGTATGCATGTATGTATGTATGTATGTATGTATTTAACTGTCGATATTTTGCCGAAGGCGCCGTTGTCATTAATAAATGCTTTATTATTTTATATGAAAAAAATATATATAGTATAGTAAATATGTATCCCACCAGTGTGTGGACTGTTTGTGTAGCAAATTTCAGCTCTAAAACAATCAATTGCAATCTCTAATAGCTCTATAACATCAGTTATATGTGTTTCTGTTAGGCAAATAAATATGTGTTTAAGATTGCGTATTAATAGTTCGATTTCATGTTTGTTGTGCAGAAGACCTTATGCATTTAGATTTATTAGATGACAACTAGCTTGGTTTATGATTACATTCTTAGTATTTATTGATTGCTATTAGTCATCTAAGTAGTTAACCTTCCTTTTAACGCCATTTAAAATTCTCATATAAAAAGGACAACTTGGATCAAAGGCACTATGATTGTCTTTTATCTCTATCTTATATTTTGCAATAGCATTACTGCAGTTTATGCATTTATTGTATGTAGATTTACATTCTCCTTCATGCTGTAATGAACATTTGTAACATATCTTATATTTTTGACAGTCTTTTGCAAAATGGCTAAAGCCCAAGAATTTAAAGCATCTTATTGTATTCACATAGTCATAGGACTTACCTCTTGACCATACTATATATATCCTATTCCAGTTTAGTAGATTGCAGTGCGTTTTTGGATCAGTTTCTAATATCATTTTTACTAAGCCTTCTTAATACTTTTAAATGAAACCCTTCTTCTTGTTTTTCTTGGTTTGTTAAATTTTGATCAATTGTTGCCTTTATGAGACCTTCGAGAAGCCTTGTGGCATTCTTTGGCGAATAAATTATAAATTTTTCGCTTGTGTTTGGACCAGAGTATTTCTCCAGTAGGAGTTTTCCTGTTCCTTTTCCTATTTTTGGATCTCCTCCGTTATGAGTCTTTTAAGTAGGCCACAAAATAGTTCCGGTCCGAAAAATGGTGCTTTAGCTCCTTTTTTGCAAGGTCATCTAGTGCATTGTCTTGTATTCCCTAATGCCCTGGCACCCACATCAAGGTAAGCTTGTTATTAGCCAGTTACTTCAGGCATTGTCTACTTTCCCGAGCAATTATAGACTCGAAGATATAAGCTTTAATGCTGTCTGGCTATCTAAAAGTATATAGATATTTGCCCTTCGAATGCATTTATTTAGCTATTTCTGGACACACAGATATACAGGGTTACTGGTAATTCGATACATTCTTTTGGAGATGTGATGGGGCATGAGCTAAGGAGTAAATCTAGCATACATTATGCAAAACTCAATAGTTTTTGAGATATTTCAATTTTTTTGTTTTTCTCAAAAAAGTAGATCTTAATGTCTTAAAAGTTAATTTCCGAAAAATCTACTTGACATTTTTAAATTTATTTGTACTGGATTACTTGTCCAATATTATAGATATCCGTTTGGAATGAAAAATATCCGGAAACATTTCGATCATGTGAACATTTAAAATAAAAACTTGTAAAATTTTTTTTTTAAATCAGTTATGAAATTTACCTATTAGGTTTTATCAAAAAAATATTAATGTAGCACGCGTATAAATTATTATAAAAACTTCCTTGTTTCAATAGCTATCTAACTAGGTAGAAATGTTTAATGTACCCTTGATAGTTCTAATAAAAAATTAGTAAAGATAATGCTGGTGGCGGAATTTATTAAACGACTAATCGTTCATTTTCATTTAAGTCAGTCAGTCCTTGACTTTGACTCATTAACTGGCATTCTTATCTCCGTGTCCCTTAAGTTTGTTGGTCTTGTTAAATTAGTTATCGAAGATTTTGATTTTGCTCGTAGTTGTTGTTATTGTATTTTCTGTGCCATGGCCGCGTATGCCAACGCAGAATACGCTGATATCTTGTTTGTCTATGGATACTGTGGCGGCAACGCTGCTGAAGCTCGCCGAGAATATGGTCTTTGGTACCCTAACCGCCGCTTACCAAATGCACGTGTATTCAGTACGGCATATCGAAATATCGCTGAAACTGGCTCCGTGAAATGTAGAAGAAGTGATACTGGTGCTCCTCCCGTTTATGAACCAGATGATGAGGAAGAAATATTGAGGTATTTTGAAGAAGATCCAACTATTTCAACTAATAAAGTCGCAAGACTAACCGGAGCGTCACAATGGAAAGTTTAGTCTACGATACGTAGAGTTGGATGTCATCCTTACCACTATATCCCTGTCCAAGGCTTGGAAGAAGGTGATCCTGAAGGAGAGTGGAACCGCTTTATGTTAAATTCAGATGCAGAAAGTGCAAATTTTTTAACAAGTATTTTATGGACGGACGAGTAGAAATTTAATCGCGAGGGTATAACAAATTTCCACAACCTACATTATTGGGCAGAGGAAAATCCCAAGTTAACACGTGAAACTAGTTTCCAAATGAAGTTTTCTATTAATGTGTGGATAGGAGTCATTGGCCACTATTTAATAGGGCCACACTTTCTTCCTCAAAATTTAAACGGGGAAATCTATGAACATTTTTTAAGAAATGATCTGGCGGTGATTTTAGAAGATGTTCCTCTCGCCGTCAGACAACGAATTATATTTCAGAACGACGGTTGTCCGGCACATTATCGGCTGACAGTACGACAGTTACTTGATCAACGTTTCCCTAACCGTTGGATTGGAAGAGCGGGCCCAATACCTTGGCCAGCGCGAAGCCCTGACTTAACACCCCTTGATTATTACGTATGGGGTCATATGAAGGAGATGGTCTATGCCACACTAGTCAATACTATAGATAACCTTAGACAAAGGATAGTCGATGCTGCCCAACACATAAGGCATAATCTGACAACCAGAGTAACAAGGACGGAAATAAGAAGACGCTGCCGTGTCTGTATACGGAATAGGGGCTCCCATTTTGAGCAAGACATATAAAAAATAAAGTACAACTTTGAAATTAATAAAGAATTAAACTCTACTTTTAAAATGTTTTTTACTGTTTATCTAAAAATAAAATTCGTACTACTTGTGTTATTTTTCCTAGTATTTTCTTAGAATTATTAAGGATACATTGAACATTTGTACCTTGTTAGATAGCTATTGAAATAAGGTAGTTTTTATAATAATTTATACGCGTGTTACGTTAATATTTTTTTGAAAAATCCTAATAGGTAAATTTCATAGCTGATTTAAAAAAAATGTTTTTAAAGTTTTTATTTCAGATGTTCACATGATCGAAATGTTTCCAGATATTTTTCATTCCAAACGGATATCTATAATATTGGACAAGTAATCCAGTAAAAAAAAAATTTAAAAATGTCAAATAGATTTTTCGAAAATTAACTTTTAGGACATTAAGATCTACTTTTTTGAGAAAAACAAAAAAATTGAAATATCTCAAAAACTATTGAGTTTTGCATATTGTATGTTAGGGCTAGATTTACTTCTTAGATCATGCCCCATCACATCTCCAAAGGAATGTATTGAATTACCAGTAACCCTGTATAGCGTAAATTTCTGCCTGGAAGATAGTTGAGGTATTGCTGAGGGCTCTGGATAGCATACACTTAGGCCCTGCTTCCCCTTCCATCGTCTTAGATCCATCTGTGTACCAGATGAATGACTCTTGCTCCAATCGCAATGCTTCTATCCTGCTCTATGACGGCTTTCAATCAACATGTCAAACGGGCAAGTAAAGTGGGTTTGGCTGTGGACTTAAAATGGACAAACTCCAAAATCCTTAAGTGACCAACAGGATCACCTGGTTTGAATTTAAGTGTCTAATACAGTATTAAGGCACTAAGTGTTGCCTCCTTCCTCACATGCAAATGCAGAGGAAATTGGTCAAGCACTGCTTTCATAGCTGCTGTGGGACACAAGAACATTGCTCCTGCAGCCCCTACTCAGGAAATGTGTTGCAATTTCTGCAAGTTTCCTTGGGCTAATTTTTCTTCTGTTTTTGTCCACCATACATCCGAACTAACGGTAGCTCCTTCACATTTAGTGGCAAGAAAACGTATTTTATAACATTTATAATGATTCTCTGTGTCCTGATTGTTGCATACCAACAGATCCTGTAACAGTAATTTTCACTACAGTGGAAGACTGAAAATGTCTGTTAGGTGCAAGAATAGCTATGTTAAACTTCACCCCTGTACATTAAAATAAAGATTTTATTAATATTACTGAAATATAAGAAAGTCTTTTCTTTGAGAAAGTGGTTATTTAAGTCACGATTCAGTTCAGAGCCTTTCATATATGACTAATATTCAGAAAACTGTTTACAAGGGTGTATATTTTTAAAGGAATAAACATCATTTTAACTCTTGCTGCAGCAAAAATGTACAGTTGCAGAGCGCCAAGTAGCCGCTCGGAAATAAACTGTTTCTTGTTTGCCGCAAGGTGCAACTTCATTAAATTCTGTCAGTCCATAACCGGGCGAGTTAACTGTAATGTAGTTAAACACGGCGAGAGTTAGCCGAGTTATAAAATTTTGTTGATAGTATAACTTTAGTGAATTTCTAGTATTTGCATCGCTTCTAAATTAAAACATCATAGCATTAAATGCCGCAACTAATTACGGTCTGCGCGTAATGTAGTGTAAAGTAATTCTGGTTTTATTGTCAAGTGGCAAGTTTTAATACGGCGTTCGAATTAAATTATTTTACTATGTATAACGTTTATTATGCCGTTGTGGTTTTTGTATAATGCCGTTCTGTTTTTCAGTGTCTCCATTAATTTGACGTACACTATTGCGGTAAACACTGATTCTTCAAAAATGTGAATAGAATCATATATTCACTACCGATAATGTAATCATTATAAATTCAAATCTAACCGAAATAAATATAACAGGGGAGACCGACGAAGCTTATTTAAATTTTACCTTTAATGATAATAACAGTAAGTGACACTTTACCCCAACAACAAAATACGCCTGTGGATGAAGAAACGACAGCTCCGATAGACATTAAAGATGAAACGCCAACCAGAAATTTGATGCCAGACAAGTCAAATATTGTATGAAAGTTATTTGTGGCATTCTACGAATATTCTTTCCTATTATTTGGGTTTTCTACCACATGTATTATTATCCTCTTCAAAAAACAAATCACCGAATCTACAAAATAATAGAATTATTGGAAAAAAGCCTCTGCGCTTGTGTTGTTTACACCAAAGGAATAGTCAGAGGTTATGTTTTGCAAATAATATAAATCGGAATAAACACAGAAATAATGTATTTTGCTGACGTTTCGGAAAGTAATCTCTTTCCGTTTTCAAAGCTTTTTTTTGGAAGAATTCTTATTTTGCTGTGTATGTCAAATACACAGCTTTAAGATACTGTTTATGTTATTTCCATAGATACTTACTACTTACACAGAACATAGAACTGATGATATTTTCTTTTAGATAATGTTGAGTTTGTTAAGTTCTTCTTTTAACATTGGTAGCCAGGTTGTACAAATAGCTACAGAACAATTCGATACGCACTTATCTTCATTTAATAAGATTATTGCTGTTTCTTTAATTTTTCTTTTTTTTGGTATCTGCTTCTTTCGTTAAAATTTTTGCCGAGTCCCAGTTTATTCTATATCCGTTTTCCCAAGCATGTTCCAAATCTTTGATTTCTGAATTTCATTCTTTCTAATGTAATTGTTGTGCTCATCCGACCTCACACTGAAAAGTCTGGATTACTCACCCACATAAAATTTATCACATTCCCACGGGATATTGTAAATACAGTTTTTTTAATTCTGCTCCCTGTTTATCGGTTTTGTTTTTGTTGTTTTGTTTTGTTTGTTAAAATATATCTTAAAGTGTTTCCCATTTGAAATATCGTCCTAATATCAAATTTGTCACCTATACGGCGTAGCTTTTCCGATAATCCGTATACATAAGGAATTATCGTTGTATATTGACGTTCAGGTTTTTGTCGTACCTGACTGTCCCTATTTTCAACATTTATGAAAACAGTATCAACAAAGGCTTCAGGATATTGATTTTGTGCTAGAACCTCTTTGATAAATTTTTTCTCGTTATTTAATATTTCATTATTAGATGAAATAATTTTGGCCCTATCGTATAAACATTTTACAACACCTCTTTTAACATTTATTGACTGATTTGAGTTAAAATTTAGATATCTATTAGTATGTGTTGGTTTTCTATAAACGCTTGTTTCAGTTGTATAATTTACCCTTCTAATTAAAACATCTAAAAACGGTAGTTCATTCCTACTTTCTACTTCTAATGTGAATTTAATAGACGGTTCCTTACTATTTATATTCCCCAAAAAACTATCTAGTAAATCGACACCATGAGGCCAAATTGCAAAGATGTCATCAACATTTCTCCACCAGACAACCGGTTTGTTTATACAATTTTGAACATGTGTGTTCTCAAAGTTCTCCATAAATATGTTGCTTAAAATTGGTGATAATGAAGACCCCATAGCCATACCAAAATCCTGCTGATAGAACTCATTGTCTAATTGAAAATAGATTGTTTTTATACACATTGTTAAGAGTTCCATTATGTTATTTACACTTAATTTAGTTCTAGTTTCTAAATTTCATCGGTTTCATCTACCGAAACATTGGGAAAAAGACTAACTACATCAAAACTAACCATCAGGTGTGATTCATGAATATCGTTTTCATAAATTTTTTCTATAAAATGTTTACTATTTTTAATATATGAATCGGTATTTTCAGATAATGGATCAATAATTTTAAGTAAAAATTTTGCCAAATTATGACATGGTGAATTAATAGAACTAACAATTGGTCTTAAAGGAATATTTTGTTTATGTGTCTTTGGTAAGCCATAAAAATGAGTAGGCTTACTATGATGTGGTGTAAGTTTCCTTCGTTCAAAATCATTAAATTCATATTTGTATTTAAACAAAGTTCTGTAAATTTTGCTCTCTATTGATTTTGTTGGATCTTTGTTTAGTTTCAAGTAGGGTTCCTCATTTATAAGAGTGATGATTTTTGTGTTTTATATATATATATATATATATATATATATATATATATATATATATATATATATATATATCTTTATCTATAATGACTGTGGCATTACCTTTGTCTGCTGGCAATATTTTTATACTTAACTCTTAACTCCAGAAGACCACCATCGGGAGACATGGAAGTATTTTTTGATGTTATTAAACTACTTAAACAATAGTCATTAAAATATTATCTGTGGTGACCTTAACATTGACAGCCTAAAAATAAACAATACGAACCATTAGCTATTATCAGATCTATTATCCTCACTTAACTTAAAGAACCATTGAATCTGTACAACAAAAACTGGAACATCCGTACCCTCAATCGACTACATGATTACAAATATGGAGGTTATAAAATATGCTGTAAAATAATAAATCCAAATCTATTTGACCACTTCTTAGAAAAATTATTCGTTCAGAATAGCTTCATTACCACCGGAAAAATAAATATAATATAAATGAGGAATGCCTGCCAAACTAATATCAAAAATTTTAAACTAAAACTCGGCAAAGAGACTTGGTCAAGAATTTAATCAGAAGATATAAACACAGCCTTCGACAGCTTTCTGGAAAGTTTTCTCTTGCACTTTAATATAACATGTCCTGTAAAGGAAAAATATCCTTGCAAAAGAAAACAAAATCAGTGATACAACGAGGAAATACAACATCTAAAGACCGAAATAAACGAACTGCATGCCATAACAAAACATTAGAAAAACAACTAAGGGATAATGCTACTCTGTAGACAAAAGAAAGAGCTGTACAAAAATAAATTTAAAAAGCCAAAATAAAATAAATAACTTTGGTAACAAACAAAAAGGAATATGGACAACAATTAACAATTGGGAAACAAAGAAAATCCAAATATCAAACTAAAATTGGATGATCAATTAATTGAAGATCCCAAAGAAGTGTGTAATGAATTTGGCAAATACGTTTTACAAGTTCCAGAACAAGAAATTAATGAACATTTCGGGGAAGATGTATCAACAACGTACTCAACCTCTCCATTATTAAACTTTAATATTTTTATGGACCCAGTGCATCGAAGTCAGATTATTTCTATTATAAAAAACTTAAAAAACAAATCTTCTAGTGGCCCTGATGGTGTATCGTTGAAAATAATAAAACAGGTATGTGAAGAAATTGCTTACCCACTCAGGTTAAGTATATACAATTTGTGGCTTGTGAAATCTGTAGACTTGTACAAATAAATAAAGAAGTAAATGAGTGAGTGAGTGAGTAAATAAATATATATGAGCTTTCCAATATTTTAAAATCAATATTTCTTTATCAATCGATATTTGTTGTACAAATATTATCAAAAAATTTAATAACAACAAACGCGAATATTGGATTTTCAGTGTTGTAAAATTAATATTAAGAGCAATTTGGTCAATATTCTCTTCGTATATCTGAATTGAAATGGATTAAAACATTATATTACCGACATAAGCATCAATACCAGTATTTATTACCAATATTTAAATACCAGTATTTATTAGTGCAGTGCGATATTTTTTATCCAAGATTGAAAAACAGTTCAGCCAAATTTATGTTGTACCGTCGTGAGCAAAAAAATAGGACATGTCTTATAACGGTATTTTGCTAAAATCTAGTTGTGTACATCTAACTTTAATTTTTGTGACATTGTCAGTTAGTTGTCATAATTTATTGCAAGTGTGCAAAAAACTAATATGCCTCATATAAGCGATTTAGTTAAATCTGGAGTTATTGCTAAAGCAGTAGATGTATTGTCAATGAGACAAATTGCACTGCGTTATAATATTGACAAAAATTCGGTATGTAACATTTTAAGAAAGTGGAGAATATACGGTACGATTAGTAGAAATCCTGGATCACGGCGACGAAGGATATCAACTCAACAACAAGATTTGCAATTGGTAAATGCTTTAGTAGAAAATCCATTTTACCCAGTTATTCAAGTTGCTGAAGAAACGAATTTGGATCGAGTAGTACTGGTCGCCGGCGAGTAAGAGAAGCGGAGCTACGCTGTCATGCAGCAGCACAGAAATCCTTACTTAAAGCTGAACATAAAGAAGGTCGAGTAGGATTTGCGCTTGAATTTTTAGCGCATGATGTAAATTTTTGGAACAATTTAATCTTTACAGACGAAAAATCTTTCCAGTCAACACACAGCGGTCGTATTCGTATTTACCGCCCTCCGAATACTCGATTCGATTAGAAATATATATATCTAACAATGATAAAAGTGGTAGATTTTCCGTCAATATGTGGGCTTGGATATCGACACGTGGTCCTGGTGTTTTGTGGCATATTGAGTAACGATTTAATAGTGAAACGTATATTAGGATTTTAGACAATATTATGCTCCCTTCTGTGTCACAATTATTTCCTAATAATGAGTTCATATTTCAACAAGACAATTGTTCCGTTCATACTGCTCATACCGTAACTAACTGGTTTCAAGATAACAACATCAATGTTCTTAACTGGCCCAGTCATAGTCCAGGAAGAAGTATGGGGACTACTCGTAAGAAGTATCCAAAAACTAAATGTGAGACCACGGAATGCCGAAGAATTACTGGAAATAGTAAATAATGCATGGCAAAATATTATTACTAATGATTACTGTATAAGGTTATTTAATTCTATGCCAAACAGACTTATAGAATTTATAAATAGAAATGGTGCAATAACAAAATATTAGTAGTTAGTTTCTTGTTAAGTAGGATATCCTTTGCCCTTTGATCCAGGATTTCTACTAATCGTACCGTTTATTCTCAACTTTCTTAAAATGTTACACCAAATTTTTGCTGATGTTATAACGCAGTGAAATTTGTCTCATTAAACATTCATCATTTACTATAGCAATAACTACAGCATTAAAATAAAAAATAAATTAAAAGTGATATCTGTTTTATTTCGGCTACTCATTACATATTCAAATAGAGACAGATTTACATTAGAAAAAAAGTTGTCCTATTTTTTTCTGCTCACGACAATACCTGGATTACCGCCTCATTTCCTTAGTACACTAGAATCGCAAAATTAAAAAGTGGTGTTAATAGTCAAAACAAGTAATAATGTTATTTGAGTGCAAAAATTAACAAAATACAGACCGAGGCTTATAAATACCAACGACTAAGGAATTGTATTTTTATTGCTTCCTATTTCACTTACTAAATTCCATAAAATATCCCGGCAAGAATATGTCACTTGACTCGATTTTATGATAGCTTCTCGCTATTGTGCTCAGGCCGAGACCACAATGCGTCTGACAACACGTGACAAAGCACCATCGACAAGTACCTAGTGAGCGTTTCTGTTTTCTTCGGATGCTTGACTTTAAACTAAAATAAAAATTGCATCTTTAATTTAGTACAAACAAAGGCGCGCCAAACGCTGGGAACTAAACTGAAAATATTTCTATATACAGGGTGGCGGTAGTTCTTATAATGGTGGATAGTTTAATGGAATAACTTTTTTATATTGCATTATTCTCAAAAAGGCATTTGAAAACGAGGGCTAAAACTAGAAAATTATTAATGTAGCAACATGGTAAAAGTCAAAGCTTATCTAAATGAATGTTTGTGCTTTTTTAAACATAACGTTAAATATTTGGCTTTTTATTTAAAAGAAATGCACAGTAAATATGTGATTGGATAATAGACATCCACTCTGTAAAATATTTTTCAAAGATATTTAACCTCGCTGTAAAAACTGTTGGCTCTACAATTCCTCTGCACGCGAGCTAATTGTCCTGGCTTTACCATAAATGATTAGCATGTGGTGATATTCACGCACAGTAAATCCCTCCATTTTTATCGTAGACCTCACTTATCCAAAAACTACACTGCTCTATTGATAACGTAAATAAACTAAACACTGATCGACCAACACCAAGCTCTTATTGCGAGTGATGACAAATGTAACGTGCAACGTTGCCGGCTTGTGTCAGTTTGCCATATACCTCAGAAATGAACTAATTTTTTATTTCGGTTATTTGGCATAGTCGATAAAAATGTTAAATAAAAAAGTCACTCTATTTTATGAGCACATCTGCCGATATGTAAAGTAAAGCAACGTCAAGCGCGTTTAGTTCTTGGATGAGTGATCGTTTCAAGGAAACACGTGTCTTTGCATCTACTAGAGGCTTGTATATCAGCAGAAGCCATGCAATCTTAGACGAGGATTGCGTGGTGGATGTAATATCCTTTAAGGGAATGAAGCTACCGGTCCTTTGTCTAGTAAATGTTAGACAAGTAAAAGATCCCTATCGACCATTCCAACGGAAACCGCGTCCTCGCCTCACACATCTTCCAGCGGCTTGTATATCAGTGTATGCGCGGAAGCTATACAACCTTAGGCGAGGGTTGTATAGGAGATATACCATACTTCGGAGGAGATGTAAAGCCGTCGGTCCCTTGTCTATTAAATGTTAGGCAAGTAAAAGATCCCTACTCTTCTTAAGGGAAGAGGTTCGGCAAAATTCCTGGTTGGGGGTAGCTCGTCTACAGGCGTCGGTGTTAGGCCTCAGTAGCGGAAATAGGCCGACGTTAAATAAATGTATAAAAAAAAGATCCCTGCTCTTCTAAATACTCTTCAGAATAATTTATTGTTTGTATTTTTTTTATACATTTATTTAACGTCGACCTATTTCCGATTTATAAAAACAATGTATTTAGTTTTGTAATTTGATACAACGTCATATTTTTTAATCCTCGGCAAGTTTCTCTAATAAAATTTTTCAATATTTCGCACAGAAAAGGCACTTTACCTGATGTGATTTTTATTTTTAAGCTGTTATCAGCGCCCCCTGTAAATTTTTTAAAGTCCAACATACTAAAAATAGTTTTTGGGCGAAGCAAGAGCAGAGTACAAAAAAATTGTGTTTGTAATAAAAAAAAAGTTGTTATTTATCGCTATAATACCGCTTTGTCGTGAACACATTGTATATTAATTTACTTTTATTTTATTTAAATTTATAAAATATAAATACCCACCAAATCACTAAATTATAAAAATTGTAAATCAACATGAGAGATTTTATAATTTATTTATTTAGCCTTTCGTATCCGCATTTATTCGGCGCTGCTGCATATCCACGATTTCGAGCTAATTTATATCATAGGAGAAAGAAAAATTTAGCAAATACACTGGATTTATTGGAGTAGAGTAGGTCCTTTTAGTGTTGGTAGTTTCTCTCCGCATCCACTTACATCGTTTTGCTCATTTCTAGTGATCCTTCACTGTCATGCTGTAGCGCCATGTATTTATCTCCGTCTCTGTATTGATTACCCTATAATTTATATTACTAAAGGCAAAATATACAACTCAAGCGGCAACTATAGATATGAGAAACTTTATATTACTTACTTCGCCAAAAAGCCTTTTACATTTCATATTTCATATAGATGGGTTTTACTCCTCTCAGCGATATTTATTTCAAGGATTCTCGTCTATTGTCGAGAATCTAGCAGGCTTTCCGAACTATCTTTTACAAAAGTCAGCTTATGCGATTGTTGTAGATTTTTATTAAATATATTTCCTCCAATTCAATATACCGAGTGTCGTAACTCATTTTATCGTCCAGGTAATTTGAAAATAATTTATAAAACAAAAAATAGAGAAAAAATAAACTAATCCATAAATGATTTGAGTTAAATTTTATAGTATTTTTTTTAACTCTACAGCTTTTTGTAGGTCCTGGCTTGTTTTACAATGTTTTTCATTTCCACCCTTTCGTTTGACTTCCTTTCCCAATTCCCGATTCTCGTGGTCATACGGTCCCTCTAAACATCGCTTGACTATATTTTTCGAAGTCTTCAGTCATCAGTAATCTGCTCTTGGGTCCAGATTTTCTTTATTAATTGATGAATTAATTTTCAGAAGGATTCGCCTGCTACGGATTCTCCTGGTATACAGCAACTCCAGTGACAATGTTCTTGAATGGGGTTATTTCACAATTTCTGTTTATGTCAAATCTACAATGAAGAACACCTAAATACTCAATAAATTAAAAAAAAAAAATTGCCGCTACGTACTTCACATTTTATTACGGCAGTTACCTACATCTAATGTACAATCATTCATAGTAAAGTATTTTATCAGCTTTATATGGAGGAACTAATGTTCTGTCTTATTCATATCGAGAATAAAGTGGAACTGCTATACAAAAAAAAATAATGAACTACACGGGGCTTACATGCTTGATTACATATTACGGGTCCTGATAAGACTAAAAAGATCAGGTTCGTGACCGTGACACATTAAAGTTAGTGTAAAATGGGTAAATCCTATCATTGATCGAGAAGTCACTAACTGAGGGTTAATTTAGCTAACCTTGCGTTAAAGTACCGGTCCTAACTCTATTCTCAACATTAATGAATAAAATATACTATCAGCCTATTCTAAAAATTGCCAAAATACATGTAACATCTAACTAAAATAAGGTGGATCTAAAGTTCACAAACAAAATATTATGTGTATTTTGTTTGAAATTTTAATCACCTTTATTAGAGATTTTTATTATTTATTCATTTTATTAAAATAGGAAATCACATTTTTCCAAAATTCCATTGCTTCTCTGACTATTTCTCTAATAAACACTCCATTATTAAAATCTATTTCAAAAACTTGCACTTGCATTTTCGAAATCAGGATCTGCAATGCAAAAAAGTCCTTTCTCCTTTTTGCAGAAAAGCATCGGTAGATGTATTTTGCTTTGGCATTTAAGACTTATTCTCCCATTTGGTTTTATATAATTGTTTAATGTATCTTTCGTTACTGGACATTTTATTTCAACTACATATTTCTCACTAATACCATCTGGCGAAGCGCCCAAGTCAGGATATTCTTTACATGGAATCAATCCAGAATTTTTAAACATGGCGTTATATTTCTATCCCACAACTTTCAAAACTTTCTCCTCTAACATTAAACCTCTTCTCATCGCACTTGTTTCGGTCATACTAGATGCACCAAATATTGATTATACTAAAAACCCTTCGGTATTACAACGTGTAGCCTCCCAAATTTTTTAAGCTGTTATTCTTCCATATCTCAGCTCATACCACACTGAAGATGTAGATTGGAAGCAGGCTTCCTTCGCTTCCAGAGTACACTTGTCATCTGTCATACGAGACTCACAGAGTTCTAAAAAACCTTCTGCAGTTTTCTGTTGCGTTGCATATTGAGAATTATATAATTTGGCTTTTACATCACATGGTTCACTAAAATAATTTAGCAATGGGGAACATTCCCTTTTATTTTATCTGCCCGAGTGCACCAGCTGTACTCGGTTGTTTGCCCGTCAATGTCAATATGAAAAAATATGTCTTTGAATAAACAAAGTTAATTAGGATGTAAACTAAAAACTTGTTGCTGTGTACCCAAGTGCTCTACTTCAAGTGTACTAACTAGAATATTGTCATGATTGATTAATCTACAATAAAAGAGGATTTATAAAAATTCAACAAGTTCATAAATGTAATTACCTTTCAACTAAATCAGCTTTTTTTCGATGAAATCTAGCACTTCTTTCTCTCAGCTCCGCTTTTAAACGATTTAATTACCAACTACCGTAATTCTTTTTATCAATTAGGCTCATTTCTACATTTAAATTATAAGAATCAAATGCCGTTATACAAAAGTAACAAAATATTTATGTATACCAAAAGACAAGGACAAAGGATATCCTACTTAACAAGAAACTAATTATTAATATTTTGTTATTGCACCATTTCTATTTATAACTTCTATAAGTTTGTTTGGTAGAGAATTAAATAACCTTATACAATAATCATCAGTAATTTTTCCCAAGCATTATTTACTATTTCCAGTAATTCTTCTGCATTCCTTGGTCTCACATTTCGTTTTTGGATACTTCTTACGAGTAGTCCCCATACTTCTTCCACAGGATTAAGATCTGAACTATGACTGGGCCAGTTAAGAACATTGATGTTGTTATCTTGAAACCAGTTAGTTACGGTATGAGCAGTATGATCGGAACAATTGTCTTGTTGAAATATGAACTCATTATTAGGAAATAATTGTGACACAGAAGGGAACATAATATTGTCTAAAATTCTAATATACGTTTCACTATTAAATCGTTCCTCAATATGCCACAAAACACCAGGACCACGTGCCGATATCCAACCCCACATACTGACGGAAAATCTACCACTTTTATCATTGTTAGATATATATTTCTCATCGAATCGAGTATTCGGAGGGCGGTAACGAATACGACCTCTATGTGTTGAGTGGAAAATTTTCTCGTCTGTAAAGGTCACATTGTTTCAAAAATTTACATCATGCGCTAAAAATTCAAGCGCAAATCCTACTCGAGCTTCTTTATGTTCAGCTTTAAGTAAGTATTACTATGCTGCTGCATGACAGCGTAGCTCCGATTCTCTTACTTGCCGGCGACCAGTACTACTCGCTCCAGGAAAATTCGTTTCTTCAGCAGCCCGATTAACTGAGTAAAATGGATTTTCTACTAAAGCATTTACCAACTGCAAATCTTGTTATTGAGTTGATATCCTTCGTCGCCCTGATCCAGGATTTCTACTAATCGTACCGTTTATTCTCTACTTTCTTAAAATGTTACACACCGAATTTTTGTCAATATTATAACGCAGTGCAATTTGTCTCATTGACCATCCATCTTCAGCTTTAACAATAACTCCAGATTTAACTAAATCGCGTATATGAGGCATATTAGTCTTTTGCACACTTGCAATAAATTATGACAACTAACTGACAATGTCACAAAAATTAAAGTTAGATGTACGCAACTAGATTTTAGCAAAATACCGTTATAAGATTTGTCCTATTTTTTTGCCCACGACCATACAATAAATACAATCAAAATTACAGCTAAATGAAAAAATAAAGTACAATTTGGTTGTAATTAGATGATAAGAACTTACTAAGGTGGCTTTGAAAGCAATTAAATATTTAGCCATGATCATGTTGCATGTGGTATATCATCGGTTTTTCTTGATACATTAGAAATTTTAATAATGTTGTTTGTGACGTCACACTGCCAATGATTATTGGAATCTCACAATGTGCCGCAGGCCAAAATTTTATCGTTCGATAAATAAATCTTCTTTTGGGTAACAATACTATTATAATTTTTAGTATTACACTGTCTCAATTAAATAGATCCCAACGAAACTGTAATTCCGAGCAGTGTATATTGCTTCTCTGTGGTGCTAATTAGAACATAAATAAATAAATGTATGTAATACCATCGTTTACTTTAAGTATCTTATAACAAAGTTTCTGTAGAACTAGATAACTATTCTTAGAAAGTACTGTTAAAATGCATAAGAATAAACTTGCAGATCTGATGCTGCATTTTCAGCGGAATTATAGCGTTATTATAAATATGTAAAACAAGAAATTCGAATAGAACTTAGTTATGTTTCCTTTCATTTCCTAAAGATAACAAGAAAAGCGGTGTTCTCTACATAAACTTAATACCAAGTTTTGTTATTATACTTGGGAGAAACGTGTTTAATTAAGTGAACTGGTGTAAATAAGTTACATCTTTAAAATGAGCCTTTAATCTGACGTAATGAGGTGTTTTAACAGAATGTACACTTACTCAAATCATAAAAAGTAACAGCAGTACATGAACTAGTTGAAATGTACTGGGCGTCGAGTTAGAAGTTTTGGGCTTCTTCCTACCAACCGAATTTGTGTCGACCCCTTCTTTCATGTCATCGCGTTACCAGATTGAAGAATTGGAATGCTGCAGGCTGATATCGTCTCCAGGGTATGTTGTTTACGTAAATAATGAAATTGTGCTTTATTGGAGACGGATAATGTAAGAAAAGTGAATAAAACATTGAATTATGTTAAGCAAAAGAAACCTCCTTGAGACAAATTCAGACTGTCGCATTGAAGTTCAAGAAAATACTAAAAAACGGATTTTGGCGCTACAAAATGAATAATGTTCCATATATAAATGAGGGAGATGAGACGTGAAGAGCAAGATTTTGTAGATGGTTGTTAAATAAGAAAAGAATGACCCGCTGATAAGTAACAAAATCCTTTGGTGGGACCAACAAAACTTTTCTAATGGGTTTTTCAATAGAAATATTCATTATGTGTGGACACAAGGTAGATAGATATTTTATTTATACTTAGGCCATATTAAAATGGACGTACACTTCATTTCAAAAAAGTAGTACAACTCTTAGATAAGGAGATGGCCTTTGTTAGTTGTCTAAATTGTTCTTTTGACAGTAAGTTATTGAAATTAACTGAATAATGAAAATATAGATGTCAGTAAGTTGTAATTATGTAAGTTGATACTGATATGTTGATAAAAATTTACAGATAAATTCAATGGTATCGAACGGACATTAGACGAGAGAAATGCAGTATAATGAAAGTTAAAAAAAATATTTTTTTTAATATTTGCTTTTCTGCAAAAATTCGTACTGAAAAGTAAAAATGTAGCGAGCCTTATTTTCGCAAGCCACTGTGTAGCGCGAGTGCTACCCTTGCTATCTGCCTAGGGGTTAACGATGAGAACTTTAAAAAATAATCAAGGCAGGAGAATGCATGACGGGCTGTCAGTTTTCCGCGCGTTTTTTGTGACTGCTAAGAAAAACAATTAAGTTATTCCTTAATTCTAGTGTTACATTATTTTCTTTTTTTGTCACTTCATTTAATAAAATTGTGCTGGACGATAGTTAGCGAGCGTTATTTTCGGTAGAGAGCTACGAACTCATAATGATGTACGACGAGATTTTAGAGCCATTATCGAAAGTGACAATTTTGTACCTCAGATAACGCCATATTTACGTACCCTTGCAAATACCCTCAGTCAAGCACGTGAGACGCACGAACGCCAACAAGACAGTAGGAAGAAATATGCTGATAGCAAATGCCGTGATGCAACTTTCAAAATATTTGATCTTGTCCTTGTCAACACTCATGTGCTCAGTAAGGCCAAAGCCGGCATTATCTCCAAATTTGTACCACGTAGGGATGGACCATATCAAATCTCCAGAATTGTGAGCCCCACATCCTATGAAATCAAGGATCCAGCCAATCCTTCAGTACCCCTGGATACCTACCATGTATCGGCCTTGACTAAATATGTTCAACCTGCCACCGAGACAGCGACTCCGATTCCTCTTCATCGAATTCGTCATAAAGGACGCCCTCGTCGTCGATTGCTTCGGCCACCCTCCTTAGCGACATCTGCCTCAGGACCCAGGTCATCGCCTGCACCAAATCAGCGTGACAGTGTTGTGCCACGACGATCCTTGCGAGTGTGTCGCGCCAAAAGTGACTAACTTTATTTTGTATCCCACACGAGGATGGTAGTGTAATCCAAAGGAGGAGTGTGTAGCGAGCCTTATTTTCGCAAGCCACTGTGTAGCCCGAGTGCTACCCTTGCTATCTGCCTAGGGGTTGACAATGAGAACTTTAAAAAAATAATCAAGCCAGGAAAATGCATGACGGGCTGTCAGTTTTCCGCGCGTTTTTTTTTTTTGACTGCTAAGACAAACAATTAAGTTATTCATTAATTCTAGTGTTACATTGTTTCCTTTTCTTGTCACTTCATTTAATAAATTTGTGCTGGACGATAGTGCCTTATTTAAATCGTCTTATAAAAATAATAATGTACGACTGTAAGAAAAGCAAGGCGTGCGCACTTTGTATAATTGTACGCATGATTATATGAAAGGGGTGGAATCGTTGTACACATGTTGCTTTCAATCATGTGTACATAAAGATGATACATATACTTTTATGCAAAGTGTGCACGCCTTGCTTTTCTTGCAATCATACATTATTATTTTTACTTTTTTATACGACTTTTTACGGAAAAACAAGTTTTTAAAAAATATATTTTTTTATTCTAGTTTTTAGCCTTTAGTTAAACACATTGGACATTGCCTAAGCTTAATTAGTAAGCTATTTGTTTTGATTTCCCGCTCCTTCGTCTTGCAGATTTTTCAATTTTTCACCCCCGCGCCCCCTACGTGTGGATATTTGCAAAAGTAGTGGTGGAATACTGTATTGTCATCCGATCTTAGTAACTGTGCAAAATTCCATCAATTGATTATGTCAGGAAGTGTGTTAAATAAAGGATGCAAGATTTGAAGACAAACATTATGAATGAAAAGTAAGAATGATCCCGAAAATTACATTGTGAATTTAACAAAAGCAAGTAAAAAATGTTGGAAACGAATATTAATAATCTTATTTTTAATAGAACAATATTGTAAATATTACATTATGACGAAAAATTTAAAAGGCAAATAAACAAATTACAACATAAATAATAACAATTAATATTTAGTCATAGCTCCATCCCCATCTAAAATTGCTTTTAGCCTCCTAGGTATTGGTATAATTAAATTTTCTGCAATTTGGGTATTACATAAACTTTTTCATTCATCTCCAATCATGGCGCGAAGTTGTTCGGCATTTTGATTACAATAATTTAATTTCTATATATGCTTCACCATAATTTCCTAAAAATTCTCAATGGGATTAATGAGGGGACTTTTAGAAGGCCACGGTAGCTCTTTCACATTATTATTCCGGAGCAATTGCTTGTATTGTGCGCAACATGTATGAAATAATTGTCCTGTTAGAATCTGGATATAGTTCTGTTACTGACGGCAACATAACATTTTCAAGGATCTCATCATATTTGGCGGAATTAAGATGACCATCAAGAAATCAATACATTCCCATTCCTCATTGACTAATCCATGTCCAGCTGTTAACAGAAAAACGTCCCGACTTAATTGGTCGAACGTAAAATTTTCATTATCTTTGCCCATAAACACTAATATGTCCATTATTACACGATTAGAAAACGAGGATCATCAGAAAATGCGACTTTTGACAATTACTTTAGACACAGAAAATGAAAAAGTTTTAAATTTCTTGAACGCTAACATAAAAAATATAAGCAACCAGTTACCATTTGACATCTACCAAAAACCAACTTGTACAGACACAATCATTCATAAAAAATCTAAGCGAACATTTCAAATAAAAATGGCACTTTTCCACTCTTACATCCATCAACTGTTAACGTTTCCATTAAACCAAGAAAACTTTAGAAAACAGGTTAATATCGTAAAAGTAATAGCCAGAAATACAGGCTACAGCGAAAGGCCGGTAAAAAAGCTAATAGAAAATAAACAAGAGGAGAATTTACATAAAGAATTTTACGTTGGTTTCTCACAAGTCAAATTTATAAATGTATTAATTATAGGCCTATGATTAGTAAGAAAATTAGTGGTATACTCAATAAATTAGGATGTAAAACGATGTCAGTTAATAAAAATAATCTAGGAAAAGTGTTAATTAATACTAAAGACAAAACAGAAAAACTATATAAAACAGGTGTATACCATTTAAATTATAATGGCTATACAGGGTGTCTCACCAGGAACTGAATCAATCGATATAGAGAAAAGTACGCATCAGAAAATTTTGAAAATTTAGATAATTACTAATGTCAGTGTGACCAATCCAACTAAAATAATTACAAGCAGCTGGCACCCGCTTATACCGGAAGTCGATACCAACTTGCTTATTTCAAATGGAATACCCTATATATTTTAGGGTTTTCGAAAAGAGCATGAAATTGTGAGTCGAAAATTTGTAGCATATCCTATACCTAAACCTAGCCGTTTCAGAGATATTTGACATTTTATAGAAAATTTAACAGGTGCAACGGTTTGCAAGAACCGTTATAACTTTCTTCGTGTAAAAGATCCTCATTTGCTTCTTGTCACATAAAAAGAACATAAGGAGAACTACGTTCTTCAACTGAAATAAATTCAATAATATCATACCAAGTGTTCCGTTTTTCGCGTTATAATTTATCAACTTCAAACCGCGAAAACTTGTCTAGGTCAAATGGAACACCCTGTATTTTTTTAAGTTGTGTAAAATTGAATTCCTTTTTTTTCTGATATTAGCATTGTGGGGGTTAAAGTTACAACTTTTTGAAATATTTGCGATTTTATTAGAAATTCATGAATTGTTGTAATAATTTCATTAAAATAGTCATGATTAGAAACAATCAGTCATTATCTTATGTCAAAAGATGCCAGCACGTTTAAATTACACCCACGAAGACTTTTTAAATTTGTTTATTATTTATGGAGAATGTGATAAAGTAATATCAAGAACTTGCAGACACCCTGTATATATTGGCCAAACTAGTCAAAACTTGAAGAAACGACTAGAGGAACATAGAAAGCCTATTTTGAACAATGTATGTAGGATACTTTATGTATACTTTAATTGTATTTAAAACAATTTTATCGACATGGTGTTTCTTTTTGTTATAAAACTTGAGGCACATAATCTTATCTATATTTAAAATGAGGTTATTTCCCTTGCAGTACTTTTGAAAATCATGTTCGACTCTAGTTACCTATTTATTTAATCCTCAGCAGTCGGTGCAGAAACCGCCACTCTTGTATCGTCTAAGAACATTGTGGCACCTGTAGAAATAGTAATAGGCCCAGCACCGACCCCTGAGGTACACCTCTGTGTATACTGTAATTATTTGAGGTATTATTTTGTGCTTTAATACCCTTTTTCCTGTTTTTAAGATAGGGTATTATCGCAGCCCCTTACACCTATAAGTAGTATAATATAAGGCTTTCATTTTAGAAAAAAGTGATCAATGTATTTGACACATCAAAGAATACTCCAGCTACCAATTGCCACTGATAGATATAGTCCATAAGTCGATAGGCTGCAGTTTCCATTGATGTATTCAACCATGTCTGATTGATAGCCGGGTGGGTTAAGGCACGAGGTGGCAATCGCGATTAATCACACGGACATCGCACCACCGGGTTCGAATCCTGGCTCCGGCACTGTCGGAGGAAATGGTTGTATGTCCGCGTTTTTCAATGTGTAACCCCCTTCCGCAGAAGCTCTGGCTTCTGGAATAGGGGGTTGTGTAATTTCTGTGGTGTTTATTTATTTATTTCTGTTGAAAGATATCGATGGGTTTTTGACAAAAAGTCGTAAGCGACAGATCGCAAATTTTACAGGAATAGACTTTTTTAAATATAATTGTATTTCTAAGTTGTAACTATACTAAATTTTATATAACGATTTTGTTCGTCTTTACAAATTAATACTGAAATTAAATTAATGATAACACAAATTTTCAATTTAATTTTGCTGCTTAAGATGTTATGTCGGAAACATTTTTTTTTAAATTTGTCGCTTAATATATACATACGATATTTTATTCGGATCATTGGTTTGATCCATTAGTAAAAAATAAAGCGTAAGTGCAAACTTTCAGAGGATTTATTTAATGTAAAATACAAAAGCTAAATTTATAAGTTGATTTAAATGAAAATACACCTAAAATAAAACAAAACAGATACAATTATCCAATTATTCTTAAGGTGGGCGGAATTTTGTTTAAAAACATGACGTAATTCGACAATTTCTCCTACATTTCTGAATCGATTCAAAAAAATTTTTAATAGGCTTTTAGAAAAAACTCGATAGAATGTGGCTCGGCTATTGGAAACTAAAAAGAAAGTATTTTTTTCCCGTGTGAAGAAAAAAAAATTTTGTTGAGTTTTCAATGGCCGAAAAACATTCTATCGAGTTTTTTTCTAAAAGCTTATCAAAGAATTTTTTGAATAGATTCAGGAATGTACGAGAAATTGTCGAATTACGTCATGTTTTTACACACGGCGCCGCCACTCTTAATTTTCTTTGTCTCCTATGTCCTCTTCGTCTTCCTCATCAGTCTCTGCTAATGTATCTGGAATATCGCTGCTGCAACCTAAATTTTTGTATTCATTCACAAAACGTTGTGGTATTACATTCTTTTCACATAGTTCCATCAGATTTTTATATTTTAAAGAGAAAATTTTTAATGGTGAAGGGTATAGGGACTCGATATTTTTTGGAGCAACTCCGGGTCTTTTAGCTAAAAATAGAAACAACAGGACTACTTTTCGTTATTTAAAAAAAAACGCATAGCAACCAACCTTTATCTGATCCAATAATTGGTAAAATCAACTCTTCGGCGTCGTCGGAATAAGAATATTTCAGTTTAATGTTGTCTTCGCCTTTTTTGAAACAAGCAATTCTGACCTTACTGATTTGAAATTGTTTCACATCCTTCGATGTCGCATCCGTCGATGTTGCATCCTTCGATATCACATCCGTCGATGTTGTATCCTTCGATGTTGCATCCTTCGATGTCACTTTCTTCGATGCCGCTTTCTTCGATGTCACTTTCTTCGAGGCCACTTTCTTCGATTTCATATCATTTGATTTTTTTTTTGCTTTTGGATTAGCAACACATTTTGCGCGGTTGCTTTCCAACACACAAAATCGGAATGTTCCATCTTGATACCGGAAATATAACACGAAAACAAAAATAATAGTCCGCCTTTAATTTTATGGGACGAAAAAATTATCTTAAGCGCCTAAAAGTGCAACGTAACCGACGCAACTCTATGGCGCTTACGATTGTCTGTCAGTATATGATGTAGGCTTACGATATGTCATAGCTATTTTCAATAATTTTCAATAAAAGTGGGCGCTTACGATGTTTTAAAACATTTAGTTTACGCATAATACGAAACAATTCACACACGATGTTTTCTGGGAAGCTGTAGTTTAACGTAAGCTACCATAAGAACCAAAAAAGCTAAAAATGAAAATATTGTCGCTTACGATGTTTTGTCAAAAACCCATCGATAAGATGTTTTGATTTATTAGATTAACATACGAGTTTGAGAGTTTTGCTACTTATGGAAGCTACTTAATTATTGAATATTATGTTTTTCAAAACAACAAAATATCACGTGTACATTTAAAAATAAAGATTTTCCGTACATTATTATCTTTCAATAATTTTATTATAGTTGAAATGTCAATTCCAATTGAGTGGATATTTATATTGACCGTTACCCACAAAAATTTCTCGCCAATTAAATCTTAATTTGCGAAGTCGGTGGTACAATAAAGATATAATTTTGTTATAAACAGATTTTTTTAATTTCCAGTATGAATCTATCATTAATTTATTGGAATTGGAAAAATTACGCTGACGTATTAGTCTACAGTTTAAAAAATTATCTAATATTTTACAAGATAACGCGTTATCTGCAGAAAAGTTACTATAATCGTAATATAGACTGAAATGAGAAAGAAATTATCCCGGAAGACAACTTGTTTGATGGCCCCGGGTGTCAATTACGGAGTTCTCCCCCGATAATGACGTTAAAAGTTAATTACATGAACAGAGGGGTCGAATCAGATAAATTTTTGCTTTAGAAAAATAAGGGTAGACTTTTAAAATTTCTGTCCGCCATTTCCCGCTGATCCCTTATTAATTCAATGAATATTGACAAGCCATCCATCTTGTAATCCTACGAGCTACAAGATTTTAAAACATTTACATATGTATGTGTGTATGGGTATATTAATCAAAATCAAATTTATTCAGGCAGGTGTTACTGGGTCTCACGTTACTTCTAAAAACTTTCGCATTTAAAGTGATTTGTAATAGTAATTAAAAGGACCGTAATCTGCAAAAAACTTTATTTGAGTACAACAAACATTTGTTATTTAAATTGTATCATTAGAAACGTATGACATCCCACTTCCATTATGTGCCTCGCAAAGTAATATAGCAGACAAACACATCTCAATATGATTTCTTTCTAATTTCAAAACCAGTGTGTCGTTGTTAAGATGTTCAGTTACACATTACGGAGAAAATTATATGTACTTTTATTAAAATTTAAATGCGGTAATGAAAATTGAACCAATAGAGGGCGTTGAGGGAACAATCCTGTCATTTCATTATCAAGTCCAGGTTATATGGGGGGTAACTTTTGTAACTGTAAAGAAATTTCACACGGCGGAACGTGATGCTCGAGTCGCTCAAACTTAGCAGTCACTTTTGGCGGTAAACTAATATGTTTTTTAAGCCGTGTTTGCCTACAAGTGGTTCTTCAGTGAATCGGAACACATATCGCCCTTTTAGCATGTTCTATATACTTGGGGCCGTATGAATATAATATTCTATGTTGCCATTCAAGCATCTTTAAGCTCCATAACAGAATGCCCGAAACCTATGTGAATTTAAAAACACTTACAAAGACAGGCAAGCCAGAAGCCCACAAAGTTGCAAATACTAAACTTTCAAGTTGAATCCTGTAACGTTGATAGGGTGAAAATACGGCGCACGAGACTGACCGGTGCGGCAAAAAGGATAGTCGGGAGAGACACGTGGAAAAGTACCGAACATATCGTCCTCTGTCGAGGGAGCTAGTTTTATTTGTTGTAAATAATAAAAAGTAAACCTATACGGGGTCTTACGCTAAATAGGCGGAACTTAGTTGTACGTTAAGTGTAATTGGGAAATTGTTGAAAGCCCATTGAGTTTGTTAATTTGTATGTTTGTTCGGCAAGCCGCCATTCCAGGCTATCGCTTCTAGAATAAATGATAGTGCCAAGTTAAAATGGTTTCTTTATTTATCCCCGAAATAATCCAAAAATAAAGTGGTGCCCAAACTATCAAATATTTCGTCACTGACAACAGCAAATCTAGACCACGCCATCTCCACCGAGCTACCGAGCCACCCACATGGTGCATGGGTGTAAAGCACCACATTTTTGTAACTGTCGGTTATAATCCTTTTAGTGACAGTCGATTGCTCTAACATAAACCATTGAATGGTAGTTGGAAACTGCATTGTCCGAGTCGTCCCAATACTCACCATGTGTGGTATAGACTTACATTAAGGCTTTATGAATAATATTTTAAAGGCAACACTAATTTTGTCACCCATAGCGCATACTTGCAAAATACGACCAAACAAAAACAATGTTTATAATGTAGACGTGACAATAAGTGCTTGGAGAAAGTTAGGAAAAGGCGGTAGTATTGCAAGTTGTTTGGCAGAGTACATTTTGCAACCATGCCCTGAAGTTTATGAGAATGAATGGAAAAAATTATTGCAAATTTGTAAAGAGCAGAAATATAAAATTGACCCAATAATTAAAAAAAAATTGCTAATTATTTATATTAAAAGAATGGCGGAGTACTTTTAAAAAATTCTGAAATCGATTTGTGTAATAATGGACAAAATAGTGCCCCACGTTGGGCGCCATGTTCACGATTTCCGGTGATTTTGCTTATTTTGAACGGCAGTACGTCGATGATGGACGACGTCGGTGTTGGCAAGTACAGAAATAAAACAAGTGCATGGGTAAAGTCGATTTCCATAGCGTCAATATTAATACCTGTTTCACTATATTTTTATGTTTGTGAATGTCGAATTTTCCTATGCCCACTAGTAAAAATAAAGCAAAATTGAGACGTGGTATTTTATTTACTTTATATTGTACTTATTATAAGTAAACTAGAGTGGCATATTATTCTACATTTGGGCACTTAGTCCATTTGACATATGGAAACAATTAATTAACTTTTCCTTTGGCACAAAATATAAACTCAGGTTTTGCAGTAAGCCTTGCCTTTGCCATCCCACATATGTACACTCGTATACATACGTATCATTTTAAACAATGCGGTACAGTCCAGGAGTTTATAAATTCTATCCTTCAAGACTTAATTTTTATTTATTTTTTTTATTTTAGTTGATATGAAAATAAAAGTTTTATACGGTATAGTACTAGAATAGAAAAATTCAGAAACGCACACCCACATGTGTCCTTACCTTCATTATAGAAGGTGCCTCCGTTTCTTTTTTCCTCATGTAAAAAATTAATTATAGATCTTGAAGAATTTTAAACAAAACTTAGCAGAATTAAGTTGAACCTTAAAACAGTCTGAATTTTATTGGAACGACTTTATTACGACAACCCTAAAATACTTTCATTAAGTGTATCTGCAAGCATATTTATATTTATATAAATAATGATATGCTATATAGAAATATTACTGTATTTATTATGTACATTGTGTTCGAAAAAAATTCGACTAGCCACTCGTATACTTCCTAGTACAGATGCATACAAACATTGCATATAGTAAACAAAAATTGAACAAGACACTGCGAATTCCCCAAAATCAAATATAGGGGGGCCAAAAATCGCCATAGAGGAGTACTTCAAAAATGTAATTCGCAGAAAAGTGGACTCATTTTATTTTAAGGAAGAAATTCCGACGTTGGACAAGATTTTACGTGGACTTTCAGAAGACAACGATTTACCAAAAATCAGCAGAAACAAACTCTGGCCAAGTTCTACATGACCTGAATATTTGCTGGGAAAAACAGAACAGAAAATCTATCCTTAATGACTACCTACGAACAATTCGAAACTTCTGTGAAAGAGAAAAGAATATTTATTATCTGGACGAAACTTGGGTAAATGCGGGATATACTGCAACAAAAGTGTGGCCAAATAAATATGTGAAAAGTTCTCGATAAGCATTTTTCGATGGATTCTCAACAGGGTTTAAAGCTATGGTAAAAAAAGAACTTTTGGCGATTGTCAATGCTAATAAAGGACCCAAAGAGTACGTTGTAGATGAAATGCCAAAGAATCGTCAAATAACTGTATTACGGACCACCTATCACTGCGAACTTAACCCTATTGAATTGGTGTGGGCGCAGGTAAAAGGTGAAGTAGCTCGGAATAATACTACCTTTAAATTAAACGACGTCAAGGTTTTTGTTAACGATTCCTTGGAATGAGTGACTGCAGATAAATGGCAAAGTTATATAAATCACGTACTAACAGAGGAAGCTAAAATGTGGGAACTCGACGATCTTATTGACATAACTATAGAACTTATCATTATTAATATAGAATCCGAAGATAGTTCGTACGAATCTTCAGAGGAAGAACTTTAATTTTACTGAACTGATATTATACATTTATACAACACTACGTGGTATTTTTTTATAGTTTACAATGAACTAAATCACATATTTCCATAAAAATAAAGGATTAAAAATAATTCCATAATAATTCTATTACAGTACAGTACAGTAACCCGCAATCCCGGCTAAGAAATTCAATTTTTTAGTATTTACAGATTAAATCGTCACATCAAACATGTCAATTGGTAATGAGAGGGCTCGGTAGATAGTTTGAAACGCATTAGACAAGGATAGATCACAAGGGTTCAACTCAAGCAGGTGTAAATTTCCTTAGTGCGGGTAGCAAATTATAATAAACATAGAGAACTTGCATAATAATTATAAAACTAACTACAATGTATAGAAATTACTTATAAACACCCGCACTATATTAACCTCCATAAAAAAGTTGCAAAAAAGGCTTAAAACACAAAAGTTCTGTTACAGGGATGAAACATGGATACCCCCCTAGTTTTCGAGGGTGTTCAACACGATGGTAATGTTCATTTCGCCCTCACCATCCACCAATCATCCTTAAAACCACACCCTTTTCATATTTCTTGATACTGGGCATGTGGAGATTCGTTGGATCGGGGTTTTTAAGGAGATTTCGATATTGTAAAGGGAATTGAGTGACGAGAAATGGGATAAACACCCGATTTGAAGCTACCACCACCCCTAACATTGAAATCCACCGAAAAATACAAAATGGTGAACAATATTTTCTCTCCATTTTTGAGAGCGCTAAATACGATGTCAATACTATTTCATCCCCACTATCCATCAATCACCTCCAAATCCCCAAAATCATCCCCTTTTCACATTTAGAGGTACTAGACACACGAGCACTTGTCGGATCGGATTTTATTATGGAACTCTCGATATTCTATGGGCATAAGTTTTGGATACACATATATATAATAATAATAATAATAATAATAATAAACACCACAGAAATTAGACAACCCCCAATTCCAGAAGCCAGGGCTTGTGCGGAAGGGTGTTACACATTGAAAAAACGCGGACATACAACCATTTCCTCCGACAATGCCAGTGCCGGAGCCAGGATTCGAACCCGGTGGTGCGATGTCCGTGTGATTAATTGCGATTACCACCTCGCGCTTTAAACTACTCGGCTATCGACCGGCTATATATCATGTAATATACTCAATTTCCCTCAAAAACCCCGATTCGACGAATCCCCACATGCCCAGTATCAAGAAACATGAAAAGGGGTTGGTTTTAAGGGTGGTTGGTCCAGGGTGGGGGAGAAATGAATATTTACCATTGTGTTGAGCACCCTCGAAAACAGGGATAAACAAATTTTTATGCATTTTGATTTTTTTGGGGACCTTTTAACATTAAGTGGTAGTTTCAGCCCCGGAGATGGATAAGATGTTGTATGGTTAAATTTCATACGGTCTACCCGAAGTCTGCCCAAAAACCCGATTCGCATACCTACGATGGAAAAAAAAACGCAAAATTGGGGTGTTTTTCGAGTTTAGGAGTAGTTGCTGAGGGATGGGAACTTTTAAAATATCACCATCATGTTCAGAGCCCTCAAAAAACGGGGGGACCCATGTTTCATCCCTGTAGCCGAACTTTTGGGCTTTTTCAACTTTTTCATAGACTATTTATTCAGGATTTGCATTTTTAATGAGCTTTTATTACTCTACTCCATTTACAAATGAACTATAAATCATTGATTAATCATTTTTAGCCCTTTCTTTGGCCCCTTGTTTGCTGCAGAGACTTATATAACATTTTTACAGATACCCATATGCTATACTTTCATATTTATAAACTTATGATATTATTTTATGTCACCATGTATGTATGACATGAAAATGAAAATATAATAAGAAAGTTAAGAGTGTCATTTATATTCACATGGTGAATATACGATCAAAACGTTCGACGCTATCACAAAATCTGTGTTCGTTTAACTATTACATGGAAAATTATATTAAATTTGTATATTCGAAGTGCCACTTCGCTATAGTTCTATCACAAAATTGTCATGAGCAAACTTTGAAATACTTTAATAATAACTGAATTCTAATATGTACACCTATTACATTAAAATGCGTATAGTATCCCCGTGTATCCTTTTCAATACAGTTAACGAAGTTAGCTCATGGTTTGGGTGATAAAATTTATAAGTTTTCAAGACAAGTTGCCATCAAGGCACTTAACGAAGTAAGGGGAGGCATTATTTGAATGGAAACAACGTATCTATAAATAGAGATTTTAAAACACTTTATCTTGCTTTGTTAGGAACCTCAAATGACACATTTAGTTAGCACATTAGTTAAATAACATTCACATTATGGTGCCGATGTAAGTTTTGAAAGGGTCTTTTAAAATACTGAAAAACTACCGTAAGTACACTCTTATACAGAAATAGTAGATATTGACAAGTAGATGTTATACAGTGTGGAACAGCCAAATGGAACTTATATCCGGTAATATCTCAACTTAATTTTTCCAAATCGATGGATAGGAAATAGAGGATCGCTAGAATGGCCAGCACGTTCTCCTGATCTTACGCTCTTAGATTTCTTTCTATGGGGATGTATGAAAAATTTCGTCTACAAAACTAAGCCATGCGATATAACTGACTTAACAAGAATAATAATAATAATAATAATAATAATAATAAATCGTCTTTATTCAGAAAAATGCATAATCATACATTTTAATTTACATAGGCGAAGTTTAGCCATTGGCTACTCTAACACTTAACCTATGTCTACTTAAGCTATAACTAATACCTATAATAATAATAATAATAATAACAATACAATTTATTTAAAATATAAAAGTGAAGTTAAAAGAAGAAAACTAAAACAGTAGAAGTGTAAATCTAAAATCCTAAAATTAATGATAAAAGATGGAAAATAAAAATGTGTACCCACATATTATTCGTTAACTAATAGTTGAGATCTTAAACTATTGCGAAGTTTAGCTACAGAAAAATGTTTCAAGTTAGTATCCATATTATTATAGTGTTTAACAGCGTTGTAAGTGAAAGATTTTTGAAAAAAAGTTGTTGAGTGTTGAGGCATTGTAAAATTGTTAACGTATCTGATATCGCGCGAATGCAATGCGTTACGTGGCACCAGTTTGTCTCTCAGGTACTTCGGTATAGATGTAGTCAGCAAACGGTGTACAAATAGCAAGAAATGAAGTTTCCAGATATTGTTGATCTTCAGCCACTGACGTGGTCGTATTTACGCAAGCCAAAAATAAACCGACAACATGAGTTCTGAACTTTTTGAATTCTGTTCTTATTAACCGAATCCAAAAATGGAAAATACATAATTAGGCAATAATAAAATATTGGTAGAACGAGCGTTTCACATAATTTCTTTCTTATTTTAAAAGATAAAAACTGTTTGCTAGCATATAGCATTTTTAGACAAACGTATGATTTCCTCAGCAAGCTATTTATATGCGGTGTAAAAGTGAGATTATTATCAAAGATAACTCCTAAATTTTTTGCCTCTGTTACTATAGGAAGAGTAGTGTTGTTGATTTTAATTATCATATGATTAGCTAGGTTTGAGTATTGATACTTTGGAGAAAATAATAAAACTGAGCATTTGGAAGCATTTAAAGTTAAGTTATGGTTCGCGCTATACGTAGAAATTGATGTAAGGTCGCTATTGATTTGATGCAAGGCAAGCTCCCGTAAGTCAGGAGGAAAGGTAAGATGCAGTTGTGTGTCATCAGCATAGCTTTGCATGGAGCAAAACTTTACGTGTTCATATATGTCCGCAGTGTAAATGAGGAATAGCAGAGGACCCAATACGGAGCCCTGTGGCACTCCTGCTCCTACAGATTGGGCAGATGATATTCCAATTTTGGTACGTACTCTCTGGTATCGGTCTGTGAGGTACGATTTGAAGAATCCTTGAGGTACAGTATCAAGCCCGTAGAAGTGCAGTTTAGCACATAACAGCTCGTGGTTTACAGAATCAAAAGCCTTTGAATAATCCAAAAGAATCAGGGCCGTAGCCTTTTTGTGATCGACTGCATGTACCAGGTTGTCACTTATATTAACAAGGGCAGTTGTGGTGCTATGACCTGCTCTGAAGCCAGATTGATGCTTTGGAAGTAAATTGTGTTCAGAGAAATATTTTTCGAGCTGAATATAAACGACCTTTTCAAGTATTCTGCTTAAAACTGATAAGAGACTGATAGGCCTCAAGTGACAAAGCTCAGTAGGATTATTAATTTTTGGTATAGGAGAAATTAAGCTTTCCTTCCAGCAGGTCGGAAAGACACCAAATTCAAGACAAACGTTAATTATGTGTGTTATATAAATGGATATGGCTGGAAGCTTTATCATTTCTAGGGTAATTCCGTCCTTTCCACATGTATTAGATTTAAAATTTTTGATAATTTTTACAATTATGTCCGGTTCAACAAATGAGAAAGCAAACCTGTATTCAGGATTGTTAGTATTGTTTTTATAACGTAATATTGTATTTACATCAGCATTTGTTGTATTAAATGCCTCCAAAAAACTGTCATTAATTTTCTCGGGATCAGCTAAACTTTCAGGCAATTCAATGTTTCGTTTAGTTCGAATATTCATATTTCCCAAAGATTTCCAAAACATTTTACTATTATTTGTCTCCAAAGTATTTAAGTACGCCTTTTTTTCTCTACGAATGGAAGCTAATGCAAAATTTCTTAGTTGTTTATAGTGTTGCCAATTTTCTTCAGTTTTATTTAAATTATATTTGGTATATGCTTTATCCCTCTCCGACATAATTAATTTAAGGCCGTCTGACAGCCACGGAGTGAAAGGTTTATTCATTCGGGCTGTCCGGTAAGGTGCATGTAGATCAAATAAAGCAATTATGTTGTTGGTTAAATAACTTATTTTATCTTCAATATTGTCTAGATATAAAATATTATGCCAAGGGGTAGAAAATAAATCATTGTTGAAAAGCTCGTTGTTAAAATGTTTAAAGTCCCTGTACGTGTGCAATTTGGGTTTAGCCTTACCCGAGTAAGGAATCATAAAATTGCAATAAACCATTTTATGATCACTGGTTTCTACATCAATGGTACCGCTGGTACAGACATTTTCAACATTTAAGAAAATAGGATCAATTAACGTAGACGAAAATTCAGTAACACGAGTCGGCTCATTTATTACTTGCGAAAATCCATGTGCGTCCATACACTGTGACAATGGATTGGTCAAATTAAAGAGATTTATATTTACATCACCCGAGATAATAACATGTTCGTATGATGGTATTAATTCTGATAAGATGCTATCAAGAAAATCAATACACTGTGTTACGTTCGACTGCGGTGGTCTATAGACCACTCCAATGGCCGTGCTAAAATTGTTTAATTTAATCTTTATCCACAAGTGTTCAAGCGCTTCATTTTGTTGTAAATCAACAGAAATTATTTCACAAGTATATGAACTTTTTATAAAAATTGCCACCCCGCTACCTCTACTAGGGCGATCCCGTCGGAACAAACGGTACCCAGGTATATAAATGACATCATTCGAGATCTCTGGCGATAACCACGTTTCGCTTACCAAGAAGGCATCAAGTGAGTGTTGCATAACCATATTAGATATATCCGCAAATCCTGCAATTAAGGATCTAGTGTTTAGATGTCCAATTTTAAACATAATATTTTTAGTTTTGTTACCCATAGTTTGTTTTAGATTTTAATAGATCTATTTCCTTTTTAAAAGCAAAACAAATGTTAGAATCCTTACTTAGATGATCTGTGGGAATATCTTCCTGGTTATGCTTACTTTTTAAATTGCAACAGTTGATACATTTTATTAAGGATGATGCACAATCTTTCTCCTCGTGATTCTCTGCACATTTAGGGCAATTAGGACGAGCTGATTTGCAATTTTTTTTTATGTGCCCAAAACGTTGACAACGATAACAGCGCAAGACTCCGAAGTAATCCTCGATCCAACACTTGTCCCATCCAATGTGCAGATATCCTTTGGTTATTATGATATTTCTTACGTCAGGCAACACTTCAATTATTACGTTTTGAGTATATTTGCGATTTATTTTTGTAACAACCTTGATGTCATTGTCGTTTGCGTTCTTTAAACATTCATTATTTAAAATATAGTCCACTATTAGCTTGTCACTGTTTAGATTTTTATCAACACTTTTAATTAGTAATCTAGGGTTCAGTTTTTTAGATTCGTTCACATTAAATCTTTCTCCGAATGTATTTATCACCGCAGACTTGAGGTTTTTTAGAGAGTTTATGTCCTCACATTTTATAAGCATGCCATCCTTGATAGGTTTAGTTTTATTAATAGATACATTTAAGTCTTTTAGATTGATCTTATTTTTTATTTCATTTACTACGTTTACATTTTGATCCGTCGATTTCACTATTAATACAGCCGAGTTTTGTTGCTCGGTTATTTTTGTCGAGTTTAGAGCCATACTATAGGTCATCATAGGTGGTTTATCAACAGGAGAGGTACTTACGGTTTTTACGTCTACACATTCCAGCCGTGGATGTGGTTAGGTAGGTCACGCCTCAGATGTTGGGAAACGTTAGAAGACATTTCTGTTTACGATTAGGATGCTGCCAGGACATTCAGGGAACTCATTTTGAACATTTACTACTTTGAAATTAATTTTTTTCTAGTTTTCTGTTGTAAATTATGTCAAGCACATCAATACAATTTTTTGCCATTAATTTTTGCAATAAATATTGCTAAAACCATAGCATTCTTGAATAGAGAATGAAAAGACCTTTCAAATGAGGTGTCACAAGCCGCTACTTCCTATTTAAAAATTTAGGGGTTGTAACTGCCACTCGAAGGGGGTTCAATTTATTGCGAAAATAGACTTAAAAAAGGCTTACTAGCTTAGATTAAAGTTCAAAGATACTAATTCTGTTGATAAGGCACCATGAATATATTTACTTAAAGCATTAGAAAAGAAATTCATATAAATGATGTCCGCAGATATTGAACTGGACATATAACTTTCTTGAAGATAAGTTATTTTCAGTTCATTGTGAAAAGATAAGTGAACTCACACGTGTCATTTGTTCAATCATGCCTTAGGCACTATCTAAGTGCTGTTTACTTGTCTTGAATTGTCTCTATAGTGACCAGATGGTCGATTGCGTGATCCATCTCTACCATTTGGTGTACCATTTCTACTACCATAATCCTCACGAGAATGCCTGCTAGTTGCATATCGATGCTCTGTCTTACAACTACCATATTAATTTCTAGTACGGTTGTAGTTTTTATCCATGCCATATTTGTATCTAAACGTATATTCTCTGCTAATTGAATAATCGACAACTATTATGGTAGAATGCAGGTTTTCACGGATTTGTCTAATGAAGTAGTTTCTTCCGGGTCTTGCCGTGGTCGTCGAACTTGACTTGACGTTTCGCTGATCATCCTGTCAGCTTCTTCAGAAGGATTCTAAAGACTGAATTTGTTGTGTTACACTCCTCGTTACATATCTAAGCGCCGCTTCGCTTCGCTGGTCATTGGTCGTGCTTGGTTCGCTTCGCTGCTCATTCGTCGTGTTTGGTTGACCGTGACTTACTACGGTGCTGGTACTTGGCAATACCAGTCTCCACGTGTTACTAAGTCGATACGCATCCTCTCTGTTAAAGTTCGCGGATAATAGCGCGTATTCCTGTCTAATACATTAACGTCCTCGTAGTCAATTTTATGGTTTTCGTTATTATGGACATGTTCTGCTATCGCCGACCTATCCGTGTATCCAAATCTGGTATTTCTCTGGTGTTCTTTGATTCTGCACTGAATACTCCATCCTGTTTGTCCCATGTAGCTCTTACCACATGTGCACTTCAATTGGTAAACACCTTTTGATAACAGTTTGGGGACAGGGTCTTTGATTGAGGGAAGCATCTGCTGCATTTTCTTCACTGCTCGAAACCGTACACCTACTTTCTTTTTGAATAAAATCTTCTTCAGTCTATCTGTGACTCTCGCGACGTAGGGTAGGCATATATACGTTGTTAGTTGTTGCTGTTCTTCTTCTGTAGTTCTCCTCTGCAAGCTGGCCCACGGTGTCTACAGAAAGAAAACGCACACCGATCGTTATCTACATGCGACATCTCACCACCATCCACAACAGAAGAGAGCATTAATTAGAACCTTGGTCCACAGAGCCAACACAATATGCGACGACGATAACAAACCCGAAGTACTACAGAATCTCCAACAAGCTTTAGAGAAGAACGGATACAGTCAAAGCAATATACAATAGTAAATAACCAGAGGAGAATTACAGAAGAAGAACAGCAACAACCAACAACGTATACATGCCTACCCTACGTCGCGGGAGTCACTGATAGGCTGAAGAATATTTTATTCAAAAAGAAAGTAGGTGTACGGTTTCGAACAGTGAAGAAAATACAGCAGATGCTTCCCTCAATCAAATACCCTGTCCCCAAACTGTTATCAAAAGGTGTTTACCAGTTGAAGTGCACATATGGTAAAAGCTAATTGGACAAACAGGGCGGAGTGTCCAGTGCACAATCAAAGAACACCAGAGAAATACCAGATCTGGATACACGGAGAGGTCGGCGATAGCAGAACATGTCCATAATAACGAGAACCATAAAATCGACTACAAGGACGTCAATATATTAGACAGGAATACGCGCTATTATCCGCGAATCATTAGGGAATCACTGGAAATTATGAAAAACGTGAACAACTTTAACAGAGAGGATGGGTATCGACTTAGTAACACGTGGAGACTGGTATTGCCAAGTACCAGCACTGTAGTAAGTCACGGTCAACCAAACATAACGAATGAGCAGCGAAGCGAACTAAGCACGACCAATGACCAGCGAAACAAAGCGGCGCCTAGGTATATAACAAGGAGTGTACAACAAATTCAGTCTTTAGAATTCTTCTGAAGAAGCTGACAGGATGATCAGCGAAACGTCAAGTCAAGTTTGACAACCACGGCAAGACCCGGAAGAAACTACTTCAACTCCTATTATATCTATGCCCCTGAGTTTTATTTCGAAACTAGATCATCTTTTGTCAGCGTGAAGACTTTATAACGAATCATATGATTTTTTTGAGCTTCATTATTGTGTTTTATAATCATACAGAATTTGACTAATTTCTTTCTGACATAATCAAATATATCTCCCGCTGTGCAACCCGTATTTTTTTAAACGTTATCCTTTAATATTATATATAACACATTTCTGCCGTTTAAAAATGTGCTTTTCTGGCATGTTGGTATTATATCGTTTTTTATTCCAATAAAGCATATAACTGTCGCCAAGAAATTTCTATTCTGGAGGCGCAACCTTAGTATTGGTCATATATTTTCAGAATCGACGTAACGTTGCCTGGTAATCGCATAGAGTAAAGACATGTCGACATGTTTATGGCTCTTTACAAACAATGTAAAATTCATATAAGAGTAATTGTTCCGGAAAGGAAAATCGTGAATTATTTTCGAAGGGAAAAAACAAGACCTGTTTGTTTACTTTGAATGTTGATCGTATTATTAGGGAATTATAAATCTGATGTTTTATATTTAAAAAATATTTACTGTTGATATAATTTTTTAAAAATAACAGTTTTATCTTTTTCTATATTCGAGTCTCTAACATATCTATTAAATTGACAAAATACAAGCCTTGTCTTAAACTCTATGAGCCTACGAGGAACATCCTTACTATTAAAAATACTTTGTTACAATATTGAACAAAATGTGAATGGACTGCAAAGAAGTCTTTTATCCCTGGTGTCGTCTTTATAGGAGCCTTAGTTTTCAAGGTTAGGAGGCATTTATTGGAGCACGCCTTGTGTTGGATAAATTGTGTCTAGACCAACCTTACTGTACCATTGAATGCATCGGATTATTCCTCAACCCACTCTACTATTCATAAAGCTGTTTTTATTTGTGACAAGAGCTTTTAAGAATCGATCAAACAGGCGAACACATAATTAATCATTCAACTCAAATTGGGCTTCTTGCACATGTTCTTCTAGCAATCATATTTGTATCATATTAGCATTTTTGCTATGCTTTACTTGGCGGTCGGATAGACGTCCCAAGAACTACTCATTCTTCACTGGTTTAATAAAATTTATTAAATAAACCCAATATAAACTTTTTCGAGGCACACCTGTAATATAGTGTACGATATATAATGTATTTACTGGATCATTACAAAACAGTTTTAAAACAATTTACTTTGTTTGGACAGTTCGTACTTATTTGACTATGTATGCAATTTATTTATTGTCAAACTTTCATGTTAAACATTAAAGATTTCTTTATCGATTTTATATCGGTTCTATAATTTGGTTGAGAAAGGAAACTTAACTAGAAAGATAGTCCGATTATGGTACACTCCTATATTAATTAATTAAGACCGTCGTCAACAAATGGCGACGCTCGTAAATATTATAGTTTTCATTTTGTTTGCGAAAAATATGCTTTTTAAAGTTAATAATTGGGATTGTAATATAAAAAGGTTTACTTTATTATTATTATTATAAACTAATTGATTGAAACACCAGTAAGTCAGTAAACACCACAGAAATTAGACAACCCCCGATTTCAGAAGCTAGAAGCTTGTGCGGAAGGGGGTACACATTGAAAAAACGCGGACATACAACCATATACTCCGACACTGCCAGTGCCGGAGCCAGGATTCGACCCGGTGACGCGATACCCGTGTGATTAATCGCGATTTCCATCTCACGCCTTAACCAACACAGCTATCGGTCAGATTACAATTATTGTCCACATTTCTTTGTATTTGAACACTATACAGGTAAATTTGATTTATTAATTATATCAATTTCAATCATTTTCGATTATTTTATTATTAAAGTGCTTTCACTTTTTAAATAAATTAAATTCAATTTCTTTAATTTTATTTAATTAAAATTCTATGTGTGACCACATGGTAATATCATATTTTTCTATTTCTTTTGACAATTTATTTCACAATCAGCTATTGCAAGCATTAGAATTAACAACATTTGCTGTTTACTTGAGCAACTTTATTTAGCAACAACCTGTTGTTAATTATTATCAACTTTGATAATTATTTGTCGATTTTTGTAATTTTCTATCGATTACATACTTGCTTAGTGTCCTAGCTACAAACTTTTATAATATTGTTTATACTTTTAAATTTCAATTTCTCAAAATTACTTAAATTTTGTTGTAAACTTTAATTATTTTAAATAATCATTAATTTTAATAATTATTTCTTTTCCTTACCAACAAGTTTCCGTATCATCTATAGCGGGCTGGTTTTGAGAGAAAGAGACAAATCCACTCATTTTTTACTATAGATGGTGCCCACTTTACATCAATATTTCATTGTCTCTTTTCCCCAAACAGAACAAAATTTGTCTTATATATTTATTACACATAGAAAAGGGTTAGTTTCACCTCTCTTGTAAGTTCTCTGAACCTACGACTCTTTGCTCCGGCTTAAACCAACTAGTCGTCCGCAATTGCTGCTTAGGGGAAATAAACAGGTAATGTAATATACGTCGGCTTGTTTGACACCATACCAAATGGCTCAGCGGCATTTAATGAGGTCGTAAAGTTTTATCGGACAAACAGGGAGGGATATCAAGTGTAGAATGAAAGAACACAAGAGGAACACTAGACTCAGATGCATAGATACTTCTCTGCACCGGCAGATTATGGTCATGCAATGAGAACAAAAATCAAATGGTGCTCAGCCGAGTGATAAATTTTAAGTTTTACATCAGTTTAATTTATTTATATGGAATATGCGGAATTATAAATGTGTTTTTTGATACATATTCTCACATTTCATTTTTTTAGTATTATTTTTTCATTTAAAATTGTATGCAATTTTCCCATTTACGCATTTTTATGTCAAAAAAACCTAACTGAGACATACTATTAAATAGTTTAATAATGTCCAGTTATTTAAAGCGATACAAACGTTATAAAATCAAATACAAACATAAAAGACAAACGACATTGAAATACGGCACCCATTCACAATAAGAATAATTTCTTACCTTTTCCGTTACGACAAAACATTTCCTTTGTATTTACAAGCCGGCTTATGAAAGAATGAGATTGATTGCTAGAAAGCAGCTTTATTCAAATTTACACCCGCAAATCCGATTAGTAAGAGATTTTTTTGGAGACAATTTCGTTTATATGAATAAAAATTAAATAAATCATATAACCTAAGTTGCTGTGTGCAGTGGAATGTAATAGAGGATTTAAAATAGTTTCGGAAATTAAGTTTTCCGCTACTCCATCCATCTTCGAAATTAAAAATAAACTCTGCCTTAGAAGTTGGAAATAACGTAAATTGGAATTTGAAAAACTAATCTCGATATTCCTAAATTGAATTTTTTCGAGTACACATAGCATTAATTTGTCATTTTAACGCAAATGTTTTATTTTAGATAATAAAAGTTTAAAAATAATACTTAGCCACCTCTATACATACTTTTGTAGTCAATTCATAGATTTTGCCACCTTTCTATAATATTACAAAGGGAGATAAAATTTTTCTGACTTTTGTAAATAATAAAATTGTCGGCTGTCATTTTTAGAACGATTTTTATTATGTTAATTATTTCTAATTAATTTCGATTGTAACAATATGTAAAAATAGCTTATGTCGGAGAATGCATTTGATTCATTCATTTCCGGAATGACATTTTTTATCGAGGATGTAGTTGAGATTACAGTTTACTAACGTCGGATATGAATGAAATAAATACTGTTTTTTTGCCTCAAATACTTTTAATGCTGCTCAGCTGAAGTGTCAGAGGGATCACAGTTCAAGTTTACGAAACATGTCATAAAAGTCATGATCTTTTTTGACGTTTGAACAAAACATCATTCCAGCCTCCTCACCCGATCTACTCTCTCACCGCTCTATTTCTTCAGAATTAATGTTAGTGAGGCACTAGAGGAGCATAATTATTTATTTACTTCGATACAACCATCAAACAGATAACTAATTACAGGATGGGAACATAACAGTGAAGTAATAGAGAACATTATACATTATAATAGATTATTAGAATAAAACGTTATAATGAAAAACATTAAACTTATTAAAACATTAAACAAAAAACATTATAAACATTATAATAAAATAGAACTACAATATGGTAGAATTCAAGATCAAATGTTGTATTATGTAATTATTATAAATCAATCTGTTTGATTGAGTTAATGCGACAGTTCAATATGTCAAGGCTATCTTGAAGTAGATTATAGTTATTACACATAAAATATAAAGGAGAGTATTTTAATATATTAGTTCGAGGAGTAAGAAGGTAGAATATTTCAGAGTTCCGGCTTGTTATACAAGGTGTATGAAAATTCAACTGCACCAAAAGAAGAGGACAATCAAACATGTTAAACATAATTTTTTAAAGAAAATTATTGAGTTATTGGGTAGATACCATCTTGAATAAAACGTAAATAATACTTAACAAAACGGCGCTGGACATTCTCGACATTGTTTATATAGGTAGCATGTCCTTGAGACGATATTATCGGGTAGTATTCCAATTTTTAGCATTGTAACTGTACTTAAGACTATTTTCTGATTAAAAAATGCCTAATAAGACTTTTTAATTTTTGGGAATACACATCGATTTAAGGCAGGCCATGTAAATTTTTCAGGAAGTTAATACTGCCGCAATCAATTTACATTCACCTACCTACCTACAGCTTGCTAAACAGCCATTTGAATTTGCTGTAAATTAATCGAACTAGTTAGATGATGTGATGGGATAGACCCTGTATATCTAAATCTAATATTGTGATAAATGCTTATGCGTAGTCGTTCTAGAAATAGTTATGTTACAGGGGTGGAGGGACTTCATGGCGAGTCACCGCACAAATTATTGTATGTTGTTTCTAGAAAATGGCGGAGGAGCCGGTGATTTTTAAAGTCGTTTGAATATATTTATTTTTTGATTTCATCGTGGTCCTGACAATTTGGTTTATTAATAATTTTTTAAAATTATGATTTGAGAGGTAATATTTAAATTAATGAAAACCTGTTTTCATAATAGAATACGAATAGTTTACTTTGAAGATAGAAAAGTTACTCTTTGAAAATTAAATCCAGAACCCGTCAGTGAAGAGTTCTTCGTGATTAGTTCTTTAGACTCTATATTATTGATTTTTTTCTCTCAGGTATTAGAACAAATACGCTCTCATGTACCAAGAACTTAGGCTCGTGATAACATTACCTTCTATCTTGCCAGACCGATGACTAATTTGTTAAAACATTCACCTGCAAGAGAGAGTTGACATATTTAATTGTAGTATAAATAAACTTAAGGCACTGAACACTGTGCAATAGTGCTTCTCTTTTTTGTATAGTCTGTTTTCTCTGTTTTTTTCCTCTTCCCCGACCGTTAAAGGTATACGATGTATATATATTATTTATTCTATTCGACTTATTAATTTGCAATTTGTGATATTTTTTATAATCCTGTATTTTCCCATCCAATAATTTCCCTTGGGTTTTGGATGGTGCATGTAAATAAATAAATAAAATGTATTTCCAAATACATAAAAAAATGCAATGATAACAGTGGGAGCGCAAGAAATCAAATCCTGCAGAAGTTTGCAATCTTCGTGCAATTCTCTTGCTTTAAAATCTGGGGTACCACAAGGATCTATTCTGGGACCACTGTACTTCACTATATACACGAGCCAATTTATTAAATATCTTGCTAATTACACGCCAATGACACGCAGTTATATTGTTCGTTTAGCCCGTCTGATGTGAACAGCACTTGTTATCATATGAAAGAAGATCTAAAATTATTTTTTGACTGCTGTTTAATTACAAACGCTAGCAAATTAAATGTTGTAATTTTTTGACACAAAAGAATTGGAACAATATTAAAAACATTGCTAAAAGAAAAATTGACGACATTCTCCAGGAAGCTGATACTGCCCCATGTAATTGGCACGCAACTAGCCTACGACATAGTCTAAGGATATATTAAGTCGGCTCACTTCTTTCATCTCGCTGGAAATGCCAACGTTTTTTGCAACCGGTCGTAAATTAACGACAAGACGCGCTGAATTACTGTATATGAGGGCCAAATTATAACGATAACTAGTTGGTGCTTCTACGGGGGCCGATCATTAAGATTGCTGGGTAAAACATAAATTTGTATCGGCATTTTTTAATAAACAGTTAAAATTAGAAATTATATACAACAGCAATTCATTCGATCTACATTATTATTATTTAGATAGCAGTAATAAAAATACAAAAAAAATTTAATTCTATTTCAATAAAATGTATAAAAGTACAAACATATTATAAATTTTTTTAAATTTTTAATTTTGGATTTTCTTTTTTATAATTCTGTGATTTTATTTCTCTATTTGCAAATCTTAGCATATATTAAATTCGAACTCTTGTATATAAGGAGATCAAATATTTTTATGAACAATTTGCATTTGCGGGTGTACAAATAATGTATCCTTAGAAAATTCTTTCATCATGCTATTGCCTACGCCATCCTGAATACAAATACTATGAGATTTTGATATAAAAGCATTTTCCAAAGATATTAGATATTCAATAACATTTTTTTGGAGTGTCTGTCAATCCACCAAATGATCCGTGACTACCTTCGTAAGCTTTTAACTCACAAAATATTGTGAATTTGTCTGAATGGGCTATACTGCAATAATTTAAACTAATGTCACATGAATGTTTTACAAGACATTTGCGTAAAAAGTATCCAGCAGCATAGACAAGTGCTCTGTTATTAAATTTCTATAATCACTTGTATGTATTTTCAAAATGGGTGTAATGTGAGAAAATCGAAACATTATTTCGTACGTTTAATATTACAATCGTTGACCCAACAATAATAATCATGAGAAGCCGTCAATCAATATTCACTTAAACACGTTATTTGGCGCAACTAGTACAATTCTATGCGAGGACACTGTGTTCAATACTGTAGAGAGGGGCTGCTTGTTGAGCAAGCGAATTTCTGGGCGAGGGACGGGTGTCGGCAGGAGGGGGATTTTTATTGTATTTCATGAGTGATCGGACTTAATATATTCTTAGGCTATGCCTACGACTTGACAAGCGATGGTCTGAGTTCTGTGTAAATTGATCAAAATAGTGGGGTGAAATGATCTTATTGGTAAGACCCTCTATAAAACTTCTACTGAATATGTATTTAGTCTAAAAACAGCAAATATTTATAGCTCTTTTAAAAAATGTAATATAGTTTTAATAATAATGTATCGAAATGATTAAATAAAACTTTTGAATATTAGGAATCATTGAAAATATTAAGTCATAATATTTATTTAAATGTCCAAAATATTGTAAATTATTTTGAGACTTGCGGTATATTATGCCGTCAAGTTATAGAACAGTTAGTACTCTAGGTTACCTTAGGTTTTTAAAACATGTATTTAGGATTAAAATATAATTAGAATGTCTTTAGATTGCATGAACTAAGAGAACTTATTTATACACGCTTCATATTAGCTTTATCTGTATGTTTGTTTGTATTATGATCTATGTAAACTTTTTGAATCATTCAATGTGATTCTCACGCACTTTAAAACGTCAGATTAAACTGAAACTTTGCCCACTTATCAAAGACCGACGACAATACAATAATTTGACAACATTGTCCTAATGTACTTACCAGGATCATCAGGATAAAATAAAACAAAAAAAATTACTGATCTATTGTCGACATTTTGCCGGAGGCGCCGGGGTTATTAATATCGGGCCTCTGGGTGGGTTGACCGGTTTATTGTCCATTACTCGTGGGAACAACAATGAAAAATTAAACTACAACACAAAAACAAAAAAGAGGAGATTGTCAAAAAAATTATAGTTTAAAAAGCACCCCACGCTTTTTTACAATAAAATATTCAAACATAATTTTTTATTTTTCAGTTCGGTTTGCTATTAAAGCGTGTTTTTTAGTTTTTTAAATTATAAATTTTATACATACATATAATATTACTAGCGCTAGAATATCATATTTAATTAAGAAATAGGTACACTGCAACTAAATTGAATTATAAGATAAGGCATATTTAGTTGTATATGAGGTTTCTCTGTCTGTGAAAATCTCTCGTGAACCCTAAGCTTTGACAACAGTTCATGCGTCAACCTAACGTGCAGATTGCACATGTAGCACTTGAGACACACTCGTGTTTATGTATTCCTGCACATTCATTCCTATTTCTCATTAAGGTTTACTAAAATCAGGAAAGTCCCACCGCTCTAATAGCAGACATTATTAATATTTAGCATGATCTGTGTTGCCAAATGGTAATTCTAATTAGGAATATTAATATAGAGAAATAAATAAGTCTGATGCCAAACACTTGACGTGGCTTATTTATACGTCTTGATACTAGAATTATAAATGTAGTCTGATGTGGTTTATCACACATCGTACGATTTTAAATTATAGAAATTTATTCAACTTCATGTTGTAGAAAAAAAATACATACAAAGAAATATATGCTTCTATCGAAATAAAAATTCTACTATAACACGTAGACAAAACTTCCTTGTGTATTAAAGTGTGCTTCTACAAGACAAAATATTAAAACATAATATTTCAGTCGAAACTCCTCTATAAAATTCTGATATCACTATAAGGAACTTAACTAGACTGCAACCAACAGCTGAATCACAAGTTACAAGCCTGACGCGTTAAGTGTAATAATTGCATATTACCAACAAAACGCTAATGCTTCGATTGCAACAAACACCAGCCGAAAGACCGATCCTACATAAAGGAGCCCTCGTGCCAGTCGCTCCACACCACTTGCAGACTGCAGTTTCGAGCTGTTGGCTCTCGTCAGTGCAAGGTAGGCATGTGATGACCGGCACGAGGATCACTTGACTATTTAGTACATTTCAGTATCTTTGGGATAGCAACATGTAAAATAGTCAGCAGACGCCATCTAGCGGTCCAGTGTCTGTTGCAATCTAACAATAAATAGACTGACTGGGCTGAGCATAGTTCAAATGTGCTTTTAGAGGGCGGAATATTAAAACATAATATTTTTAGTCGCAAACTCCTCTATAAAATCCTTATTTTACTATAAGGAAAGTAACCAGACAACCAACAGCTGCTCTCCCAACTATGTGCCCCGCCGAGCGCTGAATTACAAGTTACAAGCCTGGCGCGTTAAGTGTTATAATTGCATATTACCATCAAAACGGTAATGCTTCGATTGCAACAAACATCAGCCGAAAGACTGATCCTACTTAAAGGAGCTCTCGTGCCATTCGTCGCACACCGCTTGCAGACTGCAGTTTCGGGCTGTTGGCTCTCGTCAGTGCAAGGTAGGTATGTGATGACCGACACGAGGATCACTTGACTATTTAGTACATTTTGGTATCGTTGGGATAGCAACATATAAAATAGTCAGCAGGTGCCATCTAGCGGTCCAGTGTCTGTTGCAATCGAAAAATAAATAGCCTGACTGGGCTTAGTATAGTTCAAATGTGCTTTTAGAGGGCGGAATATTAAAACATAATATTTTTAGTTGCAATCTCCTCTATAAAATCCTTATTTTACTATAAGGTAAGTATGTAACCAGTCTGCAACCAACAGCTACTCTTCGGGTAATTGCATATTACCATCAAAATACTAATGCTTCGATTGCAACAAACACCAGCCGAAAGACAGATCCTACTTAAAGGAGGCACGAGAGCTCCCGGTATATCGTTTTAAACTTGATTTTGGATAAAGTATACGTCCATGAATATCCCAAGTTTCAAAGATCCTCTTAGTTGTGGAGTAACTATTCCACGATGTAAAATGCACTTTCTTAGAGAAAAGTCATCGTTATTAGCAAATAAACTTCTAAATGTCTTAAGGGAAAAGCTATTATGGAAAGAAATTAAAGATTTTTACTGAAGAGTACTTTTCCAAATTCCTAAAAGAAACTGACCACGAAAAATATCTACTAAATCAGTCAATAAATGCTAAAAAGGTGTGTTATAAAATAATGTTTATATGATAGAGTCAAAATAATCTCACCTTATAATGAAATATTAAACAATGAGAAACAATTTATCCAAGTGGTTCTAATAAGCAAACAGTATTCTGACGTCTTGCAGAGTTGCATCCAAACACCATACCTAGAAAGGCATAAAATGTAAAAACCTTCTTCTTCTTCTTCTTCTTCTTCTTCTTTTGGCATCATAACCCAGAGTGGGTCTTTGTCTGTCTGGCTATTTTCTTCCACTCTGTTCTCTCTTGAGTTTTTCTTCTCCAGTTTCTAATACTCATAGTTCTCAAGTCATCTTCTACGTCATCTATCCATCTTATCCTAGGTCTTCCCCTTCTTCGTCTTCCAGCAGGTTTCCACTCATATATTTTTTTAGTTGTTCTCGAGTCTTCCATTCTGTTGACATGTCCCAACCATGTTAATCTTTGACTCTTTACATATTTAATAATGTCACTCCCTTCATTTATCTGATTCAGTTCAGCATTCATGCGGATTCTCCATGTTCCATCAGCGTCCTGGACTGGCCCATGTATCTTTCGCAGGATCTTTCTTTCGAATATTCGAAGTATTTCCTCGTCTCTTTTTGTCATGGTCCAGGTCTCACATCCATATGTTACTACAGGTCTAATTAAGGTTTTGTATATTTTTGTCTTGGTGTTTTTATCTAATAGTTTACTTGTCATTAATTTTTTGTAGGCGTAGTAACATCGATTTCCACTGACTATACGTGCTTTGATTTCACTGCTTATGGAATTGGTTTGGTTAATTTCCGTTCCTAAATATATAAAGGCTTCCACGCCTTCAAGGTTATAATTTGCGATTTGGAGGTTGTTGTTATTGTTGGTTGGTGTTCTTTTGACTTCCATGTATTTTGTTTTATTTTCATTAATTATTCATTTCATTTTTGGGACTCCCGGTGAATTTGAGTAAATGTTTCCTCTAATTGGGTTTTATTTCTGTTGATAATAGCTACATCGTCAGCATAGGCACATATTTGAGATGATTTGTTTCCAATATGACCCCTGTAATTAGTGCTTTTCATTACAGCTTCAAGTACCAAATTGAATAGCATACTTGAAAGTGCGTCACCTTGTCTTACTCCTAGATTAACGTCGAACGTTGATGATAGTTCTCCGTCTACTCTAACAGCCGCCTTTGATCCGTCTAATGTCGTCTTTATTAACCTTATATATTTGTCGGGTACTCCTAGGGTACGGATATCTTCTAGCATTTGTTCGCGCTTGACGCTGTCAAATGCTTGTTTAAAATCTATATATATATATATATATATATATATATATATATATATATATATATATATAAAGATCTATATCATATTCGTAGGCTCTTTCTTGAATTATTCTTAATATAAATATATTTTCTGTTGTTGATCTATTCGGCCTGAACCCACATTGATAATCCCCTATTATTTCTTCAGAGTATACTACTAACCTATTATAGAGAATACCAGATAGTACCTTGTAGATTACATTTAGCAATGTAATTGGTCTATAATTTTCACATTTTAATTTGTCACCCTTCTTATAGATTGGTTGTATTATTCCCACAGTCCATTCTTCTGGCATTTGCTCCTGTGTCCATATTAGAGTTATTAAGTTATGGATTCTTCTCCATAGTTCTGGTCCTCCGTTTTTTAACAGCTCTGTAAAAACCAGTATTCAATAAATTTATTTATATTGAAAAATTTTCTCTGACGATGGTCAATAAAACTGAAACGCATGAAAATATAATCTTTAATTTAATTACTGATATCCCAAGAACAAGGATATCAACCAATTTGATTTTTACCGCCAAGAAAATAAAACATTTAAATAATAATTAAAATTTCCTCAAATTTGTTAAACTATTAATTTACATCAGAATTTAGCGCTTTATGAATTCTTAATATTCGATCCTTATATATCCACAATGTCTGCATTTATATATACAAAAAAGATGAACTAAAAGTATATGTTAATGATCAATATAAGAAAAGAAATGCAAATGAACATCACACAAATTCCTACCAGGAAAAAAAATATCAAACAAAGATTTAGATCCAAAATTTTATAATTTATTACCAAAAAATGTTAGACTTGGGCAATTTACAAAACTATGTTAAGGCCCCTCTACACAATGGCCCATCATAATGGGCCATCGCGATGCACAATCATCGGCCATCGCCATGGGTAGCCACTGTGGAGCATTGCTACCGTCCACATGCTGGCCCATCTTCGGATATAGCGGTAGTAGAGGATGGACCTGAACCTTTGATGTATGTTCAAAAACCAAAACAAAGACCATCGTCGGCGATGATGAACCATCAGCCATAGGCCATTGCGCCCTCTACATGATGACCCGTCTTCATGTGTAGGGGGGCCTTAAGTATTATATTTACTTTCATTTCCTATCATCAGTTCATTACTTGTTTAGAAGCTTAGTACGTCAAATATTCCGTTTTGTTCTCTTTATATTATAAATTTTTAAATTTTTTAAAAAATTTTATTCAACATACTCATTGATTTATTATTATATTTATTTCCACTTTTATATTATGCATTAATAGTAGCTGCTTTCGTTCGTGCTGAACATGGTAATCATGATTACAGAATATGCCAATAGAAAATAAGTTTTTTAAAATACCCATTTTTCATTGGCCCTTTTGGTAACCATGATTACCATGATCAGCACGAATGAAAGCAGCAAATACAATAGCACACTTAAACTAGCGATTAAGTTAAGCACATACACGTGTTAAGTTACTTAGGTGCACTAAGTAAGTTAAGAAAAAAAGTCAATATACTAATTGTATTTAAAATTTTATTGTGAATATTAGCTTGTATTGTATTAAATAAATAAGTAAAAAATATCATACAATGATTTATTTCAGAATGTAAACACAGATTTGTAGCATCTGTAATTTAATCGTTTTGTCCTATAATCTATCATTAAATACTATTAATTAGATTGTTAATTTTTGCTTTCACGTCCAGTGGAAGTATAGTAAGGCAAAAAATGTTTTTTTTTGTTGAAATAGGCTTAAAATGTCATGAAACGTCGATATTTTAAATTTGAGCGAAAAACATTCCTGTCTGTCGGTCTGTCAGTCTGTAACTTTTTTTGTGCGCACGTTTACTCTGGAACCGTTTATGATATTGACTTGAAATTTGGTACACTTATGTATTATAATAAGATCTGGTACGATATTATTTTTATCTAATTCCATTGAAAGGTTCGGGGGTAAATGGGGTAAATAAGGGTAAGTATTCAAAGCAAGCAGGTAAGAGTCCATAAAATTACAATTTAGGGCATGTACAAAAGTCAAGGTCTCGAAATTTTTTTGGCAACAGCCACCCTCCACTATCACCACCAATACCACCCCCACACATTATGAAAAAGAGTAAAAAAAAATAAAATGTGATTTAGTGTGCATACAAGTACGAAATGCCTCGAAAGAATTTTTCGGCGTTTGGTTTTGAAATTGGAACCAATATACTACTTATTTTCCTGAATATCCAGCATTCATCACATCCTGTTACATAGCCTATGTCCATTTAACATTTAACATCGTTAAAATACATGACATTTGTTTATGTTTAGCACGATCTATATAGCATTTTGATTTAGTTTTTGTACGCGGAACTACTTCAAACTAGCAAAAATATCTTTGTATCACTGCTAAGTATCTTCACATTTTATATATAGTTATTTTTGTACGTTAGGAACTCAGTCATGTATTTTTAACACCAATTAATGTCAGTCTCCAATTGTCGATACCATGCCTGCAAAAATTTCATTTTTATTTTACTTTGTTTACTCTGTACAACATAAAGTTATTTTTCTTACCTCTAAAATTTCTTTCATTCACACCTGTTACATAATGCCTTTACTGGATCTTCACAATACAGTTTGATAACAATTTATTTTATTAATTTCTAGTTTGGTTATGTTATATTTTGCAATGAAACATTCCTCAACTGATAATAACGATTTCTTTAATCGATTCTATACTTGTCTGTAATTCAGTTGTGAAAGGAAACCCAAATAGAAAAGGAATCCGATTATGGTACACTCCTATATTAATTGATTGAGTCGCTCATCAACAGATGACGACACTAATAAATTTTAATTTATATTTTTAATAATATATATAGGTACTTTTAACTCTTTTAAGTTTATATATTGGTATAAATTGCACTATAAAAAAAGTTTATCTTATTAACTAATCATCCGAAGATGCCATTTGCCTTACAAATCTGATCTGATTAACACCATAGAACTTTTCGATTGTGAGATCCTCCAGTAATTACTAATACAAGTAAATTCACATTTCGTTGTGTTAGAGTACACCATCAGGTAAATTTCAATTATTTTATTAATGTATTTTCACTTTTATTAAATAAATTAAATTCAATTTCTTCAATTGTATGTAACTAAAATTTTACATGTGACCACATGGTAATAAAATATTTTCTATCTCTCTTTTGGCAATTTATTTTAAATCAGCAACTTTAATTTTATATAACTTTCTGCGACTTCCTTTATAAGCAACTTTATGTATTTGAGTTCGCAACTTGATTTAATTATTGAATAACCGTTGGTTAATTAGCTAGCTTACTGTTCAATTCTATTTGAAGCTTATTATTTTTTGGCTTTTTGCTAATTGCATGTTGCCTAGCGAAAATAAATTGCCAAAGATATTTAGATTCGATGTTCTGAGACAGTTGGAATCTGGAGTGCTTGTACCAGGACATCCCTGCTTCAATTACACTCAATGTGGAATCATAGGAAATTGATATGTCTTCGATTACTTTTTTGTATTAAATTCCTTTTACTTAAGCAATTTTTTTTTATATAAAATGTCACTCGAAATTATATTTAAATAAACCTTTATACAGGCTGTCCATTTTATCAGGGCCCTCGAGACTATTTTACTTAATATCGGTCGTACAAAAAAAATATTTTTACGAAAATTATGCCGATTTATATAACCTACAAAATGGTTTAAAGACATTTGATGTCCATGGCCTACTTTAAGAGTTATCGCAGAAAATATCGAAAATGCGGAAAACGGCTAGGCCAAATATCTCCATTATTTGAAGAGATACGAGAAAAATTCTAAGGCGAAAATTTTTTGCCAAACAGAGTGATTCAACGAGGTTTTATCTAATTTTGTTTCAAAACCGCTGTATTTTGAGATTTGCTCTTCAAGCTGTTACAAGAATTATTTTGAAACGGCGGGAAATGGCGCCATTAAATAGAGTATTTTCCTCCCTTTTCAACGATATAGCACATGCCATATTTATTTATTGGTACTACGTTAGTAATTATAAAAACCATTAATTTTTTTTTAACAAGCATTATACTGGCCGTGGAAAAGTATGATTAAATAAAACGATAAAATAATTCAATAAATTGTTCAAATCTTTGCTATAATAAAACATTAACACAATTAAGAAGAATAAAGTAAATTCGGGTAACAAAAACAAATTGATAATAGAAAGAATATAACACACAGAACATTAATATTTATCTAACCATCAAAATAATTTTTAAGATATCATATCAAGTGTTCAAAGTGTCCATCGCGATTTCTTATGCACAATCGAGCGCGGCGAGGCACTGCATTTAAAACATTACTCAGAATTTCGGGGTCTGTTGAATTCGAACTTTTAGGTCCTCTACATTTTGCGGTACCTTATCTTTAATATACTCCCATATAAAAAATCCACTGGGATTATATCTGGAGAACGAAGGGGCCATCGAATAAATCCATTGGTACCTATCCAATGTTGAGGCAAAATTTCGTCTAAATAATCTAGGCAAATCTGGGAATTGTGGGGAGGAGCTCCATCTTGTTAAAAATATTGAAAGTTGTGTCGATTCTCTAAAGGTAGGTCATCTAAGAAATCATTAAATTCATTTCTTAAAAAGTTTAGATACCTTTGACCACTGAGGGGACCATCATAAAAATAAGGACTTTTTAAATTGGTGCCTAAAATACCTATCCACACATTTATTGAAAAACGATTTTGAAACCCAGTCGGCCTATGCCAGTGTGTAGTTTCAGAAGTCCATTTGTAATGAATATTGCTATTAAAAAATCCATTATTGGAAAAATTTGCCTCGTCGGACCAAAGTATTTTACTACATATTAATGGATCGGCGCGCTTCTTTTCCAACAGCCACCTCCTCCTTGGTTTATCCCCCGCTTGTAAATTGTGAACTTTTTTGGCTTTGTAACACCGGTAACCATTTTTTTAAAAAATTTTCTAGCATTTGTTTTATTTATATGACAAGCAATTTGAATATCTCTTAATGATTTTTTCAAATTTTCTGTATTTTTATTTCTTACGTAGTTAATAACTCGGTTTACCTTATTTACATTATCAGTAACACTATTCTACCTTGTCTTCTTCTTCAAAAACGAACCATTATTTTCAGTTTCGTAGCTAATCTTCTGAACAGAGTTTTATTCGGCTGTAGTGCTTGTGGAAATCTATTCCTATATTCTACTTGAGCTAATCCAGAGTTAAAATTGCATTGGCAATATATAACGAACATATTATAACGACCAATGAGAGTGAAAATCATTTTTGAAAATTCTAAATTCTTAAACGAGTGTGATTGAGTGAGAGTTTAAGTATTAACTGGGATGATCTGTCAAAAAATTAAATTGTCAAGTTTGTTCATAGCCAACTATTTTAAAATAATTGAAATAATAGTGAAATCATGAAATACAAACAAATGGATATTATACTTAAATTAATTGGTAAAGACATTTTAACTTTCTGAGCAAGGAGTGACGCTTTTATGGAGGACCTCTATACTTTGGCATAACTGCGAATACTCTTTCCATAATTGCTCCATGTTGCTTTCTTGATTATTATTTTGTTTTTGTTACCTGAATTTACTTTATTCTTCTTAATTGTGTTAATGTTTTATTATAGCAAAGATTTGAACAACATATTGAATTATTTTATCGTTTTATTTAATCATACTTCTCCACGGCAAGTATAATGCTTGTTAAAAAAAAATTTAGTGGTTTAAAAAAAATGTTTTTATAATTACTAACATAGTACCAATGAATAAATATGCCATGTGATATATCGTTGAAAAGGGAGGAAAAATACTCTATTTAGTGGCGCCATTTCCCGCCCGTTTCAAAATAATTTTTTTAACAGCCTGAAGAGTAAATCGCAAAATACAGCGGTTTTGAAATTAATTAGATAAAACCTCTCGTTGAAACACTCTGTTTTGCAAACAATTTTCGCCTTAGAATTTTTCTCGTATCTCTTCAAATAACGGAGATATTTGGCCTAGACGTTTTCCGCATTTTCGATATTTTCCGCCATAGCTCTTAAAGAAGGCCATCGATTTCAAATATCTTTAAACCATTTTGTAGGTTATATAAATCGGCACAATTTTCGTAAAAATATTTTTGTGTGTACGACCGATATTAAGTAAGATATTGTCGAGTGTCCTGATAAAATAGACAGCCTGTATATATATATTTAAGATTAATTAAATCATAATTTCACAAATTATCTTTTTTAAAAATCATGTAAAATTTAATTATTTATGTTTTATATTTTATTATTCATCTTAATAACTTTTCCTTGCCCTTACCATAAATTTCAGTCTCGTCTATAAAAGACTGGTTTTAAGGAAAAAAAGACAACTCAACTAATTATTTATTACAGATGGTGCCCAAATATCAGAAATTTTTGATTGTCTCTTTTTCCCAAATAAAACAAAATGCATTTTATATGTTACACACACAAAAAGGATAAGTTTCAACTCTCTTAAAAGTTATCAAAATCCACGACTCTTTGCTCGGGCTTAAATTAGCTAGTCGTACGCATTTGTTGCTTCATTTATTTATCGTAGTAACAAAGGGGGAATAAATAGGTAACAACACAAACCCCTCATCTAGATTTAAGCCATTTATATCCACTGGTGACAAATTTTAGCAACGGTGCGATCCTGTTAAGATTCACTTTAGCTCTAAGCTCGAGGATTTTATGTATCCAGCAATTGAAAATTAAGAGGCAAGTGCAAGAAGTACGAGTTCACATTAAAGTTCATATATACGGGCGCCAGCGTGCATTCATTCTCTTTACAAACAAGAGTAATATAAAGAATAGACCCAGAACGGGTTTTCCGCAGTGAATGGACCCCGCAGATGACCTTTGTTACTTGATCATTTTAAACTACTTGTTCAGCCGAAATAATCCGGTTGGGCGCTGGGTAAAACATAGTGTCGGCCACACTATAACACAAAGCCAGGTCGAAATCTTATGTGCTGATAAGAAATGCGCAGTACAGTTTAATTCGGATTAAAATGTAATAATAATTATATATATTTTTAAGAATATTGTGCCAGATATTGTTTAAAAGTTAACTGCGGCATTTTTGCTTTTTTCTTATTAAGATTTTATCACATTTTCTAAAAAATAATTTTCAAGAGACCTTCAAATTAATAGAAATAATAATAATAATATTTATTATCCATAGATCATATTACAATAAATGGTATCGGATTCGTCAATACAATTGTTAGAAAAATAAAATTACATGTATAAATGAAAACAATAACAAAAAACACAAACAGTTACAAAATTATTTATACAGAAAAATAAGGACTAAGTGAGGTTATAAATACTAAGACTAATCAATCCAAATTGTGTTTCTAAATATTCCCTTACATAATAATATACATTATTCAGGAGCAATTTCTTAACCTCACTTTTAATTACTCTTATATTATTTCATTTTTTTATTTTTTATGGTAGCTTGTGATACAGCTTAATACCTACATATCGAGGACTTCTCTCGTAAATAGGCAGCGTATGAACTGGAATTAATAACTCATTTTTGTTCCTAGTTTTATAGACATGATTATAATTGTTGCATAAAAATACATGCAAATTCAGCTTTAGAAGTGTAATAATTTCATAAATAAATTTTCTCGGTACTATTAGAATATGGAACGCTTCTACAAGACACTGTTTTATTTAATCCTCGTATGTTTCTGACTGCCATCCTTTGAATTTTGAATATTGTTTCAAGAAATTGCGATGAACCCCAAAACATAATACCATATCTCAAGCGGGAAAAAATTAAGCATAGTAGTAGGAAAGAACAACTGATATGCTGGTTAGCTTACTTAATCTATGCAAGGCAAAACATATTGATGAGAGCTTTTTGCACAAATGCTCAATATGTACTACTCAATTTACGGCATTATCAATGTAAATACCTAAAAATCCTTTATGTTGAACTTGTTTAAGCAATTTACCATTGACTTTTATTAAGCTGCTTATATTATAGTTCGACCATCTAGGTATAAAATGAATAAATACAGTCCTCGATGTATTTAAAAGTAATGTGTTTTCATTAAACTATAATACAAAATCTTTAATTTTGTTTTGTGAGACATCTATTAGATTGGCCATATTCGCAGCAGCACTCAAATATGAATTATCATTGACAAAGATGATCAAATTACCATTATGTACAGTATTTGGTAAAAATCATTAATAAATAAGAGAAACAGCAGTGGCCCAAGAACGGATCCTTGTGGAACACCGCATGATACATTTAGTTCATCTCATCTTATATTATTTAATTCAAAAACTTGATTTAGATTTAAGAGATAGGACTGCAGCCAGCTGTTTATTTTTCCTCTAAATCAATACTTATTTAGTTTCATAATAAGCAAATCATGATCCACCATATCGAATGTCTTGCTTAAATCCATGAAAATTCCAAAACATATCATTTATATTTATAGAATAGTACAACTTGCCTAGAAACTGCATAACAGCTGTCTGAGTGGACCTCTTTCCCTGAAATCCATGTTGAGCATCAGACTTAGCGAACGCGTTTAAAAAATGAATCATACGCGAGTACACTACTCTCTCTATTATTTTTGAAATTGTCGACAATAAGGAAACTTGACGATAATTATCAATTAATGTTGTCGACCCTTTCTTATGCAAAACTATTACTTTAGCTTATTTCAAGTTATTCGGAACACGCCCTCAACTAAAAATCTGTTTATTAGGAAAGTTTAAGGCTTCACAACATAACTGATAACTGCCTTCAACATCTTTGAGCTAAGATTGTCCACTTCAGAAGAATTTGTTTGTTTAAGTTCCATTGTTACATTAAAAATTTCAGTTTCTGTAACAGGTCTAATAAACATTTTTGGATGATAGATACAGATCTGAAGTTTGCATTTCTGATCAACTGATAAATACATAGACGTTTAGCTGCGGGGAGTACTATTTTTTTATAACTATTATAATAGCTTATGTGTTATGGATTTCCAGATTTTCCTATTATATACTTTTATCTAATATATTTAATTTTTTTGATGAATTAATAATTTCCTGGGTAACCCATACCTTCCTGTTTTTATTCAGATTAGCTTCAATCAATATTTAAAATGTACAAAATGTCCCATAGACAGTGGTCAAAACGAAACCTTGGTGACAGGGGACGCCCCTATCAACTCCCTGAATACGTTTTGGGGTTATTTAAAATTCAACGGTTTAAAAATTATTGGGACTTTTGTGATTCTTTAGGAATTCTCTACCTTTTAAATCACAACTATGCTAAAACTGTTCAGTGCCTTCATTGGCTGATTATCAACTTTGTAGAAACTGGAAACTTGAAACGGCGCAGGAAAGTAGGATAGTTACCCTTTCTTGAATTTTTTTTGTTAACATTTATAGTATTTTAAGATTTAATTATGGTTTCTCGACAAATATTACATAAAAAGGCGTTCATGTTAGTGACCCGCACCACATGTACATAACTTGGATTAAACACTGTATTTTTTTTGTTAGTTATGTAAGCTACTTGTTATGTCTATTTAATAATGTAAAGATAAGTAGATTGTGTAGTAATTTATTTTGACGTTTGTTGACATACGATCAATTTAAAAATTTCTTTTAATTCGTCTGTTAGTTAAAGATAATTGAGAAATGGTGAATGTACGATACGTTTTCATTCTCAATCGAGCCCCTACCATTCAACCTCAACTTGCGCCTTCAATTCGTTCTGCTTCCGTGAACTTAGCTGCCGCTATCTATGTAAATTGTCGTATATATTAACGAAGACAAATTAAATATTATTTTGATCTACGGCGAATTTAAGAAAAATCCCATGAAGCCAAAAGATTATTTCAATTAAGTACGTTTTCAAATTTGCTTCAGCTAGATCATAAGAACTTTGTTCTCTAAATAATAAATTATCGACGTAGAGAATTTTCTGTGTAGACCAGATACCTATTTTAAGTAAGGTAACGTATAATAAAATAAAAAATAATTTCTGATTCTGACAGATTGTCAATAATTCCATTAATAATAAAACTGCACTTGCTCTAACTTAATCAAATATAAGCTGGATATAATAGCTTGTACATGGCTAGGTACGGTCGCGGAATGGTTAACTCCAGGATATAATCACAGCATCCTAAATCTCATCATGACTATAATTAATGCAACAATTAGTAGACTTGCAATTCGCATACTTCTTCTTAGGCAAGACTCTGACGCTTAAACCGTACATGAAATGTTAAAAGTGACATGTATAATATCATCGTTAAAATAGTTTTTATGTAACTATCAAAGAAAGTGACTTTTGGTTGTTGGTTGGTATTTTTTCATGGGAATTGTTTTTTTCTATTTAAAACTTAAATTTTGTTTGAATCTTATGTTTATTTCTCGGCCAGTGAATATGATCTCAATCTCTCATCTCGCTTGATGCTCATAACATTAACGTCAGCATTAACCCAAAGCATTACTGATATCCTCCTAAAGCAGAGCTCAATACTTTATTTATAATTTGTCAAACCAAAATACTTGGCTATTAACTTGGGCGAGGTTCTCATTTTATTTATACCAATAAACTACTGCAATCATCTTTCTCTGAGGTATTTAATGAAGAATCGTAGATTGGACATATTATTGGAAAGCAATGTTTTATATTTTCGGTAAATGTCGATACTTATAATCAAAATTGGACGTGACATGACATGTATGTTGGACACTTTGACAAATAGAATCAGTATCTTGCATATTCTCTTTAGTTATTTTTATTAGCTCGTCATATCTACAATATCTACATGCACCAACTATAACAATACAATTATTCTAAAATACACTGCATTAAATTTGTGGTTGGTTCCTTGTGAAATACTTTGAAAATAATTAATATTTTTTCAAGTAAGCATAGCCAACTCCTCTTATTCCCTTCTCACCATATATAATTTAGAGGGCAAAATTAAAAATAGATGATTTCCGCAATTATACCCAAAGAAGGAATGAAACGACTAAAACACAAAATAAATAAAATGTTATCGAAGCGAATTTTGATGAGTGCGTCCTGTATTAAATTAATACTTAAGAAATTAAGTGAAACTCACCTCCCGTGCTATCTACCTAATGCGCAAAAGAGACGTTTTATGTCCACTAATTTCCTGCAAAAGAAATATTAAAAAAATTGCCTCCAGACGATAGAAAACCGTAGACAATAAATAACACCACAGGTAATTACGACTCCTTTATCCCGGAAGGCTCTAGAAGAGCCTTGTGTGGGAGGGGACTACACGTTTAGAGACAAGGGATACACACTCAATATCCGTGTATAGTCGAAAAATCCCTCTCACAGTATTTTCCACTGCCACGAACGGGGATCGAACCCGGAACTTTTGGGTGAGTGGCAAGTCACCTCTCGACCACCAGTCATATGAATAGTTAACTCTAAATATATATATCGTCCTTCTGCAGACTGCCTGTGATCAACAGCCGTTTAGAACGTAAAATTCTATTTTTATTCAGCGGGGGTCTCTTCCCAAATCCACATCTTCCAAATATCAAGCTTTCTGCCGGACTCGGCAGCCGATATCTATATATTTTCTTTTTGTTAGTCACAAAATATCTAATTGCCGACAAAACAATTCACAACTAAAAAAACTGATGGCAACAAAACATTACATGACTAGATATATTTGGTAAAAGTTCAGTTTAGGGACTTCTGTGAAAATGGCTAAAATTTAATCGGGTTTTCTGCTAAAATCGTTGGTTTTAGTATACAAAGCGAATTTAAGTCGGGGGAGCAAGGTTTTATTGTTAAAAATGCAGAAAATGCGAAAATAGCGTACGATCATTGCATCTTTTAGCACGAGATTTTAACCGAAAATTAGCTTATTTTGACAAAAATCAATGACAAACTGAACCTTTAGTTCCGTCACGATCACTCACTACACTTACGACACAGTAAATTATGTCCGAAAAGCATAAATCACTCCCAACTTAACCTAATCTACCTAGATAGTTTCAATCAAAAGTTAGATTGGGTTCTTTAGTGAATATTTCCAATGAACGTTAGGTTAGGCTGTTCAGTGAATATTTTTAATCAAATAATATCAACGTTAGGTTAGGTTGTTTAGTGAATATTTCTAATAAAACAGAATCAACGTTAGATTAGTTTGTTTAGTGAATATTTCTAATAAAATAGAATCAACGTTAGGTTATGTTGTTTAGTGGATATTTCTAATCAAATAGTATCAACGTTAGGTTAGGTTGTTTAGTGAATATTTCTAATTAAATATTATCAACGTTAGGTTAGGTCGTTTAGTGAATATTCCGAATTAAATAGAATCAACGTTAGGTTAGGTTGTTTAGTGAATATTTTGTAATGAAGTATACAATCCTACAGGAATACTGTATACTTTCATTCCAGTTTAACTTATTTTAATTATGCATGGATCAAGTAGTTCAGTTTTAGATTAGTTCAATACCTGATTAGTTCTTTTTTTAACTTTTATTTCTGACTTCACCAGACCGCAACTTGCGTGCCGTGTGCATTGCGTGCCGTGTGCAAACCACGTGACCGTGATTTTTGGGTATAAAATAGCTAGCCAGAAACCAGGAAATTCAGAGCTTGGCTTTCACCTTTAATATTAACATTGAGCCCTGGAATAGTCTCCAAACCAGCTACCCGAGCAAAACAAGCATTACGATTTATAATTAAATAGAATCAACGTTAGTTTTGGTTGTTTAGTGAATATTTCTATTCAAATAGAATCAACGTTAGATTAGGTTGTTTAGTGAATATTTCTAATCAAAGAGAATCAATGTTAGGTTAGATTGTTTAGTGAATATTTCTAATCAAATAGAATCAACGTTAGGTTAGGTTGTTTAGTGAATATTTCTAATCAAAGAGAATCAATGTTAGGTTAGATTGTTTAGTGAATATTTCTAATCAAATAGAATCAACGTTAGGTTAGGTGTTTAGTGAATATTTCTAATAAAATAGAATCAACGTTAGGTAAGGTTGTTTAGTGAATATTTCTAATAGAATCAACGTTAGGTTAGGTTGTTTAGTGAATATTTCTAATGAAAGAGAATCAATGTTAGGTTAGATTGTTTAGTGAATATTTCTAATCAAATAGAATCAACGTTAAGTTAGGTTGTTTAGTGAATATTTTTAATCAAACAGAATCAACGTTAGATTAAGTTGTTTAGTGAATATTTCTAATAAAATAGAATCAACGTTAGGCTAGGTTGTTTAGTAAATATTTCTAATCAAAGAGAATCAACGTTAGGTTATATTATTTAGTGAATATTTCTAATCAAATAGAATCAACGTTAGGCTAGGTTGTTTAGTAAATATTTCTAATCAAACAGAATCAACGTTAGGTTAGGTTGTTTAGTGAATATTTCTAATAAAAGAGAATCAACGTTAAGTTAGGTTGTTTAGTGAATATTTCTAAACAAATAGAATCAACGTTAGGTTGAGTTGTTTAGTGAATATTCCTAATCAAATAGAATACGAATTTTTCAGGGAAAATCGATGCTCCGTTCACACGCTATTTTCGCATTTTTAATAATAAAAACCTTGCTCCTCCGACCTAAAATCGGTTTTTATAATGAAACCAATGATTTTAACAAAAACCCAATTAAATATCGGCCATTTTCACAAAAATTCCTAAACTGAACATTTGCCATTAATTTAAGTAAACTGCATTCACTAATTATGATATACAGAGTCGACAGAAGAACATAAATAAAATTCAGGACTTTTTATTCAACTGTACCTAAAAACTCATTATGTTATTTTGTATTCTTTCTGTGTCTAATAGGTATCCAGTTTATGGACTGGCTGTCTTTGTCTGTCTTATTATTTCTAGAATTTCACATTACTAAATAAACATACTGTATAGCTATAAACATAATTTTAATATCATTGTCGAAAAGAATCAAAATTACTTTTCATTTTAGTACTAAACATAGAAACACCGTAAGCCTTTTCAGGTGAGACTCTGGCCTACAGTGCAATCCACCCTCCTCCTCTCATTATTGGCTAGGCCGCGCCTTTCTCATTAGCGTTGCGATGCTCCTCTCATTGCTTTAATTGCTGGTCCGACGCTTGCACCACTTGTCATCCCTAACTTATACTGGCCACATTTTACGACCGAAACCTTTGGGCTGTACACGCTGCTCTGGTTACATCAGTCTGAATTGCCGTAAAAGTTTATGTTTTTCGGAGCGGATTTTATTTTAAATATTATCTCTCGTCTTGTCAAAGTAGCATTTTTAGAATGCCTGGTTATTCAAGTGTTGATTTGAAAAATTTGTGCCTCCTTTTATATAATTTCTATTTGTAAAAATGATTTAACAGTTTAATTCGCCAATTAACTACCTTAGAACTTTACGCTAATCTTGGAAAAGGGTAGGTCATGTAGAAAATGTATTATAAATTAGTGTAGGGAAGAGCGTTGGTGCGTCTTTACTATGTACATATTTCGATATGAGACGTAAAAGAACGTTTGGAGCGGTTAGTACTTAGGTGGGTGACCGTATCAAGTGTTATGTACGTTTCACATATAACGTATATATTAAAAAAAAATCAAAAATCTTAAAATTTACAAAATTATTCAATCTTTCATGTCAATACTCGATAAAAATTAATCTAATACCTAATTCATTCAAAAACAATTTTCAAAAACAAATTGTGAAAAATTCATGATTCGTCGATAATTCATGGCTAGCCTCAATTCGCTAGTAAATATCACAAAATATCCAAATTACTCATTTTACCGTACCAACATTACAAAATAACGCCCTTAAAAATACCGGGCCCCAATGAATTTCATTAACATCAAAACTACTTTCCGTACCTCGATTGAGACCTTTCAATTTCCTCCCGTTAATTTTCTATTAAAAAATCTTCCCTTCAAATTCGAGTATCAATCCATTTTGCATCTTTAACATCGAGATTCAATCAATCTTCATTCATATCCCTATATTAAAGTACCGGTACTACCGCGACCATTAATATCACTACTTATTTCCAACCGGTCCCCTTTCATCATCAAAACTTACTTCCTTTCATTCACCGCAGACGTATCATCGGCACAATTTCGTATCATATTCAACTTTAAGTGCAGGACCTTCGGGGACGACTTTACGAGGTAATTTCAAATTTACTTAATTTCTTTAACATATTTTCGTTAATAACTTCCAGACCAAAGTCGATTCGAACTTCATTCATATACCAAAAAATTTCCCATTTTAATGCCGAGACGGTCATATAAGTTTCATCTCATAATTGTCCATTTTTGCAATAGATAATACAATATTGGGCAATCGTGCCCGCACGGAATGGTGGGGGACAGTTTCAGACTTATCCAAATCTCCGCACGCACCGTCCGTGACGGACCAGATAAAAGCTTGATTGCTATGAGCGCTAAGTGCGTTCCAGTTTCAGTATCCCAAAGTTAATTCTTCTGTTTAGTAGTGAAATAAAGTGAATATACTATTAACTCTTTCGGTTTCTAGAATTTAGTGCCGTTTGTCTAGTCCAGCTTATCTGCTTTAACTCAACGATAAATTCCCTGTAACTACGCCGCCGTGACCTCTTCCTTGACTGTCTCAAGTAAAAATAGCTAACCAATACTTCGGCCATCTCGCCCCTAAAAGTAAATCTAGTTTTTTAAGTTAATCTTCGGCCACCGCACCCCATACAATAAACCCAAATTAAACCAAACCTACTGTAATCGTGCAATTTAAAACAAAGTGAATTTTTTCAGAAAATTTAAATCACTACAATTAAAAGAAATTTTTTCTTAAGTCCGAATTTCCGCTGTCGAACAGTTACCTTCTTACAACTCTTTTTGGAATTAATATTTTAAGTTTAAAAGTTTTACGAACTCTGTTCAATTAATCTAAATAAATATTTTAATTTCGTTTTAAAACAAAGTACGTTATTTCAAGAAGTGATATACAGGGTGAAGATTTAGACTCTTTCACAGACATTGAATAATAAGTCTTAAAACACAGTGTTAAATAGACTCAGACTTTTAAAATACAAGTGAATCCAACCTCTGGGATTTATACATGATGTAGCATTAGAGTTGTATATCGGAAGGGATGTAACTTGTAAAGCCGCCGGTCTCTTGTCTTTTAAATGTTAGGCAAGTAAAAGATCCGTACTCTACTTAAGACAAGAGGTTCGACGAAAATTCTTGGTTGGGGGTAGCTCATCTACAGGTATTGGTGTTAGGCCTCAGTAGTGGAAATAGGCCGACGTTAAATAAATGATAAAAAAAATCAGTTAGTGTAGTTGCTATACGATAATTTTTCACGTGTTTTAACCGATATCATGAAGGTAGGGTGATAGCAATAATAAATTTACGCAACAACCGACTGATGGATATTAAGAAGAAAGAAAGCCAAAACTATTTTCAGTTGATGCCCCTTAATCCGAAACGTACAGAAAGAAGAAGTGGAGGAGAACAACAAATACCAAAACACGACTATATCGAGTTTCAACATCTATAGCTATTGAAACTACTATCTCAGTCATAATATCAACTCAGATGTCATGACAAAAATTATAGTTAAAAAAACTAAAAAAACGCTTCAATAGCAAACCGAACTAAAAAGTAAAAAATAAGAATGAAGATCGTAAAAAGCGTGGAGTGCTTGATACCAATTGTTATAAATATTTTGTTGGTAGCTATTGATAAAAGTAGAATTATAAAAATATAGTAAAAAGCACCCTACGCTTTTTACAATAAAATGATTTTTTTTTGTCAATCACTTCATTCTCATAATTTACTTTTTAGTTCGGTTTGCTATTAAAGCGTGTTTTTTTACTTTTTTAAACTATATTTTTTTAGTCGCCCTCTTAAAGTTGAAACTAGTATTTAACAAGGGCTTACACAACGGCAAATATGTTATATTAATAACAGCGGCGCCTCCGGGAAAATTTCGGCAATAGATTAGTCATTTTTATATTTTATTTTATCCTGATTCTTATAACACTCTCCATGTATAAACAATAAATCCATTAGAACTACATTTGTGTAATTATTTACCATTAGATTTTCACACTATTTACTGCCACATATCAAAAATACTACACCAATGTCAGTCGACAAGCTTTCCGAATCAGTAATAACATAAAAAAAATGATTTTGGACCATTTTTATAAGTAGTTATTTAACAAGTTAACGACCGGTATATTAACAAGTTGAGGAGCCCCCAGAACCGGCATTTTTTTCCAGAATTCGATAGATTTTGGTCGAATTTATCGAGTGTCTATAATATTTTAAAAAAAATGATTTTATTATTTTATTTGTACGTTTTTTTGTGAGACATAACATTAACCTCACGTTGTCCCAAGAGCACAATTCAATGCATAGGACCGTGCAGCATGTCATGACTTGTGGGGAAAATTTCATTCTAGTTTCTTCGATTATGGTCTCCAGACGCCAAAGATAATAATACATGTAGCGATATTTGACATGTTTTTCTTATAATAAATATTTGAATGTATTTTTTTAATATAATGTAATAAACGCAAGTTTGCGGATGATGTGATTCAAGTTATTATTTTAATAATTTAAAAAGCGGTTGTATTTTTTTCGTGAAGTTGCTCAACTCGTTGTACTCGTTTTTCAAAATGCTCCACTTATAAAATCTTACTTTTAACACTTACATTATAAATAACTATTGCACATCAAACACCGTAATCCTGAACTCAGTTGCAATTTTAATAAAATGAATATTTTTATGAAACCAAAAAAATACAGAAACACATAAAATAAAAGATTACCCCTTAAATGAAGCGAAGTAAACGAAAAATAACGGAGGTATAAAGAAAAAAAAAATTCAGCATTCTTCTTCGAATTGCATTGTTGTACGCATGTAAATCTTGTACACACTGACAACCGATCGTCTAGAAAATAGAAGGACGGATGAGATTGTGCCTGTTTTGCTAGTGTCTTTCCTTTTATCTTGTTTCAAGTTTCGATAAAATGATATTGGTATCTAAGCACTTTCGCTTGCCTTCCTTCGTGACGTCATTTGCTTTAATATACAGGAACGACAAGGCTCCGCCTCGGGCTAGATTTTCTATTGTTTTACAAGGGTTTGGATATTATGCGGTCTGGAGGAACGATACTAACAAAATTTGGGATAAATTGCAAATAATACATTTAAGTTAGTATATAAAAGGTGTAGTTTAGATTCTACGTAAAACCAATTTACCAGAGGTCTAGGATAAAGCAGAGCATAAATTAATAAGTTCCTTAGATTAGTTTTAGGGTTATGACGTACTGGAATTGATTTAAATGAGCTGATAATCGATTTCGGTAAATCTTATTCAGTGTAACGATATGTTGTTCAGTATAATTGGAAACACTGTCTTTGCATACAGTGTGGAGACCAGACTTAAGTAATGGCTATAATGTTAAAAATACTGTCAATATAAGAGACTAATTACAACGATTATATCGCCTTTTTTTTATAAATGATACGAAAGGCAAAACCGAATAAGCACGTGAAATCTGCCCTAAGCCAGAAGCTTATTCTTACATACTTTTCGAAAGACTTGGTCTGGTAATGTTTTTCCCAAAATTTCAACCCTCTAGCCCCCATATTGGGGATGTGGTAGGGTGTTTTGTGTTATCCGGTTTTTCTTACAAGTCAATTTTTTTATCGGTAGGTAACTTATTGTTCTCGATTTTTTTCAGATTATTAAACAATTTAAACGATAGGTAAAAATATATTTTACTTGGCTAACATTTAATAGGCAGAGTGTTTATACCCTCTCTGAAGGACAGTATATCCGTTATACATTCCTTGCCTCAGATAGCACGGCTTCTATGTATACACTGCTATACAAGGCATTAGCAGTTGGAATGAGATCATTGTAGTTCTTTAATGAAATAAAAAAATTAGTAGCTTGAAACTCTTTAGAGCGTATTCGTGCACAAACTGGTTTGAATTATTTTTTTCAAGTGGTTCGATTTCTTCGTGTCACTCTGTATATGGAATTTTTCTTGTTACGTGAAACAATGGCTCGGCGTCAAAGGTTAACTAAAATGTATATTTCAGATATTTCCACTTGTATATTAAAAGAAAATTGTTTAGAAAAACATGAGTATTTTTTGAAGCTTTAACTTTAAAAAAAATTTAATTCACTTTTGGGCAAAAAATTCACTTTTTGTTTAAGAATTTAATTAAAAACTGATTTGGAATACATTTTTTACTTAAAATTCAAGGAAATTTTGGTTCGCGACTGATACGTTCAATGTGTCGATTGAGACTTTCGTGCCAAATTCGTTTCAATTTTACTTCTACGTCCAGTGGAAGTATAGGAACTCTAAAAAAAATAATTTTTTATTGCAATAGGCTTAAAATGTCATGAAACGTTGAGATTTTAAATTTGAGCGAAAAGAAATTTCCTGTCTGTCTGTCGGTCTGTAACTTTTTTTGTGCGCACGTTTACTCTGGAACCGTTTATGATATTGACTTGAAATTTGGTACATTTATGTATTATAACGGATCTGGGACTAGATTATATTTTGATCTAATTCCGTTGAAGGGTTCGGGGGTAAATGGAGTATATAATGGTAAACAGGTAAAGCAATCAGGTAAGAGTCCATAAAATTGCAATTAGGATATGTACGAAAAGTCACTATCACCCCCAACATCACCCCCACACTATTATGAAAGGAAGTAAAAAAATTAAAATGTGATTTAGTGTGCATACAAGAACGAATCGTCTCAAAATTTTGTTTTACTTTAGCTACCCCCTCCACCATACCCATTGCCACCCCCACCCTATTAATAAAGGGAGTAAAAATGAAATTGGGATTTAGTGTGTATACGAGAACCAAGGGACTCTAAAATTTTTTTGGCATTAGTCACCCCCATTGCCACCCCCGCCCTAAAAATAAAAGGGAGAAAAATATTAAATTGGGATTTGGTGTATAAAGAACCAAGGGCCGTTAAAATTTATTTTGACATTAGCCACTTCTTCTACCACCCCCATTGCCACCCCTACCCTATTATTAAAGGGAATAAAACATTACATTGAGATTTAGTGCGTATAAGATTTGGATACAAAATCTGAATGTGGAAGTAGTGATTCCTTGGGCAGGCTTTTTATAGTCAAAGTGTGGTTGGTTCACAAACTCAGACCGTTGCGTTTATCGGATCCGAGTGTCGCCAAAACGTTTTTTCAATTCGTTTGTCGTGCCTCGTCCATTCCTTTCGGCACGTTATTTCAAGGTTTTTTTATATAAATAGTAATTTCGTATTGAAATCATGAAATTGGAGAATTTAAATATATGTATATTAGTATATGATTGAAAGACGCATAATTTGACTATATTTTTGTTTGCTAATTATTTACGGTTACTTAGATATTGGATATTTAATTTGAAAATCCAGTTGACATCGGAAAGACCTGTAGCCCACGAAACTTAGATATTAAAGCTTTCGATATTCTCTGTTAAAATGAAAAACGTCGAGCTTTTCATATCTTATGAGTAAATTTTATTAGTAGTCGCTCGAATATAAATTAAGATTGAAACTTAAATGGCCGAAAGTACATAGAAGCTTTAATTGAGAAAAAATGATGATATGGATTTTTAAGGGTCTTTTAAATTATTTTATCGTTTTTATCAATTTGAAAAAAATTTGTCCAAATCTTATTTAAATGAGGTTTTCAACTATTTCAGGTGATACTGACAAAAAGTGAGAATTTTACCAACTGCAACAAAAAGGGAACTATGAGGGTAAGGAAAGAGGGAGAAAGGAGAGTAAGTATGCTATATAATTTCATGAATTCGGCATTTTGTCTGATATTTTTAATGGATTTTGATCGTTATGGTTTGTGATCGAAACGCAGTTTATGACTTTATTTCCTTGACTAAATTTCGGCCATTATTTTGCCGTAAAATGTTTGCTACTAAAACATGAACCAGCGAAAATCACTAAGGCGTTGAGGTATTTTCTGTGACATTTTCATCTACCACACCTAGAACAGACGGGTTGTTTCAGTCAACCGCGGTCTGGCCTATTGTAACCGATCCAGTAACATATTAAAAATGTAACTAAATATCAATATTTTAACCAGAATTTGAACATTTCGAATTTATATGCTATATAAAAGTTATTAATATTTTTAGGTTTGTGCCCCTTTTAGTGATGCGTATTTTTTATATATACAGGGATCGATTCGATACCACAATATGACATTGTAGATTGTAGGATGTCTACAATTTATTGAAAACAACAAGTGATCCAAAAACTATTTATGAAAATCATGTTTGACAAAAATAAGACATATCCAAGTGATCTTTTACAAGAAAGTACAATCCTCGACATAAAATCTGTGACCTCTAAGAATAGCTCAGGTTTCTTTTTAGTTAGAGAAGGGAGTGGTGGAGGTAGAAGAAATAAACAGAAAATTGTGAAATCATTATGCAACCTGTTATACAAAAACTTTATTTTACTTTTTTATTATCAAATGTATATAAAGATGTCGCCAGTAAACAATTCAGTGATATGGATACACATTTTAATTTTGTAAACTTTAACTGAAAAATGAGAGTAAAAATCCTGAATAATAATTTTAATAAAACTATATTTTATTTGCTGTGTGGATTTTCTGCATTGACCTAATACTTACGAGGCATATAAGCAATTCAAGACGTGTACATGCACAGCTCTACTTGAATTTATCCGGTGAGGTTCGCTCGACATTTTAATAAAGATTCCCTACAGGAACAGATAAGTGAAAGAGTTTCAGGTTGGAAATATACGCAACATTCGTTGCTCTGGGCCGAGGCTGAAATCAATCAAAAGATGCATATAAGTCGGACTTTATATCTGCTTGGAATACTTATGAGGTTCAGGAGTGGCCAACACGTGTCTATAAGGGGCGTTAAAAAATAATATTTTACAAGTGGTGGTATAGAAGATTCAATATTAGATAGATGGATGACACAAAAACATTCATGTTAATGTACCGTGGTTTAATAATTTTGGAATAGATGATAACAATATGAATAATTAAAAATAAAAATTGCTTATATCGTTTTTCTAATCATACGCCGGATTTGTAATGAGTACCAGATTTAAACACCATTACGAACTATACTCTTCGTTAAAACTTCAACTACAACCGCAACCGGAAAATTGAAACTTCGTTTTCACGAAAAATAAACTATGTGTTCGTTATGCGTTCAGCGGACCAAAAAATGAAAAGGGGTAGACAGTTTAAGAGGACGTATTATTTTTCACTGTATCTAGATACACATGCAAATTTTTATTTTGCATATTCCTGTATTTCGGTTTCAGTATGAATGTCTGCCATTAATTAAATGAGTATTATGCCTTGGTGTTTTCATTCCAAATAAAAACCGAAAGAAAAGTTATAACGTAACATGCGTAAAATACTTAATTGGATCTAATTATGGTTTAAATTTATCAGTGGCTTTGTGAATATTAACAGAAAGATGTAAAGCTAGCCAAGTGCCTTGAAATGGGTACACTGGAATTGTTAATGTGATTCAGGACACATGGCGGACCTGAATGTTTTCTGGATCACGGGAATGACAACTGTGAAGCTCTAAAAATTTGCAAATTACCCAAATCATTCCCAACTGGAATTTAAGCTGACGATGTGTGCCAAAAGGATTTAAAAAAGAATGTAAAAAATAACGTTTATAGATAAATAATTAATATATGAAAGAGGAAGCCGTGTCAGAAGTTTTCTTTTTAATAAATTTCCTCCGAAATATATTACTTGAGGATATTTTTTGGATTATGGCCCAAATCGCTCAAAATTTAGTCGCATATTGGTAAATAATGTGTTAAAACAGTGACCTTATAGAGTCGTGGACAATCTGGAAAATCAAGGAATACGAAGTTGTTTAAAAAACTCAGAAAAAAGCACGGACTTTGGAAAAGCTAATGAGAAATAAGAGAATTTCGATGTATTTTATAAAAGAATCGAGAACTATCAATAATTGAAGATAGTCTTTCCCTAAATAGAGAAAAATCAGTTTCGAAGCGTCATAACTAAAATATTCTTAGACGGACGTCATTTATTGACAAACCATCTAACAGTATAAAACTATATATAAGGTTTACAAGATTTAATATACAATACACATAGTGAGTAGCCCAAGATCACTAGGATATCACTCGCGAAAACTTAACTTAGGAGTCACTATCAATTTCTGAACTTGCCTTTGGTTCACGGTGTTCCGGTATTTATACGTTTAGGGACGGTTGCATTTTTCGTGCCCTGCGAGTCTCGCGTTCAGTTTTAAGATCTAGAGAAGACTGGATATCGCTCCGTGCGGGCGAGGATGGCTCATCGATTGCGAAATATTGCGTAATCTTGTGCAATACTGCAAAAAGTTGAAATTTCGAATAGAAACCTATATGATCGTGTTGTGCTTAAAAAGACGAATTTTTTGATATAAGGTATATCTTTGAATCGATTCGGATTAAAAAGTTATTGAAGGTTTTTGATATCGAGAAATTGGGAACATATCGGATTACCGGATAATAAAAATTAACAAAGATTTCAGATTTCAGATTTTTTTGTAATGTTTTGTTTATAAAATATAGAATACAATGAATGTTGAAAGTTCGGTATCGGTGAATTTAGGTTATTTTAGATTTATCGAATGTTCGTGAATTTTTTCAGATTTTGTTCACCTTGAATGTGGTTTTTTGATGATTTCAGTGTCGGAATGATTTTTTTTTTTCATGGTTTGCCATGGTGAATGAATCCATGTGTTTTTCTTCTTAATTTTGAAATTTTTTGTTTATATTTTTTCGCTTGTAGGTGAAGTACTGAAGTACCCTCCTACAACAAGGTGTACTCATAATCTCTAGCTGAAAACGACATTACATTGCATTTTTGTACGTCTAACGATAGATTGTTTTTAATACCAGGAATTCATATTAGAGAAATTATTTTGCATTATAATGCGTCGTTTAAGCCAGAGATTCTGTGTAGGTGTTTTATGTCATCTGCAAACATTAAGAAGGGCACATATAAAGTATTACCTATGTCATTTATAAATATATTGAAAAGCAGTGGCCCAAAAACAGAACCTTGGGGAACACCTAAGGATGAGGCATAATCATAGGACCTTAACCTATTATAAGCGGCTTTTAGAGGTCAAATAGAATTGTAACAATATATTTTCTATTATCTAATTCTTTATAGATAAAATTAAACAGTTTAATCTAAGCGCTGTCCATTGACCTTCATTTTCTAAAACCTTGTTCATAGTTTGTTAAAATATTATACTTTTCTAAAAATAATGTTACGCTATTACTGGTTTGGCTATTATAAAATAACTGTTTACTATTTTCAATGTTCATTTTGAAAATGAATTTTATAGTCATACTCTAATTATGCGCGTTGTGCTAATTCGACCTAAAAGTTAGTATGACTATGGAATTCCAGGTATTTTACAGGTAGTTTTTTATTAAGTTGAAAGTTTACGACGTGTTAGTTAACTTTACTTATTTAATGAATTATTACCTTGTAAGTTTAATAAAAAATTTACCTATAGGTAAGTATAACATATTTAGGCCACCCTATGCTACCTATTGGTAAATTTCACCCATTAAGTGTAAATTTTTATTTGATGTGTGTTGATAACTGAATAATATAAATTTTACAAATAGGTTATGTATGGCTAGTTTTTAAATTGGTGGTTTATGACCAAATTTATTTTGTGGTAGATTTTCCAGGTAATTGTTACAAGAAAGTTAATAATTATTTTTTCATGATGACTTTTAGGTCAACTAAATAAGTAATCGACTATTTGGGAGAAATTAAGTAGATAAAAGTAGAATTTTTCTGCAATATCGATCTAATATTACTTTAAAAGAGAATAAATAAAGCCACCAAATAGGTTACTAGAGACTAGAGAGGTATAAAATTACGTAGGACTTCCAACCAAATCTACCTAGTAGGATATTCTGCTATAAAGACGATTTTTAGTTGACAAAAAGGCAGATGGTACCTAATTTTACTTCAAAGAACCCTTAGGTTAATTTTTGGTAATTTTTTAGTAGTTTTTCCCTTTCTGATTTGGTTAAAATTACTTTTAAGCAGATTTGTGTATGAGGTAGATCTCTTGGTATAATTTACGTAAATTTAAATATAAATTAGGACCATTTGGTAAATTTAAATCGGAGATATCTTTTTCTAGTCAATTGTACGAAATAAGCACCTTAATAAGTAAACTCGACTTTTGCCAAGCCGAGTTATAGCTAACTTACTGGGAACAATTTGATGATCATCATAATCGGGGCTTTCAAAAGTACTTATAGTAAATAACGACAGATTGAGCTGACGACTAGATTTGCAAGTTGCTGCCTTATGACTAGTCTGGTAGGGTGAAGGTTGACTGCATTACCCCGGTGCATTCGACAAATTATGTAACTGCATCTATATCTGAAATATTCCGCATGAAACGCGTGCTCCATGTAAAAACGCTCCACAGAGTGTTATTTATGCAAAAATTATGAATGTCGCTCCACGGTGTGTAATTTTAGAACCAAATTTTAGCAACTATAATGAATATCGCTGCACGGGGTGTAATTTCGCCCCGACCACCAAAATTTAGCAACCACCTTGAAAACCGACTTTTACTTCCGAATAAATTTTCTTTTTACGAACCAACCTTGTGTAGCACTGCAACTCATAAATTATATTAAATATGAGGACAAGTTAAAAGTTCCGAATTCGAAATTTGAAGGAGGTTTTGGCGCGAACGCCAACATTTTTGAGGATGCATTTTCATTTTTTGCAGTAGATTTTGGCGGAAAATTATATGTTTTCCGCGTGTTTGCCCTTAGGCGGTTCCTAAGAGATTCGGTAGCAAAAAAGTAACTTACCATGTACGCCATGGGACCGCCTTGCCTGAACGTGTGAATATATAAATAATATTATTATTCGGAATAGTTGCGGTTCAAGCATTTTTAAGCTCTAGAACAAGCGCTCGAAATTATTATTGTGATATTTTAAATACGTATATACACAGGCAAGCAAAAGCCCAAATATCCGCAAATATTAAATTTTTACATTGAATCTTTTTGTGTCAATCGTTTGCTAAAAACTAAAACATTGGATGGTAGTTGGAGACGTTGTCTGAGTTGTCCTATTCCTCACTATGTGTGGTATACGGACCAAAACTTGTTAATCTTATACACAGATCTTGAAATTTTTTAAAAACATTTTTTAAAAGAATAATATATTTTTTTAACTATAAATATAATCTTTTTCTTGTGTCTGAAATTTCCCTTTCAGGTTAGTTAAGAGAGTCGATTCGAAATATCAATAACAGGACAACAGCTCTAATAGAAGTACATAATATTGATTGGAGATTTCAAATACATAAATTTTTCTGTCGCTTTTTAAGAACCATTTGGAGTATAATTTTCTACAATTGTATTAAAATGTCACACAAATTATTCTTTGTGCAAAAGTAGCTAGGCTGCAGATTTAGCAGCAGATTATTAAGGAGTTAATTGAGTTTAATATTTTTTATAATTTCTAAATTGCACACTAGCGCATACAATTGTAATTTCAAGGTTCTAGCGCGTAATAGCAACCAGAATGACAGTCAAAAAGTCATTATTATAAAACGCTCCAAGGAACAGCAATTTAGTGAACCTCGCAGCTAGTAACATTATATTTCTTAACAATGTAACGTTTTAAGGCCGATAAAACTTAACAGTCTGCAATATGCATAGGATTATTTATCAAATATGTATTAAAGTGACCCATAAAATCTGTCCGGACAAATTTAAAGTCTTATAAATTCTAAAGGTGGCTTGCAGGGCAATAAACACGTAATAGGCGCAGCGACATGTGAACGAGGCCACTGCATATATCAAAGGCAGTGACAACTTCCAACTCCCTGAAAGCGGAAAGCGTAGCAGACGACGTTTTTCCTACTGGGTTTGTCCCCACTGGCGTATTGATAGCTAAAACGGTGCTATTGTGCATAACTGAAAAGTTAGGATATTGCATAAAGTATAGAATCGCGTTTTTTTTGTTCCCGCACATTCTTATATGCGATTTAATCTCAGCCTTTTCTTACCGCATTTATTAGATTAGATTCATCAAAAGAGCTCATTTTGTTTGGGATTATGATAGTAATGAAAATAATAATTAGGCAGCAATGGCAGGAATACAGTATAAGGGAATATGTATGTGTATAGAGTTAGATCAAATTAGTACAAGTATGTTGCTGCGTACCTGTCCTCAGATTCTGCTACCTAGAGAAAGTCTAAAATTATTCCTTTAACTAGAGTTGAAAATTCGGATTAATTGAAAGTTTCCTGTTCTCTGTTGTCACAAAGATTACTGAGAAAACCTTCAATAGTCAAATAAGAGTACATCTTGATGAATTTAATATTCTACCATCACATCAGTAGGGGTTTCTGTCTGGCTAGTTGCTCTACTGCGATGTTCAAAGTAATCGATGAAACATTCACTGATACTGATCAAAATAATTTGTGCTTGCTTATATTACTAGACTATTTTAAAGCTTTCTGTGCTGAAAATAATTTCTGTTCGGGCACTATTCAAGTACAGGACGATATTTAGAATATTTTTGCCAAAGAATCGCAGGACACTGCTGTTATGTGAATAGAATTAATTAAATTTTGACCTGAATCTAAAACACATTTGGGACCAGCTGATATTAGCGGGATCATATTCCTAAATAGATTCTTTTTAATTAACTAAAAATCCCCTGTAATCTTAACGCCCTAACTGCTCCAAAACCACCCCCAATGGTACAGTTCATCAGTGTATTGGAATTTTCTCAGAAACATTGCATTTAATAATGATAATAATAATATGTCTTTATTTTCTATATAGGACTAGAAATAAATGGGAGTACATGAGAGAATTGGCGACATTCAACATAGTTACTATTCTATTATAATATTCTCAATTAAGAACAGAACTACAATAAACAATATAATATAAGAATACAATACAAAATTAAATATCATTTCTGGGCTTTGACCTGTCTCATAAATGATCCAACAGAGGACAGATTTTTCAGATTATTAGGTAAAGAATTGTAGATTTTGGCGGAGTTGAAACTAAATGAACGTTCAAATAGAGCCGGATTATACTTAGGTATAATATAAAGAACACAGTGCATAGTAGGACAAGTATGAATATCACTGCCTCTAACGAGCTTACTCAATAAATATTGTGGCGAATGAGCGAGGTTGGCTTTAAGAATTAAGCAAACTAGGTGTATCTGGAACCTTTCATTAAGATTAAGCCAGTTTGATCTTTAAATTTGGCTGAGATGTGACCAAACTTGCATAAATTAAAACAATACCTTAAACAGCAATTGCGAATTTTTTGGAGACTTTTATCACTCTGTAATAGAGCTGGCCAAAAGACAGTATCACAGTAAGCCAAATGTGATAAAATTAGCGAATTACATAATCTTAATTTAATCTCGGTACTTAAGAAATCTTTCTGAACGTAATGCATTTTTAGTTTAGCAAAGAACCTATGAATTAAATACGAAAGATGTTGTGAAAACCTTAAAACAGCATCAATGAATATGCCCAAGTTTTTGCAATTATCGGTAGGTTGTAAAATTGGAATTATTTTAAAGTTATGGTCTTCCAGAATTGAGTTATTATTTTTACTTAAAAGTAACAATTGCGTTTTATTTTCATGCAAAATGAGACCATGAAATTTAGACACACCAGAAATTGCGTCAAAATCAAGGTCAGTTCTCCCTCTACAGCAACATTTTTATCTGTTAGATAAAAGGAGTAGTATATTTGGGTGTCATCAGCATATTGGTGGAATTTGGAGAAGTTCAAATGTTTATAAAAATCAGCAGTATAAATAGAAAATAACAACGGTCCCAAAGTACTACCTTGCGGTACTCCTTGCTCAATATCAATAGACTCCGAAAAACAATTGTTTATCACTACTCTTTGTTTCCTTTCAGTAATTTTGAAAAAAGTACTCTTTTTCGCTTCGCTAAGCCCAAAATAAACATAACTTTGTACACAATATGGCATGATCAAGTGCTCTACTAAAGCCTAAGAGAATTAAGCAAGTACTTCATCTCATCATCAAATAAATCATCTGTCACACTTAACAGCGCATTAGTCGTACTAAAGTGTGGTTGAAAACCAGATTGTGTACATGGAAAGATCTCGTTGAATAATAAAGACTGACTTAGCTGCTCGTGAACTATTTTTTCAAGAATTTTAGATGAGGTGGGTAATATTATACTCTTCAGTTGTGACTTCTAACAAATCAAAAGTCCCTTTAACATTTAAACTAATTGCGTTTGTATAAGAGTCTAAGAGAGAATCATTGTTAATAACATTAACTTATGGGACACTGTTAACAAAATAGCCATTGAATTCATCAGGATCGTCAGAATTTACAAGAGAACTTTCCAGATTTTCCAATATCCAACCATCTCAAAGTACGCTAGGAACCTTTAGGATCAGTTTGTGTTTGATGCAAGAAAGATTTTTTTTCGTTTTTTACTGCCATATTTACAAAATTATGCAACTTTCTATACTCCTTTAATGAAACTTCGGTCTATTTTTCTTATATTTATAACGCGCTCATTAATTTAAGGTTGGGCAGATATACAAAAGACCACCACTTACTTTTCGTAGCTGCATTTGTAAATTTCGCGCTGTTACACATTGTCGTAAAATTGTATGTCTCAAATATCGGTCATTAATTGGGGTTGCTTTCGATTCCTTCCTCGTCCCGGTCTGCAAACATGATCTCCAGTCTCCCTCTATATTTTTGTAAGACTCATGAAACAGAGTAACAATTCTTACTGGCTCTAGCAGGTGACAGACTCGTCAGTCAGTTCCTCCTACCGACAGCAGCAACGGTTTTACCTTGCTTGTAATGCAAAATAGTATTACATGGCTGTAAAAATATTTTAAATATCTTGAAAAGGACCATTTGGCCCCTATTTTCAATTTTTGAATGGGTTGCATTTTTCACACGTGGGATGAAATAATTAAGCTAAATTTATCATGGTTATACATCTCCCTCTAAAACAAAATGGATCCTTTTCAGAGCTTTAAAAAAAAATACAGACTGAGATAAGCTAGATAGAGGATAAATAAGTTACCCACCCTGTAAAGGACTCGCTGAGTAAATATCTGACCAATAATTTATTCGACACAACGTAGTGAAAGTGGTTGATGTGACGATAACTTTTCAAGTACGTCTATGACTCTTAAGTTTTATTTATGTTGATGCATAAAACAATTAATATTTTTTAACCAAAATTGTCCAATATTCTCTAATAGGAGTAACCTATATTTGTGAACTCGTTTAGCAATTTTGGATAATGTTTGGAGATGCGTTAAGCTCTCTAGAGCAAAGCGAACCAAATCAAGGAGAATTCCCTGCGGCTCCCTTGTTTGACTTCTGAAAATCAAATCTTCTTATACGGGAAAAAAGGAATTTAAAAAATAGCTATTATTTTAAGTCAATAACCAAGAAGGTAAATACAAAATAAGTAGTTATATGTAGGAGTTCTGTTGATATCGCCGTCGAAAGAAATTTCTGGAAGACCCCTCCTCTTTGCTAATTTTGAAAATAGTTCAGCTGTTTCTCAGTCGATATTATTTTCTTATTTATTGAAGGTCAAATTTGTTGATTTATTTTATTGTTTAGTATGCATACTAGTTCAAGTATTAATTCGATATCTTGATTAAAATAAAAGTTCATTTGAAATAGTTTGATTTAATCCAAATGCACAATTCAAGGGAGTTTTAGCAGCTGTTCATATGACAGTGTTGAAAAATACAAAGGATACATGATATTTAAAATATACGCAGGTGATATAAAATAGATGGAATACAAACGTAAATGACAAATATAAATGACACAAAAGTGAAAGGCATAAGAAAGTCTAGTGATAAATTTAAAAGCCAGATAAATTAATATATACAGGCTGTCCATTTCATCAAAGGACTCGAGAATATCTCACTTAATATCGACCGTACAAAAAAATTATTTTTACGAAAATTGTGCCGATTTATATAACCTACAAAATGGTTTAAAGACATTATGTACATATATCACATGCCATATTTATTCATTGGTAACATTGGTTTTTTTTAAAACCAATAATTTTTTTTTAACAAGCATTATACTTGCCGTGGAGAAGTATGATTAAATAAAACGATAAAATAATTCAGTAAGTTGTTCAAATCTTTGCTATAATAAAACATTAACACAATTAAGAAGAATAAAATAAATTCAGTTAACAAAAACAAAATAATAATCAAGAAAGTAACATGGAGCAATTATGGAAAGAGTATTCGCAGTTATGCCAATGTATAGAGGTCCTCCATAAAAGCGTCACTCCATGCTCAGAAAGTTAAAATGTCTTTACCAATTAATTTAAGTATAATATCCATTTGTTTGTATTTCATAATTTCACTATTATTTCAATTATTTTAAAATGGTTGGCTATGAACAAACTTGACAATTTAATTTTTTGACAGATCATCTCAGTTAATACTTAAACTCTCACTCAATCACACTCGTTTAAAAATTTAGAATTTTCAAAAATGATTTTCACTCACATTGATCATTATAATATGTTCGTTACATATTGCCAATGCAATTTTAACTCTGGGTTAGCTCAACTAGAATATAGAAACAGATTTCCACAAGCACTACAGCCGAATAAAACTCTGTTCAGAAAAATAGCTACGAAACTGAAAAATAATGGTTCATTTTTAAAGAAGAAGACAAGGTTGAACAGTGTTACTGATAATGTAAATAAGGTAAACCGAGTTATTAATTATGTAAGAAATAAAAATACAGAAAATTTGGAAACATCATTAAGAGAAATTCTAATTTCTTGTCATATAAATAAAACAAGTGCTAGAAAATTTTTAAAGAAAAATGGTTACCGGTGTTATAAAGCCAAAAAAGTTCACAATTTACAAGCGGGGGACAAACCAAGGAGGACGACTTTTTGGTGGCTGTTGGAAAAGAAGCGTGCCGATTCATTAATATGTAATAAAATACTTTGGTCCAACGAGGCAATTTTTTTCAATAATGGATTTTTTTATCGCAATATTCATTACAAATGGACTTACACACTGGCATAGTCCAACTGGGTTTCAAAATCGTTATTCAATAAATGTGTGGATAGGTATTTTAGGTACCAACTTAATAGGTCCTTATTTTTATGATGGTCACCTCAGTGGTCAAAGGTACCTAAACTTTTTGAGAAATGAATTTAATGAATTCTTAGATGACCTACCTGTAGAGAATCGACACAACTTTCAATGTTTTCAACAAGATAGAGCTCCTCCCCACAATTCCCAGATTTGCCTAGATTATTTAGATGAAATTTTTTCTCAATATTGGATAGGTACCAATGGATTTATTCAATGGCCCCCTCGTTCTCCAGAGATAACCCCAATGGATTTTTTCTATGGGGGTATATTAAAGATAACCGCAAAATGTAGAGGACCTAAAAGCCCGAATTCAACAGGCATGTATTACAGTTACCCCCGAAATGCTGAGTAATGTTTTAAATGCAGTGCCTCGCCGCGCTCGATTGTGCATAAGAAATCGCGGTTGCTATATTCTTTTTAGTATTAATTTGTTTTTATTACCTGAATTTACTTTATTCTTCTTAATTGTGTTAATGTTTTATTATGGCAAAGATTTGAACAACTTATTGAATTATTTTGTCGTTTTATTTAATCATACTTCTCCACAGCAAGTATAGAGCTTGTTAAAAAAAAATTTATTGGTTTTAAAAAAATGTTCTTATAATTACTAACGTAGTACCAATGAATAAATATGGCATGTGATATATTGTTGAAAAGGGAGGAAAATACTCTATTTAATGGCGCCATTTCCCGCCCGTTTCAAAAAATTTTGTTTAACAGTCTGAAGAGTAAATTTCAAAATACAGCGGTTTTGAAAAAAAATAGATAAAACCTCGTTGAAACACTCTGTTTTGTAAAAAATTTTCGGCTTAGAATTTTTCTCGCATCTCTTCAAATAATAATTTGGCCTAGACGTTTTCCGCATTTTCGATATTTTCCGCCATAACTCTTAAAGTAGGCCATGGATTTCAAATGTCTTTAAACCATTTTGTAGGTTATATAAATCAGCACAATTTTCGTAAAAATAATTTTTTTTGTACGATCGATATTAAGTGAGAGATTCTCAAGTGCCCTGATAAAATGGATAGCCTGTATATGCAATTGTTTAATGTAAATGTGCGATGTTTTTTTAAACATATATTACTCGAGGACGGCCTGGTTTATCGAAATGTAATAAGAAGACCTTTTTTATTTCTTATAATCTGAAAATAAATTATTTATAATAATATTTAGAAATATCAACGAAATTAAAAAGTTCTAAGGAAAATACTGACAGTTACCCCTTAAAACTACCCCTTAAATAGATAAGAGGGTTTGACTGATTCCATTAAACTAGTGTTCAGATGGCCTATGACAAAGTTTAAAATATGAATTTGATATTTTAAGGAAGCCGGAAGGTTTTGCGGAAAAACTGAAATTTGTTATCGCCTTTATAAGGGGTATGTCTCTCTTATTATAGATTTATATAAAAGACTACTATTATTCTTGGATGTACTATCAACTGCAGAAATATCTGAATGCAATTTTCGGCCTACCGTGTATATATACATCTTATCATTTATTCTGTCCTATAATTGGTTTATTACCATTGGATAGATGTAAATTAAATAAATTCGTTAAAGAAGAACTTACTGAATAACATATAATGTATTTCAAAAACACTATAATTGAATCAAATTTTAGAATTACTAATACCTATTTGAAAATGTAGTCAGTAAATATTAACTAGTACTACATACCATTTTATAATTCATTTTATATTAAAAACAAGTTAGAATAAGTTTATATAGGTTACAGCTTATAAAAATTAACAGTCTAATGTTAATGCTCTACTCGAAAAAGTTGATTAACCCAGACCCATTTTCGTATGAGTAGCAATTCCTCCCGACCCTAAGAAACTTGCTGGGAAATAGATGGATTTTTACCCTTCGATAGGAATATAAGTTTCACGACAGCGATCTTATCTTGACATTTATATGCCAGGAAAGATTACTATTAATCCCAGATCAGGAAAGACTCTTGATATGATTTGTCCTGGCATTGATATATTTACTCTTTCGATTGCTTTGATTTTAATTTAAATCAACTTGCATGTGGATTTATAGACTTCAGCCTGGACATCCATCCATTTTAGGATATTGAAGAAGGGTCTGACTAGCAATTAATTTAAATACACAAAACGACATATACCGATAATATGTATTTGAAAGATGAGAATTTGTCATTATGCTAAAAATAAGTTTACAGTTAGCAATATAACACGTATTACACAGGGAAACTCGTTTGTATGAAAACACATTTCAGTATTATTTATGTAGTTTCTTTCAAATCCATGTAATATCCGTTATTTCAACGGAAAGGGGCATTCCGTCAATGAATGAATAATTTTGCATTTGGTGATTTGTTTCCTCACTACTAGTATAAGAACCTATTAGAAATGAAAACTTATGCGAAATCACGCATGCAAGTGCTGTCGTGAGCAGAAAGAAATAGGAAAACTTTTTTTTCTAATGTAAATCTGTCTCTACTTGAATATGTAATGAGTAGCCGAAATAAAACAGATATCTCTTTTAATTTATTTTTTATTTTAATGCTGTAGTTATTGCTATAGTAAATGATGGATGGTTAATGAGACAAATTGCACTGCGTTATAACATTAACAAAAATTTGGTGTGTAACATTTTAAGAAAGTGGAGAATAAACGGTACGATTAGTAGAAATCCTGGATCAAAGGACAAAGGATATCCTACTTAACAAGAAACTAACTATTAATATTTCGTTATTGCGCCATTTCTATTTATAACTTCTATAAGTCTGTTTGGCATAGAATTAAATAACCTTATGCAATAATCATTAGTAATAATATTTTCTCATGCATTATTTACTATTTCCAGTAATTCTTCGGTATTCCGTGGTCTCACATTTCGTTTTTGGATACTTCTTACGAGTATTTCCCATACTTCTTCCATAAGGTTAAGATCTGGACTATGATGTTGTTATCTTGAAACCAGTTAGTTACGGTATGAGCAGTATGAACCAAACAATTGTCTTGTTGAAATATGAACTCATTATTAGGAAATAATTGTGCCACAGAAGGGAGCATAATATTGTCTAAAATCCTAATATACGTTTCACTATTAAATCGTTCCTCAATTTGCCACAAAACATCATGTGCCGAAATCCAAGCCCACATATTGACGGAAAATCTACAACTTTTATCATTGTTAGATATATATTTCTCATCGAATCGAATCGAGTATTCGGAGGGCGGTAAACACGAATACGACCACTGTGTGTTGACTGGAAAGTTTTTTGTCTGTAAAGGTTACATTGTTCCACAAATTTACATCATGCGCTAAAAATTCAAGCGTAAATCCTACTCGAGCTTCTTTATGTTCAGCTCTAAGTAAGTATTTCTGTGCTGCTGCATGACAGCGTAGCTCCGATTCTCTTACTCGCCGGCGACCAGTACTACTCGATCCAGGAAAATTCGTTTCTTCAGCAGCCTGAATAACTGAGTAAAATGGATTTTCTACTAAAGCATTTACCAATTGCAAATCTTCTTATTGAGTTGATATCCTTCGTCGCCCGGATCCAGGATTTCTACCAATCGTACCGTTTATTCTCCACTTTCTTAAAATGTTGCATACCGAATTTTTGTCAATATTATAACGCAGTGCAATTTGTCTCATTGATCATCCGTCTTCTGCTTTAGCAATAATTCCAGATTTAACTAAATCGCTTATATGAGGCATATTAGTTTTTTGCACACTTGCAATAAATTATGACAACTAACTGACAATGTCACCAAAATTAAAGTTAGATGTACACAACTAGATTTTAGCAAAATACCGTTATAAGACTTGTCCTATTTTTTTTTTGCTCACGACCATACGATATTGAACTATTAAATAGTAGTATTGAAAACAGTATCCCATACGTATTCTCACATAATAGGAGCCAAATCTCAAGGACATGAAAAATGTCAGTTGGATTGTAACCATAAAACTTTCTATATATCAAAACTAATAATTGCATTGAACTGAAGTCAAATTATAATCCAAGTTAGGAATAATATACCATATTAGTATTAAAACAAACAGAAGATAAGCATTGTTGTTCATATCTCTGTCTATGCACGCCCAGCTACCTAATAATTTCTTCGTTAAACCTTTCCACACAGCTTATAATTTCAAAAAGGCTAATTTTCCAGCATTCTACAATGAACCCAACTGGAGATTTTTGTCTAAATTTGATGATGTTAATTTGGCTTGCGATGTGTTCTATACTATATACATGTACCATGTTATATAACAAAGAGTAATAAGTATCCAGCATGGTATAGTTAAGAACTAAAATCTACCATCCGTAACAAAGAGCGCTATATCAAACAGTATAAAAAGCATGAAAATCTGAGCATTTACACAACTTAAAACTAGATCTCGCACATCAGTGAAATCACTCATTCACAGGGATCATCAGAATTTTATTAACAACACTGAAACCTCGCTTAAACCGATCCCAAGATTCTATGGAACTTTGTGAACAACAAGAAATGCCAATCTAGAATATCAACTATAGTTGATGCTTTTACTAATTATTTTAAAAGTATTTTCTTCTTCCCAACGGCACCGACTGTTACATGAACATCGACGACCCCACTCCAACATGCCCAGTATAAATGTTACATCATGGCGCGAGGGCGGAGTAGTGCTTTCAATGAAGAGTATAAAAAATAAAGTGACCTGTGGTCCGGACGGTATCTCAGCTTTTTTGTTAAAGACTGTGCACATGTCTTAGCGCAACCATTAGCAGTTCTCTTTAACTTATCTCTGAGGCAAAGTGTTTTCCCCGATACCTGAAAAACTGCTTGTGTCTGTCCCATTCTGAAAAACAGTGATAACTCTGAGGTAACGAACTATCGGCTTATCACCTTACTGTGTAACTTCGCAAAGGCTTTTGAGATGTCTTTATGTGTATAGTCATATTTACCCACTCGCTCAAAATGTTACATCGTTTGATCAGCATGGTTTTATGGAAAAACGCTCTACCAATATACATTTAATTTTCACACAACTACTGTCTAAAGTTGTTGATTAAAAGGGGCAAGTAGATGTGATATATACCGATTTTTCGAAAGCCTTCGATCATATTGATCACACAATCCTATTAATTAAACTAGAAAAACACATTTCTTTGCGCCACTACTCACTTTCTTTTACTCATACTTGACAGATCGTCTCCAGTACATTACATATAACTGTTTTAAATCAAGTCAATACATGATTACCTCAGGGGTTCCACAGGGATCTAACTTGGATCCTCTATTCTTTTGTCTTATCATTAATGACTTGAGTAATGTAATTGATTGTCATAAACTGTTTTTCGCAGACGACTTAAAAATATTTTCATCAATTAAATCGGCTGACGACTGTAATCTACTGCAAGCCGAGCTAGACAAGGTGGTATATCGGTGTAATAAAAATCGTTTTAATTTGAACATCTCCAAATGTAAAGTCATGACCTACTCCCGTAAAATCAACATAGTGACATACGATTATCAAATTGAATCGCGGACTTTAATTCGCACCGATGCAGTGAGAGATTTTTTCCACACGTATAGAACAATCCGTTTTGTCCTCCATGAGAATGTTGCGACTTATATTTAGGCTGGAGCAAGATTTTAACGACACCGATACTACATTTTACAACCCACTGGCAAACACAAATGCCATGTTAAAATCCCCCGTAAATATAATTTGCTCTAATTGTGATATATTTAACTGTTCACCTAAAAACCTGTATGCGTTATTCACGAATACTACTAATTTGTAATCTTTCATTGATAGATAATTTCTTATTATTCAGCTTATATATTCTAACTGAATACTCATAGCTCAATGGCTCCTTATGCTATCTGTTATAATAATATAATTGTTAAAGATATAGATTTATTTTACTTATAAGCAATTTTACTTTATTACTTTGTCATGTAGCTGGTTATGTACTGTTGGATAGATAAATGGTTATTATTACTATTAAATATTTTCTCTTGTCCTGTGCTCTTTTGCCTATCTTACCAATGCATTTTACATGGCATGACCTACGAATTTGTACTTCCCCAGAGTGTGGTACCTGGACCATTTCTCCCTAATACCTGCATTAATGATCTATTAAATATACCATCTGAAGAGCATTCAGTTATCTTTGCTGAAGGTATGGTCATCATTTACAAATAAGAGAGATGGACTGTATTAAAAAATGTAGTACATACTAATTTTAATAACATAAAGAACTGATTTGAAACAAATTTATTACAATTAAATATAAAAAGATAAAGTGTATCCCATACCCGTTAATTCATATCAAATTCGGATTCACTACATCTAAAGTGTCAACTGTTTGGACATAACTGAAGAAACACCTGAGATGGGACCTACAAATAAACTTGTTTGAAAGCGAAGATGCTTATTATCCAATTCTAAGTAACTAAGACATATGTACGCACCACAAACTGCACTGTCCTCTCGGGTCTTTGTTCAAAGGTAATAACTGATTTTTTATTAATGACGTACAGCTTTCTGAAAGTCTACCAAAATGAAACCCTACTAAAAATCTTTTCGATAAAGTACCGCATTAAAATGGCCCATTGCAGAGATGAGGCCACAGACAAACGAACTTATCGCCTCTTCTCTTTGTGTTAGGGGTTAAAAAAGGATTCAGGTTATGTAGAAGTAAAATTTTAGTGCAATTTTTATAAAATAAACAGATATACATAATGGTCAGCCTACTGAGAATAGATTACGACCGTGTACTATAAAAAGGCAAATGTAAATATAGTTTGAACTTCGTATCGAATAATATGCGACATATGCAATCCCATTCATCTTAAATAAACAATTGTAAACTACATTAGGAAATTGTTAATAGATTGGTTGAATATAAAATAATTTTAGATATCATAATTGACTTGTATTTGTGCTAATTAGATATGCAGATCTAGACTATCAATACATTTTTCCTGTATTATATAATTTAGTTCAGCAATATTAAATTTTACTCAGATAGTGTGTAGTTTATTTGAATGTTTAATATCTGCAAGTGTCAATACCCGGTCGCCGTCATTCACAAGAATATTATACTTAATTTGTGTTGATCCGTTTTCTTAATTAAGTCAACATGTATGTATCAAAAGAGAACAGTGCATACGCGTCTGTTTTAACAGGTAAATAAACATAATATTTAGAAATGTATCGAAGATTTATATTTAATAGTGCGCTAAAAAATTGACTGAATAAATAAATTGTGATATGCTGCTTATTTTTTGTTATTAAAGTGCATAGTCTACTTGTAAAACCAAGTTTCCAGGTGAATAGGTATCGGATTCAAAAGCTGCCTCATATTTACTGCCCACAACTGTACCTATTAAAACTTTGAAAAAGGTTCGACTCTTATTTCTATTTAATGAAGTTAGATCCAGGTTTTCTGCGCCTTTCAGTATCTTCGTTATATTGATTTACGCAAAATTAATTAATATATCATGGCTTTGAATAATGTTGGAAGACAGCCTGGCGAAGTTCAGTGCTACTTAAAATCCTACGACACAGCGCCGGCGTCTTGTTGATAAACTTCTACTAAAACAAAAAATTACTTGAGACTTCTTATAATTACATTTTCTTGTGTTTCATATACAGGGTGTCAACAGAATCATTAGACAAACTATAGTTTCTAGAGTTTTCAAGGTATAGGACTCAAATTTGGCAGGAGTAATGTACAGGGTAGACAATAGACCAGATAGGCTATAGTTCATGGGTAGTTTCTGTGGGCCAAAATATGAGGCTATAATCAAATATGCTTTAGTAAAATATTGCCGTGGAAAAAGATACAAGGTTTCAAAATTCAAACTATTTTTTAATTTTTTTTGCAATAACTCAACAGCCTCTTGACTGATCTTCGCCAAATTTGCTAGAGGAACTTTTTTTATTCTGAGAAACAATAATTTATGTATTAGATCACAGAGGGCGCCGCAGGACCTGTATCTGATGATGAATTTTGGTTATATCCTCATATCTTGTCTTGTCTTTCACAAAAAATGATGCATTACAGGCTCAATCTAAGCTTAATACGGACCTAAAAAAAATTTGCAGACCTACTCTGTGCGTAACAGTCTGATTTTAAACTGTACAGAAATAAAGCTTTTTTGAATAGAGATTTAAGAAAAAAATTATCTGATATGTTGGTGCTGTCATTATTAAATTATGCGGATACCGTATATGGTCCATATCTTGATGTTAGAACAACTAACAGGTTGCAAAAAATCCAGAATAGCTGTATTAGGTTAATTTACAATTTGCACAGGCGTGATCATGTAAGCAATAAAATCAATGAGACTGGTTGGCTCAATATGCGTTATCGCCGACAACTGCACTTGGTTTGCTTCGTACATAAACTTATATTAACAAAATGCCCGAATTATCTGTTGAAAAAAATTAATTTTCGTTACTCGTCTCATAATGTTAATGTTAGGAACCAGCATCATGTAAAAATCCCTAGACACCGAACAACTTTTTTCAGGCGTTCAATTACTTATTGTTCCTTAAAACTGTATAATGCTGTACCAGCTGAATTTAAAAGTTATAACCATCAACGTTTTAAAACATCTATGTATAATATTTTACTTTCTAGCAAACTCAGGTATAATTAATTGATTATTATTTAATTTTATGAATTTCTGTTTTATTTTTTAATGTTATTTCATTACCTACTGTCACACTGTGTACATACTGTGCTATTCGTACTCTGTTTACTGCATACCGTAACAAACTCTATTGTTATTATTTTATTTTATTTTGTATTTTCTAAACTCGGTTAAGTAGAACAGGGTGACTTGGACTTCGCCGAGTATAAAATAAAGACCATTTATTATTATTGTTATTCCCATTTTCTCAGTAATTGCACTGGCCATTTAACGTGTCCTACGCAGTCTTGAGTAGGGTTTGGATCGGGCGATCGGGGAGGGTTTTCACTCTTTCCCGATCTACTATCTGTTCATAATTCTTTTAGTGATTGTTTAAAAACTTCCTCACAATGTGACATGCCTGAAGAATGACGCTCTTCTGAATTTGATTATAAATGCCGCTAGGTAGGCCCAGGTGCCTGTTTGAATATTTGTTGGCAAATAATATCGACATTATCAATAAGGGCAATGAACCCACCTTTATGAATGCGATTAGAAAAGAGGTTCTTGACATAACCCTTGCTGATCCACTCATAACCGACTTAATTAAAAATTGGCATGTTTCAGATGAGCCTTCCATGTCGGATCATAGACACATACGATTCGACTTGGAAGCAGCTGTAACAAGCCTCGGGGAATGTAGAATACCTAGACTGACGGACTGGAGTGTTTATAAAGAACACTTGAGGACGGAGGTCGAAGATGTAACGCATTCCATCGACACAATAGAGGAACTGGATATAGCCTCATATCAACTACAAAACATCATGACATCATGTTATGAAAAAAGCTGTCCCATTAAACAAAGGGCAATCCAAAGAGATGTGCCCTGGTGGAACAGAGATCTCAGCCGTCTCAGGGCTGAGACTAGGAAAGCTTTTAACAAAGCCAAAAACACTGGAAACTGGGAGGACTACAAAAAAGCCCTTACGGAGTACAACAAAGAATTGAGAAGGTCTAAAAGAAGATCATGGAGACGGTTCTGCGAAGGGATAGACGAACTAGCCCCAGCAGTCCGCCTACAAAAAGTCCTTGCAAAAGACCACTCAAATGGAATAGGGCTACTCAAAAAGCCCGATGGCAAATACACAGAGAGTCAGCAGGAAAATATAAGAGTGCTTTTAGGTACTCATTTCCCAGGCTGTCGCATAATTCAGGGTGAATTTCCACAGGACTATCTGGATGAGGATGCTCCTCGTCCTACCAGAGAAGGAAGAAGCCTGGCTAGGAAAATATTCACCCCCAATAAAATTAAATGGGCGGTATCTACCTTTAAGCCCTTTAAATCACCGGGCAGAGATGGCATCTTCCCTGCCCTACTTCAACATGGAATTGAGGAGCTTATCCCATGCCTGAGAAGTATATTTATAGCTAGCTATATACTTGGGTATATTCCCCGAGCTTGGAGGGAAGTCAAGGTGGCGTTTATTCCGAAAATAGGCAGACGTCCACCAGACGAGCCTAAGTCGTATCGCCCCATTAGCTTAACCTCATTTCTCCTTAAAACAATGGAGAAACTTTTAGATCAATATATTAGAAGTGAAATCCTTACAGGAACACCGCTTCATGCAAAACAATTTGCCTATCAACCTGGCAAATCAACAATAAATGCTCTACATTGCCTGGTTCAAGGCATTGAAAAGACATTTACAGCAAAAGAAGTGGCTATGTGTGCTTTCATAGATATAGAGGGTGCTTTTGACAACACCTCCTATGAATCCATACAAAAAGCCGCGGAAAAAAGGGGAATACAGTCTCCTACAATTAAATGGATACAATCCACGCTTAGAAGCAGAATTATTACCACAAGTGTGGGGGATGAGTCGGCTACGGTGACTGCAGTCAGAGGTTGTCCACAAGGTGGAGTCCTATCGCCCTTGCTGTGGTCAATGGTGGTCGATGATCTCCTACATAAAATGAGTAATTCAGGCTTCAACGTCCAGGGATATGCAGATAACCTGGTCGTCACTGTGAGAGGCAAAAATGAGGTCATGATTTCCAACCTCATGCAAATTGCCTTAAATATAATATCCAAATGGTGCTCGTCAGAGGGGCTCAATGTCAATCCGAGCAAAACAACTATTGTCCCGTTCACTAAAAGGAGAAAACTCAATCTTAGAACTCCTGTACTGAATGGAACAATACTAAATTTTTCCAGTGAAGTTAAGTATCTGGGAGTAATCCTGGATCAAAAACTTACCTGGAACTCACATCTGGAAAGGACTCTTACTAAAGCAACAGCGGCAATATGGACGTGCCGTAGGTTGTTTGGTAAGGCTTGGGGTCTAAGACCGAAAATGACACATTGGTCTTATCTTTCGGTTGTCAGACCTATGGTAACCTACGCATCATGCGTATGGTGGCCAAAAACAGAAGAAAAAATAGCACAGGGAAAGTTGCAGAAACTGCAACGCCTTGCCTGTATAGGCACTACAGGAGCAATGCACTCGTGTCCCACAGCAGCTATGGAAGCTATGCTTGACCTACTTCCCTTGCACTTGCATGTAAGGAAGGAGGCAGCACTCAGTGCTTTACGACTGCACCAGGCATATAAATTTAAACCAGGCGATCTGGTTGGTCACTTAAGGATTCTGGAGTTAATCCATTTGAAGTCCATGACCAAACCCACTGACTCAATGCCAATCAAACAAGACTTTGACTGCCCGTTTGACGTGCTAATTGAAAACCGTCAGACGAGCAAGATAGAGGCACTGCGATTGGAACAAGGGTCACTCATCTGGTATACAGATGGATCTAAGATGGTTGAAGGGGTAGGAGTGGGCATAGCAGGGCCTAAATGTAGGCTATCCAAAGCCATCGGTAACACCCCAACCATCTTCCAGGCAGAAATTTACGCTATGGATCTGTGTGCCCAGGAATGCCTAAATAAAGGCATCCGAAGGGCAAAGATCTATATATTATCTGATAGCCAGGCAGCACTAAAAGCTCTAAGGTCCTATACCTTTGAGTCTAAAATTGCCTGGGAATGTAGACAATCCCTGAAGCAACTGGCCAACAACAACAAGGTTACCTTGATGTGGGTGCCAGGGCATGAGGGAATACAAGGAAATGAACTTGCTGACAGCCTTGCAAAAAAAGGATCTAAAGCACCATTCATTGGACCCGAACCGTTTTGTGGCCTGGCCAAGGGACACATAGCGGAGGAGATCCAAGAATGGGAAAAGGACCAGAAGAAGTCCTACTGGAGGAATACTCCAGGTCAAAGACAAGCGAAAAAGTTTATAACTTATTCGACAAAGAATGCCACAAGGCTTCTCGAACTTGAAAAGTCCGAATTAAGGCTAATCACAGGCCTTCTAACTGGCCACTGCCCCTTGAGATATCATCTCAAGAATATGGGCAAGGCAGTAGACAACAAATGCAGATATTGCAATACTGCAACTGAAACTGCGGAACATATACTTTGTGAATGCAAGGTGTTAGTCCGCATTAGGCTAAAATTCCTAGAACAGGCGGAATTAACGCCTGAAGACATAGGGAAATTAGCCCCCAGGAAAATCACAAGCTTTGTAAAAAGTCTTGGAATCCTGGGCAACAACTAGATATAGGGTTAATCACAAAAGATCTTTTAGGTCGAAGTGAAGTAAGGCTGTTCGAAGCCAAACGACCCCATAAAACAATCTACAATCTACAACAACCTAGGTAGGCCCAGTCGCTGGATGTTTAATTTCAGGTTGTTGGTCATCATGCCTGTGGTTGATATACCTATGGGGACGATTTCTATGTTTTCCAGCTTCCAAACTTGCTTCATTTCTATTGCCAAGTTTTCGTACTTGGTGACCTTCTCAATTTCTGTTCGGCCCAGGTGTTGGCTAGGGGGACACGCTATATCTACTATCTTTCCCAGTCGTTATTATTATTATTATTATTATATTTAGGCCCAAAGAGTCTACCTCTGAACTATGGCCTATTATTAATGGTCCACCCTGTATATGCGGAAGAAAATATAGATGTAGCTTGTAATAACTTCACTAACAGTTTAAATATCACATAAACAACATCAATTAAAAACAGGGACAAAATGAAAAAAAAGTACAGACTACAAAAACTCGTAAACTAAATTATTAAAACAGTCAAGAAAAGACTATTACACAAAAGCTAAACGAAGTAAACAAAAACACAAAGAAAGTTTGGCAAATAATACAAGTGACAGAAAGCAATGACAATAGTAATTACCAAATATATGATAGAGTTGGAACAAACTCAAAATTAGTATCTGAAATTTTTATTAAATACTTTTCTAATATTGGTGAAAATTTAGCTAATAAAATAAAATCAAGTTCACTGTCAGGAACAACAAGTATGCCATTCAAAATCACAAATATTGAAAACTCTATATTTCTAAAACCTGTCACTACAAATGAAATAGCAACAATAATTGACAATTTTAAATTAAACTCATCTGCCGGAATAGATCAAATAACTACACAAACGCTTTAAAAAATTAAACCTAATATTCTTAATATTTTAGTACATTTGATTAACTTCTCATTCCAAAATGGATAATTTCCAAACTCACTAAAACAAGGTATTATTACACCTATATTTAAAAGTGGCAATAAAATTGTTACATACAACTATAGACCAATATCGCGGTAGTTAGTAACATAGCCAAAATATTTGAAAAATGCAGTCTCTCGACTTCTTAGCCGCTCACTATCTCACAACATAATATCGCCAAAACAATTCGGATTTAGTCAGAATTGTTAGACGGAAAGCGAATTATTTCATTTTACAAACAAAATACATGAGAACATCGTAAAAAAGTGGAAAAACCATTGCAATATTTTTAGATCTGGCTAAAGCCTTTGATAGTTATGACGCAAATTATTGTTGGAAGAAATATGGAATTAGAGGAGTAGCATTAGACTTGTTCAAAAGCTATTTATCAAATAGAAAAGCTTTAGTAAAAATTGATAAAACATTAAGTAGTCCAGAAAATGTGACAGATGGTGTTCCACAAGGAACAGTTTTAGGTCCGCAATTATTCCTTTTCTACATAAATGACATACTGGAACTGTATATAAGTGGGGATATCATCGCATATGCTGATGATACTGCTCTAACATTCCGCTGTACAAATTGGTCTGAGGTCATCAAAAAAAGCAAAAAGGGGCTGCATAAAATTAAATTCTGGAAGGACAATGATCTGTTAAGTCTCAATCATTAAAAAACAAAATTCAATACTTTCAGCAATAGTTCAAGACCACAAGCGAAAAAAGTTGTAAATTTTATCAGGCAAAATCTACATTTACTCGCACAAATATTCTCATAACTTTTATTTCAAGTATTCCATTTAATTTCCATAGCGGTTATTAATAATTATTATTAGTCTTTTATTTGTTAGTTTTAGTAACACTTAAATAGAATCCACATTGTTAATTGTTAAAACTGATACTGTATAATGTTACATAATATAATGTTTTAGTAAAATGTTGACAAAAAATAATTTCCTTGTGAACTCAGGTGCATTTATACTATCAAAAATAACTACTGTAAAAATAATATTATTAAATTGGATTAAAATAAAGTTATTATTATTATTATCCCTTTTAAATACCGATGCCAAATCAATTCTGCCGCCGACTGTTTCTATTTGTATTTATATCGAATAGAGTTTTTTATTAACATTTCTTTCATGTTTCTAAGTAAATAAATAAAACTACAAATAATATTTTTATGTACAGCGAAAAATTTGTTTTCAGAAATCAAAAAAAGTACGTTTGATGTACATCAGCTCTTATCAATTTAATTAACTTATTATTTTACTATAATACACGAGTTGCTTATATATCATCGATTTAACAAATTGCAACCCATTTTTAATGTCGAGAATTTGCCGCTAAGCGTCGCCCCAATCTTTTCAAATCACCCTGTACAGTACTAACAGAGAATAATTTGCTTTCAGGAAGTCTTCTGTCGTTTGCAGCCGGTGCATCAATAACATGGTCTTCGCCAGAGATACCAAAATTGATAAACAACTCAACCTCTCCTTTTGCCACAGCAATAACATTCGAACAGTCTACTTGGATTTCATCTTTACTAACACTGGGTGCTGCAATTGGCCCATTTTTCTTTGGATACCTATCCGATAAAATTGGTCGAAAGTATACACTACTAATTATAGGAGTGCCATTTCTAGTATCTTCCTTGCTAATGGCATTTGCAAAAATAGTGGAAATGTTTTTCCTAGCTCGACTGCTAGCCGGCGTCTCTTTGGGAGCCTCGTTTACAATTATGGTAACGTATATTGGAGAAATAGCAGACAAGTCCAATAGAGGAACGCTTATGACAATACCAACCTGTGCTATGGTTGGAGGACAGCTTTTTTCTTACTGCCTAGGACCTTATGTTAGCGTATCTATCTTCAACTTCATTTTAGCGGTATTCCCTTCCATATTTCTGGTATTGTTTATATTTCTTGGCGAGGAAACACCTTACTACTTTATTCGACAAGGAGAGTATAAACGGGCCAAAGATGCTCTTAAAAAATTTAGAAACGCAGCAAAAAGCGAAGAACTGCAATTAGAAAATGATCTAGTGTCTATTCAAAAGAGCATAGAGGATCAAGATAAAGGTAGTATCCGTGATATATTCCAGTCCAAGGGGTTGATAAAAGCTCTTATAATTTCCGACACTTTATTAATGCTTCAACAACTTACCGGAATTAATGCCGTCATCTTTTACAGTCAAACAATCTTCAGTGAAACGGTTTCCACTCTAGACGCCCAAGTTTGCTCTATAATTGTAGGGTGTGTACAATTTTTGTGCAGTTGTAGTTCTCATTTAATTATTGACAAGTTCAATAGAAAATTTCTTCTTCTATTGTCATGTATTGGGATGATATTATGTGGGGTGCCATTGGGCGCATATAGTTATCTGAAGGAGCATGGCAGAAACGTCGACTCCTTTTCAGTTTTGCCTATACTAACACTAACAATGTTCATAGTTTTCTTCATGATTGGGATTGGTCCTCTGCCTTGGATCATGCTAGGGGAGCTATTTCCCTCAAAAGTTAAGATGATAGCTGTCTCCTCAGTATCCTGTACAAGTTGGATTCTAGGGTTTCTTATTACAAAATATTTTGGAGATATGAAAAATGCCGTCGGTTTAGGTGAACTGTTTTGGATCTTTTCTGGATTTTGTGCATTTGCTGCAATATTTACTAAAGTGTATGTGATCGAAACGAAGGGTAAAAGTTTAGAAGAGATTCAGTCTATTCTTAATAAATGATATTTATTTTCCAACATGTTCTATAAAGAAATACTATTTATTAAGGCTCTCTGAGATGATGGCAGATTTTTCATAAACTTTATTACACAATAGAAAACGACAACTTAATGTTGTTTCAGGTGAGATGCTCTCATCTCAACCATTTTGATATGGCTGAAACATTTCCATTTAAGTTTTCTCCTGTACTTTGCATTGCATTTTATATAAAATTTAACATTATTATTTTTAAGTATCTGATTTTAGTAAATTATGTCATAAAAAGTATACTAGAATAACTCTCTACGTATTCTTTAAAGTAATTTACTGTAAAATAAAACTAGAAAAGAAAATCTTTTATTTTTTTTAATGGCTTTGGGTCATAGCCCATACAGCCAGACACAAGAGTGTTAATAGAAATAAAAAACAGTGGGAAAAACAGAGCCACACGTTTCTCGCCTAGGGGTTCTTTTAAGGCATTAAATAGACAAACAAGAGAGACAACGATACCGACTTCGACGTTGAAGAAACTGTAGCCCTACGGTGGTGTCTTCGGGACGAAAGAAATTGACCCGAGGATGGGGTTGATTATAGCCTCTCCAGCCCTGGAACTTTCTACTGTGTGTGGATGCCCGTCCGTGGAACTTCACTACTGTGTGTGGAAGCCCCGTCCGTGGAACCCTAAAGATTTCATGATTTAATTTGCATGGTCGGAAATACACGTGAAGCGTGCCTCATGAGAGCAATTTAAATCTGAGATAACCTACAAATGAAATATAATTTACCTCACTGATGAGGGAACAATCCACCAATGTTCCTAGAAAGCCACAGTTGGATGAATGGGGTCGAGTCCGCCTTTTAAGTCAACACGATACTTCCAAAGGAAAGCCTGTAAATTTGTGAAACACGTGGGTAGAGAACAGATAAGATGGCGTGAAGAGGTTAGCTTACCTTGTATACTTAAATATTCTGCTTCCGCAGTTAAAATGTACTCACAACAACAAAATATTCCGCTAAACGGAACAAGAACAGATGGAGAAAATTTTCCTGTGTTGACAATCCCAAAATCCACCAGGATGCCTCGGATAAAACGAGTTTTGTGAGATTATCAACCGTATAGGCCAACAAAAATGTCTCTCTGCTTTTCACGAGCCGGAAATATATCGCCCTCCCGTGGACAATAGCGAAACTCTGCTACGGACGTAGCGGTTGTTATTATGCGGCCCACAAAACGCTAAGGCGTATGGTGGGTCGCATAAACTAGAGGTCCGCAACACAACCATTTTTTAAATTATTTATATTCTATTTAAAAGTAGGTCGCAATATCTTTAAATTAATAGTATTATAAAAAAAAGTAGAAGGTCCAAAAGAAGGCTATGTTATCAATTTTATTCAAAAGTATTAGGTACTTTGTTCAGAAAATCAACCAAAAAAGAAATATTCGTAGCTGCTGCGATAGATCTAAATAAATGCTGGGTTTCTTTTACCATTCATGCAAAAATTATCGTATTTCCTAAATGGATAAATGAAAAAATTGGGAGCTTTCCTCTATACAAATTTGAGTAATCTCCTTTATACAGGAAAATCTTGCGACAAGTTCTATTTCAGAAAAAAAATTATAAAATGCAACGAAATAATGAGTTTACTTCAGTTTATTTGCTCCTTTTTAGAGCATTTAAATAAAAGCTCGTTTTTAGAAAAGTTTTTTTTACTATTAATTTTTACTGTTCCTGATGTATATTACTCGATCAAAGTAAAAGTTGACAATATATCTAGCAACAATATTGGGAATGAAATAAAAATTGCATAGTTTTCCTTGTTGAATATTTAGGCTAACTGATTCGGAAGCACCTTTAAGGTCTAAGAAGAGTGCATTTAAATAATTGTTCCGAGAAAAACACGTCTGGATATCTGTAGTTACAGTAAGAACATCATCGAGAGTGCCATCACTATTTTTATAACCAAACTAATTAAGAGGAAGTAAATTTTGGTTGTATAGCCACCATTCTAATCTAACTTTGATCATGCGTATTAAAGTTTTTAAAATGAGTGACGTAAGAAAAATGTGTTGGTAAGAGTCAGAATTATCTGTGTTTTTCCTTGCTTTAGTAAATGAAGGGCAATTACTTTTTAAGTTTCTCAATGTTGCTACCTGAAAAATACATATTATTTTATTCTAAATTAAATTGAAATGTAATCGAAATCCTGCTTGAATACTGAAGGAGTTTTAGACATCTACTACGCTTTGGCCTACAGCCATATAACAAATAATATTGTTTCGTGTGTTTGGAATATACTTTTCATATGTACACCCTGTATGATGAAAACAAGTAAAAATCCGAATAAATGAGATAAATGAATAAAATCATCACAAAGTAGGACGACGTGTCTGGTAAAAAACCAATTGAGTTAAGCGTTAAAATAAGTGTATCAATCAATTAATCAATTCATTTATTTACTTCGTCATTTATATTACATTAAGCATTAAACAATAAATGTAAGTGAAAAACAAGTGAATTATTTATAAATAGACTTGATAATAAGTAAATAACAACTTGTATTGTTGTATTTGTGTAATATAGTGCAAAACTATGTAAATAATAAAACATAGTGAATACATAAGCGGAAACAATATTCTAGATAATTGTTTTATCTTTACTCTATTTTTTAACCTCTGACACAAAGAAGAGGAGTGCTATAAATTTAATGCGTACGTTTGTATGTTTGCCTGTGGCTTTTTCTATTATTATATATTTCTTGTTGAATATCTCTAGCTGTGTTTGTCATATCGATAGAATAATAGTACGGGCTTCTTCGCAATTAAATCTGTGGCAATACCAAAGCAGGAAAAGTGTTTATGTTAATTTCGTAAAACCGCCCGTATCCTCCTTTACATGTAATATGCTGAAACTATCATAGCATCGCAAATCATGATGATATATATGATTGAAAAATGTCCAACATTATAACAGCGTTTAAACAGATTAAAATTTGTAACAATTTTCATGATATTTTGCCCACTGTAATGTAATGAATAAGATCTCTTGTTTCTGTGTTGATCGTTTTTTCTGGCACTGTAAATGGGACCTTAGTCCTATAGGGTATTGCATATAACCAAATAAATAAAGTAAATTATTACGTAACTACATATGAAAAAACAAGGTCTCTCACGGAGCTATTAGCAAATGCCTGATCGTGTAATATTAAAAAAGAAAAACATGATATTAGAAATCCGTGAACTAACCATGCTTAATATCTAACACAACGCAAATTACAGTTGGAGCACCATAAATCAGAAGAATTTAGGACTGGCTTGGGAAGTCGGCAAGTAGTATTAGTACTTGTATTATTTTCAGGACAAAGCGACTAAGAAACTTATAAGACGTTCGACCACAAATTTTAGCTCCTGGCTTTCCGTTTAGCTGATAGTCTCGTATTCAGTCCTACGACTATTAATGTCGCTTGCAGTCTTCGCAAGTTTATTGAAAATAACGCCCGAATGACACACTTGAGCTCGCGGGATTATAAACTTTCGCGGAGAGGTACTTTGTTTTCCACTCTGCTTATGGCAAACTTCTCGCCACCTTTATATAATTATTAATCGGTTACAGGAAGAATTGCATATGATTTATGAGTGGAATATGGAGACGCCTATTTTTGCGTGAACTATTTAACTGTTAAAATTGTTGTAAAATTTTATGTGCACATTGCAAATAAACTAAGTAGCTTACGTTTCTTAGTAATAATAATAATATAATAGTGACTTAAACTGAACGAATTTATTATACAATTTTAGTTTCTCGATTTAGCACACTACGGCAACTAAACTAGATTTCACAAATGAGGAAATAGCTATTTATATTACAAGTGCTATATGAGGTCTTTTATAGTACGCGTTTGCAACTCACCTTCGGCTCGTTCCATAAACAGACGAGTGCTATGAAATACCTTATATAGCGCATATAATATACAAGATTTTATCTACTCTCGACTTATTAATTCTTTTATACATAAAAAACCTACTAATTAATCAATATTATTTATTGTCAACATACAATATTTACAAGTAATAAATAATCAACACTACTAATTGTAAACACAATTTTAACAACAAGATTAACTCCAAACTGGCAAGACGTTGCCACTGATAATAATCAGTGGTACATCCAATTTCAAATGTGCTTTTAGAGGGCGGAATATTAAAATATAATATTTTAGTCACAAACTCCTCTATAAATGTGCAAAAGCACATTTGAACTATGCTAAGCCCGGCTATTTATTTTTAGATTACAACACTGGATTACAACACATGGAGTAAAAGTCACATTTTTTGTATCGAGAATATACTTGTTCAGCGAAACGAATCCGGCAAGGCACAGAAAATCACGTTATTCCACATATAACACGCTATTTCTTCTTCAAACGTCGAATATGAATTAAATAAATACTTCTGTCCGAATACTTTAAGTGCCGCTTGTGAGCGACAGTAAAATACTTACTTCAAATGTCAGAAAATAATGGACATTTCTTACTCATTTCATGACATTAAAGTTTGACTTTGCAGACGGCTTTGCGTTACTATTAACAACAGAAGTAAAAGTACTTTTTCTTCCGCTTGAGGGGACATTTACTTCTGTTGCTAATGGCAACGCACAGCTATAGTATATCAACATTTTATTAGGAGTAATAGTGATACTTTTGTGACGAGTCTGTACACTATTTTCTACAAACGTCATAAAAACGTGGCTTCTACGACGAGTTTTTTAATTTAGATTGTAATTTCTCTGGCATTTTTTTGACTGGCGTAGTCTCTCATTGCCACTAATGAGCTCTGAGCGGCAGTAAAAGTATTTTACTGCAGCCAGTAATAGTATATTGTGTTACTAGTGGTAAAACTGATACTTTTGTGACGAGTCTGTAGGTTTGTCAGATGAAGGAAGTGAGCCCGGCAATTACAGTTGAGTCACAAAAGTGGCTTCTACTCCGAATAAGACATGTTATTTTTTTTTTCAAACATCGATTGCTATAGAAAAATAAAAATCAAAAATTTTGCTGTGTGTTACCATTAGCAACGGAAGTAAAAGTCCGTTCGAGCGAAAGAAAAGTACTTTTACTTCCGTTGCCGATGGCAACGCACAGCCATCTGAGATGTCAAACTCTAATGTCATGAAATGAGTAAGAAATGTTATGATTTTCTGACGTTTGAAGAAAAAATAACATCTTATTCGGTGTAAAATCCACTTTTGTGATTCGTCTGTAATTGCCGGACTCACTTCGTTCATTCGGAAAACCTACAGACTCGCCACAAAAGTATCACTTTTACTCCTAATAAAATAATATACTATTACTGGCGACAGTAAAATACTTTTACTATCGCTAAGAGCTCATTAATGGTGATGAGAGACCAAGTCGGTCAGACAAAATGTCAAAGAAATGACAGTTTAAGTTCAATAAACTTGTTATAAAAGCAAGTTTCTGTGACGTTTGTAGAAAATAGTGTATTATTTTATATGGAGTGACATTTTTGTATTGAAGATGTACTCGATAGACAAGCAAAGCGGGACCAGCAAGAACAGCCGAGACTCAGAAAATCACTCATAAATCATGTAATTTTTTCTTCAAAAGTCCATGAACTAAATAAATATTATCATTTTTTCTTCAAATACTTTTAGTGCCGCTCGTAAGCGGCAATAAAAGACTTTTAGATGAGAGTCGAAGTAAAAGACTTCTATCTTCGCTTAGAAAGTTATTTTATCGAGATGTTTTAGATTTTTTCTAACATCTTACAGGAAGTTTTGATGATACTCTTCAAATATTCATCATTTGAAGTTAATTCAGTTCAACCAGAATGAGTTGGTTTAAAAAATTTAATCTGTTCGATTCAGATTCTCTATAAATCTTACAGTAAATTAGACAATTTTTAATTTAATACCGAAAATATTAAAAGGCCATTTCCGCTTCGTCCGTGATACTTTAATTGATAAAATTTCCATTTCATTAACGTGAAATCAGAACCTCACAGAGAGACAATTTAAATAAAATGTAGCATGATTTTACTAATTACGAAATGATGGTTTAATATTTAATAAGCAATGGACCATTTTTCTTTCTCCGTACAGTTGATTTATTTTAAGCATAACTAAGACGGTTTTATTAAAAACTGGTGAGATTTAATACATCGGGAGATACAAAATATACTGGTCCCCACTCTATTGAGGAAGTGTCAAGAATATTAAGTCGAGGAACTAAATTTACGGCAGACATTTCATTTTGTAGTCGTGAAAAAGAACGTCACAATCGTCTCTGGATTTGCTCCCTGCAATTTCTATCAATATGTAAGGATCTGTGAGATCTGATATTGAAATAACAAGGTCGGAGTTGGCTGACATAAAAACCCAATCTAAGTTCCTCGGCACCACATGCTACAATTTCAACTTTCCCCAACTGTCGAAATAATATGAATTTGCGAGCAAATGCCTTTTTTATAACTTCCCATACATATGATACAATGCCAGTGCATGTTGCAGAATCGAGATTTTTAAACCGTGGTTCGGAAAAGTTATCCTTCTTTATTACCGCAAGGAAATTTGATAGGACAATTTTTTAAATGCCGGAACAGTATTTATGAATAAAATTATATTCATTAGTAAGGCTATACATTGTAGATTAATATAATGTTAAAAGTGATGAAAGTAGAATTAATGATATGAAAATATACAACACAGTCATTATTGGCTGGCGAGACGTCAGCCGATATTTTATGCAGTATTTTTGTTTTTTGCAGATTAATTATGAAAGGTTAAGTCACATTTAATTTACATTTCTTTAAATATTACTGTTAGCATTGATTGTTTAACTTCTTATTTAACGTTATTCAAAATAAGGGTTACTTTCCGTGGATTATCTGATTTAATTATCTGAAAATCTCGGAATTGCCGGAGAGAATAATCGAAAAATTCAATAAACATTGCATTGTTTACCACTGTTATATACACAGGGGGAGACTTTAACGCTACACATCGCAACTGGAACTTCCATCGCAATAACGCGAACGGTAACACTCTGTTCGGCTATGTGAATAGTCGAAATATCATCTTGCAGTATCCTGAGGATTCTACGAATTTTGCGGACAACGGTACAACATCTACAACACTTGATATAGTGGTCAATAAGGGCGTGAGGACGTCGGACTATAACTCCAACGTACTGGATGAACAGTATGCCAAGGGAAGACACTACACATCTTATAGAGGCGCCAACTGGCACCTCTATAAAGCACATATTAACACAAACAAAATCAACGATCAACACGCCCACCAATCTGGAAAATGCGGTGGAGGAATTTACGAGAGTGCTGCAGGATGCAGACTGTTGCCACTAACATCACTATGAATGAGAACAAAGACCGACTCCACGAAACGGTCATACGAAACATTAAAGAGAAAAACAGACTGAGACGGATTTGGCGGCGAAATTGCGATGCCTACGCCAAGGCCTATATGGTCAGGATGTAAAGACAGATCAAAACCTCCATAATCACTGTTAAAAACCAGAAATGAGAGGACAAACTGGCAGTGCACATTTCTCAGGACAACTCGCTGTGGAAGCTGAGGGTCTTGAATAATACGCGGGAAAGGTATTGAGCAGTTCCGCGATACTGCAGCTAACGGTACTGCCCTAGCCAACGGAAATGAAGCCGTGGTCGTTCCCATCCTCAATTGAAATGAGAACGTGAACTACAGGCCCATCTCGTTGCTGTCGGAGATCGCCGTCCTGACCAGACTAGGTGCTGTTCAGGAGGAGCTCCACATCGACGATGAGTCCCAGTTTGGCTTCAGGAGGGACAGGAGCACGGTGCAACAGGTCGTTAGGATAGTTAATGACGTCAATATACAATACAACCCCGGGAAGAGCACCGCCATGTTGCTCCTCGATATTAAGAAGGCGTTCGACACCGTCTGGACCTCGGGGTTACTCTACAAACTACACCACTACAACTTTCCGACCTACTTCACTAAGCTCATTAACTTGTTCTTGACGGACAGATCTCTACAGATTCAAGTGAATAACAAACTGTCAACACGGCGGGACATTCGCGCGGGAGTCCCGCAAAGATCGTGCCTGTCATCAAAGTTGTACAACCTGTCTCCAACTTTCCAGAGTTCCTGAATACGAAGGTGGCCAAGCACGCCGATGACACAGCCATGTACGTGCATTCATACAACGCCCAAGCAGCGAATATGCTGCTGAAGGCGCACATGGCTCGTGCCACGGCTTATTACGACCAGTGGAAGATTCGGGTGAACGCTGAGAGTCTGAGGTGATAGTCTCCACGTGTCGTTTTACAGAGAATAAAATCATATACCCATTTGCGTGAAGATGCGTGAAATACTTGGCAGGTTAGGTTAGACGTTTAACGCTCACATAAATGAGACTGCACGGATGGTCTACTCCTTGTCCAGGAGTCTGTATCCGCTCATGGTCAGGGGTAGCAGACTCAACAGGCAAAATAAAAAATTGTTGTACACAATGGTGGTCAGGCCGTCCATCACATACGCGGTGCTAGTGTGGTGCAGCATATCGCCCACGAAAATGAAAAAACTTAAAGTGCTTCAACACAAATTTATGCGCCTTATATCAAATTCTGGGAGGTACACCTCCCTCAGATACCTATCCGCACGTTGCAACGACATAACCCCGATATCGGATTACGTCTAGCAGATCTCTCAAAACTTCAACTCGTTTAAATTGGACGACAGTCCGCTAACAAGACACATAACACAAATTAGACAGCACAATGCCCCATTTCGGATTAAACACCTTCTGCCATACCAGACGTTACCGATTTTCCGGCAAACTTCACCACTATAACTTCCGTTTACCCTATCCACCTTTACTATTATTTCATGCCTATCGTATGTTTAAATCTTTTCTGCCCCCCTCTTCCTTTCTGTTTGTTTTTTCATGGTTTCTGTTTGTACAATTTTATCTCTAAATTTATTTTGCTTCACAATTTTCTTAGAAAGTCAAAACATTATATACAATCCAAATTTTTAAAATCAAAGTTTGGGTCAGCCATGCGCAGCCCAGCATTAATGTATTTCGGGGATTATAAGTGATCAGTGCGTAAATATTTTAATCTAGTCTGTGATTTTTAATCAGTTTTGTTAAGTTCGTTCTTTTAAACATGTTTTTCAATTTTAACAATCCGTCTGCAATGGAAAGAGCTTAGATTTAATGATTTTAATATTCTATTAGCCGAACAAGTCTTTCTCCGCTTGGCCCTGCAATCTGCCACCACGTTAGCGTGTTGCCTGCACGGTTGGCACCGGTGTGGGATCTGGGGGGATCCTATTTGTATTTTAATTTAAATAAAGCCTTGTTCAATTGAATTGAATTGAGGGAGACGTAAACTTCTTTAATATTGAAAATACTTCTGGAAGCGTGTACATGGGGACCGTCTATCTAAAAGCGGAGCCGGCCAACGCCGGGCAATCAGCGCCAGCATCAGCGATCGGTTGGTTGGTTGTATTTGTATAATTGTTCGTTATGGATTGTACGTTTCTCTTTTTATTGAGAAGATTTAGATAAAATAATGATGTTCAAATTATAAATTTTGTCGGCTCAGTTTCTGAGAGCTTACTTGTCAGATTTGACACCAAAGAATTTAGGGCTCAAATCTTGGCTAGGTTATGAATGTTTATAAGCATTTTTAATGTGTCCACGAGACAATTGTGTGAGAGACAACCCGGCAAATCGTTGTTATCTCCCCTGAGTTCGATTCTTAGCTGCGGTATATGTCAATGTCGCAGAGCATGGTTTTTGTGTAATTGTTTGTATGTATGTGCGTCTTTGTTGAGTGATGGAATAGCTGTGATTAAACTCCGCACTAATAGGAGAAGATTAACTATGCGTGAAGGCACAGGGTATCAAAACAATATATTCTTTTACTGCCACAGCATGTAACTTTCAAGATACTCGCCTTAGAACAATAAAAGTTATGTATAACTACTGATATAAAAAGGCATATTAAAGGTTAGTGTGGAAATTATAGAAAATTTCTGTTTCAAATTCGTATTCATGCATAGGAATATTTTATACAGATTCATAAATATCGATATTCTAGCGAACTGAAACGCACGTATTAAATTCTAGAGAATAATTAAGCTTTAATAATATTTATTGATGTGATACGAATTTATTTAGTTTCTCTAGCGATATAGTTGCCACCATTTTTGCATCCTTTGCATTATGAAACTGATTGAACAGTATTCTGTAATCATAAAACAAATCCCAAATAAATTACCGAATACTTAAAGTTAGCTGGGATAAGTCCTTGCCTATTTATTTTGTCTATCGACATGCCAAATAAAGAAAACTTCGAAAAGTTTCTTTTAAAACATCTCTAAAATCTATATAAATCCGAAAGATTTGTCATTGACACATTTCGTGGCTGAATAATATCAAAAGTTTAAAGCAATGTATTTGAGAATAACGAGATGTATTTCTACATATGATATTTTCAATGCTGAATATTCAGAACGCAAGGCAAACATGCAAAAATATCGTATAAGTGCCTAGTACGCGTAGTAGTAGTTAGTATCCTACTAATTGAACAAAATAGTGTAAGGTTTAGTTTACTAGATAACTAATTGAATAACACAAAGCTAAATTTCATTAAAAAATCATTTTTGTAAAAGTGGTAATTCAAACGTTTTAATATTAGTATATATCTCATTTGCGACGAGGTCTTTCTCAGCCTTGTTACACGAAAACATGAAAAAATTCACTTTATCACTCGAGTGTCGATAGCGGTTACGATAGTTCCTGCTTTAAGTGTTGGAACAACAGCACCCTACAAACCGATTATGTAGAGCTTGAGCAGCTCAAGTGGAGAAACGGTAATTTTTGCGGATTAAGGAAAAGCTAGATTCCACAAACAGCAGTAAAAGGCACTGCTTCCAGTCTTACAATATTTTTTGAAGGCAAACCTATGTACAAATCTCAAAAACTATTTCCTAATGCTCCTACTGGCACGTCTATCTGGTTTGGGCGATGGTTCTGGGCTGAACGTAGTATCAAACTTTGAATTCTATAATTATGAAAGTGAATAAATAAAATATTATATGTGCAACTGTTAGCTTAGCCGATCTGGCACGGGAGATAGTCCTGGATGGAACCCTGATGTCAAACTTCGACGCCCACACCAGAATAAATTGATTTGTGGCAAAATGGAGATAGTCGCAAAGCCTGTGCATGCTGGCAATTAACTTAATAGTTTTACGATTAAACAAGAATATCTTACTTACAACAGCAGTGGTATGTTCAGCGAAATACTAGCGGCACATCTTGTTCGTGAGGCTGCTGGCAGCGGACTGATTATAAACGTTTACTAATATGAGCTCGTAGATCAGATCGCGGAACAGTTTAGCAGTATTTGAATGTGTCAGCCATTCGGATGCTGGAGCAAAACTGATTTATTATACAAAATGTGTGAATTCTTATATTATATTTAAGAGAATAAATAGTACCTATATATTATAATGATATTTACTTTATAAAAACACAGTAAGAAATAAACTTAGCACTAAAATTTTCATCTTCTCAATTTAGACGTGTTTCCATATTGAAAATGAAAATATAATATTCAGCTGTCGATTTATGTTCAATAATTTAATTTCGATATTTGACAATTCAATTTTATCACGCAAATCCTTGATTATAAAACCTTTTTGTTTTTTAATAATAAAATTAAAAATATGTATGTCTAGGCTGTTATTTTTTTCAAATACTTTTAGTGTCGCTCATGAGCGGCAGTAATTCTTTTAACACGCCAATCTATAATAAATTTTTAATTCGAGTTGCCAGAATTAATTTTATCACTATTAGGGACAGCATTAGAAAAAAGTTTTTAAATAGTTGATGTATTTTGCTGATAAAAAAACATTCCGTTCTAATTTTACCAAGGGAGACGGAATCTGCATTGGTAATTTTGCTTACCCTTCCATGGAAATCCCTTAATCTAATTTTAATTGTTCTGTTCAGAGATGCCATTGATAATCACAAAGGTGCGTACTTCCCAGTTTGTTTTCAAAGGTTTAAAAGAACTCGTTGATAATACGGATGTCCAGTACGTGTCGATGAAAATTTGAAAGCTTTATAACAACTGTTACAGTTGTAAGAATTGAATTGAACTAAAATAACTTGTTAAATAGATTATTATATAAGTAAAAAAATAGTAGAAGAGCCAGTAGAACAGTTTTGTATTTTAGCTCAGAGCGGAACCTGGCTAACTGAAAATATAAATTTGAATTATACAGGGTGTCACGCCGGGAATTGAATCGATCAATATAGAGAAAAGTACGCATCAGAAAATTTTGAAAATTCAGATAATTACTAGTGTCGGTGTGGCCAGTCCAACTAAATATAATTACAAGCAGCTGGCACTTCCGCTTATACAGGAAGTCGACACCAACTTGCTTATTTCAAATGGAACACCCTATATATTTTAGGGTTTTCGAAAAGAGCATAAAATTCTGAGTCGAAAATATGTAGCATATCCTATACCTAAACCTAGCCGTTTCAGGGTTATTTGACATTTTATAGAAAATTTGACAGATACAATGGTTTGCAAGAACCGTTATAACTTTCTTCATGTAAAAGGTCCTCATTTGCTTCTTGTCACGTAAAAATAACACGAGGATAACTACGTTCTATAACTGAAATAAATTCAATAATATCATACCAAGTGTTTCGTTTTTCGCGTTACATTTTGTCAACTTTAAACCGCGAAAACTTGTTTAGGTCAAATGGAACACCCTGTCTTTTTTTACGTCAAGTTGTGTAAAATTGAATTCCCTTTTTCTGATATTAGCATTGTGGGGGTTAAAGTTACAACTTTTTGAAATATTTGCGATTTTATTAGAAATTCATGAATTGTTGTAATCATTTCATCAAAATAGCCATGATTAGAAACAATCAGTCATTATCTTATGTCAAAAAATGCCAGCATGTTTAAATTACACCCACGAAGACTTTTTAAATTTGTTTATTATTTATGGAGAATGTGATAAAGTAATATCATGAACTTGCAGCACATTTGCTACTCGATATCCACAAAAACGCAAAATAACACTAACACGGTAACATGCGTATTAATCGAATTGGCGATATAGCATGAACTAAAATAGCAGAGATAAGAACAATTTAAAATATGATTTCATTTTAATTTAATATTTGCTCAAGATTTCGCCCTCGAACCTCGACACATTTTTCGCACCTTCGGGTTAGTTCCTCATGGGTAGCTCTTCTAACTGAATCCTGTGAATCTTACTCTTTGCATACAGTCTTCAATCGTTGTTAATGGGCTCTCATGAAGTTTATTTTTAATAGTTTCTCAAATGAAATAATCCAGAACTGATAAATCGGGCGAGCGAGGAGGCCACAAGAAAGGTCCATTATTGGCAATCCATTGATCATAAAAAGTTTCTTGTAAATAATTTTAATTAAATATGCGTTATGTGGGAGCACCGTCGTGCTGATAAAAAACGTTTCTATATTCGGCGAGAGGTAAATTTTCTAAATAGATATTATTCAAATTTTGTAAGATATTCAGATATCTTTCACCTAAAAAAAAAAAACAATCAGCAGAAGAGAAAATTTAATTGACTGTTTAAATTTTCCTGATAAAATTGTAACCACCACTCCATCGTTTCTGGCACAGTAAACATTAAACTGCCAACTTTCCTGAAAGGTTCGCTCTCTGAACATATGAGGATATGAGTCACTGCGAATTGTGTCTATTAAAAAGTCCATTTTTAGTAAATTTTGCTTCATCTATCCATATAATATTTCCCAAATAAGAATCGTGACCCTCAGACCTTATTAGAATAAACTCACAAAAATTCTGTCTTCTTAGGAAATCTGTTTCTTTTCATCCTTGAACCATATGGAATGAAAACGGGTGAAACTTATGTTTTAATAAGATTCTGTGAATTGAATCCTTGCATAGTCCCGATTCCAGAGCAGCTTGTCTTAATGGCATCCTTGGAAATGCATGAAAATATCCCAGAATAACTATTTCAATGTTTTCGTCATCAACAATAGAGCCATAACTTTTAAAATTTTAAAATTTTCTAGTATGCGTTTTACAGTGTTTGGTGACGGTTTCCGTTTTTCTGGATATCGTGTAGCAAATGTGCTGCAAGTTCTTGATATTACTTTATCACATTCTCCATAAATAATAAACAAATTTAAAAAGTCTTCGTGGGTGTAATTTAAACGTTCTGGCATTTTTTTGACCGAAGATAATGACTGATTTTTCTAATCATGGATATTTTGATGAAATGATTACAACAATTCATGAATCTCTAATAAAATCGCAAATATTTCAAAAAGTTGTAACTTTAACCCCCACAATGCTAATATCAGAAAAAAGGAAATTCAATTTTACACAACTTGACGTAAAAAAATACAGGGTGTTCCATTTGACCTAAACAAGTTTACGTGGTTTGAATTTGACAAAATGTAACGCGAAAAACGAACACTTGGTATGATATTATTGAATTTGTTTCAGTTGTAGAACGTAGTTCTCCTTGTGTTCTTTTTATGTGACAAGAAACAAATGAGGATCTTTTACACGAAGAAAGTTATAACGGTTCTTGCAGACCGTTGCACCTGTCAAACTTTCTATAAAATGTCAAATATCTCTGAAACGGCTAAGTTCAGGTATAGGATATGCTACATATTTTCGAAAACCCTAAGATATATAGGGTGTTCCATTTGAAATAAGCAAGTTGGTATAGACTTCCGGTATAAGCGGAAATGCCAGCTGCTTGTAATTATTTCAGTTGGATTGACCACACAGACATTAGTAATTATCTAAATTTTAAAAATTTTCTGATGCGTAATTTTCTCTATATCGATCGATTCAGTTCCCGGTGAGACACCCTGTATTGGGTAACCAGGCTATAATGTTCTATAGTTTTTATATTTTAACTTTCTAGTGACATAAACATAAACGTTCGGTGTGTACTAAGTAAAACTTGCAAGATAAATAAATAAATCGATGTCTGTAAACGCAGTGCAATTCCCTCATTTAATGTATATTAGATTCTTCTACTGATGACGCTTTGTTTTCAACTCGGACCAAATACCATTTCATATGCACGAGGCATGAAATTATTTCTGCTCAGATCAGACATGAAAGTAGACTACAATTTTAAATTTAAAAAGATTAATAAACTTCAAATTTAAACAACACTCTTTGGTTCACCAGGAATGTTTTTGCGATATGCAAAAACGTTAATTAAAGTTGTATGTGTATGTGTGTGTGCGGTATCTGCTCGAAAATGGGCCAGCGGGTTCGATAGCTCAGCAAATTTCAATTAAGGAATACTACAAAAATTGCTTTCAAAATTGATTCAGAGAGCAATAATACCATATTGATAACAGCGTGTTACCACAACTTGAATACAATTCTGTTGTGATTTTATCCAGCTCCCTGTGAAAAATTTAATTCCGATTTTGCTGTAAAATGAAATATGGAATATTCGTTCAATATACACGTGTGAAAAACGAACTGACATTCAAATGTTGTTAAGTAAGTCAAGAGATTTGTTAGTTCAATACATACATTTGCGTTTCATTAGTAAACGAAAATTAAAGATATGGTTTGGAGGTTCGTTAGATCAATATAATGATTTTTCAAGTCATTCACAATATATTTTATAAATTAAAAAATATGATTAACTTAACTTATTTATTCTTTAGAATAGAATAGAATTTCAATATTACTTAAGCTATTTTAAATATTTATGAGAAATTTTACTACGAATTTGGAATAGAAATGTTCGATATCCTCCATAGTTTGATATAATAATTGACTTTCGTATCTGAGATTATATACAGGGTTACTGGTAATTCGATACATTCCTTTGGAGTTGTGATGGGGCATGAGCTAAGGAGTAAATCTAGCCCTAACATACATTATGCAAAACTCAATAGTTTTTGAGATATTTCAATTTTTTTGTTTTTCTCAAAAAAGTAGATCTTAATGTCTTAAAAGTTAATTTCCGAAAAATCTACTTGACATTTTTAAATTTTTTTTTGCTGGATTACTTGTCCAATATTATAGATATCCGTTTGGAATGAAAAATATCCGGAAACATTTCGATCATGTGAACATTTAAAATAAAAACTTGTAAAATTTTTTTTTTAAATCAGTTATGAAATTTACCTATTAGGTTTTTTCAAAAAAATATTAATGTAGCACGCGTACAAATTATTATAAAAACTTCCTTATATCAATAGCTATCTAACTAGGTAGAAATGTTTAATGTACCCTTGATAGTTCTAATAAAAAATTAGTAAAGATAATGCTGGTGGCGGAATTTATTAAACGACTAATCGTTCATTTTCATTTAAGTCAGTCAGTCCTTGACTTTGACGTTTGTGCATATATGTCATTAACTGACATTCTTAACTCCGTGTCCCTTAAGTTTGTTGGTTTTGTTACATTAGTTATCCAAGATTTTGATTTTGCTCGTAGTTGTTGTTATTGTATTTTCTGTGCCATGGCCGCGTATGCCAACGCAGAATACGCTGATATCTTGTTTGTCTATGGATACTGTGGCGGCAACGCTGCTGAAGCTCGCCGAGAATATGGTCTTTGGTACCCTAACCGCCGCTTACCAAATGCACGTGTATTCAGTACGGCATATCGAAATATCGCTGAAGCTGGCTCCGTGAAATGTAGAAGAAGTGACGCTGGCGCACCTCCCGTTTATGAACCAGATGATGAGGAAGAAATATTGAGGTCTTTTGAGGAAGACCCAACTATTTCAACTAATAAAGTCGCAAGACTAACCGCAGCGTCACAATGGAAAGTTTGGTCTACGATACGTAGAGTTGGATGTCATCCTTACCACTATACCCCTGTCCAAGGCTTGGAGGAAGGTGATCCTGGAAGGAGAGTGGAATTCTGCCACTTTATGTTAAATTCAGATGCAGAAAGTGCAATTTTTTTAACAAGTATTTTATGGACGGACGGGTCGAAATTTAATCGCGAGGGTATAACAAATTTCCACAACCTACATTATTGGGCAGAGGAGAATCCCAAGTTAACACTTGAAACTAGTTTCCAAATGAAGTTTTCTATTAATGTGTGGATGGGAGTCATTGGACACTATTTAATAGGGCCACACAAACGGGGAAATCTATGAAAATTTTTTAAGAAATGATCTGGCGGTGATTTTAGAAGATGTTCCTCTCGCCGTCAGACAGCGAATGATGTTTCAGAACGACGGTTGTCCAGCACATTATCGGCTGATAGTACGACAGTTACTTGATCAACGTTTCCCTAACCGTTGGATTGGAAGAGCGGGCCCAATATCTTGGCCAGCACGAAGCCCTGACTTAACACCCTTTGACTATTACGTACGGGGTCATATGAAGGAGATGATCTATGCCACACCAGTCAATACTATAGAAAACCTTAGACAAAGGATAGTCGATGCTGCCCAACACATAAGGCATAATCTAGCAACCAGAGTAACAAGGACGGAAATAAGAAGACGCTGCCGTGTCTGTATACGGAATAGGGGCTCCCATTTTGAGCAAGACATATAAAAAATAAAGTACAACTTTAAAATTAATGAAGAATTAAACTCTACTTTTAAAATGTTTTTTACTGTTTATCTAAAAATAAAATTCGTACTATTTGTGTTATTTTTACTAGTATTTTCTTAGAACTATTAAGGGTACATTGAACATTTGTACCTTGTTAGATAGCTATTGAAATAAGGCAGTTTTTATAATAATTTATACGCGTGTTACGTTAATATTTTTTTGAAAAAACCTAATAGGTAAATTTCATAGCTGATTTAAAAAAAAAAATTTTAAAGTTTTTATTTCAGATGTTCCCATGATCGAAATGTTTCCAGATATTTTTCATTTCAAACGGATATCTATAATATTGGACAAGTAATCCAGTAAAAAAAAATTTAAAATGTCAAATAGATTTTTCGAAAATAAAATTAACTTTTAGGACATTAAGATCTACTTTTTGAGAAAAACAAAAAAATTAAATATCTCAAAAACTATTGAGTTTTGCATAATATATGTTAGGGCTAAATTTACTTCTTAGATCATGCCCCATCACATCTCCAAAGGAATGTATCGAATTACCAGTAACCCTGTATATTTGTCAGTTGTGAGTGCCATATTCGAAGTTACATGCCACGTTAATAAAAGTGCATATTATTCTTATACTCGGCGCATGCACCGTTTATTAGATAGTTAATCCTCTTTATCTGCTACAGATCTATATAATAACACCACAGGTAATGACGACCCCCCTTTATCCCGGGAGGCTCTAGAAGAGCCTTGTGTGGGAGGGAGCTACACATTTAGAGACAAGGGACACACACCCAATATTCGTGTGTAGTGGAAACATTCCTCTCACAGTATTTTCCACTGCCACGATCGGGAGAGATCATATAATTGAGTTTTCCTTAAAAGGGAGCTAATATTTATTTCTTTATTTACTATAAGTATCTTTCATATAAGCTAAACTGCTTCTAGTCCATCCGTGCACATTAAAAACAACTCTCTCTATAGAAATAAAGTATACTGGGTGCCTACGATATTACTAGCCAGCTTACAAATTTCTTGTAAAAAAGATGTCGATATCAAATTTTAGGAAGTTGTATGGTTGAATATAGTGCATAGTTTGATTGCTCCAAAATCTGATTTTCATTTCCAGTTTAACCGGAAACAGTATAAACTTTGTTATTTTTAATGGAACACCCTGTATATTATTCGAAATTTATGTTGTCCAAGAAATTCTAGGTCCAAAACGTGTAGCATACTATATATATATCTTTGACAGTTTTCGAGAAAATGGCGATTGAAATTGTTATATCGATCATAAATTATTTCATTTTCATATAAAATAAATGAATGTAGGAACAAATCTGTCACGATTATTTAAGTTTTTTGGTGAGTAAATTTTGATAAAGTCATAACAATTTCATTTCCGTCTGAACCGGAAGTAAATATATGTCACAAACCTGCTCAAAACAGAAAAATAAAATGATATAGGGTATGCTACATGTTTTGGACCTAGGATTTCATGGAAAATCTATATGTCGAATAAGATCGGACTTTTAGTTTTTGCATAATTTTCAAAATCTTGCTGAGACTAAACTAAAGCATTTAGAAATTTTTTGACATATAAAAGAGCACTAAAATTTTCAAATTCATTTTAATATATTAAAATCCGTTAATTAAGAGAGCCTAGGGAATTGTTTAAAAATTTGGTTAGCAAAAAGTGGAAATGGCCCCAATTGAGCGGGAGCTCCGCCCCCCAAAATGGCCCCCCTTATTACTCCAAAGCCCCTGTGATAGAATTCCGACCCCGGGCCACCGAGCTGTCAAAAATTGGGCTCCGCCTCATGGCCCTTAGAGCTCCGCGGCCCCCGTGCTGTCAAAGAACCCCGTGTGCCCCTTTGTTCTGCGTGCCCTGCACTAGGGAATTTTGGCAGCGCAGGAAATTCAATCTGTTCTAACCTCACCAGTGGGCCCCGTTTCGACATAACCTAAAGCGTCCTCTTTGAGACATAACCTCACTCAGCAAAAGAATCGTCAAATTTTTAAACAATTCCCTAGGCTCTCCTAATTAACGGATTTTATTATCTCAAAATGGATTTGAACAATTGAGTGCTCCTTTATATGTCAAAAAATTTTCAATTCTTTAAATGCTTTAGTTTAGTCTCAGCAACATTTTGAAAATTTGCAAATTTTTTGCGAACTAGATTGCAAAATTATTGTGCAAAAACTGAAAGTCCGATTTTGATTAAATTTGGTGGGAATATTTATTATATTACAAAGTTTTCTTTGGCCAAGTATGAAGATCCTTTGTATAATATAAGTATTTGAAAAAAATTCTTCAAATAATTTTATTTTTTATTTTATTTTATTTTATTTAAAAAAATTATTTTCTATTTTTACTACTTTTGCACTAGTAAAAATGAATTTTTAGATTCGCAACCAACTGTATCTTGTTTAAAATTCAATTACAAAACTATTTCATTTCTATAACTTTTCTTTAAAAGCAATAGTTACTGAGATATATGACAAAATAGGAAGAAAAAAGCCAAATTTTTAGGAAATTTTTCACATTTTATTTAATAAAAAATGACGCCCACGTTTTTAAACTAGTGTATAGTAAAATTATCGTTTCTTCTAATTTTTAGGAGCCATACTACCCGATTTACGCAAACAGGTGATTTTAAGTAGATTCCGCCTGGGCTAAATGTAGACAGAGATTTATAATGTCAAAATATCTTCAATTCGATAGATGTTGATATAATAAATCAATTACTATACGTCTTTATTTCTATATTCGCACGATGTGAATGCAAAATATTTCCGAAAGACACTACATACCATTACCTATCACAGTCTGTTACAGTCAATAACGAAATAATACAGTAAACCGTAAGTGGATCAGCAGAATTATTAATTTCAGCATGATATATAATGTAATTTAAAAGTATTTGCATATTGTATGTAATCTACTTGTTGACGAGTATGGCAATAATAATACAATTATAATTGATGTCATAACGACAAGTATAATGCATTTTACGAAATGAAACACATATCTATGCAATTCAATCTTTCTCGTCGATATTCTATTGTGAATGTTGTCTGCATTCAAATATGAGAATTCCATAAATAAACCTACCAAACAACTGAATGTAACGAGAATCTGTTCATTTTGTGGAACCTAAAAACAATTCTTACGTCTTCACAAAGAATATGTCAATCGCATATTTTATATATTTTCATTAATATACAGGGTTTTTCCCCAGTAATTGTCAGGTACTTGCTCAGGTACACCTCCAAGGTGTTAAATTTTCAAAAGTAGTATCACAACTTCTTTCGCCAAAGTTAAAACTTCGACTGGTAGCACAAATAGCTACTTTGTTATTACATATAAAATTCATTGTAAAGTGAGGAACTCCTTGCGATAAATAGAACTAGTGGAGTGAATATAGGTATGTAGAGAAAATTTTACATGGACCAACGCGACATAGAAAAATAAGTTTTTCTTGGTGAAACTAAGAACACCCTGAGTTTTCTACATCGAGTAGGTGGGGGAACCCTTTATTTTTCACGGAAAAGGGGTAAATTGGTCAATTTTAAGAGTGGTTTTTCAGTTTTAACTTATTTTGGACCCTTTAAAATGTTAGTTAAGAAACAAGAACGAATCCTTTTATTATAGATGTTCAAGGAACCTCCAATTCAAATTTTCAAATTTATAGCTCAGTAGATAATAAAAAACCTTCGCTTTGCATTTTTATAGATCTAGCGAAGGCCTTCGTTACTATAAGTCACAGTCAAATATTGCAAAAACTTTGGGATCGAGATTTAGAGGACAGATATATAACCTTCTAAAAAACTATCTAACCAATAGAACACAAAGTGTAAGGTTGGGCGACACTAAAAGTGAGACTAAAATCGTCACTTATGGATTGCCTCAAGGGACGGTCTTAGCTTCCCTGGTATTTATAATATACTTAAATGATCTACTTACACTACCCATCGATGGTACAATCATCTCATTTGCTGATGATACTGCTATCTTTGTAGAAGGACAAACTTGGGAAGAAGTCTACCAAAAATCATCCAAATTACTCGAAATAATAAAAAAATGGTTTGATCAACATTTACTCACTATGAACACGGCTAAAACTAAATACCTGCCATTCTGCTCATATAAAAATCTATTACTTGCTTACAAAAAAAATAAAAATACAAAACACTGACATAGAAATTGACCAGGCTGTTCACATAAAATACCTAGGGATCATTCTTGACTCACACCAGAAATAGGATCTTCAAATTGAAAATATATGTAAAAAAATGAGACATTTGTTTTACACGGCTAGACAAGCGAGCAATATTCTCAAAGAACATCAGCTACTCATAAGGTACTATGGTCTAGTAGAGTCTATAATACAGTATGATATAACAGCCTGGGGAGGGTTGCACCAAACACATCTAGCCCCATTAATACGGGCACAGAAAGGAATAATTAAAATTATGTTCAAAAAAGATCTGATATCCAAGTAGATGCCTATTTCAAAAATATAAAAGTCCCAATATCAGGCAAATTTATTGCAAACAAATATTAAATTATGAAATCAAAAACAAAAATTATCTCAAAAAAAATCATTTATATAATACAAGAACAAGAACTAATGTAATCATACCTAGAGCTAAGAAATCAATATTCACAAAAAGTTCAACATATCTAGGTCCAAGACTGTATAATCTAATGCCAGATCACCTAAGAAACACCAATAGTAAAAAACAAAAAGAAAACATCAAAAACTGGCTACTATACTTACCAGAATATTTTATAGTTCAACTTCCACATACATAAATACTTATCAATTTATACAGCCGAAGCTTATGCCATAGAACAAGCTCTAACGTGGATCTATGAAAATTGGGATAGAGACTCAATTATTCTATCGGATTCTAAATCTGTTTTGCAGGCAATTGAAGGTCCAACACACAAGAATTATAAGCATAGCCTGATATGCAACATGAAGAACTTGCTTCACATGTTACATAAAAGTAGGAGAAATGTCACCTTTATCTGGGTTAAGGGTCACGTAGGAATTACGGGGAACGAAATTGCTGACAAAAAGGCCAAGGAATCTATCAACAATCCAGAAATATTAAACGTGGTTAGCATATATGATTTATTTAGTATATCGAAACATACAATTCGTGGAAAATGGCAAAAAGACTGGTTATCTTATGTTAGATCCTCAAATAACTCATATACGCTTATCCACCCCAGTTTACCTCACAGCATTAATATTCCGCATATATTTCAGTATAACGTGCCAAAGAGTTACTTACTGTACTACTATAACTAGACTTAAACTAGGTCACGCAAAAATACCAAGCCATTTGAAAAAAATCGGAATCGTAAACTCTCAAATATGCAGCTGCGACAATATATCGGTCGCCGACTTAAATCATATCTTTTTTGCTTGTAGAAATCATAGTGATGAAATTACAGAATTCATGTCCTTCCTAGATAGTATAAATATTCAATTTCCAACCAATTTGACAACTCTGCTATGCAGAAACAATAAAGATGAATTTGACAGGTTAGTTAAATTCCTTGGCAAAGTTAAAATTAACGTTTAAATTACTCCCAAAAATCACGAAAAAATATTCTGTGGCTGATGGAATTCTCCAATGCCAAACTTCACTCACACACACAATATTTTATAGAAAACTTCATAAATACAGGGCAACTGTATACATAATTTGATATGATATCAGTTAACTCTTTTGTATCTGTTTCTTTTTGTAGCCTTTCTTTTCCCTTTATCTATAATTATGTAAATTATCCCTTTTGCTTATTATCTATTAAATTTCATAAAACATAATCTAGATACATTTATATATATATATAAAAATGAAATGTTTACATAAACACCCACAGACAAGTCTTTCTCTAAAAACTTTGGTGGGGCTTAACTAAATATTTATTATCATGAATTCTTTTTAAGAAAAAAAAATGTTAAAACATAAATTGTAACCAACCAGATGAAATAAATATTATTATTATTATTATTATATTATTATATCGTGGGAGGCGGTAAACCGATTCTCATGAAATTTGAACTTGAAGTTCCCTGGATATCTACAATAATAGGGTATCGTTCACTCAATTCTTGTAACAAACGAATTTTATATGGATGTAATTTTTCCCGTTAGCAAATTTTAGGAATGGAATATCGACCCATGTTATGATTTAAAGTCCTCTGTTGTATCGAATTTATTGGATTATGCACCACATCTAACATGTCATTCAAAGAATTTTCTTCGTTTTGGTCGATCCTTAATTTTTTCATGAAAACGTTGCAATGTTTTTGAAACGGTTGATTTAGAAAGAGGTTCCCGATCGGGATGCAACTCATTAAAAATGTTCACTACTTACTCACAACTTTATCTTCAATCATCATATCCTATGATCATTAAAATTTCAATACGCCGGTTTCACTTAACCAATTTTTTATAGTGTTGTTTTATTTTCTAATTACCTTAACATTTTTATTAATCATTTTATAATGTTATTGCTAATTTTAATGTGCGCGTCCTAAAAAGGAACTTCAGTTTTTTCTCGCCTTTTTATTATGCCGATCCGGATCCGCCTCGTCCAACCATGCAATCCCCGCGACGCTGCGTGCCGCGGAGGCATCGGTGGCTTCGAGCGGATGCCGGAGGAGCAAGTTTTATGTATATTTTAACTGTTAATAAATTTGTTTTGATTGATTGATTGATTGATTGTTTCACTTGAACGGCCATTCTTATGTGAGAATTATTCACACTAAATGTTTTTTGATACGTGTTATCAATATCATCACTGTTAGATAATAGAAAGACGAGGCGTTGTTATGGAGCTAAATAGTAACTTGATGGAATATAAACTTAATGGACTAAAATATTCTTGTATAATTTATAAGAAAATGATTTTCAAAGTCCGATATCTCGAAAACGGTTAAGTTTAGGTATATGATGCACTCTATGAATTTTGTTCAGAATTTCCAGAACAACTGTAATACAGAATAATATATAGGGTGTTCCATTAAAGAAAAAAACTTTGTTTTGCCATGACTTTTTGACTGACCCTATATACTTAATTTTTTTTATTGTAATAGATTTTAAAAATCCCCAAAAGCTTTTGTATCTTCACATTTTTCACTAGCTATCTTACTTTAGGAGATAGTCGACCGTTTCCATACATATCAGCGACCCTGTATATTGAGAGGTCTCTATAAAGGCTTTAAATTTTTTTTTTTTTAACGTCGGCCTATTTCCGCTACTGGGGCCTAACACCGACGCCTGTAGACGAGCTACCCCCAACCAGGAATTTTGCCGAACCCCTTCCCTTAAGAAAAGTAGGGATCTTTTACTTGCCTAACATTTAATAGACAAGGCACCGACGGCTTTACATCCCCTCCTATACAACCCTCGCCTAAGGTTGTATAGCTTCCGCGCATACACTGATATACAAGCCGCTGGAAGATGTGTGAGGCGAGGATGCGATTTCCGTTGGAATGGTCACCCATCCAAGTACTAACTGCGCCTGTCGTTGCTTTACATCGCATACCGAAGTATGTACATAGTAAAGACGCACCTACGCTCGCCCCCAAGGCTTTCAGTATATACGTAAATATTAATATCTTCACAGGCATAGTTTCCTCTTTGCGATATGTGAGTTCAAAGAATCATAAGAAAACATGTTTTTGTGTTAATTAATGAACATCTATGTCTGGTTATAGCATACCTATAATTTGATCAAACCGAAGAGGATGGTCTAATACAGAACTATCCTTTGAATTTTGCGTTGTGTAACAGTTTTGAAAGTGTACACCAATATCCATTACATTATTTCTATTATGCTTAGATGTAACAGCAGGTATTTTTAGAAAGCCTGTCAGAGGCACAGATCAAGACGTGTAAATATAAAGTTATCTAGTTACCGTTCAGTATTTTGAAAATAATTGGATGCTCACTGAGTCGGCATAATGAAAGGGGTGTTATCGGGGAGCAAAGAGTGAAAAGTCACCCCACGTATAAATTACAGCACATCCAGTAAATCCGATACTAAGCTTTTTGAATTTTGTTTTAAACCTGAATAATTGCCTGTTAAAGAAATTAAATAAATTGTAGTAAACTAACGGCATTGAATAAAAAAATTCTTTATTTATAGGGATGTCTAGAAACTTAGGTTGGTAATTCATATACATTTTAAAACAACTAAAAATTATTTGAAATATTGTACATGTTATAAACTAAAGCTATAAATTGAAATTGAAATTTTTATTTTACGCTATTCAGTCTCGTTTCGGATGTTATTTAAAAAAATCAAGGAAATTGTAAAAGTTGAATACCCTGTATCTTATAAGCAAAGCTGTTTAGTAATAGCTTTATGTGAATTTCCACTGATACTTCCTCTTATACGATGTAATAATAAAAATCCCAGAGCTTTTCTGAAATACATTTCAATATAATAAAATTGTACTTGACATATTTACTACACATTTTAAATGAATTTAACTTCAATTTACACTAGTACTTATACTGTAGTATATCACGTGGAGCTCAAAAATAAACTTAAAGCCGCAATTAAATTTATTATTCCAATTAAATATTAAGTCAAATACAAGTTTTAAAACGAAATTCCTGACACGAGCTTCTTTTTTGCAACCTGGAAAAATTAGACTGAAAATTCAATTAACATTGAAATCTTTTGAACATATTCATGGTGAACTCTAATTTCAAATTCAGTTATATTTGGTTTAGCTTTTCATATTTTCCTTCCCTCTTTACCCTTTTTTATTGCCCTGCTAGGAAGAACTTAATTTGTTTTTTTAAATGATAACTGTAAAGGGCATAGTCGTTAATCACGTCTATATGTTAACACTTTATCAAATCTATAATCTAATAAATCTTTTTATCAAGTTATTGTAAATTTTGCTTTAGTTATTCTGCCCAACATGACCTAAGAGTTATATGCTTGTATAAGGGTCGTTAAAAAAAGTAATATGACCTCATTATGATATTGCACGAAGATAGTTATACAAAGGTCATGATAAAACTTCAGTAGGACCTTGGCACGAGTTCATAAGTACAGCTGAAATGACTCGTAAAAGAAGTTATATTGACTTTGAGTACGACCTCCATACGATCCTTAAATGAAAATATGGCGTCCAAAATTTATAACAGTAACAGAGGTTACACAAATTTTTATACGACCGCTTTACGATCTAGAAACAAAAAATAATGTACTCCAAAAAGTGGTAGTCGTAATAAACGTTAAATACGACTTCGATTACACAATTGTTATGCTGTCAAATGTCATGTTAATCTATCAGCAAAAGTACCCATGAGTCATGAGAGTGAATATATTTCCTCTTATAAAGTTTAAAAATAAGTTTGACACGGTACTGGCACAGTACTGGTGTGTAAATATAAACAGTCAGGGACCCACAGAGAAGCAGTTAAAAGAAATAAAGAAAAAGCATGCCGTGACAGTGCAGTTAAATTAGGAATCGTTGAGGAAAAGTCGGTTGTTTGTTTAGATGAAAAAAAGTCAACTGAACCCGACAGCATATCAGAAAACTAGTGGTTAATGTAAAAATAAAACTTAATTTATAATTTATAACATGACAATATACCGAACTAACATTTTAAATTTTAATTTTTGGTCTACATGTCCTATTAGTTGTGTAGTGGTTGTAAAATGGTCTTTAAAATAAAAATAACTCTAGGTCTTATGAAAGTCATTATAAAGTTATACACACTGATATCGAAATTCCTTGTCGTATTAGGGTTCTATAGTAGGCATAAAATGACTAAGTGGACGCCAAAAATAGATGGTCTTTAAAAGGTCGTTATTGGGTCGTAAAGTAGTAGATATCACCTACAACACAACGTTTACCATGACTTAAGAGTATGATTGTATATGTATAATAGTCGTTAAAAAAATAATATAATCTCATTATGGTCTTGCATGAAGATAGTTAATTATACAATAGTCACTAAGAAACATAATAAAACCACACATTATAAAGTCCCAGTAATGATTATTAGACATCGTATAAGAAAATTAGCTGTAATGTCTGACTGTGTGAAGTGTAAATTAAAGAAGAGATAAAGTTTAGTTGGCTGTGAAGGCTCATGTCAAAAATGGTTCCACATTTTCTGTATCAACTTAAACGAACACGACTTTAAGCTGTTAGATAAATGCTATAATTTATTCTTTATATGCGATGTTTACAAAATAAATTGTGAGGTCACAGATAAGACTGTAACAGCGAAACTTATGTCTAATATTGATAATATTGATTCTAATATAAATAAGCTACTGTCTGATGATGTTTTAAAGAAAATATTTGAAGATGTTCGCAAAGAATTAATAGATAAAATGGAGGCTACTTTTAATTCACTAAAAGATAATTGATTGATAAATGAGCTACTTATTTATTTCCAAATTATATGATGTCAAGAAAAATATCTCAGCTGATGGAGTGTCTTCACCCACCCATGCAGGTGTTGTCAAGCCCAACCTTACAACAACCAGTCAACAATTACTATCAAATCTGAAGTACTACGTGCCATAGACCCCATTGATCCTAAATATTAGCATCTCGAATGTCAAAAATGCTCGTAATGGTGCTCTAGTAATAAGCTGTGATAATGTTGAGGAATCTGCAAAGTTTAAAGAATTAGCATCGAACCAGTTGGGTGGGAAATATGTCAAGCAGCTACCATCCGTCAATCCACGTATCAGACTCTGCAGTATTTCAGAGAAGTTTGAAGATGGCGTTCTAACGAAGTACCTAAGAACACAAAATAAAATATGTTTCCCTGAAAGTAGTATATGTCAGCTGGCCTCTAATAAGCCCCAACATAGGAATAAGAATTTATATCAAGCCGTCCTTCAAGTTGACATTAACAACTAATATAGAATTTAAAAATCTCGTAAACTAGCTGTCGGGTTAGATTTTTATTCTCCAGTCTATTGTGCTATTGAACTAAGACGTTGCTTTAAGTGTTGTGGTTACCACCATTTCGCTAACCAATGTTCAAGACAAACCCATGTCTGTCCAGAATGTTCAGAACCTCACGTATTAGAACAATGTAAAAGTTCAGTATTCAAGTGTGTACACTGTACAAATGTAAAGGCTACTAAAACATTGAAAACGCAACTGACCACGCACTTTGGGATCCAGATTGTTACGTATTCAAAAAAGACTTAGTAAATTATAGGCGAACATTCTTGATACAAATTAGCAATCGGAGTTTAACCCAAATAACTTTACTGTTTTTAGAACTGACCGAGATTTTGTGGCAACCAATACAGGTAGAGGTGATGGTGTTTTTTTGCCTTGGATAAAAGATTTAAAGCGATCCAAATTGATATCAAATCTGACTGTAGCACGTTGTCTAATGTAAAATTCATTGATGTTTCACTGGTTAAAGTCAAAATAGATGTTCACTGGATCCATATCTAATTTACATACCTCCAATGCGTCATAATGATGAATATCATAAATACTACTTGATTTATTAATATCTATACACCTTCTATACAATAGTGACTTATTGATAATTGGGGATTTCAATATACCTGAATACTTATATTACAGTACTATTATTATTAGCCGTTACTCGAGTCCGAGTATAAAAATGTTACAGTCGATAGATTGTGTGTAAAAAACAAGTAAAAGGTGTAGTCTATTGTAATTCCCATTCATCTACGGTGCACACGACTATGGCTATAGAGGCCAATTCGGGAGAGCACATGTCGACCGCAGTCAGGACAAATATAGACCTGGTTAGGTCTTGGATTCGGCCTTCTTGCAGCAACATTTCCTTGATGGCTGGCCACAATCCCTCGCCATTCGGTTCTGTCCGCTGCAAGTTGTTCCCATTGCTCGTATGCAATACCGCAGGTTTTTAGATTTTCATGGAGAGCGTCCTTGAACCTCTTTCGTTGACCGCCACGCCTTCTTCTACCGCTTAGCAATTCACCATAAAGTGTACATTTAGGAAGGCGGTTATCATGCATACGATGAACGTGACCTGCCCATCTTAGGCGTGCTCTTGAAATAAGCACCTCAATTAGAAGGATGTTTGCTCTCCTGAGTACTTCCATGTTTGATATGTGATGGAACCAACGGATTTTCATCATACTTCTGAGGTGTCTTTGCTGAAAACGTTCTAATTCTTTCACATGACGACGGTAAGTGACCCAGCTTTCACATCCATATAGCAGTGTTGGAATGACAACTGCTCTGTAGACAGCCATTTTCGTTGACAAAGCAAGGTCGTGGTTGTCAAATACTCTCTCTCTAAGTCCCCGGAGTGCTCTAGATGCAGCGTTAATTCTATTGCGAATCTCGCTGTCCATGTTTGCTTTGTCATTAACAACGTTGCCTAAGTAATTGAACTGATCCATTGAATTGCAGTACTACAGGTACATCAAAGCCTAATTTTATGCAGGTACAAAATTTCATTAATTTATTTGGCCTTAATCAGTGCAATAATATACAAAATTTTCAAAGACGGCTAATAGATTTAGTATTATCTAATACAAACTGTGTAGTATATAAAGCTCCTCAAATTATTCTGCTAGAGGACCCATATCACCCTTCCTTGATTGTTGAACCCAAAATTTGACTAAAGGACATGCAAACATTCTATCATTGTATGACGAAATCAACAAAACTGACTGAGGTTTTCTTAATAATTTTGTGGATCCCAACATGGCTGTGGCTGCTCTGAATGATAAACTGAATAATATTTTTGAAAATAATGTACTCAGAAAAACCTACTAGTAAATCTTACCCGCCTTGGTTTAACAGCCAAATTATACATATGATAAAAAGAAAAGACGAGGCTTTAAAAAAACATAAATATTCTGGCGACGTAAGCTATCTAACCCTATTCAAATTGTAATGAAGCTATTTTCGAATAGAAAATATCACTATTACTTTTATTTTGATTTTCTTGAAAACCAGAATTCCATTTCTTTTTAAGCACACCCGGTATACTTTCATAATTAAAATATCCGTATTTTGTTTGAAGTAAAGTATTTCAAGGAAAAGTCAAGTTTAAAATTTCATTTGGGAACGAATTAATAATAAATTATTTAGATTAATAATTATTAATACTGGGACTATTAAATTCATTCTTTTTCCAAAATAATATAAGTAAGTTATTTGCAAGCGATTCCGAACATCTAAATTATCAGAAAATTATTATTTATATCAATTAACGCTACTAGATAAACATTCTGCCTCGCCGTCGACTGAAGACTGCTTGGTTGAGGTGTGCCCGCGCATTCTGCGCTAAACGTTCTGATTTCTAGCTCAACACGGGGAGATCCTGAATCGGCCTCCTGCTAAGGCTCTCTGGTTTTCCGCGCTCGACCTGACCAGTCGACTTTTGGTAGGGATTTGCTATTTTAAAGTCATATCCAATTTGTGGTAATTTCGGTATTTGCCGTAACCATTTGAATACCGTTAATTTGTCTTTGTTACATTTCGATAATTTGCGCCTTCAACGTAATTTTTTTCAAAACTTCATTTTTGCAAATTAACTAAGTGACTGCGAAATCCTGGGACGCTGCCTTTAAGTGGGACACTCCACCTGAGTCGCACTGTCACTTTGCCAGAAAAGATACACCGTTAACGAAATAAGTAATTTTGCATTCACGATCGCAAATAACAAAGACCAATTAATTCCTGATAAACTTGATGTCCGAACCTGTTTGCTTAGTAGCTTATTTTCTTTGAGGCTCTTTAGGGGACGCTGCCTTTAAGTGGGACACTCCAACTGAGCCATACCGACTTGTTTCATTCAGTAAAAATCCGATAACCAGGTTCGCAACGTCAAGTAGTAAATTCTAGCTTCTCCGAAATATTCTAGATTAATTCATTTTGTTAAAATCCATAGAGATTTAGTAACTTGTCTGTCTGTCTGTCTGTCGTGGAGTCCGTCTTAAATTATTCACTTTTGAACGTGTCGAGCCACCGTTTTGCTTTGCTAGTCATACCCGTTATTTTGCTATCACTTTACTGTTTGCCCTGTATATGCCGCGTCTACTTACTTAATATCATTTTGTAGTAAATCTATTCAGAGAGTAAAAATAGACATTTTGCATAAAATTAGGGTTACAAAACTTGGGTAATTGAAAATTTCTTTTCATTTTCACGAATGTCAACTACCTGTATTAATTATTTTTATGTAGATAAATGTACCAGAAGTTTTAAATATATTTCTATATGATATATCATAAGATTTTCCTTCTTGACATGTACATAGTCTAAATATATCATTAAAACGTTTTGTGTGTCTTATTTTGAGTCACTCCTCTAAGTTAGACTGTCCTGAAAAGTAAAAGTGTCACAAATATAAAAATCTTTACAGCTGTCCATTTCTTGAGAAAGACGGCCTACGTTCTACCCCTGGTAATAAACCGTCTTCACTGATTCTATTTGGGGCCTCTATTATACCGCTAATAGAGAAAGTGGTGCTTCTACACTTAAAATCAGAAACTGGCGTTCGAGGCAAGAACCGCTTGCAGTAGTTTCAAAGTGCAAGTTGCAAAACCGGCGAAGAGGCGTCACAAAATCACTAAGATCGCAATTGAAACACGACGTTGATGCTTCGCACAAGGTTTACATGAAACGTATTGAAAATGATATAAAAAATAATCCAAATATATGTTGGTCCTATATAAACTCTAAAAACAATGTTTCCTCTATCCCTGCGATACTTACGTATAATGCCTCAACTCATGGTTGATAGCTTTGCTAACTATTTTTCTGAAACATTTGTAGATCCTGATGTCACTTGATCAAAATGTCAATGGATACAATGGATTTTCCCTTTTGTTGGGTTTTAACAAGTTCGTCACGTCTAAAGGTAAGTCGTATATTAGATCAAAACGACGCGAGGTCTTGAAGTTGTTGTACAAGACTCAAATTATTACCTGGGCAGTGTTAAGCGTAAGCTATGCAATCGGAAGCGAAGATTGTCTAGCAAAACCACCTCCTCCCTTTATTTGTTATTTCTGTAATTATTATTGTGTCTTATGTAATAGGTTGTCTAGAACGTGTAGAAAATATGTTTTACCTCTCAGAGGATATTTTAATTTTGTGCCACCCGGTAATTAGGCTAAGTTGTTTGGTCTGTGAAAAGGGAAGTGTCTGCATTCCTAAGTTATCTGGAACTAACCTTGTTGCTTCCAATGCTAAATATATTGTACAAATATGCTGATGATTATATATTTCGTGGGAAAGCAGCGAGCTAATTTGGTAAAATTGATAGAGATAGCAGTGTATGTGCTCAGATTTAGGTATATGACGGCCTCTACGGGGAAATAGATGAATAAACTAACCGCGTGCAATGTGGGAATTTAAGATAGGGTATAAAAAGATAAGTAATACAAAGTAACAGAAAAAGCAGTGATTTTGAAGAGATCAGCAAAAAGATTAAGAGGGAATTAGAACTTGAGAGGGCAGTGAGCGGGGGACGGTAGTTGAGCGAAGTAGGGTGTGGTGAGCAGTCACTGATGAGAGCCAACAGCTCAAAACTGCAGTCTGTACGTGGTATGGGACGACTGGCACGAGAGCTCCTTTAAGTAGGATCAGTCTTTCGGCTGGTGTTTGTTGCAAGCGAAGCATTAGCATTTTGTTGGTAATATGCCATTATTACACTTAACGCGCCAGGCTTGTAACTTGCAATTCAGCGCTCGGCGGGGCACATAGCCCAGAGAGTAGCTGTTGGTTGCAGTCTGGTTACATTCCTTATAGTAAAATAAGGATTTTATAGAGGAGCTTGCGACTGAAATATTATGTTTTAATATTTCTGCCCTCTAGAAGCACACTTGATCTATGCTAAGCCCAGTCAGGCTATTTATTTTTCGATTGCAACAGACACTGGACCGCTGGATGGCGCCTGCTTACTATTTTACATCTCGCTATCATAAAAATACCGAGATGTACCAAATAGTCAAGGGATCCTCGTGTCGTTCGTCACATGCCTACCTTGCACTGACGAGAGCCAACAGCTCGAAACTGCAGTCTGCAAGTGGTATGAGACGACTGGCACGAGAACTTCTTAAAGCACTATTTTTTCGTAGGCCAGGCGGAAAATTAAACTATCCTGATATGGTGGCAGCAACGCTATCCACAAAATAACAATACACTCTCTCGCGCGTCTAATAAGTAGATAGAAAGGATTATTTCATTTTAAGAGGGGTAGATAATTATTATACAGTTAAGAGGTAGAATTTAGAGCGTTAAGAGGGGGTAGTAAATGGTTACAATTGTGTAGGGGCTATACCATCCGAAGGATGGAATTTTTATATATGTTATTATATAATTGATTTAGGTTTATTACATCGCCATTTTACATTTTGATTGTAATACTTATTATTATAAACTTTGTCCTGCAAGTGGATTTCTGTTGAGAAAAAAAAAATACTGCTTTGAAAGCAGCAAAAAATATATTATTTAAATATAACTTGAAAACTAACAGCAATATTGCAAAGTTTCTAAAGCCTTTGTTATGTAGCGAAATAAACCGATAATTTTAAGCATTTAAACTTAATTCTGTAAAAAATTCGAGATACACTGAGAAGGTGAGGTAATATTTATTAAAAAAGCTTATAGCCTATTATAGCGCTACGTTTAATTCAATGATGAGTGGAAATTCCAGAAGTGCTCAATACTCACTATAGAAACTAAGATTGCGGTAGAACAGGCAATTATTTTATAGCGCCATCATAGGAAGCAGAGCCGAGGGACAAATAAAATCGTGAATTTATCAGCTCAACCAGAAAATAAAGGGACCAACTTTTACATATTAAGTAGACGTAGAAAAATTGAGTGATTTTTTTGAATCTCAATTTTATTGTCTAACTGATGAGGAATCATTACTTATACAGACGAACCAAGCGAATCAGAGCTTGGCAATCAATTGATTTTTAGTTGCAGGGCCGGAATCGGCGATAGTGCGCATTAAATAAATTTGTATTTTGAGGTACAGATGTTATGAGGAAACAATTTACCATATGTATTTTTATGCAATTAAAAAGTGTTTTCTATAAATACATTTATTTAATTCAAATATATAACATAGTAAAAATAATTTTTATTTAGCATACCAGCTATTACAAAAAAAAATGTAGTATATCACTACTGATTAATAACATTAATTGTATATTTTCATTAGGTATACTAAGAGAAAAAATCAACAAAATTGTTGATTGACGGTCTTCTAAGTGACGATCGCTGTAGGTCATTGATGGTGAAATAGGCGAATTAGCTTTTTTTAGCATTAATAAATGACCAGAATTTGTTTGGGTGAGTCTTAATAACTGATACTATATGAGCGACTACCTATTATAAGTTTTTACAGTAGATCTTAAAGTTTTGAACTTTTTATAATCATAATCAGAATGTGACGATCGATATATTTTCCAGGCTCGTTTTTTGGACATACATCATGATCAAATCATGATGGATTGTTTCATTGACATTGTATGTAGAGTTTGACGCGTCCAATCAACCAAAGCCAGATCTTGATATAAGGCTGGGAAATTTGATTATTTAAAATTAAAACCCTTGATGCTTCTATGTGGAAATATTGTATTTTTCTAATCACAGATGGTCTCAATAATTAAAGCAGGATGGTGTTGGTAATCGGAAAGTAATATACCTGTTATATAAAGTTATTGTAGAATTAATTGATTCATATGGTACTATTGGATGGGGTGGAGTAGGCAATGATTAAAACCTTTGGAAAGTATGTAAAAAAGAATTATTAAAATCATATATGCTGCAAACTTGCTTCTATTCCAGTAATCAACAATTCCTATTGAAACAAAACTCTTTGATATTAGACAAATATAAACTTAAACTTATATTTCACATAAATACTATACAAAATCGAAGAAAACAAGGTTTCACGATTGAAAAGATGATGAAAATTATTGAACAGGAACACTTTCGATACTTGTCTTAGTATACTTCTATAAAATATTACATCATACTTCTTAAGTTCTTATAAATATAAAAAGACACAAAACATACATCTTTATTGTATAATCTATATGTTGACTTATAACTGGAAATGAAACGGTTATAAATACGTATACATATGAATAATGTTAGTAATTTGTTTTTAAAAAAAACCTCCGGTATTAAGAAGGTATCTGCACAAAAACTGAAATTTCTCCATAAAATTATTACATCAACTGAACGAATTGTGGACAAAAGTAGCTATCAATCGTACAAATAATAAATAAATAAACACCACAGAAATTAGATAACCCCTAATTTCAGAAGCCAGGGGCTTGTGCGGAAGGGGGTTACACAATGAAAAAAACGCGGACATACAACAATTTCCTCCGACAGTGCCGGAGGCAGGATTCGAACCCGGTGGTGCGATGCCCGTTTGATTAATTGCGATTGCCACCTCGCGCCTTAATTCACGCGGCTATCGACCAGACAAATAAGTCTATGAAAGTTATAAAGGCTGCTAACCTCAAATAAATCCAAGGTTGCTTGGTCAATTACCAACACAGATCTAGGTAAGAACAAAAGTAAGTTCGGCAATTTACAGGAAATAAAAATTAACAAAAGATCCGCAGAAAGTAGTAAATAACATTAGTTAACACTTTATAAACCTACCCTCAAAACTGAACTGAGCTGAAAAATTTAGCAATGCAGATCTCAATACTACTGATATAGATAAAGTCTACCCTACAATGTACATTGAATCAGTAACAGAAACAGAAATATTTAATATCATTGTTGAATTAAAAAAATCACATTCTTCAGGTATGGACAATATCAGTAGCAATATATTAAGATCTGTTACACATCATGTATAGCCATTAACATACAATTAACTGGTCTATTTCGATAGGTATATTTCCAGAAGTTCTAAAAACAGCAAAATTATACCGTTATTTAAAAAAGTTGATGCAACCTCCATTAATAATTATAGACCCATTTCACTTTTATCTACAGTTTCTAAAATACAAGAAACAGCAATTTACAACAGAATGCAAAATTTTTTGTGATGAGCACCATGGGTTTCATAAGGGCAGGTCACCTCAGTCAGCAATTCTTGCTTACCTCAATGAACATTTGAATAATAATAAAAAATTATGTAAAGAGTTTGATTTTGTTAATCACGCTCTACTTATAAAAAATATGGTGCACTGTGGATTTAAGCGAAAGCTGGGAGACTGGTTTGAGTCGTACCTGTCCAATCACAAGCAGTTTGTGGAGATAGAGGGTATAAGGTCGAGTGCATTGACTATTTCGTGTAGAGTTTCCCAAGGCTCAGTATTGGGGCCCTTCTTATTTTTACTTTAGAACAAGTAAAGACCACAACATATTTGGGTGTTCATTTAGACAATTCTTTTAATTGGGAATATCATATCGGCAACTTGTGCAAAAAATTGTCTTCTACATGCTTCGCGCTGTACAAATTAAGAAATATTACAAACGGGGAAGTTTCGCTGAGTTACTATTATTCACAGTTTTTGTCTAGAGCTATTTATGGTATAGAGTTTTGGGGTGCTTCATGCCAACGAGTGTTCAAAATGCAAAAAAGGCAAAAGAAATATATTAGGAATTAATAAGACAATCTCATGTAGAACTTACTTCAAACAGTTGAAAGTCTTGCCGTTTCGATATATATATATATATTGGTGATTGTTACTCTTACAAAATTAAATATTGAGCAGCTTTTACGAAATAACTTTAATCACAACTATAATACAAGGCAGCAATCTCATCTATTAATTCCTATACATCCCTTGTCCCTTTATGAGAAAGCCCTAAGAATATGAGTATAAAACTACTGCTAGATAATGGCTTTTAAAGCATTTAGGAGTTTTTAGGAACTTTGATTTTTAATATGTATATTAACCTCTCCGCAATAAAATTGTGAGAGGTTACTATAATTGGTTCAAAAACGAAAATTGAGATAACAACAAATCTTTACGTTTTGAGGTCCTAGGAACCCAAAAAAGTGGTTTTTGAAAAATGTCTGTGTGTGTGTATGTGTGTTAGCACGATAGCGCCGAAACTACTGAACGGATTTGAATGAAACTTTGCATGTGCATTTCTTTAGTATCCCAGAAGATCTGAAAAGGTTTTGGTTGAGATCGGATTACGTTTAGTGCCATTTTGACGCAACAAGTTGTTTATTTTATAATTACTTTCAATTTGCAATGGAATCATTGAAAGGCAGTTAAAATTTTGATTTCAACGATATATCACACTTCCACCCTTTCGATTTGGTTTCCGTGAAAAAAATTAAAAACAAAGCAAATTTGGCATAGATCGCATTTCGCATGACATGATCGATGCGCGTAGCCGTTACGTCGTGAAACTCGTCATATCACGTGTCAATTCACGTGTGAGGGTTTCTTCACTGCTCTAGAAGTAGAGCGGATTACGTTTAGTGCCGTTTTTAAATATATATACAGACAAATCGAAGAATTAAACTACAAATATTCCTCTAAAATGTAGTAAAATTACTGAAATGTTAAGGTTTCATTTAACAAAGACAGCCGCGAGCGATCGGATTGCAATGAGCAAATTTTGATGATTGTCATTGTCATCGTTTGTCATCTCCGATAACGTTGGTGTCATGTCATGTTAATAAGATTTCGACATATTTATAACTTTTACTGGATTGTCACAAACTTTAAAGGTAGATGTAACAATATCAATATCATATGCTTTCTGTACCTTCGTTGGTGAATTTATTATAGATTACCACTTTACCAGTTTTCAGTTTGTTGCTTTACAAATCTGTAGTATTTAGGATAACTAGACTTTCTTAGTCGTTCAAGTGATGTTAAAGTTGTTAATATCCTAATAGTATATTATTCAACGAGCGATAATGTAGGTAATAACTAAATTCATTAAGTTGAGGGTTTTTTTGGTGCCCCATAAGATCTGAAAAGGTTTTGGATGAGATCGGATTACATTTAGTGCCGTCTTGTCACACAATTTAATGCTCTTTTCGGCTTCAAAGATCCACCGAGTAGGGAGGTTCCAGCCGCTTCCAGTAGCTGCCAATTTTTTTTTTCTACTATTTGTTATAATATTATTTTATTCACTTATGCCAAAGGTTTTTTTATATAAGTGTTCTTGATTTATGTAATACGTTGTTATATGCCAACTGTCTGTAATCTGTATGCGTCCTTGTATTCTGTATAAATGACGAGTCCGATACCATTTTTCCGTCTTTGCACTGGTCTTATGGCCAATAAAGCATTATTATTATTATTATTATTATTAATATAATGTATATTGTGCGTAACATTATCATGATATACCCTTTTTTTCAATGAGTTTTAAAGGTAAATGATTAAAATTGGGAACAACCTATATATTTAATAAACTTCGCATTTTGACATATAAATGATTTTTTCACTTCTGTGGAACAATCCAACAAATACTTTTAAGTAGCAAAAAGTAATTCAGACTGCAAGAGGATAGACCTTTCACCAGGACAACGCTTGTTATACATTATAAAATAGTTAATTTTAGATTATGTACAATGTGTACATATATTTGACGGTACATATGCTTCTGAATTTGTTCCCTGAAAATCCTGTACGGGCGAATAACAATAATAGTAACTGCATGATCTAAAGTGTGAAGACTAATTAGTAGTGAATATCGCATGTGCTTAATTTACCTTTGCCTTGTGTCTATGCATATATGACATCCTTTGTTCAATATAATACGTGGATTAAATCAATAATGTCCTTAATCCTATAGCAGCTTTAGGTGATAACAAACAACACATTGCCATTATCACAGTAAGCATAAATTTGTTCCAATTAATCATATCTATTTTAAATGTTTTGTTAAAATGTTTTCTTAACCGCCTCTCAAGTTACCGAATAACCCCCTGAAAGATCTCAAGGATCTTGTGCTAGGTAAAGCGAGACGAGGCCCTACAATTTAATGTGGACTCCGAACCACTCTTAGGGCAATTTTTTTAATGAAAAATTGTTTCGCCTTGCGGGAATCGAACCCACTTCGCTCGGCAACTCAGTTTGCTAGCCATTACCATTAACCATTAAAAAGTCTTTATTTTATTTATCTGTGGTTAACATTGCAAAGGTATTTCATTTATTTTATTTATTTCAGTTTGCTAGCCAGATGCTTTAACACACTGAGCTACCGTTTAAAACATCGTGCTAATTGTATAAAATTTTGCTTCTCTGGAAACTGAATAGTTACACAAGTGGACAAATAATTCTAAATACTCTAGTTATATCATGTAATGAATTATTTTAACAAAAAACAAAGTCCGATCCTGCTCAATCTTTGAATTACAGGTTAACTTCCAGATCAAATCGAATTCGCTATAAAATTTTCAATTGCAGAATTTGTGGCTTGGATGCATTAATAAGCGCATTTGGTCTTAGCATTGGGTTATTTTATTGATCGTTAAGAGGTTATCTACTACACCTAATGAAGTATTAAAATGTAATATATCCAATATGTGGAGTTGGTGCAAATAATGAACTATATTGTACACTGTGTCCCAAACAGGGGGTACAACTACACCTGTTTGTCTGCATAAAAATTTTAAAACCTGACAAAAGCTATTACTACAAAATGTAAAATATAAGCAAATCAAGTCAAGTGTGTGAGTCGGAAAGAAAACCGAAAATTGTTAAGTATTTTGCTATGCCATAAGATACCTCCCCCCTTGTTTTTGAGGATGCTGCGTACGATGGTGCTGGTAGAATTTCTCTTTGGAGTTGCGCAACCTCCAAACAGCCAAAAACACCACCAACATTCAGCATCACCACCGTCAGCATCCTCGAAAACGGGCGTTACATACGTTTGCAGGTGATACTAAAAAAAAATGATTTTCGCCCCTTTCGGGGGTGTTTACTAGCCGTTAGAAGGGTTGAAAGAGGTCAGTAAAAAATATTGAGCATCACCACCGTGTACAGCATCGTCGATACCGGTGGAAGAGATGTGATAAACATTTAATCCTTTGTGAGGGTGGTTTTTGGCCGTTTTAGGGGTTGCGCAATTCCAAAGATAAATTATACCCGCAGCAGCGTCGCATACTCTCGTTGCATAGCAAACATATTCTACTAACATTGGGAGATTTTTCCAATTAATATTAAAATCTCCTAAAATTATTTTATTAACATTTTTTTTACTAGAAAAGTGGGGCTCTAATCATTCGTTAAGCCTTTCTATGAATTCATTTGGATTACTGCTAGGTGATCTGTATATAACGACTAAACAGTAACAGACATTTAAAAATTTATATTCAATTTCAATTCAATAATCCAGTCGGTACTTAGATACACTAGCCGAGTTTGGATTTTCCTCAACAATCAACGAGTATACACGAGTACAGCATAACTCTTAGTCATATATTGACCACATATTTTTAAAAATTAATCATGACATAGAATTAGTATTACCACTAGTCATCCAGACTGAAAATACCTATCACTATGTAACAGCACTACAAATAATAACTGAATGTACATAAACAAATAAAAATACACCTAAAATAAAGTTTATCAACTACAAAAAATTAAATGATCAATTAACTGCCTTAAATTGGAATGAAGTATATGCCCATAATTGCTCAGAAATGGCACTAAATTCATTTCTTAAAATACTTACCGACAACATTACTTCTTGCACAAATTTAAAAAAATTTAAACACAAATCGATTAGAAGAAAAGAATGGATAAATGATAGTATATTGAGCTCAGTTAACAAGAAATAGGAACTATATAAAAAAAATGAAGACAAATCCACTGAATATTGAAATAAAAGTACAATATAATAATTATAAAAAATATTTAAATAATATAATAATAAAAACAAAAAAGATTACTATAGAAACAAAAATGAGAATAATAAACATAATAAAATGTATTGTCTGAAAGTTATTTGTGGCATTCTACGAATATTCTTTCCTATTATTTGGGTTTTCTACCACATGTACTATTATCCTCTTCAAAACAAATCACCGGATCTACAAAATAATAGAATTATTGGAAAAAAGAGCCTCTGCGCCCGTGACGTTTACGCCAAAGGAAAAGTCAGAGGTTATGTTTTGCAAATAATATAAATCGGAATAAACACAAAAATAATGTATTTTGCTGACGTTTCGGAAAGTAATCTCTTTCCGTTTTCAAAGCTATTTTTTGAAGAACTCTTATTTTGCTGTGTATGTCAAATAATCTTAAAGCTGTGTATTTGACATACACAGCAAAATAAGAGTTCTTCAAAAAATAGCTTTGAAAACGGAAAGAGATTACTTTCCGAAACGTCAGCAAAATACATTATTTTTGTGTTTATTCCGATTTATATTATTTGCAAAACATAACCTCTGACTTTTCCTTTGGCGTAAACGTCACGGGCGCAGAGGCTCTTTTTTCCAATAATTCTATTATTTTGTAGATCCGGTGATTTGTTTTGAAGAGGATAATAGTACATGTGGTAGAAAACCCAAATAATAGGAAAGAATAATAAAATGTACTTATGGAAAACTGTAAATTCAATAAAAAACTATAGTAATACCAATAAAATATGTTGTATAAAAGATTCCGAAAAACAAAACCAAAACCAAAACCAAATTCTAACATCGAAATTGGATATAGCTAATGAATTTAATAATACCTTTCTAAACACTCGAATCCAACTAGCAAAGAATATTATTCCAGATGCCGAGTATACTCCTAAAAAAACTTCTTTTCGAATTCGTTTTACTTATTACATACTGATACATCTGAAGTATATGATACCATAAAAAGTCTAAAAAATAAAAAATCCACAGGCATTGATAACATTAGCGTTAAGATAATAAAAGAAATTGCAAAACATATAATAGAACCCTTAACATATATTTTTAATCTAATTTTCTCTACAAGCCATATTCCTACGAACTTTAAAACATCTGTCATAAAACCTATCTATGAGAAAGGCGACAAGCTACTAAGTCAAAATTATCGACCAATATTCATAATAACTAATTTTGCAAAATTATTCGAAAAAATTCGAAAAATACGTCTGGATAACTATATTAAAAAATATCAAATTATACCCAGGATGCTCTTAGTCATTTAACGAATAAAGTATACACCACCATCGATAAGTCCTTACCATCGCAAGCAATATTTCTGGACTTAGCAAAAACCTTCGATACGGTAACTTTGTTTTATTAATGGAATCACTTGAAGGCATAGGTATAGGAGGGAGGGAACTAAAACTATTTAATAGTTATGTGTATGATAGAAAGCAGTGTGTTGATATAGAGGGAACAAGAAGTCAATTCAAAACGCCTGAATATGGAGTATCCCAATGTACGATTCTGGGACCATTGCTGTTTATCATATATATAAATGATTTATTCTTACAAAGCACCCTGGGTGAAATAATTACATTTGCTGACGACACTGTAGTTTACTATGAGGATAAATCATTGACTGAGCTAAAAGGGAAAGTAGAATCTGACTTCGCATTGCTAAAGAAATGGTTCAATAACAAAATACTTAAATTAAATTGGCAAAAAACCTTTTGTCTACCTTTCGCTTCATACAAATCAGGGTTACCAAATAACAACAGTTTATTAACCTCCGATATGAATTGGACTACTGAAATAAACCGAACTAATACAATGAAATAGTTAGGCATATACATCAATCAACATTTAAAATTGGATATGCATATAGAATATTTGATAAAAAAACTAAGATGTATTATACCTTGTATCAAATATTTACATGATATAGTGCCTTAAACCAGCCTACCAACAGTATACCATGCATTAGTTGAATCACATTTAATTTATGGCATACTTAATTGGGGAGGGATTAACAAAGCTATCTTAAACAAATTAGGGATTTCATAAAAAAGAATTTGAAAAATTATATTCTGTAAAGATATAAATTACCCGAGATACGATTTATACGCTGAAAGCCATTTATTTGATGCCAGACAGCTGTCCTATTACTCGATTTGTGTATACCAAAATAAAAATAAAAATACTCTTTCACCTATACATCACAGTTATTTTACAAGAAAAATCGCGAACAGTATACTGTTCAATTCATGAAAAAGTCAATAGGTCAAAGAAATTATGCATATCTATACCCATGACACGAAGTCGATAGACGAGGGTTGTTAAATACACCATCTTGGCAAGCCATTATGAATCCCTTGGGGTGTAATGGGGTAGTGAAGCGCAAGTTATAGCCTCTCCTACTCAATTGTTAACCTCACCTTCGCGATGAGTTCAGTTTGAACTTGGTGCACCCTGTTTTCACTAACGAGGCTCTAACGACCGAGTAAGGGCGGAATAACCCTTACCTTTTGCCGTGAGCACATCCACCTTCTCACGAAGAGTGCGGTAAAAATAACCCACCGCACACAAAGGTTGCTTTTGGAATCGTTTGGTTACCCCATCGTCGCAGTCTCCTTCTGTACCATGGGACCACACCACTCGCCTTCCGCAACCGAGCTGGTCAGTTGCATACCTGCTCCAGCTAAAACTTCAAATGCAGCTTCGTATTCAGTCGATTAAGGCTTTAAAAAAATGATGGAGCGTTCAAGTGGGACAAAATCATCCGGAGGTAAAATACCCTCCCGATCGGATCTCCGGGGGAGGGTGCCCACAGGGACACCTCAACGAATGTCGAAAAAACACCGACAAGTTAAATCCAACAAAGCTAATTCTTTCATCTACGGCGCTTGGAATGTTCGTACTTTGAACGACAGCACTCGCGCCGATCGGTCTGAAAGAAGAACTGCTCTAATAGATAGAGAACTTCACCGACTCAATGTTGACGTTGCAGCTCTCAGCGAAACTCGATTTTTGGAGGAAGGCTCTCTCACAGAAAAGTACTACACCTTCTATTGGAAAGGTCTTCCCACCAACTCAAGAAGACAACATGGAGTAGGATTTGCCGTTCGGAATCAACTTGTATCCAACTTAACACAAGTACCACAAGGCCTATCCGAGCGTCTAATGCTGCTACGCTATGAGCTATCAGATGGCAACGCGGTAAATCTAATAAGCGCCTACGCTCCCACTCTGGATGCAAGTCACGAAACCAAGGAAAGCTTCTATCAACAGCTGGAAGAAACCCTCTGTAGAATACCTAAAACGGAACGACTCGTTATTCTTGGCGATTTTAACGCTAGAGTAGGGAGAGATGCAGACACCTGGCCAGGCATCATAGGCAAAAACGGTTTGGGCAACATGAACGCTAACGGTCAACTACTCCTAACTAAATGCGCCGAACATGATCTAGTTATAACAAACACCATTTTCCGACAAAAGGATAAATTTAAAGGCACCTGGCGTCACCCCAGATCAGGTCACTGGTATCTACTGGACTATGTTATCGTACGTAGGAAGCATCTCAAGGACGTCCAAATTACAAAGGCGCGCATTGATAGCGAATGTTGGACCGATCATCGTCCTGTTGTCTCTAAAATGAAAATTGTTATGAGACCCAAACACCGAAGAACTCAAGTAAAACGTAGACTCCGTCTCTGTATTAGTAAATTGCGTGACCAACAAACCGTCGAACAGCTAAAGCAAAAAGTTTAAGAGAATTTGAGTGCACTAGAAGAAACCAATTCTGTAGATGTCGCTGCTACCTGGACACAAATTAAAGACAGTTTAAAAAGTGCGAGTGAGGAAATTCTTGGCACTGCAGCAAGTAAAAAAAAGAAGGACTGGTTCAATGATAATGAAGTTTTTATACAAGAACTTCTTGACCGCAAACATATTGCCTTCCAAAACGCTATCAACCACCCCAACGACTCATCAAAAGCAGAAGCTTTTACCCAATGTAAGTATGAAACGCAACGCGAAATCAGAAGAATAAAGAACGAGTGGTGGGCAAGCAAGGCCAGAGAAATTCAAAGGTACGCCGATTCACACGACTACAGGAATTTCTTTCAAGGAGTAAAAGCAGTGTACGGCCCCAGTCGGAAAAATATGTGCCCTATTAAAGATTTAAATGGAAATCTCCTCAAAGAAGACCAGGAAATAAGAGCCCGATGGAAAGAACACTACTCTAACATTCTTAACCAGAAAAGTCAAACCGATCACGATATTATAAATCTTATCCCTCAATATGACACCTTCGAAGACTTAGATAAACCACTAACAACGGAAGAGATCTTAACCGCCATTGGGCAGCTAAAAAATAACAAATCTCCCGGCGCCGACTCACTCCCAGCTGAGATCTTTAAAGCTGTGTCGTCAGAGCTCATACCCTACCTCAAAAAACTGTTTGATGTCGTGTGGGAAAGTGGTCAAGCTCCGCAGGAGTTTCGTGATACACTTTTAATCAACCTCTTCAAAAACAAAGGGAGCGCTGCGGACTGTGGAAATTACAGGGGTATAGCTCTCCTGGCTGTTGGAGGGAAGATACTCACCAAAGCGATGGCAAATAGGCAAACACCTGTTATGGAAAAGTTACTTCCTGAAACACAGAGTGGTTTTAGACCAAACCGAGGTACATCGGACCTAATCTTCACACTTAAACAGCTTCAAGAAAAAGCACTCGAACATCAAGGAGAAATTCACATGGTCTTCATCGATTTAACCAAGGCGTTTGACTCAGTGGACAGGGAAGTGCTCTGGAAAATTATGCTCCGCTTAGGTATCCCTAGAAAATTTGTGGAAGTATGTCGCAGTCTACACACAAACAACAACGCCCAGGTTATGTATAATAATGAGGCAACCGAACCTTTCCAAACCCTCACTGGAGTTAGGCAGGGATGTGTCCTGGCACCCCTACTCTTTAATTTGTTTACCACTGCTCTAACAATTATTGTTGACAACAAACTGACAGTCAGAGGAATAGGTCTCAGATACCGTTTTGATGGCGGTATCTTTAACATAGGGCGCTTTAGAGCTTTCACGAAGACACGCACACGATTCATTTGTGATCTCCAGTATGCGGATGACTGTGCACTTTTAGCCTCTACGCCGGAAGAGCTTCAAGAACTTTTAGATGTGTATACCCAGAGCTATGACTCCTTGGGACTTAAAATCAACATTGGAAAGACTAAGATTATATCAACTCCTCATCAAGTGAACCAAATAAACATTACACTTAACGGAAATTCTCTTGAAGTGGTGGATCAGTTCAATTACTTAGGCAACGTTATTAATGACAAAGCAAATATGGACAGCGAGATTCGCAATAGAATTAACGCTGCATCTAGAGCACTCTGGGGACTTAGAGAGAGACTATTTGACAACCACGACCTTGCTTTGTCAACGAAAATGGCTGTCTACAGAGCAGTTGTCATTCCAACACTGCTATATGGATGTGAAAGCTGGGTCACTTACCGCCGTCATGTGAAAGAATTAGAACGTTTTCAGCAAAGACACCTCAGAAGTATGATGAAAATCCGTTGGTTCCATCACATATCAAACGTGGAAGTACTCGGGAGAGCAAACAGCCTTCCAATTGAGGTGCTTATTTCAAGAGCACGCCTAAGATGGGCAGGTCACGTTCATCGTATGCATGATAACCGCCTTCCTAAATGTACACTTTATGGTGAATTGCTAAGCGGTAGAAGAAGGCGTGGCGGTCAATGAAAGAGGTTCAAAGACGCTCTCCATGAAAATCTAAAATCCTGCGGTATTGCAGACGAGCAATGGGAACAACTTGCAGCGGACAGAACCGAATGGCGAGGGGTTGTGACCAGTTATCAAGGAAATGTTGCTGCAAGAAGGCCGAATCCAAGACCTAACCAGGTCTATGTTTGTCCTGACTGCGGTCGACATGTGCTCTCCCGAATTGGCCTCTATAGCCATAGTCGTGTGCACCGTAGATGAATGGGAATTACAATAGACTACACCTTTTACTTGTTTTTATTGTACACAATTTATCGACTGTAACATTTTTATACTCGGACTCGAGTAACGGATAATAATAATAATAATAATAAAATAATGAATCCCTCGGTCTCAGACTTCAGCCCGGCTGACCTTAAAAAAGCCAAGGTCAGCCTTTCGGATAAGCCGAGGTCTTCTATATTTTCATGGAAGTCTCCGTGCAATGGCTTATCCTTATGGAGTTGCAGAAGGATGTTGTGTTCTGCAGCTCTAATGCGGGGTTTTAGTCGAACGGGTTTCAACTCGGTGACAGAGTCGGGGTTTACCCGCTCGACGTTGAAGATGAAACCAAGTTCATCGGCTGCTCTCCGGTACATACATTATTATTATTATTATTATTAGATAATACCCAGAATATTTTTTCATAAGCTAACATTCTTATATTGTAAACTCTAATATCATTTTTAATGTGAATTTGTACTCCCCTCGTATATCTACTAAGTACATGAATTGCAGCAGATTCAATTATATCCAGTAATTTTTAATTCATCATCAGTAAAACCATCTGTTATTCACGGTTCAGTAGTACATGACGCAATAGGATTATAGCTAACTACATACTCTAACTATTTCGTTCTTATTTAATTTTTTATTTGCTCTTACACAATTTATGCATTTTCTTCCTTCTGTGTTGAATTCGTTTATTTTGTGATTTCCAGCACAGAATGGGCATGTTACACTTTCAGAACACTTTTCAGCTCCGTGATTATAACCGCAGCACTTAAAACACCTAAATGCATTAAAATATTCATACACATGGCAGTGCTTCCATCCAACGTGTAAAGATGCTTTTTCCTCAAAATTATTTGACAGGACTCATTTAAATGTATTTGGATCAGTCACAATAATTAAATTGATCCTTTCATTTTTAGTTCAGTTTAAACAGAATTATCTTCCATGGGAATCTTATTTTGTTTAATGATTTTATTCATCAGTTATTCTTCGCTTTCTTTTTCATCCGAAATTCCAACAATTATTATTTTTAGATAGAAGTTTTTTGTATTATTACATCATAATTATTTCCCATCTTGTGTTGAATGCTTTCCTTTTACTGCTTTTCCAATATTAATACCAGCTTGAAGATCAGCTGGATTCACGTTTGTTTTTAAGTCTTCTTTAACCTTATCAATTGTTTGTTCCTTTTTAGATTTAACAACTAATACATGCTCTGGCTTACTTTTCGTCACATCAGAATAAGATTTTAGAGAAATTAAGTCTTCTTTCCCCTTAAACTGGCTAATTTCGATTTTTAGATCTTCAATTTTATTATTTTGTTCCTCTACTAATGTATAGCATGATTCCAGTTTGGTCATAATATCTTTTAGTATTCCAAAAAGAGACTTTTTATTTGGGAAAATTGCCGACGCTGAAGCTTCCGCTCGAGACTCCGTTTTTTCCCGCGAGTATTTGTCATATTCGACTTCTTATCTGCTTCCTTTTTAATCTTAATAAAGTTTTATTTTCTATGTAGGTATTTTTGTTCACATAATTCATACAATTATAAAATATTCCATTAACTATAATTTTAGCGTGGCTACAAGATATTGCTACCTGACAGTTTATTGCCGTACTTCGTAAAAGCATGTTTATCAAACAATATTATAGTATAAAATTCAGTAAGCATATATTGTCTGAAAGTTATTTGTGGCATTCTACGAATATTCTTTCCTATTATTTAAGTTTTCTACCACATGTATTATTATCCTCTTCAAAACAAATCACTGAATCTACAAAATAATAGAATTATTGGAAAAAGCCTCTGCGCATGTGATGTTTACGCCAAAGGAAAAGTCAGAGGTTATGTTTTGCAAATAATATAAATCGGAATAAACACAGAAATAATGTATTTTACTGACGTTTCGGAAAGTAATCTCTTTCCGTTTTCAAAGCTATTTTTTGGAAGAACTCTTATTTTGCTGTCTATGTCAAATACACAGCTTTAAGATTCTGTTTATGTTCTTTCCATAGATACTTACTACTTACACAGAACAGAACTGATGATATTTTCTTTTAGATAATGTTGAGTTTGTTAAGTTCTTCTTTTAACATTGGTAGCCAAGTTGTACAAATATCTACAGAACAATTCGATACGCACTTATCTTTATTTAATAAGATTATTCAATTCAATATCCTGAAGCCTTTATATTGATTTTATACTAGAACCTCTTTGATAAATTTTTTCTCGTTATTTAATATTTCATTATTAGATGAAATTATTTTGGCCCTATCGTGTAAACATTTTACAACACCCCTTTTAACATTTATTGACTGATTTGAGTTAAAATTTAGATATCTATTAGTATGTGTTGGTTTTCTATAAACGCTTGTTTCAATTGTATTATTTACCCTCCTAATTAAAACATCTAAAAACGGTAGTTCTTCCTACTTTCTACTTCTAATGTGAATTTGATAGACGTTTCCTTACTATTTATATTTTCCAAAAAACTTTCTAGTAAATCGACACCATGAGGCCAAATTGCAAAGATGTCGTCAACATATCTCCATCCAGACAACCGGTTTGTTTATACAATTTTGAACATGTGTGTTCTCAAAGTTCTCCATAAATATGTTGCTTAAAATTGGTGATAATGCAGACACCATAGCCATACCAAAATCCTGCTGATAGAACTCATTGTCCAATTGAAAATAGGTTGTTTTTATACACAGTGTTAAGAGTTCCACTATGCTATTTACACTTAAATTAGTTCTAGTTTCCAAATTATTATCATTTAGCAACCTGTCTTTAACTATTTTTAAGGGCCCATCTACCGGAACATTGGTAAAAAGACTAACTACATCAAAACTAACCATCAGGTGTGATTCATGAATATCGTTTTCATAAATTTTTTTGTATGAAATGTTTACTATTTTCAATATATGATTCGGTATTTCCAGATAATGGATCAATAATTTTAAGTAAAAATTTTGCCAAATTATGACATGGTGAATTAATAGAACTAAGAATTGGTCTTAAAGGAATATTTTGTTTATGTGTCTTTGGTAAGCCATAAAAATGAGGAGGCTTACTATGATGTGGTGTAAGTTTCCTTCGTTTAAAATCATTAAATTCATGTTTGTATTTAAACAGAGTTCTGTAAATTTTGCTCTCTATTGATTTTGTTGGATCTTTGTTTAGTTTTGAGTAGGGTCTCTCATTTACAAGAGTCATGATTTTTGTGTTATATATATCTTTATCTATAATGACTGTGGCATTACCTTTGCCTGCTGGCAATATTTTTATACTTTCATCGCGTTTTAAAGAATTTATCGATAACTTTTCTTCTGGAGTTAAATTATCTTTAATTTTGTATTGCTTCTCTAAAGCAATTTTTGCCCGTATGCGATATTCATTACCACTATCTGTTGGTAAATTTTGAGCCGTTTTTTTCTATTGCCGCTACTATGTCAAATTTTGGAACAGTTTTTGGGTTTATTGCAAAATTTAAACCTTTTGATAGTACAAGCCTGTCTGAAATGGACAAAAGTCATTTTGACATATTAATGACAGTCCTGTCAATTAAAGGATTATTATTTATATTTTGTAATTGCCTAATCTGTTTTTCCCTTATTAAGTTTCTAAATTTATGTAAATGCGTACCTTCTTGCAGATTAAAATATTTTTCGGAACTCAACCTGACATTCTGGATTATAAACTGATAATCCTGTTCTATAATGTTCCTGCTTAATTCATTCTCCGTGTAAGTAATGTCACCAATAGTTCGTTCTTTTTGGTATCTATGATATTGAATTCTTTCCCTAACCATGGACTTGCTTGCCTTGTCCAAAATTTTTCTGGTTTTCGCATTTTGGAAAGGTACTTCTAGCCGTAAAAACTTCGGAATTATGTCATGTTCTCGATATTTACACAAAAAGGTTATACTATTTTCTGATTTGGCTAGTTTCTTATAACATTTTTCAAAAAATCTGAAACATTGCTTTATATTAGGCCCATACCTGTTATCTAAATATTGTCTGAAAGTTATTTGTGGTATTCTACGAATATTTGACATACACAGCAATATAAGAGTTCATCTAAAAAATAGCTTTGAAAACGGAAAGAGATTACTTTCCGAAACGTCAGCAAAATACATTATTTCTGTGTTTATTCTGATTTATATTATTTGCAAAACATAATCTCTGACTATTCCTTTGGCGTAAACGTCACGGGCGCAGAGGCTTTTTCCAATAATTCTATTATTTTGTAGATTCGGTGATTTGTTTTGAAGAGGATAATGATACATGTGATAGAAAACCCAAATAATAGGAAAGAATATCAATAAGCATATCATTTACATTAGTGAAAATAAGGAACACCGGCCAATTAATACACATAATGTCGTTATAGGTGTAGATTAAAGTTATATTTTTATATATACGTACATATGTAAAATACAATAAAGAATATTTTAAATAGTTTAAAGACTATAAAGAAAATCAACGTAAATTGTTTGTTATTTTCCCAAATAAATTCTAATTGAGGCAATTAAATCTGATTTGCATCGATTATATTCTCACATAGTTGTTTGCATATCTAAAATTGCACATACAATGGAGGAAAACCGGATTGGAAATAATTATTGTAAAGCGTATTAAAAATGGTCATATTATAAATACAACTAATTGGCTCTATCCTCTTTAGCGGAAAATGAATTTTCATATAGATTTGTTTCATAAGTACGCAATTTCAAATGAATAAATATTTTACTAATACCAAAAGCATTAATAGTAATTACTACAGCGGTAGTTGCTAAAATATTTATCAGTTTAGACAAAGCTTTAAAACAAGGCAGACTGAAGAGGAGTTTGTTAATGTTTTTAAGTGTAATGTGAATTCTATATTGGTAAGAGCTCTGTATTGGTTTCATTGAACAGAGTATTTTAAATTAAAAGTGGCAATATAGTTAGAAGTTATAAATAATATGTATATTGTATTTCTGATAATTACTTTGTTGACGGATTTTAAAAATTGCGAAATATGATAGAGAAGTGCTAATATCATCACATATTTAATTTGGGAGAAAAATCCTAAAGGCAACATATTAAAAAAATTATTAAACTTTCGATATTTGAATATGCCACGAAAGCGAAAGTGACGTCATAAGCGTAGTTCGTTATGAACTTAGATAGAGAACAAAATGAGAGGAACAAGATGACATTTACATACATAACCTCAACGATGATAACAAATTAGCTTGATATGTAGACCAGGGCCAAACCGTTTAAAATATCGTAATAGACTATAAATTCTTAGCAGTATATGAATGGTCGGAAAATGTAGTTAATGGTGTAAATAATTAAGGAAAAATCGTCCAGACTGAGTAAAAGTTCTGGAAGGGGGTTGGGGTGGTAATATATACGTTTTTAGGGGTTGGTACTCGTTTTTTACGATTTGCTGCTAAACTATGCCTCCTATCGAAAAATGTTGAATATAAAAGTTGTAGATAATGAAAAAATTTAAATCTTCCTGATTGATCATTATTGACCATAACCTCAAAATTATCTAAAAAATGCAAAAAACCGTTTTTTCGGTTTTTAATTTATAACTATCGCAAAAATGTTTATATTTTCATGAAAATTGGTGAAAATGTTCTTTTTTGTGTTTCAAAGAAGCCCAAATATTTAATTTTCGATGTTTTATGAAGAAAATAAAATAAAAAAACCTAATTTTCAATAGAAAAATTTGGTTAGCAAATTTTCGATTAATGAACTTTACTAGTGCCCATTTTTTTCGTTGAAATCTCAATTTTAATATAGAATTAAAATATAATATTGTTTATATACAAAAATATCGTTAAAAAAGCGAAAAACCGAAAGAACTACTTTTTAAAAATCAGTTTTCGGTGAAAATCATGAATTTATTTTTCTTTATTGTAAATAAACGTTTTCATTCATAAAAAGCATTAATTCTCAAACAATACTATGTTATACAAGTAATTTACATGTACCTAACTATTCTCGGCTTTCAAAGTCTCGAAAAGATTAATGTAGCTGACGATATTACTAATGTAGATTGTCTTGATGAAGAGGTTGAACTTGTCAAGATTGAGCCAGATTTGCTTTCAATGGAAAATGAAAATTATGAGAATGATAATAATGAAATAGAAAATGTAAACGATAATGCTGTATCTAGTTCTAGTCAAGATGAATTCTTATTATTGAAAAGAGCAAGATTTTGTAATTAATCTAATATTTTCAATATAACGAATATTACTATTATTATTATTATTAAGATTATTATAGATTATATGGATAGATTATATAAATAAATAATATAATTTTTTTTTCCAAAATTGTTGTGTTTTATTTAATGGAAAAATTCAATGTCCTCTTCAAACTACAGAATTTGTAGGAAATTTTATGCTCTAGAACTTTACTCTCTTGATATTTTTCACCAAAATGCATAGTTTCTCCTGAAAATAGAGAAAAAGAGAAAAACGCTAAAATTCATATATATGTATATATTTTTCAAAAACAATACTTTTTCAGAATTGCGGGTGGTGAAAAATCATGTTTAGACAACCCCAATCCCTAACTTTTTACAGGTCTCATAACTGTGGGAAAATTTTCTTTAATTTTTCCTAATCTGAATGGTTCGTTGGGGACTCAGTGTTCAGAAGTCTGGAAAGAGCTGGAAATAGGTCCCCCGCTAGTCATTTGGACTCGATTGCGCATTATTGCACAACATTGCATCATGCACCATGAAAAATATTTGGGACGAAAAGTTATATGATGAAATTGGCCATAAAAAAAGGAACTTTTTAAAATTTGAATCTATTCGGGTTTGGGAGTTATTCGCAATAACTATGGAAAGAATTAAATTTGGAAATGTTCCCGTAATGCATTCCGAAGGTCTTTTCAGCTCAGCTCAGCGGGCACATCGGGAAAGTGAATGAAGTGCATTTTGATGTATGAATCGAAACTTGAATAGGAAGTTGAATTTGAGAGAAAAATGATCTATAAAAATTTGTAGAAGCGAGTCATAACATTGTGGTTGGGGGGTGTGGAAAGTGGATGTGATGTGAATCGAGTTAGTGAGGGGGCTGTATTTTTTAGGAGAGTAGTTTGTAACTTTTGAGCTGTAAATCGGTTAATATGAATGTTGGAATGGTGTTGTTGACAAATTTGGACTCTGCAAATTATGGGTGCTATGTGAATTTTTCCGGATTTTGTTGAGAAAAATTGTGCTTTTTTTGTAAAATTAAGTGTTTGAATGACTTTTTTTAATAGTTTGACTGTGTGAGCGTGAAGAATGAATTATTTTAAGCTTTTCTAAATTTGTTCTGTCTATGATGAGTGAAAGGTACTATAACATTTGTGACACCTACACGCTTCTTCCGATGGGAAAAATAATAATTTTTTGTTTGGGAAATTAAGCTTGAGAGTCCTGAAGCCGTAGATGCACCTTATTTGTTTAGGTTTTGAAGTTCGGGGGGTTGCCTTAAAACTGTTGGACAGAGTTACACCCTGTATATGTCCAGGTCGATTAGTTCACTTTTTGTATAGGATTGTTTATTTTAATTTTTTAGTAAATTTGAAAGTCACTGGCAGGGCCTATAGTAACACCCGGTATATTAAAATAACGACACTTTGTTTAAAACGAATTTACAATATTTATTTAAGTTCTTGAACAGAGTTTAAAATTTTATTTAACGTAACTTATTTAATTTTTCACACTATATTATTCTTAGGTAACTTTTCGACTTGGGGACTTTTGATTTAATTTATTTAATTTTTATTTAAGCGCTGCTTCTGAAAAAATTTTCTTTTGTTTTCGATGCGCCAGATTTGATTTTCTTAAAAAATTACTCTTTTTAACCAGGTTTCGGCGCGGGAAGTGCTTCAGGGTTTCGTTTGCAAAAATTCCCGACGTGAGAGACAATAAGTGGGAACTAGATAACCGGTAACTACCCTCAGAATTTCGTTGAACCGAAAGACTACTAGTATACTTCTTACAGCAATCAGTACGCGAACTTTTATAATGAGAACTTGGAGAACGATTTAAATACGCGAGAACACACTGGAAAACAACTTGATTTGGGCTTGTGGAGCTCGAACGCTTTTACCCCCTTTTTAGAGCTGGAAATGGTACCATCTAGTCTGGATAGGCACGATTGCGCAATATTACACGACATTGTGCAATAGTTTTGCAAAAGTTTGAAACTTGGAAATAAAAATTATATGGAGAAATCGGCACTGAAAGAAGAAATTTTTTGATATAAAAATGAATTGTGAATCTCTTCGGGTTTAGAAGTTATTAAGGTTTTATTGTCTGGTTATGATATCGGTTGCAAGAGAATTCTGATATTGTATGTAGTATTGCGAGGGGCGATCAATAAATAGTGAAATTTTAAATAGAAAACGGGTTGTAGAACATTAACGAAACGAAATATAATGTTGTGACTAGAGGTAGGGAAAGTAGTTTGATATATTTTAAGATTAATTGGGGCTGATATTTTTAAGGTGGTTTTTTTGAACAGCTTCGAGTCCTAGAATGGTGCATTTGAATGTTTGGTGGTATTTGACGAAGAATGTGGTTTTTTGGAAATTATCGAATGAGCGTGAATTTTTTCAGTATTAGGTTTGAAAAATTGTATTTTTTGATTAATTTAAAGGTTGTAATTACTTTTTTTATACTTTTGACATGGTGCACATGAAGTTTGATTTATTTTTAAAATTTTGAAGTTTTTTATATTTTTTATAGTACTGATAGAAGGGAGGTACTATAACACTTGTAACGGTCATCCGTCGAAGTACTAACCGCGTCTGACGTTGCTCTACATCGCATATCAAAATATGTACATAGTAAAGACGCGCCTACGCTCGCCCCCAATAAGTGAGTTATTCCGTATTTAAGCAAAATGTTAAATATATACTGCCGCGCCCAACTGCAACTTCTGCTTTTTATTTGATCAGTTAATTATTTTATTTATAGCCAATTAAATCGTATACATTATTTAAACTAAATTACATTTTTTGCTGGTGTCTATGTACGATGTTATTTTACTGCATTCAATAATATATTACATTGTCAGTTGTCATCACAAATAGCAACTGAAAGTGCTAAATGAAAATAATGTGTCACCACAGAGAACTCGTTAGATCACTGGAGAAACAATAAGCAAATGAAGCCGCAGGTGTGTCAGTCATTAGAAATGTATTGGAAGCTGAACATAAATGATAATGTAAACAATTTACCGATTGTAGCAACAATTTATAGGTGTTTATTCTGGTTCGACAAATAACTGGTGTTTGGTCTACTAGTCTATTAAATCTTGGTGAAATATTGATGGAGCTCATTTATATTACGTACGTTAGGCTAAGTACATAATAGTGGGACCAATGTTTTTTTTTTAATTATTATGGTGTAACAAATTTAGTTTTAATATGGGAACATGTTTAAGAATAACAGCAAATTATATGTCAAAATTCAATTTCTTCGCCGTTTTTTGAAAATATCTCCTGACAATTTTGGTATTAAGAGTTGTTCGGATTGTATTAGTCATCCATGCTTCCAATTTTAATTGTAAATGACTTCATGTCAATAAAATGACGCAGCCTAATGTACGGTGTGCTTGGAAAGAGAGTGATAGAGATGTAATAGAATATGACATTGGACAAATTTATTATACCTAATCTTTAAATTTCTCCGTGCACTTGAGGACATTAGGGCTAATTTTATTTTAGTTCTACAAAAGGGAAAATGTTTATTTTAATAATACCTATGTGGGATGATAAGAATTATTTTTGCAAATCAAAAATAGAAGAAAATAAAAATATTTTTTATATATACTTTTTTTTTCTCTCATCGTCCCACATTGTAACATGTTTTTAATGTCTTTTAGTGAAAGCCGTTTTTTTAAATAATGATTTATATGAGAGTAAATTGCACCGTCTTTCCGGCTTATATCCGGAGCGCTCTTAATACAGTACAAATAATATGTAAGTGATGCATCATAATATATATATGTTTATGTTTATTATTAATATCAAAATACATTATGCATCAACGGTGGCCCATTCCACGACTAAAACTGTTTTCCGCACTTCCCTCCTTAATGATAGACCAATTAAAATCTAACACAACTCAGTTATTAATGGGATTAACAAAACCCCTTTGGCTTTACAACTAAGCACTGCCTAAAGTCTATATTGCCGTAGACAGTGTTGTCTAACGGCGGCGTGCAAACTTAAATATGTTTCCGCGTTGGTGAAAATACGTATTTTACACTTGAACGAGCCCCCAGTGGGCATGGCTCAGTCAGACTAATTATATATTTTTTAAATATTCCAATGATATGCACGTTTTAACCGTCTACCCGTTTCTGCATTTATGTATAAAGAGGATTAATTTTTTAACTGTTAACTACCGCTATTTACAGCAAAAAATAATATTTCAGTAGATACTCACCACAGGTAATTACGACCCCCCTTTATCCCGGAAGGCTCTAGAAGAGCCTTGTGTGGGAGGGGCTAGATAATTTAAAAAAATTAATGTTTAATAAGAAAGTTGTTTTATATAGGGCGGTCTGATAGCTAGGTTGATCTTAATTTCTTGAATAATCTATTATTAAACTTTGTTTCCAATGAACTGATATTTACAAAAGGGAAAACTGTCATCAAAGATTAAACTACAAATAATTAATTTCCTACTACGATTATTTTTCAATTTTCGCCACTATTTATATATTCTCAAAGCTTGTGTTCCGATTTTAAAAACTGAGATGCTGAAATTGAATATTATTGTATAAATTTTGTATAATCGGCTACAAGTACAAACTTTTGGGATCATGAAAATTCATGAATATTAAAAACAAATTCTACAGGGTGTCCGGAAACAAAGTAGAAACAAAATAACTGTAGATTCCTTACTCAAGATTAATTGGGGTTCTTTATATAACATTTTTCAAAATACCCCTTCGTTGTCAAGTTACCCCTTTAAAGGGGTACGTTGAAAATAGTTTTCATTTTTTTACTCAAAAAATAAAATTCCAAAAAACAAAATATTTGATATATCTACTACAACTATTGAAAGGCATCTTGAGATATTTTTTCGTCCTCTTGAGTGTTTCACCAGGGGGTGGAATGGGCAATCCCTAACAAACTATTAAATTGTTTCATTTCTTTAATATTATTTGTATTTAATAAATTATTCCATTAATAAATGTATTATCTGTCAATTTGATATTAAAAATATGAACGTTTATTATTGCATAGAAGTTGTTAATGAATATTTAGATTATTCGATTAGAGCAACCTACTAAAGCTTTAAAAACATTATCGTTTACTAACTCAATGAAATGAAGTCAATTGCATGAACGTAAATTTTATTTTTTATCACGAAAACGGTTGGTAACACGGCATTTTTTAAAGAGACGAAAAAGTTTTAGAATCGACAAGGGAATCAAAAAATATTTTATTCTGGAATGTAAAATGAATGGATTTAAAAAATATTTTTAAAAATATATTAGGGGTTGCCCTTTCCCTTTAAAGGGGCTATAACTTGAAAACGAGGGGGTATTTTGAAAAATGTTATATGAGAGACCCCAATTAATTTGAGCTAAGGAATCTACAGTTATTTTTCTACTTTGTTTCCGGACACCCTGTATAAACTAAAACGATATGGATAACTGATGCACTTAATAAATTCCATAAGGCATCGAGACTACATGAAAAAAAAAATTATTGAAAAACTACTTATTTGAACTTAAAAAATTATATACTAAAATAAAAACATGCTTAATAAACTAATAAGAGGTGTCAAAAATCAATAATACAAAAATAAACTAGCAGAAGCATAGGGTAACGTTAATAAAGTCTGGGAACTAGTAAATAATACTTCAAAATCAACAACAACACATAAATATATTAGTATAATAAATAACGAAGGACTAAAAGTGATGAAAAACACAGAAGAAGCTAACGTTTTTAACGATTACTTTATCACAAATATATGTCAAAAAATAAATAAAATTGAAAATCCATCTAATGACCCCCTAGAAAATCATAATAATGTATGTTCACAATAAACAAATTGTGGCTGTCCTATTATCTAAAAAGTAATAATAAAATAAAGTACTTAGGAGTTAAGCTTAACCATCATCTAAGGTGGAATGCGCATGTATCTTGCATTACACAGACAACCTACACATCAATTCTATATTTTAAGGGACGTACGTATTAAATAGGAAAAATTAATGACTATTCATAAATCTCTAATTAAGTCTACAATTAGGTACTGTATTATTATCTGGGGAGGAATTTATAATAATATACTAAAAATTCTACAAACAACTCAAAATTCTGTTTTAAAGATAACTTTAAAGAAAAAAAACTGTATTCATAAACACTGTTATACATGGAGGCAGATGTATTTAATATAAAAATTTTTTTTGCTTACCGTGTTTAATACATATGTTTGACGAAAAAACTCCACCAACCCATCCCAGTTACAACAACCCAGATTTACAGAACATATGTATGTAGCTTTACCACTGATTAGTAAAAGCCATACACAAAGATCCGTCTCTTATTGTGGCATAAATCTATGTAAAATTTTACCACTTCACATAAAAAAATAGGAACATTTAGTAAATACAAAATTGAAGTAAGAAAATTTATTACTTACAATCAAGATTGTATAATGAATATTATTCTCAGTTAATATTGTAATGTCGATCCTTACATGTTTAGTTAATTTTGAAATATATATTTAAAAAATCATATAATAATAAAGCAGCAAAAATCAAACGTATCAATATGCATAGTTTATTTATATTTAGTGCCTTTACTTACAATCAATGTATGTTGAAAATAACATCTCCTCATTTCTCATCTATTCAAGCAGTTAACATTTTGTTTTATGTACTGCTGTGTGTGTTATTGCTTTAAAACCTCAGTATCTCTCTCGTTGTTCCATTTATATTTATGTTTGTAATATATAATTATTGCTTCTCTTCTTATCTGTAACTATTTGGTCATTCTTTTTATTAATAAACGCAACAAATAAATAATCTTAATCACCTCAGTAATAAAGTTAACATGAAATTCACAATACAAGCATTCTATGATTAGGTGTTTTCATATCAGCTTGGTGCTGATCATCTGTATACTCATATACCGGGTGTTAGAAAAGTATGGTAACGGTGGAAAATCTCGAATAGTTTGCATCAAATCGAAAAATAAAAAAATACGTTAAAAAATTTTTCAAAAAACTATCTACCAATACCAAAATGACCTCCCCACCCACCACCTTGAGGGTGGGGCAAGGGGCCACTTTAAAATTTCAAATGGAAACTCCTATTTCTTATTGCGGAATCGGATTCTACGGCAAAAAATACGTAAATTTTACTCCGGACATTTTTTTCGACTCTCGCATGGTGTCGCTGTAATCGCAAAAAATGAAAAGAAAACATTACGGTATCAAGAGTAGCGTCTTGTGCCCATAAAAAAACGTCCAATTCAAAAACTGAAAAACACGTATTTGTCATTTTTACGAAATCTATCCAATGACATTGGATTCGACTCTCCCACCCCTAACCCAGTGGGTGGGGCGGGGGGCAACTTTGAAATTTGTAATGAAAATTCCTATTTTTTATAGCGGATTCGGATTCTACGGCCAAAAATACGTGAATTTTATATCGCTCATTTTTTTCGATTCCCGCAAGGTGTCGCTGCAATCGCACAAAATTGAAATAAACCTTAAGCGTCCATAAGTTTGTAAATATTTACAAACTCTAGCTATTCGTGTTGACAAAAAAACATTCAGTTTAAAAAACAATATCTGTAATATCTTGGTTTTATGGATGTTTTTTTTTAAGTGTTCTTAATAACAGTATTTGTTTTGTAAAATTTCTACGAGAACGTTCAGTTCCTTCCAACTTATTTAAGTTATTTAATTTTTCACTAGTTTTCGCGTTTTTTTCTATAATGGCTACTTTAACCAGAGGAAGAGAGAGTTTCTCTTTTAACGATGCGAGGGTGGGGCGATAAAGAAAGGTCCTATGATGAAGTTGTGATTTTATTCAACGAAACTTTCCGTGTAGATCAAGTGGGAATTTCGAAATCTACTGTGTCACGTACCATCAAACGATTCCTAGACACAAGAACAAATAAAAATCGCCCAAAATCTGGAAAATCAAAACTGAAACATCGGAAGTCCGACAAATGGAAGTGGCTCAGGCATTTGTTGAAAATCGATGGTTATCAATCAGAAAAGCCAGTCAACAGCTTGATTTGAGTGCATTTTCAGTTTATAAGAATTTGAAACTTTTGAAATTTCATCCTTACAAAATTCACCTTCACCAAGATTTAAATGAAGATGATTTTGATCGGCGACTTGAATTTAGTGAATTAATGATGGAAAGGAGTAACCAAAACCCAATTTTTTTGTCATCTCTACTTGTCTTCTCAGATGAAGCAACTTTCGAACTCAGTGGAAAAGTTAATCGCCATAATTTCAAATACTGGAGTGACGAAAACCCTCACTGGATGCTTGAAACACACACGCAGTATCCACAAAAATTGAATGTTTGGGCAGGAGTTTTCAGGGATCGAATCATAGGACCATTTTTCATAGATGGAAATTTGAATGGAGAAAAATACCTGGAAATGTTGACAAACCAAATAGTTCCCGCAATACAAGAGATTGCTGGTGATGAGTTCAATAATGTTTGGTTCCAGTAAGATAGGGCTCCTCCACACTATCGGGATATTGTTAAGGACTATTTGAATGGTACTTTCGAAAATCGATGGATAGGTCGAAAAAGAACTATTGAATGGCCAGCAAGATCTCCCCACCTCGCACCACTTGACTATTTTGTTTGGGGCTACGTGAACGGTAAGGTTTATTTCACTAAAGCTCGTGATTTGGAAGAGCTGCGGCAACGCTTAATAAACATTTTTGCAGAAATACCACATCAAATGATAAGAAGTACTATTGAAAATTTTTACGTTCGTCTCGGAGAATGCCAAGAAGTCAATGGGCACCATTTTGAACACCTGCTATAATCTTGAAATTAAAACCTGCTAATGTAGCAGTTAAGCTGTAAACTATTTGCCTCAACTGGCCGAAATCCTCACCTTGCCTTAAATGGCTGAGTTACCTCCTTGTCTGAAGTGGCTGAATTAAGAGGTAAAACCACTGTTAGTTTTTTTTTTAATCGAGTTTTTTATTGCCCTGTAAAAAATGCAAATTGAAAATTACTAGCTGCTAATAAATTTACAGAATGTTAATAGTTGTAATTTCCGCACGACCGTGTAAAATCACTGTACTCAAAACAGCTCGGGAAATCATTCACTCTGAGATCAGTAGTTTTACTTTTTGTATTTTTTAAAGTATGCGTTCAAAACTTTCATGTTTCCACTCAATTTTTTGCGATTGCAGCGACACCTTGCGAGTATCGAAAAAAATGCCCGATATAAAATTTACGTATTTTTGGCCGTAGAATCCGAATCCGCTATAAAAAAAATAGGGATTTTCATTACAAATTTCAAAATTGCCCCCGTCCCACCCACTGGGTTAAGGGTGGGAGAGTCGAATCCAATGTCATTGGTTAGATTTCGTAAAACTAACAAATACGTGTTTTTCAGTTTTCGAATTGGACGTTTTTTTATGGGCACAAGATGCTAAGTAATGTTTTCTTTTATTTTTTTGCGATTACAGCGACACCATGCAAGAATCGAAAGAAATGACCGGACCGGTATTTTTTGCCATAGAATCCGATTCCGCAATAAAAAATAAGGGTTTCTATTTGAAATTTTAAAGTTGCCCCTCGCCCCTCGCCCCACCCAGCCAGCAGGCGCCATCTATGGCGCCTGCTGGCTGTTTTACATGTCGTTATTGTGAAAATACCGGGATGTACTATAGTCAAAGGATTCTCATGTCGGTCGTCGCATACCTACCTTGCACTGACGAGAGCCAACAGCTCGAAACTGCAGTCTGCAAGTGGTGTGTGACGACTGGCAAGGGAACTCCTTTAAGTTGGATCAGTCTTTCGGCTGGTGTTTGTTGCAATCGAAGCATTAGCGTTTTGATGGTAATATGCAATTATTACACTTAACGCGCCAGATTTGTAACTTTGGTTGCAGTCTGGTTACTTTCCTTATAGTAAAATAAGGGTTTATAGAGGAGTTTGCGACTAAAAATATTATGTTTAATATTCCGCCCTCTAAAAGCACATTTGAACTACGTATTTTTTTATTTTTCGATTTGATGCAAACTGTTCGAGATTTTCCACCATTCCCATTCTTTTCTAACAACCGGTATAGTACATATATCATTGTATACTTTAGTATAAGATGAACTTATGTAGGAATTTTATATTCTTTTTGGTTTTGGTTTAATAATAATTATAATATCGAGCAAGTCAAAACCTTCTCTGAAAGAAATCTTTATATTTCCAATTTTCTACGTCTATACGTTGAACGACTGTACTATATACACAATAATGCTTTCGTTGTAGGTTCGACAAGGGCTGTAATTACCCCCTCCACTTCCCTTTATAACGCTCAACAATAAGTAGACAGCGTCGGACATTTTTCACCTAAATCTGTGATTAATAAAAGCGATAAAAAACATTTGACAGATAAGATCGATGTATACCATCTCGCTTATTTATGGGGAGAATAATGCAAATTAGGCCGAATAACTTTAGTATCCGCGTGCGTTGGGCCTCGGTTGTGGCATTAATAGTTCAGGACAAAATCGAGACCTGAATACTGAAATTGGACCGAAATGAATTCGTTGAAGCCGCCGATATTCACGTCCGCTGTAATTAGTCGAATCATCCCGTTATGTCAAATTAAATAAAGCTGTACGTATAACTATGGGCACCACGGCTCTAACGAATCATTACCGACTTTAAGTTGCACTTTGAACCGAATCGAATGGGATTATTGCACCGTTTTGTTTCATGTCGAGCTGCGACGAGACTAAAATTCAACAACGGATGCTTGGGAGGGGTGATATAATTTAAGAAGCACGAAGCATATAATACCAGGTGCTTAAATTAATATAATGTAATAACTGTCTAGCTGTGGCTTGCCTAAAAATATTCTTCTTCGGATCAAATCATACAAGGAGGGGGAAGGGGACAAATTTGATTACTGACGTCAATGGTACCAGCTTGTTGTTCCTCAAGGGTCAGTTTTGGACCCTCTGCTCTTCTTGGCATAGAATAGAATAGAATTTATTTTACCAATTTTTCTGATACTTATTTATGTACATTTGGTACGTCAGAATAGATATTTTACAAATATAGCATTGCAACATTAATTAGGAGGCATATTTAACAGGTGAAGATAACATAACACAAAATATTTTATACAAAATAAAACAAAGTGTAAACAAAGATATTAAGCAATAATTGCAAATAAAACACTTACATCAACAACATATATTATAACATGCATAAACATATACCTATACATACCATATGAATGTTTCATACATATATATTCACTAAACGACTAAAAGTTTTCCATTCTATAAACAGATAGCATCATGAGAAAGCTACACCTTCCTATTCAAAAACTCGTCAACACTATAAAGGGCATTTCGTAGCAGTGAGTTTTTACTTCTTTTTTATACGATGGTAGATTCATATCTTTAATTGATTGAGGCAAAGCATTAAATAAGACAATACAATTATAGCGTAAAGGGTTTTTGAAATTGGCTGTTTTATAAGCCGGAATAGACAATAATTCTTTATTTCTAGTATTATACATATGATTATCGGCTGAGGTAAGGAAGGTATGTAAATTATTTTTTGCAAAAATTAGACACTTGTATATGTAAACACAAGGAACAGTAAAAATATTTTTGCTCATATAAATGCCTCTACAACTTTCTCTTTTCTTTAAATTATAAATTAATCTGAGTAACCTTTTCTGGGAAACAAAGACTCGCTGCAAATGAGTCGATCTCCCCCAGGCTAGTATATTCAAGGAAATATGTGAGTAAGCCAAAGCATAATAAACGCTTAGCAGGCCAGTCTTAGCAATTGTGTCTTTTAACTGTAAAATTGCAAAATAGGCTTTATTAAGAAGTTTACATACATAATCAATGTGTGGTTCCCATGTTAAACTACTGTCAATGAATGTACCTAGAAACTTGGTTGATTTGTAAAATTTTAGGCTATCCAAAGTTAAGGCTCTCCTATAGTTAAAGTTTACAAAAACCGTTTTATCATCATTTAATATGAGCTTATTTTTCTGACACCAAACATGCATATCTTCAAGTGTCGTATAAATTTTCAGACTTAGTTCCTCGTGTGTAGCAGCTGACACCGAAACAGTGGTATCGTCTGCATATATTGTGGTAATCCCGTATTTGATGTGATCTGGTAAATCATTTATGTATAACAGAAACAACAGGGGCCCCAAAATCGAGCCTTGTGGAACACCCAGAGTCACGTCATGTATATCCGATCGGCAATTGTTACAGTTTACCACTAGCTTTCGATTTTCCATATAGGAGTTAATACAGTCTAGGAGACATCCCCTTATGCCAATATTTTCTAATTTTTTTGAAAGGATATTCTTATCCACGCTATCGAAGGCTTTGGGTAAATCGAAAAAAAGAGATACAACATATCTACCTTCATCTAGCTCTTTATAGATATGCTTTAAAAAATATGCAGTTGCTGTTTCCGTGGATTTAGTTGGTGTAAAACCATGTTGACACTCGGACAGTAGCTTGTACTTTAGTGCAAATGACGTGAAACGGTCATAGATAATTTTTTCAATTATTTTAGATAAACAGCTCAATACAGATATCTGGCGGTAATTATTTACATCGCGTTTGCAACCTTTTTTGTAAATGGGTATTACTGAAGCTATTTTTAATATATCCGGAAATTTCCCGTTTGAAAAAGTCAAATTTATGAGATATAAAAAAGGGGAAATGATATTGACAGAAATACTTTTAATTATCTGAGCAGTCAAGCCATCCAGGCCAGATGATTTTTTATTTCCTAGGTTTCTTATAACATTTGTAAGTTTATTTTCAGTCACAGGATAAAAATATATTGCATTTGTTCTATATTTTGATAGTGTACATGACAGTGATAGGTTGTATCCAAAATGTTCTTTAATTTGATTGGGCGCTATAGTAGAAAAGTGCGATGCAAAGCAGTTTGCTACTTGGTTTCCTCAGATATTAAACTATTTTGTACATTGAGGGTTATGTGCTCTGGGGCAGCCTACGATCTGCCCAATTCATTATTTACCAGAATCCAAGTTTCTTTTGATTTTTTTTCAGCATTTATTATCTTATTATTGTAATATTTCAGTTTGGCATTTTTTATGTTTTTCTTATGTGCATTTTTACTTTCTTTGTAAATTGATATTATGTTAGGGCAATAATTAGATCTTTTCATTTCATAATATATTTTACTAATTTTTTTACCTTCTTCAATTAGTTTTTTTGATAACCACTCTGTATCATTTTTGCAACTTGGACTTTTTTTACTAGTTTCAGTGGACATGCAACATTAAAACACCACATGATATTCTCCAGGAAGAAAAATAATGCATCATTTAGATTCAGATATAATATGATATTCCAGTTTATATTTGATAATCGATCATAGAATTCCTGAATATTGTGTTCTTGTTTATCGCGTCTGTATACCTTTTCATTAGCTATTGTAATATCTTGCTTATGCTAAACGCTTAAGGAGAAGAAAAGGGCATAATGATCAGATATGATAGGATCAAATACCTTATATAACTCGGGAGGAATATTTGAAACAATATAATCAAGGCAGGTTGAGCTTGTCTGATTTCTACTATTTGTAAAAACTCGTGTTGGTTCTCTAGATTAAATTAAATGAATCAAAAATGTCACAGAGTATTTTGCTGTTCAATGAGTTGTCAAGCAAATTTACGTTTATATCACTACATAGCACAATGTAGTCAAATTTATTTATAGCTGACAATTTAACAATTTACCCAATTGCGTTACAAAGGGATTGTTTTGCAGATACCACTGTCACTATAACAGCCGATGATCAACAGCAATGGTCTCAATAATTGATTGTTTATTGATGAGTTCAGCGCATCGAGTTAAAGCAATCTTCTTATTCTCAATAGAACTGAAAGTACAGCAAAACAGTACTACATATGGAAAACTACATCAGTTGAAGCATGCCTAAATAATGACATTCAATTCAATGAACAGGTTGGATTTCTAGACTCCTGCATAGATAATAGACTTTTTTTATATACATTTATTTAACGGCGGTCTATTTCCGCTACTGAGGCCTAACACCGACGCCTGTAGACGAGCTACCCCCAACCAGGAATTTTGCCGAACCTCTTCCCTTAAGAAGAGTAGGGATCTTTTACTTGCCTAACATTTAATAGACAAGGGACCGACAGCTTTACATCCCCTCCGAAGGATGGTATATCCCCTATACAACTCTCGCCTAAGTTTGTATAGCTTCCGCGCATACACTGATATACAAGCCGCTGGAAGATGTGTGAGGCGAGAACGCGGTCTTCGTTGGAACGGTCATCCATCCAACTAGTAACGGCGCCTTACGTTGCTTTACATCGCATATCGAAGTATGTACATAGTCAAGACGCACCCACGCTCGCCTCCGATAATAGACTTACTAGAGATAAATAATTTGAAAATATATGTAAAAAGCTAAGTGATTACATATGAAAGACTGTCTCAACGAACCAGGCCTATTGGATGTTTATTATTGTTACCTATTTATTCCCCTTATTGTTATTATGGCAAAAAATCGAAGCAACAAATGCGATTAGCTGATTTTAGCCGGAGTCAAGAGTCGTGGATTTTGGTAATTTTCAAGAGAGGTGAAACCCTTTTTGTATGTGTAACACATAAGACGAATTTTGTTTTAAAAAGAGACAATGAAAAATTGATGTTATTTGGGCACCATCTATAATCTATAGTGAATAATGAGTTGATTTGTCTCTTTTTCCTATAAAAGCAGTCTCCTGTAGACAAGACTGAAATTTATGGTAAGGAAAAGAAATAACTAATTTTTAAGGTGAATAATAGAATATATTATAATTATATAAATAATTAAATTTTATAACATGAATTTTAAAAATAGGCAATTTGTAAAATTTGAAATTTAAAAGTAAATCTTGAAAAAATATAGTTAGTATATATAGGTTTATTTAAATATAATTTTGAGTGAAATTTTTTATCAAAAAAATAGCAGTAAGCAAATCTCCGCGAGAATCTGAAGAAGACAGATGTGAACCTACTAATCATGTGTGATTGTTCTCGCAAATCCCGTCTTAATTTGCATTCGATTGTAAATATATAAGGTCGAACGAATTTCTGAGAAAGAAATCAGCTTAATCTCCAACTTTACTAATTATTTAATGCATTCGGTTAGTTAATTAAATTTAATTATATGCCGTCTGCAACAGAACCTGGCGCACTAAAAACTCCTAACTCATTCGAGCGCGAAAACAATAGACAATTATTAATTCGGAAATGCTTAACACTTTTATAATTTCAAAAGTAAACAGGCGAAACAATGACATCCATAACTGTTTTCGAATCAAATAAGTTAATTGCGAATGGAGAAACAAGAGGAAAAAATATCGGGCGAAAATGTAATTCACAACTAACTGCAAAAGACATTTTCATTTGTATGTCTGGTCTTAAATGTAATGTACTTCTTAAGTTAAACAAACCGAGTCAAATACTACTTTTCTTTTCTTTTGTAAATGAGAAAACTTTAGGAAAATTAATTTTCATTTTAGTTCCTTATATTATTTTTTCTAACTGGATATAATTAAGATTTTTCTTACTTTTCTCACAAGTAATTTATTTGGAGTGTGAACTACATCCAGATTTTAATTGACCATTATAAAAAGCAGTTTCAGTTTTAATGATTTTGCTAAATAGAAAATAACTATGCAAGACGTCGGCGTCGTTTAACGAAGTTTTAAAGAATTTTTCTTTGTAAAAATATTGTTTGTCACAAAACTGTTGAGAATGATATATTACATAAAACTGTATAAATGGATTCCCTTTATATTCAAATATTAGGCAATTATTTAAGAGGTACTTTCCCTATCTTTCTAAAGAGAAAATTTTGTTGTTATTTTGATATTTATCCCACTAAATTTTCGAAGCATCCACGATAGATGTTTTACAGTGACTTGTTGGTTATGCGTATTTGTGTTTTGCCCTTGATTATTCACCTGTAGAATACTACTTTTCTGTTGGAGATCTGTAGGGCACCTCCTCCTAGAGACGGCGGCCACGAAATGTCTCAAAGACGTTTCAATAATATGTTGGAACTGGTACAGTTCATCTACTTGGCTAATCCACCAGATGCCATCCATACCATCATATAAAGTAGGGCGTGTACCGAAGTGGTACAGGGTGCGGCAGAATGGATGGGTGCTTTTGGGGCGGGTAATATACGCAAATGGAGGGGAGTAGAGCGTTGTGGATAAAGTCGTTCAATTCGTGGAGATAGGCCATTTCCTAGTCATAATGGTTATCGTACGAGAGAGCATCGTGCATTCTCAGTCGTGGAGTATTTGAAATCGGGAGTGTCTATGATTGTTGTGCAATGGCGTTTCTGTTAAAGAACACGCCAAAACCCTCGATGAACTTTTCGAAACTGTAACAAAATCCGACATTCAATCACATTTTCGCTCTACGGAGCGTTTTTTATGCATAAATATCAGAAACTAATGGAGGAGTATAATTTTAGAAAGTATAGTAAATGTCGCTGCACAGGAACGTAATATCGCCCCGACCACCAAGAATTAGAAAGTGTATCAAAAACCGACCGGAAATTTGAAAATAAAAACCTTTTTACGAATCGACGTTGTTAAGCATTGCAACTCATGCGTTGTGTTAAATATGAGGACAAGTTAATCCAGTCTCTAGTCAAAATATTTCGAGAGTTTTAGCGAAAATAGCCCTTAGCGTCAAGGGTGCCCTATCATTTTCTAGCGGTCGATTTTGATGGGAAAATGATGGGTCTTAACGGTATTTGCCCTAAATCGGTTCCTCAGTGATTCGGTATCAAAAAAGTATAGTTGCATGGGACCGCCTTGCCTGAATGTATGAAATTATAATTGCAAAATATAATTCAAAATTGTTGCGATTCAAGCATTTTTAAGCTCCGAGGAGCAACCAATATTGATTTTGTAGTTGGTACATTATGAGTCGTTCCGTTTCTCACTATGTGTTGTACACGGGCCAGACTATAGTTTGTCAATACATTTTTCTTGAACGTTTTGTAAAAATATAATTTTTTAAAAGATTTATTATATATTTTTCAACATTATATTTTCTTTTTCTTGTGTTTCAAAATTCCATTTCAGGTTTAAATTTAAGAAAGTGTTAGTATTTACTGTGTTAGATTTATAATGTTACGACGTTCAATTGGTACCATCAGTGAAGCAGTTAAGCAAAAACGAACAGTAAGTATAGATTTTGTATTATTCTCCATCTGAAACAGTCGATTTGAACTCTTCTTTGTGAACGTTTAATATCCGCTTTGGAAAATATAATAAAAGTCCTTCATACATGTAAAATGGATCGTTCACATTTCCACCGACATTTCAATATTTGTCGCCATGGTCCGGTCCCGAAACATGACACAATCGTCAAATGGGTTCAGAATTTTAGAACGAATGCATCGACAATTAATCCGAAATCTCGTGGTCGTTGTCGAAGTCAGAGAACACTGTCTACCATTGAAAGAGTGAGACAAGCGGTCCTTCGCAGCCCAGAGCGCTCTGTCCGAAAACAAACCGCGGCGCTCAGAGTCAGTGATCGAACTCTGGGTAGAATTTTACACAAAGACCTTGGCTTTCCGCGTATAAGATTGTGATCGTCCAAAAACTGAATGAAGGAGATTTTGCCAAACATTTACAGTTTTCCCAAAGGATGCAAGCGATTTTTAATAAAGAAGAGGAACCAGTAATCATGATGGGCTATAAGGCTCATTTTCATTAATGTCGTTCTGTTAATAAGCAGAACTGCAAATACTGGGCTGCAGAAATGTTTCAGGACCGGACCATGGCGACAAATATTGAAATGTCGGCGGAAACGCCATTGCACAAAAATCATAGACTCTCCCGATTTCAAATACTCCACGACTGAGAATGCACGATGCTCCTCGTACAGATAACCATTATGACTAACAAATGGCATATCTCCCCGAGTTGAACGACTTTATCCACAACGCTCTACTGCCCCCCGTTCGCGTATACTATCCATCCCAAAAGCACCCATCCATTCTGCCGCACCCTGTTTAATAGTGGTATGGTCATCACGTGGCAGGTAGTATTGTTTAAATCTATGGATATGGCACTATCCATTCAACATTTCAATTTGAAGTGTTGGCTGTTTGAGCTACTCGACTTGTTAAACGTTACACCACCGCCACTCCTCCTGAATACGCGTTGCCACTTAGAGCGTTTCGAAATTGGTTGCAATGGCGGCAGTGCTCTTACGCCGGCTCCACACATGTGTCCACGAATATTCGCGTACTTTTACGAATATTTGTGTACACATACTTGTTTATGAATATATGGTGAACACACTCCACACATAATATCGTTGATACCGATTATTGGTATACGGCATTCGTGGCGTGGCGTTCCCTTTGATGTGCGTCTATTTAACGACTCGAAGCGGAACGTGTTCGACGTTCGTGTTCGGATCAAATATTTATGCACGGACACGAACATTCCATTTACACTTGCGTACGTTTCTACAAATAGCAAGCATTTGTATACGAATAACGCATCTCGAACCGGCGTTAGGCGAACGAGTCAGTTATATAGAAAGAACCTCCGTAGACTTGTCGCCGTTTCGTCAGCTATTAGTTTCATACCTGGCATGAAATTTTCAGAGATATGTTTGTTCAGTGAAATTGCTTGGTCCTAGTAGCGAGTTTGAAGCAGTCAGTTCCAAAGAAAGCAGCAGCTGTGTCATGGCAGGCCGACCGTTAGCGACCTAATGCTCTGCCTACTATGTACTTCAACCGTATGTTCGTTCAGTCAAATTCATATGCCAGCGACCAATTTTACCAAGTGCTGATCTTTAAATGCAGCAGCTTTGTTCTGGCATACTCAATCGATCAATCAATCAAAACAACTTTATTCACATTATTACAGAACAAATATCTAACCAGATATCTACCTCGCATTTGACCCTGTAACCAACACATATTGTTTGTCACGTTGGTGGTAACAGGGTCCAGCGGAGCAGTGCTGGTTCAATTTATAATCGATTGTTTATAGTTGATTGTATCTTGAATACATTTAGTGATGCATTCAAGAGATAATCAACACACTCATTCTCCTATTTACAAATAAAATTTAAAATAAGTAATACAATAATTGTACACTACTAAGTAGCTGAAAACAGTTAACAATAGAATTTGATGATATATCACTTATTTAATTTTGTGCTACTGGTGCGGGTACCCAAGTCTATAATGATGGATTCCGTTGCAAGATTTCCAATGGCGAACAGACGTTGTTACTGCTGAATCTTTTGTACTCTATAATTTCTGGTCTAAATATAATTTTGATTTTACGATGTACTAGAGATAAATTTATATAACAAAACAAACAAGAACAAATAAAACAAAAATGTACAAACATAAACCAAGAGTAATAGGAAAGATTTAAAAGTTATGAAATATCAGTACAGATAGGTAGGGGAAGAAGAAGTTATAATTGGTGAAGGTTTGGCTATAAAGGTTGCCGGAAGATGGGTAGCGTCTGGTAAGGTAAGGTGTGTACATTTGGATTACCGAATTCACCTGTACGTATCTGTACCTGTACCTGTACCTTACATCGTACGTATGATGTAAGATCAGCCGTATTGTATTTTAGTTATAAAATCATCAGTGATTTCTTATATTATTCACTGTATATAATCATGAAGTTATACAATGGAGTCACAACGGCAATAATTTGGCGTACCTATTATAATTTGTACTATAATGTACATGTTTCATATAACTTAAAAGTGGTGAACACTACAGTTTACTGCTGCTTAAGGCGCTTTCCTTTTGAAAGATACGGCAAAAAGGTAATTTTGTTTCACATACTTTGTAAATCATCATCATCTTTGTAAATCATATCATTATTATTATTTCATGTTGACGTACAATTTTAATAATCATAATCATGATTAATAGCAATGCATGTAATTACTTTTCCAAACTCATTAAAAATTGAACTAACAATTTTTTGCCGAACATTCATATTCAAACCACAATATAATCCGGTTCTATAGTTAAAACTTTATAAAACAAATATTGGATATGTTTTATAAAGTTTACATGTAAAATATATTTATATGTAAATTAGGGATTGCATAAACATTAGCAGTGGATTTTGAAATGATAAATACCTTGGCTGTCGATTTAAATACCAATTACATTTATTATTTATTTTATTTGATACAAAATTCGTAAAATAAATTCTGTTCATTCCAGTAAAATTTGTTTTCCAACATTTTTAGCAAACCGTCAGAAATTATACGCTAACTCTAGAAATATTGGCCTGCGACATTTGCCGCTGACGTGTTCTCGTCTAGTCCCATCTTAAAAAAATTAAAATATGAATACAAAGTTGTGACCTTAATAATAATAACAATATACATTATTTCTCAATTAGTGAGAGCATCAAGAAATTTTGTGAACTAATCTGATGAATAGCAAATGAAAAATTGCATATTTGCATTGTAAAAATGCATTGTTCAAAGTGCATTTAGAATAATTAATTTGCAACTCGGTAAAAATTGATTGAAATGAGTCCAAATTTGTTACTGGGGGGTTTTCGGGGTCGCTGAACACAATGGCCTCCAATGTACCTGGAGCCCAAGGTGGACCTCATCTCCTGGCATTACCTTGAGTATAGCATCATTTTTATACGAATCTACATCTTCATTATAATATATAAATAAATAATTAACATATCAATCAATCAATCAATCAACATAACTTTATTTATATTACAGAACAAATATCTAACCAGATATCTACCTCGCATTTGGCCCTGTAACCAACGCATATTGTTTGTCACGTTGGTGGTAACAGGGTCCAGCGGAGCAGCGCTGGTTCAATTTATAATCTTGTTGATTGTATCTTGAGTACATTTAGTGATGCATTCAAGACACAATCAACACACTCATTCTCCTATTTACAAATAAAATTTAAAATGAGTAATATAATAATTGTACACTACTAAGTAGTTGAAAACAGTTAACAATAAAATTTGATGGTATATCACTTATTTAATTTTATGCTATAAGCCTATAATGATGGATCCCGTTGCAAGATTTCCAATGGCGAGCAGAGTTACTGCTGAATCTTTTGTACTCTATAATTTCTTGTCTAAATATAATTTTGATTTTACGATGCACTAGAGATAAATTTATATAACAAACAAAACAAACAAGAACAAATAAAACAAAAATGTACAAACATAAACCAAGAGTAATAGGAAAGATTTAACAGTTATGAAATATCAGTACAGATAGGTAGGGGAAGAAGAAGTTATAGTTGGTGAAGGTTTGGCTATAGAGGTTGCCGGAAGATGGGCAACGTCTGGTAAGGTAAGGTGTGTTTTATTCGAAAGGGGGCATTATGCTGTCTAATTTGTGTTATATTTTGGGTTAGCGGACTATCACCCAGTTTGAAGGTGTAGAATTTTTGAGATATATTCTGGATGTACTCCGCTATTGGCGTTATGTCGTGGCAGCGTGCATAGAGATCTCTGAGGGAGGTGTACCTGTTGGAATTCGAAATGAGGCGCATAAATTTGTGTTCCAATACTTTCAGTTTGTGATTGCTGGCCTGATCACCATTGTGTACAATAATTTTTTATTTTGTCTGTTAAGTCTGCTAGAGTAACATATGCAAATTCATTTAAAAATGATGCTATACTCAAGACAATTCCAGGAGATGAGGTAGATAGTGTCCACCCTGGGCTCCAGGTACCTCGGAGGTCATTGCCGCGTGATATTCGCGTTCAGCGACCCCGAAAACCCCCGAGTAACGAATTTCAACTAAGTACATTACAAATTTACAAGAAGTTCCAGGAGATGAGGTCCACCCTGGGCTCCAGGTACCTCGGAGAACGTTGCCGCCATGATATTCGTGTTCAGCGACCCCGAAAACCTCCCAAGTAATGAATTTGGCCTCATTTCAATCAACTTTTACCGAGTTGCAAATCAATTATTCTAAATGCACTTTGAACGATGCATTTTTACAATGCAAATATGCAATTTTTCATTTGCTATCCATTAGATTAGTTCACAAAATTTCCTGATGCTCTCAGGAATCGAATGCAAAAAACCGCATTAAAATCCGTCTTGCTGCGGAAATTTCGGAGGTTGAGCCGTTTTTAGTGCTTTATTTCCTCGACTACTAATTGTAGAGAGCGTCACAGTACTAAAAAACTAACAATTAAAAATTCGTATACGTGTATAAAAGATAAACATGCATATTGTAGTAAAATTAGTCATAATAAGAAATCCGCAAGTGAATAACAAGTTTTATCGTTCAGAAAAGTCTTGAGTCTTTTTTAAGTAAGTTAAGTAAAAATATACCTACTACTAAAGTCCAGTATTCCACTGGACTATCCACTGTGTGCACTGTGCACTGTGCACCTTGATTGGTAGCAATGAATCGATTTCCTTTCATAGGAAACAGTGGAATATTGTCATGACCGCTGGTCGTATAAAGGGCTACTTGGCATGGAAGGGTTTTATTTTATGAGATGAAGTGAAATAATCATTTAAACAAGTATAACGAATATTTATTATAAGTTAAATATGAAACAAAACAGACAAGTTCAAGAAAAAAATAATATAAAAACAAATAAAAAAAGTCTTATCTGCTCATGATGAAGAAGATGAGTCGAGTAGTTGGCTTCTTGATGAACTGTACACCAATGAATAATTTATGTCTCAATTCTGGACTATTTATATGATTTATAAATACTTATTCAGCATTATTCCCATATAGGTAGATTTGAATGAAGTTTATTTCTAACGCGGTTACAAATTGTGATTGAAATATGAAACTTTGTATCCTTTATACACGCTAAATGACAAATTTATTTAATAGAAATGATAAAATTAAATTTAGAAACAATGTAGAATTTTTTATTGATTTAACATTATGGCTTATTCTAATGCATTAATAAATATTTGAAAAGTACATTTTATAGTGAATATGCAAAAATGCATTTTGGTTAATTCTGAAGTGCCGAATAACTACTACATGACACATTTCCCTCACCTGGCAGAGCTGGGCCTCAGCTCTAAAATCTAATATTAGTTATTATTTTTTTCTTTAAAAAAAATGAATGTGAGTGGACAGAATCTTAATCAGTGTATCCTTTCCTCCCAACCTAAGAATGACTAGAGTGAAAGAAAGGATAAATGGAGACGATTACGGTCTTTAAAGTTATGTCTAATTTTTTTCTGCCAGCCAGAGACTGACTAAATTGAAGGAAAAAAGAAGGATATCACTTTACTCTTTAAATAGCTATAAAATAATTACATTCAATATATTTCAAAGAAATTAAATTTAAATTAATTTTTTTTTTCAGAAAAGTTTCTACCATAGCCATCCCTACGGAAATCGAAGCTGGCGCCTCCACCAAATGTCACGACCACTGGTCGTATAAAGGTCTGCTTGGCATAGAGAGGTTTTATTTTATAGGATGAAGTGAAATAATCATTTAAACAAGTATAACGAATATTTATTGTAAGTTAAATATGAAACAAAACAGACAAGTTCAAGAAAAAAATAATATAAAAACAAATAAAAAAGTCTTACCAGCTCATGATGAAGGAGATGAGTCGAGTAGTTGGCTTCTTGATGAATTGTATACCAATGAATAATTTATGTCTCAATTCTGGACTATTTATATGATTTATAAATACTTATTCAGCATTATTCCCATATAGGTAGATTTGAATGAAGTTTATTTCTAACGCGGTTACAAATTGTGATTGAAATATGAAACTTTGTATCCTTTATACACGCTAAATGACAAATTTATTTAATAGAAATGATAAAATTAAATTTAGAAATAATGTAGAATTTTTTATTGATTTAACTTTATGGCTTATTCTAATTTATTAATAAATATTTGAGAAGTACATTTTATAGTGAATATGCTAAAAAGTATTTTGGTTAATTCTGAAGTGCTGAATAACTACTACACGACACAATTATTATTATTATTATTATTGTTCGTTATAACATCACAATTCAACGTGTAGACCTCCGACTGGTAAACATTTTTTTCTAATCTTTTTCTGAATCCAGAAAATATTGGCTATGCTATAGTTATTTTTACTGTATAATGAGGTTGTTGACTTCCGTTACGCCTACTCCAGCCATAATTGCCACGATCATCCGGGAATGTATAGCTTTACCTTACCAATACTCACTTTTCCTGAAAATGAAATATGTTCTAGTTCGAGAAATATCCGTAAAGCTCCGTTTTATAAATATTCCTTCTTAATTCTCTGGAGTAATCCCGTCAGATATTTTTGGCCAACAGCCTAGTAAAAATATTTATGCTAGGTTGGAAAGCTGGAATTTATAATCATTCGAGACAATATTAAAGCATTAAATAGTAAACTCTTTAACTTAATTACAAAGTCATCCGTTATGCAAACTACTTTTGTGATCTTTATTGCGCCTTATATTTGAACGGCATATTAAGTAAGGCAATGAAGGAACGAGAGCAATAACTAAACTGATCTCAAATTAAGATTCAATTCACACATCTCTGAAAGTGTACATGTACTAACAAAGGTTCTCTGGATCAGATATTAAATAGCTTGGTTTCTATAATGATAAGAGGAGGGTGACATCAATGGCTCAAGTGTCTTTCTTTTATACTGTGCTATAATAATAGCTAAATTGAAGGTAGACGTGACGTATATTAATTTGTACCTAATAATTCGTTCCAAAAGTAAATGCATAGTTATTTCTTTATCGAAAAAAAAATAGGTTTTTCATTATGATCAGCTTTGTTTTTCTCGTTAAAGACGTAAACGGCTAGATTTTGCGCTCTTATGGGGTGACAGAGGAGGAGGGGGTGTAAGGAAAGCTATGACCTCCGAAAGGGAGCCATAGCTTTTCTCCTACTCCGCCTACGTTAACCGATGGTTTTAATTTATCAACGTACGGTAGGCATTACTACCACTCCCGGAAAACACACCGCCGGGCTGGCTTCGTGTACACTGGATTAGACTGAGGTCATACTTATTGATATCAGCAAGAGCCCCATGCTACATGGTAAAGGAACTCTAATATTATTTATTAGTTTCCTGTTTGCCAAATTCCTAAGTCAAGAATACAATAACAACAGATTAACCAAAACTTTTAATAGGGATGTGAAAAATAAATTCTTGATTAAAATAAATTAATTCGCGACATTACAGACAGGCGGGTTAGCAAATAAGTAATTCATTATTAATTAATTAATTAAATAATTATTTAATTTTTTTTTACCTGAAAATAACTGCAGTTGTAAATAATGAACTACTATAGGATTTGTTCTAAATTTTGTTAAATCAAAACTCTATTGAAGCGGCGCTAAGGCAGGCATATTCGCTCTATAGAAGAATTCTTTCTATTTTTTGGATAGGAAGATATTTGAGTATCAAGTTCTACCTAATTAACCGCGGAAAATCGATACAAAACCTTTTATATTGAAGAGGTATTAAAATCAAATGAAAATTTTTTAATTCACTATATGCTTCAATTTAATTTATTTTTTCATCTATCACAAAGTTCTCTAATTTAGGTAAATATATAAAATTAATTTAAATTATGGCTTTACTAGGGGTACATAATTCGTACCAATCCAAACAGCCAGTGTCAACCTCCATGTAGTGAAAGAGACATTGGGCTAAATTGTAAACTACCCGGAGCACAAAGGAAACTGTATTCATTGTATAGTCTGTGGGTTCAACCACAATAAATAATAATAAATAAATAAACACCATAAAAATTAGGCAACCCCCAATTCTAGAAGCCAGAGGTTTGTGCGGAAGGGGGTTACACATTGAAAAAGATGCGGACACACAACAGTTTCCTCCGACAGTTCCGGAGCCGGGATTCGAACCCGGTGGCGCGATACCCGCGTGATCAATCGCTATTGCCACCTCGCGCCTTAACAAACGCAGCTATTAGCCGGACAATAAAAAAATTATTCGTACGAATATTTGGTATAATTTATTATATTCAAATAAGTGTCATATTAACAGTGCACCTAGATAACAACGGTATATTTTTTAATATAAAAAGGATAACAGCAGTAAATAACTAACTGGTAATAGTAGTAGATACGCCACAATACTTCCCCTCTTAAGAAGAAGCAGTCAAACACTCAAACAATCAATGGCGAATCTAACTCTTTTTTTAAAAATTGCATTACCCACATCTGGGTTAACAGCATTTAAAAGATAAGCAGGTTTTACTCTGTCTATACTAATTGCAGACTCTGCTCCATGCTTAGTTATACAAATAACTTTATCAGTATGAGATACCACCTTAAAAATGTCCTTCGGACATCGGCGATAAAGAAGGTTTTAATTAATAATGCAGTAATTAATTATAATATATGATTTGCAGTAAAGAACTACTCAGCGGGCAAATACCCCGACTTGCATTGAATTACACCTTACAAATCATGAAGGAATGGTAGCCAATATTATTTGTCAATTCCCCGACCAGACCGGTTTCGAACTTATTAGTGCTCATCAGTATGCCATAGGTCATGGAACAGACAAACGATAGAGGCCAACCTGCTAGTTTATACAAACTATAGTGAATTGAGTAGTGGTGAGAGGTAAGTGAATCCTCTCATATGGCCAAATGCTACTATATACCATAGATGTCTTCATGGCGCATAGCGACTAGCGATTCTGCAAGTACCTGAGAGCGGCGGCCTTTTAATCCTAGGTGGACGTAACCTACTGTTAAAATATATGATTTGCAGGAAACAACTACTCAGCGGGCTACCATTCTTTCATGATTTGTAGGGTATAATTCAATGCAGGTCGGGGTATTTGCCCACTGAGTAGTTGTTTCCTGCAAATTATATATTATAACAGTAGGTTACGTCCACCTAGGACTAAAAGACCGCCGCTATCAGATACTTGCAGAATCGCAAGTCGCTATGCGCCATGAAGACATCTATAGTATATAGTAGCATTTGGCCATATGAGAGGATTCACTTACCTCTCACCACTACTAGTAATTAATTAGTAATTAGTAATGCATTCAAAAACTATATTCAAAAATTCATACATTTTAATCTTCAAATGGTTACAAATATTTATTCAAGTTCGGCCTATTAATGACTGGCTTATAATTGCAAAATTATGCAATCTTTCAAAGATGCTGGTCTGGTAGTAAAAATTCCTTCCTTACTCCCTTCTATTTTTCTTGGTATTAGAAAATGCTTGAAACATATTTTACAGGAAATTCAGTTCTAAAACTTTTTGTCTTGTGTTTTATTGTATTTTTAAATATTATGACACAACCAAACGTACGACTGCATCATTATTCACTTAGTCTAGACAACATAATGCGATGTGGAGTTTTGTTGACATTCTGTAATAACTTTGCACTTTTCTCGATTGCTTGATGATAAATTTTACGCTCTCACATTAGGCATAATAAATCTGTTTGTAGCATACAGATCCCTGACATAACAGACTATGTGCTATTATATTAAAATTAAAGTTTAATGTCTATGTCTAGTTTTCGAACTAGTATTGTCCCTAATTAAGATTTACCTAGTAATATAGATACGACGTGATTATCTGAGAACGACCTCACTATTAAAGCTTTGATCAGTGAACTCCTGCCGTGAAAGCTTCGTTATAAACTAGCAAATTCTTTCATTTCTCCTCATAGAGACAAACTTCTTCAAGGTGCCAGACACAATAAATGACGGCCAGCCCTTGAAAACGATTTATCACAGTAAGAAGTCCTTGTTCTTTTTTCGCGTCTGCAATAATAGTTGTGCGATATCAATTTTTCTTGTCCGCTACTTATGGACTACCGCACAGAACTTTGAGACATTCAATTCTTTTTGCTCTAAAGATTGTGAATGATTAGTCACCGCTCAGAGGGAATAACCCCTAGAAGTGTGCGATCTGTCTCGTTTTTCTAGCAGAACTTATACAGGATATGCCTTATTAATCTAAAAATTAGGTATTTATTAGGAATTAATTGCGACAAATGCAGAAATATTGTACGTCCAAACGTCTCCACTAATAGACTTTGTGCTACGACTGTAATTCACAAAAAATAGCCACCGCAGTAGCTCTTCAACTGTTTCAACTGGTAAATACGAGAACTGGGAAGAATACAAACAAACAAGAAACTTCGTTACAAATATGATAAGGAAAAGTAAAAACGAATATAATATTCCAACCTATCTGCAAGTCCCTTATATAAATAAGGACTCAACAAATTAAACCAAAACAGCTATTCCCCCTTACGCGCGCTGAATTATATGGTGAAATCAATCAATCAATCAATCAGAATATACTTTATTGTCCAGAAGACTAATCTTGTTGACAAAGCATAAAACAAATAAAATTATATATATATATATATATATATATATATATATATATATATATATATATATAAAACTTATATAAATATATAAAACTATAAACATAAGATCAGACAATAAAACAAACTACAAATCACATTTTTCAGTCAAACATTAAAAACATATATATCTACATCAGAATGTATCATCTAAATATTCCTTTATTTCATAATATGGTTTATCAATAAGTAGATTTTTCACTGCGTTTTTGAAACCCTGATTGGTGACGATGTCCCTAATATGGCTCGGTAAATGATTATACATTTTAGGACCATTGTAAACCACAGAATCCCGGCAAGTGTAGTTCTTGGGGTTGGCAGTGTAATAGTACCTACTTGTCGAGTGCTATATGTTGAGGTCGTATAAACATTATTTTTATACTTATGAATTAAGACTACTGTATATAGATATCACAATCAGAATTCTGTTGGCTAAAAATAGTTCCTTGCAAGGGTAGCGAGCCCTAGCCTTACACAGATATCTAACGGCACGCTTTTGTAACACAAGTATTTGTTGAAAGAGAAATTTACTACATACGTCCCAAAATGCAATCCCATAACTCAGGTGTGATTCGATTAATGAAAAATATACAGCTCTGGCAGCTGAATATCCTAATTTATTTGAAACCACCCTGACTGCGTAGTATATAGTATTACTATTTAAACCAATAATATGTTCTCTAAACTTTAAATTGCAGTCAATATTTAATCCTAAAAATGTCAAGCACGTTTTGTTTTCAAGTACATGGTTCCCTAGGGGTATATCTGGCAAATCACATTTGAAAGTTATGTTTGTTTTTCTAATCTTTGATTTTCTTAATGTCGTTGCATATGCTTTCATGCAGAATATTTTTTTCCTTGCTATGTCATAATATTGTAGTATCGTCGGCGAATAGGGTAAACTTTCCTGTGATATTAATAGTAGTTATGTCGTTAATATACAGTAAAAATAGAATTGGACCAAGAACAGAGCCTTGATGTACACCACAGTTTATGTAAAGTTCGTCAGACCTATTTGGATTTTTAACAATTTGCTTACGGCCTGACAGATATGACTTAAACCATTGAAGAGTAATGTCTCTGAAACCATAGCGCTTCAATTTTTGCAACAATATTCCATGTTGAACACAGTCAAACGCTTTTAACACATCGCAAAATATGGCAGCTGCGATCTCTCCTTCATTTAGTTTCGTATAAACAGTATTTAGAAAGGAGAACATTGCATCGTTAGAGCTTTTATTGCGTTGAAAGCCAAATTGATTGTCACTAAGCAGATTGACAGATAACAAAAACTCAGTGACCCTCAGTAATTTTGTGTATTTTGTCTAAACACAGTTAGCACTAAAATACAATGACTTGGAATGCTCGAATGCTACGAGGAAGATGCCTCCTTCATCTCAGGATGTCACTAACTGCAGACCGGTTTCAACCTAGTTTTGGGGCTCATCAGTGCAGTGCAAGTGAGCATTTTTTTTGGAATTAATTAAGCCATCCACTTCTTTATTTTAATAGTATAATTCAGATTTTAGAATCGTATTGAAATATTTTTCGTAAACGTGTTGCTTAGTGTAGTATTTTATACAGTAATTTTTACTATAGCTTTTCGTATAAAATTACTAACTGAAATTTAGAAGGTCTAATTAACATAACATGATGTTTAATGAAATCTAGTATAGACTTGAAAAGATAAGTCTAACTTTGTGTTTATCGCCTACGGTATTCAGAATTTAATAACAATTCTCCACACTGTCCCAATCCTAACCTAGAATCGAACCGGCAGACTAATACGTCAAAGTGAAAAATGCCCAGTAATTTAATTTTTCCCTATTAGGCCGACTTCTCACAACATATTTCGCACCCCATCATCGACTACTTCCTGATTTATACCTTACACCGCTAAAATTTATAGAGATCTTAAAGTTCGATAGAAGCCAAATGTTAATTAAAAAGTTTTTAGTATTTTATTTAGAGGGCTACTCAATAAGCTCGAGTCTTCGATAATAGATATGATTCTATAATCACCTACTAGACTATTCAATTATAAATATCGATCTAAGAAGGCGCAGGCCACGACAATTTAATGAACACGCGAACTTCTACGTTTAATTAATATTAATGGGCCGAATCGAGACTTAAATTGGCTCCCAAAGACATTTTACGGGCAATATTCTTTGCATTTATCAAAGAAATATATTTCTCATCATAAATGAGTTTTTACTAAGGTTGTAACTTGGTGCCTTTCAGAATCCATAAATGAATTGTTTTTAGCCTTTAGGTTTAATCCGGGACTAGCCAGAATATATATCCTTTTTTAGATAAACGCAAATAAAATCATGCGGTGAAGGTACCTACTTAAATTAAATGGAATTCAGTCAACGGAATGTTGATCTACTTCAAGAGTAACCTTAATAATTTGTTTAGTGACTGCTTTTAGTTGAAAGATAAAAAACAACCGTATTATTTTGAGGTCAAGAAAGGCACTGAAATTAAGTTTAGATTCGAACTTTCTATGTATTTCCTCATGTTATTCTTTCTCTTTATACGTTGTTTATTTCTTTTTTTGTACGCTTAACAATGTAACAGTGTCTCGACAGATCCCTCAGCGAGAACGGCTGAGTTTGTCAGGTCTGCTGTCTTCTTTATTTTCCAGTATTGTTTTAGTTTAGCTAAATATTGTGATTTTATATAAATCGTCTATCTGTCCTGGAAACTCTATAATTTCCTTAAAACTAGATGTACAAAGAAAACTAATTTTTTTTTTATTTAACTATTCTAACAGCCCGAACAAGAGACATCTAGGAGTGGTTTGTATTTTATTTTCAGATAAAGATAAAAAGTAATAACGGGTCCGGCAAAATGAAGTATCCATTTTAAATTGAGTTGTTTTATTAAAAAAAGCGCTGCTCAAGGAATCACTACTTCCACATCCAGATTTTGTATCCAAGTCTTATATACACGAAATACCAATATTTTATTCCCTTTACTAATAGAGTGGGGGTGGCAATGGATGTGGCAGAGGGGGCGGCGAATGCAAAATAAATTTTAGAAGCCATTGATTCTCGTATACACACTAAATCCCAATTTAATTTTTTATTCCCTTAAACAGTAGGGTAGAGGTGGTAATGGGTGTGGTAGAAGGGGTGACTAATGCCAAAATAAATTTTAAAGGCCCTTGGTTCTCGTACACACACTAATTATAATATAATTTTTACTCCTTTTAATAATAGGCTGGGGGTGACAATGGGGGTGGTAGAGGAGGTTTCGTTTTTGTATACTCACTAAATCATATTTTATTTTTTTTACTCTCTTTCAAATAGTGTGGGGGTGATATTGGGGATGTGGGACTGATCTTCGTCTATCCACACCAACATTATGAAGTTGTTGTTCAAAGTTACGTAATACCTGTTGGTAACGTTATTGCACAGTTACTCCAGTCGACTTGCGGGGGGGGGGGGTGTATTATCAGTTACCGGAACAAAATGTATTTATTTTTGGTCCCTGATTGCGATCCAAATGTTTCGCTCGGTAGAAATTCCGGAAACACACTTTTTGGGGTAAAAAACACCCCTTTCATTAGTCATTAGTCTTCTTCTATATTTCTGTAAATATAGAAGAAGACTAATGACCTTCAGTGTAAAAATTATCATAAATTATAAATAAAAAAGTTTTATTTTTATAATATGAAAATTATTTTTGTATATTTAAAAATAAAAGCTTCCATTATAATTCTGAATAAAAGTAGTTACCAAAAAATCGTATTCAATTTATTTAATTTATATACATATTTATCCATATATTATTTATTTTAGAGGACAATGTTTTAAAAAAGTAAGTTTTGTGCAGACATTTTTTTTCTTTAACATAAGGGTCGTTTCGACTCTTCCTTGAGTGAAAATTTGATATAAAAGTTTACAATTTATACCGTCTCCTCTATAATCATAATATAATACTATACATAACGTTCAAAAATTATTTTTCTAGTTTATTCTTATTCAAGGGTAGTTTACACCCCTATTACAAAATTGGAAAACAAAATCATAATTAAATTTGTTTTTATCATATTATCTTTATTTCTTTTATTTTGGGGTAGTTTCAACCTCCTCTAATTAACCTTAATATTAAAAAAAATTTAAATTATAACAACACCTAATAAGTGTTTCAATTACAAGTACAAAAAGAACATTTTTTTTTGATAATTTCATATTTGTTCTGAGAATACAGCGAAAGAACTCCCTTGTTTTTGCCAATTTAAGGGTGTTTGATCCATTTTATGAGTATGGGGCCCCGAAACTCGTGATCAACGACCCAAAAAACAAATATGGTACCAGAAAATATGCATTTTATAAGATAATTTAAAAATTACACTCAGAATATTACGAAAAAAAACTAAAAAGGTGTGTTTTTTTGCCCCAAGAGGGGTGTTTCCGGAATTTCCACCGATCGTAATCAGGGACCAAAAAGACTTGGTTTAAAATATATTTTGTTCCGGTAGCTGATAATGTAATCAACCCCGCAATTCGAATGGAGTAACTAGATGTCTAATGAAAGAGGGTCGGAGCAGGATCAAGATCATGATCAGTGATCAGATTAGAGTGGGGGTAATTAAAGTGGTGGTAGGTAATTAGGGGACGTGGTTTAAGGGCGGGGGGCGTAAGAGGGCAGGACCTAGAAGTGATGGTGGGGCACTTGTAGTAGTGCGAAGTAATTGAAGTGGTAAGGAGTAATTGGCGTTGTAGGAGGCAATTAGCGTTATGGGGGGCAATTAGAGAATAATTAACGGTAATTTAGGTACAAATAAGACTAATTACAGATAATTTAGGTCAATATAAGGGGAATTAAGTTAAAAATAAGGATAAGTAAAGGAAATTTCAAGATCACGTGATGGGAAAATTAGCGTGGTGGGGCAGAGGTCACAGGGTCAAGAGATCAAGTGGTGGGGGTAATTAGTGAACAATTAAGGGTAATGAAGGTACAAATAAGGGTAATTACATATAATTTAGGTAAGAATAAGGGTAGTTAAAATAATTATGGCCCATCACTCTGTCCGCCCGTCAGTCTGTATGTCTGCCTGCGCACCTGTTCGTCTGTCTGTCCACCTGCTTGTATGTCCGTCTGTCTGCCCATTCGTATGTCTACTTGTTCGTCTATCCGTTCGTATACAGACAGTTAAATTTCTATTATGTTGTATTTACTATTAGATTTTGTCCTATTGTATTTTTACGTTGAGATAACAAACATTCATTTTATTACACGTTCTCGATTATATACCTAAAGTTGCATATGCCTGCCGGGTAATTTTACCTGCCTTATTTTTTATAGATATCTTATACTGCCTTATCTTTATGCTGATTTATGACATGAACATTTGCAATAAAAATTATTTTTATGGTTTTTAGTGTATTTCTTATATTATGAGAAGGAGCATTTTAGTGAAATATTGCAATACATTTCAGTAGTACCCTTTTATCTACTGCAAAGTCTATTTCGGCTTGTACGTATCCTCTTTAGGGACTTTATGTACTTAAAAACTGTATAGAAACATTCTGGCGTCACAAGTGAGGTGAGTGTGAAATGCCGTAAAGTCTATTTTTTGTATTTTATATATTATAATGATGTTAGAAATGAAACAAAGATTAGTAATACATTCATTTTGTAACCTATTCTTGATTACATAACTAAAGATATTTATATTCAAATCTACAATACAATTGTATAGAAAACGAACGTTTGCGAGAGCACAGTGACAGTTATTATACTGATAATGTTCCAGACAATCTGGTTTAGTCAATGATTTAAGGTTAGGTAGAGGCGGTGAACAGCCAATACATTCATCAAGATCTATAATTTTATTCCACTGTGGATATTGTAGTAGGAAATTATTTTTTTTCGCACCTTTGGTTAGTATGATAACATTGTTTAATGGTAAATTATGTTGATAGTTGTTAACAGCATTGTGACAAAGTTGCTCAAAGATTAGTAGCAATTCTTTCAGTTGATTATCCATGATAATTCTTCTCCAACCATTGATATTGTACCTTTTCACCATTTGTTAATGATGAGAATGGATATGTTGGTTTGAAAATATAATGTGTTTATTATTTAGTATTACAACAGACAGCAGCCAATTGTTTCACTATAAACTCATTATCCTTATGTTGAAAACCTTGTAAGTCAATGATCAGAGTAGAAAATGTATATACCATCTTTCACTTAGCATCAACAAAGCCGCTCTGGACTGAACGATCCAATGCTCTGTACGTTAAATAAGCATCGTGCGCACTTATTCCTGACTCTCAATGCGGATTTAGAAAAGGCTAGAGTACCTCAACTGCTATAGCAAATGTTACAGATGATATCATACATGCCTATAATAATAAATTAGTTAGTGTGCTTGTGCTTCTAGATTTCTCCAAAGCATTTGACACAGTTAACCATCAACTTATATGTGCGAAACTTAAATATTTTGGTTTTAACGAATCACTTTCTTCAAGCTTAGAGATATTATCAGGAGTACCTAAGGGATCAGTTTTGGGTCCTCTTTTATTTATTATCCATACATCTGATATCTTAACTTCTGTTAAACATTGCAAAATACAAGCTTACGCTGATAACACTCAAATGTATTTTCATTTTAATCACACAAATCACCCTGAGGCATTTGAAAATATTAATAGTGACTTAGCTTTTATTAATCAAGTGTCAAAGGAACATAACCTTAAACTTAATTCTAGTAAATTTTTTATTATGTTATTTGGAAATAAGAATAATATTAACAATTTAAAACACAACTTAAATATTAATATTGAGGGTGTATCTTTGCCTTTAGTTAATTCTATTTCCAACTTAGGTATCGTTTTAGACATTAATTTACGTTTTGATGGACATATCAAAAAGTTAATGCAAAAGTCGTATTCGTCTTTAAAACTCATTTATGCCAATCGTCATATAATAAATTTTAATCTAAATATACTCTTATGTGAGACATTGGTTTCATCTCACTTTAATTATGCTGACTTTATATACGAACCTTGCCTAACTATATTGGATAAAAATCGGGTGCAAAAAGTCCAGAACTCTTGTTGTAGACTAATTTTTTTACTACGAAGATTTGATTAGGTGTCTGAAAAAATTAATAATCTTAAATGGTTAAGAATGTCAAGCAGAGCACTACATCACCTTGGTACAAAATTTGTTAAATACCCACCACTCCTCCCCTGCCCTTAAAAATAAATTTACAGCTAGATCAGCTGTTCACTCCAGGGGTATTCGATATAAATTAAAATTAACTATGCCTCATCATCACACGGCCATAAAGTTCTACCTGAAAACTTCAAAAACATGGAACCAAGAAAATTCAAATATAAATTTAAAAGTTATTTACTAAGTAAGCACCTCAAATATAATTTTAAGTATTTTACTATTTAGCCTATATATGTGTGCCAAACAGGAAACTTTATTAACTGTTTTTTTTCTTTGTGGAGTGGTTTTCGGGTTCTCTTCCGCGTGGACTCTCTCGGGTACATGGTGTTTTGATCGCCTTGTGGTCTTCTTCAGAGGTGAAATAAAGCCTCTGAAGGGGGCCATGGCTGGTGGTCGGAGCGTCGTCTATTCGGGGCAGTCGGCGGGGGGGAGGACCTGAGAACAATCTCGCAAATTATCAGCTCCTGAAAGCTATATAACGAAATATTATGAAACTTGGAAATTTCTATACTTCAAAAAATCGACCCATGTACATAAAAAGTTTAACCTCTAAGACTACTACAATAGTTTTAGCAATGGTTTACAGTGTTTTCCTAATGTTTCATACCAGAATTTCGCCATCTAAAATGGAATCTTGTTACATGGCCTATGTCCATTTAACAGTTTTATATAAAAACTAGTGTTTGGTTATATTTAGCACGATCTGTATAACATTTTTCGATTCAGTTTTTGTAAGTGAAACTGTTTTCAACTAACAGAATTTTATTTGTATAACTGCTAAACCATTTCACACTGTTTTATGTACTTAGTTTTATATCTTAGGAACTCAGTCATGTTTTTCTACACTATTATGTATTTCCATTCTATACAGCATCCCAGGAAACAAAACAATTTGTCTACAAAATTTAGTTACATCAGATACCTATATTTCAATTTTTATATTTTTGTTTACTGTGTAAGTACATATGGTTATTTTCATTACCTTTTCTCATTCTATATATAGTATATCCTATAAGATGTAATATATTTACCGAGTTCACAATACGTTTTTAATATTTATTTACAGCTGCTCATATTGTTGGTTATGTACAAAATAGAAATTGCAAACTGAGGTAAAAGCAAATCAGCTGGTATGGAAGTAATAAAAACTTTTATTATAGATTCCTTTTATCGATTATATGCCACTAATAGTTGTGAGTACGGGAATCTACAATGCAAATTGTTGCGCTTAACTCAACCATTGACAGATGGCCATACTTATACTATTTCTATATTTTTATAGCTTTCAATTTAATTAGGGATTTAGATTTCTCAAGTTTGTTTTTTTGGTAGCATTATTTCCCAGTAAGTAGGACAAAAAGTTTACCTTATCAGTAAAACTCACCAGGAAATCATTTTGCTTGCAGCCTTTGTACTGATTCAAACGTATATAATTTTTAATTGTGGACTTCAGTAATTGATATTGCATTTTTTATATCCTAGTTAACAAGTGTTTAACATACAGGTAATTTCATTTATTACTCATTTAAAATTTAAGTAATCTTCAATTTTTGTCTTTGAGGTAATTTCAATTATTTTTAAAATAAATTTAAATTCAAGGTCAATTCTTTCAATTTAATAAGTAGTTCAAATACTATATGTACCACATGGTTTTAAAAATATTTTTCTCTTTCCTTTTCATTTTTTTGGCAATTTATAGTTTTTATGAAATCAGCTTTTGCATATACTTACATGCTTGCATACTTACATGCTTAAATGTTTACAAGCTTAGATGCATACATGCTTAGATGCTTAAATTCTTAAATATTTAAGTTCTGAGATACTTATATACTTAGATATTTAAATTCTTAAATATGTGTAAATATTTATATGTACTTATGTACTTATATGTTTATGCACGTATATACTTATACATTTCTGTATACGTTTCTGCATAGCTTCTTCATTCCTGCATGGCTTTTGCACAGCTTATCTTTCATATAGATAAAATTTCGTTAACTTTTAATAAACCATATAGTTGGTTAATTTTCCTACGATTATCACTCCACTTCATTAAGATATGTAAATTGCCAAGGAAACTTTAGAATCTATTCTCGCAACAAGAGACAATTGTGGGCCTGAATTGCTGTTCCAGAACCAGTCACCTCAACAATAATCAATCTAGGATACTGGTATAAATTTATTATATATATATATATATATTTTTTTTTTTTTGAAATTTCAATTAGTCTTTATAAACCGATTTGTCTATTATTCATGTAATATATTTTAACATTCATTTTAATCTATCTTTTTATTTCTCTTACCAACAATTTCAGTCTGATCTATAGTAGACTGGTTATTCGAGAAAAAGAGACAGTTTTACTTATTTTACTATAGATGGTGTCCAATTTAACATCAATTTTTCTCTGTCTCCTTTTCTCGAACTAAACAGAAATCTGTCGCTTATGCTGTACATATCAGAAAGGGTAAGTTTCTCCACTCTTACGAATACTCTGGACCAACGGCTCTCTGCTCCGACTTAAACCAGCTAGTCGTCCGCATTTGTTGCCTCAACTCTTTCTCAAAAATAAATAACAAGGGAAAGGAGGTAACAATCTTCTGGATATGATTGGAACCAATTTTATCAACTCCAGCGCGCATTTTTGTGTGCAAAGCTAATGTGACTACTTGTAACCGGTAAAACTTCAGTTTAAAATTTTTAGTAATGTCTCTTATCTGCTCTCTCCAAATTCGGGAAATTTTATTGTTAAAATCAGTCTCCGATGTGTCTGATAGTTGACGCAGATAAGTGAAAAACGTTCCTTAAGCTTTATAGTTCTCTGGGGGTCTCTTTATCTGCTAGCGGTGAAAACTCTTGTTTATATTTACCGAAAACAGCACTCCAGGGTAAAATACAACTGGGCTTTTTAATTATTGTTTGTTGCATTACAAAGTTGTGGAGCAAGCTGTTAGTAAATTAATTAATGAGGTGCCGGCAAAAAATTTTTACATTGAAGTTGTATGTTAAAGTTATTTTTTACTTTCAATAATTATGATTTTTTAATATCGATCATTTTGGCAGAAGCTTGTCCCCAGAATGTACGTGATTTATCAATCACTGAAATATATATTTTCAAATTAAGATAATTATTTTGGGGATTGTCTGTTGTTTATTTATTTTATCATTTTCTTTAATTTCGGTATGTTTAATAAACAATCAAGAATCAGTAAAAACAATATTACCGTGTCTTAGAAAAGTATGGGAATGGTGGAAAATCTCGAACAGTTTGCATCAAATCGAAAAATAAAAAAGTACGTGTCAAAAATTTTTCAGAAAACTATCTACTGATACTAAAATGACCTCCCCACCCACCACCCTGTGGGTGGGGCGGGGGCAACTTTGAAATTTGCAATGAAAATCCCTATTTTTTATAGCGGATTCGGATTCTACGGCCAAAAATACGTGAATTTTTTATCGGGCATTTTTTTCGATTCTCACAAGGTGTCGCTGCAGTCGCAAAAAATTGAGTGGAAACATGAAAGTTTTGAGAACGCATACTTAAAAAAATACAAAAGGTAAAACTACTGATCTCAGAGTGAATGATTTCCCGAACTCTTTTGAGAACAGTGATTTTACACGGTCGTGCGGAAATTACAACAACTATTAACATTCTGTAAATTCATTAGCAGCTAGTAATTTTCAATTTACATTTTTTACAGAGCAATAAAAAACGATTTAAAAAAAAACTAACAGTGGTTTTTAATTCAGCCACTTCAGACAAGTTCTTGATCCCAGCCAGTGAAGGCAAGGAGGTAACTCAGCCATTTAAGGCAAGGTGAGGATTTCGGCCAGTTGAGGCAATTAGTTTACAGCTTAACTGCTACACTAGCAGGTTTTAATTTCAAGATTATGGCAGGTATTCAAAATGGTGCCCATTGACTTCTTAGCATTGTCCAAGACGAGCGTAAAAATTTTCAATAGCACTTCTTATCATTTGAGGTGGTATTTCTGCAAAAATGTTTATTATGCGTTGCCTCAGCTCTTCCAAATCACGAGGTTTAGTGAAATAAACCTTACCCTTCACGTAGCCCCAAACAAAATAATCAAGTGGCGCGAGGTCGGGAGATCTTGCTGGCCATTCAATAGTTCCTCTTCGACCTATCCATCGATTTTCGAAAGTACCATTCAAATAGTCCCTAACAATATCCCGATAGTGTGGAGGAGCACCATCTTGCTGGAACCAAACATTATCGAACACATCACCAGCAATCTCTTGTATTGCGGGAACTATTTGATTTGTCAACATTTCCAGGTATTTTTCCCCATTCAAATTTTCATCTATGAAAAATGGTCCTATGATTCGATCCCTGAAAATTCCTGCCCAAACATTTAATTTTTGTAGATACTGCGTGTGCGTTTCAAGCATCCAGTGAGGGTTTTCGTCACTCCAATATCTGAAATTATGGCGATTAACTTTTCCACTGAGTTCGAAAGTTGCTTCATCTGAGAAGACAAGTAGAGATGACAAAAAATTTTGGTTTTGGTTACTCCTTTCCATCATTAATTCACTAAGTTCAAGTCGCCGACCAAAATCATCTTCATTTAACTCTTGGTGTGGTTCTTATGAACTGAAAATGCACTCATAGCAAGTGTTGACTTGCTTTTCTGATTGATAACCTTCGATGTTCAACAAATGCCTGGGCCTCTTCCATTTGCCGAGCTTCCGATGTTTCAGATTTTGGTCTTCCAGATTTTGGGCGATTTTTATTGTGTCTAGGAATCGTTTGATGGTACGGGACACAGTAGATTTCGAAATTCCCACTTGATCTACACGGAAAGTTTCGTTGAATAAAATCACGACCCTGAGATTAAGATTCTCATGCTCTACCGACTGAGCTAGCCGGGCATTAAACATTGTCTTGTTAGTTTTCACTAACTCATGGTATATCAAGGTGTGGCATAAAGAGTCTGGAGCTTAATTTGGCCATATATTCATTTCTACTAACTTTGATTGAGAAAAGACCTTAAATGGCCAATCAAAGTTTACTCGTAACACTTCGTCATTTACAGAAATAACACAGCAGTGTTTAATAGCATTCATTATGACAACAGAGTCTATAAAGCAGCATGGATATCCTTTGATTGTCTTCGTTATAGAATTCACTGTGGTAAAATGATATTTATCTAAAAGAGTTAATGTTTTAGTTCCTAAAAAATCATCCAATTTTGCTAATCCATCATTTATTAATCGCACAACCCTATAAGACTCTAGGCGTGTAATGTTATCTTTGCTTAGAGTTTCATATTCCGGAGATATGTGACTGAGTCCATATTTAATATCATCTATAGTCAGACCAATTTCAGATACATTCCTATTTTCTCTCTCTTGTATTAACTTATTTCTAAAATAGTGGATATCGCACCTAATCGAATTAGGATAGTACTTTAGAGCTTTTATGCAATTTCGCAATCTACTCTGCTCTCGGAACAAACGTATGGATTATTATTTTGACATTCAAAATGGACCTGAAACTAGAGGTTAACAGACTTGAGAGAGACGAGTTAACTTATGAACTTGCCTTGAGAGGTATTACTGATAGGACTACGGTAGAAGACATGCGTAAGTGTTTACGAACCCTTCTAAAGCTTGAAAAGACCGACTCTACTTTAAAATATCCTAAGTACCCGTTTACTTATGAACAAGATGCGGAGTACCTAACGGCAAAGATTGCGGATATTCGTACAATGATCCAGGATTTCTCTGATACGGACACTAGTTCCGCGTTTTTCAAAATTTCGGCAAAACTTGTTCATGTTTTTAACCAAGCTAAGAAGACGAAATCTTCTAAAGATACTGAACATGCACAGCGATTGAATTGGTTGGTGGAAATATTAAACTTACAGACGGCGCTAAAATCGAAAGCTAAGAAATTTAAGAGACTTTCTGAGAATCCAATATTATCTGTGGATATTAATACGCTCATGTCCTCCACAAGCATCGCTAGTGATAAGGAAAGTAGTAGTGCGGACGATGAACCGCCCGTTAATTTAATGCCGGTCTCTGTCGATAATCAGTGCAAGCCAGTCCCAGTAGCTAAATGGAATCTGACTAAATTTACTGGTGATAACTCGAATATTTCTTTAAGTGCGTTCTTAGAAAACGTTGAAGACCTTTGTACTTCTCGTAATGTAACAAAAGGGCAATTATTCAATTCCGCCAGTGATTTGTTTTCAGGGAAAGCTTTAATTTGGTATCGTGCTATTAAAGCGAAGATTCATTCATGGTCCGAACTTGTGGAAGAATTGCGCTTGCAATTTCAAACACCAACTTTCAATGAAAAATTACTAAGAGAAATTCGACAACGCACTCAAGGTCCTGATGAAACAATTGGTATCTATCTTGCCATTATGGTTAATATGTTCAACCGATTGACGGTTCTAATGGAACCTGACTTAGCTTATGTATATTCGGATAGTAATTATGCCTCAACCTCCACTACCGTGAACGCGATCGAATGCTGGAATTGCAAGTCTGAGGGTCACCGAGCCAGCGAGTGTAGCCAGAATGTGAAAAGTAAATACTGTTTTAGGTGCGGTAATCCTGGCTTTACAGTGCGAACCTGCACTAAGTGTAAATCAAGTTCGGGAAACCCGAACCGGAGACGTTAGATGATCGTATAACGGCCTCCTCTTTACATAAGACGGTCCCTACTTTTACTCAAGAATTAAGTTCCAAACAAATTGCAATTTTAGATTTCATATTAGAGCACGCTGAAGGCGATGAACGTCCTTATTTAGAGGTTTCTATTTTAGGTACAAAAATTTTAGGTGTATTGGACTCGGGCGCGACAAACACAATTATTGGTGGCAACGGATGGAAGCTTTTAAGTAAACTTAATCTAGTGTTAAACAAGAACGATGTAACATCGTGTACCGTTGCGAATGGTGAAAAATGTAAAAGTTTAGGTTCTCTAAATATACCATTTCAAGTAAAAGACCGCGTTAAAATTGTTAAAGCTTTAGTTATTCCATCATTAGAGCATACCTTAATATTAGGCGCTGATTTTTGGAAATCTATGGGAATTGTACCGGATTTGCGACACGGCGACTGGAAATTCTCGAATATTCCGGAAGCTTATATTGATTCAGTTGCTCTACAATCCCAAACGGAACTGAGCCCATCGCAGTCCGAACAGTTACGCGCACTTGTAGAAAAAGCATTTTACGACATGGGTGAACTTCATCATAGGACCTTTAGTAGTCAATAGTATCAGCTCCGCAAAATATTTTAATATACACGTTAATAGCACTTTTGTTCGTTTCCAACATAATTGTCCTTTTACTTTCTTAACCGACTTCAATAGTATTACAGTATACGTTATACATTTTTTATAGTCCTTAGCCTAAGGACCAATAAAAGCCTAGTCATCACGTAGGACTACTTTTTTGGCCAATTACACAATTTATAATTCTTCCCAAATAAAATAAATTTATGTCGGATTCAACCAAATAAATATATTTGAGTTACTTTTAATAATTGAGACTGTCTTAAAATATTTGTTTTTGCCTATATGTTACAAAATTAGGCCAAGCATTTTAATTTTAAGGCCACATGAGCTGTTTCGACTAAATCACTGTTACTTTTACGACCGGCCATAAAAATTCATTTTTATGACTATTTTTCGCCTTCCAGATAAATATACATGCCAGTTGACATTTATTTCATAAATGCGTGTAAACAACTTATTTATATCAAAAGCATGAACCGGATGAAGTTCGCCCTTCACGATTTTTTATCGATTGATACAATTTCGTCAGCTTCGAAGTCATTCTGCTTTGAGAGGTATGGAAATTGCGAGGAAATGACGAGAATGAATTCTGTCACCGACGTATCCACTTTTCATGTTATGTAAACTCTATTATGTTTTTGTTACACGTGATTTTTTTATTTCGTCGGGATATGTGACAAAGGCTGTAGCAGAAATATGTCAAAGGGTTTATTACCTACTCCTTAATATCTCCGAGTTCCTGCTGCAGATATTGCCAGAGCGAGGAAAAGTATTCTCGGTTTATGTGGCGTGAAACTGAGGTCTGCGTTCTCTGGATAACATTGAATAGTTTAATGATAATTCTGTTTGTATAACCTAGTTTGCAGTTAGATATGCTAATTACGTCTGGAAAAAAGGGAATACAGAGCATATCTGCTGTCAAGCGACTTATATATTTGTATTTAATTGGGGCTGTTGAAATTCACATACTCAAAGAAAAATACAAAGTTTTTAATAGATATTAAAATAATAAAACTGAAGAGAACTGTAGTAGTTATAAAACTAGGCAAAATTTTGCTCTGGCATCAACTAGAAGGGAAAAATAGCGTATCTGTATTACCTTCAGAATAAAAATGATGAAAAAAGATTGTGGCAGGAAAAAAAATTTAAATTTAGCCTCATATCAAAACAATATTAGTCAGCTTCCTCCTCTTTTACAAGATCCGGCTGCTATCAACAATTCCTTGGAAATAATGGTCATTGTGATGAAGCAATCTAGCATTATAGCGACGAGCATTCATTAGTCCTGAAGCAGTTATGAAAGTTATTAACTGCTTGCAATCTAATATTGCTGGTGTCGAAGAAATTAGTTTATTTATGAGTAAATTATGTCTTCCGGTTATTTTGAATCATATAACTCATATAATAAATTTGTGCTTAGAAAAAGGTTACTTTCTTATTAAATGGAGAGATTCCCTAGTCTGCTCAGTTCTTAAAGTAAAAAATTCTAGAACTATTCAAGATTTGCGTCCCATTAGTCTTTTATCAGCCGTATCCAAAATATTAGAGAAGATACTCAAACTGTTGATTATTTAAATTTGCATAACATTTTTGATAATATTATAAGGGCCTTAGATAAAGGAAGGGCAATTGTCTCAGTATCACTTGATTTTTGTAGTTTTTGTAGGGCATTTGATACTATTGATCTCGATTTACTATGCGCGAAATTATTCTTTTTTGGGTTTAATGAAAATACTGTAGCTTTCTTTAGATCGTACTTATCCAATCGACGTCTGTCAGTATCAGTCAATAATTATCTGTCCTCCGCTTAATTGATATCATCAGGTGTTCTACAAGGGTCCATTCCCGGACTTCTGTTGTTTCTTATCTATACAGTCGATAATTTTTATTTAATTAATCATTCTCATTTGCAATCTTATGCCGATGACACTCAACTCTACGAGTATAATCCATCGAACACCGCTCTATTATTATTATTAGCCGTTACTCGAGTCCGAGTATAAAAATGTTACAGTCGATAAATTGTGTACAATAAAAAACAAGTAAAAGGTGTAGTCTATTGTAATTCCCATTCATCTACGGTGCACACGACTATGGCTATAGAGGCCAATTCGGGAGAGCACATGTCGACCGCAGTCAGGACAAACATAGACTTGGTTAGGTCTTGGATTCGGCCTTCTTGCAGCAACATTTCCTTGATAGCTGGTCACAACCCCTCGCCATTCGGTTCTGTCCGCTGCAAGTTGTTCCCATTGCTCGTCTGCAATACTGCAGGATTTTAGATTTTCATGGAGAGCGTCTTTGAACCTCTTTCGTTGACCGCCACGCCTTCTTCTACCGCTTAGCAATTCACCATAAAGTGTACATTTAGGAAGGCGGTTATCATGCATACGATGAACGTGACCTGCCCATCTTAGGCGTGCTCTTGAAATAAGCACCTCAATTGGAAGGCTGTTTGCTCTCCTGAGTACTTCCACGTTTGATATGTGATGGAACCAACGGATTTTCATCATACTTCTGAGGTGTCTTTGCTGAAAACGTTCTAATTCTTTCACATGACGACGGTAAGTGACCCAGCTTTCACATCCATATAGCAGTGTTGGAATGACAACTGCTCTGTAGACAGCTATTTTCGTTGACAAAGCAAGGTCGTGGTTGTCAAATACTCTCTCTCTAAGTCCCCAGAGTGCTCTAGATGCAGCGTTAATTCTATTGCGAATTTCGCTGTCCATGTTTGCTTTGTCATTAACAACGTTGCCTAAGTAATTGAACTGATCCACCACTTCAAGAGAATTTCCGTTAAGTGTAATGTCTATTTGGTTCACTTGATGAGGAGTTGACATAATCTTAGTCTTTCCAATGTTGATTTTAAGTCCCAAGGAATCATAGCTCTGTGCATACAGATACCCAGATACCGCTCTAGCTAATACCTTATTAAATGACGACATAAATTCTCTCTGCAGATATTCTACGGAGTATAATTTAAAAATTAATCAAAACACATCGCTAGTACTATTGTTTAGTTCGAAAAATCGTAGGGAGTTTCTATAAACGCAGTTCTCTCCGGTTATAGGTGCTTACATAAAATTTTTAATCGCAAACTTCTCTATAAAATTCTTATTTTACTATAAGGAACGTAAGTAGACTGCAACCAACAGCTACTCTACGGGCTATGTGCCCCGCCGTGTAATAATTATTGTATATTACTATCAAAACGCTAATGCTTCGATTGTAACAAACACCAGCCGAAAGACTGATCCTACTTAAAGGAGCTCTCATGCCAGTCGTCATACACCACTTGCAGACTGCAGTTTCGAGCTGTTGGCTCTCGTCAGTGCAAGGTAGACATGTGACGACCAACATGAGGATCACTTGACTATCTAGTACATTTCGGTATCTTTGGGATAGCGACATGTAAAATAGTCAGCAGGCGCCATCTAGCGGTCCAGTGTCTTTTGTAATCGAAAAATAAATAGCCTGACTGGGCTTGCTAAGCCCAGTCAACAGCTCGAAACTGCAATCTGCAGTTGGTGTATGACGACTGGCACGAGAGCTCCTTTAAGTAGGATCAGTCTTTCGGCTGGTGTTTGCTGCAATCGAAGCATTAGCGTTTTGATGGTAATATGCAATTATTACACTAACGCGCCAGGCTTGTAACTTGTATTACAGCGCACGGCGGGGCACATAGCCCGGAGAGTAGCTGTTGGTTGTAGTCTGGTTACGTTCCTTATAGTAAAATAAGGAGTTTGCGACTAAAAATATTATGTTTTAATCTTGGTGTTTTCATAGATCAACATTTACGATTTAAAGGATATTTTAAATTTTAAATTTTAAAATGCATAAAAAAATGTGCAAGTGACTTGTGTTGCCTGTTTCTAACTATTGCAATATACTATATTATCCATGTCTAGATCAAACTTCAAAAAGTCGTTTACCAATTGTCCAAAACACATGTTACCGCTTCATTTTCAACCTACGAAAATATGATCATGTATCGGAAAAACTTATACAATTGAGATGGTTAAAGATGGACGATACAGTAAAATTGCAATATCTCAAAAAAACTCATCTTCAGAAATATCCTGCATAACCGTAATATTAGGCATCAATATACACTCACAATGAGTCACCACTCTACTGCTTTTTAGTTAAAAACTTTTATTAAATTTGCAATGTTTGTTTGTTAGTTAGTTTGTTTAGGTCAAATTTTGCATTAAAAATTTCGATTAGTTCTAATTAAGCTAGAGCTTTGACATTTTGCACATGTGTATAAGTTTAACATTTTCATATAAGGAAAAAACAAGATGGCGGCTTCAATATGGCGGACGACTTTACCGTTTATGATCGATTCGACTATAAATCGATATCTGGGGGTTTTCGAGATCACCAATTATGAATTCTTGGTCAAAATTTAGATATTCAAAATGGCGGCGCCAATATGGCGGGGGACTGTTGTCATTTACCGTCCAAATCGATATCTGGGGATTTTCGGGTTGCCGATTACGAATTTTACATTATATAATTTTTTTTATGATATAAAAGCTTGTCGCGAGCAAAGGAAAATATCGCGACAAACTTTTATATCATAAAAAAAATTATATAATGTAACAAAATTGATTGTTTGATTTGATTTACTTCAAAGTTTATTTTCTACTTTTTAGAGCATTTAAATAAAAGCTTTAAAAAAAAAAAATTTTTTTTTTCCAACGAAGTTTCACTTACTTCGCTACGATGCTGTACAATTCTGTAAAACTTGATATGAGTTTAAGCCTTTATACTTTCCGTCGCCAAATGAAGCATCTACTAATTGATCGTCAGTTAGAAATAACTTCTTAAAAATAACAAATATGTTTAGCTTTACTTATATGCAATTTCTCAAGCCATTTCAAATTATAATTTAGTAGATAACACTTAAACAATCTGATATATTATGACTGTTGATTACAGAATAGGTTAAGTGTAAGAATAGCCACTTGGCTAAACTTCGCCTGCTCTATGTTCATATAAATGTCTAAATATGATATATTATTATATTATACATTTTTTTAAATAAAAATGTTATTATTTTATTATCATTATTGTTATTTATATAAATAATTCTTAATTATTTTCTGTACATATATTGTATCCTTATTTTTTATCGCTTTTTTATGGTGTTTTTAACATTACCATCAAATACAATCTCCACAGCATAAACTACTTAATTAAATCACTCTTCTTGCAAAAACCTTCTGCCCCCATTCCCACTTTATGAAGTATTTAAAATAATATCACGGAACTGGTTTATTGCGACGCCGTGCCGTACTCGATATCAGAATCATCTGGTCTAAAGTTTAAAATTTAACGTCGGGAAACTAGTGCTCTTTGAATCTCATTGTCAACAAAATTAGCAAAACTTTTAAGGAGACAGACAATTCGAAAGTTCGGTTTTTCAAAGTCTAGACCCAGATTTTCTGTCGAATTTAAGTTTTGTAGGGAATACAGATTCTAAGCTCCAACTTTCTTGAGGCGCTCTTCATTTAATTTGAATCTTTAATTAAAAATTTACACAGCTTGATTTTTAAAACTCCTTTACGGGTTTAGGTATTTAAGGGAGACTGGTTTTATTAACTTTAATTAAAATATCTACCACAATAAATCAGTTTATAAAATGTGGTACACATCTTTCCTTGAACGCTTACGTTGCCTCTTCATTTTACTAAATGCGTCGTATTCATTTCAGCAGCAAGACTAACGCCATTTTAATTCTGAGTTCAGTAAATGTACTGATTTATGTATTATACTTTCTTCATAGATATATAATCCAGGAAAATTAAATAAAATGTTAGCGTATATGGGAAAAAATAAAGCTAAAAAATTTTGTAGAAGCATTTTCCAAAAGACTAAAATCAAAATAAAGGTTTATGCCTACTGTGGTTTTTTTTTTTTTTTTTTATACATTTATTTAACGTCGGCCTATTTCCGCTACTGAGGCCTAACACCGACGCCTGTAGACGAGCTACCCCCAACCAGGAATTTTGCCGAACCTCTTCCCTTAAGAAGAGTAGGGATCTTTTACTTGTCTAACATTTAATAGACAAGGGACCGACGGCTTTACATCCCCTCCGAAGGATGGTATATCTCCTATACAACCCTCGCCTAAGGTTGTATAGCTTCCGCGCATACACTGATATACAAGCCGCTGGAAGATGGGTGAGGCGAGGACGTGGTTTTCGTTGGAACGGTCACCAATCCAACTACTAACCACGCCTAACGTTGCTTTACATCGCATATCGAAGTATGTACATAGTAAAGACGCACCTACGCTCGCCCCCCCTACTGTGGTTGCACCATCACTTAAAGTTACGAAAGCAACCCAATTCCAAATGGAATTGGGTTGCTAAATAGCTTGATTATTTGATAAATCGTTCACCTTTCGGAAAAAAAAATATAGAAAGAGATTTTTTGTTATAAAATACGTATAAAAATGTGTTATTCATTCTTTCCACGAAATAAATCGGACTCAAAATGCAGAGAGCGAAATGGGCTATCGAATACTCCATTGACGGGGTTTTTTCTTATATCAAATCAGTATAATTTGATATAAGAAAAAACCGTTCACGTTGTCATATAACAAGTTTTACAAAGATGTAAATATAGTGTATTAGATAAAGTTAATACTTATATTATTAAATAAATAAATAAATAAATGCAAATATTTTCTTATAGTTGGAAACAATTAAAATTAATTTTTCGGCGACGGTGCATTAACGAGTTTGATTAATGTATGCAAAATCGGTTATTAACGACCCCTATTAATGCATACTATTAATAAACGATTTTAGAATAAACATACATAAAATCAAGTATCCAAATTAAGACGTCATGTCATCAATGTATCTGTTACTGTCAAGCTTATAATTTCTGAAATCTATGTTATAATATAAATATTTACAAACACAAATCAGATACTACTAATTCATGAATAATTGTATTGCATTTAGTTTAATTAAATAAAAATTTAAAATCAATGAATGATTTCACTATTAATAACGATTTTAGTATAAACACCCAAAAATACATAAAATGAAATATCCAAATCAAGACGCCATGTCATCAATATTTGTCACTGTCAATTTAATAGATAATTGAATATTTACAATCAGATTTTCTCCATTCTGTCAAAAATACAGTCGACGGAACAATTTTGTTAACTAACTCGTATACTAAAAGGCGATTAATAATCTCGCGCGTTAAAATATTTCGATCATTAATCGGCGTTATTAATACACTTGTTCGTTAAATAACTATTAATTATTAAGGAGCATATCAAAACTTGACAGTATACGTTACTTTTTTTATTATATAATAATAATTAGAATAGGGCTATGAAAAAATGGTAGTTAGTTTTTATAAAAATTTTATATTCTATTTTAAATTTATTTCTTTTGGTACAAACAGTCTAATTTTGAGAGGCAGGATATTATAAAACTGAGGGGCAAAATAGGTTATATACCTTTGAGTGTGTGATTTTGTTTGAAATGGAACTTTTGTTGATTTGTCCATTATCATTCTAGTTTCAGAATCCAAATTTGTATTGGCTGGAGACCTGCTTCGGCTTTCTCGTATACCTATGTCCAATTTGCTCTTGTAAATAAAATAGATGTGTCATCTGCATATGAGATTAGAGTTGCATTATTTCGTATGTTTCCAATTTTGTTAATATATACGAGAAATAGCAGAGGTCCCAATACAGTACCCTGCGGTACATCCATGGCTACTTTGCCAAGTCTATACGGGTGTCCGGAAACAAAGTAGAACAAAATTGACTATAGATTCCTTAGCCCAAATTAATTGGGTTCTTCATATAACATTTTTCAAAATACCCCTTCGTTTTCAAGTTATAGCGCCTTTAAAGGGAAGGGGTACATTAAAAACTAATTTCATTTTTTTACTCAAAAAATAAAATTCCAAAAAACAAAATATTTAGCATATCTACTACATTTATTGAAAGGCATCTTGTGAATTTTTGTCATTCCCTTGAGTGCTTCACCAAGGGGTGAAATGGGCAACCCCTAATATATTCTTATAAATATTTTTAAAATCCATTCGTTTTATATTTCAGAATAAAATTTTTTGATTCCATTGTTAATTCTAAAACTTCTCCTTACACGCTACTCCATTTGTACCTTCATACTTCATGTGCCACATTTAGGACCTCAAATGAGAGCAATCAGTACGAGGAGCTCTATGTGTACTGCTCTACTTCCCCCTGGCAAACACTAAATAAAAGATGTGGGGGTTTATGAGGCTAAATAATTATATAAATAAATAGGTTAATGTACCTACGGACACGTGTTTCGGAGTTATTGCTCCTCATCAGCGCAGCGTAGCTTAGCCAATATCGTATAATTGAGCAAAAATAAAGGTAGGAAAGTACAGTGCATAGTACTCCATTTGTACCTAAATGTGGCACATGAAGTCTGAAGGTACAAATGGAGTACTGTGCACTGTACTTTCTACTTTGTTTCCGGACACCCTGTATATACTACAAGACTTTTTTATTCTTATTTAGATTATTTATTACTTCAGTAGTTAGATCATAAACGGCATCCTCAGTACATTTTTTACCTTTAAAACCATATTGCTTTCTGTAAAATATATTTTTTAAAGAAGAAAATCCATAAGGCCTTTTTTCAAACATTTTTAGAAGATTTTAGCAAAGTTGTTTATTACCTAGATTGGCCTGTAATTAGTTATATTTTGAGGGTCGCCGTTTTTATATACGCGCGTAACAACTGAAACTTTAAATTCTGCAGGTATTATGGAGGTTGTAAAAATTAAGTCAATGATATGTAATAGCGGTTATAGGATATAACAATGAATATTTTTTATTAAAGCAGCAGATATTCCATCAAGATCCGGAGTAGAGTTTTCTTTCAAAGATATCTTTTCTCAATTTTTAAGACAACTGTTAACTTTTTACTTATCTCATCACCATCCGCAAAGCAAAGTTTTTAGAGCATTTTTAAGTAATTTCTTCTGTAAGGTCTATCCTACTGAGATATAGTCCAGTAATTGAAAATCTATCACATCATGATATATCATCAGATCGATGAAGATCTCTGTTATGCAAAATTTCAGTATAAAAAAAAATTATTCTTTCTACTGACAAAGGGCATTTATACAAATATATTTGCATTTCTTTGTCCTAAGATGGAAGCCATTTTATCCATCCTCACTCCGTAGTTTTTGAGTTAATTGCAGTCAAAGCCTGGGGAAAAGCTAACTAGAAAGAAAATTATAAGAAATATATTCATATGGAGGTATTTTTGCCGGAAAATAAACAGTTTATTAGGAAGACGGCTAAATTTGGGAGTAAATTTCGTAATTCTAAAGGATTATGTAATCCTTTCAGGTGTGAGGACTTTTCTTTATTGTGATGGTGTCATCAATATTTATTAATTTTCCGATATCAAATCTATTGCTTAAGTATTAATAGTAAAATAGCTCCAATTATTTCACGGTCTCTCAATCAATAAATGGTCAGCATTTTAAAAACAACTTGTACAAATAGTGACTGCCCTTTGAATGAACAATAATTATGAATGCAACATTTAATTACAATAGTATTAGCGTTTTCTAAGATTAAATCTATTATAATTCAATTTGTAGTTAATATAGGATTATAAATTAGAGAAAATATGCACTGATGAAGTAAATACACTACTATTATCAGTGCAAAGAACACAGAGAGCCATTAAATTGTCAAGCTACCTAGAGTCGTGCCAGAAATATGTCATTTGTTAAAGCATACTTTTCAAATACAGTTAATTGGAAAATAATATACATACCTTTTTATATCTGCATATAGAGCGGCATCCTGTAAAAGAAAGTATCATTAATGATCAGCAAATAATATTATATATTTTCTTGATCCATTTAAATTTAACAATTTACGAATTAATTTTAATAATAATAATCCCTTTATTGCCTAACAGGTAATACCCAGCATAAGAACAATTTTTGAGGAACACAAAAGGTGCTCGCAGTAATATAATAAGTAAAGATTACTAATAAATACAAGTAAACGCAGATCAAAGAGAGAAAAAGAAAAAAATAAACTACAGTATCTAAAATATATGAAATATAACAAATGAGGATTCACTGAGGTTTAATAAATATTCAAATTAAGGTTACAGACAATTCTGCTGTGTATAATACTTTGTTTTTTGTACAAATATCAATATCACATGAATAACAAATTTTATTGCAATTACTACACATTGTATACATAGGCGATTTGAAAAGCAGATTCGTTCAAACATAAGGATAATATGTAGTTGTGTCTAGAATGATAATTCGGTACATGGAAGCATAATTGAGGCAATAGTTCCAATAGTTATTCAGTAAATTGTACAAAAAATAAATAGAGTTGCATTTTTCTTCCAATTCTAAGCTATGCATTTCAAATCTAGTAAGGAGAGTGTTTTGCTCTATATCTCTTTCGGGGTATGTTGCATCCACTTTAAGTTCTAAAAACTTCTTTGCGCATTTTCTACTGCCCGTTTATGATTCTCGTAATAAGGATTCCAGATAAGCGATCCATACTCAAGTTTAGACCTAACATAAGAGCAGTAAATTATTGTTAGTGCTCTGATGTTGGTAAGTGATTTGTCGTTTCTAGTTATGAAGTCAAGCATCTTAGTGACATCTTTGAACTTTAAATTAATGTGTTCAATAAATAACAGCTGACCATCGAATACAATACCAAGATCCTTAGTGGAATCAACTTTGGATAATAACAATCCATCATGTCCAATATTAGAGTGTTTTTTGCTAAACGTCATAAACTTACATTTGGAAGCAATAAGATATAACTTATTACTCATACACCAATTATGAACTCTGTTAATATCATTTTGCATAAATAATAGTAGCGAATCACGTAATCTTCAGATACCTAGTTTACTAATTAAGATGTTATGATCAATGCGATCAAACGCCTTCGAGAAATCGGTATAAATCACATCTATAATAAAATATAGATATATTTTTCAAATGCTTATATCATCCATCCTAAGCTAGAACATCTCAACATAATTGTGACTGTATAAAAGACCACTACACAGTTTTTAATAGCTTATCAGCTTATTTTTTAAATGTAGACACCTTAATTTTTTTAACATGCTTTCTACATCAATTTTCCATATTAAGTAGCTATCAAGAATTAGTCCTATATATTTTATATATTTTGTGCTTTGGATTTTCATCCTGTTTTCTCAATGGTGGTGGTTGTCGTAAGGAGATGATTATCGTAACCAGTTTATTATGGCTTTGAGGTTCCTACTTATAAATGTTACTTGCATTTCCCAAACTGTGCAAGGAAAAATATTACTGTCATCTACAAATTAAATGATTAGATTACTTAATGAGAGGTTAGTTACTTTAAGTACGTAGTAAGCAAAATTGGTCCCAGAACTGTTCCAACCAGGGGCGAGCGTAGGTGCGTCTTTACTATATACATACTTCGGTATGCGATGTAAAGCAACGACAGGCGCAGTTAGTACTTGGATGGGTGACCATTCCAACGGAAACCGCGTTCTCGCCTCACACATCTTCCAGCGGATTGTATATCAGTGTAAGCGCGGAAGCTATACAACCTTAGGCGAGGGTTCTATAGGGGATATACCATCCTTCGGAGGGGATGTAAAGCCGTCGGTCCCTTGTCTATTAAATGTTAGGCAAGTAAAAGATCCCTACTCTTCTTAAGGGAAGAGGTTCGGCAAAATTCCTGGTTGGGGGTAGCTCGTCTACAGGCGTCGGTGTTAGGCCTCAGTAGCGGAAATAGGCCGACGTTAAATAAATAAAAATAAAAAAATAAAAAAAATTAAAAAAAAAACTGTTCCAACCGCGAAGGATGATTCTAGGGTCATGAAGTCCTTGTTTTAAGTATTTGGGATATACTGTGTAAATAACTGCTCAACAGTGCTTGTATTATACCCCTAAAAGCCAAGTTCTAAGTTTTTTAATATGTTTTTGTGGCTTATCATGTCAAGTATCTTAGCAAGGCCAGTAAAGATACAAATGAAGGGATAGGTTCAACTTTATTTTCACGTAGTAGGGTAGAAGTTTTGGCAAACGAGTAAATTAGTACCCAGCGAAAATGCTTCCACACCAATAAGTTCATTTTTCTACTGGTAAGAAATAATTTGGAGGTTATAAACAGTCGCATAAAGAACAAAGTCTTTGATATTGCCAGATTGGCTGTTTTAAAAATCGTACAACTTTCTGATGATCATTTGGTTTCAGGAAATAATGATTTCTGCGATACTTATGAGTAATATTGGGACAGTTAATTGCTTTATGTTATACACAGCGAAACATAAACACGTTCATTTCATAATAGCTGGAGCTTTCGGTAAATAAGCTAGAGTTATGGAAAGGCGCTGGATAAATATATAAAAGCAATTCTAGGAATGCGTTGATGTAGATAGTTTAACGAGCACAAAGGCAAATGAAAACTTGCAATTACTTTCCAAAGAGAATCTTAACAAGACACATAATAACCATTTTACAATTTACACATATAAATATGGCACAGTAATATTTTAATCATTTCAGCAAGAACTTCTCGTAAGTTTATTATCTATATAAACCTGTAGAGTTTTTAAAGAAAAAGTTGAATGTCTTTCATCATTTTAATCCTAGAAAATATCAAATTCTCATACATGCATAGAACATTATTACAAGTATAGTTAAATATAGTTGAAACAATTATTTCGTTGTTATATATTTATTTATATGTACAAAATATAACAATAATTATACTAAAGAAAATGAAGAAAATATATTTGTCTACGATAGATGTCAAAGCATCAGAAATAAAACCCATCTAAGTTTAACTAAGTGCTCTACTTGGTTACAAAAGGTTTTATATCATCAGCAGGAGGTTCTCCTGGTAAATACTGTCGAGTAATGAACGCTCAAAAAGGCGCTGCGTAGGCCGGAACTTATATACGTAACACAAGTGAATCTTAACACCACACAGGCCAACAAGACGCTGCATTACTTATTAAAGAGGAAACAGAAACAATACCTGCAGGGACTTTTAACGTAAGAAAATTGTGACTCAGAAGCCTAGAAGACCACAGCCACATTCTGCAGATCAGGCATTATTAAAAGTAAAAATGAATTAGTATAATACCCACAGGAAGTTTACAAAAGCCAATAGGATCAACATAGGGATTCAGTTTGTTTAGAAAAATTCCGAGTTATCTCAAAACGAGTACATCTCTATTAACGACCAAAACAATTTGCAGTTACCGGAAAACAAATTCATGATTCCTACGGGTGTTGGACAGTCTGTTGTTTTTCATAGTGCTAAGACATTTTGTGCTTTTTTTGCCTGCCAGGGCTCGCTACCTGTATACTTGATACTACGTTTCATAGCTTTAATAATCGAAGGTATGAGGTTAGTGCATAGGTATTCTGTCATTAAAGAAATTAATAATTTTAACTTTTCCCATTTGGAAAATACTTGACTTGACTTGACCTAAAGAGTAATATATAACTTATATGCTTTTATATTAGTTCTTCGTATATTGAATGCATCAAGTGACAAGAGCTACATAATTAGAAATTGATAAAGTTGTTATATTTTGTCACCATATCCCATTTTACGTTGCAAATAATCGACGATTTCACCCATTTTGTGCGTTTGGAACTATAATCATTTCTATTTAATTTCACTTGGATAATAGTACGCTTCATAGTAAGTTTAAGGTCACATTTCAAAGATAAATATTTTGCCCACAAGATCTTTTCAATGGTTTTTTCCTTTTTTTAATATATGCCCTCACCAAAAATTTATTAATGTTCAAAGTTGGGCATTTTTAAGGGTTGAAAAATGATGTTTTTACTCATGAAATCAGTTTATTATAAGCTCGTTAAGATTTATTGCAAAATAATATAATGTATAATAATTTTATTGAATAGACTAAATTAAAGTAGAATAAAATTCTTAATTCACTTTCTCCTTTCGTCGCACTCCCTTCTTCTGTTTCCATCCATCACCATCTTAATATCAACGTTATAAATAAATGTACATTACATTTATTCCTTCCAGACCATTTTATCCGACATCTGTACTAAACTACAGCGTTGTGAGTTTGTAAATATTTATAAAAAATAAAGGAACTGACTTGATCTAGTCCTAGTTAATATTAAATTAATATTGTTGCTCAACTGCTTTACAAATAGACGAGGAATACTTGACTACAGCTATCTGAACAATCATTATTTAATTTCACCTAATTGCTACTGTAAACGTAAGTCCCCCGTAATGATTTTGCGTTGATCAGACAAATTGGAATTTGCTTTAGCTTGTCGGATGTGGTAAATATCGATATGTCTAACTCTCCTGCTGCAGCAAATTCAAGATAGAAGTTGTAGTTGTTAGTGTAACTTTGAGGGATTCTCCCTGATGATTTGAACCGTAACTTATTTGCTAAAATATTAAGTGGGGCGAATATTTCTTTAATGGCTTCAGATTTAATTTCATCAACTCCTGAATGAAGTTTTTTATTTTTCAATCAATCTATTAAGATTAAAATTCATGTTGTTGTTATTTTTCTATTCTTAGTTACTGAAAAATAATTTATGGTAGGCCATCAAGTGGCTAGTATGGATAGGAGTATACGCCAGATATACTCACCCTGCAAAAGAAAAATAAACCTGCCAAGGAAACAATATTAAAATGGACTTTTTGAAGGTGGGGTTGACAGGAGATTCAACAATATTGTCTAACAAGTCCGTAGGCTTGACTCTCTCAAGACTCACAGTGAAGTGCTTCCCACATTTAAGAACCGTAATAATTTTGTCGGTTCGCAAAACTACAAAAAAGGGTCCTTCGTGCAAAGGGACGAAAAATGGTTTCGGTTTGTCCTAACGTATGAAAATATATTAACAAGCTCTGATGCCAGGACTAACGAAGGTTTTATGAGTGAAATTTGGTTCAAAGGATCTAAAATGTAAATTATTGAAACAGGTTTGTAATTTAGTGATGATACGCGAGATCTGAGTATCGGTATGTGATTTAATAAAATAATTGCCAGGGAGACGCAAAGTTTGGTTGTACACAAAATCCGCACATGAACAAAGTAAATCATCCTTAGGCATGGTGCATAAAACCAATAAAATAATTAGCAATTCATCATAGCAGTGAATTGTATTAGCCCTGGCTAACAACGTAGTTCTATGGAATCTCTCAACCATACCATTGCTTTGAGGATGATATATTGTCGTGTGAATGCGATGGAACCCTAAAAATTTTAAAAATTTGGAAATAAATTTGACTCAAACTGGACACTCTGATCTGCAGTAACAGTTAACGGAACACCAAAACGATTGACAAATTTTAAATAATGTTTTAGCAATGGTTTCAGCAGAAAGGTCTAGTAAGGAATACGCTTCTCAGCTTGTGATCGTTCGACCACAGTGAGGATGTAACGACATCCGTTGGAAGATGGTAAAGGTCCGACAAGGTCCATCTATCAAATTTAATAATTCTATAATGGTTTTTGTTATTCTTTTTATATCCTGGTTACCGAAACTTAATTTATAGTTGGCCAACAAATGGCTAGTAGGAATGTACGACACACTTGTCTAATGATTGACTCTCAATATAACTCCTGTTGACTTCCGGTATAACTATTTTTTCCATAAAGTGCACTAGAATAAAGATATTCGCAAAAGAAACTCATTATTGACGTCATTTTTCCAACATGGCGGCTTACCGAAAAAATAGGTGGTGGTAAAGTTGAAATTCGAAGAGAGCATCTCAAAATCCACAAGAACACTAATTTTCAAAAATCCTATAAATCTTTCTACCTAGACCCTCCACACGTAATTACTTCATGCCAGTCATAATTGAATGCTATATGAGAAGTTATATCTTTTATAATATCCTAAGTTATGTAACTTACATATCAACTAATGTTATTACTGATCGGTATGTTGGCTCACTAAATAATTTTTTCTTGGACCTTAAGTAATATAACGAAATATTAAATTACAATGACAGACTAACTTTTAAATTTAATACTTACTAGATTCAAAATTCATATTCGAAAATCTGATAATTACTTGCTGTTGTAGGATGCTCATCAACCATCATTAGACTTGCACTTTAACCTAAAATCCGACTTTAGTAAACGTCTTAATAATCATAATTACTCATCATTTAATTTCAAGGAACTGTACCACGAGCATTGACTGGTCTTTTTTAACAAGTTATAGAAATACAGACGATGCTTGTTCCCAATTTTAGAGGTATTAGATTCTGTCTTTGCAGAAAGCGTTCCCAAGACAACCTCAAAAAATACCTCATATCCTCCATGGTTCAATAGAAGTATAATTAGAGTTATTAATATACTACTAATTAGAGAGCTAATGGCTGTAAAAAAGTTTAAAAACAAATTAACTACTGGTTTTGAAAGAATTCCATCTTTATTGTTAAGAGATTGCGCCATTATCTTTGCTGTACCACTGACTACTATTTTTAATTTAGCTCTTCAGTCTGGAACATTTCCCCAAATTTGGTATAGGTCAAAAATCTTTACTATATTCAAAAAAGGTGATAAGGTGAAACTTATAGACCTCCTCTGTAACTTTGGCAAGCTCTTTGAAGTTATTTTACATGGTATTTTATCTTTTCATATTTAATCTCAAATTTTAGCTTATCAACATGTTTTCTTAGCTGGTAGATCAAGAACCACTAACCTTATAAGTATTACCAATTTTCTCGAACCATCGTTGGATCATGGTGGTCAGATTGATGTAATTTATACTGACCTCTTCAAGATAGGCTTGAGTATTTTATTGAAAAAATTAGCATTTGTTCATATATGTCTAATAGACTATTAAATGTTCATTATAATGGTTTCACATCTATTCAAGTCTTGGCAACTTCAGGAGTACAGCAAACTTCAGTTCTTAGACTCCTAGTTTTTATACTATTTATTAATGAAATTTGTCAGGAAATTGAGACATGCAATGCTCTTATGTATCCGACGACTTCAAGCTATTTACCTCGATCAGTTCGGTGGGCATTGTAATAAATTACAGCAGTTTTATTTTACACTAACTTTTGTTCTTCATGTTAATTATATTATAGGTAATTCCAATAAAAATCTGGGTTCCATTATGGGAAACTTGAGTCACTTTGAAAATATTTCAACTATCACTAGTATTTAATGCTTTTGTCAGGCCTAAGTTAGAATACGCTTCAGTTGTCTGGAATCCGAACTATGAAAATATAGAAAATAAAAAATTCAAATAGCAAGAGGGGTCGAGTGATACATCTTTTGAAAGGTCTTTCAATTCCCTACATAACTTTTATCGATTAGTTCTTAAGGAAAGTAAATTTTATTTTTGATGGTTACACACAATCGAAATCGTTTAAAAAATCTAAAATACACGCCACTGCGTATTGGAATTTATAAAAAAGACTACATTTTTTTAGTGTTCTCAAATTAACACGAGTTTTTTCGACAAAAAACAAAAAATTAAAACATCATTTTTCTGTCGCAAGTTCCTCTATAAAATAAGTATTTTACTGTAAGGAACGTAACCAGACTGCAATCAATAGCTACTCTCCAGGCTGCTCTGCCGAGCGCTGAATTACAAGTTACAAGCCTGGCGCGTTAAGTGGAATTATCGCATATTACCAACATAACGTTATTGCTTCGATTGCAACAAACACAAGCCGAAAAACTGATCCTACTTAAAGGAGCTCTCGTGCCAGTCGCCCACACCACTTGCAGACTGCAGTTTCGAGCTGTTGGCTCTCGCCAGTGCAAGGTAGGCATGTGACGACCAGCACGAGGATCCTTTGACCATTTGATACATCTCGGTATTTTTACGATAGTGACATGCAAACTAGTCAGCAGGCACCATCTAGCGGTCCAGTGTCTGTTGCAATAGAAAATTAAATAGCCTGACTGGGCTGACTTTTCGTTTCGACCAACGAAAAGTCACGTGGAGCGTAACGTTGCAGTGTGGTCACTTATCGGGTTGGCTCAGCCGCCCGCTACACCTCCCACAAGTAGTAGGGGACCAGTGACATGTAGCCAGTCGCGCAGGCGCGCCCTAGACCACAGACTATATAAGGAGCCGCACAACGCGGAGAACGTCAGTTCAGTTCGAGCAACGAGGAGCAGCAGTAGGCAGCTTTCAGTGAGAACCTGAAGATGGCAGATGAGATTCTGCCGAAACGTCGTTCAGACAACCATGACTCCTGGAGGAGTCGACCATCGACGCGGGAGTGCACCCAGAAGTACAATAACACTTCATATATATATATATATATAATATATATATATATATATTATATATATATATATATATATGAAGTGTTATTGTATATATATATATATATATATATATATATACAGTGTGTTTCACTTTTCGTGAAGAGACCCCTGTATCTCCTTTATTTGTCGCCGAATTCATTTCTAATATTTATCAGATATACAACTCTATAAGGCGACTTTACATGACACATAAATGTCGTCTAGATCTAAAACGCCGGCCTACTGCGATAAAAAGAACATCGCAATTTTCGAGAAATCATAGTAGGCTTAGAAATAGATAAAAATTTTGTTAATAAAAGTTGTTCAGAATTACGAGATATGCCCCCCTATAAAATTTGGTGAAAATCGGAAAACTTTAAAAAAAAAAGTTTGTTTCACTTCTCGTGAAGACACCCCTGTATCTCCTTTATTTGTGGCCGAATTTCAAGACTAATTCATGGAGTTATACAGCTCCATAAAGCGACTTTGTCCAACACATAGAGATAACTTCTTCCAACAAATGAAAGTCGCGCACAATTATTATTAAAATTATTTATTAAATAAAAGATGAAGTAAGTGTTTACAATGAATGGCTATATTATTATATTCGGCCCCTTTCTACTAATCCACCATCAAGTGTAATACACTTCTCAATCCGCTTTCTGTTATTTGTTACAACTGTTCGCAATTCTTGAGCTGTAACTTCTAAACACGCTTGCCTTATCCTCTCACAAAGCTGCTCCACATTTTGAGGTCTGGTCTTATAAACTTTGTTTTTAATATGACCCCAAAAATAAAAATCCATGGGAGTGAAATCAGGAGATCTGGGTGGCCAATGTATTAGAGGGCTATTTCGTCGTATCCATCTTTGGGGAAAATGTTCATTCATCTATGCTCTTACTACTACAGAATTATGGATAGATGCTCCATCGAGTTGGAAATACAATTCTTCCAAAGGAAAATCGACTATTGCGTTCCACAGATCATTATTTAAAAATTGTCGCAAATGTAACGCATTGATATTTTGAAAAAGAAGAGCGGCCCTATTATTGTTTCGTTTAAAATTCCGCACCACACATTTACCTTTTGGGAATATTGCCTTTTACAATTTATTACCCAATCAGGATTTTCTACTGCTCAGTACCTAGAGTTTTGTGATGATACCACCCCGTTGGTGGAGAAAGTTGCTTCGTCCGGGAAAATTATTTCCTTCAAGAAGTCTCGATTGTTTAAATAATTACCTTGGATCCATAAACAATATTCCAGTCTTCTCTCTTCATCACCTACCTCCAAAGTGTGTAAAAATTTTGGTTTATACGGTTGTAGTTTATGGCGTTTTAAACATCTCCAAATTTTTGACACCGACAAATTCAGGTCACGAGCCATATTTCTAAGGCTGGTAGTGGGATTGACGTTAAACGCCGCTATTATAACATTATCATCTTCATGCCTTCGATTAAGATGTACTGTCGGTTTAAGCACATTACCAGTTGTATTGAACAAGTGACATATTCATGCTATGGTACCATGATGTATTGGTTGTCTTAGAGGATGTCTTAAATTAAATTCTTCTGCTGCTTATCTTGAAGACCGTACATTTTCACCGTCTATCTTTATTATTTCTACTTTTTCATCAGCAGTTAAAAGTATTCTAGCCATTATGAGTAAAAAAAATCAAATAAGGAAACTAACAAACTCAACAATAGATAACAACAATCACTTCTGTCATAAAAGTAATAATATTGACAGTTAATTTCACGGCATTCTTAACATTTAAAACAAAAAAACAGCTCCTAAATCTCTGAGCCTATAAGGAGGAAGGATATCATGGAGCGTTACTTCTCAAGAACAGTGACAACAAAAAAATCTGTATTACATTGTTAACTTGGTGTGTAATAATAAGAAGTGACTCTTTTAGCGTTTTATTGAATCATGATTTTTGCTCACAACTTTCATTTGTTGGAAAAGTTATCTCTATGTGTTGGACAAAGTCGCTTTATGGAGCTGTATAACTCCATGAATTAGTCTTGAAATTCGGCCACAAATAAATGAGATACAGGGGTGTCTTCACGAGAAGTGAAACAAACATTTTTTTTTTAAGTTTTCCCATTTTCACGAAATTTTATAGGGGGGCATATCTCGTGATTCTGAACAACTTTTTTATTAACAAAATTTTTGTCTATTTCTAAGCCTACTATGATTTCTCGAAAATTGCGATTTTCTTTTTATCGCAGTAGGCCGGCGTTTTAGATCTAGACGACATTTATGTGTCATGTAAAGTCGCCTTATAGAGTTGCATATCTGATAAAAATTAGTAATGAATTCGGCCACAAATAAAGGAGATACAGGGGTGTCTTCACGAGAAGTGAAACGCACTGTATATATATATATATATATATATATATATATATATATATATATATATAATTCACTTACCTCTCACCACTACACCATTTACATTAGTCTGTATAAGACTAGCAGGTTGGCCACTGTCATTTGTCTGCTCCATGACCTATGGCGTACTGATGAGAACTAATAAGTTCGAAACCGGTCTATGTCTGGTCAGGGAGTTGACAAATGACATTGGCTACCAATTTTTCATGATTTGTAAGGTATAATTCAATGCAGGTCGGGGTATTTGCCCGCTGAGTAGTTGTTTCCTGCAAATCATGTATAATAACAGCATATATATATATATATATATATATATATATATATATATATATATATATATATATATACACACACATTATAAGATTAACTTAATAATTATTATTATGGATTATATTGTACATTTTTTGAAGATGTATATTGGATAGTTAATTTACATATTTGACTGATAAATTGACGTGATTGTTATAACTATTATTATTATTTTTAATTAAGGATTGTTGTAAATGTTACTTTTTCGTTGTTTCATAATTGTTACATATGAAAGGATATATTGTTCTTAATATTTATTACTTGTATCTCCCTGCTCTTTAATTGGATTTTTACCTATCTGGACAGTTGTACCTATAAATAAATAAATAAATAATGTATATACATAATAAGCCTGTTTCTACAGGCTTGTATTTTAAACAAATCTATTACAAATTGTGAGATTGCAGGGTAATATTTCTAATTCTATTATTATAAAAGATAGTATATTTTTTCTACATCTGAATATTGGAAGTTTATAAAAATATGTTCTATGCATGATTTTGATGCTCCGTCTCCAGTTAAACTATTTACTGTAAATTTATAATTATTAAATTCGCAATCTCTTCATTATATAAGGGTTTTAAACCCTAAACCTGGTAAATTAGATTTATATTTCGTCACCTAGTTTTCAGCATGTTAATAGAAGTTGTTTCGAGGTGATCCGAACAATGGCGTTCCGGTTCATTTTACTTTTACAGCATTTCCTTATTTAACCACTGATCCTTTTCACAAAGCAATCCCTATAAATATTTTACGTTCGGTATTTTAGTCTACAATGTTACTTACCGCAATCACCATGGTCGTGAACGATTTATGCGATGGAAGCTGTATTGCACAGAAAACGACTATTTGGTCTGCGATTCTAGCAAGCACTTTTTTTACGCACAACAAATTCAATATTTGAGAAAATTGGAATTAAGTACACTTCTACTGACGTAAAGTAAAATTTCATGGAAAATATTATTTCATCGATAAATAAAATATACCATGAGAAGAGAATTTTAATGAAAATTACACAATTGGAACAAAAACCTGAAACAAGCACAGAAGGAAAGAGTCGAGGCTTATAAAAAAATATCTGTTAACAAGATTAAATTATTATTTGGAAGAATATAAATCAAAAATAAATCGAGTGGCAACAGTAATAAGTCAGAAAAGGGTAAAGTATTATGAAAAGAACATTGATGAATGTAGAGGTAATAAGAAAAGGGTGTGGCGTACCATTAAAGAATTAACTGGCAAGGCAAAGCTAGGAGATTTTAATGTAGAAAAAGATATTTTTGATAGACAATCAAACACACAACAACAAATTTTATTGCGAAAGCATTAAAGACATGACAGTTTTGGGAACAAACGAAACGAATTAAATTTTCTTCATTTAAAGCAATAAAGTTAAGTCAATTAAAGAAAGTCGTTTTTAGTTTAAAAACTAAAAGTACTGGTGATGAAGCACTTAGAGTTAAATTGTTGAAGGACTTGTTTTGTGTAGTTGGTTACCCTTTATTAAATATTGTTAATAGATCGTTAGAATCAGGACATGTACCAGCACAATTAAAAATTAGTACAATAATACTGATTCCAAAAGTAACAACTACGAAGCCCGAGAGAAAACCACTCGTGTGAAACGGACGAAGGAAATAAATGAGGATAATGTAGTTCTCAGTGGGTTTCTGCATTTAATGTGGACTTTTGAAACTATTGATAGGTGCTTGTTAATAAAAGAATTGTATAGATACGGTATTGAAAGTACTCTGTTGAAATGATTAGATGACTGTTTAAATGATAAGTATCACAAGACAAAAGTCATGAACAAAATTTCAAGCAAAATTGCTAGTCCATACGGTGTCACCAAGGGAGTTTCTTGGAGCTCTTCTATTCATCATATATGTGATTGACATTCATTGTGTTTTAAAAAATACGTATGTAAATTTATTTGCTAATGACACTGAAATCACTGTATCTGGTAGAAATTTTGACGACATAACCAGCATAATTAATAACGAACTCGACATTTTGTATAATTGGTTATGTGATAATAAGGTGAAACTAAATTCTGACCAAACCAAATTGATGGCCGTGCCAGATAAAAAATATTGTAAAAAAATCTTCCGGGGTAAAAAAATGTTATGCAAAACTACAAGCGGGTATTTGACCCTATTCTGCCGTATAAACAATCTTTTGCGTAACTTTCGCAATTTTTTTTCGACAAAATATATCAAAGTAAATAAAAACTATTTGCAATGTTTCGGTCATCGTAGCAAGATGAAAACTTAATAGAACATGTCCAGTAATTATTAAAATGTTTCCAAGGTTTGCATAAACTTCGGAATTTTTTTCAAAAGTTATTACAAATTCACGTTTTTTTGTTAATGTAACAATGTTCCGGGGGGTGGTAAAGGGTGCAAATCCGGATTTGTCATTTTTTTTTACCTTCTCCAATGTTGTCTCAAAATTTGAAAACTTTTGCAATTTTTCATACCTTTTTTACTTTAAAGATTGGGGTAATAGTCAGATGTCTATTTACTGGGCAGTCAAAAGGCGCAACAAAAACTTTACTAGCTAATTATTAACACCGGTGAGCCATTCAAGGTCTTATCAAACAAGCCGGCGTAAGAACCTATAAAGATAAGTGAGTCAATTTGCAGGCGAGATAGTACAGAAAGTAACGATATTTTTATGAGGTCATAAAGTTTTTGTTGCGTTTGTTGACTACCCAGTAAATATACATCCGACTATATTTTTAGGCACTAAACACGAATCAGTAGTCAAAATGAACCTACCAGTTACAAAATTTTTCTCATTTTCAAATAATTTTAAAAAATGGTATTGTTCAGAAGGTACAAGAACATGAATATTAAAAGCTAATGAGATTTTCTGTTCGTTTCCCACATAGTTTAAGTATGAACTTAATATTCACAAAGAAGTAAAAATGACTTTTTTAGTTTTAGATGTTTCTATTTGATGCACTCTAAAAAGGAGTTTAACAATGCCTTAGATCCGTCGAACAATAGTCTGTCTTAATATTGTCTGAAAGTTATTTGTGCCATTCTACGAATATTTTTTCCTATTATTTGTGTTTTCTACCACATGTATTATTACCCCCTTCAAAAACAAATCATCGAATCTACAAAATAATAGAATTATTGGAAAAAAGCCTCTGCGCCTGTGATGTTTACGCCAAAGGATAGTCAGAGGTTATGTTTTGCAAATAATATAAATCGGAATAAACACAGAAATAATGTATTTTGTTGACGTTTCGGAAAGTAATGTCTTTCCGTTTTCAAAGCTTTTTTGGAAGAACTCTTATTTTGCTGTGTATGTCAAATACACAGCTTTAAGATTATGTTTATGTTATTCCCATAGATACTTACTACTTACACAGAACATCGAACTGATAATATTTTCTTTTAAATAATGTTGAGTTTGTTAAGTTCTTCTTTAAACATTGGTAGCCAGGTTGTACAAATATCTACAGAACAATTCGATACGCACTTATCTTCATTTAATACGATTATTGCTGATTCTTTAATTTTTCTTTTTTTGGTATCTGCTTCTTTTGGTAAAATTTTTGCCGAGTCCCAGTTTATTCTATGTCCGTTTTCCCAAGTATGTTCACAAATTTTTGATTTCTGAATTTCATCTTTCTAATGCAATTCTTGTGCTCATCCAACCTCACACTAATTTCATCTAATAATGAAATACTATATAACAAGAAAAAATTTATCAAAGAGGTCCTAGTACAAAATCAATATCCTGAAGCCCTTGTTGATAGAGTCTTCAAAAATGTTGAAAATATGGACAATCAGGTACGACAAAAACCTGAACGTCATTATACAGCAATAATTCCTTATGTATACTGACTATCGGAAAAGCTACGCCATATAGGTGACAAATTTGATGTTAGGACGATATTTCAAACGGGGGACACTGTAAGATCTATTTTAACAAAAACAAAATCGATAAACAGGGAGCAGAATTTAAAAAACTGCATTTACAATATTCCGTGCGAATATGATAAATGTTATGTGGGTGAGTCATCCAGACCTTTCAGTGTGAGGTTGGATGTGCACAAGTATTACATTAGAAAGAATGAAATTCAGAAATCAAAGATTTGTGAACATGCTTGGGAAAACGGACATAGAATAAACTGGGACTCGGCAAAAATTTTAATAAAAGAAGCAGATACCAAAAAAAGAAAAATTAAAGAATCAGCAATAATCTTATTAAATGAAGATAAGTGCGTATCGAATTGTTCTGTAAATATTTGTACAACCTGGCTACCAATGTTAAAAGAAGAACTTAACAAACTCAACATTATCTAAAAGAAAATATCATCAGTTCTATGTTCTGTGTAAGTAGTAAGGAAATAACATAAACAGAATCTTAAATCTGTGTATTTGACATACACAGCAAAATAAGAGTTCTTTCAAAAAAAGCTTTGAAAACAGAAAGAGATTACTTTCCGAAACGTCAGCAAAATACATTATTTCTGTGTCTATTCCGATTTATATTATTTGCAAAACATAACCTCTGACTATTCCTTTGGCGTAAACGTCACGGGCGCAGAGGCTTTTTTCCAATAATTCTATTATTTTGTAGATTCGGGGATTTGTTTTTGAAGAGGATAATAATACATGTGGTAGAAAAACCAAATAATAGGAAAAAATAGTTTGTCTTGCCTAGCTTAAAATTAATTATGTTCACAGTCTCCTTGGTCGGTCTTGCTGAATGAATTACCATTTTTTTATTATAATAGTTTGACTTGGCAAAGTTATATTAAATTTAACATTATTTATTTTGAGACGAAAATGAGGTGAGAGGAAAAGAACTGCTGTTTTTAATTTAAATAAGCAATGCAATATTTTTTAATTATTTAATTCTTATTTTTAACTCTTACCAATATTTTTGAAATGAAAGCCGTTTTGGTGATATTTAAACATTTAATATCGTGCTTATATACGCTCTAAAATGCATAAGTTTGTTCTCACTGATTTTATAAGTTCTTGTTTTATTTTTCTCATGCATATTAAAAGTGCATGCAACTTTCTCATTGCAATGTTGCCATTCATATAAGCTTCGTATCAACGACAACTAACAAATGAAACCAGAATTAATTATTAATTACAGATAAGTTGAGAAAATGTAAGATTTTTTACTTGAATTATCAAAACTGATTAACAATGCACTTTGTTTCGAAATATTTACATACTTACAAGAACATTTGTTATATAAGTCACTTGACATGACTAAAACGCACTGCGGGAAAATACATAAAATTAGATTACTACTTTCAGAGAAATTATAGGTTGGGATTTAATAAATCACTCACATGCAACAGAAACAAATCCTGGAATGACTTTCGTAATTTTGCCTATTCAAGGATTTATTGAAGGAACTACATTATTTTTTTGTAGTTATGATAAAGTATTTTGTAACACAAAGCTGTTATTTATATTAACACGAAGCCTGCAGGAATTAAGATTGAATTTAATTATGTTAAACAAACGCAATTAAACGATCGATAAAAGAAGGGTTTATATTGTATAGAAATATATGCATAACATCAGTAACTGTGAAATTTACATATTAAATAGTATTGCGATGTCATCACTATCACATCAAATTTTCCAGATTTTAATTTAAAATCGCTGAGCGATGAATGGGGATGCGAAACTAGAAACATTAATAAAAAATCAATTCTCCAAGAAAAATAATATTAAATATGTATTACAGAGAGTTAAAATTCCAAATACGCAAGATGAGATTTGGTGTGATGTTTCTAATTCGAAATTTCGACCTTATATACCCGGCAAAATGACACGCGCTATTTTTGAAACTTTGAATTTTTGAATTCTGCATAATTTTATGAATTCAACGATGCCAACTAAGTCACATTCAAACATCAATTTTTTTTATAATATAATTTTTAGTTTTCCATTCAAGTGTGCCATGAAGGTTCGATTAATTCTAAATGACCCGTGTAATGCTACAAAAATCGAAATCACTAAATTACGGGATTTATGAGCAAATAAAATTCAGCAAAATTGGTTTTGGGGCAAAACTCAATTTTTTCAAATGGAACCATATCGGTACCGTGGTATTATTTATTAGTACTATTAACTTATTGTGTTGTGTTGTGTGTTAATTGTTTGTATTCCAAAACCACCTTAACATGGTAATTAGAACAAAATTGTATTTTCTTATTTTCTTTTAGCTTTAATTTTGTTTGTACTTATCACACATTTTAATACGACATATGTATAAATTTCTTAGAATTTATTCATACCCCCGATATACCATGATCCTGTTACACCCGGTATATGTCATTTTGGTGTCCCGCTTGACATAACTACAGATAAGATCGCTTAATTTGAATCTAAATTATTTTCACAATTTTCAAAATTCTTAGGGTTTTATAGATAGATATATCATCCTTAAAGTAACGGGTTAGTTGAAAGATTTCACAGAACACACAACGTCGATTGCCAGATCTAATTCTAGGAATTGAAAGAGTGAACTTCCAATCATTTCGTTCAGTTTACAAGCAATTCCAAAAGAATATTTGCAATGTTCTTCTGCGGAACTTGTTTATTGGTCAACCGGCACTTCTTCATAGGGAATTTTTTTATTAATTCTCACGATTATGCAGATCTGCCGATTTTTATAGCAAAATCAACATCATATTTTAGAAAAACCATTTGTTAATCCTGACATACAAACATGTGATTATATTTTTATTAGAAAAGAGATATTAAAACCTTATTTATCCCCGATATACGAAGAACCTTTTGAGATGATATCTCTACCAATAAAATTATTTGCATAAATAAGCGTGGAGCAGTCTACATTCTACAGTCTACAGGGTAAAACCTGATTATCTTTTTAATGTTGTTAACCCAGATGTGGGTAATTCAATTTCTAAAAAAAGAGTTAGATTCGCCATTGATTGTTTGAATGTTTGACTGCTTCTTTTTAAGAGGGGACGTATTGTGACGTATCTACTACTATTAACAGTTAGTTATTTATTGTTATTTTTATAATAAAAAAAATCCTCTGGTATCTAGGTCCCTTGCTAATGGTATCTATGACAGAAGAATAATATTTCAAGATTGATATACATACAAAATTATATAATATATTTGAATACAGAAAATTATACCAATCATTCATACTATAATCATTTTCTTGTGGTTGAACCCACAGTGTCCACCTTGACTTTAAAATAAAGTGGAAAGAGGATATAAATTACCTCAAGAAAAAATCAAGTAGTATTTATTCCACGCAACTTAGCAAATTATGTCTCAACTGACATGCCAAGAACTGGTTATATTGCATTTTGTTATTCTAACATTTCATATGCTGTTCTCGCTTGGGGACATGCTGCATATTATCAGAGCATTTTCAACTTACAAAGAAAAGCAATAAGTATTTTGGATACTGTTATATATATTGTTATGTATCCTCCTGAAGGACGGTTCAAAATAATACAGAAAATAATTTCTAATTTAGATCTCAAGTCGTAAGTTCGTTGAAAGAAAAACACAGCTATAGAAAAACAAAGCAAATGAAACAAATTCAAATCAAATTGAACAGTATATTACAAGAACAATAATGTGCGATACAAATGAAAATAAATAAAATTCCCTATCTATCTAAAATATAAATACGATACTAAAAATAAAATAATTTAGATAATTATTGTTTAAAATAAAATTTGTTAATAAAAATAAAATTAATGGTTGAAATTTTCAATTTAAAATATTTTCAATTATTTTCCAAACTAAAATATACAAGTAATTTATGAGAAGTTTATTACAACCTTTTAGTCCGCGTAGCTCAATAAAAAGCTCCAGCCGCACAGAATCACTTATTTCGATGTTCAGCTGCATTCTGCTAAGCTCCTACACAATTCAAGTGATATATCGATTCCACTAGGAATCGTTTTCAGCACCTTAAAATAATTTATGATTATCTTCTTTCTCCAACTTGTCACAATTTTGAAAAATTAATTTTCTTTTCATTTGCTTCAATTTTTTAACTACTAGTTATCTCCTTTTCTTTAACTATACTCCAATTTCACCAACAAAGTCTATTTTCTTTAGTATCTTCCAATTTTTACTTTCTCTAAAAATTTATCAACCCCCTTGCAACCTATGATTTCCATTTTTCCACACTCTCATTATATTTTCCGCAAATAAACAAAATCGCCGATACCAACTTGAATCTTTCTTGACATCAACAAACGAAATAGTTCTCATCACGTGGTATTGAACTTTTTACTAATTTTACCACTTTCCTGCACAAATTAAATTAGAAATCTTATATTTACATGAACATAATAAACATTTCGAAGTGTTATAAAAATTTTGATAATTAGTAGAACAATAACTAAGTGAATTAAAATAACACAACTGGTTCTAATCATCATTAAGTTATGGCATAAATATCTCTAACTATTTTTAATGGCTGAAATATAAAAATTACATATATGTAGTAAAATTGTCTGTCTTTTATAAAATACGATATTTTATCAAACAAAACAAATAAACGAAAACAGAAAATAGAAACCATGCATGTAACTCTCTAATAAAATAAGATGTATTTTATTATACACAACCGAAGTTGAATTGAATGTGTTTTCTAGCTTAAGTACAAGTAATAGCATATCAATATATATATTTCCGCTTGAAGACTATTGAAGAGGTGCTAAATGGGCTAAACTACTGGGCTATGAAATTTGTCAACAAACTACCACCCAATATTAAAGATTTACTTCTACAACATTTTCAGCACAGGATCAAAAAGTTTTTAACTTCCAAAGCCTTTTATAACTACAATGAATTCTTGAACTATAATATTTTAAAACTGTCTTAAAATTTTAATTACCAGTACCTACTTTTATGTTTTAATTGTAAAATTTACATTATAATTAATTTATCGTTTTATTATCATTCTTCCCAATTTAGTGTGTTGTACCAATTATTAATTATTATTATAAAGTGTCGTTTTCAGTATGTGTAACTTATTTAGACAAAAATGGCACAGAAACATCGTTAAGGTATCCATGTATCTATCTTTCTATGTATTATACACAATAATAAATATAATAAATGTACTTTGTTCAATTAAAAAAACTGATTCAATTGGCTGTTGACCAAGGTCCTTCCGTTTATATGTTATACATATTCATGAATATAAAGAATTTATCAGATATATCGTAACAACTTTCCAACTTAAATATTGGATTCCGTGAATTACATCATGCCGAGATAAGAAAATGTGAGCAATTAACCATTAAAACGTGTGACGGAACTACCCAAAGTTTTGTAACTTAAATTGGCACAAAATCTCTTATATAATATGTGCAGGATTCTTTTGATATACAAGCATAAAGTTCTATACATATATAGCCCGAGGCATGTCACGCAATCCAACAGAGACTTTACTAAAGTTCTGACGGCCGGCGTCACCGTCGTCGCTTTCGGAGACGCGTGCCATTAGCCATAGCCGTCTTAGACGTGCTGCTCAATATAGTATCCACCCGTGCTGTTTCAGCACGCGACGGTACTCACGAACAGTTACAGTGTTATAAAATAAACTATTCAAAATTAGCGGCTTTTTTATAACCTTGGAAAATAAGTTTAAAATCAGCTCATTTTATCTACATCAGATATTTTCGATATCCTGGGTTGCTCTGCACATGAAGTCGATGGTGAATTTGACGGAAAAGTCATGCGCCTGATGGGCAACCGCGGTTGATGGCGTGATGTTAGTTAACGTGCCATACATTAAAGCATGATCAACTAGAATAATGGATTGATTCTAAAATGACCTTCAAGATGAGCAAGAAGAAGATTTGATGTTAATTATGCTTTTAAATTAAATTGAATTTCAATTAAGTATAATTAAACAAATTGCAAAACGTAATGGACACGACATGTGAGCGAAAAATGTCCGGAAGTAGAATGTCACTTACAAGTGTTTTAGGTTCCAGATTAAGTTCCAGACAATCGACGCACATTTTAATTTTGATCTTGCATCGGTTACACACAGCAACCTTTTTTTGAGTTTCTAAAAACAGAGCCTAAATTTTAATTGCTGATAAATTTCAATATTTTAAAGCCTGGTATCGTGTAGTCTTAACTATAGAGTACCTAGATAAAAACAAATTTGTCTCTCATATAGGGGTTTTAAGCAATTTTCCCTGCCAGGTTTTGAAAGCGATTTGCATACTTTAAATTGGGATGTCAATTTCGAGCTTCTAAATACTAATATATTTCACTTATTTGATATACATGCTCCTTTAGTATGTGCTAGAATAAATGAACCAAAGGCACGTGGCAACGCGTTAATTAAATTTAAAATAACAAAATATATAGGAGATTGGGAATATTATAAAACACTAAGAAATTTAACTATGACTATATCAGGAAATGAAAAACGAGCATATCTGAAGTACATAAACAGAAAAAAAATTCTAAAGAAATATGGATTGCATAGAATGATCTAGAGGTAACCAATAAAAAACAAAAAAGAAATTTGCTATCAAAATTAAATAAACTTGATGAACTAAATAGTCACTTTGTCAATTCCACAAACGCAACCACTGTTATACTTTATACGAGGATAATTGAAACTGGTCAGTGTTAAAGCACAAGACCATGCACACTGAACTTAATATTTTGTCCTATATATTTAGCAATGGTATCGAGATTCGAATGGTAGTTGAAACTGTGCAAGCGAGTCCGAGACTGGCTATGTAATCAGACTGGATGAACCATCTACGACTGCACTGGTTTAAAGATAATAAAACGGACAGGCCTACTAGTATAAAAAAAACTCGTAAATCGTTTCTCAGTAGTCAACGGTGGATTTATGAGATGTACTGTTAATGTGCCAGTGCAGTGCGTAAATACCTGTTATAATATCAAGTGTAGGAGTTTAGTTAGTTATTGTTCATATTTATAAATATTTACTGCTATATAAAAGGTAAAATATTTTAATTATTTACTAATTTACCATAGCTTTCTGGAGACCATTTGAAACAGAGGATAATATAATAACGCCCGAAAATCTTATCATTTTCTTATGACAAGCATTTCTATTTACCTCCGCCCATGTACAATAAAGAGATGCTGACTGTTTTTGCCGGCTTTTAATTTTTATACGGTTTCAATTAAGTTCGTTTGCACTTTAATAATTACACTTTTTTGTTTCATATGCACAATAAAATTGATAATAACATAAAAAATTTATTTTCTGAGGTATCAGAAGAAGCTATTAGTAAGTCTATAATAAAAATAAAATTATATAAAAGAATATTTTTAAAAAAAGCTTTTATTTAAATGCTCTAAAAAATAGAAAATAAACTTTGAAATAAATCGAACCCATCATTTTGTTCCATTATATAATTTTTTATATGACATAGAAGCTTGTTGCAGGACTTTCCTGTGTAAAGGAGATTGCTTGTGACAAGCTTCTATATCATAAAAAATTATATAATGTAACAAAATGATGGGTCTGACATATTTCAAAGTTTATTTTCTACTTTTTAGAGCATTTAAATAAAGGCTTTTTTAACAATTTTTTTATAAAATTTTATTTTTTACTTTTTAGTCTTTTGATATGCTGTAATCCCCAGACATCGATTTTGCGACGAATAGGATCATAAACGGTAAAGTCGTCCGCCATCTTGAACTAAATTTTTGACTAGAAATTCGTAATACGCGACCCTGAGAACCCCCATCAGATATCGATTTGGATCTAAATGACCAAAGTCGTCAGCCATATTGGTGCCGCCATTTTGAATTTCTGAATTTTGACCAAGAATTCATAATTCGCGATCTCGAAAATACCCAGATAACGATTTTGAGTAAATCAGATCATAAACGATCTTGAAGCCGCCATCTTGTTTTTCCTTATATGAAAAAGTTTTAATATTTGATAATACACTAAAGTGTATTAACACCGGACTTATACACGTGCAAAATTTCAAAGCTCTAGCCTAATTGGAACTAATCGAAATTTTGATTACAAGATTTGACCTAAACAAACTAACTAACTAACAAACATTGCAAGTTTAATAAAAACTATTAATAAAATCAAACGCATAGGGATGGGATTGTAAGAATTTCATTAAAAATATTGAAATTGTGTTTATCTTTTTTGATAAAATATATTACCCATATCATAAATCAATGTCTATTAAAAAGTAGCTTTCCATTCCAGTGGAAAGATGCCATTGTTACACCCTTGGCTAAAGTGGATGATCCTGAAAACTTCAGTGATGTACGTCCTATTAGTATTTTACTGATTTTGTCAAAAATTTTAGAGAGTAACTTTATATGAGCAACTTAATAGTTATGTCACTGATATAATAATCCCCGAAAATCAATCGGGATTCCGTGAAAAACATAGTACTACCACGGCTCTCCTCAAGGTCATAAATGTTGTAATCGATGCTTTGGATAAAGGTGACATCGCGAATTTAAATTTAAAAGACTATTCTCGTGCTTTTGACACAATAATTGATCATCAGCTACTACTTGCTAAATTAAAATATTTTATTCTTTCCTATTATTTGGGTTTTCTACCACATGTACTATTATCCTCTTCAAAACAAATCACCGAATCTACAAAATAATAGAATTATTGGAAAAAAAGCCTCTGCGCCCGTGACGTTTACGCCAAAGAGGATAATAGTACATGTGGTAGAAAACCCAAATAATAGGAAAGAATATTCGTAGAATGCCACAAATAACTTTCAGACAAAATATTTTAGTTTAAATAAAGCAGCTTTAAATTTTGTAAGTTCATATTTAAGTAAGAGGAGGCAAAAAGTTGTTATTCAAGAGCAGCATTCACAATTTATTAAAACTAGTGTTCCCCAAGGGTCTATACTAGGACCTTTGCTGTTTATTATGTATGTATCAGACTTTCAAGAAGCACTTGTCAGTTGTAACATGCACCAGGATGCTGATGATACACAATTGTTACAGAATATTAATATCAAAGATACAGTGAGAGCAAATTAAAGAAGATATTTTCTAATTAACAGAAATTTCACAAAATCACGATCCTAAAATAAATTCAAGTAAATCATCTGTAACAGTTTTTTGTAGTGGTAGGTTTCATGACGATGTCATGAATCATGTTAAAATTTATATCGAAGGACAACAGATTAAACACAAAGAAGTTGTCAAAAATCTCTGTTTACATATAGATAATAAATTACGTTTTAAACAACATATAAATAAAAATGTTCAAAAGTCCTACTCAATATTAAGACATCTATATTCAAATAGGCATTTTCTAACAAAAACAATTAAGCTTATGCTGTGCGAGACATTGATTTTTATCTCTTTTTAATTATTGTGATTTAATCTACGGTCCTTGTCTTGATGTTGTCTCTATTAATAGAATACAACGCACATGCACTAGATTCATATATGGCCTAGGTAGAAGAGAGCACGTTTCACCTACAATCAATGAAGCAAAATGGCTTAATATGAAAAATAGAAGTAACTTACACTTATCCATTCTTACCCACAAAATTATTACAACAGATAAACCTACGTACCTAAAGGTGCATCTTATTACACGACAAACGCAACATATGCGTGACTTAAGATCGGTACATACGCTCGATATACCAAGACACTCATGTACTTATTTATTTTGCAGCACAAAATTATAATTCAATACCAACATTAATAAAATCTAATAGTTTAGGTTCTTTTGGAAAGAAAGATATGTTTCAACTATTAGGTGGTCAGCTGACTTTGGCATAACAACTAACTTTTTTTCTTCTATTGTTTTCACTTTTCAGCGCAATGAAGTTCATTACTCATACCACTTTCTATTCATTTATTACACAATTTTTAAATTGTAAAGTATTAGGTTAGTAAATTAAATTCATTTTGTATTTTTTACAAACATTGTACAATTTTGTATTTTTGCAAACATTATACAATTTTGTAATTTGTTATTCTTACGTGGTTGGGTGGATGACTCCGCCGCAAATAATGAAACTTTATTATTATTATTATTAAAAACGTTACTTTAGAATAAAAGGTTATTCCAAGATTTTTAGATCTGAGCCTGTTCAATAGTGTATCACCCAGTTTAGAATTATACGCGATAAGGCCTCCCTTCCTTGTCAATGACATAACGTTACATTTGGTTGTACTCAGTAGTAATTTGTTATATATATATATATATATATATACAAACCAGAGGTTTACTTCGTTAATAACATCTTACAATAGATTCCATTCTTTATAAGACGTATTTTTATACATTAATTTGATCATTTCCGTAAATCAGATAACATACCTGCAAATCTGACTCGATATTATCAGTGAACATACATGATAAAAAGGAGAGGTCCAAGACTCGCACCTTGTGGCTCTCTAGACACTACATATTTATTTCAACTTGAAAATATGCTTTTCATATAACCCTTTAGAGAACAAATAACTACTGAATTGACAGTCCATATTTCTTCTTCAAACAAAATTACGAAAAATAAATGTTTCGTTTTTTGATTCACAAAATTCATTCAGATTTATCCGATACGTTTCCCTCTCTCGGCTATTATCAAAATAGTTTTTAGGATTATTTTATACCGTTTAATAGCAAATAGACTTATTCTAAAAGAAATCCATTAAATGATAACCCATAATATTTGAATCTACGTTTGAAGATCGCTTGATTCTCCTTAAAAAACAGCTTTATGTTAAAAAATAAAAAAAGCGTACATTAATTGTAATAATATAAAGTTGAAGTGTACTCATATTACATTATTGACAGCTGTTTTCTTGTTAATAATATAATATCCTAAATATAAACATCCCTATTCACCGTATAATTTAGGTAATTATATTTAACAATCACCCAGCTTTGATAGATCATATCCTATTTAGTCGAGGATAATTGGAAGATGAAGTTCCTTAAAGGTATCGTTTTGCCTCAACGACTACTATACTGTAATTAATTGGAATATTTTGTTACATGTTAGGATGTTTTATTTTCTACACAAACGAGAAATTGTCAACTGCGGAAGTTAGAAATGATATATATGGCTATGAACATAATTTTAGTGACACCACATAAAAGAGAATTGTAGCAAAATGCTTGGTGATGTTCACAATTGGCCCTGCCATATTGAAACTTCTCGATAATTGCTTTAAAAGAGAATACTGTTGCGTAAAATGATTTAGAGAATGGTATAAGAGCAAGAACAAAGCAAATGTTATTAAAATGTTTGACTAACCACATGAAAATTAATAGAACTTGCAATCGAGTGTGGTCAACTGCCAAAATAGTCAAATATAGACAGCTGTGTGCACAGTCTCAATGGCTCTATATAAAGCAAACTGGGCCTTAGAGCAAAATGTTAATCAAACGTTAGGTGGTGTTCGCAGTGGGCAATGTCAGACTGCAATTTCTACTTACTTATTGCTAAAAAATAGTACTGGAAAAAGTATTTACAAGGGACCGCAAAAAGTACGATCACATCACTGTGTATCTACCTACAGAGATTGTAGACATTGTTTATGACGTCGTTCAACGTCCCCCGCAGTATAATCTGTACTCACACTTGCCCGTCTTCCCTCTAGCAAAGATGATTGCCAAAACTCACATATCTTGCGATTACGGCTTCATGCAAGACCAAGTTGTCGATATCGCTGACAAGGTTTGGGAGGGTTGCCAGAACCCAACTGAACCACCCGTCGCAAAATTCATCCGATAAAACTATTTCGTCAAGTATATCAGATGTATTTTTTCAACTTAATTCTCTTACAATTAATTTTCAGACTACATTAAACCAAATGTCACAAAGACTGTTGCGTCCTTATTTAATTTAGATTTTTTTGTTTTAATTTTTTTTCTTAATTTAAATTTACGGCATTATAAGTTAAAATTAAAATACACTTAATTATTTTTGTTTTTCTTTGGCTCACCGTGTAACCTTTCGCGATTCCTAGAAAGAGATTTTTTGTGATCATGCCCCGCTGCTCGAAGCAATTATTCGTCAAACTATAGTGTTGGAGACGCCGTCGCTTAAACGTTTATTTCTACCCGCTTTTAATTGTTTTAATCACCCGCTAATAATTATTAACTTTCCCGCCCAATTTTTGTATGTGCAACGATAGAATAGGATTCTATCTGGATCTGGAGGCCTCCAGAAGGAAGCTAAACTTGGAAGGAGACAACATCTGGCAAAGGTAGGATCCATTAATCTCTTTCATCGCCGCCATACAGTCCACTCTCTTTTCTGCTCTCGTTTGATAAATAATATTTTTTCCTCACAAGTTCACGGATGCTCTGCCGTTGGTCAACAAAGACAATAATCCATCGAGGCACAGGTCTCTGCACTAAACTCTGCTTCTTTTTCGGCTCATAGAATAGAATAGAATATATTTAATAACCTTTTTTGCCATACAAAATATGAATAAGGTAAGTCAGTGTTAATTATCTAAAATACATAAATATAAAATCCTAAAAATTGGACATAGTAAAAACAAACCAATTCGATTTACAGATAATAAAAACATTTGATAAAAACACCTGTAAGCATAAAGTGTACACATATACACTAGTTTCATGCAAAAATGAAGGTACCTGGGAGACGTTTTTACAATCTATGCCATATTACAACACTCTTGCAAAGTATGAAAACAACCTTCGATTAAAAATGATTTTAAATTTCTTTTAAACTAAGCAAAACAGCGTGACAATTTAATTGCATTAGGTAAAATGTTAAAAAGACTACAACCTGCGTAGACTGGCGACTTTTTATATTTCTCGTGCAAGCATTTACCAAGACAGAACTTTTCTTTATTTCTTGTTGGGTAATCATGAAAGTCTATAGTTTTTTAAAATTTGGTTTGATTTAGGTATACAAAACATAATATTTTCAGTATACAGATTGATGTAAAAGTTAATATGCATCTACACTTAAAAGATTCACGGCATGACTCCCTGTAATCTAATATTCTTTCCTATTATTTGGGTTTTCTACCACATGTACTATTATCCTCTTCAAAGCAAATCACCGAATCTACAAAATAATAGAATTATTGGAAAAAAGAGCCTCTGCGCCCGTGACGTTTACGCCAAAGGAAAAGTCAGAGGTTATGTTTTGCAAATAATATAAATCGGAATAAACACAAAAATAATGTATTTTGCTGACGTTTCGGAAAGTAATCTCTTTCCGTTTTCAAAGCTATTTTTTGAAGAACTCTTATTTTGCTGTGTATGTCAAATACACAGCTTTAAGATTCTGTTTATGTTATTTCCATAGATACTTACATAGTCTCAATACACGCTTTTGTATTATAAAAGCGCGAGTAAATTCTGTGGATTGACCCCAGACCGTAATATTATAGCTTATTGCTGAGTATACTTGGGCATAACATAATGACAATGAGGCAGTCTCATTTAAGTCATTTTTTAAAGGAGAGCGCAAAGAAAGACTTGTTCAACTTAGAGCATACCTGGTTAACATGTTCAGAAAAATTAAGATTTTTGTCTACCTGAATACCTAAAAATTTTGTTACATTTGTAATTTTAATTTGAGTATTATCTAGAGAAAAGTTTATGTCTGGTACAGCGCGGTTCCTATAAGAAAATTTTACACATTCAGTCTTATTTAAATTTATAATTAATTTATTTCTGTTGCACCAGATATTAAATTCCTCTAATATGACATTGACTCTGTCGATAGCACCTAAGACGTTAACCGCTGATACTACAATTGTGGTATCATCAGCGTACATAAATAACCCTCCGTGTTGTAATATGTAGTCTGGTAAATCGTTTACAAACAAGAGAAATAGTAAGGAGCCCAATATACTCCCTTGTGGTGTACCAAGGTCTGTATTATATAATTAAGAGTCCACTTCTCCTACTCTAACAACCAGAGACCTGTCCGTCAAATAAGATTTTACCCAATCATTAATCGATCCTACGATGCCTATTGCTGATAATTTATTTGACAAAAAATCGGGTTTATAGTGTCAAAAGCCCAGGAGAGATCAAAAAACACACCAAATACATACTCGCTGGAGTCTATCTTATCATGAACGTACTGCACAAAGTCAATCGTGGCTGTTTCAGTTGAGCGACCAACTCTAAAACCATGCTGGCAAGTTGTTAATAATTTATTTATATTTAGAAAAGAATATATTCTATTGTAAACAGCCCTCTCGATTAACTTTGAGAAATTACTTAAAATTGAAATGGCCCTGTAATTTGACATTTCAAGACAGTCGCCTTTTTTAAACGCAGGCACAACTTTAGCTGTTTTAAGTAAACTAGGGAACTGACCATAATAACCCTTCTTTACCACCTACTTCATCTTCGTAAAATACCTTCAGCCGTTGCCTGAATTGTCAAATTCTCGTTCCAAAACACGCTCTCCTAGTCGTGTTAATTTTGACCCCACTAATAACGCTGTGTGCTACTATCACCAGCTATACAAAGATAGAGCACGTAAATGTGGCGGCACTTGGTGTATTTTTAATTCAAATTTTGCTGAAAATTCTAAAACGTCAAATTCCATTTTTTCTATGTCAAAAAAAAAGTCAGGACTAGTGTCCTATCACCAAACATTAGTGCATTAGACAATAAATCTCTTTTATTTACGATTATTCGAACAAATTATATCTGACTTATCAGTTATCCGGATCTCTGATTTTTACTTACGGCGAAAAGTTGTTACGCCGCAATTTTACCTTCGTTTTTAATATAGCCGATATGCCTCTTCCCATATTCGGCGCTGATTTTTTAAAATCATTTTGGTTTAATAGTACATTTGCAAAACAAACGTTTGATGGATGATAAGACATCCCTGTTAAACATTTGTTCTATTAACCATTCTCCAATCTCCACCCCTAAATTATTTTTGGTAGGAAATCAATACTCAGATTTGTTATTGCAATTCCCAAATTTAATTAGTATCTCTAACTATTCATTACCTATTAAGCACTCTCTTAAGCATCATCTAGTAACGGATGGACATCTACCTGTGTGATATTGCTAAAAGCGAATTTTCACAAATGGTTGAGCCTAGAAATTGTGAGCTATCATCATCGTAAGTTTCTTCATCTTTGCACATGGTTGTCAAGAAAGAACCTAAAGAACCCGATCGATATCCGTTACCTCGGATTCACAATTTTAATTTTCATTTACATGGTACCACCATTTTTTCGAAAATCGATCTGGCCCGTGCATATCACCACATCCCAGTTGCAGAAGAGGACGTTTATAAAACAGCTCCTTTTTGAGTATTCACCTAGCCGCATTAGCCACTTAATGGCCTACCAAAATTATATTCTTGTGTGGTAATATTTTTAAGACTCTTTGATAATGGTCGCAAGGCCGAAATATATGTCAGAGAAAACTGAACAAAACTAATGAAACAATAAACCAAGTGCGTATTGTAACTATTCTTTTGAATATTTATAATTATTCTATTGAATATGTTTCATCAAGAACCTACCGCAGATTCCATCCAATTAAATTTAAAGATAAATATTTACTGAATATATTTTAATAGATGTTCGATAGACTGAATAAATTACTTATTTCTTATCTAATCTAATTATTTTCGTGTTTGATGAACCACAGTTCTCAACATCGTCTCCTCTTACAAAGGTAACGTATTAAAGACGGTTTTGAAAATAACAAAAATATATATATTTTTATTATGACTAGAAAACTATCAGTAATACTGAAAATTCCTACTAAGAACTTTTATAGCGCGAAATAAACCGGTTAAAAAAACAATGGCTGTAGCTATATTATTTCTCTAAATGAATTTTACGTTTCTTCGACGGGAGTATGAACAGAATGACTCGGAAGAGGGAGACAACGAACTTTTTGCGAACTTACGATGTCTCTTAATAGAAAAAAATCTTAATAACACTTTACACTTAGTAGTTGCTAGAGTACCATCATTTGTATTTTAGAAATATAATTAGTTTATAGTACATTTACAAAAGGGTGTTACATCTCATCGTATATTCGAAATTAGGACCACGTATTCCCTGGTATCAATATCCCATAGGTTGCTGTCGAAATTTCTCTCGTTTTGAAAATATCTTTATTTATAATCTTGAATTCAATCGAATGCCAGTATATAAAAAATCAATTTCCTCTTATCACTTTTCATTTATGTCGAGGACAACTGAATAAATTTAAAGAATATTTCTTACATCACTTACACCTACAAATAACTTTTCATCAATTCGATGTTATCGAGATTATTCGCTGATTGAGGCATATTTTTAAGTTACCTACTTAACTTCATTATGGACGGATCCTAGTTTACATGAAATCAGTCAAATCCTCTCTTCTGCTTAGGGAGTAGTTTTAGTGGATGACTGTCGGTATTTTCCTGATAACTTTTTTCATATTTCTAAAACTAATTTAACTAAATTACAAAAGTTCTTTCCTTGAGAAAATTACAACGATTACTCGACAACTTTTCTAATACCACTAATTAGTCAATTTAGTACACTAAACAAATACAAAGCGAAATGTCCTTATATATCTATCGAATTATCATAAATTTCTGTTAACAATGGAAACTTTTAATGGAACCGCTACTAAAATCGACAAAAGCAAAGAGTAGTCCTCTTGTAAATGCTAATGAAGAACTTTTTGTCCTTGTAAATATGTCTGGGATAAATAATATCCAACAAAGTGAATGCTTTCTGTTAAAAGTCATATTTTATAATTCGAGCTACATGAGTCTCACATACATGGTAATTAGTTTTCAACCAACTTTTCAGATAATAATGGTACAAAATTTACTTTAATTTAATATATTCAGTCACTGCTTTAGCCTTCGTATATGAAATACATGAAAAGGATGCCAGTGGTGTACGTATTTTTGTAGTCTCCTGTAATCGCAAATAAATTACCTCAAAAATGTTCCTGAAGGTTCGCGATTGGGATGATATAAATTAGCAAAATTGAGTTTTTCGGTTCGGTCGGTCGATCTGTATATCTATGTGTTTGCATGAAATGTAAAACATTCTTTGATAGAGAGTAATAAATCACTGAGACAAGAGTAAGGAAAATAAGATAAAAAAGAATGTTTAGATTATCAATATTAATTAAGCGTTTTTCAAAACATGCTATCGAATTGGTATACCCTCAGATAAAAGGTGAAGTATCCCAAATTAAAGCACATTAAAGTTTTTCTAACCAATTTCTCAAAACGAATGAGTAGAGAAATACAGCTCTTCTGAAACCCCCCTCCTCTTCCTTCGTCGACTTCCGTAATGTCATTATAGAAAACTCATTAACGGATTAATGTCCTTAAGGTCAACGAGTTTCATAACCGGACTGTCCTAGTTATCCACGCGTTGAGTTCTATTTGTCAAATAGGCCGATTACAAAACTACCAAGTTTTATAAAAATATTTAAAATCTTATTAAATTTAATACCTACCTTTATTAATGATTTAATAAAAGTATTATGGGACTAACGAACGCTGCATTCGGGCATTGTCACTATAAACATCTAACTGAACAATAAAAATTTTAAAAATATATAAAATAATACATAAAAGTGAACTGTATTCGTGCAGTGTTAATTAAATAGGTATTAAAAATCAATCATACGACTCTACTTAGTTTATTTTCTATTTGTTCTATTTTTTACTTTTATTAATACACTATATTTAACTAAACCAAATGATTTATATTTTCTTATATTTACTGAATATTAACATTAAAAATTAATATGTTCATAGTTCATTTTTAAATCTAGGGATACATATATTTCACTAGTTCAAAATTCCATCATTTTTTCAGTTTAAACGAACCCATCTAATGCTGTGTAACTTATATAAATATCGTGAACCATAAGACTGTATACTCTGGTTTGTTCCAGGAACTTATTTTTTCGGATTTTAAATCCTATTTTTTTTATAGGCAGTGAATAATTCCAATGCCTCAGACTGGCGGCAGCAGTCTATGACAACGATTTTCTTTCTGAATTTTCACGATTCATCACAGGTTCACTAATATCTTTCTCATAATAACTACGCTGAAATGCGCAATATGCAGCATAGCCGAGTTTCTAATCGAAATCTAAGTTCCAACGTTCACGTGAAAATACTTCGGCATTCGCATATAATCAAATATTATTTATATCGGCCTATACAAACTCTCTAACGTTCTTGATTCTATCATTGGAATTGGCATTGTTTTAAAATTCAATAATGATATATCGAGATCTCTGAAAACTACTGGTAATTCAAATAGAAGCAGTATCACACAGAGTTAATAGCTCATGGAAATGCTACATACGGTAAGCCACCTTAATAATTATAACATTATTTATGGTCGAATTAATTTCCTTTAGTAGTAAAAGTTTTTGCCTATTTTCAGGTACAGTATAAGGCTGGTCGATAGCCGAGTGGGTTAAGGCGCGAGGTGGCAATCGCGATTAATCACACGGACATCGCACCACCGGGTTCGAATCCTGGCTCCGGCAATGGCACTGTCGGAGGAAATGGTTGTATGTCCGCGTTTTTTCAATGTGTAAGTCCCTTCCGCACAAGCCCTGGCTTGTGGAATTGGGGGGTTGTCTAATTTCTGTGGTGTTATTATTATTATTATTATCTTTGGGGGATAGTAAAAAATTTTCAGTATTTATCATTTCCGATGGTGTTAGCAGAGAATATAATGTGTCCCGAAGAATAATAATAATGAAATGTGGGAAATAATGGTTTTGGCCACTATTAATGAAGATTCCACTTTTTCTGCTGCATCAATTATTAAGGCGATAGATTCAAGTGACAGGCCACTAAAAGTGATTCTTAAGAAATATGTGTACTGATCATACAAAGTAAGAAACTGATGAATGTGCTTTGCATTACATGGTAGACATAATCCGTCCAATCATTTTATATTATTGGTCTCGAGAAAATGTACATCGATTTTGTGCATTATGATATCAGTATCTTGGGGATCATATGATCAATCCATTTTCCATTGATGGCACACCAAACCGCCTTAAATACTTAAATCTATTGCAGCAGCACATTGTTCCAGAAATTAGATGACTAGCAGGGCGAAGCTTTAGTCAGATCTAGCTTCAACAAGATGGTTGACATCCTCATGATCCAGGATATCCTGAACATTACATTTTCAGATCGTTTATTGAATAGACGAGAAACCATCTTATGGCCACCCAGACTTCCTGATCTGCCTCCAAATGACTTCTTTTATGGGGACACGTAAACATCTCAAATTTGTGGTTTCTAGGAGAACAGGGCTAATAATCTTGATGAATTACAGTTGAAAATAATAAATGCCTTCGAACACATTAGCTCTATGTTGCTAAATGTCAGAAGATCGGTTAGGTTATTATTTAGCTCAAAAAAAAGGGAACATAAAGCTGTCGGTCCCTGGTCTATTAAATGTTAAGCAACTAAAAGATCCCTTACTCTTTGACAGAGAAGAGATTCGGCAAAATTCCTGGTTGGGATGGCTCGTGTCCAGGCATCGGTGATATGTTTCAGTCGCGGAAATATGCCAACGTTAAATGAATGTATAAAAGACCGTGCTCCAGTTTTTAAGGGATTTGCGTTTTAATAAGCTTGTATTACTGTCTGTCTTTACCAAATAGAGGCTAAGGTAGCGCGTGCTAGGCAAGGACACTAGACTGTCATTCGAAAGGGAAATTTTTCAGCGTTGTTCACTCATCGTACACATTTTCCTCCTGTTAAAAGACAATCATCCAGAGTTCACATTTTACCAACTGGTATCCTCAGGTAAAGAGCCACTTACGAAGAACAAAAATTGCGTGTAATTTATGTAATGTCGTCGTGCGAAAATATCAGGTACACGCAACAAAAAAGAGATGTATTGCACAGCTTATTTATATTATAACAACTTATTTGAAATGTCAAAACATACAATAAAGAAGGGCTCGATTTACGTAATTAATGGTACGTCATAAATTTCACGTGCAAATAAATTGTGTGGGTGTGGAACATAACAAGGCCCTTTAACACAGTGATTTGTAAATAGCCCAGTGGATTAGGTACAAAGTTCATAAAATTGTATATGTCTTTTAAAAGGTCGATAAACACGGTGACTAATTAGATTATGGTGGAAACATGAAACCCGAAATTAAATACACAGGGTCAAGGGTGTTAATTGAGACAGACAAAGAATAGATCTAAAATGAATCAAAATTAATTAACGTATAGTTTAATTTAATGAATATAATGTTTGTCTTTGTACTCTCCAAGACGGTTTTGGAAATTGAAAATATATTTAATTTTTTGTTACATACACATATACGCATACACAAAATAAATTGAGATTTCAACTTTATATTTACACTACATACAAAAGATCTCGAATAATAATGTGCTTTCTCACTCTAAAATTTTCGGGATATGACATTTCAAATTTGGCTAAACCTCTAACGTACACAATAAATAGATCATATAAAATAGGAATGTCCATCATTGTTCAAAATTACTGTAACAAAACCATTTTCTAAAAGTGGTGATAGACTGTAATAGATCTGTCTATACGTGGACGCTCACAAAGAAGAGTGAGGGGATACTAGGATGCTTTGAGCGAAAAGTGTATACGGAGCGGTCAATGAAAACGGGATATGGCGAAGACGGTATAATTTCGAAATATATCGGATGTTCCAGGAGCCTGGAATAATCAAGACGATTAAAATCAACAACTCAGATGGATAGGACAGGTGATGAGGATGAACGTTGACGACCCCACAAGGAAACGCTTTTAGAGAGACCAATAAGGTGCAGAAAAAAAGGAAGTCCGAAAACACGCTTTCTGGATAACTTGGAAGCAGACCTAGCAATAGTAGGAGTAAGAGGATGGCAGAGAAAAGCGTGGCTAAAGCCCACCCAGGGCTGTAACGCCAGAAATGATGATGATGAAGGATCATCAATATCTTGAATATTGTGAATCATAGTGGACGGGATGGCTGCAGTGTTTTTATAGAATTACTAAGTGTCCAAAAGTTATTAACAGTCCTCGGCCCTACTCACAAACATACTACAGGTTTTCCAGTATAAGTTTTAAGTTCCATCCTAAGACGTTTAAATTCGTTAAAATCCTTAGTTTTTTTTTTGAGGAGTTATATTTAAATTCAATACTAATATAATGTATTATATATATTTACGCCCAGGGGGAGTTTAGCTGCAGCTATTCCATGACTCAACCAATACACACACACACAAGCCAACAGCCATATACCGCAACTGAGATGCAAATTCACAACCTCATCTAGTCACCAAACACCACTAAACATTGATGCCTAATTGGGATTCTTCCACCCCAGGAGCCCTTGGTCTCAAGTTTAATAACACTTTCATTGTTATTTTATGACAATGTGCAAAATAATTTCAGAAAACTCAGTATAACTGTATTGTTATAAACTATTAACTTTATATTACAACATTTATGGCGTACCAATTCTGTAAAATGATATTTTTTCAATAGTACATGAATAACGTTAAATGGGAACTTACTAACCAAACTCTTAAAATTGGCTTGTTTCATGAAACCAAAGTATTCTGTACAAAAACGTTCATATTAGACTTTCAACAATTTCACTTCAATAAAATCATTCTGAATGCCTCGTCGACTGTGCTACAACCTTTCTCTTTAACAAGAAGATTTGCAAATAACCACAGGGTAAGTATGCTAATGTCCTGCTCGGGGTCACTTCGTTCGTACCAGAAGTTCACATAAATTAGGCCTATTTGTACACATTAGCAGGACAGATCTCGCTAACTTACTATTAACCCGGGGACTTGAGCTGTCCATTTTATATATATTTTACGTGTTGTTTAAAAACGGTTGTCCTCAGTGATTATCTTATGCTAATTGATTAATGTTCTGGACCCTTTTTGGCGCATGTAAAGGGTTTATATTTATAAAGGGTCAATAATTGTATATGTTTATATTTCTGTGAAATTATTTAAGATGGCGAATATTTTGATGAGACAGCTTTCCAAAGTTTGACGACCCTAACTAAAAACCAATTTAGAACAGTGTATGAATACTGCCGACGTACGTGTTACTGTATACGGATATGAAAGAAAAAAGACCCTATCAGGTTCCTAATGAAACTGCGTCAAGGGTTATCAGACAATTTTATTAAATCATGATAAAGAATATAGGAATATAGTAACGACATTAATTAAGACGACCAAAAACAATTTCTACAAAGAAAAAATCCAGTCGGCTGGAAATAATTACAGAGAAGTTTGGGACTATATTAACGACGCCACAAATCTAAACGGAAATTGCAAAGACAACATAGAATAAGTAACTTTAGTTAACAACACACAATCAAGGAAGAAATAGCAACTGATTTTAATCTATTTTTATAGGTGAAAAAATTTCTAATGAAATTCCAAAACACACACAAAACTTAGAAAAAATCAATACAAACCAAAATCTGAGTTCCATGTTCTTGGAAGATGTAAATGAAACAGAAATACGAAATATTTTATACAGCTTGAAAAATAACTCCTCTCTAGGAAAATATGGAATAACAGTAAAAACTCTAAAGCTATGAGCTAATCATATCTGTAAACCTATTGCATATATTATTAATCTTATCTTGAAAAATACGGACATACCTGAAGCTTTCAAAGAAAGTATAGTAGTTCAAATATATAAAAACGGCAATAAAAACCACATGACAAATTACCGACCAATATCATTAATAAACAATATAGCAAAGATTTTTGAAAAATGTTTAAACCAAAGGCTTCACTTATTCTTAGAAAAAAATAAAATTATATAAAAAAATCAGTATGGGTTCTAAAAAAAATTAAGCACGGAAAATCCTCTCCAATTGCTAACAGACACCATCATAACAAATTTTGAGAAGAGCGAAAAAGTTATAGCAATTTTTGTAGACTTACAAAAGTTCGCAAATGTGTTGCATACTCATGAAAAAACGGAGTTTTTTCTAGAGCACTTAAAACGGCGTTAATCAAACATTTAGTTAAGTGTAGAGTTAAATTAGATTGTTCAAATTTTGTTACTTTCTAATATAGCAAAAATTATTGAAAAAATCATTACAATAAAGGTAACTGGCTACTTAGAATAGTATGAAATATGAAGTGACGCTCTGTATGGTTTTAGACAAGCCAGATCTACTAAAGATGCAACTGGCTTTTTAACAATAAAATTATATAAACCTAGAGAAGAAAATAAGCCAACAATATATATCTTTGTAGATCTGGCTAAAGCTTTTAATACCGTTAGCCACTCCAAACTGTTCAAGACTCTCGAACAAATAGGATTCCGAGGTACAGCGCTGACTCTTATGGAAAGTTATTTATCTGAAAGAACGCAACAAGTAATAATACATAAGAAGCCTTAGTAAAATAAGAGAAGTTGAATACGGGGTACCGCAAGGAACAGTACTAGGGAACTTACCGTTCAATATTTATCTGAATAATGTGTCTCGGTAAGGTTACATAGGCCACATAATTAGCTTTACTCATAATACGGCTGTATTGTACACTGACATTACTTGGGAGGCTGTATTGAAAAAAGCTGAAAATGATTTCAGAAAGATTAAAAGTTGGTACGATTGAAAAATCCTAACGATAAATACGACAGCAAACACAGCTTTCACTAAAACCAAATACGTGCCGTTTTCAATCAACAAAATAGATACGCTCCATTCACTTAAAATTGAATAAAACTTTAAAATCAAGCCAGTTAATGAAATTAAGTGTTTAGGCATAACTGTAGACTTGTCATTTAAAATGGGATGAACATATCAATAACTTAAGTCGGAAAGTCAGAATCCTGCTTGCCAAATTTAAATATTTAATCCTTAAATCCTAGACATCAACCAACTGCATACATTGTACTATACTTTTGTAGAATTCCAATTACAGTAGAGAATAGAGTCTGGTCGATAGCCGAGTGGGTTAAGGCGCGAGGTGGCAATCGCGATTAATGACACGGACATCGCATCACCGGGTTCGAATCCTGGCTCCGGGCACTGTCGAAGGAAATGGTTGTATGTCCGAGTTTTTTCAATGTGTAACCCCCTTCCGCACAAGTCCTGGCTTCTGGAATTGGGTGTTGTCTAATTTCTGTGGTGTGGTGTTTATTTAATAATAGCTTGAGGAGGAGCATACAATAATTGCCATATGAAAGGTTTGGAAGTTGCGTAAAAAATAAATAACTTACCCAACCGACTCTCCATATAAACTAGCTAATATTCTAGATATTGTTATATTATACTTTTAGAACAAAAAGGAAGCAAATGCAAACAAATAATTGATCCTAGGTATAAAACCAGATATATGGAAGGCTCAATTAAGATTCCAAAATCAACTAAAACTATTACACCATCACTTACTTCGGACCACATATAATAATATAATTCCAAATGAAATAAAAAAACAAATTCTATACAATTATTCAAAAACAAAGTAAAGAAATGATTATTGAACTAAAATAGGGACGGTAGCTCAGTGTTATAAAGCATCTGGCTAACAAACTGAAATACCTAGCAAAGTGGGTTCGAGACCCGCGAGGCGAAACAATATTTTATTAAAGTTCTTCCAAAAAAAAAACTTTGAAAACGGAAAGAGACTACTTTCCGAAACGTCAGCAAAATACATTATTTCTGTGTTTATTCCGATTTATATTATTTGCAAAACATAACCTCTGACTGTTCCTTTGACGTAAACGTCATGGGCGCAGAGGCTGTTTTCTAATAATTCTATTATTTTGTAGATTCGGTGATTTGTTTTTGAAGAGGATAATAATACATGTGGCAGAAAATCCAAGTAATAGGAACGAATATAATCAATAGCCTATAAAGCTGCAAATATAGTCAAGTCACTGAGTTTATTATAAATTTAGAATAGTTTTTTAATTCTCACAGACAGTTTTATTATAAATGGGCAAGGAAATGTAGTAAGAATAACCACAGACAAATTTTGCTTTTTGTGGTTTTCTCTTATTTATTTGCTTTTTATTTTCTTCATATTGTTATACCCGTTTTTTTACCGAAGTCTCTTAAGTTGATAACATTTCCAATCGAATCGGAAGCGATCAAAATGTTTTGGTTGATGTAATAGCTTTTATTGATTATATAAGCCCTGAACAAACTACATTAATATCACTTATTACATAAGGAAAAATAGGGAGTTTTTATTGCACCCAGTATATCAACTAAAGCAATCACTATCATGGTTGTGTACAATGCAATTATTAAACATAATATTTTTAGTCGCAAACTCCTCTATAAATCCTTATTTTACTATAAGGAAAGTAACCAGACTGCAACCAAAGTTACAAATCTGGCGCGTTAAGTGTAATAATTGCATATTACCATCAAAACGCTAATGCTTCGATTGCAACAAACACCAGCCGAAAGACTGATCCTACTTAAAGGAGCTCCCTTGCCAGTCGTCACACACCACTTGCAGACTGCAGTTTCGAGCTGTTGGCTCTCGTCAGTGCAAGGTAGGTATGCGACGACCGACATGAGAATCCTTTGACTATAGTACATCCCGGTATTTTCACAATAGCGACATGTAAAACAGCCAGCAGGCGCCATCTAGTGGTCCAGTGTCTGTTGCAATCGAAAAATACATGTTTGTTTGCGACTAAAAATATTATGTTTAATATTCCGCCCTCTAAAAGCACATTTGAACAATGCAATTATTAATATAATATACCTCAGGTGTAACATGGTAAAATTTCAGAAAATTCTATCTATGTCTAGAAACCCTCTTATATCTATGCCTAGTGCTTTGCTCCGTATATACCAAAAATAATGAAATGTGCAGGGTGTTCCATTTAAATATAAAATTTTGATATCATTTCCGTCGAAACCGGAAGTCGACCATTTTGACTGTAAACGTCACTAAATTGGGAAATAATTCATATATACAGTTCAAATCATTAATATTTTCGTTCACATCATCATCATTCAATTTCCTTATCAAATCATTTCAAGGTCACAGAGAATGGCACGACAAGACAAATATTTTGTGATGAAAATATGTGATACAATGAACTTTAAAATCTGTTGCCGCATTTAATTTTACAATTATTCACCTCATGGATTTCTTGCAAATGTAAAAGGCAACATCCATTACGTTTTTCCTGATTAAATCGCTCATTTAATTTCACCACCATGCCTCTGGCTACTGTCTTCAGTCTTGTATCTACCGCAGGCTCTGAGTTGATAGAGAACTGACAGAATGCCCAATGTTGGTTGCGGCTACGACTAATGCTTGTAATATTCATTTGTAAAACGAATCTTTACTCTCGGAACTTCTGTCGTAGCCTCAGCAGACGTGACTTTCTGTTATTCACATCCTATACGCTTTGTAATTACAGAGATAGAAAAATCGCATGTCGTTGAAAAGTACTTAAACTGATGACGTAATTTCAACTATATATGGTCTAAATTTCAAAATAATTGGTCCATATAGACAGAAGTTATAAGAAGGTTTCGTGGTCAATCTGTATAACTTTAAAAAAATAGACTTAAGAAGTTACAGTTAGAAGTTTTATTAACGCGCAATAATGTAACGACTAACGTATTGTATAATTAACTGATCCTCTAAGGAGGAGATAAAACAGCTCTGGTATCTAAAATTAATATGTATTTATGTCAAAGGTTAAACATTCTAAGTAGATAATACGACAGATAATTCTATGTTTTAAATTTCAAATCCTACGCTTCGACTGTATAGAAAGGATAATCCAATTGTAAGTCTTGGCAGTAACATTGTATTCCCATTTCGCAATTACATGTGAATCCACTTCAGTGTGGTCGACAACTCCTTGGCATTTGTAACACATCGATGGAGTCTTAAAAATGCTTCTGCAAGCAAACTTTAATCCGATAACGTGTGCAAGAGTAGATTCTGTTTTTAACACTGACGGAAAACATTTGCTAACAATTAAGTTAACTCAAGGTTAATGAAGTAAAATAACAGAATGAAAATGTTACTGACATTACAAGCTCTACATTTACGCCAAGACCACAGTTACGTCAAACTTTTACGAATATTTCAGTCAGAATTATTTATATCTTGAGGTACGGAAGTATTGTGGCGTTTATCTCTTATTGGTAAATTTTCTCTTTTAAATATCCCTATAGAACATATTCCACTGGGTTAAAACATTTTATACATGACGATTTTATCATGATTTAACCTAACAGATATTTTTCCCAGTCATATTATATTTTTCAAACACACACACACACACACCATCACACACACACACACACATATATATCGCAATCGAAGCATTAGTGTTCTGTTGGTAATATGTGATTATTACACTTAACGCGCCAGGCTTGTAACTTGTAATTCAGCGCTCGGCGGGGCACATAGCCCGGAGAGTAGCTGTTGGTTGCAGTCTGGTTATGTTCCTTATAGTAAAATAAGGATTTTATAGAGGAGCTTGCGACGAAAAATTATGTTTTAATCTTCCGCCCTCTAGAAGCACATTTGAACTATGCTAAGCCCAGTCGGGCTATTTATTTTTCACTGGACAGCTAGATGGCGCCTGCTGACTATTTATTTTATATATGTCGCTATCGTAATAATACCGAGATGTACCAAATAGTCAAGGAATCCTCGTGCCGGTCGTCACATGCCTACCTTGCACTGACGAGAGGCAACAGCTCGAAACTGCAGTCTGCAAGTGGTGTGAGACGACTGGCACGAGAGCTCCTTTAAGTAGGATCAGTCTTTCGGCTGGTATTTGTTGCAATTGAAGCATTAGCGTTTTAATGGTAATATTAGATTATTACACTTAACGCGTCAGACTTGTAACTTGTAATTCATCGCTCGGCGGGGCACATAGCCCGGATAGTAGCTGTTTGTTGCAGTCTAAGCACATTTGAACTATATTTATATAATATGTAATATATAATTTGTAATTGATTTGAAACGTCAAATCATATTCATTATGTAGTTTCGTTGGTTATTTCAAATAAAAACTAAAAATGTCGATATTAATAATAAAAATGAAATATCTTGTACACCGCCAGAAATTACGTTCGGCTGAAGTTATGTCCCATGTTGGGAGCTATGATCACCTACATGCCTCTTGAATTGGTGCATTGAATATTATAGATTCGGTTATAGAGCTGGCTGAGACCCTGGAGGCTCGGGTGCACTTTATTTATTTATTTGAGAAGCTGAGGGGGTTGCACTTGAAGATGTTGGACAGAGCCAAAGGCTACGCCCTGTATAAGTTCCAGTAGTTTAGTTTGCACTGACTAATTTTAAAAGTTTTAATTTATCACTTCAGTTTTAATTGTGTCCGGGAGGAAACCATCACCCTGTATATTAAGTGTTTTGTGCTTCAGTTACTTTAAAGTTCGACTAGAAAGTTTAAAGTCACTTTGGTTTCAATTTTTAATTTTTTTTCAGCTGAAATTACCTGTATATGGTTGTCTGAGATAGTGTTAAAGAACACGCCAAAACCCTCGAAAAGTTTTTCGAAACTATAACAAAATCCGAGAGGTTTTTATAATTAAAATAACATTTTCGCTCTACGGAGCGTGTTTTATGCAAAAATATTAAAAACTCACCAAGGAGTGTAATTTTAGAAAGTCGCTGCACAGGGACGTAACGTCGCTGCGACCACAAAATTTTAGAGAGTATCATGAAAGCCGACTTTAACTTTGGAAATTTAGAAAATAACCCTTTTACCAATCCACCTTGTGGAGCACTGCAACTCATGCATTATGTTAAATAAAAGGACGGGTTAAAAAAGTCTCTAATCAAAATGTTTCGAGATTTTTTGCGAAAATAGCCCTAAGCGTCGAGGGTGCCCTTTCATTTTTTAGCAGTCGATTTTGGCGGGAAAACGATGGATTTTCCGCGTATTTGCCCTAAACCGGTTCCTCAGTGATTCGGTGGCAGAAAAGTATCTTTACCGTGTACTCAGACGTGCATGGGACCGCCGTGCCTGAACATATGAATTTATAATTGCCATAATATTGTGATTCAAGCATTTTTAAGTTCTGAGGAGCGTCCTAAATTATTATTAAAATAATAAAAATACGTAAATAGACAGGCAAGCAAAAGCTCGCCAAAATTATAAACTTTACTTTGAATCTTTTTGTGTAATTGTTTGTTATAAACTAAACATTGGATAGTAGTTGGAGACATTGTAAGTCGTTCCGGTCCCCACCATGTGTTGTACATGGGCCAGACTATTGTTATCATACATTTTCTTGAGATTTTTGTGAAAACATATTTTTGATAAGATTAATATATATTTTTGAACTTTATATCGTCTTTTTCTTGTGTTTCAAAATTACTCTTCAGGTTAATTAAGAAAGTGTTAGTATTTATAGTATTAGACTTTACAGTGTTATGACGTCCAATGGATACCATCAGTGACAGACAGCAGTTAAGCAAAAGAAACAGTAAGTATAGATTTTTTGTATTTTTCGTCTGAATCAGTCGTTTCGAACCCTTTAAGTGAACGACATAATATCCACTTTAGGAAGGGTAATAAAAGTCCTTCAGACATATTAAGATGGATCGTTCACGATAGAACTGCTTTTGAACGTCTAAAATGGCTTTACTATAGTTAATATATTTGAAAATTTTTAATTTTTTTTGTTTTTGCAAATAATTTCTGATCACCCTGTATATGGTGAATCACTGAATAGCACTTGAGTTTAACGGCAATGACTAACTTGATTTAGATTAATGAAAAAAAACTTTCGGCGAATCATTTTTTAACAAATTTATTTCGATTTTTGTTACAGTTACTAAAATGGCAATTCTTCGACAGTAAGAATTCTGGCTCTTGAAAAAATTAATTGAGTTCGTGGATTAGTTTCAAAATCATTTAGAATTAATGCGCGGGGGCAGGTTTTTGGTTAAACTTAGATTAAATGGGCTGGGGCAGGTTTCCACTAGATTTGTTGCACGAAGGCAAATTTGAAAAAGTTTAAGGATTAATGCGCGATGGCAGAGTTGAGTTAGAGATTAAGAGTGACTTTTTTTACTTGGTTGAGCCAAGGAAGCCGTTCAGAGTTTTTCTGGCAATAAAATAAAGCGCGAAATAGAAGCTAACTAGCCGTCGAAAACCGAAAAAAGTTATTTCAGAAATCTCCGGAGATTCTAGTATGATCACTAATTACAATTTTAAACACTATTTAGTTTAAAATGAAACTATTTCACTCACGACACTTTACAATACTTTGAATCACTTCCGGAACAGAACTTGCATTTGCCTGCCGCGAGGGGACTTTTATATGATTAGGACCTGTTGTGTTTCTCGCACCCCGCGAGTCTCGCGCGAATGTTTTTACCCCTTTTTTATGTCTGGAAAAGTCTAGCTATTGCTCCGTGCGGACGAGGATGACTCATCGTTGCGTAATATTGCGCAATATTCTGCAATACTGTAAAAAGTTAAAATATTGAAATTATACCTATATGAATGTGTTGGGTATAAAAAGGCGATTTTTTTATATAAGATTTATGTTCGGATCGATTTCGGTTAAAAAGTTATTGAGGGTTTTTATATCGATAAATTAAGAACAATTTTTTCTATGAGAATTAAAAATATTCTGACCGGATATTTGCAGAGTATATTGAACGTGATATTTGAGTATACAGGGCGGTATTTTCTAGGTGGTTATTTTATAACATCGAGGCTGTAAAATTCATGTTTGACACTTTTTTTAAATTTGCTGACGGATTATGATAATTTGAAAATTATTGAGTAACTGTGAATTTTTTCAAAATTTTAGAAAAATGTGGTTTTTTGTCAAAATAAAATTGAACATTACTTTCTTTTCATAGTTTGACTGTTTGGGATGAAAGATTAGATTGAAAAGTAATTTTGAGGATTTTTAAAGTTAAGTTTCTTGTAGTACGTGAGATGTACTATAACACGGCTCGTGTAGTAAACACCCTCGTGAATAATAGCCATCAATACCTCGTTGAATAATATATTATTACAATTATATTTTTAACACAGATATTGTTAATATTTCAAAGAGAACGATAATTAAAAATTATTATGACACAATTACTCCCATTGGCACTCTAATAGCTTTACATTTTTTTTTTTTCAGTATTTTGTAGCACTTATAACATTTATATTAAAAAACTAATATTATTAACTCTATCTAAACTAATTACGGCAAGAAGATATATTACGGATGAAACAAAACAAATATTCAATAACAATAAAGTAGCGTAATTAAAAATTCCTTGTACGTAAGTGAACAGACTAAGAATATACTAAAGTTTTCTACATGCGTGTCACTTCAGTAAACCCAAAAATTTCGAAATATTATCACGGAACACGGTCATGTACCGATAGCAAAATTATAGCTATATAAACACGATAAATTATACCGCTTGTTTCGTTCAGTTTGGAATATGTGGGGGAAAATATATTGATTATAGTATACGCCACGATATAATAAAACTTTAACGTAAAGGATTTTAAATAATAACTTTTTCACTGGATAATTAGCGGTAATGCTGAAAGGATAATGTGATGTTATTAAATAATATTTAATTTACATAAAGTTGTTTGTTTTACTGCCAAGTAAATTGAATTAAATTATGTAGATACAATAAATCGCTGGTCACCTGAATGTAATAACGCAAATATCGAGGGATATTAGGTAAAATATTAACTTTGATTTATTTAATGAAGTAGATTCTTCCGGGTCTTGCCGTGGTCGTCGAACTTGACTTGACGTTTCGCTGATCATCCTGTCAGCTTCTTCAGAAGGATTCTAAAGACTGAATCTGTTGTGTTACACTCCTCGTTATATACCTAGGCGCCGCTTCGCTTCGCTGTTCATAGGTCGCGCTTGGTTCGCTTCGCTGCTCATTCGTCGTGTTTGGTTGACCGTGACTTACTACGGTGCTGGTACTTGGCAATACCAGTCTCCACGTGTTACTAAGTCGATACCCATCCTTTCTGTTAAAGTTGCTCACGTTTTTTCATAATTTCCAGTGATTCCCTAATGATTCGCGGATAATAGCGCGTATTCCTGTCTGTCGATTTTATGGTCCTCGTTATTATGGACATGTTCTGCTATCGCCGACCTATCCGTGTATCCAAATCTGGTATTTCTCTGGTGTTCTTTGATTCTGCACAGGATACTCCGTCCTGTTTGTCCGATGTAGCTCTTACCACATGTGCACTTCAACTGGTAAACACCTTTTGATGACAGTTTGGGGGTTTGAAATTGATTTTTGTCAATTTCCTCGCAACTGTTTCTCTTTCGTGTTCAGTTGTTTTGTATTTACTAGTAATGAAATTATTACTTACAATAAAAATTGATTTAATTTATTTGTTAGTTTTATTTCCAGCGAAAATTAATACGGCGTTTGCTATTTTCCTCCAGTACCTGCAGCAAATTCTATTCCGTAGATTTATTACCTTATTTGAAGGGGTATTTTTCTGCCTTTCAAATGAGGCGTTATCAATTTTTCATGAGTTGGAGAATAAAATGAGGAATAGCAGAAATAAGAAACTTGTTGAAATTTATGTTGCTTTTTTGAAATAAAAAAGGTATTCTTGGTGAAAATAGCCACCATATTACTAGTTTTAGAAGATTTTCATTTATCTTTCTTGAAAAAAAATAAAAAAATAAAACATATATTCTTTTAAATTGTTGATATCTCATCTAGACCCAATATGACAGTCTGTCAAAATTACATGCTCTTAGATCATTTTAAGGTTATGTATTTTCTGTTCCTTGGTATATACAGCTTCGCTAGGTATACTTTAGTACTGATGAGAGGTGCCTTCGCTCCAAATTTCATCAAAATCTGTCTACTAGAACCCGAATACTAGAAAAATATTTGAAAAATTACCCATTAACGCATGTTTATTGGTTTTTTTGGAATTATGTTAAATTTTTAAGCTTTCTATCTCATCGAGTTTTGTTGCCCTTTCAAAAACAAATATTTTGAGACCTTTGATAGGACCAATAGAACAGCAGATATTTTAATAATAGTACGGGAGACCATAACCAAAATTAGTTGTTATCGCCTAATTGATATTATTATACAAGTTATATCAGTAGTAGAATGCAGGTTTTCACGGCCGTTGTCTAATGAAGTAGATTCTTCCGGGTCTTGCCGTGGTCGTCGAACTTGACTTGACGTTTCGCTAATCATCCTGTCAGCTTCTTCAGAAGGATTCTAAAGACTGAATTTGTTGTGTTACACTCCTCGTTATATACCTAGGCGCCGCTTCGCTTCGCTGGTCATTGGTCGCGCTTGATTCGCTTCGCTGCTCATTCGTCGTGTTTGGTTGACCGTGACTTACTACGGTGCTGGTACTTGGCAATACCAGTCTCCACGTGTTACTAAGTCGATACCCATCCTCTCTGTTAAAGTTGTTCACGTTTTTCATAATTTCCAGTGATTCCCTAATAATTCGCGGATAATAGCGCGTATTTCTGTCTAATATATTGACGTCCTCGTAGTCGATTTTATGGTTATCGTTATTATGGACATATTCTGCTATCGCCGACCTATCCGTGTATCCAAATCTGGTATTTCTCTGGTGTTCTTTGATTCTGCACAGGATACTCCGTCCTGTTTGTCCGATGTAGCTCTTACCACATATGCACTTTAACTGATAAACACCTTTTGATAACAGTTTGGGGACAGGGTCTTTGACTGAGGGAAGCATCTGCTGTATTTTCTTCACTGTTCGAAACCGTACACCTACTTTCTTTTTGAATAAAATCTTCTTCAGCCTATCTGTGACTCCCGCGACGTAGGGTAGGCATGCATATGTTGTTGGTTGTTGCTGTTCTTCTTCTGTAGTTCTCCTCTGGTTATTTATTGATTTATTTACTTTGCTTATTATGGCGTAATGTAATTAAACACATATTTTCTATTCGAATTTGGTTGATTATAAGAGCAGCTTAACTGAATCTACCATTTTAAAATTTGCTAATTTGAAGATAATATAATTGTTTTTCTTCCAGTCACAGTAATTGTAATTTAGTTTTAGTAATAGGCCCTCTACAACATTATAGTTCAAGAGTTCGTGAACCATTTATATAACGGTCTTCCTGTAAGGCTAGAAAATTGCATGGTGATGAATTAAAATACACTAAGCATGAAAACGATGACCTGCCAGGCATCAGCCCTCCACATCCCCCCTATATTATTGAAAATATTAAAAAATAAATAAATAAAAAAATAAACTTGTCGCTGTAAGTTTGAAATTTTAACATGATTTAGTTTATCCATGGTTAAGTATGAAAAAAATGACAGGCGATTTTAATGAGCAGAAGTACCTTATAGGTGAGCAAAAACTGCGCGTTGACGTAATCATTAGATCGTATTGATATAGCCTAAGGTATGCCGGTTTTTAACAGGGTGTGGTGCAGTGGTTATATTATCTGCTTCATTTGTCCTGATCAGACTAAACGATGCCTCAGGATGAGCTTCACATAGACGACGAGTCTCAATTCGGCTTCAGGATGGGTCGGCGCACGGTGCAACAAGTCACTTGGATAATTAATGACGTCGTTGTGCAATACAACCTTGAGAAGAGCACCGTCATGTTGCTCCTCGATATTGAGAAGGCTTTCGATACCGTTTGGATCCCGGGCCTGCTCTACAAAATGCACGACTACAACACAAACTACCAACACGGCGAGACATTCGCGCGGGAATCCCCCAAGGGTAGTGCCTGTCACCGAAACTATATAATTTATACGTCTCCGATTTCCCGGAGTTGACGAATACTAAGCTGGCCAAGTACGCCGACAACACGACTATGTATACTCACTCACACAATGCTCAAGCGGCAAACATGCTTCTGAAAGCACACATGGCCCGTGCCACGGCATATTACGGCCTGTGGAGGATTCGGGTAAATGCCGAGAAACCGGAAGCAATAGTCTTCACGCGCCGCTTCACCGAAAGTAGAGTTCTAACGCCAACTCTGATGGGGGGAACCTAATTAACAGACAAAACAAAAAAATAATTTATACCATGGTGGTCAGGCCGGCAATCACATACGCGGCACCGGTATGGTGCAGCACATCGGTCACGACATTTAAGAAGCTAAAAGTATTAGAATACAAATTTATGCGCCTCATTTCCAGTTCTAGCAGATACACGTCCCTAAGAGACCTCTACGAAAGCTGTAACGACATAACTCCAATAGCGGACTACGTTCAGGAAATATCTCAGAAATTCTATGCATTCAAACTGGGCGACTGTCCGCTTACCCGCAACATTACACGAATTAGAGAGCATAATGCTCTCTTTCGAATCAAACACAAATTACCAGGCGCTGCCCATTTTCCGTCAACCTCCCACCAATCTTCCGTCTACCACTTCTTCTATTTAACTTTTCTATCATTTAAACTTTAAACCGTTGACCGTTTTCTGTCCCCGTCATCGCTTATGTTTGTTTATATATTCTTCTTCATTACCCATTGCAGAACTTAATTAAAAAATTCCGAATTACCTACCTCAATCTCAATTTTTTAAATCATATACTGGCATCTGGGATGTCCTGCGGTAGTTGTCTGAAGCGGGTTTTTGCTAAGTTCTCTTTTCCCGCATCAATTACAAAAATTTCTAAGTGTTTTGTCAACAAGTGTTAGTTTTTATAGTATTAGTGTTTTAAATTCCTCCACGAGGAATATTTTAAAGTAGATTAAGCATCCTAATTCGCCCTGTGCGGCGAAAGGCGTTGCCTTTTACAAATTGTTTTTAGCCGCCGAACTGGTCGCGCCCCGTCCAGTCTTTCATCTACCGCGACGACTCACGTCACGGTTGATAGACTGGTACCGGGACGTGAGCTGGCGAGGCCATACATGTATGTATTAATTAAAAATAAATATGTTTTGATTGGTTGATTATCTGCTTCTCACGCGTGAGTTCGAGGGTTGGAATAATCTTTTTTCAGTTTTTTTTATGCATTTTGTACGAGATGTATTTCGGCTCGATTAGCAAGTAAAATACGTGATACGAATATTTTAGTGTAGGTTAGATTGATTTGAAAACATAGAGCGACAAGTTTATTTTTTTATTTCTTTGACACTTTAAAAAATATAAGGGCTGATGATGTGCAGGGCTGATGCCTGCCAAGTTATGATTTTCATTCTTAGTGTATTTTAATTCATCACTACACAAATTTCTAATGTTACAGGATAATCGTTATATAAGAGGCTCACGAGCTTTCCGTCTATTAACAAATAACTGGATTCACAGGGTTACCTCCAAGATAATTTTTGCTCATTTGGCATGCTGTGCTTTGCTATAATGCATTGTATCGTGGGCAACGTAACCGAATGTACTATTGCACTTATTTGGCCCATGTTCATGGAAAACCACAAGAGAGCGAAGTAAATGAAATGAAAAAACATTTCTCTTTCCTTTAATTTTTGCAATATTTCCATATGGGTTTCTTGAAAAGAATGTTCGCTTGTTACGAAATGCAAAGTATTTGCCTGCGACATTATCTTTTTGTCTGTGAATCCAAAGCTCAGAGAAGGACCACAACTGTTATTGAATGCTAGTTGGCAGAGAGAAACAAAGTATCCAATTATTGTGTCCGTGATCATATAAAATCTCAACGGAATGAAGTAAGATAAATAGCAAAACCCCTTCCCTTACTGCAATATAAAAATTCACTTTCCACAATTAATTGTGATCAAAATTCTATGATTTATACATGAATATAAAGCTCTTTAACTGCTCTATAAGTTTTATTTCAAAATTTATCCTTTATTTTGAGTTTAAAAAGCTTTACAGCGTAAAATAAATAATGCTTGACTCTTTTTTCAGATATAAAGGACTATTGAAAAGTGTGTCACAGTTTATATCTTTAAAATCAACCTAGCCGGATCGAGTACTTTTATATAATTTCATATTATTTCCCTAATCAAGAACTAAATTAAGCTATTGCAAAAATTCAAAATTTGACACGAGCCCTATTCAGTGATAGAAATTTTATGAAAAATAATATTAAAATCAACACTGTACCAGTTTATCATTAATTTTCGTGTTTAATTTCGTTAATTGAATTTCCATACACCCAATTTCATCCTCTCTGATATTTCGATAACAACTCACATCGGCTGTGTACTTCTAAATTATAAATGTTCTGTTAATTGTAAACTGGAATTAGAATTTAATGAAATTATTCTCGCTCACTTAACAGGAAATTAAAAGTTCATCTGGAAAATCAAAGAAATAATATTACATAAAGGGTTACGATCTATAATGGGGTGAACGATTTTAATAAAACACAAACAATGTGATCGAGTTGAGAAATAATCGGGGGAGAAATTAGAACAGAATGTTGTGTAATTTTGCAATTTATATATACAGGGTGTTCCATGATGAACTGTACTTAGAGGTTGTTGATCTGATTCCAAAACACTCCATAGAGGCACCCTAGAATTCTTCATCACTAACATATGGAGGATCTGCCAATATATATATATATATATATATGAATTCAGTTCAGTTCGAGCAACGAGGAGCAGCAGTAGGCAGCTTCCAGTGAGAACCTGAAGATGGCAGATGATATTCTGCCGAAACGTCGTTCAGACAACCGTGCCACCCGGAAGTACAATAACACTTCATTTAACACCCGCGAAAACTTAAAAAAGAATATATGAAAAATACTAGGTTCTCGGGTTGAACCGCGTCTGAGATTGTTAATGTCTCGACGTTTCGGCTCCCGTTTTGGAGCCATTTTCAAGAGAAAAAGTGGGTCAAGTAAAAATTGTCAAAGAAAATAATGCTAGGAGTTCGTGGAACTGGTTCGATTCCGGGGTCTCAATATGCCTACTCCCCAGATCTCACCACAATCCGTCTCTAAGACCTCAACCTGCCTACTCCTTAGAGCGAACTCGCTGGCAGTATCGGACGAAGTGTTATTTATCCGATTTATTTATGAAATAACTTTAGAAATGAAGCGGTTGTTGCATATAAAACAATTAATGCGTTGCACCATTATACGTGCCTTCGTGCCTTCAAAATGTTGCCCAAAAATCTCCCCCTCTAGTTTCTAAGAAAGTATATTTTTCTATCGCATTTTTTGAAAACTATTAGCGGATTCGGAAAGTTCAGAAAAAATGCTTTCAGAATAGCGATTCAATTTTGTCGGCAAAAGAAATCACAAAACAATTTAGCGCATCATGACTAACACTTCGACCAGGCATTATTTATGACAGTTTGATAATTCAAATGCTTACGATCCATATCCCTTTTGAGACTTCACATAATACATAGCAAAAAATCTTCATACCTACTCAATAAGAAGAAGAAAAAACAATAATAATAAATTAGAAGCTAAATAATAAATAAAACAGAAACTCACGTCTCCCTTAGCGTACTCTCAGGGTATAAATCTGTGATCCTATTGAATTTTAATAAAATTTGTGTAGGTATTGTTTGCGCCATCCATTTAAAATCGAGTTAATTCAAATATGATAAATAGAGGATTTTATTAGATTTCTTATTATCTACTGTTATTTGATTTTCTATGGTTTATAGATTTTTATTACTATTTTTTATGTCCTTCCCATTTTTAGGAAAATATCTTATCTTACTGTGTGATCTCTCCAATGCCTTCGACTGTGTTCTTTACGACATACTGACAAAAAAGTTGCGATTATGTGGCATTTGAGGGTTACCTCTTACTCTTTTTGAGTCGTATTTAACAAACCGCAAACAGCGTGTGTCCATAAATAATTTAAAAAATTATTTTTCAAACGTCATGCACGAGGTACCAAAAAGATCTGTCTTGAGGCCCCTATACTATATGTCAATAACTTTTCTCAATGTATGGACATTAACATTGACAACATTTCTTTTCATCTCACGAAAAACTCGCTTAAAATTGGTTTACATCCAATAAATTTAAGCTCAATCATAGGAAAACGCAAAAGCTTACCATATCTTTAAACAGACAACTAATTATGGGTGCCTATGTGAAACTCCTAAGAATTTATCTGGATGATAACCTTAACTGGTCACATCATATAGGACAACTTAATTTGAAGCTCGCTAGCACTGATTTTCTTTTCAGAAAACTAAAATATTTTATTAATGTTTACATACTTACTGAAGATTACTTATTTTTCTCTTTTTCACTCAAAGCTGTATTATGCAGTTGTCTTGTGGGGAAATTGCTCACATGCAATAAAAGCCTTTCGATAACAAATGAAAATTGTAAGAATTTTTGTACATGTCAACCTATATTTATTAAAGAGGGCATTATGCCTCTTCTTTCACTATACATATATTACGGCTTGATTCAAATTCATAAGAGCATATACAATTTCTTTATCCATTCTGATCACCACCAACACAATACTCGTTCTGCAGGCCTTCTTATGAATCCACGAAACCGATTAGCAATTAGTGAAAAAAACTCCCTGAATCTAAATGTATACAATCATTTGCCTACACAGGGGCGAGCGTAGGTGCGTCTTTACTATGTACATACTTCGGTATGCGATGTAAAGCAACGACAGGCGCAGTTAGTACTTGGATGGGTGACCATTCCAACGGAAACCGCGTTCTCGCCTCACACATCTTCCAGCGGCTAGTATATCAGTGTATGCGCAGAAGCTATACAACCTTAGGCGAGGGTTGTATAGGAGATATACCATCCTTCGGAGGGGATGTAAAGCCGTCGGTCCCTTGTCTATTAAATGTTAGGCAAGTAAAAGATCCCTACTCTTCTTAAGGGAAGAGGTTCGGCAAAATTCCTGGTTGGGGGTAGCTCGTCTACAGGCGTCGGTGTTAGGCCTCAGTAGCGGAAATAGGCCGACGTTAAATAAATGTATAAAAATAAAAATTTCCTACACAAATCAAACAGTTAAACCTACTTAGCTTTAAACAAAAAATTGATCCTAAACACTGCTTTCATTCTGTACAATGATCCTATAGGCATGAATGTTGTATGGATTTACTTTCAAAATATTTGGCATTTTATTTTATCTCATTTGTTTTGTTTCCCCTACTTGTACGTTCGTTCCCATTGTTCATTTATCTGTCATATACATATAATTCTTGTGATATACTTAATGTTAAGACATTATTTTACTTTGATTATTTCTGTTAATTGCCGACCGATAACTAGCCAGATACATGTACTCTGTTGACTTGCTACAAATAATATTATAAAAAATGTGAATGTAGTTAAATAAAGCCTATCTATCTATCTATGGACGTAATAAGTAAGTGGTATATAACATATCTAACGTCAAAACATTCTCAACAGTGTACAAACATCTACATAAATTAAATTTTGAAATCAATAATGGTCAACCCCTCGTTGTATTCCTTCTTGAACTGATAAAGTCCATTAGCCAACCCTTCTTTCCTATTTGCCTAATTTGAAGTTTTTATCTCGAATCACGAGTCTGCTATCACGCCCCCAACAAGCATACAGACATACTATATATTTCCCCATTCAGCTTTTGTGACACAACCAGAGAATCTTTCGCTAAGAAATGAGGACATGAAGCGATAAGTGTTGAAGCCTCTAGTTGAAGATAAATAAATTCAGTCGGCAGAGGGCGCGACGTAAAGCAGCGACAGATATTTATAGAAGTTTATAAAATTATGGAGACTCTAACAGCCACGAAAATATATAATAAGAGGATCTGCACCTTCTGTTAATAGATATCTACTTTGCAAATGATCTGTTATAATATTAATAAATGTATTGAAAATTCGACTTGACTAAATACACCAGAACAGTTTTTATTGTAAATCATTATTTAATTGAAAAATCTCATTGCTTGAAGGAATTATTTTTAAAAAATCGGCAGCTACTGGAAGCGGCTGGAACCTCCCCACTCGGTGGATCTTTGAAGCCGAAAAGAGCATTAAATTGTGTGACAATACGACACTAAACGTAATCCGATCTCATCCAAAACCTTTTCGGACCTTCTGGGGCACTAAAAAACTCTTAACTTAATGAATTTACAATCATCTATGCGAGTTATTACCTACATTATCGCTCGTTGAATAATATACTATTAGGATATTAACAACTTTAACATCACTTGAACGACTAAGAAAGTCTAGTTATCCTAAATACTACAGATTTGTAAAGCAACAAACTGAAAATTGGTAAAGTGATAATCTATAATAAATTCACCAACGAAGGCACAGAAAGCATGTGATATTGATATTGTTACATCTACCTTTAAAATTTGTGACAATCCACTAAAAGTTACAAATATGCCGAAATCTTATTAACATGACATGACACCAACGTTATCGGATGACAAACGATGACAATGACAATCGTCAAAATTTGCTCATTGCAATCCGATCGCTCGCGGCTGTCTTTGTTAAATGAAACATTAGCATTTCAGTAATTTTACTAGATTTTAGAGGAATATGTGTACTTTAATTCTTTGATTTGTCTGTATATATATTTAAAAACGGCACTAAACGTAATCCGCTCTACTTTTTGAGCAGTGAAGAAACCCTTACACGTGAATTGACACGTGATGTGATGAGTTTCACCACGTAACGGCTATGCGCATCGATCATGTCATGCAAAATGCGATCTATGCTTCATATTTGCTTTGTTTTTATTTTCTTTCACGGAAACCAAATCAAAAGGGTGGAAGCGTGATATATCGTTGAAATCAGAATTGTAACTACTTTTCAATGGTTCTATTGCAAATTGAAAGTAATTATAAAATAAACAACTTGTTAGGTCAAAATGGCACTAAACGTAATCCAATCTGAACCAAAACCTTTTCAGATTTTCTGGGGCACTAAAGAAACGCACATGCAAAGTTTCATTCAAATAGGTTCAGGGGTTTCGGCGCTATCGTGCTAACACACATACACACACAGAGACATTTTTCAAAAACCACTTTTTTGGGTTCCTAGGGCCTCAAAACGTAAAGATTTGATCTCAATTTTCGTTTTTGAACCAAATTTAGTAACCTCTCACAATTTTATTGTGGAGAGGTTAAAATGTTGAAGAATACTATTTAAAATAAGAAAAAAAGTAAAAGTAAAAGTGGTAGAGGTCACTTCCCAATAACATATTATTAGTAGGTGATCCATATTTTGTCGGTACGTTGGATTTTTTTAGAGGACATATAAAAAAATCCGGAGGGAAAAAATGAAACTTAAAATTTTGCCAAAAAAGTTAACAAAATTGTTTCAACATAAGGAGCACATAGATAAAAAACAAACATTTTTAAGTACATATTCATTTAAAGTGCCTTTTAGATATCCCAATCCATCAATACACCTCTTCACATAGAGTCTTTAACGTGCCGAAATTCATTAAATCGATATCAAAAATAAACGCGAGGAATGTAATATGAATAGGAAGATAAATTATATGGTTTTCCCATTTGTTGTTGTCACATAATAAAAAATCTGAACCTGAAATGCGGAAGGTAGTGTAAATACGAAGGAATCGGGTCTAAGACCACCCCCAGGTGTCTTCAGTCATAATACATCACTCTCTGTCACTTGTAAGTCCAAAGTAAAAAGGAAATCTATATTAAACTTGTTTTTAGATAAAACACCGACACGCAGTTCAAGATCTATCAACGAATGGCGCAAACGCTACCTGCAGGCATGTTATATGCAACATGGAAATACGTCTGTTTTCTGTCTAATAATCAGCAACTCGTGTAAATTGACAATTCATTATCAAAGATTAAATAAAGATTTAATCAGATAATAAATTTTCAATGTATGCTCTTTATATTACTAGACAACTACGATTTTGAAAAAATTTTACCGATAAAATTCTAAGTACTAGTGATATTAGACATGATAATTGACTATGAAAACGCGACACAAGCCACTATATTAATTTTTAGAGGCAAATAAGTTCCTTGGACCCATTGTAATAGTGAACAACACAAGTAACAAGAAAAAAATAAATGTAAAGAAATACAGGGTGTCTCACCGGGAACTGAATCGATCGATATAGAGAAAAGTGTGCATCAGAAAATTTTGAAAATTTAGATAATTACTAATGTCGGTGTGGCCAATCCAACTAAAATAATTAAGCAGCTGGCACTTCCGCTTATACTGAAAGTCGATACAAACTTGCTTATTTCAAATAGAACATCCTATATATTTTAGGGTTTTCGAAAAGAGCTTAAATTCTGAGTCGAAAATATGTAGCATATCCTATACCTAACCCTAGCCGTTTTAGAGATATTTGACATTTTATAGAAAACTTGACAGGTGCGACGGTTTGCAAGAACCGTTATAACTTTCTTCGTGTAAAAGATCCTCATTTGCTTCTTGTCACATAAAAAGAACACAAGGATAACTACGATCTTCAACTGAAATAAATTCAATAATATCATACCAAGTGTTCGTTTTTCGCGTTACATTTTCTCAACTTCAAACCGCGAAAACTTGTTTAGGTCAAATGGAACACCCTGTATTTTTTTACGTCAAGTTATGTAAAATTGAATTCATATTAGCACTGTCGGGGTTAAAGTTACAACTTCTTGAAATATTTGCGATTTTATTAGAAATTCATGAATTGTTGTAATCATTTCATCAAAATAGCCATGATTAGAAACAATCAGTCATTATCTTATGTCAAAAAATACCAGCACGTTTAAATTATACCCACAAAGACTTTTTAAATTTGTTTATTATTTATGGAGAATGTGATAAAGTAATATCAATAATTTGCAGTACATTTGCTACTAGATATCCAGAAAAACGGAAACCGTCACGAAACACTGTAAAACGCATACTGGAAAATTTTAAAAATTATGGCTCTGTCAAGGCAAAAATGCAAAGAAGAAAGCCTATTGTTGATGACGAAAACATTGAAATAGTCATTCTGGGATATTTTCATGCATTTCCAAGGATGTCATTAAGACAAGCTGCTCTGGAATCGAGACTATGCAAGGATTCAATTTACAGAATCTTATTAAAACATACGTTTTACCCGTTTTCATTCCATATGGTTCAAGGATTAAAAGAAACAGATTTCCTAAGACAGAATTTTTGTGAGTTTGCTCTAAAGGTCTGAGGGTCACGATTCTTATTTGGGAAATATTATATGGACACAATAAACACAATTCGCATTATTGGAGTGACTCAAATCCTCATATGTTCAGAGAGCGAAACTTTCAGGAAAGTTGGCAGTTCAATGTTTACTGTGCCATAAGAAACGATAGAGTGGTGGCATTACAATTTTATCAGGAGAATTTAAACGGTAAATTAAATTTTCTCTTGTATAAGTAAATTTTTGTTTTTTTTTTTTTAGGTGAAAGATATCTGAATAATAAAAATTTGAATAATAACTATTTAGAAAATTTACCTCTCGCCGAACATAGAAACATTTTTTATCAGCACGACGGTGCTCCCCCACATAACTCATATTTAATTAATAATTATTTACAAGAAACTTTTTATGATCAATGGATTGCCAATAATGGACCTTTCTTATGGCCTCCTCGGTCGCCCGATTTATCAGTTCTGTATTATTTCATTTGGGGAACTATTAAAAATAAAGTTTATTAGAGCCCATTAACAACTATTGAAGATTGTATGCAAAGAGTAAGAAATGCATTTCAAAACATATCACAGGATTCAATTAGAAGAGCTACCCGTGAGGAACTAATCTGAAGGTGCGAAAAATGTGTCCAGGTTCGAGGGTGGAATTTTGAGCAATTATTAAATTAAAATGAAATCATATTTTGAATTGCTCTCATCTCTGCTATTTTAGTTCATGCGATATCTTCAATTCGATTAATACGCATGTTACAGTGTTAGTGTTATTTTGCGTTTTTGTGGATATCGAGTAGCAAATGTGCTGCAAGTTCTTGATATTACTTTATCACATTCTCCATAAAAATAAACATATTTAAAAAGTTTCCGTTGGTATAATTTAAACGTGCTGGCATTTTTTGACATAAGATAATGACTGATTGTTTCTAATCATGGCTATTTTGATGAAGTGATTACATCAATTCATGAATTTCTAATAAGATCGCAAATATTTCAAAAAGTTGTAACTTTAACCCCCACAACAGAAAAAAGGGATTTTAATTTTACCCAACTCGACGTAAAAAATACAGGGTGTTCCATTTGACCTAAACAAGTTTTCGCGGTTTAAATTTGACAAAATGTAACGTGAAAAAACGGAACACTTGGTATGGTATTATTGAATTTATTTCCATTGTAAAACGTAGTTCTCCTTGTGTTATTTTTACGTGACAAGAAGCAAATGAGGATCTTTTACACGAAGAAAGTTATAACGGTTCTTACAGACTGTTGCACCTGTCAAATTTTCTATTAAATGTCAAATATCTCTGAAACGGCTAGGTTTAGGTTAGGATATGCTGTATATTTTCGACTCAGAATTCTATGCTCTTTTCGAAAATCCTAAAATATATAGGGTGTTCCATTTGAAATAAGCAAGTTGGTATCGACTTCCAGTATAAGCGGAAGTGCCAGCTGCTTGTAATTATTTTAGTTGGATTGGCCACACCGACATTAGTAATTATCTGAATTTTCAAAATTTTCTGATGCGTACTTTTATCTATATCGATCGATTCATTTCCCGGTGAGACACCCTGTATATTTATATGAGTCTGATGTAAATAAACACCGAAACATATTACTTATTTTCATGACATTAAATGACATTTTGGTAGAAGCACATATGTCATCTTCAGGTTCTCATCAAACGCCGAATGGATGAAACCACAATGTCGCACTTAATTTTTGGGAGAAGTAGATGCAGAAAACGGGTGAGTTCATGGTATTCAAAACTCTTAAAAGTCTGTTTGTTTGTAGTTGAGTGAAAAAAATTAGGTTTAAGGTATTTGCTGTTGAAAGGTAAGAATTCATTATCAGTTATTAACAATTTTTTCCATATACTTGTCTGAATGGACACCTTAAACTTTATTAGCAATCTAGATGGTTCCACAGTTCCCATTATAACAGCTGGTCTATTCATAACTTATTTACTAGTCTTCTTAATTGTAATTGAGTATGGAAGTCGCTCCTTTTAGTTCTTATGTGCAGAGTTTGCGATAGAAGTATTCACAATGGAAAATAATTTTAAAAAAAATCTTTTAAAAACTTGCTTTTCTTACAAAGTCGTACTAAAATGTAAAAAGTATTTTTCATGTATGACTGCAAGAAAAGCAAGCAAGTTTTTTTATTTTCCACTTTTTAGTCACATTTTCGGAAATCGTTTGCATTCTACGTTTTGCCGGAGGTGCCGGTTGCATAGTATATTTAACCGATTTTTACCTCCGCGCCCCCTATATGCGTACATTTACAAAAGCAACGGTGGAACACTGTATTGCTATCCAATTTTAGTAACTCTGCAAAATTTAATCAATTTCTTATGCCAGGAAGTGTGTTAAATAAAGGATGCAAGATCTGGATAAACAAAAAATACATTGTGAGTTAAAGAAAAGCAAGTAAAAAGTAAAAATACCATACAAATTAAACAATGAAGGACATGAAGTACTGCATGTGACTTAATCTATGTTTGTAATAAGCAGTGGTGGACTCCTCATCTATAGTATATCTATACATTGAACTGTATAAAACATTTCTGTCAGACATTTTTATATTATATTTTATTAACTAATATACATACATCCATACATCTAACTTTTACATTTTATTTCATGTAAAAAAAAGCGTTAACAATGCTTTGTATTTCGATTTGTACATATGTGATTGTAAATAAAAATAAAACAAAAATATATTTACTAAATTCACCATTATTTATTATCACGTTTCGGTCACCAAGCAAAAGACATACGGGGTGTCCCAAAAGTCCCAGAATGGTCAAATATATTGCAAACTGCTAATCTTTTCGGAAAACAAAAAAACACGTTTTCAATATTTTAAAAAGCCTATCCAATGACACCAAAGTTGACTTCCCCCAGAGAGGGGGGGAAACTTTGTAAAATTAAATGGGAACCCCCATTTTTTATTGAAGAAACAGATTGTACGGCTAAAATTACGTAAGGATCGTCAGGAATATTTTTTTTGGATTCGCTACAGATGGCGCTGTAATCACAAAAAATTAACATAAAGGCGTAAGTTTAAAATAATCGGTTTACACCGGAAACAAACAAAAAATGTGTTCAATAATTTAAAAATGAAACTACATGCAATACTTCGCAGAAATGTTATTAAAGATAAATGTTTTCAACAACAATTCAGAGAAAAAACATAATGTTTATTTGTAAAAAGGTTTGTTCCGTTCTTTAAAAATTTAAATGGGAACCCCCATTTTTTGTAAAAACGTGGTGCTTATTTTAGGTGGCTCACGTAACGTGAGTTACGTTGCCTCAAACCAGCTTTAATTTTTTTCGTGCTCAAATTGATAACCACCTTTTTCTTGGCAAAGTCCTAAGCGAAAGTAAACTTCATCGGTAACTTTCTGCAATACCTCTTTAGTTATTTCATTTGACACATCGCGTATTCTATTCTTTAGTTCCTCGATATCGTTGGGTTTAGTTTCACAAACTTGGCTTTTTAAGTATCCCCAGTAGAAGAAATCGAGAGGAGTTAGATCAGGTGACCTTGCTGACCATTCTATGGAGTCTCTTCTACCAATCCATATCTGAGGAAAAACGTTTTTTAACAAATTACGTACAATTAAAGCAAAGTGCATTTACGCACCATCCTGTTGGAACCACCCCACCACTAAATTTAGTTTTGCAGGTACAATATCATCGGTCATCAAATCCACGTACTTTTGGGAAGTCAAATTATCGTCAATGAAAAATGGTTCGATGATATGGTTACACAATATTCCCGTTCAAACGTTAACTTTTTGCGGGTATTGCGTGTGATGCTGTTTCATCCAATGGGGATTCTCAGTGGCCCAATAACTCATGTTTTGCCGGTTAACGGAGCCCACCATGTCAAAAGTAGTTTCGTCGGAAAAACAAATCCAGATCAGAAATTGATCATTTCTGTCGCATTTTCGCATCATTTCCTCGCAATATTCCAGTCTGCGATCAAAGTCATCTCCAATAAGTTCTTGCACTAATTTTCTTTTGTACGGAAAATAATTATGCAACTTTAAAACTCTCTGAACATCAGATTTATTTGACTGAGTTTGTTGCGTTACTTTTCGGAGTGAGATGTGGGAATCATCTTCAAAACTTAACAGAATGTCCAAGGACTTCTCGTCATTTGCAGCAGTTTTAGGTCTTCCACATCGTGGTTCATCTTCGATTGATCTAGATTGTAGAAAACGATAAACTGTACGATAAGCAGTCGATTTAAAGATTTCATCAGGAAATGCGATGTTGAATAAATTGGCAACCTCTTGGTATGACCTTTCTCTATCGCTCTACCCACGAATCATGAGAACAGTTATCCTTTCTCTCTCTGACAAGGACATCGTTGCTTAGAAAAAAAGCACTCACAATTTAGAAAATTTTCACTTGAAAAAATTGAGCTCTTGCCTCCAAGAAAGTTGGAAGAGGAATAAACATTGAAAAACAAAAATAATGAAACTACATGCAATACTTCGCAGAAATATTTTTAACAACAATACCAAACAAACTTTTTTACAAATAAACATGTTTTTTTTTCTGAATTGTTGTTCTTCCAAATTTCTTGGAAGCAAGAGCTCAATTTGCTCAAGTGAAAATTTTATAAATTGTGAGTGCTTTTTTTCTAATCAACGATGTCCTTGTTTATTTGTAAAAGAAGTATTATTTGTAAAATATTTATTTGTAAAAACGAATTCGTTTTTCAAATTTGCGAAGAACGCAACGAACGAAAATTAGTCCCTTTCTACCATAAAGAACACTGCCAAATTTCAACAAAATCGGCTAAAGGATTATTAACATTTTTAGGAAAAAAAGATTTTTTAAAGATAGTTTGGCACCCTGTATCTTGAAAACGAAGCATTACCGGACCTATGTTTATGTCAACTTTTCATCTTAGAATCGCTCAAGGAATTACCCCTTGAAGTTTGGCCACGTACTTAAATAACACCCTGTATGGTAAGAAAACTAAATCGCACTTGACCATAAATTTTACAATTATTTCAAGTATGTGGAATCTGCAAATGTAAATTGTTCCCTGTATATTGTATAAATCAACGTTAGAGATTAATTAGACACTCATACTACATCAATAAAATTAATTTGCAAAGGAAATAAAAATTCTATATAAACCTAAACATCGACTATTAATGTCATTGAGATATTTGTTCCTTACCTTAATTCATACACTTTGCACTAGGGAACGTAACTTGGTTTAATTTTGTCATCAGTATCTCTGGAGTATTCACTAATGGAATTAAGTGAAACATATCTTGAACTCACGATGAAGAATTACTACAAATGCTGAGGTTTAGAACGTCGGGGAGCAAAATCCTTTTTACAAAAAGGTGTATACAGAGTACCTAAGAAACTTGTCAGGTACAAGAAAATGTAATTTAATTAGCAAGATCCATTATAGCCGAGCATTATTTCTAATGTAATAACGTCGTTTTTGTCGTTGGTCTCGTTCTCGCTGTATACATTCCTGTTGAAAGATAACCCACGTCAAATATAACTTTATTGTATTTATTTTCTGCACGTCCCTAGAATTCAATTCACGTGTTGTGGCTTCTTGCTATCAAATGTTAGAGTAAAATAATTGTCAATAATACACCCGCTGAAATGCTGACGGAGCTGCAGGCTGCGAGTCTGATATATTTAAAGCCTACCAAATAGAATAACCAACCAGTAGATATAATAGGGCGTGCCTGATTCCTCATACCTATTTGGTTAATTTAAAATTTTTCTCAATTACGGCACAGATTACATTAAGTACTTACCCATACAATAGTTTCTTAATTTTATTATTCAAATAGATGATCGTAATCGGCAAGGTCCTGATATAACTTTCACTATATTGGGTAGGTTGTAGGGTACACTCCTACCTAACGTGTACTGGCCACTTAATAATTATATTTTTGGTTCGTTAACCAAGAGAAGAAAAAATAACAAAAAATTTATTATTGAATTATAAAAATTATTGAATTGACTTTTGAATAGAAAGATTAAATAAATTGGCTATTATCTATTTTATCTTTATTTTTATAGTACAGAATCTAACATTTGGTAACCTGCTGATAGTTTTCTCAAAGCTAAGCTAAGCTATTATAGTAGTTTGTCTCGTCCAAACTACAATGACAACGCCACACTTATTTTATCTGTAGATTGCTCAAATGTGCCTATAGGCGCAGTCCTAGAACAGAAATCTACTAATTTAACGACCCCTTTAGCTTTCTTTTCCCGAAAATTAAACGATACTAGAACGTTATTCCACTTTTAACAGAGAACTGCTGCCACTTCATACTTCAATCAAACATTTTAGGCATTTATTAGAAGGCCGCATTTTTCCTTGTTTTACTGATCTCAAGCCATTGGTAAGGGCACTTTTCACACATGCTGAAAAGACTCCACGTCAGACTCGGCATTTAGAGTACATCGCCCAATTTACCAATGATATACGTCATAATAATGGTAAAGAAAACATCATTGCGGATACATTATCACGAGTAAATGATCTTTCTATCATCCAATCTCATTCTACTTCTACCCCTAGCTTCATTTCCACTGTAAATTCAGACCGCTTCAATTAACAGCTTTTAAAATATGCCAAATCAAACGATTGCCAACTTTCATTTTTAATTACAAAACGATCCACCCAAACATTAAAGCCAAGTATTCTTTACGACAGTTCACAATTCCTAGTTCAAAAAATAAAATTTGATGCAGCGTATCTAACTCTCAATTTCGATCTTTCGTACCAAAGTATTTACGACGTGTAGTATTTGACGTTTTTCATAATTTAACACATCCAGACATTCACGCTACTAAAAAACTTGTAACTTGTAACTATTTCTGGTCCAAAATGAACTCGGAGTGTACCTTATGGGCCAGAACCTGTTTAAATTGCCAAACTTCTAAAATTAGTAGGTACACGAAAACTCCCATTTCAGGTCTTGATATTCCCAACGGCAGTTTCGAACACATTCACATATACCTAGTTAGACCCTTACCATCTTCCAACGGGTGTCGTTACATCCTCACTTACTGTGGTCGAACGATTCACACGCTGGACAGAAGCGTACCCCTTACAAGACATTTCTGCTGAATCCCTTCCCAAAACTTTATTTCAAAATTTTATCGGTCGTTTTAGAGTTCCGTTAACTGTCACTACCGATCAATGTGTCCAGTTCGAATCAAATTTATTTCGCGAATTTTCTAAATTTTTAGGGTTCCATCGGATTCACACGACAACGTGTCATCCTCAAAGTAATGGTATGGTTGATAGATTCCATAGAACCCTGAAGAGTACATCGTTAGGCAGGGCTAATGCAATTCACTGGTTTGATGAACTGCCAATTATTTTATTTTATTTAATACATATGTTTTATTTTACGCGCCGTCCCTAAATATGACTTACTTTGTTCATCTGCGGAGCTTGTTTACGGACGAACCTTACGTCTTCCTGGCGATTATTTTATCAAGTCACTACCGATGCTCAGGTCTCGCGCTTCATTACTAAATTACAAACCTATTTCGATCATTTACATTTTAGATCCCCTAAACCAAATTTCGCTCACAAAACGTTTATAAATGGTCTACCCTGTATAACTATCGGTTACATTTCTTACGAGTTAAAGTTGAAGCCAAAGTGGTCCGGAATCGAATCCTGACTAGAAAATAAATGTTTAGTATTATTTCCAATATGTTACCAAGACGATAGCAGTTGATTAGGCGGAGTTGTGTGAGAAACAAGACGGTTAATCGTTGCATCAGAGCTGAGTGCTCAGCCGCGGCAGGTGGCAATGTCGTAGGGAATTGTAGTTGTGTAATTATTGTCTGGGTGTATATGTCTTGGTCGAGTGATGGAATAGTTAATACTATACTGCGCTAGGACATTGATTTAAAGTTGATTTAAAAAAATATTTGAGGGAAGATTTAGGTAATTCTTAACATAGAACAATAATGCACAAGTCCTCTGTACACTGAAGAATCTAGATGAAATATATGTAATTTATGACTTCACCATATGATTTCAAGCTGTTATTACTGCATATTAGTTAAATCGAAATTAAGTAATGCTCGATGTCAAGGAAAGATTTCTGCCTTAGTGGTTGATCCATTTCGCTTGCTTGGTTGTTGGGGACACTTCAGGAGCTGTGAGTTGAAAACCTCTGTAGGATTTCTCTTTGACTCTATTCTGTGTCATATTGTATAGAAATATTTTTACAGTTTGCACGACATATTATACTAGAAAGACTTTTCATATCCCAACAAATTATTACTCAAATTACACTTAAAAGGTGCACAAAGGAATCTCTTGTTTTCAAAAGGTTTAAAGGGATTTCGTCGAAAGTAAAATCAACATCACATTGTATTTTATTTTGTATTTATCTTACGTAATTGTGTGTTTATTTAGTTCACTTTCCGTCTAATTTTATCCAATTTGTATAACCGCTTAGTAGCAGGATATTCATTTTATGGGCGTAACTTGCACCGAGCGTTATGATCGCCGGATCATCTCCTAATCTACACGGAAAAATTGGAGTGAATGCATTCTAGGATTATAGCTATACCCGTACATACAAATGCAGTGTTCACCTGACAGTTCATTAATTTGGCATGTGTATCGTTTTCGTTCTACAATGGCAGTTTTTCAGAACAGAACAGAATTCGGCAAATTCAGTAATGAACCCATGGTAATTCTGTCCTTAATACAATAAGCTATCGCTATTAATTATATTTGTATTAATGTTGTAAGACAGACACATTACTAAAGCCGTACATATCGCTGGTATTTTTTCATGTCATTTTGTTAGCCGACAATTCTAAATAATCGTCAAAGTCTTCATTCGTGGGGCATTTTATTTACAAAAACATGCTTAATTACAATTCCAACTTTTGATAAGATAAAAATATTGCATAGTATACTAGTGTTGTTAATGCCAAAATAAATTTTAGAGGCTCTTGGTTCTCTTATACACACCAAATTCCAATTTAATTTTTTACTCCTTTTAATAATAGGTTATGTGGTAATGGGGGTGATAGAGGGGGTAGCTAACGCCAAAAAATCTTTTGAGACGTTTCGTTCATGTATACACACTAAATCACATTTTAATTTTTTTACTCCTTTTCATAATAGTGTGGGGGTGGTATTGGAGATTAGTGGGAGGTGGCTGATTCCAAAAAAATTTTGAGACCTTGGCTTTTCATACATGCCCTAAATTGCAATTTTATTGACACTTACCTGCTTGCTTTGCCTATTTACCCATATTTACCCCATTTACCTCCGAACCCTTCAACGGAATTACATCAAAATATAATCTAGTTCCAAATCTCGTTATAATACATAAGTGTACCAAATTTTAAGTTGGTTCTAGAATAAACGTGCGTACAAAATGTTACAGACCGACGGACAGACTTTTTTTTCGCTCAAATTTGAAATCTCGACGTTTCATGATATTTTAAGTCTATTTCAACAGAAAATTTTTTTTTTGCGTTACTATACTTCCACGTCCAGTGGAATGTTGTATAACTAAGCATGGATCAGAGTCTACAATTAGTATAGACAGAGTAAAACCTGATTATCTTTTTAATGTTGTTAATGTGAGCGATCCATCTTTTACGTCTGAAAGAATTTTATTACCCTTCCTAAAGTGGATATCATAATGTTCACCTGAAGAGTTCGAAGTGACTGATTTCAGACAGAATAATACAAATATCTATACTTACTGTATCGTTTTTGCTTAACTGCTTCACTGATGGTACCAATTGGACGTTGTAAATCTAACACAGTAAATACTAACACTTTCTTAAAATTAAACCTGAAAAGGAACACAAGAAAAAGGCAATATAAAGTTAAAAATATATATATATTAAATCTTTTAAAAAATTATGTTTGTATAAAATGTTCAAGAAAATGTATGATAACTATAGTCTGGCCCGTGTACAACACATGGTGAGGAACGGAACGACTTATAATGTACCAACTACCATTCAATATGCGGTTTATAGCTAACGATTACACAAAAAGATTCAATGTTTATAATTTTGGTGAGCTTTTGCTTGCATGTCTATTGACGTATTTTCAATTCAATATCAATTTAGTTCGCTCCTCGGAGCTTAAAAATGCTTGAATCGCAACGACCTTGAATTATATTGTGCCAATTATATATTAATACGTTCAGGCAAGGCGGTCCCATGCACATCTGAGTAAATGGTAAAGATACTTTTCTGACACCGAATCACTGAAGAACAGGTTTAGGGCAAATACACGGAAAACACATAGTCTTTCCGCAAAAATCGACTGCTAAAAAGTGAAAGGTCACCCTCGACGCTAAGCGCTATTTTCGCTAAAACTCTCGAAAAAATTTTGACTAGAGACTAGTAGAGAACGTATCCTCATATTTAACATAAATTTCCGAAGTTAAAATCGGTTTTCGTTATACTTTCTAAAATTTTGTGGCAGGGGCGGCATTACGTCCCCGTGTTGCTGTAAAATGTTGCTACATTTAGTATACTTTCTAAAATTACATTCCTTGATGAGTTTCCCAGATTTTGGCATAAAAAACGCTCCGTAGAGCGAAAATGTGAATTTATATATAAAAACGTGTTTCCGGATTTTGTTATAATTTCGAAAAGTTTATCGAGGAATTTGGCATATTCATTAACATTAACTCAGATGTAGGTAATTCAATTTCTAAAAAAAGAGTTAGATTCGCCATCAATTGTTTGAGTGTTTGACCGCTTTTTTTAAAGAGAGGAAGTATTGTTGCATATCTACTACTATTACTATTTAGTTATTTATTGTTATTATTTTTATATTATGAAAGATACCATTGGTATCTAGGTCCGCTGCTAATGGAATTTGTGACAGAAGAATAATATTTCAAGATTGATATACATACATAATTATATAATATGGTATTTATTTGAATACAATAAGTCATACCAAATATTCATATGAATAATTCTTTTATTGTGGTTGAAGCCACGTACCCCTCTTTGGTTTCCATAAATAATAAAAACCTGCTCCTTTACTCGACTACCGAGTGTGAAACTTTAAACGATAATAATTACATTGTAACTAAATTAGAAGAACAAGCAATCTACAAACACTTAAATAACTGCTTAGGCGCATACGTTTAAGCACCACGCAATTACGCGCCACGGGTAATAACAAAGCAAAATGTTGACAAGAACTTGGAGAGTTGCAGTACGTGATAATGGCAAAGGGCAGACACCACCTGAGCAGTGTTTTAAACCCAGTACGGCGATCTCTCTCTAACTTAGCTGCATCAAGTATAAACTTTCAAAATGAGTCTGGTTTTAAATATTTTGCATTTTTAGTTAGTTATCAAGCAATATATACAGGCTTTCCATTTTATCAGGGCCCTCGAGAATATCTCACTTAATATGTCGTACAAAAAAAAATATTTTTACAAAAATTGTGCCGATTTATATAGCCTACAAAATGGTTTAAAGACATTTGAAATCCATGGAATACTTTAAGAGTTATGGCGTAAAATATCGAAAATGCGGAAAATGTCTAGGCCAAATCTCCGTTATTTGAAGAGATACGAAAAAAATTCTAAGGCGAAATTTTTTTGCAAAGCAGAGTGTTTCAACGAGGTTTTATCTAATTTTTTTCAAAACCGCTCTATTTTGAGATTTACTCTAGGCTTGCTACGAGTTTCACGTACATGAACAAATAGATACGTTGGATCTAAATGATTATCAAATATTACGTAACGAAATAACTTGGGCTACTGTAGCGTAGCAGATACCGTAGGCACTGACTTACCCTGAAAGTGATGTACGTGCCTACGATAAAATTTCTCTAGCTCAGACTATCTCAGGGCGTTAAGCCCAAGCTTACATAAACTATGATAAATTATTAGTTTACTTACTTAACAAATCACTGAGTTTTTCCATATGTAGTGGTCGCAGACGAAATAATAACACTTTCTTTAAAAAATGAAATGCACTATATTAAGCAATTTACAAAATTGGTTCTCTAGAATATAACCTGGCGATGTTCACAGTTGTGGCCAATATTTCACGATTAATAAGTTATAACATTCATAAAATGCCTCGTGTAGCTACACATCGGTTTACAATATGATCATGAATTGTCACAAATTCTGCCACAAAGGTTTGATTTAAAGAACCTCCTTAAATATATGTAAATATATGCATAAAATCTCTAAATATGTACAAGTTAAAAATATGCAAAAGTATGAATTGAAAATCCAGCCGAACCACTGAAGGTGGTCCCCGGTAAGTAAAAAAAACACAACACTTATTCAGGGTGGTACGATACCGAGTCCGGACGTGGAGGAACTGTAGCCCTACGGAGATGCCTTCGGGACACAAGAAATGGACCCAAGGATGGGGTTGATCGTAGCCTCACCAGCCCTGGAACCTTCCACTGTGTGTGGATGCCCCGTCCGTGGAACTCTCACTGACGTGTGTAGACGCCCCGTCCGTGGAACCCTAAAGATATCACGATTTAATTCACAGTCAGAAATGCACGTGAAGCGTGCTTAATGTGAGAAATTCTGACATAACCTACAAATGAAACATAATTTACCTCACTGATGAGGGAACAATCCACCAAAACTCCTGGAAGCCACAGTCGGATAAATGGGGTCGAGTCCGCCTTTCAGGTTGACACGGTATCTCCAAAGGAAAGCCTTGTGTAATTTAATATCCTGCTTCCGCAGATAAAATTTCCTCACAAACACAAAATATTCCGCTAAATGGAACAACAACAGATTGAGGAAATTTTCTTGAGTTGATTATTCTAAAATCCACCCGGATGCCTCGGATAAAATCGAGGTTCACAGAATAACAACTAATTACTAGCAACCCCGCCAACAAAAAAATGGTTGCCTACCCGTTTTGTCTTTGCTGATCACGTGTCACAAATGTGTCGCCCTCCCGTGGAGAATAGCGAAATGTGTTTCGGACGTGTAGCAGTTGTTATAATGCGGCCCACAAAACGCTAAAGCGTATGGTGGGTCGCATACGCTAGAGGTCCGTAACAGGCTGTTAAGAAAAATATTTTTAAACGAGCGGAAAATGGCGCCATTAAATAGAGTATTTTTCTCCTTTTTCAACAATATATCACATGCCATATTTATTCATTGGTATTACGTTAGTAATTATAAAAACATTTTAAACCAATAATTTCTTTTAACAATCATTATACTTGCCGTGGAGAAGTATAATTAAATAAAATGATAAAATAATTCAATAAGTTGTTCAAATCTTTGCTATAATAAAACATTAACACAATTAAGAAAAATAAAGTAAATCCAGGTAACAAAAACAAATTAATAATAAAAAGAATATAGCACACAGAACATTAATATTTATCTAATCCTCAAAATAATTTTTAAGATATCATATCAAGTGTTCAAAGCGTCTACTGCGATTTCTTATGTGCAATCGAGCGCGGCGAGGCGCTGCATTTAAAACATTACTCAGCATTTCGGGGGTAACTGTAATACAAACCATTATTGGAAAAATTTGCCTCGTCGGACCAAAGTATTTTATTACATATTAATGGATCAGCACGCTTCTTTTCCAACAGCCACCTCCAAAAAGTCGTCCTCCTTGGTTTGTCCTCCGCTTATAAATTGTGAACTTTTTTGGTTTTATAACACCGGTAACCATTTTTCTTTAAAGTTTTTCTAGCTCTTGTTTTATTTATATGACAAGCAATTTGAATTTCTCTTAATGATGTTTCCAAATTTTCTGTATTTTTATTTCTTACATAATTAATAACTCGGTTTACCTTATTTACATTATCAGTAACACTGTCCAACCTTTTCTTCTTCTTTAAAAATGAAACAATATTTTTCAATTTTGTAGCTAATTTTCTAAACAGAGTTTTATTCAGCTGTAGTGCTTGTGGAAATCTGTTTCTATATTCCACTTAAGCTAATCCAGAGTTAAAATTGCATTGCCAATATGTAACGAACATATTATAACGATCAATGTGAGTGAAAATCATTTTTGAAAATTCTAAATTCTTAAACGAGTATGATTGAGTGAGAGTTTAGGTATTAACTAAAATGATCTGTCAAAAAATTAAATTGTCAAGTATGTTCATAGCCAACTATTTTAAAATAATTGAAATAATAGTGAAATCATGAAATACAAACAAATAGATGTTATACTTAAATTAATTGGTAAAAACATTTTAACTCTCTGAGCAAGGAGTGACGCTTTTATGGAGGACCTCTATACATTGGCATAACTGCGAATACTCTTTCCATAATTGCTCCATGTTGCTTTCTTAATTATTAACTTGTTTTTACTTCTCCACGGCAAGTATAACGCTTGTTAAATAAAAATTTATTGGTTTTAAGAAAATGTTTTTATAATTACTAACGTAGTACCAATGAATAAATATGGCATGTGATATGTCGTTGAAAAGGGAGGAAAATACTCTATTTAATGGCGCCATTTCCCGCCCATTTCAAAATAATTTTCTTAACAGCTTAAAGAGTAAATCAAATCTCAAAATACAGCGGTTTTGAAAAAAATTTGATAAAACCTCGTTGATACACTCTGTTTTGCAAAAAAATTTCGCCTTAGAATTTTTCTCGTATCTCTTCAAATAACAGAGTTATTTGGTCCATACATTTTCCGCATTTTCGATATTTTCCGCCATAACTCTTAAAGTAAGCCGTGGATTTCAAATGTCTTTAAACCATTTTGTAGGTTATATAAATCTGCACAATTTTCGTAAAAATTATTTTTTTTGTACGACCGATATTAAGTGAGATATTCTCGAGTGCCCTGACAAAATGGACAGCCTGTATATTTCATCCTTGAAATAATTTATTTCTATAAGAATAAAATACGCGTTAAAGTAATTTGTTTTATTTTATTTTGTTAAATTAAATCCTGGGCCTAGACTGTGTTTAATTTACTTTTTAGATCCAAATTTATGCTTTAAAAGGCATAACACACATCTGGGTCATATTCGTCAGCCTATAAATTTTAAATAACGAATATCTATCCTTGACATTCCAAGAAGAACTAATAAGACGGCATCTGTGAAGCACCTGTAGCATTGCGACATTCTCCAATGAGATTAAGACCAAGAATTGCTCAAATCCTTTGCTTCTTGTTAAGGTAGACGTCAGTAATCCTTGTTTTGTCCATTAGTGTTGATAGGGTTAAACAGGGAAACATAACAGATTGAGCTTCTAGATAATACTAATAATTAAGGGAGGTTTGGAAAAACTGGAGCGAGGACCTCTGGCAGTTTAATACCTTTTGACCCTTTGTACCTGGATTTTGTGAAACAATTAACAGGTAAGTTATTATTGACGTGTTGAATAATTAATTGGCATCCTTTCACATCATAACGTATATTTTTAGCCGGTCCAAGAATAGAATATAATTTCGTTGGCCAAAAAATACTACTTTTGACATTTAGACAAGGCTTTTCGTTTGAGAAAATTATAAATGTGAGATAATTTCCAGTATATTTTGCGTTAAATGTAGACATTTTAAGTTTAATGGTAGACTTGATTGATTGGAATAACAGATGTGTGCGTTCCATATCTATTGTGGTATATTCAATGTAAATTATAGATTTTGATGCTTAACTCAGTTTGCCTCTGAAATTCTCGTTAAACAAGGACAAGTAGGCACAGTATACATGGATATTCAGAAAGCTTTTGATCAAATCGACCTATATTTATTAATAGAAGAATTAGATAACTTTGGATTTTCCGAAGGCTTAATTAATTTATTTACATTTTCTCTATTTAAACGCAGTCAGTTTATCGAGTACGATGGTTTTCGTTGGAATTACTACATTAATGCGTCTGAAGTACCGCAAGCCTCCAATTTAGGGTCACTTCTATTTCTCATTTACATCAACGATATTAGTGATGTTATTAGCTGTTCAAAATTAATGTTCACGGATGATTTGAAAATCTATAGAGAGATAAGGCAATAAGCGATTGTAGAATGATTCACAATGACCTTAAAGCCATATCTGACTAGTGTAGTGCGAACCATTTATGCAATAATGTTAAAAAGTGCTACATTATCACTTTTTCTCGGAAAAATAGACCTGAAGAATATGATTATAAAATAAATTCAGAGTGTGGCCAGGTGTATAGAAATTAAAGATTTGAGTATTATCTTAGAAAAATAAATAAATACACCACAGTAATGACGACCCCCTTTATCCCGGAAGGCTCTAGAAAAGCCTTGTGTGGGAGAGGGCTACACATTAAGACACAAGGGACACACACCCAATATCCGTGTATAGTGGAAAAACCCCTCTCAGTTTAAAAGGATATTTCATTTATATCATTCTTGGTTTACATTTGAATGAAAGACACCGACCCGTTACAAATATTTGAAATAAATACGAAACGAGCCGGCCGGCTGTTGGAATGCCAATTCAAGATATCCGATTCTACCTTAATCCACTAATATTGCTGCTCTCCTGATAATTTAAAAGCGCGTTTTCTTTTGTTATCCAGCAAGCTGGTTAAGCAGACGATCCTCATTAGACTATTATACTTATTAATGTTTGTTCAGAGTTATTTTTATAGGAAAATAAAAGAGAGAAACCTATTTAAAATGTCAAATATATAAAACGAAATGATTTTTATTCTGTGTAAAATTTATGTGATTTAAGATTTGACTGTCGGCATGAGTTATATGTTGCACTGTGTGCAGGAGGTCAAGGGGGTGGTGGACAAGGAAGGTAAGAGGAATGAGGGGGAGGGAGAGTCATCTATGTTGTGTTTAGTCAGTTTCTGTGTGGTCAACTGTTTTGTATGGTAATTTATCGTCACCGTCACTCTCTGCAGATAGGTAAGTTTTGATGTAACAGTTTATGTGCGTGATGTGGGTCGTTGTGCCGTCGTCTATCTGTAATGTCCTGTGTCATTTCCGATTGCTGTATTCTGGTTGCAAAAAATTGCGCCGTTTCATTGATGAAGTCTCTGATTAACATAATTTTGGCATTTTCGTGTAACACAGCAACCGGAGTGAACCTGTCCGCATTCATAAATAGTCTGAGTAATTTATTCTGGAGTATCTGAAGTTTTTTGCACTGCGCGTCCTAGATTAGGTTGCAGGACGCGCAGGCATATATCATAATCGGTCTTAAAATAACCTTATACAAGGTTATCTTATTGTCTGTCGTAAGTGTGATTCGTCGGTTTACAAGAGGGTACAGTTTGCTTAGCGTCACGTAGGTCTTGCTGATGGTCTGTGTGATATGGGGTCCGAAACACAGCCTCTTATCTAGGGTTACCCCCAGATATTTGACCGTGTTCCGTTCCCCAATCATCTTGTCATATATTTTAAGTTTTGTGATGGTTTTTATGTTGGTAAATTTACGGTGCATAGTGATAGTCTCCATCTTGTTCTCATTTATGCGTATCTTCCAAGTATTGTAAAAGTCAGTCAGTTTTACGAGATGATACCGGATCTTCTGTGCAGCAGTCTGTGCATAAAACGACTGCCCGCAGATCATGGCATCATCCGCGTAGAGGAGTAGGGTTGTATTTGGATAGGTGGGGATATCTGAAAGGTAAAGGTTGTATAATAAAGGGGATAAAATCGCCCCTTGCGGGACTCCCGCAGACATTCTTTTTTTAGTTGAAATTTCATTGTTTATTCTAACAATAATGTATCTATCATGAAGAAACTTTTTAATAAGAGTCAGAAAATACGGGGGTAGTCCACATATCTCCTTAAGCTTGTAGACGAGGCCGTTATGCCACACTGTGTCATATGCCTTCTCGATGCCCAGCAATAGCATTGTGGTGCATTGTTTCTTTGTGTAGCCTATGAGGAAATCTTGCACAATTTTAGAAATCGCGCCCACCTCTCAACAATCAGTCATACAAGTGTGTTAACATCTCGAGCCGATATTAATATTGCTGTGTCATATTCATATAAAATGGCAGGCTTTATATTAGGAAACTGAAAGTGTTTTAGCAGAACTTCTAGCCTAACGTTGTTATACTACGCATATGTTCGCTCAAGATTAGAATATGGCGCTATCCTATGGTATCCGTGGTATAGATATATCACGTGAATAATATTGAGTCAGTTCAGAGGAAGTTCCCAAAATATTTGTTTTTTAAGGAGAATGGCATTTACACACCGAGACGAATTAATACGTCCATTTTAACGAACCGTTTTAAAATGGTTTCATTAGAAATTCGTTGGACAAAATCAATTTCCACATACCCAGACTTGAAATCTGCCATCACACAACCTGCTATGTAGATAACTACAAGACAAATATTATGGCTAAAATCTGATATGATATCCCGCTGCAATGTCGGTTAAAAATCACAGGATAATAATTTCTAATTTAAAAACTCAAAGTCGTAAGTTTGGTATCATTGAAAACACAGATATAGAAACCCAAAGCAAATGAAACATATTCAAATCAAAATGAACAGTGTATTGCGTGAACAATATATGATACAAATAACAAACAAAATTCCCAATCTAGTGAATAAAATAAATACGATGCTAAAATAAAATAATTTGTATAATGATTGTTTTAAAATAAAATTAGTTAATATAATAAAATTAATGGTCGAAATTTTAAATATTCCCAATTATTTTCCAAACTATAAAATGATAGACAAGGAATTTATATGAAGTTTATTATAACATTTTAGTCCGCATAGCTCAATAAAAACCTCCAGCCGCTTATTTAGATGTTCAACTGCTATCTGCTAAACTCCTACACAATTCTTTCTGGATCTTAAAATAATTTATGATTAAACTCTTTCCTCCTGCTTGTCAAAATTTTTAAAACTTCAATTTTCTTTTTCTTTGTTTCAAATTCTTTAACTATCTTTCTTTTAATTATACTCCAATTCTACCACCAACAACAGTCTCTTCTCTCTATTATATCCCAATTTTTACATTCTCAAAAATGTTCAACCCCACCAATTTCCGTAATTTTCTTGTTATTTCATGTCTCCTAGCGGCCTCTAATTTCGATTTTTCCACACTCTCATTATATTTTCCGCAAATAAATAAAATCGCCGATACCAACTTGAACCTTTCTTGCCATAAACTTGAAAAAATGGAATGGTTCTCATCACGTGGCATTGGGCTTTTTCCAGTTTTATCCTTTCCCGCATAAATTAAATTATAAATATTATGTCTATACGAACATAATAAATGCGTAAACAGTTCGAAAAGTTATAATCATTGTGATAATTAGTAGAACAATAACTAAGTGAATTAAAATAACATAACTGATTCTAATCATCATTAAGTTATGGTATAAATATCTGTTTCTAATGGCTGAAATATAAAAGTTGCATGTATTTAATGAAAATATCTGTCTTCTATAAAATACTTTAGTATTTTATCAAACAGAACAAATAAACGAAAACAGAAAACAGAAACCATGCATGCAACTCTCTACTCAGAATAAAATAAGATACATTTTATTCACAATGCACAACCCAAGTTGATTTGAGTGCGTTCTTTAGCTTAAGTACAAGTGATATCATATCATATACTCTCCCCCCCCCTTTCTTTTAAATAGGTAAAAACTAATACATATATAAATTCTATTGTTACCCTTGACTTGCTATACTCTGTGTTTTAAAATATTTTTTATTAATCCACAAATAAGAAAAAAATAAGAATTATAAAGCGTCATTACAAGATTAAAGAATTTAGTGAGATAAGACATAGTTTGTTTTTACCCATATATAAATTATGATAAAAATACACAAAATATTATCATTATTAACAGTGATATTTTAGTTCATTTTAGATTTTTTTTATTACTACTTTAGCCGGATTTACGGTAGTTTTAGTTTGTAACAATTTTAGGAACAGATCTTGATTTCAACTGGTATTATAAGGAGTAACTTGACATATATTATAGTTTCTTCGAAGTGAAATCGAAGTGAACGATAAACACCAACATATCAAATGGACAACCGATTTGCAGCGCACGCAGGTTTGATCCCAGCGTTCATGAGTATTTATTAGTCAGGCAGTCACAGATTCAGAACTACGTTGTTGTTCGTTGGGGGTGGACGCATGTTCAATTATTCAATTCACGATTTATACGTGTGTCATAGCATCTAAGAATTACAATTATTCTCATAAAATTTATAAAGGGCCGAATGACTCGGCCCTAAAAAGAGCTGCAAAATAATATCTTTAATATAAAACACTTTCTTAAAATATATTCGGTCTAATTTGTTCGATAGAGTTTGCGATTTTCAATCGCAACTCTTTGAGATTATTAGCCCTGTTCTCCTTGGAGCCATAAATATAACCCCAATTAAAAAAGTCAATTGGAGCCAAATCAGGAGATCTAGCTGGCCACAACCCTGTGTTTCAGAAATAAAGCGGTTGCGGACCTTCACTGACTTGATTTTTTTCTTAAAACATTCGAGAATTAAGTTTCTTAAATGTTATCATACAATTCTGAAACACCCTTTATATAAAATATCATCCCTTTTGCACATTTGTCTGTTCAACTAGGTTAATCTCGAGGACCACTAGATGGATTGTATTATTATGTGGAGCATCTCTAGGGGAATGTTAAGCTGCGTAAAATGTTAATTTTTAATAAATATGAGTGTATTAGCATGCTGTCTAGATCATTAAAGCTCCACCCCAACCAGCCTCCCCTTAACTCCGGGGAAGTTCAACGTTGCCAACCTACTCGCCACCTCAAATTCTCTAGCTGTCTGTTTGTTCAATTAGTTTTCGATAAATATTTACTTTTTTTTAAGACACTTTAAAGATTTCAAGCTATCTAACCCTACGCAATTCTAGCAAACCCGCCCAATTTTTTCTACGAGAACTTTTGATGGATTATAAATATTTAATTGAAAAATACTTCATCAGAAGCCTAACCTATTTTGAAACTTTAATTATCGTGTACTCAACAGCATTCGATTAACAAAATAAAGTACAATATCGTGTAAAGAAAGTTCTGATCAATATTTGAGTAGTAGATTTATTTATAAATGAACAGTAAACTTTTCTCAATTTTATTTAGATTGAATATTGGCAAATATTATTGAAGCGTTGGTGAATTGTTTATCGAAGTGATTGTCAATACAATTTAATATTTATTTCGTTTATGCCGAGTGTCGTAGTAGCATCAAAACTGCAACAAATTTGTATGGACAAAGTTATCCCAATCGGTGTACTCTAAAATAAACTTCAATGATTTAATAGATTTATCACGATGATTGACCCAAACTTCAGATTTCGTTGGAAAATTTCATCCCAACTGCTTTATAAAGTAGTTTTGACCGACAATAAAAAATTTTCAATAAATATGTTAGAACCGTGAACCAACAATGAGAATTAAATATTTCTCAAGAAGATACGTAGAGAAAACAGTGCCCTCCAACGGACAAAATCAAATTGAACAGTAATTAACTCCAAAATCAATCAAGAGCCTTATCCAAGGTTAAATATACATTAAGATGCGTGCCCCTATATAACAGTGTGTCGTTGATAAACTTCAAGTGGGTTGGAACCTGCAAGGGGTTGGCAGAATGAGGGATTATCCCGCATGACGTGTCTACTATAGTGGTTTTAAGGATTATTCTGGCTTAATTACGTGGTGAACCTATCCGTACGCCAGCCTCTAATTCCGGTATGTCGTCGCTCTTACATTAAGGCTTAAGATTCACCTTACCATCTTACATGTGATGTGAGTATACAACATTTCATTAATGCTACCCCATTTTTGGTAGATATTTCGCCACACGTAGCTAAAGAACAAACTATGTTAAGTACTCCCGCGTACACGGTGATTCACTTTCAAGTGGGCTCACCCATTGTGGATTTGAATTCGTATTTTCGAGCTGATTGAAACCATACAAATCTGACGTCATTAAAAGCAAGTATATATGCTTGTTTTCGATGGATGTGTGTTAAAAATGAAATATAAAAATGAGCGCAGGACCCTTAGGTTGCCATGTCAAGATATTACATCGCTTCCGCTATGCAATACTATTTTGCGAGTATCTTAATAAAAATGTGATAGTCAACAACAATGTAAGAATCTATTTTTGTAGATAATCAAATTCACGACAGAAGAAGTCTCTTGCAGAATCAAGTATTTTCATAGATATAAACTATGCAAATGGTTATTTACCGATATTTTGTATTGATAAAATTAATTAGAAGTATCGATTTCATTTTAGCATTAAAAATGCTTATAGGATCACAAGTGTGGCGGTAATAGGTCTCGATTCACAGTTCTGTGGAACAACATATGCGACCGACCAAGATATGTAGTAGCAAGGGCGTGGATAAGGAGGTAGAGGTGGTAATAACCCCCGAAGAAGGGCTAGAACATAAAAAGTCAGGCGATAGTTGGAGTGACTTATCTGCAGATACTTATAATTTTTTAGATCAATGGTTAATAATCCCTAATTAATTGCTATTTTATTCGATACGAATGATTCGATTAGAATTTCTGTGACATTAAAAACATTTAAAAAGTAATTTTCTTAAGTTTTTGCTGATCGAGCATCGAACTAGCGCGGCGATTGCGCGGGTATAAAACAAAAATGTTGCGCATTAAGTTTTACAAAAAAACTTATATCAACATTTTAGTTATTCCTTACTCAATTCCAGCAAATAGCGTTCAAAGTTAAGGGTAGTTTTTAGCACGCTGTTTAAAATATGTTATGTGTATAATTGTATATAAGTCCAGCGATCTTACGAACTCATACATAACTCAGGCGATAAATAATAGGTATATGAAACAAGAGAAAGGATTTGGAAGATGTTATTCATGTTTTCAACAACCCCGAATATAAACGCTACTCTTAACTTTGAACGAGGGGCGAGCGTAGGTGCGTCTGTACGATGTACATACTTCAGTATGCGATGTAAAGCAACGACAGCCGCAGTTAGTACTTGGATGGGTGACCAATCCAACGGAAACCGCGTCCTCGTCTCACACATCTTCCAGCGGCTTGTATATCAGTGTATGCGCGGAAGCTATACAACCTTAGGCGAGGGTTGTATAGGAGATATACCATCCTTCGGAGGGGATGTAAAGCCGTCGGTCCCTTGTCTATTAAATGTTAGGCAAGTAAAAGATCCCTACTCTTCTTAAGGGAAGAGGTTCGGCAAAATTCCTGGTTGGGGGTAGCTCGTCTACAGGCGTCGGTGTTTAGGCCTCAGTAACGGAAATAGGCCGACGTTAAATAAATGTATAAAAAAAAAACTTTGAATGATATTATTGAATAAGGAATAGCTAAAATGTTGATATAACTGTTGTAGAATTTAATGGGCAACATTTTTGCACCATACGTTTTTTACATTTAAACAACGGTTTACGAGAAAATTAAGAAAAATCGCCAGCATGTACCACCGAAGGGAGGTTTTTACCAAAAGAAGGGATGTTGCGGACACTGGGTGTTTATTCCTAACACTATTAGGAATATGTATACGTAACATAAAAACTTTATACATTATTTCTTCTAATTCTGTTTCTTCTTTCTATTTGCATGTACTAAGTGTATACCGACGTTTATTATATCTGAATTTCTAATAATTTAGCTGCACTTAGTTTTTAGTTCTTAGCACTTTTGGTTTTATCGTTTTTAGTATTTGTTTTGTTACTGATTATTGAGTAGTGTTAGTTAATATTGTTATAAATATCACAATGCCCATTCAGTAATTGGTGCTATATACTGTTGAGAGGTGTGAGTTAAATAAATAAATAAAAATTTACAACCTTTGTACAATTCAATTCAATTCAAATGGTCTTTATTAATATTAACATTACAAAAAGTTGCCTCACCAGGATCTGTTCCGGAACCGATCGTGCAACCACCGTGCTGACGTGGTGGCGGATTGCAGGATCTGGCGGAACAGGCCTGGGTGGGTGGAAACAACAATACAATAAACTTAACCTAAACTCCTTTTTACAAAAATAAAATAAAAATAGGTATTACCTGTTAACAAAAATGCTTGAAAAACAAACTTAACGAAACTTATAACTACACTAATTTATATAAAACTCGCGCACAAAAACACTGTTCAATTTTTGTATCTGAACGCAGGTACCACAAATTAAACAAGGTGCCTTCCGCGACACATTCCATTACAGGCCTGCGCAGGGCTGGCCTAAACTTTGATTTTGAAAGGTTTTGATTTTTTTTTGAAAGGTTAATGATGTGAAATGGATTTAGAAACAGACATGTACAAAAAGAAACGAAGGAAAAACAAACGCAACAAAAATACACAAATAGAAAGGAAGAGGGGGACAGGAAAGGTTTAAAGATGAGCGAAAGGTATGAAGTACTAGTGAAAGATGAATAAGATTAGTGAAACTTGGCTATAATGGTTGCCGGAAAATCGGTAACGTCTGATACGGTAAGGGGTGTTTGATCCGAAATGTGGCATTATGCTGTCTAATTTGCGTTATGTGTCTTGTTAGCAGACTATCGCCCAGTTTGAATGAGTAGAAGTTTTGAGAGATGTGCTGGACATAGCGCGCTATCGGGGTTATGTCATTGCAGCGTGCGTATAGGTCTCTGAAGGAGGTGTATCTTCCTGAATTCGATATGAGGCGCATAAATTTGTGTTCAAACACTTGGAGTTTTTTCATTGTCGTGGCCGGTATGCTGCACCACACCGGCGCCGCGTATGTGATGGACGGCCGGACCATCGTGTACAACAGTTTCTTATTCTGTCTGTTGAGTCTGCTACCTCTGACCATGAGCGGATACAAACTCCTGGACAAGGAGTAGACCGTCCGTATTGTCTCATTTATATGAGTATTGAACGTCAGTCTTTGGTCAAGTCTCACCCCCAGGTACTTCACGCATCTCTTGGTTGGAATTTTGTTTCCCCTGATCGAAATGGGTGTTATGATTTTGTTCTCAGTGAACCGACGCGTGAAGACTATCGCCTCAGACTTCTCAGCGTTCACTCGAGTCTTCCACTTGTCGTAATAAGCCGTGGCACGAGCCATGTGCGCCTTCAACAGCATATTCGCTGCTTGCGCATTATGAGAATGCGCGTACATGGCTGTGTCATCGGCGTACTTGGCCAGTTTCGTATTCGGAAACTCTGGGAAGTCGGAGACGTACAAGTTGTACAACTTCGGTGACAGGCACGATCCTTGCGGGACTCCCGCGCGAATGTTCCGCCATACAACCTTTGTACAAGAAACCTAACCACCTATTAATAATGATCGTATATATATCCAGATAGAAATAGTACAGATATATTTTATGCGACGCCCTGTATAACCGAGACATTTTTTTCAATTTAATTTAACACCCCTAATTTCTTCATTTTACTTTGGTTTTGTACATAATTAGAAAACAAAGTATGATAACGAAAATATGCAGCTCACAATACTTTGACTAAACATTTGCTAGTAAAATTTGATTTTAGGTAAAACTAAAATTACTATAACCGGTGGCTTGTTGGTGAGCCACTGCCTACGATTTCAGTGTTACCCACTTTTTCTACTATCCATAAGTAAATTATAGAACTATCACACTTTTGTTGGTATTACATTGTTTTTGTGACAATTACAGCAGAAGTTATAAATGTTAGAATAAAGCGTTACGTAGTAATTGTGTGTTGTTAATGTTCCTCCGCTATCTAGAGAAATTGAATTAAATTAAAATCACAAGCGCACTGAGAGAGTGTGCGTCAATACCATTAAGATACCCTATTGTTTTAAATGACTTATCCTTGACGTGTATAGCAGAGCACCCCTATGTGTATAATATAGGGGTGTGCCTCTTGATATATAATTCGGAGATAAGCCTCTTGATTGATTTCAAAATTAATTACTTCGATTTGGGTTTCTTTTCTCGCCCGGAGATATTGGCTGTCATCAATCTGGAAGAGATCCATCGAAGATGATGCCAAAATAAATAATTTACTTCTTACCCAGGATATTTTCCCTCGCGTCGTTAAAATATTTGAAACTTGAATATTATTTTCATAAACAACAGTTTATAATTATAGAACGCTACAATTCTAAATGAAAGTTGCAAACTAGAAGCAAGCAAAATGCTTGCGCGTTAGGTTTGAGATCAAAGGATCTTGGGTTCGAATCCTGGCTAGGGTATGGATGTTTAATGCTTTTTTAAAATGTGTTACCGTGTTGGTAGTAGTGGACTAGACGAGGTTGTGTGAGAGGCAACACGGTTAGACACTGTGTCACTCCTGAGTTCGAGTCGCAGTTGCGGCAGATGGCAATATAGTAGGAAACGGTCGTTCTGTAATGGTTTGTGTGAATGTGTCCTGGCTGGGCTGTGGAATAGCTAATGCTAAACTACGCCAGAACGGCAATATAAATGAGATGATTGAATAAATAAATATACCGAAACAAGTTACACTCTGAACATTACACATTTCAGTAACAGCTGAGTGCTGTAGCTTCTCTGTTCACCAAATCATGATCATGAGTCTGGCCACCATAATATATATATATATATATATATATATATATAAAGTGTTATTGTACTTCCGGGTGCTCTAATGCAAGTTCAGTTCGAGCAACGAGGAGCAGCAGTAGGCAGCTTTGAGTGAGAACCTGAAGATGGCAGATGAGATTCTGCCGAAACGTCGTTTAGACAACCGTGACTCCTGGAGGAGTCGACCATTGACGCGGGAGAGCACCCGGAAGTACAATAAAACTTATATATATAATTAGTCTGGGGTCTGAGTGATTATTAACAGACTGAATTTTCGTGAGTGACTTCGCTTTGATGAGTCTTCCAACTTTCCCTCTGCGAAAATTCTCGATAGAGGTAGATAAAGTTCTACGTAGCCCCTAAACATGTTGATCGTGGAACTGACACTTTCATGGCTTAGGACTGGAAAACCTTCCAGAAAATTTGTAGAACAATTTGTCCATTCGATTTCAAAAATATTAATTAAACAATTAACGGCCCCAACACCTTAAAAGTACAAAGTGAATTATAAGTATGAATAGAACAACAAATCAGGAATGTACAATTCCACAAAAACCAATAACCAAATGCAAAGACTATTCGTAAATTAACGAGAATTTGTGATTTTAGCCTTGGAAACAAAATCAAAGTATTGAGTGTTTTAATTATTAAAGAAAATCATGCAATACCACGCGAATATAGTTTACGAAGAAGTACAAGTGATGAATAGGGTATCTATTATAATAATTTTTGAACTTTTTTAAGGAAGTCATCTAAATTTTTATACTTCTAGAAATGCTGCAGCCTCCTGGATTTATTGTACTATTATCACCTTTTGTTAATGACATTGCAGTATTCTGATCCCTTGCACTCATTTATACAACCACATAACTGGTTGTGAGTTATAGTCTGGACGAAATTTAGATTGTCCATGTAGAGCCTGTCTCCTGTATGAGACCAAGCCTTGTCCCAATATTCTTCTTCTTCTTATTTTTTACTCATTCTCTTCTTTGACCCGCCTAGTAGTTTTAGGCTGCCAATCCAGTTCTTACTAACTCGTCAGATTTCTCGTTGCCTCCGATATCAATGTATTCCAGAACCCACATTAATGCTGTCGGACCCCGACTATATGTCCAGTATATCATGTTGAACCTTAACCCACGTTTTTTCGGAAAAGCGCATACACCCAACACAAGTGTCGTGTCTGCTCTTCTTTTGGTTGAGGCAAGTATTGACTCTAGTAATTACTCCAAGATAATATATTTCCTCCGACAGTTCCATTCACGCACCTCGAAGTGTTTTGCCTTATGGTAAAGGTTAAAATGACTTTAAAACTAATTTTTGCTCCTCTTCGTTTACCTAGTGTTATAATATTTAAGGCCTTCTACAGACGGTACCTCACCGTGCTGTTAAATTTACCACGGGCTATGAAGATGCTCGAAAAAATGGGCTAATCTTCGACCAAAATGATAGAGAAGAAAAAATATCTCCCTGCGAACATTCTTGTTCAACCCTAGCTACTAAAATACCTTCCATTAAGGACGTTTAAACCAGCCCTTCTCTGATCGTGCAGTCTATCTACCTGCAACCAGTTTCATCGAATACCCATCATGCTCAATGCTTTCTTGACAATCCGTAGAGATACATTATCGTACTCTCCCTCAAGATCCAAAAGGTCCAATCTATGTTTTCAAAACATATTCAGTTGACGTAATGCTATTTCTGTTGATATTACAGGACAGTAGGCATATTGGTCTGGAAGTAGTGACTGATTTAACCAATCATCATCCCTAATATCTCCACCCATAAGTTTTTCTGAAGTCTTAAAATAGAAAGATGTCAATCAGGCTTATTGGCATTGTGCAATTTCCCAGGTTTAAGTATAAGGTTTACTGTAATTAATCTAGTATTCTAGTGCCAAATAGCTCTTGATTATGGCATACAGCCCATGAAATGTAAGGCATATTCCCTTATGCATTTTTATTGTATAGACATCGACTGGTTCCGACAGCATTATATGATTGGGATGAGTTTATAGCCCATTTCATTTTGTCCACATTTATCGCCGTCTTTTTTACCTGCCAGTTTCCTTTGGATATTTATGTTAGGGGTTTCGGATCTGTATTTTGGCAGCCCTCTGGTGAAAAGTTATTGGCTTTAAAGGGTTTCCTTCTAGTTCCCTTCTCAGGATATAATATGAGCAGAATGGGTTTTGTACTGGATGGATATGTGTCGACATATTGTGACTGAGACTGGTTTTCAAATTTCCACATTTACATTGAGAAATTACTTTTTAACATTTATATTACATCATGGCATGCCATAATTCATGATGAATAAATTTCATTTGATTTTATTCATCAGATAGATATGTGAAATAGTTGAGCAAGTAAACGTTTATAATTTACTAAATTTACGTTACACTGATATAGGATAGAAGTTATTTGCAGGAGGTATATAAATATATTTGTAATAAAAAATAATACTCCAGTATTAATTTCTTGTCTGTCTCTGATATATTAATTCTTCTATCAATTTTAATTAAATGGTTGTAGCAATTTAAAAGTAGGTATATAAAAAATATGAATTACGTGTTTTAGCGATTATATTAAGATGGTATATTTTTGTAGCAGTGTAATATTGTTTAAGAAAATGGTAAAATAAAATTATCGTTTAACTTTAACGAAATACATTACATATTTTATGTTTAAGCAGTAAACGCTCCATGCGAAAATCTACCGAGTACCATCTGATAGATCGCCAAAGCGTCCATTAGCAACGTAACGAATTTACTGCAACACTCAAACAGAACTTTCCATTAAAACTCAGTTGATTTAATGTAGAAAGGGTCATAACTCATGTAAAAAGTGTTTTTGTGTTATTCAGAATCATAAAAAAACTACTTCGCTTACGTATCGGATATCTTTAAATTAGATAACGATTGAGAGTAAGTTTTATCATCTGCTTTATATACGTATGTGTACGTATCTAAAATGGTAAAGATAAAACACTTTTATTTATATGGGCTTATGAGTGGTCAAATGCGTGCACAGTAGGATAAGTTTGAAGTTTGTTAACGTTAAATTATAATTTCCTATTTTGCTTGTGTGCCTACTCCCACAATGAGTGCAACAGTTTGCTGCTGCCAGCACATACAGAGGTTATAGGTGGAGAGGCCGCGGTAAATTTACTATATCATTTCGCAAAGGAACTTTTTAACAATGGTAGACATATAAGATGATAACGTTAAATTACTAGGGTTGCCTAACGAAAACCTGCGGCCAGGACTATATGATATTTGGATACCCACTTCTCCTCGCACGCATAACCTCCTGGTAAATCGACTTTGCTATATTCATTTTGCCATTTTTTAATTTAATATCGATTCAAATCAGTTTAAAAATTAATCTATTTTGTAGACCAGAATTTCATTTCTTTGAGAAGCTGTAATTTGAATAGAATTTTTATAAAATTAACTAACCGTCTAGTTTCACCCCTATTGACCAAAAGCCACCCCCGGAATGCGTTTTCCGCTATTTGTGATGTGGGTTTCTTTTGGGTTTTTTCCGCTAGAAATATTTTGAAAATGATGCATACTAGTCCAGAAGCCCGGGTGAGAAGCTGCGGAGGGGATGAAACTACCCCTTCCGACGAAAAATCGGTCCACTTCTGGTACAGTAACACGACATATGTTCTCCTACGTAATTTTTCGCGCTGAATCGATTCCGCGGGGTCCCAGCTCCCCTAACCCTCTAGTTTCGCCCCTATTGGCCAAAAACCACCCCCGGTACGCTGTTTCCGCTATTTGCGATGCGGGACTGGTTTCATTTTCATTTTTTTTTTTTTCAGAAATATTTTGAAGATGAAGCATACCAGTCCGGAGGGAATGAAACCACCCCTTCCGACGAAAAATTGTATTTTAACAATGCTGTGCGAAAATCTTGTTTACTTCGAATCCTTTTAAAAATATGTATATATGTATACAAATGTTTATGTATATATGTATATTACGTACATATATTAATAATATATATACATCCATGCCAATACATCAATGCTGTGACCTTTTTCATCGTGCAGAAAAAAGAATTATTGCACAACATCGATAAAATACAGTTTTTCGTCGGAAGGGGTGGTTTCATCCCCTCCGCAGCTTCTCACCCGGGCTTCAGGACTCATGCATCATTTTCAGAATATTCCTGAAAAAAACGAAAAGAAATCAGTCCCGCATCGCAAATAGCGGAAAATGCGTTCCAGGGGTAGTTTTTGGATAATAAGGGTGAAACTAGAGGGTTAGAGAAGCTGGGACCCCGCGCAATCGATTCAGTGCGAAAAATTACGTAGGGGAACATGTATCGTGTTTCCTGTACCAGAACTGGACTAATTTTCCGCGTCCAGACCCGGCCTATTATTATAAAAATATTAATCACACAATTTTGACAATCTATGAGAGTAACTCCAGCAGATTGGGAAGACGTTATTGACAGTTCTGTTTTTAACATGGAATAATAACTCCGTAATGAAGTAGGTTTTCGATCTTTACCTAGTTCATTGAAATATGTTGGTAGAACTTTTTCACCAGTTATGTCCATAATTTTCTTTTCATGGCATCTTTCAAATACTAAGGCATACTGTACACGAGACTTCTGTGGAACAAGGCCTAGAATTGCTTCAGATGCACTTTCTTCGATATTTGCAGGCAATTCTTCATCGGAAAAACTCATTTTTATAGAATTTACTTTGATTTCAATGGTTTCAATACCTTTTTGGTAATAACTAATTTAATAACAATAGCTGTTTGTTGATGTTTCCTTAGCAACCGGAGGTATCGGTCGCTTCATTGACCAGCTAACTATGCCGCGGGATATTACATCTAACCCAACAGCGACATACATCATAATTAATGCCGTTTGTCAGTGGTGGGTTGGAGAATTAAATAATCACCGATTTTATTACTTTTTTTACAATATAAGTTAAATATTTAGCGAAAGTCTAATTAATTTAATTACTTGCAGTGTAATTTACTGATTTCTAAGTCAAAAACGTGTGGATTAAGTTTCATTGCAGCATACAATTGCGTGCTTTTTTGATAAAATGCGTGCGATATAATAGTTTGTGCAACAAGAGTGGATATGATAGCCATATTGCACGAGAAAGAAGTCTCAGAAGCCTCAATCTTTCGAGTGCGATATGGATAATCCACTCGAATTGTACAGTATACTTTTTCTACGACCGGATTAAGAAAAGACAACAAATAATAGTTTTAATCAAATTTTAATATACAAACTTAGCTTCTGCTAAATCTTATGCTCTAGGTGCAAACATTTTATAAAAGCTTCAGTAGCCTAGCGGTTATATGCACGCTTCGAAATGCAAGAGATCATAGGTTCAATCCCCACTTATATCAGAACAACCAAAATTTTTTAGAATCCCAGTTTAGGCCAGCCTTGCGCAACCCGTAGTTGGAGCAATTCGCGGATGGCGCCCCGTGCAAGTTACGGAGTCAGCGTCAGTGCCCAAATTAAAAATCAGTGTAGTGCACAAACGGCGAAAGCCAAGTGATCGTTTTAATCAGTGTTTAGTTAAGCTTTCTTTTTTAAGCATTTTTTGTCATACCACTTAATTTTATCTACATATGTAAAAGGAGTTTAAGTTTTTTGTCATTTTCAATTTTACCTAGCCAAACCAGTCCCGCCTCGGCCCGACTTTGCGATACACCATCGCGTTAACGCGGTGGTCGCAGGGTCGGTCCCGGGATGGGCTCTGGGGAGGCACATTTACTGTACACATTAATACTAATAAAGTTGTTTTGAATTGAATTGAATTGAATTGGTTCAATCCCCACCCACATATAGCTTACTTTCTTTTTTGTCATAATATATCTCTAAAATTTTGTCTGTACATAATAATTTCAATAAAATTTTAGGTGGTATACCATTTATCGATTCTTCACTGGAATCACTCATTTTAAATTATTTTCTAGCTCAAATTGCGCGTATACACACTGACAATTACGTTGACAGCTTACGCACTAACTTGAATTTTTTAAAACAAATAGTTGCCTATGTACTTAATACACGAACTGTGTTTGGTCGATTTCATATCCATCCTAGAACGTATATGAAATATATCCGTTCAGTTAACTGGAATGGCCCACTTATCCATTTTACAGACTGTACGGAAAACAGCAAATTTACATAAGGGAGTAGAAAAAATATATATCACATTAGTGCTATAAATAAGGTCATTATGACATTGAAATGAGTGTCATATTACTGTCAATATATAACAAGAATAGATAATGGTATGTTCTGTAACAAGGTTAGAATGAAAATTCGATACGAGTGGAAGAACCACAAGTAGATCGAATTTTCATTTTAACCGAGTAACAGACTGTATTTTCTCCACGACCATTAGTAAAAATATCAGATTCTATATCTGATTCGCTTGATTTTGCACTCATTTTGTTTATTTAAATTAAAACTTGTCTCAAAACGCCGCATTTACATTTGACACTGACAGTTCTGGCATCCACGGCAATGTATTTCGTTGAACATAATTATGGAATATGCATTCTGGCACTTGTTATAGAATGACAATACATGCAAAACACATAAGAAGCAAGTGCTTCAGAATAAATATTCTATCTCAAGAGTGACAGTTTTTACTTTCTATTACTAAAAATGATTTCGGAATTATTACATTCTATAATAGTTGTGGAGAAATATATTTATAAGTAATACTGTACGTTGTTCTTTTTCTTTATAAAATTGAAAATATTGAAATTACCTGAAATATTAATTTGTCGCCCTTGAGGAAAACAGAGATTATATCTAATACATATCTTTTTGTGAACATCATATAGATTATATTATAATAAACAGTAAAAAATTGTATCATTGTTGCTCATTTATGAACACACTATATGTTTTACCTTCATTAAAAAATAATCAAAATCGTGCAAATCAAATATTCCATTACAGTTGCATGAACATTCGTTTGCAATTGTTAATATGATAAATTCAAACAATACACAGTAATGAATTGTGGGTAGTAACAAACAGAAGCCACATTTGCGATACAAATGTATTTCAGTTCATTTAAGTAATGTAATTTACCAGACTTACGAAATAATTGTAATTATAATAACAATTAATTAAACGAGTTCTTTTCTGGCTTAACTTCGTTATAAATCGTTCATATTTTAAATTAATTTATTTGCTGTACTCAATTAAAATTTTTAAACACAAAATTGTTGAAGGAATTCTCTGAATCGAAATTAAATGAAAATTTAATTACTTTTCCATTGTTGGGACTACTTTACTTGAACGGAGAAATTTTATTTTAAAAGCCCGGTTGTATTCTTAGTTCTTTCCAGCCAGGCTGAATTGAAAAACATATTAATCTAGTAATAAATTAATCGCTTATTTTTCAGCTAGATTTGTTAAAATACTGATTTACCCAGATAAATAAGTATTATTTTTTAAAGCAACTAGAAGGGAAATTAATCAATTCATAAATAAGTTTCAACAGATTAGTAAGCGTGGAATAAATATAGAGTAAATAAAATATAGGTATACAGGGTGTCTCACCGGGAACTGAATCGATCGATATAGAGAAAATTTTGAAAATTTGGATAATTACTAATATCTGTATGGCTGTTAAAGAACACGATAAAACCCTCGGTGTACTTTTTGAAACTGTAACAAAATCCAACTTTAGAAAGTATAACAAAATTTGAAAATTAAATTCAAATTTAATTTCAAAATTAAAAACCCTTTCACGAATCTACGTTGTTAAGCACTGCAACTCATGCGTAGTATTAAATATGAGGAAAAGTTAATCCAGCTTCTGTTCAAAGTATATCGTGAGTTTTAGCGAAAATAGCCTTTAGCGACATAGGACCCCCAACATTTCCTAGCAGTCGATTTTGACGGGAAAATGATGAGTTTTAACTGGATTTGCCCTAAACTGATTCCTTAGTGATTCGGTGTCAGAAAAGTATCTTTGTACTCATATGTGCATGGGACCGCCTTGCCTGAACGTATGAAATTGTAATTGCCCAAATATAATTCAAAGTTGTTGCTATTCAAGCATTTTAAAGTTCCGAGGAGCGACCAAAATTGATAGTGTTAGTACCTACAGTGTTAGATTTATAGTGTTACGACGTCCAATAGATACCATCAGAGCAGCAGTTAAGCAAAAACGAACAGTAAGTATAAATTTTATATTATTCTCCGTCTGAAACAGTCATTTTGAACCCTAATTTTGTGAACGTTAACATTCATTTTAGATAAATATAGTAAAAGTCCTTCAGACTCCAAAAGATGGATCGTTCACATGGCCAATCCAACTAAAATAATTACAAGCAGCTGGCACTTCCGCTTATACCGGAAGTCGATACCAACTTGCTTATTTCAAATGGAACATCCTATATATTTTAGGGTTTTCGAAAAGAGCGTAAAATTCTGGGTTGAAAATATGTAGCATAACCTAGCCGATTCAGTGATATTTGACATTTTATAGAAAATTTGACAGATGCAACGGTTTGCAAGAACCGTTATAACTTTCTTCGTGTAAAAGATCCTCATTTGCTTCTTGTCACGTAAAAAGAACACAAGGAGAACTACTTTCTACAACTGAAATAAATTCAATAATATCATACCAAGTGTTCCGTTTTTCGCGTTACGTTTTGTCAACTTCAAACCGCGATAACTTGTTTAGGTCAAATGGAACACCCTGTATTTTTTTAAGTCAAGTTGTGTAAAATTGAATTCCCTTTTTTCTGATATTAGCATTGTGGGGGTTAAAGTTACAACTTTTTGAAATATTTGCGATTTTATTAGAAATTCATGAATTGTTGTAATGCTGGTATTTTTTGACATAAGATAATGACTGATTGTTTCTAATCATGGCTATTTTGATGAAATGATTACAACACTTCATGAATTTCTAATAAAATTGCAAATATTTCAAAAAGTTGTAACTTTAACCCCCACAACGCTAATATCAGAAAAAAGGGAATTCAATTTTACACAACTTGACGTAAAAAAATACAGGGTGTTCCGTTTGACCTAAACAAGTTTTGGCGGTTTGAAGTTGACAAAATGTAACGCGAAAAACGGAACACTTGGTATATTATTGAATTTATTTCAGTTGTAGAACGTAGTTCTCCTTGTGTTCTATTTACGTGACAAGAAGCAAATGAAGATTTTTTTATACGAAGAAAGTTATAACGGTTCTTGCAAACAGTTGCACCTGTCAAATTTTCTATAAAATGTCAAATATCTCTGAAACGGCTAGGTTTAGGTATTGGATATGCTACATATTTTCGACTCAGAATTTTATTCCCTTTTCGAAAACCCTAAAATATATAGTGTGTTCCATTTGAAATAAGCAAGTTGGTATCGACTCCCGGTATAAGCGGAAGAGCTGCTTGTAATTATTTTAGTTGGATTGGCCACACCGACATTAGTAATTATCTAAATTTTCAAAATTTTATGATGCGTACTTTTCTCTATATCGATCGATTCAGTTTCCGGTGAGACACCCTGTATATATACACCGGGTGAATTTTTAGTTGGCACAGCACCTTTTCCTCGCTTATTATTAAAGATAGAATTTTGACATTTTGGGGCATACATAGAGGCATTTTTGCATCTAATGCACTTTGTATTTTCTGCTGTTTGCCGTCTAACCGGAAGTGACGTCAACTTTCGATTTTCAAATGAAACACTATAGTTTTTCTTTTGGATTTCAAAAGTAGATTTTCTCCCAAATTAGAACATGTATGCGTATGTTTGCAACAAAAACTGCATTGCGCTAAATTTTTACATGTATCTATGTATGTCGAATTATGCATAAATAGTCACTTAGTCGCCAACGGTTCATTTGTAAAAATATGTGCCTAACAGAAATTACATTTCTTGTTTATATTTGTATAGTGAGAATTGTTAAATTTAGTATTGTGTGTTTTTAGTGATTTGTAAAAGAAACTGTTTTTACTTTTCGTGCTTTGCCTTGTCCTCGATTCCTATGTGGCTGTAGGTTTTCGCGTCAAGGGATTGACTGTGGTAAATAGTTTTAGAAAATACATTAATCTTAGGCCTGAGCTGGTCATAAGTGATTCTTCGTACACCACAGTGTTCGTTATTCTATGGTATTCAAATGACTACTTTATAGTCCTATATTATTTTAACATTTTGTGATCATAGAAACTAATAAATGTGTGTTTTTTTATACATTTATTTAACGTCGGCCTATTTCCGCTACTGAGGCCTAACACCGACGCCTGTAGACGAGCTACCCCCAACCAAAAATTTTGCCGAACCACTTCCCTTAAGAAGAGTAGGGATCTTTTACTTGCCTAACATTTAATAGACAAGGGACCGACGGCTTTACATCCTCTCCGAAGGATGGTATATCTCCTATACAACCCTCGCCTAAGGTTGTATAGCTTCCGCGCATACACTGATATACAAGCCGCTGGAAGATGTGTGAGGCGAGAACGCGGTTTCCGTTGGAATGGTCACCCATCCAAGTAGTAACTGCGCCTGTCGGGGGCTTTACATCGCATACCGAAGTATGTACATAGTAAAGACGCACCTACGCTCGTCCCTAAATGTGTGTTAATGTCTAAACAATATTATATATTGTATAGAAACTTTAGATAACTTACTTTCGTATTTCATGCCATCTTATGATATTGTGGTGGTTACTGGTGACGTAAATATATTATCTTATTTAATTTAAATCATCCACTCACCCACTGTTTTGATTCGTATGGATTTTCGCAGGTCATAGACGAGCCTACATATATTACATAGTTCACGTCAACACTCATCGACCCTATTTTGGTTAATGATCATACTCTTGTTAAAAACCATGGGACACTTAATGCGGATATTATTACTGATCATAGACTTGTTTTTTGTGAAATTATAGTAGGCATATATAAACGTGTACAAAAGATGCACGCATTCAAGTTATTTAAGTTCTTTGATAAACAGCTCTTTGATATCGATTCGCATAACATTCCTTGATAAGATGTACTATATATGAACAATATTGACAGTAAAGTCGAATTTCTAACAAATAATATTCTTACATTATTTGATATTGATGCTCCTACACAAAGAGTGCGTATGAACAAATCGCACTCCCCTTGGCTTACTGACACTGTCAAGTTAATTATGAAAGAAAGAGATCGGGCTTTTAGTTAATACAAAAGTAATAAAACAGAGGAAAATTGGGAGGGTTATAAGAATTTAAGCAATTTTATTGTTGCAGCGATTCATAGGGAAAAAGCTGCATATCTTAAATGTTTGCATGAAAATTACATCACCAATATGCTGAATGAAAACACTGAATGTTCAACGTAAGGCAAATGTAGAATTATGCGATAATATTGCAGATCCTACTGAAAAATAACTTTTCTCTAACTGTATTTAAAGGTAACGACGCTAGTCCCAGCACAATCAATTTTTAAAAGCTTTTATTTAACTTGCAATGTTTGTTTGTTAGTTAGTTTGTCTAGGTCGAATCTTGCAATCAAAATTTCGATTAGTTCTAATTAAGCTAGAGCTTTGAAATTTTGCACATGTGTATAAATCCGGTGACAATAACCTTTAACATATTCATATAAGAAAAAAGATGGCGGCTTCAAGATGGCGGACGAATTTACTGTTTATGATCCGATTCGACTCAAAATCTATATCTGAAGGTTCTCTAGGTCGCGGATTATGAACTTTAAGTCGAAATTCAGAAATTCAAAATGGCGGTGCCAATATGGCTGAAGAATTCGTCATTTAGGTGCAAATCGGTTAAAATCGATATCCGGGGGTTTTCGGGGTCGCGGATTAGGAATTTCTAATCAAATATTTAGTTCAAGAGGGCAGGGGAATTTACCGCTTATGATCCGATTCGTCTCAAAATTGATATCTGGGAATTACAGCATATCAAAAGACTAAAAAGTAAAAAATAAAATTGTGTAAGAAAATATTTTTTAGAAAAGCTTTTATTTAAATGCTCTAATAAGTAGAAAATAAACTGTGAAGTAAGTCAAACCCATCATTTTGTTACATTATATAGTTTTTTTTATGATATAAAAGCTTGTTGCGAGCAATCTCCCTTCCACAGGAAAATCTCGCGATAAGCTTTTATATTATAAAAAATCGGCAGCTACTGGAAGCGACTGGAACCTCCTCACTCGGTGGATCTTTGAAGCCGAAAAGAGCATTAAATTGTGTGACAAAACGGCATTAAACGTAATCCGATCTCATCCAAAACCTTTTCAGATCTTCTGGGGCACTAAAAAAACCTTTGGATCTTTGAAGCCGAAAAGAGCATTAAATTGTGTGACAAAACGGCACTAAACGTAATCCGATCTCATCCAAAACCTTTTCAGATCTTCTGGGGCACTAAAAAGCCCCTCAACTTAATGCATTTACAATCATCATGCGAGTTATTACCTATATTATCGCTCGTTGAATAATATACTATTAACAACTTTAACATCAGTTGAACGACTAAGAAAAACTAGTTATCCTAAATACTACAGATTTGTAAAGCAACAAACTGAAAATTGGTAAAGTGATAATCTATAATAAATTCACCAACGAAGGTACAGAAAGCATATGATATTGATATTGTTACATCTACCTTTAAAGTTGGTGACAATCCACTAAAAGTTGCAAATATGCCGAAATCTTATTAACATGACATGACACCAACGTTATCGGATGATAAACGATGACAATGACAATCGTCAAAATTTACTCATTGCAATCCGATCACTCGCAGCTGTCTTTGTTAAATGAAACATTAGCATTTCAGTAATTTTACTAGATTTTAGAGGAATATTTGTAGTTTAATTCTTCGATTTGTCTGTATATATATTTAAAAACGGCACTAAACGTAATCCGCTCTACTTCTAGAGCAGTGAAGAAACCCTCACACGTGAATTGATACGTGATGTGACGAGTTTCACGACGTAACGGTTACGCGCATCAATCATGTCATGCGAAATGCGATCTATACTTCATATTTGCTTTGTTTTTAATTTTTTCACGGAAATCAAATCGAAAGGGTGGAAGTGTAATATATTGTTGAAATCAGAATTTTAACTGCTTTTCAATGGTTCCATTGTAAATTGAAAGTAATTATAAAATAAGCAACTTGTTGCGTCAAAATGGCACTAAACGTAATCCGATCTCAACCAAAACTTTTTCAGATCTTCTGGGGCACCAAAGAAACGCATATGCAAATTTTCATTCAAATATGTTCAGTAGTTTCAGCGCTATCGTGCTAAAACACATACACACACACATACATTTTTCAAAAACCACTTTTTTGGGTTCCTAGGACCTCAAAACGTAAAGATTTGATGTTATCTCAATTTTCGTTTTTGAACCAATTTTAGTAACCTGTCACAATTTTATTGTGGAGAGGTTAAAATGATATAATGTAACAAAATGATGGGTTTGATTTACTTCAAAGTTTATTTTCTACTTCTTATAACATTTAAATAGAAGCGTTTTAAAAAAAAATTGTTATAAAGACAGAACATTCGATGCTGGTAATGAATTTAGCTTTACTTTGCCTAATCAAGAGGAAATTTTAAAAGTTATTTCTAGCCTTAAATCCAATGCTAGTAGTGTCGATGGTATATCATTGCAAATGGTTAAGCTCTGTTTACCGTTACTATTACCCTATCTAACACTTGCGATTAACTTCTTTTTAGAAAATGGGTATTTTCCTGTAGCTTGGGAGCAGGCAGTGGTATGTCCTGTACCTAAGGTAAATAACCCTACACGATATAATGGCATACGGCGAATTAGATTACTTCCGATATTTGGTAAAATTCTGGAAAAAATTATTTCTATACAGTTGTATAAATACTTCACTGAATACATTTGTTACCTCTACATCAGTCAGGGTTCAGGCCAGGACATAGCACTGTCACTCCCTTGGTAAATATGTCAAAATATGACAATATATGCATGCACAAGATAAGGAACTGGCCACGGTATTAGTGCTCTTGAATTTCTCTAGAGTCTAAAGCATTTGACTCCGTAGACTGTACCTAACTTTGTGCAAAACTAGGATATTATGGTCTTGACAATATTGCGATGTCATTCTTTCAAAATTATTTAAATGGAGGCACGCAAAATGTATGTACCGGGCTTGATATTTCGTCAAATGGATTAGTGACATCTGGTGTCCCACAAGGCTCTGTTTTGGAGCCGTTGATTTTTTTTATATATACAATTGACATTTACAAGTGTGCAAAGTTTTCAGATATGCAATCGTATGCGGATGACATCCAACTAAAATATAGCTTCAATCCTAATCTCGGTCAGCACGCTGTTTGTAATATTAATCAGAACCTTGCTGACTTTAGCAAATATTGCAAAGATCATGCATTAAAAATTAATCCCCTTAAATCACATAATTAATTTTTGCTCTAGAAACCGTTATAAACGAAACCGTATAACTGATGGTCGAGAGGTGAGCACACTTGCCTCTCACCCAAAAGTTCCGGGTTTGATCCCCGGTCGTGGCAGTGGAAAATACTGTGAGAGGGATTTTTCCACTATACATGGATATTGGGTGTGTGTCCCGTGTCTCTAAATGTGTAGCCCCCTCTCACACAAGGCTCTTCTAGAGCCTTCCGGGATAAAGGGGGTCGTCATTACCTGTGGTGTATTTATTTATATTTAATGAGGTAAAAACCTCTGTAGTACTTAAAATCGAAAATGAAATTATACCAGTAGTGGAGTATGCGAAAAACCTAAGCGTCATTTTTGAAAAAAATTTCAAATTTATACCGCATGTAAACAAGTTAATTGAAAAATCATATATAACTCTGAAGCTGCTATATTCTAATAGACATATTCTGAATTTTAAAATTAGGAAAAAACTCTGCGAGCTCTTGGTGCTTCCTACTTTTGATTACTGCGATATTATATATCGGTCACAAAATATGGTATGCAAAAATTCTTGCTGTCGCTTCGCCTGTGTGCTGCGTAAATTCAATCATGTAAGTCTTAAAATAAAAGAATTAATATGGTTAAAATTTGATCTCTCTTGGAAATATCATCGATTGGTTTTCGTTAATTATCTTAGTACTATCTTTACACCTACCTATCTTAGAAATAAATTAGTACATTGTAATCAAATTCATGATGCCAATTGAAGAGGAAATTTTATTCTAGTGAAGCCACGTCATATGATTCCCACGTTTCGAAAATCCTTTACATTTAATGCTGTTAAGCAATACAGTTCCTTGCAAAATATGCTTAAAATATATTCAATTAATTATTTTCATTACCACCTTAAACACTTCTTACTAGACTCGGAAGAATGTTTTATTATGGTTTTTAGTTATACCTACTCTTTATATTATTCTTCAATGATCGTTGCTAATGCATCAATGCCCTTACTTTTTATCATTATTTTGTTACTTTATAATATTTTATTACTTTTTGAACTTGTTCTTACATGCAGGTATGTTATATATATTCATATTTATGTATATGTGTATTTCTTTGTATTTACAAATAATGTTATTTATTTTTGTACTTCTTGTCCATGCATTGTATCTATTGTTGCACTTTCTTGTCCTTTATATGGTACATAGGTGTAATATTACACCAACTATGATCGGAGTTAAGTGTTCGCTCTGAATATATGTTAAATGTATATATGTGTATTTACTAAATAAAGTCGTTTATTATTATTATTATTATCTCCAGTCTAATTTAATGGCGAATCAACTTCCCAAAAATGAAACTTGTTTAGAAAGCGTAAAATCACGTTTTAGAAATTTTTAGTTCACGAGAGCAATCCTTAACGGTAAAAATGCAATGCACATTTAAAGATATTTATTTTCCTTTATTTGAAATGAAGTCCTATTTAATTGTAACTAGAAAAGTTTTTATAACAAACGCTATTCCATTAGCATACATCTCTCGAACAACTGTTAAACTGTATCTTTCGTAGAATTAAAAAAAAAAGTAAACACAAATCCGCTGAAGGCGATGGGTAATACGTGGCTTGCTTTACAAAGTTGTTTTTGTTTCCAATGGCCATCGAGCCGGTTTGGAGTAATTCCAGACAATGCCTGAAATTGTGAAATGCAGGAGTGCTTATCTTTATTTGCCAGCCGCCATGCCGCAACGGACAACTTCAGAGGCGGCGATATTGGAAGATGCGATCGTAAACAACCGCGCACTGTTATTCAACTGTGATAATAATTTCATTGTTACTTGTAACCTGATGGTATTACATGTATGATAATATTGATCGGTTCGTTGCCGCTGGCGCTTCGTTCACGGTTTGATACTGCAAAGGAACATTTCTGTAAAGTGTAATATTGAAATGTAGTTGCGGAATGCATTGGTATTTCTTAACTTTTGCATAATTACAAGAAGCGCAATAGTAATCGGTTGTAAGTGCAGTTTCCAGGAATAATATGAAAATTATTTAAAAAATAACTAAATCAAACAGCACTGCCAACTAAGAATTCGGAACTTGGTGTCTACGTAGACCAAAAGCTATCTAATAAAGAGGAGATAGGGTAAAAAATAGCTAAATCTCATTTCAAGCCAGAACCTTTAATATCTATCTAGATGTTTATTTTGGTGTGTAATATAGAGTGTAAGTTAGATCTATGATTTTCCATTTCAGACTGGAAATAAAACTGACCAGAAACCAATTAAAAGGGTTTAAAAGTTATCCTTCTAGTAGTTCGAGGGGACAATTTCTGAACATTAGTTTTATGAGTCGGCAAATAGAATGATGAATTTTATCTAGAATTTGGTCTAGATAAGGAAGGAAGATCATTTACTAAAAATAATTAGCAGACGTTTAAACAATATGTTATCAAGGAAGTAAAAGAGTCAAATTCGTTTGGTATGGATAATGTTAAGTTAACAATATATGTATATATATATATATATATATATATATATATATATATATATATATGAAGTGTTGTTGTACTTCCGGGTGCTCTCCCGCGTCGATGATCGACTCCTCCAGGAGTCACGGTTATCTAAACGATGTTTCGGCAGAATCTCGTCTGCCATCTTCAGGATCTCACTGAAAGCTGCTTACTGCTGCTTCTCGTTGCTCGAACTGAACTGACGTTCCCTGCGTTGTGCGGCTCCTTATATATGCTCCAGTCTAGGGCGCGCCTGCTCGTTTGGCTACGTGTTACCGGTCCCCCACCACCTCTGGTAGGCGTAGCGGACGCCTGAGCCAACCCGACAAGTGGCCTCACTGAAACGTCACGCTCCACGTGACTTCTCGCCGGTGGTCGGGCATCCTCGTGTCCAATCGGTGCCGCAGAATGCCGTGGTTCTCCTTGATTGGTCCGCGCTCGGCTCTGACTCCTCGTGATAGGTCCATTTCGGGCAGGTTGCTGTGCTTCTTCACTATTTGTCAATACTTGAACATGCCTCCTCGTGATTGGATATTACCTCGAAGACCAAGTGCATAGAATTTATCTAAGGTGGAGTCTAAGTTGAGGCTGTCAAAAGTTTTTATCAAATCAAAATATATACCTGCAACATAATAAATAATAAATAACACCACAAGTAATGACGATCACCTTTATCCCGGAAGGCTCGCCTTTTGTGGAGGGAGCTACGCATTTAGAGACAAGAGACACACACCCAATACCGTGTATAGTGGAATAATCCCTCTCATAGTATTTTCCACTGCCTCGACCGGGAATCGAACCCGGAACTTTTGGGTGAGGGACAAGTGCGCTTACCTCTCGACCATCAGACATATACATATTTGTTATTGTCAAGATTTTTCTGTATATACTCAATAAAATCAAAGGATGCTGTTTCAGTTGATAAGAATCCATGCTGACGGTTAGATAATAAATTGTTTTTGTTTTTAGATATAACATAATTCGACAAAATAATATTTTTTCAATAATTTTTTATATGATATTCAATATAGAAATCGGTCGGCAGTTTTGCGTATCTGATGCATCACCTTCTTTATAGGCCGGTATGACCAGAGCTATTTTTAACTGTTCAGGAAGTTCTCCTAATTCAAAGCAAGCATTGATAATAAATGCTAGTGGTTCAACAGTAACATCTGCAATGGCCTTTATTATTTTAGTTGAAACATCTACGCCAGTGGTATTTGTATTTTTTAGATCTTTTATAACTTCAATCACTTCTGATGGATGCACAGTGATAAAAATAATTGAGTTCATTACAGGGTCCAATGTAGTTCATATATTAATTATATTATTCTTAAATTCCGTATTTATGAGATCAGATTTACGACCTCATTAAAATACCGTTACCCTCTGTACTATTTCCTCCGCAAATTAAGCCATTTACCTTTATAGGTTTTTAATACGTCGACTTGTTTGATGGCACGATACCAAATGGTTCAACGGCGTTAATAATGAGCTCGTAAAGTTTTTGTTGCATTTTTTATCTGCAGAGTTAAATTGCAGATAAATATAACTTAGCTTTAATTTGTAAGAACGGCATATTATATTATTAAACATTTAGGTCCACGAGTGTATAATCCAATGCCGGATCAACTAAGAAATAGAGGTGATAAAAAACTGAGGTGAAATATCAAAAACTGGCTGTTATAAGTTCATAGATATAAAACAATTATAAACATAATGCTCTTTCATTTAGATTCAAGTGAATTATTGTTTTTTTTTTCACCTATTATTTTCACATTTAAATTTTCTAATAAATAAAAATAAGTGTAACATAAACATCCACACAGATAAGTTTTCTTCCAAAAAGGTAGGAGCGCAACTAAATATTTATTATCATGAACTTTTTTTATAGACCAGGGCTAATCTTGTTTAAGGCAATAAAAATTCTTATCAATATACAAATGATCGGAAAATGTAGTTAATGGTGTAAATAATTAAGGAAAAATCGTCCAGACTGAGTAAAAGTTCTGGAAGGGGGGTTGGGGTGGTAATATATACGTGTTTAGGGGTTGGTACCAGTTTTTTGCGATTTGCGGCTAAACTATGCATCTTATCGAAAAATATTGAATATAAAAGTTGTAGAAAATAAAAAATGTAAAACTGCCTTATTGGATATTATTGACCATAACCTCAAAATTATCGAGAAAAATGCAAAAAACCGATTTTTAATTTATAACTATCGCAAATTTTTTTATATTTTCATGAAAATCGGTGAAAATGTTCTTTTTTGTGTTTCAAACAAGCCCAAATTTTTTCAAAGCGAAATATTTAATTTTCGATGTTCTATGAAGAAAATAAAAAAAAGACCTAATTTTCAATCGAAAAATTTTGTTAGCAAATTTTCGATTAATGAAATTTACTAGTGCTCATTGTTTTCATTGAAATCTCAACTTTAATATAGAATTAAAATATAATATTGTTTATATACAAAAATATCGTTGAAAAAGCGAAAAACCGAAAAAACTACTTTTTAAAAATCGAATTTTCGGTGAAAATCATGAATTTCTTTTTCTTTATTGTAAATAAACGTTTACATTCATATAAAGCGTTAATTCTCATGCAATAATATGTTATACAAGTAATGTACATGTACCTAACTATTCTCGGCTTTCAAAGTCCCGAAAACATTATTTAAACTACAATTAAATAGGTAAAAATTCAAAAAACACAAAGGCTGTGAACTGAGAAAATTTGTTAATTATTAAGTCTTATATTTGATTATAAAATACAAAAATTAAAAGTAAAATAATTTTATTGAAATCTTTTTTTCTTCGTGGGCAATTTTCTATATCTTCAATTTCTTGGAGTTCTTCTGGATTGTCCAGCTCAGTATCATTATTTTTATTATTATTTATTAGACAGTGGGTACTGTCTTCGTCTTCGATGTCCTCGAGATTACAATTTTTTTCGTACAACGATTTTTCACAATTTGTGCACTTTAAGCCATGCTTGCGACACTCACATTTGTTATTACCGCATCCTGTTTCGCAGCTGCAGCAGATAATTTTCAATAAATTTTCGGGAATTAATTCTTGTTCCGTAAATTAACGCCATTAACGTGATGTTTCCATCCCCAATCTGTAGCTGTTAATTGATTACCAAGCCAACTTTGTATTTGAAAATACACCCTGTAACAATGTTGCTTAGCTGCCCCTTCAGTTGGAGGTAATTTTTTCAAATGAAATGAGGATTTAGCAGTAGCCGTCCGGTAGAGTTCAAATCTTAAATCATGTAGAGATGTATATATATATTTTTACTTTTGTAAATAGAAACTATTATTTTTAATCCATTTTCGGTAATCGTTTGTTTGTCTGCATTTGTATTGTAAAAAATGTCTGCAAGATTAGGTAAATGTTTACTGGCCAATAATGATTTTATAATTGTTTTTTTCCTTTCCCAGCAAAACTGGAAGTTGTATCACAGCCAGAAAAACAATGCAAATATGCTAGAATATGTTTATGTGATTTATGTTTAAAACTATTAGGGGTGTAATAAGTATCATTAATATTTCCTGCATCAGGTTTGTGGAATTAGATATTCAATTCATGTGAACTGAATTGATTTAAAAGAACTAGAAGATCTATATCTGACCAACAACTACCACTATTTTATCGGAATTTTTTGCTACTTCAAGGAATGTACTGATAATTAGGAAATCTGCATCTTCTTCGGCTTGTTTGCAGACAAAATTGTTTAACATTCCCATTGCAGTTTAAACAATGTTTTGGAGACTTTCAAAGCCGGGAATAGTTAGGTAAATGTAAATTACTTGTATAACATAGTATTGTATGAGAATTAATGCTTTTTATGAATGTAAACGTTTATTTACAATAAAGAAAAAGAAATTCATGATTTTCACCGAAAACTCGATTTTTAAAAAGTCGTTTTTTCGGTTTTTCGCTTTTTTAACGATATTTTTTCGATTGAAAATTAGGACTATTTTTTTTATTTTCATCATAAAACATCGAAAATTAAATATTTCGCTTTGAAAAAATTTGGGCTTGTTTGAAACACAAAAGAGAATATTTTCACCAATTTTTATGAAAATATAAAAATTTTTGCGATAGTTATAAATTAAAAACCGAAAAACCGGTTTTTTGCATTTTTCTCGATAATTTTGAGGTTATGGTCAATAATGATGAGGAAGTTTTTAATTTTTTCATTATCTACAACTCTTACATTCAAAAAACGGGTACCAACCCCTAAAAACTTATATATTACCACCCCAACCCCCCTTCCAGAACTTTTACTCAGTCTGGACGATTTTTCCTTAATTATTTACACCATTAATTACATTTTCCAACCATTCGTATACTGCTAAGAATTTATCGTCTATTACGATATTTTAAACAGTTTGGCCCTGGTCTATTGCGAAAAAATGTTAACGAAACAAAATAGAAACAAATATTATTGTTCTCTAACATTGAGACTTATTGACGAATTCGTTAAAAATTTTATTTTGATATTTTCTATTTCTCCTCCACTGACAAATAGAAAGTAAAATGTACAACAAAATTAATCGACGGGCACAGTAGTGTATTTGGTATAAAACCCGGTCTCGGCGTTAATCGGTGGATTAAAATCACTTGTTCAAAACGTAATTTGGATCTGAAACGCCACAGGAATTTTCTACGCCCCTGGAGGACATGATATCCAGCGCCGATAGCAGTATCTGCGGTGGCGATGAAAAATAAAACTAAGGGAATTAAATGCTGTTGTTTATTTGTTTCTGAAATTGATTGTTGTCAATTTCCTCGCAGCTGTTTCTCTTTCGTGTTCAGTTGTTTTGTATTTACTAGTAATGAAATTATTACTTACAATAAAAATTGATTTAATTTATTTGTTAGTTTTATTTCCAGCGAAAATTAATACGGCGTTTACTATTTTCCTCCAGTACCTGCAGCAAATTCTATTCCGTAGATTTATTACCTTATTTGAAGGGGTATTTTTCTGCCTTTCAAATGAGGCGTTATCAATTTTTCAGGAGTTGGAGAATAAAATGAGGAATAGCAGAAATAAGAAACTTGTTGAAATTTATGTTGCTTTTTTGAAATAAAAAAGGTATTCTTGGTGAAAATAGCCGCCATATTACTAGTTTTAGAAGATTTTCATTTATCTTTCTTGAAAAAAAATAAAAAAAATAAAACATATATTCTTTTAAATTGTTGATATCTCATCTAGACCCAATATGACAGTCTGTCAAAATTACATGCTCTTAGATCATTTTAAGGTTATGTATTTTCTGTTCCTTGGTATATACGGCTTCGCTAGGTATACTTTAGTACTGATGAGAGGTGCCTTCGCTCCAAATTTCATCAAAATCTGTCTACTAGAACCCGAATACTAGAAAAATATTTGAAAAATTACCCATTAACGCATGTTTATTGGTTTCTTTGGAATTATGTTAAATTTTTAAGCTTTCTATCTCATCGAGTTTTGTTGCCCTTTCAAAAACAAATATTTTGAGACCTTTGATAGGACCGATAGAACAGCAGATATTTTAATAATAGTACGGGAGACCATAACCAAAATTAGTTGTTATCGCCTAATTGATATGAACAAGTTATATCAGTAGTAGAATGCAGGTTTTCACGGCGGTTGTCTAATGAAGTAGATTCTTCCGGGTCTTGCCGTGGTCGTCGAACTTGACTTGACGTTTCGCTAATCATCATGTCAGCTTCTTCAGAAGGATTCTAAAGACTGAATTTGTTGTGTTACACTCCTCGTTATATACCTAGGCGCCGCTTCGCTTCGCTGTTCATAGGTCGCGCTTGGTTCGCTTCGCTGCTCATTCGTCGTGTTTGGTTGACCGTGACTTACTACGGTGCTGGTACTTGGCAATACCAGTCTCCACGTGTTACTAAGTCGATACCCATCCTTTCTGTTAAAGTTGCTCACGTTTTTTCATAATTTCCAGTGATTCCCTAATGATTCGCGGATAATAGCGCGTATTCCTGTCTGTCGATTTTATGGTTCTCGTTATTATGGACATGTTCTGCTATCGCCGACCTATCCGTGTATCCAAATCTGGTATTTCTCTGGTGTTCTTTGATTCTGCACAGGATACTCCGTCCTGTTTGTCCGATGTAGCTCTTACCACATGTGCACTTCAACTGGTAAACACCTTTTGATGACAGTTTGGGGACACCTACTTTCTTTTTGAATAAAATCTTCTTCAGCCTATCTGTGACTCCCGCGACGTAGGGTAGGTATGCATACGTTGTTCGTTGTTGCTGTTCTTCTTCTGTAGTTCTCCTCTGGTTATTTACTACTCGTTGTATATTGCTTTGACTGTATCCGTTCTTCTCTAAAGCTTGTTGGACATTCTGTAGTTCCTCGGGTTTGTTCTCGTCGTCGCATATTGTGGATTATGGAGACCGAGCAAGATGGAGCGTTACCTTTCTTAGATGTATTAGTGAAAAGGTCATACAATGGCAAGCTGGCCCATGGTGTCTACAGAAAGAAAACACACACCGATCGTTACCTACATGCGACAGCTCACCACCATCCACAACAGAAGAGAGCGTTAATTAGAACCTTGGTCCACAGAGCCAACACAATATGCGACGACGAGAACAAACCCGAGGAACTACAGAATGTCCAACAAGCTTTAGAGAAGAACCGATACAGTCAAAGCAATATACAACGAGTAGTAAATAACCAGAGGAGAACTACAGAAGAAGAACAGCAACAACGAACAACGTATGCATACCTACCCTACGTCGCGGGAGTCACAGATAGGCTGAAGAAGATTTTATTCAAAAAGAAAGTAGGTGTACGGTTTCGAACAGTGAAGAAAATACAGCAGATGCTTCCCTCACTCAAAGACCCTGTCCCCAAACTGTCATCAAAAGGTGTTTACCAGTTGAAGTGCACATGTGGTAAGAGCTACATCGGACAAACAGGATGGAGTATCCAGTGCAAAATCAAAGAACACCAGAGAAATACCAGATTTGGATACACGGATAGGTCGGCGATATCAGAACAACTATTATCCGCGAATCATTAGGGAATCACTGGAAATTATGAAAAAACGTGAACAACTTTAACAGAAAGGATGGGTATCGACTTAGTAACACGTGGAGACTGATATTGCCAAGTACTAGCACCGTAGTAAGTCATGGTCAACCAAACACGACGAATGAGCAGCGAAGCGAACCAAGCGCGACCTATGACCAGCGAAGCGAAGCGAAGCGGCTCCTAGGTATATAACGAGGAGTGTAACACAACAGATTCAGTCTTTAGAATCCTTCTGAAGAAGCTGACAGGATGATCAGCGAAACGTCAAGTCAAGTTCGACGATCACGGCAAGACTCGGAAGAATCTACTTCATAAGTTATATCAGTAGTTTTCAACAATACAAAAAGAAAAGTACTCTACGAAGAAGCTTGAAAGTGGGGCGTTTCATGGGAAAATGATTTTCCGTTCATAAAAAATCAAGTCGTTTCTTTGTCATCGCCTAATGTCCCTTCTTAGTGGAATCTTGAAAAAAATATAAAAAATAATAAGAATCCACAAAGAACGGACATTTTGCACGGGGCAAAATCGCAATAGCGAAAATGGAAGATGTAAAGAAAACGGGTGTAAAAAAGTTACTCCCTAATGGCTAAACTTTTTTTTAAATTGAAGTATACACCTAATACATGAGAAAAAAGCAAAAAACGGGCATTTTCCATGGGACATATTTGCAGGAGGTGTAATTTGCTGGCATCTCTAATACAGCGCCGGTGGCGTCTCTGTAATCCATTCAAAATTCAATTACGGACGAACGCCCCATTTAAAACGTCCGTTCATATTTTTTTTATTTAAAAAGCCTTTAAATAAACAATAATTTTCCAAACGGACATTAGGCGATTATACAAAAAATAATTGTAAGGAACTTTCATACGTCAATTAATACACAGACCAAACCGAGGCACATCGGATTTAATCTTCACACTTAAACAGCTTCAAGAAAAAGCACTCGAACATCAAGGAGAAATTCACATGGCCTTCATTGATTTAACCAAGGCGTTTGACTCGGTGGATAGGGAAGTGCTCTGGAAAATTATGCTCCGCTTAGGTATCCCTAGAAAATTTGTGGAAGTATGTCGCAGTCTACATACAAACAACAACGCCCAGGTTATGTATAATAATGAGGCAACCGAACCTTTCCAAACCCTCACTGGAGTTAGGCAGGGGTGTGTCCTGGCACCCCTACTCTTTAATTTGTTTACCACTGCTCTAACAATTATTGTTGACAACAAACTGACAGTCAGAGGAATAGGTCTCAGATACCGTTTTGATGGCGGTCTCTTTAACATAGGGCGCTTTAGAGCTTTCACGAAGACACGCACACGATTCATTTGTGATCTCCAGTATGCGGATGACTGTGCACTTTTAGCCTCTACGCCGGAAGAGCTTCAAGAACTTTTAGATGTGTACGCCCAGAGCTATGATTCCTTGGGACTTAAAATCAACATTGGAAAGACTAAGATTATGTCAACTCCTCATCAAGTGAACCAAATAGACATTACACTTAACGGAAATTCTCTTGAAGTGGTGGATCAGTTCAATTACTTAGGCAACGTTGTTAATGACAAAGCAAACATGGACAGCGAGATTCGCAATAGAATTAACGCTGCATCTAGAGCACTCTGGGGACTTAGAGAGAGAGTATTTGACAACCACGACCTTGCTTTGTCAACGAAAATGGCTGTCTACAGAGCAGTTGTCATTCCAACACTGCTATATGGATGTGAAAGCTGGGTCACTTACCGTCGTCATGTGAAAGAATTAGAACGTTTTCAGCAAAGACACCTCAGAAGTATGATGAAAATCCGTTGGTTCCATCACATATCAAACGTGGAAGTACTCAGGAGAGCAAATAGCCTTCCAATTGAAGTGCTTATTTCAAGAGCACGCCTAAGATGGGCAGGTCACGTTCATCGTATGCATGATAACCGCCTTCCTAAATGTACACTTTATGGTGAATTGCTAAGCGGTAGAAGAAGGCGCGGCGGTCAACGAAAGAGGTTCAAAGACGCTCTCCATGAAAATCTAAAATCCTGCGGTATTGCAGACGAGCAATGGGAACAACTTGCAGCGGACAGAACCGAATGGCGAGGGGTTGTGGCCAGCTATCAAGGAAATGTTGCTGCAAGAAGGCCGAATCCAAGACCTAACCAGGTCTATGTTTGTCCTGACTGCGGTCGACATGTGCTCTCCCGAATTGGCCTCTATAGCCATAGTCGTGTGCACCGTAGATGAATGGGAATTACAATAGACTACACCTTTTACTTGTTTTTTATTGTACACAATCTATCGACTGTAACATTTTTATACTCGGACTCGAGTAACGGCTAACGGCTAATAATAATACACAGAGACAGCAAACGGACATTAGGCGATTACTTTTTTGAGCTTATATTTTTTACATGTTCAATAAATAATTAAATGGCTTTTGTCCCAGTAAAAATTTCCGTCGCCGGGGACTTTTTTTGTTGTTGTGTTATAAACTATCAATCTATGTGGGTATTATTCATTAGGCTATCAGGCTAAAATTTTTGATGCGGCCTCCCGTACAATAAGAAGTTCAGCAAACTAGTGTTTCAATTTCTTATACCCGTGAAGCGGGCATAAATATAGCGGCCTTGCTGAAAAAGTCCAGTTGGCATTTGCAACTGAAACACTGTCGAGTCGAAACACGGTCTTAATTTCGTACGACCTATTGGAGCCGAGATAAGTTCTTTTGAAATTTTGACAGTTTTGCGACGTAACGAAAACGCGCGCATTTTTCGCTAAAATCTCAAAAACGGTAATTTTGATCGCAAAACACTTCAAATGAAACTTGTAGAGAATTCGATTACGAACAATTTCCTATTCGATCCATATTGGCAGAGATATGAATTTTTAAGCATCTTTATAGCGCTCCATCAGAACACTTGTTTCATGATAAAATCGATAAAAACTCGAAAACAGTGGATCGTACGCATATAGTGTATTTAATAAAAGTTAAAGAGAATATGCTGGTGTATGTACAAAATCGTTTTGATAACGAATGAATGAAGATAAAAGGGAAAAACATGAAAAATTGTCGCTTTCAAATGCATTTAGACAAATAGCTATTTTTTTATTGCCTTTAGGCAATAATGACAGGTCGTGGATCGAGGTTGTTTAAAGGGAATTAAATTATCTGTAAAATGAGCTCAAGTGACCTTCATACGATGAATGGTTCACGAGTTACAGCTATTTAAAGCTATGAGCAAAAATTTCTTTTTTATTATAATTTAAGATTGTCCTGCAAGAAATGTGCGTAACAATTTTTTTAAAAATATGTGCCCAGTATGAAACGAATCAAAAATCCTTACAGAATAACTTGAAAAAGTGAAAAAATATTATTAAATGTACTTTTTTGTACTTCAAACCTGACGAGAATTGCCTGTTTGCTAAAAATTAAAAATCAACCGCATTTTCAGTCGTCAGTCCCTTGTCGCTACTTACTGAAAATCATACACAAAAAAGTGCTTTTTGTAGAAAATTTTGTAAGCTTTCATTTTGGTCTTATGACATTTTGTCGTAGACCAAAAAAAAACGATGATATATGTATACAAAAAAGGAGTTAAAAAATAAAATTGGTTCAATTTCTCTGAACAAAAATAATTTTCAAGAACCTTTTTTTAAAGAAAATATACCTTGCGAACGACTTATGCTATTACATTGCTTTCATATGTATATAAACTAATGAAAATAGGTCAAAGCCAGTTTTTAAAAAATCGTTATGCACAGTTCTTGCAGGAAAATAATGATTTATAATAAAAAAGAAATTTTTACTCATGGTTTTAAACAGCTGTAACTCGTGAACTATTCATCATATTAAGGTCACTTGGAGCTGATTTTACAGATAATTTAATTCTCTTCAAAAATTCTTTAGTGTCGTTATTCACTCGTTATCAAAACGATTTTGTACATACACCAACATATTCAAAATTAGATTTTCTTTAACTTTTATTTGATACACTACATGCGTACGATCTATCATTTTCGAGTTTTTGTCGATTTTATCATGAAATAAGTGTTCTGAGAGCGCGCTATAAAGTTGGTTAAAAATCCATATCTCTGCCAATATTGATTGAATGGGAATGAAAAATAAAAGGAAATTGTTCGTAATCGAATTCTTTACAACTTTCAATTGAAACATTTTGGGATCCGAACTACCATTTTTGAGAAGAATGCGCGCGTTTCCGTTACGTGGCAAAATTCCCAAAATTTCAAAAAATCTATCTCGGCTCCAATAGGTCGTACGAAGCTAAAAAAATAACTAAATTGTGCAGATTTCTATTACCTATAATTTTGACGTGTACATATTTTACAATAAAATTGATACTTTGATTTTCTAGACCCACCCCCATATGATAAAATGCACCACAAAATAAGCCTCTTTCCAAAATTTCAGCCCGCTCTGAATTATTTCATTCAAATTTTCCCATTTTATTGAGCTATCTGTAAAGAAAACTTTTTGGAATTGTTTGTACGTGGGAAAAAATACTAGCGTTAATTTTTTTCTGTTACATATAGAATGTGTTTTGTACTGCTGCTTTTCTTTGGAAAATATTTTTTTCTTCAACAAGTCCCATGCCAGATTCCACCTGTGGAGTCCATCTTCCATCTTCCATCTATGAAACAATGTTGAAACATTAACTGTACATGATTTCAACAACTTGTAACCTACAACATTTTACTTTTGGCTACCATCATGCATTAAAAAAATATATTTCACAATGAATCAGGTTGAAAATAAGCTCTACACGATTTTAGAAATTTCTGATCGGTAATATTTTATTCCTTACCATCAATCAGTGTATATTAATAGGAAAATAGAAAAAGACTTAGTCTGTTAAAATTAATAAGGGTAATAATAAGCTCTACACGATTTCATAAATTTCTAATCTGTATTTTGTTACGGTAACGGTAAAGCGATTTTTGTTATATTTTATTCTCTACCATCAATGCACGTTAATAGGAGAAATTTTAATCTATTAAAATGAAATAAATAAGGGTAAAAATGAGTTTTGCACAATTTCATGAATTTTTAATCTGTATCAGAAAGGAAAGGTGGTCAGAATGTGCAGGAGACGGCGATAACTGTAAAGCGCTTTTGATATTGTCTTCCAGTTTGGTTTAAGCAAAGGTTATGTTTTGTTGTCGTGAATGGTGTCAACCCCCACACTACGTTTTTTGATTGATAGAGGGCGCCAGTAGTCTAGTTAAAAATTCCGACAGGCTGGTGCGGACGAACTATGGTTCTCAGGATCGATTTTTATCTCCAATTGTGGGATGGTGTTGCTTATGACGTTAGAGTTCTCGAGATTTCTAGTGGCTTCTACTATGGCAGAAGAGCCCAGACTGACTGATTACAGCGCCAAGCTTCCCGAGATGTTGACTATTTTTATTAGGGGTGCTAATACCCGTAGTTGCAATTAGGTTAAGTAAATAAAAGATGAAAATCCATAAAAAAAATAACTAAAAGCAACTCGAACGGCATTCGGGCTATCAAAAATTGTATTTGTTTAATTATTTAAGCCATATAACTGTACTGAGCTAACACTGATTTTAATTTTCCCTGCACTACTATGCACCGATGAAACGTTTATAAGTCGCGACTGTCGCTGTTCGTACTCTTCTCCACATCAACAGGGCCTTGGATCGTGTGCTGGCGGCAGACAAAGCGTCGTATTGAGGGTTGGTTCGTCGAGTAGATATTGGTAGGCTGGACTGGTTGATCTGCTTTCACTGGACTGATAATTGTAGTTGATGTTGTAGCGACGAGAACTGCGGAAGAACTGCCGCTGCAGAAACCTTGCTGCATATAATTAGACATAGGGTCGGACGGGGCTCTGGACGTCAGGGCGGCTGGCGTATTGAACGTCGTGGACGGCCTCTGGCTTGATTTGGTGTTGGGATCGATGCGACGAGTCGAACCGGGCGGGAGTCTAGACGGCAGGACGGCTGATGTATTGAACGTTGTGGAAGGCCCCTGGTGTGTTTTGATGCTGTGATTGATGTGTTTTGTGCATAGTAGTGGTTTAAATATTATTTAACTCAATTATATTTATGAATTTTATGATTCGACAACAGTTGTTCAGCATGAAGTACATAGTCAAAAAGATAAACATGATGGAAGATCAGGGGGTGTGGGAAAACCACTAGATAATTAGCTTGTAGTTATACATTGGAAGTGTTGTGGGGTGGAGGGGGTGATTGGTGATTTAACTTGTTTTTTCGCATTTTTACTGATAATAAGCTATTTTACTAAATTAAAAATCGTTTAATAAAGTGGCACTTTACCACATCGAAGTGTTACTTTATTATATAGTAATGTCAGTGTTGATAAAAACAGAAAATTGTTTATTTAAATATTGGAAACATTGTTATAAATATTAAAAGTACAATTATTTAAATTTGAAAAGTTAACCACATGATATTTATTCAATTCCACCTGTTCTTCTTGAAAACTATTATCATTCTCTATCTGTATTCTTGAATGATAAACACAAGCGGGTAAATAGAGCATCTCGTGCCGTGACACGTCACTCATAAATGACAAGGGCAAGGGAAATTATCTATCATAAGCAACTATACTACACCAAATAATATCAGCATATTTAACTTAATAAACTAACCTAAAGAAATACTCGTATTACGTATTTTAGTTGTCAACAAAATGTATTAAAAAAAAAAACTGTAACAAAAGGATCCGAACCCTCATCACGGTACGAGATGCTCTATTTACCCGATTTTTGATAAACAAAGCTGTGTCAGTTACTAGGTTACGGAAATTCTACACAAGTACCTACTATGAAATTCCAAACTTTGTAATGCTTCCATATCTATCACTATTTGCTTATAATTACTTGCTAACACAACATGCGAAAAAATAGTATAAACAAATCTCGTATGAAAAGCAGTCTTTGCTATTCTAAACTTCTTTTTTAATGTACTATTCTCATTATGAAATAGAGAATGACTATAAAATTGTTCTATGTATTTGAATATTTTTTTGTCCCTGTTTTGAGCAGACAGTTGTAATGACCAAGGATTGTTATTATTTAAAAGGTCATCTTTCGAATTTAAAATTTCTGCTCTTAAATTCTTTGTTTTCTTATTTTTTAACAATAGTGAGACTGTTTTTTATTCTGTTCTCCACTGTTTGAAGGTAATAATATTGATGTTCTGTTTTGGCTCAAAGCCAATGAAGAGCTTTTTTCAATATTTTTGTTCCTATCACTGCTAGAAGTAGGCATTTTGAACGTGCTAGGACATATTCGATTTTCTTAAGCAACATTTGAGTTTCTTTTTCAAGCTCAAGTTCTACGACTTCCTTTTGTGCGAATACTTAGACTTATTTTGATTCTGTAAGTACTTTGCAACAATATCATGTAAGGAGAAATATAGTGTATGCGACCACTCCGTATATTCTGTGGGAAGTGTTGCAGTTGCTGCGTTTGAAAATTTTTCAGTAAGTGTAAACGCATAGGATACCAAATGCTAAAGAAACATCAAAAGCTATTGCAAATAGTCCACAATCAGAACCATTTGTCTGCCGTTATACAAGCGGAAATTGAATAGTAATTTCACTAATCTCTAAATAAGGATATGATTTCTGCACAAAGAGTTTTTGCTCCGGTTGTAAAAGATTATTTTTGTTATGTAACGAATCATCAATAACACTGCGACCATTATAATAATAACTTGTCCAAAAAAGTTGTATATGGTCTTTTCCAGATGGGATAGGTTGAATCGTATTATAATTTTCCATATCATTTTTCGTAATGAGCATTTGTACTTAAAATGTACGAAAAAAAAAAAGAAAAGTGAGAATCTTCGAGTCACTGACCTTCTTTGATCATTTTCATATCTGTTTCGTTAATTCTCTGCACACAAATTCTTTATCTATGTTGACATTGAAAAAGAAGTCCGAATGTAAAAAGAACTTAATCTTTACACTTACTCATTTACGTAAATGTCCGGTGCAAACGTAAACTCTACCGACGGTCCCCTAAAAATCTATAAAACAATAAGTGTAATACTTATAAAACATCTATTTCACAATCTATCCGGCACATAATCCGACACGATCCTCAATGTGTTTTTACGATCAAACATTTCCATTTTTTTACATCAGATAATTACAAATTTGTTATTATGGATATTTTTAAAGTTAACACAATTCGTATTTCGGTGTTTGATTGAGCCAAAACTCCGAAATTAAACTGCACGAATGTCATTAATACTTCGCATTATTTTAACAGATAGCAAAATTCAAACATTAATAGCATTGCAAATGCAATGCAATAAGGTGACATGTTAGACAGGTAAGACTCTAACAAGCAATTGGTTGTATAAAGGTTCAACCCAAATGATTTCAAGGCATATTAGATTTATAATCCAAGATAACTGAATAAACAATTTATAAAACCACGACATTTTCTAAAACCTCTATAAAACTCGGTCCTCCGTGCATTAATAGCTACATATAACAAATACTATTTATCAAAAAAAATCCGTAGCCTCAAAAAAACTGTTTTGAAGTAAGTTATAATTACTCTATTGATGGTCGTTTAAAAATTTTCACGCAAAAAATAGTGAACTTATTAATGTTATTATTTCCCGTTCGGCGCCACGTTACGGTTATCACCGGAACTAAACCTTGAATCTGACCCTCTTCGCCTCATGATTAATTTTTATATGCTGTCAGTCAGCATGACATTTCATCCACAATAAACATCATAATCGTCATCATCAATGATAAATTGTTTGTGAAGTCTAAACATTAATAATTTAGAACCAGAAACTTATTTAAAATGGCTGCCGCGAGTACTGCAGCGACGGGACCACCAGTGGGTATTGATCTCGGAACAACATATTCTTGTGTAGGAGTTTTTAGAAATGGTATGTTGAACATTTATTGCGCTTTGTCGGACTTAGGAACTATTGAATTGTAATATTTTCCACATCTCCAGCTGAATGGAGAATATATTTTTATATTGCTGAAAGGGTTATGCTAAGAACTATAAAATATGCATTGACCGTGTTTAACACCTGCCTTTATTCAAGAAAATGGAAACCTTTTATATTATTGATTCATTTATTAAATAGATTTGCTAGAAACGATAGATTCGTGGTCTATGAAATTGAGGTCTGTAAAATGCGAGACATGGACAAAAATTTTATTATTTCGAAAGAAGGGTGAATGTCTTTTTTGAAATTTTTAGTAATAATGCTACTAGAAATATTGTAATACGGGCACATTAAGAAGGGAGCCCTCGACCAAAATTTCGTGTAATAACGGCATGGCTATATTCGTGAAAAATGTTTAGTTCCAATAAAAATAAACAACTTTTTCCTTGCAACAAAGTTCCAAAGTGTTGCGGAAGGGATGTAAGCTCATTTTCAGTCTGTAAAAAATATCGATAGGTATAATTCAGTGGGGGCGGTTGTAAAAATGGAAAATTCTGAGTTTTGAAAAAATCTCTACCATAAAAACCCTAAATACGTTTGGGCTATGCCGAGCACTTATCCGTGACGCGATGACGACGTCCGAAGTCAGCCACCACCTCCTTTGTATTGTGCGTCTCTTACCGCTTGTCAATCATTCTGAAGCGCATCTGTGCAGTTGCCGATCTTCTCGCTGCAGATGCGATCTATCATGAGAATTGCCACAAAATTTTTTTCGTAGCGTCTGAACGAACCTCGACGAAAAGAGGACACCCAGAAGATAAAGGAGTTTCTGAGGCAATGGAGAAAATATTTTACTACATTGAAGCAAACGGTGAGCGCCAGTTTTCATTGAACGAGTTATTAGAGCAAGTTTTGGACACAATGCCTACTACAAAAACTATCAAAGAGAGAATAAAGGACAAATATAAGGACCGCATTGTTTTCAGCCGAATAAGCAATAAGGAAACTGTTGTGCGCTTTCACAATACAGGTGAAACAATCCTGAATGATAGGTGGTATTCTTCGCGATCCAAAAACCCACAAACAGAACGACAGAGTATCGTCAGGATAGCAGCCAAAATAATATTGGAGGATATTGAGTCAATGGCACATAACAATTCTATTTTTTCACCTGCTGAAAAATTCTGTAGTAGTGGAAAAGAAATGGTACCTGATACACTCCGGGCCTTTATGGTGCTTAGCAACAACGAAAAGAGCGAAACTCTAAGCAGAAAAGAAGCTGACTGATATATTACATGCCCTGATTGCTGCCATTCGTCCTCGATCTTTTGTATTTCCGATCCTACAGTGTCGTTCTGTTCATCCACAGAAATTTTGGGTCAAAGGAATTTGGTTGAGCTACTTGCAAGTTTGGGATTTAGTGGAAATTATCGCGAAGCTCAAGAGTTAGAACTATCACTTGTCTACCACCCTGAAGTGCCTGCCCAAAGGAAATATTCTGTCAATTAATCTTCGACAATGCCGATTTCCCACTCACCACAACAGACCCAGTAGCTCCAGAAGCCATTTGGAATAATATTTTCTGCCGATGGTCCACTGGATGTGGAGATCGTTGTGGATGTAGGAAAGCTGGGATCCGGTGTTCGATGATGTGCGGCATGTGCCACTGCGCATGTACCAATGATGCCCCAGTGGAGGATTTACTTGACGACTATGAATATTCCGATGATGATTTTCTCTTTCAACATTTACGTGATTATTAATAATCAAATTTCTTTTTCTATTATTTCTGAATTTGTTGTACACGTTCACTTTTCACTCGAATAACTGATTTTTCCACAACCCCCCCCCCCCCCCGTTTCTCGGTAAGTATTAATCATAGAGAAATAATGAATAACTATTTTGGTGAGGAATTTAATGTCTTTTAATTTTGTAAATGACACTTTTTCCGCTAGGGGCCGCCGTTTTCGAGATATTCACGAGAAAAGTGGAAACAGACCTTTCGATTCACCCCTCTCCCAAAGCTCATACCCCAGCGGTACCCCCTACTACTGTACAAAAGTCTGGGACTATACGATTTATTTTCGCCCATTTTGCTTCGTTGACTGGACTATAGTTCTCAGTCATTAAAAATATGTAAATATACGAGAAACTGATGTTTCGTGATGAAAATATTTCCCAAGTGTCATATTATTTGAAATTTCCCCCCACTAGGGATGCGGACGAGACGAAAAATGTCAGTTATTTTTTATTCCTATATTGACTAATATTACCTTGAACAGAAGGACTAGGAAACTGACGTGCCGCGATGAAAAATATGCATATTATATTTTTACATGTTCAATAAATGAATTTATTTACTCATATTAGATTATATATTCATTAATCAACTGCTTTTGAACAAGTAATAGTATCCATAAACAAATAGCGTAAGTTATAAACGTGAGTTATGTATTATAATTCACTAGATACAGCCAATCACTTTTCCGATACGGTGGAATGGAACGGTCCATGGCTGATAGCCGGGTTGGTTAAGGCGCGAAGTGGCAATCGCGATTAATCACACGGGTATCGCGCCACAGGGTTCGAATGCCGGCACTGGCACTGTTGGAGGAAATGGATGTATGTAACATTTTTTCAATGCGTAACCCCCTTCCGCACAAGCCTCTGGCTTCTGGAATTGGGGGTTGTCTAATTTCTGTGGTGTTTATTATTATCATTATTGAGGGAGCAAGATCATTTGACGTGTTTGATTAGTTTTGACGTTTAACTATTGCATTTGTAAAAAATATTTCTATATACTTGTAAATTAATATTAATAGTTATAGTCGTAGATAATAGTACATTGTTCAACTAGCGGCATAGGAGAGGAAATATATCCCCAACCTTCAATTCTTTTTGCAGTAAGCCGGATTGAGACGAGATTTTTTGCATTCGCTTAGCGAAGCTAGAAACTTTGTGCCATATTTTGGACTTGTACTTTCTTGAAATTGCATTGCTGCATCCTTATAAGTGCATCTTTTCAAGTTATCAAGAAAAAATTCATATCTTCCACAAGAAAACACCAGAATCATACGAATTTCAGTACCCGGGGGTTTTTTGAGTTGCTGGACTTGAATATGATGTCCAAATGAGCCCCCTGTGCACCTGAAGATCAGGACGGCACCAGAAATGTCATCACTTGGAGTTCCCTCTAAGCTCATGGAAAATCGATCGAAACTCGTTATCCGGAGGTTTTTCGGGTCGCTCGTCTCGGTTTTGACATTGGCAACCTCCCCCGGGGGACCTGGTACACGCAACCTGGCTAATAACGTCATCTCCTGGAGTTTTGCTGAAATTTACGATATTTACGAAATTTTTACGATATTTAGAATATACTGTAAAATTAAGAAAAGTTTTTTTTGTTAACTCAATGTATTTGTAAAAATAAATATAAAGTTCAGATATTTTTGAAATTGTGCCTGCATATATTTGTACCCATAACTTTCATTTTCCCTATACCTCAAATAGCTTCAATTGAATAAACTATTCCAACTCTAGTGATAAAGTAAGTTCACTGAAAAAGGGAGGACATGCCCATTTTGTATAAATTTTGTATAAGAATTTCATGATAATTATTAGTTATTACTTGGAAGTTACTTACTTTAAAAGAGATTGCCGATGTCAAATTCGAGACGAGCGACCCGAAAAACCCCCAGGTAACGAGTTTCGATCGATTTGATAAGTAATTTCAGTAAAACTCCAGGAGATGACGTTATTAGCCAGGTCACGCGCACCAGGTCCTTCGGGGGAGGTTGCCGATGTCAGATTGGGGACGAGCGACCCGAAAAACCCCCGAGTTTCGATCGATTTGATAAGTAATTTCGGTAAAACTCCAGGAGATGACGTTATTAGCCAGGTCACGCACACCAGGTCCTCCGGGGGAGGTTGCCGATGTCAGATTCGGGAGAGCGACCCGAAAAACCCCCGGGTAACGAGTTTCAATCGATTTGATAAGTAACTTCAGTAAAACCCCAGGAGATGACGTTATTAGCCAGGCCACGCGCACCAGGCTTTCCGGGGGAGGTTGCCGATGTCAGATTCGGAACGACCGACTCGAGAAACCCCTGGGTAACGATTTTAGATCGATTTTCCATGAGTTTACAGGGAACTTCAGGTGATGACGTTCCTGGTGCCGTCCTGACCTCCAGATGTAGAGGGGGTCATTTGGACATCATATTCTAGATGTTTTGTAACGGAGCATGAATGTCAAATAAGTACAAGATATTGTTATTTAGGAAATTAGCCATGTCATCAGCTTCCTCCAACTCGTAAATGTAATTCCAATAAATACCTTGTAAATCATCAAATTTCGAGAAATCCCTGTAAGTTTTATAAAATTTTTGCTGTGCGGGTTTAATTAATTATATATATTCTAACTAATAATAGAAGCGTGTTAATTAAATGATTTCTAGTAAGTTTAAAAAAATATAGTTTAAAATACTAAAAAAATACGCTTTAAAACCCAACTAAAAAGTAAAAAATAATAATGTTTAAATATTATTTTGTTCAACAACGATAGATTGTAAAAAATGTGGAGTGCTTGACATCAATTGTTATAAATATTTTATTGGTAGTTATTGATAAAAATAGAATTATAAAAATATAGTAAAAAAGTCTAAAAAAAAAAGAGTATTTAAGACTCTTTGATAAAGGTCGCAAGGCCGAAACATATGTCAGAGAAATCTGAACAAAACTAATGAAACAATAAACCAAATGCGTATTGTAACTATTCTTTTGAATATTTATAATTATTCTATTGAATATGTTTCATCAAGAACCTACCGCAGATTCCATCCAATTAATAGTAAAAAATGCACCCCACGCTTTTTACAATCATCGCTGTTGAACAAAATCTTAATATTTAAACATTATTATTTTTTACTTTTTAATTCGGTTTTTAAAGCGTGTTTTCTTATTTTTTATAAACTATAATTTGTATATTTATTTACTTTCGAAATACCGTGGTAGGTTCCTTAATATCAATGACACTGTATAACTAATTTTTATATTTCCTCATTTATTGGGTATTAGTCAACAATCCTAAAAATGCTTAATGAAAAGTGGCTTAATACTTAACAAAGGAAGGAAACTATGCACATCCTCTTAACATAACATTCTAATTTTAAGTTTTCCAAAGGGACAGTGGATATCATAGCAAACGACCAAGGTAACCGCACGACTCCAAGTTACGTCGCTTTCACAGAAGTCGAAAGGCTTATAGGGGAGCCGGCGAAGGGACAAGTGTCCATAAACCCCACTAATACAATATACGATGCCAAGAGATTAATTGGACGACGGTTTGACGATCCCGTTGTGCAGCAGGATATAAAACATTGGCCATTCGATGTGATTAATGACAAAGGCAAACCAAAAATTCGCGTGCGATATAAAAATGAAACGAAAACATTTTATGCAGAAGAAGTATCTTCTATGGTATTGGGAAAAATGAAGGAGATCGCCGAGACTTTTCTAGGAACGCACATATCGAGGGCCGTTGTTACTGTCCCGGCGTATTTTAACGACTCGCAAAGGTACCTTTAGAATGCACTACTACTAATATGTTAAATAAATGAATTGTTTTCATTAGTGAAATAAAAATAACAACAGATAGTTGAGGAAAATGTGAAGTAATTTTCTAGGAAGTGGAATTTGGTAGTCTTGCCAAAAACGAAACACGGTGCTTTAGAAATCATATAAAATATTATAGTTTTTTAGAATAAATACAACAAAATATAATGACAATCTGAAAAAGTTACTTTAGGTCCGCCATCCCGATTTAGGTAACGATGAAGAGATCTCGGTAGTTTAGAGTAGTGATAGGATTCCAAGTTTTAAGTGAATATTAAGAATATTCTTTGAAGGAAAATTCTTCTCTATTTTTTATATTTTCCGTTCAATGAATGTTTTATATAAAATAATAATAATAATAATAATCATTATTTCGTTTATATCTTCTACAGGACATGAAACGTTAGTACACGGCAAATAAAATAAATAGATATACACACAGTAGCATACATAGTTTGACCATACGCATGTACACACGCATACATAAAATATGAGGTAAAATACATATACTGTCTGTCTATTTTACTAGGGCCATACCAAATATCTCGCTTAATATCTATTGTAGAAGACTAAAGTTTCAGAAATAGTTGTCCCATTTTTTGTGAGGTATATGTCAGTAAAAAGAAATTTGAAATCCATAGCCTACTTTGTGAGATATATAACAAAAACCTGAAAAATAGAAAAATCACAAACAGTTATAGCTTCTTTAGTTGAGGAGATACGAAAGATGAAAGTTGACGGAAAAGGCAACAAGAATAATTATGTGTATCAAAAAATTTGAAAAACGCAGTTCGCTTTGAAATTATGCTCTTGTGCAAAAATAAAAAGAACAAATCTCAAAGTAGGCCATGACACCATAAATTCCGTTTATTTTTTCTCTTTCCAACGATATAAAACATGTCTCAAAAAGTTTAACTGATTCAATTAATTAATGTACGGCTTATATCCGGGCGGGAGACAAACTCCGAAACGATATATTATCCGTTCAATAGCAATCAAGATCTGAGGCATCAAACACATCTACGTCTCCCATCAGCTTGAGTACCCCACCTGAGCCTGTCAGAACTGGTGTGCGCGATGGTCGGTATTCAAATTTCACTATTTATTATCAAAATCGTAAAATAAACGATATATATAATTCCTCTTTTCTTTGTACGGTCATGAGTAAAAAAAAATAGGACGTCTTATAACGGTATTTTGCTAAAATCTAGTTGTGTACATCTAACTTTAATTTTTGTGACATTGTCAATTAGTTGTCATAATTTATGTCATAATTTGTGTTATGTGTGTCAATGAGACAAATTGCACTGCGTTATAATATTGACAAAAATTCGGTGTTTAACATTTTAAGAAAGTGGAGAATAAACGGTACGATTAGTAAAAGTCCTGGATCAGGGCGACGAAGGATACCAACTCAACAACAAGATTTGCAATTGGTAAATGCTTTAGTAGAAAATCCATTTTACTCAGTTATTAAGGCTGCTGAAGAAACGAATTTTCCTGGATCGAGTAGTACTGGTCGCCAGCAAGTAAGAAAATCGGAGATACGCTGTCATGCAGCAGCTCAGAAATACTTACTTAAAGCTGAACATAAAGAAGCTCGAGTAGGATTTGCGCTTGAATTTTTAGCGCATGATGTAAATTTTTAGAACAATATAATCTTTACAGACGAAAAAACTTTCTAGTCAACACACAACGGTCGTATTCGTGTTTACCGCCCTCGGAATACTCGATTCGATGAGATATATATAACAATGATAAAAGTGGTAGATTTTCCGTCAATATGTGGGCTTGGATATCGGCACGTGGTCCTGGTGTTTTGTGGCATATTGAGGAACGATTTAATAGTGAAAAGTATATTAGGATTTTAGACAATATTATGCTCCCTTCTGTGCCACAATTATTTCCTAATAATGAGTTCATATTTCAACAAGACAATTGGTCCTACTGCTCATACCGTAACTAACTGGTTTCAAGATAACAACATCAATGTTCTTAACTGGCCCAGTCTTAGTCCAGATCTTAGGCCTGTAGAAGAAGTATGGGGATTACTCGTAAGAAGTATCCAAAAACGAAATGTGAGACCACGGAATGCCGAAAAATTACTGGAAATAGTAAATAATGCATGGGAAAATGTTATTACTAATGATTATTGTATGAGGTTATTTAATTTTATGCCAAACAGACTTATAGAAGTTATAAATAGAAATGGTGCAATAACGAAATATTAATAGTTAGTTTCCTGTTAAGCAGGATATCCTTTGTCCTTTGATCCAGGATTTCTACTAATCGTACCGCTTATTCTCCACTTTCTTAAAATGTTACACACCAAATTTTTGTTAATGTTATAATGCAGTGCAATTTGTCTCATTAACCATCCATCATTTACTATAGCAATAACTACAGCATTAAATTAAAAAATAAATTAAAAGTGATATCTGTTTTATTTCACCTTCTCATTACATATTCAAATAGAGATAGATTTACATTAGAAAAAAAAAAGTTGTCCTATTTTTTTCTACTTACGACAGTACCTATTCAGCCATCGCTTTCACCGAGACGTGGCTTGATCCGTCCATATACAATACTGAACCATTCGGCGCTAACTACAATGTTTTTCGTACTGATAGAAATTTTTCTGTCACCAGTTGCCTTGGTTTAAATCTCAGATAATAAGGAATATCAAGCTAAAAGCCAACAATGATATCTGTTGTCAGATATATAAATGTCTTAAAGAAATCAATGTAAATTTGTAGTGGAAGAAAATGTAGGACAGTCATACATGACACATATGTTCATTAAAAAAGGAAAAGAAAAGAGAAAAAAATAGTGATGGTAATAATAAATAATAACTAGGAAAACTGGTCAAATAGACAGAGTACCTAAGACCAACAAACACGAAGGAAACGAAAAGCTAAAAGCCAAACACTGGCGCGATTATAATGGGTATGGTGATTTGAGAACTTTGAATGATTTTAAAACATTGAGATCTAAAATAATATCAGACGTTGATGCATCTAACAAGGATTATATAAGAACAACTGAAATAAATATTAAAAATGATCCCAGCAAATGTTTGTATTTTATTAATGGTAGAAATAGATCGTCTGGCATAGATTCTCAAATGTCCTACAACGGGAGAGAGCTTGTTGATTCTAATGAAGTTTCAAACGCTTTCGCAGATTTTTTCTGTAAATTATTTTTACCATCTTCAAATCGTAGACACGACTATTCAATTTGGTGAGAGTGAATTTGCGGCTGCCTTAAATAGACGCAAACCCAAACTGGCTACTAGTCCTTCTGCTGAAGGACTGTGCTCACATTCTGGAGTACTCTCTAAAAGTTATATTCAACAACAATTGTGAGTTGCCTGTATTATGGAAACGGTCGAAAGTATGTCCTGTATATAAAAAAGATGATAAGTTTGATATTAGCAATTTTAGACCTACATCCATTATCTGCAATTGTTGTAAAATTTTGGAAATCTTGCTACATTATTTTCTATACCATGATGCGTCCAACAAACTCTCAGTCTATCAACACGGATTTATGAAGGACCAATCTACTGCAACAAATCTGATCTGTGTTACTCAATTTATAGCTGAATCTATTGATTCGCAGACACAAACTGATGTTATATATACTTTATATAGATTTTTCGGAAGACTCGATTTTAGCATGCTACTTCACAAACTGCATTTATTCTGCTTAACTGATTCCCTATTAAACTTTTTTAGGTCATACCTATATGACAGGACTCAATATGTTGTATCCAATGGTTCTAAGTCTGCTGAATATACCGTATAACTGTTCCTAAAAGTTTATCTTCTATTCTTCTACGATAGATATTAGGCGAGATATTTTGTGTAGTCCTCTTAAAATAGACATACGGTATATAATATTATACTCTCTTGTATTGCAACTGTGTGCACGCTACTGTGTTGCGCAAATTTGGCTATTGATTTTCACAAAAAGAGCAGTTTTATAAACAAACAATAGACAGGGCACTGAAAATATTTTGTTATTAAAGTTGGTCTACATGATTCCAGTGGATTCAAAGAAAATATTATTCTAATGATCTCTTTTTGATGAACAAAAACGCGATAGAAATCACAACTTGCTCCTTAATAAATTATTAAGTATTTCATATGTGGATATGCTAATATGTTAAGGCAAAATAAATATCCAATAGATATTCTTTGTCCATAAAGTTTCTAAGATATCTGATAGCAAAATAGACAGAGTTTAGTTTTTTAGAACATAACCATGGTTGACATACATTCACGAAGAAATCCACTTACATGCTATTGACCAATATTAATTGATTCAGTTGATATATTATCCAGTCCGTAGATCGCTACACCACTGTGAATGTATGTTACCCTGCAGAAATCAATTTTTTTGTAGTATTTCATTTCATTTTTGCAAAAATTTAATGAGCAAGTATCTCCATCTTACTATATATCATTGTAAATGCCGCCACCGACAGGATACACTGCCTGTTAACCTTCACGACGGCCAGTCTATAATATTGAAGTGATATCTTTAGTTTCAAAATATTTGAACGCAACCCCTTGCTTAATAATTATTTGAACCATTATTTTGAAGACAGGCGACAAAAGACGCTGGTACCATAGCAGGTTTAGACGTACTGAGAATAATCAATGAACCAACTGCTGCCGCCATTGCCTATGGACTGGATCGAAAAAGTGACGAAGACCACGATGTTTTAATATTCGATATGGGAGGTGGTACTTTCGATGTGTCAATTTTACTAATATCTGGTGGAATCTTCGAGGTACTGTCCACAGCCGGTGATACCCACTTAGGTAAATTCATATTTTATTTTATAATTGTACAAATAAACAAGTAAAAGTTGGTGGTTCTTGATTATTTCAGGTGGTCAAGATATTGACAATCGACTGGTAGAATATTTTACCGACGAATTCAGAAAGAAAAACAAAATTGACATAAAAGAAAACAAAAGGGCTTTACGACGCTTACAAACTGCGTGCGAGAGAGCTAAGAGGATTTTATCTTCGACAAATCAAGCTTCTATAGAAATTGACTCATTAGCAGAAGGCGCAGACTTTTATACTGGATTAACTAGGGCCAAATTTGAGGAGGTATCTTTTTTTGAATGCAAGGACCATTTATAGTAAAGATTTTTTAATTTTAGAATATTATATCTTTAGAAAAATATCGAAATTCAACTTTTTTTTTTCAGTTATTGAAGGCGTGTTTTGTGTAGCTCATAATCCCCTTTTGGGACACATAGGTAATATGTTTGATAATATAGCCGTCTGCTCGTGAGGAAAAATCAATTCAATTGATAGTTAGTTAACTTTATTGGAATTAAGATAAGTTCATATTAAAATGAATGAAATGAATTTGATTGATTAAGACGTAAAATAAACTCTTGATGAGTTGACAGCTATGTTGCAAAAAATCTTATGTATGAAAAGCTTGTGAGCTGTATAAAACCGACCTATAAAATATTAGGTTTGACTTGCAAAAGGTTAGACAGAAATGAAATTTGGTAGGATCGTAGATAATGGTAAACTTAAGTTTGCCACCTCGGGGGGGGGTCCCGCACGAGAGATGGACAGTCGAAATAGAGGTTTAATTCACCTTCGTCGCTTACGGTGATGCAAACCAGACTCTCTTTCATTCTCATCATCTTCAGGCATCAATTCTGAAGTAGGGTCGGCAAAATCGTGCTGATCGAGATCTTTTGCAGCGTTGTTTTCATCATTCTCGTCGCCCAAAAGCTGGTCGGGTACGCAATGCATACCACTTTCTTCATATAAAATGATATTCTATTCATATGGAGTAGAAATATATCAATATATATGATTCCCACCGTGTCGCAAGAAACTTTTTAATCGAACAGCTCCAACAAAAGGCGCCTCATTGCATTGCTGAACTTAAAGTTGGAAGAACATAAATACACAGTTAAGCGGGCAGTCGAAGACGCGGATTCTTTAATTGTTCAGACTGCCATCGAAATGTCTGCTTCTTTTTCTTCAGTGTTCGTTGTTGGAGAATTCATGGATTTGCTCGTATTGTTGATCGCTGGGGCCAGAGATCCCCCAAATATTTATTTGCAAAAACCAGCTAGGGGGAACAAGGATGAAGTGTTCTATTTGCTTTATAGTTTCCGATATAGCGATTCTGTTGCGAAGAACATCTTATTTAGTCTTCAGTTTAGCCTTCAGTTGCTGCGACACTGCATCAGCTCTGTTTAATCAGGGTAAGATCCGGTTTCTCAATATCCTAGCGAAGAACCATAGCTTAAATGATGCAGTTCAGGTATTTGAAGACCCCAATCCAGATTTAGCGGAAGTAGTTTCTGCTGAAGAATAATTTTTCTTGAGTCAGTATGGTGCAGCGAATGAACGTAATTGCTTAAATTCTCTTATAAGAACTTTGTGCGGGCTATGTCGAGAAATGCATTCAACCTCGCCGCGTTGCCACCAACATCAGACGTTTGCTAATAACATTAATTGTGTACTTATTGTCAAGTACAGAGGTGGCGGGCTCCCGAAGAACACGGATGGCAGAGGACAAGCACAGGACTAGACGCGATATGAATCACAAGGGAAGTGGTTCAGCTTATGAACGCCATAAAGTAGAATTAAAATGCTCGGTACTATACTTGCACTGCAATGGGATGTCCTGTGAGAATATTCCCGACCAACTTTTGGACGACAAAAATGACAAAATCGATGATGCAGAAAACCTTGATTTCGACTATGGATTAGGCCTATTGGGCTATACCATATAAAAAAACGCACCGACCAACTATACCTCAAGGGTGGTGTGGAAACGGTTGTAAGTGTTTTTATATCAAGTATACAAATATAAAATATATTTGTCGATTATACAAAAATATATAAACATATATCTTTCTTAGATATGGATCATTAAAAAATTTACATATCTGAGTATGTCGCGGCGTGCTTCAAAAAATCATATCTATCGTTGTATAGAACCAAATCCTATAAATCAGGCCAGGCATCATCAAACTCACAAAATATTACTCTTTTATAAAAAAAATATTGGGGAATTGTTTGTAGTCGATATTCGTACTAACCAGCGATGAAAATGTAATTTTGTTGATAATTGCAAGTTATGTTTTAATATTTCTGCCCTCTAGAAGCACACTTGATCTATACTAGGCCCAGTCAGACTATTTATTTTTCGATTGCGACACTGGACCGCTGGATGGCGCCTGCTTACTATTTTACATCTCGCTATCATAAAAATACCGAGTTGTACCAAATAATCAAGGGATCCTCGTGTCGTTTGTGTATTCCTCTTGAAACCTAATATTTCTATTAGGATGTGCGCTCTGAATGGTATTTTAGTTACCAGTTACTAGAAAGGCAATAAAGCGTTTATAGCAGATACCGGTGAAGGTACCCATTATTAAAACAGAGAAGTTCCGCAGCATCGGCAATGTCCAGAGTCATCTGCAGACCGGTTTCGAGCTTTTGGCTCTCATCAGTGCAGAGCAGATCCAGACACTGACCATACTGTAGTCTCCTGATGTTATATATATTGCAAGCAATACAAATAGTACAAATAGGTCCCTCCAACGGCATCTACCACAAACAATTTTGACGCCTCGACTAAGGCAAATGTGACAAATAAAGTCAACTAGAGGAATGATAGATGTTTAAATGCACCAAGGCACGTTTCGTCGTATTCCTCTTGAAACCTAATATTTTTATTGGGATGTGCGCTCTGAATGGTATTTTAGTTACCAATTAGGTTATATTAGGTTTCAAGAGGAATACGACGAAACATGCCTTGTGCATTTTAACATCTATCATTCCTCTAGTTGACTTTATTTGTCATATATATATCTATTTAATAAATAATAAAATTAAATAATAAATTGGTATATCTTAATAGTGGGAGCCATCTGTTGGCGCAAAGCCTAATGATGTGGTAATTTGAAAAGGTAATTAAGATGAAGTGGCATCTATCGGTGGAAGTGTATTTATTACTATTGATGGATGAATTGACCGACTAGAATCTTATTTTTACATGTTATTATTAATTTGTAGAAACTAGCGAAAGATGGCATGTCACAATCTGTGAATTTTATACGATGTAGAAAGCATTTTTAGCATTTCAAAACAGCCATCAGACATCGGTGACAAATGATTTGCTGATGATAATAGATCGGTAATAATTTTAATCAAATTTACTGTAAGCATACATTAGATATATAGCCAAGGTAGTATTTGTTTTGGATGAATTGGGTAGTATGGCAGATTTTTGGCTTAATTATAAGAAATGATAATTTCACTATGCGGTAGTTTGAAAACGTGGGCGTAATTTCTAATTAAACAAAATGTGTGTTTTTTTCTTTCTATTTTTTCATATATCTCAATAACTATTGTTTTTAGAGAAAAGTTATAAAAATGAAAAAGTTTAGTAATTAAATTTTAAATAAGATGCAGTTGGTTGCGTATTAAGAAATTTATTTTTACTATTGCAAAAACAGTAAAAATCGCAAAAAAATTGAAATAGCATAATTTGGAAATTTTCAAAGTATTGCTGATGCTAAACTAAAACATTTAGAAAGTTGAAAATTTTTTGATGTATAAAAGAGCACTCAAATTTCCAAATACATTTTGAGATATTAAAAATCTATTAATTAGTAGAGCCTAGGGAATTGTTTAAAAATTGGGTTATCAAAAAGTAGCAATGGCCCCAGTTGAGCCGGGACTTCACCCCCCAGAATGGGCCCTCTTAGGACTCCAGGGCCCCCACGTTGGGACTCCGCTCCCGATTCCCCACGCTGTCAAAAATGGGGCCCTGTCCCAGGCTACCCTTAGCGTTCCACGGCCCCCGTGCTGTTAAAGGGCCCCTTGTGCCCCCTTGTTCTGCGTGCTCCCGCACTAAGGCCCCCGGCCGGCAGATGCAATTTTGACAACGCAGGAAATTCAAACTGTTCTAACCTCACCAGTGGGCACCGTTTCGACATAACCTAATGCGTCCTCTGGGGGACATAACCTCACTCAGTAAAAAAAAATGGTAAAATTTTCGCCTCAGCAACATTTTGAAAATTTGCAAATTTTTCTGCGAAATTTAGATTGCAAAATTATTATGAAAAAATTTGATGGGAAGATTTATTATATTAAAAAGCTTTCTTTAGCTAAGTATGAAGGTCCTACGTATAATATAAGTATTGGAAAAAAATTCCACAAGTAATTTGCTATTTAATTTTTTTTTTTATTTTCACTACTTTTTCAATAGCAAAAATAAATTTTTGGATTCGCAACCAACTGCATCTTTAAAATTGAATTACAAAACTTTTTCATTTTATCTACTTCTAACTTTTCTTTAAAAGCAATAGTTACTGAGATATATGAAAAAATAGGAAGAAAGAAACGGAATTTTTGAGAATGTTTTCACATTTTGTTTAATAAAAAATTAGGCCCACGTTTTCAAACTAGCGCATTTTAGGAGCGATTAAGCCGAAAGTCTGCCATACTACCCGATTTATCCAAACATAGGTGATTTTAAGCAGATAGCGCCTGGACTATACAACAAACGATACTTTAAACAAATCTGTGTCTAGTTTACGAGTTACCGATTTTATACACGAGTTAACTTAAACAAGAAAAATAATACTGTCCTACATCGCATCTATGATTATTTTAAAAGTTAATCGACTTTATTTTCACATTATTGGTTGCAGTTATGCAACGATATATTTATGAGAACACTAAGTCCTGTGGATAAAGCCTTAAAGGATGCTAAAATTAATAGGAGTCAAATAAAAGACGTGGTCCTTGTGGGAGGTTCGACGAGAATTCCGAAGATTCAAACCCTGTTGTCAAACATGTTTAATGGGAAAGAATTGAATAAATCTATAAATCCTGACGAAGCAGTGGCGTACGGCGCGGCAGTGCAAGCGGCAATTCTCACAGGGGACAACTCTGAGATGGTTCGAGATGTTCTGCTGTTGGATGTGACGCCCTTGTCATTAGGTAAGAACAAAATGTATTTTAATCAGTACTCCTTAAAAACAAAATGTATGTTAAAGTAACTAAGACTGAGATCAATATTCATCTGAAAGTTTTGGTCTAACGAAAAATACGTTTCCTTTATTGTGCCACCTTCAGATGTAATTTACGTGAAGCAATAGGCCGACTGATATTACATAAAAGAGGAAAAATGTATTACAAATGTTCAGTTTGTAAAATCAATCTATAGAAGGCCATGGAAATAATAATAATACATTCTTTATTCAAATAAGCTGTATAAAACAAATACGAAACGTCATAAATAGGGGAAATTTTAGCATTTTTTAAAATATCTCCGAAAATATCAATAATAGAACAAAAAATCAAGAATAGAAATTTATTCACCACTAAATTCTACATAAAAAAGCTCTTTACATTTTTTCGATTGGTATAGTAGTTTTGAAGATAGAACCGTGCGAAGGAGCGCGCCCGACTCTACTCGCGTGCCACGCTGCTATCTACACTTCTTGTTGGCACATTATGCGATTTTATAATTGTAATTAGCCGTGCTCCGCACCGGCGAGGCTGGCGATTTGCGCGAAGCGTTGACTCCCGTTCCAGTTCCTTATAAAGTTCAACGGCTGTACGCTTGCGCGGTAATTGTGAGGTGTTGAGTTTTAAACGTAAGTGTTCTATTATATGTACTTAGTATCAAAAAAGCAGTGGCAAAGAATTCATTCAACCTTCGTTCTTTACCATCTACTCGTGCAGCAGCACGACAGCATGCATACAGAGTGTACCATCAAGTACAAAGATGGGGAGACAGTGATTTGGAACCAACCCAATGGGGGTGGAAGCGCACTCTGGCCGGTTTACTCTCAGTAACCACTGAAAAAGAAGCTGCACCACCAGCATTGTTGAAAATAATATCTTGTAGTTGTCGAGGTGGATGCAAGGGAAACTGCGGGTGCCGTAAACATGGGCTGAAATGTTCCATCATCTGTTCACATTGCGAAAGTCAAACTTGCTCCAATGTCGAAGCACTCAGAATTGACATTGAATAAGACATTGATGAACATATTGACATCGATCTCGAGGAGTTTTTTAACGTTGAGATGTCAAATGAAGATGATAAAGGGATGGGAGAAGCTGAAGATACTGCAGAACCTGAAGAGATTGGAGAGATCGAAGGAACTAAGGAACATCAAGAAATAAGAGAACCAGAAATAGCAGAGCAACTCAATCTTGGGCACTAACCTAAACGCAAAAGGAGGAGAATGGTTTTATGAATAACGATAAATATAATATGTAGCATAATCCTGAATAAACAATTATTTCACCAGAATTCGTGTCTTAAATTCTTTAACTACCACATTCATGATAATTTCAACTTTTTGCTCTCTTACGCTGATGTGACCCGTGGCTCGCCCCTTCTGTCTTCAAAACTATTACACCAATCGAAAAAAGTGTAGAACCCTTTTTTATTTAGAAGTTAGTGGTAAACATATTTCTATTCTTAATTTTTTGTACTATTATTGATATTTTCGGAGATATTTAAAAAACGCTAGAATTTCCCCTTTCAATTGTTTAAACAATATGTTCCGGACTGAATTGGAGGGGTCATTTTCAATAAATCTCTTTCTGAACATAAGAAGAAGCGATAGAAAAAAAGCTTCCTTAGGGATTCTTATAACAGAAAAAAACCCTGACGCCTGATCTACCTGAAGTTCTTGGATAGATGAGGCAGCTATACCTATGATAACGTCATCCGCATACATTACCATACTGAATTAGGTAGATACTTCAATAAAATATTGTTCTAAATCATTTATTAACATTATAAGCAATAAATTAGACAATACAGCGTCCTGCGGAACACCTATGTTTATAGCTATAAATATCGGAGTAAGTATTGTTTATTTGGACTAGAAATTTTCTATTGTGGATAAATGAGTTTACCCAGTTAATTATGTTACCACGGATTCTGAGTGCATCTAGTTCTACTAGCAATATTTTGTGATTAACGCAGTCAAAAGCTCTTGCCAGATCAAAGAACAGTGCTGCTGTATTTGGTTATTTTCTAATCACTGATAAATAAACTGTAAAAAATCAATCAATCAAGTCGTGTTGACTTTCGCTTAGCAGATCTGAATGCATATTATGTATATTACTATTTTTTCAAATACATTTGATATAATTGAGTTTTGAGCGATTGCCTTATAACTTCCCAACATTTGCCTATCTCTGTATTTATATAGTGGTGTAACATAAAACATTTTTAATTTTGTAGGAAAAATACCCAATTTTATAAAGAGGTTCACTAGGAAGCACAAAGGTTTTAATACACAATGTATACATGAGTTTAAAATATTGTGATTTATTTCATCGGGGCCGGTAGAAGTCCTATTTGTTATTGAGTTTAGAGCAGATAATATTTCATGAGGATGAATATCGTCAACAAACATTGAATTTGAACTGTTTTCATAAGGAATTAATAAAATAATACTTGCTCGAACTGAGATCTAACAACAAGAAGCAGCAGTAAGCGTCCATTAGCAAGAACATGAAATTCTATCGAAAGGTCTTTTAGGTTCCTTCAGGGACCTGTCAACCATGCGGGAGAACACCCAAAATCATAACAACAGTTCACACTACATGCGCGAAGACGTTTTTTAAATTTTAAACAAATTTCTGTATTCTGCTCTTGGTTTACACAAAGCCCATTTTTAGTAAGTTAGAATTTGAAAATAATACAACAATATGAGATATTATGAATACTTCGACATACAACTGCACAGAATTTAGCTGATTCACCTCGTAGGTTGTGTTAATCTCGTAATCAAACACACAATTAAACAAATCCGTTCCATGTCGCTGCTCCCAATCGGCGACACTCCCAATTTCCGCAGCACCTACTTTCCGTACGTTAGGACCTTGTCCATTTTACTTATTATCTATTTTAGTACACTTGGATGCTCTGAGGTTGATCGATAAGTTGATAAAACAGAGAACGGATATCTGGGAAAGAGAAAACTTCACTCTGCTCTCTCCATTTAACAAACAGGTCAATTAACTTTAGAAAAATGAAAATCATATTATCCCACAGCAGTTGATTAAATAAATAGCACAAGGAGAGGGTAGTAAAGTGGAAAATATTCAATTCCAGGCACGAGGTGGGGAGATATTTTGTGTGATAACTTACAGTTTTAAATATTTGTTTATGATCCAATATTTTGTTTTACGTTTTATGAAATTGTGTTTATATAAAGGCGTATTTTAATATATAATTGTGAATCCGTTAATTTTTTAATATGAATAGGCCAGTTTTATAATTTTGGGGCCTGAGTATCTAGCTATTTGTCATATTTTGTATTTTGCTTATTTGTTAGTTGAATAAAAAAATATTTATTGATTGGTAATGATAATAATTTAGGTAAAACACTATTCAAACCAAAATGCAGTTTGCTCATACACATTGACATTGTTCACGCCTTGATCAAATGAATTCTTGGATTCTTGGAATAATAATATTAATATAGTCATATAAGGTTAAAAAGAGGGTAAAATTCGGAATGAAAGATAATAGGCTATAAAATTGTACAATAAATATTCATTTTGACATTTTATAAGTTAGCTTAAAAGACTCATAGAATCTCGTGTACTCGAGACAGGATATCTTGTTTTTTTGCTCTAAATAATATTTAGAATTTTTAGAAAAGCTGTAGAGCATACAATTCTCTGCAAGTTCGGTCTTAGGCAATATTTTATACAGTTAACCGTTCTCGAGATAGAGCGCGAAGAGTGGGAAGCATTTAGCCGTATGTATGATGACGCTAGGTCAACTATAGGATTCAATACATGGTACGGTTTAGAAGGTTAATTATTTACTAAAAATATTATAATTATTAAGAAACCTTAGTTCAGTGGATGTGACACAACATCTGCGCTATTTAAAAAAGGAAATTTTGATCAATCAGCTCAAATATTTCGGCAAGAAAACTCCAGATTAGCAATATATAATGCTTCAAAATCAGAGCACAGTATTGACAATTTTCGATATACGCAATTCATGAAATCAACAAGATTCAACAAACTAGCACAGTTACCATCTATTCCACTACCAAGAGCAGCAGCTTGTTGCGGACCTCTAGCGTATGCGACCCACCATACGCCTTAGCGTTTTGTGGGCCGCATAATAACAACTGCTACGTCCGTAACACATTTCGCTATTCTCCACGGGAGGGCGATACACTTGCGGCACGTGAAAAGCAGAGAAACGGAAGGCAACCATTTTTGTTGGCATAAGTAGTTGTAGTTGATAATTCTACGAACCTCGGTTTATCCAAGGCATCCTGGTGGATTTTGGAATTATCAATCCAAGAAAATTTTCTCAATCTGTTGTTCCGTTTAGTGGAATATTTCGTGGTTGTGAGTAAATTTTAACTGCGGAAGCAGGATATTTAATTATACAAGGTAAGCTAACCTCTTCACGCCATCTTACCCGTTCTCTACCCACGTGTTTCGCAAATTTGCAGGCTTTCCTTTGGAAATATCGTGTCGACTTGAAAGGCGGACTCGACTCCATTCATCCAACTGTGGCTTTCGAGGAATATTGGTGGATTGTTCCCTCATCAGTGATGTAAATTATATTTCTTTTGTATTGTAGGTTATGTCAGATTTGAATTGCACACATTAGGCACGCTTCACGTGCATTTCTGACTTTGCAAATTAAATCGTGATATCTTTAGGGTTCCACGGACGGGGCTTCTACACACATCAGTGAAGTTCCACGAAGGGGGCATCCACACACAGTAGAAAGTTCCAGGGCTGGAGAGGCTATAATCAACCCCCATCCTCTGGTCAATTTCTTTTGTCCCGAAGACACCACCGTAGGGCTACAGTTCAACGTCGAAGTCGGTATCGTACCACCCTAAATAAGTGTGTTGTTGTTTTTACTTACCGGGGACCACCTTCAGTGGTTCGGCTCGGTTATATCAATTCATACTTTTGTATTTTAACTTGTACATATTTAAAGAGTTTATGCATTTATATTTATTTAAGGAGGTTCTCTAAATCAGACCCATTGTGGCAGAATTTATGACCTTTTATGAGGACATTGCAAACCGATGTGTAGCTACACGAGGCATTTTATTAATGTTGTAACTTATTAATCGAGAAATTTGCCACACCTTTTGAACATCGCTAGGTTACATGCTAGAGAACCAATATCTGTAAATTGTGTAATATAGTGCATTTCTTTTTTGAAGAAAGTGTCATTATTTCGTCTGCGACCACTACGTATGGAAGCCTCAGTGATTTGTTAAGTAAGTAAACTAATAATTTGTCATAGTTTATGTAAACTTGGTCTTAACGCCCTGAGATAGTCTGAGCTAGAGAAATTTTATCGTAGGCACGTACATCACTTATCCGGGTTAAGTTTGTGCCCTACGATATCTACTACGTTACAGTAGCCCAAGTGATTTCGTTATGTAATATCTTATAATCATTAATATCCAACGTATTTATTTGTTTATGTACGTGTAAATCGTAGCAAGCTCGACAACATATCGATCGTATCTAGTATAAGATCCAAAATTGGTTAGAGAATGATTTAGGACTCCAAAATAGGGATGGGTGTTCTAAAATGCAACCTTGGAACCAGCAAAACAACATTATTATTACCAGCATCAAAAGAACTGCTCAATACGATATTCTGCAATTGCAATGAAGGCTGTGGTTCGAGTTGAGGATGTAGAAAACTAGGGTTGCATGTTCCTCAGTTTGTGGTTAGTATAAGGGGCAAGTACAATAATAATAAAATGCCTTTATTGAAATATACATGGGGGAGTCCAGCCTAAAGGCTGCTCAAATATTCAAGCAAAAAAAATTACAAAGTAATGGTATTTCCAAAAAAGATTATTTTTTGTTGCTGATCTTTGTTAACGTAAAGGATTTTTTAAAGAAAGTTGTTGAGTGGTGAGGAATTGTTAAATTCTCAGTGTACCTGGTGTCGCTGGTGAACGGAGGATCTGGGGATTAAGAGTTCTTTTAGATATGAAGGATTAGCTGTTTTTATTATCTTGTGAGTAAAATTGGCAATGAAGTAATTTGCGTCTTGAGGCCATATTTAATCATCCAAGTGTCTTTAACTTCAGGGATACATGGTCATTCTTCTTTAAGTCAAATATGAACCTTATACATGTATTTTGGACTTTTGAATCCTATACGCATGAATTTACCCAAGACAAGTCACAACAAACAATATCACAATAGTTGAAATATGTTGAAAGCTAGGGATTCGCTTAAAAGTGTTTTTAATTTTTCATTTAAAATATGGCGATAAGAATATAATTTTTTTAATGCAGATTAAGATTTTTTCAAGGCTATTTACGTGTTTTTAGAATTTGAAATTATAGTCGAATAATAGGCCCAAATTTTTTACACTGTCCCCGAATGTTAATATCTGATTCTCAACGAGAATATTGGTATTATGCTTAATAAATTGCCTATTGTTTCCCTTTCCAAACAAGATAACAGATAACAAATTTTGCTGAATTAATTTTTAAACAATGCCGATTCGAATAACTTACAAGAATCTTGATAGCTTGGTTTATATTATCAACGGACTGCAAAATCTAGGATGAATCAAAGGTGCTATAAATCTATGTATCGTAAGCATAGAAATGCGATTTGCATGTTTTTAGAACACTAAAAAAAATCAGAACTATGCAATATAAACATCAACGGCCCCAAATTAGACCCTTGCGGTGCGCCAGATTCAAGCACCTTTACGTCAGATAGAAAAGTATTTTTGACTACAACTTTCTGATTACGATTATTTTTTTTTTATTTTTTTTATACATTTATTTAATGTCGGCCTATTTCCGCTACTGAGGCCTAACACCGACGCCTGTAGACGAGCTACCCCCAACCAGGAATTTTGCCGAACCTCTTCCCTTAAGAAGAGTAGGGATCTTTTACTTGCCTAACATTTAATAGACAAGGGACCGACGGCTTTACATCCCCTCCGAAGGATGGTATATCTCCTATACAACCCTCGCCTAAGGTTGTATAGCTTCCGCGCATACACTGATATACAAGCCGCTGGAAGATGTGTGAGGCGAGAACGCGGTTTCCGTTGAAATGGTCACCAATCCAAGTACTAACCGCGCCTGTCGTTGCTTTACATCGCATACCGAAGTATGTACATAGTAAAGACGCACCTACGCTCACCCCCCTGATTACGATTAGTAAAGTAAGATTTAAGAATATTAATTTAACGAATTTTTGGAGAATTTATAATATTTAAATTTTGATGGCAGTAAATTGTGACTAATCGTATCAAATGCTTTAGAGTAGTCAAGCAGCACAAGAGCGATGGTTTTATCTGCATCACAGCTTTTAATTATATCATCAGATACTTTCAGAAGAGCACTTGTGGTACTGTGACAAATTCTAAAGCCAGACGGACTATTTGGAATTATTTCATGTTTATGCCTCAACGCTTCATAATATCCAAGTGATCTTGACGAAGAAAATGAATATGTACCTGAAATTCTTGAAGCTTTAGAGCTGAGTATAATAGGCAACTAGAATGATGATAATGAATTGGAAATACAAGTTGAGCGACCGGAAGAAGAAGATGATGACAACAAGAAGAATATTAAGCTGCATGCATGCAAATACCCCTCACATTTACACTTGAATTGTAATAGATTTACCACAAACTGATGGTAAATAAAAATATAATTAAAATGTATACGGTGTGTCCCAATTTTTAAGGTAACACCTACGTAGGTCAGTTATTAATACATCGATTTATTTTAAACTTGGTTAAGTTATACACTTGAAGGTAACTAAAAGCGCATAATAATATACCTATTTAATTTATGCCATAGAGTGCGGACTAAGGGGGTGAAAATGGAGTCAATTTTCAGATAAATTGTATTAGGAATTTTTTAAAAAAAGATTACCACCATCTCATAGGGCATCCTCTAAAACTTTTCTGTGCTAAATTTTGTTAAAATATCTCTAGTACTTTTGGAAGTATAAACAAGTACATTTGACGTTTTGTCAAGAATTAATGTCCTTTAACTCGGAACGAGGTGAATGTAGAAACAAAGTTATTTACAAATTTTAAGTAATAATCAAAAATATCTTCGTACTCGCCAAAAAAGAAAATTCTGCCCATTTATACGTGCCCTATTCAGTTTACTTGTTTTAAATCTAGTGACCTTTGAAAACGTAAACAAAATTATTAACTTGACAGTAATGGCAACTTAAGGCTTTGTAATTTACTTGTGTCACTATTTGTTGATTAAATAATGATTCAGTTTCTTATTTAAAATGGAATGTCTTTCTGTTGCTGATAAAGTAGAATTAATTTGGGTAGTGGGCGAAAATAGAATTTCATATAGGAGAGCGACCAGAATTTTCAATGCAAGACATCCAGATCGAAGAAATCTCTTAGCAGCAAAAACTGTATCTAGTATTAATAGAATTTTTAATGAGATTGGTTGTATTAAGAAGCATTGACAATAAAAATATCAAGTATTCAATAATAGATATGCTGACGATCCACAAATCATAGCGGCATTCAGAAATGACCCAATATCTAGTGTTCGCTCAGTTGCTCGCATTTTAAACGTTAGTAGAAATAATGTTTGGCGTTGTCTAAGAAGAAATAGACTGAAAGCAAACAACATCATCTTCACTAACGAAATCACAACTAATGGGGTTGTGTCGTCACAGAACACTCGTTATTGGACAGCTGCAAACCCGCATTGGGTAATAAATTGTAAGGACCAATACGTCTGGTATGGCATATTGAATATTAAAATTTTAGGTCCCGTTTTTTTCAAAAATTTAAATGCCGAAACTTTTCTCAACCTCTTAATAATTATCTTGATGGATTTTTAATGGCTCTTCCACTGTTGCAAATAGTAAATTTAATTATCCAGTTAAATGAGGCGCCGGCTCACAATTCAATTGTTGTCAGAAATTGGCTAAACCTTAATATTTCTCAAATGTGGATTGGAAGGAACAGTCCATTACATGAGTAACCACTGCGATTCCCAGATATCACGTCAATGGACTTTTATTTTTGGGGAGTAATTAAAAATCGCGTTTAAAAAATCCATCCGAGAAACAGGCAAGAATTATATGGGAAGATCACAGAAGCTTCACAGAGGTGACATCAGTAGAATAACGCAGAGTTCTAAATCATAAAAGAAAAAGAGTCGAAAAGTATATTAGATTAAATGGTGGCTTAGTAGAAATAACAAATATTTAGTTATGTTATTAAATATTTATTTAAATCATTTATGTATGTATTATGTATTTTTTGTTTATTTTGTGTATTACATATGATATTTATTAACGAAGTAATAGAACACTCAATTAAAAACATATCTTTGGTGCTAAACATTTATGAAGTTTTATTTTATGTGAATTTAAAACTATTCTAATATTCTGATTAATTTCTTATGTGCTGCCCCACTTTGTTGGAATTAGCGTAATCCGTTGCATAACCTAAAGGCCATTCATATGTACCTGTTTATACCTATAAAACTACTAGAGATATTTTAACAACATTTGGCACAAGGGGGTTTTAAAGGATGTCCTATGAGATGGTGGTAATCTTTAAAAAAAATCCCTAATACAATTTACCTGAAAATTTACACCATTTCCGCCACCTTAGTCCGTACGTCTATGGAATAAATTGAATAGGTATATGCGCGTTAATAATTAACTTTATAAACCATACTATATATTGAATTCCACAGTCATATATATGGCTAAGCGCTTCCCACCCTTCGCGCCGTCTCTCGAGAATGGTTAATTGTATAAAATATTGCCTAATATCGAATTTGTAGAGAATTTTATGCTCTGCAACTCCAAATGACATTTAGAGCAAAGGAAATAAGATATTTACAAAAACCGATTTCTGTGACATCTGACATTGAATACCTTGACTCGCATACACCAGATTCTATGAGACTTTTGAGCTAACTTATATAATATCAAAACAAGGATTTATATAAGTTTATAGCTTATTATTTTTCATTCCAAGGTTGAACCACTATTTGACTGGATTATATGGGAAAATATTTATTCGATAAATCTATGGTGGGACTTATTAACGATATAGTTACTTGTATTGATGCCAAATGTTTACTAGCTATTGATGACATGAAATAGTTTTGTACCGATGATAACAACGCGAATTGTGAGCTATACTAAAGGAATTTAAATGATGCAAAAATTTTCTTTCGAAATAACCTGCTCTTAAGTATCTCCAAAGGCAAATGTGACGTCTTGTGATTCAACAGAAAAAACCAGATTGTCTAATTCTACTGTCTTGAAGGGGTCAGATCGGTCTAATGACTATATTCTTTTTAATTCGAAATAAAATTTCAACTGCCATGTAGAAAATATTGCTTTTTCTTTGATGTCATTTGAGACCATTTATCCTAACGACTCTAACTAGCTTCATTGTTTATTTAATTGTTGAGAAGTCATGAATTATCTTTTAATTTACAGGTATAGAAACAGCCGGTGGAGTAATGACTGTTCTAATAAAAAGAAACTCTACAATACCAGTGAAACATACCCAAATATTTTCAACATTTGCCGATAACCAACCTGGTGTTTTGATCAAGGTGTACGAAGGAGAGCGAGGGCTAACTCGTGACAACAATCTCTTAGGAAAATTTGATTTAGTAGGTAAATAACATAAATTAGATGAAAGTAAAATCGTAAAAGGCGAAACATGATAGAATCTTAATTTTTTTACTCTACTTAAATTTTCTTTTTCAAATTTGACAACATACAGTGAGACCCATTTCAAACCTTAACACCCTTATAAAAGTTGTATTTATTAATCGATTTTGACCAGATTTTTTTAAAAGATGCAATCCCAAAAACTGCACTTTTGGACAAAACTTCATATTTTACTTTTTAAAATTTTGGCCTACCGCGATTTTTCTAGGGGCTAAAATTTAAGAAATCGTATTAGCGATTTTTTACGTAAAATCTGAATACATCCTTGTATCCAGTTCCCTCCTAAATGGATATGTACCAAATTTCATAAAAAAATACGAATTAATTAAAATTAATAAGATTGACAACAGTGACGTACGGAATCCCCCATTATATTTAATTTGAGGTTCAATTTTCGTGAACGATGAACAAGTCTTTTACCCTTTATAACTGCTTCAGCGATTTCAGAAAATAATTTTTTTGAGCTTTGTCATGAAACCGTTAGATAATGAGTATCAAATAATACCTTTTTAAAAAAAAAAAGTTCTGCTGATTCCTAGACTTGCAAGCGAAGTTATTATCTTCTTTATTATGTCTTAAGTTGGCCACAAGAAGGCAATTGTAGAAACAACAAAAAAATATTGTTAACTGTCATTTAAGGTGTGGATAAGTTTTGTGTGCTAAATGTTTGTAAAAATAACTTATATTTGTTATGGAATAAATAAATTTGAGGCGCAAAATTGAAATAGTTCGTCTGGTTGGTGATAATGTTCGTTCGATAAGAGAAGCAGCTGATTAATTTAATGTTAGACATCTCAATGGACCAAACGTCAGTAGTATCACAGTATACAATAAATAAATAAAGTTTTCAATGACGCAGGTGCCGTATCAAAACATATTATCAAAGGCAGAAATCACGAACATTTTGTAGGCAAACATAATGATGAAATTTTGGAATATTTTCATAATATTCCTAACTCCAGCTTAAGAATGCCAGTCTAGATTTAAATATTCCAAGAGAAACTATTAGAAGGTGTCTTGTAAAGAACTTTCTAAAGCCATACAAACCAAAGCTTTGAATACTTTAGAGCCCGGAGATGAAGATAGAAGACTGGAATTTTGTTTATGGGCTCAAGGAGAATACCTTCTAATTTCATTAAAGAAATATTATATACCGACGAAGCCACTTTCACCACCAAGGGTGTGGTTTCATCCCAAAAATCTCACTGCTGGTCAATAGAAGATCCAAACTGGGTTACCAATAGTAAAAGACAATATTCACTAAAAGATGTTTGGTGTGGGATACTTCGTAATAAAATTATTGGTCCGTTCTTCTTTGAAGGAAATTCAAATAGATTTCAATTTTTTGATTTTTTTAAGGAATGAGTTCGGAGGCACAGACAGTTTACCCATTCGTGACTGAGTTAATTTAAAATTTCAGTTAGATGGGCGTCCTGCACATAATGCAGTGATAGTGAGACAGTGGTTAAATAATCATTTTCGAAATCAGTGGATAGGTCCCAGCAGCCCTCTAATTGAATTTCCACCTGGGTCACCGGATCTAACACCGATGGTCTTTTTTCTTTGTGGTACTATTAAGGAAAACGTATGTATGTATGTATGTACGACCGTACATACTCATTTAGGAGGGAACTGAATACAGGGATGTATGCAGATTTTACGTAAAAAAATCACTAATTCGATCTCTTAGATTTTAGCCCCTAGAAAAATCGCGGTAGGCCATGGTTTTTAAAACGTTTTGTCCAAAAGTGCAGCTTTTGTTGTATATTTAAAAAAAAAACCGGTCAGAATCGATTAATAAATACAACTTTTATGCGCGTGTTAATGTTTGAAATGTTGCTTGTGCAAAATTTGTCTAAGACAATTATTTTCACATCTTTTTATTAAGGCAAATATATAAGAGTGTCTCAAGATACCCAAATTCCACTTTACTTATTCTATGTGCAGAAATACTAAAGAAACTTCCTATAAAATTTTTCCGAAAATCCTTCCTAAGAGAGCTACGGTTCTCTGAAGATGACGCCAATGGTTATTAATGATTATCTCAAAAATACATTGCGACAGATTTATGAAACTTGATTCACAATTTTGCATTATTAAGGTTTATATTTGTACAGTACTAACCAAATTAATTTCCATAGATAGAGATATGAGGAATAGTGGGCCATCTTTTATTACTATTTTTGTTTTTAATTAACATTATTAGTTTTTAAGACTGAATTATGATTCCCCGCCTAGCATTAAGAAAAGGCCATCCTGATAACTTGCCGTACACAAGTAGCTTTCAAGGAAAGGGGGATTAAACGAAATATTGAGGATTCGTTTGGTTATAAATAACATAAACAAAAGTATACTTCATACCTTTTGTCACTGAAGAAAACACATTGTCAAAATTATTAATTTACCGATGATTAGTTTTTGGTGCGGAAAAACGAGGGAATTTCCTATGATCGTTTGTCTGGAAATGTCTTCTAGAGGTACTAATTTCAATGAAGTAGTTCAATAATGATCAAACACCATTGTTTGTGACAACACGTTTAATGAATTATGATGAATAATTTGGGGGCAAGTGTCTTTCCGTGGGCTACTTAATGATAGAAGTATGGGAGAGGTGTTCTTCCTTTTAACTTGTAGAATAAGAATATCAATGATGATAAGGTGCAGTATTGCTCATAGACCCAAAATCAAGATGGCGGCCAAAGTTGCTGTCAAAATATATAAATCATTTGTAGTTGAACTATTGTACAACCTGTACGTCTCCGACTTCCCAGGGTTCCCGAATACGAAGCTGGCCAAGTACGCCGATGACACGGCCATGTATGCGCATTCCCACAATGCACAAGCGGCGAATATGCTGCTGAAGGCGCACATGGCTCGTGCCACGGCTTATTACGACCGGTGGAAGATTCGGGTAAACGCTGAAAAATCGGAGGCGATAGTCTTCACGCGCCGATTCACAGAAAATAAAATTCTAACACCAATTTCGATCCGGGGAAACCAAATTCCTACCAAGAGGTGCGTGAAGTACTTGGGGGTGAGATTAGATCAACGACTGACGTTTAATACTCACATCAATGAGACAATACGGACGGTCTACTCCTTGTCCAGGAGTCTGTATCCGCTCATGGTCAGGGGTAGCAGAATTAACCGACATAATAAAAAAACTGTTGTACACAATGGTAGTCAGGCCGTCCATCACATACGCGGCGCCGGTGTGGTGCAGCATACCGACCACGACAATGAAAAAACTAAAAGTGCTTGAGCACAAATTTATGCGCCTCATCTCTAATTCTGGAAGGTACACTTCCCTCAGAGACCTGTACGCACTTTGCAGCGACATAACCCCGATAGCGGATTACGTTGAGCAGATCTCTCAAAACTTCTGCTCTTTCAAGCTGGGCGATAGTCCGTTAACAAGACACATAACACAAATTAGACAGCATAATGCCCCATTTCGGATTAAACACCCCTTACCGTACCAGACGTTACCGATTTTCCGGCAACCCCTGTAGCCAAACTTCACCAACTATAACCTCAACTTACCCTATCCACCTTTACTAATATTTCATACCTTTCATATCTTTAAATCTTTCCTGTCCCCCTCTTCCTTTATGTTTGTAATCTTTTGTCGCGTTTATTTTTTCTTGCTTTCGTTTTGTACATTTTTTTTGTCTCTAAATTCATTTCTCATCGCACATTTTTACAAAATCAAAACCTTGTGAAACCAAAATTTTTAAAATCAAAGTTTAGGCCCGCCTTTGCGCAGCCCGGAATTTAAACACCTCGCGGAAGGCTCTTCGTTTGGATTGAGGTGCCTGCGTCAACTACGAAATTTTTAAAAAAAGTGATGTGAACAAGTTTTCTAAAAAAATGTGTAGTTTTAAGTGTTGTTAGATCTTTTATGTTAGATGTAAGTAATTTTAATACCTTTTTAATCTGTTTGTCTCAGAAGGAGTCTAGGTTTAAGTTTTTAATTGTTTTTTAACCGAACCAAGCCCGTTCCGCCCGACCCTGCAATCCGCCATCGTGTAGCGCGGTGGTTGCACGGTGGGTCCCGGGATGGGTTCTGGGGAGGTACGTATTATATTATAATGTTAATAAAGTTATGTTGAATTGAATTGTAGTTGAACTATATTAAGAAAATTAGTGTCAAATTATATGTATTTCAGTTCACAGAATGAAAGTGAAATATTGGGAAGACCTACGACATTACGAATTCCTTCTACTTGGGTTAAATGATATATCAAATTTTTTTGTTTTTTGGGACGTACAATTAAAAAAAGTGAATTGAATTGTTGAAAAGATCAAACTTTATTATTTTAAATGGTGGATTCAGATGTGGGAGGGCTATTACAAAATCCAAAAAAAACAGTACACAAGAATATGTTTCGATAAATAGCACTCCAGCACATAGAAATAGGTTTCAAAAACTACAGTCATCATTGTAATCGACACTGTGATCATTGTCATCGCTTTGTAATAAAGTTTCCTCATCATCCTCAAGGGAAGCAATATTGTCACACAATTCCGGATCACCACTGCATTGGGACATATCTGTGCATCTCAGTTGGTTTACAACACAAATGCATGACTGGTTACATCTTCTCTGGTTACATCCGCACCTACTGACTTCCGGAAGAAATGATGGAGCACAAAGTTTTGTACACATAATGAGCTCGAACTTTCTTCCAGTCATGTTTCTCTGGAGATGGTAATACTGGGTGTTGTGTTAAATCTTGATGCCATATGATTGCCTGCAGATGTGCTCATTCAATTGCCGGTTGAACTGCTTCTCTTGTTGGTGATAAACATTCATCATAAAATTGCTTTTTGGTAAAAAGTCACCATATAACCTCGGCAATATCCACAATCAAAGTCGAGCAATGTTGGCAGCCTGGTACAGGATACTTAACTCTCTGTTTATCTTTTCTCCTTCGTTTTCTGCCTCAACCAAAAGGGCATCTCTTGTACACTTCATTGATATTCTCTGAGTCTTATTTGCTCTTTTAGATCTAGAAAATTCAACACCTTTTTCTGACAATTCAATTTCGATTTGCTTCTCAATCTGTTCATGAGACATTATGACATCTTCGCTGACACCATTAACATGACATATAGATTTATAAGTACATTTGTTACACTTGTTGCCCAGCATTTCGGATGGTACATAATATCTATTAAACAATTTTATACTCTGTGCGCAAACTTAATTTTTTTACTCAAATCCCATTTATTCAAAGACTTGCTTATTTGTATGCATAGACCAATATCAGATTAGAATGAACCTAAATATTGGTATACTTATTCTATGCCGTTCTTTCAAATCTAAAGTGGACGAAATAATCAACAATTCAAATTTATTATATTTAGAAATGCAAGATAAGGTGAGATATATCAGCAATATCTATTATTATAAATTACCTTTTTGGAAAAAATACTAAGAAAATGTAGTTATTTATATTATTACAAAAGCAATTTCCGTACCTTGTATTTCAACAGATCTTAACTATATAGCTTATAAAAAAATTTGGCATAACTATTAATAGTTTTCATACTCATACATTTATTTTACAGAAGCCTACGAACATACCATAGATATTCTAAAAAAATTACATTTAGATGTTTTAAATAAATCAGTCATTCAGACCAGAAATGCATAAAAAACCCAGCTAAAACCCAGGAAGACGTATATTAATGATTTTCGTGCATTTTTAGGTATCCCTCCCGCTCCTCGGGGAGTTCCCCAAATAGAGGTCACGTTCGACATAGACTCAAATGGTATTTTAACAGTAACTGCTTTAGAAGGTGCCACGGGAAATAATAACAACATTACGATAAACAACGACAAAGGTAGATTAACAAGGGAGGAGATTGACAATATGATTTCCGAAGCTGAACGGTTCAAAGATCAAGATCGAGAAGTACAGGCTGCTGTGGCCGCGAGAAATGATTTGGAAACTTACTTGTACCAAATAAAATCATTAATCAATGACGGCCACCTTGCGTCGCGAATTCGTCCGCAAGAGAGGCAAAGGATCTCGCAGGTTTGTGAAGAAATAACGGAATTTCTGAACTCAGAGGATAGGCATAGTGAAAAAGATTACGTCATGAAGAAGCAGCAACTTGAAGATGTATGCAAGCCTTTTATAATGAATCTGTGGAATTCAGGGTCTAGAACAAGTGAGACTGAAAGGAGATTCCCGTCCCAGTCCAATGGTGGCGGCGGTGGCGGTCCTGTAATCGACGAGACTGATTAAAGGAAAAAAAATTAATAGTGGAACATAATTTAGAAACAAAACACGTAACACCAATAAAATTTAATTCATTAGTAATGAAACTCTTTATGCAAAAATTATTTATTTAAGTTTAGGTTTTTAACATTTTTTTGTTGATTTTATTGCATTTGCAATTATTTTACAATTTTTAACTCACTACTAGTGGAATGTCGTTAGGAAAGTTGAAATAGTAATATTTAACAATATCTATTCCGATTGGAAATTTTATCTGAAAATAGTCTATACAATCCGGCATTTTCCCCAAGTTTCGAAGTACCACGATAAAAATTACCAATAAAGTATTCTTTAGTGTTCTAAGGTATTCCAATGTTAGACAAAAGCGCTGCTATGAATCGTGATACTAAGAAAAACGCCAAATTAGCAAAGAAAACACTTTTATGGTGTTGTGAGGTCCACTTTAATGTAAGTGTACATATAATGCATAATAAATACTTAGATATATTATGGTGACATATTATTACACTCTAATTATACATTACAACTATCTACATATCTACAACACAGTATAAATAGCACTGTCCCTACAAGTCACCAAATAACTTATCTGTTAGTATCAATTATAAATTGGATTGCTTAAAATACAATTTACAATGTATTGTCATTCATGTCAATATAAAAATCATTGGTATATCAACTTTGAGGTTAGGTGAGAATATGCAATAACAAATATCCAAGTGATTATTTCACATAAATCACACAAACTAAAAAAACATTGATTTTTAATAAATAAAAATTTTGTTTCCTGTAAAATTTGACATATTATTATGTTCCTTACAATACGCGAAAATCAAACAAATGAACCCGGCAAGGATTTAGCTTGGATATACAGATTCACGTCAAACGAAAACTTAAATTGGTGACAGTTGAGACTTGTCTATGATATTTTCGCCAAGTAACAGACTTTAAAATTTAATATATGTAGTTACATGATAGCCATTAAGATTGAGCGAGTCTATAGATGGCGCATCGAGAGTAGTTAATTCTATGACGCTCTCCCATAAATAGTTAAATTAAGTGATTTATAAAAAGTTAGTTCCACTGAAATTTGCCATAAGTTATTTGCCAAGTGTTACGACAGCAATGATGATGCAAGTGTGTTTCTAACTAAACTTAGTGCATTTGAAAATAAAATGCAAGATTCTATTAAGGATATCAAGTCAGAAATGAATATGGCACCAAAACAAATGGAGAGAATTGGAAAAGAGATAGAGAACTTAAATCAGGAAAGGATGAGGAATATTTTAGTGCTGTATGGTTTACAGGAGAAAGAGAAGGAAGATTTATGAGACGAAGTATGTAAAGTAATAAAATGCAAACTCAATATAGCACTGTCTGTGAACGATATCAATTATTGTTTTCATCTTGGTAAAAAACTAAATGATGGTGACAGTAAGAAAAAACCAAGACCGACAGCTGTTGTGTTTACTAACAGGTGGAGGTTAGAAAATGTTCACAGGGCCAAGAAAAATTTAGAAGGCAGTGAATATGTTATAACTGAAATGCTTTCTGTGAGAACTTGTGATGTGTACCTACTTAAAAGTGCGAGCCGCCGTAGGGGCTAAGAATTGCTGGACAATGAGACGTAAAATATTTGCTATGATAAACAATATAAAAAAACCTATTGTGTCTGAAGCTGATCTAGTCAATGTCATGTAATCAAATGATCACATATAAACAGTATATAGTTGAAAAGATACGGGAGCGTCGAGAAGAAATTATTTTGGTTTGTTTTCTTTGATGTAGGGAATAAACTAAAGTTAACTGGATTGAATCTGCGGTAGGTTCTTGATGAAACATATTCAATAGAATAATTATAAATACTCAAAAGAATAGTTACAATACGCACTTGATTTATTGTTTCATTAGTTTGGTTGAGTTTTGTCTCTGACATATGTTTCGGCCTTGCGACCATTATCAAAGAGATTTTTTTTTCTAAGACTCTTTGATAATGGTCGCAAGGCTGAAACATTTGTCAGAGACAAAACTGAACAAAACTTATGACACAATAAACCAAGTGCGTATTGTAACTATTCTTTTGAATATTTATAATTATTCTAATAAATTAAAGATTATACTATTTATGTTTAGCTTTGTGTGGTTTAAAATATTGTGTCTAGTTTATATTATCTTATATTTTGGTGAACACTTCAAGCAAATTCATTTATACTTACATTAGATTGGTTAAGCTAGATACTGTTGAACTCTTTTGTTTCTGAGAGATTTTAACCTTTAAGTTGATTTAAAATACAAATATTATATTCTCACACTATCTACCACTATTTGTTACACTCATTAGTTGCTTTTATGCCTGCTATTATTATTGTTATTATTATTAAATGTTTGCTTTATTATACAAGGTGCCCCAAACAAAAGTAAGCACACTGAATAACTTTGGAGATAAAATTTTTTTGAAAAAATTGGTGAAATATGTCGACCTTGTTTCCAAGGGAGACATATTTTAATGTAATACTTGTATACCTATCATCATCCCTCTACCCTGCAAGGCAACCCTCTCAAAAAATTCAAATGGCAAAGGGGGTCGAGTGATAAATCTTTTGAAAGGCCTTTCAATTTTCTACATAACTGTGTATTTTTTACACTTTTATCGATTCGTTCTTGAGAAAAAAATTGTTTCATTATTTTAGGTTCGGGAAATAAAAATAAAAGAAGCAGTTTAAATTATCGTATATATTGTTCAAAATAACCCCCACCGATTTTCATTCAGTAGTATAACCTGTTTTGAAATTCTGTACATATCTGGAGTCAATAAACAGCATTCTCGAACAATTCTTTCACGTAACTCTTCCAGAGATGCGGGTTTTGTTGCAAATACCTTCGATTTCAAATGTCCCCACAGAAAGAAATTCAAGGGAATTAAATCGGGTAATTTATCGGACCACTCCACAGGACCTTTTCTTCCAATCCGTCGCTCAGGAAACCGATTATCCAAAAATTGACGGACTGCTATAGCAAAATGTGGGGGTGCCGCATCCTGTTGAAAAAACAGCTCGCCCTCTAAAAGATTATCGTCTTCTTCGAGGATTTGGGTAATCATTGGGTCGATGTTATTTTCTCGAGGTACCTTTTGCCATTTAAATTGTCAGGAATAAAAAACGGCCAGACAATATGATCCCCTAAGATGCCTGTCCAAACATTTAACTTCCGATGCCTTTGGGTATGAGTTTCCATGAACAAATGTGGATTGATTTCACTCCAATACCTACCTGTTTACCTCCCCATTTAAGTAAAATGTCGATTCATCAGAAAAATACGTATTGTACAGTAGATTGGCATTACCGTTTAATTGTTCACTAAAATCTCACAGAATTTAAGCCGACGATCGGGATCATCTTCGTTTAAATCGTGTACCAATTTAAATTTACGTATATGAAATTTGTGGGCCTTCAGAATTCGATGAACCCTGCTTCGTGATACACCGGAAGCCCCAGCTACTTTCCAGATCAATTCAGTATTATCCATCTGCATATGACCCAGAACTGCCACTTCGACTGCTTCATTCCTAATCGGTCGCTGAGGTTGACGCTTTTTGTTTCCTACAGAACCTGTGCTACGGGTTACACGTACATGAACAAATAGATACGCTGGATCTTAACGATTATTAGATATTATGTAACGAAATCACTTGGGCTACTGTAGCGTAGCAGATACCGTAGGCACTGGCTTACCCGGAAAGTGATGTACGTGCCTACGATAAAATTTCTCTAGCTCAGACTATCTCAGGGCGTTAAGCCCAAGCTTACACAAACTATGATAAATTATTAGTTTACTTACTTAACAAATCACTGAGTTTTTCCATATGTAGTGGTCGCAGACGAAATAATGACACTTTCTTTAAAAATGAAATGCACTATATTAAGCAATTTACAAAATTGGTTCTCTAGAACATAACCTGGCGATGTTCACAGTTGTGGCCAATATTTCACGATTAATCAGTTATAACATTCATAAAATGCCTCGTGTAGCTACACATCGGTTTACAATATTATCATGAATTGTCATAAATTCTGCCACAAAGGTTTGATTTAAAGAACCTCCTTAAATATATGTAAATATATGCATAAAATATTTTAAAATGTACAGGTTAAAATGCCAAAAAGTATAAATTGATGTCCAGCGGAACCACTGAAGGTGGTCCCCGGTAAGTAAAAATAATAAACACACACTTAATTAGGGTGGTACGATACCGAGTCCGGTGGAAGAACTGAAGCCCTGCAGAGATGCCTTCGGGACACAAGAAATGGACCCAAGGATGGGGTTGATCGTGGCCTCACCAGCCCTGGAACCTTCCACTGTTTGTGGATGCCCCGTCCGTGGAACTTCACTGACGTGCGTAGAAGCCCCGTCCGTAGAACCCTAAATATATCACGATTTAATTCACAGTCAGAAATGCACGTGAAGCGTACTTAATGTGAGTAATTCTGACATAACCTACAAATGAAACATAATTTACCTCACTGATGAGGGAACAATCCACCAAAACTCCTGGAAGCCACAGTCGGATAAATGGGGTTGAGTCGCCTTTTAAAGTTGACACTGTATTTCCACAGGAAAGCCTGCAAATTTGCGAAACACGTGGGTAGAGAACGGGCAAGATGGCGTGAAGAGGTTAGCTTACCTTGTGTAATTTAATATTCTGCTTCCGCAGATAAAATTTACTCACAAACACAAAATATTCCGCTAAACGGAACAACAACGGATTGAGGAAATTTTCTTGAGTTGGTTATTCTAAAATCCATGCGGATGCCTTGGATAAAATCAAGGTTCACAGAATAACAACTAACCAACAAGCCAAGCCAAGCCAACCAAAAATGTCTGCTTCCGTTTTCCCTGTTGATCACGTGTCACAAATGTGTCGCCCTCCCATGGAGAATAGCGAAATGTGTTACGGACGTGTAGCAGTTGTTATAATGCGGCCCACAAAACGCTAAAGCGTATGGTGGGTCGCATACGCTAGAGGTCGGTAACACCTGTTTCCATATTTTTTTCAATAATTGTAAAACATTCTGGGAATCAACCTTTCTATCTGGGTGATTTCTATTGAATGTGTGCTCCGTAGCTCTAGCACAATTACCGTTTCCAAAATAAATGCCGACAATTTCTATTTTCTCCTGAGGGGACAAACCATTTTGACAACTCACTCTGGTAATATGTATCTCGATTTAAAATTGGTTGTGAACAAATTGATGTTCAAGAACTATCAAATACTTATGAGTATTTCTAACACTAAACGGACAAGAAAAGTGTTTTTTGTCGAAAAAACTCGTGTTGATTTGAGAGCATTAAACAATGTAGTTTTTTTATAAATTCCAATACCCAGTGGCGTGTATTTTAGATTTTTTAAACGATTTAGATTGTGTGTGTAATCATCAAAAATAAAATTTATTTTCCTTAAGAACGAATCGATAAAAGTTAAAAAAAAAATACACACTTATGTAGGGAATTGAAAGACCTTTCAGAAGACGTATCACTCGAATTACCTTTCCATTTTAATTTTTTGAGAGGGTGACCGTGTAGGGTAGAGGGATGATGATAGGTATACAAGTAATGCATTAAAATATGTCCCCCTTGGAAACAAGGTTAACATGTTTCATCAATTTTTCAAAAAAATTTAATTTCCAAAGTTATTCAGGGTGCTTACTTTTGGTTGAGACAGCCTGTATATGCAATTAAGCTTCTTTCTCAGAATTTAATTATTTATTTTCTTCTAGGATGACGATTAAACAATTTAAATGTGCTCGTTAGATCGGTAATTAAACACTTTAATGACGTAAAAAATACTATTTTACAATATGATTTGGATATTATAGGAATAAGCGAAACATGGCTGGATAATAATGTGTCGAGTAATGTCGGAAGTATACAAGGGTATGATTTTATATGTGTGGATAGATTAGGCAGAGGCAGAGGTGTAGGGGTTTATACCAAATCAAATATTAAATATGAAATTCTAATAATTGATCATAACATTGAACATGTATGGTTAAAAGTGAACGTAGGATCCTTATATATGACTGTTGTAGTTGTATATAGACCTCAGAGCACTAGTTATTTAAATTTTATTGACAATTTTGATACCACTGTATCGACGATTATTCCATTAGTTGATGATATTCTTTGTTTAGGCGATTTCAATATACATTTGCTGGATTATAATAATAAGGCAGTAAGAGCTGTTCATAACATGCTTGAAGGGTTAAGCTTAACACAAATTGTCAATCTGCCAACAATGTTAACAAATAAAACAGCCACACTTATAAACTATGTGTACTTGTATTGTCGTGAGCAGAAAAAATACGACACCTTTTTTTTCTAATGCAAATCTGTCTCTGTTTGAATATGTAATGTGTAGCCGAAATAAAACAGATATTACTTTTAATTTATTTTTTATTTTAATGCTGTAGTTATTGCTATGGTAAATAATGGATGGTTAATGAGACAAATTGCACTGCGCTATAACATTAACAAAAGTTTGGTGTGTAACATTTTAAGAAAGTGGAGAATAAACATTACGATTAGTAGAAATCCTGAATCAAAGGACAATGGATATCCTACTTAACAAGAAACTAACTATTAATATTTCGTTATTGCACCATTTCTATTTATAACTTCTATAAGTCTATGGCATAGAATTAAATAACCTTATAAAATAATCATTAGTAATAATATTTTCCCATGCATTATTTACTATTTCCAGTAATTCATCGGCATTCCGTGGTCTCACATTTCGTTTTTGGATACTTCTTACGAGTAGTCCCCATACTTCTTCCACAGGGTTAAGATCTGGACTATTACTGGGCCAGTTAAGAACATTGTTGTTATCTTGAAACCCGTTAGTTACAGTATTGGCAGTATGAACGGAACAGTTGTCTTGTTGAAATATGAACTCATTATTAGGAAATAATTGTGACACAAAAGGGAGCATAATATTGTCTAAAATCCTAATATACGTTTCAGTATTAAATCGTTCCTCAATATGCCACAAAACATCAGGACCACGTGTCGATAAGCAAGCCCACATATTGACGGAAGATCTACCACTTTTATCATTGTTAGATATATATTTCTCATCAAATCGAGTGTTCGGAGGGCGGTAAACACGAATACGACCACTGTGTGTTGACTAGAAAGTTTTTTCGTCTGTAAAGATTACATTGTTCCAAAAATTTACATGGACCGCTAAAAATTCAAGCGCAAATCCTACTCGAATTTCTTTATGTTCAGCTTTAAGTAAGTATTTCTGTACTTCTGCATGGCAGCGTAGCTCCAATTCTCTTACTCGCCGGCGACCAGTACAACTCGATCCAGGAAAATTCGTTTCTTCAGCAGCCTGAATAACTGAGTAAAATTGATTTTCTACTAAAGCATTTACCAATTGCAAATCTTGTTGTTGAGTTGATATCCTTCGTCGCCCTGATCCAGGATATCTTACCGTTTATTCTCCACTTTCTTAAAATGTTACACACCGAATTTTTGTTAATATTATAATGCAGTGCAATTTGTCTCATTGACCATCCATCTTCTGCTTTAGCAATAACTCCAGATTTAACTAAATGGCTTATATGAGGCATATTAGTTTTTTGCACACTTGCAATACATTATGAGGACTAACTGACAATGTCACAAAAATTAAAGTTAGATGTAGACAACTAGATTTTAGCAAAATAGCGTTATAAGACTTGTCCTATTTTTTTGCTCATGACCGTACATTGCATTCGTATATAAAATGGCATTTTGAACACTTTTTTATTCTACACATTTTTCAGTTAAATCAATAGAAACTGCGTAAATGAGGAAGCCATTTTTAAAGTCCGCCATTTTAGGGCCGCCATTTTGAATGATCCAATTTTCACTTCGAATTCGTAATCAGCGAAAAACCCTCATGATATGAATTTTAGCCGATTTCATTGAAGACTTTGCGAGTCATAGAACTGAGGATGTAAAATTAGGGCTGCAACCCTTCCAGGATGAGTGCACTAATTCTCAAAGATATTCATTCATACGTATCCAAAACTTAACATAATGCAAAAGATTTCAAATCTTTACATTGAAGTAGTAACGATTAAGAACTTACACCCTTTTTGCATTAATTTCCTCTACTATTAGCAACTATCCACACTCCATGTGCCTATTATATATTTATTTAAAAGTCCTCTACATTTTGATTTAAAACTCCCTGAGGTCTCAGGCGCCGCGCGCCATAAGGCAAACACTAAATAATTAATTTCAACCAAATAAATAAACATCCCCTTTAAGAAATTGTAAATTAGACGTCATTATGTATGCAGGGATAGGATTAAGTAGTTTTCTCTGTCTGAAAATGTTCTACAAGCACCCCATTATGAATCTTTCAGTCAGATATTAGACTGGAGTATTATTAACATCCAATTAATATCAAACTATCTATTCAGTTTCACTACAGGCATAATTAGAGACAGATAAGCTGAAGTAAATTCAAAACGATAGAAGTTCTAAAATTATAGCAAAGCCCATTAATTGCCTAGACATTATGCGTAATTATTCTCTAAACCAACGTCTAAATAACCGAAACCACAAACATCGCTTAATCATAATTTGAAATTGTGATGATTATATTTCAAATTACAAGTAAATGCTTTCATCGTAAACTCTGTGCATTGCTTTCCGCTCACCATTGTTTGAAGTATCTAATGTGGATGTGGATGGTAGGCGAAGGCTGCATGGGGATGCTTTCGTATACACGAATGTATTCTGGGTAAATTGTAACAAATTTGTTAATAATGATAGAAAAAATATATAATTTTTTAATACACTAGTATTTAGAGCTGCAATGAATACTTCTTACTTAAAGTAATTCATTATAAAAAGTCCTGTTTGCCCTAGGAAGTCGTAAGGAGTCGTCAAACTTAATATAAATTATACAGGGTATTTTAAAAATTAGAAAATATGAAATAGATCCACAAATCCTTTAAAACATATGGAATTTTGTTATAATATTTTGCAACGTAGTAGGACCAGGAGCACTGAAAGAGTGAGGTTTTGTGTGCTGGTATTGTCAATATACACTTATGTCCAACATTAACATTATGGGCATCTGCCCTAAACCTGATTTTACTTAGCAAATTCCGCGGATCGCCATATTTAATAATTTTATGAATTAGGGAGCAAATATGCAATTGTTTAATTGTTACCCACTTTAATTCATCAAAGTTTGCCGAAACATGGTCATATATTTTTAAGCCATATATAAATCGTATACAGGTGTTCTGTATCCGCTGCAGACGTGTATGCAGAAGATTTAGAAGAGGCCCATACACCACATCTGCATAATTTAGATGTGACAAGACCCATGACTCACTCACTATTAATCGGTTTTTAATAAACAACAAATGTATACTGATATATATTAATTTTAGTTTACTGAATGCTTTTTTAACAATATGTATAACATGCTCCGAAAATTTCAACTTAGAATGTATAAAGAGGTTTTTAGAAATGTTGCAATGTTGCAAGTCCTGATCATTTATACTAATATGAATAAATAATATCAGTATACAAACCGCATGCTGCTTTGCGTCCAAATGGCATTACTTTGGATTTTGTTTGATTAATAGTTAAACAACATTTTTCCGACCTAGATACTAGTGCCCGTAAATCCTGATTTACTCGTACATATGCCTCAAGACAGCCATTTTTTCCAAACGAATAATAAATTTGTCTAGCATAGAAGTGACTAGAATAATACTATATAATATAACAACTATCTTGGAAGGTCAACGTATACAAAGTAAACAGTAGAGGGCCTAATATGGAGCCCCGAGGAACTCCGGGGAACGTGTTTAATGAATTTGAAATATTGCTACTAAATTTGACCATCTGTTGCTTACTTAACAAATAATTTTTAATAAGTAGAATTGCGTTTCCATCAAATCCCAAGTAATGAAGCATTGATAATAGAGTCTCATAATTAATCCTATCGAAGGCCTTGGAGCAATCAAGCAAGACCAATATAGTTAAGTTATCTTTATCACATTCCAATAAAATATAAAGAACCTTCAGCGAAGCTGTAGTGCAACTGTGATTTACTCTAAATCCTGATTGGTTTTGAGGCAATAGATCATACGCTTTTAAGTGATTTTTTATTTGAACATTTAGTATTTTTTCTAGAATTTTAGATATCACAGGTAAAATACTAATTGGCCTGAGGTCTTCAAGGTTACTAGGTTTACTTATTTTTGGCAGTATATACACTATTTTCCATTTAGAAGGGAAGACACTAGTTCCAATGCAATAATTTATCAAATGAGTTATAAATGGTAAAACGGTTGGACAACAATATAAAAGCATGGTTAAATAGATGTAATCAGATCCGCATGCTTTAAATATTACCGAAAGGAGCGTTTTATAAACTTCCACCTCAGTAACCAACGAATAATAAAAATCTGTTTCATTGGGATTTACATTATTTCTAAAAAATGAAACAATGGGATTTAATTCATAACCATATTTAGATATTTACTGAATGAAATACAGCTGAATAATATTATTTGTAACTCGTCTTTCCAAGAACCAAGCACTTTTTCTGCGTTGCATATAATGAAAATGAAATTTAATATTAATAAAAATCAGAATAACCAGAATACCAGAGTTAAAGAAAAATTAAAGATGGAATGCAGATTTATCTCAAAATTAGTAGCAAAGATAAACAAGGATTCAATTTTGGTGAAATAGTTAGAAATATATTAGCGCTATATGCAATTAAAAATCGTAAATTTTTTATAAAATATCAAGTACATTGCTATATTTGTCAATCAGATAGTAGGTAAAAATACTATTGCAAAAATCCTTACCCAGATCACGGAATATTTAGTATTGTAAAACCCCAATGCTTACACATACCACCTTTTAGACGGGCATCTACAAACTTCTCTAAATCATAGTACGATGATGGCATTCTTGATGTACTAAATGATACGTTGAGGTCACTGACAAATCTAAAGTTGGTATATTTCCGGACTTATGGAAAAATCCCGTATCTGCCCGGTTACAAGAAGAACGAAAAAAACTATCGGCAAATTACTATAATTTCTGATTTCGCAAAAGTTTTGAAATAACTCTACATAACGTGCTCTATCCTCATATAGAGGGGCAGATTAGTGTGCATCAACACGGCTTCGTTAAAAATAGACCCATGGTCTCAAACTTATTTTGTGGACATATTTAATTGTAGGATAAATAAACTTAGGACAATGAACGCTCTGCATTAGTGCCTTTTTTGCATAGTCTGTGTTTTCTCTTTCTTCGTCTTTTTCTCTTCCCACGGCTATTAAAATTATATTATGTATTATTATTATTAGCCGTTACTCGAGTCCGAGTATAGAAATGTTACAGTCGATAAATTGCGTACAATAAAAAACAAGTAAAAGGTGTAGTCTATTGTAATTCCCATTCATCTACGGTGCACACGACTATGGCTATAGAGGCCAATTCGGGAGAGCACATGTCGACCGCAATCAGGACAAACATAGACCTGGTTAGGTCCTGGATTCGGCCTTCTTGCAGCAACATTTCCTTGATAGCTGGCCACAACCCCTCGCCATTCGGTTCTGTCCGCTGCAAGTTGTTCCCATTGCTCGTCTGCAATACCGCAGGATTTTAAACTTTCATGGAGAGCGTCTTTGAACCTCTTTCGTTGACCGCCACGCTTTCTTCTACCGCTTAGCAATTCACCATAAAGTGTACATTTAGGAAGGCGGTTATCATGCATACGATGAACGTGACCTGCCCATCTTAGGCGTGCTCTTGAAATAAGCACCTCAATTGGAAGGCTGTTTGCTCTCCTGAGTACTTCCACGTTTGATATGTGATGGAACCAACGGATTTTCGTCATACTTCTGAGGTGTCTTTGCTGAAAACGTTCTAATTCTTTCACATGACGACGGTAAGTGACCCAGCTTTCACATCCATATAGCAGTGTTGGAATGACAACTGCTCTGTAGACAACCATTTTCGTTGACAAAGCAAGGTCGTGGTTGTCAAATACTCTCTCTCTAAGTCCCCAGAATGCTCTAGATGCAGCGTTAATTCTATTGCGAATCTCGCTGTCCATGTTTGCTTTGTCATTAACAACGTTGCCTAAGTAATTGAACTGATCCACCACTTCAAGAGAATTTCCGTTAAGTGTAATGTCTATTTGGTTCACTTGATGAGGAGTTGACATAATCTTAGTCTTTCCAATGTTGATTTTAAGTCCCAAAGAATCATAGCTTTGGGCATACACATCTAAAAGTTCTTGAAGCTCTTCCGGCGTAGAGGCTAAAAGTGCACAGTCATCTGCATACTGGAGATCACAAATGAATCGTGTGCGTGTCTTCGTGAAAGCTCTAAAGCGCCCTATGTTAAAGAGACCGCCATCAAAACGGTATCTGAGACCTATTCCTCTGACAGTCAGTTTGTTGTCAACAATAATTGTTAGAGCAGTGGTAAACAAATTAAAGAGTAGGGGTGCCAGGACACATCCCTGCCTAACTCCAGTGAGAGTTTGGAAAGGTTCGGTTGCCTCATTATTATACATAACCTGGGCGTTGTTGTTTGTATGTAGACTGCGACATACTTCCACAAATTTTCTAGGGATACCTAAGCGGAACATAATTTTCCAGAGCACTTCCCTGTCCACCGAGTCAAACGCCTTGGTTAAATCAATGAAGGCCATGTGAATTTCTCCTTGATGTTCGAGTGCTTTTTCTTGAAGCTGTTTAAGTGTGAAGATTAAATCCGATGTGCCTCGGTTTGGTCTAAAGCCACTCTGTGTTTCAGGAAGTAACTTTTCCATAACAGGTGTTAGCCTATTTGCCATCGCTTTAGTGAGTATCTTCCCTCCAACAGCCAGGAGAGCTATACCCCTGTAATTTCCACAGTCCGCAGCGCTTCCTTTGTTTTTGAAGAGGTTGATTAAAAGTGTATCACGAAACTCCTGCGGAGCTTGACCACTTTCCCACACGATATCAAACAGTTTTTTGAGGTAGGGTATGAGCTCTGACGACACAGCTTTAAAGATCTCAGCTGGGAGTGAGTCGGCGCCGGGAGATTTGTTATTTTTTAGCTGCCCAATGGCGGTTAAGATCTCTTCCGTTGTTAGTGGTTTATCTAAGTCTTCGAAGGTGTCATATTGAGGGATAAGATTTATAATATCGTGATCGGCTTAACTTTGCTGGTTAAGAATGCTAGAGTAGTGTTCTTTCCATCGGGCTCTTATTTCCTGGTCTTCTTTGAGGAGATTTCCATTTAAATCTTTAATAGGGCACATATTTTTCCTACTGGGGCCGTACACTGCTTTTACTCCTTGAAAGAAATTCCTGTAGTCGTGTGAATCGGCGTACCTTTGAATTTCTCTGGCCTTGCTTGCCCACCACTCGTTCTTTATTCTTCTGATTTCGCGTTGCGTTTCATACTTAGATTGGGTAAAAGCTTCTGCTTTTGATGAGTCGTTGGGGTGGTTGATAGCGTTTTGGAAGGCAGTATGTTTGCGGTCAAGAAGTTCTTGTATAAAAGCTTCATTATCATTGAACCAGTCCTCCTGTTTTTTACTTGCTGCAGTGCCAAGAATTTCCTCACTCGCACTTTTTAAACTGTTTTTAATTTGTGTCCAGGTAGCAGCGACAGAATTGGTTTCTTCTAGTGCACTCAAATTCTCTTGAACTTTTTGCTTTAGCTGTTCGACGGTTTGTTGGTCACGCAATTTACTAATACAGAGACGGAGTCTGCGTTTTACTTGAGTTCTTCGGTGTTTGGGTCTCATAACAATTTTCATTTTAGAGACAACAGGACGATGATCGGTCCAACATTCGCTATCAATGCGCGCCTTTGTAATTTGGACGTCCTTGAGATGCTTCCTACGTACGATAACATAGTCCAGTAGATGCCAGTGACCTGATCTGGGGTGACGCCAGGTGCCTTTAAATTTATCCTTTTGTCGGAAAATGGTGTTTGTTATAACTAGATCATGTTCGGCGCATTTAGTTAGGAGTAGTTGACCGTTAGCGTTCATGTTGCCCAAACCGTTCTTGCCTATGATGCCTGGCCAGGTGTCTGCATCTCTCCCTACTCTAGCGTTAAAATCGCCAAGAATAACGAGTCGTTCCGTTTTAGGTATTCTACAGAGGGTTTCTTCCAGCTGTTGATAGAAGCTTTCCTTGGTTTCGTGACTTGCATCCAGAGTGGGAGCGTAGGCGCTTATTAGATTTACCGCGTTGCCATCTGATAGCTCATAGCGTAGCAGCATTAGACGCTCGGATAGGCCTTGTGGTACTTGTGTTAAGTTGGATACAAGTTGATTCCGAACGGCAAATCCTACTCCATGTTGTCTTCTTGAATTGGTGGGAAGACCTTTCCAATAGAAGGTGTAGTACTTTTCTGTGAGAGAGCCTTCCTCCAAAAATCGAGTTTCGCTGAGAGCTGCAACGTCAATTATTATTATTATGTATTATACACTGTTATATATATTATTCTGTTTGATTTATTAATTTGTAATTTATGATATTTTTTGATAAACCTGTATTTTCCATCCAGTAGTTGACCTTGGCTGTTGGATGGTGTATGTAAATAAATAAATAAATTAAACGAATAAAATGAATCAAATAAATAAATATTGGACTATTCAAAGGCATTTGAGAGTATAGGTCTTTCCTTAGTATTGATTGAATTAAATTATGAACTATCAGATAACGTCCTAAAGCTATTCAAACATTATCTAAATGGTCGCCTACAGCAGGTTCAAATTTCAAAAGAAGAAGGCAAATTTTTCTCTAATACTGTTTTGCAACTTTCTTTTTCATTATATACATTTCGGACACGAAATTCTGCAAAAGATTCAAATGTTATGCAGATGATCGGCAATTGTATTTGCCACTTGCATCTAAAAAAGTCAACTGGCGGTTATACAGCTAAATAGTTACTTAGGAAATATAGATAAATAGTAAAAGAAAAACTTTCTATACCAAAATCTTTCTAAAACAACTGCTATGTTAATAAGACCTGTAACGTAATTTAAAAAACTAAATAAAGAGAATACATTTTTGTTTGGAATTTTATAACCTTGCAAAAATACCGGACTCACGGTAAATAAGAATTTAATTAAATTTAAATTTGCCATTTTAATTGTCGTTAAGTTATATGCCCGAAAGACACAAGCATTGAAAACTGCCTGCGTGACTTTTACATATAACGTAAAAAGGATTACACTACATGTAGAAAAAACATTTTTGAAACAAAATTAGATATATCACTCTTCTATTGTTCGTAAGATAATAAATTCTCGTATGTTTAAAGTGGTGTTTGATGATTAAATATGCAGTAAACATGTAAAGGTTGGAACAAAGTGCTTAAAATCGTTATAAGTGACAAAAAATCCCGCAGATATGTCGATCGTCGTAACTAATTCTGTCTTTTAAGTCCTCACACTCCTCAACATTGTTTGATATATTAAAATAAATTTTCAATTTAAGGTGACCCTGCCTTGCCTGAACAGACCTAATTTATTATAATTATCATTAGTATTAAACAGACCTGTATACCCTATTAATACATTCAAAGCAAAAATCGGTTAGCTATTTTGTTCAAGTAATTGTATTTCGCCCTTTAAAAGCTGTAGGCGCCTTTACAAACACGCGGACAAAAATTACACTATACACGTAGATCAAATAAAAACGGACAATTTAGATTGACAACAATAGAGACAAGTGAGTATAGCAAGTCGAAGCGATGTCGAAAAATAGAAAAGAATCCATGAAAGCGGCCCTTGATTGCCAATCTGGCCGGACCCTGTTACATTCTGTTGAAAGTTGATCGGACCCTAACACGAAGCTTTTTAAACTACCAAGTATTTCGAGCCAGATTCAGCTCATTTTATTCTGCGAGCGTTATTTCTTGTCATTAAACTCGTTCGAAGTTTTAGTTTAATAATATAAGAAGAAAAAGCCAAAGTATAATCTAGGACACGGTGCGTTCTTTGCTACCATTATCCAGCGATATAAAATGAACCAATTATTGAATAACAATAAATCAAAAAATAAAATATAACGTATTTCTACAAAAATATGTCTTATGTTTTACATTAATCGCTTTGAAAGGATATAACCGTGTATAACATTTTCATATTTACTATTATGAAGCTGAAAATTTAAATCGGTTTAAATTTAAGGTTAAAAGTATATATTTTGAGAAAGTACATTACAATAAGTTAAAAGGTAGAAGGTGTGACTTGGTGTTCTCTGATAGGCTGATGTTGAAGTAAAAAGCGAAGTGGTGGGGGTGGTCTGAAGTATCCTCATATCTACTTGCAAACTTTGTTCAATTTTCATCTACATACAAATTAATATACTCTGTAATTTATATAATTTGTAATTAATGGGAGATTGAAAGCAAATCTGCCATTGGGCGAGGTATCAATAATGCGTAACTACTAATTCATTGTGAATTGTATTAGTATTGAGATGTTTAGAAAGCATAATACTGCAAACAGTTCGAGATATTTGAAGGAATGCTGTCTATAATTGTATTAGTTGTAAATTTTGTAAACTTACCGGACGATGTCGATTAAGCGGCAACCAAATCAGTACGTTATATACATTTCCATAAATCTGCAAAGTAAATAAATAATATCACTGTAAAAACACGTTTTATATGAAGATGGGAGTGTCAGAGAAATTACAGTTTAAGTTTATGAAACTAAGGTATTGTTCTTTGATGTTTATCGAAAATAAATATTTAATAATAACTATACAGTAACTACATTCTCATATTGACAAAAGTTGTATCAAAATTGTATTAATTTAAAATCGATTCTACTAAATAATTGTGTATAATTATTCAAAATAGCTCTAAATAGGTAACATATATGAATTACTTGTTTAATTCTTGAGGAGATAAGTGACACAATCATGTTCCTTCCATTTTAAGTTGATCTTTTTAAATATTAGGACAATGGCAACTTCTTGTTAAATAGATATTATCGGTATGTAATTTTAAATTCATATTTTTAGTTCGGTCATCAGCTGTGATAATAAATGCGAAATTTTAAATTAGCCTCTGCGTTTTCATATACATTACTACATGAATCATCAACAAAAACTATGGCGGTGTCAAATTTTCTGTAGAAGCTTGTCATCTAAATAATCTAAGTACAATATTGAACCAAATATTGTGATAATTTATCTATTTTTCAGACATAATTCAAATAGTTAAATTATACACGAACTTAATTGAAACCGTATAAAAACTAAAAGCCGGCAAAAACAGTCGGCATCTCTTTATTGTACATGGGCGGAGGTAAATAGAAATGCTTGTCATAAGAAAATGATAAGATTTTCGGGCGTTATTATATTATCCTCTTTTTCATATGGTCTCCAGAAAGCCACGATAAATTGGTAAATACTTAAAATATTTTACCTTTTATATAGTAGTAAATATTTATAAATATGAACAATAACTAACTAAACTCCTGCGCTTGATATTATAACAGGTATTTACGCACTGCACTGGCACAGACAGCATATCTCTAAGTCCGCCGTTGAAACGATTTACGAGTTTTTTTTTATGCTAGTATGCCTGTCCGTTTTATTATCTTTAAACCAGTGCGGTCGTAGATGGTTCATTCAGGCTGATTACATTGCCAGTCTGCACAGTTTCAACTACCATTCGAATCTCGATACCATTGCTAAATATATAGGACAAAATATCAAGTTCAGTGCCCACGGACCTGTGCTTTAACACTGACCAGTTTCAATTATCCTCGTTTAAAGTATACGAATAAGTTTGTTTGAGGATCAGTGGTATTTACGAGATTTTTTAGAGTTTTGCTCACTTTCAGAATTAGATGTTTCATTTGTTATTTTTTAAATTTGTTTGCAATTCTTATTTACCTCTAATATTTTGCTGGTATAGAAATTATTTTTTATGTTTATATTTCCTGTAAGTACTATGCTTTAGTTCTTAATAATAACTTTTTGTATACATTTAAATAAACTTCCTTTACAGTCCATTGCGATATAAATCTATCGATATAAAACTGAATAGACCCGATTTCCCTGCGTGTAAAAGCGGAATAATTAGTATAAAAGCAAAAATAATGGCTATGCAAAAGTTCTACAACTCTGTTAGAAATCCTCTATTGTTCTGAGCAGCGGCAAAATGTTCATATCTAGATCAGTTAAGTAATTAGTTGCCATTTTTAAAAACTGCTATGAATTCATTCGGGTATTTATACAATGCGGTTAGAATTCGGCATGCTGGAAAATTCGCATTTCAAAACCTTTGTTCTCATCAAGTTTATTAAAGCGGAAACTATTTTTCAGGTAAAATATGCTACTAAATTTTACTGTCACAGTTTAAATGAGAGAAAGGTCAACTTTTTATGAATGCATAATATACTTCAGAGGCATAACGACACATGATACTATTAAATGCTTACTATTTGTACAACTTTTACACACAATCGCAGTTGTTAGAACAATCAATTCGTAGCGAACATTAGGTGAAATGTCTGGTAACAATGTTTTAATCGGATATGAATGCACAAAAGGTCGATTTTTTACCGGGTAAATTTTTTTTGGACAAAAACCTGTTTACTATCAAAATTATTCGAGAATCTATGTCCCTCAATTCGAGCAAAATATTCATGGAAAACAGGTTTGAGTCACAAAAAAAATTTACCCGAATAGAAAATCAACCTCGTGTGTATTACAGAAGATTAATTTATGATTTAAAAATATCATCTAAAAGAATTATTAGAACGACCAAACTGTTCATTTAAAGTTTAAAAAATAACAATTCATAACAAATTCTAATGTTTTTTATTATCAAACATATTCATTGTATCTATATGAAATAAATAATTTTTATACTTTTTTATATTTTAAACAATGCTATTACTTTTAGATCCTTCTTCGTGGTTTGCCAATTTTAAGTTATCAACAGAATTATTTCGCTTGTGGGTTTTCTTAAATTCAAAACTAACATTGAATGATACGGGTTTATTGATTTGGTGTTTGTATGATCAGTTATTTTGACTAAGCGTTCACTGGAAATACCAGATTCAGCAATATTTGAAACTGTACTATACTTATTAGAATGGTTTGTTATTTCATCGAGCCCAATTTTCATGGCTGATTTTTTAGTCCGTTTTCTAAGATTATTCTCTCTCACGAACATATTTTTATACCATCCACTTGACTTTTCTTGGTTTCAGTTACAGTTAGGTGTCGAAAATAATCTGTCTTTTAATTGAATTCGACCATTTACTCATTAATTTTTCGAATAAACGTACCAGACAGATGGAAGGTTTTTCTTAATTAGTTGTGAGCCACTTACTACCGCTAAGTTTGTTAATATTGTTGTATGCTGTTTATCGCTAATTTATTATTATCAGAGACAATTTCAATTTAACCTATAAGACACCTAAATTTCGAATAAAGTTCTTTTGTGTCTTGTGAAATTTTTGCGACATTAATGAGTAGTTGAGATATTATAGGGAGATAATTAATTATCTATAATGGATTTAAGGATCTTAATCTCTTTCAAAATAAACAATTTGAATTGTGTTTTATACTTTTTAAATTTATTTATGGCAAACAGTTACTGTATGGCTCTAGATCTATATAGTCAACACATCGCTAACTGATTTCCTTGCTTAATTTTGGTAAAAAAAAAAAATTCTAGCACTTGCTCTTGTATCATGGTTAATTATGTTGGATGAGTTATATGGGCCTAGGAGTGGCGATGGGGGAATTAAAGTGGTGGTAGGTAATTGTGGTGCTGAGGGTAATTAAAACGGTGGGGATAATTAACGTGGTGTGAGGTAATTAGAGTAGTGGGGTTAATTGTGGTGGTGGGCAAACGTAATCAGATGTCGTGGGTCAAGGTCAAGGAGCCAACGGCAAAGGATCAAGTGGTGGGGACAATTAGAGTGGTAGGGGGCTCAGGTGAACAGGTATAGCGCAGCGGGTCGTCAAGTGCCGGGAGGAGTGATGTAGTCAGAGGTCAAAATCACCTATTTGTCTATCCATCCGCCCGTTTGTCTAAATGTTCGTATGTATGTCCGTCTGTCAGTCTGTATGTCTACCTGTTTGTTTGTTTGTATGTCCGTCAGTTCATCCGTTCATCCGTCCGATTATGCGTATTGTATATTTATATCATGGTAAAGCTAGAAATAAAACAAAAATTAACACGACACATCGATTTTATTACCCACTCTTGTTTATATAACTATATGAATATACCTAAGCTCTATTCCAATTTGAATTTGTGATACAAATTACCTGCCGCTTTATTTTCTGCCTTATCTTTAAATTTATCTATTTTATGAATTATTTATAATGATGCACATTTGCGATAAAATATATTTTACCTGCCTGTCTTATCTACTGAGATTTTTATCACTAAATTTATTGTTTTTAGTTTATGACTACTTGTAATTTTTAGTCAAATATTGAAGAGTTTAGAAAAATTTTAACTGCATTTAAGTACTTTTTTATTATTTGTCTTATCTTTGGATTTATGGTTGTAGATTATCTACTTCAAGTGTTTGATTTATATTATGAGCGTACCCTGTTTCTTATGGTAAAGATCACTTTGACGAATTTATGTACTTACTGTTGTGAATCTGAAAACTATATAGAGACGCGTTGGCACCCATAGGATGGGTGTGAAATGCTATAAAGGCTACTATTGTGATGAGAGTACTTTAGCTTGGTGCTAATTAATGTTTCGTCTAATTTTTATAGATAACTGTAGAGTTTAAGACTACCCTGTGTTATAAGATATGCGGCAATACCGACCTCAACCGTCGTCAGAGGATGACATACTTCGTCTTTATCTCATAGTTGACAAGAATAGAGCTATCCTTAACATCTATAACCACTCTTAATATTGCCTGGTTAGTAAAGATATTAAAGAATTCTCAGGACGTTGTAAGAGGATGTTATGATTGACGCGACGACCTTTTTTATATATTTGATTTACTATTCAGGGCGATATTTCATTATAATTTTAACGTAAAATATTCGTAATGTTATTAGGAGCTGATTCTATATCCGGAAATATAAAGAAAGGTTTTCTCGGATCAGAAATGTTTACTGAGGCATGACATACAAACTGCAATATATAGTATGTTTCCTAAGTTATGTTCAAAGTCATATCAATCTCTCAAGTCCCCATGGCCGAATTTTAAGGATAATTAAGGATAACTAATGGAAATTTATGTAAAAAATAAGGATAATTAAGGGTAATTTAGGTAAAAATAAGAACAATGAAGGGTAATTTAAGGTACAAATAAGGACAATTAAAGGTATTTACCTCTCTGGTACAGATATATGTCTTTGCATTATTTAGGATGGCTAATCAAAATATATTGTTATGGTTTATTTTTAATCAACAGTTTAATAAAAAAATTACAGTACGTATCGGTGAAGATGAATATGAAAATCAAAGAAGAATAGCTATAAAACGACGTAACGCACTGGAAAGGCCATTCATAGCGATATTAAAAGAAAAAGTGCCATATAGCATATGCATAAGCTTTCACATATACTAATAACTTTTACAACTATTGATTCCTACTTTGCGTATAAATAGGAAAAATGTAATATTATACGTATTTACAGAATTACACAGTATTTTACATATATAACTAATTCATATAAATCAATACATAAGTTCGTTTTGATAAAAAATGCGTAAAATCGCGATTTTAAAATTTCGAATTTCGGAGCTACGACCTGCTGTTTTGAAATAAAGGCATTTTGTAATTTTATGTACTTGACAACTTTTATTCAGAATGACCTAAAGATTCTGTTCCTAGATTTAGGAACGATTCCATCGACAACAAATTACCCATGCATTTGGTGCGGGGTCCTTTGGATACATATGTATCATATATATTTATTTGTTTCTTAATTTAAACTCATGGGTTATATCAAACTCATTACTGAGAAATTTCAATATAACTTATTTTAATAGGCATTTTCATTGTATAGCTACCTCTATTAGTGTTGTAATGATATGTTTATTAAATAGAAACTACGGAACATGTTAAAAAATCTGAACGATTCTAGACCCCCTAATTTTATTTGGATATACACAGGAATAAAAGAGTTATGTAGGTGGGTTATTACTTTGTGACTGTCACCGGATATATTTTTTTATTTAGGATGTTTAAAACTGAGTGTGGAAATTGTTTATGTTGTTTATGCAGCTTAAAATGTTTACGCCATTAGCAATTTGTAACATTAAAAACGTTCTAATAAAGATAAAAAGTCATAATTGATTAAGCACAATTGTTGCCCAGCCGGTATATAGTTAATATTTGTTCATCTCTTAACGCTAGAATTTAACTATATTGACAATTTGATTACAGTGCAATCGTTGACCATTTTGAGAACCTCCAAAAAAAAAAAAAAAAAAGATTCCACATCCGAGCACGTAGCGCGTAGAATATTTAAAGCAAGAGAAATTTAATTTTCAGATTAAATGGCTTGCATAATATGATTCCATGTCGCTACAGTTCAAAAAATTTAAATAGAAAAGTTGAAAGGTTCTTAATTTACAACTTTTGCATATTTAAACGAAGAGATATCTATAAGCTTTATATTCAAGTAAAAGTTATATAATATTCATAGTAATACTTTTACAGCTTTAGCGTTTTGGAAATGATTCTCATATATTTATCAGCAATAAGTTTAAACTATATAAATTTAAACATGTACAGGTTCATCGTTACAACAGAAACATGTCTGAAGCAGTTACGAAACCTTTCAGGAAGTTGCTTATTTTATCAAGCTTTGTTAAATTTAATAGTTCGCTTTATGTCCTAGTGTAAAATATGCGGAAACAATGGACCTGACGCATAACTCACATTTGATAAAGGAGAACATAAAGAGTTAATTATACAATCGGGAAAAACCTTAACGGCATCTTTATGGCATTTTCCAATGTTTTTGCCCATTGTAATTAAAAGCTTCATTAATGGTACAGCTCACATTGTAACTCTGAATGCATATGCGCTGAGAAATTAGTACTTATAAATACATATTTGCGAAAGAGTTATTTTTTATTTTTTAATATGCGCGATTCAGGTTAAAAATCGTAGAATAGTAAGTAATGACGCAGGGAATGGCCGTTGTGTAATTCTGTGCATATGTATCGTGGTTGAGCCGTATGTTACATGGCCTATGTCCATTTAATAATTTTATAAAAATAACTAAAATTTTTGTTTATGTTTAGCACGATCTGGTAGCACTAGCAGAATTTCCTTTGTATAATTGCTAAATTGCTTCACATTCTTTTATATACTTATTTTTGTATCTTAAGATCTTAGTCATGTTTTTATTAACACTAAATTGTAATATATATTTTCGTTACAGCAATTTAGGTCCTGTAATTGTCTATTACCATGCCTGCAAAATATATACATTCATTTAAAATTTTATTTTTTGCTTTGTTTACTTTGTACATGTAGTTATTTTCTTACCTCGTTTCATTCACACCTCTTATATAATATAATATATTTACTGGATCTTCAAACAGTTTGAAAACAATTTACTTCACTAATTTGGACAGTTCGTATTTTTTGGTTACGTATGCAAAGTATATCTGGTGGTATGCAATTTAATGTCAAACTATTATTGATTAAAGATTCGTTTTATCGATTATATACCTGTTAGTAATTTAATTGTGAATAAAAAACTAACTAGAAAAGGAATCCGGTTGTGCGCTTAAGTCGCCTATCAACAGATGGCGACACACTACAGCTTTCATTTTGTTTAGGAAAAATAAGCTTTTTAAAGTTTGTATATTGGTACCGCATTTCAAACTGTAATATAAAAAATTTTACCTTGTTAGTTAAAATTCCCAAGTGGCCATTTGCCTTCCAAATCTGATCTGATTCACATCACGAACTTTCGATTATGAGATCCTCGAGTAAATACTATTACATTCGTATCCACATTTTTTTGTGTTTAAACACCATCAGGTAAATTTTATTTATTAATCATATCAATTTCAATAATTTTCAATTATTTTTTAATGTATTTTAATTTTTTTAATAAATTAAATTCAATTTCATCAATTCAATAAGCACCAAAAATACTACATGCAACCACATGGCAATAAAATATGTTTTCTATCTCTTTTGGCAATTTAGTTTACAATCAGAAAATAATTTACTTTAACAGTTTATTCCAAGACGCAACTTTACAGCTTGATGTATCAATTAGAATTCATTTTGTTATCGGCTTAATAATATGCGACCTACAACATACAGTTGTGTTTCGCGAACCACATATCGCCAACAGCCGCGAGCCATTGGAGGTTTGGCTTCTTACTGTTAGGAGCGGTCGCGTACTTCCAGCGGGTGGAAACGAAAAGGAAGAAGATGAAAAGTGGTTTGCTTCGCGTGCGCTGCCGAAAATTTTCTAAAACTTAATTATTAAGTCATCTTAGTGGATTTTGAATTTTCAGCAATGATAAAATTTTCTACGTTTTAGGTTTTTCTGTTTATCAGAGTATTTTGTTGTTACGGAGGGAGTTTAATCCGCATTTGTGCGGGATTTTTATGTAAGGACTGGTTGACCACTTTCCTTAGGAAGTATCTTTGCTAGAGAGACGGACTCGACCCTGTCAATTGAGCTGCAGCATTCTACAAAATTTGTATGGATTGAACCCTCAACAAGTCAGAGGTTCCATGGACTAAGTTAGAGCGTTCCACAGACTAGGTTAGAAAGTTAAACGGTCTAGGCTGAAACGTGCCACGGTTTAGGGAAGTTATAAACCCACCACCATCGTCTGGGCCCAAAGTTACCACCGTACGGCTGCAGTCACACCACTTGACGTCTAGGTATCGTACCATCTATATAATCGTTATAGTTTCCTCTACCTGGAAACCACATTCAGTGGTTCTGCGTACCAGTATTTGTTTTTCATTTAACTAACGTTTGTATATATTTAAACAAAGATTTTACTCATTTATTATTAATTAAGTACGTTCTCTAATGTAACCCATCGTGGCCACAGTTATTATAGTAAAACCACACTCTTTTAAACCAAGTGTAGCTACATGAGGGGAATTTTCCTTATTTATTTTGTACCTTATTTATCAGAATATAACTACACATCGCCAGGTTCATATTAGAGAAGAACCATAATTTGTAAATACTGTAATATAGTCAATTTCACGTTGAGAGAAAGTGTCATTATTTCGTCTGCGACCACTAAGAATGGAACCCTCAGCGACTTTATGTTAAATAAACTAAAACCTTTTAATAGTTTATGTTAAGGGGTAGCAGTTTATGTTAAACTTGGGCTTAACTCCCTGAGATTTCTAAGCTAGTGAAATTTTTGTCGTGGGCACGCTACATCACTTATCCGGGCTAGGTAATGTCCACGGTCTGCTACGCACAGTAGCCCAACGTAGTTTATTTATGTTAGATAACCGTAGCAATTTAACAATAATTGTCAACTTGATTTATTTATTTAACAACCTTTTGTTAATTATTAAACATGTCTTTCAATTAGATTTGAAGTTTATTGTACGCAAGGTACTTGGCTTCAGAATAATATTGAATTTATTATTTAACCGAACCACCATATATTTTTTTGGCTTTTGTTAAGGCATCTAAGCCTTCAGTTTTTTTTATTAATTAATAGAAGAATCGACTAGACTAGAAGCTATTCTGAAATCTTTATATTCAAATTTCCTTTGGTATCGAATGTTGCCTTGCAAGTAAATAAATTGCCAAAAATATTTAGATTGGATGCTCTGAGACAATTAGAATCTGGAGTACAGTACCAGGACTTCCCATCTTCAACTTCACTCAATTTGGAATCCTAGTAAATTGATATTATAATTTCGATTATTTTTTTGTATTAAATTCCTGTTCGCTGATGCAATTTTGTTAATATAAAATTTCACCCAAAATTATATTTAAATAAACTTATATATATTTTCATTAAGATTTACTGTTAAATTTCAATTTTATAAATTACCTTTTTAAGGTCATGTTTTAAAATTTAATTATTTATGTAATATATTTTATTATTCATTTTATTAATTATTTCTTTTCCTTATGTCTATATGAGACTGATTTTAAGAGAAAAAGAGACAAATCAACTCATAATTCACTATGGGTTTGTCTTATATGTCACACACACAAAAGGGTAAGTTTCACATCTCTTGAAAGCTATCAGAACCCACGACTCTTTGCTCCGGCTTAAATCAGCTAGTCGTACGCATACGTATCTTCGTTTTTTACCAAAATAACCAAAAGGGTAATAAGTGGAATAGCCAATGGTAATTCTGATTACTTCGCTCTTTTTGTCCTTCTATATGGATCTTTTCTTAGACCTTTGTTATTTATAATATTTATTCATGACATTACTATAGTTTTAAATGATGATTTTTACCCTTCAATGACATTTCCTTAATCTGATCAAAAATTTAGCTCATCTACTTTTTTGACAGACGTGTATACTATGTGATACTACTTTACAAAGTTAATAATAATATGTAATTGGATCTTGTAGGGCAGTGTATTTAAATAAATAAATAATAGTTTCTTATTTAAGCAGTTGTACATAAAGCATAGGTATTATCTTCTTTAAAAAGAGCATAGTATTTAGGAACTACTCTATAGGTTGGGAGATTATGACATACGATTACTCTTCTTAAGATAGCCCTCTTTCTCTAGTCCGCTTACTTTATTGTCATACTTTCTGTGCCATTATTATTTCTTACTCAACTTTAATAAAAATAATAATTTTCCCGCAAGTCAAGGAAATGTAACATATTAATTTGTCTTTCTATTTTTGCAACTATTTCCTTATCTGTCCCGCCATATAATTAATCATATCCTACATCGTTGCCTGTATTTCGTGTTGTGTCCCATGCAATAAAAATAATTTATTTCGGTCTGTTAGCAAACTAAGGAATTCAGTGTGATTTGTGAAGCACTACAAGCAGACACACCTGTTTTGCTCGCTCCTAGTACCACTTTAATAACAATATTCAGACACGCGATTTGACGTTATCGAAAAAGGTCACTTGGTTTTCCTACCTCACTGCAGCTTATCGTAAATTATTCGCCAGTGACGGCGTTTGTGAGGCCAAAAAGTAGAGAAGGTCAACTAGGAGAAATAGTAAACGCTCGACAAGTATTATTTTAATAAATGTTCTGATGTTTCTAGACATACAGCACTAGTACTAAATCATTGAGTGCAAAGTTGAAAAAACACTGTGTTAAAGAATATAATTGCCATCATAACTTAACTACTATTATTAAACATTAACCCTCAATTTAGTAATAATAAACAATAACGCTGAACAAATTAAAATTAAAATCTGTTTTATGTTTTATGATTTTCATAAAATTTGTTTTTTTTTACTCCCTTATGTAAATTTGCTGTTTTCTGTACAGTGTGTAGAATGGATAAGTAGGCCATTCCAGTTAACTGAACGGATATATTTCATATACGTTCTAGGATGGATATGAAATCGACCAATCACATTTCGTGTATTAAGTATATAGGCAACTATTCGTTTTAAAAAATTCAAGTTAGTGCGTAAGCTGTCAAAGTAATTGTCAGTGTGTATTCACGTAGTTTGAGCTAGAAAATAATTTAAAATCAGTAATTCCAGTGAAGAATCGATAAATGGTATACCACCTAAAATTTTATTGAAATTAATATACAGACAAAATTTTAGAGATATATTATGACAAAAAAAGCAGCTATATAGGGGGATTGAACCAATTCAGTTCAATTCAAAACAACTTTATTAATATTAATATACAGTAAATGTGCCTCCCCAGAGCCCATCGGGACTGACCCTGCGACCACCGCGTTAACGCGGTGGTGTATCGCAAAGTTGGGCCGAGGCGGGACTGGTTTGGTTAGGTAAAAATGAAAACGATAAAAACTCAAACTCCTTTTACAAAAGTAAATAAAATTAAGTGCTGTGACAAAAAATGCTTAAAAAAGAAAGCTTAACTTAAAACTGGTTGAAACGATCACTTGGCTTTCGCCGTTCGTGCACTTCACTGAATTTAATTTGGGCACTGACGCTGATTCCGTAACTTGCACGGGGTGCCATCCGCGAATTGCTCCAACTACGGGTTGCCCAAGGCAGGCCTAAACTGCGATTCTAAAAATTTTGATTGTTCTGAAATAACATTTGGATTCTGCTACGAGTTTAATGAAGGATGGATAAATTTACAGACAAAAATGTACAAACAAAAGAACAAACAAATGCGACACACACAAAAATACACAAAAACAAAAGAAGAGGGGGACAGGAAAGAATTAAAGTGGATGAAAGGTATGAAATATCAGTGAAAGGTGAATAGTATTAGAGAAGGCATAGTAGGTGAAAGTTTGGCTAGAGTGGCTGCCGGAAGATTGGCAACGTCTGGTAAGGTAAGGGGTGTTTAATCCGAAATGGGGCATTATGCTGTCTAATTTGTGTAATGTGTCTTGTTAGCGGACTATCGCCCAGCTTAAACGAATAGAAGTTTTGGGAGATATGTTGGACGTAGTCGGCTATTGGGGTTATGTCGTTGCAACGTTCGTAGAGGTCTCTGAGGGAGGTGTATCTTCCAGAATTTGATATGAGGCGCATATATTTGTGTTCTAGCACTTTTAGTTTTTTCATTGTCTTGGCCGATATGCTGCACCACACCGGCGCCGCGTATGTGATAGACGGCCTGACCACCGTCGTGCACAACAATTTTTTATTTTGTCTGTTAAGTCTGCTACCCCCGACCATGAGCGGATACAGACTCCTGGACAGGGAGACCGTCCGTATGGTTTCATTAATGTGCGTATTAAACGTCAGTCTTTGGTCGAGTCTCACCCCCAAATACTTCACGCATCTTTTAGTGGGAATTTGGTTGCCCCTGATCGAAATTGGAGCGATAATGCGGTTCTCCGTGAAGCGACGCGTGAAGCATATCGCCTCAGACTTCTCAGCGTTGACCCGAATCTTCCACTGGTCGTAATAAGCCGTGGCACGGGCCATGTGCGCCTTCAGCAGCATGTTTGCCACCTGTGCGTTGTGCGAATGCGCGTACATGGCCGTGTCATCGGCGTACTTGGCCAGCTTGGTATTCGGGAACTCGGATTGAACCTATGATCTCTTGCATTTCGAGGTGTACATATAACCGCTAGACTACTGAAGCTTTTATAAAATATTTGCACCTAGAGCATAAGATTTAGCAGAAGTTAAGTTTGTATATTAAAATTTGATTAAAACTATTATTTGTAGTTTTTTCTTAATCCGGTCGTAGAAAAAGTATACTGTACAACTCGAGTGGATTATCCATATCGCACTCTTGTTGCACCAACTACTGTTATTTAATATATTCTTTCAAATATATAAATACATGACACTTGTGTCGTTAGCATGTTAAAGAACACGATAAAACCCTCGGTGTACTTTTCGAAACTGTAACAAAATTCGACGGAAATATTTCGCATGAAAAGCGTGCTTCACGTAAAAATATCGTGGAAGAGGTTTTAATATTTTTAATCATATTTTCGCTCTACGGAGCGATTTTTATGCAAAAATTCCAATAACTCCCCAAGGAGCGTCATTTTAGAAAGTGTAGGGACGTAATGTCGCCCCCACCAAAATTTAGAAACAGTTACAAAATTTCCAAAATTTCAAAATTAAAAACCCTTTTACGAATCCACGTTGTTAAGCACTGCAACTCATGCGCGGTATTAAATATGAGGAGAAGTTAATCCAGCTTCTATTCAAAGTATATCGAGAGTTTTAGCGAAAATAGCCTTTAGCGGCATGGGACCCCCATCATTTCCTAGCAGTCGATTTTGACGGGAAAATGATGACGGGATTTGCCCTAAACCGGTTCCTTAGTGATTCGGTGTCAGAAAAGTATAGTTACCATGTACTCATATGTGCATGGGACTGCCTTGCCTGAACGTATGAAATTGTAATTGCCCAGATATAATTCAAAGTCGTTGCGATTCAAGCATTTTAAAGCTCACCAAAATTGATATTGAAATAAAAATACGTGAATAGACAGGCAAGCAAAAGCCCACCAAAATTTTATAAGCATTGAACTTTTCTTGAATCTTTTTGTGTAATCGTTAGCTCAAAAACCGCATATTGGATGGTAGTTGGTACATTATAAGTCGTTCCGTTCCTCACCAGGTGTTGTACACGGGCCAGACTATAGTTTGTAAAAACATATTTCTTGAAGTTGTTGTAAAACATAAATTTTTGAAGAGATTTAATATATACTTTTAAACTTTATATTGTCTTTTACTTGTGTTTTCAAAATTCCCTTTCAGGTATAATTTTAAGAAAGTGTTAGTACCTACTGTATTAGATTTATAGTGTTACGACGTCCAATAGATACCATCAGAGCAGCAGTTAAGCAAAAACGAACAGTAAGTATAAACTTTATATTATTCTCCGTCTGAAACAGTCGCTTTGAACCCTTATTTTGTGAACGTTAACATTCATTTTTGATAAATATATTAAAAGTCCTTCAGACGCAAAAGATGGATCGTTCACAAGCACAGTGGCTTTTTCAGATATGACACTATTATTAATATACAGGGAAAATTAACATAAATATGAACTTCTCTTGTGGTAAATCTGTACATATAGCTAACAATATAATATAACACTTCACTGGTCTTCCATAGTCATCAAATTATAGACACCAGGCGTCCACAAATTGCGAGTAGCTCCATCTGGCAGCGACTTATTGAAATCGAGTTGGCGACAAACAAATTTGATGTCGTAGTGGGTATATTTTGAGTTTACTACACATGTATTATTTTTGAATTTATATCTCATTATATTATGACATGAATTAACTTTGAAAATGGATACTTCATTCTGACGGACCCATTACTCGGTCTTACATAAATGAATCATTGTGTATATTGTGCACCTAAATTGACGTTATGAATTAACGTTTGCATTCCTCCAGTTAATTAACTTAATTTTTCCAATATTTTAAAGGCATTTTGGTACTTTTACACGCACTGTATCAACGGATTTCCCCATAGCCCAGAAAAAAACGACTTAATAAAGCCACGTTAAAATTCCATAAATTTGCATAATTCGTATATTATTCAGTCCAACTACCCTGTTGTTTCACCACTGATGTTACCTTAAAATACACATATTTCCAACTTGCTTGCTATGATTTCCACCGACCGATTATTATTAGCACTGGCTTACTACATTCGATATTATCGGGTTTGTGTTTTAGCAATCATAAACCTTGACATTTAGAATATTAAATACATACAATGTAACACCGATTATTGCCTACTTCTCCCTCAAATTAATAATACGAGGGGTATTTTATGTTATGGCATAACTATCAGATAGAGACTAAGGAGGGTTGGACACTAAAGACCTTTGGGCGGAGCACGATGGGGCGAGGATAGTATGTTACTATACTCAGACGTAGGGAAATTAAGGTAATCGTAAAAAAATCACTGTCATCGCTTCATTTAGGCACGTGTGGACCTTAACACTAAATGATTTTTTCGATGAATCTGTATATTTTTAAATCACCTACGTCCTACATATATGACGGATATGCATTGAAAATTTAAAAAAATATTGTTGACGAACATTATAAATATAGGGTTCTTGGGAAATGCCAGATTCCTTTGAACTTTTTAATTGGTACGAAGCATATTATTGTCTCTTATCCAGAATAAAAAACATAACAGAATAAACTCAATTTGCTGAAATTTAATCCAGAGCAGGTTAGTCTGTAAAGACCTGACTTCCTTTGTTCTCCTTGTGCCAAGTATTGTGTTTAGTAGAACAATTTGGTAGCTGTAGATAGATCTGCCGTAAATACCTATTGATTAGGACAAATATAAGGCCTAACTGATATAAGGAGAAATTATGCCTTATCATTTAATAAAAATTACAGAAGTTGTTCAATATTGTTGTTCAGAAGTTGCCTGGTCGATAGCCGCGTCAGTTATGGCGTGAGGTGGCAATCGCGATTAATCACGCGGATATCGCACCACCGGGTTCGAATCTTGGCTCCGGCACTGTCGGAGAAAATGGTTGTATGTCCGCGTATTTTCAATGTACAACCCCCTTCCGCACAAGCCTCTGGCTTCTGGAATTGGGGGTTGTCTAATTTCTGTGGCGTTTATTTATTTATTTTATAGCTACGATTTCGTAATTTTAAATTTCACGTCTTTCATTATTCTTACAACAGAATTTATTCCAGAACGGTTCCATAGTAGTATTGAAATGACAGCGGCTCGGCGCGCGGCTCAGTTTACGGTTCGGTTCATGTTCAGTGTAGGGGTGGGGGTAATTAGAGTGGTGGGAGGTAATTAAGGGCGGGGTTTAGGGGGCGGGACGTAAGAGGGCGGGGCCTAGGAGTGGTAGTGGTGAGCAGGGCAATTGTAATAGTGGGAGGTAATTAATGTGGTGGTGGGCAATTAGTGGGGTGACGGGTAATGAGAATGACGGTGAGCAATTAGACAGTAATTTAAGTACATATAAGGGTAACTACAAATAATTTAGGTGAAAATATAGGTAATTAAGTTAAGATAGGGATAATTTAGGTAAAAATAAGGAAAATTAAGTTAAAAAGTAAAGATAAGGTATTTATGTTGCAAATAAGGATAATTACGGTAAAATAAAGGTAACTAAGGGTGATTATAGTAACAATAAGAATACTTAAGGTTAATTAAGCTGCAAATAAAGATAATTAAGGATACTGGAGGTAAAAATAAGAGTAATTAAGGCAATCATGGTCCAACAGTCCATCCCCCACTTGCATGCCCATCTGCCCGTCCGTATACAGACAGTTATTGCATTGTCCTATTTCACAATTATTGAAGTATCTTTGTATTTTTTTAATGATGAGATAACAACCATTCATTTTATTACACATTCTTGATTATATGCCGCTGGGTTATTTTACCTACCTTATCCTTATGCTGATGAACATTTGCGACCTGCTTGTCTCATCTACAGAGATTTGGCTTGAACGTACCCTCTTTGTGGGCTTTATGTATTTAAAAACTGTATAAGAACATCTTGGCGCCACAAGTTAGGCGAGTGTGAAAAGCTAAAAAGCATACTGTTTGTATTTTTTATATTATGATGAGGTTAGAAATAAAACAAAATTACCCCTAATTTCCTACTTAAATTTCTCTTAATCATCCTTACTTTAACTGTAATTACCCTTATATGTACCTAAATTAATCTCTAATTACGCCCCACCACTTGACCTTTTGACCTTGACTCCATGACCTCTGCCTCCAACCATGCTAATTACTCCTTTAAATTACCCTCATTTTAACTTAATTTCCCTTACTTTCACCTGAATTATCAGTAAATACCCTTATTTGTACCTAAATTACCCTCAATTACTCTCTAAGTGCTCACCATCACTTTAATTACCCCCGCCCACTACAATTGCCCCCCCCCAACACCACTAATTACCCATCACCCCACTAATTACCCACCGCCACACTAATTACCACCGAGCACTACAATTCCCCCCATCACCTCTCCTCTTACGTCCCCCCGCTTATTACCTCCCACCACTCTAATTACCCCCACCTCTAAATTGAACATGAACCAAACAGAGCCGAGCGCCGAGCCACTGTTATTTCCATACTACTTTTCATACATCAGGAAATTACTTAAAACTTAATGACAAATTAAAATAATCGAATGCCAAACCAGAATGCTGTTATTAGTAATTAAAAAAATATCATATTTTAGCTAATTAAAAGTACAGTTTAAATATTTCCTACAAAACTATAATCACAAAAAATGATATAAAATTAATAGGCTCAGATACAAATTAATAATATAGACATAATTGTCAAAGGGCTCTTGTTATTAAGCCTAGATTTATATCCCAGAAGACGCAGCAGTAACGTATGTAAATCGCGTGTGTCTAAACATTGAACTACTTTATTTGAAAAGATTACACACTTTATGGCAATAGAAATATACAGTCAGCTTTCCTCACATCTACTAATCACAATACCTACTATTTTACTGGCAATTTTTTTAATAATACAATTTAAAAGGAGAACTTAAAATTAATTGTTCTGGCTATATCTATACTCCGTGAAGAGTCGAAAAGGAAACAAATAAATAAAAGAAAATAAGACAACTCCTTCCATAGGTACCGGTAATATGGTTGGACTTCAATTTTTAAGATTTTTACAACTTCTGGAAATTTAACCATGAAATATTTTTTGTTATCTATTTGAAATAAACTGCATATAGGAACTCTTGTCCAGTATTGCATTTTTCTCCACCTAAGTACGTACTATTTAAATGGGCCCTCTAAAACTAAAATTTTCAGTTTAATTTTCCCACAAAGTTAAACTTATTAAAGTAAAAATCGACAACACATTAACGGCGACTGAAGGTTACAAAGTAAACATCTAAATCCATTTCCACAGTCTTTAAACAGCCGAGTACGGCATTTGCCTTTAGTTTAGTTTGTTTTGCAAAAATACCTAATTACCAGTCAAGTTACCATGCATTTGATGGAGCAGGTACGCGAGCAGTCTGTAATTCTAGTTGAGCTGTTACAATTTAATTGGTTAAAGCATTAGACCAAGTTGGATTTTTAGTTAAATAGTGTGGTTGGCTCGGTCGAATAGTATTTGTTGCCAAATCCAAGCAACTTTAGAACAAAGCATAGTATTTCGAAACTTTGGCCCGCAGCGGATTGTTTGTGACTGGATTCCGTCATGTAATTATCGTGGCTAATCTAAATATTGGATATTCAAATGGAGTTTTTATGGCATTACCATTAAAATAACGAACAGAGGAAAGCGGCGAAAAATGAAAACGGTAAAAAACAAATTAGTGATACAGCAATTTATTAAGAAATCGTTTTGATGGTGGGATGAGCAGTGGCGCAACCTCAGGGATGAATAAACAGAAACAGAAACAATATATTAGTTTATTTTAGTATCTATAAATATAAGTAAATAAATCAAAGCAAAGACTCGTTATAGTCTGGGAGCAATAGTTGATTAGGATCAGTCTTTCGGCTGGTGTTTGTTGCATTGAAGCATTAGCGTTTTGATGGTAATATGCAATTATTACACTTAACGCGCCAGGCTTGTAACTTATAATTCAGCGCCCGGTGGGGCACATAGCCCGGAGAGTAGCTGTTGGTTGCAGTATGGTTACGTTCTTTATAGTAAAATAAGGATTTTATAGAGGAGTTTGCAACTAAAAGTATTATGTTTCTTACACTAGATTTATTTTTTAATTGACTTATTTAAATTAACGATCGCTCACTAAGACATTGACATCTGTCACAGCTGGACTCGAACTCGGAAATAGTACAACGACTAGTCGTGTTGCCCCTAACACAACCCCACCTGGTCCACTGCTACCAGCTCGGCAACATATTAAGAGTGTCACTAAATATCCATACCGTAGCCAGGACTCGAACCCGGAACATTAGATTTCAAACCTTAACAAATAACCATTGAACCTCGGAGCCAGTGAGCCAATACATATAATATTCGGTAAAATAGACAAAAAAGAATCAAAATTTTTGAATCTATAATTCTATCTTGAAAATGAGAAAACTTAGATCCCTACTGTTTGGGTTGAATAGTCTTGGTATGTTGTCAAAAACCTACAGTCCAGCGCTGTCATAATATTTTCAGAACAATTTGCAAATATGTATGCAGATATAATCTATTTTTTAAAACTAGTTAATTGAAAAAACATCATCAAGGGATACACGCCAAGCAATTTCTTCGTCAGTTACGGTAAATATATAAAATATATCTCTTAAGTAAATGTAAAATATATTTTTTCTTTAATTATCACTAAACTTTGAAATTTTATATTACAGCCTGGGTGGCTATTCTTGAGCGCGAGAGAAATCGTTACTCCCTGGAGAATTAATTCCCTCGCCTTTCACTTGAAATTCGGAAAACACGTATTCTTAAACAAAAGGAAAAACGAGGGAGCGATGAAAGTTTGAGGGAGAAGTCGACAGTGTTGTCATATTGTTCTTCACGGTATAACCAATCAGAGCTCTCCTATATCTGACTATTTCAGCTGTCAACTCGTGGCGGCGTGATAGTTGACGTTGACAGAGGTTAATTACCTGATTCTTAATCTCTCCAATTCTGCAATATCTCTGGGAAACTGCACCCAAGTATTAAAAATATTTGGTGAAGTTAATGCAGTACAAACTTCTGTTATACAGCGACTTACACTGGCTTGGCTTATTGCAGTATAGTGATTGCTACCAGTTATTTCTTGATAAGTGCCAGTAGCCAAAAAACGTAATGTAACAAATATCTAAAAATATGGTTTAGTTTTAAATAAAGTAGGTAGGTACTCTGTTTTATATACCTACAAAACTAAGCAATATGTAATGCACTTTAATCTAATTTACCTTTGTCTGCACGACAAAGCAATGGCTTTAAAATATCTATAAGATCCCTCACTAATGGTCTGGACAACCTAAATAAACGAACAAAAATTTGATCCGACAATTCAAAAGGATCAGTTTTTTCTAAAATTCGAGTCTTTTTCCCATTTTCAAACTGTTCCTCCGCATCTTCTAAATCATCCAAAACTTGTATAGCCACTAAATCTTCAATGTCCATTATTTAAATAAAACCGAATTAATAAGGTGTACGTCTCCACAGGCACAATCATAACCTCTAAAATACTTAAAAAATGTTTCTTTTGCTTTCCCTCGACTTTCTCTCACTAAAAATAAGGGAATTAGTAGGGAGTGTTTTCGTCTATCTGGCTGAGGGAAAATAATTCAGGAATACAAATTTTACATAAGGGAGTAGAAAAAGATTACTTTCTCTCACTCATTCTACTCCCACAAGCTCAAGAATAGCCACCCTGGATATATATTTTATTAAAGAGGTGAAACTTTAATGTCTCCGAATGTTATGCGATTTTAAGCAGTTTATTCTTAATAAAACTGTTTTATCCTCATTTCTAAACTAGCATTTAATGTGTTAACATTAAACTGCCACGAAATAAAAATTTGACAAATCCATGAAATGTCTTCTGGAATAAATCCGTAGCAGACACTAAAATAGAAATACAGCTCGTACCGGGAGAAGTAGCCAATTTAAAAACTCTGAAAGCTGTAAACTAGAGAGCTCCTCTGTGCTTTTAAGCTAACTCGTTTCTATTTATTGTCACTTCTTCCTTTTACATTATTTTTAAATTTTTAACGGTGTTCTCACACAAAGCAACGTGCTCTCACGTTGTTTTCAATTAGTTTAACTCGACTTCTTGCTCTCACAACTGAAATACCTCACCAACTTAGACGTTCTGTTTGTACCTTTTAGTGACTCCCAAACTCAGTTGCATTTTTATTACACGTTCCTTCTATTAGAATTAACAGTATTGGAAAAAATTGTCATGGCGGAAAGAAATCAATGTTTAAAAATATTATATATAAAATTATATTAGCATCCGGAAACTGATGGTATAACATCAAATACACTTAAAGAAAGAGTCTATTTAATAATGCATATTACTTGCCTTTCTTTAACTCACATGTGGTTTTCATGCACAATGTTTATCTTTATATATTGCATCCTTTACACATAATCAATTAATGAAATTTTGCAGAGTTACTAAGATCGGTAGGCAATACAGTACGCCACCGTTACTTTTGCAAATATCCATACGTAGGGGGCACGGGGGTGAAAATTGATTAAATATACTATTCAACCGGCACCTCCGGCAAAACGTAGAATACAAAAGTTTTTGCGCCTGATCAAAGACTTCTACGTCCGTTTTCAGCGACCTCGAAAACGGGGGGAGTCTCTAGATTGGCGCTCTGACAAAAAAAGGTACCTCTTCCGACTCCAGACCTCGACCAATATTGATTTATCCTTGGATTGAAAAACATATCAATTATATTTGCAATAAACGTGCAAGCAGTTGTTTTGCAATAAAACGTCTATTTCAAATAGCTAACAGAAATACTGTAAAATCATTTTATTTTGCTAACTTTGAAAGTCGTATTAGATACGGAGTAATTTTCTGGGGGTATTCGAATTTATCCAACCGTGTGTTTGTATTGCAAAAAATATGCTACATTTTTGGATTGACTTGCAGAGCCTCTTGCTGAGAAACATTTATTTATAAATCAGAAAATCCTAACACTTTCAAGTTTATATATTTTAGAAATATTAGTAATGGTAAAAAAGAACCCAGGTAAATTTACATTTCAAAATTTTCATCACGACTATCCTACAGGACATGGCTTTAATTTGCAGTACCCTGCACACAGGTTGGAAATGTTCAAATAAAATGTAAATATAAAGAACATTAATAACTTAAAAATTTATATCAGCAACGAGGTCATATCTAGTAAATCATGCCTTTTACTCAGTAAATGAATATTTAAATTTCAATTGATGCTTTATTGTTTACTTTTTCTTCTTTTTTTAGATATTTGTGTATGATAATTTCTTTTTTTTCCTTTTTATACCTTTCTATCTAATGGATAATCAGTAGTGACATTTCAATTGTAAACCTTGATTTGACTTGTCCTATATCATTGTAATGATCGATTGGATTAATAAATGGCTATACTATTCGATTCTATCATAATTACCTCCCCAAAAATTAGTTCGTAGCGCTTTGCTCGATATCTTTACTTTACATCGGGCTATTTTTCGTGAGAATCACTCATTGGGGACGCTGCCTTCAACCTGGCCACTCCAACAGAGATGCACCGAGGTCGTTATTTTTAAATTATTTGTCTAGTCTCTATATTTTACATTGAGTTATTTTTCATGAAAATTACTAATTAGAGACGCTGCCTTTAAGTGATCGACCTTCAAATTATGTTCTTTGTGAAGATATCAATGCTGAACTCGTAGGAATGTAAAAGCCACACGTAGGGGGCGCGGGGGTGAAAATTGATTAAATATACTATCCAACCGGCACCTCCGGCAAAACGTAGAGTACAAAAGTTTTTGCGCCTGATCAAAGACTTCTACGTCCGTTTTCAGCGACCTCGAAAACGGGGGAGTCTGTAGATTGGCGCTCTGACAAAAAAAGGTACCTCTTTCGACTCCTCACCTCGACTAATATTGATTTATCCTTGGGGGCGAGCGTAGGTGCGTCTTTACTATGCACATACTTCGGTATGCGATGTAAAGCAACGACAGGCGCAGTTAGTACTTGGATGGGTGACCATTCCAACGGAAACCGCGTTCTCGCCTCACACATCTTCCAGCGGCATGTATATCAGTGTATGCGCGGAAGCTATACAACCTTAGGGGAGGGTTGTATAGGAGATATACCATCCTTCGGAGGGGATGTAAAGCCGTCGGTCCCTTGTCTATTAAATGTTAGGCAAGTAAAAGATCCCTACTCTTCTTAAGGGAAGAGGTTCGGCAAAATTCCTGGTTGGGGGTAGCTCGTCTACAGATGTCTTTGTTAGGCCTCAGTAGCGGAAATATGCCGACGTTAAATAAATGTGTATAAAAAAAAAATTATCCTTGGATTGGAAAACACATATCAGTTATATTTGCAATAAACGTGCAAGCAGTTGTTTTGCAGTAAAACGTCTATCTCAAATAGCCAACAAAAATACTTTAAAATCATTTTATTTTGCTAACTTTGAAAGTCGTATTAGATACGGAGTAACTTTCTGGGGGTATTCGAATTTATCCAACCGTGTGTTTGTATTGCAAAAAAGAGCTATATGCTACATTTTTGGATTGACTCGCAGAGCCTCTTGCTGAGAAATATTTATAAATCAGAAAATCCTAACACTTTCAAGTTTATATATTTTAGAAATATTAATAATGGTAAAAAAGAACCCAGCTAAATTTACATTTCAAAATTTTCATCACGACTATCCTACAGGACATGGCTTTAATTTGCAGTACCCTGCACACAGGTTGGAAATGTTCAAATAAAATGTAAATATAAAGAACATTAATAACTTAAAAATTTATATCAGCAACGAGGTCATATCTAGTAAATCATGCCTTTTACTCAGTAAATGAATATTTAAATTTCAATTGATGCTTTATTGTTTACTATTTTTCTTTTTTTAGATATTTTTGTATGATAATTTCTTTTTTTCTCCTTTTTACACCTTTCTATCTAATGGATAACATTTCAATTGTAAACTTTGATTTGACTTATCCTATATCATTGTAATGATCGATTGGATTAATAAATGGCTATTCTATCTATTCTATTCGATTCAATCATAATTACCCCCCAAAAATTAGTTCGTAGCGCTTTGCTCGATATCTTTACTTTATATCGGGCTATTTTTCGTGAGAATCACTCATTGGGGACGCTGCCTTTAACCTGGCCACTCCAACAGAGATGCACCGAGGTAGTTATTTTTAAATTATTTTTCTAGTCTCTATATTTTATATTGGGTTATTTTTCACGAAAATTGCTAATTAGAGACGCTGCCTTTAAGTGGTCGACTTTCAAATTATTTTCCTTGTGAAGATATCAATGCTGAACTCGTAGGGATGTAAAAGCTCCTCCTTTCACATATTGATCTGTAAAATGGTTGTTTTGTCTTCTGTTCTGTGATGCCTCTTTATGGGGATTTAAGGCTATGTAACCGTCGGCGTCGCCAGTCAAGATGACTACCATATGGAGAAGAGATATCTCTTATATATTATTATTTTTATCATTATATTCCACGTTTCATTCATCCCATTCCTACTAACACTAGTGGGTATAGAATCCTGTCGTAATAAAGTTCGTAAATGTTGACCCCTTTTTTATTTTTACGTACAACATTTTGTGCAGAAATACGAACAACCAAAACTAAAGCCTGCATCGGAGAGTTGAAAATTCCTGTATCTTTCACATTCTTGCGCCCATGTACTACAATACGACACATTCTAAATTATTTTTTCCTGGTCGCATATTTATTAGAAGACGCTATTTGTTTACAAAAAAGATAATTTACTAAATATAATTAAAAGTTATTAAATAATGTAATATATCCGATACCGTCAAAACTACAAGCTTATGTATTTTCTCTGTAAAATTATATTAAATTTAGAAATTAGCCATTAAATTTAATGCAGAATTACATTACACCATATGCATCGTACAGAAATAAGAAGAAAACAGTTAAAGAAAAAATGGAATCGCGTGCTTGAGTTACAACCGCATTACTAACATTGCGGCACGAAATTCGAGCAAGAGAATCGTTATCAACTTACAAATTGGACGTGTACATAACGATATCCATTTGTTTTGGAGGCTACACTCCACTAATTACCTGCGACACTGTATCGTTGACTTTCTCAGGTGTAACAAATGAATTTGAGTTTGATCTAGATTTTTCCTTGCATAAATTTGAATAAGGTTACTTAATTGGCTTAAAATATAATTGTAATGTCCAGTTAAATTTATATCTTCATAACGATGAACGATAGGAATGTAAATTTTAATATTCAAATGGCTATTAATGAAAACATTAAAGATACGGCGGTTTTTTTATCACGTGAAATTTATAGCACACTCATTTACAGAACGAAAAGAAATTTAATTCACGAACATAAAATATTATGGGGCTATCTATTCACGATCTTTTTGCATCTGGCAGGCTTATGATAATCTTACACTGGCTTGGTATTGTTTTTTTGTTCATTCATAATTACCAGATTGCATAATTAACCTATCCAATTAGTTCGTCATTCTTTTTAGCTTTCCTTATTAGAATATATAGGAAACGAGGTTATGCTGGGTGTTCAACTAGGTTTTTAGAAGTTGTTGCCCTGGATAAAAAATATCTGTTAACGAATTCGGCATAACAGTTAACTTTCTTGTTTTAATTTTCAGTAGTAAATAGTAAATTATTTCATTTAGTCAGGACTTGGTGTTCGAGTCTAACAGTGACACAGAACCTATCCCAAATAGTAGGTTTTATTAGTTTGTAGGTTGGGGTTCATCCAACTGATACAGAATTTTGGTAAGGATAATCGGATTGGTTGAATGTAGGATACATAGAACGCTAGTAGCTTTCCCTCTGGATGAACTGGGTTAGACACCATTTACTGCTAAATAACACTTAGTTATAAATTACCCCTCAAAAATAGTTGGAATTCCATTATAAACTGTAGAGCTCCATGTTCTTTACTCAAACGTAGATCTCTCAGATTTAGAGGATCTCTGAAAGTCCATTGAAATCATTCACAAACATTGTTAGATTTACTTTAGTTCTTTAGTTTTCAAAGTTGTACTTCCGTAGCTATTGATCGTACAGGCAGAAAATGATAGTTAGTTTAAATATCTTTTCATAAACTAATATGTTACGTTTGATTTTGGTAAAATAAAAAGAAATTTCACTTATCAGTAGTATTTTTGTTATTATTTTTATTTATTACTTGTAATTTTAAATTTTAATAATCACATAGTCAACAATAGTTCAACACAAATACATAAGAAAGTATATAATTGTCATTTTAATTCACGCATTAAATATAGATTGCATTGTTTGTTTTAGAATTTGTATTTCGTATCCAGTCTTTATTATTAATAGAAAACCTCATGTATTTTTCTTTACGTTGCATTCGTCTTGGCAGGATTTAACTATTAAACATTCAACTACTGGAAAGTCGTACTCTAGTTAACTAATATAGCTTCTAGTGTATATGAGGTATAGCTTTGACTGGCATGATTGACTCTAAAAAGGATAATTGAACATTAGTTTTGTACATTATAAACAAGGAAGTAACCTATATGTACATTGTACAATGTACATGCCTAATATTGAATTAGGTTTGTGTTGGTTATACAATGGGTATATGTTGTCTAGTTCTTGCAGTTTCGTTGTTATGCCCAGAGTACCTGGAACATTGAAAAATGTTAACAACTATAACATAACCACAATATCGTAGCACTGTATATGTTTGGATAATAAACGTATTACCTCGAGTACTTACCGTAGTATTCAGTAGTATACAATTATTATGGTTTATTCTTTGTAATGCTCAATTTCTAATGGAGGTTAAGTTTTTGTTGTCAGGCTAGCTGTCACTTGCTTTCTAAGTGTATTCAATTAGTTATTGGTCGTTCTGTTCTGATCAGTTAGTTTGATATTTATATTAGATTTGTTTCAATAAATTCACTTCTAGTATTTTCAAAATTTAATCTTTAACTTTTCCTTTTCCATATTAAAGGAGTAATGTTTGAATAGTTCATTTTAGGTTAATAGTTTGTTGGTCGTCATTATTATTTTTAATCGAACTGACCCTAATATCATTCAGGCTAATAATCGAACAGACCTTGTATCGGTCAGTGCTAGCGGCGTTTGGTTTGAAATAACATATGTTGCCTTCGTTGGTAACTTCCAACTTTTTTCTCTTTTTGGTGTAGCTGTTTGAGCATTGTAGACGTACCTCCATTTTCTCATACGTTGTTCTGGCAGAAGGATAAATTGATGATGCACCATTATCAAGATTAATAATGGTGTATCATCACCGTACAATTTGTAGTTTTTGGGACTGGTTCTTCGCCGTAGATAGGATATTTTAAATATCGTCAGCCTGGATTGTGCGACTCGTATTTGGGATTTGGAAATGCCCTACATATGAAAAGGGCGGCCTATATTGGGTCTATGGTAGGTTATGTTGTTTATGCTGGTTTTTGGTTGGTCTTAGAAATCGAAACTGTTGTACCTTGTTGGGTTACGTCATGCTGCTGGAACGTGGAGAGGAAGATGTATTGTAGTCGACGAGATTTTGTATAGATGGAGTTAAGAGTTCGAGTTAAATATTGTATTTGGTTAGCCATTACAGGGATTTGGTATTTTTCTTCTATAACCTGGTTACGTCAATTTAAGAAACAATTAGTAACTACTGGTATCAAGCTTGGAAAGGATGGTTCTACACTGAATTCACAAGCCTATTTTACCTTACTAGTCTTTGAGAGTATAAGATAAAGTCACTCATGTTTCAATTTTAATTTTACTTGTAAGATTCATTTTTTAAATTTTCCTTGTTAAATATTTATAGATGATAAACCACAAGTTGGTTTATAGATGTTGGTAACTGTATGTAATTATTTTTTTGTTTTGCAACTTAAATTTCGTTATAACCATATTGTGTAACCACACATTTTATTAATCTAGGCTATAGGTCTGGTTATAGTGTAAATATGAAAATTTATTAAGGACCTTATGTAAACTACGTGCAATTGCAACTGGTGTAAGTAATATTACCTGTTTTACATCGTTTATCAATTGAGTATTTTTCTTTAAATTAAAAGTCCATTATTGTACATTTATAATTTTTTTCGGTACGTTTTAATGTCCCCTTCTAAAGGTTAGTTTGAACATTTAGGTTCATGCTATTTATATATACAGGGTGGGGCAATAGTGCGTCGGACCTTGATATCTCGAGTTCTAGAATAGCTAGAATTTTTTAAAAAAATTGCAAGTAAATTAGATAACAAAGTCTATAACTGGAAATTGCAAGACCAAGTGCCTTTTTTTTTAAATGGAATGCTATGTATATCAGTACATTTTTTTAAGTCTCTTTCTAAGGTCTATTCATTTCTATATTAGCATTGAATATCTCCCAACCACTTGGATGTAATGATTTTTTTTGTTGAAATAATGCAATCTGCAGATGGATATTAAAAAAATCCCCACAGTCACAATTATGAGTTTTAAGAAAAACTTATGTGAATTCCAGTTACGAGACATCTAATTAATGTTTTTGAATCATTTTCATTTCCTAAAAATCTACAGGGTGGCCAAAAAATATTTTTTAATTAAGATCATTTTAAATTGAATTTTCTCAATTTTTTAAAATGAAACACCCTGTGTATTTTTCGACGATGTGATGTACACATGAAAAACGAAATTTTTTTGTAAGTATTACCCTAGGGCTAATTGCAACCGACTTCGTTTTATTGAGCAATAATTACAAAATTCAGAAATTAATTTATAAAAGAGGTTTCTTCAAATAACTCAGTAGAAAAAATTATAATAAATGTTCCACATGTTGCCCATTTTAATATAAATACATCTGTATTCACTTTTGAAATGAGGTTCCCACTGTTCCTAAAACTGCCAGCGTGATAGATGTAAAGGCAGTTATTATTCTTTCCTTCATATTTTGTACTGTTGTTGGTGTGTCTCTATAAATAATTTCCTTCACGTATCCCTATAAAAAGAAATCCATTTTTGTAAGATCTGGGGATCTAGCAGGCCATTTAGTGGGTCCATTTCTTCTGATCCATTGATTAGGGTAGGTATTGGTAGGTGGAGCACCATCTTGCTAAAACCACATCCTATTTCGAATTCTTTCAGGGAGATTTGCCAATAATTGTGGCAGATAGTTTTCACAAAAAATGAAGATAAATGGATCCAGTCAATGTACCATCAAAGAAATGTGGCTCTATTACATGTTCTCCAAAAATTCCTCCACAAACGTTTATAGACCATCTGTGTTGGTTATCAACTTGCATAAAAAAGTGAGGATTTTCCGAAGCATAATAATAGAAATTGTGCCCATTAACATCCATTTTTTATGAAAAGTTGCCTCATCACCGAATAAAACAGTATTGAAGAAGTTCACATCATGTTGCATTTCAGCTCTGGCCCAATTAAAAAATTGTAGGCGCTTTTGAAAATCGTCATCAGAAAATTCCTGGTGCATTTGAATATGATATGGATGCAACTTAATATTTTTAAGATTTGACCCACAGACCGTCTACTTATTCCTACTAATGAGCTCACTTCTCTTTGACTAACATGGGAATTTTCAACCTTCGCTCACAACACGTTTTATTCTTTCACTTTTTTTATATTCGACATTTCCAGTTTCCGGAAATCTATCGAGAAGGTTTTGGAAGCTCCTAACATCAGGAATTCTTCTTTTAGGATAACGTTGGTGATAAATTCTATTGGCAAGTAAGCAATTTCTGTCTGGCTCGCCCAAAATAAACGTCATGTCTACAAGTTCCGCTCTATTAAAATTCATATTAAAAAATTCCAAATATTTTAAATTCAATACAAATTGTAACGATCAATAAGTGTGATAAATGCTCCTTTGTACTCGACAATTTGTACCAAACTGAGGTTTTATTGCTTGTCGAATAACGAAAACAGCAAAAAAATGTATAAAAAAGCATTACAGTAAAGTATCGGTTAAATACTATTTACTCATTTCAATGGATTGGAAGAAATGGTCCCACTAAATGGCCTCATTTCAAAATTGCATAAAGACGTGCGTCAATCAAAGTGGGCAACGCGTCGAGCGCCTATTATAATTTCTTTTAATGAATTATTTGAGGAAACCTCTTTTTTAAAGTTTATTCTTGAATTTGACGCTTATTTCTTTATAAAACGAAAATAGTTGCAATTAGCCATAGGGAAGTACTTACAAAAAATGTTCGTTTTTCATTTCTACATCACATCGTCGAAAAAAAAAAAAAATATATATATATATATATATATATTTCATTTGAAAAAAATTGAGAAACTTGAGAGTTGGAGGATTATTAGTCGAGGTAGTAAGTTGATCAGAGTGGTATCGGAAACTGAGGATATCTTTGAGGTTACCTTTTTACCATTCGAGTTAACACCGTAACAAATAATTTGCAATGTTGCAAGTTATCAATTTTAGGAATCATTGAAGAAAGCACTGAAAGCATAAATAAACAGAATTTTTCTATTTATTACAAGAGTGCCTCACATGTCCAAAGTTCCAGTTGTTAATATTAATGGTGGCTAGCAAACCAATTAGTTTTGATTTCGGCACCAACATAATTTATATTACTGTCATTATCTACGCATTACAAATTATATTTTTAATAGAATTTAATGAAGTTAATGGCATTTCTGACAAGTCAGTCTATAATAAAAACAAGCTATGTGGTTTATTTAGCAATAAAATATTTTACTACTACACAGTCATCGTAAACTGTCCGAGAAGGAACTACCTTGTAACGACTCATATGGGAAGCTTAAATATAATATGATAAAACATCAAAAAATTAATAGTCCATACAGTAAAATTTGTTTTAGTAGTTATTTTAGCAGGATATAATAGGGGATATAACAATTTCATTATGTTTTTATACATTAAAACAATGTTTTATATGGGATTGCGTAGAAATGAGGAAACAATATAGTGTTGAGCTCTCCTACTTAAATGCATAAAAAATTTTAAAATAAAAATAAATGTTTTACAATGGTCTCCAAAAAGTATAGGATAATACTTTATTGGGAATTACTCAAGCGAAACTACCATACTTATAAGAAATTGACTAGTTTTTTAAGTTCACACTAATATTCTTCTTCTGAACGTGTTAATATAAAAATAATAATAATAATATTAATTGATGGTGGTAAATTTCCTTCATCTCGCCGTCATCTGACCAGAGTTTTCAACTCATGGTTGAACGAGCAGCAGCAGATTCCGAACATATTTACTGTTCTTATTCTTCTCTATTCCTTTAGAGTAGTAGAGTAGACTGTTGTAGATGAGCTGCGCCAGCTAGATAGAGACCACATGCAAAATAATGAACATCCATAGGAGCATTCATAATCGATCGATCTTTACTCAAGTGTACTTCCTATGGAAACTCAAGAGTCGAGGACTCTTGAGAGTGCAATGGATGCACGGTAGGGTACTACCCTGATATACAACATCCTTAGGAGCTCAGCTCCGTTAATGTAATTAGGGGGGATCAGGACATAATAGCGAAAAAGTTCGCATGAAAGTATGTTCTTCCTTTACATTCTCAATTTTATCTCTAATTTTTTGGCCTTAGTTCTAAATTCTTCGAAATGTTGTGAGGAATTGCAAGAAATTTACAAGTTTTACAAAGTTCTAAGACATTTTATGAAATTCTACGAAATATCTTTTGAGAAATTTTCCGAAATTTTAAGAGATAGAAATCCTAGAGTTGTTCATTTCTACTGAAGAAAAAAAATTACTTAAATCAGACGTTCTATTTTTTAATTACCTACATCTAGAGTCATACATTTTAGTAACCCAAAAATCAGATTCTACAGAACTTTAACGTTGGCGAATAAATACCTTACTGAACAGAATCTCGGAGGGAACAGCTAGGCACACTACTAAGGCGACACAGGATCCCATTCAATTTAGAAATTGCTGAAATTTATATTTTATAGTTTATTTGACTCATTCTAATTTTTCTGTTTATTAAATGTTACAATTTTTATTGATTGTTTGTAAGGTATTTCCTTTGTACAACCAAATTTTTCTTAATTTTTTCCTGCACACCAAAAATATCTGTTAAATAGCAATTTTTATCCTATAATATTTTTTGTAAATTGTTACTGGGCACTTCTTTTGAATCTACCCGCAGTGATCTGTTTCCTGACTGTAAAAGGGTGAATTTCACACTTTTATTTTTGCGGGTGGCGCCTTAACCAACATCATCAAATTTTTGCCCGGCTAGGTACTTCGAGAATTTCTAGTTTGACCTCTGAACTCCCTAAATAGACTAGGGCCAATCCTGTTTAATACAATAAAAATTCTTAGCAGTATACGAATGGTCGACAAATGTAGTTAATGATGTAAATAATTAAGGAAAAATCGTCCAGACTGAATAAAAGTTCGGGAAGGGGGGTTGGGGTGGTAATATATACGTTTCTAGGGGTTGGTACTCGTTGTATAAAAGTTGTAGATAATGAAAATATCTAAAGCTCTCTAATTAATCATTATTGACCATAACCTCAAAATTATCGAGAAAAATGCAAAAAGCCGTTTTTTCGGTTTTTAATTTCTAACTATCGCAAAAATGTTTATATTTTCATGAACATTGGTGAAAATGTTCTATTTTATGTTTCAAACAGGCCCAAATTTTTTCAAAGCGAAATATTTATTTTCGATGTTTTATGAAGAAAATAAAAAAAAGACCTAATTTTCAATCGAAAAATTTGGTTAGCAAATTTTCGATTAATGAACTTTACTATTGCTAATTTTTTTCACTGAAATCTCAACTTTAATATAGAATTAAAATATAATATTGTTTATATACAAAAACATCGTTAAAAAAGCGAAAAATTGAAAAACTACTTTTTAAAAATCGAGTTTTCGGTGAAAATCATGAATTTCTTTTTCTTTATTGTAAATAAACGTTTACATTCATAAAAAGCGTTAATTCTCATACAATACTATGTTATACAAGTAATGTACATGTACCTAACTGAGGCGAGACTGTTACAATTGATCCATTACTATTATTTCAGAGAATTTCGCGAAATTTGGGCTTGTTTGAAACACAAAAAAGAACATTCTCACCAATTTTCATGAAAATATAAACATTTTTGCGACAGTTATAAATTAAAAACCGAAAAAACGGTTTCTTGCATTTTCCTCGATAATTTTGAGGTTATGATCAATAATGATCAATCAGAAAGTTTTAGATTTTTTTTATTGTCTGCAACTTTTAGATTGAACATTTTTCGATAGGATGCATAGTTTTGCCGCAAATCGCCAAAAACGAGTGCCAACCCCTAAAAACGCATATATTACCACCCCAACCCCCCTTCCCGAACTTTTACTCAGTCTGGACGAGTTTTCCTTAATTATTTACAACATTAACTACATCTTCCGAACATTCGTATATTGCTAAGAATTTATCGTCTATTACGATATTTTAAACGGTTTGGCCCTGGTCTAAAAACAGAACCTGAAAACTCAGCTCTCCCAACGGATCGGCTAGTCGTTAGCCCCCTTGTTATTCCTCTATTTTAAATTATTTACAGTTTTTAATAGAGAGAAGGCAGGACGGAACAATATCTGTTACGCACCGTGTGTAAATGTGTGTGTTTATCAAAAAGGAATAATTTTCAATCTGTCAGGTTTAACTCTTAAACATTGATTATGTAAAGTATTAGGTTAATAATTACTAATAATCAGAAATTGCATTGCAGTGTAATATAAACTCTTTCACTCTTAAGCTCCTTATTATTATCATATATTCTGTCAATATTATGAAATTGTATCATTAATAAACAATGATTTACTCTACAGTGAATGAATTCAGATAACGTGGGGCATTTGAAATTGGTATGGATCAATAGGAATATGGTAAGGTCGAAAAGTAAATAGGTTTCTTAAACTAGAGGGCTGGCGGTTTGGTTGATACTTGGGGATTAAGAAATACTGGGGATGAATACTAATGGTGAGCTTCTGTCAGGGCCCCAGCCGTAATACCTGACGTTAGCACCATTGGCAGTCTCGACCACATGACCGGCGCCGGTAATGAAGTCTATATATTTCTTATATTATAACTTAAAGAAATTTGTTATGGTCGTTGACGTAATTTGAAACATTACGTCAACAAGTGTAGAACGATTTTAGAATTTTATTATTTTTTAACATTAAATTTTGGAGGATTTTTATAAAATGTGGAATATGGTCTGCTCATTTAATCTAATATAATAATATGTACCTATGCCTACATCAACTTTTAACTGTTTTACCTAGTCCATTAATATACCCAACGTTAATTATGATATTCTTGTAGCACATGCAATATAAAATTTTTATTTTTTTTAATGTATTTTCTATTTAAATTCAATTAATTCATGAATTTTTGAAATGCTTATCCAATACCAACTGTTATGCTACGACTTTAAAAGCTATTGATTGAAATTGAATTTTTAACGTATAAAGGTAAGTATTTAATCTAAGAGCCAATTATGTGTGGCATCTGTGTCCAATTATTTTCATTGTTGTGTTTGTTTTTACTTCACATTGCTTGCAACTTGTTTCATAGAAATGGTCGACCGATTCTATTCACTATAAGTATATTGTCTTGTAAATATAACTAAAAAGTATATTTATATACCGCAGATCTAAAATTTCTGGAAAGAGATCGTTGGAAAGGTTTAAATGTTTTTTATCCTAGCATTATTTTAAAACATTTTTTTGCAAAATCAACAGCTGTGTAATGAGGTTGTAAATGGTTCTACCTCATCCAATAATACCATGTCGTAGTCTCAATTCTATTTTCTATTCGTAGTATATAGTTTTTAAAGATTTTATGTAGATCTGGTTGATCTACTGTAATATTATAGATACTCAAATAAGTGACTGCTTTCAAAATTGCTTACCAAGTCCAAAAATTATCGAACACCAGCTCAATCATTACACTTCTAATCTAGACATAATAGTGTTTAGTTTTCAGTTTGTAGAACCCAATTATATAAAATACATTTTGAACAGAGTACAATTCAATGCAATAAGAATTGACATCTCAATATATTGGGAGACCACGCGACCTCTATGAGATAAGATAAAAAACCGCTGCCCAAGAAATCACTACTTCCACATCCAGATTTTGTATCCAAGTCTTATGCACACTAAATCCCAATGTAATATTCTATTCCCTTTAATAATAGAGTGGGGGTGGTAGAGGGGGTGGCTAATGTAAATAAAATTTAGAAGTCCTTGGTTCTCGTAAACACACTAAATACCAATTTAATTTTTTATACCCTTAAACAATAGGACGGGGGTGGCAATGGGGGTGGCAGAGGGGTAACTAATGCCAACATAAATTTTAGAGGCCCTCGGTTCTCTTATACACACTAAATTCCAATTTAATTTTTTACTCCCTTTCATAATAGTATGGAGGTTATATTGGGGGTGATAGTGGGGGGTTGACTTTCGTACATGCCCTAATTTGCAATTTTATGGACTCTTACATGCCTGCTTTGCCTATTTACCCTTATTTACCCCATTTAATCCGAACCCTTCAACGGAACTAGATCAAAATATAATCTAGTTCCAGATATCGTTATAATACATAAGTGTACCAAAATTCAAGTCAATATCATAAACGGTTCCAGAGTAAACGTGCGCACAAAAAATAGTTGCAGACAGACCGACAGACAGGAAACTTTTTCGTTCAAATTTAAAATATCGACGTTTCATGACATTTTAAGTCTATTTCAACAAAAATAATTTTATTTTTGCGTTACTATCCTTCCACCGGACATGGAAGTAATTATACCGGGTGGTATTTAAAATAGAACTACTTCATGCTGCTTTACTACCATTAAATTATATTGTAGATATGTATCTGGAACATGGAATTGCGCTAAGTGAGTGGAAAATAGCTTTTATGAAGGCAAAACTGTAAAAAGGTGGGGAATGGGAGTGAACTTTTTGGCTATATGTCAAGTATTAAGACTTCAATATGGTCGAACAACTGAGTTTTAAACTTCATATGCAAAGAAATTCTTAGAGTTCACAAAATTATATAATCAGTATCATTTTAAAAATAATTTTCCAAAAAAAAATTAAATACTACTGGTGGACACAATCACTTCATGTAAAAAAAAAATCCAAGTCTTATACACACTAAATCCCAATGTAACATTTTATTCCCTTTAATAATATAGTGGGGATGGTAGAGGGGGTGGTTAATGTAAAAAAAAATGTAGAAGCCCTTGGTTCTCGTATACACACTAAACCCCAATTTAATGTTTTATTCCCTTAAACAATAGGGTGGTGGTCGCAATGGGGGTGGTAGAGGGGGTAACTGATGCCAAAATAAATTTTAGAAGCCCTTGGTTTTCGTACCCACACTAAATCCCAATTTAATCTTTTACCCCCTTTAATAAAAGGGTGGGGGTGGCAATGAGTGTGATAGAGGAGGTGGTTAAAATTTTTTTAGAATCTCTTGGTTCTCGTATACACACTAAATCCTAATTTAATTTTTTACTCCCTTTAATTATAGGGTGGGGGTGGTAGAGGTGGTAGCTAACGCCAAAAAAATGTTTTGAGACATTTCGTTCTTATACACACAAAACCATATTTCAATTTTTTTACTCCCTTTCATAATAGTGAGGGGGTGGTAGTGGGGGTGATAGTGGGGGGGGTAGCTGATTCCAAAAAAAAATTGAGACCTCCACATTTAGTACATGCAATTGCAATTTTATGGACTACTTACCCTTACCCATTTACCCCCGAACCCTTCAACGGAATTACATCAAAATATAATCTAGTGCCAGATCTCGTTACAATATATAAGTGTACCAAATTTCAAGTTAGTATCATAAACGGTTCCTGAGTAAACGTGCGCACAAAAAAAGTTACAGACAAACAGACGGACAGACAGGAAATTTTTTTTCGCTCAAATTTAAAATCTCGACGTTTCATGACATTTTAAGCCTATTTCAACAAAAAAATAAATACATTTTTTTTGCGTTACTTTACTTCCACTGGACGCGGATGTATTATAATTTCCTCTACATACACATAATTTTATTTGTTGTTGCTATCAAAGAGTAATACAAAAATTTTGCTCCAAGGTACACAAAATTTGTTCTTCTTTATAATTTAAAAAATGAATATTTTGAAAATGTTTAATTTTTTAGGAAACATCCCTTTAATTCTTTTATATAAAAATAATTATGATGAAGTTCCCTTCATCTTCTGCAATATTTTCTAAATAACTACTGTAAATGCGTACACTTTGACACAAACTCCACGAGAAATTTAAATCCTCGAAGTAAAGCAATATTCACGTAACTTCTGTACCTGCACCCTCAGACAAGTCTTGCAATAGTAAAACAGCCGTAAAGTGGTAAACCTGTATCCTGCTTCCCTCGACCATTATGATATGTCAGGTTCAGCAGGACCCTTGGGATCTGTTGGTGGATCTATCCTTCCCAAGTAGTCATAAAAAGTGCTAGCTTTTGCTTACTTTTAGCTACAATTTTTGTAGCTTAATTGCTGAGGCTTTACTGTAATCGTATTGTTGTGGATTAAAACGAAGGCCAAGAACATTACTAGCTCGTACTAAGGGAATAGGAGTGATCTCATTACAGGGTGTTATGAAAAAAATATATGAATACGAAAAAAATGAAAAAAACATATTTTATGTGTGTATTACAAGATGTGGGTCAATTAAGTACTTAGGAATTATTTTTAACTATGATCTATCTTTCGCTGAACATATTGAGACAGTAGCGATAAACATAGTTAAAACCTTAAGTTTCATAATACGGAATTGTAGATCATTTACCAATGAATTAGCTTTAAAGACATATTACTCGTTAGTTCGATCAAAATTTGAGTATTGTTCTTTCTTTTTTGCCCCATTTATAATTCTCACTAGTAGTATTGGAAACGGTACAAAGGAAATTTTTCAAGTTTTTGTATTTAAAATGTAACAGGGTGTATCCTGAGAGAGGCTTTAATCAAGAGTTGCTGCTAAATATGTTTAATATGGAATCACTAAAACATCCCAGAATTTTGTATTCCCTAAGTTTTCTGTTTAAATTATTGTATAACAACATTGATTGTCCTACTATTCTTTCACAAATACCAATTCATATTCCTCGATTAAACACCAGGCAAAACATAACTTTTAGATGCTCTGTGCCTAGAATGAATATATTAATTAAATCACTAATCTTCTTGTTATCATCCTGCTTTAATAATATATCAATCCATTTCGACATAAATAATTGTACTCTGTCATCTTTGCTAAAAAATGCGCGAGAATATTATCACTCAACTGAGATTTAGCTACATTGTTTTGTTCACTATCACACTCAAAATCTGAAATACACATATGTATAATATTCAGTTTTAAATTGTTTATCTAGCTGTCTAGATTTAGTTATTTGTTTAGTTATATATTTATATGACCTATTCATACTTACATTATATTTCGTATTTTTGTATGTATATTGTATTTGTATTGTCATCTTATATTTATATAGTGTTGCCCTGTAAATGGTTTCTCTGTTGGGTAATGTAATAAAATTTAATTTAATCACAAAGTTCACACAGTACATTTCAGAGTTAGCTATCTCAAGGTGTCATTTTTAACTAATACCAATATATTTTATTGTTTAACGTATTTTTACTTACCACATTGATTATATTGAATATTTTTAAATAATTAATATCAATAAATATAATAAGTAAAAAAAAAGAAATTGAATTGGCAGTTTAGTTTTCTAATAAATGGCGGAGGAGCTGGTGTCACAAGGCATGTCAACAAGTGACAAACGTAAGGGACCATTTTCGTGTAGAATTGACTAGCGAATTAACGAATTAAACACCCTTTACCGTACCAGACGTTACCGATTTTTCGGCAACCCCTGTGGCCCAACTTCACCAACTATAACTTCCGCTTACTCTATCCACCTTTATTGATATTTCATACCTTTCGTATCTTTAAATCTTTCCTATTCCCCCTTCATCCTTTCTGTTTGTATCCTCTTTTGTCGCGTTTGTTTTTTCTTGGTTACTTTTTGTACATTTTTGTCTCTAAATTCGTTTTCTTATCATCAATTTTTCACAAAATCAAAACCCTGTGGTATCGAAAATTTTTAAAGTTAAAGTTTAGGCCAGCCTTGTGCAGCCCGACGTTCATAGATCTCGCAGAAGGCTCCTCGTTTGGATTGAGGCGTCTGCGTCAACTGCAAAATTTTAAAAAGTGTTTGTGCCCCAGTTTTTAAAGCGTATTTTTAGTTGTGTTAAGTCTTTTTGTAATTAGACGTGTAAGAATTGTATTACCTTGTTTTATCTGCTCTTGCAGAAGGTGTTTAGGTTAAGTTTTATCAATCTTTGTTTAACCGAACAGGCCTATTCCGCCCGATCCTGCAATCCGCTACCGCGCTTAACGCGGTGGTTGCACGGTCGGTCCCGGGATGGGTTCTGGGGAGGTACTGTTGTACTTTTAATTTATAATAAAGACTTGTTGATTGATTGATTGTTGACTAGCCGAATCAGAAAAAATATCCGCATGGAATAATCTCAGCGGCGTAACACTTTTTTTGGTAAAAAATATGAGAAGACATGTTTGCAGGGACGCCATTGGTGGAGCGATAAAATAACTTTTCTACCTAAAATATGTGGTTTCATATCCCATTAACACATATCAAAATTGAAACTAATATCTAAAGTACTTTCTGAGATATTAAAAAACAACGATTTGAAAAAATTCAACACCCTACAGCAAAATTGCCATTAATCTTAAACGTACTTTTGCACTAGCTTATGTATTCCAGATCAATTGTAATTTCAATCTTCCGATTATAAAGAAACGCAACTTTACCAGAAGAATATTTATCGAATATAAAGAAGAGCTGGATAGTCAATAAAATATGAGGCCTCTGCAAATTCAATAAATAAATAAAATAACATTTACCGAAGTTTCGGAGTACGTTTAAATAAATAACAAAGCCTTTCGAGGCATCAGGGCTTAAATTTAAATCCACGCTTCCGACAAGGGAGCCGAAGTTATAAAAAACATGATCGATTTCCCATATTTGTTTACTTCCCCGCCTGTTACAATTTAAAATTTGATAACAGCTATGCTTAATATAATCGAGGTGTAATTTTGTTATCTCAATGAAAATTAAATAACACACGCTTTTTTAAAAGTATGTATGAACAGGAAATTATGTTTAATTAATCTTTTCCGTTTTATTTATCGTTGCACTTAACAAAAATATTGTGTTTAGATATTCACAAATTGTATTTTTGTTAGTAACTTTCCGTCAGGTAGCAAACACTGATCAGCTGGAAATGTTTCTAACAATAATGAACTAATTTTCTTTTAAAATTGAAGATAACGAAGATTTCTCCACAATTTAACTATTTCATTAATATTGCGGCTCAGTCAAGCTCTGCAGAAAATGTAGAGGAAAATAAGTTAAAAAGGTGGTCAAGTTTAAGCGTATGTTTGCTGAAAGCATGGACGTTCTATATCTAGAATTTTAAGTGTTCGTGTCCAGCTAATTTAGAAGAATTAAAATAAACTCCACTCCATTCGTAAATTAATAAAATATAGTGTTCGATATAATAGGACAGTATCAAAAAGTGAATAATGAATAATAATAATAAGAATACGTACTTATTCTGTACAATACAATAGAGTACAGTACAGTACATCACAGCACAATACAATACAATACAATACAATACAATACAATACAATACAATACAATACAATACAATACAATACAATACAATACAATACAATACAATACAATACAATGCAATGCAATGCAATGCAATAAAATACAATACAATACAGATTTTCCCAACAACGTTCTATCAACAATGTTGTTTTCCAACACTTCCTGAGTATACAAAAAAAAGATATAACATATACATAAGCCAAATAACTTATGCATTTAAATGTGATGTAATATATGCAAATACACACCTACCTATAGATACAATTAAGCACACACGTGTAATAATATAAGTAACGAATGAATATATCAAAACCTTGAGAAGATTATGTCTTCCTGTAGAAAAAGTGAAATTTTATGGGGGAATACAAACTTCATTTTCAACATGTCTCAAATCTCTGTTATGAATATCAGTTCGTCTTTGTATTTTATGAAATAAATAACCAAGTTTGCATGTTCTGGAAATATTTAAAACGAATCCTACTATGTGTATGAATCTCCTTTAAGACATATTTAATTGTTTGAAATCGCGTAAATGTGGAGTAATATGGCCATATTGGGACACAGTTGTAAAATATTTTACACAGTATTTTTCAACTTTTTGTTTATCTTCTTGAGTAAGACAGGGACCGTAAGTAATATCTGCTTAATTTAAATGTTTCCGAAAGCAGTATTTTAGTATTTGGATCCAGATACTTTTTAAAGGTATATAACTGTTTTAAACAATGGAAAGCTTCTTACAAATAATACTAACATGACCAGAAAAGCTTAGCAAAGAATCAAAGTTAATACCAAGATTTTTTACGCAATTAGTTGATGTAATGATCTCATTATTGACTTGAATATTCAGCTTTATAAAATTTTGTAACTGTTGAGAAATTCCAAAAACAATATTGTCTGAAAGTTATTTGTAGCATTCTACGAATATTCTTTCCAATTATTTGGGTTTTCTAACACATGTATTATTGTACTCTTCAAAAACAAATCACCGAATCTACAAAATAAGAATTATTGGAAAAAAGCCTCTGCGCCCGTGACTTTACGCCAAAGGAATAGTCAGAGGTTATGTTTTGCAAATAATATAAATCGGAATAAACACAGAAATAATGTATTTTGCTGACGTTTCGGAAAGTAATCTCTTTCCGTTTTCAAAGCTTTTTTGTAAGAACTCTTATTTTGCTGTGTATGTCAAATACACAGCTTTAAGATTCTGTTTATGTTATTTCCATAGATATTTACTACTTACACAGAACATAGAATTGATGATATTTTCTTTTAGATAATGTTGAGTTTGTTAAGTTCTTCTTTTAACATTGGTAGCCAGGTTGCACAAATATCTACAGAACAATTCGATACGCACTTGTCTTCATTTAATAAGATTAATGCTGATTCTTTAATTTTTCTTTTTTTATATCTGCTTCTTTTGTTAAAATTTTTGCCGAGTCCCAATTTATTCTATGTCCGTTTTCCCAGGCATGTTCACAAATCGTTGATTTCTGAATTTCATTCTTTCTAATGTAATTCTTGCGCTCATCCAACCTCACACTGAAAGGTCTGGATGACTCACCCACATAACATTTATCACATTCGCACAGGATATTGTAAATACAGTTTTTTGAGTTCTGCTCCCTGTTTATCGGTTTTGTTTTTGTTAAAATAGATCTTAAAGTGTTCCCCGTTTGAAATATCGTCCTAACATCAAATTTGTCACCTATACGGCGTAACTTTTCCGATAATCCGTATACATAAGGAATTATTGCTGTATAATGACGTTCAGGTTTTTGTCGTACCTGATTGTCCCTATTTTCAACATTTATGAAAACTCTATCAACAAAGGGTTCAGGATATTGATTTTGTACTAGAACCTCTTTGATAAATTTTTTCTCGTTATTTAATATTTCATTATTAGATGAAATTATTTTGGCCCTATCGTATTAACATTTTACAACACCCCTTTTAACATTTATGACTGATTTGAGTTAAAATTTAGATATCTATTAGTATGTGTTGGTTTTCTATAAACGCTTGTTTCAATTGTATTATTTACCCTTCTAATTACAATATCTAAAAACGGTAGTTCATTCCTACTTTCTACTTCTAATGTGAATTTAATAGACGGTTCCTTACTATTTATATTTTCCAAAAAACTATCTAGTAAATCGATACCATGAGGCCAAATTGCAAACATGTCGTCAACATATCTCCACCAGACAACCGGTTTGTTTATACAATTTTGTTTTAATTTTAATATTTGTACAACTTGGCTACCAATGGTAAAAGAAGAACTTAACAAACTCAACATTATCTAGAAGAAAATATCATCAGTTCTATGTTCCGCGTAAGTAGTAAGCATCTATGGAAATAACATAAACAGAATCTTAAAGCTGTGTATTTGACATACACAGCAAAATAAGAGTTCTTACAAAAAGCTTTGAAAACGGAAAGAGATTACTTTCCGAAACGTCAGCAAAATACATTATTTCTGTGTTTACTCAGATTTATATTATTTGCAAAACATAACCTCTGACTATTCCTTTGACGTAAACGTCACGGGCGCAGAGGCTTTTTTCCAATAATTCTATTATTTTGTAGATTCGGTGATTTGTTTTTGAAGAGGCTAATAATACATGTGGTAGAAAACCCAAATAATAGGAAAGAATATCCAAAAACAATATTTTGACTTTTACTAGCATTAAGTTTTGAGAATTTGGGAGTGTCCATTGTTACATAAGATTTAAGTCATTATTGATGTAGAACTCTGCCATTTGAAATTCGAAAGGAGAGAACTATATATTACTTGAATATGGTCAGCGTACATGTATAGATTTGATTATTTCTTTCATGTGTCAAATCGAATTCTTTAACCAATCACAATATTTGAAATTCCTTAGAAACGAGGAACATCAGTGGCTATTTTGAACTCTACATAGCAACGGGAAATATCAGCGGCTATTTCCCGTTGCCATGGCATTGGCTGAAAATAGTCGCTGATATTTAATGTATTAACTTATAACAAGTAGGCATACTGCTGTCGTACAAATATTTTCAAACATCACATTAGTTGATAGTGCCAAAATGAGCCGATTTGATAATGATTCGGAATGATACAAGAAATAATGAAAGGTAGAAATTTATATATCTCCAATTATTAACTCATTCAAGAAATAATCTAATAAAATATAACTCAATATTGATAAATTAGCGGCTATTATATTGTCACAATTTTTCTCGAGTGTTCTCCAATTTGCCTCAAGGACTAAATTAATAAGATTATTAATGCCAAATATGGTCTCCTCAAATTGACAACCATCGCACTCTCGAAAAATTGATGACAATATAATAGCCGACTATTTATCAAGGTCTTGTTATATTACCCTTGAATATAGTGAAAGTCTCGAGATATTTGCAACAAATATATTGAAGAGAAGTGGTCCAAGAATAGATTTTTGCAGAACACCGAATCAAACTGATATATTTTGTGATATAATTATAGAGTTTCCTGTATTAATACTAGTATACTGTTGTATCTCATTCTGATAAGTTTGAAACCAGAAAAAAGTATTTCCAGATATTCCATAATAACTTAATTTTGCGATTAGGTAATTAATACCTACGGAGTCAAAAATTTTATATATATTATACTCGGCGAAGTCCAAGTTACCCTGTTCTAGTAATCAGAAAGGTTTTATTTCTATATAAATTTCTCAGTACTAGATAACATTTTTGTAAAAGTTTATTCACATGTTCACGATACGAGAGCTTACTATCAAGAGTTAAACCTAAACTTTTTTCACTAGTGGCAACAGATAACGAGATTAATATTTAAACTTGTAACAGCCCATTCAGAGTCATTTTCAAAATATGTCAAAACTGATTTATGTGGATTTAGAATTAAGCTGTAAATGTTTAATTTTGCGTACTTCACCGACGATAGTAGACAAATAATTTTTATCTAACTCTTCACAAAATAATCCCTTGTCTAGCATTGAATAATTGTTTTACATAATTTAAATTTACGTTAATTTATCATTTAAAAGTAACTGTATAATTTTAAAATCGGTTTTATTTCACCTTGAATTAAATCGAGGAAAGCGCAGAGTATAAACTCTAATCAACAATGTAAGCTTAATTAAAATCGAAAAATTGTTGTAGTAAACCGCAAATGGATAACATTCTTTTGCATCTCCATGGAAATTCCTCGTGAATAGCGTACCTTCTGATGAAATATTTAATACGATTTAATGTGTTTAAAGAGCGAAAAATCTGGTGTAGTTATTTAATAATTTAAATCGGTCATGGAATGTGAATTTCCTGATGGCAGAATTTTATATAGTGGAAGATTTCATTAAATTAAAATGAAACAGCATTCAGGTCTGCATTCCTAAGCTTTTACGCGCTAATAAATTACAAGCTTTTTGTAATGGATACCTATTAGCAATTAAGATTTATATTATGCGTACACTATTCACTAATTGAGACTTATTCAGTATTACTACGTTTATTCATTTGCATATTGGTGAGATCTGAACAGAATATATAAAATTTGCTTATCTGAGAGTAAATCTGCTATTTGAGATTTAATAAATTTATGGTACATTTAATTAGTATTTTATAAAATATGATATTGAATGTTACAAAAAAACCAGCCAATATAAGGGATATCACAGAAAAATTAGCATAGTTTACCATATATAAATAATTTTAAAAATTTCCTAGGAAATACGCCTTTGACCTATACATTTGATAAAATCACATGTGTACAGAGCGAACAGAGCGGGACCTAATATGGAACCCTGGGGTATACCACACGTAATTGGTTCTAAGTCAGAAACACCACTACTAGTCACCACACACGCTTATGGTTAAGAGGATAACTTTCAAAAAGTTTTAAAGAAGATTCAGAGCATCCTATGAAATGCAAAATTGACAGTAACATGTTATGATTAATAGTATCGAAAGCTTTCGAGTAATCTAGTAATATTAATGCCGCAGTCTTGTTATTATCAATATCTCTGAATAAATCATCTGTAACGTCTAATAAAATTGTACAGTTATGTCCGGGCCTAAAACTAGATTGCCTTACCGGAAGAACATCTTACTCATTAATAGGTGAGCAAATTTTAAATTTCATAGCTTTCTTTTTCGATACTTTCGACAGAATTGGCAAAATTGAAATGGGACGGAGTTCCCTTAAGCTAGTTATAGGTTTTTTTTAGGTAGAGGCAAAATATTAGAAAGTTTCCATGAGTCAGGGAAAACACCTTCAATAAGACAATTATTAATAATATGTGAAATAGAAGGTAAATATATAATATATAAGGACAGCAGAGAAGTAACATGTGAATATTAATTTTATCCGCTCCGGTAGCAGTTGATAAACAACAGTCCCATCAACGGCAGTGAAAGAAAAACAGAGTTAAAGTTTTCTTTAAGATTATTGTTATAAAAGCTAATTGAATTTTCATCTGGCGCAGTAACGTTAGAAGAGGGCAGAAAAAAATTATTACTTATTAAGTCGGGGTTATTGAGATTGTCGGGTATGGCAATGAGAGACAGGGTGGTTTACTATAAATATTAAGTTAATTTAATTTTCGCCAGATAACGTTACCATTACTATACTACCATGTTGGAGATAGTACTAAATATCCTGTCGCTCCTGACTGCATTAGTAGTGATATTTTTTGAATTTTTGTAGTAATCCCAGTGGTGTGGATTTTTGGTTTTTTAAATTTGCCTAATGCTTTATCGCGAAGCTTCATCAATCTGATTTTACTAGTGAGCCATGAAGGTCTATATTTTTTTGCTTCAATGTTATGAATGGAAGCTAATACACCAAAGGTATTCAAAATCATTGTATTAAAATATTTCACTTTACCATTTAAGTTATCGATAAGTATTATATTTTTAAATGGGGACATTAGAAGAAAATTATCAAGAAGGTGTTTATTGCTGTTTTTTAAATCCCTGAATTCAAAGTATCTGCATCACACTTTTTCTGCTTTTAGGTAGATTTTTCAAGAGATCAAAAGGTGATCAGATACATTAAGGACTTCAGTTACACCACTAGTAAGAATTGATCTCATCAGAAATTAATATAACATCCAAAAGTGTAACACTATTTTTTGCAATTCTTGTGGGCGAAGTAATAATTGGTTCCATGCCCAAATAAGTCACAATCTTATAAAAATTGATTGCATTAGAACACTCACCATCCATGAGATCAATTTGATAGATTTTTCTCAAGATTGTTAAAGACACTAAAAATGTTACAGAGAGGTCTATAAAGCACCCCAGGAATAAATGAAGTTTTGTTAACGTTAACTTTGATCCAAAGTTGCTCTACCGAGAAAAACTTACGTTCGACAGCTCAAAGTCAATGGACGATTTCAGATCCCAACTCCACCCCTTCGCGCACCTCTATCCTTCCTAATGAAGTTATACCAGTTAATATATATTGAATCATTATCAATATGTTCGTTTGGCCATGTCTTACTTAGTTTTACTCAACCATAGTTTTCCTGTAAAACTAAAGTCTTGAGATCAGATACTGTATCAGTTAAAGATCTTACATTATAAGAAGCACAACTTAAATGTTTCATGAAAGAGATACTTGGATTAAGAGCAGTAAATACAAAACAAGTTAATTGTCCGCAAAAACCAAACACATAATATTTGTTAGTGTTATGTTCGATATGTTAATGCTGAAATCGCAGTCGGGGACGTTGTCATCATCAACTCAAAATACGTTCATAGCTTACATATTCTTTCCTATTATTTGGATTTTCTACCACATGTATTATTATCCTCTTCAAAACAAATCACCGAATCTACAAAATAATAGAATTATTGGAAAAAAGCCTCAGCGCCCGTGAAGTTTACGCCAAAGGAAAAGTCAGAGGTTATGTTTTGCAAATAATATAAATCGGAATAAACACAGAAATAATGTATTTTGCTGACGTTTCGGAAAGTAATCTCATTCCGGTTTCAAAGCTTTTTTTTTGGAAGAACTCTTATTTTGCTGTGTATGCTTTAAGATTCTATTTATGTTATTTCCATAGATACTTACTACTTACACAGGACATAGAACTGATGATATTTTCTTTTAGATAATGTTGAGTTTGTTAAGTTCTTCTTTTAACATTGGTAGCCAGGTTGTACAAATATCTACAGAACAATTCGATACGCACTTATCTTCATTTAATAAGATTATTGCTGATTCCTCAATTTTTCTTTTTTTGGTATCTGTTTCTTTTGTTAAAATTTTTGCCGAGTCCCAGTTTATTCTATGTCCATTTTCCCAAGCATGTTCGCAAATCTTTGATTTCTGAATTTCATTCTTTCTAATGTAATTCTTGTGCTCATCCAACCTCACACTGAAAGGTCTGGATGACCCACCCACATAACATTTATCACATTCGCACGGCATATTGTAAATACAGTTTTTTGAATTCTGGTCCTCCCTGTTTATCGGTTTTGTTTTTGTTAAAATAGATCTTAAAGTGTTCCCCGTTTGAAATATCGTCCTAACATCAAATTTGTCACCTATACGGCGTAGCCTTTCCGATAGTCCGTATACATAAAGAATTATTGGTGTATAATGACGTTCAAGTTTTTGTTGTACCTGATTGTCCCTATTTTCAACATTTATGAAAACTCTATCAACAAAGGCTTCATGATATTGATTTTGTACTAGAACCTCTTTGATAAATTTTTTCTCGTTATTTAATATTTCATTATTAGATGAAATCATTTTGGCCCTATCGTATAAACATTTTGCAACACCCCTTTTAACATTTATTGACTGATTTGAGTTAAAATTTAGATATCTATTAGTATCTGTTGGTTTTCTATAAACGCTTGTTTCAATTGTATTATTTACCCTTCTAATTAAAACGTCTAAAAACGGTAGTTCATTCCTACTTTCTACTTCTAAGGTGAATTTAATAGACGGTTCCTTACTATTTATAGTTTCCAAAAAACTATCTAGTAAATCGACACCATGAGGCCAAATTGCAAAAATGTCGTCAACATATCTCCACCAGACAACCGGTTTGTTTATACAATTTTGAACATGTGTGTTCTCAAAGTTCTCCATAAATATGTTGCTTAAAATTGATGATAATGCAGACCCCATAGCCATACCAAAATCCTGCTGATAGAACTCATTGTCCAATTGAAAATAGGTTGTTTCTATACACAGTGTTAAGAGTTCTATTATGCTATTTACACTTAATTTAGTTCTAGTTTCCAAATTATTATCATTTAGCAACCTGTCTTTAACTATTTTTAAGGTTTCATCTACCGGAACATTGGTAAAAAGACTAACTACATCGAAACTAACCATCAGGTGTGATTCATGAATATCGTTTTCATAAAAATTTTCTATAAAATGTTTACTATTTTTAATATATGAATCGGTATTTCCAGATAATGGATCAATAATTTTAAGTAAAAATTTTGCCAAATTATGACATGGTGAATTAATAGTTAGTAACTAACAATTGGTCTTAAAGGAATATTTTGTTTGTGTCTTTGGTAAGCCATAAAAATGAGGGGGCTTACTATGATGTGGTGTAAGTTTCCTTCGTTCAAAATAATTAAATTCATGTTTGTATTTAAACAAAGTTCTGTAAATTTTGCTCTCTATTGATTTTGTTGGATCTTTGTTTAGTTTTGAGTAGGGTCCCTCATTACAAGAGTCATGATTTTTGTGTTATATATATATATATATATATCTTTATCTATAATGACTGTGGCATTACCTTTGTCTGCTGGCAATATTTTTATACTTTCATCGCGTTTTAAAGAATTTATCGATAACTTTTCTTCTGGAGTTAAATTATCTTTAGTTTTGTATTGCTTCTCTAAAGCAATTTTTGCCCGTATGCGATATTCATTACCATTATCTGTTGGTAAATTTTGAGCCGTTTTTTCTATTGCCGCTACTATACCAAATTTTGGAACAGTTTTCGGGTTTATTGCAAAATTTAAACCTTTTGATAGGACAAGCCTGTCTGAAATGGACAAAAGTCTTTTTGACATATTAATGACAGTCCTGTCAATTAAAGGATTATTATTTATATTTTGTAATTGCCTAATCTGTTTTTCCCTTATTAAGTTTCTAAATAAATGCGTACCTTTTTGCAGATTAAAATATTTTTCGTAACTCAACCTGACATTCCGGATTATAAACTGATAATACTGTTCTATAATGTTCCTATTTAGTTCATTCTCCGTGTAAGTAATGTCACCAATAGTTCGTTCTTTGTGGTATCTATGATATTGAATTCTTTCCCTAACCATGGACTTGCTTGCCTTGTCCAAAATTTTTCTGGTTTTCGCATTTTGGAAAGGTACTTTTAGCCGTACATGTTATTAACTCTCTTAGTCATAATAGTTAAATTAAGTTAACTTATTCTCGATAATATCGAAAATTTATAGTTTACGGGCTACACGGTATAATGTGGCCATATTAATCGTTTAAAGCACAGCTACTTTCATCAAGATGTATTTGTTGTAATCTCCATAATAACAGATATTTGATAAGACATATCAAATCAGTCACATTGTACCCTGCTATCGATCTGCTCGGATTAACTCTGCTAATAAATTACCGTTATTTTTTCGAAATTACAGTTCATTTCAATATATCCCGCAATTCCTTCCACGTCCCATTAATAAATAACGGAAAATAGATGGGTTAGCAAATTTATATTCAATTAAATGACGTCAAGAATAAAAGAAAATTGGGGAACGCTTTAAATAAAATATTTCCAGCTATTTCCTCGAGCGAACTGTTTTGTAAACAGTAAAAAACAATTTGCCGTCGTTTTCCCGCATACTTCCCCTTATCGATATTGGTACAAACAAATATTAATTCGAGCGATATCAGTAAAAATGCATAAAAACTAAATTGAAACTTTAGAATGGCGGTTAGACTCTCCTATACGTGCTGTATCTATTTCGAGATATATTTTTCTTGCTAAGCCCGAAACGTTTTGGATATAAATTGAAAGTAAACTGCCGCTATGAGCACAGCTAAATCTGTTGCTGAAATGGTTTTTATGTACGATTTAAGAACATTGTAATACAAATGTGTTTTGCTCTAAATCTCTTTAAAAATGCGGCACAGATGGGCGCACTTGAAAATTGTCGACTATGTACGTCTTTACTAGTATAAATATTTGGATAAAGAGAAACATTGTCGAAAGTGCTTTGTCAATGCCTTGAACAAAACCGACGAGAGCGCCTCTTGATTTATTTTTACGTTACATTGTCTTAGACTGTTATTGCCTTTCAAATTTAATCGATTGGAACAAAATAAACAGGCTAAATTAGTCGAATGCTACTCGTCGCAACAAATTCTGCTTTTTCGCTCTGATGGCTGATGTAAAGCATTTGCATTTACCTTTTAACTTTGAACATGGCTTTATAATACCCGTCAGATAATAATTTTCAAGTGAAGATCATGAAAGTTTTAATAGTCGTCTTAAAAAAGGCAACTATGCGTTTCTCTAGGTGTGCCCCTGTACTCTTATAAGGGTTTTAAGTTAGTTTGATAGAGTTCTTCCAGGCTAAGAAAAAGAAATAAGCATTGAGGATATTGTTATGTATATATTATTAGAGACAAAGGTCTCTCTAGGTGGCAAAAAAATGGTAGTACATCTGTCAGCCGACAGATAGCAACCATTGACGTGTCAAGAAAGAGTCTTTGAGCCAGGAATGTTCAGAAAACCTGTAAAACATTCCATTGCCAATCTATAAGTATAAAAGGATCAGGTAAGCGCCCCCGAAGGAGTTCTTGTTTAGAAAATAAAGTGATCAGACTAGTGAAAAATATAATGAAAAGTAGTGAATTATATTGATTAAAAGTAATAGAATGGAATGGAACAGAATAGAGTAGAATAGAACAGAATAAAACAGAATGGAATAGGATAGAATAGAAGAGAACAGAATGGAACAGGATGGAACAGGATAGAATAGAAGAGAACAGAATGGAACAGGATAGAATAGAAGAGAACAAAACAGGACAGGACAGAACAGAACAGAACAAAACAAAACAAAACAGAACAGAACAGAACAGAACAGAACAGAACAGAACAGAATAGAATAGAATCGTTATCGTTTATTTGACTACTTTATGAAAAATATACGTGCATAGCAAGTTTAGAGTGTATACAGTGTATATAAGCAGACACTGAACTTCATAAAAAATAAAAACATGAAAGTGTATAAAAGAAAATACATGAAGCTGACGTGACACATGACTACATAATAACAATAATGAAGTGATAAAAACAGGTAAACATAAAACATTGGGTTAGTAACGTAACGATAGAGGCCATAAATCCAGTAGACTCACGGGACAGTAATAATTTTGAATAAAGAAAAAACATTTAGTTAAATTGGATTAGTAGAATTTAAAAATTCATCTATTCTGTGGAAACAGCATTGTAACATATAGTTTTTTGTTTGTTTTTTAAATTAATGGATATTTAAATATTTAATGTGTAACGGTAATTAATTATAGAATTTAGAAGTTCTTTTGGCCTTGGACAGTCAAAAACAAAGAGTTCTTAATAGATTTACATTCCTATTATCATACTTGTGTAAATTTGATTTTGTTGTGTAATGACTATTATTTATTATTTTTGTGGATTTCAAGCAAACCAGAATAAATATAAAGTGATCGTAGAGACATGATTCCTACCATAATAAAAAAAAGGTCAACAATATTTTCTGTAGCCAGTTTTAGCTATTATCCTAACGACTTTTTGCTGTCTAAAAATTAACAAACCCGTTATCGGAAGAAAGGAATAACTTTTGAGTCTTGTTCTCACTTTACTTAAGTCTATTGCTTGTAAACCACTCTTGGGCTCGTTTTTCATACGCTTTCGATATGTCTTTTAAATCATCAAAATTATTGTCTGAACCAATTAACGCTGTGTCGTTTGAAAATAGAACACAATTACTAGGTAAAAGGAAGTTACATATAAAATTGATATAAATGATGAACAGCAACATCCCGAAGGTTGAATCCTGGGGGACATCATGCGTTGCAACCTCAAAAATTAGAGATGTTATTAAAGCTGGCACATTGAACCCTGTTTGATAAGTACGAACTAAAAATAGAGAGATAGAGATAACACTTACTGTTGTAGTTACGAGGACTAATTAATGTTAATTAATTGTTAAATAAATCAGTGGTTAGTACTGTTCGTGATGCAATTATTGAATCGACGCTTGGGGTGTTTATTACAATATCTTACAGAGCATTTTAAAATAAAAAATTATTAGTTGGGGTTGGACCTAGAATGCGATTTTATAGAAATAAAGATTTAGTTTTTCAACTAATAATTGTCAAGTGCTGCAGAAGTTTTTTAATAAGTTTACACTATGAAATCTATAATATTATTTATTATTTTAGGCAACATTAAAACCAACCAAAATCAATTGAATAATGATTAGGAACTGTGTTAAATATCAAATTCTGTGAGATAACAACAATTTTAACAATGTTGTATTAATTTGATTGAACCCTGCAGCAATTTAAAGTTTCATATACAACAGCTATCATTGACAGCTGGAAATTCAAAATTGTTTTGGATAATAGTATTGCTTCTGTGAAAATTTTACACTTCATGTACAGATATAAACATAAATCCAGATGCAAATAATTTACTTTTCGCCAGTTAATTAAGGTTTTTATATAATTATTGATATACGGAAGGAGCAATAGAGTACATCTGACTTTAATAGTTCGAATTCTACGTTAGCTAGAAATTAAAAAATGCAAATACGTACTCGGATTAAGTTATGTTTAACAAACTATAAGACCAGCGCCTGTTAAATATAACTTAGTCCGAGTACGTTGCAAACTCAGACTGTAATAATTCGCCACCAGATGGAGCCAGTCTACAAGTTGTGGATGCCATTTGTCTGTAATTTGATAGACTGGAGGAACAATGTAAGATTGTTGTGTATTCACCTATGCCGAACTGATGAGTGCTAATAAGCTCGAAACTAGTCTGCGGCCCTGCATTGTAGTCCTTTCTTTAGGATTAATCTTTGGTTTAAGGGCATTCTTTTCAATCGTTTTGAAAACGCACATTGTGCACCCTGATAGATCGCAATGAATTTAGTTCCTTTTAAAGGAAAGAGTAGAATTTTTGGTCTATCGTAATATGAATTTTACTACATATTTATTTTGTGTGTGTGCCTTATATTTTACCTGAAGTTATTATTTAACATAAACTCTATTAAAATATTGGTGCAACAAGCCAATTATCAAATGTTTTAATTTTTGCTATTTGTGTGCATCAATACAGAATTTTAAAAGACTTGGTAGCAGCAAGTTCATGGCTCTACAGTTCGCGCAGTCACTGAGATCTTCCTTCTTATAAAAAGCAGGGCAATAACTACGTTAAACCGCCTTAATAAAATACGTTTTATGAAGATAAATTTAAAACGCACGCCAATGAACTAATGAGCGAATTTACATTTTTTGATTAAATTATTCCGTGTTTCATCGTATCCACACGCGTTTGAATTTGTACTATACTGACCAATTATGAAGGGTTCACAAGGACCAGGAAGGATAACTCGTTTAGTACAATCAATAATGTTTTGTAAGGCACCAGCAAGCAGAAGACAACTGGGTTTTAAATAAACGCGTGTACAAACAAACGTAAAAGTCGTGGATTGAGTTGGAGACTTTGGCGCGGTTCCGCCTCTGCCATAGTTCTTACAAAGACCAAAATAGTTGAGTGTTAAAACTAAATCTTACTTTAATCATCTCCATCAATATATTAGGCGAAATTCGCATCAAATAGGGTATTTGAGTGTAGTGTTCAAGCGTTTTGGTGTTTGAGGTATCAATGATATTTGTTCTAATATTAATGATCATGATGGTAAAAGAAACTTCAATAATACATACAATATTGAATATTTGAGACAACTTATATCGATCAAAGGAGGGGATAATGTTAATTTTTATGCAAATGTAGAACTGTCCTGTGAAAATGTAAAAATACGCTTTCGAAAAAAAAAACAACGAAACAAAGAATGGATACACGGGTACATAATTAAAGAAGCATACAAATTAACTTTAGAAAACAGAGAAATTATTATAATCGTTTGAAAAACGTCCATATTGTTACCGCATTAATTGCAATGGTCAAATGGTAATCTGGGGTTACGTCCCGATAACGCTCTGATCACCTTACCACCTCGGCTAATAATCCTCCTACTCTCAGGATTCGGGTTCACGAGTTCAACAACTGAACTGGACCTATCAGTGGTTGATCTAGGTTTTAAAAAAAATGACAAATTATTAAGAGTTAGTGTTCAATAGATTACCAAGCGAATCAAATTATAACAGAAATAACAAATCATTATCGAGTTATAATTTTACACAGTTAGAATAGATAGAGTTCTCAGAACAAATAAATATTATAATATCTGTTTTATGCAAATATATATAAGTAGCATGAACACAAAGGTTCAAAACTAACCTTTAGTAGGTAACGTTAAAATGTACAAAAGAAATTCTACAAGATATACAATATTGGACTTCTAATTTAGAAAAATAAATACTCAATTAATAAACGAAATAAAACATTTAATATTACTTTTTCCCTCAAGACTAGTTGTACAAAAAAACTCAATATCCAAAATAAAGGAACACTTCTGAAATTCACAAATCCCACGAGGATGGCTACAGGTGAATATGGCAATCACGACAAATAGGACGCGTGCCTTACAAGACGAATGTCGAATGGATAATGGCCGAGACGGAACTTATTTCAAAGCCCTCTACGTTCAACGATTTAGCATGCTATTTTACATACACTGAGAGGTATTATATTTTTGCCAGTTCGCAGCAGGCCCGTAACATATTACAGAAAATTCAGGTAATTATCATTTTTTTATTTTAAGTTTTACTTATCAAGCGATGTTATAATATAACGGTCTGCTATACATTAACATATTGTATTTTAAATGCGAAATCAGTGTTGAGGTGTTAATGTTGAATAATTTATAAATTTTATACTGTATGTACTATTGTATGTATTTATCATATTTGTCGAAATAGTTCACCATCGTTTGATTAATGTTTACATTAAATATATAATTTTAGCTATTGATTAGTACCTAAATAATATATGTTTTAATTTATAGTGGTTTTGTCAAAATAATCTATGTAAATTTAAATACGTGCTTTGACCCATAATGGAAATTTATTTTACAATGTAAGTAAAAAAATCCTGTCGAGTCATTTGCACTTTTATTGGAAAAATAATTTCGTCCCAGATGTATTTTATGTTTATATTTTCTTTATGCAGCGAGCTTCAAATATAAGTTGGAGAGACAGGTAAAACTTTCTTATCTATTTTACTAGTTGCGAAAAAGCATATCGACACGCTCCACAAACAAGGTCGCTGCTTCTAAAAGAGAGTATGTTGCAGGGAGTAGTGATTATGTATTCTATACCAAATCCTTCTTTACCTTCTAGTCAACAATAGTTTGTTTCAACGTATAAGGAAATTTAAAATTATTTTTAGTTTTATTCTATTTCATAATTTCAAGTTTTATAAAATTTTGAGGATTAAGACCTAAAATTTCTGGGGTATTAAAATGTATTTTAAGATGAAAAAAAAACCGGATTTATTTCCAGAATTTTGTTCTGTTTATTCATACAAGAGATCATTATAAATAGTATAGGACAAATCATAAACTGTAAAACAGACAATAAAATATTGTAATATATTTTAAATACTGTGAATGTAAAATTTACCCCACGTTGCGGTAACAAAATGTAATGTAATTTTTATAACAAAAAAATGTTTTTAGTGAGCAATATTTTGTTAAGATTTGTTTGATCAAGTTATGTAGTGGGTTGGCCTCCAGCTAGCTGTCAATCATTATTAACAAGGTTTCTTTGTAGGTTCGGCCCTGTGTGTGTGTGTGTGTATTGGGTTAAATGGCACTGGATATAAACCAATTAGCCAGACAATTGCTGCCTATTAATTAATGTGTAGAAAGTAAGAGAAAGTTGAATAAAAATTACAAACTTGAAATATGTAATAGAATAATGATATATTTATAATTATTATAAGTGCTAAAAACAAATATTAATAAGCAATTTTATGCAGTATAAATCTAGGACGGATTATTTCCCTTTTTTCTTTTTCTTTTTTTATTATTTTTTTATTTTTTACTATCTCCTTTTTTGGTCTTTTTTTTTGTTACTTTTAACCATATTATTTTTTCTTTCTTTTTTCTATTTAGGTTCTGTTCTAGATATCAATAATACTCACAAATCGAGATAAGAAATAAATATATTAAAGATTTAAGAGGAAGAAAGAAATTTAATTAACAGGTACCTTTTATAACCATCCGGTTGATGATAAGCTCCCTCACTGTCTCGTAGAAACTCGCCTCACTGGATTCGTCATGGACTAACTTCACCGTATACCAATTGCTTCTGTCAACGTGCAAAGTAAAAAGGTTTTGTTTATACTATGTTTTGGTATTTCTTGTTATGAAATGTTAAAATTACACTTGTGGACTTGCTAGATTGTTCGAAGCACTTTGTTTATTATACAGGTAGGTTAAAGTTTACTATTTATTGTAATTTAATCACAATATTATATTATACAAGCATACACCGACTTGTATAATCAACGATTTTATTTTATTTCCGATTATTTAGTATTTTATGTTATTTAAGTAACTTCAATAATATTTTAATATACTGATTTGTTATTTATCAAAATTTTAGTTTTATTCTTTTTGAGGTTATATTTGCTCTGCAAATTTGTACATGTTGTTTAGCTGACGTTCAAATACACACTAAGATTGCCGATCTGTGCCTAAAATTTTTCTACATTTTTACTTTTTACAGTTACTGTTGTCTATTTCTGGAAATAAATATTGCCAATGTGTTTTTTTTATTTCTACTTCATGCTATGCTGTTTGTTAGGTTTTTAAATAATTTTTTGAATATTAACAAATTATCCGAGATAAATTTACATACAAACTTCTTTAAAATTAGCTATTTTCTATTCATTTCACCATTTAAATTATTTCTGAACACTTAACACTAAATAAAATAGATCTTTGCTATCAATTTTCAATTATGGATTAATAATTATTATACAATTTTTTTTACTTTTCAGGTGGCACTTCTTGAACATTGGTATCTCCAGACTTAAGAGCTTACCTAATTTAAATCTATCGCTAATTGCTCCTCATGACCCCTAGTTTGACCATGGCATGAATTTACACTACACAGTTTTTATAAAAGTTCTGTGCATAGAATTCCAGCTTGTGACACCTATACCACCTTTTCAAGCCATATTAATCCTTTTTTCTACACTTGATTTTATGCTTACACTAGATATGTCTCTTTATTTTATGAGTATTTTCACTATTATTCACTATTCTTATCATTACGTTAGACTTTTGTGATTATTTTAACTTTAGTGTTTTTTGGTAACGACAGTCGTTCTTACTTTTTATAATTTTCGCAACTTTGGTAATGTCATTGTTTATTTTGCACTTAATTGTTCCTTAAGTTATAATAATTAGTCCCTGTTATGATTTTAGATTCACTTCTGATACATTTAAATGTATTATAAATTATCAATTTATTAATTTTTTTAGGTCAAATTTTGGAGTTTTATCACTATTGGGCAGTTTTTCTTTTTTCCACTGGGATTTTAGAACTCTATTTTTGAAACACTGTGTGCCACTATGCAGAAGTTTATTAGTTTTGTATCGAAGAACTTAGTACACTTTACAGTATGGTTATAGCGTTTCGTAAGTACAAATGATTTTTTTATTCTTTTGAGATTTAATCTATTAACAAATATTTAACAGTTATTAACTAAATTGATTCATTTCTCACTTCAGCTGCTTTCTCTCAGTTGTGATACCCAGTCGAGTCTTGCACACTCGTGTATGAGTTTGTTTTGTCGAACATTATGTAATATTTCTTTTAAAATATCCCGATTTTTCTACTTGAGAAGTATAGATTTTTTTTACTATACCTTATTTATATTTTATTCATTAAATTATCTCATGGGCTATCAAAATATATGCCAATATGTAATGTAAATAAACAAACATTAAATAATTAAAATTAAAATGCAACATTATGTGTAATAAAATATAAATGGCAAGAAGAAATAAAAAATAATAATAAAGCAAATACAAAAACGCAAAATATCGCATGATATGTAGTACCAGAATAAACATACAAAGCAAATAAATAAAAAAACTGCACACATTAATATGCATAAATATCATAGCATGTCATCAAATTACTTGTTTAATGAATCATAACATATATTAATTTGACGTATACGTATATATCACGCTACCTACTCCATCCTTTACATTGCTTACGTGAAATCGAGACAGATATTGTCACCGCACGAATGACTGTATGTGTCCAGAGTCGGCCCTGCGTACAGAGTATATATGTAATATTATAGGTAATAATGATTATTTATTTGTCTATTTACTGATATTTGTTTAAAAATAATTGAATTTATAAGTTAGCCTTCTTATAATGTAATAATATTAAATCTCATAATATAAAAATGTTTCGACCCAGTGAAACGAGCGAACAATACAGTTAAATCCGGGTCTGCTTTCAGAGTCGTAGCAAGCTTCTCCACCTCTCGCCTCACCGCGGCTGCAATCTATTTACCCCGAATATACATATTGTTGCCGTATTCGATTATATTAAAGGTACAGTTTGCAAGAAAATTAAGATTTGTACTTACTTTGGCCCAATTACCTGCTAAAATTATAAGATTCATACTTCCACACCCTGTATAAATAAATATGATTAAATGTACTTCCCAGCACTGAATTGTTAGCCAATTGCGTGATGGTGTGACTTTTTAACAGAAACTAGTTATTACCTCAATAATTTTCGACTATTTTTACTATACATTAGTGCATAAAACCAGCTACGAGATGAATAATAAATTATGTACATAGATTTTCAATTAATTTTTTTAGATACATAAAACTACTCCAGTGAAAACCTATAAAGCTCTTCGACATCATTCACAATAAAAATTGAAGTAAATAACGATTTACGCGATGGCAATTTAATGGAAAATCAAAATTTACTGTTACAGACCTATAGTGGCATCGCCAAACACTCCTATCTCACACTATCATTTTATAAAACGGTTATAGCTATTTATTTTTATTAAGAAATACACTAAACACATTTTATCAAATTATTATGATGAATAGGCGATTTTAGGCTAAAATATATTTCTGTTTTATTGCAAGGTGTCACAAATCTAATGAGGCAATGCGGAACTGGAGATAGCTATATCTCCAGTTCCACATTGCCTCATTAGATTTGAGACACCTTGCAATAAATACTTTGTTGAGTTCAAAACACCTCCACATCTACCCTTGAAAGTGAACGGTTGGCATGAAATTATTTATGAAAATGATATTGATAAAAATACTGAGTGATTAAATGATTTGTTATGTGTCACCGTCTAACGGAGAGAGATTGAATTAATCCCAGGGAGCAGAGTGAAAGGAGGCTTGCCTAGTTGGCTATCGGTAAAGCGATGCCATCCCTGGGCCAACTGGCGAACTACCATTACCAGAGAAGACGGTGGAAGAGGCTAGACGGACTAGAAAGATCTCGAGACACGGACTGGAAATATCGAGAATAAACTGCCACGGATATATAACGAATGGATCTCGCGCAAGAAGGACAGTTCAATTCTGATATGAAATGAGATGAGATAAGATAACGAACAGTAGAACTTATGAATTATAGTAGCGAAACTATAGTAGCTAAAAATTGTAATGAGTGTGAACTATTGTAGTTTAAGTGATTAATTAATTAGTTATTAATGAAAATTCTATATACCTACGTTTAGAAGTGTTTACTGGAAATTGTAAACATGCAACAGCTTTTTAAAAAACATGCATCTCTAAAAACTGCCAGAGTTACTAAACCCAAAGCTCCCTGGCTTACTCCCAATCTCAAACTTTTAATGAAAGAGCGGGATAGAGCAAGTCAAAAACATTAATCAACTAAAATAATTGCAAATTGGATAGGTATAAAGAATTGTATAATTATACATTAGCTATAATGATAAAAGAAAAAATGAAGTAAATAAAAGTATGATTAACTATAGCTAGACATCGCCGCTAGTGGTCTTTTCAAAATTTATAAATCTGACATTGTACTTTATTACAGTGTTATAATAACACTATTTATTATTATAGTCCATTGACAAGTGTAAGAAGAATAAGCAGTCAGTTAAGAGTCTCCACGGGGAACATTTAAAAAATTTATATCTATTTCATCGAAGTCGACGATGATGATCCTCGCTTAGTATTGTGTAGGTGAATTTCGGCTCACAGGATATTATTGAGAGTTCTATTCATGGATGAAGCCCAATCCACACGTGAGGAAATTAACAGCAGTAGGAACTAGCATATTTGGGCAACCGAAAATCCCCACACAAATGTTCAAATAAATTCCCAACGCCGATTTAACATGTTTGGTGTGGAATTTATAATAACCATCTAACAGAATTTCACACTTTTGAAGGGAGGTGAACTGGTGAAGTTTATTTAACCCTTCTAAGTTTTCTCGGATTATTGAGAGATATTGATACCAAGAAGACGTACAAGCAGAAAGCAAGTTAGGGCCGCAGTTAGATTGGACATGGCTCTTTCAGGAAACACCTGCACTCCATCGTAGTGGTTAACAACTCCGATTGCAGGTTTTGTTGGGAGGTGGAGAAAACTTCCATCCACCTCCTAACTTCCTGCCCCAGTCTCATGAACTTAAGGCACAAACACTTCGGCATTGGAATGCCACGCTGGGAAGGATTCAGGCCTTTGGTCTGGAGTCCGGCCTGGATGGGGACATCCACTGATCGGTTTAGAGGTGGAGAAAACTTCCATCCACCTCTTACTCTCCTGCCCCAGTCTCATGAACTTGAGGCATAAAGACTTCGACATTGGCTTCCCTATGCCGGAGGAAGCAAGGAATGCCCCGCTAGGAAGGATTCTGGCCTTTGGTCTGAAGTCTGGCCTGGATGGGAACATCCACTGATCGGTTTATAATTGTACCACTAAGAAGAAGAAGAAGATATGAGGAATATGTAGTTTCAGCACGATGGAGCTGGTCCTCATTTTGCTTTGCCGATCAGAGATCGTCTAAATCAACATGACCCCAACAGATGAATTGGCAGAGGAGATACAGTTAACTAACCACCGAACAGTCCTGATCTTACACCTTTAGACTATTTTTTATGCGCAGCCCAATGGAGTTTATTTATTCATACTACTTTCTATTAATTTATTGCACATTTTTAAAATAGTTAAGTACTAGGTTAGTCTGTTATATTTATTTTCTATTTTTACAAACACTGTACAATTTTGTAATTTGTTAATCTTGCGTGGTTGGGTAGAAGAGCAGATTTACAGAAATTCGCTACAAATAAAGACAATTTATTATTATTATTAGTTAAATTAGTAAAAGTTCCTAAACATGCAAAATGAGCACCTCCAGGTGCTCATTTTGAAAATCTATTGTAATTTTAGTTAATCTTGTTCATTATCCTTTTCTTTTTCTAATATACGGGTTATGAAAAAGTGTGGAGGTGTTTTAAATACAACAAAGTGTGCTCTATCTCCCAACTACATCCATTTAGATTTGGGAAGCCCTATATAACTTGGTTACTTATAATTGTGCGTAATTTTTTGTAACATTACAGAGCATTTCGTGTCAAAAATATCTTAAAGAGATAAGTAAAAAATTTGATAATTATGGATGGCCTAGGAATATATTTCCGACTTAGGGATCTGTTATCTCATAAACGACGTCCTGCAAAAACTATTCTACAAGTAAAATCCTTCTTTCAGTAAATCTCCTTCCTTAAAAGGTAATGAGAAAACTGATTACCGAATGCATCTCTAATAAGGCAGATCTGATGCTACATTGTAAGTTTTCGGATTTTATTACATCTGTTACCAGAAGGATTTGTCTGGAGAAAACACATGGAAAAGATAAATAATATCTCTTTCGCCATTAATCATTTCCGGAAAGATGCTATATACTACTCTGTAACAAAAGCAATTTTTCAAAGAAAAAATATTTATAACGGAACATGGAATAGTCCAGGACCTGACGAAGCGAATCACATAGACTATATCCTTATATCAAAAACATAGACAACGGATATATGTTCGCTCGGCGAACTCGAATTCATACCATTAACCTGGTGAGAGCCAAACTAAGGCATAAAATTGCAGTAGTAGCAAGAGGAAAAAACGACGACGAAAAATGGAATGTAAGAAAATTCAGAAATCTAGTACAAAACCAGAAATACCAGACAAATACAGATAAATATGGACGACTATACTGAGAGTGTTAAAGAACACGCTATAACCCCGATATACTTTTCGACGTTGTAACAAAATCCGACTTAGGAAATACTTACCTAGCATGATAGTGTTAGGATATGAACCAGCCGAAAGAGGCGAATGGGATTTGTATGCCTGGAGGCAAGAAAGAGCCAAGCAACAAACGCTTCCACGATACGAGCGAGTCAAGGAAGCCCGTGAGGCTCAACAAAATTATAAGCAGAAATACGCGCCGAAAGAGGCCGTTACTCCAGTCGTATTCAAAGTAGGAGACAAAGTCATGAGTAAGAGAAAAAGGAAGGTACATACCTTCACGCCGTCTTGGTCAGGCCCAACCAGAATCTTGAAGAAGTTTTCAGACGAAGTATATCTCGTGCAAAAGGGAAATGTAACGACGAGAATACATGTAAATGATTTGAGACCAGCCCCGCCAGAGGAGCACAACTTGGAAATCGAATCTTCCGATTAAGAAAATGCTAGTCCAAGCGGAACATCACTCGATGGAAATGATTCCCCTTTCTCAGACGATTCCACAGAACCTCCACCGCTGGAGCAAACGGTTGTACAAATCCATGCACCGCCACGAAATGCTTCCCCTTCTGATTCAGAATCAAGTTCTGGAGATTCCATCATATTTTTATAATATTTTTCAACCTAGACTAAGTTTTAACTTAGTGCTAGGTTTATTTTATATCAAAATTTCCATACCAACTTCTTGTCGTGTCTGATAAGAGTTGGTATTTTTTATGCATTTTTTTCAAGTAATTTTTTATTGAGGATATTGTATCGACCATACAAATCTTCCAAATTCACTGCAGCAACTCTGACCGTGTCCGGCAGAGTTGGTATTTTTTATAATTTTTTCAAAGTCCTCATATGTTAACAAACATACATCTGTAAGCAGAGTCCGACCCAAAGGGTCCAAACAAAAGTTCCATTGGCACGGCATGGAAAGACGACGACTCTGACACAAGAGCGCGATTCAGATGAGTCTAGCAACTCAAGGGCGAGATGCCGCCACGTCTGCTGGATGGGCAGATGCAACGATCCGACGGAGGCAGATTCTGTCGCAGATTTCTCCCAAGATGAGATTTTAATAAAAACCATTTCAATCAGCATAAGTTTACAAAATTCAATGTTCCTTTTCTCAAAGACGACGATGTGATATCGGTCGCAGATTTCTCCCAAGAAGAGAATTTTAACTACACGGAAAACATTTCAATCAATATAAGTCTACAAAATTCAGTGTTCCTATTCTCAAAGACGACGATGTGTTATCGGTCGCAGATTCCTCTTTATGCCCAGACGGGATAAAGCATAGACCCAATGAACAATACATTTTACTAAAATTTTGTTTCATATTGTTTCATATAAATGAGCAGAGCCATTGTATAGCTGGAGCCAAGCAGTCCGAGGACCACCTAAGCTGTTCCAGAAGGCAGTTCGAGACCGAAGGTGATCGACGAGGCATAGACACGAGGAGGAGCAGACGCAAGCCTGCATTAGTGGAAGAACACTAAGAAAGATAAGTGCGTCGAAAGTGTTTGTGTTGTGTCATCGAAAATCTGAGGATTTTCGATTTTTTTCTTTTTTTATGCCATTTTGAAAGCCAATGTTCAATTATTCAATCGAATGCTATGCATCGATATATGTTCAAACTTATCACCATTTTTTAGATTTGCATCTATGTTATGTTCAGATAGGCCGGTCTGAAATATAACCGAATACAACACATAGGAGACTCCATCCAATGATCCATTTTCTTTTCAAAAACCAATTTTACCAAACGTTGCACAAAAAGATTCACGGAAAGAAGGGGGGTGTTAAAGAACACGCTATAACCCCGATATACTTTTCGACGTTGTAACAAAATCCGACTTAGGAAATACTTCGTACGAAAAGCGTGCTTCACGTAAAAACGCCGTGGAAGAGGTTTTTAATTCTTGTAAACATATTTTTGCTCTTCGGAGCATTTTTTATGCCAAATTTTCGCTAACTCTTCAAGGAGCGTTAATTTAGAAAGTGTAGCAAATGTCGCTGCACAGGGACGTAATGTCGCCCCGACCACCTAATTTTAGAAAGTATACTAAAATTAGACTTGAACTTCAAAATTTCCAAGATTAAAAACCCTTTTACGAATCCACGTTGTCAAGCACTGCAACTCTTACGAGGTATTGAATATGAGGACAAGTTAGTCCAACGACTATTCAAAGTATATCGGAAGTTATAGCGAAAATAGCCCTTAGCGACATGGGACCCCCATCATTTCCTAGCAGTCGGATTTGACGGGGAAACAGTTGTGTTGAGCCCTAAAAATTTTGTGAACGTAATATTTATTATTTAGAGTTAAGAAAAGGTTGAGGAAAAAGAAAATTAATTTTTTCTTTTTCCAATTTTTTTAAATTTTTCTAAGTTTTCCCAAGCAGAAAATACGTCCTTCAGACTAATAAAATATGGATCGTTCACAAGAGCAGCGATGTAGAAACGGAATGGAACCAATTAAAAAATGCCATTATAATCGCAACAACGGAAAGTATTGGCGAGATTAAAATAACTATAAAGAAACACAAGAAACAATAAAGATTTATATAACAAAAAAGACTGAAACCGAATAGAACATGTAGAAAAAATAAAAGAGGAGTAATGGGGATAAAAGTGAAAGATGTATTAGACCAAGATAATGAGTGAGAGAACAGAAAGTTGGACAAAAGCTTATAAAAAACCACATTTAGGTATTTAGATCAAAACATGCATGCAAAGTTAAACATTAAATATTACTAACAGAGAAACAATGTTCTGTAAAGAGAAATTATGTACAAAAAAATAACAATGAGATAAGGCACAAGGAGTAGATGGAATCAGAGCAGATTTATTACAGAATAGAGGTTAGAAATTTTGGAGAAAAATCTATAACTTAATCCTAACATGGACACAGGAAAAAATGCCAGAATAATGGACTGTGGGAATAATACAACTGATTTATAAAAATTGTGATGAATTGCGATGAGAAAACTATAAACCAGTTTCATTGCTAAATGTAACCCAAGCTTTTGTTCGGTGCTATCTACGTTAGACTAGTAGACTATTCTCAAGAAATAATAGGACACTATCTATAGCGATCATGCCGAATAGATCAATGAGTAATATATTAGAAAACTATCACTTAACTTTTGTCATTAAAATAGGAGAAACACAAGGCATGTTATTCAATTTACAAAAGTCATATATAGATCACATCATCTCAGATATATGCCTAGAGAACTGTGTGTCCTTGTTACTACTCCAATTGTGTTTTTCTAATATTTTTTTGTTAGCTTTTTAATTTTATAATTATTATGTGAGAGTACATTTGGCTGTATGAACTATGTCGTAATACCATATAAAAAAATGTGCCTATGTTGATGACGTAGTTATTACCAGCAGAGTTAACGCCCACTTACTGGAAGCCCTTACTCAAATTGATCAGAAGTCACAAAAAATAGATCTTATAATTAATTAAAACAAAACAAATTATATGGAACTCAATATCCAAATCGAAAACTGTAGTTTTGTAGTGTAACTTTGAATGCGTACAAATAGGCATTCATATATCAGGGAGCGGAAGTCAACCACACCAGTTCTATGAGCAGTGAAGTTAAAGCTCATAGAATCATGGGATATTCAAGAGAAATATCCTATGAAGGACCCAGAACGCTAACAAAGCATGGAGATTCCGACTGAATGCCTAATTGAACCGACCGAATTAAGGAGCTGATATTGCTAAATATATAGAGTGAAAAATTTAACATGGCTGGGCCATGTCAGTACAATGGATGATTCGAGAATAATAAAGAAAATGTATGAGTGGTAATCTTTTGGAAGACGAAAAATATCAAAGATCCAAAATGAGGTGGTTGGATGTTATAGAAGATGATCTGAAAACTATACATTTTAGAGGTTGGAGGAGGAAACTCCAAGGGAGAGCATAATGAAAAGGAGGGAATGACCCAACCAGGGTTGTATTGCCACCGCCCCTAAGTTCTTGCAATACCAACCCATAAGATATCGAGAAATGTGTTTAATAATATCAGAAATTTACCTGATTATGTCATAGAAATCATTGTATAAATAACAACACGTTTTCAACGTACCTACTGACTGTTGGGCCCCCTTCCAAACAAATGGATTTAGTGTATTAGGATAAACTAAATGCGTTGGCAAAGGAATGGGTCTTCTGTAAACTAGGGATATCTATATTTTTATTAAAAAACATAACCGACTTAACGGCTCAGTACTTGCATGTTAGGATTAAGTTGTGGGCTCGAATCCTAGCTGGGTATAGATATTTAACGATGGTTTTAATGTGTTACTGAAATAGTAGTAGTTAGCTAAATACGGTTGTCTGAACGATAGCAGGAATAGTCGCTGTTTTTTCCTGAGTTCGAGTCTCAGTTGCGGCAGATATCAATGTCGTATGGAATGGTTGTTGTGTAGTTCTATGTGTATGCGTGCAGCCTGACGGAAATACTGGCCGAACTTCACCAGAGTGTTAAAGTAAATGCAACAGTAAGAAAGGCTAGCAAGAGCTATTTTCCTTCATTATTAATTGCATTTGATGTAGTATCATGTGACAAAGCTTCCACCAAATCGATTGACCATAGTTTAAACTCTGGAGCTTTTTCTGCGTGGAGCAGGAAACTAGGAATACTGTGAATGTGTGAATTAATGGGGAACGGAAGACAATTATTTTGTAGTACAAAAAAATTCAACAAAGGGACATATTGTCGTCATTTTATTTATCCTATATAGTTGTTGATACGATGAAGTATCACGTATATAGATCTTTATTAAACATATTGGGGATATTTTAAATGTTTAAAATTATATATATATACTATTTAAATTTTATTTATCTTTCGTAAAATTTTTCTTCTTAAATCCAGATATTCCTTTTTATATCTGGAAAAATCTTAATAAACCTAAATCACGGATTCCTTTATCTCTCCAAATAACAGTGGTAGGTATATGAACAAAAGGAATGAGGTTAACGACTCTCACGAGTATACCTTCACTTATTTTAGGTGCAGCTTTTGGATAAATTTGTACCATTAAAATCGTTATTTTTCATTTAGAATTTTAAATATGTTTTATACAATAAACGAAATCTCTTCCTTTACACAAGGGTACGTACTTAGCATTTAAATTAGCAAATTTTCTACCCCAATTGACTTAACTGCAGGAAAAAATATTTTATATTTAAAATCTCGATTCAATTGTACGAGTATCGTGGTGTGACATAAATTAATAAACAGATGCGGATGATCACAATACAAAATTGAAAATAAAAATCTACATATAATGATAATAAGTAAAATAGGTAAATATAACTTCATATAAACGTATAGTTAAGTTGGTACTTAAGTGACTGATTCATTATACATAATAATGGTATTCATATTTAAATGCACTATATTTAAAAATTGATTAAGTGAATATGCAATCAAGTTGTAATAGCAAGAGATGTTATTAAAATAGTTGCACACAAAATAAGTCGATGACTTATTAAGTACATTAGTCCTGGCCATATCGATAAAAAATATGATATCTAGCTTGAAGACCACCTTGATACCAAAAAACTCAACTGTGATTAGGGATCAGGACAACGTCAATGTTATTCTGCATTAAATTAAATTATAACAAAAATAGTACGTCTCTCCTGAAAACTAACAAAACTGAATTTACAGTAAAAATTATAATCTATACCTCTTTCACCATAATAACTTTTTACCGATTTTCTAGGTCATCTGAATGGTCCACTTAAGTCTAGGAGATCTAGATTTGTCTTAGTAAAGAAAGCATGTCTCTACAGTTTACAGTGGGATCGGAACCACTTCTTGGAGGTAGTTTATGATTGAAAATTATTTTGCAGTAGGTAGGGTTTGAAACCATTTCGCAAGGTAGGTACACTTGGAGAGGAAGCTAGACACTCTAACCTCTGAACCGCCGTTCTTCATCTAATTTAAAATGTGAAATATTTTCAAAACATTCTTTTTACAATTTAAACAGAATTTTAATCAGTTAAAGTATATAGATACCACAGCCTGCGATAATTTAATTTCGATATCGTATAACCTTAATATAGCGATAATTAGTTTGCATTATCAGAATTATCATGTGGCATGTAAAAGATAATTTACTATCGAATTAAATATCTAGAGCGGTTTATTGTAGTCAAATTAACTTCATTAATATGGCAACTAGAATGTATGAGATCCCTTCTAGAGCCTTCCGGGATAAAGGGGGTCGTCATTACCTGTGGTGTATTTACTAGAAGGGATTTACTAAAGGCATTGAACTCTAACAAAGTGTCTTCTAGACTGGTGTGGGACTGCCACAACGAGCTCGAAGTTCTGGGTGAGCAGAACAGAGTTAAACTACTCTGGGTGCCGAGACACACCAAAATTGACCGCAACGAAAAAGCTGATCAATTTGCTAGACAAGGAGCAGCTAATACATTCTATGGCTCAGAGCCCATGCTGGCCATTACCAAATGCTCGGCTAGAGGGGCAATTAAAGGCTAGGTCAGGAATAAACAGAATCATTACTGGAGGAACACTTCAGGCAACCGACATGGGAAAACACTTATTAAAAGACGATGCCCAAAACAAACTGCAGAACTGCTCTCAAAGAACAGGTTACAATTGAGAATCGTAACAGGTTTCTTGACGGGACACTTTCCTGTTAAGAAGCACCTGCACAGAATTGCAAGTTCGATGGCAACCTTGACTGTAGATTAAGTGGCAAGGTACCAGAGGCAGTAGACCATATTATATATGAATGTGAGGCATTGGCCCGCAGAAGATATAATATTTACGGGTAAATACAAGCAGACCCGCAAAGTATTAAAACTCGTCCATTCTCAGACCTGTATCACCTCATCAGTGGCATAGGAGTATTGAAGTGAGCAGTATATATTGGAACAGGGAGTGCACAATAAGCTCAAGAGGCTGCAGTGCCCTCGGAGTGTTTACAGGCGACCCTGTGAGGAGAGGTTTTAGTCAGTAAGAGTCTGACACTGACCCAGCTTCAGGTTAAGAGCCCATGAGGGTTTCCCCTCCTCGTCAAAAAAAAAAACAAGCATAAGTTGACGACTTGAATTTTTTGTACTTCGTCTTTACGTCTTTATCGCATCCCAACTATCCTCAAAACTACAAATATATTAAGTATTGTGGACCTTCTAACCTCCTCATCAATATCCTGTAAGCATTTATGTCATAATCGCAAAATATAAACTATTACAAAAAAATCCTTTATTATACAACAAGAAAACAATTAGCTAACATGACAGTTGTAATATATTTAGTTAACCAGTTTTCTTAAACATAAGACAACTACGAACCTAAAATTAACCGGCCATTGTGAAACGGATTTTTGTAGTGAACCATTATTTTTCCTCTAATTATCTGTTAACCAATTATTGTAAAACCCGCTGTTAGAAGTACATTAAAACATACAATCATTCAATTATGTGAAACAAATTTGATTTGGTCTGAATACAGAAACTAAAATATGAAGATTCTTAAACGGCTTTCACATAAACAAGTTATTTGTAAAAATATTTATGTATTACTAATTTTAATTCCTAATCAGTATTTAGATTGTTCGTGGATGAGCATAGACAAGTATCTACGTCTAAATAGTCCTTAAGTGCACACGAGCACATTTATAAAAATATATAGTATTGTTTTATTGTTTCATCTGATGGACCCCTGAGCTACTCACCACGAGGAGTGCCTTTTATTTTCTTACTTTTGTTATGGTTCCTAATAATTTTCTCTTGATCCTTCCGCGTTACGGCTATATCGCTCTGATTTCTCCCCTGAAACTTGGCGAGTTTTAGATGTAAGCACTGTTGTTTCTTTAGCAATAAAGGATAATTTATAAAGTTCTCTTTTATGTTTCAAACAGTAGCTATATTTCATGAATTACGAATGGTATTTATTCTCCTTGTGCGAATTGAAAATTAATTTATACCTCATAAAGGAGAGATAGGTTTAAGTAGTCCCGTGGGAGAGCTTCATTTCTTTGTAGTACTTATTTTATACTCCACAACTACTTGCTAATTAATTATAGATAATGACTTCAGCTACGTACTTTGTGTTATTACTTATACATTATTTTCTGCTTTTACAGAATATCTTTCGGTATTGTTGAAACGGCTCAAATACTGACTTCATACTGTAAAATGGTTATAATCTACCACATTTTATTATTAGTTAGAGATTGAAAATCTTACGGACAATTGGACAGTCAACAAAAAGTCAGTGGAATGAAGAAAATGGTCATCTTACATTTTGCGCAGCAATGTGCAATAAAGAACTAAGAAAATTGCGAAAAACTTCGGAATTACACTATACTTACAAACAAAAATAACTGTCACCTAAATCACACAAAAACCCCACTTAGTTATCTTGCCGCAAGTAGGCAACAAATTATACAGGTACACAGAATTGATTAGACTAATAAGTTCCCCGATATGAAAAATTACCTGCTAGCGGAAAGACAATTATGCCTCCTTCCGCAATTCAAGTACCGGTCGACAGGACATACAATGTGGTAGTCCTTTATAACCTTTAACACCCTTTTTTATAATAAGTTAATAAAATGCTATATATGAAAGAGGCACCATACCAGCTAATGCTCGACTACCCTAAATTACATTTTACCTATATGGTTAAACTTTATTTCTAATAATGGTTAAATGTTTACTTTTAAACTCAAGTACTGATTTTGAATTTTTATCTACATCTGGTAATTAAATTAAATATAAATATTTGAATATTGTGCACTGACACGGTCCCCAGGATATGCAATTTACATAAACGAATATAAGGCGTCGTCTTGTTAAGTATTTATTTTTTATAATTATTTATATATTTATTTAATAATTTTTCTGTTTTTTTGCTAATTATTTATAAGTTATATTCAATAAGATGTGAAGAAATTGAAAAGCTAGTACAAACGAAAGAATGTTAGGAAAGCATATTTTCTCTTTAACATATTAAAAATATTGTTTCGAAAGGGACTTGCCACGATTAGTACATCTGGTATAGAAAACATGAGCAGAACGGCAAGGGGTCGAAAACTAAACACATAAAAGCGATAAGCTCTGGACATTTATTAGCTGTCATTACATTTAAGTCACCGTCATAGCAAAGGATATTTGAAGTTTTTATTACAAGAGAGAGCCCTTGGGCGGTGTTTTAACACGCCAGTGAGTCCACAGAGGCTTATGAAGCATTCAGGGCAGTCTGTGTTTGACCGGTCTGTCGGCCAACATGAAACCACAGCCTCTAACCGAGGATCGTGGAATATTTAAGTATTTTAAACTTATTACGAGGACAGTTTGGAAATCTTTAATACGATTAATCGGGACATGGAAGTCAATCAATTATTTATCCAGAAGTTATTTCTAATACGGGAATTTTGAGTTTAGATAAATTGGGGTTTTGGTAGAAATTATTTATTTATTTGAATTACAATATCCAACGGGACTAAGGCCCAATTATAGGATAAGGACAAACAGCAGAGACTATATAATATATAAAAAATAATAAACAAGGAAAATACTATGGTGAAATCATTAAAAATAGAATATATATGACCAGAATCATAGATAAAATAGATATAATGAACAATTAAATTGATACAATAAGCATATAACGGTATATATCATTGTATAAATTAAGAAATTTAGATGAAATAAACAACCCATATACCATCTGACGTCACACGTATGCACCAGATCGATTACGATTATTTTAAGGATTTATTTGAAATAATTTATTTTGATTCAGCTCGCTAATTGCACATAAAAATGTTTTTTTTCATATTTTATCTATTAAAATTTCTAATAAATATACATTATTAATTTTTGTCGCGTTTTTTCTAGTCATATAACTATTATTTCTGAATGAAAGAGTTAATTCAATACGTCGGTATATATAATTAAGCATAATTTATTAAATATATTTAGACCAGCTCCTCCGCCATTTTCTAGAAAACACAATTTCTATTATAAAAGTAGTTACACAGGTTTCTGTGAACGCTGCGTGTACTAAAACAACATCTTTTCATAACAGTTATTGATGCAATATCTGCACGATCACCTTAGACGGACCTCTCTTTTCGGAGAGAGCAACCTGCAGTTCTGATCAAATCGACTAATTTAGAGTGGAATAGCTTAATCTTAAGTACCTATTTAGCAGATAAATTCTATACCTATGCACAAAGGACCCCGCATACTCACCCCTGTAAAATGGCTTTCGGTCAAATTGCTTAAAATTCTAGTATGTTTTGTATTTCGAGGTCCTGATCAAAAGTCTCCAGGGACACGGCACTCCAAATGCCTGCAAAGCTTTGAGGTCGTTGGAAATGGCATTTTCAGCAGTATCAATGAGACATATGCTGAAAACTATATATAGGACTATTATAAGGACCATTTTGTGTATATGTGTTTGTCTGTGAGGGTGTGTGCGTGTTTATTAACCTTCAATTATTCGTGGATTGTTGAGATCTATCTGTGGGGGTCGGTGTGCTGCATCCATAATTGTATTCAATAGAAAAACTGAAGGATAGTGAACATTCTGCTCATACCTAGCGTACCCAAGATACCACAGAATACATGAGCACATGTTTCGAGAGTCCTGGCTCCAGTCTTGCAGGTACAATAATATCATCAACCAAGGTATTATCGAGATTTTCATCCATAACTTCTGCTACATTCTCATTGTATGAAATGTATATCTCGTACTTTGACCTGTTCTTGAATCTAGTAAACTCCTATTCACAAAAATCCCCTTTCATTAATTAATTCTTCGATCTGGAACTCTTCATTTTCTGCTCGTTGCGAATTTTCTTGAACATGATGGTGACAAAGATATTTGATATATATCGAATATGAGATTTCTCAAATAATCCAAGGAGAGTTGGGGAAAAACAATATTATTATCTTCTAGTCTAGCCCATTGACTTCGTCTTCTCTGAAGGTTGCCGATTTCGAACCTCGCTTGGACAACGTTCGGTTCACGGAACTTATCCAGCATTTCCCTCACCATGTGCACATCGGCAACTGTCATATGGATAGGGGGATGAAACCTACTTAATAATGTTGCCGCTATATGGTAAAAATGTTTGAGATTCTTGACATGTGGCATTTCAATAACATTATCAAAAACTTGAACACGCTCTTTACATGACCATTCCTGAATTCGACTACCCACCTTGTTTTCGTGTTCAAACGAGTCTCATTTGCTTCTTCAGTAGTGAACTGAGTTCGTCCTCGGAGGAGTACGTGCGGCATTCTATAGTAGTAGTAGTAGTAGTAGTAGTAGTAGTTATTAATCATATTACTGGCATATTTTAAGTCTTCAGGCTTAAACAAACAGTATAATTGCAATTGTATCGTCATGAAACAAGAGGTGAATAAAATTGGACATAAAATACTACCTTGCGGCACTCTGGATCTAACTGTTAACGTGTTGGAAATCTGACTACCAATGAACCCATAAAATCTCGGGCGCTAAATTTTACTTAAGAGGCGTAGTATTACCAGAGGAAGTATAAAATGTGTTTAGATCGACCACATTATTTAAGTTATTGGGAATGACTCTATTTTTATTTTTACTTATATTAGGCTTTTCTAATTCAGCCTATTTATGCTTTACGCTACTGTTTCAAAACTTAAAATTTATGTAAGATTTCTTACTATTCATAAAAAAAAATAATAGAAAAAATTGTTCACAAGTAAATTGTAATTGCCCACAAATAAAAAAAACTCATACATAAGTTTTATTTATTAAAAGGTATATTAAATAGAAATAATTTGCTTATGGCATATGACTCCCTCGTTGCCTCGATTATTGGTTACTGTGTTATTGTTTGGGGGGATTATTTAAAAATGCATTAAAAAATCTGCAGGTTACACAAAACAGCATATTAAAAATAATATTAAACAAACCCAGACTATATAGCTCTACTCTGCTTTACAAGGATGCAAATGTAAAAATACCTACGCTTATCACTCTCTATTATGGACTTTTAAATCAATTAATATTTACAGCACTCAAAATTATTCAACTCACACTTATTTAACTCGTTCTGTACAAAACAAACACATTGCTGTACCAATATACAAAGAAACACATATTCAGCGATTTATATTCTATTATGGTCCTAAATTATATAGGTAATGTTTTACCACTCCGTTTGAAGAACATAACAAAAATAAATAGATATAAAAAAGAAATAAAACAGTTTATTTCAGAAAACCAAGAAATTATAGAAAATATCTTAAATATTTAAATATGCTTACATTCTAGAAACAAAAAAAGAACTTCTGTGAATTGTACTACACTTTGATGTACTCTTGATTCCTTAGCACTATATACTTTTTTCAATATTGTTTCCTTTTAAAATAAGCTGTATTAATAAATTGTCTTCTTTTTTTCTCCTCTCTTTTTTTATATATATAAATCAATTGTTTATATTAAATTGCATTAAAAATACACCTGATTTCGTGTTGACACTACGCAAAACAAACCATTGTGTTTAGGCGTTGGTTTCGCTACAAACGGGTGTTGAAAATATTTATTGCTTAGAATTATATCTCATATTATGTTATATATTATAATCATTTTGTATATGTATTTTAGTTATATTTTTCAATAAACAATTTTCAATTTTTTCAATAAACAATTTTCAAATCTTATAGCAGCCGTAGTATAATTTCTAATTTGCTTATAATAGGTCCAATATTGAAGTGATTTACTCTTTTTATATCTACTTAATGCACTGCTTCGCAACTTTTCCAAGAATTTCATGTTTTCTGCAATCCATGGACTAATTGCTTATGTGTTTTATTGAAAGTTCTAACAGGGATATATCTGTCAAATAACTGAATGATATTTTTATTTAGAAAATCTACTTTATCGTCTATGCTGTCCATGTCAAAAATGAATATTTTATATCTATCTAATAATAATAATAACTAACATCTTTCTCCAAATTGGCAATCATGTTTTAAAATAAATTTTTGCAGATATTTCGCAAGAAATGGTCATCACGATCGCAATACTTGTGCTAACTAAACCAGTCATGCATAAACCCGCCTTTATAGAAATATATACATTAATAAAAAATAGCCCACTTATCTGTATTTATATAGTCTTTATTCTTTTGAATGTGCCAGTACAGTGAATAAATATTAGCTACACTGTCAAGAAAAGATTTTAGACGCATTTTTATTTTTCTGCAAAAGTGTTTTTAGCCTTCGTGGTATATTATTCCGGTTTCTTACTTTTTATTAGTTATTTAGCCACATCTTCGCAAAATATTTAAAAAACTTAATAAAAGAAACCTTATATAATCCATACTGAGTGGAACTTGGGTTATATCTCCAATCGCCCTGGTAAAATACAATTTCCCACTAGATATCTTTTTATCTACCATAATCCCTTTATCCGCACAGCCTTTTATGAATGTCAGATGAATTATTAATAGAATTTCTGTTACAGTGTTCTCATTCCTCCTTATTTACAGAAGTGAGGCTTTAGGAAAATATAGATATATATACGATCGAAGGTTATTTCGATTCAGTATCCCTTAGCATCGTGTCGTGTTTTAAATCCTGTAACAACACAGTTAAACAACGTAATTAACTTTTCCGTTACAAATTGCAAAATTCTCAAAGTAGTTTAATAATTTATATACCAGAAACTAACTATTAAATGTAAAATTTGGATCGTATAGCAACTAAATAATCATCGTACCGACCAAATTGCTAAGGAGATATATCTATCCGTTAATATACAAGAATCAACAAGTCACTTCTATTGAAGTTCAACAATTTTTTTACACGGGATGTCCACTAACGGTATGCTTAAATGAAATACATGTAAGAGTCATAAATATTTTATTTGTTACTCTGAAAGCCACCGGTGCCTAAAATCTTGCCAATGCTATTCCTGTATATAAAGAATCCTCAGAAAAAGATTATTGGTCTACGTTTATACAAATTAGTATCAGTAGACGAAGATTCATTATAGATACCATATATCGGTCACCGAGTGGAGATTGCGACAGGCTCCTGCAGTTCTCTGCATCCGGAGTACCACAAGGCTCCAATTTAGGACCACTTCTATTTCTCATTTACATTAACGATATTAATGATGTTATTAGCTGTTCAAAATTAATGTTCGCGGATGATTTGAAAATCTATAGAGATGAGAACGATAAGTGATTGTAGAATGAGCCAGAATGACCTTAAAGCCGTATCTGCTTGGTGTAGTGCGAACCATCTGTGAATTAATGTTCAAAAATGTTACGTTATTACGTTATCGCTTTTTCTCGGAAAAATAAACCTGAAGAATATGATTATAAAATAAATTCAGAGAGTTTAACCAGATGTACAGAAATCAAAGATTTGGATATTATCTTCGATTGCCAGTTAACATTTCGAGCCCATATTAATAGTGCTGTATCAAACTCATATAAAATGCTAGGCTTCATATTAAGAAACTGCAAGTGTTTCAGCAAAACTTCTAGCCTAACGTTGTTATATTACGCATACGTTCGTTCAAAATTGGAATATGGTGCCATCATATGGTATCCGTGGTACACATGTCACCTGAATAATATTGAGTCAGTTCAGAGGAAGTTTCTAAAATATTTGTTTTTTAAGGAGGATGACATTTACCCACCGAGAGAAATAAATACGTCCATTTTAACGAACTGTTTTAAAATCGTTTCATTAGAAACTCGTTGCGAAATAATTTCCATTAAATATTTATTCAGTTTAATTCACAATACTATTGATTGTCCCTTTTTGTTAGATAATGTTAATAAAATCTCCCATCTATATGATATTAATTTTGACAATCTAGGCAGTATATTAAGTCATATAATTTTTACTGAATAGTAGGTTTAATTTTTTTTGTAACTTAAGTGTCAATATTATTTTTCCAGCAAACAAAAATTCTTCAAATGGGAAAAACTTCTAAATATCTATCAAGCAGTAGCTTTAAGCAAGTTATCACAGAATATACTCACGTATTATGCCAAGTTCACTATTACCATATCTAGACAAACAATTATTTAGTGCAACAATTAATTACAAAGTAATAATGGAAACGAAACCTAAGTAAAGAAGTTCTACAATCTACAAGTATACATCGGTGCATCCGGACATTTTGTAACAATAATATTACAGCCCCCTTGAATAAAATTACACCCACAACAAAAAAATTATTTTAAGTTATTTTGATTAGCATAATTTTATATTGCAGAGAGATCTTCATTATTTTGACGTGATGCTTGGTTTACTTCGTTCATCAGCGAGGGCTTACATATTCGTATATTCAGAACACTTAAACACACCGGCTGTATATATTAAAAATACAAAAGGCCCCAAATCGGAACCCTGTGGTACGCCAGAAGTGGTATTTGTTATGTCAGAATATTCATTATTTAGAAACAGCATTTGTTCCAGATTTGCAAGATTGGATGAAAAGAAATTTTACCGATGTGTTGTCAAAACCATAAAAGTTTAACTTTGTCCATGATCAAGAGTATCAAATGCTTAGCAAACCTGTGATGTTGCAACTGTATTGTTTATTGTGGCAAATTCGTAAATTTTAGAATAAATCACTTCTTCTAAGACTTTTGATATAGCTGGTATAATGCTTATTGGTCTTAAGTCAGAGCATAATTTTGGATTATTCATTTTTGCCAATGGTTTTACAATTGATAGCTTCCAATTTACAACAAAGTAACCTACTTCTAAGCAGCAATTAATTAAATGGGTAAGATGTTTATATATTTCGGGTAAACAAATCTGCAACATTGAAGGGCTAATTCCACCAATCCCATACTCATTAAGTTTACAATTTTAATTATGTTGTCAAATGTTAAAGATAAAGATAAATTTTCGCCAAATTTGTCGTAGTAAAATAATTAATTTGCAGAGCTAGGACTATTATAATCGGAGGTAAAATAGTCATTTATTTGGTTTGGATTTTGTAGATTACTAGGAACTTCAATAATTATTTTTTATTTTATATTTAAAGTATTGATAGCCTTCTATAACATTCAATTATTTTGGCGTTTGTAGAAATTTTGTGGAAGGTAACTTTAAATATGTAAGTTGTGTCTGTAAACAGAAACTTTATTTTTGTATTTACATTAAAAGGACTGTAAATTGCCTGAAAAATATTTTCGGGTCCACGCTTATTGAAACTTTTTTTAATATTCGATTAGCTACATTTCTTCTGGAACACCACGCTGCACATCAATCAATGGCTATGAAAAGTCATTCTCTTTAAATTAGAAACCTTCAGTTTCAATTTTTTCCCTGTTATAGCTACCAAAAGTTCTTGCGGTTGTTGAGTTGAGTCTGTAAAATTACACCCACAAAAACATTTGAATCTTTGATGCGGTAAGTAGTTGGTATTATCCGGTGTTTGAAAGTGTAACTCCTGTGAGTGCAGTATCGTTCTTTCTGACCGGGGGTGCCATTACCAGCGCGGTCGCCCTCGACACGAACTTTCCTTTTGATTGCTTTGTTTCTACTTTCCTTCGGTTAGAACATCGTTAAACAGTGGTGTAACTATCTATCTTTTTTAATGTTAATGGAGGCTGGAGGAAGGAATAAAAATCCTGCAGAATATTTATGCAGTTATTTTTAAAAACCACTTTTTTAGCTTCACCAAAAACTCAAGATCGATTTTTTTGTACGATCAAAATACTTTCATATATATTACGTATATGGGAATTCCTTAAAAATTGCAGCGACAAAGACTCTGGAGGATAATTTTTGTACTATCTTTATGTAAACAAATCGGATAAATTTACAGTAAGTTTAGAACTTGTTTTTAAATTATTGACAATTTCAGAGCCTAGATGTAAGACTTGTGTAAAAAATTCACATAAGGTAATTTGCAAAAGGCCCTGAAATAACCATTAACCTATTTAATTAACAATAAAAAATAAGATATGAAATTAGTACGACAAAGCGAATTATTGAAACTGTTGAAAATAAGTAGAACGGTTTTCTTTGTGTGTTTGTATATTTTTTACGTCTATTTGTCTATGTATATCTATACAGGGTGTCTCACCGAGAATTAAATCGATCGATGTAGAGAAACGCATCAGAAAATTATGAAAATTTAGAGTATTACTAATGTTGGTGTGACCAATCCAACTAAAATAATTACAAGCGGCTGGCACTTCCGCATATACCGGAAGTCGATATCAACTTGCTTATTTCAAATGGAAAACCATATATATTTTAGGGTTTTCGAAAAGAGCATAAAATTCTGAGTCGAAAATATGTAGCATATCCTATACCTAAACTTAACCGTTTCAGAGATATTTGACATTTTATAGAAGATATGACAGATGCAACGGTTTGCAAGTACCGTTATAACTTTCTTACTGTAAAAGATTCTCATTTGCTTCTTGCCACATAAAAAGAACACAAGGAGATCTACGTTCTACAAGTGAAATATATTCAATATCATGCCAAGTATTCCGTTTCTCGCGTTACATTTTGTCAACTTCAAGCCGCGAAAGAAGCCGATTAGAAATTCATGAATTGTTGTAATCATTTCATCAAAATAGCCATGATTAGAAACAATCAGTCATTATCTTATGTCAAAAATGCCAGCACGTTTAAATTATACCAGCGAAAACTTTTTAAATTTATTTATTATTTATGGAGAGTGTAACACTAACACTGTAACATGCGTATTAATCGAATTGAAGATATGGCATGAACTAAAATAGCAGAGATAAGATCAATTTAAAATATGATTTGATTTTAATTTAATAATTGCTAAAAATTCCGCCCTCGAACCTCGACACATTTTTCGCACCTTCGGATTAGTTCCTCATGGGTAGGTAGCTCTTCTAATTGAATCCTGTGACATGTTTTGAAATGCATTTCTTACTCGTTGCATACAATCTTCAATGGTTGTTAATGGGCTCTCATAAACTTTATTTTTAATAGTTCCCCAAATGAAATAATCCAGAACTGATAAATCAGGCGAGCGAGGAGGCCATAAGAAAGGTCCATTATTGGCAATCCATTGATCATAAAAAGTTTTTTGTAAATAATTATTAATTAAATATGCGTCATGTGGGGGAGCACCGTCGTGCTGATAAAAAATGTTTCTATGTTCGGCGAGAGGTAAATTATCTAAATAGTTATTATTCAAATTTTGTAAGATATTCAGATATCTTTCACCTAAAAAAAAAAACAAGAATTTACCTATACGTATTAGCAGAAGAGAAAATTTAATTTACCGTTTAAATTTTCCTGATAAAATTGTAATGCCACCACTCTATCGTTTCTTATGGCACAGTAAACATTGAACTGCTAACTTTCCTGAAAGTTTCGCTCTCTGAACATATGAGGATTTGAGTCACTCCAATAATGCGAATTGTGTCTATTAAAAAGTCTATTTTTAGTAAATTTTGCTTCATCTGTCCATATAATATTTCCCAAATAATAATCGTGACCCTCAGACCTTATTAGAATAAACTCACAAAAATTCTGTCTTCTTAGGAAATCTGTTTCTTTTAATTCTTGAATCATATGGAATGAAAACAGGTAAAACTTATGTTTTAATAAGATTCTGTGAATTGAATCCTTGCATAGTCCCGATTCCAGAGCAGCTTGTCTTAGTGACATCCTTGGAAATGCATGAAAATATCCTAGAATGACTATTTCAATGTTTTCGTCAATAACAATAGGCTTTCTTCTTTGCATTCTTGCCTTGACAAAGCCATAATTTTTAAAATTTTCCAGTATACATTTTACAGTGTTTGGTGACAGTTTCCGTTTTTCTGGATATCGAGTAGCAAATGTGCTGCAAGTTCTTGATATTACTTTATCACATTCTCCATAAATAATAAACAAGTTTAAAAAGTCTTCGTAGGTGTAATTTAAATGTGCTGGTATTTCTTGACATAAGATAATGACTGATTGTTTCTAATCATGACTATTTTGATGAAATGATTACAACAATTCATGAATTTCTAATAAAATCGCAAATATTTCAAAAAGTTGTAACTTTAACCCCTACAATGATATCATAAAAAAGGGAATTCAATTTTACACAACTTGACTTAAAAAAATAAAGGGCGTTCCATTTGACCTAAACAAGTTTTCGCGGTTTGAAATTGAAAAATGTAACGCGAAAAACGGAATACTTGGTATGATATTATTGAATTTATTTCAGTTGTAAAACGTAGTTCTCCTTGTCTTCTTTTTATGTGACAAGAAGCAAATGAGGATCTTTTACACGAAGAAAGTTATAAGGATTCTTGCAAACCGTTGCACCTGTTAAATTTTCTATAAAATGTCAAATATCTCTGAAACGGCTAGGTTTAGGTATAGGACATGTTACATATTTTCGATTCAGAATTTTATGCTCTTTTCCCTAATATATATAGGGTGTTCCGTTTTAAATAAGCAAGTTGGTATCGAATTCCGGTATAAGCGGAAGTGACAGAGCTGCTTGTAATTATTTTAGTTGGATTGGCCACACCGACATTAGTAATTATCTAAATTTTCAAAATTTTCTGATGCGTACTTTTCTCTACATCGATCGATTCAGTTCCCGGTGAGACACCCTGTATATCTAGTCTGGGAATGTCTTTAGTCCAAGATTTTATTCTGTTTTTGAAGACTTTACTATTTTTATTTCAATTGGCAATTTATTGTAAAGTTTAGGTCCTAGGTATGTATGGCAACTTTGTGCAATTGTTTTTTTAGGTCTAGGTACTTATTAGGGGCATTTATCATGTAACGGGTGCTATAAGTATGGCCAATGTTTTCCAACTCATTTTTGTTTTTATGCTGCCTTAGTAAAAGGTTGTAACAGAAGAATTGCCACAAATCAAAGATCATCTTTTCTAAGTACAGAAAACTAAGTACAGTTGGGTAGGTCATTTTTTTATATATTATAATTTTGATATTATTTATTACGTAGTTTTTAAGGTACTTAGATGATTATCTGTAGTACTTCCCCATCCTATATTGCCATACGTAACGTGGGATTCGACTAAAGCATGACAAAGTGTTTTCATATGAATAATTTTAAGAATTTTAGATGAGTATTTAAATTTATATAAAATTGTTCTTAATTTTATTACTATAAAGTTTATATGTATGTCAAATTTTAAATTCTTATCTATGTAAATTGCCAGATACTTAATGTTATTTGTAGGTAAGATTTCTATATTTGTGCTGCCAATTTTTAAACATATTTTTTTATGGGTAGGTAGATATTTTGAGCAGGACGTCAACGGTATGTACTAACTTTTACTAAAGTTTACTGTTAGTAATTTATTACCGAACCAGGTAATGATAGTAGCTAGATCAATTTCTATTGTATCCTTTAATATATCCCAATTTTCAGCTTTATATAATATGGCTGTATCATCAGCAAAACTTACTACTTTACCATTAGTTTCTACATTAAATAGACCGTTTAGGTACATATTAAGCAGCATTGGTCCCAGAACAGTGCCTTGAGGCACCGCATATTCTTCTCTTTAATGTTTCGGACCGTCAATTCCAGGTGCTTTTTTGCTTCATAAATCATGGATAGTTTCGATGACTTCCAACTCATTAGTCTCACAGAGAAAGAATGAATTAGGCAAGGTTTTTATTGCCTCCGTTACAATGTTTTTTTGTAATTTAATTTTGTTAGCTAGATTTCTTCCTTCATCAGTAAAATAATTGCAGAATGCATTGGCTATATCTTTTTTATCTATAACTGTTACATTATCTTGTACTATTTCATTAATTTAATTATTCCCAATATTCTAGTTTGATAATTCTTTCATGGATTTCCAAAGGCCAGTCGAGTTATTTTTATTTAAATCAATTTTATTTTGAAAATAATTTACTTTCGCTTTTTTTATTAGTTCACTTAATTAATTTTTAAATTCTTGTTTATTTTCTTCAGAAGGATATTTTTTTAATTTTTTTATAAAGCGTGCCTTTTACATTCACTGAATTTATTAAACCTTTGGTAATCCAGCTCGTTCGTTTTCGCTGATTATTACTTCCACGTCCAGAGGAAGTATAGTAACGCAAAAATATATATATATTTTTTATCGAAATAGTCTTAAAATGTCATGAAACGTCGAGATTTTAAATTTGAGAGAAAAAAAAATTCTGTCTGTCGGTCTGTCTGTAACTTTTTTTATGCGCACGTTAGCTCTGGAACCGTTCGTGATATTGGCTTGAAATTTGGTACACTTATGTAATGTAACGAGATCTTGAACTAGATTATATTTTGATCTAATTCCGTTGAAAGGTTCGGGGGTAAATGGGGTAAATAAGGGTAAATAGGCAAAGCAAGCAGGTAAGAGTCCACAAAATTGCAATTTAGGGCATGTACGAAAAGTTAATGTCTCAAAACTTTTTTGGCATCAGCCACTGCCCACTATCACCCCCAATACCACCCCCACACTATTATAAAATGGAATAAAAAAATTAAAATGTGGTTTAATGTGCATAAAAGAACGAAACGTCTCGAAAAAAAATTTTTGGCTTTAGCCACCCCTCTACCACCCCATTGCCACCCCACCACCCTATCATTAAAGAGAGTAAAAAATAAAATAGTATTTAGTGTGTGTAAGAGAACCAAGGGCCTCTAAAATTTATTCTGGCGTGGTGCAATCATCTACTTTTTTTGCTGAGTATAATTCAACCCACATTGGCTCTCATAATTTATTTATCAGTATCAGTAAAGTTGAAATAATGATTTTTTTTAAGGTTTCTAACGCTTTTGATCAAATTTGCTACATGGATAATAGCTTAGTACTAGTATAAGATGGCACGAGTAGCTTCCGGTAGGTATGTTGCAGGAGGTGTAGTTTAAAGAATTTTCTTCCTCAAAAATTGGCAGCTACTGGAAGCGGCTGGAACCTCCCCACTCGGTGGATCTTTTAAGCCGAAAAGAGCATTAAATTGTGTGACAAAACGGCACTAAACGTAATCCAATCTCAACCAGATCCCCTTTTCAGATCATCTGGGGCACGAAAGAAACACACATGCAAAGTTTCATTCAAATCCGTTCAGTAGTTTCCGCGCTATTGTGCTAACACACATACACACGCACACATACATTTTTCAAAAACCACTTTTTTGGGTTCCTAGGATATCAAAACGTAAAGATTTGATGTTATCTCAATTTTCGTTTTTGAACCAATTTTAGTAACCTCTCACAATTTTATTGTGGAGAGGTTAAAATATGCAGGGAGAGACTGTAAGAGGCAGAGTTTAAAGAATTAAATAATTAATAATTTATCAAAATGTATCTATTCCTTAATAGAAACGTTTATTTAAGTTGTTCCGGAACAGTATTCTCATTACTGTTCTTATGTTTAACGATATACTACGAGAAAATAAAAAATATAAGTATTGTATTTTTTACGAAATTTCTTAATTATTATAAAAATAAAGTTATAAATTACCTGCGGAATGACTCCATTGGTTTCTTCGGATGTCAAGTTTTCCTATCACCAAGTTATAGAGATTATGCACCCAGCAACTAAATTTGCATATCTGACTATTTTACTAGTCGACAAAATTTTCATATTAAAACTTGTTGTTCGTTTGTCTTTCGGAATTAATATATTATTACAATTCAGTTCACATAAACTCAAATACAATATAAACAGTAATTAAACACATTTGATAATTAATTACGCCATGAAGCACACCGGAACTTACAAGTTAAATAAAATTGAAATACATAGAACAACAAAGGAAACTATAATTAAACTAAAACCAGCGCGTTAGCTGCTCTCTGATGAAAATTAAGTTAAAGTTTCCATAGTAGGCTTCGTGCCATAGATTACTATCAGACATGATATTGCATACAAATAGTATACATTAGGTCCTTTTAGATACAGCATATTTATATAAGGGGAGTTCCGTAGCAGGACAATTACTCTAGTCCTGAAATTGACCCATTTTGTGTAAACCGTATGGCAAAGGAATACTTGGGTCACTCTCTACGTCAATCGTACCTCTTTGGCGCACCTACAAAGGGCCGCCAAGATGCAACCTCACACATTTTTTCAGAATAAATTCTCTCCATGAGTTGTAAATTTTTCGTGCCGTCGGCGTCGGCTATTTCTTCTTTGTATGCTGTTTGGTAAAACATATCTTTGGTTGTTTCCGACTTTTCATATTGTAAGTACATTGATAAGTTTCGTCGATCTAGTATATTGTTAATTTATAGAATTTAACTAATGATTATTTTACTATTTTTATTTTAGACTAGACCCTCTGGGGGCTTTATGGTGCCTGAAAGATTTTAGAATATCATTTGATGTATTATTTATTTTTATAGAATCGAGTTCCCGATTTAGAAGATAGCTCAATTTCCAGTTATTTCTGTAGAATGCAATTATTAAACTAATATACCTTAGGCATAGTATAGTAATTCTTTATTTAGCCTTTGCTATACACAATACGTTTTACAAACCAATACCAAAAGAGAAAAAATTATAGTTTAAAAAAACTAAAAAAATACGCTTTAATAGTAAACCGAACTAAAAAGTAAAAAATAATGTTTTGTGACGCGTTTTTCTCCACCTCGCACGTTGACGTGGAGAAAAGGCGCGGCCACTCTTTGGCACACGAGCTTCGGAAACAAGTTTTCGAATTACTCGGGCGCCAGTCCTAGTTTAAGTGATAGGACACACTACCCTCAAGCCGAGTACGCGAGGCTGAGCAGCTCAAGCGGAGAAAGTTTATTCCAGTGGGTCAATATATGGGAAATTAGACGTTCACACACAGACAGTAAAACTCAGAGTTTTCAATAAAATCAGTATATTACGATAGACCTATATGTATAGAGCTAAATATGTATTATGAAAAATCTATAATTGATCAAATACCAGGAGGAGCACGCGTAGCAACGCAAAACCCCAATAGTACCAGATGACTCAGGTGATCAGATTAGCAGGCTGCAACACACAGAATATACGGTTAGCAAGAATAAACAGGGTACAGAATAGTTACGGACACCAGACGAGTAAAGTAAGACACAAATATATAAAAACCACAGTGAAACAGTTATCCAGTACTTGCTAGTACATCAGTTTATACCTACTCCTCTTGTGGACTTACTTACTCCCTGTGCGTACGGTCGGGCATGTCTGCTTCGGTGGAGCGATCGTAGTGGAATCCCTCTCTGCAGAGCTCCTCAGATCCTTTTCTGAAAATGAAACAACTTACGATATGAGTGGGAGTAGACGCCTGATGGATGCGCTGCTGGTCGACGGGACTTTGCCAAAATCCTACACCTCGAATATGACAGATGGCACCTAGGTTCGCTTCTCGGAGTGGTCACGTCTGATCCCAATGAGTCACCTGGGCTGACTGACTTCTTGGCTGCACAGGTCCTCTTCTAGCAGCGAAACCTCTTACCATGGGAGTGGGAGTAGGCGCTAGACGGATGCGCTACTGGTCTCTTATGGACTTAGAAAAATAAGGCCACTACGGATTTGTGGATTTTGAAAAATAATTCGAATACAGATTTGTGACTATTTAGCGTGAACACGTCTGCTGGCTCTGAGTCGATCGGGAGGACTAACTGATCGGTGTGAATCTAATTACTGCCTTCAGAGATGAAGGAGTGGGAGAAACAGCGGAAAATAGGTGCGCGGTGTATCACTGTGACGTCAGCTGGACCTGTAAAAATCTTTGAAATGTCTTTGGGGACAGAAAAATAACTCCACGATGGATTTTTGGACTTGGAAAAATAATTCAAATATAGATTTTACGGACTTAGAAAAATAAATGTTACCTGAATTCGGGACTTGTGATATTTTCGCTACAGCACCAGAAAAATAACGCCACGATGAATTTGTGGACTTAGCAAATTTACCTTACTCTGGTACTACAGGACGGAGAGCTCTGAACGTCTAACGTGGTCGGTCGCTGGGAAGGCACTGCCTCGTGCGTGGTTTGGCGTGTCTGAAATGTAGAAACTCTTCTCGTCGCTTCCCCACCTGAGTTCATCTGTACCTTTACAAGTGAAATATTTTTACGCGGTATTGACAATCACAAATATTAATTATTTTCTAACTAATTCGCTGTTAGCGGTACAATTTATACGGAATAGTCGAAATTAAATATAACATGGCAATTTCTATAACATATTTAAGAGATTAAATAAAATAAAACTTGGGCATATCTGGGTAACGAAAAACACTTCGTTACAGTTTAAATATTAAGATTCTTAAATTATTTTATAGCACGCTTTTATTAGCTTTATCTGTATGTGTTCTCGCCCACTTTCGAGCTGTTGGCTCTCGTTACCTTGCACTGACGAGAGCCAACAGCTCGAAACTGCAGTCTGCAAGTGGTGTGGGACGACTGGCACGAGAGCTCCTTTAAGTAGTATCGGTCTTTCGGCTGGTGTTTGTTGCAATCGAATCATTACCGTTTTGTTGGTAATATGCAATTATTACACTTAACGCGCTAGGATTGTAACTTGTAAATCAGCGCTCGGCGGGGTACATAGCCCGAAGAGTAGCTGTTAGTTGCAGTCTGGTTACGTTCCTTATAGTAAAAATGAGGATTTTATGGAGGAGTTTGCGACTAAAATATATTATGTTTAATATTCTGCCCTCTAAAAGCACATTTGAACAATAAATAAATAAACGAACAAACTTTAAAAATATATGAAATAATAGGGACTATTTAAAAACATAGTAATGCAGTCCACAAAACTTTAAACGCCACATGTAAACTATTAAATGGCATGAGCCATCTCTGTAATAAACGCTTTGAGTTTCAATAAGATATTTTGCTTGCGGTGGTTTCCATGGTAAGCAGTGTATTTCCCCAGACCACCTACAAATGTTGTATAAAATTAGACTGAAGGATAAGAGTTGTGCGGTGGTAGGTTGAAGTAAATGAGAAACTGACATGAAGAATTTCCGCATGACGAGTATGTGGTCGTCAGTGGAACTCTTTGATGTCGGGGACAAAATCATTTGTTAGAGAACCTCTTTTACACATTTTATTAGCAAGACGAATTTGGAATGCAAGATTTCTTTGTCTTCGAACATGCTTTATTAGAATCTTGTTCTACAAAGCGAAGCATTTAAAACTTATATCAATCAATATGCCTCGGTGGATCTAATTTTGGAGGCATACGTGCAGAACTTTATTCATAACTTACGAAACGGTGGTTACAAGGAATGTGGTGAGGTACATATATATCCCTCCACTTACAGATACGTTACTAGTGTCTATTTCCTATACTGTTCCATATTGATTCAACAATGAGATAATAATGCGAGAAACGTAGTTTACTGAATGATGGTAGGGGTTTAAAATTAGCTACATACTGATGAATATTGTAACTGGCCTAATACCTCGTTTCTGAAGGAAATACAGCTTTTTTTAATTTAAAACAAAACAGAGATACATAAAGGTACATAAAAGTTAAGGATACTCATGTCGACGTTAGTATAAATAATAATAATAAATACATTTATTCAAAAAGAAATGGTATAACTTCGATAATTACTGGCCTCTTCTATTTGCCCAGTACATTACTAACTGAAACTTAAAACTAAAATAATTATATAAATGTTCTGAGCAGATTAAGCTCATTTACCAAATACGTAAATGGACAAACATCTTAATCGTCAACCCATATCCAGAATGATACAGTCAGTAATTTGCAAGGAAAGGATCAATATTTAAATTTTTAGTTATAAAGGAGTTTCGTATCAATTTATTGAATAATTTACCTAAATATTAGAAAATGTCTAATAACTAAGGGGATATTTCGGAAATTTGAGAATGAAGGGCTAATAAATGCCCTATATAGGTTTGCGAAATAATTAATGCTGTCAGTTTACCCTCATCACAAGCTTTTAGGGCATCATCATCGGTAGTTTAATAGAAGAGAACAGCAACTGAGCTCCAGTTTAATACTAATGGAAATTTTAATATCGCATTATGATTTTAGTTTTTATACTTGTCTGTTATATTTAAAATATATGCGGCTATTAGTTCACCAAGTATGTGTTTTTTTATTATATTTTAAAATTACTTAAAAATTTTCATTTAACATTTTAAATAATTCATCTACCTGCTAATAGTCAAGTTAGAATTAGGTCATAGGCAAGTTCAAAATTTCACGTATTTTTTTCTTGTTGCTTGTTTTTTAGTCACTTAATTATTTATTTACTTATCTATATCTCTATGTTATTTTTCTCACTTGTCATATGTACAATATGTATCTATCGTGATCAATAAATTATTATTAATATTATTATAAAGCAAGTAAAAGATCCGTACACTTCGAGTTCGACAAAATTCCTGGTTGGGGTAGCTCGTCTACAGGCGTTAGTGATAGACCTCAGTAGCGGAAATAGGCTTAAGTTAGTTTTATGTTTCAAATCTTTAATATCTAACTGCCATTACATTACAGTTTTTACTCATATTTATGTTAAATATTTTAATGCCAAAAATTGTTAATTAACATAGCGTTATGGAAGAGCAGAGCAAACATAAACCACAATATCATGATATTATATGAACATTTTAAATTAAATCTTTCAATCAAAATGTTAACAGAAAATCGGCACCTGTTCCTAAACTGAAAATGATACGCCTGTTATAATTGCTGAAATGGATTGAACTATTTAGACTGGTATGTTAACCCGAATAGACAATTTATACCATTCAGTACAAACATGTAGCCAATAGAATCTGGCTCAAGTTTTAAGTACCTGTCTATGTGGACTGTATTTAAGTCAAGGCTCACATCATAATTAATATATTTTAGAAAATCCTTTTACAAAAATATGTCTATACAGGGTGTATATAACGCTGTAAATTTCAATTTTAAATCTGAAATGCGGAAATAAAAAAGACTAATTGTCCTGAAAATGGTACGAACAACAGAAACGTCAAAAAATTAATTAAACGTTTTCTTTTAAAGGATATAAATCAAAAAACATCTTCCTCATTCTAAGAAATTTTGGCAACAATTTTCCACAGAACGTAATACTGTCCTAGTCAAAGTGTCGAGACATATATGTTTTCAACTTTAAATCAATTCAATTTTTAGCTGAATGAATTAGATCATAGATTGAAAAAGGTTAAGATAAAATAATGATTACAAACGCAGACAAATATTAAATGCAATTTAAAATCTGTATGTCCTAATTATTCACACCAAACGTCGCGAATTGTAAAAATTAAAGTTTTCTGCAAAAATTAGTAAAAGCTGTCTGTGTTGAATAATTAAGCCAGAGAACGCATTGAAAGGTTCGACATAGGAAAATTTACCATCAAAGGAATCCCTATTTGTTGTAAATTTTCAAAATGGTTCCAATATCCTGAAAGTCGGGGCAAGAATTCAGGCGATGCACGTCACGAGTGACGTAATTGAAAACATTTTAATTCCAACATAATTTTTAAGTATTAATTACATTAAAAAGAGTAATTCTTGACACCAAATTATTAAGCTTTTTCAGAAATAAGTACAGTTCAATGTGGCTTCATAATCCTTAGCATTTTTGTCTTATTTTTAGAAATAGAAGTTAATTAAATCGTATTTTGTCGCGAAAGGTTGGTAGCATAATTTTACTAAATTTACAAAAACATTTTATTGATTCGAATTATTTTATTGTTGATTTCATTCTCTCATGCTTTTGATTAATTGTTGTTTCCTTGTTTTATTTACCATCAGTTCATTTCAGAACTAATATAATTGTATTCTTAGTGTTATTGTGGTAAGTGGAGCAAGATTTATTTGTGTGAAAACAAATTAATGCATTATATTTTTAGGTTACCTGATGCCGAAGGCATTTGGTAAAGATATCCGGGAATTAATTTGTTCTTTAATAAATTATTTTGAGAGAGAACATGATGCCGGTGGACCACTATTACCATTACTGCTGTAAGAGAGGCAAGTATAATTCTAGAAATTAACTATATATCGTAACATAACCGATAAATTTCAGAGAGTTGCTAATGCTTTAAACATAGGTTTGAGTGCAACGTTTCCAAAAAAATGCAGACTGGGGAAGCTTTAGGTAGCCCTAAAAGAACTGGACCAACAACAAAGCCTGTATGCGAGATTGATAACATTGACCAAGCAACAATTCGAAATGTTATTTATGAAATGTATAGAAACAGTGAGTATTTATTAAAATAACGTATGGAAATATTTATTAAAGGATTTATTATTGTTTTAGAACAACACATTATCAGACAATCCCTTTCAGAGCTGTTGATTGAACGGGACATTTACAAAGAAGTTTGAGTAACTTGGGCAAAATATTGAAAGAAATAGGTTTCAAATTTCTAAAAGATAATCCACGTAGAGGATTAATGGAACTGCCAAATATTGTTTTCAGCCGCGTCACTTTTTTGCAGAAATATGTAAAAAATATTTCATTGGGGTATCCTCGACGACAAATATGTAAATGTTTTTTCTCTTATCATGAATAGTAAATAACTAAAAAATGTACAATTGTTTAATATCGTAGTAATTTTATTTAATTAGCAGAATTTAATTATAATTATGATTGTACTATAATATATATTATAAAACTCATTGTCCAGTTATTAAATAAAGTTCATTTGAGAAATTATTTTTAATCTAGTTTTGTTCCAATTAATCGAATTTTGATAGATTTTTATCATATGTATTGTGGGTTGCAGACTTTGCAGTTATCACAGGCACAGCATAAAGCTTTATGCTGTGTCACAATTCATCATTTTAATGATACATTTTCAGCTGTGCCAATACAATTTGCATGTGACCTGAATTGGGGATTGCAGCTATTTCAGGTGCAGTCGCTTTGATTCACTTCATATAATTATAGTAATTTTGTCGATCTGTGACGCGCATCGCCTGAATTCTTGCCCCGACTATATTTAGTTGTTCTTCTATCAGTACAACTTGTTGTTTTTTTTCATAAAAAGTTGTAACTTTGTCACAAGTTTGTATACATTGTTTCAAAAGTTTCCCTGTAAGCAAGTATCAATAACTTTTGGTATACTCGCTTTACAAATTATGTTGCATTGTCCGCTGTTGAGGTTCGATTAGCATGTCTTCCAGTGCAACGTGTTCAATGAATTTATCATCAGATCCAGCACTGGTTTGGAAATTCAATACCACCTGAACAACGGCTAGTGAACCGTCATGGAGTGGTTGGTGGAGGGTGAGGGGGGGAATGAATATTACCATCGAGTTGAGCACTATCGACAACGGGGACAAACAAATTTTCATGCATTTTGATTTTTTTGAGGATATTTTTGTATTAGGAGAGGGGATAGATAAATTCCTGGGGGGCGGATAAGTTGTATGGTTAAATTTCATACTGCCTACCTGAAGCCTGCCCAAAAAAACCTATCCGCATGCCTACGATGGAAAAAATTGCGAAATAGCTATGGTTTTTCGAGTTTAGGGGTAGTTGAGATATGGAAACCTTAAAACTATCACCATTGTGCTCAGCGCCCTCAATAACTGGAGGGTACCCATGTTTCATCACACTCACAGAAGTATAATAGGGAAAATATACTGACACAATTGAATATTATCTATATGCCAACTTCCAAACACATGTCATTTGACTATAATGAATGATATCTTAATAATAATAATAATAATAAATCGGCTTTATTGTGCAAAACATTTATAAAAATATAAATGGAAAGAAATTACTTTATTATAACGAACAAAAAAAGAAAAGAGAGAACTAATAGAAAAAAGTAATTATACCACAAAATGGCGAAGTCTAGCTGAAAGCTACTCATACTCAAACATAATGAGGCACATTAACAATTCATTAAATTAAATATGGGAAAAAAAGTTACAGAGAGCCTGATGAACATTAAATAAAAAATATATATATAAAAAAAATAAACAACACGCTTGAATAGTAATAGGTAAAAATATTTACGCGGACTAGGACCAAAAAAAGAACAAAAATATCACTGTTGCTTGCTTAATAGATAACTTTTACATTTATATTTGAATTTATTAATATTAAATACTTTAAAATCTTCAGGAATCATATTATAAGTTGATATAGCATTAAAAATAAAGCTTCTTCTAAATATAGCCGTCTGGTGATGAGGCATTGTAAACTTGTTTTTAAACCTTACATTTTTTGTATGCACAGAGGATCGTGTATTAAATTTATTTTTTAGAAAAGAGGAGGAGTTGGGAGATATCAATGTTCTATGTACAAAAATACTTAAGTGATGAATTCTCCGATTATTCATATTAAGCCATTTACATTCATTAATCTTATGAGAGATATGATCAGATTTTCTTAATCCAAATATAGTGCGACAACATGAATTTTGAACTTTTTGAATGCGATTCTTGTCAGATTGGTCAAGACAAAAGCCAAATACAAAATCACAATAGTTAAAATGAGACAACACGAGTGACTCACATAACATTTTTTTTATATTTAAATTTAAAATGTGACGATTTGAAAATGTTAGCTTCAGAGAAGAATATGCCTTTTGTATCAATTTTTTTACATGGCCCTTGAATCGCAGGTTAGAATCAAAGACAACTCCAAGATATTTCGCTTCGTCAACAATCGGTAAAGTCGTACCATCAATTTTAATATCAAGGCTGGAGCGTAGAACATTGATTTTATTCTTACTACCAAATAACATTAATTTAGATTTAGAGGTGTTTAATTTTAAATCATGCTCGACTAATAAACTCATAACTTTATTGAGCTCATGATTTATGATATCACACGCATCTGCCATATTTTCGATACGAAAATGTGAGTAAAGCACAGTGTCATCTGCATAGGCTTGTATCCGACAATTTGAAACAGAGGAAATAATATCAGACGTGTAAATGATGAACAACAGAGGACCCAAAATTGACCCTTGAGGCACACCTGATAATATATCTAAGCTTGGAGAAGAAGCATTATTAATTAAAAAAATTTGTGAGCGTCCATTTAAATAAGATGACATCAGTTCAATAGCAGGTTGATCAAAACCATAATATTTCATTTTAGCACATATAAGCTCGTGATTGATAGTATCAAATGCTTTAGAAAAATCTAGTAATACCAACACACTCACCAACCCCTTATCCAACGCCTCAAACATGTCTTTGGTAACAACAGCTAATGCATTGGTAGTACTAAACCCTTTTCTAAAGCCGCATTGCGAATCAGGCAAAAATTTATTGAGTATGAAATAATCATATATTTGGTAAAATAAAACTTTCTCAAAAATTTTGGACATGGCCGGTAAAACGCTGATAACTATTAAATCGCAAAATGTGGAGGGGTCATTATTTTTTGGTAATGGCTTGCCTACTGCAACTTTCCATAATTGTGGAAAATATTTCACCTCAATGCAACAATTTATTTGAATGCGGTATGGGAGTTGAAAAACACTTCTTTCATTGACAACATCGCGCTGGTTATTCAGTTTAGTATTATATAAAATTTAGCGTATTAAAAAACCATCTTTAAGTGCTAGTTCAATTTTCACTCATGTGGCGAAGAAGTATTAATAAAAATGTATGTATAATAATCTGTTCAATTCCTGAATGGAAACTCCGTACTATGACAACAGTTACAAACGCAGACCCGGCAAATAAACTGCTATATTTAATTACGAACTGACAAACAAATTTTAATAGTCCATAATTGCTCAAAATATTCATAACATTGTCCATATTAATATTATTAATATATTTATAAAATGATGTTTACTCGTTGCAACAGAATTATTAATTTTAATTATATTTAAACAAAAATTAGGTTTTACAATATTCCATTGTTTAATATCATTGTTCCAGCCATCTGACGCAGAAAATTCATTTACAAAATAAAAGCCACGCTGATCAGGGCAGCGTTTTTTTTTGTCAAGAAACACAAATTAATAAGAAATTACCCAACTTTTCTGCATTTATTTGAACATTCTTAATTAGGATTATATCATTATCGATATAAAAATAAAAACCTTCCTTATAATAATAATAATAATAATAATATGGCTTTACTTTTTGTTGATATAAGTTATTTACAATAATCTTTTATAAAGAGGGCGACGTTCAACTAGGCTGCTCTTCCACGTAACCCCCTATAATTCTGCAAAAGAAGCAGTACATTATAAAATAAAACAGTATAATATTCTAAGTACAAAATGTAAGATATATTACAGTACACGTAAATAAATCAAATCTAACTATAAAAACAAAATTAATTTCTTTTTGATATTAGGCAATTTTTGATATGGGTTTTCAGAGTATGGAAACTAGAATTTGAGCTAATTTTACAATTCAGGTTATTATAGATGTAAGTTGCATTATATGTAAAAGATCTTCTAAATTGGGCTGCATTATGCTTAGGAACGCTGTATAGGTCACAATAGCGCGTAGGACAATTATGTACATCAGTACCTTTAATTAATTTTCCAAGCAAATATATTGGATATTTATTTATGTTCATTTTGTGGATGAGACACGCCATATGCAACTTAAAACATTTATCAAGCGTTAACCATTTACTTTGCTGAAATGTCTCGGAGATATGGTCAAATTTGTGGAGGTTATAACAGAATCTTAAACAATTATTCTGAATTTTTGCAAACTTTTTTGGTCCGTTTTAACCAAAGCGGGCCAGTATACCACATCACAGTAAGCTAAAGTAGACAAAATTAAAGATTCACATAACTTAAGTTTCACATCGCTTGATAAATATTCCTTATGCATGTATAATATCTTTAATTTAAAATAAGATTTTTTAACAAGTGTGTTAACGTGTTCATTGAATTTTAATTGCACATCTAAAATTACTCCAAGATTTTTGCAATGTTCACTAAAAGTTAAAGATTCATTATCAATTAGAATTTTAAAATCAGATATTTCACAGAGTTCTTTATTGTTTTTCCCAAACAACAATACCTCAGTTTTTTCTTGTTTAAAATAAGACTGTGCGCACTTGATACTCTCACCACCTGTGCTAAATCTTCGTTGACATTTTCAGCAGCTACTTTAAAATCACGTTGTAAAAAGTTTAAATAAATCTGTGTGTCATCTGCATATTGGTGCATAGAACTAAATTTAAGGTAGCTGTAAAAATCAGCCATATATATCGAAAATAATAGTGGACCTAGGACACTTGTGGAACACCTATTGCGTTAAATATAAAATTTGAAAAAATTCCATTTAGGAGCACCCTTTGCCGTCGATCTGAGAGATAGTTTTTTAGAAACAATACAACAGAATGACTAAAACCAAAATATTTAAGTTTTTCCATAAAATCTCATGATCGAGAGTATCAAAAGCTTTGCTATAGTCCAACAAAATTAAAATTGTATTTTTACTTTGATCATTTGCTCTAAAGATATCATCCATTACATGTAACAACGCAGTTGCTGTACTATGGCCAACGCGGAAACCAGATTGCGTATTAGGTAAAATTGTATGTTTTTCAAGAAATGAATTTATTTGTTCTGCAATTATTTTTTCCAAAATTTTTGATAATGTTGGCAAAATACTTATTGGCCTGAAGTGAGAGAACTCGACTGGATTGGAATTTTTAGGGATTGGAATTATATTCGAATCTTTCCATGCACGAGGAAAAACGTTTAATGATATGCATTTATTAATAATAAAAGTTAAATATTCACTTAAGTACGGTAGCACTAATGTTATCATTTTCAAATTTATGCCATCGGCTCCTTTTGCATTTAATTAAATGGTTCGTACAATAGATTCTATTTTTTCAACTGTTGAGTAAAATTTAATTCCGTGGCGAAATCTGAATATTTTCCATCATATTTTTCTAATATTGCATTATTTTATTATTAATTATCCATCCGAAGCTGTTGAATAATTTTAAAAATCTCACGACACGTCGATCATTTGCTATGGCGTGCGGAGATAAAATGTTGGACTCTCCTGGCACGACAAAATTGAACGTAAATATTTCAGGCACCTCTTTTGAAATTGATTTTCAAGTAATCGAAAATTTAAAGGAAACAGTAATATTGGGATCACCATTTTTATATATGAATAATGTCGCATATGATTATGGCCGAAAATGCCTATTTGCCGACACGGAAGAACGTATTACCGTCTTCTGTAATCAAGCTTCTCAGAGGAAGAGACAGCAGGCAAAACTTCCTGAAGAGCTTGTTATTAAAGACAAAATTCTACGGCCGCTGTTCGCAGAATTTGTCGATTTGTTCACTGCGGAACCGATCAAGCAACCACAGTGACTGTTAAACACAAAATTGTCGTGAAAGACTCAAAACCCTTCAATATCAGACTATATCCAATGTCTCCATGTACAAAGAAAATTATGTATGATCAAATTGAAGAGATGCTGAAAGCTGGCGTCATTGAACCAAGTACTGCACAATACAGTTCACCTCCAGTGATAATAAAAAGACCCGATAAGAAACCACGTTTTTGCATTGACTATCGTCATTTAAATGAAATGACCGAAGACGAAGCTTCCGTATTACCCAAAATACATAAAAGCATCAAAGATTTGGGCAATTCTAAAGTTTTTACTGTGTTGGACCTCAAGAGCGGATATTGGCAAATACCACTCGATGAAGCATCAAAAGATTTTTCGACTTTTACTACTCCTGATGGGGCAGCTTATAGATTCAATGTCATGCCTTTCGGCCTCAAGACAGCTGCCTGTACCTTTCAGAAATTCATGGGAAAGGACGTTTTAACGGGTTACCTGCACCATTTCTTTAAAGTCTACTTAGATGATATAATCGTTTACAGCGTAAATGTGAAGGAGCATATGTCCCACCTGAGGTTGGTCTTTGAAAGACTACGTTTACATAATCTAAAAGTGTCACCGGAAAAGTGTGTAATAGCGACAAATGAAATACAATATTTAGGCCACACAATTAGAATTAATACTTCTCGTCCATTAGAAAAACATGTATTGCAAATTCAAAATTATCCCGTACCAACCACGAAAAAGCAGCTTCAGAGTTTCTTAGGACTTTGCAACTGGGTAAGAGAATATCTACCAAATGTTGCGATGATTACAAAGCCATTAACGAAACTCCTATCGAAGGAATATCGCTTTCATTGGACTCAAGTATGCGATGCAACTTTTCAAAAGCTTAAAGATTTATTATCCGGACCGCTGGAACTCCATCGTCCGGATTTTTTACGTCAGTGCATTTTGCAAACAGATGCATCACTGCAAGGGCTTTCAGCAGTACTCTATCAATTGGGCGACAACGGCGAAAAGCATATTATCTCATATGCAAGCAACACGTTATCTCCAGCAGAGAGACGTTACCACACTAACAAGCTGGAATGCTTGGCAGTGGTGAATTACATAAAAAAGTACAAGATGTACTTAGCAGACAAACCGTTCTTGGTGAAGACGGACAACAGAGCGTTGCTTTAGTTGAATAAACATAAAGACGATAAAACCAAATTCACCCTGTGGTCAGTGCTATTGCAAGAATATGCATTTAAAATCGAACACTGTCCAGGCAAAGAAAACTTGTTAGCGGATTTTCTCAGCCTTAATCCACAAGATCAATATGTCGAGACCGACGATGAAGAGGAAAGAATGTTCCTACCGAATTATAAGTATCCAGAACGTATTTCTGTTTTAACACATTCAGAAATATACGAAGATATCGATATTTTTTTTAATTTTAATACGTTTTTTATGAAAATATTGTACTCTTACTTCATAACGATAAAGTAATTATTTTTCGAGAAAATTGTAGTTAAAGATAAGCCTGCACAATATTCTGATTTTAATGTTAAATTTATTTTTCATATTCGTATTGATCATTTCGGCATCTTTACTCATAAAACTGCATTGGTTACGTGAAATATGTTTTACAGTTACATTCTTGTAACATATTTAATAAATTTAACTACATTCTTGATAATATGTAATACAATAATTATTTACAGAAGGAAAATTAATTAATCTGTTGTGCTGTCAGCTCTAATCTGAAGTAATTATTTGAATCTAGTAGGCTGTGTCATTCTTGTCAATTTTTGATATCACTGTCAGCCATCTCGCCTGTTGTAAAATTTGAAAAAGGGTATCTACTGAAATGCCACGACATATAACGTTTCAGATTTTGAAATGCGGGACATGATGTACAGGAAAATTATTCCTGTCATGCGGATACTCGAGGATATCTCTAAATGTATTCAAACAGAGCCCAATCCAATCACCAGACCTTCAAAAATATTTTTATTCGATTAGAAAAAACTGGAAAATTCAAGCCCAAATGTGATGCGGGATGGCCAAAAAATATTTTTGTTGATTAAGAGGAAGACATTTTAGTGCGAATTGCTGATAATCCCCAACAAAGCAGTCGACGTTTATCAGCAATTACTGGAGTAGTATTTAGGATACTTAAAGAAAAAAACCTGCGACCTTTCCATTTTACACCAGTCCAAAATTTATTACCACCTGTACGAGTGGAATATGCACAATCAATTAGAGATAGAAAAATTTTAAATCCTAATTTTGTTAACAATATTCTCTTTACCGATGAGGCCACTTTTACTCGTAGAGGAGTTTTCAACTGGAGGAGCAGCCACAGTTGGTATATTGAAATTCCACATGTAGTCAGAGAGGCACATTTCCAACATGAGTTTAAAATGAATGTATGGTGTGGTATTTTCGGAGAGAGCTTGTTGGACCCCTATGAATTACCCGCAAATTTGAATGGTAACTCGTACTTGGAGTTTCTTCAAACTACAATTTTCGATGAGTTGAAGCGATTGCAGGTTAGTCGAAGAATAGGTATGTGGTTTATGCAGGATGGCGCACCAACTCATTTTCGTTTAGGAGTGCGCAACTGCCGATATAATCAATTTCCTCATCGTTGGATTGGTAGAGGAAGCGTCCGTCACTACCTCGAAGTTATAATCCCTTAGACTCTTATTTCTTGGGATACATGAAATGTTTAGTATATGCTCAAGAAATTAATACTGTCGAAAAATTATGGAAACAAATAGAAACTTTATTAAAAATCAACCGAACATATTTTTTAATACAAAAATGTATTGAAGTAAATGAGGGTCACATTGAACATTTGTTATAAATTATGTTTAATTTCTTCTTGGTAATAGTGAGAAACTATCTTTTACCGTGGTCTGATGTTACCTAAAATACCTAAACTTTCTGCCAAATATGAAAAAGAAATATTAAAAAGTAACAAAATAATTGGCAAAAATAATTTTTTAAAATTTGAAATATAACACATAAAGAGGAACATTTTATCTAAATGTTTTGGGTTTTACATCTTCTTATTTTGAGCAAAGGATTCTTCAGCTAGCTTATGTACAATTATTAATAAAACACCCTGTATATATTATTCTATTTGACTCATTAATTTGTAATTTGGGATATTTGTTCATCAATCTGTATTTTACCATCCACTAATTGGCCTTGGCTGTTGGATGGTGTATGTAAATAAATAAAAACAAATAAATAAATAACCTTGCAAAAATCCCCCTACTCTATTATTTATTAACTTCCTTTAAGTTTCAAGCTACCTGTGCCTTAAGAATTACCATACGCCTGTAGCTTATCAACAACATAGTCATACAGAAAAGTGACAATTACGTACACGATTGTTGGAGCTCGCGTCTATATTAATAGCACACTAGGATTAAGGGTAAATTGGTTGTCGTGGGATTAGTAAAACAAAACGTATGCGTACTAAAGCTAATAACATGCTTTATAGTAGGTACTCGTTAGTGTTATGGTAATTAGAGTTATATCCGTAGAGTTATAACAGATAATCTGATAAACTTCGGTGATGCTGCTTTTCATGACCGCGGACTCCAGCTGATTTACATATTTTCAGTCGATCTCCCTGTCTGAGTCTATCTTATTACTGTATAATTAACGGGATTTTTAGACTAGGAAGTTTCTATTATTAATCTGGCTTGTGCAAGTACAGGCAGAAAACAGTTGCAAATGTTATTACATTATCCTTTGAGTGGGCGCCACTCATGTGGTTGCATACATGCCAAACAGGCATGAATACACGAAAAAAGGAATGTAAGAGATGTGATAGCGGTTTCTGACGCATATACTTCAGAATTCAACAGAATTACATATGTATAATGCACTTCAAATGTAAAGCGCATATATGTTTACGGCAGATGCCTCTTTAGGAATAACTTTAGAATTTTTCAGTTTCATGTCAAAAGAATGCGAATAACATAGTTTATAGTGAGATTGTCCTGGCTCTAATACTTTAAAAATTGCTGTAGAATATCTTGAAAAGTATATTTACATCGCCTGCACACTCACCTGATTTATCACCTGTGGAACGTGTGCGATATGATTAGAGCTGAATAGGTTAAGCTAATCAGTGAAACAGCGCTTAACACAATCGCATCTGCAAACAATTTTAGTACAGTAAATTTTCAATATAGAAAAAAATAAGGAGATCAATGAAATTGTGCACATATGTTCATTTTTTCTTAATGTATTAGTCTAACTCAGGATCGAATGCAAAACTGGAATTGCAAATATTTAGAAAAAGAAGTGATGTGAACTGACAATATTAATTATTTTTTATATGTCAAAAATAAAAATATTTGAGCACATAATGATGTCTAAATATCGAAACAATATTTATTCACAAAATTATAGTTCCTTCCAGTTCATGGCGTTGGATTTCAATGAAACATGAAATAAAAACCTGTTGATGCCTACAGAATAGGCGAAGGGGGAAATATCGGTATTTCAATTTCATGATGTCTAATCGGCTGGAAATTTTACGTGGCTCTACTAAATTTTGCAGTCCGACATTTTTATTTTCTTGGGTTTTAAAGTTATTAAAGTTAAAGAGTAAAGTTAAAATTAAATTGACTTCCTTGACCGATCCATCTATGAGGGAATATGTCATTAAGATAATTTCTGACTGAAATGGAGAAACGAGGGGGTTCCATCCTGCATAAACCACATTCTGCCCCTTATGTCTAATGAGTAATCATCTAAAATATCAGCGATAGTACTTTGTAGAAAAAACAGATAAGATTCAGCATTTAAATTTTGAGAGAGAACAAAATAGATGGTTCCAATAACTGATCGTCGATAAAATTACATCAAACGGTAATTTTAAATTCGTGCTGGGGCGAGCGTAGGTGCGTCTTTACTATGTACATACTTCGGTATGCGATGTAAAGCAACGACAGGCGCAGTTAGTACTTGGATTGGTGACCATTCTAACGGAAACCGCGTTCTCGCCTCACACATCTTCCAACGGCTTGTATATCAGTGTATGCGCGGAAGCTATACAACCTTAGGCGAGGGTTGTATAGGAGATATACCATCCTTCGGAGGGGATGTAAAGCCGTCGGTCCCTTGTCTATTAAATGTTAGGCAAGTAAAAGATCCCTACTCTTCTTAAGGGAAGAGGTTCGGCAAAATTCCTGGTCGGGGGTAGCTCGTCTACAGGCGTCGGTGTTAGGCCTCAGTAGCGGAAATAGGCCGACGTTAAATAAATGTATAAAAAAAAAAAAATTCGTGCTGAAAATGCCTTTCTTTTACAGGATGAGGATTTCCTATTTCCCGATAATGGCTATTTCTCCAATTAAAAACGCATCGACGAGTGTAAGTTGTTTCATCGGTAAATAAAATGCCGATCTCTGTTGTGTATATTGATAACAAATTGGAAAAATTCTACCCTTAGTGGTAGATCCCTTCGAAGTAAATTTTGTACATGAGTAATTGAAGTGATATACGTGTAAGTCTTCCTTTCGTAATATTCTTAGATCAAATTGTATACTCACTCCTGTTGCCGCTGATAAACGACTTGAGAGCTGACTGTTGAATTTTCATCCAAATGAACTAAAATTTCTTCTTCTAAATCTACAGTAATTTGTTTAGGTCATTCTATATCATTTGTATGGCGAAATGAACCACTTTCTCCCAAACGACGAAGCAGACCTTTAAAAATCTCATGATTTGGCTGTATTCTATTTCGGTACATTTCATTATATTTCTTAGCTACAGCACGTCTGGAGAAACTTTCTTGTGCGCAAACACAAATCATATCCCTCATTTCTCTATCGGAAAAATTATTATGTGGAGGCATTTCAAATAAAGAAATAAAAGAAACTTCTAAATTTAACGAACACAAGAGAAAAATAAACTGTCAAACTAATATATAAATAAATAAACAAATAATGCATTTATTTCCAACAGGTAAATACTCAATTACAGGAAACATAGAATTATTACAGATAACATGAGAATATAAATTACAAAAATACGAGAAAATATTCAAATACAGAATAATCCTAAAATTATGAAATAGTATACATTTTAAAAAAATGTGAGAAAAACATTAAAATATACACGTGAGCAGAACATTATGAAATAATAAAAATAGAATTCCAAATAATATGATGAACTGGACCCTAACATTGTACATCCTATGCATTGGATATAACAAAAACCTAAATAAATGGCTTTTAAAATGCAATAAGCCGTGCATGAGGCAGTAAAGGTATGTCAATAAAAAAATAAAAATAAGATAAAAAACATAGTATCAGAGTAGATGTACATATATTATGAGTTGCTTCTTACATATAATTCAATTACACTATTTAAACTGTCGTGTCGGAAGGGAGTATAAAAATAATCACAATCGAGGAACCAAAAAGCAAAGCGCGCAGTTCCTTCTTTCACTTAGTGAAATCATATAACATATCTAATAGCAGATTATTATCAATGCCTCTCTGTGGAAAAAGACCACTAGTTTTAAAAAACATGAACTTTACAAATTTTCTCTGCACAGATTCAGTTAATAAAATCAAATTTTGGTAAATAGGAGACCATATGAGAGCGGCATATTCCAGCTTGGCTCTAATGTATGTGAAATATAATATTTTCAAACTTTCAACACTAGAGAAACAGCTCCAGCTTCTAACAAAGAACCCGAGCAACTTAGAAGCTGACTGTGTCATCTGATTAATATGGCTAGGAAAACTAATTTGCAGTCGAAAATCACATCGAGATCTTTAAATTCCAAATAACTCTCGAGTGGAAAATTGTTTATGTTGTAGTCAAATTGTATAGAATTTAAAAAAGTTGTTGGAACACCACGTAGACACTTTGTTTATTTCTGTTTGTAAGTAAATACAGTATACACTGAGACTATTTATATTTGTAAAAATTTTGAGATCATCTGCAAAAAGTAGATGCTCACAACTAATTACTGATGTCATGTCATTTATAAAAATCAAAAACAGCAGGGTCCCCAAGTTGGAACCCTGAGGGATGCCTGACGTTGCTGCATAATTAAGAGATCTGTGACCGCCGTGTTCCACAAATTGCTTCCTTGAGAACAAGTAAGATTTGAAAAGCAAGGTTAATGTATCCGAAAATCTAAAAGCGCTTAACTTAGACAATAACAAATAATGATCTGTCTGATTGAAGGCTTTTTGGATATCCGCCTGCCTCCTGAATCCAGACTGTCACATATGAATTGGGCAATACAAGCCAGATTTGTTACTGTGGATCTATCTTTGTGCCATTAAGCCATGTTGCATGGGTGATATGGACTATTTTACTGTGCCGTAAATATGACTATACAAAATTATTTCCAGTGCTTTCGCAAAATTGCATAAAACGGCAATGGGTCTATAATTGATTATGGACGATGGATCGCCAGCTTTTAAAATAGGACATATTTTGGTAATTTTCCAAATATCCTGAAACTTGGATCATGTTAAAAATAATACGCAGCGGAGTAACAAACACCGCAGCACAGTCTTTAACTACGAAGCTGGGAATACCGTCAACACCGGCTGTCATTTAATTTCTCAGTTTTTTGATTGCTTCAAAAATTTCATTTTCTGTGATACAGTTAATATTTATCAATTCGGATGGGTAAAATACGTTGTCGTTTGTGTGGCTTGGAAACGAAGGAAAATATACACTCAAGAAAAAGTTTGCAAAACCGTTAACTATCGTTTGTGGTGTATCTAGTGTTTCATTGTTATAAATGACTGCTCCCGGGATTCTAGTTTTACCTCTTTTGTACTGAGCAAAGGACCAACATTTACAGGGATCGTGCGTGATTACATTTTCGACGACTGAAACATAATCTTTATAAGCAGATTCAATTTGTTATTTTATGGTGGTCCTTAGTCGCCCAAACTGATTCCGGTAATAATCGGTTTTGTATTTTTTTTTGAAATTTTTGTGAGCCAGTTCTTTGCAGAGAATGTTATTTTTCATTTCAGCGTTATACCAAGGTGGAAAAGAAGAATTTTGGTACACATTCATCAAAGATACTTTTTAAACACTTGTAAAACGCATCACATGCCTCATCGACATCACTATAATACTCTAAGTAAGACCAATCAGCTTGTAAGAGTTTCTCGTATAGTTGAAAGAAACTTGCTTGCTTAAAGTTGTAAGTTACGTTTTTGTTACCGGCAGAGAAATTTTTCGACATTTTCGTATTTATACTAAAATTTATTATCAAAGAGAGGTGGTGTACGTCCTCGTTAACTAAAGACATGAAATCTCTACTAATATTGCAAACTAAAATTAGCAAGTACTAGATCCAGCAATCTACAATTATTGTTTAATATTGTATTGTATTGTCTTATATCTAAAAAACTCAAGTTTTCAACTACTTTAACCTTGACATCATTTTGATCAGAATTAAACTTATTACCATTAAAACCGCCACAAATCAATAATTTGTAGTTTTTTCAAGTATTAACAGACCTTCAAAAGCATATAGAAATGCTTCATATTCAAACACGGCTGTTGCTGGTGGTATATAGATTGAAAAAATTAGTAAAACAGCTTTATTAATCGTTATCTTACATCCAATAACGTCTATGCTGGGAATAATATTGGTGACTGAGTCTAAATTTAATTTTATAACATTGTAACTATTTTTAACTGCGATTAACGCTCCACCTCCCCTGGAATGTCCAGTGACTTGAAGATTACGATCGCTTCTAAACACTAGATAGGAAGTTGGGAATATTTCATCACTGCTAACATCACTTGGAAAGTCCGGATTCGGTAATACATAAAACATCATACTCTTCCGTAGAAACAGCATTAAAGAAGGCGTCACCAAAGCACAAATACAATTTGTTCTTTTCAAAGAATTATTAAAATCTTGAAAGTGCCACAACGTTTCTTAAAAAAAAAGGGAAAATATTCATCGTCAGGTCTCTTGCGGCGCTGAAGAAATGCGATATATAAGTTATTGTTTTTTAGATTAAAAAATGTTTTCATACCAATTTTGGAGAAGATAGGTCCAGTGTAAGTTGAGATATTGCAAAAAAAGAGAAAAACATTATAATTTCAACACCCTGTATCTTTTTCCACAGCAACAATTTATTAAAGCACGTTTGCCTCATATTTTGCTCCAAAGGATATAGCCTTGAACTACTATGCCCTTTATTAGTGGACCACCCTGCATATTATATTCCGGCATTTTGTACAAATTCAAGTCTATATCATCAAAGACAATGAAAGTTTGTAAACTCTCTCAAAAACATTCCGGATTTTCCAAAAAAATCATGCAGTCGGATATAAGTAAACAACTTTTTGCATTAAACTTTTTTTTAATTATTATAAAATAGAATTATTTTAACCTGTTATTCTAATTGAAAAAGTTCCATTACGGTATTGATGAGTATAAAATGTGTAAAGAATAATCTCCTAAATTTGTATAGAAATGTGTCACTCGTCAAACAGACTTAGAACACCAAATAAATGATTCAAACAGTAATGTTGATGCAATATATTTCACGTGGGGGGAGAATTAAGCATCTGTAGGAAGCCATAATATACGATGTGCCAATCAAACAACCAATCTATGTAATTGGTAATTGGCGATGTGCAAAATGCGTGTAATTCCATCTGGTGTTTCGCCGAAACACATAAACAAGAATTGATTAAATAATTTCGTCTCAGTTACCAGCCTTTAAATCTACGCATACAGTCAGTACACATATAAACAGATAGAGGGATTTTATACGAATTTCGCATACTGTCAGAATTTAATTTTGAGACAAACGTTTCCACAATTAGAAGGTATTTTTGTTTAATTAAAGGTTATATTACACGTGATGCAATTTTTATTCAGAAAAATAAAATGTACTTATAGTCCGGGTGAAATCAGTCATCGACCGGAAAAATTTGGAATATTTTTGTGCCATCTTGTACAAAATGTGCTTTCTTTATAAGAGAGTATAGTTTGCAAGATGGAAATGTGGACAGGAATTGTTTATACAAAGCTTTTTTAAACAAATTAGAAAAATTGACTTTTTTGTTTCGAAAAAAATATTTCACACCAAAACAAACAAGGAGATTTTTCTTTAAAGTTGATAGGTTTCATGAAATCTCAAAAACATGAAATTTGTTATATTCAGGGATCAAAAACTATATGAAAATCAATGTTTTTTAACGTATGAGAAATTGTGTCTATTCTTTGATGCTTCTAGTAAGTAGTAAGTAATCTTTATTAAATAGGAAAGAACCTAATATACAAATATATAAAAATATAAATAGACTTCATTATAAAGTGCATCACTATTTTACTACTATCATTGTACAAAATAACAAATACGGATATTATTGATAAGTAGCTACGCTAAAATTTACAAATATAAGTATAACATCTAAAAATCTAAAAAAAAAAATACACATGCTGGTGTTTGTTGCAATCGAAACATTAGCGTTTTGATGGTAATATGCAATTATTACACTTAACGCGATAGGCTTGTAACTTGTAATTCAGCGCTCGGCGGGGCACATAGCCCGGAGAGTAGCTGTTGGTTGCAGTCTGGATATATTCCTTATAGTAGCATAAGGATTTTATAGAGGAGTTTGCGACTAAAAATATTATATTTTAATATTCCGCCCTCTAAAAGCACATTTGAACTATGCCAAGCCCAGTCAGGCTATTTATTTTTCGATTACAACAGACACTGGACCACTAGATGACGCCTGCTGACTATTTTACATGTCGCTATCTCAAAGATACCGAAATGTACTAAATGGTCAAGTGATCCTCGTGTCGGTCGTCATATGCCTACCTTGCACTGACGAGAGCCAACAGCTCGAAACTGCAGTCTGCAAGTGGTGTGTGACGATGGCACGAGAGCTCCTTTAAGTAGGATCAGTCTTTCGGCTGGTGTTTGTTGCAATCAAAACATTAGCGTTTTGATGGTAATATGCAATTATTACACTTAACGCGCCAGGCTTGTAACTTGTAATCCAGCGCTCGGCGGGGCACATAGCCCAGAGAGTAGCCGTTGGTTGCAGTCTGGTTATGTTCCTTATAGTAACATAAGGATTTTATAGAGGAGTTTGCGACTAAAAATATTATGTTCTAATGAACTCAATGTCTAGGCCGTTAAAGGCACGTAACACCCAGGGTGTACCTAGATTAAATAATATCTTAAGGCAAAAATGAATATGAAATTAAAATTCTGTAAATAAATTATTTAAGTCGTAATTTGTTTATAGTTCCCTATCTCATTTTATTTTAACTTTTAACTAAATATTCCAAGCTCATATTAATACAGAAACTACATTTATTCAATAGCAATACGTTTTTCGGGAAAAATACTTGCGACAGAAATTTTTATAACCAAATACACCTCTTTTCATCTTAAAACATATCATCTCGCGCCCTCCTAGATGATAATATAGGCATGAGATGTGAGAGGAGAGACATTTTACAAAAATCTGTTTTGGTAACGGCTTTCTTAAATTAATGCTCAAAACAGTCGTAAACGGTTATAAAATTATCATATACTCTAAAATACTGTAAACATAATCTAATTCACATATTTTCTATTTACTTTTTACTGACCTTTTATCTTCTATAACTAGTACGTTAAATCTAAATCATTCAGTACTTTTTATGTCCCACCCATCGTAGCGTTGGTTACGGATAAATATAGAGTAATGAAAATGTCATTTGTCCCATTAAGGTTATCCATTTTGATTTGAATGCGCTATTTATGGCAGAATAGAGTTTTTGCTGGATTAACTGCAATGAGTAAAATATATTGTACGTTCATAAAAAGCTAAATGCACTATCCACGACACTTTATAATACTTATAAATTGGGTAAAACCCGTCATTACCCACACATGAAGTCTCTGCGTTTTTGGATTTTATCAGGTAGATTTTCCGTTTTCAGTTTATTATTAGATGCCTCAAGACTATGACTTTTTAGTTCGACAAAAATTATAACTGTAAACCAAGGTGGTACAAAGAAAGACCACATTTGTTGTAAAAGGCTGCTAATTTTGTGTGATGAAACTAGACATAGCTCATTACGCAACAAACTTAATGATAAAGACTGTCATATACTCTGATTTTGCCAAAGCATTTGATGAAGTTGATCGCTGCATATTGTTAAATAAGTTAGTAATAAGTTAGAAATTTCTACGTATGTCTACTTACCTGATAAATCTGCAACAGTATGTAATGATAAATAATTTTCGAATCAGATTACTACACATTAGATTCAGAAGTTCCCCAGGGTTCAAACCTAGGTCCACTTATGTTTTTAATTTTTATTAATGATATTGTAGATACCGTAAAATATTTATCAATTAGCCTATTTGTCGATGATATGACAATATTTAAGCAAATAGAAAACTACCAAAACTGCTTACAATTACAAGATGACATCGAAGAAATATTTAATTGGTCTGTTGAAAATCAATTGCTCTTTAATACTGATAACTGCAATGTAATGACTTTCATGTTGCATAAAAGTATGATTGATTATAAATGTGAAATCGGAAACAAACATTTAGAGGGGGTTCGTACAGAAACTGATTTGGATGTGGTATTCGACTCCAAATTAACATTTAATGATCATGTAACTAGTATGTCAAATAAGTCCTACAAACATTTATGGTTCATTCTACATAACTGCAGATCTATTAAATGTGAGAAAACTATTTTAATGTTATACTTCTATTTTGTAAGATCCAAACTAGATTACTGTTCCGTGGTTTGGAGTCTTTTCTATACCAAATATATACAAATGTTGGAAAATGTGCAGAAAAAGTTTATAAAGCATATTAATTTCATATTACAGATGAGGTATACTAGTAACTCATCTTACTTAGATCATCTTTCTATGTATAAATGACACTAAGTAACAGAAGAACTTACCTTGACATTGTTTATTTGCATAAACTTATACACACTCTTTCGTATGATGTAATTACTTTAAGTAAAATAATAGTCAATGTTCCAGGCGAAAAAATACGTTTTTATAGAACTTTTTCTTATATAACACCAACAAGAAACTATGAACTAACGCCACCTCCTGTTAGAATAGCAAAAAGTTATAATTCATTACAACGATATCTAGATATATTCTCCTCTTTCTCCTCTCTCTTATCTCTGAATACTTTACTTTAATTTAGTTTAAGTTTAGTCTAGTTTAAGTTAGGTTAAGTACATGTACAATCTGTAATTGATAAATAAATATTGAAACCATAATGGAGAAAGTAACTAAATTTTGTTGCAGATTTATTTAACGTCGGTCTATTACCGATAGCCTTGCATCTACTCCGAAGGATGGTATATCAACTACACAGTCCTCGCCTAAGATTGCATAACTTCTGTGCATACACTGATACATAAGATGCTAGAAGATGCCCTCCAACATTTCAATTGGTATTGCGGTAATCTCTGTCCAAATATTATATTATAATTGTTACAAAATTTGCGGTCGATTAGAAAACACTTTTTGACAGGTAGCCCCATAAAAAGAAAGCACAAGCTGAGGTATCCGGTGACTATGCCGGCCAGTTGACAAAACCAGGAATCATTCTTCGCAAAATTGTCATAGAATCCCTAGCAATGTGGGAAATGCTGAAACTATAGTCTTTGAATATCTACATCAACATTACGAAATTGTTGATCAAAGTTACGAATACCTGTTGATAAAGTTGTGATGTAACAATAACCATCAAGTCATTTTCTCAAAGAAAAACGGCCCAATAATTCCAAAAGCAAATACTTCACACCTCACAGTAACCTTTTTACAGCAAGCATCAACGATATTTGAGTTTTCAGCAAATAGTCCTTCGTTCCCAAATCAACGCGTGTTCCAAAATTTGTGAAAGAAGTTTGGTAGTAGTAGTAGTGGTAGTGAGTTACCGTCATCGGTTTAAGCGCTGAAACCTCGATTGGCGAAGTTAAGCAGCGTTGGTCGAGTCCGTCACTTGGATGGGTGAACGGCATCTCATTTCGTCGTCCTGGTTGAGTGGAAGAGTAGCTATAGCAGCTAAACCACATCAGGACGTAAATATCTCCCGAGGAAAGGTATTGTGCAATTAACTTACATCGTTAATGGGATCCTGCGGCTGCAGCACTGGCCCAGCCAGTGGGAGGGCGCCGTGGTCGTTCCCATCCTGAAGCCGAAGAAGAAGAACGCGCGGTTAGTCGGCAGCTACAGGCCCATCTCGTTGCTTTTGGTGGAGAAGATCATCCTGATCAGACTCGATGCTGTTCAGGACGAGCTTCACATCGACGACGAGTCCTAATTCGGCTTCAGGAGGGGCAGGAGAGCGGTCCAGCAGGTCGTTAGGGTAGTTAACGATATGAAGGTACAATACAACCTCGGGAAGAACACCGCCATGGGCCATGGTGCTCCTCGATATTGAGAAGGCCTTCGACACCGTCTGGATCCCGGGCTTACTCTACAAACTTCACAACTATAACTTTCCGACGCACATCACCAAACTCATCCACTCGTTCCTGACGGGCAGAACCCTGCAGGTTCGGGTGAATAATAAACTGTCAACTCGACGGGACATTCGTGCGGGCGTCCCGCAAGGATCGTGCCTGTCACCGAAGTTGTACAACTTGTACGTCTCCGACTTCCCGGAGTTGCCGAATACCAAGCTGGCCAAGTACGCCGACGACACGGCCATGTACGCGCATTTGCATAACGCGCAGGCGGCGAACATGCTGCCGAAGGCGCACATGGCTCGTGCCACGGCTTATTACGACCAGTGAAAGATTCGGGTCAAAGCCGACAAATCGGAGGCGATATACTTCACGCGTCGATTCACTGAGAATCGTCTAATCACACCAATTTCGATCAGGGGCAACCAAATTCCTATCAAGGGATGCGTGAAGTACCTGGGGGTGAGACTCGATCGAAGACTGACGTTCAACACCCACATAAACGAAACCATACGGACGGTCTACTCCCTGTCCAGGAGTCTGTATCCGCTCATGGTCAGGGGTAGCAGGCTCAACAGACAGAATAAAAAACTGTTGTACACGATGGTGGTCAGGCCGTCTATCACATACGCGACACCGGCGTGGTGCAGCATACCGGCCACGACAATGAGAAAACTAAAAGTGCTTGAACACAAATATATGCGCCTCATATCAAATTCTGGAAGGTACACCTCCCTCAGAGACCTCTGCGAACGCTGCAACGACATAACCCCGATAGCCGACTACGTCCAGCATATCTCTCAAAACTTCTATTAGTTCAAGCTGGGCGCGAGAGTCCGCTAACAAGACACATTACCAGACGTTGCCAATCTTCCGGCAGCCACTCTAGCCAGATTTTCACCTACTATATCTTCTCTAATACTATCCACCTTTCGTTAATGTTTCATACCTTTCATCATCTTTAATCCTTTCCTGTCCCCCTCTTCTTTTCTTTTTGTGTATTTTTGTGTCGCGTTTGTTATTCCTTCGTTTCTATTTGTACATTTTTGTCTGTAAATTCATTTTCCTCCATCAACCTTGCAACCGAATTAAACCTTCATTATAGCTCAATCAAAATTTTTAAAGCCACAGTTAGGCCAGCCTATCGCAGCCCGTCGTTGGAGTAATTCGAAGATGGCGCCGGAAACATGTTATAATCGTATTTACCTATTTTTATTTAATTTTGTTAAAAATAGTTTAGGTTTTTAGTGTTCTGTTATTTTTATTCAATTTTTGCTTACGCCGAACCGGTCCCGTCTCGGCGCGGCTTTGCGAAGCACGGGCGCGTCAACGCGGCGGTCGCAGGGTCGGTCCCGGGATGGGTACCGGGGAGGCAACGTATATATGACCATTATTTACAATAAAATCTTCTTTGAATTTGAATTTGAGGACGTAAATAAGTTCTTGTACGACTTGAATTTTTTAGGGATGGAAGTGCAAGTTTTTCAGTATGCGGGGATAATTACAGTTCGAAATATTGAGTGCTAGTGTCCGTCATTTTGCAGATCGTTTAGGACTTCATAGCACAGCTGCGCTAATCTTTTCAGCACTTTTAATTATGCCAACAGAACGAGCTCTTCTTTTTGTTTCTTGCCCGGCACATGATGCAGTATTGCGAAACTTGTATATCCAGTATCGTTATTCGTCTAGAAACTGGATGCCGTGGAGTTAAATGAAAGTGACGACGAAATATACGCTGGGTGATTACAACAGCATACTTATTTCTTAAATAAGCTTCAACCGCAAAGGAACGTTGAATATTTGACCAACGCTCCATATTCACAGCTAAATAGATATTTCTCGCAAACGCTTTAACTTTCTTATATTTCCATTTATCGCGAAAGCATGGCGATGGCTCTGTCATTTCCATAAAAGTGACAGAACCTCGGAGCAGAATCAGGTTCATGATCAGAGATCAATTTAATGGTGGGGGATAATTAGAGTCGTAGGAGGTGACTAGGGGGCGGGACGTAAAAGAGCGGGGCCTAGAAGCGATGGTGGGGAGCAATTGTAGTGGTGGGATGTAATTAGCATGGTGAGAGGTAATTGAAGTGGTGTGGTAATTAGAGTGATGGTGTAATTGTAGTGGCGAGGAGTGAGATTGTAGTGGGTGTGAGTAATTGAGTGGTGGGAAGCAATTATGGTAATTAATTTTTAAGTAAGGGTAATGTAAAGGGGTAATTATCGTTATTTTCACCTAAATTATCAGTAATTACCCTTATCTGTATCTAAATTACCTGTAATTATCCTCTAATTGCCCCCCACCACTCTAATTACCCTCGCCCACTACAATCGTCCCCACCGCCACTACAATTACACCATCACTCTAATTACCACACCACTATAAATACTTCCCACCACTCAAATTACTTCCCCACCGCTAAACTGATCACTGATCATGATCCTGATCCTGATCCGATGTTGTGTCATTTCCATACTATCATGGCGATTTGATTTGAATTTATATCTCATTATATTATGATATGAATTAACTTTGAAAATGGTTACTTCGTTCTGCCAGACCCGTTATATGCAGCATGAGTAAATTCCCATTCTATTCTATTCTAGTTCAAATTCAATTTTATTTTGTAAATAATTTATCCGCTAAACCATGGTGAGTACGAATGATTAGTAACCTTATTCTGCTTTGATAAAATTTCACCAAATTTAATACAGCATAGATCAAATGAATCGTTCACAATACCTCACTGTTCAAATATGGAAATTACCTCAGAATTGATGACTTCTTTAGATAGGGGAAGATATAATTCACCAAGTTAATCCAAACTAAACATATTGATAAATTGAATTGAATCTGCGGTAGGTTCTTGATGAAACATATTCAATATAATAATTACAAATATTCAAAAGAATAGTTACAATACGCACTTGGTTTACTGTTTCATTAGTTTTGTTCAGATTTCTCTGACATATGTTTCGGTTCTTAAGACTCTTTTAATGGTCGCAAGACCGAAACATATGTCAGGGACATCTGAACAAAACTAATGAAACAATAAACCAAGTGCGTATTGTAACTATTCTTTTGAATATTTATAATTGTTCTATTAAACATATTGAACCGTGAAGTCAGTTTATAATAATAAATAAATGGTATTTCGACAGGTTTACTTCAGCTCTAATCATTTCCAGATGATGCCAACATGGTTGGTGGAATGCTTATCGAATAGTGAATTCATTTGTAGCGTTGTGTGGTATTTGTGGGAACTACTTCAGAGGCATATGTGAATAATAATCATTTAGTGATAGAAAATAAGTACAACATATTCACTCAACAAAAGGAGAATATTTTTGAAGCTCTTTATCGCTTGAGAGTATACAATATCAACTACAAAACTATTTACCTTAAAAAGTAGCTTGATGGAAACGAAATCCAATTAATATAATCAAATTACTTTGTGTGCTGTGAGGGTCCCGTCCCGCTATATCTGGATATTATTTTTGTAGAATATCGATTCGGGTTTCGAGTGTTGATACATTTTCAGAAAAACGTTATTAAAGTGACAGGGTGTGTTTGTCGCATATGGCGTATTGTCCTAATAGTCCAAGGGCCATCGAACACAAAAATCACGTCATCATTTGAACAACGTTAAAACTGCTGAATATTAATCGATATTCTCGCAAAGATGTCAAAAAAAGTAATATCCTCACGTGTTTTAAATAAAAATCTGAATTTGTTACGTTTACAATATAAATTTTAAATAATTTCAAAGCTGGCTGTTGCCCTAACCAAATTTGGTTGATTAGGAAAGAGGCTCTTGTTGTTTAGCCTCTTCAAGTGAGTATAAATATATATGATGTGTTCTGCAGCTCTAATGTGGACTTTTATTCGAACAGGTTCCAACTCAGTGACGGAGTCGGGGTTTACTCGCTCGACGTCGAAGATGAGACCAACTTCATCAGCTGCTCTCCGTGCTGCCTTAAAGAGAAAAGCTCCTACCTCTGCATTTTCATAGTCTCGAACCATGCAGAGGAGGGAATCCGAACTCCTGATGACCTTACATGCTCCATCCAGAACCATCCTGCTATGGAGATTCTCCAAGCTCAAGAGTCCACGGCCACCCCGATGTCGTGGGAGATATAACTATGGAACGGACGATTTAGGATGCAAACTCCTAGGGAGATGCATCTTCTTGCGGGTTACTACATCGAGTTGACGCAGCTCTTCTCTAGTCCATTTTACTACTCCGAAAGAGTATAGAAGGATCGAAACGGCAAGCATATTTGTAGCAGATACCTTGTTCTCCCCCGACAGTTTTGAACACCAGATCTGTTGGAGTAGGTGCTGATACTTGCCACGGAGAGCGTTTTTCACTACACTCACTTCTTGGGTGGAGCGTTCCTCGACATCCAAGTAAGTGCACGACTATCCGGCATCTAGATGGTGGAAGATGCTTCCGTCCACGAGCTGCGCGTCGTCCTCTCCGTAGTCACTGCATCGTCCTCTCTTCTGATGAATCAGTGTGCATTTGTCCAACCCAAACTGCATACTGACAGCCTGCGTGTACTCCTGTACCACCCTGAGGAATTTCTGGAGATCCCTTTCTGAGGAGGCATAAAGTTTAAGGTCATCCATATAAAATAGATGGGTGACCTTTTGCCTCCTATCGCCGGGGGTACCGCAATTGTAGCCACGGGTTTTCCGGAGCGAGACGGATAATGGCAGTAGTGAGATGCAAAATAGAAGAGGGCTGAGGGAATCTCCCTGAAATACTCCCCTCCTGAATGTTACCGACTCTGTTTGGACTCTATCGTTACCCGATGTTATGGTAAAGCGAGTCCTCCAGAGCGGCATCGGTTCTCAATACATCTCACTACAGGACCTGGTATTACAAGATATCGGAGCAAGTGAACAATGAGCTCATTATTATTATTATTATAAGAGTATATAGGTATTATTATATTACAATCCTTTATACAACGAACATGATGCATATACCTACCTATCATTTCACCACTTTCAGTCATAATTTACTAGTTAATAAATCTGCAAAACAGTGTTATGTGTATAATAAACGATTTTTTGTATTGAATAGTAAGTTACGCGCGCCTATGGATGGCACGCGTTCCAGGTCGGTTTATAAAGTAATGCCGCGCTCTTGGTTTTTATATCGTTATAAACTGACATTGGATAAAGTATACATTCATCCGTTTTGTAAACTACCATTTTATTGACTTTGAGGTGATAGTTTAAAAGTTATAAATAGAAAATGATTTACATCTCTCCATTTTAGCGGTCCGTATTTTGACTCCATCTACCCTCGCCTGACTTTTTGTCCTGAAGTTCTGGAACATCTTCTGTACACATCATTATTTATAACTGGAAAACTCATGACAATGCATAAACATGTTTACTATTGCTATTTACCTATTATTAGAGACAATACTCATCAGATTCTTGAAGCATAAAAAGTTTAAATCACGAAAAAAAATCTGTTGAAAATGTTATTGAAATATGTACCCAGTTTTACTATACTAATAATAAATTTTAGACTACCCTTTATTTTTGGCTTAGTTACGAGAGCTAGCTTTACTATTTACCCCTTAATGTGTCACCGATTATGCTGTAAGTTGTGAAAATGTTAACAGCCCATTGTTTACTTACAGTGACACACTATTTGAAATTCAATGAAACCTTTCTACTCCTAGGTTGTGTTAAAGTATATTGAGTTTATGCTTACCATAGTCGTATACAGTTACACACCAATAAAACTGTTATATGTGTAGAATAATTGAAGGTCTTCACAATAAGTTTGTATATTACATAAATAGGAAATATGTTATTCGACGAGTAATTCGTAAAATACTACGCTTATTATAACTTGAGTACCGCAGACAACTTTCTGACGGTAAATTTACATTTAAAGTAGGTAGTTATTGATCAGACATTGTCAATACTATTAAATGTAATAATCTTTCTTTGTACAATCAACAAATTGATTTGTTTTCCTTCGCGATCAGTCAATTACAATTTGTGTTCCTCAAGAGCCATTAAAACATAATCGTCTACCGCAAAGTATTTATTGGCATATTTGTAGTCAGTCTGTCCATTAACGTCAATGCACTTCTGAACTCGCATATCTCCTTTTCGAAGAACGTTCGCCAATTACTGGGCCGTTATGCTATTAATTGCTCGTCTTACTCGTAGCTCCATGTCTTCACGGGTTGTAAGGGCGGTTGCATAGACAATATTTTTTAAATGACCCCAAACAAAAAAATCAAGGGGCGTTAAATCATGTGACCTTGGAGACCACTTCACAGGACCATTCGTCGAAATGAAGTTTTCTCCGAATCTCCGTTGAAGGTAATCAATTACTATCCATGAATTATGGGAGGAGCGCCATCTTGTTGGAAATACATTCCCTGTGCTATATCTCATTTTCCAGGAATCTCAAGTATCTGGCACCAGTCAGAGGTCCTTTAAATATTATTGGACCAATGATTCTACTACCGATTATTCCAAGCCAAACATTGAAACCAAACTGCACTTGAAAGTTACCCTCAATAAATTTTTATTATCTTGTGATCAATATTTTGTATTTTGTCGGTTAAATAATCTCAAATTTGTAAACCTAGACTCATCTGAAAATAAAATCAGTCCCAAAAAATCATTGTTTGGTTTCCATCCTACGTTCGTAATCACTTTCGTACAAATGTCCAATTCAAACCCAACTTGCCTTAAAAAACAGTCTTATCAACTTCTTTCTATTCGAGCTAAAACATTAATTTCCGTTCCTTCGTCAATAATGAAGTTTTCTACGGGATCATTGTCGGGCTCTCTTCGGAATTGGTGTTCAACACGTTTAAAACAATTTTTCGTTGGACATTGTCTATCAGAATATCGTTGGGCATAAAAGTCGGTAGCCGCAACTGCATTTCTTTTACATGCTCCATAAATAATTAACATGTCCACATTTTCATCTCGTGTATAAATTTTTGAACACAGTTAACAAGAATTTTAAACAATTTTTAAAGGCACAATAAAAACACCGTTAAACCAACAAATGTTTGACAAGCTAAATATTTCGTTGTTTTCAAAGCCACCTTAGTTACTTCTTAACATTTAATTAGAACAAAATTGTATTTTCTTATTTTATTTTAGCCGTAATTTTGTTTGTATTTATCGCACATTTTAATACGACATATGAACAAATTCCTTATTAATAGTACTAACAAATGATAACACGGTACTGATATTGTACGTATCACGTAATTTAGTGTTTTTAAGGGGATTTCAATTTTTGTAGCATTACACGGGTCATTTAGAATAAATCGGAACCGTCATGGCACACTTAAATGGCAAACTAAAAATTATATTATAAAAAAAATTGATGTTTGAAGTATCACTTATTTGGTATCGTTGGATTCAGAAAATTATTCATAATTCAAAAATGCAATATACAGAGTGTTCAATTTAAAAATAGAAAGTTGTATGTAAAAAAGTGCCGCTTATAATGTATGTAGTATATCCTAAATTGCAATCAATTATTTCAAAATTAAAGGAGAAAAGAGGGGTATACCATGATCCTGTTACACCTGGTATATACATTGTTCTTACTGTTAAATGTTAAAGAAAACCCAAATTCTTTTTCTACTAAAAGATAATTGAATTTATCCATACTAATAAATGTCAGAATTTTTTATTTATAAGAATAAGTGTACCTCCATGAGTGGAATCTTTTCTACAATATTTGGACAAAGTTAAATTATTAGAAATGTAGCAGGGCTATTTTAGCCAATCTTATGTGTCAGATAAAATTCATTCATTCCTAAATTTCTTTAAGTTTTAAATTTTCTTATCGAATTCCCACGTGCTTGAGTTAATATGGCATTTGCTGGCTTCCGTCAACTTAGAATTGAAATATTAATTTCACTCACTAGATGTACTTTATTTATTGTTATGAAATAACCACAATGAATTGGTTGCTCTAACATTACATTATATATTACACCGGGTGTTAGAAAAGTAGAAAATCTCGAACAGTTTGCATCAAATCGAAAAATAAAAAAATACGTGTCAAAAATTTTTCAAAAAACTATCTACTGATACAAAAATGACCTCGCGAGGGGCAACTTTAACATTTCAAATGGAAACCCCTGTTTTTTTATTGCGGAATCGGATTCTACGGTAAAAAATACGTAAATTTTATTCCGGACATTTTTTTCGATTCTTGCATGGTGTCGCTGTAATCGCAAAAATGAAAAGAAAACATTACTGTTTCAAGAGTAGCGTCTTGTGCCCATAAAAAAACGTCCAATTCAAAAACTGACAAACACGTATTTGTTATTTTTACGAAAACTATCCAATGATATTAGATTCGTCTCTCCCACCCCTAACCCAGTGGGTGGGGCAGGGGGCAACTTTGAAATTTGTAATCAAAATCCCTATTTTTTATAGCGGATTCGGATTCTACGGCCAATGATACGTGAATTTTATATCGGGCATTTTTTCGATTCTCGCAAGGTGTCGCTGCAATCGCACAAAATTGAAATAAACTTTAAGCGTCCATAAGTTTGTAAATATTTACAAACTCTAGCTACTCGTGTTGACAAAAATACATTCAGTTTAAAAAACAAAATCTGTGGTATCTTGGTTTCTATGAATGTTTTTTTAAAGTATTCTTAATAACAGTATTTGTTTTGTGAAATTTCTAGGAGAACGTTCGGTTCCTTCCAACTTTTGTAGAGGCAGGAGCGCTCTTTTGTACGGAAAAAGTTATTACATTTTTCATTAGTTCTCGCGTTTTTTTCTGCATAATGGCTGCTTTAACAGAGGAAGAGAAAGTTTCTCTTTTAATGATGCGAGGGTGGGGCGATAAAGAAAGGTCTTATGATGAAGTTGTCATTTTATTCAACGAAACTTTCCGTGTAGATCAAGTGGGAATTTCAAAATCTGCTGTGTCCCCTACCATCAAACGATTCCTAGACACAAGGACAAATAAAAATCGCCCAAAATCTGGAAGACCAAAATCTGAAACATCTGAAGCTCGACAAATGGAAGTGGCCCAGGCATTTGTCGAAAATCGAAAGTTATCAATCGGAAAAGCCAGTCAATAGCCTGATATGAGTGCATTTTCAGTTCATAAGAATTTGAAACTTTTGAAATTTCATCCTTACAAAATTCACCTTCACCGAGAGTTAAATGAAGATGATTTTGATCGACGACTTGAATTTAGTGAATTAATAATGGAAAGGAGTAACAAAAACCCAATTTTTTTTGTCATCTCTACTTGTCTTCTCAGACGAAGCAACTTTCGAACTCAGTGGAAAAGTTAATCGCCATAATTTCAGATATTGGAGTGGCGATAACCCTCACTGGATGCTTGAAACACACGCAGTATCCACAAAAATTAAATGTTTTGGCAGGAGTTTTCAGGGATCGAATCATAGGACCGTTTTTCATAGATGGAAATTTGAATGGAGAAAAATACCTGGAAATGTTGACAAATCAAATAGTTCCCGCAATACAAGAGATTGCTGGTGATGAGTTCGGTAATGTTTGGTTCCAGCAAGATGGGGCTCCTCCACACTATCAGGATATTGTTAGGGATTATTTGAATGGTACTTTCGAAAATCGATGGATAGGTCGAAGAGAAACTTTTGAATGGCTAGCAAGATCTTCCGACCTCGCGCCACTTGGTTATTTTGTTTGGGGCTACGTGAAGGGTAAGGTTTATTTCACTAAACTTCGTGATTTGGAAGAGCTGAGGCAACGCATAACAAACATTTTTGCAGAAATACCACATCAAATGATAAGGGGTGGGAGAGTCGAATACAATGTCATTGGATTTCGTAAAAATAATAAATGCGTGTTTTTCAGTTTTTGAATTGGGCGTTTTCTTATGGGCACAAGACGCTACTCTTGAAACAGTAATGTTTTCTTTCCATTTTTTGCGATTACAGCGACACCATGCAAAAATCTAAAAAAATGTCTGGAATAAAATTTACGTATTTTCTGAAGTAGAATCTGATTCCGCAATAAAAATAGGGGTTTCCGTTTGAAATTTTAAAGTTGCCCCTCGCCCCACCCACAGGGTGGTGGGTGGAGAGGTCATTTTGGTATCAGTAGATAGTTTTTTGAAAAATGTTAGACATGTATTTTTTTATTTTTGAATTTGATACAAACTGTTCGAGATTTTCTACCGTTCCCATACTTTTCTAACACCCGGTACCTGTTTAAAAAACATTAATTTTATTACACAAGATATCAATGTCCTCACAGGGATTGGCCGGTTTGTAGATCGTTAATTAATACGATTAACATTAATGCCGCTACATGCAATATGTATTATTTGATTATAATCTTAAGCTAGTCCATACATACGAGATTACAAATTGATACTCTCATTAGTGTTGTATAATCACTTAGCGGGCTAGTTCTCCTCTACGGCTTTTTGTTTTCCAATTATATTCTAATTAATCTTAATTCCTCATTTCGGTTACTTAATTAACCATTTTTTCATGTGGAGTTTCGTTAAAATGTTGTCTATAGTGATTATGCAAATTAATAGTGATATATATTTCTATAAGTACTGCATAATTAATTGGGAGTAGGCGTTTTGCAGGTTTGTATTTTATACAATACATCGGATAGGAGTAAAATTGTGATTGAAAATAAAATACTCGACTTGTAAACACTAAATACGTATATCACTTGAATACGAATAGGTACATTTGCCATAAAATAGAGAATGAGCATGGTAGGATGTAATAAATTTTCCTGCAACTAAGATTAAATAAAACATTCATCAGGATCACATTGTTATTAAAATTTTACGAACATACACTGCAGCAATTAGAAAATGGTTGTTCAAACATCGGGTGCAAAAGTGAGTGTTTATCGTACTATAGTATACGGGTGTCTTGTGAACGATCCATGCTTTTGATGGAAGTCTGAAGGACGTATTTTTTGTTCGAAAAACTTAGAAAAATTGAAAAAAAATAGGAAAAAGAAAAAATTAATTTTCTTTTTCCTCAACCTTTTCTAAATACTAAATAAAAATATTACGTTCACAAAATTTTTAGGGTTCAAGTGACTGTTTCAGACGGAGATTAATGGATAAATCATACTTACTGTCGTTTATGCTTAACTGCGGCTCTGATGGTACTAATTGGAAGACGTCGTAACACTATAAATCTAACACTGTCTGTTTTACACTCTCTTAAAATTTAAATCTGAAAGGGAAATTTTGTTAGAAAACACAAGTAAAAGACAATATAAAGTTCAAAAAATGTATATTAAATCTTTAAAAAAAATGTATGTTTTTACAACAACTTCTTCAGAGAAAATGTTAACAAACAATGGTCTGACCCGTGTACAACACATGGTGAGGAACGGGACGATTCATACGGTACCAACTACCATCCAATATGCAGTTTGAAAAGCTAACGATGCACAAAAAGATTCAAGGAACAGTTCATGTAACTGAAATTTTGGTGGGCTTATGCTTGCCTGTCTTATAAACGTATTTTATTAATTCACATAAATTTTGGTCGCTCCTCGGAGCTTAAAATTGCTTGAAGCGTATCTACTTCGTTTGTATTATGCAATAACAAATTTTACGTTCAGGCAAGGCAGATCCCATGCACGTGTGAGTACATGGTATAGATACTTTTTTGACTCCGAATCACTGAGGAACCGGTTTAGGGCAAACCCCGTCAAAACACATCATTTCCCCGTCAAATCCGACTGCTAGGAAATGATGGGGGTCCCATGTCGCTAAGGGCTATTTTCGCTATAACTTCCGATATACTTTGGATAGTCGTTGGACTAACTTGTCCTCATATTCAACACTTCGTAAGAGTTGCAGTGCTTGACAACGTGGATTCGTAAAAGGGTTTTTAATCTTGGAAATTTGGAAGTTCAAGTCCAATTTTATGATACTTTCTAAAATTGGGTGGTCGGGGCGACATTACGTCCCTGTGCAGCGACATTTACTACACTTACCAAATTAACGCTCCTCGAAGAGTTAGCGAAAATTTGGCATAAAAAACGCTCCGAAGAGCAAAAATATATTTCCAAGAATTAAAAACCTCCTCCACGGCGTTTTTACGTGAAGCACGCTTTTCTTACGAAATATTTCCTAAGTCGGATTTTGTTACAACGTCGAAAAGTATATCGGGGTTATAGCGTTCTTTAACACTCCCCTCCTTTCCGTGAATCTTTTTGTGTAACGTTTGGTAAATTGTTTGTTTGAAAATAAAATGGATCATTGGATGTAGTCTCCCATGTGTTGTATTCGGTTATCGTTCAGACCGGCCTATCTGAACAAAACATAGATGCAAATCTAAAAAATGGTGATAAACTTGAACATATATCGATGCATAGCATTCGATTGAATTATTGAACATTGTGTTTCAAAAATGGCATAAAAAGAAAAAATCGAAAATCCTCAGATTCTCGATGACACAACACAAACACTTTCGACGCACTTATCTTTCTTAGTGTTCTTCCACTAATGCGGGCTTGCGTCTGCTCCTCCTCGTGTCTATGCCTCGTCGATCACCTTCGGTGTCGAACTGCCTTCTGGAACAGCTTAGGTGGTCCTCGGACTGCTTGCTCCAGCTATACATTGGTTCTGCTCGGTTTATATGAAACAATAAAACAAAATTTTAGTAAAATGTTTGTTTACATCCCGTCTGGGGATCTGCGACCGATAACATATCGTCGTCTTTGAGAATGGAACATTGAATTTTGTTGACTTATATTGGTTGAAATGGTTTCCGAGTAGTTAAAAAATCTCTTCTTGGGAGAAATCTGCGACCGATATCACATCGTCGTCTTTGAGAATAGGAACATTGAATTTTGTTGACTTATATTGATTGAAATAGTTTTTATTTAAAATCTCTTCTTGGGAGAAATCTGCGACAGAATCTGCATCCGTCGGATCGTTGCATCTGCCCCTCCAGCAGACGTGGCGGCATCTCGCCCTTGAGTTGCTAGACTCGTCTGAATCGCGCTCTGCGTCAGAGTTGTCGTCTTTCCATGCCGTGCCAATGGAACATTTGTTTGGACCCTTTGGGTCGGACTCTGCTTACAGATGAATGTTTAATAACATTTGAGGACTTAGAAAAATTATAAAAAATACCAACTCTGCCGGACACGGTCAGAGTTGCTGCAGTGAATTTGGAAGAATTGTATGGATACAATATCCTCAGATGAAAATAACTTGTAAAAAATGCATAAAAAATACCAACTTTTGCCTGACACGACAAGAAGTTGGTATGGAAATTTTGATATAAAATAAACCTAGCACTAAGTTAAAACTTAGCCTAGGTTGAAAAATGTTATAAAAAGATGATTGAATCTCCAGAACTGGATTCTGAATCAGAAGTGGAAGCATCTCGTGGCGGTGCATGGATTTGTACAACCGTTTGCTCCGGCGGTAGAGGTTCTGTGGAATCGTCTGAGAATGGGGAATCATTTCCATCGAGTGATGTTCCGCCTGGACTAGCATTTTCTTCATCGGAAGATTCGATTTCCAAGTTGTGCTCCTCTGGCGGGGCTGGTCTCAAATCATCGACATGTACTCTTGTCGTTGCATTTCCCTTTTGCACGAGATACACCTCGTCTGAAAACTTCTTCAGAATTCTGGTCGGGCCTGACCAAGACGGCGTGAAGGTATGTACCTTCTTTTTTCTCTTACTCATGACTCTGTCTCCTACTTTGTAAACGATCGGAGTGACGGCCTCTTTCGGCGCATATTTCTGTTTGTAATTTTGTTGGGCCTGACGGGCTTCCTTGATTCGCTCGTATCGTGGAAGCGTTTGTTGCTTGGCTCTTTCTTGCCTCCAGGCATACAAATCCCATTCGCCTCTTTCGGCTGGATCATATCCTAACACGACCATGCTAGGTGTTTGATTTGTAGCGGCGTTCCTACGATTTCTTAATATGTATGTCATCTGATGCACGTAGCGATCCCAAGTGTCGTTTGGCTTTTTGAATAAAAGAGTCTTTAAAATTTTCTTGCATTCCTGAACCCGTCGTTCCACGGGGTTGGACTGTTGGTGATATGCTGGAATTAAGTATCGTTCGATACCATCCCTTTCGCAAAATGTGATGTACCATTCGGAATTGAAATGACCACCGTTGTCTGATATTATGACTCGAGGGACTCCGAATCTTGCTACTATTTCTTCGTCGATATATTTGGCTATCGTTCTGCCGTCGACCTGAATGTATGCCTTTGCCTCTATCCATTTACTGAAAACGTCTTCGACGATAATCATGTATCTGTTTTCGGCGTCTTTAGTCCTCTGCAGCGGGCCAATTACGTCGACGCTCAAGGTTTCAAATGCATTTTGTGGTGCATGACTTCTAAGTGGAGCATTGGGTTGGGCTTGTCTTGTCTTTACAGATTGGCATATCAGACAGTCATTTATGTATCTGCCTACGATCCTGGCCATATTATTGAAATAGTAGCGTTTCGCTATTTTCCTGAGAGTCTCGTCTCTTCCTGGATGACATGCTTCATCTCGGTCATGATAATGGTAAATCAATTCTTTTATTTTCCTCTTTGGAACTATTAATTTAAAATTTCGATCGCAATCTTTAAAAAGTACATCGTCTTGGACGTGAAAATTTTTCATAAAAATAAGATCCGCATCGGAACGTTGTTCCTGTTGAAATAGATCATTCCAACGGCGGATCTTGTCTTGAATATCTCGTGAACTCAATTGAGCCTGTACGATATCTTCGTATATTTCTGAATGCGTTAAAACAGAAATACGTTCTGGACACTTATAATTTGGTAGGAACATTCTTTCCTCTTCATCGTCTGTCTCGACATACTGATTTTGTGGGTTACGACTGAGAAAATCTGCTAATAAATTTTCCTTTCCTGGACAGTGTTCAATTTTGAATGCATATTCTTGCAATAGTAATGACCATCGTGTAAATTTTGTTTTGTCGTCCTTATGTTTGTTTAACCAAAGTAACGCCCTATTGTCCGTCTTCACCAAGAACGGTTTGTCTGCTAAGTACATCTTGTACTTTTTAATATAGTTCACCACCGCCAAGCATTCTAGCTCGTTTATGTGGTAACGTCTCTCCGCTGGAGATAACGTGTTGCTTGCATACGAAATTATATATTTTTCGCCGTTGTCGCCTAATTGATATAATACGGCCGAAAGGCCTTGGAGGGATGCATCTGTTTGCAAAATGAATTGACGTGAAAAATCCGGCCGATGTAGTTCCAGCGGTCCGGATAATAATTCTTTTAATTTTCTAAACGCTTCATCGCATGTATGGTTCCAGTGAAAACGATTTTCCTTCGAAAGAAGTTTCGTTAGTGGCTTCGTGATCATCGCCACATTTGGTAGATATTCTCGTACCCAGTTGCAAAGCCCTAGGAAACTTTGTAGCTGCTTTTTTGTAGCTGGAACGGGATAATTTTGAATTTGTGAGACATGTTTTTCTAATGGTTGGGAAGTATCAGTTCTAATTGTATGGCCTAAATATTGTATTTCATTCGTCGCTATTACACACTTTTCCGGTGACACTTTCAGATTGTGCAGACGTAGTCTTTCAAAGACTAACTTCAAGTGGGACATATGCTCCTTCACGTTTACGCTGTAAACGATTATATCATCTAAATACACTTTACAGAAATGGTGCAGGTAACCCGTTAAAACGTCCTTTGCCATGAATTTCTGAAAGGTACAGGGAGCTGTCTTGAGGCCGAAAGGCATGACATTGAATCTGTAAGCTGCCCCATCAGGAGTGGTAAAAGTCGAAAAATCTTTTGATGCTTCATCTAGCGGTATTTGCCAATATCCACTTTTTAAATCCAACACAGAAAAAATCTTCGAATTGCCTAAATCTTTAATACTTTCGTGTATTTTTGGTAAGACGGAAGCCTCGTCTTCAGTCATTTCGTTCAAATGGCGATAATCGATGCAAAAACGTGGTTTCTTGTCTGAGCGTTTTATGATTACGGGTGGTGAACTATATTGGGCAGTGCTAGGTTCGATGACGCCAGCTTTCAACATCTCTTCGATTTGGTCGTACATAATTTTCTTAGTACTCGGAGACATCGGATATGGTCTGATATTAAATGGTTTCGTGTCTTTTACGGTAATTTTGTGTTTCACAGTCACTGTGGTTGCTTGAGTCGGTTCCGCAGTGAACAGATCGACAAATTCTTCGAACAGCGGCCGTAGAAATTTGTCTTTAATAACAAGCTCTTCAGGAAGCTTTGCCTGCTGTCTCTCCCTCTGAGAAGCTTGATTCCAGAAGACGGTAATACGCTCTTCCGTGCCGGCATATAGGCATTTTCGGCCATAATCATATGCGACATTGTTCATATATAAGAATGGTGATCCTAATATTATTGTTTCGTTCAAATTTTCGATTACTTGAAAATCAATTTCAAAAGAGGTGCCTGAAATTATTACTTGTAATTTTGTCGTTCCAAGAGAGTCCACCATTCGATCTCCGCACGCCATAGCAAATGATCGACGTGTCGTGAGATTTTTAAAATTATCCAACATCCTCGGATGGATAACGTTTCGCGTCGAGCCTGAATCGATCAGTGCGTCGACCGCATGTTCATTAATTTGAACTTTTATACGAGGCAAAGGGAACGCTTCGCTCATATAATTTATTGACTCCCTTGTCTTGTGCATGGGAGCGTCGTAGTGGTCATGAGTATTAGAAAAAATTACTGGACATTGCTGCCGCCTTGGTTCGGCCGTTGTGCCGGGGATCTTGCAGATGGACCCTGGCCTGGGTCTCTGGCCCCTCGAAAGTTTCCCGGTCTCCTGCTGAGATGCGGGTTATTCGGGCATTGGCTATGGAAGTGCCACTGCACTGTGTCTGTACAGTATCGGCACGGGGTTGCCGGTCGGTCGGGTACTCGGAATTTCCCCGATCCGCCATTGAAATTGGTTTGCCTGCGGTCAGGATTCACTGATCCGCTCGTAGAATTAGGCATAAAAAAAGGACGACCAGGCGCTCTGCCTGGACCGTCCTGTCGAGATACGTCCTCTCGGAAATGCACCCTCGGTGCTGTCGGAGTTGGGCTTCCATTGCTCCTTATACTTGAATTTTGTGGACTTAAACGTCCCGGCTCTTGATAGTAAGACGCGCGGGACAAACGTTGATCTATAAGTTGGATTAGCGACGTCTGTTCGTCAGCTGAATCCCGCTCGACGTTAGTAGCCGCTGCTATTAACATCTCGGTGTTTGAAATTAGGTTGCTTCTCAAGCGTGACCTAATTTCTGGACGCAGTTGGTCCATGATGACCCGAGCTCTGATGGCTTCGGATTTAAAGGGATCAATACGATCGAAAAGACAGGTTTTCCTTGTGATAAACACTGCCGTGTCGTCTAAAGACGTTTGCTTGACGGCATACAGTTGAGCAATAGCTCGTGACTGTATGTCGGGAGAATTAAATCTCGTAAGGAATCTTTCCTTGAATAAGGCATACGAAGTAGTCAACGTCCTAAATTGTTCGGACCATCGTTGAGCTTCGCCCTTGAGTTGGCCGGTTACGTTATGGAGGCGATCATAGTCGTGGCTTATGCGAGCTCTGTCGAAATATTCCTCCATAATTTTCAGAAATGCTTCTGGATCTTCATGATCAAGCCCATGGAACGTCACGTTCGGACATCTTTGTCTCTCATGGGGCGTACAGGTCGACACGTTCTGTATCGCCTGCACGAAGCCCTCTGCCATTTTCAGAAACATACTCTCCATCGAAGCAGTTTGTGGCTGTGAAGCTGATAAATTAACATTATCTCCCTCCGGAAACAGTCGCTGTGGTTCTATCCCTCTAGAACCGTCGTCGACGAGCGGTGCGGTGACTCGCTCATAAAATTCTCTTGGGGTCGACCCCTCGGAGTCTTCCGCCATGAATGAGAAAGGATTTGTTGGGTTTGGGGACGGCATGGTCCCTGCTCGGGCGCCATGTGAACGATCCATGCTTTTGATGGAAGTCTGAAGGACGTATTTTTTGTTCGAAAAACTTAGAAAAATTGAAAAAAAATAGGAAAAAGAAAAAATTAATTTTCTTTTTCCTCAACCTTTTCTAAATACTAAATAAAAATATTACGTTCACAAAATTTTTAGGGTTCAAGTGACTGTTTCAGACGGAGATTAATGGATAAATCATACTTACTGTCGTTTATGCTTAACTGCGGCTCTGATGGTACTAATTGGAAGACGTCGTAACACTATAAATCTAACACTGTCTGTTTTACACTCTCTTAAAATTTAAATCTGAAAGGGAAATTTTGTTAGAAAACACAAGTAAAAGACAATATAAAGTTCAAAAAATGTATATTAAATCTTTAAAAAAAATGTATGTTTTTACAACAACTTCTTCAGAGAAAATGTTAACAAACAATGGTCTGACCCGTGTACAACACATGGTGAGGAACGGGGAGATTTGGTGGGTTTATGCTTGCCTGTCTTATAAACGTATTTTATTAATTCACATAAATTTTGGTCGCTCCTCGGAGCTTAAAATTGCTTGAAGCGTATCTACTTCGTTTGTATTATGCAATAACAAATTTTACGTTCAGGCAAGGCAGATCCCATGCACGTGTGAGTACATGGTATAGATACTTTTTTGACTCCGAATCACTGAGGAACCGGTTTAGGGCAAACCCCGTCAAAACACATCATTTCCCCGTCAAATCCGACTGCTAGGAAATGATGGGGGTCCCATGTCGCTAAGGGCTATTTTCGCTATAACTTCCGATATACTTTGGATAGTCGTTGGACTAACTTGTCCTCATATTCAACACTTCGTAAGAGTTGCAGTGCTTGACAACGTGGATTCGTAAAAGGGTTTTTAATCTTGGAAATTTGGAAGTTCAAGTCCAATTTTATGATACTTTCTAAAATTGGGTGGTCGGGGCGACATTACGTCCCTGTGCAGCGACATTTACTACACTTACCAAATTAACGCTCCTCGAAGAGTTAGCGAAAATTTGGCATAAAAAACGCTCCGAAGAGCAAAAATATATTTCCAAGAATTAAAAACCTCCTCCACGGCGTGTTTACGTGAAGCACGCTTTTCTTACGAAATATTTCCTAAGTCGGATTTTGTTACAACGTCGAAAAGTATATCGGGGTTATAGCGTTCTTTAACAGTCTCACCGGGAACTGAATCGATCGATATAGAGAAAAGTACGCATCAGAAAATTTTGAAAATTTAGATAATTACTAATGTGGATGTGGCCAATCCAACTAAAATAATTAAGCTGCTGGCACTTCCGCTTATACCGGAAGTCGATACAAGCTTGCTTATTTCAAATGGAACACCCTATATATATTAGGGTTTTCAAAAAGAGCATTAAATTGTGAGTCGAAAATATGTAGCATATCCTATACCTAAACCTAGCCGTTTCAGAGATATTTGACATTTTATAGAAAATTTGACAGGTGCAACGGTTTGCAAGAACCGTTATAACTTTCTTCGTGTAAAAGATCATCATTTGTTTCTTGTCACGTAAAAAGAACACAAGTAGAACTACGTTCTACAACTGAAATAAATTCAATAATATCATACCAAGTGTTCCGTTTTTCGCGTTACATTTTGTCAACTTCAAACCGCGAAAACTTGTTTAGGTTAAGTAGAACACGCTGTATTTTTTTACGTCAAGTTGTGTAAAATTGAATTCCCTTTTTTCTGATATTAGCATTGTGGGGTTAAAGTTACAACTTTTTGAAATATTTGCGATTTTATTAGAAATTCATGAATTGTTGTAATCATTTCATCAAAATAGCGATGATTAGAAACAATCAGTTATTATCTTATGTCAAAAAATGCCAGCACATTTAAATTATACCAACGAAAACTTTTTAAATTTGTTTATTATTTATGGAGAATGTGATAAAGTAATATCAAGAACTTACAGGGTGTTCCATTTGACCTAAACAAGTTTTCGCAGTTTGAAGTTGACAAAATTTAACACGAAAACGGAACATTTGATACGATATTATTGAATTTATTTCAGTTATAGTTATTTCAGTTATAGAACGTAGTTCTCCTTGTGTTCTTGAAGAAGCAAATGAGAATCTTTTACACGAAGAAAGTTATAACGGTTCTTGCAAACCGTTGCACCTGTCAAACTTTCTATAAAATGTCAAATATCTCTGAAACGGTATAGGATATGCTACATATTATCGACTAGAATTTTATAGGGTATTCCATTTAAAATAACCAAGTTGGTATCGACTTACGGTATAAGCGGAAGTGCCAGCTGCTTGTAATTATTTTAGTTGGATTGGCCACATCGACATTAGTAATTATCTAAATTTTCAAAATTTTCTGATGAGTACTTTTCTCTATATCGATCGATTCAGTTCCCGATGAGACATCCTGTGTAGTGGGGTCGATCTGGGAAAAACGTAAATGAAATTAAAACTGCTCTAACTTCCGCAATTTTTTTTCCACAAATCGCGCAGCAAACGTGAAGTTGCGTACTAATGTGCCTACTTTGACTTATTTTTTTTAATTTTTGCCAAAAATAACAAGATGCCGGCGAAAAAAGCTTTTTTTAAGTCATTTTTTTTCTAAGAGGGAAAGGGATGGGAGAAATAATTTTTTCGCCATCGGGTACGGAATTTTTTCTCTTTGATTTAAGCTCGGCCCGGTTGCGATCGGATGATTAGGAGGTGAGGGGGGAGGGGAGCGCAAAGTTTCTAGTCAATAGAATGGCAAGGGAAAGGGTTAGAGACTTCGGGCCGGGCTTATTTTCAACAGCAGTCAATTCCCTTGCAGAATTTTTTATTGCACTTTAAATGCGCCATGTTCAAGTGGTAAACATATTATAATTCTGCATGCCGAAAGTAAAAATGGGTTCATATCCAACACATTGCTCTTGTCAGCCAGATTTTTTTGTAATCGTTTATTTTACGTCGGCCTATTTCCGCTACCAATACAACACTAAGTTTCGCATCAGAAGAGAAATATCTTGGAGTAACCTTCGAGAAGGAATATACTCTAAAAGCCTGCAAATCCAATATAAATTGGCTATGGATGTGCGAGCCAGCGTAGTACAAACGGAACTGGCGGGCATAACCATAGCTGCAAAAGAGATTGTCCGTAGACAAGTTACGGGCGAAACAATCAGGATCTACACAGATTGTAGACAATCATTACTAGCCTTGAGAAGTTACAAAATTACCACAGGTGCAATATGAGAATGTCACCAAGCAATTGTGGGTGCCTCCAGCATGAATAACATACTGGTATGCTGGGTGAAAGGACACGCACAGTGTAGTGGCAACAAAGTAGCCGACAAACTGGCTAGGAAGGCAGCAGGCCTAAGTATCTTTGGAGCAGGCCCGGCCAGTCTGTTACCGATCTCGGCGAAAATACAAATAATTAAAGAGAACACTCACAATGAATTCAAGAAACTGTGGGATGAAACAAACAGCTGTCAGCTTGCTAGGGAACTACTAAAATATCCCAACAAGAGTACAGCAATGGACTACCTGACAATGTCCAGAAGGAACCTACCTTTTATAACGGGAATCCAGACTGGACACTGTCAGTTAAGGAAACATCTCCATAATATGAGATTAAGCGAAGCACCTTTCTGTAGGGGTTGTGAACAAGAAGATGAGACGGATCAACATGTACTCTGTAACTGTTCTGCTGTTTCATCAATCAGAGAATCCATTTTGGGGGAACGCTGGCCTACTTTGGCCGATGTAAGGGAGATGCCCCTAGGCAGCATCATCACTTATTTCGCAAGATTAAGTTGGTTGGAGGCCTAAGCGAGGGTCTGCCTTACAGGGAGGATGTACAAGGGTCCCAATGGAGCCTAAGTGCTGTGGTTCAATAATTTTTATTGACCATCCTTTCAACCAATTCCAGATTCCGCTACCAAGGCCAATCACCGACGGCAGGGGATAAGCTCATCAGTGCCCGTGTAGGCACTGGGAACCCTAACCTGCAAATTTTGCCGAATTCCCACAGTTTGTGGTGGGGCAGGGATCTTTAACGTGCTCACATCGTAGATACACGGAACCCACAGTTTTACATTTCTTTCGAAAGATGATGATGCGAGCAGATTCTTTCATCCACTATATCTCATCGACTTGCTGTGATCCGGTTTTGAACCCGGGCTGTCTGCGTGCTAGGACGCGCCACTGTCCATCATACTATCAAGCCGACCAGCGAGAATTGTGATACCTTTTCCCCTTGAACATAGCGCATTTAAAGTACAATTGTGACTCGTATCTACCCAATTGTAATTAACAGTATCATACGTATCAAACCACGTTTCATCAAGAAATGTTACCGTCTTATTTGATTTTATTCCTCTCGAATTTACATAATACGGCATGATTCCATTACTATTAAATGGTTATTAATTTTTATATATTTAAATTCTCACTCTAATAAAATACCTCTTAAAGTTTCCAAAGATTGATAATTATAATCAGGACATTCGCACAATTTATTGGAAATCATTTCTAAATAGACTTCATTTTCTTGATAAAAATTATAAATGTTCTTCGGATAAGATCTTTTAAAGCATCATCAATTTTTCGAGGGGATGGGATACGAGGGGATAAATCATGCCGATAACGAGGAGCTGCCGTAGAGAGGCATTGCAACGGACATCCCTGGCAGAGACGCTGAATTTATAATATTTTAAACTGACATTGGATATATTATATATATAACACCCTACAATTTTTACAGGGATGATATTCGAACTGTACATACCATGAAGAAGATTCTTCAAATGTTTGTGTTAGAGAAAGGTGCTTCTATTTGATAAAATTAATGGTTTCAGAGAAATATGCGCCTTATTCGGTAATGCAAACCTTAAAAGCCTCCAGACAAACATTTGGGGATTCTATTTATGATATTTACAGCTTGAAAATTGTTTGGAATATTTTGGGGTATGGTCCATTCCTTACTTACTAGAAGGTACGTAGACTTACTTCTAGATTAAAATTAAATACGTTCACCTCTCGGTTCACTTACTTAATAAAAAGAATTAAGTACTGGCATATGCCCTCCCCTAAATTCTTGACTTGAAATTCTGGGACACCCTGTATAAAATTACTTAATGACTAGAGACGGACAAATGTAAATTTGTTATGAAGAAAATTGTTACACTTAATTTTAAAAATTATAAAAACACTCGAATTATAATTGTTTTTTGGCCATACGTGTTTAAAAAAATTACCATAATTAGCCGCCGTCGGCGATATACACGTTCTCATTTCCTTTACATTTAGCATTCCGCCCGTCAAACGTCAAATGTTTCATGTTCATTTTTTATCAAAACATTTTTATCTAATATGTCCAGAAAATAATTATATAAAAATATATGCATGAAAATAACAATTAGGGTGTAAATGATAGATAGCTTTTGCATAAATATGACGGGTATGTCGATATTAGCACTTTGTGGATAAATAAACATGTTGGTTTTCAAAGAAAATATTATTTTAGTAGCGGGATTACGAGGGATAGTAGGACTTGACCACCTCATATGCCAAATTAATGGTATGGGAAATTGATGACATTTTAGTTAACTTATTTAACACGTTGACTGCGTCACGTGACCCCGGAGCATGTGTCTGTCTTAAGTTCAGTGTGGCACTAAAAGCATATAGAATTTCGGAAGCGATAAAATTGTTATTTTTGTGCCGATTTTAGTGAAATATGTAGCAGCATATAGGAATTTCCGAGTACTGCTAAATGGTAGTAATATTAAGACATGCCTTTTGAGACACGTGCCGCACAGAACTTATGTTTTCTGAATTGTGGGCGGTACATGCCTTTTGGGGCATGCGCCAAACTTGTTGAAAACTTTGTATCACTGCATTACAATAACGGATTTTTAGTTTATAGGTTTATAGGCTATAGGTGTATCTTGCGTAATAGGAAGTAATAGTTAAAAATATGTCTAACAGATCGAGAATTATAGTCGAAATTGCCTGGCAACAAGCAAAACAATGTGAACAGCACAAGAGTGAGAGATATGTAGTAGAATTAAATCAAGAAAGTACACAGAATGATATAATAAATGTTGATCAAGGACATAATGAAGGGTAAGTGGAAACAGGTGAAAATGAAGTGCATATGGAAACAGTTAATGATAGTGAAGTGCAAATGGAATCAGTTAATGATAGTGAAGTGGATATGGAAATTATTGTGGAAAATGGAGAACAAATAGAGGTAAAACGAGTCTCGATTTTCATCTGATTTCGAAAATGTAGATGATCCTTATAGTAGCGACGATTCTTAGCTTGATAAAAACTACATTCCGGATTCTTCAGAATCATCTGAAAGTGATGATGAGTTCGATCATAAAGTACAGACTGCACTTACACCCGATGAAGAAATACCAATCACTAATAATGAAGAGCAAGCTACTGAAATTAATGAGGATGAATGGAATGATCTAGCAGACGTTGATAGTGAGCATGAAGAGGACACGGATTTTATAGCTAAAAAAACACTTGTGTATCCAAACACTTGAAGTTTTTTCATTGTCGTGACCGGTATGCTGCACCACACCGGCGCCGCGTACGTAATAGACAGTCTGACCACCATCGTGTACAAGAATTTCTTATTTTCTGTTGAGTCTGCTACCCCTGACCATGAACGGATCCAGACCCTGAACAGGGAGTAGACCGTCCACTATCTCATTAATGTGGGTGTTGAACTGTTTAACGTCAGTCTTTGGTTGAGTCTCACACCCAAGTACTTCACGCATCTCCTGGTTGGAATTTTGTTTTCCTTGATCGATGGGTGTTATGATTTTGTTCTCACTGAACCGACTCGTGAAGACTATCGCCTCGTACTTCTCAGCGTTCACCCGAATCTTCCACTGGTTGTAATAAGCCATGGCACGAGCCATGTACGCCTTCAGCCGCATATTAGCTGCTTATGCGTTATGCGAATGCGCGTACATTTCTGTGTCATCGGCGTACTTGGCCAGTTTCGTATTCGGGAACTGTGGGAAGTCTGAGACCTACAAGTTGTACGACTTCAGTGACAGGCATGATCCTTGTGGGACGCGCGAATGTCCCGCCGAACACGGTTAAGCTGAACAAAGGAAACTCACAAAAGCATAGTTTTGTTTGTCTCCTCTGATAATTTTATATCTACACATTGGGCAGCAAAAAATGCATGCATCTAAAGTAGTTAAATAGTTTTATCAATAATAAAATTTTTAAAGTGGTTAATATAATCATCTTGCAAATTTCTAGGGATACGGTATCAGACCGATTTTCAATGGACTCAAATTTTTAAATCTATTTCATCGGACGCATTACATTCTATAAATAATATACATGGTATAAACTATAGCTACCCTAAAATGCATTTTTATAATTGAGGTTGATGATGTTCAGAGCCGTTTTCTATAGGTATTTACTTAATATTCAATATTTAATAAATATTTTGTGCATACCTATATAGCTTAAGGGAGTTTTGAGTAAATATGAATATTAATAAGAAACTTTGTATAAAAAAATAATTCGCTTTCTAATTCCTGACATACGGGTTCGTACCCACAAAAGTGGATCACACTTTAGGCTTATTATTCAGCGCTAAATAAGGGTATTTTTTATAAATCTATGGCAATAGTTACGTAAGTATTCGATTATTTTGTTGGTCTCGATTTGATCAGTCAACAGTTTTATTTGATTTTTGCTTGGAAGGATCTACTAGAAAATGCCTAAATAACTGAGCGATTCATTAAAAGTTAAGTTCTTTATAAACAAGAAAGTAATGCTATCATCTCATAAAGAAAAATAAACAAAATTACGTTGGGTCAATTTTGGGTCTCACGGTGATCCCTCTTTAACCGACTTTTATTAACTTCCCATTCAATAGCAGTCTTTGATCGTTATTATAGCAAATAATATATTCTACATAAACATTACCATTAAAAGAGGTAAAGTAGAATACGCTTCTTGTATATTACTCACTAAAAGGAACTAACTATATTAGATAACATAGAAGCTAATAGTGACATATTGTTTTACTTACTTCGAGTCGCGTTCAGCTGTCCCTCAAACGTTTGTGTCTGTAACAAACACCACACATTACAAACTAACATAATAAACACAATAAAGTAAAAAATGTCTGTACACAACATCTATCACAAAAAAATGTACATGAAGAATAGGTTCGCATTAAAAGTTTCGAATGCACTGCAAATTACAAAATGGCAGGCCGAGGTATTCAGTTTATCGTACGGCCTACGTGTGTTTTGCGATAATTGAATATGTTTGTACTGTCAAAGAATCGATCTACCGAATTTTGTGTAATAAAAATATATACTTACACATATTGAAATGAAGTAAGCTTTACCGATATAATGAATGATAGAGAAGTGAAATCAATGTTTCTTATGAGATTATCGGATAACTAGTAAGTTAACGTACATATAAATGAAAATGAATCATACAAATGCATAAATACACAAAGGAAGGCTATGGAAATTTAGGATTAAAACTATACAGTGTGGCCCATTAGAGCGAGGAAGTCGAATATCTGGCCTATTATAAGAAATATTAAAAAATGTTTTAAATAAAAGCTATATGGCATACGTTGTTGCCTATTTCTAAAATGCTTTGAAAAGTACAGGGTAGGTGAGGTTCAAGGTCGATTTTTTAAATGCCACACCCCATATATTTCTACACCATTGATTTCAGCGTAACATTCTACGTTCAATGCTAATTTTTTATTTGAAAACGTTACGGAGTTGCTAAGATATTGCCAAAATAATGAAAATTCACGGAAAAACACTGCATTACAAATGACAATAATTTTGTTAATGACAGTTAAAATAAATCATTTAGTACATCCAAAGCTAAAGGTCAGATCAAATGTCTGAGAGGAGCAAACATTTATTTGTATGTACAGGAGATTTTATACAGGGGCATCAACTTGTCAATCTTCAAACATCTAGAACTTCGCTTTGTCAAATGGAACACCCAGTATATTATTTCACCATTTTATACAACTATTATCATATCCTTACAAATTGGTTATCGTGATAATAGGCCCAAAAATTGCTAGTTTTTGAGATATTTTGAGAATAAAACCAACAGTAAACGATTTGGGCGGTTGAGTGGAAGAGCGCTGTTCTTCGTACTCCGATGAACAGCGAACTCTGCCGTTTGATAGATATTTAGTTTAAATTTTACCAATCCCATTTTGTATTTCTTTATCTATCAATAAAAGCAATTATTATTATTATTATTTCAAATTATGTTTTTTATCACAATTTTCGGGGCGGGAAATAATTTAGTTAAAATTAACAATTAAAATATTTAAAAATAACAATAGTCTAAGCATGAGAGGTTGAATATCACCGGATTGATGGAGTAATTCCTAAGGAAGCTTTTTTTTCTTCTATCGCTTCTTTTTATGTTTAGAGAGAGATTTATTGAAAATGCCCTCTCCAATTCGGTCCGGAACATATTGTTTAAACAACTGAAAGGGAAAATTTTGGCGTTTTAATAATAGGACATTATTAGGATTATAGGATATTATAGGATTTTAATAATAATAGGACAAAAAACCACTACCACTAAATTCTACATAAAAAGTATTTCACATTTTTTTTCGATTGGTGTAATAGTTTTGAAGATAGAACCGTGAGAAGGAGCGCGCCGTACTCCCCTCGCGTACCACGCTGCTATCGAAACTTCTTGTTTACACATTATGCGATTTTATATATGTAGTTAGCCGTGCGCCGCACCGGCTAGGCGATTTGCACAAAGCGTTGACTCCCGTTCCAGTTCCTTATAAAGTTCAACGGCTGTACGCTTGCGCGGGAATTGTGAGGTGTTGAGTATTAAACGTATTCTATTACATGTACTTAGTATCAAAAAAGCTAAAAATTCATTCAACCTTCGTTCTTTACCACCTACTCGTGCAGCAGCACGACAGCATGCATACAGAGTGTACCATCAAATACAAAGATGGGGAGACATTGATTTGGAACCAAACTTAAGAATTTTTATAACAAAAAAACCCTGACGCCTGGTCTACAACGATAACTAGGAAAACCACATAAAACAACTACTATAACAGATGTTCAAAATTAGTACCTGCTACTTCTAAACAATAATGCATACGGTTTTCAAAAGCTCTACTAACATTACTTAACGTATTCATGTAATGTTTTGGAATACTTCTCTAATTCGAACTTTCATATCCTCCTTCGTAGAAGAATAATATATAATTAAAAAAATTATTATCTCTAAGGATTTGTTGCTGAGCCCATTCACAAAATGTTACCCGTTTTTTCGAAATCCTCATCTAACAACTCTTGCACTTATTGTATATGGTACGGATGGAATTTGTTTTCCTTCAAAATTCTCTGCACGACGATCCAGCTTGTGTCAGTTTGTTTTGATGTTTCTCTCTTCTAGATATGAGGATCTTCTGTAACATTTAACAGGACAGTCATTTCATTTTCTTCCGTTAATGCGGTTTTGGCTCTTTCTGTTTTTTCATATGCAACATTTCCCGTTCGAATAAATCGCTGTAGCAAATTTTCAAAAGCTTCTTTCCTGGGCTGCCTTCTATCTGAGTACCTTTGCTTATAAATTCTTGTCGCAAATAAACAATTTTTATCACTAACATCAGTCATAAACTCTGTCTTCATTTGTTTACATCAGGAATTTGAAATGTCAAAGTCATAGCTTGCTTGCGAAAAGACGCAATAATTTTAAGTTGTCAATTAAATTGAAAATATTTCAAAAACTAATATCACGATAACTAATTTGAAGGGATATACTAGTTGTATAAAATGGTGCAATAATATACTGGGCGTTCCATTTGAAATAAAAAAGTTCTAGATGTTTGAAGATTGACAAGTTGATGCCCCTGTATAAAATCTCAGGTACATAAAATAAACGTTTGCTCCTCTCAAACATTTTGTTCTGATCTCTATCTTAAAACGTACTAAATCATTTATCTTAACTATCATTATCAAAAATTTATCAAATAAAAAATTAGTACTGAACGTAGAATATTACTGTAAAATTAATGGTGTAAAAATATATGAGGTGTGTCGTTTCGACCTTGAACCCCTCCCTCCTTATTGAAGCACCATATGCTTTTCAAAGTATTTTAGAAATAGACAACAGTGTATGCCATATAGCTTTTCTTTAAAAATTTTTTTCATATTTCTTATAATAGGCCAGATATTTGACTTCCTCGCACTAACGGGCTATCCATTCTTCCACATAATATAATAAATATTCATGTATACTATATAAATAATGATTCAGATAATAATAATAATAATTGAATGTTTTACCATATGGATAATACCATTAAATAGTTACTACTTGTCAAATATGTTATGTACATACTTATATCCATTTTCTTGCATTCAAACAAAGGACAATTTTAAAAAATATATTTTCATTTTTCCTATCGTTTTAGGCAATAGTTTACAACTTTTATACAATCTCATCCATAAAGTATTGGCGTCTTGAAAAAATCCAAAGTTATGATAAAAATGGACATTTTCAGGCCAGAAAATAGCAAACTTATCCGAATTGATGAGCCGTTTGTGTCTCTCTCTTTGTCTATCTGTCAGTCTGTGTGTAGGTGATATGATTTTTTGAACGCCGCTCAATGTAGAAAACTGAAATGTTAAACATAAGACCTGGGAGGTTCAAGGAAGAATCCTATTGCATATTGGTGACATCGGTACACCTGAGGCGGCTCTAGGGAGAGCGAAAAATAATTTCTTGTTGAGTATAAACAAGTTTTAAATAAAAATGTTTTAGGACGGAAAATTGTATCGAAGTGGTTCTTTGATAATTTCTTGTCAAAAGGACAGGGACAACCCCAGGGAGGACCTAATAACAAGTTTACGTTCAATTAAACAATTTTTTGGAATAAAAATTGTTCAGGATGGAAACTTATCTTCCTGAAAACCGTATTGCTTTTGTGAATCCTGTTGTCAGAAAAATTACAAATATTGAAATTTCATATTTTTTTCGTGAAAAAGATAAATGTATATAAACTAAAGATGAAAACGTTGGATTCTCACAAAACTTAATAAAAGTGGTCTACTTTACTATACCATATTCGAATTAATTTTTTTTAATTAGAACGTCTAAAAAACTATAGTAAATATAAATAGAATTATTTTTACTTGAACATGTTTAAAGAAAAGAAAATCGTTTTTATTTAGCTTAGAAATAGTAAATAGAAATTCAACATTCAAAAAGATTCAATCATAGATAAAATAAAACTTGTTCTCGAAGAAACCAGATGTTATTCATCAAACAAATAATATTACAAGTTTAAACGTACATGATGAACCTGCTATGACAAAATAACATTACAACTTTGTTTATTTGTAAACACTCTTATATATAAAGTTTTACGCTGATCACATCAGATTTTTTTCAATAATTTCGAACATATTTATTATTACTATTATTATTATTATATTTCAGATTATAATTTTCGAGTGTGCCTGAAACAGAATAATAAATGATATAAATACAAGCTTCTGAAGTTGCTGCCAAACTACACGTATGGGAATATTATTTGGGCAAATGTAAGCCTAACTAAACATACCTTCCACTTTCTAAACATACCCTTGCCTATTACGAACAGTTACGGAGATCTTGATAATAAATTCAAGACATTTTACATAAATCCGTTTAATAAATGCCAGATACATCATTGGATAGGTCACTACATATCCCAGGGGAGTTTGCAAATCATGTCGGACCCTAATATATTGTGACGTTGCATGAAATGAACGTAGTTGTACTAGCACTATTTTACATTATTTATTATAAAAATGGTACTGTTAGCGACATTTTATAATTACTTTCCATTCTACTGCCGTTTTATATATTTTGTAAAATAAATATCGTATCATTACGTCACATTTGACATAATATCAAATATGATTGCTCGAAATTTAAGTGAGTATTTATAATTCAAGTAATGGGGAGAAGAAAAGGTGTTACGGACCTCTAGCGTATGCGACCCACCATACACTTTAGCGTTTTGTGGACCGCATTATAACAACTGCTACGTCCGTAACAAATTTCGCTATTCTCCACGGGAGGGCGATACTCTTGCGACACGTGATCAGCAGAGACAAACGGAAGGAACCATTGTGGTTGGCATGGTAGCTAGTTGATAATTCTGTGCACTTTGGTTAATCCAAGGCATCCTGGTGGATTTTAGAATTATCAACTCAAGAAAATTTCCTCAATCTGTTGTTGTTCCGTTTAGCGAAATGTTTTGTGGTTGTGAGTAAATTTTATCTGCGGAAGCAGGATTTTTAATTACACAAGGTAAGCTAACCTCTTCACGCCATCTTGCCCGTTCTCTACCCACGTGTTTCGCAAATTTGCAGGCTCTCCTTTGGAAATACAGTGTCAACTTGAAAGGCGGACTCGACCCCATTCATCCGACTGTGGCTTTTGGTGGATTGTTCCCTCATCAGTGAGGTAAATTATGCTTCCTTTGTAGGTTATGTCAGAGTTGGTCACATTAGGCACGCTTCACGTGCATTTCTGACTTTGTGAATTAAATCGTGATATCTTTAGGGTTCTACGGACGGGGCTTCTACACACGTCAGTGAGAGTTCCACGGACGGGGCATCCACACACAGTGGAAGGTGCCAGGGCTGGTGAGGCTACGATCAACCCCATCCTTGGGTCCATTTCTTGTGTCCCGAAGACATCTCCGTAGAGCTACAGTTCTTCCACGTCCGGACTCGGTATCGTACCACCCTAAATAAGTGTGTTGTGTTTATTTTTTTTTTACTTACCGGGGACCACCTTCCGTGGTTCGGCTGGATATCAATTCATAATTTGCAAATACGAGAATAGCGAAATTTGTTACGGACGTAGCAGTTGTTATAATGCGGCCCACAAAACGCTAAAGTGTATGGTGGGTCGCATACGCTAGAGGTCCGTAACAAAGGGTCTAAATGAGATAAAATTTTATTTTATTTTCAATAAATTGAAGAGCATAAAATTCTACGTAAAATATATTCTATGCGTTTTTCCCATCAGACCAACAGTCTTCAAGATCCAGAGTCAAGCGCAAGCAAATAATGGTAATATAGCGGTGGAGCGTTTTTACACCTGTCTCTTAAATTCAAACGGAAGGTAAGAGATCTATCTCTGCAAAAGATGACAGGCAGTGTCAAAATCATGGATGTTTCGAGTTCTAACAACCCACTTTTATTATTTCAGAGGATTTGCATAGCCAAAAAAAAAAACCGACAAAGAATTGCGCGATTACTTCCAATAGGAATTATCTCCATATCCGCTTTATTATTTGATGAGCGTGGTATGCGCAAGGGGATCAAATCATCAATGTAGTTTTTGCCAATAACACAGAGTAGTGAACCAAACACTAAGCCGCAACGATGGTGGTCCGGATCATATGACACCGCGGCGAGTCTAACAATTTGCACAAACTACGTAAACGATGTACACAGGCATTATGGTTCCAATGCAACTGTTATATTTGATACCCATGCTCGCGAGAAAAATAGACGACCATAATTTTACAGTGATGCGTGGACCAGAAGATGCAGACTCTCTCATAATTCAAACAGCTATTGATATGTCTTCGTCCTATTCTGCAGTGTATATTGTAAAAGATGTAAATTTATTAGTTCTAATGACTGGACTGGCGAACAAGCAGACAATATCGTCTTACGAAAACCTGCTCTAGGTAAGGTGGAGGATATATTCATCGCATAGTTTACAGTTTGTAAATTCTGTAGGAAAGAATATTTTGTCCCTGCATGCATTAAGCGGTTGTGGTATAACCTCTGCTTTCATTAATCGGGGAAAGATTAAATTTCTTAATATTCTTACGAAAAACAACAAATTGCTTGAAATGATTGAAACCTTTTAGGATCCACATGTAGACTTCGATACCACTGCGGGAGAAGCATTTTTGGTAACGCTGTATGATGGATGTTACGAAAACCATAACGTAGGTTCCCTGCCATGCAGAAATTGTATACGATCGTTGGTGAAAAACAAGGTCAACTTGGCCTCACTGCCACCAACAAGAGACGCTACGTGGCAACATTGCCTACGGACTTACCACCAAGTCCAGTTATGGCGTGGAGTTGAAAAAAATGCAGTGGAGTATGGTTGGCGAAAACCTAGACGGAACTCAATCAATCGATCGATCAAACCAAATTCATTTATCGTTAAAAGTACAAGAGATCTACTCGGACACTCTCACCTGATTCAGCCGAATATCTAGGGTACCAGGGAATCGTGTTATTTGAGAGGCTGGAGCTGAGCGAGACGAAGATAGAGTTTAAAATAATTAAAATCTAAGGCCTTAGTCCTACCTGCGTAGCAAGTTTATTAGGACGTGACAAATAGAATGTAGAGATGACTAAACTAAACTAAGAACATGAAAAACAGTTGACTTATAAAACATTAAGTAGGTTGTTGGCTGCTGAGATGGGAGAAACTCACTATAAAGACCCGCTAAAGGCAATGGAATACTGAGCGAGAGCGACTATGCCAGCCCATAAAATTTTGGTTAGAAATGTTGTAGTTATTCTAAATAATTTTGCTTGTTTTTAAAATAGTAATTCAAAACAAAAAGGTAACAATAGTAATAATTGCCAAAAATAAAGGAAGGCAAATATGAACAGAAAAGGTGTAGAAATTTACTGTAAATATAATATTTTGGTAAAGGGTCGGATAGCTATAAATATATGTTGTCGAAAGATGGGACAATTGTATTTAATCCGAAATAGTGCATTATGATTTCTTATTTGTGTGATGTTGGTTGTTAGCGGGCTATTACCAAGTTTGTGTTGATAAAACCTTTTAGAAGTGGTTTCAATCAAGAGGGAGGTGTATCTGCTTGAGTTGGAAATGAGGCGAAGGAACTTGCGTTGAAGAACTGATAGTTTCTTTATTGTCGTTGCCAACGCGCTGCACCACGTATGTATGTAGTATGTATGTATGTAAGTATGGAGCCACGTATGTAAGGGACGGGCTCACGACGGCCGTGCAAATCAACTTTTTGTTGTTTCTGTTTAGTCTGCTGTTCCCTGCCATCAGAGGGTATAGACACCTAGACAGGAAGTATACTTTGCGTATCGTCTAGTTTATGTGTTTGTTGCAGGTCAGTCGAGTCTCTAAATGAACCCTCAGATATTTCACGGTTTCTTTTGTTTTAATTTTCACCCCCCTAATAATTCAGTTTTTCGTGAAGTTCTGGGAAAAATCTATGGCCTCTAATTTCTCCTTATCTTCCACCGGCCGTAGTCCGTCGTGGCGCGAGCCATGTGGGCTTTCAATAGCATATACGCCGCCTGGGCGTTACGGCTATGTGCATACATAGCCGTGTGAACGGCGTACAAGGCTAGTTTTGTATTCGGAAACGAGGGGAAGTCAGGGACATATAAATTGAATAATTTTGATACAAGCCACGACCCTTGCGGAACTCCCGCACGAATGTCTCGCTCCGAGAATTTACTGTTGACTCGCACTTGCAGCGTTCTGCCTGTCAAGTATGAGTGTAACAATTTGATAATATAGCCAGGAAAACTGTATTCATGTAGTTTGTATATCAGCCCCGGGATCCAGATGGTACCGAATGCTTTCTCAATATCTAGCAGTATCATCGTGGTGCTCTTCCCGAGGTTGTATTGGACCTTGATATTATTAGCTATTCTAACGATCTGTAGCGTCGTGTTGCATCCCTTCTTGAAACCGAATTGATGCACATCTTTAATGTGGTCTCTCCTGCACAGAATTTATTCTTTTCAGGATGACCCTCTCCACCAACTTAGATATCATCGACGGCAATGAGATGGATCTGTAACTGCCGGTGACTCTAGCATTCTTATTCGGCTTCAAGATGGAGACTACCACAATGCATTTCCACTGGTGATGCCAACGCTATAATGGTAGAATTGCGTTAGTGATGTATACAAGCTGAACATACCTTTCCTCGGTAAATATTTAAGGAACTTATTATCAATGCTGTCTTTTCCTGATGCTTTCTTCTTCGCTAAGGTTTTAATTAGCTGCATTATTTCAGGGGGCTTGACCATGGTATTTAAAAATTGTTAGACGGAACTCGATGCTGTGTGAAACACTAAACAACCTGTTCTGGATTCCTTGCTTAAAAGTATTTCGTGCAAGTGCAAAACGGGCTGTGGAAGAGCATGTGGTTGCCGTAAAACGGACCTAACATGTTCCGCCATTTCCTATTATTGCAATGAATCCTTCTACGAAAACAATTCCGAAGCCCTTGAGGAAAAAGTGATTATAACGGTGAAGATGATTCAGACGACAATGCACCTGTCCTTCCACAACGGAAACGTCCAGAACGTACTTAAAAGTAATAATTTTGTGGATTAGGCCTACGGGGGTTACCACGCTAAAAAAACACACCGTTAGGCTCTAACTCCCGGGTGGTGAGGAAACGAGTTATAAACTGAAATTATAAATATCGTATCCATTAAGGATGTAAGCGTGTACCTACAAAATATAATGCAGAAAACTGTGTCAATAAGTTTGGTAATAATAGAATGCTGAAATTACGTTGCACATATCACTTAGCCCACATAATAGATAGATAGACAGATAGATAGATACTTTATCTCCCATAAAGACCGTACAATGTATATTTGGTATTGAGTTCGTCAAAGCATTCAAATATAAAAAAAAATATATAATTTAAAATGATAATAAAACAATATTAGCGTACAAGAAATAAGTATTACACACATAAAGGTACACAAAATAGATGGGTTAAACTTAAAATATACAATTGTTAATAGTCAAAATGACGGTACAAGATAAAATAAACATAAAATAAAACACTACACAAAAATAGATAAAATAGATACAGCAAGTCCAAAATATACAAAGATTGCATTTCCAAATAGGTGCAGAATAAGAAGAAAAATCATATAGTATAAAAATCACTGAAGTATTCTTCTACAGAGTAATAACATTTTTCGATAACATGTTCATTAATACATTTTTTAAAACTTTCATGCTTTCTATATTTTTTAAATGGATAGGAAGTGCATTGTATAGTTTTATACCAGCATATGAAGGACTTTTTTCAAACAGGTTTAACCTGTGAAGAGGAATTCTCATATCGTCATTATTATGAATACCATTATTCCCAACAAAGTTCTGTAAATTATTTTTTACGTGAATTAAAACTGTAGATATATATATAACCCTGGTAGAACTTAAGACGCTTAAAGTATGGACGATATGATGTTCTGTTGGAAATTCCTATAATATTTCTCACGGTTTCTTTCTGTAATTTAAAAACATGTTTACATAGAGTAGAAGACCCCGATGATATGATACCATAGGATAACCTAGAGACAAATTGTGCATAATTGTAGGAGAGTAAGACCGATTCACTTGTAAGTCCTTTTAATCTATAGATGGAGTAACAAATTGAGGATAGTTTGTTGCATAATGCTTTGATATGTGTTTCCCAATTGAGATCGCAGTCAATGTGCACGCCCGAGAATTTTGTTGACACTGTTTGTTGAACGGATTTTCTTTCAATTTTTAGCAGTTGACTTTCTTTGAGAATTTTAGTACGAGGTGTAAATCTAATAAATACAATTTTCCCGGCATTTAAATACAATCTGTTTTCACCAAAATATCTTGCGTATCGAGCAATTACCGACTGAGTCACTTCAATCAAACCTGATAAATTACCATGAGAAGAGAGTAAACTATTGTCATCCGCAAACATAGTTAAGCTATCGTTCATTTGCAATAGGGGGAAGATCATTTACAAAAAGTAAAAATAACAGAGGTCCCAGTACCGATCCTTGCGGTACACCACATTCTAAATTTAGTTGATCTGATTTTATATGTTCTATTTCAATAAACTGTTTACGGCCGCTTAGATATGACCTTAACCAAATATGTATTTTACCTTGAAATCCATAACGATAAAGTTTACCAAGAAGCAATTCATGATTGACCATGTCGAAGGCCTTGCTCAGATTCATAAAAACCCCTATACATTTTTTATCGTTATTCAGGTTATTGTACAAATTATTCATAAAATCAACCAGTGCAGTTTCCGTAGAAAAACCTTTACGAAAACCATGTTGAGCTTTGTCTAGTATCTTGTATTTTGTCAAGAATGCCATTATTTTATTAAATACTACCCGTTCTAAGATCTTTGCGATTGTTGACAACAATGAGGTTGGTCGATAATTTTCAATTATACAAGGATCACCTTTTTTATAGAGCTGAATAACGCGTGCTATTGAGTAAATTAGGGAACTGCCCAGTTTCCAATGACAGATTAACCAAATAAGTGATAGGTTTTATTATGTAATTTATACAATGTTTTAACAGGCTGAAACTTATCCCAACTAAGCCGCTTGTATTCGATTTTTTCATATTATTTATGATATTGCAGATTTCTGATTCAGTTGCCAGTGAAAGAAACATTGTGGGGAAACTCACAGTTCGGAATAAAATGAAACGTGTTATTATTTCCAGATAATTTATTATTTAAGTTTTTAGACACATTAATAAAATATTCATTAAAAATCTTAAGTTTATTATTTGTTTCGTTTATTATAGAATTTTTAACTTTAAGTTCCGGTATTCCATTATAGATTTATTTGTTTTTTAGAATGTAGTATTAATAGTATCCCATGCTATTTTTGACTTGTTATCAGCTTTTTGATATTTCATGTCATTATGTAATTTTTTTGCAGCTTTTAGTACTTTCCTATAAATATTTTTGTATTTTTTATAATTTGCTTTAAAATCTTCATTTTGAGTTTCAATTGATAACTTATACAGACATCTTATTTTTTCAGATGATATGCGAATTCCCTGTGTCATTCATAGATTCGGTTGTAGTTTTTTAGCTTTTAGTTTTTTCATTGGGAAAGCAATTACAATATGACAGGTTATAGTATTAATAAACATTTCAAAGGCTTTTGCTACATTTTTTTCTCAATAAATATCAGTCCAACTTTCTTTACTCATGTAATATGCAAATGAATTATAGTTAATAACACTAAAATTCTTGTCAATAATGGTTTATCATTATTATTAGTGCCAAATGTAAGGCACAGTTTTAATAATTGACATGAATGATCAGAAATCCCATTTTGAATTATGTTACATGTGGTATCAGTAGTACTTGTACAAATATAATCAATGCATGTTGCAGAGCTTGCTGTGATCCTCGTAGCTTTAGTTGTTTGTTCAGTGATATTGTGAACGATCCATCTTTTGCGTCTGAAGGACTTCTCATATATTTAATATTAACGTTCACAAATAAGGGTTCAAAACGACTGTTTCACACGGAGAATAATACAAAATTTATACTTACTGTTCCTTTTTGCTTAACTGCTTCCCTGATGGTATCAATTGGACGTCGTAACACTATAAATCTAAAACAGTAAGTACTAACACTTTCTTAAAATTAAACCTGAAAGGGAATTTTGAAAACACAAGAAAAAGACAATATAAAGTTAATATAATATATATTAAATCTCTTTAAAAATTCATGTTTTACAACAACTTCAAGAAAAATGTTTTTGACAAACAATAGTCTGGCCCGTGTACAACACATAGTGAGGAACGGAACGACTTATAATGTACCAACTATCATCCTATATGCAGTTTTTGAGCTAACGATTACACAAAAAGATTCAAGAAAAGTTCAATGTTTATAAATTTTTGGTGGGCTTTTGTTTGCCTGTCTATTTACGTATTTACAGTTCAATATCAATTTTGATCGCTCCTCGGAGCTTAGAAATGCTTGAATCGCAACGACTTTGAATTATATTTTGCAATTACAATTTCACACGTTCAGGCAAGGCGGTCCCATGCACATATGAGTACATGGTAACTATACTTTTCTGACACCGAATCACTGAGGAACCAGTTTAGGGCAAATCCTGTTAAAACCCATCATTTTCCCGTCAAAATCGACTGCTAGGAAATGATAGGGGACCCTTGTCGTTAAAGGCTATTTTCGCTAAAACTCTCGATATACTTTGAATAGGGACTGGATTAACTTGTCCTCATATTTAACACAACGCATGAGTTGCAGTGCTTAACAACGTGGATTCGTAAAAGGGTTGTTGTTACTGTTTCTAAATTTTGGTGGTCGGGGCGACATTACGTCCCCGTGCAGCGACATTTACTACACTTTCTAAAATTACCCTCCTTGATGAGTTATTGAAATTTTTGCATAAAAAACGCTCCGTAGAGCGAGAATATGATTAAAAATATAAAAACCTCTTCCAACGATATTTTTACGTGAAGCACGCTTTTCATGCGAAATGTGTCGGATTTTGTTACAGTTTCGAAAAGTACATCGAGGGTTTTATCGTGTTCTTTAACAATATTATAGGTGGATAAAGTATTTAATAATTTAATTTTTTCTTCCGATTCTGCAAAATAATTTATGTTGAGATCACCACAAAGTATTATCCTATTATTACAATTCTTGCTCAATATGTAAAATTTCATTAAGCGTAGAAAAAAATATGCCAAATTAGTGATACTCGGAGAAAGATATATGCTTAATACGATTAATTTTCCATTTTTCAAGGATAATTCTATACCACATATTTCGATTTCTCTATCTAATGATTTAGTTTTCACGTAATCTAATTCTTTGGTAATATTAATTAAGTTAGATTTTACAAAAATCGCAGCACCTCCTTTTTTAAATTCATTTCTATTGTAAATACTAACAAGAGAATAACCTTCACAATCGAGTCTGCCTCACTACTTTGCAAATGATGTTCAGTTATACAAGCAATATTAACGTCTTTGTCGTGTAAATATATTTCTATTTCCTCAATTTTGTCTTTTACGCACTGAACATTTTGATGGAAAATATTTATATTTAACCCTGACATATTCTCTAGTTGCTATTTTCTTTTTTTCTGCGTTTATTTTTCTTTGTAAGGCAGGACAACAAATATCAAAAACAGAACGATCAACGGGGATATTTAAATTTAGTTTCTCATTTGAATCCATGCAGTTACCACATCTAATTAACTCACCGTCACAGTTTTCCGTTGCATGGCCTGTTTTATAACACTTTAAACACTTTTTTTATCTTCTTACCTTCTTCTGCTCTATGGTCATAACCTCCAAAATTGAAGCACCGATATACACAATAATATAAGGAGTCAGATGCAAAAACGCTCCACCGCTACATCACCATTATTATCTTGCGTTTGACGCGCTGTATTTTGAAAACTGTTGGTCTGACGGGAAAAATGCATAGAACATATTTTACGTAGAATTTTATGCTTTTTAATTTATTGATTTACTTTTTTCCCTAGGACCAATTCCTATTGAACGTTCCTACGTAGATTGAGCGCCATATTTCCAAGATGGCGGCACGAGCGGTCTTCCCCTAAGGTCGCAAACTCGGGGTTATGATAAGGATGGTACATTTTATGATCCCACCACATTTCATCTCTTTACGACCTTTTGCGTGGTAAAACTAGCCATTGCCTGGAATATTAAGAAATACCTGTAAAGTACAATTTCAGTTAAGAATTTTGTTCTTCATGTTGCCAATTCTTTTTCTATCTTCACTGTCTTATTAAGTCACTTTCCAAAAGAAATGAAAGTAATGGCGGGCTAACAAGCTTTTGATATAACATGCAATTTTAGAGAAAAGAAAAACACAATTTAAAATTTGAATGCAACCTTTCCTAATAACGCAATGAATTTCTAACGAGAAGTAAAATAGTCTGCTCTGCAAACGTATAAAATAGTCAAACTCATTGTAGAATTTTACCACTTACTGAAATGCTTATTAAAGTTTGTATAAAGAAAGTAGCTATCTTTTATTTGTCGTACGTCTACATTATTACGTGATTTTGTATTAAATTCAACATCCTAATGTAATGAGGCTATAAATATTTGAAAGCCATGTCAGGATGATGAGAAGCGGAACGCCACGGAATTCACATTTTTCATCCAATATAGCTATTTACCAATATCGTGGGTTGCTCTGAATTATTCATGCGAATTTGCTTAAAAATGACCTGTATAAAATTCAGCAGTAAATTAATTACCGATTTTAATCCCTGTATTTTAAATATTCGGTAGAAATTACTTTTTCTTTATGCCGCTCGGAGTGTTTAATGATAAATATATGATAATATATTCACATCTTTTATTATACAGTAATAATCATTTTAATAAAGTTTGGAAGGTCGCCAATATCCTTGACCGATCGCTTTAAAACAAAAAAGATGTAAAATTGTTCAGAATGTTTTAACAGCAAGGGAAAAAATTGAGGTTTCTTTACAGTAGGCCACTTAAAAGGCAGTTGAAAATACGTAAATATCGTTTTAAATCGGACAAAAATTTTACTGTTGAAACAACTGCATTATAGGCCTCTTTTCGACATACTAATTTTTCGCCCTCACCCGCTCCCCGGAACATCACCAATTTTGGGGCAATATCTCCTAAAAATATTTTGTTTGCAAATATCTCGATTTTGAATGCTCCTACGCAAAAAAGGTGGTTATCAAAATTAATGATAAGTAAATTCTCTATCGAAATAGTTCAGACACATTTTTATGTAGTAATAAGTAAATAATAAATACACCACAGGTAAGGACGACCCCCTTTATCCTGGAAGGGTCTAGAAGAGCCTTGTGTGGGAGGGGGCTACACATTTAGAGACAAGGGACACACACCCAGTATAGTGGAAAAATCCCTCTCACAGTATTTTCCACTGCCACGACCGGGGATCGAACCTGGAACTTTTGGGTGAGAGGCAAGTGTGCTCATCTCTCGACCATCAGTCAGTACCGTCAGTATTAATATTCTTGAAGTTATAGGCGGGGGAAGTCAAGCTCCGTATCGCATTAACTCTGACACTTTCCTATATACTTACTTATAGTTTTAGTTGCTTTTCTAAATTTCATTACAGTTACGAAAATCAACTGTTTTGGATTTCATCCGAATTCTTTTAACAAAAGTCAACTTTGGAAATTTTAAAAATTATTCGAAATTTCGGTTTCGACAAAATCTGCTAATTAATACATACATGATCTCAATCCTAAATAGATCTTTAATTGTAGCTAACTTTTACAGTTAAAATTTCCTTATTTCAGCTTAAAACCAAGATCTAAAACCTTTGTATCCAAGCTCCGCCTACCACATGTCCCGATGGTCTTCCGATACTTATAGACCAAGAGCTACTACTACTACTGACGTCTTGAGGATGTGTCTGAGCATTCCCTGCAACTTTTATGGTTCGTAGTTCTGTTTAAGGAGACAATACTAGGCTGGGCAAGGTCCTGGGGTGGGGGCATTCCCGCATGAGGATTATTTTTCATAACTCACTATTTTTGACCTCTGAAAATCATTTTTACAAAACGCCACAACTTTTGAATACTACAATCGAATGCACTTCTCGATACGAGTCCCACTAACCACCCTAGCATTATTAGGAAGTGATTAAAACTTAAAACGAGTTTTGTTCGTTTGTTTCTATTTCTCCGTTTTTCTATTACCGCCGCTATTGTCACTATTTTATTGCGTCATTTTATTGTTTTTTTGTATAATTTGCCTCTGTAGTCTGTATTTCTACTTTTGAATATCCATTACACTATAAATAAGTAAATAAATTTAAGAATTAATATGAAACCATAACTGGATTGTCATTTATAACAACAATTTAGCAGAAATCCCCTATATCGCTAACTGAAAACATTAAAATATGTTAATACTCTGAAAAAATCATATATACAAAAACGGCATGAAATGAAAGTTATAGATTATAGTAGAAGGCCTAATGATATCTATAAATAAATGAAATATATTCAAAAAATAATTAAATTTAAAAGATATTAATAATTCGATTCAACTTTTTTTGCGCTTTCCGATTGAAGACGTAGTATGTTGGAAGTTTTAGGGTATTATTTTTAATCGTTTTGGAAACGCACAGTATGCACCTTGATGGGTGGTAATGAATTTAGTTCCCTTTATAGAAAATAGTGGTATTTTTGGTCCATCGTAGAATATATTTTACTACATATTTACTTTTGTATTATTTATATTTTGTATTATAGTCTAAAATAATCGAGGTAGTATATGCAATCATAGAGGTACACTTACAAGTATTTAATGCTACAAATGAGGTCATGTTTAAGAAACCAAAGCGGTCCATTTATATTCCTGTTCTGTGATGCTTTTTAATCGAAGTTATTTTGCTGGCATTTTAAAGGCAACATACTTGTGTTAAGTTCATTTTTAAAAGGTTCGTGCAGAGTATAAATCGTCCTCCACAGCTTGCTCCGTTTTAAATACTTGATTTTATAGCGATTTTCCATTAAGATAATTAATTTGAACCTTTGTTGGCAAGAGCATAATATTTGGAAACTAGCTGTACACTTTTATGGAAGCGGAATCTCTGTGTACTTTTTTATTGAAACAATGGGTGGGTTATTAAAAAAGTAAACTTCAGACATGGATTTAGACAAATTGTAATTTTTTCTTCAATGATATAATCGTAAGCATATTATAGAGTTTTTTGAAAAAAGGGATATTTTCTTGATGTATATTCAACTAGAAATTTATATATATTTTTTAAATAAATTTTGGTCCATGTTTGCCCACCAGTCTATGTACCCCAGCAAATGTTCCTAGAAATCGTGCAAACTTTTCCGTATTTAATGAAATTTATTTCTTGTATAATTGCCATTTTTTATTGTCGAAAGATTTGCAAATTACAATGTAGGAAACGGCATAAGTCACGTAATAGTTTGATGAATTTCTTATGTGGACCAGTCACTGTACTCCTTTTGTATGAAAATAAAAATAGGTAATAACATTAAACATACTTGAAAATAAGCTTAACTTTAAACTTAAAATTACACAGATTTTATAAACACTCAAGCACTAAGCTTTTTAATTTGGGATTTGGCTGGACGTAGGCACCACAACTTGAACAAGGTGCCTTCCGCTAAATACTCCAATACGGGGCTGCGCAGGGCTGGCCTAAACTTTCAGTTAAAAATTTCGATTTCAAAATGTTTTAATTTGTTTAAAGGTTAATGATGTGAAGTAAATTTAGAGACAAAGAAACGAAGAAAAAACAAACGCGACAAAAATACACAAACAGAAAGGGAGAGGAGGATAGGAAAGAATTAAAGATGAGCGAAAGTTATGAAATATTAACAAAAATGTGGATAGGGTTAGCGAAAGGTAAAGTTGTTGAAACTTGGCTCTAGTGGTTGCCGGAAAATCAATAATGTCTGATATGGTAAGGGATGTTTAATCTGAAATGGTGCATTATGCTGTCTAATTTGTGTTATGTGTCTTGTTAGCGGACTATCGCTCAGCTTGAACGAGTAGAAGTTTTGAGAGATGTACTGGACGTAGTACGCTAGCAGGGTTATATCGTTGCAGCGTGCGTATAAGTCTCTGAGGGAGGTGTACCGTCCTGAATTTGAAATGAAGCGCATAAATTTGTGTTCAAACACTTGAAGTTTTTTCATTGTCGTGGCCGGTATGCTGCATCACACCGGCGCCGCGTGATAGACAGCCTGACCACCATCGTGTACAACAGTTTTTTATTCTGTCTGTTAAGTCTCCTACCTCTGACCATGAGCGGATACAGACTCCTGGACAAGGAGTAAACCGTCCGTATTGTCTCATTGATATGTGTGTTAAACGTCAGTCGTTGGTCCAGTCTGACCACCAAGTACTTCACGCATCTTTTGGTCGGAATTTGGTTTCCCCGGATCAAAATTGGAGTAATAACTCTATTCTCAGTAAAGCGATACGTAAAGATTATCGCCTCAGACTTCTCAGCGTTCACCCGAATCTTCCAGCGACCGTAATACTCCGTGGCATGGGCCATGTGCGCCTTCAACAGCATATTCGCTGCTTGTGCGTTGTGTGAATGAGCATACATGGCCATGTCATCGGCGTACTTGACCAGCTTCGTATTCGGGAACTCTGGAAAATCGGAGACGTACAAGTTATACAACTTCGGCGACACGATACTTGCGGGACTCCCGCCGTGTTGGGAGTTTTTTATTTAACCGAATTTGCAGGGTCATATCCATCAGAAACGAGTGAATAAGTTTTGTGAGGTGAATCGGGAAGTTATAGTTATGAAGTTTGTAGAGTAATGCCGGGATCCAGACTGTGTCGAACGCTTTCTCAATATCGAGGAGCACCATGGCGGTGTTTCCCGACGACCTGTTGCACCGTGCTCCTGCCCTTCCTTAAGCCGAACTGGGAGTCATCGTCGATGTGGCGCTCCTCCCGAACAGTATCGAGCCTGATTAGGACGACCTTCTCCACCAACTTGGAGATCGCCGACAGCAAAGATGGGCCTGTAACTGCCGGCGAACTTCGCGTTCTTCGGGAGATATTTGAGCAGCTTGTACTCGACGCAGTCTTTCCCCGGGGCTTTATTGTTTGGCAAATCCTTGACAATTTGTGCTATTTCCGAGGGCTTGGTCAGGATCTTCAGAAATCGTATGTCATGACCAATGAGGTCGTGTACGTCATTCTCGATGCGGTCGTGTTCAGGATTGTTCGGAATGTTAGTGTTATGTTAAAAAAGACCGAAATGGCTGAAACTTTTCTTAATGTTAGGCTATTCTATAAAGAACAAACAAACAACAAAAATTATTTGGTACTGAGATAAACAAAATAATCTAAGTTTCTGTAGATTTTTTCATTTTTATTTTTTTTTATTTTACATATAAGTTTTAAACACAGAAATTCAAAAAGTAGATCCATAGAAACCTATATTGGTGTTTCACTTATGTTGGTACCAACTAGCTTTTCTTGATTTTCATATACAGCCAAATGAGAGTGGATACAGTGGTTCCAAATTTCTCAGATTTTCGGATTTCTCGAACCTGTGGCGGTACTTGAAATCTAAAAAATTTCATTCTTGAAGATATTCTCTTTTTACAGAACTTTTTGTTAATAAAAATTATTAATACCTCTCCCATGTTTTACTTTTTGATTTTCAGTGTTTATGAATTACATAAAAAAAGTTAAAAAAAATTGAGAAATAAATGTATTTCTATAGGTACCTAGTTTATTGTTTTGTTTATCTTCTTACCAAATATTCTTTTAATTTGCCAAGTGATAGCGAATACGCAAAGATCTCGGCGACGTCTGATCTCTTAAATTCTATTATTTATTTTCATTTTCTCGGAAAAATAAGGAGGAGAAGAAAGGAGAGGAGGAGGAGAGATGAATTAATTGTCATCAAATACGTCTGTTTATTAAACAATCCTCAAGCAATCCTAATAGTGAACGTTGTAACGTTCAAATTACGAAAATAATTGCTTTATTAGCCATATTATACACGAATCTCTCGAATTTCTTTAACAAAAGTTTGGACAGTGTATTGAATAACAATGCCGGAGCCCTTGGAGCTCTGCAATTGTTTAATTATCTAGTTTCTAATTATAATGCTTGTAACAGTTTGCTATTGTTTGGCGGAAGTAATCTGACAATCTATTGTGGTAATTAAGTGTTAGTCCAGTCCAAGATGGCACCGTCCGCCTGCGATTGCATTTAAAACTTTAGTGAGATATAATTTTGGAAGGAAGCCATGCAGCTTGATTATATACATGCGTATTATTGGCAAATGATGATGAACAACGCTAAAAGAATATTAATAGTTATCAAAATTTATATAATTGTTTCCTACTCGACAGTTTATTTAATAGTTAATTTAACTCTTATGCTTCTGCAATTCAAATAAATATTATTAATATTCCGATCGTAACGCTTCGGTTTATTACACCATCATCGGGGATACTACAATAATATTATAAGTTAAATACAATCAAGGTAGGCTGGGAGGGGCATTAATAACGTAAACTCTAACATTTATTAAATTAATTCTAGATCGCTGATTTTGAATCTGCGTCTTACTCTGCTGAATATTATACATATAGGGATTTAAAGTGGCGATAAACTTTCACATTTTTTCTCAAAAAAATTATTGTAGCTAAAAAACTATAATAGACGCGAAAAATTTACAACAGAGCAAATTTGTAAAGTATAAAAATATAGAAACGTGTTTTTACCCAAAAAAATTGTACCATTTACAGACGTGTTGTAATGGGGAAAAAGTGATGCTGATTAAACTTAGTGTATAATTTCCCATTTTTCACATAAAAATCAAAATTTTTGAATTTCACCAAGCCTGTGAGTGTGTACTGAGAAAATATAAAAGAGGTTACATATATAATTTTGTATGTCATATACAGGATGTTTCTGAAATACATGCATATCCGAGGTATAACATGAACACCTCATACCTCCAATTTTTTTTATTTTTTAAGGTAAATTATTGGTACATCTTGCGTACTTGATAAATGTCACACTTTGAAACATAAATTAATTTTATGCTACTTTCGGTTTTAATGTAAGTAATACCAGCTTTTGATTTTCAAATGGGACATCGTGTATATTATTACATTTTTGAATTTAATGTAATTTTTTTAATACATTGATACGTAAGTGAAGTGACGTCACCAATGTCAAACTTTATTAAGTCATTTTACAGACAAAAACACACACACAAAAAATCTTCAAAATAATTTTTTTAATGAGACCATTTTTTTTTAAATGGAGCCATGCTGGGCCCAAGGTACCTTTCAATACTACCAAGATTTGCCTGATTAAATGATTTGACTTAAATCACGATTTAAATCAGTGATTTTAATGAAGCGATCATTTATTCTATCGATGATTTAAATGAAAACTCTGAAACTATTTTGTAAATTAGAGTGAAGCCCAAATGTAGAAAAGACTACTACAAATGTAACTATCAAATAAGGTATTATATTATATTATGCATACAATTTTCAACAGGAAAATTCCTGCAAGAGCGAGTACCGTCACTTAAAAGTAAAAAACATGGCTCGGCAGCCGGTGCGCGTCGCGTCGGCATCGAGGAAATTTAAAGAAACTGACCTTCAGACTAGTTAGAAAAGATATATACAGAGCTTTCAACAATGATCACAGGACACGTGATTTTTTAGGCTTGTCATGTTTTAGCCATGTCAGAACCTTCCATACTAGGGATATTTTAATTCGTATGTATCTAAGGGTGCGTTTTCAAGTATCTTTGCTGACGGTTTTTTTCGACGAAGTTTCACGAAATCTCGACGCAACGCACGGTTTAATTGGCTCTGAAGCTGAACACGCCCAGCGGAACCAATAAGGCAACGGTTTGTCTACTCAGAATATTTAGCGCCGTACAGTCTTCTTGTAGGCATGTCCTAACAATTAACTATTTATTTTAATCTAAAATGTCATATGATAGACGTAGTAGTAGTGTTTTGGTTATTATCCTTGGTGTTTTGGTGGATATTGCATAATTATCAGTTCTTCTTCAAGGGTTTTGAATTGTTTTAATTATTATTTGAGGACTAATTAGTTATTTTCAGAACTACATAATTTACATCAGTTATCTTCTGGTGAGTAATGATAAAGAGAAAAAGAATGTTAGGTTAAGTAATGTTTTTTAAATTTTATTCTAGTCCTGTCTTGCCATGGCTTTTACGCCAGAGCAAGATGCCTTCATTTTGATGGCTCATTTTCGAAGTGGAACTCGCAACGAACATGGATCGTGGAAGTATTCATTGCAATCATGCATCGAACAATTTATGGAAAAATTTCCTGATGCAAATATTCCATATGACACATTTTCAAATCGTAAATATGTACTCGTTGATCGTTTTGCAAAGGCAGTGTGCCTTTGCAAGGGAAAATCCACTGGTAGGCCAACTGTTTTAACTGAAGTGGTTATGAACTACGTTCGAGAAAGAATGAATCAAAGCCCGACAAAATCCATACCAAAGTTGTCCGCCCAAACAGGTAGGTACTTTTACACTAAATTTTTTAATTACTGAATACATTACATACCACTTAAATTTAGTTTCTTGAAAATATACAATATGAATTTCTTTAGTGAAAATTATTATCAACAACTAATAACGATACCTACTAAAACTCTTGTTTATATATAAAACCTGAATGCAAATAAAAAAATATATAAAACTGGGAATCGGTTCTCTTCAGATGTCTTAATATACCTAAACGACAAATCAACGAAATTTATTTTTTTTAGGTCTTTCAGTTGGAACAACCCATAAAGCACTCAAAAAACTCCATTTGCATCCATACAAGGTAACCGTTGTTCAAGAACTATTACCCCCTGATTTTGAAAGTCGAGTAAGATATTGTCGTTGGTTCAACGGAAATTTAAATAACAACGATGTATTGGATTTAACCTATTTTACTGATGAAGCATGGTTCCACTTAACAGGTTATATCAATAGTCAGAACTACAGGACATGGGCTACAGAAAACCCTCACACTTACGTAGAAACAAGTTTACACCCCTTAAAAGTTGGTGTATGGGTGGCAATATCCAGAAGGCGAATTATAGGCCCTATATTTTTTCGTGAAACAATTAATGCCCAAAGGTATCAAACTCTTATTTTAGAGCCATTTCTGGCGCAGTTGCATGATGATGAACTGCAAGATGGGTATTTCCAGCAAGACGGCGCTACTGCCCATACAGCAAGAGCTTCACTAGATTTTTTAGGGGAGTTTTACGATGACCGATTAGTCAGCCAGGGACTATGGCCTGCACGGTCTCCAGATCTAACGCCCTGTGATTATTTCTTATTTGGACACATGAAGAACAATGTTTTTAAAAATAGATTACATACCATTGACGAATTACAAGAGGCAATAGAAAGAGAAATCCGCAATATTAGTGTTCATCAGTTACAGAACGTATTCGAAAATATGAAACGAAGAGTCCATGTGTGTTTAGAAACTCAAGGCAGCCATTTTGAGCATTTGTTATAATTTCTTGGCATTTCGTATTAAAATGTATTCATTCATCTTCTAATTTAAATCTCATGTAACAAAAGTTTTTATTATGTAATTTCTTTTATTTACTGTGGATTGTTTGATTCGAATGTTTATATTCATGTTGGCTGTGGAAATAAATATTATTTTGAATTAGGTGTAACAATTTATTTCTTGCGAACATTTTTTTTATTCAGATATAGTCTACTATACTTTAACTTGGCATGTGTATGTATGAGTTAATATTTCCATACGATTTCATTTTCTCCCATATTGTACATAAAGTTAAAGCAATAGTCCAGAAACATTGCCTACATGGACAATATTTCTGGATCTTTGTGTACAAGAGAAAATGAAATCGTACGGAAATATTAACTCATACATACACACGCCAAGTTAAAGTATACTAGACTATAAAAGGCATCCCATTTAAATTTGCTTTTAATATTAAAAAACTCTTAAATTTGATGAATAAATGAATTATCATAAATTTTTTACCTTTAACTAGAACGCCAATGGATTTAGGGTATTTCTGTTTAGTGCAATACCATCGTGTATAGTTGGTTGTCTATATTTTTGTGGTCACGTGTCCTGTGATCATTATTGAAAGCTCTGTACTTATTTGCATTTGTTTGCATGAAAATATAGACACAGATTTTTTTCAAATAACGTACATAACTTATATTTGCAAATTGAAAAACAAAGAAATAATGTATTGAAAAATCATATTTGTTTTTATAAAATTCATTATTTGATTTTTTTGTGTAATTTTTTGCAGCAAAGAATACTACCGATAATAATCTACCCACATGCCTTTTTTAAACGTGGGACTATACAACAAGTGATAATCAGGAGAAAATGATAAAATCTACGATTATTCTGGTACCAATTATTTCCAAAAAAAAAAAACGTTGAGTCCAAAACGCACTTGAAGCTTACGCTTTCTCAATATATGCTTATTTTTTTGTGATCGGTATATTATATTTTGTCTATTAAATAAGTAAGTTCCTAAATCTAAATTGAAAAATTTATAATTCACAGGTCAACATACTAGGTAGAATTGTTTGAAATTCAACCATTGTCTTTTATGGATTTTAAGGTGCTGATTAATGAATAATATCAAGAAAGTAGGATCACGGAAGGTCTCTTAGATATCCTAACGAGATAATTAAAACAAAGATTTATACTGGACAAGGAAATCTTTGGAACCCAGAATAAAAAAATATTGTTAGAGAAAAAAAGTGTTTCTCCGTCCACTTCATATTAAACTCTTAAGTTAATTAAATCATCACTCGTAGATCATAAAATGTAAAAAAAAATTATTTACGTCCTCCTTTCCAAAATGAAGGTTGTTTTCTTTTATTACATCATGCATTATTACAACTTTTACACATTGTATAAAGTAAGACGCGTGTATCTGATTATCCAAGAGAATATCTTACAGAAAGAGTAATGTTAGGTTAAATTTATATTTTGTAGACTTGCCACGTCTGTTTCCATTTGCCTTCTGTACAACACTAAAGTCGTATCTGCTGTTTCGTTGCTTACGGAAATCGAGGCTCCGAAAGATATTATCGTCGACGTGATAATCCTAGTGTGTTTTAATGCTTAACGAAGCCCTTCTTTATTTAATAAAGCTATCGGATAAAAGGGTTTCCAACTTCTGTTAAGTTCATTGTGTTATTTACGTGAACCTACAGAATGTAAGAAACGATATAATTTTAAATAGCATTGACTAATTCAGTTATGGAATTCTGGGTGAAGTAGGGATTTCTTTGTATAATAATCTAAGAGCTGGAAATCATTATGAGCTCTTGGTTGCAAGTGGTCCAGATAGCACAAGTTATTTATTCAGTAAACCTCGAATCCTCCAATAGAATAGATTATATTTTTTGAATAATAAATGAAGAGAATAACATACTGTGAATAATGTGAATATGTTTTGAGCAATTATTCCTTGAATAGGTCTAAAACAATATTGATATTTTCATATTTGAGTAATAATCAAATTAGAATATCATTAATTTGATATTATATTTCCGACTATTTTGGAGTACTCGTAAACTAGTGTTTATTTAGTTATTTATTTAATACTGCTGCCGAAATAGATAAGCATCCAATTAGCGGACAGGGAATATAAAAGTAAATGTATGTTAAATACAGAATGCAAACCAATTAATACTTGTTTTAAAAATATAACAAAAGTATATGGTGTTTGAGTACTAGCCTGACTAGTACTACTAGCACTAATTAAGTAGTGTAAGTGACTCTAGCGCCTGACGACAAGTCCTATAATTAGTGTCAGAGACTGTCGGTGTCCATTTAACAGTTTTTTATAAAAACTAGCATTTTTGTTTATATTTAGCACGATCTGTGTAACAGTTTGATTCAATTTTTGTAAGTGAAACTGTTTTCAACTAACAGAATTTACTTTTATAGCTAAATTATTTCACACTATTTTATGTACATATTTTTATATCTTAGGAACTCAGTCATGTTTTTTTTACACTATTATGTATCTCTGTTCCGTTCTAGTACAGCATCTAAGGAAACAATTGTCGATTGTCTAAAAACATTTATTTACATCAGATACCTATATTTCAATTTTTATATTTTTGTTTAATATGTAAGTACATATGGTTATTTTCCTTACCTTTCTCATTGCTATATATAGGTATGTCCTAGAAGATGTAATATATTTACTGAGTTCTCACAATAAATAAATAAACACTACAGAAATTAGACAACCCCCAATTCCAGAAGCCAGGGGCTTGTGCGGAAGGGGGTTACACATTGAAAAAACGCAGACATACAACCATTTCCTCCGACAGTGCCGGAGCCAGGATTCGAACCCGGTGGTGCGATACCCGTGTGATTAATCGCGATTGCCACCTCGCGCCTTAACCCACTCGGCTATCGACCAGACAATACGTTTTACTATTTATTACGGCAGTTCATATTTTTGGTTATGTATAGATAGAAATTACAAATTGTTGCAGATGGCCATACCTGTGCTATTTCTATATTTTATAGCTTTCAATTTAATTTGGTTAATACTTGTTTAGAGTTGTTTTAATAGTTTTTAAGTTTTTATTTGATGTCAACAGTAAGTTTGATACTGACATCTATGTTAGTGGTTATTAAGTTGTAGTTGAAATAATTTCTGACATTTAAGTCATTATGACATTTCTTTTAAGTAGGAAATTTTATTTTTATAGTTGGCAAATATTTTCCTGGAGAAATACAAGGAGGTTTAAGTTGGGTTATGTTTGGAATGAAATTAATCAAAATTCATATGGTGTTTGGTTTTGTTTATTTTGGGTACTTTGATATTTAGTGATATAAAATAACAAACAACAGATAAAAGAGAGGTTGTAAAATTGGAAAAACAAATTTAAAAAAAAAGAACAAGTGAAAAATTAGGGAGTGAAGGAAAAAAGATTAATAATTTGAAATTGAATTAAAAAATTGTGGAGATCAGCGAAGAAGAGTAAAAATAGACTGTAAATAAGAAGGAAGAGGTGTTATTGTGGATAGGAATTGCAGAGGAGATAAAGACGAGATAAGGTGAAGAATTAGTGAAAGGAGAATTGTTGGATTTGGAAAGAGAAGAGTGTAGCTACGAAGAAGGAAGGTTTTTGTGTGTTTAATTTCGGACAAGGTTGTATATTAAAATTTTAATAGTGTATTAGACTTTCGAACCTGTTATAAAACTGCTAAATTATCTAAATATCAAGGAAAATATATATATATATATACATATATATATTTATTTATTAGAAAGGTAGTATTGACTGAGTAGTTAAGGTACAAACATAAAATTTATTGAGGTTGCAGTCAGTGATAAGGTGTTTTGGCCAATAAAAAGAAAACTCTTTGTTATTGTCAAGCTTTCGCTAATGTTTATTAGCTTTCTCAAGACATCAACTTGGGGTTAATTTGATAAACTTGCGTAGAAACACATGACAGGAGAATTACTTAAAATGTTACTAGTGGTCGATCCCACACACATAGCTACACTGCTATTGTTATTAATAAAACATTTAACTTAAGTTTAATTATACATATTAATAAAATATGATTAAAATTTCATTTAAAATAATTTACAAAATGGACTCAGTTGAAACTATGCTGAAACCCAGAGATAAGAGGAATCATTTCCTCTTATCTCTTACCTCAAGTTAATGTCTTAAGAAAGCTAATAAACATTAGCGAAAGCTTGACAATAACAAAGAGTTTTCTTTTTATTGGTCAAAATACCTTATCACTGACTGCAACCTCAATAAATTTTATGCTTGTACCCTATATATATATATGTAATTTGTCATTTGTCGCGTATTCCTATCCAAATGGCGCAGCTCGTCTAGTGTCCATAGTGTCCACTTGATTATCCAGAAGAAGTAGAACAGAGCTGGAACGGCAAGCATTAGTGGCAGACACCTTGTTCGGAAGACCAAATCAATACCATTGATGATGGAGTTATTCTAGATTATTGTATATAGGATAAATGCCCTATCGCGTTACAAGGATTCCTATTTTTGAAGAATAATGATGGGGATTTATGAGGCTAAATAATTAAATAAAGAAATAGGTTATTGCCTTACTTATACCTCGAAAGAAACAACAATGCAGCTACGGACACGTGTTTCGGAGTTATTACTCCTCATCAGCGTAGCGTAGTTTACTGAATATCTTATAATCGAGCAAAACCAACAAAGGTAGGAAAGTATAATGCACAGTACTCCATTTGAACTTTCATACTTCATGTGCCACATTTAGGGCCTCAAATGAGAGCAAACAGTACGAGGAGCTCTATGTGTACTGCTTTATTTCCACCTGGCAACCCCCGTCATCGTTTACTTAGTGTTATTAAACTTAAAAAATCATTATTAACAAATACAAACTAATATAATTAGGTGCGGCACCTCATATGGAGACACACTGTATACCGTTGTAATAATATACCTTCTCCCTAAGTGATAGTAAGTACTCTTTACTAATATTAAACTATTTTCCTGCAAAGTTTTTCTTCATAGACAAACTTACCAACTTCTAAAATATGGTCTTAAAATTAATGAGTTGTTGCGGTAGTACAGGTAAATGGATGTTTTATAATTCAATTAACCCCTTCCGACTGCTTTAATTAACGTTGTTAAACAATAATTAAATGCGACTTAGTCAGGAACACGTAATTTCTTTCACGGAAAGAGCTCCAAAAATGGCAAAAACATTTCCATCCACATACATATGTTAAAAGGGTAGGTGTGCATACATTACAATATTAATCGCTACTACGTTTATATTATGTCACTGTATTCGCATAACTTTTTATTTGAGTTTTGTTTGCGTTCGCTATAACATTCTTTTCGTATATGTGGAATGAGTCATCAGCTTACAGTTCTTCCGACATTGATTATGGAGGCTTTGACTAGTTCAAATTTTAAAATCTGTCTTCATAGGTGTTGAAAGTTTGAAAATATTATTTTTCACATACATTAGGTCCAAGCTGGAATATGCCGCTCTCATATGGTATCCTATATACCAAAATTTGATTTTATTAACTGAATCTGTCCAGAGAAAATTTGTAAAGTTCATGTTTTTTAAAACTAATGGTTTTTTCCACAGCGAGGCACTGATAATAACCTCCTATTAGATATGTTTAATATGATTTCACTAAGTGAAAGAAGGAACTGCGCTGCTCTTTCACTTTTGTACAATCTAGTTAACAACAACATTGGTTGTTCATCACTTGTTAATAAGCTTTGCTTTTTGGTTCCTCGATTGCATTTTCGTGATAGTGATTATTTTTATACCCCCTTTAGTCGTACCAACCTTATGTGTAAATCACCAATGTTTAATATGTGTAAGGTATTCAATTCAATTTCCAATCTTTGTGATATTAATCACGACAGTTTAATTAGTATAATTGACTTATATCTAAGAAGCAACTCGTAATATATGTACACCTACTCTGATACTATGTTTTTTACCTTATTTCTATTTATTTTTTTATTTATATACCTTTACTGCCTCATGCACGACTTACTGCATTTTAAAAGCCATCTATTTAGGTTTTTGTTATCTCCAATGCATAGGATGTACAAAGTTAGGGTCCAGGTCATCATATTATTTGGAATTTTATTTTTATTATTTCACAATGTTCTGCTCACTTGTATATTTTAATGTTTTCTCACATTTTTTTTTTCTTAAATTTATACTATTTTATAATTTTAGGCTTACTCTGTATTTGAATATTTTCTCATATTTTTGTAATTTATATTCTCATGTTCTCTGTAACAATTCTATGTTTCATGCAATTGGGTATTTACCTGTTGGAAATACATGCTTTATTTATTATAAGGCTTTGAATATGGGGAGTGATCAGAATATATGCTGATGTTGATACTGATGGATTGGTAATGGCGGACCAATTCTATGCCCACCAAACAGCCCTGATTTAACGTCTTTGGATGCATTTTTTTATGCATTTTAAGTGCATAGTAATTCATTACTGCACTTCCATCAGAAACCCTAAAATACCTACAGCGTGACCCGTTTAAAAGGGGGGCAAATCTCTAAAAATTGTATTTATTGACCGATCTAAACGATTTTTTTTAATGATAGAGCTTCAATAAGTCTACTGTGATGCAAAATGTCAGATCAAAATTTATAATTTCAAGGCCAAGAATTCAAAAAAAGTGTTTAGCAATTTTTTATCTCAAGTCTGACTACGCCACCATAATAATAATAATAATAATACTTTATTTTCCTTTGAGACAAATAAAATACATTTGTATAGGAGTGGTCAATTATTTAAATACTACCTACAACCTAACTTACTCTATCGTCAAAAAATTCACTTGAATTATAAAAAGATTTATCCAGAAGATATCTATTTAACTGGCGTTTAAAAATTACTAAATTTGATGAAAGCTTAACTTCAGTCGGTAACCTATTAAAAATATTTAAATCTAGATAGGTAGGAGAGTTTGCAGACACCTTATATTTACAAAATGGTACGTGAAAATGACTCTTTTGTCTAGTATTTATATTGTGTATATCGCTGTTTAAAATGTAATTTATTTTATTTCTATAACTAAAAACACATAATTCAAAAATTAACACACATACAAAAGAGTTATAATTTTAAATCTCCTAAAAAGGTTTCTACAAGAATGCCGACTAGGTAACCTAGCTATAATTCTAATGCATTTTTGACTTATAAAAACATCCATCGATTGGGTGGAACCACCCCAGAAGCACATGCCATATCTCAGCCTAGAGGAGACTTGTGCATGATACACCATAACAAGTTGCTCATTTGTCAAAACTATTTTTAGATTTCTCATTAAATAGCACATCGAATTTAGTTTTGAAACTAAATGGGAACAGTGAGCCTTCCAGTTGAGACACTCGTCAATCATAACTCCTAAGAATTTAACTTCTTGATTAAAATTTAACATGTCTGAACCATTTATGGAAATGTCTAACTTTGAACAGGTTTTTGTCTGTTGTGGTTTTCCCAGAGTTAAACAAAGTGTATTCGACTTATACCAATCGCTTAACACTTTTAGAACATTATTGCATTTAGATTTCAGCAAGTCATCTGAAGGATCTGAAATTAGCAGAGATGTATCGTCTGCGTACATAACAAAAAATGCATTATAGGTTAAAGTATCAATTTCGTTTGTATATAATGAAAATAAAATTGGCTCCAGTACCGAACCTTGTGGGACACCTACTTTTATATCGGGAAAATCCGCATTAATAATATTAGTACTAATATTGTCTGAATATGTTAGGTTTACATTCTGTCTACTGTTATTCAAAAAAGAAGCTATCCAATTATATGCCACACCACGTATACCATACGAATGAAGTTTGGATGTGATTGACATAGTCGAATGCCCTGCTGAGATTACAAAAGATTCCAACAGGGCACTCGCCCATCTCCATACATTCAATCAGTTATTGGCTTGTAATTTTCCATAAACGAAGGATCCTGTTTTTTATAAATTGAAATACTTTTAAAATTTTCGGAAATGTCCCGGTTAAAGAAGAAAAATTAACTTAGTAAGTCATTGGTTGAATGATACATCCAATTACTTTTTTAATAAAAACATGGGAACTTCATCAGGACCTGAAGAATATTTGTTTTTCAATTTATTATGTAGTAAAGTAGACATTTCATCACAAACAAAAGGTTCAAGGAAAATCGAATATGGGCTTTTTTGTATGTATCAGTTAGGTCAGGACATATATTCTTTAAATTATGTAAATCTTTTAGTTTCGAGCTTGATACTTTAACCTCCTCAGTGATCCATTTTTCTCCTCGCCTACTATTACTATCCAAAAAGTTTTTCAAAGGAAAATATTTATTAAAATAATAAATAAATATATTGTAAAAACCTTCAAATGCATCGTAAAATCTTAAATAAACATCTTAATCTTAAACTTAACAAGAAAATATTGTATTCTAACAGAAGTATAGCATATTTAAACTTTATATTATGCTCGTCATGTAATTCACAATTGTTTAAATAATATTGTTTACAATGATCCTTTAAATCATTATCAGTTGAATTTAAAAAATTTATAACCATCTGTTATTCAATGTTGGCAATATTTGTTTTCTTCAAAACATGTTCCATATTAAGAATAATTATTATTATTAGCAAGTTTTGCAAATTCTTAAGTTGCTATGGAAAGTCAGCAGAACAAACGATGAAATGTGTCTAATCAGTAGTGAAGTTTATTGGTCCACAAGTACACTGTCGATATAAATATGGCCGATAATTTAACTTTACTTGAAAAAGTTGAAATTATAAGACTTCGTGGTGATAATGACAGGTCCGAAAGGGAAGTACGTAAAATTATTAATAATGGACACCCAGAGCGTCGGGTTAGTACAGTTATCGAGTAAACAAAATATTTAATCAGTATGGACCTGTATCTAAACGCATTTTAAAGAATCGTAATTTACAATGACAAAGACTAAATAATAATAATGAACAAATGATAAATTATTTTACTGATAATCCGAGAAACAGTTTAAGAATTGCAAGTTTAGACTTAGATTTACCACGTGAAACAATAAGAAGAAATCTTAGGAAGTAATAATATGAAGCCATTTAAACCAAAGTTTCTTAGAGGAAGGCGATACTGAGAAAAGAATGGAATATTTTTTATGGACTCAAGGAGAATATGAGAATGACAGGAATTTTATAAATAAAATTTTGTTTAGTGATAAGGCAACATTCACAACTAATGGAACGGTTAATTCTCAAAATTCAAGGTGTTGGATAGAAGAAAATAATAAATTGTAGTAGGCAACACTCACAAAAAATAAGCATCTGGTGCAGCATATTAAATATACCAGAATAATTATTGACCCCTTCTTATTTGAAGGCAATCAGCTATCATTTTTTACATTTTTTAAGGAATGAATTTACCAACACTTTGGATGAACTTCCACTAGCAGAAAATGCCCATGTAATCTTTCAATTGGATAACTGTTCTATCCACAATGGCGTGATTGTAAAGATTTGGTTGGATGAAAATTTTCCTAATCTGTGGATAGGATGAAATAATGAATTTGTTGCGGACCTCTAGCGTATGCGACCCACCATACGCTTTAGCGTTTTGTGGGCCGCATAATAACAACCGCTACGTCCGTAACACATTTCGCTATTCTCCACGGGAGGGCGATATATGTGCGGCACGTGATCAGCAGAGAGCGGAAGACCGGTAGGCAACCATTTTTGTTGGCGTAGGTAGTTGATAATTCTACCAACCTCGGTTTATCCAAGGCATCCTGGTGGATTTTGGAATTATCGACACAAGAAAATTTTCTCAATCTGTTGTTGTTCCGTTTAGCGGAATATTTTGTTGTTGTGAGTAAATTTTAACTGCGGAAGCAGGATATTTAATTACACAAGGTAAGCTAACCTCTTCACGCCATCTTACCCGTTCTCTACCCACGTGTTTCGCAAATTTGCAGACTTTCCTTTGGAAATACCGTGTTAACTTGAAAGGCGGACTCGACCCCATTCATCCGACTGTGGCTTTCGAGGAGTATTGGAGGATTGTTCCCTCATCAGTGAGGTAAATTATATTTCTTTTGCAGGTTATGTCAGATTTGAATTGCTCACATTAGGCACACTTCACGTGCATTTCTGACTTTGCAAATTAAATCGTGATATCTTTAGGGTTCCACGGACGGGGCTTCTACACACATCAGTAAAGTTCCACGGACGGGGCATCCACACACAGTGGAGAGTTCCAGGGCTGGATAGGCTATAATCAACCCCATCCTTGGGTCAATTTCTTTTGTCCCGAAGACACTTCCGTAGGGCTACAGTTCTTCCACGTCGAAGCCGGTATCGTACCACCCTAAATAAATGTATTGTTGTTTCTAACTTACCGGGGACCACCTTCAGTGGTTCGACTCGGTTATATTGGATTCATATTTTTTTAGTATTTTGTAATTTATGACTATTTATGAGGACATTGTAAACCGATGTTTAGCTACACGAGGCATTTTATTAATGTTATAACTTATTAATCGAGAAACTTGTCACACCTTTTGAACATCGCCAGGTTACATGCTAGAGAACCAATATCTGTAAATTGTGTAATATAGTGCATTTCATTTTTAAAGAAAGTGTCATTATTTCGTCTGCGACCACTACGTATGGAAGCCTCAGTGATTTGTTAAGTAAGTAAACTAATAATTTGTCATAGTTTATGTAAACTTGGACTTAACACCCTGAGATAGTCTGAGCTAGAGACATTTTATTGTAGGGACATACATCACTTATCCGGGTTAGGTTGTGTCCTGTGATATCTGCTACGCTAAGTGATTTCGTTATGTAATATCTTATAATCATTAATATCCAACGTATTTATTTGTTTATGTACGTGTAAATCGTAGCAAATTAATAGAGTTTCCTCCCAAGTCTCCCGACTAACCCACACTAGAATTTTTCTATGGAGGTTCCTTAAAGAAATAGTCTACAAAACCCGCCCAACCAACACAGAAGAACTGAGTGAAAGGATAAGACAGATTTAAAAAGAAAATTACCCCAAACCAATTATGTAATGTTATGGCAAACATTAAAAGAAGATACAATAAATGTATAGAAAAAATACTCTGCTGTTATTGGCGGCATAATTTCCTTTCACCATTTACTTTTTTAAATTATTTTCATTTTTGATTAGATCATTAATTTAAAATAATACAAGAGTAGGTACTGAAATTATATGTTTAATTAACACTTAAAAAAACTTAAAGAATATAAAAATCATGTATTTTTTAATTAGGAGTTAGTTTAAGTTTCATTATTTACAAGCAGAATGTCTGTCTACAAAACTGGCTTTCATTCAATATATATTTTCAATTTTGAATAAGAGGTATAAAAATTACGTAAAGCCTTTTTGCTTGCTTGATGTATGTACATTGTTTAATTGATTTAGCCTTCATTTAGTTCCCCTTGAAATAATCCCCATAATTTATTAATTGCAATAACTTGAACTTAATGGTCTGTGTAGATGATCAACTGTATAGTAAAAGCTCGTTTTTCTCTTCCCGGTCTCTATATTTCTCATAGTCATTTCCATCATCTTTACGAGCGACCACTGACAGCCATATAATAGACGCAGGTTTTTAACAGCTTTTTTACAGCCAGTGGGAATAGTCGTTCTTTTTTGGACAAATTTTATTTTACGCTGCTGTTTTGTTACATAGTGCTTTAATATCATTGATTTTCTGGACGTTGCACAAGAGTTATGCTCGAATGCTATAGTTCTAATTCAGTAAATTCGACATGTTTCATTTATTTACATGTTTGAGTAAAGATATTCTGACATAATCTCGACCCATGATTAGGAAGTTACATGCTACAAGGCAAAATTTTGTAAATAATAAGTAAGCGATGTCTTTTTGCTCAATCATCTCAAAAAAATCTGTCCATTGTATTTCATAATATGTATTTTTATGACAAATACTTCCATCACTTCAATTTTACAAGCTATCGAATGAGCAAATATGAAGAAAACTATTAATTGTATATAAAATTAACTTATCTACACAATAAGAAAGACACCAAGCGGAGCTCGAGGCGAGCTGTTAGTCGCTTATATATACACAGGCATATTTGTAGTAAGTCATGAGAAAATTTGTTAAATAATTTAAAATGTAAAAAAACATGTAAGTGTATAAGAAAATAAACATGTTTTGTCAAGACAAAACACAATTAAAAAAAGCACAGATGATATTTAAAAAATCGGCAGCTATTGGAAGCGGCTGGAACCTCCCCACTAGGTGGATCTTTAAAGCCGAAAAGAGCATTAAATTGTGTGACAAAACAGCACTAAACGTAATCCGATCTCATCCAAAACCTTTTCAGATCTTCTGGGGCACTAAAAAAACCCTCAACTTAATGAATTTAAAATCTATACGAGTTATTACCTACATTATCGCTCGTTGAATAATATACTATTAGGATATTAACAACTTTAACATCACTTGAACGTCTAAGAAAGTCTAGTTATCCTAAATATTACAGATTTGTAAAGCAACAAACTGAAAATTGGTAAAGTGATAATCTGTAATAAATTCACCAACGAAGGTACAGAAAGCATATGATTGATATTGTTACATCTACCTTTAAAGTTTGTGACAATCCACTAAAAGTTACAAATATGCTGAAATCTTATTAACATGACATGACACCAACATTATAGGATGACAAACGATGACAATGACAATCGTAAAAAATTTGCTCATTGCAATCCGATCGCTCGCGGCTGTCTTTGTTAAATGAAACATTAGCATATCAGTAATTTTACTAGATTTTAGAGGAATATTTGTAGTTTAATTCTTCGATTTGTCTGTATATATATTTAAAGCGGCACTAAACGTAATCCGCTCTACTTCTAGAGAAATGCGATCTATGCTTCATATTTGCTTTGTTTTTAATTTTTTTCACGGAAACCAAATCGAAAGGGTGGAAGTGTGATATATCGTTGAAATCAAAATTTTAACTGCTTTTGGTTCCATTGCAAATTGAAAGTAATTATAAAATAAACAACTTGTTGCATCAAAATGGCACTAAACGTAATGCGATCTCAACCAAAACCTTTTCAGATTTTCTGGGGCACTAAAGAAACGCACATGCAAAGTTTCATTCAAATTCGTTCAGTAGTTTCGGCGCTATCATGCTAACACACATACACACATACATTTTTCAAAAACCACTTTTTTGGGTTCCTAGGACCTCAAAACGTAAAGATTTGATGTTATCTCAATTTTCGTTTTTGAACCAATTTTAGTAACCTATCACAATTTTATTGTGGAGAGGTTAAAACATTCAAAACAAAATAGTTAAAAGAAAATGTCTGCTTCTTATCAACAATCATTTATTTTCAATTATACTTGAATATTAATTAATTATTAATTAATTTAATTGAATCACTCCGTAAATAAAATAATAACGATAATATAAAAATATCCTTACAACAGTCCATGGTTGGCTAACCATCACAGAGAGCTGCATTAAGATTAACTATATCTCGTTTCAAAAATACAGAATTCCCAACATGGTCCACATTTTGTCAATACACATTTCAACTGTGCACCAGAAGACCCTGCTTTGGCGAAAATCGACAAAACTAAATCCGACAAATGTAAATTGGGTAAAGGCGTCAGAGAGAGCTGTGTTTTGTTTCAAATCCTCTTTAATATTTATAGTGAACACATGATGCGCTATATGTCGAAGGACTAGTAGGGTGAATAGCTATTTGCGGTACTAAGATTTCCAACTGGATATTTGCACATGATACCACCTTATAGGCCAAGCAATATGCACTGTAACTGTACTATACTATAACCTCAAGTAGAGAAGTAATACCTGAAGAAAATTATCAAAAGCAATACACCGATAACTAAAGTGTTTTACGGAATATCGCCAATCTTAACGAAAATGTGATTTCCTAAAAATTTCTACTAAGCGATATTTTCATTTTTCTATAAAATAATCGATATGTACAGAACAGCGTCACAGTTTGTCATGCAAGTCTTTGTCGTTCTCAAAAACTCTAAACCTGCTGATTGATATAGCAAATAAAATATTCAATTACAAATATAAGGAAATACGAGCAGATATTCCATGCATATCATTTGTAGCATTATGGCGAAGTCATACAGTTTTTATAGTTACATTTTCTAATAAAAATCTTTATCCTATTGGTAACAAACCTTTTCATGGCATCATATTTGAGCCGTTTCATCGAAAATAACACAGCGCAACATCTTGTTGGTGCGTTTTGTATTCTATTTACGAATGAGTGGCAGCGACAATAAACCGGAGCAGTATGTTGGGATATTCCACTTTTACGTATTCAGCATATTTGCATACATTGTAGTTATTACTAGTCTCATCCGGGCATTCAGCGCCATGCCATGCTGCGGTGATTCAGTCAAAGCATCTTAGGACAGTTATTCACGCGACAAGAGTCTGGAAATGGTTTATGTAAAATTCAATCGTAGCATACAATGTGTTACAAAGTGTTACCTCCTTTCCCTTATTATTTATTTTTGAGAAAGAATTGAGGCAACATATGCGGACGACTAGCTGGTTTAAGTCGGAGCAGAGAGCCGTGGATCTAGAGTATTCGTAAGAGTGGAGAAACTTACCCTTTCTAAAACGTACAGCATAAATGACAGATTTCTGTTTAGTTCGAGAAAAGGAGACAAATAAAAATTGATGGGTAAATTGGGCACCATCTATAGTGAAAATAAGTAGAATTGTCTCTTTTTCTCGAATAACCAGTCTACTATAGATCAGACTGAAATTGTTGATAAGAGAAATAAAAAGATAGTTTAAAATGAATGTTAAAATATATTACATGAATAATAGATAAATCGGTTTATAAAGACTAATTGAAATTTAAAATATATATATATATATATATAACAAATTTATACCAGGCTCCTTGATTGACAATTGTTGAGGTGACTGGTTCTGGAACAGCAATCCAGACCCACAATTGTCTCTTGTTGTAATAATGGAGTCTAAAGGTTTCCTTGGCAATTTACTTCTGTTAATGAAATGGAGTGAAAATCGTAGGAAAATTAACCGACTAGGTGGTTTATGAAAAGTTAACGAAATTTTATCTATATGAAAGATAAGCTGTGCAATAGCTATGCAGAAATGAAGAAGCTATGTAGAAACGTATACAGAAATGTATAAGTATATATGTGCATAAACACATAAGTACATATAAATATAAAAGCATATATAAGCATATAAGAATATAAGTATATAAGCTGATTTCGTAAACTATAAATTGCCAAAAAAATGAAAAAGAAAGAAAATATTTTAAAATCATGTGGTACATATAGTATTTTAACTACTTATTAAATTAAAAAGAATTGACCTTGAAGTTAAATTTATTTTAAAAATAATTGAAATTACATCAAAGACAAAAATTGAAGATTACTTAAATTTTAAATGAGTAGTAAATGAAATTTACCTGGATGTTATTGTTACCGCGAATATTAAAATGTAATATCAATTACTGAAGTCCACAGTTAAGTTTATGTATGTTCGAATCAGTACAAAGGCTGCAAGAAAATGATTTCCTGATGAGTTTTACTGATAAGGTAAACTTTTTTTGTCCTACTTACTGCAAAATAATGCTACCAAATAAACTTGAGAAATCTAATCCCCTAATTAAATTGAAATCTATAAAATATAGAAATAGTACAGGTATGGCCATCTGTCAACTATTGAGTTAAGCGCAACAACCTGCCTTGTAGATTCCCGTACTCAAACAAATTACAGAATCGATAAAAGGAATCTATAATAATAGTTTTCATACCACAGCTGACTTAGATTGCAACAATTTGTAAATACATAACCAAAAATAAGAACAACTGTAATAAATAGTAAAACGTATTGTGACTATTGTGAGAATTCAGTAAATATATTACATTTCATAGGATATACTATATATACCTAGTAATGAGAAAGGTAAAGAAAATAACCATATGTACTTCATAGCAAACAAAAATATAAAAATTGAAATATAGGTATCTGTAAATAAATGTTGTGTAGACAATTGTTTCCTGCGATACTGTATGGAACGGAAATACATAATGGTGTAAAAAAAACATAACTGAGTTCCTAAGATATAAAAATATGTACATAAATCAGTGTGAAATGATTTAGCAGTTATACAAGTAAATTCTGTTAGTTGAGAACAGTTTCACTTACAAAAACTGAATCAAAATGTTACACAGATCGTGCTAAATATAAACAAAACACTAGTTTTTATATAAAACTGTTAAATGGACATAGGCCATGTAACAGAATGTCTTAAAAACATTGCTATATTGCAAAAAAATTAGACAAAATTATTATTCTTCCCTGACTGCCAAACAGGATTTGAGATCTTGAAAATTAAAAAAAAACAAATTTTTCTTCTACTGCGAAAACGTTGGCTATTGCGTATTGGATTTGTGTGTAAATTAAATCTTGTATTTACGAGGCTTCTTTTAACGAACAATGAAATATTGGTAAGAGGTATGAGTCACCATAGTGAAATCTGTAACAATGGATTAAATAATTCATAGACTTTGCATCTTACAGAAGTATCGCACACGTATTGAAAATACCTGACTCAGCCGCTAATTTCCGAAGTTAAAATTCACTTAATAAAAATTTTAGAAGTTTACTCTAGTCTTGATAAATAACCTTAAATTTATATGCTTGAAGCAGCAGTACCCATCTTTTTAGCTGGAGGTTTAGATGTAAATTAAATATGGCTTCAAAAAAGGTCTGTAATCGGTAATTAACTCAAATTCTAATTCTAGCAGAAGAAAGTAGAACCTTTCCACTGCCCAGAGAACTTCCAAAATTTCTTTTTGGTTTGTGAATATCCACGTTCTACTTCTGATAGGTTTTTACTAGCGATATATACAACTTTTGGAGTTTGATCGTTATTAAATCGAATAAGAACAGCACCTAAAGCTACAGGGCTTGCATCAGCTATCAACCGAGTTCCGAAATTTGTGTCAAAATATAACAATATGGGTAAATTAGCTAATGTATTCTTTTAAATTTGTTATTTTAAAACATTCTATTACTTACTGTGAGTTCTAAAATTCTTGTGGCGCCCTAGAATGTTATCTCAATAGAATTTTATACACCATAAATATAAAAAATATTATTATTACTATAAATAATCAAGTTAGACTTATTTATATTCATCTGGACGTAACAAATGTAAATATGTCCATAATTATAATACAGGGCACCACATTCAATATTAATAAAACCTTTAAAATAATCCAGTATTTCTTTGTCATCAATTAGTCTTATCAAGTTCTCAAAACAAAATGCGCGATGGGTCTTAATATTTTGTGACTTTTTATAACTAAGTAAAAAATTGTATATGTTGCTTCCCAACTTTTAATACGTCCCCAGTAACAAATATCTACTTGTGTGGTCATTAAATTCCAGATACAATGACTATATAGGGACCGACCCCGTATAAGGAACAAATTCCATTTATAAAACATTCGTCCGATTTGTAGCAATTTAATCGCTTTTCTGTTGAGTAAGCAATATTTCAATACACGTAAATGCTAATTCATGTCTGCCTAGTGCCTAGTAAGTAAAACATCAAGAGAGCGAATTTCCACTGTTTGCAATTTAGTATTTTATTACAACTAAGGCTTCGGGTATTGTTTTCCACTAAGTAGCTTCCTTCACAGAGATATTTCAAACATGTATTCATTGTTCGAGTATTAAACATTTAATTTCTCAGTGTATTCGCTAAACAATGGAATGCATTTGCTATAAATACCTCTGTGTAAAGTGGTCGTTTCAGGATTAGATCGTATATTCCCCCCTTTTGGCTGTTTAATGGACATTACGGGATTCTTCATGAATTTAGTAGATTGCATTTATTCCCTAAAAAATAAGGTTGTATAAGAACTAAACTACTGATTTACATCGAGTCCTGCGAGAGTAAAATTTTGTTTGATATGTACGAGTTACTCGTAATTGAAAACTGAAACAATTTGAAAATGAAGTGAAAATTTTCCCATTGTGATATTTTTTTCTAATGATTATTAGTAGGATTTTCTAGTCCGATGCCTTATGCGACAATTTCCCACATGGAATATAGGAGGTACGTATCTTTCATTAATAAACCTACCATATGGGCCTCTCCAAGAGGAACAACCATAGAAGAAAAACAACAGGACCAAAGAAAGAAAGAAAGAAGTGGAAGGGAAGCCAGTTTTCAAATCAACAGGCGATATATCAAAAACAAACACGAACCTACGCAAATCAAGTCGAAACCATAATCAAAATAGAACTCCGCGACGATAAAATAACTCATTTCTTTAAGTTAATTAAATCTACGTAAGTCATTTACCATTATATATTAATTTAGTTATTACATCTACTTAGTATCTCGTAAAAATTAACATTAAGGTTTTTTAATTATTTTAATTCTCATCGAACTTTGAGCCATGGATCAATATATGTTAGATTCTCGATTGTAGATATCACTTTTTAAAAACTTTATTTATTTATTAATGGAGTCAACGTTGACTCTTTATAAATTAGAACAATAATATTGTCTGAAAGTTATTTGTGACATTCTACGAATATTCTTTCCTATTATTTGGGTTTTCTACCACATGTATTATTATCTTTTTCAAAAACAAATCACCGAATCTACAAAATAATAGAATTATTGGAAAAAAGCCTCTGCGCCCGTGACGTTTGCGCCAAAGGAATAGTCAGAGGTTATGTTTTTCAAATAATATAAATCGGAATAAACACAGAAATAATAATAATAATAATAATAATAATAATAATAATAAAGAATTTATTGCCCAACAGAATGCTCTAGTTACAGGACAATTTTACGAAGATACAAATTACAAAATATAAGATATAAAATGAAGTATAAACTATAAAGTATAAGTAGTACAAGATACAAAGTATAAAATATAAAATATAAATTATAATATAAAATATAAATAGAAAATGCAAAATATACAATAAAAATACAAAATACAAAGTACAAAATACGAGATACAAAATACAAACTACAGATTGTAAAATACAAAATACAGAGTTACGGCCTATTTCTAATGGATAGTTTTACGCCTCTTGAATAATTCTCTGAATAAAGACTAAACATGTCACAATGGTTTCCAAGAGAGTTATACATTTCCATCATAGCATAAATAGGCGATTTACCAAGAATATTTGTTCGTTTTGACGGTAGTGCAAAGGTGGAAGTTTGACGCGAGCCTAAACGTGGAATTCTAAAATTTATTTGGGAGAGGAGTCCTGGGCAGTCTATTGTATTATTAATAATTTTGTAGATATACATTAAGCTTGACATAATTCTTCTGCTTTGTAATGAATCCATATTAAATCTCATTAACATTAAATTATTCGGATATCCCTGTACTGGGTACTGATGATCTATTTTGAAAGATAAGTATTTTAGAAATTTCCGTTGAACAGATTCTAACGATTGTGAGTGTATCTCATAGATAGGATTCCATATCATTGAGCCGTACTCCAATTTAGAACGGACGAAACAAAAATATAGTGTTTTTAATGCTTCTGCATTAGTAAAATTTCTTGTATTTCTTATGACAAAACCCAGTAATCTTAACGCAGATTTAGCTATCGAATTAATATGTCCTGTAAATTCCAATCTGGAGTCGAACAGTATACCCAAATCTTTAATATTTTCACAGCGTGATAAAGTGATGTTGTTAAAACTATATGAATATTCAATTGGACTAACCTTTCGTGTATAAGTCATAACTTTACATTTTGAAATGTTCATCGTTAAATTATTCACTAGGCACCAATCCTCAATGATATTTATTTGTTCTTGTAATCTCGCACAATCCTCTATGGTATTAATTTCGTTAAATAATTTCAGATCATCCGCAAAGAGAAGTTTGTTGCAATTCAGTGTATCGCATAAATCGTTGATAAATACAGAAAATAAGAGGGGACCTAAATTCGATCCCTGAGGTACACCAGATCTTGCAACATACGTGTTTGAATTAAAACCATTATACTGAACATATTGTAATCTGTCTTGTAGGTAAGATTGAAAGAAATTAACAAGTATATCACTGAAACCCAAGTTGTTCAGTTTATTGATTAAAATTCTATGATCAATACGATCAAAGGCCTTTGAGAAGTCGGTGTACACCACATCCACTTGCCCCCGTTTGTCCAGAGTGTTAAAAATAAATTGGGTTAAACACGTTAAGTTTGATATTGTGGAGCGTTTTTCCATAAACGCATGCTGACAGGTGGAAATTAAATTTAGCTGGATATATTACGTTGTACACTGACACCTCGAAAACCTTTGCAAAATTGGGTAGAATAGAAATACCCCTGTAGTTAAGTATGTCATTTATGTCACCATTCTTATGAATAGGACAGACTCTAGCCAGTTTCCAGCATTCAGGAAATGTAGATGTTCGAAGTGAGAGATTAAATAAAATTAACAGCGGAGTAATAAGTACATTAGAACAGTCCTTTACTACGAAGCTAGGAATCTGGTCATGGCCAGAAGTCATTTTATTTTTCAATTTTTTAACGGCTTCAGATATATCGAGTTCAGAAAGCTGTACAAGAAATAATGTATTTTGCTGACGTTTCGGAAAGTAATCTCTTTCCGTTTTCAAAGCTGTTTTTGGAAGAACTCTTATTTTGCTGTGTATGCCAAATACACAGCTTTAAGATTCTGTTTATGTAATTTCCATAGATACTTACACAGAACATAGAACTGATGATATTTTCTTTTAGATAATGTTGAGTTTGTTAAGTTCTTCTTTTAACATTGGTAGCCAGGTTGTACAATGTAATTCTATAATTTTGTAGATTCGGTGATTGGTTTTTGAAGAGGATAATAATACATGCGGTAGAAAACCCAAATAATAAGAAAGAATAGAACAATAATAATTTTGACTTCTTTATTCCAACATGAGTTTAAGACTACTGTCTGAATGCATACTACTCCCATTTATAACATCTTGAAACAAAGGAACTGCAATTGTGCAGTTTTGCAAGAATACAATCTTATCTAATTTTTGGGAGAGCGGATGCTGAGAGGAGTCGTTATCTTATACCTATGGAATATAATACCGCTGAGAGTGGTGAGGCCTATGTCTCAGAGATACAGGGTATATTTTCATATAACATATATACGGTGAATCTGGCGATAGTAATATTGAAACCTATACATGTGCAACTGCCAGCAAGTTAATGAAGTCTATAAAATAAACAATAATGTAAATAATTTTAAAATTATACACAATAATATTCGCAACGTTTCAAAAAACCTAGACCAATTTAAAATATTATTTGAATTTGATTTCGAATGTATTGTTTTTACAGAAACTTTTGATCTAACCGACAAAGAATTAGATATGTTTAATATTGAAGGGTATCAGCTAATATACAGTAAGGGCGCAATAAATAAAAATGATGGTGTTATAGTATATATAAGACAACACACCTAAATTACGAATATAAGCTTATTAAAATAAATTAAATAAACATTATGCAACTTGAAACAAAAATAGCATAAGCTTGTTAGCCAGATATAGACCCCCCTCAACTTGTCTAATAGAATTCATTACTTTCTTGGATCAATACCTATAAAATAACAATAGTAAAGTAAACTACAATAAAATAGTTGGCGATATTAACATATATATAAATAAATTAAATGATGACATTTCTCTGGAATCCTTGAATATATTATATTCTCATGGTTTTAAGTCTTACATAAATGAAATAACAAGAGATGTGAACGAAAGCTAGTTCTATTGACCATATTTTCATTAAAACTTTAAAAGACACAACAGATGAGATGTTGCCCTTATACTAAAATCGAAAATAACGGATACTGCCATACAAATAATATTAAGTGACAAATTTAACAATTTACCTCAGGATAAACATAAATATATTAAGTATATTAATTATCAAAAACTAAAAAATGCATTTAGAAACATATCATGGGAAGAATTAAAATCTAGAGAATGCAAAGCAATGCAATCATTAATATAACAAAAAACGAGGTAGAGGCGTGTCCAAAAATGGTAAAAATTAGACATAAAAATAAAAAAGAAGAAAATGGAAAAGAAAAACACTGATTAAACGTTTAAATGAAGGAGATAAAATGTACAATGAAGTAAGAAAATATCCTAATAATATTGAACTAAAAAATTAGTACAAAAAATATAGTAATGACTTAAGTATCTTAATTAAAAAAGAGAAAAAATCTTCTACAAAAAAATTATGGGAAATAAATGAATTTTGCGAAGTACATAAAACCAACTCTAATATAACCACTATTAAAAATGAAGAAGGTGAAAAGATAAAAAATGACAGCGAGAAAGCCAATATTTTTAACTCTTTCTTTAGCAACATTGGGAAATCGCTGGCAAATAAAATCGTTAAGTCACATAGGCGGATTGAAACAAAAATGCAAATAAATTCTATATTTATAATCCCAGCCAACACGAGCGAAATCATAAAAATTATCAATGAGTTGAAAGACAAGAAATCACCAAGAATATATGGAATTACATCTAACACTTTAAAAGAAATATCTGAATATATTGCAGTACCGTTATCATATAATAGAATTTAATAAATAAAGCTTTAGAGCTGGGTGAATGCCCTTCGGTTTTTAAAGTAGCAATCATAAAGCCCATTTTTAGGAATGGTTGTAGAAAAGTGGTAACGCGCTATAGACCGATATCTTTAATCAGTAACTTAGCAGAAATTTTTTTTGAAAAGGTCATTAAGTGAAAACTATAAACTACCTCTAAAAATATAATTTTTGTCTAGGTCACAATATGGTTTCAGAAAATGTATGAGTACACAAAGCGCAATTTCAAACCTTGTAAGCGAGATCTGCTGTGCTGTGTGTCTATTAGACAATAGTGATAAAAGCCTAGCTTAGCTGTTTCCATTGAGCTAAAAAATCCCTTGACACGGTATGCCATACTCAACTTATAGCGATATTAAATAACTTGGGTTTTAGAAATAATAGTCTAAAAACCTCTAAAATCTTACGTTACAAGTAGAGTACAATACACGGAAATAAACTCAATAAGTAGGCTTGCTGCTGTAGAATATGGTGTATCGCAAGGAAGAGTGCTGGGGCCTATACTATTCATTATATGTATTAACTCTTTGATTTACAAACCTGAGGCCCAGTAATAAGCTACGCTGACGGCACTGCTTTCTTGCATAAAGATTCTAACTGGGCTGACCTAAAAAATATAGTTGAAAATGTCCTGAAAAAGTTAAAGATTATTTTGATAATACACGTTATTAACCTTATATATATATCTAAAACAAATTATTTATCTTTTTATCTAAATGAAAAATCAGCCCCCCCCATTTAACCATAAATTAAGAATAGAACCAGTAAAAGACATTCAATACTTAGGCATAATTATATTCTCCGCTAGGAGCGGTCGCATGCTTCCAGCTGATGGAAACGAAAAGGTAGAAGGTGAGAAGTGGTTAGTTTCGTGTACGCTGCCGATAATTCCTAAAAGCTTGTTTATTTGAGCCATCTCAATGGATTTTGGATTATCAGCAACGGTAAAATTTCCTTCGTTTTCCTTCGCTTGCTACGATTATGGTTCTACTGGATATGTCGAAAGCCTTTGACAGTGTAGACTTTGAACTTCTCTCAGCTAAGTTGTACTATTTTGGCATAAGAGGCTTGCCCTGGGACTGGTTCCGAAACTACATACAAGACAGGAAACAGTGTGTGGAGCTAATAACAGATCAAGGTCAGGCTACTTCCAAATATAAAACCACAAAGTCAGGGGTGCCACAAGGGTCCATCCTTGGTCCCTTGTTGTTTAATATATTTGTGATAAACTTGGAAAGTGCTATTAAACATTGTTCTATTCATTACTATGCTGACGATGTTCAGCTCAAACTTAGTTTGCCAGTGAGTTAGATCAAGCAGTCAAATCCATAAATGAAGATCTAAATAGTTTCTATGACATGAAAAATGGCCTAAAAATAAATCCCACAAAGACCGAGGCTATACTTATTGGTAGCAAGAAGTTAAAGAGTGAAATTAAACAAGAAATTGTCCTAAAAATGAAAAACGAAACAAAAAAATTCAGTGAAAGCGTAAAAAATCTTGGAGTTGTTATGGATGACCAGCTCAACTACAAGAAGCATGTTACCAATTTATGTCAGTCAGCTTATGCAAAACTCAGAAGCCTGTACAATTTGAGAAATTACGTAAGCAAAGAGGCCAAGTTAAAACTTAGTGACTCTCTAGTTCTATCACGCCTAAATTATTGTGACACTGTTTATGGTCCTTGCATAACCGCTGAAACTGCACATAAACTCCAAAAGGTTGAAAACTCATGTATACGTTTTGCTTTACATGTTCCCTATCGAGATCACATTAGCCCTTACCTCTCAGACATAGGTTGGATGGATATGAAGACCAGGCGATGGGTACATCTTTGTTGCCTGGTATATAAAGTCATTAAACTCCAAAAACCCGAATATCTAAGTGAGAAGCTTGAAAAAAGATCAGAAGCACATGCACTAACGACTAGAAGATGTGACTCCACTCTTAGCATACCCGTCCACTCAACAGCCCATTTCAAAAATAGTTTCTCGTACCAAGCTGTAAATATATATAACCAAATACCAGTTGAACTTAAGAACTTGTCATATCTTAGGTTTAAAAGCAGCCTAATTAATAGAATAAAAACTGGAAGCTTCACTATAAAGTTCTAGACCTGAATAGGCACAATGGCGCACTGCTCCATTTATATACATTATTTTAACTTGTTTGTCTATATCTGTCCTATTTAAGTATCTTTACATTGTGTTATTTTAGCTTTTGCATATATATTTTTGTTTAAGGCCTGACTTATATAATATTGTAATGTATTCCTTGTTGGTCTGGGTGAAAACCAATTTAAAATTGACCCCAGTACCTTTTTATGTAAAAATACCTTTTTCTTTTTGCATAAATAAACTGATTTATTATTATTATTATTATTATTGTTGCTGTTCATCCGAATATTTCGTTGCTCGGAGGGAGTTTAATCCGCATCTGTGTGGGATTTATGTGTGCACACGCTGGTTGACCACTTTCCTTTGGGAGTATCTTTGCTAGAGAGGCGAACTCGACCCTGTCAATTGGGCTACAGTATTTACAAGAATTTTGGTGGATTGTATCCCTCAACGAGTCAGAGGTAAATTATTTATTTTGTGGATTATATCTGTTTTCAATTGCTCTCATTAGGCACGTTTTACATGCATTTACGATTTACAAATTAAATGAGCATATCTTAGGATCCACTGACTGGGTTAGAACGTTCCACGGACTGGATTAGAAACGTTCCACGGACTAGGTTAGAACACTCCACGGACTAGGTTAGAATGTTCCACAGACTAGACTGGAACGTTCCTCGGTTTAGGGAGGCTATAAGTCCACCACCATCGTCTGACCCCGAAGTCACCACCGTAGGTCTGGGTAACGTACCAATTTTTTTTGATAAGTGTTATTTTGTTCTCTACCAAAAAACCACCTTCAGTGGTTTTGAACTTACGTATGTACATATATAAACAAAGATTTTATTCACTCACATTGGTTAAATAAATTCTCTAATGTAACCTATTGCGGCCAAATTTATTTTAGTCAATCATCACGCTTGTGAACCAAATATAGCTACACGAAGGGTATTTAACTTAATTTTATGCTGTAACATATTTATTTGAATATAGCCATATAACTGAACGTCGCCAGGTTCATATTAGAGAACCATAAGTTATAAATTCTGTAATATAGTACATTTCATGTTGAAAGAAAGTTTCATTATTTCATCTGCGACCACTAAGAATGGAACCCTCAGTAATTTTATGATAAATAAGCAAACGAACTTCTAATAGTTTATGTTAATCTTGGGCTTAATGCCCTGAGATTTCTGAGCTAATGAAATTTTGTCGTGGGCACATTACATCACTTATCCGGGCTAGATAGTGTCTGCGATCTGCTACTCACAGCAGTCCAAGTGTTTTTTTTTTAATTATCTTGCAACCCCTATCGCCTCGCAGTCAAAGGGGGAGGGGAACCAGTAGCTGTGCGTACAGAACGAGTTCTTCCTTTTGAAGCACATGAAGCAGTACTGCGAAAGTTGTATGTAGTGTATACGACCAGAATTGAAACCGTATAAAAACTAAAAGCCGGCATCTCTTGCGAAGGTAAATAGAAATACTTGTCTTGAGAAAAACAATAAAGGGATGCCGACTGTTTTTGCCGGCTTTTAGTTTTTATACGGTTTCAATTCTGATCGTATACACTATACTCCCTTTTCAATTGTTATTCGACTAGGAACTGAATCTCGTGAATCTAAATGAAAGTGACGACGAAATAAAGGCTGGGTGATTACAACAAAATAACATTTTTTAAATAAGCTTTAAATGAACTTCCGGAAACTTAATCTGAGATCAGAAATAATGAAATGATATGAATTTTAAGAAGGAATTTCTCGTACCGAGTATATCCCCAGATACTACTGATTTAACGAAAAAGTTCAAAAAGAGCTATTAGTACGTGCCGGCAGACCTTTTGATGTAATTTAGAAATAGGACAGAAAATCGAAAGGTCATTTACATGGACGACTGGATAGTGCAATATATCTCTGTCAAATGGTATCGGCGAACGAGATTACCTTATGGGAAAATAAACCGGCCGTTCTGACTTTCAACGTTTAGCGACTTTATTTTGCTTCGTTGCAACTAGACTGTTATCGCACAAACGCCATTTTAAATTATCGTTTATTACGCTTCGTATGAAGGAAAGTTAGTGTCTGCATAAACCGTGCAAAACTAGATTTCCTCAGATGCATGAAAGATTAAGAAGTTAGTTTACATTATGTTTAATAATGTATACTATGCAGCACATATAGTGAAGCGAATCTTTATTACACGATTCACACCTGCACCCACTTCTGTGATAATGTTAATAATAATCGTCTATGTTGATATATTGAACTTAATATTACATTAATTTTTAATATAATGTAATAACAACAAGTCATAGGCGAAGATAAGTTATTCAATCAGTTAACATAAAGAAATAATTCAATAATAAATCTAATTATAAAAAGTGAACTTAAGGAAATATTCACTCTTAAAATTATAGTTTATAAAATCACAAAAGTATAATAAAGTTCTAACGAAAAAACCAAGAAATTATTTAAAGTATTAATAAACTCTACTTAGCTGGACAATTGTATGAAATACTGACCTACCTGTAATAATCGTAATTTAGTAAAGTTACGTGACATATCCTCAATTGCATGTGATATAGTATTTATATAAATCCAATGTACAAGATAATTCACCATAAATCATCAAAGGTCTTAAAATGAAGACTGTCGAATTGTGCAATGCTGTTGCCAGTTGAAATCTTGCTAGACTCGTCTGTTTTTGATGCCGAATTAATTGGCAATAATAATACTGTTTTTATAAAAACGAGGGCTTTCAGACCACTAATCGTAATCGAGGAGGGGGTAGTAGTAGTTATTATTGGGGGAGGTCTGATACCTGGCAAGTAGGCCACAAATGTCCCCTTTTTACCTTCCCCTGGCGTCCCCTCCACCGTTCCGTTCACTCCTACTCGACTTCCTACTCCCTCTTGAAACCTTACTGATCTTCCAATGAAGGTCAGGACGTGTTTCCATTCGAGAGAGTCCATTTCCTCTTTTGGGAGCGTCATAGCACCGAAGAGTTCATACCTCAGGCGCCCGAACGCTTCACATTGTTCCAAGAAGTGAAAAGATGTTTCTTCGTCATTCCCGCATCTTGGACAGATGGGATCTTCATCAACCCCTATCAGTCATAGGTGTCTTCCGAACCTGCAGTGAGCATCTGACCAGTAGATAGTTCTCCCACTGGAATTATCAAAGACTCCTTCTCGAAAAATACTGCTAGCGCTACTTTCTTGTAGTGGAGAGCCCTTTCTACCTTGTGCATAGCGGCATGCAGGGCTGTCTCTGCGGACCTCTCTTGCCTATATGCATGTTGATTCTGATGTGTTAGGTATCTGGTTAACACCCCTTCCATCAAGTATCTGTCCACTATCCTTTCCAATGTTTTCAAGATGTGAGACTGATTGCCCTAAAAGATTTTACGACCGTGTAGTCCTTTTTCTCACCTTGGGGATAAAGGTCACATTGGCGTGTCTCCAGGCCAGTGGAACGTATCCCAGTGCCAGGTTGGCCCTAAATACTCTCCTCATGTGGGTTTCCAGGCCTTTCTGGAGCAAAGCTGGGAAGATTCCGTCCAGTCCTGCTGCCTTGTAAGGATCGAACTGGTTCACCGCCCAGGAAACCGCGCCATCCGTTATCATTCCCTCTGCAAGTTGCCAATCTGCTTGTGGGATCTGCTTCTCTAGAGCTGTGATCGCAGCGGCGCCATCTCCGGGAAAGTGAACGTCTAAGAGTAGTCTTAGTGACTCCTCACTGGAAGTGGACCATGTCCCGTCCTGCTTTTTTAATGACTCTATGGTCTCCTTTTTTCCACAGCTGAGTATTTTCATCAATCTGATGGACTTCGCTAGAAAGTCTACCTCCCCGCAGTATGTCCGCCAGCTTATGCTCTTCTGAGGCTTAATTCCTTTTTAAATTTCCTTCCTGCCCTTTTAAAATCATCCCATGTGCTCTCCTTCACCTCATTGGCAGCTCGATTATGAGTGCGTCAGGCCGCCCATCTCAGGTCTTCAAGTGAACTATTCCACCAACGAGCCTTCCGCACTCCCGCCGCCTTGAGGAGACAGGATACCTCATATGCCATAATTATACGATTTTAGAAAATATTTACCTCATTGTCTAATTGTTCTGGGGAAGTTATACGGCCCTCATGTTCATGTGATAAACTCTGTAGGACAGAGTGGTATTTTCCCCAGTCTGTCGCCCTCGGATTGGAGTTCTTCGACGGGTGGCCTCTTTCCTATCATATTTCATCTCGAATCTGATCATTCTATGATCAGACATTGAGATGTCATTAGTTACCTTCCAGTTTTTAACAACCTCAATCAAAGACTGGGAGGCCAGCGTTATGTCAATAACTTCCTGGCAGATGCGGTTGACAAACGTCGGCCCGATTCCCCTGTTTACCATCTGTAGGTCTGTGGACGCCAAGTACTCTAACAGAGTCTCGCCCCGAACGTTAACGTTTGTGCTGCCCCACACTATGTGGTGAGCATTGGCGTCGCAACCGATTATTAGCGGAAGACCTGAGTTCCTCGCGTAGAAAATTATATTTTCTAATTCCTTAGTGGGTGGCAGTCGCGCATTATCATACGGAAGATATATGCTGCATGATATATACCTTATGACTAATATTATTTACCTTGTACTCCAGAAAAACCGCTGTGGCATCTCTGGTTCCCAGTTGAGGCAGTGGCACAACTTGGAGGTTTTTAGATGCAAAGATGCATGTCCTTAGTGGCTCTTCGTCTCCCTCTTTTCCAACTACCATTTGGTAGCCAGAACTTCCTAGGCCCCTTACATATGGTTCCTGAATTAGTATTATTTTTCCAGTCTTGCTTGTCAGAATGCTGACTAGCCCAGTAGCATCCCGACTGTACTGGAGGTTGATTTGACTTACCCGTAATAGTAGCTCCTTGGGACGTCTGGATACGGGTGGTTAGGCCTATTTTTCGTTTCCCTACTCTGCCGGCTTCGGTCCCTCAACTGCGGTAGGAGTTCGGCGAGCCGCTCCACTCCAAACCGGTACCCTACGTACTGTAAGGGTGGTATACTCGAAGTAGAGCACCCAGTCAGCCTCCTCCAGCCGTCGTATAGTTTCGTGGCCAACCAGGAAGATAAGGTGCTATTCTTCAGGTTTTCCTGCTGTTTTCAAGTGTTTGCATTTGTCCACGTTTAGGGAGCGGTTTTGATGCGCCAGCATATCCCTTACTCTGAGGAGGTCTACTTCTTGGCTTCTCAGCAGACAAGAAACAGCATGTTTCATACGATCGATTCAGGTCCAATGATTCTCGGGTAGGGTTTCTGTCCCGGGAATTACGTCGGTTCTTATCGTTCCCGTTCTCAGGAAATAGCAGTCGGGATTTCCCGAACCCGCGGAAATAAAAATAAGTTTTCAAAATGTTAAACTTCATACTTTTTTGACGTAAATCGACTCTGCGACCACTGCATTGAGTGAATCACCGATTCAACGGAGACATGGAAGAGCGTGCGCGCTCTCGAAGTTTTACCGAGCATGCGCGTCGGATGTGCTCTCACTTATTCGCATTATTTAACATTAAAAAATATTATTTGCCGCAAGAACATAAGTCTGATTTTTATTACTTCTATGTCCAGTGGAAGTATAGTAACGCAAAAAATATTTTTTTTCGTCTGTCTTGAACTTTTTTTGTGTGCACTTTTACTCTGGAACCCTTTATGATATTGACTTGAAATTTGGTACACTTATGTACTATAACGAGATCTTGTTTGTTATAATTCAATCCTTTATGAGCTTTTACCCAACTTAAAGCTATTTCTTACCACTTGATATTAATTCGTATAGTTTATTTTTGATTTCAGTAATAAATGGGATGAACAGTGTGTTAATATTATCACTGTGTTTAATGGATGTAAGCACAGACAATGAGTCTGACAAGATTAGAAAATTATCTGGCAGGTCATTTAAGACTGACAGGATAGCAAAAGTTTCAGCTGAGTAAATGGAAGTTATGAGGTAGTTTGTATTTGCTAGATGCGCTTACCTTAATAATAGGTAAGCGCATCCTGTACCCTGTTCCGATTTAGATGAATCTGTATATATCATAGTGCAATTTTCATAATTTTGCATGGCAGTGTGTAGTACAATTTTAGCAAGTACGAACTCCCAAAGATATTTGCTCGAACTTTCCGAGGTCACCAAGGAACTGTTTGCAAATGTATTATTTTACTGGACTATTGATAAAAATGCAGAACTTCACAGAGAATTTATATCAATCGGTCTAGCCAGTTGAACATTATGTAATAACAAACGGTTAATAAAAAATTACACATACCAAACTCAAAATCAAATCTCCTGCTTGGGAAAGTTGATAAAAATAGAGTTGCTCTCGACCGTGAATATTGCTAACATGTATGTAAAGAATTACTTTAAAGCTTCTACTTTCCAGGTCTAGTTGATCGTGCTATCCTCAATAAATCTATTTTGCTCGTAGTGCACGCTCCGCTCGGAAAATTACATTATGATGTTTTACAGTCTGATTTCGTATGGTTAGGATAGTTTTCGTTTCAATGAGGTATTCTCTTACAAATTACAATTCTTGTCTTGAACGGTTTAGCGCATATTTACATATTTACTTTAGAATTCGTGCACTATTATAGACCAATAGCAGCTAACGACAATATTTCTTTATATCGCAACATCAAAGCTTTGAATTTTGGGTCGTTATATTGTAAAGCACAAAAGGTATAATGATTTAAATTACTTTGTGGGATGAAGGCGGGAAGGAGTATGTATCCCATTTAAAATAATATATTAAAAAACAATTAAGGTGAGGTCAAAATAAATACTTTAAATACTTGAACAGAATTTCCCCATAAATATACTGCGTAAGTTATACGTGAGTGAAACAAAGCGAAATAAGTGATAATTAGGGTATCTCTATCTACTACAGAATTTAGCTGTCTTATTAAAAAGATAATACTTGGGAGTCCAGACCAATTTAAATTATCATCTAAAACTATACCGAGTAATTTCACATTATTCCCCTGGGTATGAATGTAATTAGAAGAAATAAAAAGTTTCTGAGTTTTACTATTATTTAATTTAAGTTTGTTGACCGTAAACCAATTTTCAACTTTTTCCTCGAGTGTGGCTAATAGTGAATCCAATTCAGCAAAATTTTTATGAGATATGATAAGTGTGGTGTCGTCTGCAAATAATACACACTTTTTAGGGGATATAAAGTAATTAATATCATTGATAAACATCAAGAACAGAACTGGTCCAATTACTGATCCCTGTGGAACACCATGCGTGCTTCTTTCATGTGAAATATACATTTAATATTGGTAACACTTAAATGAGAATTGGGCATACTTTGGATCATTTCCGCCGATTTGGAAATATACCAGATCACTCTTAACGACTAAATGGCCAAAAGATCTAAAAACACATACAACTTCTATAACATGGAATAAAGTGAATGAAATGAAATAATATACACTAAACATTTTATAACATTCTTCATAAGTCGCAATAATATAATACCAGAAAGGAAAACTAGATAATATTATATTACTGTTTGTGGAAAATGTTGCTTTTATACTTGCCTCCACGCTATGCTTGTGGACGTGCAAATTGGTAATAGATTTTTCTTGCTGCTCCTGGTGCTCCAGGTAATAATACACGGGTTATTTTTTCTTAATATATTACTAAAAGTTGATGAACATTTACTACATACATATAAATAGGGCAAAACCAGTCTATAGAAAGTGCCTTTTTCCAGCGTCCAAACTTCTTTCTCAAATTCACTGTTATTCAATGTTTGTTTTTCGTTGACTTGACAACACAGCCAGCACGCCTTGCATTTGCAAACAAATTGTTCAACACTTTGCTTAATAAGAAACTTTCATATTTACATTTGAATTTATTCCCGTTGTAAAGAAAGTATCTTTTGAATATGGCCGAATGACGACGCGGCATATTCAACTTTTCTACGTTTTATATTTTTTTTATGTAAGGAAGACCGTAATGGAAATTTATTTTTCAACGAGACACAACAAATTGAAGAATTCTGAAGATTGTGGACAAAATTTTCTGAATTTTCTTAGACCAAAAATTAATCTTAAAAAGAAATTTTGGACTTTTTGGATACGATTGCTATCATTGAGGTCTAAGCAATGGCCATATATAAAGTCAGAATAATTAAAATGCGACAGTGCCCAACAAGGTAATTCCCTTAAAGTAAAATTTGACGATTAGAATATAACAACTTCAAAGAAAAATATGCTTTTTGTTTTATTTTTTTACGTGTACCTCCAATCAGTATAAATTACCAAACCAAAATTTCTTGCAATTTTCACAACATGCAAAGGAACACCATCAATATTATTGTTTAATGAATCTTTTGCTATATCCAGTTTATTTTCACTAACAAATATCATCAAATTGGATTTATTAGAGTTTAGATGCAGGTTATGTGCCTCAGAAAGAATTTTAGTCTTTTGTAACTCATAGTGACACGTGGCTGCTGAACATCATTTGCATTAAAATTTAAAAATAATTGGCTGAACATAGACGTGTATATTTCACCAATACTTCAAATTTATACTTTTTGATTTATCTCCTTCATGCACAATAGTCTGCTGCACGTTATATGAGGTATTATTTTATTTACATATGTATGCATTTAAAGATACTTCTGTACACATTACTTACATATTTTTGTAAAATCCACAATAAAACTTAAAATATCTGATGTGTATATAATAAAAAATAAGATACCTAATATAGACCCTTTAGACACTTTTGTTTTTGTTGAATTGATTGGATTGTTGTGATTGGACGAGGAGGTATTGTTATAAAGATGTTCTGAAATCTGTCACTGAGATAAAAAGAAACTAATAGTAATGAAGCAATATCGAATCCAAATTATTTCAGTTTCTCACATAACAGATTATGGTTTGTAGTGAGAAATACTTTAGATAAAGCAAGCAATACTAACGCACTAACTAACCCTTGATCATACGCAGTAAATAGATCATCCATTACATTGATAAGCGCTGTACCAAAACCTTTTCGAAAAACACACTGATTTTCAAGATAAAATTTCTTTGTATTAAAGTACTTATTCGTAAATTTGACGATATAAAATCTTTTCAATTATTTTAGATATAACAAGAATTTGGATTATTTTTAGTTTATGTCTTTGCTTTGCTCTATCTCTCTCTTCCCTTAAAAGCTTGAGATTAGGAGTAGGCCAGGGCGATTTGGATTTAGTAACTGCGACCGTTCATGTTTTTTAAAAATTTCTAACAGAAAAGAATTCAATAACTAAATTTTTTTACTTCTTCACTTTTTCAAATCATATAATGAAACGGTTAAGATTTGTAATAAGAAATGGTAAACAATTTGATAATACTACTCAATCCACATGTACGCTCTATGTTAGAACATGCATTGGTGGAATGGAGTCTATGATACGAAATACATGCTTTAGCTATTGAACGAGTTCCGAGAAAATTTGAAAAGTCTTTGTGGCACAGGGAAGATGACGCTTGTCCAGTAATTAGTTTTCCTCTTAATGAACTTTTGGCAAGGTTTAATATTATTGATTTAAAAACAAGATAAAGGTAACACTCAGTAACTATCCCATTTAAAATATTGCTAATAAGATGGATTGCCGGGTACGGTCGTGAGAAAAAAAATAGGATAGTCTTATAACGGTATTTTGCTAAAATCTAGTTGTGTACATCTTACTTTAATTTTTGTGACATTGTCAGTTAGTTGTCATAATTTATTGCAAGTGTGCAAAAAACTAATATACCTACCTCATATAAGCAATTTAGTTAAATCAGAAGTTATTGCTAAAGCAGAAGGTGGATGGTCAATGAGACAAATTGCACTGCGTTATAATATTGACAAAAATTCGATGTGTAGCATTTTAAGAAAGCAGAGAATAAACGGTACGATCAGTAGACATCTTGGATCAGAGCGATGAAGGATATCAACTCAACAACAAGATTTGCAATTGGTAAAGGCTTTAGTAGAAAATCCATTTTACTCAGTTATTCAGGCTGCTGAAGAAACGAATTTTCCTGAATCGATTAGTACTGGTCGCCGGCGAGTAAGAGAATCGGAGCTACGCTGTCATGCAGCAGCACAGAAATGTTTACTTAAAGCTGAACATAAAGAAGCTCGAGTATTATTTGCGCTTGAATTTTTAGCGCATGATGTAAATTTTTGGAACAATGTAATCTTTACGGAAGAAAAAACTTTCCAGTCAACACACAGCGATCGTATTCGTATTTACCCGTATATACTTTATTCGATGAGAAATATATATCAAGCGATGATAAAAGTGCTAGATTTTCCGTCAATATTTGGGCTTGGATATCGGCACGTGGTCCTGGTGTTTTGTAACATATTGAGGAACGATTTAATAGTGAATCGTATATTAGGATTTTAGACAATATTATGCTCCCTTCTGTGTCACAATTATTTCCTAATAATTAGTTCATATTTCAACAAGACAATTGTTCCGTTCATACTGCTCATACCGTAACTAACTGGTTTCAAGATAACAACATCAATGTCCTTAACTGGCCCAGTCATAGTCCAAATCTTAACCCTGTGGAAGAAGTATGGGGGCTAGTCGTAAGAAGTATCCAAGAACGAAATGTGAGACCACTCAATGCCCAAGAATTACTGGAAATAGTAAATAATGCATGGGAAAATATTATTACTAATGATTATTGTATAAGGTTATTTAATTCTATGTCAAACAGACTTATAGAATTTATAAATAGAAATGGTGCAATAACGAAATATTAATAGTTAGTTTCTTGTTAAGTAGAATATCCTTTTCTTTTGATCCAGGATTTCTACTAATCGTACCGTTTATTCTCCACTTTCTTAAATTGTAACACGCCAAATTTTTGTTAATGTTATAACGCAATGCAATTTTTCTCATTAACCATCCATAATTTACTTCGCAAAACTGTCAATATTTCAAGAAATCTTTCTCGGCCCCAATAGGTCATACGAAGTTTTTTTAAAAAACGGAATTGTGCGGATTTTTATTACCTATAATTTTGACGTGTACATATTTTACAGTAAAATTGATACTTTCCAAATTTTTTGCGAAAAACCGATTTTTGTTTGCCTATTTTCTCCCACCCTCCTCCTCTCTGCCGGCGTCTACGGGTGGGGAGTTTGAATATGTTAAAAAATGCCACAAAATAAGGCCGTTCCCAAAATTTCTGCCCACTCTGAATTATTTCATCTAAATTCTCCCATTTTATTGGGCATTGTTATAAAACATATAAAATGATTTAGAGTTGTATTTTTGTAGGTTTTATTACGACCTAAAGTCAAGACAAGCAATCGAGGTCCCAGATGTTACAAATCCTTGTAGTGAGAGCGAACAATAAAAAGAACAAGTAAAAACAAATACAACTTATTACCAAAATCAACAAGTCCAGCACAATGAAAGATAAAAATCTTACAATAAAATAAATACCAAGAATACAGCAAAGTCCAGGGTTTTTAAGCTAACGCTATGAAAAAGAATTATTAATTTTGCAATGCAAATGATACATATATACAGCAATTACTTAGCTTTTACAATATTGGAGTTTCCAGGCGCTACAGACTTGAAGGTTGTTGAATCGTAAAGGACAAATAAGAACAAATTCTACACCAAAATTCGTGTACCAAAGAATAGCAGTTGATCCAAAAGTCCAAAATCCAAATAATCCAAAAATAGAATAGTTGGCAAGTTCTAACTTAAAATCTGGCCTTATCAAAATCGTCTAGAATACTACTTTTAGACCTGCTAATTGCGAATAAATCGAAATTTCAATTAAACAAACCAAAACATTAATTGAAAATTAGGTTAAATTTAGTTTTTAATCCGGTATCAAACCGACTAACAACTACGTGCATTTTACCTAAATTAATCCCTAGCAAAGTTTTCGGCTCAATTTCTTGATTTAGAAAGAAAGTTGAAAGATTTTTTTGGACTTTCGATCATTAACTATCTAAAGACACTATCATTTTGTAGGCAATTTTTATACGCTAATTATAGTAATAATTTATTTATATTGTAGATTTCCCTAGCATACACAATTATTTTAATGAATTGGTATATTTACCTAGTGAGCCATCTGTTGACAAAAAGCTTTATTCAAGTGGCGTGTCAGCTATCGGTAAAAGTGCAATTTATTACTATAGATTGGTGAATTGATCTACTTATTAACTTGCGGAAACCACCAAAAGATGGCACGTCACAGTTTTCTACACTATAATTGAAGGTTCTCTGTTTGGATAGTACCTATATAAATAAATATATAAATAAAATAAACAAATAATAACAATTTATAAAACCAAGTAAAAGGTATATTGTATACTGAACAGTGAAATAAGATATAACATTTTAATAAAATAAAAATATAAAATGGAATATAATATTCCAACCTATCTGCAAGTGCCTTATAAATAAGGACTCAACAAATTAAATGAAAATAGCTATTCCCCCTTCCGAGCGCTGAATTATATCGTAAAATTTGCGTATTTTGTCTAAACACAGTTACCACTAAAATACAATGACTTGGAATGCTTGAATGTTACGAGGAAGATGCGAGGCCTCCTTCATCTCAGGATGTCACTAATTGCAGACCAGTCTCGATCTAGTTTTGGGTCTCGTCAGTGCAGTGTAAGTGATACCTTCAATACCCGGAGTTCGCATCTCATAGACACTGTTAAGTTCCACCGCAGTAGAGCGTAACTAGCGCCATCTCTCAGTAGTCTCGAAACGATCCATATCAGAAATAAAAGCTGCATCTTCCTCGTAGCATTCGACCATTCCAAGTCATGGTATTTTAGTGCTAACTGTGTTTAGACAAAATACGCAAATTTTACCATATAATTCAGCGCTCGTAAGAGGGAATAGTTGTTTCCGCTTAATTGTTGAGTCCTTATTTATATATAAGGCACTTGCAGATAGGTTGGAATATTATAATTCCTATATTTTATATTTTTATAAAATTTCCTTCTGCTATAAAATTTCTTATTCAGTGAAAATTTTAATATTTTTGATTCCATTCAACAAATTCAGTTAAATATGATTATTCGGAGAATGTACTATATTAGCCACCCGGCTGTCTCATTCAAAAATAATTATTTTGGCTGATTAACCCCTCTGGCGACCTTTCCACCGTATTTAGTAGTTCGCAAAGCGATGCAAGGGTCGTGACTTAATTAAAAACATTGGGTGGTTTGAGTGAAATAAAGCCTGCCTTATGTTTTTCGACAGAACGACTGATAAGATCAGGTGGCGCATGTGATACAGGCACGGGGGGTGAAATAGGGGCACATAAAGTGTATTAAATTGTTAGACGGTGAGGCCGCGATAACACACGAACTCGTGGTGAATGTGTAAGCAGAAAGCAGCCACCGGAACAGGAACCAGCCCTGCACAATTCAACAGGCTGAGGACAGGACGTACAATAACGCGGAAGAAGTCTCTCTGAGGAGAATTTCTATTCACCTACGCTGGGGGAGAATTATTGCTCCCCAGTTAATATACTGGGTGCTGCAATTTAATGTCTTGAGTTATAAGGGTAATATAAGGGAGTATATGGCGTCAGAAGTTATTTTTGCTTGGTGGTAAACTTAAGTTAATCTTTATTGAAATCGATAAGTTATTGTGCGCCGTATTAGAGTTATCTTTGAAAATTCTATATCAGCAAAAGTTTATATTGGAAAAACAGAAAATAAAATACGTTTGTGAATAGCAATTAACTAAAAGAGAGTATACTACAAAAAAAGAAAATATGATGACCAATATTGCTGTTAATTAATTCAGAGCTTAATTGCTCATATGGATGAAATTAAATACTTTGTAGCAGTAAATGACACTGCAGTAGTTTGTTTAACAGAATCTTGCGTCACATGAAATATAGAAGATTACGAGATTATGATAAATAATTATAAAGTAGTGAGATTAAATTCTGAAAACAGATTTACTGGGGGGGTTGTTTTTATATCCGTTATGCTATTGAATTTAAATTTTCTTATTACATTGATAAAAATGTTGTTACAGTTCAATTTAACATTTATACGTTATTAAAAAAATCTCTAACATCTCTTACATTTAATGTCTAACGAATTCGTGTTATCCGTCGTCACGCGTAATATTTATTATTTAGTTGTCTATATGAATTCGCAATTGTAAGGAATCTGTTGTACTTAGGTGTAGACATGACGTTATACATTTTGTTGTGTAGCGTGTTGCATATACTTAAGCTCTCTATTTCTGTAATTCTTAAGCTAGGCAACCAATAACTTTTAATTAGTTTATAGGTAGATTCCTATAACCTACGGACGATCGGTAACACAGATTTATTTCTTCACAATAGTTTTTGGCTTAGGTTTTGTCTTCCGGTAGTCTGTCACTTTTCACGTGTAGTTTGCTCGAACGCTTGGCAATTTATTAAGTGGTATTTTTACGTGCTCGTTGCGATTTTTGAAACAAGTAATTTCACCATTTTGGGATATATTCGCAACGTTATATTTTTCGGTTATCCATTTCTGTTTGGACGAGTGCATATTTTTATGGTATTGGAAATCGATTGTCTTCATTGGAAGGATCTATACGTAAAAGCCATTTTTGTCAAATTTACATGAGGGCAAGGACATCCAAGGTCAACAACATTTTTCTAAGAAAACCCTCCGAAACGAGGTAATTATTTTATTTTTATATTCAAACTAGCAAAATATCACTTGTAGTACATTGTTCAATGGTAAAAATTTATTTTTAGGGTTCTTTTTTTCACCTACGGTTTCGCCTAGGATTTCGTAGTTTTTTTACGTTTTTTTTGTCTCCCCTGAAACAAACAACTTTTTTTCCACTGATCTACACGTACTTATGTTACTTCTCCTTGCTGGACTGGAATTTCTTTTTTTGTGGAGGAGCCATTCATTTTCTGGGTTAATTGATAGGCTGGAAGTTGCCCCTTCCTGAAATTTGAGCCGAAGCTGAAACCCTGCTGCCTGCAGTTTGTATCCTTCTTGCGCCATATATACATTGAATTTTTTTAAAAATATATTATAAATTTTACTAAAAAAAAAATTTCACCACTGTACCTATATATATGTATATATATTTTTTTAAATTTTGCTAAACATTTTATGAAAATATTCTGTCAACTAATTATAACATCTATGATATTTGTTAGGGGTTTAAGCACTTACGTAAGACGCGTATACCCAGTTAGATATATTTTTTTTAGTGTTGAATTTGTCTGTCATACCATACTCTACGTTATTGTACTGTTGAATGTTATAAAGTTACTTCGCTTATTGTTATTAAAAGATAAAACTGAATTTGAATTTTTCATTATCGTCTCGCTAAGTAATTTATTTAGTAAATTTAAGGTTACATTGTACTTGAGCTGGTATTTGGAGTGAAAAAAAATTTACTTGGCGCCCTGATACATCAAAGTAATTTAGAACCCCGACCATCTCCACTGTCAGTCGGCCGGCAAATGCCGTTAGTCAACAGACGACGACCAACTAGTTACGTCAGATTGTAGTTTTAAAATTTGACGTAGCAATGTATCGTTCATAGTAATAGGGTTAAAATATATCATGAATACTATAACATTGGTGGAACTCACCACTCCCCAAGTGAGTCGCACTCAGCGTTTTGTAATTTTTTTGGAATATTGGATAGAACGAAATGCTTTAAGCATTGAAGGTACACTACTAGCCCTGGGAGATTTTAATATGAATTCTCTGTTTGATGAGTATATATATATACCAAGGCGTAATAATGCAGTCAAAATAGGATTTGAAGTGAGACTTCTTCCATAAGCAATTTTATGATTGGATCCTGTTGGGGAGGTGCTGAGGGGAACTCAAAAAATGTTTATACTTCAAGGACCCCGTGCTTCAATTGTTACTAACAGTTTAATTTTTTTAACCGCGTTTTTCAACTTAAAAATGTGAATAACTCGAGATGGTCCGATCGGGACAACATAAAAAAAAACAAAATCTTTGTATTTAAATTTTCTATAAAACTACGTTTAGTGTAGGTCATAACCAACCATAACCTACAAAAGTGAAAATACTGGCTAAAAATCTTTTTTTTTTCATTTTGCTATCTAGAGCCGCTGGGTGAACCGATTAGCTTTAAATTTTCGAAAAATCTGCCTTTTGCTATAACAAAAACGCTCTGAAAATTTGGTGCAAAAATATTAAACCCAGTGTGAGCAATTGAATTTGTTCGTTAAAATTTGAATTGGCCGCCATTTTATGCCATTAAGTCCAAAACGGATCATTTTTTTTTTTTAAAGTTAGGCCTCGACTCTTTTTGATGCCATAAGAAAAAAAAATTTTAAACCTATTTTGGCCATCTTTTTGCATTTGTTTAAAAACCGAATCAACAAAAAATGAATTTTGTCTGCCATTTTGAAAAAAACTTGATCAAAACAAACTCTTTTTTTTATTGAAGTAAAGGTATTAAAATTTTCTTTATGATCTTATAAACATTTTCAAATTTTTTTTCAAAATGGCCAATAAAATTAATTTTTTGTTAATTGGGTTTTTAAACAAATGCAAGAAATGGCCAAAATAGGTTTAAAAAAATTAGCGTTGCACTGACGAGAGCCAATAGCTCGAAACTGCAGTCTGCAAGTGGTGTGTGACGGCTGGCAAGAGAGCTCCTTTAAGTAGGATCAGTCTTTCGGCTGGTGTTTATTGCAATCGAAGCATTAGCGTTTTGTAATAATATGCTATTATTACACTTAACGCGTCAGGCTTGTAACTTGTAATTCAGCGCTCGGCGGGGCACATAGCCCGGAGAGTAGCTGTTGGTTGCAGTTTGGTTACATTCCTTATAGTAAAATAAGGATTTTATAGAGGAGCTTGCGACTGAAATATTGTTTTTATATATATATATATATATATATATATATCTGAATTGAGAGTTACATGCATGTTTTGTTTTCTGCTTTTCGTCATTTGTCGTGTTTGATAAAATACCAAAGTATTTTATAGAAGACAGATGTTTTTATAAATTACATGCAATTTTTATATTTCAGCTTTTAAAAACAGAGATATTTATAACACAGTTTAATGGTAATTAGAATCAGTTATGTTATTTTAATTTACTTAGTTATTGTTAAACTAATTATCAAAATGTTTATAATATTTCGAACTGTTTAAGCATTTATTATGTTCATTAGATATATAAGATTTTTAATTTAATTTGTGCGGGAAAGCGATAAAACTCGAGAAAAGCTCAATACTACGACCACGTGATAAGAACTAATTCGTTTTATCAAGTTAATGTCAAGGAACATTCAAGTTGGTATCAACGATTTTATTATTTGTGGAAAAATTGGAAAATTTGAAGTTGCTAGGGGATGAAAAATAAATAACAACAAGAAAATTATTAAAAATTGTATGGGTGAAAATTTTTAGACAAAGTAGATACCCATAATACGAGAGAAAATAGACTGTTGTTGTTGAAAGTTAAGTCCAGTAAGAAGGAGGAACACAACCAGTCTACAAATTTGAAACGAAAGAAAAGAAAATTAATTTTGTCTCAAAATTCTGACAAGTTGGTGAGAAAAGATAATTCTAAATTATTTTAAGGTGCTGAAAACGATTCCTAATGGAACTGAGATATCACTTGAATTATGTAGGAGTTTAGTAGTTGTATAGGAGCTTGGCAGATTGCAGGTGATCATCGAATTAAGTGATATAGTGCGCTTGGAGGTCTTTCATTTGAGCCACGCTGACTAAAGGTTGTAATAAACTTCATATAAAGTTCTTGTAAATTTTTTAAATAGTTTCGAAAATAATTGTGTATTTAAATTGAAAATTTCGATCATTAATTGTATTTTTCATTAACAAATTTGATTTTAACAACAATTATTCAAATTACATTATTTTTAGTATCGTATTTATATTTTAGCTTGGTAGGGAATCTTATTTCATCTTTTATGTGTATCGTATTTATTGTTCTCACAATACACTTTTAGAATTGATCTGGATTTGTTTTATTGTGATTCCTAGAATGTGTTAAATTTCAATAATGAGAACTTACGACTTTGAGATCTAAATTATAAATTATTTACTGTGATATTTTGTTTAACGACCGTCAGTCGATATCATAGCAATTATATACAATTTTACGCGCCACCCCTTTGAGTAGGGATGCCTCGGCAAGTTTTCTAGATGGGTCTGCCCCTAAATCTCTTTGTTTTGACTCACTAGGTATTTCATAATTTCCTAATACTCATGTTGTTAATTTTTAAAATGCTATGAATAAACCCGTGCGGTTAATGTTAAAGTAAATATTCATTTCATGATAATAATTTCCTGGTACAAATAACAGTGTGCATTATTTACACTACCACTAATTACAGTTCAAGCATTTGGACTAGAAAATTTTTTAAAAACAAGGCTTGGAATGAAATAAACTCTATCGAAAATGAACTGTAATTCACATACTTTTTAATTTTTTCCAGAGTCTTTATAAACGAGCTCGTTAAGTACATTCGAGAAATGCAAAATTTCTCCGCTAAAACTCCTTACTTTTACTCCTTGATGGGAAATTTTACGATTTTAAATTATCCTCCCTACTATATGACTTGATCGATTCTAACTAGTTGCTCGAGATAGTGTTCCACTTTTATCACTTTGCCATTTTCAGATAATTTATTTTACATTTATCCGTATAAAGCCGATAAAAGTAGAATTTAGCTAGTAGCGGTCATTGATAAATAATTTATTTACTGGGAAATGCACTCTGCTCTATTATTAAACTATAATAGCAGTTTTGGTTAAATAAGAGATACATTGTTCCTAAATATTTCAGTAAAAATACTGGGCGTAGAATCTACATAATTAGATTAATAATAGGGTCTTATCTAAAAATTCACAAAAAAACAAGAAATATAAATTCCAATGGAAACACAAATAACGAAAAAATTACTCGAAGAAATTATAACTAAAAATTAATTGGATGAAATCTACGGTAGGTTCTTGATGAAACATATTCACTAGAATAATTATAAAGACTCTTTGATAATGGCCGCAAGGCCGAAACATATGTCAGAGAAATCTGAACAAAACTAATAAAATAATAAACCAAGTGCGTATTGTAACTATTATTTTGAATATTTATAATTATTCTATTAAAAATTACTTAAAGAGTTTGTGCAAACAGAAACATGGCAAAACGTATTTCAAATTAAAAATCCAATTTATTGCTTATATCAAATTTATAACTATAGTAAAAATTAATCTAGGAAAATTTTCAAATATGCCAATAGTAAAATCTAAAAACAAAAGGTCTAGTATTCGCAAAAAAAAGAGACAAAATGAAGGAAGGCGCAAATAAAAATAAAAACAATCCTACCCTAATAGATAAGAAGTAGCTTCAACGGACATAACATTTGAATACAACACTTGAATTATTATTCGACGCGGTTTCGACAACCATGTTATCCTCCACTCCAGATGATGGAAATTTGGTTGTCGAAACGCGCGTCGAGTGTATTCAAATGTTTTTGGTGTTTGTGGAAACTACTTCTTCAGAGGCAAGTATTTTATGCTCAAGAAATTTCAGTACTGCATTGAAAAATAAAGCATACGTATAGTCGATATCAGCACTACCCGGCACTCAGAAAACGCAACAAAAACTGTACGACTTCATTAAAATACCGGTACTATCGTTCAAAAATTGACTCGTTGATTTTTATAGGTTTTTAATGTGCGTCGGCTTGTGTGATGACAGTATGCCGCTTGACCCGCGACGATAATAATAATTATGTCGTAAAGTTTTTGTTGCGTGCAACAGATGTACTCGACAATTGTAGGTATAGATTTTATTTTAGATTTTAAATAACTTTTATTCAATTCATTATTTTATTGTGAAGAAACACGAAGAAAGAAGTCACCTTCAAAATAGGGAGCAATATGTTAAAATTGGTGAAAGTAGAAGTAACTTAAAAATAATGAAATATGACATTCCTCAAGGAACGGTTCTAGGGTCAATTCTTTGTTGATATCTATGTCAATGAATTACTTCAACTTCCAATGAATGTAGAAGTAATAGCATATACAAATGACACTGTCTTCTGGTTGAGGATGACTCCTGAGAAAATGTTTCCAATAAAGCGGTGCTAGAGTTTTCAAAACTACAACAGTGGCTATCGAAAAATTACCTAACAGTTAACCTAGATAAGACTAAATTTATGTGCTTTAGTATATATGTCAGAAACGTACCTAAGATAGATACACTTCAGTTACATACATACTCATGTATAAATAAACGAAAGCATGACTGTATATGTGTTATAAAACTGCCACAATTTTTATATTTCAGTGTGAAGAAATCGTTTTATTCGAGTAATGTGAATGTGTACAACAAATTTAGAAATAATACCAAAAGTAAGTATTTAATGCTTAATGATCATATAAATGTTAAAACAGAAAATCGTCAAGGTCATCAGAATATTCATAGACGTCGTCGACTAAATCATCTGCTGCTGCACGACTGGTACATGTGCCGTGGCACATGCCGCACACGATCGAACACCGGATCCCAGCTTTCCTGCATCCACAACGACCTTCACATCCGGTGGAACATTGGCAGATAATATTATTCCAAAGCTTCTGGAGCTGCTGGGTTTATTGTGGTGAGTGGGAAATCGGCTATGTCGAAAATGTATTGACAGAATATTTCCTTTGGAGCAGGCACTTCAGTGTACTTGACAAGTGATAGCTCTAGCTGTTGAGCTTCGCTGTTTCTGAAATTTGCTATAATAACTCGTCCAAGGAGAACTGGCACTCACCGTTTGCTTCAGTATATGGAAATATGTCCTCCATTGCCTCAGAAACTCCTTCATCCTCTGGGCGTCCTCTTTTCCTCGAGGTTCGTTCAGACGCTGTGAAAAATTTTTTGTGGCAATTCTCATGATAAATCGCATCTGCAGCGTGAAGATCGGAAACGCACAGATACGTCTCAGGACGGTTGACAACCAGTAAGAGACGCACAATACAAAAGAGGGAGGTGGCTGACCTCGGCCGTCGTTATCGCGTCACTGACAATAGAGATAATTGTATATTTATTATATTATTGTACAGATTATCGGTGGCTGTTACGGAATTTTTACATCCAAAAAAATATGTGATCAAAATCACCAGTATTCACAGATATCTGAGCTACAAATTTTAATTATAAATAAATGTGGTTGACTGAGCCAATAGATCAAAATTCAAAATGGACAGACCACATTAAAAAAATAAACAACACAATGCACAAGTAGGTTTGGAAATTCTGCCACCTAAAAAAAATTTTGCTTTTTAACACTTTAAAGTCATCGTATGCTTTGGTTGAATTAATACTTAAATATGGAATAATAGCATGGGGAAGTAGACAAATTTGAAGTCTTTAAGTATATCGCAAAAACATATAAAAATTATCTTAATAAATAATAAATCCTACTCCACTGAACTACTATTCAAACAATTTAATGTATTTAATCAACAACTTCTATATACTGTCTCTTCTAATATTTACTATATAAACTAAAAATTTACTTAGTACAACATTTACACAACACAAGACAAACTTTTAAGGGGCGAGCGTAGGTGCGTCTTTACTATGTACATACTTCGGTATGCGATGTAAAGCAACGACAGGCGCAGTTAGTACTTGGATGGGTGACCATTCCAACGGAAACCGCGTTCTCGCCTCACACATCTTCCAGCGGCTTGTATATCAGTGTATGCGCGGAAGCTATACAACCTTAGGCGAGGGTTGTGTAGGAGATATACCATCCTTCGGAGGGGATGTAAAGCCGTCGGTCCCTTGTCTATTAAATGTTAGGCAAGTAAAAGATCCCTACTCTTCTTAAGGGAAGAGGTTCGGCAAAATTCCTGGTTGGGGGTAGCTCGTCTACAGGCGTCGGTGTTAGGCCTCAGTAGCGGAAATAGGCCGACGTTAAATAAATGTATGAAAAAAAAAGACAAACTTTTGACCATACTTCTAAATTTTAGCGTTTAATATAAAAAAACACGTTTTACAAAAATGTTTAAACATATTGAAAAAGATACTCCACACAAATATCAAAACTCCGATTACTACTATTTCGCGGTATCCCGACAAGATAAAAGAGAAAAAAATCAGGGACAATTCACAGTTCACGATATTTTTATTCATCGACTGGCCTATATTGCTTATAATAACAGTCGGGAATGACCTCTGAACATCCGTACGCTCTTACAACAAAATCCAATTATCCTCGGGTCTGTATATGGTACCTATACGGCGTCTTGAATACTTGGTTTTAGTTTAACAACTTTTATTTTGAATTAAAACATAAAACACGTAGCAAAACATTGCACTGTCTCTTCTCTTTCTCTCTCTCCTGTTATTTTTGTAACTAGTTTTATTTAATTCAATGCAATATGTAGTTAGGTTGACAACATTCTCGATTAGTGCCATTTGTGTGGACACTTATTTAAATTAGTGTAATTATTTGCTTCTCGGAAATGCCCTTATGCTTAAAACCATATCCCTTTAACGATGCACAGAAGTAGTGAAAGTAAATAGATTTTTAAATAGGCCCACCTCGGGAAATCATGCCGATTCCCCTAATCCCCTCCAAATGGGCTACTTACGAGGTGGTCCAAAATTGTCTCCCGATATTTCTGAAGCGATAGTACATCCAAAAATAATGGTAATTATTTCTGAAAATGAATAATAATGGAGACCGCGGAAGCTTCTCGGAACATATATATTATATATATATTAATTATAATTATATATATATTAAAACATAATAATTTAGTCGCAAGCTCCTCTATAAAATCCTTATTTTACTATACTTACTTACTATAACTCAGTAGAAAAAATTATAATAAATGTTCCACATGTTACACACAATGCGATACACACATAATGTAATAAATAAATAAATAAATATGGCGATTGCGTATTTTATTTCTATGTAATCGCCCTACTAAATCCATCCATCATGGGAGAAACGTTTTTGCAGTTTAGTAAAACGTGCAACAAACGGACTGCAGTTGAATACTATCTTTGATCTTTTAAAGTCCGTTTTCTACTTTTTAGTTTTTGCTTTAGTGATGCGATAAACCGTTCTGAACGAACAAGTACACCGGCAGTTCGTTGTTGCTAATTTGGAGCGCTGGTATGCACCCGAAGCCTGTTCTGCTGTGTGATATTTTAAACCGTTCATTCCGTGAGAATTATAAACGATGGTATACGGTAGCTATACACTGGTTCAGAGATGTTTAATACAGTAAACATAGTGAATAACTCGCTTAATAAACTTGTAACTGTTTTCTTTTCTCAACTACTTTTCGAGAAATCGTTGAGTGTAGAGCAGTCATTGCATTTTAAAGGTGAGGTAATGTGAAGTTTTTAACGAGAATTCGTTACTGAAAAGTATGGAAAAACGATATTGAAATGAGAGTGATTTTTAGAAGCTGAAAGTGGTGTTCGAATTATTCGGACATTAAAGATTATTGAAATGATCTATGTTGCCCTTCAGAGAAATTATAATCTTTATTAGCCCAAAAGATCATATAAAATGACATGAGATAACTAACAAAACAAATAGCATAATAATAATAATAATAATAATAAACAGCATAACTGACTGATGGTTATGACATGCCATCTTTCACTGGTGTCCGCAAGTTAATAAGTAGATCAATTAACCTCTCTATAGTAATGAATTGCAGTTCTACCGATAGCTGGCACGCCATTTGAATTACCACCTTTATAAACTTTTCGCCAACAGATGGCTCCCGCCAGGAAAATATATCAATTTATTAAATAGATGTGTACATCTTAGGTAATCTACGATATAAACTATTATTATAATTCTGTGGTGTTTATTTATTAAAAAAAAAAAAAAAAAAGTCTGGTCGATATCCGAGTGGGTTAAAGCGCGAGGTGGCAATCGCGCGATTAATCACACGGACATCGCACCACCGGGTTCGAATCCTGGCTCCGGCACTGGCACTGTCGGAGGAAATGGTTGTATGTCCGCGTTTTTTCCATGTGTAACCCCCTTCCGCACAAGCCCTGGCTTCTGGAATTGGGGGTAGTCTAATTTCTGTGGTGTTTATTTATTATTTATTTATTAAAAAAAAATTAGCGTATAAAATTGTCTACAAAATGATAGTGTAAAGATAGTTAATGATCGAAAGTCCATAATAATCGATTTAGTTTTAATATTTCACAAGTTGGTACTCTTGACAACCGGATTGTCAAACTGTCTGTTTAAGTCATTTCCTCTTGTTTTTGCGAGTTAAAAGTGGTTATAAATATCACTCAAATTGCTTAAAACTTCTTTTTTAAATCAAGCGATTGAGCTGAAAACTTTGCTAGGGATTAAATTAGTTAAAAGGCACGTGGTTGCTAGTCGGTTTAATATAGACACGTGCTCATATTAGAGGTTAATTTTGAGAATAATTTTGTAACTTTAATTATAGACGACCAGATTTTAGGTACAGAACTTGCCTACTGTTCTATTTTTGCATTATTTGAATTTTTGACATTTGGATCATATGGTATTCTTTGGTACACGAATTTTGGTATACGAATCTGCCCTAATTTATGCATTACGATTGAGAGAAAACTTTATCTAATCGTTGTGAAGATATTTAATTATGCTGTGAAGATTCCTACAATTTTCAAGGACCTCGATCAACAACCTTTAAGTCTGGAGCGCCTGGAAGCTCTTCAAATTTTTTGTAAAAGCTAAGTAACCGCTATATTTCCTTTTTATTGTAAAATTGTTTAAATTTAGTAATTATTTTTCCTTAGCGTTAGCTTTAAACCCTAGACTTTGCTGTATTCTGGGTATTTATTTTATTGTAAGATTATTGTACTGTACTTTGCTGATTCTTCTAATACATTTTATTTGTTTTTACTTGTTCTTTTTATTCGCTTTCACTACAAGGATTTGTAAGATCTGGAATCTCATTTGTTTGTCTTGACTTTAGGTCGTACTATGGTGGAGAGGTAAGCGCACTCGCCTCTCACCCAAAAATTCCGGGTTCGATTCCCGGTCGGGGCAGTGGAAAATACTGAGAGGGATTTTTCCACTATATACGGATATTGGGCGTGTGTGTCCCTTGTCCCTCCCCCCCTGTTTTCGAGTATGCTGAACAGGATGGTGTGTCACCCCACCCCTCAAACAGCCAAAAACCACCCCAAAAAGTAGATTTATTTACAAAGTTTAAAATGACGTCAAAATATATTTCTTTGGCATGCTTTAATATCTTTCTATAAATGGATTTGTATTTTGTGTAATATTGTTTGGGAATTACTGCATTCTGCTGTAAGTTGTAAAGTCCTTTCAAATGGATACTAGGTTTTTATATGCATAAAGTTTCCAGCCCTTGAGGGAAATTGAATTTTGTAAATTTCCACTATTTTTTTTAAATGATGTTTTTTAAAATGTTTTCTTAACCCCTCTCAAGTTACCGATGTAACCCCCTGGAAGATCTCAAGGATCTTGTGCTAGGTGAAGAGAGACGAGGCCCTACAGTTTAATGTGGACTCCGAACCACTCTTGTGGCAATTTTTTTAATGAAAAATTGTTTTGCCTTGCGGGAATCGAACCCACTTCGCTAGGCAACTCAGTTTGCTAGCCAGGCGCTTTAACACACTGAGCTACCATCCCCCTTTAAAACATATAACAATATTATAAAATATTTCGTCAACTGATATTGCATTGAAAACAACCAGCTGATATTTAGTCCATAAATAATTTTTAAACACACTACTATTAACAGACAAGGATAAACATGTAATCGTGTTATTTTTTATAAGAATAAAAAAAAAAATTAGCCAAAATGATCCGACAAAACATTTTGAAGAATATTTTTATATTTAATTTACTATCGGAGTTTGTAAAAATATCATCAATTGCGGTTTCAGTTTTATTATAGTGAATTCTTGTCGTTTCTTCAAGTGCAGGTGTTAAATATTAAGATTTGAAAGAACTAGTAGTTCTACAATGTCCTTTGATATTTCAAACAAATCTACATTATAGTCACCCCAATATTATTACACGGGGTATTGGCTTTTACTAAAATTTAAGTTATTCCTCAAGTTTGGACACACTAGAAGTTCGTGGTATATATTTTGTTAACTTTTTAGAAAAGCTTCTTCAAACTAAAAAGTTCACAGATACGGAAGACGACAAGACGAGTCATGAAGCAAATCGCAGGACGTTATGTCGAAAAGCATTCGAGATAGAGGCGTCAGAAGGGTGCGATTTAGACAATTTATGATCTATTGGGTCGTGGCTTTTAACAAGAAAGCTGAGTCCACATTCTTTATCGTACCTATAAATTTATGCATTTTAATTATAAAGAAATATATAAACAAATAATTTTAGAGATGCGTACTCTCGATAGGATTAAGAATAGATTCCCGAAAAGTTCCCACCCCATTCAGGAACGGAAAGTCCCTTTTTTGCAAAAAACCGCCCCTAACGGAGGACTTAACGCTGGTTTTTCACCTTTATCCTTTAAACCGCTCGTTGAGGAGAAAAAAGTATAGGAAATAAAAAAATTGTCGTTAAATTATGTATAAAAAATGTCCTATTGGCCGTGTAGATTATTCCTACCTATTTCGCAGTAACAGCGTCCAAACTGAGGGGTAGTTTGGAGCGCGCAGGTTAAGGTCGATCTTACACGAAGTTTCACAGCAAATATCTCAAAAGCGGTTTCTTTAACGAGAAAAATGTCCAAGAATGAATTTATAGAGCGGAATTTTCTCCATAAGTTGCAAGTAATATTTATTTATTTTCGCCTTGTTTCCATAAAGATGCGTTTTTTATTTGAGCTCGTTTCCATACCACACTTGAGGTAGAGCTCTCGATGCGTTTTTTAAGTGGTTCCCCACACTGAAGGGTCTCTCTTGTAATATTCAGGTCATATATGAGTACGAAAACGCGCAAAACTGCTTATTAATGCTCACTTTCATTCAAATAGTTATATCAACAAACAAAATTTTCGATACTGGTTGTCGAGAAATTTTGAGTAACTGTATCATAAACCATTACGTGATTTGAAAGTGATTATGGGGTTGAGTGACAGTTTTTGGAATCACGCTTTTGAAGAGAATAATCGAACAGTCACTACTAGCACTAAATGTTATGTTAGTTGGATTCTTTCTAAAAACTGAATTACAAAATCTATAATAGACACACTTTGGTTGCAACAGCATGATGCGACCGCTCATACATCAAGGCATGACATATTTTCAGCGAATATTTCCTCAAAAATCAATTTCGAACTGTGGAGACAAAAATTGGCCGTAAAATTTTTTATCGGCATGTGACTTCCTTCTATGGGGACATCTCAGGTGGAAACATTTACTAACATATATCAATATATCGAATTTAATTATTGTTCAATTGTGCTTTTAGAGGGCGGAATATTAAAACATAATATTTTTAGTCGCAAACTCCTCTGTAAAATCCTTATTTTACTATAAGGAACGTAACTAGACTGCAACAAACAGCTACTCTCCGGGCTATGTGCCCCGCCGAGCACTGAATTACAAGTTACAAGCCTGGTGCGTTAAGTGTAATAATTGCATATTACCATCAAGACGCTAATGCTTCGATTGCAACAAATACCAGCCGAAAGACTGATCCTGCTTAAAGGAGCTCTAGTTCCAGTCGTCACACACCACTTGCAGACTGCAGTTTCGAGCTGTTGGCTCTCGTCAGTGCAAGGTGGGTATGTGACGACCGACACGAGGATCACTTGACTATTTAGTACATTTGTTTATCTTTGGGATAGCGGCATGTAAAATAGTCAGCAGGCGCCATCTAGCGGTTCAGTGTCTGTTGCAACAGACTAAAAATATTATGTTTGAATTTAATTATTGTTTAGAAAATTCAGCGTTTACACGTCCATTATTTCATAACATCGGTGCGACATTTGATAGCAAACTATGTTTTCACGACTTCAAAATCACGGTATAAGGGTGACAACGTTAATTTTGTTCAAAAGTGTGTCAAATTTTATTATGGATTTTGGTAAACAAACTATTGAAAATTGCATAAATATTTAATGGCGTTTATTGATAATTTAAAAGTTGCATTTTGTACCTTGTATACTAATGTTAATTTATATTTATAATTGGTGAAGTAATCTATATTCGTAATACAACAAATATTAACTCTAATTTTAGTAAATATATATTTTGTTCAGAGAAAACGTAACATTAGCTTCATAATAACACTACGAAACGACATTAGGAGTTTCGACTTATCTAAGTATATGCAGCATTATTTCATAGTTGTAAAGATACAATCTTCCGAATAAAATTTATTGCTATAAAGAAAAATATCAGGCTTAATGATAAACTTGATAAAGATAAATTTTGTAAGATGCGTCTCACAGATTTTTTACCAATATCCTCGAGAGTGCAACAGAAAATACCTGCAAACTGCACAGAATTATTTGTGAGGCGAAACCAATTACCCAAATTAATTTTAGATCATTTCTAATAAGCTTTTAGTAAGGAGAAGACCCAAGAAATGAGCCATTTTCAATGGCTCAACTGCAGCACAGCCCTCTCTGAATTAAAATTGGGTAATGTTGGATTCATTATAGAAAAAGAAATATATACAAAATGTAAGAAGACGGTTGCAGTGACAAGTCATACAACTTATTTTACAGTTTGTCATTCCAACTAAATTTAATTTTAATACTAACGTAATATTTTAAAACTACAAATAGTGAATTAAAAGCAACTTATTACTAAATAATTTAAAAAATTAGAGAGTTTTCAACCTAATGAAATTTGATATTAATATGGCAATATCATTATTTATTAGTATGAAATATATAAAACCGAATTCTGCACCTACGAAAAGAACATGGCATAATATATTATTAATACCTAATATTGATATGTCGTAGTAATTGGTCCATTTCATTCTCTATGTTTACTTACATGTCATTCGGTAAATCTGAAACAAAAAGTTGCATTAATAAGGAAATTAGTCTCCCACTTTTGATCATTTTAGTCAGCTGGTCACAAATATTAACGTTTTTAAGAAATTAGTTTTAACATTTCTTAAAATTAATAAAAATCCAGATCGCATAAATTAATTCTAGTTAAAAGAATTAATAAAAATGGTTCAAAAAGGCGAGCGATCCCACATAACACTGGTTCGACTAATAAAAGATGATACATTTATTATTATTACTAATGTTAGATAATAATAATAAGGACGTTTATTCATCTAAGGAAATCTAAAATAACATTAACTACATTTTAATAACAATAACCAAACGTCCAGGAAACTCACGAAGTACTCACTGGTCCTGGACTGTGAGTGCTGGTTTGTGCGTTACATTATTATTTATTATTATTATTAGCCGTTACTCGAGTCCGAGTATAAAAATGTTACAGTCGATAAATTGTGTACAATAAAAAACAAGTAAAAGGTGTAGTCTATTGTAATTCCCATTCATCTACGGTGCACACGACTATGGCTATAGAGGCCAATTTGGGAGAGCACATGTCGACCGCAATCAGGACAAACATAGACCTGGTTAGGTCTTGGATTCGGCCTTCTAGCAGCAACATTTCCTTGATAGCTAGCCACAACCCCTCGCCATTCGGTTCTGTCCGCTGCAAGTTGTTCCCATTGCTCGTCTGCAATACCGCAGGATTTTAGATTTTCATGGAGAGCGTCTTTGAACCTCTTTCGTTGACCGCCACGCCTTCTTCTACCGCTTAGCAATTCACCATAAAGTGTACATTTAGGAAGGCGGTTATCATGCATACGATGAACGTGACCTGCCCATCTTAGGCGTGCTCTTGAAATAAGCACCTCAATTGGAAGGCTGTTTGCTCTCCTGAGTACTTCCACGTTTGATATGTGATGGAACCAACGGATTTTCATCATACTTCTGAGGTGTCTTTGCTGAAAACGTTCTAATTCTTTCACATGACGACGGTAAGTGACCCAGCTTTCACATCCATATAGCAGTGTTGGAATGACAACTGCTCTGTAGACAGCCATTTTCGTGGACAAAGCAAGGTCGTGGTTGTCAAATACTCTCTCTCTAAGTCCCCAGAATGCTCTAGATGCAGCGTTAATTCTATTGCGAATCTCGCTGTCCATGTTTGCTTTGTCATTAACAACGTTGCCTAAGTAATTGAACTGATCCACCACTTCAAGAGAATTTCCGTTAAGTGTAATGTCTATCTGGTTCACTTGATGAGGAGTTGACATAATCTTAGTCTTTCCAATGTTGATTTTAAGTCCCAAGGAATCATAGCTCTGGGCATACACATCTAAAAGTTCTTGAAGCTCTTCCGGCGTAGAGGCTAAAAGTGCACAGTCATCCGCATACTGGAGATCACAAATGAATCGTGTGCGTGTCTTCGTGAAAGCTCTAAAGCGCCCTATGTTAAAGAGACCGCCATCAAAACGGTATCTGAGACCTATTCCTCTGACTGTCAGTTTGTTGTCAACAATAATTGTTAGAGCAGTGGTAAACAAATTAAAGAGTAGGGGTGCCAGGACACATCCCTGCCTAACTCCAGTGAGAGTTTGGAAAGGTTCGGTTGCCTCATTATTATACATAACCTGGGCGTTGTTGTTTGTATGTAGACTGCGACATACTTCCACAAATTTTCTAGGGATACCTAAGCGGAACATAATTTTCCAGAGCACTTCCCTGTCCACCGAGTCAAACGCCTTGGTTAAATCAATGAAGGCCATGTGAATTTCTCCTTGATGTTCGAGTGCTTTTTCTTGAAGCTGTTTAAGTGTGAAGATTAAATCCGATGTGCCTCGGTTTGGTCTAAAGCCACTCTGTGTTTCAGGAAGTAACTTTTCCATAACAGGTGTTAGCCTATTTGCCATCGCTTTAGTGAGTATCTTCCCTCCAACAGCCAGGAGAGCTATACCCCTGTAATTTCCACAGTGTGCGTTACAATTCGTATATCAAAATAGTTATTTATTGTATATTATATTTATAATAAGGTGTTTTCTAATAATAGAACTCATAATAATAGAACTCAATTTCTTATCACTTAATTACCTACTTAGTTACTTAACTAAGCAAACAATACTTATTTTTACAGAATTTCAATGAGCATAAGATTAGGGCAGATTTTCCTAATATATATCACCGCAACATCTATCACAGTTGCAGGTTAAGCTTAGTTATATTAATATGTTTTATCTATTATCGTATGTACTATATTTCTGGGAATGCCAAGCATCCACTTTTTAATATGATTCTTTAATGAATGAATTGTATTTAATTTTCTAATATCTTGTGGTAATATTGATATGTATAGTTCCTTTTGAAGATTATTTTAAACTTCATTTTTGTATAGTATTTAGTGAATGCAGGTAGTTGTTATTAATCCCCCCCCCCCAAGCTAAAATTTCACAGTTCAATAGTTCATGTGGCTTGAATTAGTGAGAGATATATTATTTTAAGGTCACAAAAATCTAAGAAGTCTGTTAGATATTTTAATTTTGGAATAATGCCCTTGATCTTTTCAACAATGCAATTTACTTGTTTATCCCATTTTAAATGACAACCTATGATAACACCTAGATATTTGACGGTATACTTTCCATTTATTGGGATCGATATAGATTTATGCTGAGATGGGCCGCCTTTGTAAGAAGTGAATGCCACACATTTTGTTTTATCCGAGTTTAATGTTAAGGTATTAAATTAAATTAAGGTATTAAACTACGCTATGATTTTACAAAGGTCCTTTTGTATGTCGGTCCGTAGAGAATTCCAAGGTTTGCCTTTATATAAAATAACCGACATCACTATAGTTTGTTATTTTCCCCAAACAATTCAAGTTTAATAGATCATTGATGTACACAGAAAATAGCAGTGGACCCAATACGGTCCCCTGTGAAACTCTGTACCTGACTGTTTTGGGATTACTATGTATGTCTTGTATTGAGAAATTGAACCATGTCATCAGCAAAGCTTATTATTTTCCCCAAACAGTTCAAGTTTAATAAATCATTGCTGTACACAGAAAATAACAGTGGACCCAGTACGGTCCCTTGTGGGACTCCGTACTTGACTGTTTTGGAATTACTATGTATAGTACTTCTATCTTCTAAATAATTTTTTAGAAGTTGATGAGTCTGTCCTCTGATACCAAGTGTCAAGTTTAGTATGGCATACAAACGCCTTGGCCAGATCGATAAAGACTGCGAAAACTGGTTCGCTCTTATCTAAGGACTTCTAAATTTTTGAGGTTGTCACATATCGCATCTTAGGTAGACCTATTTTCCTAAATCCATATCGTCTATCCGAAATTATTTTATGTTTGTTTAGAAAACCCAATAATCTTTTAAATAATTTTTTTGAAAATTTTACCAAAGTTGGCTATAAGGGTTATAGGTCTATAATTGATTACTTCTTCTTTAGCTCCGCTTTCATACAGTGGTCTAATAATTTCAACCTTAAATACGGATGGTACTTTTTCTTGATTAATTACCATATTGATTAAGTGAGCAGGAGGTTTTACAATTAATACACTGATTTTTCCATTTTATATCGTCGATGCCAGGGAGTTTATTATTCTTCAATTCCTTGATAGCCTCTTTAACTTCAGGATCTGTTACCTCACTAAGATATATGGAGTTTGCATTGTGTGTTAGTTGTAAAGGTGTTGCTACGTGTGACTACGTTTTTCTGCAAGATTTTGTTGATGCCTTTAAACATTTGAAAAGATGCTCAAAATAATACATTTTTCCTTTTTCATGAAATTATACAGGGTATCCCATTAAAAATTAAAAATAATGTAATTTACGGTCAAACTGGTATTTTAAATAAATTTGTTTCATTAATATCCAATCAGACTGTTTTACTACGAAGCATGTCTTGAAGGACCTATCGTTTAGAATTTGATTTAAAAAAGCTATGGCAATATTTGTTATGAAAATAATTATATTGAAATTGAAATATCTCGAAAACCATTGTTTTCTCGAAAATTGTTCATATTATAAAAAAATCTTAGAATTGGATGCCCTTTCACATGCATCTATTTTGGAAGTTCCTGGGATCGTTTAATTTCTTTGCATCTCAACGCCATCTATATCTCAATGAGGAGAAAGGCAGTTTTCACTGAAAAGTGAATTCATTTACATATTCTAGTGAATGTCTTTTGCAGAATTCAAATATTCTTTTTGGTCATCCAAAAAACATCCCCAAGAGTTTTAAGTAGGACACTCTTTCAAAGAGCATGTACGGACTATTTTTTAAAATATACCAACTTTGTGTCCGATTGTCTCAGTAATCATTAGAGCCAGTGCAAAAATTAATAACAAGTAATACAGTACAGTATAGTACAGTACAGAACAGTGCAGTTCAGTGCAGAGCAGTGCAGTGCAGTGCAGTGCAGTGCAATACAATACAATACAATACAATAGAACACAACACAACACAACACAACACAATACACTACAATAAGTCTACTGAAAAAACTAAGCAGTACAACTACAAATTTTTTCAAAGAGAAATGTGTAAACATTGTTGTTTTTCAACGCTTCCTAAGTATAGAAATAAAAAAAGATATACATGAACACAAACAAAACAACTTACACATTTTAATATAATATATACAAAAGCATAAGCACATATAGATACAATTAAGTACACACATGTAATAATATAAGTAACGAGTGAATACGAATAAAAATAAAATTCTAAATTAGAACATGTACCAAATTTCGAAATTTTCTAATCTTGAGAGGATTATGTCTTCCGTTAGTTTACGTTTAACCGTTGCCACAGACATATTGTGATATTGAATTGGTAGATTATTAATAATGTAAGCTGCTACGAAGGAGAAGAACGATCGAAAAAGTGAAGTTTTATGGGGGGGGGGGGAGTAAATTAAGTACAAGAGTATTTTGGAGTGTTCATTGGTATATAAAACTTAAGTCATTATTGATGTAAAATTTGTTATTTCAAATTCAGAAGGAGAAAAACTATATATTAGCTGAATGTCGTCAGAGCACATGTACAGTTTTGAATATAGTGGAAATCTCGAAATATCTGCAATAAATATATTAAAAAGAAGTGGTCCAAGAATAGATCCTTGCGGAACACTGGATGAAACTGATTTATTTTGATATGTAAGTAACGAATTTCCTGTATTACTGCTAGTATACTGTTCTCTGTCACTCAGATAATTTTGAAACCAGAAAAAAGTATTTCCTGATATGCCATAATAACTTTTATTGCAATTAGGCAATTAATATCTAAGGAGTCAAACGCTTTAGTCATATCCAGTACTGTCAAAGAAGTGACTTTCATATTGCCAATGGCTCGCAAAATTTCGTCAGTTATATTACTTAGTAGTGTAGAGGTACTGAAGCTGTTTCGAAATCCGGACTGAATATATAGAATTATTGAATTTTGAAAGACATGTTGCTCTGACATAATAAATTAAATTAGTAAATATTATTTAAACTCTAATTCTCATTATTTTTAATTAGTAAGCTTTTAACGTTACTGAGGTAGTTGGACTAGTACCCAAAAAGCAAATAACATATCTCACATTAATGTTTAATTATCTTCAAACCAATACAGCTGGGAAAATCAAAAGCACGTGCGCTAATTTTAGAGCAATAAAACACAGGTTTTTTTATCATAAATCGATATGCAATGTTATATAGTTAAGTAATTTAAATACTTTCAATTACGAGAATTCGGGATAAAGATATTTATACAAATATTACGCTCAAAAAATCGGTCAAAGTATATCAATTTCTTAGCAAATTTATGTCTTTAAACTTACTCAGAGTGGCTATTTCTGATTGAAACACCCTATATATAATGTTATTCAAGAATTAATCACCGTGTTCCAACATCGTTTGGTTAGCACAAATTGCTAATTGCTGATGGTGAACACGTGGTTATGTATCCCGGCTCCTTCGCCAGATTTAACAATTCTGAATTTCCTCACGAGGTCACATTAAAATGCTGTTTATGGACAATAACCAATTACATTAGAGGATATGAAGCTGCATATTAGAAATGCTTGCAGTACCATTCGTTTGAACGGGTTACAGCAAATATTTCAGGAAGTTACTTAATCTCTACAGCAGCGTCTAGGGCGTTATTGCATTTCCCGCACGGTAGAGGAATTGTTCGTATAACTAAAAAATACAATTGAAAATAGCAGCGCAATTATTTTAGTTTCTTATGTGTTCAATTTATTCATTGCAAGCATGCTGTATCTGACTGTAGTAATTAACATAAGATATATTTTTTAAAAATTTAACATTTCTGCAAGGAATTTATTCGTTTTTTTTTTTTAATAATACAGTTGTTAAATTCTTTAGACGATTACTTAGATATTTGGTATTTAAATTATTTTTTAGTCCCGGTTTTAGTGGACCCAAGATGAATTTTGTGATTAGAAATACTCTGCCTACTTCGAAATGATTTTGTTTTTAAAAAAGGGGAATTCAATAATTATTTACTACCCCCAAATAAGGGTAAGTTTGTAAGGTTTGACCTTTTTTACATCTGATCATTTTACTTGAGCTCTTGGGAATCAAAGCCTGGAAAATTGTAAATAGTAGGTTTGGGAAAATTAAATCGTTAAAAAGCCTATAAGTTTGAAAAGTGTTGAAGGAATTGTAACATACGAAAAACGGTGTTAATTTTTTCTACATTAGCATAAATAAAGAAATTGACTTTGGTTATAATTTATCATTGCCACACACTCTATCCAATTATAACAATAATTCGATATACTTTCATGAAGTATCTAAATATGGACACTTAAATATTATAAAAAAGTTGAAAAATAATAACTCAGCTGGATCGGATGGAATAACAGTGTTCATTCTCAAGAGTAGTTCATCAAATATTGCAAATTAGTTCTTATATTTTATTAATATATAAATCAATATTTGAAGGTTACTTCCCGTCAAAATTTAAAATTGCCTCCGTAATACCGGTCTCCAAAAGGGAGATGAGAATGGTATTGCAAATTATCGGCAAATTACTCTGGTGTGCGTAATGTCCAAAGTAGTTGAAAAAATAGTATCTAATAGAATTATGTCTTATCTATATGAGAATTATATCCTGACTGAATACCAGTATGGATTCAGGTCAGGAAAATCTATAGAAAGTGCAACTGCTAGTTTTTGATTTTATTTACCGTAAATTAAATAATGGTTTGTACGTGGTATTAATTCTATTTGATCTTTCTAGAGCATTTGGTTCCGTTTCTTACATGGAGAACAGGAAATTCATAATGAAGTATAATGAGGCCGAATCTGATATAAATGATGTTATGCTAGGTGTCCCCCAAGACTCAGTATTGAGGCCTTTACTACTTGCTATATATATATATATATATATATGAAGTGTTGTTGTACTTCCGGGTGCTCTCCCGCGTCGATGGTCGACTCCTCCAGGAGTCTCATCTGCCATCTTCAGGTTCTCACTGAAAGCTGCCTACTGCTGCTCCTCGTTGCTCGAACTGAACTGACGTTCTCCGCGTTGTGCAGCTCCTTATATACTTGTGGGAGGTGTAGCGGGCGGCTGAGCCAACCCGACAAGTAGCCTCGCTGAAACGTCACGCTTCACGTGACTTCTCGTTGGTGGTTGGGCCTCCTCATGTCCAATCATTGCCGTAGAATGCCGAGGTTCTCTCTGATTGGTCAGCGCTCGGCTCTGCCTCCTCGTGATAGGTCCACTTCGGGCAGGTTGCTGTGTTTCTTCACTATCTGTCAATGCTCGAACGTACCTCCTCGTGGTTGGTTCGTCCACAGTGGATCGTCGTGTGTTTTAAAAAACAACATAATATGTCTCTACGGGGAGAAGACATTCCACCAGACCAGAACCTTTGACAAATTGATGTCAAAAAGAGGGAAACTTCTTTGCAACCTTACATTCCTACAACGCTGCGGAGATGAAAACATCGTTCCAAAATGTATGCAGCTGACATTCCATAGAAATGACCATCATACTAGAAGAACCAGATTCGCATTACTTAGGGAATCCATTCATGATATGAGACGTACATTGGATAGGATTAATAAACAGCTACTAGATGTGCACCTATATTTGAGCAGTATTATGCATCCTAAATTATGGACTATTATCGACTTGCAGAGTTTCGAGCAGAGAACGACGTTACCTTATGTACGGAGAAACAGAAGAGGAAATTTGATCGCCTCCAACTCCAACAGAAGCCAGTTAAGAAAGTCGAGCCTCTAGAGCCCACATGTGTGGTCCACAACTTGTCCAACTATCCTCTTGATGATGCCGCTTTAAACGTCCTAGCCAAAGGATTTAATTTCGCAATCGCACTAGCTCGTGTTCCAGTAGAAGATATAATTTGTGGAGAATCAGCAATTTATAATATGAATAAAAACATAGCATATACTGAGAGCTGCATTGAAAACATTACGACAAAACCAGGACATCCTAATCTTGCTAGCAAATAAAGGCAACGCCACTGTAGTAATGAATAGCAAGGATTACCACAGTAAAATAGAAAAACTAGTGGAAGACACCGCATACCAAGCGATTACGACAGATCCCACTACGTACCTGGAAAAAACAACCATATCCAAAATTAAAGCCAGCCCTACCGACGATCAGGTGAAAAACCAGATTATACCGAGAGAGAAATCTTCAAGATGTCCCAAATTATATGGCCTACCCAAGATCCATAAGGAAGGAGCCCCATTAAGACCTATTGTTAGCCCTGTAGGGTCACCGTTACAGGAGTTAGCGAGATATCTGGCTAGACAGATGCAGCCACTAGCAGAAAAGGCAAAGTCTTATGTGAAAAACGCACAACATTTTATCGAGTTATTAAACAACGAGACTGTCCAACCTATTCTAGTGAGCTTCGATGTAGTGTCACTATTCACTAACATACCAATAGAAGAGTCACTCGAATTGATCAAACGCAAATATCATCCAGAGGATCACATTCTTAGCATAACTAGACACTGTTTAAACAACACATACTTTATATACAATGATTAGCGCTACAAGCAAACAGAAAGAGCACCGATGGGTTCACCGTTTTCTCCAGTCTCTTCATAGAGGACCTAGAAGTTCATGCAATACAAACGACACCACTCAAACCAAAACTTTGGTTGAGATATGTGGACGACACATTCGTAATCTGGAGTCATGGAAGAGAACAACTAAATAGTTTCTTAGACCACCTGAATAGCATTCATGATAAGATCAAATTCACCATGGAGGTAGAAACAGAAGGCAAGCTTCCATTTTTAGACGTCTTATGAAAAAGAAACAAGACAGGAAACTAGGTCACACAGTATACAGAAAACCCATTCACACGGACAGATATCTAAATGCGGCATCACATCACCATCCAGCACAATTAAATTCAGTAGTAAAGACTCTAGTGATACGTTCTCAGAAATTGGCAAACGTCGACCATATCAACGAAGAGATGTCTTCATTTCAGAAAGCACTAATGTAAAATCCATTTTCGAGGTACACAATACAGAAGTCGCTGGGGCCATACAGACAAAAATCCCAGGAGGAATCCGAGAAACCAGTGGCAAAAGCATATCTACCTTACGTGAAAAGGACGACAGATAAAATTGGCAAACTTCTACGTAAACATAACATAGAAACAATATTTAAAACAGACCGAAAAATCAGTGCAGTCCTCCGTAATCCAAAATCAAAAACTACCATAGAAAACCAAGGAGTATGCTAAATCCCGTATCAAGATTGCAATAAATCATACATAGGACAGACCAATAGACGTATTAGTGTAAAAAAGGAAGAACATATGAATGCAGTATGAAAAGAGGAGAAAACATCGTTCCTAGCACAGCATATAAAACCCACAGGACATAAAATAGACTTCGACAACACCAGAACAGTAGCTAATATCGAGCATTATAGGTCAAGGATTACCAGAGAGGCCATAGAGATCGAGAAAAGACCACAAAATCTTAATAAACGAGATGATACGCAGATATTACCCAGTTCTTGGAAGCCCGCTCTTGTAGGAAGATACGCAACAGAAAAACAGAAAACACACGACGATCCACCGTGAACGGACCAATAACGAGGAGGTACGTTCAAGCATTCAGAAATAGTGAAGAAACACAGCAACCTGCCCGAAATGGGCCTATCACAAGGAGTCAGAGCCGAGCGCTGACCAATTAGAGAGAACCTAGGCATTCTACGGCAACGATTGGACTCGAGGATACCCAATCGCCAACGAGAAGTCAAGTGGAGCGTGGTGTTTCAACGAGGCCACTTGTCGAGTTGGCTCAGGCGCCCGCTACTCCTCCCATAAGTGGTAGGGGATCAGTGATACGTAGCCAGTTGCGCAGGCGCGCGCTAAACCACAGCCTATATAAGGAGCCGGACAACGTCAGTTCAGTTCGAGCAACGAGAAGCAGCAGTAGGCAGTTTTCAGTGAGAACCTGCAGATGGCATATGAGATTCTGCGAAACGTCATTTAGACAATCGTCACTCCTGGAGGAGTCGACCATCGACGCGACGTGAAAATCATGTTTAGACAACCCAAATATTTAACTTTTTACAGGTCTCATAACTGTAGGAGAGTTTTCTTTAATTTTTCATAATTTGAAGGGACTGATAACATTTTTGAACAGAGAATGAAAAGACCTTTCAAATGAGGTATCACAAGCCCCTACTTCCCGTTTAAAAATTTAGGGGTTGCAACTGCCACTTGAATTTAGGGATGAAATTTGTACGTTGCAGTATGTCATTCAAGAATCCAAAATAGATGTGTCTCGGATTTTTTTTATAAATATGCACAATAACTGAGATACTGAATTTATTCCATTTGTCTGTTCCACAATGTATGGGTAATCGCATTATAATTAAGTAGTTCTGTTTTATCACGCCCTATGACGCTAACGCAGGAATAGATACTCTACGGGACTATTTGAACATTATATATAATACTGTAAAATCAATATCCCACAGCTTCTACGATATTAATATTCATAAGAGTAGTATTCAAGAATTCAGTAATTACTACTAACTACTGGCGATATCCCATTAGACATTATGCGCAGTTTTATGCAGCATAACTTTTGCCTACGCCAGCATTTTCCAACGTGTAGGTAAATTGTATTAAAACAATGAATCCATAAAGAACAAGTGCAGTGCATAATGTTTAGTATTCAAACATCATCCCTTGAGCCGCCGCTTTTGAAAGTTTTTATCATTTAAAAATAAAAGTCACGAGCAGAAAAGTAATCATGCATGTTAGAGGTTAAATCCCTTATCGTAGTAAGCGACTGGATGACATGTGCATACGAAAGATCCTGATGCAGTGTTGCCAGGTTATTAAAGTCTCATTATAATAATGGTTTTGGGGAAAATCAAGACGTAATCCTGCTATGTACTGAATATAAGCTTGAATTTTATTCATTTTGATGTGTCTGGGTAACGGCTTCCATTTGCTAATCTACTAAGCTTTTGATAGTTTTATAAAAGTTCAGGGTACTATTTTATCGACTTTATTTTATGACAAGTCAATGAGAAAGACATTATGTATAGTAAGAATTAACATTTCCTTATATAAACCGATTTCAGTGATGATACATACTGTCAGACATGTACAAGAATATATACTACTTCATATTTTGGTGGTATTATAATTCTATTTTTTTATTATCCGTAATATTTACGTATTACAGACGAGCAATGGGAACAACTTACAGCGGACAGAACCGAATGGCGAGGGGTTGTGGTGGAATCCAAGACCTAACCAGGTCTATGTTTGTCCTGACTGCGGTCGACATGTGCTCTCCCGAATTGGCCTCTATAGCCATAGTCGTGTGCACCGTAGATGAATGGGAATTACAATAGACTACACCTTTTACTTGTTTTTTTTATTGTACACAATCTATCGACTGTAACATTTTTATACTCGGACTCGAATAACGGCTAATAATAATATTTACGTCAATTTTTCACGTACTCTTGAATCCAAATTTTTCAGATACCTTTGGAATCAGTTGATATTCTGCTAGATCTTTTTAGTTATTTTAGTTTTAATTATTTCTCTGTCTCCATATTTTATTTTTTATTTATTTATTTATTGCTGCAACAAATTTTACAAAAACATGGCGATATGTCTTAACCTAGATAACAATCAAAGTGACACCTGAGGAGACCTAGTATTGTGTATAACAGTATTTACATTCTCATTTTTCTTTCTATTAATGTTGCATTATTAATATAACAATAATAAAATAGAAAAAAATCGCTGAAGTGAGTGTATAATACCTATCTAATTTGTGATACGGGTCCATATAATATGTATAATAAGATGGGTACAAAATGTATTAAACAATTTGAGACGGTGTATGGTAAGAATGCAGTTTTATTTATTACCTAAAATTAAATATAACGTTCTAGAAGGTTTGACTATAGTATAAGAAATAGTGTGTAGCGTGTTTTTGTTACAGTACGATAAGACGAATTGAAGTATAGTGTAGCTGTCTATCAGATATTTCTTAGTTTCTATCCTGAAACGCTTTTTTCCCTTTTTTTTTATATGCGGTGGAACTTTATTATATAACTTGATTCCATTGCGTTCTATGCATTTTTTAAAGATTTTTTTATTATAAAATGGTACCTTATACGCTTTGTCTGCGCTAGTTTTTGTTTGATATTGATGTTCAACAATGGATACAAGAGTTTGTTTTCTTCTTGCTATATGTACAGGCCATAGCATGGTCGTTACAGCCTACCTTGCACTGATGAGAGCCAACGGCTTGAAACTGCAGTATGCAAGTGCTTAGAGCGAACTCAGAGTTCGCTCTAAGGAGTAGGCAGATTGAGGCCTTAGAAACGGATCGTGGTGAGACCTGTGGAGTAGGCAGATTGAGACCCCGGAATCGAATCAGTTCCACGAACTCCTAGCATTATTACCTTTGACAATTTTTTATTGACTCACTTTTTCTCTTGAAAATGGCTCCAAAACGGGAGCCGAAACGTCGAGACATTAACAATCTCAGACGCGGTTCAACCCGAGAACCTAGTATTTTTCATACCAACGACCGCGGAAGCTTCTCGGAACATATATATATATATATATATATATATATATATATATATGATATTACATATGATTTGCAGGAAACAACTACTCAGCGGGCAAATACCCCGACCTGCATTGAATTATACCTTACAAATCATAAATGGTAGCCAATGTCATTTGTCAATTCCTCGACCACACATAGGCCGGTTTCGAACTTATTAGTTCTCATCAGTATGCCATAGGTCGTGGAACAGTCAAATGACAGTGGCCAACCTGCTAGTTTTATACAAACTGATGTAAATGGTGTACCGGTGAGAGGTAAGTGAATCCTCTCCTGTGGTCAAATGCTACTATACACCAGACATCATAGATCCATGGTGTATAGCGACTTGCTATTTTGCAAGTACCGAAAGCGGCGATCTTCAGCCCTTGGTGGACTTAACCTATACTGATATTACATATGATTTGCAGGAAACAACTACTCAGCGGGCAAATACCCCGACCTGCATTGAAATATACCTTACAAATCATAAATGGTAGCCGATGTCAAGTGATATCATATCAATATATATATATATATATATATGTATATTAATATATATTGATATATATTGATATGATATCACTTGTACTTAAGTTTTAGGACACATTCGGATCAATTTGAGTTGTGTATTGCGAATAAAATGCATTTTCTTTTATCTGAGTAGAGACTTGCATGCATGTTTTTTGTTTTCTATTTTCGTTCATTTGTTCTATTTGATAAAATACCAAAGTATTTTATAGAAGACAGATATCTTATTAATTAATTTTTATTCAGCCCTTTAAAGTTACAGTTACAGTTACAGATATTTATAACATAACTTAATGATAATTAGAATCGGTTATGTTATTTTAATTCACTAATTATTGTTATACTAATTATCAAAATGGAAAAAGTTGTGTGGAAAAATTGGAAAATTAGAAGTTGCTAGGGGGTGAAAAATAAATAACAAAAAGAAAATTATATAAATATATAATTTTTAGAGAAAGTAAATATTAAAAGATACGAGAGAAAATAGACTGTTGTTGATGAAAGTTAAGTATAGTAAGAAGAAAGAAGACAACCAGTTTACAAACTTGAGACAAAGAAAAAGAAAATCATTTTTTTAAAAGTTGTGACAAGTTCGACAAAGAAGATAATTATAAATTATTTTAAGGTGCAGAAAACGATTCCTAATGGAACAGAGTTAACACTTGAATTGTTTTGGGGCTTAGCAGATTGCAGCTGAATATTGAATTAAGTGATACAGTGCGCTTGGAGGTTTTATTTGAGCTACGCGGACTAAAAGGTTGTAATAAACTTCATATAAATTTCATGTATATCTTTTAATAGTTTGGAAAATAATTGAGTAAATTTTCAATTAAAAATTTCGATCATTAATTGACAAATTTGATTTTAAAACAATAATTATCCAAATTATTTTATTTTCAGTATCGTATTTATATTTTAGCTAGATAGAGAATCTTATTTCATCTTTTATGTGTATCGTATTTTATTGTTCTCACAATACACTGTTCCATTTGATTTGAATTTGTTTAATTGCCGTGTGTTTTCTAGAATTGTGTTTAGTTTCAATGGTCCGAACTTATGACTTTGAGATCTAAATTAGAAATTATTTACTGTGATATATTTTTAATGCCGTCAGCGGATATCACAGCAATATATATCAGTTGGAGATCCAGTGAACATTGAATTGAAATTTTTTACTTAATTTATTCTTTCTTTTTATTTGGGTTTTCTACCACATATATTTTCCTCTTCAAAAACAAATCATCTAATCTACAAAATAATAGAATTATAGGAAAAAAGCCTCTGCTTCCGTGACGTTTACGTCAAAGGAACAGTTATTTTTTACAAATAATATAAATCGGATCGGATTAAACACAGAAATAATGTATTTTGCTGATGTTTTGGAAAGTAAACTCTTTCAGTTTTCAAAGCTTTTTTCGAAGAACTCTTACTTTATGATTGTATTTATGTTATTTCCATAGATACTTACTACTTACACAGAACTGATGATATTTTCTTTTAGATAATGTTGAGTTTGTTAAGTTCTTCTTTTAACATTGGTAGCCAGGTTGTACCAGTATCTACAGAACAATTCGATGCGCATTTATCTTCATTTAATAAGATTATTACTGATTCTTTAATTTTTCTTTTTTTGTTACCCAGTTTATTCTATGTCCGTCTTCCCAAGCATGTTCACAAATCTTTGATTTCTGAATTTCATTATTTCTAATTCTAATAACATTTATCACATTCGCACGGGATATTGTAAATACTATTTTTTTAATTCTGCTCCCGGTTTATCGGTTTTGTTTATGTTAAAATAGGATCTCAAAGTGTTCCCCGTTTGAAATACCGTTTTGTCAACTATACGGAGTAGCTCCTCCGATGGTCCGTATACATAAGGAATTGTTGCTGTATAATGACGTTCAGGTTTTTGTTGTACCTGATTCTACAGCAACAATTCCTTATATATACAGATGGGGACGGTAGCTCAGTGTGCTAAAGTGTCTGGCTAGCAAACTGAGTTGCCTAGCGAAGTGTGTTCGATTCCCGCAAGGCAAAACAATTTTTCATTAAAAAAAATTGCCCCAAGAGTGATTCGGAGTCCACATTAAACTGTAGAGCCTCGTCTCTCTTTACGTAGCACAAGAGAGAAAGAATGAAATTCAGAAATCAAAAATTTGTGAACATGCTGGGGAAAATGACATAGAATAAACTGGGACTCGGTGAAAATTTTAACAAAAGAGACAGATAACCAAAAAAGAAAAATTAGAGAATCAGCAACAATCTTATTAAATGAAGATAAATGCATTTCGAATTGTTCTGTAGATATTTGTACAACCTGGCTACCAATATTAAAAGAAGAACTTAACAAACTCAACATTATCTAAAAGAAAAAAATATCATCAGTTCTGTGTAAGTATCTAAGGAAATGCCATATTATTTTGTAGATTCATTGATTTATTTTTAAAGAGGATAATACATGTGGTAGAAAAACCCAAATAAAAAGAAAGAATATCCGTAGAATGCCACAAATAACTTTCAGACAATACTTAATATACTTCTGAAGTTACAATATATTTTATAAAATCCCGAAAATTAAAGCCACAACCAAGGAGAAACGTATACAAATATGTACATTATATATGTCCTTTATTAAACTTCCAACAAAAATTAATCCTGCTCTCTTTATTAAGTATACCTACATATCGTCAAGGCGACGTGAATGAGATATATTCCTCTCAGTAAACGAGGAAGATTATGTAAAATATAAGGTACAGAAATCCTACTATCTCCATGCATAAAGTCACACCCCATTTCTTAAAAATAACGTGATTTTATTTTTAGGACAAAGGTTTAATAATTGGGGTACTTTTTTGTTAAGGCAAAGAAGTTTCCCTTGTTTCTGAAAGATACGCACAGAGAAAATAATAAGAACGAGGACATTTCAAAGGAAATAAGCGGAATCCGTAAACGTAATAATAATTTCCACATTTTCGGAAGGTCGATTCTTTAGTGAAGTATGTATAGAGCGATAAAACAATGCATGTGTACATGACCGTGTCGGAAGTCGTGGAGATCATATAACTTTATTCTAGTGCTATTTTCTATTTTATGTAACTTTATGACCACATAACGCTGTTAGAAAATGAAAATGATTTAGGATCGAGTCGGAGAATATACGTCCATTTTGTTGTATCTGTATCAACATAGTGCAATATATACTGCAACGGATATTCCAGAGAGCCGGACTAAAATGAAATCTGTTTAGATATCGACTTCAAATTGATACCCCTAGCCAATCTGTAAAAGTGAAACGCTATCTGTTAGTTTGTTATTCAGGAACGATAACACCATTTGGTGGATCGACTTTGAAATATTGCGTGTACTGTGGAATTAAGATAAGTACTTTAAATAAAATTCATAATTCAGATATTTTGAAGGTCAAATAATGATTGCTCATGGCTCAAAAATAAATTTGGTAATCCCTTTTGTGCCTTAGAATATTCATAATTAACTTTTAATTTCGCGATTTCAAATACTTAAATACTTTATTCCGCAAGTGGAAATGTTTATAGGAATCTTGTTTTCATGGCAGTACACCGAGCAGACATCTGTGTTGCATATTCAATAATAAGCACTAGAAAGTGACATAAATGGGAAACATGTGTCTTCGCTTATCAAAGGAGACAAAAGTAACATTACAGGCGGTTGTCTTGAATGATTTTTTATGCCAATTTCTATACAGTAACTTGTCAGTCACGTGTCCCTCTGTTTTTTGATTTACTTGGTGACTTTCTTTAATCCCAGGAAAAGTGGACCGCTGTCATGTTATACATAAATCTTAAATGATAGGAACGTGAAACTAACTATTGATTGTTCATATGAAGGTTTGTAACGTCAAACTTGATTTTTACATATCAAATCGTGACAAGGTAGGGTGTGAAGACAATTAAACATTCATAATCCAGGGTCTCTCCAATTTACCGGAATAAAATATGCATGTTTGGTATATTTTTAAATTTAGTACATTCCATCTGAATGATAATTTATCCACTACGCAGTCATGCATAGTTGCTATGCAAATTGCATAACTTCTGCATATACATATACACTGATATACAAGTCGCTAGAAGATGTGGCGAGGACACTGTATTTCCTGGAAACGGGGAATCTATCCAAGTACTTACCGCGCCTAACGTTGCTTTATTTTACATGTCGAAATATGTGTGTATTAAGGACGCGCCTACGGTTGTCCTAAATAGAATATGCGTATATCCAAGATCATAAAAAAGTATGGAATACGTTGAATTGCCAAATTGTATGTATAGGAAAAATTAAATACTGCAATTCTAAACACATTACAATTGTTTTATTAATTAAAAAACCGCTGCCCAAGGAATCACTACTTCCACGTCCAGATTTTGTAGCCAAGTCTTATACACACTAAATCTCAATGTAACATTGTATTCCCTTTAATAATAGAGTGGGGGTGATAGAGGAGGTGGCAAATGTAAAAAAAATAGAAGCCTTTGGTTCTCGTATACCCCCTAAATTCCAATTTAATTTTTATTCCCTTAAATAATAGGGTGGGGGTGGCAATGGAGATGGTGGAAGGGGTAACTAATGCCAAAATAAATTTTAAAGGCCCTTGATTCTCGTACACACACTATGTTCTAATTTAATTTTTTACTTCTTTTAATAATAGGGTGGGGGTGGCAATGGGGGTGGTAGAGGAGGTGGCTGATGCCAAAAAATTTTAGAATCCCTTGTTTCTTGTATACGCACTAAATCCTAATTTAATTTTTTACTCCCTTTATTAATAGGGTGGGGGTGGCAGAGGGGGTAGCTAACGCAAGAAACATTTTTTGAGACGTTTCGTTCTTGTATACACACTAAATCACATTTTAAATTTTTTTACTTCCTTTCATAATAGTGTGGGGATGGTATTGGAGGTGACAGTGGGGGTGTGGGAGTGGCTGATGCCAAAAAAATTTTTTTTTGGCGTCAGCTACCCCTTCTACCACCTCCGCCCTATTATTAAAGGGAGTAAAAAATTTAATTGGGATTTAGTGTGTATAAGAGAACCAAGGGCCTTTAAAAAAATTTTTGGCACTAGCCACCCCCTCTACCACCCCATTGCCACCCCCACCCTATTATTAAAGAGAGTAAAAAATTAAATTGGGATTTAGTACGAGAACCAAGGGCTTTAAAATTTATTTTGGCATTAGCCACCCCATCAACCACCCCCATTGCCACACCCACCCTATTATTAAAGAGAGTAAAATATTACATTCGGATTTGTGTGTATAAGACTTGTATACAAAATCTGGATGCGGAAGTAGTGATTTCTTAGCCAGAGGTTTTTCTTATTGAGCTATTAACATTACCTATTCTAACTGATTAGGTGTTCCATAAATTTTGTCTAATTTGTTTAGTAGCTGGATATGAAGTAAAAATGCCTTTTGTAAATCTAAAAAGATGGCTAGAACTTTGTTCTCGTTCGATTCGAAGTTAGCGTAGTTTCAATATTATATTTATCGAATTATAGATAATGTTACTATTGAAATGAATTATTTTGTTACTATTGAAATGAATTATTTTTTTGTCTGGTATCTAGTTTTGTAATAAATTGTATATTGTAAATTCTATGTTTTGCTGCATACAAATTATTTGTTTCCTTGTAGATGACACCAGTACTGTTCGAATTAGGTACTTTCAGTTATACTTGACCTAGGTTTTGTCTTCTCGATTCCCCTCTGTCTTCGTTTTCTCTTAGATTCAATAATTATTCATAAGTATGCTTCATTGTTAATGCACAATTTATAGCAATTTATGATGTCCAGACCTTCAAATTAAAGTTCTACAGTCAATATTTTAACGCGTTATGACCTGTTTTTTAAACTACTAGCTCAGATTTTCAATCGCCCTGTACAAAACTTTGTGAATTTTAACACTTTTGAGTAGATATTAGCAATATGAAGATTAAATTGTCTTGTCCTCTTCAGTGGACTTAAACCACGGACCCTATTTTTCGATGGCAAACATTAAAAAATACAAATTTAATAACAGATATCCACTCCTGAAAAGGAGGACGACAATGATTACATACCTGGTTTCAGTTCTAGAGTATAAATCTAACCCTAAAAAAATCTGCGGCCCAAGCAGCGGAGGACTCTGAAAGGAGCCAAATTAAGCGTAACATGAAATTGGGAATGAAGTTTCACGAGGGAATGCATCGTATATGCTCATTCAGCCAATATTGTAGGGTTGGTTGTAAGTTTGGGGAAGGAAACATAGGGTGTCCGCTAGATTTGAATAAGTTTATTACTTAGTAGGTCAGTTAGGGACTTCAGCTTACATTTACTTCAAAAGTTAGCAAGTTTATATGCATATATACAAGCATTTTAGATAATAATCTCGATTTCCCAGCCTGTTACACGCGTAGCTGATACTTTGAGGTAATGGCTTTGGAAAAAATTGCACTTATCCAGAAGGCCTTGAACTTTCTGCTTTATAAATTTAATGTAAAATTTTTAATTGGTAGTTGCTTAAATAATAGTAATAATAATAATAATGTTTATTCAGATGTAGCATATAAACACATAAAATAATAATAATAATAATAACAATAAATATAATACATCAAACCTAATACTAAATAAACAATATACTCACTTAAGTATTACAAATACTTGAACGTGAGCAGCAATATGAAATTATGTACCTATAAGCAATTAACTACTTGCTATTCGAGTCAATTAGTGTATGGACAAGCATTCGTGAAACGTATATAAAATTCTTCAATTCTTTTTTAAAAATATGGAATTAAATGACCCAAGATAAGTATTTGATCTTTGTCCTGTACTAGTATGCATTAATATAATAGGTAAGTTATTTTGATTTTTAGTTCTCGTTTGATGAGTGTGACTTATTTTATCTTCTTTTTCAGAAGAACCTTCAACGCTGCGTTAAAAAAAATATAATTGACGAATATCTAAAACATGTGACTCACGAAACAGTTCATCTGATGAGTATATAATCGGTTTATTGAATATTATTTTCAAGATTCGCTTTTGCATAATTTGTAGCCTTTGTAAATGTACATTTAAGATTCCACCCCATCCAATGATTCCGTATGTCAAATGCGATTCGATTAAGGCTTTATAAAGGATTATTAGTTGATTTATGTTCAAAATATCTTTAATATATTTAAACATATGTATTACTGTTCTAAGTTTTTTAATACAAAATCCACATGTATATCCCACCTCAGATGACAGTCGATAAAAATACCTAAATATTTTACATTAGTAGCTTTCTTGATGTCAAATACTTCAGTTTCAAGGTGAACTTTAAGTATGTCCATACTCGGAATTGATTTTTTATACATTCTGAAAGGTACAAATAGGGTTTTTTCGACATTGAGTGTTAATGATTTGAATTTAAACCAGTCTAGAATTTTTGGTAGATCTGTCTCTACTTTGAATTTTAGTTCAGACCAGGTTTCTGCCTCATTATATATAGCGGTGTCATCGGCAAAACTAATAATGTGTCCTATACTTTCGATTGCAAATAAGAAAAGAACAGAACTGGACCCAAGACAGTGCCCTGAGGTACACCACAACTAACCGTTCTGAATTCACTCTGTGTACCCGCAATATGAACACTCTGCATTCTTCCACTTAAATAACTATCAAAAAGTGTTAGTTCCGTATCTCTTACGCCTATATCTTCGAAGCATTCAAGCAGGTGTTTGTGGTTAACCGTATCAAAGGCCTTCGCTAGGTCTAAGAAGACACGTAGTGAAGGTTTACTCTTATCTAGTGAGTTATAAATTTTTTTAGTTAGCTCGGCAATAGTATCCTGGGTCGACTTGCCTTCTATAAACCCAAATTGATTGCCAGATAAGATGTTATACTTGTTAATAAAGTTACATAAACTCGTTCTTAATAGCATTTCAAACACCTTAGCAAAGTTTGTGATAAGTAAAATGGGTCTATAATTAGTAACCAACATTTTATTTCCGCTTTTGTATATAGGCTTTACTATTGACATTTGAAAATGAAGAGGACAGCACCCTACCGTAAAAATTCGATTAATAATATATGCAAATGTTTCAGAAATCTGGTCGGCAATGTTTTTAAGCGTTATAGATTTTATGTTGTCTATTACTGGTGATTTATTTGGCTTTAATCTTAATATACAATTCTTTACTTCGCTCCGATTTGTTGGCATTAAAAACATAGAGATAATATTCATGAAAACTTTTTTTCCTTGTAATTATTACTTGTTTTTATTTTTTTTTTGTCATATTTATACCAAGTGTTGAGTATATTTCATTAAAGGTGTTACAGATTCCTGTTTTATTTGTTACTATTACAATTTACAATTAGTGTGTTATTTAAGGACTAATTATTTTAAGAAATTTAGTGATAAATTAGTGGTTAGTGGCAATCCGTGTTACAATTATTGAACCTACAGTCGGTGTGCTTACTGTAGGGTGTTAATACGTAACATAACTTTAAAACTATCAATATTTATGTGTGATATTATTTAGAGACATTTTTCATCTAATTTTGATTCAGTTCGTGTTTATTTTTTTATGTGCCGCCCCCTGTAGAATAGCAAGTGCCTCAAAAAAACGGAAATTTATTTTACAAGAGATTTTTCTTAAATCTAAATTTCTAATTACCCTTTTAAGAGTACGACAACACGGATATCTTGACTTATTACACTGTCCGTCCTCAATTACCAAACCTCTCGCCAAATGACGAGAAAACTTAAAAAGAATCTATCTAAAATATCAGCAGTAGGCAATTAGTGGGAAATTGTGTGTGCACTAAAATGTAAAATTAAATAAAAAATTTGAGCATATATTTGATATCCATCACTGATTTAGAAGGAGTTTTCAACTCGTTGGGCTTTAGTCTGCTCCATGAATCGTATAATTCCAAATCTGTAATATTGGAAAACCTTTCTTATATCGTTAAATTCTGAAACTCGATTAAGGTATGAAGCATCGGTAAAGTTCATATAAGAGTTTATTCTCTTTTATTATATTTTCAACCCAAGCTAACATATTTTAGAAAATGTCTTATATTTAACGATATATTGGGTGTTATACAGGGTGTTAAATTCATTGCTTTGGAAAATGTAACGGACCATTAAGAAGCTTTCCGATCTACTTTGACTTTATTACTTAAACAATAAACGTTAACTTTTAAGACATGTTTGAAATAGGCGTCATAAAAATAAGAATGGGCAAGTGACATCAAAGTTTAAAGTAATAATTGTTACTCGAAAAATTATATGACACAAATTTGTCTGGAGTTGACAAATAAAAAAAAAAAATTATATTTCTACTTTTAAATTAAAGCTTGCTAAAGGCAATGACTTCCTAATTAGCCTCCTATAACAATTTCTGAGACGTACAATATATGCGAGAACTGCCAGCTACGAAGCGCAAGTCAACAAAATCACTGTATATACAAGGTAGTCCAAAATTGTCGCTCGATATTTCTGAGGCTAACAGTACATTCAAAAATAATGGTAGTCATTTATATAAAATTATTTCCAAAAATGAAATTATAAGGGAAATAGGGGAATAATATATTTCAGTTTTTCTGAATATCTTCCGAGTCCCTTAAAATATCAAATTCATATTTTAAATTTAGTCACAGGCCATCCGGATACTACGTGGTATCAGTCAAACTCTCTCATCTGCCTAAGGGGTAGTTTTAAAGGGTGACTGTCAGTATTTTCCTCAGAACTTTTTACCTTCTTTCATATTTCTAATAATTATTAAACTGATTTTTAGATCATTAGAAATAAAAAAACCTCAATGGCAGAGGCCAGGCGGAAAGGTAGATTTCGTCCTATATTATTGTTGTGCAGTCTTCAAAAAATAAATAATCGCGTTTCTTTAAATTCTTTCTGTGTTTTAGCAAAAAATGTTTGACACAAAAGTTGTGGGTCTAGATGAGTACTAGACAACGATGTATCGCATGTACATATTTGATTTGAAATAAAACTTTCAGAATTATTTAAAGATTTTGAATCGCCGCCATTTTTTTTATTTTTCTTATGCGTTTTAGCAAAAAATGTCTTAGCCAAAAGTTGTAGGGCTAAATCAGTACTATCCAACGATGTATCACATGTATATATTTGATTCGAAATAAAATTTTGTGAATTTTTTTTTAAAATTTGAACCGCCGCCATTTTGAAACAAAGAAAGCGATTTGGCCCATCCTCGAAATTAACCCAGATATGGAACCAAAGTATATGCCTGCCAAGTTTTGTTTTGATCCATTGAGAAATTTGCCCTCTAGAGTGTTTACAAATTTCGTTATATGGCATATACATACATATATATGTTCCAAGAAGCTTCCGAGGTCGTTGGTATCAAAAATAGTAGGTTCTCGGATTGAACCGCGTTTGAGATTAATGTCTCGATGTTTCGGCTCCCGTTTTGGAGCCATTTTCAAGAGAAAAAAGGGGGTCAAGAAAAATTGTTAAAGAAAATAATGCTACGAGTTCGTAGAACTGGTTCGAGTCCGGGGGTCTCAATCTGCCTACTCCCCAGATCTCATCACGATCCGTCTCTAAGGCGTCAATCTGCTTACTTCTTAGAGCGAACTCTAAGGAGTGGGCAAAGTTCTACGAACTCCTAGCATAGGTAGGTTCGCACCATTGAGATTAAACACAATTCTAGAAAACACACAGCAATAAAAAAAATTCAAATCAATTGGAACTGTGTATTGTGGGAACAATAAAATACGATACACATAAAAAATGAAATAAGATTCCCTATCTAGCTAAAATATAAATGCGATACTAAAAATAAAATAATTTGGATAATTATTGTTTTAAAATCAAATTTGTTAATAAAAAAATAGAACCAATGATCAAAATTTTCAATTTAAATTATATTCAATTATTTTCCAAACTATAAAGAGATTTACAAGAAATTAATATAATGTATATTACAACCTTTTAGTCCGCGTGGCTCAAATAAAACTCCAAGCGCACTGTATCACTTAATCCGATGTTTAGCTGCAATCTGCTAAATTCCTACACAATTTAAGTGATATCTTGGTTCTACTAGGAATCGTTTTCTGCACCTTAAAATAATTTATAATTATCTTCTCTCTCCAGCTTGTCAAAATTTTGAAAAGATTAATTTCTCTTTTCTTTCGTTTCGAATTTATAAACTTGTTGTCTTCCTTCTTCTTACTATACTTTACTTTCACCAACAACAATCTATTTTCTCTCGTATCTTTTAATATTTACTTTCTCTAAAAAATTTCAACCCTCTCGATTTTCAATAACTTTCTTGTTGTTATTTATTTTTCATCCCCTAGCAACTTGTAATTTTTCAATTTTTCCACACTCTCCCTTATATTTTCTACAAATAATAAAATCACCGATATCAGCTTGAATCTTTCCTGGCATCAACTTGATAAAACGAATTGGTTCTCATCACGTGGTATTGAGCTTTTTTCCAGTTTTATCACTTTGCCGCACAACTTAAATTAAAAATCTTATATCTATATGAACATAATAAATGCATAAACAGTTCGAAATGTTATAAATAGTTTGATAATTAGTATAACAGTAACTAAATGAATTACAATAACATAAATAATATAATAAATAAATAAACACCACGCCACAGAAATTAGACAACCCCCAATTCCAGAAGCCAGGGCTTGTGCGGAAGGGGGTTACACATTGAAAAAACGGGGACATACAACCATTTCCTCCGATAGTGCCAGTGCCGGAGCCAGGATTCGAACCCGGTGGTGCGATGTCCGTGTGATTAATCGCGATTGCCACCTCGCGCCTTAACCCACTCGGCTATCGACCAGAAATGATTCTAATCATGATTAAAAAACAAAGAACATGCATACAACTATCCACTCAGAGTACAAGCAATATCATATCAATATACATATATACAGGCTGTCCATTTTATCAGGGAACTCGAGAATATCTCACTTAATATCTTTATGAAAATTGTGCCGATTTATATAATGGTTTAAAGACATTTGAAATCCATGGCCTACTTTAAAAGTTATGGCGGAAAATATCGAAAATGCGGGAAACGTCTAGGCCAAATATCTCTATTATTTGAAGAAATACGAGAAAAATTCTAAGGCGAAATTTTTTTGCAAAACAGAGTGTTTCAACGAGGTTTTATCTAACTTTTTTCAAAACCGTTGTATTTTGAGATTTACTCTTCAGGCTGTTAAAAAAAATATTTTGAAACGGGCGGGAAATGGCGCCATTAAATGGAGTATTTTTCCTCCCTTTTAAGACCAATAATTTTTTTTAACAAGCATTATACTTACCGTGGAGAAGTATGATTAAATAAAACGATAAAATTCAATAAGTTGTTCAAATCTTTGCTATAATAAAACTTTAACACAATTAAGAAGAATAAAGTAAATTCAGGTAACAAAACAAAATAATAATCTAGAAAGCAACATGGAGCAATTATAGAAAGAGTATTCGCAGTTATACTATTTCATGATTTCACTATTATTTTAATTATTTTAAAATAGTTGGCTATGAACAAACTTGACAATTTAATTTTTTTTTAAGATCATCTCAGTTAATACTTAAACTCTCACTCAATCACACTCGTTTAAGAATTTAGAATTTTCAAAAATGATTTTCACTCACATTGATCGTTATAATATATTCGTTACATATTGCCAATGCAATTTTAACTCTGGATTAGCTCAAGTAGAATATAGACACAGATTTCCACAAGCACTACAGCCGAATAAAACTCTGTTCAGAAAATTAGCTGCGAAACTGAATAATAATGGTTCATTTTTAAAGAAGAAGACAAGGTTGAACAGCGTTACTGATAATGTAAATAAGGTAAACCGAGTTATTAATTATGTAAGAAATAACAATACAGAAAATTTGGAAACATCGTTAAGAGAAATTCAAATTTCTTGTCATATAAATAAAACCAGTGCTAGACAAATTTTAAAGAAAAATGATTACCGGTGTTAAAGCCAAAAAAGTTCACAATTTACAAGCGGGGGATAAACCAAGGAGGACGACTTTTTATAGGTGGTTGTTGGAAAAAAATATTCATTACAAGTGGACTTCTGAAAATACACCCTGGCATAGACCGATTTTGTTTCAAAATCGTTTTTCAATAAATGATTGGATAGGTATTTTAGGCACCAATTTAATAGGTCCTTATTTTTATGATGGTCATCTCAGTGGTCAAAGGTACCTAAACTTTTTGAGAAATGAATTTAATGAATTCCTAGATGACCTACCTTTAGAGAATCGACACACCTTTCAATATTTTCAACAAGATGGAGCTCCTCCCCACAATTCCCAGATTTGCCTAGATTGTTTAGACGAAATTTTGCCTCAACATTGGATAGGTACCAATGGATTTATTCGATGGCCCCCTCGTTCTCCAGATATAACCCCAATGGATTTTTTTCTATGGGGGTATATTAATATATATATAGTTGTACTTTCGGGTGCTCTCCCGCGTCGATGATCGACTCCTCCAGGAGTCACGGTTGTCTAAACGACGTTTCGGCAGAATCTCATCTGCCATCTTCAGGTTCTCACTGAAAGCTGCCTACTGCTGTTTCTCGTTGCTCGAACTGGGTGCACTCGTATGTTCATTTTATTTTGAAGGACTGTTTATTTTCTTGAATCTGTTCGAGAACGATTATGTGTCAATTTGTTTCTTTCTTTTATATAAATTCAAAATTGTAGAAAGTGTTATCTATATCCGAACATAGTATTACTAATAGTTTTACATTTTTTATTTAAAATTCGTCGTTTAGGCAGCATAATTTTAAGATTTTTAAAGTTTATTGAATAGGTTAATTTAGTTTATAATTTTTTTGTTTAATACGTGTCATTCCAAATGGATAGCTCTAATGTTGTATTAAGGTGGAAATCTGCTTGTTTTTGTTTTGTGTTTCTTCTTTGAAATTAAAGATAGAAATAAAGGGATGTTTGGGGATCAGAGTGATAAACATATAAAAAAATGAAGGAGGTTGTCAAACGACGGGAAAAAAGAGACAAGAGGTGACTAATTTTGAAGGAGGGAAGAATTTTTTGAGAATTTTGACAAGGAAGTGTTAAATAATTTTGTAAAGAGATTGAATATTTAGACATAGATAAAACGAAAATTTATCATATATCATAATATTATATTATAGGAAAGTTGAAGACAGATGTAGAATTTAAAAGGAAGGCATAAGGAGATAACAATAATGAGAGGAAGGCATTTGAAGATACATGGACTGAAATTTTAAACTCAATAGTCAAGAATACTATAAAAAGAAAAGTAGCAAAGAATTTACCTAGTAATTAAGAAGAAAGAAAATTTAGTGTGAATCATCCGGATATTAAAGTTGTCAAACAATAAATTAACCAATGACATTTAAAAAATTATAAAATTCAAAATCGAAATTTCTGTCGATAATTTCGGAAAGGAATAAATAGAAACACTGGATTTTACTTTAATATACTTTTTTATACAGAGACATCAAGCCCCAGAACATGCTACTGTGCTAGTCTGGATATTATTATAATTGAAAATCAAGGATAGTAACTCTATTGGTAGTACTATTTCGGATTAGTAAGGTAGGAAATTTATTTCTAATTAAAAATTCACTTTGGAAAACATCAATTAAAGAAAGGAAGCAAGCACTTTTATAGTCTTTATCGTATTTTAAAAGATATCGTTTTGTTTAATGTCAGATTCATAAATTAAGCGGGAACAAAAAAAAGAGTATTAAAATTTCCAAAACAATACAATATATTTATATATAAATATTTGAACGGAGGGCATTTTTAGGGTCTGGGGACCATAATCGAAGAAACTATAGTGAATAGTCGTGACATGCTGCACTCTGCAATAGGTAGATTGAAAATCTACCTAGGGGGGCGAGCGTAGGTGCGTCTTTACTATATACATACTTCGGTATGCGATGTAAAGCAACGACAGGCGCAGTTAGTACTTGGATGGGTGACCATTCCAACGGAAACCGCGTCCTCGCCTCACACATCTTCCAGCGGCTTGTATATCAGTGTATGCGCGGAAGCTATACAACCTTAAGCGAGGGTTGTATAGGAGATATACCATCCTTCGGACGGGATGTAAAGCCGTCGGTCCCTTGTCTATTAAATGTTAGGCAAGTAAAAGATCCCTACTCTTCTTAAGGGAAGAGGTTCGGCAAAATTCCTGGTTGGGGGTAGCTCGTCTACAGGCGTCGGTGTTAGGCCTCAGTAGCGGAAATAGGCCGACGTTAAATAAATGTATAAAAAAAAAAATCTACCTAAAAGGTATTCTTATTGCATTTCGATAAATCAAATAATTTATGATTAAAAACAACGTACATTTACAACATTTTATTAATAAATTCTTTTACATACAAACAATGCTTTGAAATATAATTAAACGTAGAAAATAGCTAGTTATCAATTACAAAAATTGTTCGAAATGTAATCCATTTTTTTAAAGAAACGTTGAATACCCTGTAAAATTTCTTCATCATTTAACTTTTACCCCCTCTTCAAGGGTATTCCACAGCTTCAAACGACCAACCCTATCGAAAGTTTTCTGAGATTGAAAATACTAAAGACTGTCCCTTGTCTGGAGTAGTGTTTCTATTTTAGCGTTTTTTATTAATGAGTGAGTGATATCTCTTGAAGAAAAATATGACTCAGATGCCAAGCTTAAATTGTTTAGCAGAATTTCAACTCTAATTCTACTTCCATTTACCGTGTACAAAATACATCTACAATCCCTAGTGGTACAAAAGTGGGTCTTAAAATAATGAAATAGTAGGTACCTATGAAATAAAATCAGATATGAGTAACTATACGTATTAAATTCCTGCCAAGTAATTTATGAGAATACAATAAACCTACCTACGTTCTTAGCAGAACGCAAAGTGAGAAATAATTTTTTGATTACTCGTTATAACTTCCAACTAAGCTTATGAGCGAGGCCCCTCTGAAAGTACAATAATTCAATTTAAGATTTGTTGAGAGATGTTTTAAACCCAATGAATTAATTAAGTTGGAAAGTTCGATTCAGTTTGGTAAATAATGGGGACGAGAACACCTGGAAAATTTCTGAGTAAATAAGAGAGGCGCCAGTAACAAAATTTAATTAGTGTATAAATATACATGTATACAGGGATTTTCCATGGAGGAATCGCTTGCGGGGCTTACATGTAGGTATAACGTGTGTGCAACAATTAGTATACGAGAATAAACAAAATTTTGTGGATCACTTAATCACGGGTGTAACGTAAACAGGCTTGATATATTAATTACTACTTTAAAGTTTCTGTTTGGAAATTTGCTACATTTTCGTCTTGTTAAACATTTCATTATATAATAGAATAGAATAAAGTGTGTATGTATACACACATAAGTTTAACCATTATCCTATAAAACTATAAACAAATATAAATAGGACAGATGTGTGTTCAAGTGTGCTTCTAGAGTGCGCAAACTCCTCTATAAAATCTGTATTTTACTATAAGGAACGTAACCAGACTGCGACCAACAGCTACTCTCCGGGCTATGTACCCCGCCGAGCGCTGAATTACGAGTTACAAGCCTGGCATATTAAGTGTAAGAATTACATACTACCAAACAGAACGCAAATGCTTGCTACGATTTACACGTATATAAACAAATAAATACGTTGGATAATGATGGTTATAAGACATTACATAAAGAAACTAACTTGGGCTACTGTAGCGTAGCAGATATCGCAGACACAACTTACCCCGGATAAGTGATGTAACGTGCCCGCGATAAAATTTCACTAGCTCAGACTATCTCAGGGCGTTAAGCCCAAGTTTACATAAACTATGACAAATTATTAGTTTACTTACTTACACAAATCACTGAGGGTTCCATACGTAGTGGTCGCAGACGAAATAATGACACTTTCTTTAAACATGAAATGCACTATATTACATAATCTACAAATATTGGTTCTCTAGCATGTAACCTGGCGATGTTCAAAAGGTGTGGCAAATTTCTTGATTAATAAGTTACAACATTAAATGCCTCGTGTAGCTACACATCGGTTTACAACTTGCGCATAAATGGTAATAAATTCGGCCACAATGGGTCTGATTTAGAGAACCTCCTTAAATAAATATAAATGCATAAAATCTTTAAATATGTACAAGTTAAAATACAAAAGTAAGTATGAATGAATATAATCGCGCTGAACCACTGAAGGTGGTTCCCGGTAAATAAAAACAACACTTCCACATTGAAGAAACTGTAGCCCTACGGTGGTGTCTTCGGGACGAAAGAAATTGACCCGAAGATGGGGTTGATTATGGCCTCTCCAGCCCTGGAACTTTCTACTGTGTGTGGAAGCCCCGCCCGTGGAACCCTCACTGATGAGGGAACAATCCACCAATGTTCCTAGAAAACCACAGTTGGATGAATGGAGTCGGGTCGGGCTCTAGAGTCGACACAATACTTCCAAAGGAAAGCCCTGTATACTTAAATATCCTGCTTCCGCAGTTAAAATTTACTCACAACAACAAAATATTCCGCTAAACGGAACAACAACAGATGGAGAAAATTTTCCTGTGTTGACAATCCCAATATCCACCAGGATGCCTTGGATAAACCTAGTTTTGTGGGATTATCAATCGTATAACGCCATCAAAAAATGTCTCTCCCTGCTTTTCAACAGCTGGAAGTATATCGCACCTCCCGTGGACAATAGCGAAACTCTGCTACGGACGTAGCGGTTGTTATTATGCGGCCCACAAAACGCTAAGGCGCATGGTGGGTCGCATACGCTAGAGGTCCGCAACATGCTTCGATTGCAACAAACACCGGCCGAAAGACTAACTAATACTTAAAAGAGCCCTCGTGTCAATCACCCCACATCACTTGCATTTCACCAACTGCAGTCTGCATATATTTAGTAATTATAACCTTTGTTAAATAAAATATATAATCATCATTTTCGTTAAAATGTAGTGTAAATTAGTATATAATAAGTATCCTAAATTTCGTTCTTAAAATTCGCTGTTATTATTTCAACTTCAAGAAGAACAAAAGGGTGAAGCTTTAGATTCAAACGTTTAAAAAATGCTTTCAATACAAAAATCGCACGAATTGTCTCTAAAGAGTCTCAGTCACAAAAACTTTTTAATTTTTTTAATCCAAGAGTCTAATTCGTGTTCATCTCATTTCGCCCTCCTGGTTGAGTGGTACAGTAGGTGCAGCTAAACTCCTTCAGGTCAAGGTCAACAAAAACGACCTAGGATGACATTATAGGAAATGAAGGTAACAATTTGCTGACTGTACTATAATTACTTTTATTTAAACAGAAGAATATTGGTTTTTCTTTATTCTTGTTGGTTCCCATGTGCTGTACGGTACATGTGGCAGCATCACGCCATCTGTCGTGGTTGTCTGTTAAGCGTGCAATCTCACCAAAGCCCTTCCTTTTCGTCGGGAAGACATTTCTTTTATCTCTTGACGTAGTTTTAGAAATATCTTTTTTGAAAATCATAACAGTTCAAATTTTTTTAACTTCGTGCAAAATTTTTCTTTAATTTGCTGCTTTAAAAAAATTGAAATAGTGTAAAAAAAGGGTCTTAATCTACACTATGAGATCATATTTCACGACCTGGTAGGTTTAAAGGCTTATTTTCTTTTTATTCATGGGACATTGAGCCTACTATCACTTATCTGTGGACTTCTACCTTCGATGATTAGGATGAACGGTGTTTCTGGCAATCTGGAAAATATAATGTTTAGACCGAAAATTAAAAATAAGTGGTAATCTTTAAAAGTGCATATTTGGAAATTGTTAAGGCTAGAATATATTTTTTCTAAGCCTATTATGTAATATGAGCATTATGATGTCGATTTTAAATAAGGAATGACCTATAACCCAGTAGCTGATATGTAATATTTATTACATGCCTCTAGAATGCAACAAGCATGGGTGGCGCCATCCAGTAGTAGTGCAATTTGTAACACTGTTGTTGTTTCTGTTGACACTTGACGTTTCTATCGACAGTTAACCTTTCACATTTCACCATTTCAGTGGTAAAACAAACAGACATATAGACATAAATAAACCTAATTGATAGGCGTAGAAAAAGTACAGTCTGTAATTCGTTTGGAATGGCATATGCTGCGCGAGCGGAAGTTTGTCACCCGAGCGAAGCGAGGGGGACGGTCCGCGAAAATATGCTTCATTACATATTAACTTATTACAGAATGTACTATTCTTTAACTATACGCATAATTTTATCAATTTTTTTTCTTAAGACTGCTTTTAACGAAGTATCCGGTGGTAACGAACTGTCCACAATTTAGTGTTTTTTTTTTCACCTTTTTCAAGTACTTTTCTGAGTTGTCGACCGAGGTAGAATTCCATTCCTGAGAATTATTTCTCTATACCCTCTATTTTTCCAACCAAATAGCTGGATTGTTACGCATTATTTATACTTAATGTAACTTAGGAGGAATTTAACTGAACTAAAATTACTCACTGCTATCTTTCACATTATTCACTTACCTTTAGAATTGAAGTGTATCTGCTCATTATTAAAGAGAGTTATTGCCGTTTAAAGAACTTGATTGTCTTATATTTTAATAAAATCATTGTGTTGGAACGCTCGAGCACGTAATTCGTTTTGATCGTCAAAATTAAAATCCTTTATCCAGATTCAATTACGGTGAATTTATTAAATGTCAGAGTTGTGTATATTTATTGATTTCCATCAAAGTTAATTAAATTGTGGAAGTAATTGCGGCTAATAAATTTGTTATGAACAGCAGGACTACATGGTTAAGGTCTGTGGTTTGTAACATTTTCACTGAACAATAGAGCACAATCTTGAAAATTAAATTATAGGTGAATTTCTATGTTATGTATATATACGGGGTGTTCTAATATCCATTTTATTTTTTATTCAGGTAATTTCGAATTTTTATGAAAACGCTATTAAAGATTAGTAGGAGAGCCACTACGCTCGTCTTGGGGAAGGTGCATGTTTTTTGGTGAGCTGTCACTAATATATAAAATTACTATATACAGGGTGTTTTTAAAAAGTATGTCAATCACTTAACCATGGACTCAGAATATCAAAAAAAGTTGATTGAACATATACAGCCCTCTAAAGTTGGAATTAACAATATTTATTTTTTTAATATTGTGCAAATGGCTGTAGATATTTTTTCAATTTTTCTACAGTAAAATGTATGTCAAAAGGTAATAGTTTAAAGTAAAAAACTGTTTAAAACTAAGTTTTCTAAAGGGCTGATTCGGGGGTAAATGACTGTGCTGGGATTTCCCAGCACAGTCATTTGATAAACAGACATAGGACTGTGCTAGTTCCAGAAGTCGAAGAGACAATTTTAGACATTGTTTCAGAACTGCATGAAAGCAGTATGCGTAAAATAGCTTCTCAAGTAGGAGTATCGCATTATTCAGTATGGAGAACATTAAAAGAACAATTCTCATTTCATGTACAAACTGTTCAAGCATTGGAACCCCAAGATTACGGTTCCGGAATGGAATTTTGTAACTGGCTTCTCAAAAGAAATGAAAGAAATTTAAGTTTTGTAAACACCATCTTGTCAACTGATGAGGCCTCATTTCATAGAAATGGTATTACATCATAATTATCACATTTGGTCCAAAGAAAATCCTAATACAAAGATAGAAATGCATTTTCAGCGCAATTTTTCAGTTAATGTTTGGGCAGGGATTGTTGATAACCATCTAATTAGACCTCTTTTCTTTCCACATCGTTTAAATGGAGCTGACTATCTACATTTTCTGGAGAATTAATTACCTGAGCAATTAGATATTGTTAGTCTTAATATTAGAGAAAACATGTGATATTTACAACACCGTACCCCATTATAGCCTGCAAGTCAGACGATGTTTATCAAGGCTTTTTCCAGGACGAGAAGCTGATGCTCCAATCAGTTAGCCTGCTCGGTCCCCTGATTTAAACCTTCTGTCTTTGGGGAGCCATAAAGGATAAAGTTTACTCGGTTCCAATAGAGAGCGTTGAACATCTGCGACAAGGAATTCAGCAATCAGCCGATGAATTTATAAACATTCTTGCCGTTTTTCATAATGTGAGATTTTCACTTCTAAAAAGGGCGAGATATTGTGTACGAGAAAATGGAAATCATTTTGAGCACATTCTGAAGTAAAATTTTAATACATTCGATATCTTATAATGTTGTTTTTAATTTGTTTCATTATTTGTTGTTTTGTTTCCAATATTATTATTTTAATTTGCTTTGTTGCTTTATGGACTACTGTTTTAGTTTTTATGATCGTTAAGTATGGCCCGTATTGATGAGACAATTTTCAGGGAAAGCTTTCCTCAACAATATTTATAAGATGGGTATAATTTTATTTGACTCTGTTCCTAGGATGATTTCACGTTTTATATAGTTAGACACTTTCAGTTAAACCTTGAATTTCTAATTGCAGTTTATTCCGAAACCGTTAGGAGTTTAATTAGCAGACATTGTTGTTGCGATGTGCAATTTGAGAAAATAAATAAGAATTCATTCAAAAAGTTTTTCGGCATAAGATCCGTTACGTGTATAATAAACTGATTTAGCGGCGCAGTACGGTATTATTTTATCTTTGGAATTGCTGGCCTCATCTGGCACGCGCTGCCCTAGTTGCAATCGAGATTGACGCTTCTAGAGCTCTTCGTGTCTCCTGTTCTGATTAGGCTAATCCTTGGCAGACGAAGGTTATCCCGATTAAGTCAGACCAGAGATGAACCTTTAGAATTCAAGTAGTGTATTCTATAAACTTTAAGATCCTACCTGCATTATGATACTTCCCTAGAGGAAGCTTATTTAGTGCTCGTGTTTGATATATTTTTTCGTTCAGTGATATTAGTTTTTACGAGTGCTCTTGTTCTCGGCACAGTTTTTTTTATTTAAGTGGTTCACGTAAAAAATTACATTTATGTGTAAAGGAAATAAAAAAAATATATACCCAATTTGGAAAAGAGAATAAGTAATAAATCAGTCACACAACTTCGTCTTAAGACTATTATAAATTATGTCGAAAAATCTAAAAGGGATTTTTCCAATTTCAGTATGGTGTATTAACCCAGTTATTGTATACAAGGAGAATGAATCGTTAATCTTGTGCCTCAAATGTGCTTGAAGGGTGAGCCAAATTCAAAAAAAAATAAATCATTTGCATTTAAAAAAATTCAATGAGAAACGTCTTCGTTGATAGAATGCTTTGGAATTGTTCTACCAATGTTCTACAAACCTAATATCATTTAGAATATCAACAGTTCTGTGCAAGCAGTAAGTATCTATGGATATGGCGTAAACATAATCTTAAAGCTGTGTATTTAAGGTACAAAGGAAAAAAGAATTGTTTTTCATGACTTTGACGAAAAAACAGATTTTTGTTTCTGAAATACTTATTCTTACTTTTTGGCATATAGTTTGTACTGTCGTGAGCAGAAGAAAATAGGACAACTTTTTTTTCTAATGTAAATCTGTCTCTATTTGAATATGTAATGAGTTGCCGAAATAAAACAGACATCACTTTTAATTTATTTTTTATTTTAATGCTGTAGTTACTCCTATAGTAAATGATGGATGGTTAATGATACAAATTGCACTGCGTTATAACATTAACAAAAATTTGGTGTGTAACATTTTAAGAAAGTGGAGAATAAACGGTACGATTAGTAGAAATCCTGGATCAAAGGACAAAGGATATTCTACATAAAAAAAAACTAACTATTAATATTTCGTTATTGCACCATTTCTATTTATAACTTCTATAAGTCTATTTGGCATAGCATTAAATAACCTTATACAATAATCATTAGTAATAACATTTTCCCATGCATTATTTGCTATTTCCAGTAATTCTTCGGCATTCCGTGATCTCACATTTCGTTTTTGGATACTTCTTACGAGTAGTCTCCATACTTCTTGCACAGGGTTAAGATCTAGACTATAACTGGGCCAGTTAAGAACATTGATGTTATCTTGAAACCAGTTAGTTATGGTATGAGCAGTATGAACGGAACAATTGTCTTGTAGAAATATGAACTCATTATTAGGGAATAATTGTGACACAGAAGGGAGCATAATATTGTCTAAAATCCTAATATACGTTTCTTTATTAAATCGTTCCTCAATATGCCACAAAACACCAGGACCACGTGCCGATATCCAAGCCCACATATTGACGGAAAATCTATCACTTTTATCATTGTTAGAGATATATTGATTTCTCATCGAATCGAGTATTCGGAGGGCGGTAAACACGAATACGACCGCTGTGTGTTGACTGGAAAGTTTTTTCGTCTGTAAAGATTACATTGTTCCAAAAATTTACATCATGCGTTAAAAGTTCAAGCGCAAATGCTACCCGAGCTTCTTTATGTTCAGCTCTAAGTAAGTATTTCTGTGCTGCTGCCTGACAGCGTAGCTCCGATTCTCTTACTCGCCGGCGACCAGTACTACTCGATACAGGAAAATTCGTTTCTTCAGCAGCCTGACTAACTGAGTAAAATGGATTTTCTACTAAAGCATTTACCAATTGCAAATCTTGTTGTTGAGTTGATATCTTTCGTCGCCCTGCTCTAGGATTTCTACTAATCGTACCGTTTATTCTCCACTTTCTTAAAATTTTACACACCGAATTTTTGTCAATATTATAACGCAGTGCAATTTGGCTCATTGACCATCCATCTTCTGCTTTAGCAATAACTCCAGATTTAACTAAATCGTTTATATGAGGCATATTAGTTTTTTGCACACTTGCAATAAATTATGACAGCTAATTGTCACAAAAATTAAGGTTAGATGTACACAACTAGATTTTAGCAAAATACCGTTATAAGACTTGGCCCATTTTTTGTTGCTCACGACCGTACAGTGGCACACAATAATACTCTCCATAAATAAGAAAATTTCATGCCACCGATGTGGCTTCCAATGTATATCTATTGTCGGGGATAATATAACTAGTGTTATGATTATCATCGATGAAAATTGACCGAGTCCGAAGCACGAGTTCAATTTTTTATAGGTTTTAACGAGTGGTATGACTGATTATTAATCATAACACGTGTTATATTTGATGAGAGAATATAATGAACGTTAACAGAAAATACAATTTTTAGAAAGTCAAAAATTTTAAACGATCTGTCAGTTTGACAGTAAATATTACAATCAATACAATAATTATTTATTTATACATTACAATACATATTTTCAACGTTAAATGTACAGCTTTGATATACAACTTGTAGATTATCGCGTTGGATATGGGAAACTGAAACACTATTAGATGCTTCAATCCCTCTCATCTTATTTACTATTTCAGAATGTCGTGGGGATTGCATTGCAAGACTTTAAGGACTTTGAGTTATTGTGATCAGTTGTCTTCATGACTTGTTGCTCTGGTATATCTGCGTTCGCAAAATGGGTTACCAGCTGTTGATCTATAAAAGTGATTTGTGAAGGTTTCTATACCATGCTGTAGTACTTCCTAATCTCCAATTTCTGTTTGGTGTCAGGAAAAATCTATCGGTCGTTACATTATCTGACCGTTTTCCCATTAGTTTTAGAAAAAATAGAACTGGGCACACATCAGGATCTACTGTATTAACCATTTGCTATTACAACAAGTTTTGTCCCTTCCTTGATTCGTTTTGTTAAATACTGGATTGTATTCAATTCGGTTAGTAAAGTTTCCAGAATTGTCAGTATCTTTTTTTAAGTGATAAATGTATGCAGACGCAGCTTCGTTACCACGCCATGCCAATTCTTTAGCGACAATGTTAAAGAACTTTTTTGAAGCCCTTCAGGCGTATTCTCCTCCCAGACTTTTTGCAGTTTTTACATTCAACAACAGCACTAACCTTTTTTTCTTGTATTTCCTGCAGTTGCTTTGTTTTAGAATCGCAAGCTACCCTTGCTTATTTAAATTCCATGTCAGTGGATGGATTGAACTTGATGTTATATTCAGTGAAGAATTTTTCTTGTATAATTTTTGTCGCAGAGTTCCATAATATTTTGACAACACATTCTTTATATTCTTGGCCGTCTTTTCTTCTTATGTTGCAAGCATAATTTCTTAATATTAATGCAATTTCTGGAATTGTAGTCTCTTGCGTTATTTTGATTCTCCTTGAAGGGCAAATTTCCACGAACTGGTTCCACTGAGATTCTTTATTAATTTTGGTTTTTTTTTTTTTTGGTGTTTTTTTCTCAATTAACTTTAGAATCTCTTCCTCGCTAGCATCTCCCGATCGACAGTGATCTACTGCTTGAAACATTTTTCTGCTTAAGGGCACTATTTTCTGATTTCGATGCGTCTATTGAAATTTTCTATCACTTTGACATTAAATCATTTTATTCATTAAAAACAAGTGACAGTCAATATGCGATGATAAAATTATCACCGATTTGATAGCGTATTATGCTCTTTTGTTTTGTATTTTGACCAATGAGATTAATCAAAAACATACCATGTGACACGTGAAATATATTCTCTTGACAATAGTCGAACTTTAATTCGATGAATCTGCTCGAAGCCGCATTTTGACGTGTCCTTTCGGTGTACCAAGAAAGATAGACATAATATGCCCCCATGAACTATTTTCTACAAATAATTCATTACAACTTTATCTCTGGCAATGTTTTTCATATTTAGTGTCATTGACTTCTCTCCTCCGCCGCGTTATTCGTTACCAAATGCTAAATGCAAGCTGGATTAAGAACGTTCTCGTTGTTTAGCCTATGCTGGCATCATTATGTATTTGGAATTGATAGTGTAGTGAAGTGGAGGTCTGATAGACCATTTTGAGTTATAATTTTTGGTCTACATACACCATTATCTGTGTAATAGCTGAAAATTATTTTTAAAATAAATTTAACAAGTGTAGGTGGTATGAAGGTATAATAATTATCAAAATTTTTAAAACATTTCGAACTGTTTACGCATTTAATATGTTCAAGTAGATATAAGATGTTCAATTAATATGTGTGGAAAACTGATAAAAGTGAAAAAAGGCTCAATATCGCGTGATGAAAAACAATTCATTTTGTTAAGTTGATGTCACGAAAGATTCAAGTTGGTACCTGCGATTTTATATTTTGGGGAAAATATAAAGGAGATTATGGAAACATTGACAATTGTAGTTTGCTAGGGGAAAAAGAAAATTATGAAAATTGAAGGGGTGAAAAATTTTGGAGGAAGGAGAAGATTGAAGTAAAATAGAATAACTAGGCTGTTGTTGGCTTAATTGAAGATAAGTAAAACGAAGTAAGACAATTACTTTAAGAAGTTGGAAGAAAGAAATAAAAAAATCGAGTTTTCAAGATTTTGACAAGTAGGAGAAAGGAGCATAATCATAATTTATTTTAAGATCCTAAAAACGATTATAGGTGGAAACGATATATCATTTGAGAGGTGAAGGAGTTTATGAGATAGCAGGTGAACATCGCAAATAAGTGATACTGTGCGGCTGGAAGTTATATTGAGCTACGTGGACTTAAAAGGTTGTAATAAACTTTATCTAAATTTTATGTTCGCCATTTCATAGTTTTGGAAATAATTGAGAATATTTTAAATTATAAATTTTGACAATTAATTTCTTTTTTATTAACAAATTTTAATTTAAACTTAATTATTCCCAAATTATTTTTATTTTAGTATCGTATTTATGTTATTTAGCTAGATAGACAATTTTATATTTTAGTTGAATGAGATATTGTTCTTACAATACATTGTTCAGTTTGTTTTGAATTTGTTTTATTGCTTATTTGTTACTAGAATTGTGTTTCTTTTAATGACTCCGAACTTACGACTTAAAATTAGAAATTATTTCCTGTGATATTTTAACGCATTTCACGCAGATATCATAGCAATATATAATATATTTAATAAAGGATATTGAGACAAAAAACCAATATTGATGTGAAATTATTTATATAGTTTACGTTTTATGCAAATTCGTGTGATTATTACTTGAAAATCTGCACAAATCGACGGAATAAAATAAAAAGCATTAATGTATGTACTTAATGTTATTCTACAACACCAATTTCTTCATATTTTACCAAACAGCCCTTTCATAGTACTTTCGCTTTGCTTGCTTTATAAATAGACATATTCTTTTGTAAATACACTACAATGTTTTTGTCAAACTATTTGAAAACTAAATTATTATGCTTTAAAGCAGTGTGTGTGTGGAGCATGAGCAACAATCGAGAGGGAAGTTGAGCGATTTTGCTGGAGTGCAAATGAAATTTACAATTTTAAAATTTATAGAACTCGACATGTCGTATTGGAAGAACATTTAACTATAAAATGAAGCAATGTTGCCGTTACATGCAAATGGAAAACATGTGGAAATACAGAGGTATATTTAATTATAGTATCAAGTTTATACCACGTGTCATAAAGTAATCTCTTCTCCACATATTATATATATATATATATATATATATATATATATATATATACCGGATAAATCTTCGTGATAATGATAATATTTTATTGACAACGCTTAGTTAGGATATTCATATAAAGAATCTATTCCGATAGTCTTACGGTTATAAAGTACCGCTTTGTAGTACAAGTAAAGCAAAATTCATTTTATTTTACTAATGCCATAAAGACGTTTTATTTTGTCATAAGTAGTAAAATTTTGCATGTCATTTCGTGTGACAGTTTTGACTCGTCCGACTTGCCTTCTTTATAAACAGGACTCGTTCAATAAAGACATACACTATGAACTATTAGTTCAATTTATAGTAACATTTTATTGTTTCCTAAATTCTCTGTACTTTATTGTCTGTAAGTTATTTGTGACATTCTACGAATATTATTTCCTTTTTATTTGGATTTTCTACCACATATATTATCCTCTTCAAAAACAAATCACTGAGTCCACAAAATAATAGAATTATTGGAAATAAAGAGAGAAATAACGTATTTTGCTGACGTTTCGGAAAGTAGACTCTTTCCGTTTTCAAAGCTTTTTTCGAAGAACTCTTATTTATTGTGTATGTCAAATATACAGCTTTAAGATTCTGTGTATGCTATTTCCACAGATACTTACTACTTACACAGAACTGATGATATTTTCTTTTATACTGTTGTGTTCGTTAAGTTCTTCTTTTAACATTGGTAGCCGGGCTGTACAAATATCTACAGAACAATTCGATACGCATTTATCTTCATTTAATAAGATTATTGCTTTTTTTGTTATCTGCCTCTTTTGTTAAAATTTTTGCCGAGTCCTAGTTTATTTTATGTCCGTTTTCCCAAGCATGTTCCCAAGTCTTTGATTTCTGGATTTCATTTTTTCTACTGTAATTCTTGTGCTCATCCAACCTCACACTGAAAGGTCTGGATGACTCACCCACATAACATTTATTACATTCTCACGGGATATTGTAAATACAGTTTTTTGAATTCTGCTCCCGGTTTATCGGTTTTGTTTTTGTGAAAATAGATCTCAAAGTATTCCCCGTTTGAAATACCGTCCTAACATCAAATTTGTCACCTATACGGCACCTGCGTAGCTTCTCCGATAGTCCGTGTACATAAGGAATTGTTGGTGTATACTGACGTTCAGGTTTTTGTCGTACCTGATTGTCCCTATTTTCATCATTTATGAAAACTTCATCAACAAATGCTTCAGGGTATTGATTTTGTACTAGAACCTCTTTGATAAATTTTTTCTCGTTATTTAATATTTCATTATTGAATGAAATTATTTTGGCCGTATCGTATAAACATTTTACAACACCCCTTTTAACATTTATTGATTGGTTTCAGTTAAAATTTAGATATCTATTAGTATGTGTTGGTTTTCTATAAATGCTTGTTCCAATTGTATTATTTACCCTTTTAATTAAAACATTTAAAAACGGTAGTTTATTCCTAGTTTCTACTTCTAATATGAATTTAATCGACGTTTCCCTACTATTTATATTTTATAAAAAATTATCTAGTAAACCAACACAATGAGGCCAAATTGCAAAGATGTCGTCAACATATCTCCACCAGACAACCGGTATGTTTATACAATTTTGAACATGTGTGTTCTCAAAGTTCTCCAAAAATATGTTGCTTAAAATTGGTGATTGGAAACCCCATTGCCATACCAAAGTCCTGCTGATAGAACTCATTTTCCAATTGAAAATAGGTTGTTTTTATACACATTGCTGATAGTTCCATTGCGCTATTTACACTTAATTTAGTTCTAGTTTCCAAATTATTAGCATTAGCATCTTTAACTATTTTTAAGATTTCATCTACTAGAACATTGGTAAGAAGACTAACTACATTAAAACTAACCATCAGGTGTAATTCATGAATATCGCTTTCATAAATTTTTTCTATAAAATGTTTACTATTTTTTATATAAAAATTGGTATTTCCAGATAATGGATCGATATTTTTAAATAAATATTTTGCCAAATTATGACATGGAGAATTGATAAAACTAACAAATAGTCTTAAAGGAATGTTTTGTTTATGTGTCTTTGGTAAGCCATAAAATTAGTAGTTAATGTAGGTTATTACGTTCAAAATCATTAAATTCGTGTTTGTATTTAAACTAAGTTCTCTAAATTTTGCTCTCTATTGATTTTGTTGGATCTTTGTTTAGTTTTCAGTAGGATCCCTCATTTAAAAGGGTCATGATTTTTGTTTCATATATGTCTTTATCTATAATGACTGTGGCATTACCTTTGCTGGCAATATTTTTATACTTTCTTCTGGAGTTTCGAAGAATTCTTATTTGTTGTGTATGTTAAATACACAGCTTCTTTTTTTTACATTCATTTAACGTCGGCCTATTTCCGTTACTGAGGCCTAACACCGACGCCTGTAGACGAGCTACCCCCAGCCAGGAATTTTACCGAACCTCTTCCCTTAAGAAGAGTAGGGATCTTTTACTTGCCTAACATTTAATAGACAAAGGGCCGACGGATTTACATCCCCTCCGAAGGATGGTATATCTCCTATACAACCCTCGCCTAAGGTTGTATAGCTTCCGCGCATACACTGATATACAAGCCGCTGGAAGATGTGTGAGGCGAGGATGCGGTTTCCGTTGGAATGGTCACCCATCCAAGTACTAACTGCGCCTGTCGTTGCTTTACATCACATACCGAAGTATGTACATAGTAAAGACGCACCTACGCACCTACGCCCCTATACACAGCTTCAAGATTATGTTTATGCTATTTCCATAAATACTTACTACTAACACAGAACTGATATTTTCTTTTAGATAATGTTGAGTTTGTTAAGTTCTTCTTTAAACATTGGTAGCCAGGTTGTACAAATATCTACAGAACAATTCGATACGCATTTATCTTCATAAACAAAATATTCTTTTAACACTAATTGTTAGTTCTATTAATTCTCCATGTCATCATTTGGCAAAATTTTTACTTAAAATTATCGACTCATTATCTGGAAATACCGAATGTGATAAATGTTATGTGGGTGAATCATCCAGACCTTTCAGTGTGAGGTTGGTAGAGCACAAGAATTACATTAGAAAGAATAAAATTCAGAAATTAAAGATTTGTGAACATGCTTGGGAAAACGGACATAGAATAAACTGGAGCTCGGCACAAATTTTAACAAAAGAGGCAGATAAAAAAAAAAAAAAAAAATTAAAGAATCAGCAATAATCTTATTAAATGAAAATAAATACGTATCGAATTGTTCTGTAGATATTTGTGCAACCTGGCTACCGATGTTAAAAGAAGAACTTAACAAACTCAACATTATCTAAAAGAAAATATCATCAGTTCTGTGTAAGTAGTAAGTATCTATGGAAATAACATAAATAGAACCTTAAAGCTGTGTATTTGACATACCTACACAACAAATAAGGGGTCTTCGAAAAAAACTTTGAAAAAGGAAAGAGACTACTTTCCGAATCGTCAGCAAATTACATTATTTCTCTGTTTATTCCGACTTATATCATTTGTTAATAATAACCACTGACTGTTCCTTTGACGTGAACGTCACAGGCGCAGAGACTTGTTTCCAATAATTCTATTATTTTGTAGACTCGGTGATTTATGTTTGAAGAGGATAATACATGTGGTAGAAAATCCAAATAAAAAGGAAAGAAGCCGTTGATGAATTAATTTTTCTTAGCCAATAGCACATTTTGAAGACGCGTTTTTAGTTTTCTTAACACTGCACCATTGCTTAAACTCTATGAGTGGCTTCATATTGTCTAGTCGATTTTTTGAGGACAAGTGTTAAATTTGCTCTTTGGTTTCCCCATCAGATATCTTAAGCGATGAATATCCTTCATCGTTTTTTGAGTTCGCTCTAATAAAGACTTCCTTCAAATCTCATTTTTTAGTGTCACCATTCTACATGCCGAAAATATTTAATTTTTAAACGTAAAACCAACTTTTCGCATTCTAATTACAAAAATAACTATATTAAATCAGTCTACAAAAATAATCTTTTGTCACAATGGTTAAAACACATTTTTATTCGGATTTGATTATAAAATTACAGGGCTGAAAGAGATTGAACCGTTTGTCCAGCCGCGTATATATCTGAAAAGCCAAGAGAAAATACAATAAATGTTATGGTTTCAGTTCAATCAGTGTAAATAAATATTGCTGCTGTACGGCATTTAATTAAAAATAGTGGTTTTAGCTGGTAAAAGCGACAAATAATCTAGTTAAATGCGACTTCATATACGGCCAGCTTTCAATCACTTTCAATCACCCGTTATAAAAACCTAATTCGCGATTTATTGTCTTGTTCATTTCTGCGTGGATTCGCGCATCAAAGCACAAAGTAAAAATGAGGGTGCGCTTGTGTACAGTTTCAAAGGCTGTAAAATGCCTAAATTACGAATACTCTTGTCAATTTATAAGTAACTGATGTATTGGATACAAATATGTTTGTTATTTTGAAAAAAATTCATGTTTCGTTTTTTTTTTTTACATACACTATTCAACAACAGGTCGAAGGACCCAATTACTGAATAGGGAGCAAAGATTACAACCATAGAAGAACATGAATCTATACATAAACAATAATTGTGCATACACACAAGCAAATTAACACTAATCTAAGATATAAAGTAACTAAGATAATATATAACTAAGGTATGATATAATAACTAAGATGTTTAATATGGTATAATATAATCTAATACAGGATTTACAAAACACGTAACAATCATTGATTTAGTGATTAATGATGATTATTGATAAGAGATGCATGCTTTTAGGGAAGCATTGTTGCAGCTGAAAATATCGGTACGTTCATGAATGTTATTATAAATAGAGCACATGATTTGAAGTGGGGAAAATTTTTTTATATTTGTTCTGGGCGTGATCAGTTTAAATAGATCTGTCTGGCGTGAACCAGTTCTGTGAGCATGAAAGGGCAGCATATTCATTATAATAGTGCTGTCGGTGATATTATGTATCAATCCGTAAAGAAATGTAAGGTAAAAAACTTTACGGCGATCTTCTAACGATACTACTGAGAATCTCGATAATAGTTCCGAATGGGGGTAGCCAATAGGTGGATATACCTTATCAACTTTAAATGATGAGTATTTTAAGAGCCTACGTTGAATGTTTTCTAAGTTGTCTATATGTGTCCTGTAATAAGGAGACCATATCAATGACGCATATTCCAGGTTAGACCTCACAATCGAGAAATACAGTAGTTTAAGACCAGTGGCGTTACTGAAATGAAGAGTATTTCTAATAAGAAAACCAAGCGACTTATAGGATTTTTCAATTATTCGATTAATGTGGTCAGTGAATGATAGCTTTTCATCAAATATTACACCTAAATCAGTGAATGTATTAGGTCTAGAAAGTACACTGTTTTCAAGCGTGTAATCGTGTTTAATAGTAGTTTTCTTAGTTGTTATTGATAAGACATTACACTTCAGCGGATTGAGAAGCAATTTGTTTTTTACACACCAATTATTTATTAAATCTAAAGTATGTTGCATAATTAAACAGTCTCCGACGGATGTAATTCTACAAAATATTTTAAGATCGTCAGCATATAAAAGACAGTTCAGGGTAATGTCAGTAACAATGTCATTGATGAACATAATGAAAATAGTGGGCCTAAATTAGACCCCTGTGGGACACCTGAGGTTGGTAAAACTTCGACCGACTTGTGGCCACAATATAAAACATATTGGGTTCTGTTGTTAAGGTAGGATAAAAAATAATTAATAAGGTCAGGTGAAAATCCAAATGTGTGTAATTTTTGCAATAAGATACTATGGTTCAGCTTGTCGAAGGCCTTGAAGAAGTCTGTATAGATAATGTCAACTTGACTACCATCATCAATCCCATCAGACAAAAATTCTGTTAAGCAGAATAAGTTGGTAACTGTAGATCGACCCTTATAAAAACCATGTTGAAATTCTGTTATTTGATGTTTCACGTGGCAAAAAATGTGATCATACAATAGCATTTCGAGGACTTTAGCAAAATTATTCAAAATTACAATGGGCCGGTAATTAGTAATTAAGGATCTATCACCTTTCTTAAAGACGGGTATGATTTTGGACTGTTTCCAACATTGTGGAAATGTTGAGGTTTGGAGAGATAGATTGAAAATTAAGCATAATGGTTTGGCAAACACTGCGGCACAGTCACGCACTACGAAAGATGGAATATTGTCAGGGCCACTGGTTAGTTTTGGCTTTAACTTCTTCAGTGCTTTGAGAACTTCATCTTCAGTGAAATTACGAACATTTAAGTAAGAATTATTAAATGCATTATGCTCATTATCAACATTACATTGTTCCGGTGTAGAGTATGATTGTTGAAAGTATTCAGCAAATGAGTTGCTAATTACTTGGGGATCGGAAATAATATCATCATTATATTTAATATTTTTGGGAAGATTGGAGACATTTCTTTTCATGTTAATATAACGCCAGAATTCCGAGGGATTCTGTGCAATATTTTCTTCTACATACTTGTTGTAATTTCTGTGTGCAGTTTCAATATCAGATTTTACTATACGCCTTAAATCTTTAAACTTTTTAAGATATTCTTCATTTCCGTCCGATTTATATAGTCGCCATGCTGTGTGTTTTTCTTTTATATTCTTTATGATTTTACTGTTAAACCAAGGAGGATAACTACGATTAGGTTTTCGTTTTATAGGGACACATTCGTTTAATATGGGTTCTAATATTTCATAGAATTTCTCGCATGCTAAGTGAACATCGGAGAATTCGTATAATAAGTTCCAGTCGACTTCAGATAACATTTCATACAACGAGGGGAAATCAGCTTTTCTAAAATTATAAGCGTACGATATATATTTTTTATTGTCACGACTAATACCATTACTTTGAGCATTAAAATAAATCAGCAGAGCAGGATGATTTCTGTGTGTGTCCTAATTTCTGTATAATTAATTGAATCACTAATTGACTGAGGTGTGATATCTGTGTGTTCCTGTGGGAATAAGTTAAAGCTGTTAGTTTCTTCTGCATTTAGTATTAATTTATTTGAATTGAATCAAATAATCACACCTTCCATTAGTTTCTCATTATTTAGTTTAAGTTGCACGTGGTTGTAAGTACTGAATAAAATACTGGCATCATCATCAAAGAAAGTTAAACTGACGAAAGTTTGTTTATATATATTAAAAAGGGGAAAGGCCCCAATATTGAGCCTTGGGGTACTCCACATTTAACTTTATCATGTGATGACCTTCTTTAAATCATGTTGTTTTTATATGCGTTTTTTAGCTTCCACATTAGTGGAATTCCCCTGACACCATTCATAGTACTCTAACTTATTTAGAAGTATGAAGTGATCAACGCAATCAAACGCTTTAGACAAGTCACAAAATATACCCGTCGCTGTTTCTTTATTTTCAAGTATGTAGTTAATATTTTCAACCAATACATATATGGAATCTCTGGTAGAGTAATCCTTCTCGAAACCATACTGGTTCTTGGTAAAGATTTTATGAATTGTTTAAACTTGATAACTTGTTCCTAACTCCAGTATTTTAGAGCTACAGGATAAAATGGAAATGGATTTACAGTTATTTATATTCTCTTTATCACCCTTTTTGAATGTTGGTAGGATTTAGGTATTTTTTTAATTTAACTGGAAATATCCCTGTCGTCAAGGATAAGTTAAATATAATAGCTAGCGGGTGTATCAAAATATTTATATTTCCCTTTATTACTGAGCCCATTTATTATCGACCCCAATAGTTTTTTATTTTTAGAATTATTTGCAGCATTAACTACGTCATCTTCAGTAATTGGCATGAAATAAAATGAATTTATTAGGTTAATGTGTACTATTTTTGGATTAGTCTTATGAGTGATAATTGAGGGTAAATTTATGGTTAATTGGGTATCACTTCTGTGAAAGAAACATCTCAATTTTTTGGCTACTTGTTAATTATTTATTTTTACTCCCGTGTTTTTTGGTTAAAGTTGAAGGTCCCCAGTTCAATTTGCTATTGTTTGTAAAATTATATTTTGTTGTGTCCCTAATGTTCTTAATTTTATTTTCGGCACAATTTATTAGATTTTCAACATGTAAAGATTTTGTATTATCTATAATATGTTTAAGTATTTTGTAGTATTTCTTTACTTATTTTAAAAATAAAAAATTGTTAATTTTCTTAAGCTGGATTAAACTTCTTTTAGTTTCACATGATGTTCGAATGCCCTTCGTTACCAATTTATGTAAAGCTATTTATCAAATAGAAAAGCCTTAGTAAAAATTTATAAAACATTAAGTAGTTCAGAAAATATGACATGGTGTTCCACAAGGAACAGTTTTAGGTCCGCAATTATTCCTTTTTTACATAAATGACATGCTGAAATTAGATATAAGTGGGGATATTATCGCATATCTGATGATACTGCTCTAACATTAAACGGTACAGACTGGTCTGAGGTCACCAAAAAAATAGAAAAGGGACTGTATAAAATTAAATGCTGGATGAACAATAATTTGTTAACTCTCAATCGTGCAAAAACAAAGTTCATTATTTTCAGCAATAGTTCAAGACTACAACCGAAAATTGATCATTTAAAATTCCACGAAAAATGTGACTTAATGAACTGCACGTGCGAGAATGTAATTGAGAACACTACAAACATTAAATATCTGGGTCTTATAATAAATGAGATGGAATGACCATACCGAATATCTTAATACAAGACTAAGAAAACTTGTCCATGTATTCTATAAGCTTCGCAACATTCTTCCAATTAATATTTTAAAAATGACATACAAATCGTTGGTAGAATCCATGCTTACCTATACGGCATTATAATATGGGGTGGGACATATAACAGCCAGTTGAAAAATATAAAAATAACTCAAAAATGGATACTTAAAGTAATGCTGTGGAAAAATCTAAGATATTCTACAGAACAACTTTTTCTAGATAGTAATGTCTTCAATTTAAATGGATTATATATTCTTAATGTAGCAAAATTTATCTACAGAAATAGAAAACTAAGGGTATCAACAAACCACATACACAATACAAGGCAAAATTAACGCAATGCTCTTTTTTACACCTAGACCAAATTCTAATTTGTACAAAAAATCCATTGGTGTCACGGGTCCAAAGATATATTATATTATTTCCGAATACATAAAAGCAATAAATAATTACAAATTATTCATTATTAGTATTTTATTTATTAGTTTTAGTTTTTAGTTGTTAGTTAGTAACATTTAAATAGAATCCACAATGATATTGTTAATAATAATATTTTAGTGACATATTAAGACACAAAACTATTTCCTTGTGAAATCAGGTGAATTTATATAATAAAGAATAACTACTGTAAAAATAATATTGTAAAATTTGGTTAGAAGTTAAGTTATTATTATTATTATTATAACTGAGCATTCAGATTTGCTCCAGGCATTAATGAACTGATTATGGAAATAAAAGTATTAACATCACAGTAGAAGATAATTTAATGCTTGTGAAAACACATAATTGTATTCAAATATACAGTATATCAAATCCGCTTTTTATGGCTGAATATGGAGATGATTTTTTTCTGTGAATTAACAGTTCCATACTAATCAGATCTTATAGGGCAACATTATCGGTTTGAACTCTACCTTTGATAAACAATTATACATTGCCACTTATTATGTTGATGCACTTTTATAATTTTAGAATACGTCATGTAAATTGTTTGATCAACAAAGGCATTATTATTATAATTCTAATTGAATATGTAATAATTAGATCTTGATAGAACTCTAATATTTGATGAGCATATTAGCTTTAATCTCTAAACCTGCTATTGTTTCAGAAATAGTTTAGATGGTAATGCTAAGAGCAGTTCTGTATTAAGCCGAACCATATCAATTATGCAGACATTGTTTATGAACCATGGCTTAATGCGTTAATTGTATTCATCTTATTTCGCCTCCTGTTTCGCATACATAACGCTGTATAACTACGATTTGAACATATAAAAAACTTATCATGTATTTTTGTTATTTATCTTATTTTATTTTAAACCTCATAGGTAATAATGAAGTACTTAATTTTGTACCAAATATATATATAACAAAGCTTTTTGTACAAGTATTGTTTATTTATTGAACAGTAAATTCACTAGGGTAAGCATTTTTAAAAGAAATCAAGACTTCTATTTTACATAATTTTATTTTGTACTATAACGTTGCATACCTCCACTGTCGGCAAATGTATCTTCTTACACCTTATCTGCCCTTTTTCTTCAATACGCCAGAATACCTCTCACGGTAAGTTGCTGCCTCTATAATAAAATTACTTACTTATATTTGTTAATAATGATTTTCAAACTTAGTACTTTTAGGTAGCGAAACAATACAAGAAATGTACTGATAGTACAGGAGACAGCCAACGCTTTCAACAATTTATTTATTGAGGTCCGTGAATAAATAACAAGAGAGATTCACAGACAATCACAAAACCTTGCAGTCAACGAAAACATAAATGGCTATCTTAGTTCAATATTCCTGGAGGACGTATGTGACCGCGAAGTAGAAGAGGTAATATCCAACCTGAAAAACAACGCCTCGTTAGGGCAAGGCGGTATAACAACGAAAACCTTAAAACTTCTATGCAAACACATTAGTAAGTCTATTACCCACATTATTAATCTTATGTTTAAGAACTCTATAATCTCTGAAATTTTTAAAGAAAGTACTGTGGTACCAATATATAAAAAATGGCAGCAAAAATTACATGACGAACTGTCGCCCGATGTCACTAATAAATAATATTGCAAAAATTTTTGTAAAGCGCCTAAACAACAGATTTCGGTCATTCCTAGATAAGAATGAAATAATATCAAAAAATCGATATGGATTCCAGACGAATATTAGTACTGAAGAACCTCTTCAACTGCTAACAGACACTATACTAAGTAACACAACAAGAAAGTCTTGGCCGTCTTAGATTTACAAAAGGCCTTTGACACAGTATTTTATGTATCTTATATTCAGCTTTTAAACAAACTAGACAAAATAGGTATCAGAGGGAAAGTATATGATTTATTTAAAGACCATCTAGCCAACAGACTATAGCAAGTCATAATAGATAACGCTCAGAGCGCAACAAAAATAATAAAAAGTGGTGTTCCCCAAGGAACTACCTTAGGTCCTAGCTTATTCCTTACATATATATGCATGCAATATTATGTCATATGCAGGCGACACGCTACTAATTTGTGCGGAGGAGAATTGGGACATAACGAAACAAAAAGTCAATGCGGTAATTAGAAAAGTAATAACCTGGCTAGACACCAATCTTCTTAACCTAAACATTACAAAATCTAAATATATCTCCTTTTCCTCAACTAAAGTTGGAATGCCCCATGTACTTGAACCCATTGTAATCGAATCAGTTAACAACTGTGTACATAGTGCTGCCACCAAAAATATCTAGGACTAGTCTTAGATCCACACTTGATATGGGGAAATCATAAAAATATAAAATATGGGAATTATAACATTCCAACCTATCTGTAAGTGTCTTATATAAATAAGGACCCAACAAATTAAACCAAATCAGATTTTCCCCTTACGAGCGCTGAATTATATTGTAAAATTTGTGTATTTTGTCTAAACACAGTTAGCACTAAAATACAATGACTTGGAATGCTCGAATGCTATGAGGAAGATGCGAGGCTTCCTTCATCTCAGAATGTCATTAACTGCAGGCCGATTTCGACCTAGTTTTGGGTCTCGTCAGTGCAGTGCAAGTGATACCTTCATCGTAAGTATTTGTCCCCTTTCTGGGGGACGTCGGCTTTCCACCCGACAGGTGCTTGCCGCAAGATGTATTATGTGTATGTAAGTGTCGTGCTCATGGCTAGCTGGTGTGTAAGGTGTACTGTATGAAGTTTGTATTGGGAAGTGTGCGTTGTGGCTGTTTTAGTGTTAGGATATTTTATGTTAGGATGTTGTTAGTGGCTGGTGGTGGTATTATGGCCTCTTTTGTTGTGCATGTTTTAAAAAAAAATTTTTGTTTAATTTTGTATGTTTTTTAATATTTTTTTTTTGTTTTTTTTGTATTTTTGCATTTTTTCAGAAAACAAGTACAAATTTTAGGGGGTGAAGATGTAGTTGAGGGATGGGTATTTAGGGGCAGTGTAAAGTTTGGGAGTGAGGGGATCCAGGAGCGTGATATTATTAGAGGATACAAGTGTATTTGCAAAATTTTGCAGTAGTCTTTTATATACAAAATCAGTGAGAAGCGGGTACCAGTAATGTTATGTAGATCTGTGTTGCGTGTGCGGGATGGAAGATGTAAAGAAATTTTTAAAATTTTGTTTTGTACAGTCTGGAGTTGGGCTTGTAGGTAAGGAGCAATTAGGGGATACCAGATAGGAGAGGCATAGATGAGGATGGGGCGGAGGTAGGATTTGTAGATTAAAGTGGCTACGTGGGATGGGGAATTTTTAAGGATAGGGAATAAGGGTGAAGTACGCCGCCAGCATTTGCCAGTGACGTTGTCAACATGTTTTTTGAGGTATAACCTGCGGTCGAGTGTTACACCGAGATAGGTGACGTCCTCTAGCCAAGGGAGGTTGTGGCCTTGAAGAGTAAGGGTTGTAGTAACGGCTTTTTGTTTTTTACTAAAATAGATTGCTTGAGTTTTAGTGAGGTTGGTGTTTAGTCCCCAGTCTTTGTAGTAAGTAATTGTAACGTCCGTCTGTCGCTGTATGTTGTTTGTCATGACGGCAGGGCTTACGGAGGTGGTGAGGATGGCGGTGTCGTCTGCATAAAGGCAGAGGGTGGTGCGAGTGATGCCTTCAATAACCGGAGTTCTCATCTCATAGACACTGTTAAGTTCCACCGCAGTAGAGCGTAACTAGCGCCATCTCTCAGTAGCCTCGAAACAATCCAAATCGAAAATAAAATTGGTGATCATCACTGAATCAGCAATTTTATAGCAGAAGGAAATTTTATAAAAATATAAAATACAGGAACTATTGTCCAACATATCTGCAAGTGCCTTATTTCATTTTATTATAATTCCTATATTTTATATTTATATAAAATTTCATTCTGCTATAAAATTGCTTATTCAGTGATGATTATTAATTTTATTTTCGATTTGGATTGTTTCGAGACTACTGAGGGATGGCGCTAGTTACGCTAGATACGAACTCCGGGTATTGAAGGTATCACTTGCACTGCACTGACGAGACCCAAAACTAGGTCGAAACCGATCTGCAGTTAGTGACATCTTGAGAAGAAGGAGGCCTCGCATCTTCCTCATAGCATTCGAGCTTTCCAAGTCATTGTATTTTAGTGCTAACTGTGTTTAGACAAAATACGCAAATGTTACCATATACTTCAGCGCTCGTAAGGGGGAATAGCTGTTTTGGTTTAATTTGTTGAATCCTTATTTATATAAGGCACTTGTAGATAAGTTGGAATATTATAATTCCTATATTTTATATTTTTATAAAATTTCCTTGTACTATAAAATCGCTTATTCGGTGGGGAAATCATATTGACTATTTAAATGGATGAATACTAAAACTGATATATAAATTCTACAACCTAAAAAGTTTACCAAGCAACAAAATTGGATTATATAAAGAATGAAGTGTTTGCTAATAAACAATTTCATGGATAATATATTTATCTCCAAATATAATTTCTTAAATATTCTTTTATCGCATTTTATTGCGTTGAAAAATATACATAATAGTACATCGTACTTCATGAAACTACATGAGTACTACGCGATACTTCATTCGAAAGTGGTCAATATATTTTGCGAGTGATAATCCCCTCTGCTCCGCCACTAATGGCGACCCCAAGGTAAAGTTATACACAGCTATAGAGAATGTATCAAAAATATGTTGATCAATCCTGCTCCCTGTAATAAAGACTAGGTACATGTTGGCGTCGCAGAGAAAAGGGTATAGTGTAAATGAACCTCCTTTCAAAGGATTCACAAGTAAACAGTCTACTATAAATACAATCGTATGTATAATCTTTTTTATTTCAAAGCGGCATTTCTATCCTATTTTATTCACAGTTATATAGAAAATGCAAGGGCTTGTAATAATTATAAATAGAAAAATAAAAATGCATCAATAACAATAGTTCTTCTATTTTGAGAATCGTACTCACGGTCCAATAAATTTATTTTCATGCCTCTATGTAATATATATTGTTATTTTGTTCTTTTCCTGTCATAATGTACATTTTCTTCCATTCTTTAGCGTAACATCTCTTGGAAACTCGCAATCCACTTTTCTATATAATTCTGGCAACATGTTTCGCACTTACAGCAAATCTGACGTAGCAAGAACCAGCTCGTTGGATAACTACAAATCAGGCCATAACGTAATGCACTACATTTACTCAGCCATTGCAGGATATAATTCTATTTCATTATTTATTTATTTGTTTACTGATCACCACTCTACAGGAATGATGTTCCCAATTACAGAGCTGTATTTTTTCTTCACATAACGTAGACAATAACAATAGTAATTTCTACAATACAACGACCATTCCCTACGACTTTGTCATCTGCAGCAGCTGAGACTCGAACTCAGGAGTGGTACAGCGACTAACCGTGTGGTCCGTCACACAAATTCGTCTAGTCCATTGCTACCAACTCGGTAACACATGAAAAACGCCACTATATATCCATACCCTAGCCAGGATTCGAACCCGAAACTCCTTGGTGGCAAGCCTAACACATAAGCGTGGAGTCACTGAGCCCATTGTTACGGATCTTGCATCAAACAGATGACTGATACTCTAATATTTTTATCAGATATCTAAAAAATAGGTGCGTCTTTGCTATGTACATATTTCGATGTGTGATGTATAGCAACATTAGGCGCGGTTAATAGTTAGATGGGTGACCGTTTCAAGTGATATAGCATATATTAACTCGAAAAACTATCAAAATTTGTCAATTAAATTTATCCTTCAGCTCACCAGGTCAAAATAGAACTCAAATTAGTAAAGTTTTCACTTAAAATTAGTTTTCCAAAAGTATTTTCTGTAAAAATTCAATCTACTTCGATAATTCCTAAAGATACCCAAAATATCGTCAAACTCCTTAAACATTCAGTATACCAATTTTAGGACTCTAACTTTACGAAATAATAACATTAAAATTTCAGCCCCGCATACTATTAAATAACTTCTAAAACACTTTTCATACCCACGGTATTGCATTCGGATTCATTTTACTAATTTTTTTACAAACCATTCTTCGTTCAATTTATGTATTTATTCGATTTCGTCTCTTAAATAATAAATTACCATCTATTTTTATACACAACATTCCACAGCTCCCCGATTAATATCAATATTTATTTTCGTTCCTTCAACATAACATTTATTTAACGTCGGCCTATTTCCGCTACTGAGCCCTAACATCAACGCCTGTAGACGAGCTACCGCCAACAAGGAATTTTTTGCCGAACCTCTTACACTGTTATACAAACCGCTGGAAGATGTGTGAGGGTAGGACGCGGTATTTGTTGGAACGGTCACCCATCCAACTACTAACCGCGCCTGGCGTTGCTTTATATCACATATCGAAGTATGTACATAGTAAAGACCCACCTATGCTCGCCCCTTATTCCTTCAACGTGATATGTGCAAATTTATTTCATATCAACTCTACAGTCCGCAGCACAGTTCAAACATATCATCAAAACTTACTTCCATTCGTTAATCTCGGACCAAACAGCACTTAATATGACCGCAGCCGATGATAAGTGTACGCCTGCGGAAACATTTTACAAGGGTGATACCAAAATACCCTGCAACAGACAATTAAAAGTATTTTTCGAATTCCTACTAAAACAAAGTGCTCCAACTATATATATATGCAGAGTGAAGCTATTGACCCTAATGCAAAAAACCAAAATTTTAATAATAACTTCTAAACAAATTAATCTAACATCTCCTAATCAAGACACGGACGCCTCGAAAAGTCTTATAAGCTCTAGTTTATTTTATTTTCATGAAGCCGTACGTTCGTGTTGACAAGGAAGACTGCGACCTGACCTCACATCTTCCAGCGGCTTGCATATTAGTATATGCGCGGAAGCTATGCAATCTTAGGCGAGGATTGTGTAGGGGATATATCATCCTTCGGAGAGGATGTAAAGCCTTCGGTCCCTTATCTATTAAATTTTAGACAAGAGAAGAGTTTCGGCAAAATTCCTGGTTGCTCGTCTACAGGCGTCGGTGTTAGGGCTCAGTAGAAGAAATAGGCCGACGTTAAATAATAAAAAAAATATAACAGCTGAAAATTTCATTCTATTCCTTTCTAAATATTGGCCAGTTATATGAAAATATTTTAGAGCAATGTTTAGATTCGTATGATTTTACTCAATTAATAAACAAACCTACAGGAATTACAAATTTCGGTAAAAAATTCATTGATGTTGTATTTGTTAACGATTTTGGCCTGATCGTAAGTAAGGAAACGATGAATTCACTCAGTATTTTCGATAATAAAAGATTTTTTTCGACTTGTATTTATTATTACGTCATATTAAACCCTTGTTACTTACAATAATTTTCAACATGATCTTAGCAACATTTGTTGGGACGAAATATTGTACCTAAAAAAATATTGATAATAAAGTTACCTTTTTTTTTTTTTTTTTTTATTTTAATGGCATTTGGACATAGTCCATACAGCCAGATACACTGTCCTATTATTTGAAAACGCTAAATCTAATTCTATCAAGAGAAGGTTTTTAGAAGAACACAATGGGAACTAAACAAGGGCACACGCTTCTCGCCTAGGGACCCGTCAAGGCATTTTGATTTTACACAACACAGGTAAAGGCCTCGGATTATACATAAAAGGTTTAAACACAGGAATGCCAACTCTAACCTAAATTTTTATGCCACTTTTATATAGAAAGGATATCAGACAGCCTAGAATGTCGTTATTATTAAGACATATTAAATGTAGTAGGTTGAAAGGGGTTTCTATATTTAAATTAATCAGTTGATTATACAATTCGTTACTTGCGTCTGTGTATTTATTACAGTCAAGGAATACGTGATCCAAATCACCTTCAATGTTACATGTATCGCACAAATTTGTAGGGGAAATACCCATTCTGAAGAGATGTGAAAGATAACAGCCATGCCCAAATTTTATTCTATTGATAATTGTTATGTACTTTCTAGGTAGGTTAAGATTGTCATGCCAGAATTTGGATGGTATTTCAGGATTAATTTTAGTGTACCTTGTGGGGTTGGTAACAACAAATTCTTGCCACATGTTTGACCACTTTCTTTTTATTAAAAGTTTACAGGAGTTCACAGCATCATCGTAACTTAATTGTTTTGGAGTTTCTAAACCGGATGAAATGCTTTGTTTAGCGATGGAGTCGACTTTTTCGTTAAAATAAATACCAATATGCGCTTTGACCCACATAAAAGCTATGCGACCCCCATTATAAAGTTACCTACACAACACAAAATATATTAGTTATTACCAAACCATATGCACCATGGACTACTCCAAGCATAAAACAATTGATTGTTGTCATAAAAAAGCTCTAATGAAGTACAACAAATCCTATTTTCCAGTAAGCAGTAATTATATTTTGCATATAGTTAACTGCTGTCTAGATGTGGCATATTTTACTGAAAATTTGAAATTGTCTTTATTGAAACCTTTACACAAAATAGCTGAACCACTGGAATATTGAGATCTGAGACATATCATCATGATTCCAACATTATCAAAGGCTTTAGAAAAAATTGTTTAAACCCAAGTTTATGATTATGCCACGAAAAATAACATCTTATCTCATTTACAATCACGCACATTCTTCAAAATATATTTCAGTAGTTTTGTTTAAAATGTACAACACATCAAAAAAATAGTCTACTTCAATTTAAATCAAAACTGAATAAAATACATATTATGTGCTAACGGCCCTGTAGCGTAGTTGACCAGGACGCGTTGTATGGCGAGCCTGCTTGGTCAGTCCGCATGTCATGTTCTGGGTTCAATGTCTAGCTCCGAAATTATCTAAATGATCATAGTTCACAAGATGAAACCGGGATGCTGTTGAGAATAATGGAAATTACATTTTTGTCGATTAAAATTATTATCACCATTTTGTTCCTCATCGCTTGTTTATATCATCCTCAAAATTTATTGTCATCGTTACATATCCTTGGCAGCTATAGAAATATCGTACCTGTCGAAAATATCAATCATGAATAATCAGGATCAATGTCCTTCACTCCTTTTAGGGAGCAATAAACTCTATAGCCTACATGACATTAATGAAAAAGCGGTGATGGATTTCTCAGCGTTGTCTCCTCGTACGTGTACTGCAGCCTGAGTATAAAGTACACCATATAGGCACAGAACACATGGTGGGATATAGGGGATGTCTCCGCATTAGATAAAATATGTCCTTGTCCTACAACGCCATCCAGAACATGTGCGCTTAAGATCGAAGGAGCCACCGTATATCCAGCGACACCTGTTTACAATTTTCTTATTTTTATTTATGGGTGATATATTGTTACACAAATTGAATTAATTGTGCATATTTAATTTTTTTTGTTTTCGATCAATCAGAGTAAAGCAAAGATATGCTTTCTTATCTAAGAATAAAATATTCTGATTGCCAAAGGCTTATATATTTATAAAATATAACTTTATTAAATTTAAGGTAAAATAAAATAAAGTTATATAGATACAGTAAAAATTGCATAGATGTATATACAGTGTGTTTCACTTCTCGTGAAGAAACCCCTGTATCTCCTTTATTTGTGGCCGAATTCATTTCTAATTTTTATCAAATATACAACTCTATAAGGCGACTTTACATGACACATAAATGTCGTCTCGATCTAAAACGCCGGCCTACTGCGATAAAAAGAAAATCGCAATTTTCGAGAAATCATAGTAGGCTTAGAAATAAACAAAAATTTTGTTCATAAATGTTGTTCAGAATCACGAGATATGCCCCCCTATAACATTTGGTGAAAATCGGAAAACTTTCAAAAAAAAATGTTTGTTTCACTTCTCGTGAAGACACCCCTGTATCTCCTTTATTTGTGGCCGAATTTCAAGACTAATTCATGGAGTTATACAGCTCCATAAAGCGACTTTGTCCAACACATAGAGATAACTTTTTCCAACAAATGAAAGTTGTGAGCAAAAATCATGATTCAATAAAACGCTAAAAGAGTCACTTCTTATTATTACACATCAAGTTAACAATGTAATACAGTTTTTTTTTGTTGTCACTGTTCTTGAGAAGTAACGCTCCATCATATCCTTCCTCCTTATCGGCTCAGAGATTTAGGAGCGGTTTTTTTGTTTTAAATATTAAGAATGGCGTGAAATTAACTGTTAATATTATTACTTTTATGACAGAAGTTATTGTTGTTATCTATTGTTGAGTTTGTTAGTTTCCTTATTTGATTTTTTTACTCATAATGGCTAGAATACTTTTAACTGCTGATGAAAAAGTAGAAATAATAAAGATAGTCGGTGAAAATGTACGGTCTTCAAGAGAAGCAGCAGAAGAATTTAATTTAAGACATCCTCTAAGACAACCAATACACCATGCTACCATAGCAAGAATATGTCACTTGTTCAATACAGCTGGTAATGTGCTTAAACCGAGAGTACATCTTAATCGAAAGCGTGAAGATGATAATGTTATATTAGCGGCGTTTAACGCCAATCCCACTACCAGCCTTAAAAATATGGCTCGTGACCTGAATTTGTCGGTGTCAAAAATTTCTAGATGTTTAAAACGCCATAAACTACAACCGTATAAACCAAAATTTTTACACACTTTGGAGGTAGGTGATGAAGAGAGAAGACTGGAATATTGTTTATGGATCCAAGGTAATTATTTAAACAATCGAGACTTCTTGAAGAAAATAATTTTTACGGATGAAGCAACTTTCTCCACCAACGGGGTTGTATCATCACAAAACTTTAGGTACTGGGCAGTAGAAAATCCTGATTGGGTAATAAATTGTAAAAGGCAATATTCCCAGAAGGTAAATGTGTGGTGCGGAATTTTAAACGAAACAATAATAGGGCCGTTCTTCTTTTTTCAAAATATAAATGCGTTACATTTCCGACAATTTTTAAATAATGATCTGTGGAATGCGATTTTCCTTTGGAACAATTGTATTTCCAACTCGATGGAGCATCTATCCATAATTCCGTAGTAGTAAGAGTATGGATGAATAAACATTTTCCCCAAATATGGATAGGACGAAATGGCCCTCTAATACATTGACCACCCAGAGCGTGTTTAGAAGTTACAGCTCAAGAATTGCGAAGAGTTGTAATAAATAACAGAAAGCGGATTGAGAAGTGTATTACACTTGATGGTGGGTTAGTAGAAAGGGGCCGAATATAATAATATAGTCATTCATTGTAAACACTTACTTCATCTTTTATTTAATAAATAATTTTAATAATAATTGTGCACGACTTTCATTTGTTGGAAAAGTTATCTTTATATGTTGGACAAAGTCGTTTTATGGAGCTGTATAACTCCATGAATTAGTCTTGAAATTCGGCCACAAATAAAGGAGATACAGGGGTCTTCACGAGAAGTGAAACAAAAATTTTTTTTTTAAGTTTTTAGATTTTCACCAAATTTTATAGGGGGGCATATCTCGTGATTCTGAACAACTTTTATTAACAAAGTTTTTGTCTATTTCTAAGCCTACTATGATTTCTCGAAAATTGCGATTTTCTTTTTATCGCAGTAGGCCGGCGTTTTAGATCTAGACGACATTTATGTGTCATGTACAGTCGCCTTATAGAGTTGTATATCTGATAAAAATTAAAAATAAATTCGGCCACAAATAAAGGAGATACAGGGGTGTCTTCACGAGAAGTGAAACACACTGTATACAGTATTATACAGTAGACATTGTTACGTTTTTGTCACTTTATGCGCATCTAACGAATGGGTACTTGTTATAATAGAGAGTAGTCATACATACTAACAAATAAGATAAATTACTAAAAATGCCAGTAAAACATTTTCAATGCATACATATCACCATATATGCGCGCGCACACACACACACACACACACACATATATCTCAAAAGGAAAGAAGAAAACATTTTAAAATGAATCGTCATAACAGTTATTAAGATATGTCTAAGAGTCGGTGGTATGTATAACTTTAGATTACCTATCCAACATGATCTCGAAGAGAGCTGTACAAATGAGTGATGGAGATGCTTCTGTACGAGGAATGATTGTGAGAGGCTGTCCGCAGAGAGGTCTATTATCACCACTGTGACGGAATCTTAAAGGCCTCTTGTACCACGTCTGTTCAGAAGGATTCCGCACAATTGCCTACGCAAATGATTTAGCAATTATACTTAGCGGAAAGTTCGAAGGAGTCCTTTGTCAAAGAATGCAGGGCGCATTAAATATAACTGAAAAATGTCAAAGAACACTCCAGTCGGTCAATCCTAGGGAGACGTAAATGATTCTCTTCGCAAAGAATAGAAAACTAGAAGCACCTGCTTTCCTGGATACGACACTAAGTTTAGCATCAGAAGTGAAATACCTTGGGGGAATCTCCGATGCCAAACCAACATGGAATCTTCACTTCGATGGGATACTGAAGAAGGCTTACATTTCTTATAAGCAGTGTCGCAGAACCATAGGGCAAACCTAGGGAATGAAATCCAAAGTAGCGTTGTGGATATAACCTGCCCTCATAAGATCAATGATAACCTATGGAGCTGTGGTCTGGTGGCCTAAGAGCAAACAAATTAGAGCTAAGATCAAGCTGAGTCAAGTGCAGAGAGTTGACTGCCTAAGCATAATCGGAGCTATGCAAACAACGCCAACGAGAGCTATGAAGGTAATGCTGTGCCTGCCACCACTAGATATCTATCTAGGAGAAGTGGCTCTGGTACGCCTCAAATCCATTGACATACAACCAAATATAGACTGTGGAGAGGCCACGACACGCCTATGGAATGAGGCTCTCAGGAAGTCGCCTCTTCTACAGACGTGCACACATATCATTTCTCCCCGGTTTGTCTTCGACAGACCCTATATAATACGGACGAATAGTGAGGACGAGGCTGCTTGCGAAGGTGTGATTATCATCTATACAGCTGGATCAAAAAAGATGGGGCAGGATGTGGAATATACTCCAGAAGTCTGCAAATCCAATATAAATGTGCTATGAACGTGCGAACCAGCGTAATACAGACGGAACTGGCGGGCATAACCACAGCCGCTAAAGAGATTCTCCCTAGACAAGCTACGGGCAAAATAATCAGGATCTACTCAGATTGTTGACAATCACTACTATCCCTGAGAAGTTACAAAATTACCACAGGAGTAGTATGGGGATGCTACCAAGTACATGTGGGTGCCTCCAGCATGAATAACATCTATATGTTATTCATGCATACTGATGTATGCTGGGTGAAAGGATATGCATAGTGCAGTGGCAACAAAGTAGCAAGCAGACTGGCCAAGAAGGAAGCATGCCTAAATATCTTTGAACGAGGTCCGGCCAGTGACCGATGACGACGATAACACAAGTAATTAAAGAGAACGTCCACAACGAATTCGAGAAAATATGGGATAAAGCAAACAACTGTCATCTTGCTAGGGAACTACTCAAATATCCCTATAAGATTACAGCAATGGGCAACCTGACAATTTCTGACCTGACTGGACACTGTCCATTAAGGAAACATCTACACAATATGGGATTAAACGAAACACCTATCTACAGAGATAGTAGACAAGATGATGAGATGGTCCAACATGTACTCTGTGACTGTTCTGCTATCTCATCGATCAGAGAATCCATTTTGGAAGAACGCTGGCCTACTTTGGCCGATGTAAGGGACATGTCCCTAGGCAGACAGGTATCACCACCTGTTTCGCAAGATTAGGTTAGTTGGAGGATCTGCCTACAGGGAGGATGTACAATGGGGCCTAAGTGCTGTGATTCAATAATTTTCATTGACCACCCTCCCAATCAATTCCAGGAGATTAAGCGAAACACCTCTTTACTGAAGTAGCGAACAATTTCAATCCCAATTCCAGTCATGCAAAATATATCTTGTTGGGGAAGTAGCCGTTGTATGTTATTATAGAATGCATGCTCATCAAGATATGTAAACTGTATGAGTTATATACAAATATAAATGAAATTTTTTTTCTCTACAAGCAATACTAAGTTTTAGAAACGTGCCGGTCAAATGCAATATAGCCTTCTTTTTCATATTTGAGTCAAAATATAGACCTAATTCAGAACCTCTCACTTTGAAGAAGCAGGATTATTGTTTTTCAGTTAATAAAACATATTATTACCTACATAAAAAATGCCGATATTCCACATGAAAAATTGTCCTATTCAAATAATATAAGTCGTAACAACTATTTCTCTACCTCCACCCTCTTGCCAGCAGCAATTTTTTACATATCATTTGTTATTTATCACAAAAAACTTTTCCTGTCTGTCTCGACACATTCGTTTAGTAAATAAATTCTTTCGTTTAGATTCAACCCGGACGAATATCTATCCTTGTCATCCTTGGATGGTCATACATAGCTTCATCGCTTTGGTCCACTTATTGCCATAGTTCAAAATGTAATATTTTCACGCGTCTCTCTCCTTATGTTTTGTTATTTATCAGAAATCGCACTTCGTCACTATTATTATTTACAGAAATTTATATCAGGGGGTCTTCTATAATGCAATGGAAAGGTTATTTTGAAAAATTCGATGAACTGATTTGGCACTGTAGTTGAGGAGAAGGAGACATTTTGAACAATCTCTCAGAGTTTTAATTATGTATCTATTTATTCATTCTCACTAATCAGTACATTTATTAAAACTCGATTATAAAATAGAAAAAATACAAAAAAATTTCAGTAAATTAATACTACATAACTAACATGATAAATATCAATTATAAATATACAACTAACTCGAAAGAAGATAAACATAACCAACAATAAAAAAGAGAAGAAATACATCAAATATAAATTTTTATTCATGGGATATTGCTGGACATAATGAACAGTTTAAATTGTTATAACTTTTACCCCCTTTGTGCAAAGGAGAATACAAAATAGATTTGTCTGTCCTAATTAAGCTACAATGGCATGAAAAATTAACCCTCCTACAAATTTAAAGCGGTTTATATGAGTGTTTTAGAAATACATGCAAATACTCAGATTTATAAATACTCACCATCTTCAGAAACGAAATTATGAAAATTGCAAAAAATTATTGTGAACGTCAATGAATATTTTTTATAATTACCTAGCAGCTGGTAAAACAACTAAAGAGTTGCAGTATATGTTTACAGCTGTCGCCACGATAATAATTACTAATTTCTCACCGCACTTTGTTATTTATGGTAAGGTCGAAAATGTACTTTACCAATAACAGTTAATGAACGCATCCCTGATGAAACAATATATTGATCTGGCCTGAGCAACATTTAAATAAGGAGCACGAATTGTTAATGTGCTTTCAAATGGGATTGTATTAATACTGATGGAATATACCTCAAGCATTTATTTTAACAAAATACAGTATTAACTTTGCATGTGGTTATCTTCAGTATTATTTATAATTTCGTTACTTGACTTGGCAATGCATCTCTGCTGTAATAGAAGTAAATAATGTACGATTCGGGCATAGGGGCAGCAGCGATGAAAGTGAGTTTTAAAAATCTTTTCGTTCTATGAATTTTTACATTAAAAAAAATGTTCAATTGATTTTCACATCACATCTTAACTCACATATTAAAATATAAGAGTGTATTTTAAAAATACCCTGTATTGTTGCGAATATCTTTGTGTAAGAAATCAAATGTGCGTCTGTGCTCAAGTGAGTCGAAGCCGAAATATATGAGAAAATCGAGTTCATGGAGTCATTTAGACAGATATTCTCCATCGGTTTTAATCATCACATGTTTTTAAAATTAAGAAGAAACCCCGATTTAGCACTGTTATAAACTCCTAGATATCAAAATTCATTGGGATCGGCCAAATTTGATTTTTTGACCTATACAGTAAACATGAGAACATTTTGAAGCCTCATTTTCAAATGTTTTAGATTTGGACTGATTTTTCTCAATAGTTTTCGGTTCTCAGGAAATTTCTGGAAAATTTGAGACATCTTGGAATCTAGATAGCTACTACATAGATTATAATAGTACTTTAGACGTTTTAACTTATGAGGAATTATAGTGATTAGATTATTTTCTAACAAGTTATCGAAAACTGAACACACACGACGCTGATGGATCAAGTTTCCAGGTGTTCCCCAAGGGTCAATTCTATACCTGCACGGTAGTGTAGCGGACCAAAGCGTTTTGTATGACATATATACTTGGTGAACTGCTTAACTTACACTGTGTTCAATCATCAGTTTCGATACTGGCAAAGTCGATGAGTCTTAGTTTCTCATAAGTGTAACTCCTTTCTGGACAACTTTGATTTTGGATCTGGGGACTGTCTACTAATTCAATGTATTGATGGTTCTCGTTTAGTTTTTTATTAATAATTATTTACAACGGGGACGGTAGCTCATTGTGTTAAAGCGTCTGGCTAGCAAACTGAGTTATCTAGCGAGGTGGGTTCGATTCCCGCAAAGCGAAACAATTTTTCATTAAAAAAATTGCCCCAAGAGTGGTTCGGAGTCCACATTAAACTGTAGGGCCTCTTCTCTCTTTACCTAGCACAAGATCCTTGAGATCTTCCAAGGTGTTACTTCGGTAACTTGAGAGGCGGTTAAGAAAACATTTTAAAAACATTTAATGAAATTAATGAAATAAAAGAAGTACACAATTCTACAAAATAATCTGACTGTCATTACCCATTTGTGTGTAGGAAAATTACTCTTGCATGTGACAAATCTATTTGACAACTCTCATATACTCCTATACTGATCGTACGACTACCCTTGACAAAGAATTGTCTTGCACCATTTAGGTCCCGGAGAGTCGTACACTTACTTGAGTTTTGAGCAAAGGCTCGCCTAAGAAATGAGTCTAGTGAAAACGGTCTCCGCAGCAAGTTTCAGCACCAATTCCGATAATTTATGTAAATCATAGTTAATTGCGGCAATGGCTTGAGTAGAGTCCTATAAATTAAAGTTAATATACAAGCCAAAAATGTAACAAGAAGTTGCATAATGTATACAGTGAAAACTAGTGGCCCCAATACTAAGCCTTGGACAGCTAAGAAATTTGAAATACAGTTATTTCACATTACTGCCTGACAGTTAATTGTCAGATAATGTAACAAATTTGAATATTTGAGGTAGGCCGATAACATCGAATGCCTTGAAATACTCGTATACAAATTTTCACATCTGAATGACTTAATAATATAGTCCCAACTAGCTCATATATACTGAAAATTTAAGAGATAAATTTCAATTTATTCGAGTAGTCGAACTACAGCTAGTAGCAGCAATAAAGATTATTCCTCTTGAAGCACCATTTATTAAAAAAAAACAGTAGCTAGATATATTAAAATTAATTAATTACATTTCATAGAGTCCACGTTTTTTTAAAAAATCGCAAGACCTGAAACAGCTTAATCATCCAGAAAGTTTATATCGCGATAATTAAGAAAGTAACTTCGGTGATTAATAGTGTTAGACTCTTTACTTAGGATCCGCTGAAAAAAGTGCACGATGAAAGTTTTATGAAATAATAATTATTAAGGGAAAAATAAATACTAGGGAGAAAGTTCTCTGAAAGGTGTCCGCTTAAGTGTTACCCAAACAACTTATCGAGAGTAATTTGTTTTTTTAGAGCTTTTAATAGAGTTTGTCTTTTGTTACAATAATAGGGCAATACAAAAATGTAATTTAAAGCAGTACACATTAATGGCGAGGACTAAGAGATAATCAATTTATTATGAGGCTAACTAAACAGAAAATATATTATGCTTTATAGGAAATGATCTTCATTTTTGAGGGAGCTGTAAACGTGTGAATTTTGCATACTATGAACTGGGAATAAATAAAAAGTCTTCTATGGGAGTATACCCATAAAATCATAATGATGTTGCTTGTGAAATATTTATTTAGGACATCAAAATTGTATTAAAATTGGCATTGACATTTTAGTAAAATTATAAAATCTTATTGTTCATTTGATAATTGTATATTGATTAATATAAAATTGTTTTTTTGTAACCATGACTCTTAAAACTACATAAAAACAAAGACGGCTGAAAGTAGCCTATATAATTGATTAGGCTACATATTACTCCCCTATAAAAATAAAAATCAAACCACCAAAGCGTCAATAGCGGAACGAACTTTTTTAACAGTTGACTTGACTTGTAGGTCTACAACATTATTTAGCAAACAGGCACGCTTGATGACCCGGTCAAAACTGGCAGTGAGGGTTTGTTGCATGACCTATGTCCATTTAACAATTTTGTATAATAACTGGTATTTTACTTATATTTAGCACGACCTGTATAGCATTTTGATACAGTTTTTGTAAGTGAGACTGTTTCAACTATCGGAAATTTTCTTTGTATAACTGCTAAATGATATATATATATATATATACCTTTTTTTGTATCTTAGGAACTCACTGATGTTTTTTTTAACACTAAATTATGTATCTCTGTTACAACACTTCAGAACCAATTGTCTATACCTACCGAGCCTAAAAAACATTTAAATTCATTTATATTTCATTTTTATACTTTGTTTACTATGTACATGTGGTTATTTACGTTTGAAACGTGCTCACTCTCCTGTTATATAGTGTATCCTATATGATGTAATTTATTTACTGAAATCTCACAAAACAGTTTGTAAACGATTTACTTTATTAAGACAGTTTGTATTTTTGGTTATGTATACAAATTTTAAAGTAACTATCTAATCTGTGGTATGCAATTAATGTCAAACTATTATTGATTAAAGATTCCTTTTATCGATTGTATACGTGTCACTATTTTAATTGTGCATTTAAGTCGCCCATCAGCAGATGGCGATATATAACATTACAGCTTTCAATTTAGTAAAACTATATTTTTCAAGCTTGTATATTGGTACTATATTGTAGAAGATAATATAAAAAAGTTTACCTTATTAGTTAAAATCACGAAGGGATCATTTGCCTGCCGATTTTGATCTGATTTACACTTTCAAACGTTCACTGTGAGATCCCTGTAATTTATATTACGATCATTTCCACATTTCGTGTGTTTAACACAACCACGTAAATTTTATTTATTAGTAATTTAAATTTCAATTATTTTCAATTTCAATGCAATTTCAGTTTTTTTTTTTTAATAAATTAATTTCAAATCTTTTTAATTCAATAAGTAATTAAAATACTACATGTTACCACAAGGTAATAAAATATTCTTTTCTTTTTCATCTTTGGCAATTGTATGTATGTATTAAGCAATAACACATATTAATTATTTTTACGTATTAAGCAGATTTATGTAGCAGTTATTTAGCATTTACGTTTAATTTTACGTAATTTCGCAGTATAATTGTGATTATTACTTTTTCCAAGCCGCATGGCTGGATAATATTTCTCTGCTTTTGTTAAGACATTTAAGCCTTCGGTTTTTTGCCATTTCTATAATCTTCACACATAAAACTTCTTTTGAAAAACGCCGTCCTGCAAGAATATATTGCCAAAGATATTTAGATTGGATGTTCCACGAGACAATTGGAGCCTGAATTGCAGTACTAGGGCTTTCCACCTTCAATCATACTTAGTCTGGAAATCTAGGATATTGGTATAATATTCATTATTTTTTTGTATTAATTATTCTTTGTCCGCTAATACAATTTTATAAACATAAAATTTCACCTAAATTTATATTTTAAATAACTTCACATTATAAAATTTATTTGTTTATGTAATATGTTTTATCATTAATTTTATACATTTTTTTTTAATTTCAACTCAACAACTCAATTAATTGTCAATTATAAATGGTGCCCTTTTTTCGAACAAAATAAAAATTTATCTTTTATGTTACACTTCAAAAAGGGTAAGTTTCACATCTCTTACAAGTACTCCGAATCACGATTCTTTGCTCCGGCTTAAACCAGCTAGTCGTCCTCATACGTTGCCTCAATTTTTTCCCAAAAATATACAATCAGGAAATGGAGGCAGCAGTTTTCTCATCTTTTAGGACAGTAATAAGTTTATTTGTACAAGAAACCATTTGAAAAGGTCCTTCGTACCAAGGGGAGAAAGTCAACTTAAGCCTATCAAAATGAAAATGAATTTACAAGTTTTAATGTCAGGACCAATAAACGTATTTTGAAGAAGATTTCGTTTAGGATCTGTACATTGTAAGTTGTCAATATAATTTTGTAATTTATTAAGAAACAATGGAACTTAAGTATCAGAATGTGGTTTAATGAAATATTCACCTGAGAGATGCAGACGTAAGGTTTGACCATAAACAAGCTCGGCAGATGAGCAAAGCAAATCATCCTTCGGCATGGTTCGTAAACCTATTAAATTTATTAGCAGTTCATCGCACCAATGAACGGAATTAGCTCGAGCAAATAATGAAGTTTTTAGTGTTCTATGAATTCGTTCAACCATACCGTTGCTCTGTGGGTGATATGTGTTTGTACGAATTCGATGGAAACCCAAAAATGTTGAAAATTAATGAAATAGATTTAATTTAAATTGAACTTCTTGATCAGTAGTGACATGAAGTGGAATGCAAAAACGACAGATATAATTTCGAAAAGGTTTTAGCAAATGTTTTAGCAGTAATATTTGATACAGGGTATACTTATGGAGCGGGTGAACCGATCCACTACAGTAAGTATATAAGAAAAACCGTGTGAAACTGGTAATGGATCGACAAGATCTATATGGATATGCTCAAAACGACCTCTGGGAATATCAAAATTACAGATTTCAGTTTCCGTATGGTTATTAATTTTGAAAGTCTGACAACTCATACAAGTCTTGGCCCACAAGGTGCAATCCGTGTTCATTTTGGGCCAGAATTATTTAGAAGTTATAAGTTTTTTGGTAGAACGTATACCAGTATTGGTTGAATTGTAAAATATATCGAAAATTGCGCGTAGTAAAGATTTTGGTACAAAGGGGCAACATTTAGAGTATGAAGCATCGCACCAAATTTCAGCATTACAATCAGTCATTTTAATTTTTTGCAAAGTTTATTTGACTTTGCAATTTATCAATTTGGCTTGTAAGTAAAGAGGGAAGTTCACAATCATCAGATTGAGCATGCTTCAATACCTGTAAGTTGAAATTAACTGAGTCTATAAGAGAGATTGAAGAATCATTTATACGTGATAAAGTATCAGCAATGACGTTTTCTCTACTTTTAATATGACGTATGTCAATTGTAAATTGTGAAATATATTCCAAGTATCGTATTTGTAGGTGAGTTTTCTCTGCATTTGTAAATAAAGCTTTTGCCAATGGTTTGTGATCAATAAAACAAATAAATATACGACCTTCTAAAATATGCTCGAAAATTTTGATTAATGTGTATCATGCTAGTAATTTCTTGTCAAAACCGGAATATCTTCTCTGAGCATCTTTAAATTTGCGGGAGAAAAATGCTAAATGTGCAGTTAGATGTCCAATTTTTGTTCTAATACAGCACCCATAGATACAATTGAGCAATCTACAGATTGACCTTCATTGTAATTAGGAAGAGACAATAGAGTATTAGAGAAAAATGTTATTTTTGTTCAATAGTTCCACAGAAATCCCGCAGAATGTTTTCCAAGCACACTTTAACGCAATTAATTACAGAATGAGACCTACTTGTATCTATTTGAAAATTATAAAAAAAACAAGACGTATATTTATGCTTATTCGAAAATTGAAAAAAAGGAACAGCGTTTAAAGGGAGATTTTTAATTCCTTGCTTTAGAAAGATACACATGAAAAAATGCGGGACCTGTTCAGGCGTGATTTTTGTAATTAACTTTCCGTGCGCAGTGTATTATGAATTACGTATTGTGATTACATTTCACTAAACTATTTCCTATGAAAATCGCATTTATCATTTAATAATTTTGATTAAAACTACCCTCTTGTGCACCCACAGTGAGCATTATTTGCCAACAACTGTTGAATCTAGCGAATAAAATATACGACAGCGCCATTTCAATTAAATTTCATACACATAAATATGAGGAATGAGACATTTTTATCCATTAATTAAACCTGCGTGAGTAACCAGTTGCTCTACTTTCCAGCCTTTGCCGCTTCAGGTAGAAATTTTACCATAAAACTCTCCATTATCATAAACTTATTCACGACCACGAAGTCTATTTCTAAAGAATTAAGTTTTTATTTTATACATAATAAATCAAGTGGTCTGGGATAACGTCCCCCACTTTATGAAGATATTAAGATATTTATCATTTTTAGTTCCTGAATGTTGCTGCGGTAGGAGTATTTTTTAAGAAAATAAAATACCGCCTCAATGTATAAAATCAACGATCTAAGTTCCTCGGTGAAATAGCTGTCAATCGTCACGCATTTAAGAAAATGCTTACATGACGAAAATGATAGAAAGGGCGAAGGTTGAAAAATATAATAATATACATCCGAAAGAAAATTACTCTCAAGTGATCTGTAGGGGCGAACGGAGCCAGAAATTATGCTGATGGCTTAATCAACTGATAAAATGAGATAGGACTTAGAGAGATAAAGAAATGTTTGCCATGCAACCACTCCAGCAAGAAGTAATAAGTGTGCTATCTGCGTAATATATAGTGTCCAAAAATTTCTTAATTACCTTATACTTCCCTTGTCATTGTTCTTAAAAACATCTTCAAAACGCTTTTATCTAAAACAATAAAACTTGGTACGTACAGGCGTTTCAAAAAACCTACGCCATCGTCTAAGCTGAGATTTCTCACTCAAAAATAAGATGAATGGTTCGTATCAACATGGCTCTATCATTGCTTCGTTTCTGAGGTACATGGTGTTATGGCCTTTTTGCCTTTTGATAGGACAGTTATGTAGAAGGTTAAGTGGCCAAAAAGATCACCTCTTCGTGTTTTTTCGATTTATTTTCCCTAAAATATTATTAATGTTGTTTCTGGGAAGATATAAAAATCCATTCTTTCATGCGAACTTTAAAAGGCTAGCATGCTTATACTATTTCTTAAGTCGTCCGACAAAATTGAGTAAATTTCTGAACGCAGGTGCATGTGACATCAAGCATTTAATAGTTTTAGCGAGACTTAAACACTTTACATGGGTGTCGTAATCAGGATCTTAAAATAAAGACACAGTTGGATTGTTTGAACGTATATAGCTACATCAAATAACCAACGCATATATAGAATATTCCCTTCTTTGAACAGTAAATCAGTTTTAGGCACCACTTTTACACAACGTTGATTCCATGTAGATAATTGTTATTCACCCCTCCCCAGCCAAGTATCCTGTAATTGATATGGCTTCGGATTAATGCAAAATATACTTACTGTTTTCAGTTCATTATAATTTAAGTATTCTTTTACGACTTTTAGTTTAGGAATAACGCCCTTAATTTTTTTTATTGCATTATTGATCTGTTGGTCTCATCTTATATGTTTATTTGTGGTTAACCTTAAATATTCTACAGAATCATATTCAATAATTTGTATTTGTTCTTTATCAAATTGCAATTCTATTCCGTTATAATGAAGTTGATTGACATTATAAGAACTGAATGCTACATATTTATATATTATACAAAAATAAGAGCAGGGGAAATATACTCATTATGCTCAAGAACAAAAGATGCCAGGTCAAGCAGATATACATTAAATTACAAAAAAAGAATACAAAGAAAATGAGCAAAGACGTTGTCAAGGCAATACAAGTCTGTCGTATCTACATTTTAAAAAAATTACATTGGGTACGGACACAACCCATGATGGGAGAGTGTTCCACGCTTAGAATACGCGCACTGGAAGAAAATATTCGCGGAGAGAGGTTCTAAAAAGATCCCTGGTGGTCTTACATGGATGTCCACGTTATCTGTTATCACTGGCGAGAGTAAATGAATTATGAATTGCAGAGAATTCATTTCTTATCTCTTTGTACGTAGTGATAAAGTCGCCCCAATATTTTTCGGTAGCTAGTGAGGTGAGCCTAAACTGTACAAGCCCTAACAAATGTTATCCGGTTTATGCGGCGTTGAACATTCTCCAAAAGGTTTGAATCACGTATTAAGGTTGAAAACCAGACAGTGTTAGCAAATTCGAGTACTGGACGACCATATGTTTTATATAGTTTAAACAAGTGGTGGGATTTAGGGGACGAGTGTTTTTTCAGTAGATATACATTGGTATTTGCTTTTTAACTTGTCGGACAATGTGGTTGGACCAGGAAAGATGAGTCCCAGATGTTCTCCTAAATGGAGTACTACACACTCATCATTGTTTAGCAGAAGTAACCATGATTCACTCCAGATCTAGATCTTCTTGCAACTGAGTATGACCCGTTAGTGGGTTGCAGTAAATTTTTGTGTCGTCTGCGTAGAAAGAACAACAGGATTTGATACAATGCCGCTGATCAGATGTATATGCGATATATAGCAGGGGTCTTAACCAGATCCTTGGGGACCCCGCTGAGCACGTTTCTGCTGTCACTCACTACAGTACCAACTTTAACAAAAACATTCGATCGGTTAGGAAATACTGAATTCGTATGTGCAAACTTACACGTATACCAAACTGTTTCTGTAACAAGCGGATTTTACTCCACTTCATTTTACCAAATGCTTTACAGAAATCTAGGTACACGCTGTCATCACATTCACCACGATCTAATCTGAGCGACCAGTCTGATACACAATATAGCAAATTAATGTCAGCTGAGCGACCACGAACCCGTGTGGTTCGGCAGGGATAATTTGATGTGCAAGGAGAAAAGGTCGCATACTATTTACAATGATTGGCTAAATCATCTTGACAGCAATAGAAGTAAAACTAATTGGACAAAAATTATCAGAGCTGAACGTATCTGATATCTCGTTTTTTTTTTTTTAAATTGAGTGTTAACGTATTGTGACCTCCTTTCCCTGATTATATATTTTTGGGAAAGAATTGAGGCAACATATGCGGACGACTAGCTGGTTTAAGCCGGAGCAATGAGTCGTAGATTTGGAGTACTTGTAAGAGGTATGAAACTTACCCTCTTTGAACGTATAACATAAAAAAACAAATTTTTGTTTTGTTCGAGAAAAGGAGAAATTTTTTGTTTATAAAACTGTATCAGCGAACAAAGAATAATTAATACAAAAAAAATAATAGTGAATATTATACTAATCTCCTAGATTTCCAGACTGACTGGTTGAAGGTGGAAAGTTCTAGTACTGTAATTCAGGCCCCAATTGTCTCGTGGAACGTCCAATCTAAATATGTTTGGCAATTTATTTTTGCAAGACTGCAGTTTTCAAAGCAAGTTTATATGTGCAGATTCTAGAAATGATACAAAATCGAAGGCTTAAATGCTTTAACAAAAGCAGAGAGGTATTATCCAACCATGCGGTTTGGAAAAAGTAATTATCGCAACATTAAATGAGAAATTACGTAAAATTAAACGTAAATGGCAAAAGACTGCTAAATAAATCAGCTAAAAATAATTAATATGTATTATTACTTAATACATAAAAATAAATGTAGAAATAGAATTATAATAAATCTAATGTAGAATAAATGTAAATTTAGAAGCTGAGTTAATATAAATTTATTGTAGAATAAATATATATTTAAAAGCTGATTCGCAAACTATAAATTGCCAAAAATGAAGAAAGAAAAGAATATTTTATTACCGAGTGGTAACATGTAGTATTTGAACTATTGAATTAAAAATATTTGAATTTAATTTATTTAAAAAAATTTAAATTGCATTATGGACAAAATTGAAAATTATTTAAATTTAAATTACCAATAAATAAAATTTACCTGCTTGTGTTAAATACAAGAAATGTGGAAATGATCATAATATAAATTACTGGGATTTCACAGTGAACGTTTGAAAGTGTAAATCAGATCAAAATCAGCAGGTAAATAATCCCTTCGTGTTTTTAACTAATATAGTTTTACTAAATAAAATGAAAAGCTGTAAAATAGTACAAGTCGTGCTATCTGTTGATGGGCGACTTAAGCGCACGTGAGGTATACAATCGATAAAACAAATTTTTAATCAATAATAAGTTGACATTAGTTGCACATCACAGATTAGAAAGTTACTTTGTAATTTGTATACATAACCAAAAATATGATCTGTGCTAATAAATTGCAAAATTGTTTACAAACTCTTTTGTGGGAATTCAGTAAATACATTACATCATATAGGATACACTATATAACAGGAGAATGAGCAAGTTTCAAAGGTAAAGAAAATAATCACATGTACATAGTAAATAAAATATAAAAATTAAATATAAATGAATGTAAATGTTTTGTAAACTTGTAGACGATTGGTTCTGAAGTGTTGTAACAGAGATACATCATTTAGTGCTGAAAACATGCCAGAGTTCCTAAGATACAAAAATAGGTTAGCAATTATACAAAAAAAATTCTGATAGTTGAAACAGTGTTACAAGAACTGAATCAAAATGTGATACAAGTCGTGCTAAATATAATTAAAATACCAGTTATTATATAAAATTGTTAAATGGACATAGGCCATGTAACAAACAGTATTAGTTTAAAACCACTAAAATATATTTAACTAGTCCTATTGAACCAAAAAATATAAAGAATTCATTGACTTTAATATAGCACTATAGTATCGTCTGCAAAAGTTGTCATTCTTCCAACAAATTTTTGGTTTGACACATCCTTTTTGGAAATAAAAAATGATAACGGCCCAAAAACAGTTCCTTGTGGTACTTCATATTATATAATTCTTGCATTACTATATGTATATCGGATATAAAAACTTTTCATTTGTTTAGAGAACTATTTAACAGATTGTAGGCGGTTGTGGATCTGCTCTGCCTAAAGCCACATTGTAAATCAGATAAAATTTTGTGTTTATATAGGAAGCTTATTAACTTTCCATAGACATTTTTTCAAAAATATTCGCAAAATTCGGAATCAATGTGTTAGATCTGTAATTATTAACCAAGTCCCTAGTGTCCTCTTTAAATAAAGGCACTTAATAACACCAATTTTGAAATGCTATGGACTTTTTTCGTCGTTTAGTATCTTATACTTATTATATGAGGTTTGATATAAATGATGATATATTTTAATTGCTTCCGATTTTATATAATCCAGAACTAGGTAGGGCCTTATTATTTTTAAGTTTGTCTATGTTTTTATTGTTCCTACCTCCGCGATGTTCTCTAAAATAACAGAGCATGAATTTTGTAGTAAGTTTAGGGATCTTGACTAGTTTGGATATTTTTCGTTATTTGTCTAGTGGTCAGTGGCGGTCTCAGAATTTGGACATGGGAGATAGAGGCAAAGACGGGCAGCACATCTGTGTACACGTAGCGTCAGCTGCAAAGATATCGGTGGGCGAAAATTTTTTAAAAGATCAAAATTACTGTGATTTTCATGTGCCCCAATGTCATGATCCAGTAATCTGTTGAACGTAAATATATGGTAGAGAGGTCTTAATAATTGGTAATGAATAGTTACAATGTTCATGTGTCCATGGGGAGGGGCTGAGCCCTTACGCCCCTCCTTCGGGCCGCCACTGCTAATGGTATATTCGCCCACTTTAATCACACATTTTTGGGCTTCTCCAATAGAGGTGTATCCTTTATAAGGGGTTTGTTATCAAAAGAGCGAGAGAGACAGAGAGAGTGTAAGCAGAGCTGGACGCAATCCAATCTGTTGCCCTCTCTCTGCTGTTTTAACGTGTATATTATTTTTTTGGTAAATTAATTATTGAGGCAAAAATAGAGAATAACTGTTTAGAAACGAGAATTTAATTATTTTTACATCACATTCATTTGAACTTAAGTAGGATTGTATTCATATAGGACATTACGATCTACTTTTTCATAGTGGTATAAATTTTAAATGAATTTTAATAAACAATTTATTAATTTTTGTACCGATTTCCCCCAGATCATAGAACTTAATCCCAAGTGGACCGTAGTAAGTAAAGATTGTTGCATCCAAGTCATTCCATTACCTTTCAGATACAGAAGAAAAACCAAATTGGCCTCGTGACAAAATTCCTAATTGGTAATTGAATTTGGGAGGTTTTTATACTTCCTTTCCAATTGTTCTCTTAATAGAGGGCAATCTAGTCAAGGCTTTATCTACAGTTTATTATATGTGTCGGTAGAGCTTACCTAAACAATAAAAAGCAGAAGACTTTCCAATTTAGGAATATTGCAAACCGAATTAGGTTATGTTATTTGAGAAAGATTATTTCGCCGAAAACGACACGGAGATATCCTTTCCCACTTTTAACATTTGATGCGAAATCTAATAATAATTTTTTAAATACAAATACAATGAGCATGCTTTTTAAATGCTTCAAAAAGTTTTACTTTACTCTACACGTGTTTCGACTTTTCAAATTTAAATCAATCAACGCATCCGCCAGGCCAGTAATAGAAAAAATTGTTTTTAGTGGGTAGCGATGGGAGCAATACATTATATTATTTTCTAAAGTTTTCTTGGCTTAATGGAAATGCTAACAGCCGATGGATGTAAGAGTGGAAAAGTGCTATTTTTACTTGAAATGATTGTTCAGAGTTTTTATGAATGACTGTGTCTGTACAAATTGGTTTTCGGTAGATATCAAATTATAAATTATTGTTTATATTTTTGTATTAACGTCCAAGAAATTTAAATCCCTCTCATTTTTATTTCTAAAATAAATTGTATTTTGTTATGAAAAGAATTCAAAAGGTTTAGACATTTACTCAATGGTCTTTCCAGATGCAAAACGGTGAAAAACCCTTTACCCCTATGTCCATTTAACAGTTTTATATAAAAACTAGTGTTTGGTTATATTTAGCACGATGTGTATAACATTTTTTGATTCAGTTTTTGTAAGTGAGACTGTTTTCAACTAACAGAATTTTACTTGCTAAACCATTTCGCACGGTTTATGTACATATTTTTATATCTTAGGAACTCAGTCATGTTTTTCTACACTATTATATGTATTTCCGTTCTATACAGCATCCCAGGAAACAAAACAATCGTCTACAAAAACATTTATTTACATCAGATATCTATTTTTCAATTTTCATATTTTTGTTTACTATGTAAGTACATATGGGTATTTTCCTTACCTTTTCTCGTTACTATATATAGTATATCCTATAAGATGTAGTATATTTACTGAGTTATCACAATACATTTTAATATTTATTTACAGCTGTTCATATTGTTGGTTATGTATTGTATTTACAAATTGGAAACAAAGGCAAATCAGCTGAGTTGTGGTATGGAAGTAACAAAACACTTTTATTATAGATTCCTTTTATCTATCAATGCCACTATTTTAGTTTTGAGTAAAGAAAATTGTAGAATTGCGACCTGCAAATTGTTGCGCTTAACTCAACCATTGACAGATGGCCATACTTGTACTATTTCTATATTTTTATAGCTCTCAATTTAATTAGGGATTTAGATTTCTCAAGTTTATTTTTTTGGCAGCATTATTTCCCAGTAAGCAGGACAAAAAAGTTTACCTTATCAGTAAAACTCACTAGGAAATCATTTTCTTGCCTTTATACTGATTCGAACGTATATAATTTTTAACTGTGGACTTCAGTAATTGATATTGCATTTTTTAAATCCGCGTTAACAACAACATCCAGGTAATTTCATTTATTACTCATTTAAAATTTAATTAATCCTCAATTTTTGTCTTTGATATAATTTCAATTATTTTTAAAATAAATTTAAAATCAAGGTCAATTCTTTTCAATTTAATAAGTAGTTAAAATACTATATGTACCACATACTTTTAAAAATATTTTTTTCTTCTTTTTAATTTTTTTGGCAATTTATAGTTTTTATGAAATCAGCTTAGATGCTTAGATGTTTATATGTATATATAGATATTTAAATTCTTAAATACTTATATATTTCTATATATTTACATGTACTTATGTACTTATATGTTTATGCACATATATACTTATACATTTCTGTATACGTTTCTGCATAGCTTCTTCATTTCTGCATAGCTTTTGCACAGCTCATCTTCCAAAAAGGTAAAATTTCGTTAACTTTTCATAAACCACCTAGTTGGTTAATTTTCCTACGATTATCACTCCATTTCATTAAGAGATGTAAATTGCCAAGGAAACTTTAGAATCCATTCTCGCAACAAGAGACAATTGTGGGCCTAGATTGCTGTTCCAGAACCAGTCACCTCGACAATAGTCAATCTAGGATACTGGTATAAATTTGTTATATATATATATATATATATATATATATATATATTTTAAATTTCAAATTGTCTTTATCAACCGATTCATCTATTATTCATGTAATACATTTTAACATTCATTTCAAACTGTCTTTTTATTTCTCTTACCAACAATTTCAGTCTGATTTATAGTAGACTGGTTATTCGAGAAAAAGAGCCAATTCTACTTATTTTCACTATAGATGGTGCCCAATTTAACATCAATTTTTCTTTGTCTCCTTTTCTCGAAATAAACAGAAATCTGTCGCTTATGCTGTACATATCAGAAAGGTTAAGTTTCTCCACTCTTACGAATACTCTGGACCCACGGCTCTCTGCTCCGACTTAAACCAGCTAGTCGTCCGTATATGTTGCCTCAATTCTTTCTCAAAAATAAATAACAAGAGAAAGGAGGTAACAACCCCTAGAATTTTACCAAGTCACTTGTCACATTAACATGGTCATCGTTTAATTGAAGTGAAAATTCCATATTTTCCGTCACTGATACATTAAGAGTTATTTATCAAAAGCCAATTTTGAACAACTATAACACACATCCCACAATAAACCATTAATGTTTTTATTTCGAGATATACTTGTAGAATTATCGGAAAATAAGACGGACTTAGCATTTTGAGAAATAGTACAGATATGATTAATGAATATGAGATAGAGTACGGGTCCTAAGGCGGAACCTTGTGGGACACCGTAAGTTATTTTACTTGGACTAGGATTTATTATAGTTTAGTGAAACAATCTAACAACGATTTGCTGTGTGTGTGAAAGTCTAATTTCCCTGATTTACCCACTGGAGTACCGTTTCTCCACTTGAGCTACTCAGTCTCGCGTATCCGGCTTGTGGATAGTGTAGTTCTAATACTTAAAACTGGGACTGGCGTTCGATCTAAACCGTACCGTACTGAATACCCGTTTCCGAAGCTCGAGTGTCAACGAATTTTCCTTTTTTCTCCTCGTCATCCACTGAGGTGGAGAAAAACGCGTCAAAATGTTAACTGTATTGAGCCATTTTAAAGTCTTTGATACTAAAGTACTGTACATATTAGAGAGTAAAGAAGTTGCTACATAATTTTTAGAATCTCCTGATTTTTTAATATTAATGTCAAGAAACTTACACATACCTGGAATAAGTTTGTCCTAACTCTAAAGAAATTTACACAAGTTGTGAATATATTTACACGTATACCTATTTTGCTCTTAATTTCTTGGAAAAACACGGAGCCGATGTAAATAGGTGTATAAAGTATAATCGGATGTACTTTTACTGGGCAGTCAAAAAACGCAACAAAAATTTTACGACCTCATTTAAATACTGTTACTTTCTGTACCATCTCTCCTGCAAATTGAATTACTTATCTTTATAGGTTTTTAATGCACGTCGGCTTGTTTGATAACACCACGCCGTATGGTTCACCGGCATTAATAATTAGTTTTTATTGCCTTTTTTGACTGCCCAGTAAATACACACTCGACTATAGCCTTTTTGGTTCACCGTCTTTTTGACTTTAATATATTCTTTTTTTTTAAATTCCTGATGTACCAGTTAGTTAGTTACAATATAAACTAAATTCAACACATGCTTTGTTCACTACCATGGCCCAAGCTGATAAAACGTAGATCTGTGCACGATTATCTGTTAAAACATCGATCTTAAAAACACCCCCATGATATATTATACTCAAGAAGTGGGTTAGTGAATTGCATAAATAATAATACTTATAAAAGGTCATTTCAGCTCTATTCCATTCTTGGTTGAATGCAGAATTCGTGTTTTGGGCCAAAAGCCTCGGCAAAAAAGGGGGAAAGCTCTAAAGATGCTCTTTATTCAGAAGGATCGTTTTGTGTTGCGTTAAATATTTAGCTAGCAGAATAAGTCGGTCCTACAGTCAGATTGAGCTCGGAAGTTTTCATTGATTTTATTTAAGAATTTGTATAAAATAATTCTCCGTCTTAATATTCGGTAGGTAATAATAATGCATTTATTTTCAACAAGTGAAAACGTGATAAATCAGGGCGTATGAAATTAAACTACGAATCTCTCATAGTACGAGAGCCAGCGGAAATCATTTGTGCCTTCACAAAATCGACTCCGCAGGCGTACCAGGAGGACAACACTTAACAGGAACGTTTTACTTAAAAAGTATATCAGTTCTTTAATAATTTAAGTTATAAACTACTGACAGAAACAAATTTAGCTTAAACATTTGTGTCAATTAACTTTTTAAACATATATATTTGTAACAGGAACACGCCGACCTACAATGAAGATGGCAAGAAGACCCGTGTATCATTTTACTGTTTTTAAACTACATACTAAAATAAGAAGTTTGTCAATAATTATTGACATATTTGATAGCCTCTGACATTATTTCCTACAAAATTTAAATTAATTAAATAGTTTGCCTTTTTCGCAACGTTATAAGTATTATATTTAGATATCCCCTTTATACAATACTTTCGGCAGAATAAAATTTTGACGTGATTTTAACACAGCTGTACACGGAGAATATTTCATAAAAAAGAATACAACAAAATATATATTTTCATCATTGTTCCAAACAGCTTTGTTGTGTCTTTCATGTTAGGAAAGACAAATAAATTAATAAACCTAACACAATGTTTCCTGCTGCACACGCAAACAATAAGCACGTCACAAATAACAAATGGCTCGCATTTGTAAGGATAAACACGGAAGTAGAGAGCTCATTTTTTGCAACATTGACAAACAAATTTGTAGATAGCTTGCTCGTGTCTTGTAAAGAATGCGCTATGTAAGATAAATTGTTTCAAATATACTGAGGATATTTTTTTGGCTAAGGAATATATTTCCTTTTATTGGTTGTTTAAAGCTAAATTCCCACAGAATAACTGTGAATATATGACATTTTAAGGTAGTAATTGGCCATGTTCAGCTTCGTTAGCAAATTCAGCATTATCGAGGGAAATTATATTAGATGCAACGGAGTCAAGAACTTATAACAAGATTTTTCCTCACTTTTGGATACCTTCGACCCTTCAGTTCCATTATGAGGGGAAAATAACAATAGGAGTAACAAAAAGGTACCGTAACACTCTTATTGCTTACCTACTGGAGCCATTGATGAAGCTCGAACCCTTTAAATTCTAGACAAGGCCAGTAAGGTCGATATAATTTCCTCACCTTCAAATGTACTGGAAATACCTAAATTGTATAGCTGTGCACAATTTTTCTATTGATTAGTAAATGTGTTTATGTGCTTTTCTTTATGTTATGGTTAAACTCCAGTTCCTTCTATATTCTGTAACATTTTAGTATTCCTTAAAATAATTCTGATCCAATCTCTGTTGATTTTATTTCTTTTCTATCAAGGTCAGAATAGAGAACATGAAGTAACTCTTAAAACATAATAGTCCAGTCGCAAAACTCCTCTATAAAATCCTTATTTTACTATAACGAACGTAATCAAACCGCAACCAACAGCTACTCTCGGGGCTATGTGCCCCGCCGAGCGCTGAATTACAAGTTACAAGCCTGGTGCGTTAGTGTAATAACTATGTATTACCAACAAAACTGCTTCGATGCAACGAACACCAACTGAAGGGCTGATCCTACTTAAAGGAGCTCTCGTGCCAGTCGTTTCACACCAGCCTACAGTTTTGAGCTGTTGGCTGTCGTCAGTGCAAGATAGGCATGTGACGAACGACACGAGGATCCTTTGACTATTTGATACATTTCGGTATCGTTAGGATAGCGACATGCAAAACAGTCACCAGGCGCCATCTAGCGACCCAGTGTCTGCTGCAATCTAAAAATAAATAGCCTGACTGGACATAGCATAATTCAAATGTGCTTTTAGAGGGAAGAATATTAAACCATAATATTTCAGTCTCAAAAATTATGCTAAATCCAGTCAGGCTATTTATTTTTTTCGATTGCAGCAGACACTGGACCGTTAGATGTCGCCTGCTGACTATTTTGCATGTCGCTACCCTAGCGATACCGAGATGTATCAAAAAAGGATTTTATAGAGGAGTTTTGCGACTAAAATATTGTGTTTTAATAGTTGCCCTCTAAAAACAAATTTGAATTATGAAGGAACTCTCGTCAAGAGAACCTTGTTTTGGCAGCTGCAATCTATGTACAGGGTGGCGGTCTTAGACAGACATTAAAGCGATAGCGAGCAGCCCCTTGTAAGTAATACCATAGGGGCAAGCTATAAGTTCAAAAAGGGCACAGAGCGTAGCATAATGCCATGGCACGGTTAGTCCGAAATTGTGATGTAGTGCTCACGACAAAAGAAAAATTACTAGCTCAGTATCTCGGGGCGTAACTGTACCCTATACTTACTGGATCAATTATCAGTTGCTCTCGTTTCCGCCTGGCGTGACAATAAAATAAAACACCCTGATTTACAAATACAACACTTTAATATCGCAACAACCGATCGATATGTCAGGTTATGACGAATGCAAAAAATAAAATGAATGAAAGGGTATACATGAAATTTTAGGTATTTACCCACTGGAATAAGTGGCTTCGAACCCCAACAGGATACGCCATATTTCTGACCGTTTCGTAGATCCCTCGGTTACGTGGTTTACTGATTTGACGGCCGGGATGCGTACCAGGAAAAAGAAAGGGGTACCAATAACGTGATAACAGCGTACCATAAACTTGCCGGAAGCAACCATAAATGCGTATTCTGAACGTACCGGAAACGGCCTAAAATAATAAAATCACATGTCAACAGGTGAAAGAGTCACCAAGGAAAACATGCTTACCGTTTGTTGACTAAAATCCTATTTAGTAGTGGTAGTTTTACCTCGAAACTAGTTCCACAAAATAAAACAACAGGGAACAACTAAAATAAGGGAAAACTGCAACAGATTACATAAATTTACAAATCCCACGAGGATGGCTGCAGATAAACTTAGCAATCGTCAACAAGGCGACCGCGTGCTGTACGAGATGTATAATGAATGTATCATGGCCAAGGCGGAAGTTCTTTCAGAGCCCTCTAGTCTGGAGCGATGCATATGCAATTTTATATATTAGGTGATTTTATATACTTTAAAGAGTGCAGTGGGTTGCCTACGGTCGAGCGGTATTATATTCTCACAGAACATAGCCAGCTTGTCGTAGGCTCGTAACAGTGTACATGTATCAACATTGAAGATGTGTTTTTCAAAATACGTATCTATTGCGATAGAAATAAAATATTTACGTGGACAGAAGAAAAAGGAATCATAAAGGAACCATCAGCAGTGATAATGTTAAACGAAGGTCAATATCTACCAATTTATAAAGATTTCTATAGAATTTACTTACCAATGTTAAGAGAAGAACATAAAAATTATATTGTTTAGAATAAAAATACCAATTAGTCTTGTTCCGTCTAGAATAGTTATATATTCGAAAATCTCGACTATATGCTTCTAATCTTGAGAATTTACATATTTAATCCAAATATTTCCACACTTGTTTATTTGCCACAATTTTAAAATATCCATTAAAAGACCAACCGACATGTGAATTACAAACCCGCCATTTACAGAAGGAAAATGTTATTTCATGGTTCGAGTTGAAAATTTATAAACGTGAAAGATCGTTTTGGAATTTTAAAATATAGTTTTAAATCGAACTTTATTTCAGTTGAATTCAGCTCAAATAGAAATAGCATTTCTCTAAAATATATCCAATATAAAATTTTATTACTATTGAAAGCGTATAAGTACGTATATGGTGTAGTCATGTAAGGATTTATTTTAAAATATAACCTTTATAAATATATTCATATAAAGACTATAAAATGTCCCGGAAAATAGTTAGTGTGTTCCAGATATTTGTTGTGCTGCGCATTGACATATACTGCTGTTTTAGAACATAAAATAAATTACAAGGAGCACAAACGCTGCACCAAACAATAATCCTACATCAAATAATCTTACTTATATAAATCGTATTCTCTTATTCTATGCTCCATTGAAATATTACAACGAAAGGAGACTTACATCTTTGGTTCTTTCATAGTAAATAATATATAATAACTTGCTGCTGCTTTTCAATTTAACAATAGATCTAAGATAGAATTATTTGCTTCATAATGGCTTCTCTATTTAACTTGTTCCTGTTTATTCCACGCCAGAATTTGTATATTAGTATATGTGTCGTAGTCTCATGGTGAAATACGTCAATTAATGAAAAGCCTAGGCAGCACATGAACTGCCGGCATATTATGTAAATTCTTAATGTTATACAATCTGCCTAGGCATTTCATGAAACGCCGTGCTCGTCTCGGCACATGAAGTTTCAAGTCATTCTACACGATCTGCCGCAAATTAGATATCGACTGTTCGTGAAGTGACCACCGTTGCCCGGCAGATTGTATTCTATGTCGTAGTCATATGGTGAAATACGGCTTTTCGGGAAAAGCCTAGGCGGTTCATGAAATGCCGGCAGATAGTGTGAAATCTGTATGCTACACGATTTGCCTAGGCTGTTCATGAAGAACCTGGTTTATTTAGTCAGGTAATGTTATGATTCGTGCTTTATATAATCTGCCGTGATTTAGGCCATCGGAATTTCATGAAATGGCGTGATTTAGTCATATCGTGAATGACCCTAGCGATGAAGCCGGCAGATCATATAAAGCACGAATGATAACAATAACTGACTAACCAGGCTCTCAGCCTAGGCCAATCGTGTAACATACAGATTACGCACTATTTGCCGGCATTTCATGAAATACCGATGCCCTAAATCACGACAGATTATGTTAAACTTCTCATTACACGAAAATACTAACATTTTAAGGTACTTCATGAAAATCTTAGTCAGATGATATAACATGAGGTGTTTTACACTATCTGCCGGCATTTCAAGAACTGCTTAGGCTTTTCCCGAAAAGCCGTATTGCACTATGTGTCTACAACATAGGCTTTTCGGGAAAAGCCTAGGCAGTTCATGAAATGCCAGCATCACGTCATTTCATGAAATGCCGATTGACTAAATCACGGCAGATCCTGTTAAACTTCTCATTACACGAAAATACTAAAATTTTAAGGCACTTCATGAAAAGTCTAGTCATATGATATAACATGAGGTGTTTCATGAACTGCCTAGGCTTTTCATGAAAAGCCGTATTTCACCATGTGACTACGACATATGCATCATCTTTATGTACGCATGATTGAAGGCAATATGTGTACGACGATTCCACCTCTCTCATACAATCATGCGTACAGTCATACAAAGGGCGCACGACTTGCTTTTCTTGCAACCTTACATGATTAGTTTTTACTTTTTAGTGCGACTTTTTACAGAAAAGAAAGTCTTTTAAAAATATATATATTTTTAGTCATACTTTAATTAAATTATTGTCATACATTGCCTAAGTTTAATTAGTAGGTTAATTTGGGTTTTCAAAGATTTACGGCTCAGTGGCTTATGTGATAGGCTTGCAACCAAAGAGTCCTGGGTTCGAATCCTACCTATGGTATGGATGTTTAGTGGTGTTTTTCATGTGTTACCGAGTTGCTATCACTGGACTAGACAAGGTTGTGTGAGTTGTGGCTAGTTACTGTACCACTTCTCAGCTGCGGCAGATGGCAATGTCGTAGGGAATGGTCATTGTATAATTGTCTATGTGTATGTGTCCTGGCTGAGTGGTGAAAAACCTAATGTTAAAGTCCGTCAGGGCGTTAATCTAAAATAAGGCGATAAAATAAAATAAGAATGAGGGTCGGAGCCACAGAGTAGGGTGATTGGCTTTTTGTAAAAACAATAAAAAAAGATCCTTCGCTTTCTCGCTCCTTCGTTTTCCAGATTTTTCAATTTTCACCCTCGCGCCCCTTACGTGCGGATATTTGCAAATGTAACGGTGGAATATTGTATTGTCACCGATCAAAATTTCAGCAATTGATTATCTTAGGAAGTGTGTTAAATAAAGGATGCAAGATTTGATGACATTGTGGAAACTGTAAACAGAATAATAAAAAAAAATACTTTTTTTAAACTTGCTTTTCTTAGTCTAAAAAAATATTTGCAAAAAACAAGGCATGCGCACTTTGCATAATTGTACGCATGATGCGCACGCCTTGCTTTTCTTGCAATCATTTTTTCTTTTTAGTACGACTTTAAGAAAAGCAAGTTTTTTTAAAAAAATCTATTTTTGTATTCTATTTTTTAGTCATACTTTAATTATTTATAACGAACAGAACCAATTTACATAAATTCATTCATTGGAGCTGGGTTCCGTGGTACCTATAAACCTAACGACATTCCATTATGTCACCGGAACTAATAACGTACCATTTGCACGGAGGAAAAAGGACGTAGAAGTCTCTGATCAGGCGAGAAACCTTTTATATTCTACGTTTTGCCGGAGGTGCCGGTTGGAGAGTATATTTAATTCAATGTTCACCCCCGCGCCCCTTACATGCGGATATTTGCAAAAATAACGGTGGAATACTCATCCAATCTAAATAACCGTACAAAATTTCATCAACTGATTACTTCAGGGAGTGTGTTAAATAAATTATGCGTGATTTGAAGAACATGAAAACTGAAAAATTGTGAGTTAAAGAAAAGCAAGTAATTATCAAAAGACTTGTATTGCGTAATTGGTTTCCCTTTACTAAATATTGTTGATAGATCGTTAGTAACTATTGCCTATCTGAACTGTAACACATTTTTTCTCATTGGCGACTTTAATATACCTGAATATAAAAATTCAATTGATATTAATAACTACACTGCATGTACTTTGGCCCTTCAGACATTCTTTTGATGTAATTCAGCATATAATAATAATTTTGCCAATTGTAACAACAGACTTTTGAATCTTGTAATTAGTAATTATGATTGCTACGTTAGTAAGTCGGAAGATATTTTATTAAAGGAGGACCCGCATCATCCTGCCCTGAGTAATAATTTTTTCGTAGCAAACCATAGTCTCAAAAACACCACAAATAAAGTAAAGGAAATATGTAATTTTCGGAAAGCCAATTATTTTTCACTGTATGAAAATATATTAAACTTTGATTGATCCTTTTTAAATAATGTTGAAGATGTAAATGTTGGATATGAAATGTTCTATGAAATCATAACATCGTACTTTTAAGACTAGATGAAGCTGAATGCCTTTGCTGAATCTATTTAGATCATATCTTTCAGATAGGAAGCAGTACCTTGAGTGTCGTGGGTTTCTCTAATAAAATCTCTGTGACTTCTGGAGTACCACAAGGGTCCATTCTTGGACCACTCTTTTTTATATTATTCGTAAACAATATTATCAGTGATCTCAATGACATTGTTTATTATATGCAGATGATATAAAATTGTGTTGTAAACAATATCTCAGACTGCTTACTGCAGAGTAACTTGTCAAAAATCAATAACTGGTGTTACTTAAATAATCCCCTTTAAATGCCATGTAATGACATTCACTAAAAAAATATATCCCATATGGTATAATTATAAATTGGATAATGTCAGCCTAAGCAGGCCTAACTCAATATAGGGGGTGTCATATTCGATAGCAAATTATCTTTTAATCATCACATTAACGAAACTTTAAAAATATCGTATAGGAATTTAGACTTCATCATAAGAAATACTAGAGATTTTACTGATATACACGGAATCATGCTGCTGTTTAATGTACTAGTAAAAATCTAAATCAGAATATGCTGCTATAGTATGGCAATCTGGCTATAACAATATATATATATATATATATATATATATATATATATATATATATATATATTTTAAGGTAAAATTAGCTCGACTGGCTATTTAAGGTTAAAATTTTAAAAAATTTAAACTTGGGTATGCAGTCGTGTGGCACAAAAAATTAAAGAAAACTCTTTATTTCTGTTCTAGCTTTCGAGGCTTTATTGTCTCTTCATCAGGAACGGATATTTTGAGGTTATATAGAAGTTGCACATGTGAAACAATTTTTCAAAAATATGGACCAACACTTAACACTAATAGTAGTTAACAAACTTACAAGTTAAAAATTATTTAAAACATAGTTGGATGTCAATTGATAAAATAGAATTGTTAAAAACATTAAATTTAAAAAAGCATGGTATCCTGAAGGGATCCATCTTGTATTGTGGATGGATCCCTTCAGGATACCATGCTTTTTTAAATTTAATGTTTTTAACAATTCTATTTTATCAATTGACATCCAACTATGTTTTAAATAATTTTTAACTTGTAAGTTTGTTAACTACTATTAGTGTTAAGTGTTGGTCCATATTTTTGAAAAATTGTTTCACATGTGCAACTTCTATATAACCTCAAAATATCCGTTCCTGATGAAGAGACAATAAAGCCTCGAAAGCTAGAACAGAAATAAAGAGTTTTCTTTAATTTTTTGTGCCACACGACTGCATACCCAAGTTTAAATTTTTTAAAATTTTAACTATATATATATATATATATATATATATATATATATATATATATACGGATAGTTTAGAGAATATTCAGAGGTGCTCTTTAAAATTTTTGTCATACAGGCTGGATGGCATATACCCTGCATGCCTCATACACAATTACTAGGGAGATTTTCTGAGCCCACTTTGCTCGCTCGAAGAAAGACACATTCGTTGATATTTCTTAGTAAGTTAACTAATAACAAAATTATTGTCCGCAATTTCTGAAACAACATACATTTCATATTCCAAGACCAGAGCGCAGATTTTCAAATACTTTTTATGTCACCACACCTAGGACAAATTTGATAAATGTACCACCTTTACATTTCATATGTGACAACTGCAACAACCTGAAAGACAGCATTGATATTTTTTATTGCAGTTATAATTCCATAGAAACATTACATATGATTAATTGAAAGGTTTCCTGTCGTTAATAGCTGTAATATTATTCAGTACGTGTCTATTTGTAGTTTTATCTATATTCTAATCTGATTTCAATACAGAGTGTAACGCAACTTGCCCGAAAAATTTTAACCATAGATGCATCTGTAAATAAGAAGCCGATTTCTTAAGAAAAATTTTAATAAAAGTCCAACACAAAAAAGATACAAATTGTTAAAATTACAAATTAATGAAAATGTTAAAATAACGTATTATTTCTATAAAAACTGTTGAAAGTTCTGTCCATTGACATTTAAGCTCACCTGAACCCATCTAACTCAATTTTGTCACACTAGCTGAAGTGTTCTCCCTTCCTGCTGTTCCCGATGACGCAGATTATGGACAGCTGTTGTGATACGTTCACGTAATACATCGATGTTGTCAACTTTGGTTTGGTAGACATCATATTTTAAATATCCCCACGAGGATTTAGATCCGGGAACTGCGGAGACCAAGCTACAGGTCCACCCCGTCCGATCCAACGTATTCCGTTTAATTGGGTCAAGTAACCTCGGACTATTAAACGATAATTAGGGGGCGCACCATCATGTAAAAACCACATCCGACTTCGGACCTCCAAGGGCACATCTTCGAGAAGACCAGGAAGATCATTACGGAGAAACTGCAGTTATTGCTGACCATCCATCTGATTTGGCAATATGAACAGACCAATTAGGCGTTCATCGATGTTCAAAGTGATTCCGAACTACTTGATGAGGATTCTCAATGGTCTAAACGTGCATATTATGTAGATTGGTTATACTATTACGCGTAAAAATAGCTTCATCAGTGATCAAGACATCGTCAAATTTTCATTAATTTGTAACTTTAACAAGATGTATCTTTTTCTGTGTTGGACTTTTATTACTTTTTTTTTTTTTTCAAGAAACCGACTTCTTATTTAAAGGGTGCATGTATGGTTAAAATTATTAAGAAAAGTTGCGTTACATCCTATATATCTGTGTATATTTTTATCTGTATGTATGTTATGTATATGTGTACATCTGTATAAAGGTATGTATTCTGTCACAGATTGTATTTGTTTTGCTTATTTTTGTATCTGTATGTATTATTATTTTTTGTATTTGCCCATCCTATAATTGGTTTAAATACTGTTGGATGGTGTACACTAAAATAAAATAAAATAGGAGATGTTCCAGCGCTGTTAAAAATTTATACATAATTTAAATTAATCTATTAAACATAAAGCAAATTTATATTTTGTGAATGGTTGTGGTTTGTCTTTCATGAAGAATACCTTTCACAGTTTTTTTTTACATTAATCGGTGTATTTTCGCTACTGAGGCCTAACACCGACGCCTGTAGACGAGCTACTCCCAACCAGAAATTTTAGCCGAACCTCTTCTCTTAAGATGAGTAGGGATTTTTTACTTGCCTAACATTTAATAGACAAGGGACCGACGGCTTTACATACCCTCCGAAGGATGGTATATCCCCTAAACAATCCTCGCCTAAGATTGTATAGCTTCCGCGCATATACAACCCGCTAGAAGATGTGACGCGAGAACGCGGTCTTCCTTGAAACGGTTCCTCATCCAAGTACCCCTTCACAGTTCACAGCAGCCAGTTTGCCAGGGATTAAATTTGTATGACTCAATCAGGTAGAATTTTACCTAAGAACCATCATACTACAGGTATTTCCAATTAAAGTTATCTAATAAAAATAGATGACCAGTATAAAATATAAGAAAGTATTTAAAATAGCTTGAGTACATTTTTAGATGATTTTCATTTATAATGAGCTTTTGTTACTCTGTCTTTTCCAAATAGACTATAGAATTTTAACTTTAGCGTTACATTCACGAAATATCTAGCACAACACATGCATAATCATTTCAAATCATGTGCTTAATATTCTGCCAAACAGGAATGTTGGGAGCACGACAACCCAGGTAATCTGATGAATAATTACTTTCGATGGCAATTTCGCAGAGAGTATTGTTCCATTAACATTATATTGATTAAATATGATAAGTGTTAGCAGTAAGACGCTTGATATGCAATTAAATTAAAATTACTGAAAACTTGAATACAACCTTGTAAGAGGAAAAAATCCATTAATATCAATTTCTAAGCAATGAAATTCTTTAGGCCCATCAGTATAAAAAGATTCTGATGTCTTGGAATGAGATTCAATTTATGTTGAATCAGGGAATTCTACAGTATTCATGAGCTTCCAAGCGATTTGTATACATTTTCGGTCCCTTTATCAGATCTAAATCTATAAAGAGGATCTTTTATTTGACCGCAGATAATGATTTATTTATTATTCACAGAAAAACTATAATGGGAGTTTACTCTGGGATGCTACGTTTATTTTTCGTGCATGTAATGGTTTTTTAATTGCTTATTGTGCTTTAGGTATATTTCACTGTCGTGTGGCATTGTAGTTGAAAACATAACTCAAGGAAGGGTCCATCCGTATTGATCTCTGCATCAAAATTGCAAGAGATTGTAATGGCTTCCTCCAGTCCTGTCAATAATAATTACCAGTTCTGAAATAGCTCTTTGCATAGAATACATAATGAATCATCATTTTATAACGTCGGGAATTATTAAATAATACATATATTATTATGTATAAATGATAATTCAAACCATAATAATCACCCCCTTATGTCAAAATAAGTTTTCCTATCAACAAAATAGATCAATTTAAAGAAGAGTTATGGAAGCTTAACTGCACTGAATTACTTCTTTCAGAGGATCTACATGTATAAGTGTGATGCTTGTTTTGCTCGGGTAGCTGGTTTGGAGATTATTCCAGGGTTCAATGTTAATATTAATTAAAATCCAGATCCAAAATAAGACATTTATTTTCCTAGTAATTATATGTACAGTGTGGCCATATCTTTTATGGCTTAGGTTGCGACAATCTTGTTATTACATCATAGTAATCGGAGACAGAGAGAGAGAGAGAGTAACATATTTCCTCTATGTACGTCGTCGTAACCCCAATTCTCTAATCGAAGTTCCAGGACATAACAGACGCGACTAAGAAATCTGTTTCAGGAGAGATCCAGTTCAACACACTCGAATCAATCTGACAGGAGGTCCAGTTCAACGCACTCGGATCCTCCCTAACAGATACATGGCCAGCGGCTGCCACGACGCCGGAGAAACTTGAGCTTCCGGTTATCTCAGTTCAACACACTCGAGAAAGGTGAAAGTCAAACTCTGAATTTACTGGTTTCTGGCTAGCTATTTTATACCCAAAAATCACGATCACGTGGTTTTGCACCCGGCACGAAATGCACACGGCACGCAAGTTGCGGCCTGGTGAAGTTAGAATTAAAAGTTAACAAAAGAACTAATCAGGTATTGAACTAATCTAAAACTGAACTACTTGATCCATGCATGATTAAAATAAGTTAAACTGGAATGAAAGTATACAGTATTCCTGTAGTATTGTATACTTCATTACATAAGTTATTTGTAAAGAAATAATCAGCCTAATGTTTGTAATCCTCCTCATCAAAAAAATAAAAAGTGAATCTAAAGGCAAATCACGAATCATGCAGGGTGTAAAAACATCTTGTTTAACTAAATATAATCTGTGTAAACCAGAAAATCTCAAATGGGTGCGAAGCGTGGACTTCATCCACAGTTGAAAGTCTTTGAAAGAAAGATTCTACGAAGAATACATGACCCCCAACCAGTAAGAAGACGGCTCCTGGAGAATAATAATGAATCATGAACTTGATCAAGAGATCAAAGGATCTGATATTGTTGGGTTCATAAAAGGTAGGAGATTAGAGTACCCTGGACATGTACAGGGTAATTCACTATATAATGACCCCCCTTTTATTTATGCTATTAATGAATATAGAAAAAAAAATTCGTATAAATGTTTTAGCATCTTACCTACAAACGTGATAAAAAGAAACATCATGTATAGATCACGTGATACGATATAAATATATGTTTTTTTAAATGGAACATCTATACAGGGTGTCTCACCGGGAAATGAATCGATCGATATAGTGAAAAGTACGCATCAGAAAATTTTGAAAATTTATATGATTACTAATGTCGGTCTGGCCAATCCAACTAAAATAATTACAAGTAGCTGGCACTTCTGCTTGTACCGGAAGTCGATACCAACTTGCTTATTTCAAATGCAATATCCTATATATTTTAGAGTTTTCGAAAGGAGCATAAAATTCTGAGTCGAAAATATGTAGCATATCCTATACCTAAACCTAGCCGTTTCAGAGATATTTGACATTATAGAAAATTTGACAGGTGCAACGGTTTGCAAGAACCGTTATAACATTCTTCGTGTAAAAAATCCTCATTTGCTTCTTATCACGTAAAAAGAACAAAAGGATAACTACGTTCTACAACTGAAATAAATTCAATAATATCATACCAAGTGTTCCGTTATTCGCGTTACATTTTGTCAACTTCAAACCGCGAAAACTTGTTTAGGTCAAATGAAACGCCCTGTATTTTTTTACGTCAAGTTGTATAAAATTGATTTCCCTTTTTTCTGATATTAGCATTGTAGGGGTTAAAGTTACAACTTTCTGAAATTGTTGCGATTTTATCAGAAATTCATGAATTGTTGTAATCATTTCATCAAAATAGCCATGATTAGGAACAGTCAGTCATTATCTTATGTCAAAAAATGCCGGCACGTTTAAATTATACCCACGAAGACTTTTTAAATTTGTTTACTATTTATGGAGAATGTGATAAAGTAATATCAAGAACTTGCAGCACATTTGTTACTCGATATCCAGAAAAACGGAAACCGTCACCAAACACTGTAAAACGCATACTGGAAAATTTTAAAAATTATGGCCCTGTCAAAGCAAAAATGGAAAGAAGAAAGCCTATTGTTGATGACGAAAACATTGAAATAGTCATTCTGGGATATTTTCATGCATTTCCAAGGATGTCATTAAGACAAGCTGCTCTGGAATCGGGACTATGCAAGGATTCAATTCACAGAATCTTATTAAAACATAAGTTTCACCCGTTTTCATTCCATATGGTTCAATGATTAAAAGAAGCAGATTTCCCAAGGAGACGGAATGTTTGTGAGTTTATTCTAATAATGTCTGAGGGTCACGATTCTTATTTGGGAAATATTATATGGACAGATGGAACAAAATTTACTAAAAATGAACTTTTTAATAGACACAATTCGCATTATTGGAGTGACTCAAATCCTCATATGTTCAGAGAGCGAAACTTTCAGGAAAGTTGGCAGTTCAACGGTTACTGTGCCATGAGAAACGATAGAGTGGTGGCATTACAATTTTATCAGGAAAATTTAAACGGTAAATTAAATTTTCTCTTCTGCTAATATGTATAGGTAAATTTTTGTTTTCTTTTTTTTAGGTGAAAGATATCTGAATATCTTACAAAATTTGAATAATAACTATTTAGAAAATTTACCTCTCGCCGAACATAGAAACATTTTTTATCAGCACGACGGTGCTCCCACACATAACGCATATTTAATTAATAATTATTTACAATAAACTTTTTATGATCAACGGATTGCCAAAAATGGACCTTTCTTACGACCTCCTCGCTCGCCCGATTTATCAGTTTTGGATTATTTCATTTAGGAAACTATTAAAAAAAGCAATTATCTAAATTTACAAAATTTTCTGATGCGTACTTTTCTCTATATCGATCGATTCAGTTCCCGGTGAGACACCCTCGGTCTATTCCAGTGTGTATTTTCAGAAGTCCATTTGTAATGAATATTGCGATTAAAAAAATCCATTATTGGAAAAATTTGCCTCGTCGGACCAAAGTATTTTACTACATATTAATGGATCGGCACGCTTTTCCAGCAACCACCTACAAAAAGTCCTCCTTGGTTTGTCCCCCGCTTGTAAATTGTGAACATTTTTGGCTTTATAACACCGGTAACCGTTTTTCTTTAATATTTTTCTAGCACTTGTTTTATTTATATGACAAACAATTTGAATTTCTCTTAATAATGTTTCCAAATTTTCTGTATTTTTATTTCTTACATAATTAATAATTCGGTTTACCTTATTTACATTATCAGTAACACTGTTCAACCTTGTCTTCTTCTTAAAAAAGGAACCATTATTTTTCAGTTTCGTAGCAAATTTTCTGAACAGAGTTTTATTCGGCTGTAGTGCTTGTGGAAATCTATTTCTATATTCTACTTGAGCTAATCCAGAGTTAAAATTGCATTGGCAATATGTAACGAACATATTATAACGATCAATGTGAGTGAAAATCATTTTGTAAAATTCTAAATTCTTAAACGAGTGTGATTGAGTGAGAGTTTAAGTATTAACTGAAATGATCTGTCAAAAAATGAATTTGTCAAGTTTGTTCATAGCCGACTATTTTAAAATAATTGAAATAATAGTGAAATCATGAAATACAAACAAATGGATATTATACTTAAATTAATTGGTAAAGACATTTTAACTTTCTGAGCAAGGTGTGACGCTTTTATGGAGGACCTCTATACATTGGCATAACTGCGAATACTCTTTCCATAATTGCTCCATTTTGCTTTCTTGATTATTATTTTGTTTTTGTTACCTGAATTTACTTTATTCTTCTTAATTGTGTGAATGATTTATTATAGCAAAGATTTGAACAACTTATTGAATTATTTTATCGTTTTATTAATCATACTTCTCCACGGCAAGTATAATGCTTGTTAAAAAAAATTATTGGTTTTAAAAAATGTTTTTATAATTACTAACGTAATACCAATGAATAAATATGGCATGTGATATATCGTTGAAAAGGGAGGAAAATACTATTTAATGGCGCCATTTCTCGCCCGTTTCAAAATAATTTTTTTAACAGCCTCAAGAGTAAATCAGATAAAACCTCGTTGAAATACTCTGTTTTGCAAAAAATTTTCGCGTTAGAATTTTTCTCGTATCTCTTCAAATAATGGAGATATTTGGTCTAGATGTTTTCCGCATTTTCGATATTTTCCGCCATAACTCTTAAAGTATTCCATGGATTTCAAATGTCTTTAAACCATTTTGTGGGTTATATAAATCGGCACAATTTTTGTAACAATATTTTTTTTTTGTACGACCGATATTAAGTGAGATATTCTCGAGTGCCCTGATAAAATGAACAGCCTGTATAAGAAAGGCGACAAAAGACTTAGTTAAATATTAGTCAATTGTATTTTTAAATATGTTAAGAACAGTTTTTGAAAAAATTATCTACACTGAAATTTCATTACATTTAAAAAGCTTAAAATAATTTTCAACCCTTTACTTTAGCGGCCCGTAACTCAGTAACGAAGGCCTGTAGAAAAAAGCATATGAAATACATCATTTTAACACCATCAACCCTTCCCTGAATATTTGCCCTGAAGGTCTCAGACAACCTGTAAAGTGAATAAGTAAAAATCCTTCGCTTCGGATAAAAACATAAATTAGTTACTAATCTGCATCCATTGGTATTATACATTTTCATACAAAAGAACGGGTAAGTTTTTTGATATACTAATGCATATTAAAGCAACTTTTCACATATGATCCGAACTCAAAAATAAAGCTATCCCGCCTCGTGCGGAAATATGATGAATTATGCAATTTTAATTATTACTCTGAAACGATTATGATGGATATTATCGCTAGAAATGCATATTATTGTAATTATGCGTGTATAGTAGCATTGTAAATGAGTCTAGAATGGGCATAAATCATTTAAGAAATAAAAGATCTGCATAACATTATAGGAACGCACAGCCAGGATTAATCTGAATAAGATAAATGTAGAAAGTTTTAAAAGAAAATATTGAAATGAGAAAACTTTTGAGTGCTTTTTTGCACTTTTAAGCATCAAAATCAAATTAGGATGCTATTAACGTATTTATCACTGGAGCTATGAGAATCTTTTTTTATATAATTAAGCTTTTATGCGAACGATTAATGCGATTTTGTGCTCGAAATAATAATTATTATTATTTCAAAATCCATTTCTACTTTATAGAAGTTAGACAGATGAATCGTTAATAAAGGGTACCTAATGAAGGCTAATGAAAGGTAATAGAAAATGACAAATTACTTATTTTTAAAAAAACATGTTCGACCGTAGTTGTTGATACGATATGATTAGAGCAAGGATCGGAACAATAAACGGCATTAAGAGCAGGGTCGGATCGAGGTGACGTGCCATCGCATAAACATTTTCATGTTATTATGACACAACAATTTTCTTCTTAATTTTTTTGGCAAATTTCGTAACGATCAAATTATTACAGAGATACTATCAAAGATGACTGAAGCGCACATGTAAGTTTAACTACCTATCACAAATAAAAAAAATAAAATAATGCATTTATTTCCAACAGATAAATACTCAATTACAGGAAACATAGAATTGTTACAGAGAACATGAGAATATAAATAAGAAAAAATGAGAAAATATTTAAATACAGAAGTAAGCCCAAAATTATGAAATATAAATAGTATACATTTCAAAAGAGATATGAGAAAAACATTAAAATATAGAAGTGAGCAGAATATTACGAAATAAAAAATAGAATTCCAAATGAAATGATATGAACTGGACCCTAATATTGTACATCCTATGTATTGGAGATAATAAAACTTAAGTGAAGGTAAAGGTATATAAGTATAAAATATAAAAATAAGGCAAAAACATGGTATCAGAAAGCGCACAGAAGGTGTGTTTCTTAGATATAGGCCAATTACACTATTTTAATTTGTCGTGATTAATATCACAAAGGGCGGAAATTGAATTGAATACTTTACACATATTAAACATTGGTGATTTACCCATACGGTTGGTACGAGTAAAGGGGGTATAAAAATAATCGCTATATAATAATAAAAATAAAACTAAATTTATTTTCGCAGACTTCACAAAAGTATTGAAATATAGTCAATAGCAAGATTTTAGGAACTAACTTTTAATTTTGATAAGTAAAAAAATAAAATTACATTACAGATTAAAAAGCTTGAACAATAATTAAAAACTAAAACATAATTTTTCAGTCGCAAGCTTCTCTATAAAATCTATATTTTACTATAAGAAACAAAACCAGACTGCAACCATCAGCTACTTTCCGGGCTATGTGCAGCGCCGAGCGCTGAATTACAAAACGCTAAATGCTTCGATTGCAACAAACTCCAGCCGAAAGACTGATTCTACTTAAAGAAGCTCTCGTGCCAGTCGCTCCACACCACTTGCAGACTGCAGTTTCGAGCTGTTGGCTCTCGTCAGTGCAAGGTAGGTATGTGACGACCGGCACGAGGATCTTTTGACCATTTGGTACATCTCGATATCTTTACGATAGCGACATGCAAAATAGTCAGCAGGGGCCATCTAGCGGTCCAGTATCTGTTGCAATCGAAAAATAAATAGCCTGACTGGGCCTAACATAGTTCAAATGTGCTTCCAGAGGGCAGAAAATTAAAACATAATTTTTCAGTCGCAAGCTCCTCTATATAATTCTTATTTTACTATACGGAATGTAACCAGACTGCAACCGACAGCTAATCTCCGGGCTATGTGCCCCGCCGAGCGTTGAATTACAAGTTACAAGCCTCACTAAATTAGTTGAACTTCGCTCTTTACTTCCAATTATGTATACACTTAATATATGACCGTATTTTCTTTTTCTTTTAATTGGAAATAATAAAGACATAATTTAATTTGTGTATTTCCGACCGTGTAAATTAAATTGGTGTAACTTTAGGCTCAACGGACGGGGCTAGAACGCGCGCGCGCGCCCACACACACATACACACACACACACACAAATGTATAAATTTCAACGGAGAGGCTGTAAATCAACGCCATCGTCTGGTCTATTCCTTTGTTTCCCGAGGACACCACTGTAGGGCTGCAGTTCCTGCATCGTCGAAGTCTGGGTATCGTACCACCCTAGATAAGTGTGTTGTTTTCTTTACCGGGGATCACCTTCAGTGGTTCTGTGTGGTTATATATATTAGATTTACTTTTGCATTTTAACTTGTGTATATATTTAAAGATTTTACGCATTTATTATTACTTAAGGAGGTTCTCTAATCAGACCCATTGTGGCCAAATTTATTTCAATTTATCCTCACGTTTTAAACCCAGTTATAGCTACATGAGGGGTATACATCTTTATTTATGCTATAACTTATTAATCAGAAGTAACCACATCATTGAACATCGCCAGGTTGTATGTTAGAGAACCCGAAACTATTTGTAAATATAGTACATTTCATGTTTAAAGAAGGTGTCATTATTTCTTCTGCGACCACTACGAAGGGAACCCTCAGTGACATATTTTAAGTAAGTAAACTAATAATTTATAATAGTTTATGTTAAACTTGTGCTTAACGCCCTGAGATTTTGTACATCACTTATCCATGCTAGGTAGTGTCTGCGATCTGCTACGCCTCAGCAGTCCAAGTGAGTTTTTTTCTATAATATCTGGTAATTCTTACTATCTAACGTATTTATGTTCCGGAAGATCGTAGCACACTGTCAATACCGTCTGTCATTTTATTTTTAAGTTTTTTTTATTGCTTCAAAGATCTGATTTTCTTTGACACAGTTAATATTTATCAATAAAGATAGGTAAAATTTGTTGTCGTTTGTGTGACTTGGATCCGAAGGAGAATATACACTTGAGAAAAAGTTTACAAAACCGTTAACTACTGTTTGCGGTGTATCCGGCGTTTTATTGTTATAAGTGTCCGCTATCGGGATTCTAGTTTTACCTCTTTTCTACTGAGCAAAGGGCCAAAATAGAGGGATCGTGCGTGATTACATTTTCGACGACTGAAACATAATCTTTATAAGCAGATTCAATTTGTTGTTTTATAGTGGCCCTGAATCTCCTAAACTGACTTCGGTAATATTATGTTTCATATTGTCTGAAAGTTATTTGTGGCATTCTTCAAATATTCTTTCCTATTATTTGGGTTCTCTACAACATGTATTATTATCCTCTTCAAAACAAATCACCGAATCTACAAAATAATAGAATTATTGGAAAAAAGCCTCTGCGCCCGTGACGTTTATGCCAAAGGAAAAGTCAGAGGTTATGTTTTGCAAATAATATAAATCGGAATAAACACAGAAATAATGTATTTAGCTGACGTTCCGGAAATTAATCTCTTTCCGTTTTCAAAGCTTTTTTTTGGAAGAACTCTTATTTTGCTGTGTATGTCAAATACACAGCTTTAAGATCCTGTTTATGTTATTTCCATAGATACTTACTTACACAAACGGGGAACACTTTAAGATCTATTTTAACAAAAACAAAACCGATAAACAGGGAGCAGAATTCAAAAATCTGTATTTACAATATCCTGTGCGAATGTGATAAATGTTATGTGGGTGAGTCATCCAGACCTTTCAGTGTGAGGTTGGATGAGCAAAAGAATTACATTAGAAAGAATGAAATTCAGAAATCAAATATTTGTGAACATGCTTGGGAAAACGGACATAGAATAAACTGGGACTCGGCAAAAATTTTAACAAAAGAAACAGATACCAAAGAAAGAAAAATTAAGGAATCAGCAATAATCTTATTAAATGAAGATAAGTGCGTATCGTAATGTTCTGTAGATGTTTGTACAACCTGGCTACCAATGTTAAAAGAAGAACTTAACAAACTCAACATTATAGAAAAGAAAATATCATTAGTTCTATGTTCTGTGTAAGTAGTCAGTATCTATGGAAATAACATAGACAGAATCTTATGTATTTGACATACACAGCAAAATAAGAGTTCTTCCAAAAAAAAAGCTTTGAAAACGGAAAGAGATTACTTTCCGAAACGTCAGCTAAATACATTATTTCTGTGTTTATTCCGATTTATATTATTTGCAAAACATAACCTCTGGCTTTTCCTTTTGCATAAACGTCACGGGCGCAGAGGCTTTTTTCCAGTAATTCTATTATTTTGTAGATTCGGTGATTTGTTTTGAAGAGGATAATAATACATGTGGTAGAAAACCCAAATAATAGGAAAGAATATTCTGTTTCATATTTTTCGAAATTTTTTTGCACCGAATATTATTTTTAATTTAAGAATTTATACCAAGGCGGGAAATTACGACTTTACTTATTAAATTTTGGTACACATTCTTCAAAGATAGTGTTTAAACTCGCGTAAAACGCATCATATGCCTCATCGACATCACTATAATATTCTAAGTAAGATCAGTTTATAAGAAATTTGCTCGCCTAAAGTTACGTTTATGTTATTGGCAGAGAAATTTTTACATTTTTGTGTTTATATTGAAATATATGATCAAAGAGGGGTGGTATACGTCCTCATTAAGTGAAGGCACGAAATCTCTACTAATATTACAACTAAAATTAACAAGGACCAGGTCCTGCAATTTACCATTATTGTTTAATATTGTATTGTCTTATATCTAGAAAACTCATAAAGTTATCAACTACTCTAACCTTAGCATCATTTTGATCGAATTAAACTTATTGACATTAAAATCGCCACAAATCAATAATTTGTGGGTTTTTTCACTGCCAGACCTTCAAAAGCATTTAGAAATGTTTCATATTTAAACAAGGTTTTTGCTGGTGGTATATAGATTATAAAAATTAGTAAAACAGAAATATTAATCATCACCTTACATCCAATGGCAAGTGCAAAATATTGTAATGTTATTTAGTTGGACTGCTTCAGATTCTTCATCTGTCATTTTATTGCACACATCGTGTTCTTAAGTTATTATCATTATTATGAAAGATTAAAGCATTTAACATCAGAAAGAGACAAATATCCCTGTAGCAAGATATTAGAAGGCACAGATGAAAACGAAATTCACAGTATTTTTTGTCATTATTATTGATGGTATAGAGACCATGCTTGAGAAAACTATTATAGCCTCTCGCCTCGTACTCCTTGGCTGCATTTCGGGACACAATCTTGGCTATAATAATTGTGTTCCCAGATTATGCGTATTATTTTCCAATAGCTTTTTTCAGGTTTGCACTCTGCAATGATCAAGTGAAGCTCAGTTGCACAATATCTTTTACTGCCACAAAAATTCATATTATTTCACAGCTAACCCTAACATATTACCAACTGCTAAGTAGGATATTTCAACGGCTTATGATATTTAACATGATTCTCATCAGATAAAATGTAAATGCATATGCCGGTCCATACACATCACAAATTTAATTGTATTATTTCCTTTTAGTCACCGTATTTAAAGACTTGCCGTGTTATTTCTCTGGCGCCTTTGTAATCCCCATTGTTCCCATATTTACTTAGGTTTGCAAACAGGCAGATATTATCCTATGCACACACGGTATATGAGATCATTCTACAAAATAGCTTCACAGATGAACTTAATTAATCCGTACAATATTCAGGCCCGGCGTCGACATTTGGCATCGCCTGTTCGAGATGATGTGGGAGAATCTTTTAAAGGGAAAATACAACTATAATTCTTAAAATCACATTAGAAGATCATTTTGCAAGTGGGACAATTTGCCAATGTCGAATATTGACTATTTCAATATCTTAGTGTAAGTGAATTTCTAAAAAATTGACAAATAACTAGTGCCCCGAAGAATATTTTGAGGGAATCAAAAAATTACATGTTTCTCTTTTCTTTTATTTATAATAATAATAATAAACGTCTTTATTTTTCATATATACATTATGAAATGTTTCAAATAGAGAAACAAGCAAAAAAGTATACATATAAACTTAGCAATACAAAAAATAAATAGCGAATAGGGTTTCTGATTTCCCGGGATTCCCGCAAAATAATAAATTTTTCATATATTTCTTGAAAAACATAATTTTCGTTTCAAAATGTCACGCCATTCAAATATTAATTTTTAAATAAATAAATAAATAAATAAATAAATAAATAAATAACACCACAGAAATTAGACAACCCCTAATTCCAGAAGCCAGGGCTTGTGCGGAAGGGGGTTACACATTGAAAAAACGCGGACATACAACCATTTCCTCCGACAGTGCCAGTACCGGAGCCAGGATTCGAACCCGGTGGTGCGATGTCCATGTGAAATTAATCGCGATTGCCACCTCGCGCCTTAACCCACTCGGCTCGGTTTGTTTTCTTTTTCTTCCTTTGGCCAAAAAATAAATCCGACAGTTTTGTTTTGTTTTCTTTATAATTAAAAAGACACTCATTACCGGAAATAACACAATATCGAAATAGCATAAAATAGAAATAGGAAAATGCCACGCCATTAAATCTTAATTTTTTAAATGTTTGTTTTCTTTTTCTTTCTTTGATCAAAAAATAAATCCGTCAGTTTTGTTTTGTTTTCTTTATAATTAAAAAGACACTCATTACCGGAAATAACACAATATCGAAATAGCATAAAATAGAAATAGGAAAATGCCACGCCATTAAATATTAATTTTTTAAATGTTTGTTTTCTTTTTCTTTCTTTGATCAAAAAATAAATCCGTCAGTTTTGTTTTGTTTTCTTTATAATTAAAAAGACACTCATTACCGGAAATAACACAATATCGAAATAGCATAAAATAGAAATAGGAAAATGCCACGCCATTAAATATTAATTTTTTAAATGTTTGTTTTCTTTTTCTTTCTTTGATCAAAAAATAAATCCGTCAGTTTTGTTTTGTTTTCTTTATAATTAAAAAGACACTCATTACCGGAAATAACACAATATCGAAATAGCATAAAATAGAAATAGGAAAATGCCACGCCATTAAATATTAATTTTTTAAATGTTTGTTTTCTTTTTCTTTCTTTGATCAAAAAATAAATCCGTCAGTTTTGTTTTGTTTTCTTTATAATTAAAAAGACACTCATTACCGGAAATAACACAATATCGAAATAGCATAAAATAGAAATAGGAAAATGCCACGCCATTAAATATTAATTTTTTAAATGTTTGTTTTCTTTTTCTTTCTTTGATCAAAAAATAAATCCGTCAGTTTTGTTTTGTTTTCTTTATAATTAAAAAGACACTCATTACCGGAAATAACACAATATCGAAATAGCATAAAATAGAAATAGGAAAATGCCACGCCATTAAATATTAATTTTTTAAATGTTTGTTTTCTTTTTCTTTCTTTGATCAAAAAATAAATCCGTCAGTTTTGTTTTGTTTTCTTTATAATTAAAAAGACACTCATTACCGGAAATAACACAATATCGAAATAGCATAAAATAGAAATAGGAAAATGCCACGCCATTAAATATTAATTTTTTAAATGTTTGTTTTCTTTTTCTTTCTTTGATCAAAAAATAAATCCGTCAGTTTTGTTTTGTTTTCTTTATAATTAAAAATACACTAATTACCGGAAATTTATTTTATTATTTATTTTATTTGCTATTAACTCGTCTCCGAGTATTTATTTAAAATACACTAAGACTACACAGTATTTACAAGTATAATTATTGGTGAGTCCTACGATGGCTGTACAAGCCGATGCGAGAGGATATAATACGTCCACATACATCACATGGGAAAGCTCCTCTACCCGGATTTCCTATTTTTCGCTGCTTAACAATCCCACCATAGGCTGCTGTCTGCCTTCTCCATTCTATCATATCTAGCGCAGTTTGTTCCCAATTATCCTGTATATTGACACTCTTAAGTGTTTCATGCAGTTGGTCTTTGTATCTTTTATACTGGCCACCCTCTTTCCTATTACCATCCATCAGTTCGCCGAATAGAATGCACCTAGGCAGACGGTTCTCCTGCATACGTACTATATGATCCACCCATCTTAGACGTGCTCTGGATATCATGATCTCAATTTGCACAGAATTGGCCCTCCTGAGAACTTCAATGTTTGACACTCGATGATACCATTCTATTCGCATTATTTGACGTAGATGTCTTTGCTGGAATCGCTCTAGCTGTTTTATGTGGCGGGCGTAGACTGTCCAAGATTCGCATCCATATAGCAATGTTGGTATAATGACGGCACGGTAGACCGCGGTTTTTGTTTGAGTTGAAAGATTGTGGTTGTAGAATATTCTGTCTTTCAGTTTCCAGAAAGCTCTAGAGGTTGTAGAGGGGGTGGCTAATGCCAAAATAAATTTTAAAGGCCCTTAGTTCTCGTACACACACCAAATCCCAATTTAATTTTTTACTCCCTTTAATAATAGGGTGGGAATGGCAATGGGGGTGGTAGAGGGATCGCTAACGCCAAAAAAATTGTTGAGACGTTTCGTTCTTGTATACACACTAAATCACATTTTAATTTTTTTTTTCTCCATTTCATAACAGTGTGGAGGTAGTATTCGGGGTGATAGTGGGGGGGTGGCTGATGTCAAAAAAATTTTGAGACCTTGACTTTTCGTACATGCCCTATATTGCAATTTTATGGACTCTTACCTGCTTGCTTTGCCTATTTGCCCTTATTTACCCCCGAACCCTCCAACTAAGGGTGTCCTCAAATTGCTCCAAAAACAATTTGTTATCAAGAATTGGCGGTTTATATGCCATACCAAAAGCAATACTCTCATTTTTTGTCTAATGTTTAGCCAGAGTTGTTCAATAGTGTTGGTAGGATCTACTAAAAGAGTTTTTAATGTATTTTTAATAAATATACATAGACCACCACACCTTGTAATCTTATCACATCTAAGTAAATTATAATTTACAATATTTATTAATTCATCAGGTATACCTGCATGTAGCCAGGTTTACATCACACAAAAAATGCATAGTTATTACAGAGAATAATTTGTTTAATTTCCGGTAGCGATGGTAAAATAGATCTTACTCAAAGGCCAAGTTGACCTCCCGCTCTCCTGTCTTATTGAACTATTTACAATCAGTATTTGGGGACATGTTATTTGTCTCCGAAATGTAACTCCAAATGTACTATTTTCTATTTTTAATTTTATTAATTCAATTAATCAAAATTAGCTTCTTGCCGAATTAACTAATCAATATAATCAGAACTTCCCTTAGCGCCGACACTGAAAATATTAATAAAGGATATGCAGGTATGTAATGAGAATAGTAAATTGGCGCTGATTGAGTTACACTCACCTATGCCAATTACAACGAGTTAAATGATCTTGTCCTTGCCAGACAACTTAATTTGAAACTGGAAATTAGTATACGTTAACGGACATTTGGAGTGTCTGTCATTCGACCTGGCGATATAGGCTAGATTTAGGATTCAGTTACAAACTTAGTATTTGGATATTTCTACAAAACAGAAAGCAGAACTATTAACAGATAAAATATCAAAGGTGGTTCTCACTTTGAGGTAAATGTAATGCTTGTTGCACATTTTATTTTCATTTATCTGTCCGCTTATCTCTTTAAAAGGCTTGTGTGATAAATTGACGAAGTAATTCTCAATTAAGGCAATTTGTCACGGTAGTGTATTCAGGAATGAAAATAATGTCTGATAATCTAAATTCAGCACTCCCAAGGGTAGGGTTTTTCATGTAGAAAAATTCAGGGGCTAATTCTACAATTCTACATGGAGAAATAAAAAAGCACATATGTGAAAATGCGTCCCCAAATTTGCCATTTCGAGCTGTTGACTCTCGTCAGTGCAATCTGCAAGTGGTGTGGGACGGCTGGCACGAGAGCTCCTTTAAGTAGGATCAGTCTTTCGGCTGGTGTTTGTTGCAATCGAAACATTAGCGTTCTGTTGGTAATATGCAATTATTACACTTAACGCGCCAGGCTTGTAACTTGTAATCCAGCGCTCGGCGGGGCACATAGCCCGAAAAGTAGCTGCCGGTTGCGGTCTGGTTACGTTCCTTATAGTAAAATAAGGATTTTATAGAGGAGTTTGCGACTGAAATATTGTTTTAATATGCTGACCTCTAGGAGGACATTTGAATTATATTAAATAAGTAATTTGTTTTACATGAGTTTCAGTTTTAGTGGCAAAATGTTTTATGCCAAGGTAAAATCAATTGTAAATGAAAACAAATGAAGAACTAAAATAAACAAATGAAGAGCACAAAATGCTTATTAATTGTTCAAACAAGACTATTATTATCTTTGTATTTACGTGTGTGAAAACGTAAACATAGACATGGTAATCGGCACCACTAAATAAAGTATAATAATAAAACAAAAATAATCAATCACTGTCATTTTTGTTGGTTAGACTATTCCTAATGCAAACAATTTATGCGGAACTGTCTCGAGTTAACCCTGCAATGAACACTTATTGAATTAGTGATTGATGGAAAAATGCAATAAACAAACTATCAGTTATGTATGTATTTGTGAGAAAATTACACTGTAATACAGGCATTTATCTTTATCTTCATGTTTTGTTTTTCTATCGCTTTTCTTATAAATATTGAATTGCAATTTAGATAATAGATTATTTTCTTAGCTATGCTACCATTAGATATACCGTGCTTTGGACAATTTATTAGAGGCTGCACGAAATTTATCAGATAAGGGAGGCACAACTACCCTATAAAAAATTCGAAAATTAATAGGGCCTAAATATAGATTTGCAAATGAGACAAAAATTTGGTGTGAACAAAAATATCAAAAATAAATTTTTGTCGTAAATTTCTAGTTTCAAAATTCTAGTGAGAATTACATGTTAGTCTATCTAATATACTCAACATTACGTAGATTTCAAATTCCGTCTAAAATTAAAAGCGAGGAGAAACTTTACACAACTTGCATGTCGAGTGTAAACTTGGGTGGATGGTAGAATGCGATTTGTCTTTGTATTCTAAAAACAATGACAGAGACTGCCACAAAACTATGACTGAAAATGTTCTCCGAAAGGGATAGAAACCCAACTTATTCCTGTATAGGCACAGTTTAAATCCAAAGATATGGTAGTGATGCACTTTGCTATTTCAGGCTGCCTGAAAATTCACCAACATTTTCTTACTAAAAAGCGCGAAAATTTTAATAAAGAATAACTGTGACAGTCAATAAAATCTATGCAACAAGACTTATGCAGTTGATGAAATATTAAAATAATAATAATAATAATAATAAATCGTCTTTATTTAGAAAGTGGTACAAGAAAAAAAGAAATAATTGTACATACATATATATAAAAGATGTTGGGTGGGCATGGCGAAGTTTAGCTCAATGCTACTCTTACACTTAACCATGCGGAGAGTGAGTAAAAAATATTAAGGCAAATTTAAAAGAAGTAGAACAATTCCTAAACCAAACATAAACATTATATCTAACACTAAATTCTACAATAGTTAAAAATTAATCTAAAGTATATAAAGCTGAGCAAAAAGGAAGAAAAAGAAATGGGAAAAGAAAAGAAAGCAACAGAAGGCAATATGGCGAAAGAAATGGTAGCTCAGTGTGTTAAAGCGACTGGCTAGCAAACTGAGTTGCCTAGCGAAGTGGGTTCGATTCCCGCAATGCGAAACAATTTTTCGTTAAAAAAATTGCCCCAAGAGTGGTTCGGAGTCCACATTAAACTGTAGGGCCTCGTCTCTCTTACCTAGCACAAGATCCTTGAGATCTTCCAGGGGGTTACTTCGGTAACTTGAGAGGCGGTTAAGAAAACATTTTAAGAAAACATTTTTAAGATAGACGAAAGTATATGAACTAGGCTAAATGAAATATCCCGTTACTGTTTTGCAAACAAGTATCTTTTTATACTTTTATGAAATTAGTTACAACTTAAAAGCTTATAGCTATTGGGAATACTATTGTATAGTTTTACTGCATTGAATGTGAACGACCTATTAAACATAGCAGTAGTATGCTGGGGCATAGTAAGCATATTCGTTTGTCTGACGTTGACCGAGTGAACAAGCTTTCAGGAAATAAGTTTATCTTTGAGATATCGAGGTGATGATGTGAGAAGTAGTTTATGGAGAAAGACAAGAAAGTTGAACTTTACTAGATCTTCGATTCTTAACCAATGCAAATCATAGAATTTGAGAGACACATGATCATATTTACGTAGATTGAATATTAAGCGACAGTAGTTGTTTTGTACCTTTTGGATTCGATTTTTCGTAATTTGATCAAGTCAGGGAAAATATACAACATTATAATAGCTAAAGATAGACATAACTATTGACTCACACAGCTTCTTTCTTAGATTTGAGTCCATAAAATGTCTATCTAAATCCTATTCATTCACTTATGACCATCTGACATAACTTTCAAATTTCATCGATGACAGCTCCATCTATTATCGAGTAATGTACGACACCAGACCTCCCTCGTCTTCACTTTGTGATAATGGGGGAGGCAAGGATAAGATACTTCAGACTGCAAAAAGAGTCGAGTAGCATTTATGCAGGATTGTGGCATAACCAAATTAGAAACCGAGTCTTGTGGTTAGTGAATGGTAAGAGAACGACTACAGCAAAAAGCCTGGGGAACTTACCTGGTTTATAGACGGGTCAAGGAGTGAACAAGGCACTGAAGCTGGCATATATAGTGATATGAGAAACTCACAGTTTAACATGTCACTTGGACCATATACAGATATACGCGATATTGCATTATGTAAGAGAAAATAATCTGATGGCCTATAGAAATAGACAGATCAGCACATTAACAGAGAGTCAAGTGTCTCTAAGGGCACTGTCAAACCCCAAAGTGACATTTAAACTGGTATGGGAATGCCGAGCAGACCACAACAAGATAACTCTGGTGTGTGTTCCAGAACACTGTGGTATCGAAGGCAACGAGAAAGCTGATGAGCTAGCAAGAAAAGGATTATCAGCTTCATATATTGGCCCAGAACCGGCCCTGGGAGTGCCTAAAACCATTGTACTGGTCCAAATAAGGTAATGGGTCAAAAACCAACACAACTGCTGTTACTAAGCAGGAATTAGTTACGCATAATCATAGGTCTCCTGACAGAGTATTGTGCCATCTGTACAGAATAGGCAAATACAGATATAACAGAAACAGCTCATCACATCGTGACTGAATGTGAGGCTATGGATCACAGGAGACAGCCTCTATATGGACAACCAAGATTATGTTCACAAAAATATGACACTCAACCAATTATGGGCGTGCGCAAATTGGTAGCAGAGAGTAGAATATTGGAATGGGTGTCATAAAGAAATTGGGAGATTAGCTCAACAAGCCCAAGAGGCTGCAGTGTTTCCAGAAACATAATTAGACGGTTCCCACAAAACAAATGTACGAAAGGTACGAAATATATTACAGTTTCCTGAGAACTATGCGGGGCCTGTTACTTCAATGAGAGTACCAAATCTGGCGATCAGTTTTCCGTCCGACTCATATCGGGTGATGTAAAATGAAAATTAATTAACATCGACACATTAATTGATTTATCATCAATCAGTGAAACATATTTGCTTTCTGTATTATCATCGAGAATAGGTCATTGTGTCAAATTTAAAGGCTCTAGGTGTTATTATTATTATTTTTATTATTATTATTAGCCGTTACTCGAGTCCGAGTATAAAAATGTTACAGTCGATAGATTGTGTACAATAAAAAACAAGTAAAAGGTGTAGTCTATTGTAATTCCCATTCATCTACGGTGCACACGACTATGGCTATAGAGGCCAATTCGGGAGAGCACATGTCGACCGCAGTCAGGACAAACATAGACCTGGTTAGGTCTTGGATTCGGCCTTCTTGCAGCAACATTTCCTTGATAGCTGGCCACAACCCCTCGCCATTCGGTTCTGTCCGCTGCAAGTTGTTCCCATTGCTCGTCTGCAATACCGCAGGATTTCAGATTTTCATGGAGAGCGTCTTTGAACCTCTTTCGTTGACCGCCACGCCTTCTTCTACCGCTTAACAATTCACCATAAAGTGTACATTTAGGAAGGCGGTTATCATGCATACGATGAACGTGACCTGCCCATCTTAGGCGTGCTCTTGAGATAAGCACTTCAATTGGAAGGCTGTTTGCTCTCCTGAGTACTTCCACGTTTGATATGTGATGGAACCAACGGATTTTCATCATACTTCTGAGGTGTCTTTGCTGAAAACGTTCTAATTCTTTCACATGACGACGGTAAGTGACCCAGCTTTCACATCCATATAGCAGTGTTGGAATGACAACTGCTCTGTAGACAGCCATTTTCGTTGACAAAGCAAGGTCGTGGTTGTCAAATACTCTATCTCTAAGTCCCCAGAGTGCTCTAGATGCGGCGTTAATTCTATTGCGAATCTCGCTGTCCATGTTTGCTTTGTCATTAACAACGTTGCCTAAGTAATTGAACTGATCCACCACTTCAAGAGAATTTCCGTTAAGTGTAATGTCTATTTGGTTCACTTGATGAGGAGTTGACATAATCTTAGTCTTTCCAATGTTGATTTTAAGTCCCAAGGAATCATAGCTCTGGGCATACACATCTAAAAGTTCTTGAAGTTCTTCCGGCGTAGAGGTTAAAAGTGCACAGTCATCCGCATACTGGAGATCACAAATGAATCGTGTGCGTGTCTTCGTGAAAGCTCTAAAGCGCCCTATGTTAAAGAGACCGCCATCAAAACGGTATCTGAGACCTATTCCTCTGACTGTCAGTTTGTTGTCAACAATAATTGTTAGAGCAGTGGTAAACAAATTAAAGAGTAGGGGTGCCAGGACACATCCCTGCTTAACTCCAGTGAGGGTTTGGAAAGGTTCGGTTCCCTCATTATTATACATAACCTGGGCATTGTTGTTTGTATGTAGACTGCGACATACTTCCACAAATTTTCTAGGGATACCTAAGCGGAACATAATTTTCCAGAGCACTTCCCTGTCCACCGAGTCAATCAATGAAGGCCATGTGAATTTCTCCTTGATGTTCGAGTGCTTTTTCTTGAAGCTGTTTAAGTGTGAAGATTAAATCCGATGTGTCTCGGTTTGGTCTAAAGCCACTCTGTGTTTCAGGAAGTAACTTTTCCATAACAGGTGTTAGCCTATTTGCCATCGCTTTAGTGAGTATCTTCCCTCCAACAGCCAGGAGAGCTATACCCCTGTAATTTCCACAGTACGCAGCGCTCCCTTTGTTTTTGAAGAGGTTGATTAAAAGTGTATCACGAAACTCCTGCGGAGCTTGACCACTTTCCCACACGACATCAAACAGTTTTTTGAGGTAGGGTATGAGCTCTGACGACACAGATTTAAATATCTCAGCTGGGAGTGAGTCGGCGCCGGGAGATTTGTTATTTTTTAGCTGCCCAATGGCGGTTAAGATCTCTTCCGTTGTTAGTGGTTTATCTAAGTCTTCGAAGGTGTCATATTGAGGGATAAGATTTATAATATCGTGATCGGCTTGACTTTGCTGGTTAAGAATGTTAAAGTAGTGTTCTTTCCATCGGGCTCTTATTTCCTGGTCTTCTTTGAGGAGATTTCCATTTAAATCTTTAATAGGGCACATATTTTTCCGACTGGGGCCGTACACTGCTTTTACTCCTTGAAAGAAATTCCTGTAGTCGTGTGAATCGGCGTACCTTTGAATTTCTCTGGCCTTGCTTGCCCACCACTCGTTCTTTATTCTTCTGATTTCGCGTTGCGTTTCATACTTAGATTGGGTAAAAGCTTCTGCTTTTGATGAGTCGTTGGGGTGGTTGATAGCGTTTTGGAAGGCAATATGTTTGCGGTCAAGAAGTTCTTGTATAAAAGCTTCATTATCATTGAACCAGTCCTCCTGTTTTTTACTTGCTGCAGTGCCAAGAATTTCCTCACTCGCACTTTTTAAACTGTATTTAATTTGTGCCCAGGTAGCATCGACATCTACAGAATTGGTTTCTTCTAGTGCACTCAAATTCTCTTGAACTTTTTGCTTTAGCTGTTCGACGGTTTGTTGGTCGCGCAATTTACTAATACAGAGACGGAGTCTACGTTTTACTTGAGTTCTTCGGTGTTTGGGTCTCATAACAATTTTCATTTTAGAGACAACAGGACGATGATCGGTCCAACATTCGCTATCAATGCGCGCCTTTGTAATTTGGATGTCCTTGAGATGCTTCCTACGTACGATAACATAGTCCAGTAGATGCCAGTGACCTGATCTGGGGTGACGCCAGGTGCCTTTAAATTTATCCTTTTGTCGGAAAATGGTGTTTGTTATAACTAGATCATGTTCGGCGCATTTAGTTAGGAGTAGTTGACCGTTAGCGTTCATGTTGCCCAAACCGTTCTTGCCTATGATGCCTGGCCAGGTGTCTGCATCTCTCCCTACTCTAGCGTTAAAATCGCCAAGAATAACGAGTCGTTCCGTTTTAGGTATTCTACAGAGGGTTTCTTCCAGCTGTTGATAGAAGCTTTCCTTGGTTTCGTGACTTGCATCCAGAGTGGGAGCGTAGGCGCTTATTAGATTTTCCGCGTTGTCATCTGATAGCTCATAGCGTAGCAGCATTAGACGCTCGGATAGGCCTTGTGGTACTTGTGTTAAGTTGGATACAAGTTGATTCCGAACGGCAAATCCTACTCCATGTTGTCTTCTTGAATTGGTGGGAAGACCTTTCCAATAGAAGGCGTAGTACTTTTCTGTGAGAGAGCCTTCCTCCAAAAATCGAGTTTCTAGGTGTACGAGTCGGTTATAAAAGTTGTAAAGACAAAGTAGCAACTTTCGAAAAAACATATCAAAATATTTTTGTAAATGATATCTAGCAGTAATTTTACCGCATTAAAATATATTGCTTGTATCTTGAGTACACCAGACTCCATTTTGAAAAAAATGGCAGCAAAAACTGTTTTATGTGAATACATCAAAAGCTATATTGACTATAAAAAGACTCAAGACATTAAAAATTAAGCTTCAAAATTATATATAATTTATACAGCAATATTTCTTACGCCATCCCAAAGCATTGTTTTTCCACCGTAAAACTTCCTAGAGATTGGGGATTTCTATCATGCGAAGAAACTTTACACCAACTTGCAATGTCAGTTTAATTTGAATCATTTATTAATTTTGTTTCGGTCGTGACAAGGGCCGACAGTTAAAACCACCTAAAGTCAACCCAGAATTTTTAACTAGTTCCATGGAGTTCGAATAATTAGGTGAAAATTTATCGCATAAATCTTCGATCCTTTCAATCAATTAAAAATTATAAAGCTACTATTCGCACATCAATATTACAGTGCGTTATACTTTAGTAGAAGAGATATTCATGGAAGCAAATATTTTAGTATTGAAAATACTACTCAAATCGTTTATATAAGTGCTCCAGAACGTAAAAACGAAACCCCCATGCAACAGATCTGGCTGGCGCGTGCGTATAGGAGCTGTCTGAATGATATTCCACCTTATTAGATATTATTTTAATCTCAGTTGAAAAAGACGACTACACGTGTGGTGCAAATGATGTGTATAATGTATCGGCCCATTCGCTGGTATTTTGTTCTTTTAATATATGTGCTCCTAAATACAATCAGCAAACTTTTAAAACTAGAAATTTTAAACGGATTGATATAAACTTGCTACAAGAATATTTAATGTCTGTCCCTTTTGAGAATATAGTTTATATACATAACGTCATGTCCCTGAAGTTAGCTTCAGATTTAGATTTACTTTTTCCTCAGATTCATTTTATTACAGTCGACCAATCAAATAATTGTGAAAAATATAAAACAACGGTATTTATATTCCCAAACTATATAGTTACGAAAAATAATATATAAAATGAAACAAAAACACCTGGAGTCACAAATCAAAACAATGAATTAATAAACAAATATAAAACATTGGCTCCTATTCAAGTAGTTCCATCAATAATCAGTTGTTTGTTCAGTATGTCGCCAATTGAACAGTAGGACATCGTTAGAAGAATAATATAGCGAGGGTATTCAATGCTTATAAAACATATATTTTTTAATTGCATAAATTATAACTCGCTAATTGTTAGAATATCGCGCTGGTCTTGGAATGAGTTATGGGGGTCTCATTGCTCATGCATCCATAAGTATTTATATCGATATATCTGTGTCCTTGAACTACTATGATTATGTAATATATTCCATAATTAGTCTATTTACGGCTTGCGAAAGTAAAATAAATGTGTACTATTTTTACCGAATACGCCAAAATTCGGGGAGTGATATTATAATTATAAAAATACAAACTCATAAAAACAAACCCGAAAATTAAGTTGATTTAAAAAAATTCCTTTTCGTTGTCCACCATTCTGATTAACAGCTGCTAATTGTAATAGATATACTTAATTTAATCTATCAATGGCAATTCCCAAATAACCGTCCGGGCGGAAATATCGACCGCTATACAATTTAGAAATGAAATTGACTTAAAAAAATTTCCTTTCGTTGTCCACTATTCTGACTAGCAGCGGCTAATTGTAATAGATATAGTTAATTTACTGTATCCATGGCACATCCCAATTAACCGTCAGGGCGGAAATATCGACCACTATACAATTTAGAAATGAAATCGATAAAAAAAAGTTTCTTCTCGTTGTTCACCATTCTAACTAACGGCTGCTAATTACAATAGATATACTTAATTTACTGTATTCATAGGATATCCCAAATAACCGACAGGGCGGAGATATCGATTTGAAATTTGTATTATTGATGTATCACCAGATCCTCCGCCATTTAAAAAAATATTTGAAACTACCAACAAATTTAGAAATGAAATCGATAAAAAAATTTCCCTTGCGTTGTCCACTATTCTGGCTAGTAGCTGCTAATTGTAATTGATATACTTAATTTAATATATCAATGGTAATTCCCAAATAACCGTCAGGGCGGAAATATCGACCACTATACAATTTAGAAATGAAATTGACTTAAAAAATTCCCCTTTCGTTGTCCACTATTCTGACTAGCAGCTGCCAATTGTAATAGATATACTTAATTTAAAGTATCAATGGCAATTCCCATATAATGGTGACAAATCCAAGTACACTTCTAAATTGTATAGTGATCGATATTTCCGCTCTGACGATTATTTGGGATATGCCATAGTTACTGTAAAGTAGGTATATCTATTACAATTAGCAGCTGCTAGCCAGAATAGTGGACAACGCAAGGGAAATTTTTTAATCGATTTCATTTCTAAATTGTATAGTGGTCGATATTTCCGCCCTGACGATTATTTGAGAATTGCCATTGATACATTAAATTAAGTACATACAGTACAATTGGCAGCTGCTAGCCAGAATAGTGGACAACGTAAGGGAAATTTTTTAATCGATTTCATTTCTAAATTGTATAGTGGTCGATATTTCCGCCCTGACGATTATTTAAGACATGCCATGGTTACTGTAAAGTAAGTATATCTATTACAATTGGCAGCTGCAAGTAACAATAATGGACAACGAAAGGGGAATTTTTTAAGTCTATTTCATTTCTAAATTGTATAGTGGTCGGTATTACCGCCCTGACGATTATTTGAGAATTGCCATTGATACATTAAATTAAGTACATCTATTACAATTGGCAGCTGCTAGTGAGAATAGTGGACAACGAAAGGGGAATTTCCTAAGTTTCAAATCATGTACAAAAAATGTCTCTTAACCCCTTAAATGAAACTAAGTCATACATATATACCTTACATTTTAAATTGTTTCAGATGAAAATGGCCTTACCTGTTTATTTCAAGTTTAATTTTTAGTTTAAGATTTTCCGTAGCTGTCTCCTCTTATTCAGTAAATAATTGAATATTTAGGTATTGTATTGTAAATTAATTTGAAGGACTAACATTTAATTATTTAATTAATGTCAGTGGATTGGGGCTTAAACTTAGATCAATGCTTATTGTTTTCCAGTCCTTTTGTACCACATAACTAAGTTAAAATGTTTTTTTTTCTTTGTAAAAAATAATAATTGTGTTATGAACTGCAAATAAAAGTTATTATTATTATTATTATTATTATATGAAAATCTCCCGAATTTTAGGTTCGGAGCAATCGCTTATGTTATTCTGTACTGGTACTAATAAAGTGCCTTGTTTTAAATTTAATCAAAATCATCCGAGCGATTCAAAAAATATATATATTAAATTCTTTATACAGGGTGTCCTAGATTTAAAGTGGCATAGACTAATGACTACTTTGCTGCGTTCAAAACACTCCAACACATACCCTTGAATCCTCACTGTTCTTGTGAACGATCCATCTTTAATGGTGTCTGAAGGACGTATTTTCTGCTTTGGAAAACTTAGAAAAATTAAAAAAATAGGAAAAAGAAAAAATTAATTTTCTTTTTCCTCAACCTTTTCTTAACTCTAAATAATAAATATTACGTTCACAAAATTTTTTAGGGTTCAATACGACTGTTTCAGACGGAGAACAATGTAAAAAATCATACTTACTGTCGTTTATGCTTAAGTGCTGCTCTGATGGTATCAATTGGACGACGTCGTAACACTATAAATCTAACACTGTCTGTACCACACTCTCTTAAAATTAAACCTGAAAAGAAATTTTGTTGGAAAACACAACTAAAAGACAATATAAAGTTCAAAATATATATATTGAAATCTTTAAAAAATTATGTTTTTACAACAACTTTTTTCAAGAGAAAACGTTAACAAACAATGGTCTGACCCGTGTACAACACATGGTGAGGAACGGGACGATTCATACTGTACCAACTACCATCCAATATGCAGTTTTATAAGCTAACGATGCACAAAAAGATTCAAGAAAAGTTCAATGTAACTGAAATTTTGATGGGCTCTTGCTTGCCTGTCTTATAAACGTATTATTAAATTCACATTAATTTTGGTCGCTCCTCGGAGCTTAAAATTGCTTGAAGCATCTCTACTTCGATTGTATTTTACAATAACAACTTTTTACGTTCAGGCAAGGCAGATCCCATGCACGTGTGAGTACATGGTATAGATACTTTTTTGACTCCGTATCACTGAGGAACCGGTTTAGGGCAAACCCCGTCAAAACACATCATTTCCCCGTCAAATCCGACTGCTAGGAAATGATGGGGGTCCCATGTTGCTAAGGGCTATTTTCGCTATAACTTCCGATATACTTTAAATAGTCGTTGGACTAACTTGTCCTCATATTCAATACCTCGTAAGAGTTGCAGTGCTTGACAACGTGGATTCGTAAAAGGATTTTTAATCTTGTAAATTTCGAAGTTAAAGTCTAATTTTAGTACACTTTCTAAAATTAGGTGGTCGGGGCGACATTACGTCCCTGTGCAGCGACATTTGCTACACTTTCTAAATTAACGCTCCTTGAAGAGTTAGCGAAAATTTGGCATAAAAAACGCTCCGAAGAGCGAAAATATGCTTACAAGTATTAAAAACCTCTTCCACGGCGTTTTTACGTGAAGCACGCTTTTCGTACGAAGTATTTCCTAAGTCGGATTTTGTTACAATGTCGAAAAGTATATCGGGGTTATAGCGTTCTTTAACATTCTCAGGATACATGCTGTATGAATTTTGACTGAAAATAAAATTCACCATATTTTTGGAACGGGTAAACGTATTTGAATAAAAGTTTGTACACATATAGTGCACTCCTAGTCCAATCAATAGCATAATTTAGTTTGAAAAATTTCTAGCACAGGACTAAATTTCTATTATTTTACATTTAGGGCCAATTAACATCACTCTGTATATCATTGTGCTGTAAATTATGATGAAGCAAATTGTTTTTTTTATTGTTTCCTTTTCTTCGTCTTTCTTTTTAAGTAAAAATAATACATTAAATAATTATTAAACAATTGTTTTAGTAAAGTTAATAAAATAACGACATTAACTACTTGTTTGCGTATTTTGTAGAATTTAAATATCATTCACCATTATTTTTGAAAATTTGCTAGGAAGTAACCATAAACTTGCCATCAAATATTATAACAGTATTTTGCACAATAATCCATAAACATTTAATGCTTATCCGCCACTTACAAAACACTGACAAACAGGGTGATGTAATTGGCTTTAAATGTAAAATAGTAAAAATTGAGTCCTGTCCTGGAATGTTCCAAACTAATACACTACATGTGTACCAACTTTTATCCAAATACGTCCACCCATTCCAAAAATATGGTTAATTTTAGTTTCAGTCAAAATTCATAAAACAACAAGTATATTGAAAAAAGTGAGGATTCAAGGACAAGTGTGGGGTCTTCTGAACTCAACAAAGCGTTCTCTATCTCTCATTAGTCTATGTCACCTTAAATCTGGGACACCCTGTATTTTACCTGCACATCCCCATCCCTGTCCTTGTATTTCTTAGGAGTAACGGGTCATGTCGGCTCCAGCCAATAAATTATCCATGTATTAAATTTGATTAAAATCATTAAAGCCGTTTTAGAGAAACAAAAAATTAATCCTTTAAACCACACCCCCTGCAACATCCCCCTCTGAATTTTCTAGTCACAAATAATCATACTATCTTATACTGGTACTAAGGAAGTATCATATGTGTCAAATTTGATAGAAATAATTAATACCGTTTTAAAATAAAGAAAAAAATATTTTAATCATCTGCCTTGCATCCCCTGTCTCTGCATTTTCATAAAAATAATTATCTACGTATTAATTCATTCATAAAGAGTAATATCACTTAGTCAATAATTCTTCTACGCCTCACTATTTAAAGGATTTCAAAACTAATTCCAACAAGTTTTTTATTTCTATTGGTTCAAACACGGTATACACTTGTCATTTTCCTTTAACTTTTCAAAGTATAATAGAACGCTTTGTCTCACGCATGTTTAAGCAGCTGCTTAAGGATTATGAAAAAGTTGAAGAAAGCCGCGGAACTTGAATAGAACAAAGCATTTGTGTAATTTTCTTAAAGTTTCAAGTTAAAGTGGTTATAAGAATAGTCATTAGAATGATGGCAGGTATATAAGTTTGCATTTATCAAAATGTTTAACTTGCTCGTTAAAGTGACTTATAGAGTACAATCACGTAAAGTGTAAAGGAATTAAAAGGTCAAGTTCATTAATACTGAAAATAACAACCACAATAGTTGAAAGAAATACCCATTCATAACGAACGAAAAGTCTGAAACAGGCAATTGGACTAACATTTATAACAAAAACGAGATACATATGTTTTATCTAAAGCGTTATTGAATCAATTGTATTTTGAAACATAGGGCTACCTTAACCTTGATACGAGGAAATAAATATAAGTGGGAGGGTTGTGACGTGATTTTGCCAAACATTGACAGCCACGCTCTTTTAGTCGTAGCTGGATCGCGGGTTCGTGCTCAGATATTTTACCTTGGTGTACTTATCTGATATTAGGTGGTCTAGTTGTGGCTATTACCTTAAGGGCACCAGTCGAAAAACGACGAGGAAGGGATTGAGAAATGAAACGGAGATTGATATTTATATTTATTGCCAGAATATAAAACTAAAAAAGCGAACGTGGCCCTGAGCTGAACATTCGTTGCGTCTCTGAGGAACGCACTCTCAAACTGTCAGCTGGCGTATGCCTACTTGGTGATGGTGACAAGATCTGCCCTACAGTACTTAACAAAAAACCCGCATGTAATAAGAAGATCTCACTTTCAACGATGTTTCTCTGTTAATTTGTGGGCAGGAATTTGTGGTAATGAAATAATTGGACCAACAGAATTACCCAATAGATTAAATGGGGAAATTTATTTAAATTTCTTGAAACAAACATTGCCATATTTGTTGGAAGATGTAGCTTTGGCGACGCGCAAACGTATGTGGCATATGCATGATGGCACACCAGTGCATTTCAGTCTGGCGGTTCGAAATTTTTTAAATACGCAATTTCCTCGACGATGGGTTGGTGGACGTGGTGGACCGGTTGGATGGCCTGCTAGGTCACCCGACATAAATCCAATGGATTTTTATTTTTGGAGCAGAACTGTCAAAATTTCAAAAAATCCATCTCGGCTCCAATAGGTCGTACGAAGTTTTTTAAAAAAACGGAATTGTGCTGATATTTAGTACCTATAATTTTCACGTGTACATATTTTACAGTACAATTGATACTTAAATGTAATGATTTAGAGTTGTATTTTTGTAGGTTTTATTACGACCTAAAGTCAGGACAAGCAAACGAGGTCCCAGATGTTACAAATCCTTGTAGTGAGAGCGAACAATAAAAAGAACAAGTAAAAACAAATACAATTTATTACAAAAATCAGCAAGTACGGCACAATAAAAGTCAAAAATCTTACAATAAAATAAATACCAAGAATACAGCTATGGAAAGGATAATTAATTTTGAAATGCAAAAGATACATATATACAGCAATTACTTAGCTTTTACAAAATTGGAGTTTCCAGGCGCTTCAGACTTGAAGTTTGTTGATCGAAGGTTGTAGATATATTCATAACTCAATTAAATGGGGTTTTTCTCAATCGCAAAGGATAAATAAGAGCAAATTCGTATACCAAAATTCGAGTACCAAAGAATAGCAAATGATCCAAAAGTCCAAAATCCAAATAATCTAACAGCCATTATCCGGGCTATGTGCCCCGCCGAGCGCTGAATTACAAGTTACAAGTCTGGTGCGTTTAGTGTAATAATTAATTAAAAATTAGGATTTTATAGAGGAGTTTGCGACTAAAAATGTTATGTTTTAATATTCCGCCCTCTAAAAGCACATTTGAAATAGAATTTAGTTAGTAGATTGGAAAAATAATAAAATATACATAGTGTTCCAATTAAAATATCAGATTTGATGTTATTCCTATCGAAAATAAATTAGGAAATTATGCTCTGTTGGTCAACTGTTAAATAAATAAATCCACAAATAAATATGTAAACATGAAACATATCGTGTAAACTATTATTTAATATTTAATGCCATACACCCCATTTTATTATATCTATCAAATCCGTTCCAAGCTCATGTGGATATTTTATTTATGTGCCTACAAATAATTGATTTCGCATTAAGAGAAAATGAACGATGAATATTTTATTGCGGGCACATTTCAAGATCCCATATCAGATATAACTTCATTAGCCCTCCTGATCAAAATCATAATAAATACTACAACAAATCATTATATATTTATGGGACAATACGACTACATCCCATTAATCTATGTCATATAGATTAATGGGATTTGAGTTGTTTGAATTTTAATATAGATGTGTTGTACTAAGTGGCATAGGGAATGAAACACTCGGTACTAGTTTCTCGAATTTAATTATGTCTACGGGGAATGGGTGAAAGATTCAACACGAACAGTATAACCGATTTTATACTCAATTGTATGAAATGGGTCCTTTTGCGTATGGCAGCTGTTTTTTTTTGTGTCAAAGCAGAGGGCATGAATACGTAGTGTGGATAAGAGAGGGCGCCACTTGGTTGTTGAAAGGTTATTATAATCTTGCCCAGCCAAGAAGGCAAAATGGTTTAATCACATTTATAAAAGTTATAAAAATTTATGATTACTTATTTAAAAAGACACGATAGATTTACTATTATTAAGTTACCAGACAAATATTATTAGAGACGATGTAAGTATTAAAAGCAAGATTTCTACAAAAAGAACATTTGTTATATACAATATGTGCACACAGGCTAGAGAGGTTTAATTAAGATGTCAAATGCTAATAATTAACAAAAGTGAACAATACGTATTAACGTGGAAATAATGTCTATCCAAGAATTACGTGTATGTACGATGTTAAACTACTAGTAGCTTTGCATGGCCATACTCTACCTTACAAGGCTTATATTTTCAAAAAAGTTAAAAAAATAGCCTAAATTAAAATTGAATTCAAAAATATATTATGGTAAGTTTGACGTTAAAAGTTTTTATTTGAATGACAAATTTAATTAAAGGAAATTAAGACTCATGACAATAAAATAAGAAAAAAGAAGATTAAACCTGATTCAACAAAAAAAACTTGCTCCAGCGAAAAAACTTGTTCCAAGAAAAACCTGCTCCAGTACTGATCCAGATCTACAGGATGGCTAGAATGTCGCTGCGGTACGACATGGTCTGGTCGTCTTCATGACGCCAAGTGAGGAGGCTACTACAATGTCCCTGACTGTTATAGTTGGTGCTCCACTGGCTGCACATGATTCCATGCATCTAGTTGTTGGCTGGTACATCGACAGGTCATAAAAATGGACATGAATAAACATAAAAGTAAAACTCACCCCTATAAGTGGATAGTAGCACAAGAATTTCACAAAAAATACCAAAAAAGTCAGGAGGCCTCTCAGAAATAAAACTAATTTTCATGCGACAGCTGAGCAAGCTTCTACACAAAAGAAATACTAAACTTTGGTTCACAAAGTGCCGAAAACTAAACTGGGTTGAGCCCAACGAAAAGAGAAACGTCTTCCTTCGTACATGAACCCCGGCAAAGACAAGAAATTAGTCATCCATCTCCCAGAAATCTGACGTCTTTCCAGTGCCGCCAACTTAAATTTTGTCTCAGAAGACTTTCTATTGCCAACCAATGAGGAAATATATTTACATAAAAGAGAAAGCAACTCTTACTGCCAAAAACAATGTGAAATTGAAATAATTGTTATGAAACTTTTATCGGTTGATCTTTTATGAATAATGCAACATTAGGTATATTTGAGTGTACACCTTACCGAATCGATGTCCGGGAATACCTCGACTTAACATTTCCAAATCGGTGAATAGAGAGGCGAGGTATCGTTAGAATGTCCAGCACTTTCTCCTAATCTTACACCCTTAGATTTTTTTATGTGGATATGTGAAAAGTATGGTATGAAAAACAAAGCCACGTGATATAACTGACTTAAGAAGAAGAATAACGAGATAATAATAATGTGGTTAGGTAGATCACGCCTCAGATATTGGAAAACGTTGAAAAACATTTTTATGTACGATTAGAATGCTGCCAAGACGTTCAAGGAACTCATTTTGAACATTTACTACATTAGAATTAAAGTTTTTTTTAGTTTGCTGTTGTGAATACGTATTTCACGTAAGCACATGAATTTATTTTTCTACCGTTCATTTTCGCAATAAATATTATAACTGTAACATTTTTGAACAGATAATGAATAGACCTTTCAAATGAGGCAGCTATTACCCAATTAATAATTTAGGAGTTGTAACTGCCACTCGAAGGGGGTTGAATTTAGAGGTGAAATTTGTACTATGCAAGATGTCTTTTCAGAATCCAAAATCGACGTGTCTCTGGATTTTTTATAAATATGCACAATAATTGAGATACTGAATTTATTCCATTTGGCTGTTCCATACTGTATACCTCGTACAGAGTAATCATACTTCGACATTAGAAAAATTTTACGAGCCTAAAGAGGGTCAATATTAATTGCCGAGGCAGCAAACTCTTGGATTGTTTTTAATCAAGGGTAGAGTATGTGGGCGGGCACCGCCTGCGAAAAAAAATAAATGGAAAAACGAAAACTAGTAAATTTATAGGGCTGCCCACATATTTAATTTCAATGTTTACATGCCTGAAGTTTATTTAATACTTATACCTTCTTTTCCTTTATTATTATTTGATTCGGAGTATTTCTTGATTAAAAAATATTTTTTAGAAAAATTGCCTACTTCAAAACCGATTCTTATTTTGTTACTAAATTATTATCTTAATGCCTACGTTTAGTTAATGGTAACTTGTTAAATTCACGTTTAAAATAAACGAGGAAAATATCGATTACATTTAATTATAAATTAACTTACACAAACACAAATTCTAATATTCTTTCCTATTATTTGGGTTTTCTACCACATGTATTATTATCCTCTTCAAAACAAATTACCGAATCTACAAAATAATAGAATTATTGGGAAAAAACCTCTGCGCCCGTGACGTTTACGCCAAAGGAAAAGTCAGAGGTTATGTTTTGCAAATAATATAAATCGGAATAAACAGAGAAATAATGTATTTAGCTGACGTTTCGGAAAGTAATCTCTTTCTGTTTTCAAAGCTTTTTTTGAAGAACTCTTATTTTGCTGTGTATGTCAAATACACAGCTTTAAGATTCTGTTTATGTTATTTCCATAGATACTTACTACTTACACAGAACATAGAACTGATGATATTTTCTTTTATATAATGTTGAGTTTGTTAAGTTCTTCTTTTAACATTGGTAGCCAGGTTGTACAAATATCTACAGAACAATTCGATACGCACTTATCCTCATTTAATAAGATTATTGCTGATTCCTTAATTTTTCTTTTTTTGGTATCTGTTTCTTTTGTTAAAATTTTTGCCGAGTCCCAGTTTATTCTATGTCCGTTTTCCCAAGCATGTTCACAAATCTTTGATTTCTGAATTTCATTCCTTCTAATGTAATTCTTGTGCTCATCCAACCTCACACTGAAAGGTCTGGATGACTCACCCACATAACATTTATCACATTCACACGGGATATTGTAAATACAGTTTTTTTTAAATACAAATTCTACATACTTACTAAAAATATATCCTAATCGGGGACGGTAGAATGGTAGTTAGCGAGTTTAGCTTTCACTCTAAACATGCCTAACAAGGTGAGTTCGAGCCCAACCTACTACTAGTAATTTTCGATTATAAATTTCCCCCAAGAAGTGGTTCGAATTTCACTACAAACTGTACGACCCCGTCTCCTTTACTCACACAAGTCTAGGCTTAAGAGGGTCACTCAAGTGATCTGGAAGGCGGTTAAAACATTAAAAACTTTATATCTATAACATGCATTTAAATATGGTACTTAGGCACTTATAAAATGTTAAATTCTTAGTTAAGTTCGAAGCTAAGTTAAAACTGGCTTAGTTATCTTCGGATGATTGTAGATTGTTTCAGGGGTCGCTTGGCTTTAAGTAGTCTTACTTCACTTCGACCTAAAAAGATCTTTTGTGAATAACCCTACAACTAGTTATTGCCCAGGATTCCAAAACTTTTAACAAAGCTTGTGATTTTCCTGGGGGTTAGTTTCCTATTGTCTTCAGGCGTTAATTCCACCTGCTTTAGGAACTTTATCCTAGTGCGGATTAATGCTTTGCATTCACAAAGTATATGTTCCACAGTTTCAGTTGCAGTATCACAGTATCTGGGTGAGCAGAACAGAGTTAAACTACTCTGGGTGCCGGGACACACCAGAATAGATGGCAACGAAAAAGCTGATGAACTTGCTAGACAAGGAGCAGCTAACAAATTCTATGGCCCAGAACCCGTGCTGGGCATTACCAAATACTCAGCTAGAGGGGTAATTAAAGACTGGGTCAGGAATAAACACAATGATTACTGGAGGAACATACCAGGTAATCGACATGGGAAAACACTTATTGAAGGACCATGCCCAAAACAAACTGCAGAACTGCTCCCAAAGAACAGGCTACAGTTGAGAATTTTAACAGGCCTCTTGACGGGACATTTTCCCGTTAAGAAGTACCTGCATAGAATTGGCAAGTTCGATGGCGACCTTGACTGCAGATTATGTGGCAAGGTACCAGAGACAGTAGACCATATCATATATGAATGCGAGGCACTGGCCCGCAGAAGATATAATATTTACGGGCAAACACAAACAGACCCGCAAAGCGTTAAAACTCGCCCATTCGTAGACCTGTATCACCTTGTCAGTGGCACAGGAGTATTAAAATGGGCAGTGTAAATCGGAACAGGGAGTGCACAATAAGCCCAAGAGGCTGCAGTGCCCTCGGAGTGTTACAGACGACCCTGTGGGGAGGGGTTTTAGTCAGTAAGAGTCTGACACTGACCCAACTTAGGTTGGGAGCCCATGAGGGTTTCCCCTCCTCGTCAAAAAAAAAAAATCACAGTATCTGCATTTTCATCTACTGCCTTGCCCATGTTCTTGAGATGATATCTCAAAGAGCAGTGGCCAGTTAGAAGGCCTGTCATCAGCCTTAATTCGGACTTTTCAAGTTCGAGAAGCGTCTTTTATTCTTTGCCGAATAAATTATAAATTTTTTCGCTTGTTTTTGGCCTGGAATATTCCTCCAGTAGGACTTTTTCTGGTCCTTTTCCCATTTCTATATCTTCTCCGTTATGTGTCCCTTGGCTAGGCCACAAAACGGTTGAGGTTCAATGAATTGTGATTCAGCTCCTTTTTTCGCAACACTGTCAGCATGTTCATTACCTTCAAGTACTCCCTCATGCTCTGGCACCCACATCAAGGTAACCTTGTTGTTCTTGGCCAGTTGCTTCAGGGATTGTTTACATTGCCAGGCAATTTTATACTTAGAGCTTTTAATGCTGTCTGGGCACACAGATCTATAGCATAGATTTCTGCTTGGAAGATGGTTGGGGTGTTGCCGAGGGCTTTTAATAGCCGTCTTAGATCCATCTGTATACCCGATGAGTGACCTTTGTTGCAATCGTAGTGCCTCAATCTTGCTCGTCTGACGGCTTTCGATCAGCACATCAAACGGGCAGTCAAAATCCTGTTTGATTGGTATTGAGTCAGTAGGTTTGGTCATGGACTCAAAGTGGGTTAGCTCCAAAATCCTTAAGTGACCAACCAGATCGCCTGGTTTAAATTTGAGTGCATAATGCAGTCTTAAAGCATTAAGCGCTGCCTTCTTTCTCACATGCAAGTGCAAAGGAAGTAATCTTCAGGTGATGCCAACATGGTCAAAGAAATGCGCTTCAAGTAGTCTATTCGAGTATAGTGTATTGGCGTTTCGTGAAAGTGGTTCTCAGACGCTAAACATATTGATTTGTGTTGTGGGTCTCATACGCGCCCAGTCTTAGAATCTGAACCCCTTGTAGCATTATTTCCTTACGCAAGAAAGAAACCCATACAAAATGAAATAATTTCTCAGAAACTATTTTAACCTTTAGTAGGTTTTGGTCTAACATTAGTTTTTGTCTGCATCTTAATTGATTTATAATTTCAAAAAATTTTAATTTAAAACAATAGCCCACAAATGACAAAAGGTAATTCTAAGAATAGTGTAAACCTAGAATGTTGACGAATTATTTTCAGGATGTCCTTTTGGGGTCTTAGAACACGAATATGAAATTAGTTTTGGGTACATACCTCGACTCATATTCAGGCAGGCAAATATTGTCAAACAATTGTTTAGAATGAATTCTTGTCTTCAAGAACGGTGTAACGTCTTCAGAGAAGTGAACAATTGACCTACTTTTTTCTACAGATCCTATGTGTCACATTTTTGATAGTCAGGTCAAATTATAGTAGGCAGGTGTCAAAATAAGACGAAACTAGTGTCAAAATAAAATTACAAAAATTGTAAAGTAAAAATATACCTACTACGACAGTCCAGTATTCCACTATTTCCTATGAAAAGAAATCGATTCATTGCCACCAATCAAGGTGCACAATGTGCGATTCCAAATCAATTGAAAATAATGTCCTATAACTGGCGACATATTCTCTCTGGTCGATAGCCGAGTGGGTTAAGGCGCGAGGTGGCAATCGCGATTAATCACACGGACATCGCACCACCGGGTTCGAATCCTGGCTCCGGCATTGGCACTGTCGGAGGAAATGGTTGTATGTCCTCATTTTTTCAATATGTAACCCCCTTCCGTACAAGCCCCTGGCTTCTGGAATTGGGGGTTGTCTAATTTCTGTGGTGTTTATTTATTTATTTATTATATATATTACATCTTCAATCGGAAAAGGCAAAATAGAATCTGATTGCAATAAGCCCATAGTAGGCAGATTTCCAGTGCAGTGTTGCTGTGCATCGCCAGCCGTAGATTAGTTTCGAGCTTGTTAGCTCTCATCAGTATGACATAGGCACCTGCACAACAACACTTCACTGGTCTTCTGTTGAGTAGATATCTTTGACTGCAGGTTTGTAGGCTCTGTAGTACAGCATATTTCGGATATCAACCAGGAAAGTAAAACACATGTATAATATGGCGAATTTTCATAATTTGAAGTATGATGTAGAGGTATACTAAGTAGATCATCATGTCTTGTACTATATAAATGGCAATTATTTCTTTGTGTGAATGAATCTATATTTTTTTTGGTATCCATTAAACATTTTAGTATAAATATTTGGAGTCATTAGCACTTTTTTTATTTTATATATTTTTTACAGCTCTCATTATAACTCATCTGAAATAAAAGTCTAATGAGTCCTTTTTGGCTAACAATGACTCTGTCCCTATCTCTTGCACTTCTCCAGGCAGTGATATTGTACGAAATATTTGAGTATGCAAGAGTATAATAAATGCTCAATAGTCTTGCTTTATCTAATGTACTTTGCATTTGCAATATAGCAAAGTAGGCTTTATTAAGTTGTGAGCATACGTGCTCAATGTGCTTGCCCCACAACAATTTATCATCTAAATAAGTTCCTAGTACACTATTTGTTATATTGCATCAACTGCTAATGTCACTATTATATCATCAGCAAACATTGTCAAATGTGCAGTGGTTAAAGTGTTGAGAAGGTTTTTTATATATAGCATAAATAATAGCGGTCCCAAAACAGAGCCTTGAGGAACGCCATACATTAAATTTTCTATTTGCAATTGAACATTTTTTATTTATACTTTTATTGTTCTCCCGTCCATGTAACTATTTATCCACGACAGTAAATTTTCACTTATTCCGACACTATATAGCGTCCGCTTAGACATATTAATCTTTACCAACATTATATGTCAGCAATCTGCAATTATATTATTGTTACACTTTTTAGAAACACCGTGTATTATATGAGAAAATTCGTAACTTAACTAATGGAGTTTTCCCAAACGGTAGAGGATTATAAAAGAGAATTTATATGTGCAGTTTTCTTCGCAGAGCCTGTTTGGCTTTTCACTATAAATAATTTTATAAATCCAAGTGAAAAGTTACAGAACGACCTTTAATGATGAAAGAGACAAACTAAAAGTAACCTTTGACCGCTGAGCCATTAACGACCCTTTCATGCATTTCTATCCCTTTTCACAATTCCTTCTCTAAAGCAAGATTTCTAATTACTACAATAATTGTAAATAAATTACTGCGTCTATTGATGTTTTGTGGCTCTAAATTGTAGGTTTTGTACAAAATTAAATGTAATTTATTAGTATAATTGCAGCGAAACACAGTAATTAACCTGTCCATTCAAAAATAGAAACAGCGCAAATTGTATGTAATTTTCTCACTATTTACAATTTGTGTGTACTACTTAATTGCCCCACTCTTTTTACGTCATATATGAAATATTAATTAATAAAGTTTTTGGTTGTACGTGCGAGAAATTGTCGGAAATTAATATATCGAGAGCTGGAAATGGGGTAATGTAATACTTTGTTGTAGCTTAATATATTTGTTTTGTAATTTTATGAGTAGGAAAGAGAATTTGTTAAACTGCCGACGGAATATTAACTTGCTTGAATAAATAACGACCAGATACACTGAAATACTAGAAAAAATTCATTAAAAATGTACGTAAACGAGGTATATAGACATCTTTATTGGTTCCTGTGACATACTGTTAAATCTGTACGTATGAAACATGTATAAGACATGCCGTTTCATTTGAGCATTAGTTAATGTCTTGGTAAACACATGCATATTACATCTTTGTTTGATATATTTAAACTAGGTTGAAACTAGGTGTCCCAAAAGTCAACGGCATCCAGGGCTGGTAGGCCAGCTCATAACTGACCAAAATATCAATATGTGGCCTTAGTAAAAAGTTGTTAGTTTTTAAGAGGCGTAACTATGGCAGGGCAAACCGGGGCAGTGCCCCGGGGCCCGGGAAGTTAGGGGCCCCGGCGTCTGAGGTGAGGCCGGGTATCATGATAAGGTAAAAAACTTCAGACAAACGTATATATCAGTCTGGGACACAGAAGAGAAAATTAAAATTGCAACAAGGAAAAGCTATCAAAAAACATAATCCTCACACAATTGAAGAAAAACATTCTGATAATAATATTTGTGAAATAGCCTCCACTCCTATGTCTAGCCCCACATGTCAGCAACCAATTTCTTGTACTGATCCCAAGACTGTTTGTGAAATTGTCACCACTCCTATTCCTAACCCTAGCACTTGTAGCAATTCATCCGAACAAGAAAATTCTAATACTGTGAGTACTGTGATTGGTTTGCCTAGCGATTTTGGATTTTATTTGGGGAAAACAATTACTGATCAGGATAAAATGATTATTATCATCTTTGGGTCCAACAGGCCTAAAGGTACATTTCCCAGGAACCAGAAACAAAACAATCGACGTTTCAGTGAAAGTTATTATTTTTCTTCTACGAAATATGGTCCTATTCCATGGCGTTGCTATTCTATTGTCTTAGATGCAGCTTATTGTGATTCTTGTTGGTTTTTTTCTAAAATATGAAGCAAATGGAGAACCGGTGTAAAAGATTGAAAACATTTATCAACACGAATTGAATAGCACAGTAAAACCAAGTCTCAAATTGCAGCTTGTGCCGTCCACGACTTATGGAGAAGAAATCGTACCATTAACAAGAACCTAGAAGAAGACAGATTTCAAACATCTTTATGAAAAATTGTGATTGGCACAAGTGAAATTTGTCAGATATTGATGATGTTATGAAACAGGTAATGGATAAACCTGGATCAGTGCGATACCTTAGCCCAGCTATTCAGAATAAGCTAATAGAGTGTCTGTCAAAAAAGCTTACTTCCGAACTAACAAAATAAATAAATTCAACTACATTTTTTTCTTTGCTCCTTGACACCACTCAAGACATAACTAAAATAGAAAATTAGGTATTGTCATTAGAACTTGCCATATAATTCTGAATAAAGATATGCTACCTCAGGGCTTGATCAGAAAAGCAACTTTTTTGGGATTCTTTGAGCTAAAAGATTATTCTGCTGTAGGAACGACTAAGTTCTAAATATATTAAAAAACCTAAATATTCCTATTGAAAAATATTATGGTCAAGGTTGTGAAGGAGCCAGTGTTATGAATGGGGCCTATAATGGAGTATATAATCAAATTAAGAAATTTCAACAAAATGTCGAATATATAGGGTGTCTCACCGGGAACTGAATCGATCGATATAGAGAAAAATACGCATCAGAAAATTTTAAAAATTTAGATAATTACTAATATCGGTGTGGCCAATCCAACTAAAATAATTACAAGCAGCTGGCACATCCGCTTATACCAGAAGTCGATACCAACTTGCTTATTTCAAATGGAACACCCTATATATTTTAGGGTTTTCGGAAAGAGCATAATATTCTGAGTCGAAAACATGTAACATATTCTATACCTAAACCTAGCCATTTCAGAGATATTTGACATTTTATATAAAATTTGACAGTTGCAATGTTTTGCAAGAACCGTTACAACTTTCTTCGTGTAAAAGATCCTCATTTGTTTCTTGTCTCATAAAAAGAACACAAGGGGAACTACGTTTCAAAACTGAAATAAATTAAATAGTATCATACCAAGTGTTCCGTTTTTCGCGTTACATTTTGTCAATTTCAAACCGCGAAAACTTGTTTAGGTCAAATGGAACGCCCTGTATTTTTTTACGTCAAGTTGTGTAAAATTGAATTCCCTTTTTTCTGATATTAGCATTGTGGGGGTTAAAGTTACAATTTTTTAAAATATTTGCGATTTTATTAGAAATTCATGAATTGTTCTAATCATTCCATCAAAATTGCCATGATTAGAAGTAATCAGTCATTATCTTATGTCAAAAAATGCCAGCACGTTTAAATTACACCCACGAAGACTTTTTAAATTTGTTTATTATTTATGGAGAATGTGATAAAGTAATATCCAGAACTTGCAGCACATTTGCTACTCGGTATCCAGAAAAAGGGAAACCGTCACCAAACACTGTAAAACGCATATTGGAGAATTTTAAAAATTATGGCTCTGTCAAGGCAAAAATGCAAAGAAGAAAGCCTATTGTTGATGACGAAAACATTGAAATAGTCATTCTACGATATTTTCATGCATTTCCAAGAATGTCATTAATAAGACAAGCTGCTCTGGAATCGGAACTATGCAAGGATTCAATTCACAGAATCTTATTAAAACATAAGTTTTATTCATTTTCATTCCATATGGTTCAAGGATTAAAAGAAACAGATTTCCTAAGAAGACAGAATTTTTGTGAGTTTATTCTAATAAGGTCTGAGGGTCACGATTCTTATTTGGGAAATATTATATGGACAGATGAATCAAAATTTACTTAAAATGGACTTTTTAATAGACACAATTCGTATTATTGGAGTGACTCAAATCCCCATATGTTCAGAGAGCGAAACTTTCGGGAAAGTTGGCAGTTCAATGTTTACTGTGCCATAAGAAACGAGAGAGTGGTGGCATTACAATTTTAACAGGAAAATTTAAACGGTAAATTAAATTTTCCCTTCTGCTAATATATATAGGTAAATTTTCTGTTTTACCCACTGAGCAAGTTTCTGCTCCTTTCCGCCTCACGGGAGAAAGTGTCTTTTGTTGGTGCCTCTGTGATGAGAGACGTACAAATACCATCACCGTGGTTATATAGTTATACCTTCAAGGGGTAAGAGTCCCTGAAATTGGTCTTGTTTGGTACTTGCATCCTGAGGGACCCCATCTCGTTGGGGGCGTTCACATTGCTGGCAGCTGCCTTTTAACTGTATCCGTTTGGAAGGGCTCGAGCTTAGGAGGTGCTGCTTGGAGGTATTCTGGTCTAGACCCGGTTACCATCACCCGGTTAAGCACTACTGGGCTTCAGACTAACCCTGGCTGTCACGCAAGGATGGTCGTCGTGGCGGGACGGGGAATACTCCCGTACCTCCTTGTTTTGCCTGTGAATTAACTTTGGGGCGAGTTGCTTCTTGGTTGTTAAGCCCTTGTGTGTTTTTTGTCCTTTTTGTCTTTCTTTTTTTCCCTTTGCGTTTTTTTTGTTGTTGTTATGCCTGATGGTAACTTGCGAGACGGGTTAACCATCCTCGTGCATTTAAGTCTCACTATTTTTGGTGTTATGCCTATTGGTAACTTGAGAGACGGGTTAGCCATCCTCGTGAATTTAAGTCTCATTATTTTCGGTGTTATGCCTGATGGTAACTTAAGAGACGGGTTAACCATCCTCGTGCATTTTAAGTCCTTACCAGTTATCCATCCTCTGGTGAGCCTAGCTCAAAAAAAAATCTTCGAGCCGCACACACATTTGTTTAGGAGTAGTCGCGTGTCTCCCAGCTGGGAAGAACGGTGACGTGACTTCCGTCTGATGTAAAAAGGTAGGAGATGAGAAGTGCTCAGCTTGGTGTACGCTGCCGATAATTCCTAGAAGCTTGTTTATTTGAGCCATCTTAATGGATTTCGGATTATCGACAACGGTAAAATTTCCTTCGTTTTAAGTTGTTGCTGTTCATCCGAATATTTCGTTGCTACGGAGGGAGTTTAATCTGCATCTGCGAGGGATTTATGTATGCACACGTGAGTACCTTATCATCGCCATCTTTTTCGACCTTACCCACTTATTTCAAATATTTATAGGCTGGTTAGCCATTTTTCGTTGGGAGTATCTTCGCTGTCAATTGAGCTGCAGCATTGTATAAGAATTTTGGTGGATTGTAGTGGTTTATATTAAACTTGGGCTCAACGCCCTGAGATTTCTGAGCTAGTGAAATTTTCTCGTGGGTACGTTACATCACTTATCCGAGCTAGGTAGTGTCTGCGATTTGCTACGCACAACAGCCCAGATGCTTTTGTATTATCTAATAACTTTAATAGTTCATGAACTCGTAGCAACTAAGTTTATAACATGAATTTGATATTTTAAGGGACTCGGAAGATGTTGCAGAAAAACTGAAATTTATTATCCCCCCTTTTAATGGGGATTAATAATCATTTTCGGAAATAAGTTTATATAAAAGATTACCATTATTTTTGAGTGTACTATCAGCAGCAGAAATATCAGGAGATAATTTTGGACAACCTTGTATAACATGTCATTTTTTCTTCAAACATCCAATAGTAACGAAATAAATACTATTATTTTTTCTCCGAATACTTTCAGTGAAGCTCGTGAACGGCGGTAAAAGACCTTTACTGCCGCTCAGAGCTCGTTAGCGGCATTAAGCGACTAAGCAAGACGATCAGACGAAATGTCAGAGAAACGACAGTTTAAGTGCAAAAGAATTCATAAATATCATGTTTACGTGGACATTTTTAGGAGAAATAGTTTTCGTTATGGTATTTTTTTTATATTTCAGTATTCTTAAAACAACTTCGATTAAATATATCAAAATGTAATCGTTCACAAAATGTAATTAAGGGAGAGGTTTTATTCTAATATTCTCCCCATCGTCTTTTACCATATCAAACACTGTATATGAGCTCAATCTCCAGATAATGCCAACATGGTTAGCGAAACACACATCGAATAAACTACCAATTCAAAGGCAGTTCCAGCATTTTGGTGCTAGAGGTAATTGCGTCAGAGCCACCGTGCCTGATAATTCGATAATTTAACAAACGCAGTCATTTGACAGTACATTTTCCTTGCTATTTTCCACTGGTAGCATTTTTATGTGAGTAACGTTATCGATCACCCCGTATTAAAGCTACCCCTTACTATATATTATACCTGCCTACATCTGACCACACTCCATCCCCTTTTAAGGTATAAAAATTGATACTAAATAAAGCTGAAGTGTCGTCCCGCATTATTACGAGGCAACCCCAAGCTTTTAGGTCGTTTATAATATTCTAATACTTTCTGGCTTCACTTTTTTATGACGACTGTTTTTAAATTGGTTTTAATTGACCTGTTATTAAAACATCGTTTCGTATGTAGCTTTATGAAGTGCGCACCTACGTCCCAATTATTCTTCCATTCCACGGTCAGGTTTATTATTTCAATAGATCGTACGTATGTAGAAAAAGAACATATTAAATTTATAAAATTATATCTTTACCTAACGAAATGAAAAAAAAGCAATATCGCAAGTGTAAAATGTAGCGAAAGTGATGTATAATGTACACGGTAATTTTAAATCCAAGGAAGTAATCAGCAATGCCTCATTAAGGGGCTTGGAATTCAACGAGCTTTAATTACCGTCTGTTCCTGCCCTTTTATCAGTGCACTAATAGAGACGGTGTCATTAAAGGTATTTTTGTGGTGAATTTAAAGTTACAAATGTCATATTAACGTCAATGATGGATGATAATGAGAGACATTCTTTTGCACGAGTTTCAAGCAGAATTTGAATACATTTTTAGACAATTAGTATACAAAAAATTACGTTTCAAAGTGAATGTTTGTTGAATCAATAATAAAGTGAATTAGACCTCATGATAATTCGGGATCATGTATTGACCACATATTTGTAAAGTGTGTAAAAAAGTAAATATACATACACGTCTACAAAAACTAAAAGTCTTGCAAAAATATTCTTTGAAGATCTTACTTGGTGCATGTAAAACTTACCCCTCCGATGTGCTTTATATAGAGCGAAGGCTAGTGTATACCCCCACCGCCCCGTGGAAATTTCTCACTCACATATTTTTTGTTGGTATAACCATGTAGTTTAAGTTTTTACTTGTTTGCCCCTTGTTAATTACAGCATATCCCAGAAAAACTTGGAAAACCACGGAAATACGCGGATATATACGGACTTTTTACAAAAAAGTTCTCCTGTGCCAGGAACGTGAAGTTAGCCTAGAGATGCTGTTATCCTATCCATTAGGTCCAGTTCTTATTATTATTAGCCTTTACTCGAGTCCGAGTATAAAAAAAAATGTTACGGTCGATAGATTGTGTGTAATAAAAAACAAGTAAAAGGTGTAGTCTATTGTAATTCCCATTCATCTACGGTGCACACGACTATGGCTATAGAGGCCAATTCGGGAGAGCACATGTCGACCGCAGTCAGGACAAACATAGACCTGGTTAGGTCTTGGATTCGGCCTTCTTGCAGCAACATTTCCTAGATAGCTGGCCACAACCCCTCGCCATTCGGTTCTGTCCGCTGCAAGTTGTTCCCATTGCTCGTCTGGAATACCGCAGGATTTTAGATTTTCATGGAGAACGTCTTTGAACCTCTTTCGTTGACCGCCACGCCTTCTTCTACCGCTTAGCAATTCACCATAAAGTGTACATTTAGGAAGGCGGTTATCATGCATACGATGAACGTGACCTGCCCATCTTAGGCGTGCTCTTGAAATAAGCACCTCAATTGGAAGGCTCTTTGCTCTCCTGAGTACTTCCACGTTTGATATGTGATGGAACCGACGGATTTTCATCATACTTCTGAGGTGTCTTTGTTGAAAACGTTCTAATTCTTTCACATGACGACGGTAAGTGACCCAGCTTTCACATCCATATAGCAGTGTTGGAATGACAACTGCTCTGTAGACAGCCATTTTGGTTGACAAAGCAAGGTCGTGGTTGTCAAATACTCTCTCTCTAAGTCCCCAGAGTGCTCTAGATGCAGCGTTAATTCTATTGCGAATCTCGCTGTCCATGTTTGCTTTGTCATTAACAACGTTGCCTAAGTAATTGAACTGATCCACCACTTCAAGAGAATTTCCGTTAAGTGTAATGTCTATTTAGTTCACTTGATGAGGAGTTGACATAATCTTAGTCTTTCCAATGTTGATTTTAAGTCCCAAGGAATCATAGCTCTGGGCATACACATCTAAAAGTTCTTGAAGCTCTTCCGGCGTAGAGGCTAAAAGTGCACAATCATCCGCATACTGGAGATCACAAATGAATCGTGTGCGTGTCTTCGTGAAACCTCTAAACCGCCCTATGTTAAAGAGACCGCCATCAGAACGGTATCTGAGACCTATTCCTCTGACTGTCAGTTTGTTGTCAACAATAATTGTTAGAGCAGTGGTACACAAATTAAAAAGTAGGGGTGCCAGGACACATCCCTGCCTAACTCCAGTGAGGGTTTGGAAAGGTTCGGTTGCCTCATTATTATACATAACCTGGGCATTGTTGTTTGTATGTAGACTGCGACATACTTCCACAAATTTTCTAGGGATACCTAAGCGGAGCATAATTTTCCAGAGCACTTCCCTGTCCACCGAGTCAAACGCCTTGGTTAAATCAATGAAGGCCATATGAATTTCTCCTTGATGTTCGAGTGCTTTTTCTTGAAGCTGTTTAAGTGTGAAGATTAGATCCGATGTGTCTCGGTTTGGTCTAAAGCCACTCGGAGTTTCAGGAAGTAACTTTTCCATAACAGGTGTTAGCCTATTTGCCATCGCTTTAGTGAGTATCTTCCCTCCAACAGCCAGGAGAGCTATACCCCTGTAATTTCCACAGTCCGCAGCGCTCCCTTTGTTTTTGAAGAGGTTGATTAAAAGTGTATCACGAAACTCCTGCGGAGCTTGACCACTTTCCCACACGACATCAAACAGTTTTTTGATGTAGGGTATGAGCTCTGACGACACAGCTTTAAAGATCTCAGCTGGGAGTGAGTCGGCGCCGGGAGATTTGTTATTTTTTAGCTGCCCAATGGCGGTTAAGATCTCTTCCGTTGTTAGTGGTTTATCTAAGTCTTTGAAGGTGTCATATTGAGGAATAAGATTTATAATATCGTGATCGGCTTGACTTTGCTGGTTAAGAATGTTAGAGTAGTGTTCTTTCCATCGGGCTCTTATTTCCTGGTCTTCTTTGGGGAGATTTCCATTTAAATCTTTAATACGGCACATATTTTTCCGACTGGGGCCGTACACTGCTTTTACTCCTTGAAAGAAATTCCTGTAGTCGTGTGAATCGGCGTACCTTTGAATTTCTCTGGCATTGCTTGCCCACCACTCGTTCTTTATTCTTCTGATTTCGCGTTGCGTTTCATACTTAGATTGGGTAAAAGCTTCTGCTTTTGATGAGTCATTGGGGTGGTTGATAGCGTTTTGGAAGGCAATATGTTTGCGGTCAAGAAGTTCTTGTATAAAAAGCTTCATTAACATTGAACCAGTCCTCCTGTTTTTTACTTGCTGCAGTGCCAAGAATTTCCTCACTCGCACTTTTTAAACTGTCTTTAATTTGTGTCCAAGTAGTAGCGACATCTACAGAATTGGTTTCTTCTAGTGCACTCAAATTCTCTTGAACTTTTTGCTTTAGCCGTTCGACGGTTTGTTGGTCACGCAATTTACTAATACAGAGACGGGGTCTACGTTTTACTTGAGTTCTTCGGTGTTTGGGTCTCATAACAATTTTCATTTTAGAGACAACAGGGCGATGATCGGTCCAACATTCGCTATCAATGCGCGCCTTTGTAATTTGGACGTCCTTAAGATGCTTCCTACGTACGATAACATAGTCTAGTAGATGCCAGTGACCTGATCTGGGGTGACGCCAGGTGCTTTTAAATTTATCCTTTTGTCGGAAAATGGTGTTTGTTATAACTAGATCATGTTCGGCGCATTTAGTTAGGAGTAGTTGACCGTTAGCGTTCGTGTTGCCCAAACCGTTCTTGCCTATGATGCCTGGCCAGGTGTCTGCATCTGTCCCTACTCTAGCGTTAAAATCGCCAAGAATAACGAGTCGTTCCGTTTTAGGTATTCTACAGAGGGTTTCTTCCAGCTGTTGATAGAAGCTTTCCTTGGTTTCGTGACTTGCATCCAGAGTGGGAGCGTAGGCGCTTATTAGATTTACCGCGTTGCCATCTGATAGCTTATAGCGTAGCAGCATTAGACGCTCGGATAGGCCTTGTGGTACTTGTGTTAAGTTGGATACAAGTTGATTCCGAACGGCAAATCCTACTCCATGTCCAGTTCTATGGGCATTAGCAATTGCTGATGGGTGTCCTACAAAAACAGACAAGACCAAACTATTCCAAGCTTTGGACATCAAGGATGCGATAGATGAACCTAATAAGGTTGAAGAATGCATTTATATGATTAATTGCTTTGCTTTGAGGCTCTCACTAAAACTCCAGAAACCTTTGGTGAGCTCACGGAGATTGTCTTAGGCCGCTTTCCAAAATGCAAAATGATAAATTTCGTGACGGATACTTACTTAAAGTTGTATCTATTAAAAACTTTGAGAGATTAAGAAGAGGTTGTGAAGATACATTCTTAATAAAAGGGCCTCCTCGGAATTGGAAAAAATTCTTCACTGCTGGCAAACATAGGGAACAACTTGTCAGCTTTCTACATACTGAATGGAATCAGGACAAATACTACTACTTTCATGGTAAAAACTTTTACTTATCACATAATGATCAGTATACATTGTTTGCTAGTGAACATGGTTCAACTGTGAAGTATACTATACAAGAAGAGCTATGCTCTTCACATGAGAAAGCGGGTACTAAAATTATATTACGTTGCTTCTGTGTTTCTTAATTCTGTCAAGACAATTTGCCAATCAGAATTAGGTCACCAGACACAGATGTTTTTATCTTGTTGTTAAGGTACGTCAACGAAATTAAGTGTTACTGTTTGATATAGGAACTGGAAACAAACGGAGAGTCATTAATATCACCATCATTTCCCTGGATTTAGGTGTAGCAATGAGCCAAGCTATGTTGAATATGCATGCATTGCGGATGCGACACTACCAGTTCTTTTGTTCGTCGTGGAAATTTGTCAGTGAAATCTAAATTGAAAAATTATTCAAAATTCGTGCCTATTCTTAGATCATTAGGATCATCACTTACAATTACAGACGTGTTACTGACAGGTCTATAAGAATTCGTCTGTTGCTTGTACAGTAATAAGGGATACACAAATGCAAATAAGCTACGGTACGATACGATTGTTCACACAAAAATACTTTCCCACGATGACATTTGTACTGCCAAGAAATTGAGTCTACTACCTCCTTGCAAATCTTGAAAACCACATCAGCTATGTAAACTAGAACTGGATAACTTAACCGATATACTATATAAGGATGAAGAAGAAGACTGCTGATTACAAATGCTGTTATTTGATTTTGCGATTAAAAATCTGAATTTTCGTTATTATAACTTGAATGTTTTCATTTGTACTCGTCTAATAAGAATTTTGTGTTAAGGTTCATATTTATTTTAAAAAATCATGGCCTATCATGGATTTTACTAGGGGATAAAATTGAGGAAATCGTATTAGCGATTTTTTTACGTAAAATCTGAATACACCTCTGTATTCAGCTCCCTCCTAAATGGGTAAGTACCGAATTTAATTTAGAAAATGAAAATTAATAAAATTTTTGCAGATAAATTTAAAATATTAGTATGCATTTATTATTGCAGACATAGTAAGTCATGGAATAAACATCAAAAACAAACAACCAAGTTAAGTCTAATAAGCAATGAAAACATAGTGACGCTAATCATGCCGCAAAATTAACATGGAACCAATAACAATGACATGAAGTAATTGTAACAAGGAAACGCTAAAAAAAATATTAACAACAATAAATGTAATGTGATAAATAAATATTGTGAAGAAACAACTAAATTTATGAAGCTTCCCCCAAACCACCGTTCAATGTAATATATTTTTCATATCTTTTTTTAATATTACTTGACACTCTTCTTAATTGTGTAGGGGTAATAGGGTTTTCCCACTAATTTTATTTTAACAATTTGTGTCGTGAAAATGATATAATAAAACATTTTATTAATTTACAACAATTTACTTTTCTAATCAGAATTATTTCTAAGAAAATATCATTAAAACAACTTGCTGATAATTTCACTGCTTTTTAAAACGGGCATTTTTGCGCGCCAGAATTAAGTATCTACCCGGAAAACCAGTGAGATTATGGATATAATTAGTTTGTAATAGATTCAAACTGTGTGTTAAAGAAAGCTTTCCTCTAAAACTTTTCAGAATTTCAATTTGTAATGCTTGTACTGTGATTGGTCTAAAGCAGTGGACGTGTAAATATTGGCCAATCAGAATCCAGATAAATGCCGCACAAGTTATTCGTGAAAGCGTCGGACGTTACTATTTTATACTGGAGTTTAGGTTTAACCTTCACCGACGTTACACATCAGATGACTAACCTAAAACGTTAAATTTATATTTTTATGTTTGTATTGTTTGGAGTGAAAATATTATTTTATCAGTTTCTGGTTTATGTTTTATTAATTCTACAATCAAAATGGAATCGAGTGGAAGAGGGATATGTTGAAGGTGCCGCTGATAATTTACCTAAAGTAGAAAAGTGCTGAGTGCTGTCAATAAACAGAGGTTATGTTATGTTAACAGAGACCAAGATTAATAAACAATCTTGAACAGAGACAACCTCTATGATTGGATTTCAGGGTGTCACAACGCGCCAATTTATGGCTGTTTAAAATGAACGCAATATTTTTCAAACTTCAAGTTTTTTTTGTTGCTATTAGTAAAATTAATAAGATAATAAATATGCCATAAATCATTTTTTTACGTGAGTTAAGTATTTTAGCAATAATTTTTTTTTCTGGGAAAACCCTATTTCTAGACATGCGTTCCTCAATCTAGCTCGGAGGTCTTCAATTGTCTGGGATGTCGATTTATATACCTTTTCCTTAATAGTACCCCAAAGAAAAAAGTCCATTGGTGTTAGATCGGGTAATCTAGCCGGAAATTCAATTAGAGGGGTGTTAGGACCTATCCACTGATTTCGAAAATGATTATTAAACCACTATCTCACTATCACAGCATTGTGTACAGGACACCCATCTAACTGAAATTTTAAATTAACTCGGTCACGAATGGGTAAACTGTCTAGTGCTTCCGAAATTTCATTCCTAAAAAAATCCAAAAAATGGAATCTATTTGAATTTCCTTCAAAAAAGGGCAGACCAATAATTTTATTATGGAGTATCCCGCATCAAATATTTACTTTTAGTGAATATTGTGATATTTGTGAATATTTTACAATTGATAACCCAGTTTGGATTTTCTACTGACCAGTAGCGAGAATTTTGGGATGAAACCGTAGCATTGGTGGTGAAAGTGGCTTCATCGGTATATAATATTTCTTTAATGAAATTAGAATTATTTAGGTATTCTCCTTGAGCCCATAAACAAAATTCCAGTCTACTATCTTCATCTCCGGGCTCGAAAGTATTCAAAATCTTTGGTTTGTATATGGCTTCAAATGGCTCTTTACAAAACATCTTCAAATATTCTATTTCATCTTTGCTGTATAGTGCTTATCGGTTAAAATACATAGTCAGTTAATTGCAAGTTATTGTCTAATAATGGAGTTTGGAAGGCTTATATCGATTTTTATAATTTAGTTTAGGCTTTAATACCAAAATCACTCTATTTTTAGTTATACTAAAAGCTACTTAAACTTACCGGCGCCAAAATCAAATAACAGATATGTAAAACTCGATTACTAACAATTAAAGGATCATATATACAGATATCCTTGACAAGATAGGATTCACTTTCCAAGCTTCGACCGTATCAGATTCCCCTATACAAACGTGTTATTTTTAGAAGCGAGGAAATCTATATTTTATATGAGATATACTTGTAGAGTATGAGAAAATTGTTACAAAAGTTCCACATTAAAAATAGAAAACCACCGTTTCAACTTAGAAACTTCAAATCCGGATCGAACTGCCCTTAGAGAGTCGACGGGATCAGGTATAATAATTCAGGTTTGTTAAAACTTGCTTTATTCAAAGATGCCTGAATTATACATTGTTCCGTATATTTTACGACCTCATTAACTTGCAGGTTTCACATTAATTAAGAATTCTATACTCTGAAAAAATTGTTTCTACAAAAGTCTTAAAAGTATTAGGCAACTTCCCAAATTGCTCTTTTAATTAGGATTTTCGAAACCCCAAGTGCAATGTTTCCTACAGATTAAAAAGATATTCAATATGGCCAAATTCCTCGTTTACTGCAATAGTTAAAGATTATTAATATTGGAATGATATTATTTACTAATTGATTTATCAATGTAGAATAAAAGAAATTTATTTCCGTACAAAAATATCTTTTTTTCTTCAAACGTCAGAAGATTGCGACATTCTTACTCATTTCATGGCATTAAAGTTTGATAGTTCAGATTGCTGTGCATTGCTATTAGCAACGGAATGTTACCTCCTTTCCCTGATTGTATATTTTTAGAAAAGAATTGAGGCAACATATGCGGACGACTAGCTGGTTTAAGCCGGAGCAAGGAGTCGTAGACTCGGAGTACTTGTAAGAGATGTGAAACTTATCCTCTTTGAATATGTAACATAAAAGACAAATTTTTGTTTTGTTCGAGAAAAGGAGACAATGAAAAATTGATATTATTTGGGCACCATCTATGGTTGTTAATTAGTTGAATTGTCTCTATTTCTCGTAAAACCGAAACGAGACTGAAATTATTGGTAAGGAAAATTTTTAAAAAATGTATAAAATGAATGATAAAATATATTACATAAATAAATAAATTTTATAATGGGAAGTTGTTTGAAATATAAATTTAGGTGAAATTATATGTTTATAAAATTGTATCAGCGAACAAAGAGTAATTAATACAAAAAAATTAATAATGTATATTATACCAACCTCCTAGATTTCCAGACTAAGTATGGTTGAAGGTGGAAAGCTCTAGTACTGCAATTCAGGCCCCAATTGTCTCTTGCATCATCCAATCTAAATGTCTATGGCAATTTATTCTTGCAAGACTACGTGTTTCAAAGGAAGTGTATGTGTGTCGATTACAGAAATGATACTAAACCGAAGACTTAAATATCTCAACAAAAGCAGAAAAGTATTATTCAACCTTGCGGCTTGGAAAAAGTAATAATCTCAAACGTAAATGCAAAATTACGTAAAATTAAACGTAAATGCCAAAAGACTGTTAAATAAATCTGCTTGATACATAAAATAGACTCAATATAGATTTCTATATATAGAAATCTATAGAATTAATATAAATTTAATGTAGAATAAATATAGAAGAAGAAATATTATAAATTTAAAAGTGTAATAAATGTAGAAGCTGATTTGCAAACTATAAATTGCCAAAAATGAAACAGAAAAGGATATTTTATTACCATGTGGTAACATGTAGTATTTTAATTACTGATCGACTTAAAAAATTGAATTTAATATATTTAAAAAAATTGAAATTGTATTAAGGACAAAACTGAGAATTATTGAAATTTAAATTACTAATAAACCAATAATAGGCCATAGTTCAGGGATAGATACTTTGGACCAAAATATGAGGATATAACCAAATATGCTTTAGCAAAATGTTGCTGTGGAAAAAGATATAGGGATTATTTTTTCATTTTTTTGCAGTAATTCAAGAGCCTTTTGACTGATCTTTGCCAAATTTTGCTAGAGGAATTTTTTTTATTCTAAGAACAATAATTTATCTATTACATCATGTTAGATCATAGAGGGCGCCGCAAGACCTGTATCTGATAATGAATTTTTTTCATATTTTTCTTGACGATATGTTGTGGTACTTTTGACCAGAAAATCTGATGAGGGCGTCATTTCCTTCGGATCACATTTTTCGAGATGGTTATACCGGATCTGCGTAAAGGACTGATCTGATATACAGACGGGCCCAGAACTGACACAGGAACAGCTTAGCCTCCCCCTGTATCACTATGTAAAGTGGGGGAAGGCTAAGTAGGACTCCCATTGCTGCACTTGGAGTCGACCGCATTGCCCCTTTTATGCCTAAGCATGTCAGCCTTTTTATCTGGCTTAGCTTATACGAGGCTGTCATCTGCAGCACTTTTGACCACCGCACCAGAGCTGTATAGGTAATCAAGGGTCCTATAACGATTGTATAGAGCCGCTGCACCATGCCGGGTTTAAATCCCCAAATTTTTTCACAGATTGGTCTAATTACTGTTAAGGTAATTTCCGATTTCCGTTTTATCCTTTCAATGTGCCGGTTCCTGGTAAGTTGGGAATCTATTGTGATTTCAAGATACTTCACCTCCCCTGACATTGTCAGTTCTTCACTTGAGAGTCTTAAAGGTGTTGTCCCTCCAAGTTTCTTCTCCTGGTGAATGGGATGATAGTGATTTTTTGAGGGCTAATTTTTTGTCCCTCTTTCTCGACCTATGATTGAGTGACGTTCAGGGCTTTCTGCGTGAGATTCTTGACCGTATTTTTGAATTTCCCCCGTACCGTGATGACTATGTCATCAGCATAGCCTTGTACGTTAAAACCTTTGCAGTTAAGAGTCCCCAGGAGCTTGTCCATTACTAGGTTATCTTAATATAGTTATATAGAATATATAGAAATTGTATGTTATCAGTATAGCATATGCTTCCCTATATCAATATGTATAGGTAAATTATCTACCTATTGCAGATAAATACGTTGGATATTAATGGTTATAAGATATTACATAAAGAAATCACTTGGGCTACTGTAGCGTAGCAGATATCGCAGACACAACTTAACCCGGATAAGTGATGTAACGTGCCCACGATATAATTTCTCTAGCTCAGACTATCTCAGGGCAAGTTTACATAAACTATGATAAATTATTAGTTTACTTACTTACATAAATCACTGACGGTTCCATACGTAGTGGTCGCAGACGAAATAATGACACTTTCTTTAAATATGAAATGCACTATATTGCAGAATTTACAAATATTGGTTCTCTAGCATGTAACCTGGCGATGTTCAAAAGGTGTGGCAAATTTCTTGATTAATAAGTTACAACATTAACAAAATGCCTCGTGTAGTTACACATCGGTTTACAACGTGAGGATAAATGGTAATAAATTCGACCACAACGGGTCTGACTTAGAGAACCTCCCTAAATAAATACAAATGCATAAAATCTTTAAATATGTACAAGTTACAATACAAAAGTAAGCATGAATGGAATATAACCGCGCAGAACCACTGAAGGTGGTCCGCGGTAAATAAAAACAACACACTTATCTAGGGTGGTACGATACCGACTTCGACGTTGAAGAAACTGTAGTCCTACGGTGATGTCTTCGGGACGAAAGAAATTGATCCGAGGATGGGGTTGAAGAAATATAATTTACCTCACTGATGAGGGAACATCCACCCATGTTCCTAGAAAGCCACAGTTGGATGAATGGGGTCGAGTCCGCCTTTCAAGTCGACACGATACTTCCAAAGGAAAGCCTGTAAATTTGTGAAACACGTGGGTAGAGAACGGGTAAGATGGCGTGAAGAGGTTAGCTTGTATACTTAAATATCCTGCTTCCGCAGTTAAAATTTACTCACAACAACAAAATATTCCGCTAAACGGAACAACAACAGATGGAGAAAATTTTCCTGTGTTGACAATTCCAAAATCCACCAGGATGCCTCGGATAAAACGAGTATTGTAGGATTATCAACCATATACCGCTATCCAAAAATGTCTCTCTGCGTTTCACGAGCTGGAATTATATCGCCCTCACGTGGACAACAGCGAAACTCTGCTACGGTCGTATACGCTAGAGGTCCGCAACAATGTCACAACTTCGGGAAAATGTTACTATGGTTTCCGTTGGGAGCCAAATTACTTAAAATTATAAATTGTAATGATGATTTAGATAAGTCCCTTTCGTTGGGAGCCAAATAATATAAAATAATTAGTTGTAATGATATTGATAAGAAGTTCTGTTAATTGATTATCAATTATTTATTGCAAATGAAATTATATGGTATTTACCTTTTTTTTGGGCTAGCTCAGTTTTAAAAATATCTCAGGTCCATGAATCCTTCGAGGCGATTTCCATAAATTTGTTGTATTCTTTTTTTATTAAATCATCTTATAACACTCATAATGCTGGGTATCCTCAGATATGTGACTATTTCACATAGACGTGATATTGGTTGCATATTTGTATGCTTTTAAGGAGTAAAATATCGTGTTAAATTGAACTAATCGTAAACCTTTTATTTTATATATGAACGGTTTAATTTCATGCTCAATTATATATTCATTCTACTTAAAAACGAAACCTTTCAATAGTGAAAAAGTTGAGGAATGTCAAAGAAGTTATGCGCTCAAGGGGGAATATTTTCAGTTAACGTGATCAATTTTGTAGCTCCAGACCTGCATACAAAACACATGCCCACACGTGTACCTTTCTATCTTGCTGGTAGATATTGGATACTCCACAATCCGTAAACGCCGCTTTAATATCGTTCTAACCGTAGATTTATGTACATTTAGAATTCACAAGGCACAATGTAGTAAACAATATTAATGCCTCCCTATAAATAAAAAAGGATGTGTTGCAATAACTTATGTTTTGAGATGTCAGGAAGAAGTAACTATTATTTTTAAGTCGCGCAATTTCGTTATTGTTTTCTTGCTGCTCCAGATGCTCCGGGCAATAATAAAACAGGTTACTTTTTCTTAATATAATTACATAATGCTTAATAAATATTTACTACATACATATACGAATTGAAATAGGGCAAAGCCAGCCCGTACAAGTGGCTTTTGTCCCAACGTGCAACTTCCTTTTCAATTTTATTTGTAATATTGTTTTTCTTTGTTTCCCTAAGACACAGCTAGTTGGGAGGTACAGATTTATAATTTTTTCATAGCGCGCGGATAGATAACACATTAGTGGTACAGAAAACATCAATGCGGATACATTATCAAAGCAAAGCTTGTTTGCGGCCAGACCTTACGGTTCCTGTTACATGGCCTATTTCCATTTAACAATTTTATGTAACAACTAGTACTTTATTTATATTTAGCACGATCTGTATAACATTTTGATTCAGTTTTTGTAAGTGAGACGGTTTTGAACTATCAGAATTTTCCTTGTATAACTATTAAATCATTTCACATTGTTTTATGTACATATTTTTATATCTTAGGAACTCAGTCATATTTTTTTAACACTATTAGGTATCTCCGTTCTCTTATAGCACTTCAGGAAACAATTGTCGATTTCAAGTCTACAAAACATTTATTTACATTCATATACCTATATTTCAATTTTTATATTTTGTTTACTATGTAGGTACATTATATAGAATTATAGATTCCTTTTATCGATTATATACCTGACACTATTTTAGTTGTGAGTAAAGGAAATCTACCTAAGAAGACCTGCAGGTTGTGCGCTTAACTCACCAATTGACAGATGGCAATACCTGTACCATTTTCTATATTTTACAGCTTTCCATTTAATTAGTAAAAGTAGATTTTTCAAGTTTGTGTATTGGTATTATTTTGCAGAAAGTGGGATAAAAGAGTTTACCTTATTAATTAAATTCACCAAGAAATCATTTGCCTGCTACTTTTGAACTGATTCAAACCTATACAAACTTAACTGTGCGACCCCAGTAATTCATATTACCATTTTGAATCCGCGGTAACAAGTGTTTAACAACCAGGTAAAATTTATTTATTACAGTCCTTAAAAGGCAGTGACAGAGTGAACTGTGAATATTTACTCCTGATACTGCACGGCTAAGAGTGTTAACTAGAGACCAAAATGCCTTCAGATAGCGATGGCAGTTACAGTGAAATGGAAATAGAAGATAATGGCCAATGGAAAAAAGTGAGACATAAACGGAAATCAAGAGTAGAAGGTGGAAATACAAACATAAAGAATAGACTATCACAAGAAGATATCAATAACATCATATTAGGGTCAAATACCAACACTACAAAAAACACAGAGATAAATACACACACAAAAAACATCCAAAACAAAAACATTGCAATGCATACGAACAAAAACTACTCAACAAGATTGAATGAAATAGTACACAAAAAATTTAAACACTTATTTTACATTACCACTGTCAATGACATAACAAGAAAAGGCATGTTTGAAATATGGGAAACAGCACAACCACAATCTGATGAAGTCATTATACAAACAAAAAGAGGTTTCCTCGTAAAAACAAACAAGGAGAAAAAAAATAATAACAGAAACATTAAATAAACATATCTAACAAAAAAATCAAAAATTACCAGGAAACCTCGGACTCCTACATCCCCAATCATGATCGACCTACAACATCAAGTTCCTACTCCGTAATTATTGGATCAGTAGAACATGAAATAACAGACTCAGAAATAAGTGAACATATTAAAAGAATGAGTATAAAACACCGCTACTGCAAAAGAATAATTGCAAAAGTTAACAACAAGCCGACACTAATGATCCGAATCATAACGGATTGCTTAAAATCTAGCGAGCAACTACTTAATGAGGGTGTATTCTACAAACATAAACATTACCCGACTTTCCCTAGCCTACCACCTGCTCCAATCCCTCAACCATGCCCACGGTGCTTACAGTTCACGCACACAAAAGAACAATGCACGACCCCAATAAAGTGTACCAAATGTGATGGACCCCACCATTATTCCAAGTGCAATTCCCCACTGCCGATGAAATCCACTGGCTGCGGATCAGAAGAACATGCTGCATGGTCACTCAAATGTCCAAAAAGACCAACACAACCAATACAGGGCATCCCTAATACGTAGATAAAGCCGCTTAACAAAAAAAGCCAAGAAATTGATAAAAAAATAACAAAGAACTCAAAAATACATTCACCAATTACGATACACGACATGATTGTCAACACATATATATCAAAAATAAACAAAGACAAGAACAGAGATAGAGAACTATTAAAGAAACTAAGGAAGAGATTCATAACACAGTACAACATTGATACAGTGGTCTCATTTTCGGGGAATAGACTATACATCCTAATGTTCGATTTAGATGAACCTCTAACTACCTCACCAACCGAACCAATACCTGGAATAAATAATAATCAAGTTCACGTCGATGCTTAAGATTCTCTACGCCAATGTAAATAGCTATGTACCAAAAAAATATATAATCAATAACATAATAGAAAAAAACAACATTAATTGCTCACTATTTGTGGAAACCAAAACAAAGGAAAATAGCAGCACCCACTACAAAAATTGGGATGTTCTACAATTCAATGGGAATATGGTAAACAACAATACACGAGGTGGAAGTCTAGTACAAGTAGACCCGACTCTAAAAATGAAAAAAGAAAATCCTCCGCGAATAAACAACCCCCTTAATGAAGCAACCCACTTTTCAATACCATTCCAAGGCGGTAAGTTACACATACTCCTGGTGTACATTCATCCGACATCTAATATTGAAGATACAATATTCACCAAAGCAGCACTGCACAAATACTGTATAATAATAGGGGACTTCAACGTTGACAGAGCAAAAAATTGTCAACTTCAGACATTCTTAAACAACTCATCGTTCAAAAAAGCAGACACACCTCCAACATTTCTTATGATGAATAACCCAGACACAACGCCAGATCTATTACTTTACACAAATAATATTGAAAATAATATAAACAAAATCGAAACCCAACCTGACATAGGTTCTGATCATTTGGCAATAGAGGTAAACATTAATCTTGACAAAACAATAAATGCGGTGGAAGAAGTTGAAAAAATTAACTTCCACAAATGTGACGCTGAAAAGGTTAGTATTGCAATAGAAAAATACATAGAAGAAAGCCAGCAACTCCCAATTGACGAACAGACAATAAATAGCTTTAATGAAAAATTAACTGAGGCCAAAATACATAACTCTCCTAAAAGAAAGACTAAATTCTACTTGCACGAATTGCCACCATTCATCGTCAGACTAATAAGAAATAAAAGAAAAATGTACAGAGACTACTTATCAAATATAAATGAAGACTACAAAAGACTCCTTAACGCGTACAACAAGAACATCCAAAAATTAATAAGAGAATATAAACAACACAAATGGATAAATGCCTGTAATGAAATAAATCAACAGCAAGGAAAAAACTACTGGCAACAAATCAGAAAACTCTCCAGGTACAAACAGACATCATACATGACTACTCTAGAAGAAAATGGAAATTCTATAACAATGACCTCGAAAAGGCAGAACTGCTTGCTCATCATTTTGAAAAAACATATACTATAAAAAATGACAATCAGTTTGATGAGACAAATTACGAAGATATAAGAAATTGGTCCAACAACTTTTTTTCAGAAGAACTTCAAAGACAAAATAAGGCAATAAGTGAGGAAACGTACTTTGAGATATTAAATAAAGGAAAAAGCACAGCCCCCGGAAAAGGTAACATATCCAAAAGCATCATTCGAAAACTAGGACACAATGTACATCTATATATAATTAGAATATATCAAAACTGTCTTAACAACCAGTACTTTTCCACACAATGGAAACAAGGAATTGTTATCACCATCCCCAAATCAAACACCAATCACCATAGAGTGAACAACTATCGCTCTATAGTGTTGTTATCAGTGCTGGCAAAAAATCTCGAATAGATAATTAAAAAACTGATCTCTGAAGCCATTGGTCACAATATTCCTAACTATCAGTTCGCATTTCGTGAAAAGTGCTCCACCACACATCCACTGACGATACTTACATCAAATATCCAAACATCAAAACTTGAAGGATATCATAGCGCAGCAAACCTTATTGACATTACCAAAGCGTTTGACAGTGTATGGCTTGATGGTTTGTTGTATAAGTTGGCAGAACTTAACTGTCCAATGTACCTTATATCCATTATAAAAAATTATTTAAAGGATAGAACCCTACGAATTAAAATAAATACAAGTTACTCAAAATTATTTAAAACACAACAAAGACTGCCACAAGGCTCTCCACTCTCACCACTGCTATACAACATCTACTGCTATGACATCTACAACTTTGAAAAACACCTACAATACTTTAATCACAATACATATATTCTACAGCATGCTGATGACACGGCTCTAATTAGTCATGATCGCACCCTGGAAAAAACTGTTGTCCAATTACAAGAACTAATGAACAGAACAATAACCTGGTTCAACAAGTGGAGACTAAAACCCAACCCAACAAAATCCCAGTACATTATCTTTAACCATGGAATAAACAACAACTCACCAACAGTTACCATTAACCATCACATTCTCCCCCCTCAGTCAACAGTCAAATACCTGGGCGTTTAGACAGCAAGTTGAACTTCAACAACCATACCAAATACATAAAGAAAAGATGCATCGCCAGAAGCAAACACTTTCGCTGCATGACCTATAAAAACGAGGGAATCAGTAAAAAGACAGCAGCTCACATTTATAAATCAATATGTAGACCAATACTAGAATACGGCCACCCCCTCTTTCTAAATGTCAGAAAAACAGCAATAAAAAATATCAACGTTGCGGAAACATCAGCACTGAGAACCATTACCAAATACCGACACCCAACAAATCCGCTGCACAACCCACCTAACGCTCTTCTAAATCAAATAACCAAGACAGAACCAATTCCACAGAGACTATCCAAATTATCCACTAAATTTGCGAGGGCTGATCACAACATGGAAATACTCCGACCTCTCTGCAAAAATAGAAATCGTCAAACAACCGGCTACAGGAAGCTTCCCCAAAAAAACATTGTGGGAACACATCAAGGAACTAAGAACCACATAATAAAGAACCGTCAATCACTATACACATACACTTTTTTCGTTTTTTTTTTTTTTTCACATTCTTATATCTATTTGCTATTCACATCACATATAATTTATAAAATGTAAACAATATTTTATTGTAAAAAGGCTGAAGGACCTCGGTCAATGGCCATTTGCTCAATAAAGTACTTTCATTATTATTATTATTATTTATTAGTAATTTAAAACTTTCAGTAATTTTCAATTTTTGTCTTTAATGTAATTTAACTTTTTTTAAAATAAATTTAAATTCAAATCCAATTCTTCTTAATTTAATAAGTAATTCAAATGCTATATGTACCACATGGTTATACATTTTTTTTCATTTTTTTGGCAATTTATAGTTTGCGAATCAGCTTCTTCAAACTTGAAATTCAGCTTTATATATTTATATATTTTAAGCTTTATATATTTTATGCTTATGCTTTATGCTTTATATTTTTATATTGAAAATACAGCTTTATAATTAAAATTTGAGTTTCTCAAGAATTTATATTGATTATAAATTTATTTTCTACGTTAAAGGAATATTATTTCTATAGATTGAAATCTATAACCAGCCCTTTTACATTCTTAGATTAAAATTTACGGTTTAAACAACATATTAACTTATTATTGCAAAAGACCAAGAGCCAGAATGAAATTTTTATATTCAAACAGACATATTTTGAATTTTAAAACGAGGAAAAAAATATGTAAATCACTTGTGTTGCCTGTTTTTAACTACTGCAATATACTATACTACCCATGTCTAGATCAAACTTCAAAAAATCGTTTGCAAATTGTCCAAAACACATGTTGCCTCTTTATTTTCAACCTACGAAAATATGACCATGTATCGGAAAAACTTATACAATTGAGATGGTTAAAGATGGACAATACAGTAAAATTACATTACCTCACATTTTTGTACCGCTTATTCCATTCGTCAATCCCACTGTACCTTAGAGAAAAACTTGTCTTCAGAAATATCGTACACAACCGTAATAGTATAGGCATCCATATACACTCACAATGCCTCACCACTCGACTGCTCTTTTCCAACGAAGTTTCACTTACTTCACTACAATGTTGTACAATTTTGTAAAACTTAATATGAGTTTAAGCCTTTATGCCTTTCGTCGCCAAATAAAGCATATGCTAATCGATCGACAGTTAGAAATAATGATATATGGTAGAATAAGGACAAAAGTTAGTACCAAATCCCACTAATAATAAATTACTGACCTTCTGAGTAATTATATGGACATGGGGCAAAAAATTATTAACACACTTAGAAGAAAGATCGTAAAATCTACTAAAGCTAAATATTGTCTAAATATTAACTGTGGTGTTCTGTTCTTATTAATTTCTTCTTTTTATTGGTTTTTTGAAATAAACGTCACAAGTGTAGAGTTTATTTTTCCTATATACTGATTAATTTTGTTATTTTTGTAGAAGATATAGAAAAACCATAAATAGAAAAAATGACTATTAAAACTGCTTAAAGCCTAGTTGGATTTGCAGAACACTGACCTCCTGTCTAATAAAGGGGACTATTTGGATATTACATGTCTTAATTTTAATTCAAATTAAAATTAAATAATTTCGTTAGAGGTAAATCGTACTGCAGCCGTTTTATTTACTTCTTATGAGACAAATTTAATTAAGATATAAAGTGCAGTAGAATTTCCAGGATATTTAATTAAGTGCTATTTGTGCAGCTCTTGATAGATATGATATAAACTGCAAAACTCTTAACTTGCACTGGGTACGTTTAAATTTTAGACGTTAAAAATTGTCCTTTATATTTATGCAGAAATATTAAAGGAGCTCAAATCATATAGTCCTTCACTTAATGAAAATAAGTTATAAATATAATTTACACCCAGACACCAATAAAGAACTTTCCATACGTTATGCAAAAAAATATCTAAAAATATACACGTTATTAAAGAAACCTTGCTCCTGTATAATATTATTTTGGATTATTATTACGTGTTTACACTCTTTAGGAAACACCTCAAGCGTGGATTCAATAATTGCAATACGAATAACACTAACCCCTGGTTAATAGAACAATTAAATAACTTACAATAATTAGTCATCATAATAATTACAACACTATTCACTATTTGTCACTGTACTTTTACTAGTCTTTGTTGCCTCTCTTGATCTGATCACTTTTCTATCCAAACTAGAACTACCCCTAGCTCGAGAGGTGAGCAACAAAAAAATGCAACCATTTTCGAAATGTTGTTTTTTAAATATTTTATCACATTTGTGATGTAGAGATATGGCCTGCCTTCAGTCTGCCAGTTTCGTTAACGTTTGGCGAGGGAGGGCTTTAACTTTGTAAAAAAAACTATATACGTCGCAACTACTTTCTAAAATCTGAAAATTAATTTGCGAGCAGTATTTTTTTTATACATTTATTTAACGTCGGTTTATTTCCGCTACCAAGGCCTAACACAGACGCCTGTAGACAAGCTACCCCCAACTAGGAATTTTGTCGAACCTCTTCCCTTACGAAGAGTAAGGATCTTTAACTTGCCTAACATTTAATAGACAAGGGACCGACGGCTTTACATCCCCTCCGAAGGATGGTTTATCCCCTATATGTCCCCCTTGCCTAAGGTTGTGTAGCTTCCGCGCGTACATTGATATACAAGCCGCTGGAAGGTGTGTGAGGCGAGGACGCGGTCTTCGTTGGAATAGTCACCCATCCAACTACTAACCGCGGCTTACCTTGCTTTACATCGCATATCGAAGTATGTACATAGTAAAGACGTACCTACACTTGCCCCTTGCGAGCAGTATATTAATTAAAAAACTGTTTTACCATCGTCAGTTTTAAAAATCTAACAACCGGGCGCGTCAGCAACGCATTTAACTCATAAAAAATCTATACATCGTGAAAGTGCTTTCTAAAATAAGAAATTCGGTATACAAGTAGGGAATATTATTATTAAAAAAAACATAGCCAGCAGCCGATGGAAGGGCGCGAGGTGCACCTCTTTATAGTGCGCTCAATAAAGATGACGTATTATATTCAATAAAATTATTACAATTCATATAGAAATATGGATAGAATATATTAACAGATTTTCACAAGCACTACAGCCGAATAAAACTGTTCAGAAAATTAGCTACGAAACTGAAAAATAATGGTTCATTTTTAAAGAAGAAGACAAGGCTGAACAGTGTTACTGATAATGCAAATAAGGGAAACCGAGTTATTAATTATGTAAGAAATAAAAGTACAGAAAATTTGGAAATATCATTAAGAGAAATTCAAATTGCTTGTCATATAAATAAAACAAGTGCTAGAAAAATTTTAAAGAAAAATGGTTACCGGTATTATAAAGCCAAAAAAGTTCACAATTTACAAGCAAGGGACAAACCAAGGAGAACGACTTTTTTAGGTGGCTGTTGAAAAAGAAGCGTGCTGATCCATTAATATGTAGAAAAATACTTTGGTCCGACGAGGCAAATTTTTCAAATAATGGATTTTTTAATCGCAATATTCATTACAAATGGACTTCTGAAAATAAACACTAGCATAGACCGACTGGGTTTCAAAATCGTTTTTCAATAAATGTGTGGATATGTATTTTAGGCACCAATTTAATAGGTCCTTATTTTTATGATGGTCACCTCAATGGTCAAAGGTACATAAACTTTTTGACAAATGAATTTAATGAGAGATTTGCCTAGAGTATTTAGACGAAATTGTACCTCAACATTGGATAGGTACCAAAGGAATTATTCGATGGCCCCCTCGTTCTCCAGATATAACCCCAATGGATTTTTGTCTATGGGGGTATATTAAAGATAAGGTGTTTTCGTCGACGCCGCAAAATGTAGAGAACCTAAAAGCTCGAATTCAACAGGCATGTATTACAGTTACCCCCGAAATGCTGAGTAATGTTTTAAATGCAGTGCCTCGCCGCGCTCGATTGTGCGTAAGAAATCGCGGTAAACACTTTGAACTCTTGATATGATATCTTAAAAATTATTTTGAGGATTAGATAAATATTAATGTTCTGTGTGGTATATTCTTTTTATTATTAATTTGTTTTTGTTACCTGTATTTGCTTTATTCTTCTTAATTGTGTTAATGTTATATTATAGCAAAGATTTGAACAACTTATTGAATTATTTTATCGTTTTATTTAATCATACTTCTTCACGGCAAGTATAATGCATGTTAAAAAAAAATTTATTGGTTTAAAAAACTGTTTTTATAATTACTAACGTAGTACCAATGAATAAATATGGCATGTGATATATCGTTGAAAAAGGAGAAAAATACTCTATTTAATGGCGCCATTTCCCGTCCGTTTCAAAATAATTTTTTTAACAGCCTGAAGAGTAAATCTCAAAATAGAGCGGTTTTGAAAAAAAATAGATAAAACCTCGTTGAAACACTGTATTACAAAAAAATTTCGCCTTAAAATTTTTCTCGTATCTCTTCAAATAACGGAGATATTTGGCCTAGACGTTTTCCGTATTTTCGATATTTTCCGCCATGACTCTTAAAGTAGGCTATGGATTTCAAATGTCTTTAAACCATTTTGTAGGTTATATAAATCGGTCCAAAATGGACAGCCTGTATTATAATTATTGATTCTACTGAGAAAATTAATCTTTTTAGCTATTTTTTTAGTAATATATTCAACATTCAACTAGAAATTCAATTTAGAATCAGCTATTACTCCTAAATATTTTATTTCTGTGACCTGTGACCTATTTCGTCCCTTCTAATTAATATATTTAACTGTGGAATGCGGCGAGCTCGAACATTATTGATCAACATACATTTTGATTTTTTGGAATTAGATTTTAAAATGGTAATTGCCAACCAAGTGACAATTATCTTAAGATCATCATTTGGTTTTTGTTCAATCAAATTTTTTTTACTTGAGATTTAAAACAGCTATTTTCGATAAAAATTGTTCGTGACGTTTTGCTAACAGATAGTTCCTACTCCATCAAAAATACTCAACATTAATATAAATACTAATTCAATTATTCATTTGGAGACCTGTCACATCTCTTTCCGAAAATATGGCATTCCCAAAAACAGTATACAAATATCCAAATAGTTCAAACGCCAATGTTTCGATTGCAACAAACACCAGCCGAAAGACTGATCCTACTTAAAGGATCAGTCTTTCGGCTGGTGCTTGTTGCAATCGAAGCATTAGCGTTTTGATGGTAATATGCAATTATTACACTTAACGCGCCAGACTTGTAATTTGTAATTCAGCGCTCGGCGGGGCACATAGCCCGGAGAATAGCTGTTGGTTGCAGTCTGGTTACTTTCCTTATAGAAACATAAGGATTTTATAGAGGAGTGTGCGACTAAAAATATTATATTTTAATATTCCGCCCTCTAAAAGCACATTTGAACTATGCTAACTATGCCCAGTCAGGCTATTTATTTTTCGATTGCAACAGACACTGGACCGTTAAATGGCACCTGCTGACTATTTTACATGTCGCTATTGTAAAAATACCGGGATGTACCAAATGGTCAAAGGATCCTCGTGCCGGTCGTCACATGCCTACCTTGCACTGACGAGAGCCAACAGCTCGAAACTGCAGTCTGCAAGTGGTGTGTGATGGCTGGCAAAGGAGCTCCTTTAAATAGGATCAGTCTTTCGGCTGGTGTTTGTTACAATCGAAGCATTAGCCTTTTGATGGTAATATGCAATTATTACACTTAACACGCCAGACTTGTAACTTGTAATTCAGCGCTCGGCGGGGCACATAGAGCCCGTAGAGTAGCTGTTGGTTGCAGTCTGGTTACGTTCCTTATAGAAAAATAAGGATTTTATAAAGGAGTTTACGACTATAAATATTATGTTTTAAATATCCAAATAGTTCAAAAATAGATACGTCTAACAATATAACATAAAAATAATCGAATATATTCAAAAAAAGTGACAGTGTAATCAGATAATAAGTAAAAGACTGTTACTTTCACTTGTTGTGAGGTGAAAATAAAAGTTGTTATTATTTTTTGAGTAATAATAAAATAAATAAGTTTTTAGTAAACATTTTCTATTTCAGTTTTGCAAAATAGTTAAATAAATACCATCATTAGCGACAATAAGAACTAAACAATTTAATTTATGAAAATGCAATTTTTCTGATAAACTCTGACCATCAAAATTTGCAAATGAAAAAGTTAACAAGACAAGCACGAAACGAAACTAATGAACATAGAAATGTTATTTACTAACTAGTATTTTAATTACTACAATGACGGTGCAAACGACAATTAATTCCATTAAATACAGAAAGAATTGCGATCAATCTGGATTTAAACGCTAATGCTAGACAAAGTCCATAAAAAGAACTAATATTACAACATTAGGAAAATGTGGCGGGTGTGCCCCTTTTTCAAATCAGTTTAATTCTCGGGTGTTCAGTTAACAGTTTTTGCTTTTTCAAAGTTACTAAAAATCATATTAAAAATATTTAGTCGACGATACGTCGCGTCATCCCTCGGCCAATTTTTTATCGACTATACACAAATATTTGAATCATTAGTGTTGCTATATGATAATATGTGCTACAAGGCCATATAAAGAATTTATAACATGTTTTTATAATCTTGTCAGATTATAAAAATATACAGGGTGAGGCAATAGTGCGTTGGACCTCGATTTTAAGAGAAATAGATGTCTGGATTAAACTAAATAAATTTATATTGACTGATAGATTAAAAATTTAGGAGAATTAGACTTCAAATTTGACTTACTTAAAGTGGTATCTTTCAAGTATGGTAGTGATACTCTAGAGAAATTTAGACTTAACTATTTTGTGTTCCATTTTCAAAGAGAAATTACTTGCTCCTGATATCACATATACAGGGTGGGGCAATAGTGTGTCGGATCTCGATATCTCGAGTTCTACGATAGCTAGAAATTTTTTTAAAAAATTGCAAGTAAACTAGATAAAAAAAGTCTGTAACTGGAAATTATTTTCGAACATACAGGGCGAGTCAAAACGAAATTACAAGAGCAAGTGCCTTTTTTTTAAATGGAATGCTATGTATATCAGTACATTTTTTTAAGACTCTTTCTAGGCTCTATTCATTCCTACATTAGCATTGAATATCTCCCAACCACTTGGATGTAATGATTTTTTTTTGTTGAAATAATGCAATCTGCAGATGGATATTAAAAAAATCACTACAGTCACAATTATGGGTTTTAAGAAAAACTTATGTGAATACCGGTTACGAGACATATAGTTAATGTTTTTGAATCATTTTCATTTCCTAAAAATGTACAGGGTGGCCAAAACTTTTTCAATTAAGAACATTTTAAATTGAATTTTCTCAATTTTTTTAAAATGGAAAACCCTGTATATTATTACGACCTATAGTCGGGATAAGTATACGAGGTCCCAGATCTTACTAATCCTTGCAGTGAGAGTGACAAAATAAAAGAACAATTAAAAACAAATACAATTTATTATAAAAAAAATCAGTAACAGTACACAAAATTTAACAATAAAATATTACGATAAAACAATACAGAAGAATCTAGGGTTTAAGGTTAACGCTATGAAAAAAAATGATTAATAAATTGAAACAATTGACAATAAGAATGAGATATAATGGTTACTTAACTTTTACACAGAAAATTTGAGAGTTTCCTGGCGCTCCAGACTTGAAGGTTGGTCGAGGAGAAGTCTTTACAACACAATTTGCTGGTTTTACCAATCTTCACAATAGTTAGGTGTTTTCTCTTAATCGAAATGTAAAATCAAAATGCAATCGCCAATCGTATACCAAAATTCGTGTACCAAAGAATAGCAATGATCCAAAGTCCAAAAATCCAACATTACGAAAATAACAGAACAGTAGGCAAGTTCTGTGGTCAAAATCTGGCCTATCCCAAATCGTCTAGAATATTACTTCTAGACGATAACTTGCTTAATTATCCGAATAATTCGAAAATTCAATTTATCAAACCAAAATATAAATTGAAATATTAGGTTAAATATAGTTATTAATCCGGTATTAAGCCGATTAGCAATCACGTGCCTTTTAACTAAATAAATCCTTAGCGAAGTTTTCAGTCAAATTCTTGATTTAAAAAGAGGAAGTTTTAGGCAATTTTAGAGATTTATAACCTTTGGTCACTCACAAAAACAAAAGGAAATGACAACAGCTGACAGTTCGACAGTCAGGGTACCAACTTGTGAAATGTAAAAGCCTGAATCGATTTTTATGGATTTTTGATCATTAACTATCTTTACTCTATTACTTTGTAAACAACTTTTATACGCTAATTATTGCAATAATCTATATTGTAAATTCTCCTAAAATATACACAATAATACACCATTATTTAATAAATGTATATATTCTCTACGGAGAGCCATCTGTTGGAGAAAAGCTTAAGTGGTAATTTGCACCCAATATTTAGCGTGGTGACATTTATTGCTAAAGGTAATTTCTACTATAGGTAAACTTGATGAATTTATGTACTTATGATCTTGCGGACACCGGCGGAAGATGGCACGTCACAATATTTTTCAACGATGTGATGTAGAAATGAAAAACAAACATTTTTGTAAGTACTTCCCTAGGGCTAATTTAATGCTAATATACGGATGAATAGAGCCTAGAAAGAGGTTTCAAAAAATGTACTGATATACATAACATTCCATTTTAAAAAAAGGCACTTGGTCCTGTAATTTCGTCTTGGCTCGCTCTGTCTGTTCAAAAATAATTTCCAGTTATAGACTTTTTTATCTAGTTTACTTGCAATTTTTAAAAAAATTTCTAGCTTTCGTAGAACTCGAGATATTGGTCCGACGCACTGTTGCCCCACCCTGTATATTTTTATAATCTGACAAGATTAGATTATATCTGTTAAGCTTAAATTTCTCTAGAGTATCACTGCCATACTTGAAAAATACCACTTTAAATAAGTCAAATTTGAAGCCTAATGTTCCTTTTAATCTATCATTCAATGTAAATTTATTTAGTTTAATCCAGATATCTATTTCTCATAAAATTCTGTAAAACGTATTTGTCGACATTGCAGTGTACCTTTGTTCTCATTATTTTATTAAGTATATTTAACATACTAAATTTCACGTATCAGATTCAAACATATTCTTTCATTTCTACAGATCAAAATTTAAAGTTGTATAAACTACTAGTTAAGATATGTAAAATTTAAACAAATCTTAATTCTAGTCCATCATTTCCAATGTTTCCTCCGGTTGTATTATTGTGAAGGACTATGAATTTTTTTGTAAAAATTAGTAAAAATTATGTAATTCACAAAAGATTTTACCCCTCTTTACTTTGTTATTAGAAAAAAAATTGTAAAGATTTTTCTAGAAATTTTAGTTAAAAGCGAACACAACACGTGTTTGCCTCTTCTGTGCTGTGTCTGTTTATACGTAGCTAACTGAAAAGAAAAAAATAGTTTTTTGTTTAAAATGCTAGAGCCAAGCAAATTTGCATTAAAACAAAAAATATGATTATTACTAACGACTAAATATTTTGTAAAGAAGGGGTACTGCTGCATAAGACACTCCTTAATTTAAAAACTACTGGTATCGAATATCTAAAAAGGTTTACAGTACATTCAAGATAATACTAAAAAATGTACTTTAAGTACTTACTTGTACTTAAAAAATTATAGTTTAAGAAAACTAAAAAAACACGCTTTAAAAACCGAACTAAAAAGTAAAAAATAATAATGTTTAAATATTAAGATTTTGTTCAACAGCAATAGATTGTAAAAAGCGTGGGGTGTTTTCTATTTACTATATTTTTATAATTCTACTTTGATCAATACCTACTAATAAAATATTTATAACAATTGATATCAAGCACTCCACGCTTTTTACAATCTATTGCTGTTGAACAAAATCTTAATATTTAAACATTATTATTTTTTACTTTTTAGTTCGGTTTTTAAAGCGTGTTTTTTTTAGTTTTCTTAAACTGTAATTTTTTAAAACTTACTAAAAATGATTCAATTAACACGTTTTCATTATTAGTTAGAATATTTATCATTAACAGCGGCGACTCCGCCAAAATTTCGACAGTAAATTAGTCCTTTTTTTTATTTTATTTTATCCTGGTGATGCTGGTGAGGACATTAGGACAAAGTTGTCTAATTATTATATTATCATATGTACTTGATAGGTGTCCAAAGTTTCAGCTTAATCTGATGTTTCGAAGTGGGTGAGAATCACGTTCAAAGACTCCATTACAAGCAAACAAACAAATATACAGGTGAAGCTAATAAAAGCGTGTTAAAAAATACTTGGAGTATTTAAAGGTACTTTAAGTATTTTAAGTACATAGAGTACTTCACGGAGTAATTACTTTCTAATGATTTCTTAAATTTTAAATTTCAAGTAAATTACTTAACAAGTTTAATTACTTTTTCAAAGTGTTTGTCGTATTTGTACTTAATACTGGGAGTGAATATAAAAATTTGGACTACTTGTACTGTGTACAGGGAAGGGAGTACTTTTTAAAAGTACTTGTCTCAACTCTGGCTGTAATAAAATCACTATATAATAAGAGTGGCGATAGACTGAATGTGACTAAGTACTGGTTATTTTTGTTTGAAAATATTATCTGAATATATAGTGTAACCCATTTCAAACCTTAACACACTCATAATAGTTGTATTTATTAATCGATTTTCACCGAGTTTTTGTTTTAATGATACAGCACCAAAAACAAAACAACAACAAAACGTCAATTTTATTTTAAAAAATCATGACCTACCGCGCGATTTTTCTAGGAGCTAAAATTTAAGAAATTGCTGATAAATTTAAAAATGAACATATTAATACCCATTTATTATTGCAGACTTAGTAAGTCATAGAATAGACATCAAAAACAAACAACAAAGTTAAATCTAATAAGCAATAAAAACATAATGACGCTAATCATTCAGCAAAATTAATATGAAACCAATAACAATGACATGAAATAATTGTAACAAAGAAACACTAAAAAAAATTTATTTATAAATGAAGATTGTAAAGAAATAACTAAATTTTTGAAGCTTCCACCGAACTACCGTTCAATATAATACATTTTTCATATCTTTTTTTATTATTATTTGACACTCGTCTTAATTGTGTAGGGGTAATTTCTAGACATGCGTTCCTAATTCTAGCTCGCAGGTCCTCAATTATACCTTTTCCTTAATAGTACCCCTAAGAAAAAGTCCATTGGTGTTAGATCCGGTGACCTAGGTGAAAATTCAATTAGAGGACTGAGGACCGATCCACTGATTTTGAAATCGATTATTTAACCACTGTCTCACTATCACTGCATTACAATTGATAACCCAGTTTAGATTTTCTACTGACCAGTAGAGAGCATTTTGGGATGAAACCATACCGTTGATGGTGAAAGTGGCTTCGTCAGTATGTAATATTTCTTTAATGAAATTAGAATTATTGAGGTATTCTCCTCGAGCCCATAAACAAAATTCCAGTCTTCTATCTTCATCTCCGGGCTCTAAAGTATTCAAAAACTTTGATTTGTATGGCTTCAAATGATTCTTTAGAAAATATCTTTTAATAGTTTCTCTTGGACTATCTGAATCTAGGCTGGCACTTATTAAGCTGGAATTAGGAATATTACGAAAATATTTCAAAATTTGATCATTATGTCTACCTACAAAATGTACGTGATTTCTGCCTCTGATAATATGTTTTCATACAGCACCTGTATCATTGAAAACTTTATTTATATTGTTAGGTAAGGAGTTTTCATATTTGACGAGAAAACTATAAGACAGCTTTAGTTGGTTACATATTGATATAAATTATTTTTCCAAATTCTAAATTGATATACTTTGCAATAATATTAAACAAATATTGAGAACGAGACCTGACATTGAATTATTAAAAACAAACAATAAACAGGAACTTGTACTCAATAAGTAACCTGCTAAATAAGCATGTAGTAAAATTATAAATACGAATTTTATTAATGCGGGCGACAGTCCTATTCTTAAGTGTTAAGAAGTGCGACTCCTTATCCTAACGCATCTCCCCACATCAGTGATATTGGTAAGAGCCCCCTATTTATTACTATTGTTGTTATGCCTGTTGATACTGTGACACTATTTGCTGTTATTTTGTTAATAAATTATATTTGTTTTAAACTCGTCTTCTACTTTGACTACCCAATCTCCCTCTCTCACAAGCCAAGTGGCCGTCAGTCGTGGCTTCCCGAACGGGGAGTCGTGACAATATCGTAAGCAGTGGTACTGTTAAAGAACGCGCCCTCGATAAATTTTTCGAGACTATAACAAAATCCGACTTAGGAAATATTTCGCATGAAAAGCGTGCTCCATGTAAAAACGCCGTTGGAAGAGGTTTTTATATATAAAATGACATTTTCGCTCTACGGAGCGCGTTTTTTATGCAAAAATATTGAAAACTCATCAAGGAGTGTAATTTTAGAAAGTGTACTAAACGTCGCTGCCCAGGGACGTAACGTAGCCCCGACCACAAAATTTTAGAAACTATCATGAAAACCGACGAATCCACGTTGTGTAACACTGCGACTCATGCCTTGTGTTAAATAAAAGGATGAGTTAAAAAAGTCTCTAGTCAAAATTTTTCGAGAGTTTTAGCGAAAATTTCGCACCTCTACTTTTTAACCAATAAGATACCTTAATTTTGACTAGTTACCATGGCAATTAAAAAAAAATCCGGAAATTTTTTCGAGGTGCCACGATATTTAAGTAAAAATTTTTTGACAGTTGAAAAGGTAAACATATGATCTACAACCATTAAATAATGTAGATGTATCTGTGAATAATGCAAAATTTCTGAATTAACATTATTATTTATTATTCGCTATAAAGAAAACACAAATTTGTTAAATTATTATGCATTGGATTATGCATGCAATGTACATAATCTTCTGAAACATTACCTATCAAATAGACCCCAGCAAGTAAAAATAGACAACGCTTTTAGCACAAGGAAAACAATAAAAACGGGTGTGCCACAGGGCACCGTTTTAGGACCGACCCTATTTCTGCTGTTCATAAATGATTTGCTTGAGAAAAACTTTGGTTGCAAAATCATATCATATGCAGATGACACCGCACTAATCTGTTCGGGTGAAACCTGGAGTCTAGCGAGACATAAAGCGACTGCCGCAATAAGTAAAGTTAAAACATGGCTAGATATAAACTCTCTAAAACTAAATATTGCGAAAACTAACTTCATGACTTTCTCCCCAACAAAGGCAGGAATGCCACAAATAATGGAACCTATGCTGATTGACGAAGAAACAAAAAGTTACATACACAACACCACTACTATTAAATACCTTGGCGTTATCTTCAATAAACATTTAAAATGGGAAAAGCATATCAAACACTTAAATGAGAAGTTAAGGAAACTAATTTATAAATTTTACTACCTGAAAAGTGTCCTAAATAGAAAAACTCTTTTAGTGACGTATAACAGCCTAGCAGAATCCATAATTAGGTATGGCATTAGTGTTTGGGGATCAGCATATAATACAACCCTCCAATCTCTCCAAATTACACAAAATTATATACTAAGGACAATTTTTAATAAGAAAAGTAGAGATAGCTGCCGAAATATATTTGTAGAAAATAAAATGCTGAATGTGAGAGGTCTGTATATGCACGCTGCTGTAGTTTATACACACAACAAGAAACATATATTTGGTTCGAGTATTAATCACCGACATGAAACAAGAAATAACACCAAAAACAAATATCAAACTCCAAAATATAGCAAAGCAGTCTGCCAGAAACAAATCAAATACAATGGAATCAAACTATACAACCAGCTACCAGAACATATAAAAGCCCAGAATAAAAAGAAATTCAAAAACAATGTAAAAAATATCTAGTAAAAAATTATACCATATGTCTTCAACTTTTAGCCTAATTAAGTAAGTAGTTCCATCAAAAACTTAACTATCCGCCCTTTATAAATTTGTAAATATGTAAAGAAGTATTAGTCAAACTCGTTTTATCTTATCTTATTTGTGTTTCCTTTTATTATTATCTGTCTCCTGTCTTCCTACCTTTCTAGCTTTAGTGAACGTAATTATAAGTATTGTAATATTAAGTATAAAATGCAATAAATTAGATATAGTTAAATATAAAATTATGTGAGCAAAAATGTTGTACTGCTAGACACAACACGAGGTCTCCTCAGGTGTCATAACCTATACAAATAATATATGCAACTATAATGTAATAATAAGTATATAGAGTATAAACAATTGTGAAAATGTAAAATTGTAAAAGATGTTGCAGTATTAATAAATAAAAAAATAAAATAATTAACAATTTATAATTCAAAAAACAACTTTTATACAACTTTATACAACTTTTCGTCACAAAATTCAACAAACTGTTTCCATACACTTGATTTTGATTTTCGGGTGTTATCTGGTGTTATATTTTGAATTTCTTGTCTAATTGTTGATTTTCTTTACCAAATCGCGACATTTCGCTATACACTTATTAAACTCAACGTACAGACCTTTTAAACTAGTAATTATTAAGCTTTGTGACAGAACCGGTTAAACAAAAATGACAAATCAGCATATGTCAAAAACAACAATACCCTGGCCAACTTGACAAGCAGTGAAATTAATTTAAAATGTCAGGTTGGATTCATAATTTTTTCCAAATTATGGTGTTAAGTGGTGTGAAATTTTCTTACCGAATACCACGCAAGCTTAAATTATTCCTGGAAATTTTCTTTCGGGCACGAATATTTTAAGGAAATTTTCAAAATATTCGTGCCCGCAAGAAAATTTCCCGAAATAATTTAAGTTCTTGTGATATTATAAGTGAAAATAGCCCTAAGCGTTGAGGGTGTCCGTTCATTTCTTAGCAGTCGATTTTGGCGGAAAAGCGATGGATTTTCGGCGTATTTGCCCTAAACCGGCTCCTGAGTGATTCGGTGGCAGAAAAGTATCTTTCCCATGTACTCAGACGTACATGGGACCGCCTTGCTTGAACGTATGAATCTATAATTGCCACAAAATAATTCAAAGTCGTTGCGATTCAAGCATTTTTAAGCTCTGAGGAGCATCCTAAATTATCATTCAACTGAAAATACGTAAATAGACAGGCAAGCAAAATTCCACCAAAATTATAAACATTGAACTTTTTACTGAATCTTTTTGTGTAATCGTTTGTTATAAACTAAGCGTTGAATGGTAGTTGGTTACATTGTAAATCGTTCCGTTCCTCACCATGTGTTGTATACGGGCCAAACTATAGTTATTGTACATTTTCTTGAATGTTTTGTAAGAACATAATTTTTGAAGAAAGATTTTTGAACTTTATATCGTCTTTTTCTTGTATGTCAAAATTCCTTTTCAGGTTAAATTTAAGAATGTGTTAGTATTTACTGTGTTAGACTTACAGTGTTACGACGTCCCATTTGTTGCTCAAATTTATTTGTTCCATAACAAATATCACTTATTTTTACAAATATTTAGCATACAAAACTTATTCACGCCTTAAATGACAGTTAAAAATATGTTCTGATTGTTTCTACAATTGACTATTTATGGACAACTTAAGGCATAATAAAGAAAATAATAACTTCGCTTGCAAGTCTAGAACAACAAATCAGCAGAACTTTCTTAAAAAAAAGTATTATTTGATACTTATTATCTACCGGTTTCATGATAAATCTCAAAAAATTATTTTCTGAAATCGTTGAAGTGGCTATAAAGGGTAAACTGTTTATTCATAATTAACGAAAATTGAACTTCAAATTAAATATAATGAGGGATTACCGTACGTCACTGTTATCAATCTTATTAATTTTAATTAATCAGAAATATTATTAGATTTAACTTTGTTGTCTGTTTTTAATGTTTATTCCATGACTTACTATGTCTGCAATACAAAATGCCTACTAATATTTTCATTTTTAATTTATCTGCAAGAATTTTATTAATTCGTATTTTTTATGAAATTTGGTACATACCCATTTAGGAGGGAGCTGAATACAGAAATGTATTCAAATTTTACGTAAAAAAGTCGCTAATACGATTTCTTAAATTTTAGCCCCCAGAAAAAATGCTGTAGGCCATGATTTTAAAAAATAAAATATGACGTTTTGTCTAAAAGTGCAGCTTTTGGTGTTGTATCTTTTAAGAAAAACCCGATCAAAATCAATTAATAAATACAACTTTTATGAGGATGTTAAGGTTTGAAATAGGCCACACTGTATATGGAAATAAAATAAATATTAATAGTTAATTAACAAAGAATGTGATTTTTCTTAAATATTGTAGTAGATGTTTAACAGGATTGGTCAGATCCTAGCTCTAGTTACCGCCTTTTTATAGAAAAATAGATATTACTATCGCGTTCGTTATAGTTCGTACACAATTAGTATTAGTGTATATTCAATATTCTTGACCGTGTTCGCAGTGTGTGAAATGGTCCTAATTAAGCACTTGTTAAATACCTCAAGTATTTTCTTATTGCTAATCGATAAATCATATACAGATTGTCTGCGCTAACTAAACTTGAACGTAGTTTAGTTTAGGTATTCTTAACTTCTCAGAAAATACGATATATTTTGAACTATACGTAATTAGTTACAAGATTGATTATTAAATAATGAATTTTTCCAAATCAGTTTTATTACTGAATCCATCATTTATTTTGAATTCTAACCACATTTAAGTGTTATAAGTATTGGTGGTTTTAAACGAATAAAATGTGTGTTCTTCGAGGATTTTCAAAATCAGTTATTTTTTATTTAATATCGTTAGTAGTAACATTGTTAATTATCATTGCAAACTTTGAAAGTACTGAAAACACTTACCATCAATAAAGGAAAATCCAACTGTCACAATTTTTCAAAACTTAAAATCAATCCTTGCGGCAAATTTGAAAATTGCCCCACCGCACCGTGCAATACTCACACAAAAATTTCCGCGACAATATCCAAAAACTCGCGAAGAGTAGGCTGCGAAACAGTGCAACACGCGTTATTGTATAAACTGCGAGCTTTCAGCGCGCTAACTTGAGCTTTCCCGAAAGCTCTCGGGGGAATCCGAATCTGGCCGATCAAAGTTCTGATTGGAAACACATGAATATGTAACAGAATTATATCTGATATAACGAGTTTTCATTCGTTTCAGTGTAAATCTGTTTTTGTTACGTAGGATTGCTCATTACAGCTCTGTTCGGCCCTCCAATTTTTAATAATCAGTCGTGATTCAAAATTTTATTTTTTTTGTTTTGTAGTTTGTCGCACATAGCCAGTCGTTTACCCAAGTGTATGATGCTCTGTCGTAGACAGGAGTGAAATGTGGATCGTTAAAATTATTTGTAGCAAATTTTAGAAGCAAATTATTTATAATAATAATAAAACTTTATTTCCATAGACCTATACAAGCTTCAGAATATAGTCAAAATTGGTAACAATTCACGAAAAATATCTATTTATACAAATACAAAACATTCAGTTAAAAAAGTAAAACGACAAACAAACATTGTGAAAATTAATAAACAAGGGATTACAAAAAAAAAATTAACAACAGGGGAAACAAAAACAAAATCATAGAAATATTATTTCTCTTATTAGCTGGCATTAGTGAGATCGCAGCCTAAGTACTCATCAACAGAATAAAATGAATATTTGAGTAGAAGCGATTTAACTTCCCGTTTGAAAAGATGAATAATATCTAATTTTTTTATGTGAACAGGTAATTTATTAAATAATTTTATCGGCATTACTTTGGGACTTTTTGCAACGATGGATAAGGAGTGAACTGGTATGTTAAAATTATAATTTTCACGCAGACTGTGACTGGGCTCATATCTGCCATTGAACTGTTCAGAGTGTTCTTTTATATGAAGTACATAGTTTAAAATGTAAAGAGAAAGAGCAGTTAAGGTGCCTAATTCTTTGTAAAGTAATCTGCACGAGTGACGAAGAGGTTTAAAGGTCATTGTACGTATAATTTTTTTTGAAGCTTAAACACTTCGCTAAAACGAGAACAGTTACCCCAGCAGATAATACAATAACTTAAACAAGCCTGTACGTGCGCATAATAGTACATTTTTAAAATGTGAATTTTGACATAAACGCGTAGCTGCCATATGACAAAGCAATGAGTGGATAGTTTCCTATTAACAAAGTCTACATGGGTACCGCAATTTAGATGAGAGTCCATATAAACTCCAAGGAATTTCACGCTATTGTTTTGTTTAACGCTGTGTTTATCGACTTTAACTAAGATGCTATAATCAAGTTTTTTAGTACTGAAAAGTGATAAATCTGTTTTTACATTATTAAGTGCTATACCGGTACCCATACAGTAGCTTTGCATAGATCTGATAGGTGGAATCATCGGCAAAAAGTGATATAAAGACATCTTCTATAAGAAGCGCGATATTGTTAATAAATAAAATAAATAATAAGAGCCCCAAAATACTGCCTTGCGAAACACCTGTGGAAACCTTAAGATAGCTGGACGAGATTGAATTACTGGCATTTCTTAAAACGACGGATTGTGTTCTTTGGGTTAAATAGGATTCTACCCAAGTTAAGGCTGGACCACGAATTCCATAATTACTAAGTTTATCCAGCAGCAACTTATGATCAATCGTGTCAAAGGCACTCGTTAAATCAAAAAATAGACACACTGATTTAGATTTGTTTTCAAAACTGTCTAATATGTAATTGCAGAGCGATAAAACAGCATCTTTCCTTGACAAACCTTTCCGAAAACCAGACTGATAAGATGATAATAAATTTTGTCTAATTATAAAATCGTTTAATCTTACGTAATAAGCTTTTTCAAAAATTTTAGAGAAAGCGGATAGGAGAGCAATGCCACTATAGTTTGAGATAAGAGATTTATCATTCTTTTTGTGAATTGGTAAAATTAAAGATTTTTTTAAAACATCAGGAAAGATTCCCTCAGTAAAAGATAGGTTTACAAGAAAAGTTAAAGGGTCAACAATGAGTTCTGCTACTTTATTAAGAAGTGAACACGGTATATCGTCATAGCCAGATGAATTTTTTGTGGAGACAGATTTTATGATATCCAGCATTTCACTCGAACTGAATGGTAACAAAAAAATGGTGTTATGATTAAAAAATTGTCTATTATCGTTCAAAATAGAAGGCATTTTATCAGTTAATGTTTTTATTGAGTCGATAAAAAAGTTATTGCTAGGACATAATATACTAGCACATATAAGCCTAGAACCTTTCGAAAGTATATAAATATAAGAAAGTAATAAGTCATTTTGGTTGTTATATCAATAACAATGAGGGTAATATTGATGAAGTTTTTCTGAAAATACGCAATGTAATGTGCAAACTAACTTCTAACTCGACAGTATTAGATATCCTTCAGTGTATTCTCATAGTGACATTCCCTTGGACGCTCTGCCAGTTTTAAAAAACCTCCAGAGCACGAAAGTACAGCCCTACTATAACAATTTTTTCGAGGTTGGCATTGTGGAAAATTGTCGTAAAAAAATATGGCAGATCAAATATGGCGGCGTACGACGTTTTTAACAAATTCTATCTCCGTTATTTCTTAATGGATTTTTTAAAAAACAAAAAAAAGATAAGTACTCGTTTTAAGTACACCTTTTATTAAAAAAATAGTACTGTCATATAAAGTCATGACATTTTCTAGATTTCTTAGATAAATGAAAATATCGGAATTAATTTATTAAGTCGAGTAATAATAAATATTCAAAAGAATAGTTACAATACGCACTTGGTTTATTGTTTCATTAGTTTTGCTCAGATTTCTCTGACATATGTTTCGGCCTTGCGATCATTATCAAAGAGTCTTAAAAACTGATAATGGTCTCAAGGCCGAAACATATGTCAGAGAAATATGAACAAAACTAATGAAACAATAAACCAAGTCCGCATTGTAACTATTCTTTTGAACATTTATAATTATTCTATTGAATATGTTTCATCAAGAACCTACCGCAGATTCCATCCAATCAATTTATTAAGTCATTTACTTTTAGCTCTTCAAAATAAGTTGTAAAGAATTTAATGCAGATTTTAAATATGTCCTCATTTTTGCTTTTAATTTAAATAATAATAGTTTTAAATGTTAAAGACTTTTGCGCGTGTCGCTTCTCGATCGAAAGGACCTACCGCAGATTCCATCCAATCAGTTTATTAAGTCATTTACTTTTAGCTCTTCAAAATAAGTTGTAAAGAATTTAATGCAGATTTTAAATATGTCCTCATTTTTGCTTTTAATTTAAATAATAATAGTTTTAAATTTCGAAGACTTTTGCGCGTGTCGCTTCTCGATCGAAAGAACCTACCACAGTTCAGTAGCTGTTATGGACACTAGCAATTTAAAAACAGAAATTCTTAACGTTTCAAGACAGGTGCTTATTAAATATGCTAAGTTTGAAATGTTTTTCCTTAGTTCGACGAATCATTTCTTAAAAAAAGTATGAGAAAAAAATAAACATTATTTATTAGATATTAAATGCAGATAAAAACAATGCTGGAATCTGAAATTGGTTGGGAGGGTGGTCAATAAAAATTATTGAACTACAGCACTTAGGCCCCTTGTACATCCTCCCTGTAGGCAGACCCTCGCCTAAGTCCTCCAACCAACCTAATCTTGCGAAATAGGTGATGATGCTGCCTATGGGCATCTCCCTTACATCGGCTAAAGTAGGGCAACGTTGTCACAAAATGGATTCTCTGATTGATGAGACGGCAGAACAGTCACAGAGTCATTGTGAACCGTCTCATCTTCTTATTCACAACCTCTATAAAGAGGTGTTTCGCTTAATCTCATATTATGGAGATGTTTCCTTAACGCACAGTGTCCAGTCTGGATTCCCGTTATAAAACGTAGGTTCCTCTGGACATTGCCTGGTAGTCCATTGCTGTACTCTTGTTGGGGTACAGACGTTTCGTTCTTGTATACACACTAAATCACATTTTAATTTTTTTTACCCCCTTTAATAATAGTTTGGGGGGTGGTAGAGAGAGCAACTAACGCAAAAATTTTTTTTTAGACATTTCGTTTTTGTATATACAAAAAATCACATTTTAATTTTTTTACTCTCTTTCATAATAGTGTGGGGTGGTAGTGGGAGTGATAGTGGGGGGAGGGTGACTGATGCCAAAAAAAATTTTGAGACCTTAACTTTTCGTACATGCCCTAAATTGCAATTTTATGGAGTCTTACTTGCTTGTTTTGCCTATTTACTCTTATTTACCCCATTTACCCCCGAACCCTTCAACGGAATTAGATCAAAATATAATCCAATTCCAGATCTCGTTACAATAAATAAGTGTACCAAATTTCAAGACAATATCGTAAACGGTTCCAGAATAAACGTGCGCACAAAAAAAGTTACAGACAGACAGATAAGAATTTTTTTGCTCAAATTTAAAATCTCGACGTTTCGTGACATTTTAAGCCTACTTCAACAAAAAAATATATTTTTTTTTTGCGTTACTATACTTCCACTGGACATGGGAGCTAAGGCATTATAAATTATTATTAATAAATTTCTGTTTAAAATATCCCTTATTTGATAAACATTATAACAATCTTGTGAGTCATTCTGCTATATATTCAGCATGATCTTTCCACTTTAGATGCTGTCAACCAATACGCCTAGATATATCATACAATTTGTTTTCTGAATATCTGAGTATTTACAGTTTGCTTGATTGTTACGTGACCTGGAGTGAATTTTTATATTGTTTAATTATGATTGATCAGCAACTATAGACGAGAATGTTACAAATTTAATTTTGTTAACATTCAGGCTGTTATCCAGTTAAATTTTAAGTTTTCCCAATCCTCGTTCAGCTTCTCTATGTAAATTTTCCCAGGACTCACGAATATAATATCATCGGCAAATGATATAATTTCCCTGTCTATACTTACTATTTGTGAAATAGAATTGATATTAACTAAAAATAATATGGGTCGAAGTACATTACCCTGGGGAATACCCATTGTGACGGGAAGGGGGTCACTGTATATGTTATTAACTTTTACTCTCTGATTTCTCCCTGTGAAGTAGTCCTAAAAAATGTTTAATGGTACGCCTCTTACACCCAGGGATTCCATATTTTCATTAAAACCATTTACAATATCACTTAAAAACTCTATAATTGCATCTTGAGTACCTAGATTCCAGAAAATTTACTAGACGTTTCATTTTGCAAAATGATTTATGACGGATATTAGCCTATAGTTTGTTGCCAATTGTTTATTTCCTTTTTTATAAACCGGTGTTATGATAGACCGAAACAAAATAATAAATAAAAAATAAATTAACTAACTTTGAAAATTAGTTTCATGAACACTTCTATCGTACCTTCAGAAGATAACCGAGTCGACGCCTATGATAACGTTTCATTACTCTTCAGAAACTACTTTTGCGAAACATTTAATTCACTGAGAAAATCGAGAAAACTCCATTTCTATTGGCAATAAAATTCATAAGTTTTATTCTAAGAGAACTTTCAGAGACAATCACAAAGTTGACATGGCTGTGCGATATCCGTCACTTTGCGTTTAGTCAAAAGGGCAAAAGAACATTGTAGAAATTGACGCTTCTCTCGGAAGCTTCATCATCAATTTATTTGAAAGAATCTGATGGCCGTTTTGGCATTGGTTTGTTCTCTTCGCTTAGCTAGCTCTCTCTTTAATCTGAAGTTTATTAAAAAGCGCATTGACTGCTGGAAGTCTAATAATTTTCGACTGTGGGGTCCTGGAGTTCCAAAAGATATATTACTATCATGACTATTTTAATGACAGCTTTAGTTTATCAATACATCTCCATTTCCACTAAATAGACAAGCAACCCAGTTTCCTCTTAAGTAATAGTTGTTAATACCACCTAAAAACTGTTTGAACGACAATCTCTTAAATTTTCATTTTACACATTGTTGCCTACGTATCAGGGTGAATTGTATGCATGCAATATAGATTTTTTGTTAATTCGAAGTATATTAATTTACTTTGTTAAGCACTAATATCAACGTTCTCTAGAACAGCAATGTACCTCGGGCACTATTAACATAAATGTAGATTCGTCAACGATGTAAATATTTAGCGTTTCAACTTCGGCCCTTCGAGTTCAATAATAAGGATAGCAGTGAAATTTAGCAGCGAACCAGAGTCGATTTACAGCAGTGGACCTGAGCGATAAACCAGAGGATTGTGAGAGGATTACCAAGTATGTGTGAGGGACTTAGCTGTTTATTCTGTTTTTTGTTTCTAGAAGGGATCATCAACATCACTTTTATATTTTACTTTATTTCCCAGACATTATAATGAACAGTTGAAGAATATATTTTTCTCTTTGGTTTTGTATTGTCTGTTTCAGTTTTCTTTGCCTTAACATAAAACTTGACAAAGCGTTTAGAAATCGTCTAAAGTTATCAAATTTGATGTGAACCATATGCTCCTTAAATATAGTTATAATTGAACATTTTGTTTGTCCAACATACTTGGATCAAACTGATTGAAAAACTAATTAATTATGTCATGAATTTTTAAACTTTTTCGAATTTAAACAATATAGTAATATACTAAACAACATGGCTAGATTACTCGATTTAGTTATAAAAAAACGTAAATTGTGAAATTATACGAGGCAATTCACCACTGATGTAGATTACCCATCTTTAATAATCAGTTTTCATAAAATTAGGATAACTCAGACAAAGTTTTCACCTTATACGAATCAAAAAGCATACAATTTTAAGAAAGCTAATTTTGTGTCTTTGTACAATGCATTATTAGGATTAGATTGATCATTTCAGGAGCGGATCCAGACCCAAATTAAGGGGGGGTGGGGGGGTGGGGCATATAGGCTATTGATTATGTCATTTTATTGCATAAATCGTTCAATTGGTCATTTAAGATGAGAAAATCGCGGAGTGCTATTAAATTAGAGGATGCAAATTGGAGATAGGGGTGAAAATGCAACCCTTTCAGTTTTTTAAATATAACTCGAAAACGAAGCAAAATTCAGATATAGTTAATAAGAAACTTTTTATAGAGAATCAAATTTCCCATCGAAATGGCTTATTTATAAAAATAAAAAACAATTTTTCGTGCGAAGAGTATCCAAGAAAACAATTTAAAAAAAGAAAAAATCCCATTTTTGTATTTTTTTTTTTTTACTTTTTTGCCTATAACTTTTTTTTAGCAGAGCTAGGTATAGGCAATGCTGTGTAGAAAAAAAAGTTTACGAAATTTCCTATAAAATGGTGTCTCAAAAAGTTTTTTCGATTGAAATTGACTGAGATATAGTCGCTCAAACTTACCCATTTTTTACATTTTTATCGCGTTTAACTTGATATTGTTTTGAATCTTATTTTTTATAACAAAATTGATTTTTACTCAATAAAACAATGTATTTCAAGTTAATTTGTTAATAATGAATTATTATTTTCACAAATGTATAAATCTGTGATGGTTTTTTAAACAATGTGCCAATAAATTGTACTAAAATATTGATTTTTTTATCTATCTGATAAATAGAGATTTATCTTTTTTCCAATAAAAAAGTTATAATTTTAGTAAATTTAGGTAAGAATATTTTATTAAACTATTTGCAAATTATAAACATTTCATTCCATCTCTTCAGTAACATTTTCAAATTGCTTCTGCAATCTCTGCTTCTTGTATATTTTCACAATAATTGACACCCACACGTTCTTTGCAAAACATAGAACAGGTTAGTCCTAGTTTCCTGCAATCACATCTTCCATGACAACCTGTGGTTAAAGTGACCAACTTCCGTCTAAGGAAAATCGAGACGCCCATTAAGAAATTACAGACTAACAAAAATAAAAGTTTATTCTATTTCAAATATATAAATGCAATCACAAAAATAAACAGTTTATTAAATGTTTTAATACATTGGGACTATTTCAGCATGTCGTCAGTGTCATCACTGTGACATATCCGTTAAAACTCATGCCATGTGTAACTTAGCCTGTAACTTGGCCAAGCAGGTTTTCGACAGGTGGGCTCAATTTATGTTAAATTAAAAATACATATCTAGAATCGGGAAAATCGGGACAAATCGCTCGAAATCAGGAAAAACCGAGACAGTGTATCCTGTCGGGACAGGTAGTCAAGACCCTAAACATGTCCCGGCCAAATCCGGACGGTTGGTCACCTTGCCTGTGGTACATTTTTTAAACAAAATATCTGGTGCAAGAATTGTGGAAAGTGGAATTTGCTATGAATCCATTTTTTGATTTTTTTCAACCCAAGTGAAGAGGGTTTAAATGCTTACCATTCTACCGTTTAGCGCTATCATGCGTTGGCGGTAATTGGGCCAGAGAAAATTTTGCGCTTTTTGATGATTTGCAAAAAAAGTTGGAAGCAACAGCTATTAAGGGTCTTACTCAACTTTGTCCCATATAAAAAGCTGCAATTAATTCTCATGCAGAACTTATGTTGCATTAAAATAGATTTTAAATTAACTTCATTTCAAATATATTTTAGGAATCTCCATATTTTACAGCAATATTTGATTGTTTAATAAATGTTAATAGTATATTCTTTCCAAAACGTCAGCAAAATACGAAAATTCAAATAAAAGGAAAGAATATTCGTAGAATGCCACAAATAACTTTCAGACAATCTTGTTAATGATCTAATTAATTAATATAATTTAAATTAAATTCATTTCTAATATATTTATATATTTATATTACAAATCTTCATATTTAAAATAATTTAAAAAACAATATTTAAGAATAATTTATCGTTACTTTGTTTAAAAAACTATCGCAGTTTTATACATTTGTGAAAATAATTATACATTATTAACAAATTAACTTGAAATACATTGTTTCATTGAGTAAAAATAAATTTTGTTATAAAAAATAAGTAAAAAAACAAATTGTTGCCTTACACCTCAAGACAAACAACAATGTAGCTACGGACACGTGTTTCGGAGATATTGCTCCTCATCAGCGTAGCGTAGCTTAGCGAATATATCTTATAATCGAGCAAAACCAACAAAGGTCGGAAAGTACAGTGCACAGTACTCGGTTTGTACTGTCATACTTCATGTGCCACATTTAGGGCTTCAAATGAGAGCAATGAGTACGACGAGCTCTATGTGTACTGCTCTATTTCCACCTGGCAAACACTAAGTAAAATATGATTGGGATTTATGAGGCTAAATAATTAAATAAAGAAACAAGTCATTGCCTTATACCTGAAGAGAAACAACAATGCAGCTACGGACACATGTTTCGGAGTTATTGCTCCTCATCAGCGTAGCGTAGCTAAGTGAATATCTTATAATCGAGCCGTTTCATTGGCAGGTAAGTCTTTATTTACGGAGTATAAGCAAGCACTCCATTTCAACTTCTAAATATCAAATTTTCCTTTAAATTTGTCCAAAACTATTTTTGGATCTTCTTTTCCAAAAATAACTGTGTACATATCTGTCAGCATTTTCCGAGCTGTCATAATTTCTGTTTCAGTTGCTTTCATTTCATTTATTGGCAAACAAATATTTAAGTTAAATAGACTGAGTGTTTCCACTGGAAATCTGCTTTCTAGATCATTTATAACATAATTCAGCAGTGGGATAAATAGGGAAATTCTGTAGTAGTCTTCAAGAGAGTAGAGGACAAGTTAGGGTTGGGTCCATTTCTCGTTTTGTTGTTGGTAAGTCTAGGTAGAGTTACTTCAACATCAAATTATTTCAACATATTTTGAATTTCCGTCAATATAGCATTGAAACATTCCGAAGCAGCTTCTCTTTTATTTTGTAGACCTAAAGAGTACAAGATATTGTGTTCTCTGTTTATCGTATGTGAGCTTATGAGATTTTCTTGTATCGCGACGTAAGTAAACAATTTTTTAGGACACCCGATTAGTCGTTTAAAACCATATGTGCGACGCTTGGCGACGGAATTTTAATGTGGATTTATTATTTTTTTTGCGATCTAGGGGGCATGGTCCCCATGGCCCCTCCCTGGATCCGCGCCTGGGTCATTTTTAAGTGGAATAGATGATATTGAAGTAGCTGTACTTACATGAGTTTTTTGAACAGCTTTAGAAGTCATTTGATGAAAACGTCTTGTTGTATAGTTATCCGCCCTAGTTTGATGCAAAATATTACTAGGAATGTAAAAAATAAAGCTAGATTGTTTAAGAAGTATAAGAAAACCCATAATGATTACTTTTTACAAGAATGTAGAGAACCACGATATTTGATAAAGGAAGAAATAAGTGCTGCAATAAATTGAAAATGTCCTCAATTTCCAATTTCTGGTCATATTTACAATTTAAAAATAGAACTTCTAGAATTCAAAGTAATATATCATATGATAATACATTTTATGATAAACCTCAGGATATTGTGGATGTCTTTGGAGGATTTTTTAAGAGTGTCTATTTACCACCTGAAACAGATGGGGGAAAATGCCGAATTGCCTAATACTCATGAAAATGTTACTTTTCAAAATATATCTGCAAATGATATCTTAAATGCTACAAAAAAATTAAAGAACAAAATGACGTCAGGTCGTGATATACCATCCTTTATAATAAAAGATTGTTTAGGTGTTTAACTGTCCCATTGCGCATACTATTGAATCTTGCACTCAAAACAAACCTATCATAGTCTTTGAAAAGTGGCCAAAGTTTGTTCGGTGCTTAAAAGCGGTGATAGGGCACTGGTTGATAATTATAGGGCTATTTCTATTCTATCAAATTTTTCGAAGGTCTTCGAAATTATTTTTTATGATCGCATCTATCTCTCTGTTCGTAACCAAATATCGCCTGATCAACATGGTTTTATGAGTACTAAGTCAACAGTTACAAACATAGCGGTTATTGCCTAACATGTCTCAAATATTATATTATAAGAAAATCCATAATGGTGATTGTAATGACTTTTTCAAAATACATCTGCAGATAGCATTATTTCAATAAAGAAATCACTACATGCAAGTGGCTGTGAGATAGTCAACAGTAATATAGGAGTGAAGGAGTCTAGAAAGCGGCTTCTAAAAATGTACTGATATGTTATAGACTCTTTTATACCTATATTTCTTTTCATTCGAAGCTATAGTAGCACTCGAGCTATCGAAGTCTTACGCACTATGCCCCATCCTGTATAATAACTGATTATCGTCATAGTATATTTATTTTTGAATATAGTAGAAGTCTCGAGATATCTACAATAAATATATTATGTAATTCAGAAGACACTTTTATTACGTTTACATATAATTAAACCTTAAAGTTATGTATGTATTAAATTTAAAGTATCTTATATCAACGGTATGGTTACAATGTGTTTGTATTTTAACATTTCATAAGGTGACATTATGACGGCAAAGGCACAAAGACCTGTTGTACTTAGAGGCATATTGTGCCTGTCGTAATATTACAAAGCAGCGCAAAGAACAGCTCCCTGGCCATCCATTTCTTCGTTATCTTAAACTGAAAAGGGCATAAACACTTTCGAAAGTGCACTCTGTAGATGATAGCAGTCACAGGTAGCCAGTATATCTATTGACGGCGGATTGTTGCAATCAAACAAATGCCTTTGTAACACGAATTTATTGCAATCAAACATAGTGCACCAAATTTCTAGCTATATTTCAGGTTTCTCTTCACAGGTAACTAGGTAAAATCAGGCTTTTTAGTAAAACTGCAAATCAACAAAGTTTATTTCACTTCATTTTATTTTATTTATGGTTCTAGCAAATAGATTACATTTTTTATCAAATAAGCAGTTTAAAGTAAAGTTGCAAATTATATTTTAGTCAGTGTATCAGATTTCAATTTCATTTGATTTTATTACAAATTACTTTTAATATTTGGGCTATGATCTTAACCAAATTTGGTTAAAAATATATGTACATTTATAATTGCACACTAATGCCTAATAATTCAAACAATGGCGAGAAAAAAAGGGGTCCACCGCACAAATGGCCGTAAGGAGATGAAATTTGATGGGATCGTAAAATGTACCATCCTGATCATAACCCTGAGTTTGCGACCTTAGGGGAAGACCCGCGCGCGCCGTCATCTTGGAAAAATGGTGCCCAATATCAGTTTTTGCAAACATCTCCGTACCTATTGGTCCTAGGAAAAAAGTACATTAATAAATTGAAGAGCAAATTCTACATAAAATATGTTATATGCATTTCTCCCGTCAGACCAACAGTTTTCAAGATACAGCGCGTTAAATATCTATTATTATCAAATGCATTGACACAGTTGTGGATTTATAGTGGAGTTAGACAAGCATCAAATTTTAGTGAAAAAGGAATTGTTTCCAGTATCAGTGTTTTTTTAACATGTTAATTTCATCGAATACTATACAAAATTGACATTTTCTATCTCTAGCAACCGCCGCTACGCAAGTTACCGGCCATTTTGTGAAAAATCGACCATTTTGGTCGTTTTTACTAAATATAGATGAGTATATCTCGGTATGTGTAGGTTCGAAAAAGCGAAAAAAATTGAGGCTGTTCGTTATGATACAGGCTATCAGCGGCTGTAATATAAAATTTTTATCTGCACACATAACCTCAAGAAAAAATAAAAACTGAGAAAACTGCAAAATTTTGGTTTTTGGTTTTTTGGTTATGGTTTGGTTTTAAGTAAAATTTAATGAATTTTTTTCGATTTTTGGACCTACACATAACGAGATATACTCACCTATATTTAGAAAGAACGACCAAAATGTCGATTTTTCACAAAATGACCGATAATTTGTGTGGCGGCGGTTGCTAAAGGTAGAAAATATCCATTTATTATAATATTCGATGTAACTAACGTGTTAGAAAAAATTTGACACTAGAAATAATTCCTTATGTTTTGCTTGTCTGACTCCACTATTATTAGTTCTGATGACTGCACTGGCGAGCGAGCATGACAATATCTTCTTACGGAAACCTGCTCGGGGTAAAGTGTAGGAAAAGATATATTCATAGCACAATCTACAGTTTGTAAATTCTATAGGCAAGAATATTTTGTTCCTGCATGCATTCAGCGGTTGTGATACAACGTCTGCTTTCTTTAACCCGGGAAAAATAAATTAAATTTCTTAATATTCTTGCAGAAAACAACAAGTTGCTTGAAATGATTGAAATTTTCCAAGATCCACATGCAGACTTCGATGCACTAGCCAAAGCAGGAGAAGTATTTTTGGTAACGCTGTATGGTGGAAGTTACGAAACCGATACCTTAGATTCCCTGCGATACAGGAATTTTGAACCATCGGTGGGGAAATACAAGGTCAACTTGGCCTCGCTGCCACCAGTAAGAGACGCCACGTGACAATATTGCCTACGGACTTACCACCAAGTCCAGTTATGGCATGGGGTGAAAAAAATGCTATGGAGTATGGTTGGCGGTTGGACAGAACTCGACGCTGTGCGAAATACTAAACAACCTGCTCGGGAATATTTCGTACAAGTGCAAAACGGGTTGTGAAGAAAGAGCATATAGTTAGTACAAAACGTCCTTAAAATGTTTCGCCGTTTGCTATTATTGCAATGAATCGTCCTGCGAAAACAATCCCGAAGTGCTTGAGGAAGGCGAGGTGAATATATAAGACAAGAATCTAAACGTACTTAAAAGTAATAATTTTGTGGATTAGGCCTATGGGGATACCACGTTAAAAAACGCACTGTTAGGTTTTAGTTACAAAATGAAATGAGAAATATCATACCCATTATGCGTTTGATAATAATAGATATGTCGAACTTGCTTTGCACATATCAGTAAAATTCATATACAGGCTGTCCATTTCATCAGGGCCCTCGAGAATATCTCACTTAATATCGGTCGTACAAAAAAAAATATTTTTAAGAAAATCGTGCCGATTTATATAACCTACAAAATGGTTTAAAGACATTTGAAATCCATGGCCTAAAGAGTTATGGCGGAAAATATCGAAAATGCGGAAAACGTCTAGGCCAAATATCTCCGTTATTTGAAGATATACGAGAAAAATTCTAAGGCGAACATTTTTTGCAAAACAGAGTGTTTCAACGAGGTTTCATCTAGTTTTTTCAAAACCGCTGTATTTTGAGATTTACTCTTCAGGCTGTTAAAAAAATTATATTGAAACGGGCGGGAAATGGCGCCATTAAATATAGTATTTTCTTCCCTTTTGAGCGATATATCATATGCCATATTTATTCACTGGTACTACATTAGTAATTATAAAAACATTTTTTTAAACCAATAAATTTGTTTTTAACAAGCATTATACTTGCCGTGGAGAAGTATGATTAAATAGAACGATAAAATAATTCAATAAGTTGTTCAAATCTTTGCTATAACATTAACACAATTAAGAAGAATAAAATAAATTCAGGTAACAAAAACACATTAATAATAAAGAGAAAATAGCACACAGAACATTAATAATCCTTAAAATAATTTTTAAGATATCATATCAAGTGTTCAAAATGTCCACCGCGATTTCTTATGCATAACCGAGCGCGGCGAGACACTGCATTTAACACATTACTCAGCATTTCGGGGGTAACTATAATACATGCCTGTTGAATTCGAGCTTTTAGGTCATCTACATTTTGCGGTGTCGTAAAAAACACCTCATCTTTAATATACCTGCATAGAAAGAAATCAATTGGGGTTATATCTGGAGAACGAGGGGGCCATCGAATAAATCCATTGGTACCTATCCAATGTTGAGGCAAAATGTCGTCTAAATAATCTAGGCAAATCTGGGAATTGTGGGGAGGAGCTCCATCTTGTTGAAAATATTGAAAGTTGTGTCGATTCTCTAAAGGTAGGTCATCTAAGAATTCATTATATTCATTTCTCAAAAAGTTTAGTTTAGGCACCTTTGACCACTGAGGTAACCATCATAAGAATAACGACCTATTAAATTGGTGCCTAAAATACCTATCCACACATTTATTGAAAAACAATTTTGAAACCCAGTTTGTTTAACAAATAATGTTTTTATAATTACTAACATAGTACCAATGAATAAATATGGCATGTGATATATCGTTGAAAAGGGAGGAAAATACTCTATTAATGGCGCCATATCCCGCCCGTTTCAAAATAATTTTTTTAACAGCCTGAAGAGTAAATCTCAAAATACAGCGCTTTTGAAAAAAATTAGATAATCCATCGTTGAAACACTCGGCTTTGCAAAAAAATTTCGCGTTAGAATTTTTCTCGTATCTCTTCAAATAACGGAGATATCAAATGTCTTTAAGTCATTTTGTAGGTTATTTAAATCGGCACAATTTTCGTAAAAATAATTTTTTTTGTACGACCGATATTAAGTGAGATATTCTCCAGTGCCCTGATAAAATGGACAGCCTGTATATATACAAAAACAATGACATAGTAAAAACGTAAATAGAATACAAACAACTTCTTATAATAAACATAAAGACAGTAAACACATAACACTTATACGTATGAAATATGTAATTAGATAATTTTAATAATCGCAATTGCTTCATTCTTTGGATATTAATATTAAAAATATATAATTTGAGTATTTACATTATTGTAGTTTGAGAATATCTGGAAGAGAGGTGACTGCACTAGTGCATTTTTATTCTGGGAGTTGGAAGTGAAAATGTCTCAATATGCCTTAAGGCAATACACAATACAATATAAAAAATACTCTTATTAAGATTTTGACACTTAATATGGTTCTGAATAATTTTGTACAAAAAAATTATTGACTCAGTAGTCCTTCTCTTTAGGAGACTATTAAAGTTAAATGTGGATGAAAGAATATCTTGGGAAATCCTTGAGAAGGATAGTGCCCAAGCGAAGTGAAATATAAATTTCCTAGAAGCGTCGTTGAATGTTTTCGAGTGCCGAAAGTGGCAGTTATAAAATGGATTCCATATAACTGAAACGTACTCTAATTTTGATCGTACGAGAGAGTTGAATAATAACTTGCATGAATGATTATTATTGAAATTATATGTACAATATTATTGAAATTATTTAAATAGATCTAGACAACAGCCAAGTTACAATTAAATTTAATTTGTACTTTTCTTGTCCACCGAGTAGATGCATTCGATTATATGTTTGTTTAAATCTGAATTGCCACATAATTTTACTACGAAACTCAAATGTATTCCTGAAATCTCAAACTCGGTCAAACATCAACGATTTTTTTTTTTGACTAAGTTAGTGCGGCTGCCACCGAAACTTGAGCTATTTCAAAGAAAGCCCTCTCATTAATAGAAACTCTCAGTGCTGCCTCTTGTGTGAAGAGGTCCTACAGAGTTATGTTCAATAATTTTCACTAAGCATTTCTAACTCGTAATGAAATTTAAGTGACATGCACAAGAAATTCACGGTCTCTCTTTGCTTAAAACGTTAGCGGAGATTTATTTGCCGGCAAAGGGAATGCATCCCCTTTAATTTCGGATAAGAATTATCATAAAATTAACAAGAGACTTGATTTATTTACCTAATTTGAAAGTAAAATATCGGATTCATACAGAAATGAAGATTATATAAAAATTAAAACAGGCGAGAGAGATTTTCATAACTGAGGCTTGTGATAAAATACGGACACACAAGTAAATATTATGCAGCTGGGTTGTAAAAGTCCCCCCGTTATCTGGCTTGACATACAAACAATTCAGTTAAGTACTACTTTTGTTTTTTCTTAGGTGATATTTACTATTTTTATTGTAATATCAATCGTCAGCAATGCTCTCTATGTTTTGGCGAATGCGCCGGTCTTTGGGTATTTGGGTGTTGAAAAACTCTAAAGTATTCCGAGATATTCCGAGAAATTCAGTAAAATAATCTTATTGACACATTATGTACTTGTTTGTTCAGGGAACTTTGTTTTTCGTGTTTAGTAATAATACTGTGTATATACTTAATTTCACGAATGACATACATTTTTGTATTTTTTTTCTACAGTGTCCCATTTCAAGTGGGCACGCCTTTATATTTCGGTTATCATTCGGCAGATCGATTTCAAATTTTTCTTTGTTAAGAAACTCTTCAAGGCGCATATTTTTATGATTTTCAATATATTTTCATTGTCGCACTGCGTTCACTCCAAAATGAGATTTTTCTATATTCTACTTAGCGTTAGAGATACAGCAAAAAATTATTAAAAAAAGTTGTTAAGAATCAAAAAATACTCCTAGATACTGAGTTTTGTCAAAATATGCGTATTTTGATTATTTTTCATAAATTTTAGGTAATTTTAGACGCTTTCAACGAAAATCCTCGTAGTAGCCTACAAGATATGGCATTAAACTTGAATTTGACTCCCAACAAAATTTGGAGGTGCCTTCATCGATACAAATTGAAGTCATTTAAACCCAAATTTCTACACACCTTGGAGGAAGGTGATGATAACAGACGGCTTGAATACTGTTTCTGAGCTCACGGTAATTATTATCTTAATGATCAACATTTTTTGAAAAAAAAATATGTTTAGTGATGAAGCGACATTCACCACCAATGATGTAGTAATGTCACAAAACTGTAGGTATTGGACAACAGAAAACCCACATTGGGTAATCAGTTGTAAGCGACAGTATTCTAAAGAAGTGAACATGTGGTGCGGTATTTTAGGAGAAAGGATAATAGGCCCTTTCATTTTCTTATAAACTTTAAATGCTATGAGACTCATAGACTTTTTGAGCAATGAATTAATAGAGGTAATTGATGATTTTCCACTGGCAGTGCTAAGGGATAACAGTCCTTTAATCGAGTGGCCTCCTAGATCTCCGGATATTACCCCAATTGATTTTTATTTTTGGGGCACCATAAAAAATAAAGTTTACAATACGAAGCCCAGAACTAGGCAAGAGCTTTGTGATCATCAAAATTCCTTCAAAATTTCCTTCTGCCATAAAATCGCTTACTCAGTGATGATTATCAATTTTATTTTCGATTAGAACTTAACAGTGTCTATGCGAACTCCGGAATTGAAAGTATCACTTGCACTGCACTGACGAGACCCAAAAATAGGTCGAAGCCGGTCTGCAATTAGTGACATCCTGAGATGAAGGATTCCTCGCATCTTCCTCGTAGCATTCGAGCATTCCAAGTCATTGTATTTTAGTGCAAAATACGCAAATTTTACCATATAATTCAGCGTTCGTAAGGGGGGATAGCTGTCTTGGTTTAATTTGTTGAGTCCTTATTTATATAAGGCACTTGCAGGTAGGTTGGAATATTATCATTCCTATATTTTATATTTTTATAAAATTTCCTTCTGCTAAATTGCTTATACAGTGATGAAAGAATTCTGTTTGCGCAAGAAGACTGGAAAAATTCTTTTAGGTTCATATTTCTCGAAATCGGTTGGTCCTATGGAGTTACAATAAGATAACATTTTTTGTGTATTTATAGCCAAGGAATCACAGAAAATTCACATTAAAAAATTTGGAGGGAGAAGTAAGTCCCCCCTTTCCAATTTTGTGCATCCCTGATTGAATTTATCCTTGGTGAATAACATTAGATAATGACCTTTATTGATATCGAATCACCTGAAACACTCTGTATATAAATTCAATAGCTTCATGAGGAGAAAATCTTTAGAACTACATCAGTTAGATTATTAAAAACTGGAACATTATTTATCCTGATGACTTCTCACTACTACTAAATAATCTTATAATTAATCTTTAATACATTTAAGCTCAACTCTCGAGCAAATGCAAATAAAGTGTTTTCCGATTATGGCTAAACCAGACTTAGTACCGCCTAGGGCCTATATTAAAAACGGAACAATATTGCAAGCTTAATTACTTTTTGCAAAATCTTATTTAAAATATAATTTTATGAGTAGATGAAATTATAATGGAATTACATGAAGAAGGTAAGAATAATTTTTCATCCTTAAAATATATCGTAATTATTATCCAGCAAGTCTTATCATATTTACGGAAGGAGCAAACATAATTTTGAATAAATCTTATAATGTTTTATAAGTACTGTCAAGCCATAAGAAAACTTGTTGATGATAATCAATTTGTTATTGCAAACAGATCAAGAAAAGAATTTTGATAGCAAGAATTTATTGCCGAGGGGATCTTAATATTCTCTTTAATCGACAAATCTTAAATTTTCCGCAATCAACTCGGATTCAAGCCAAATCGCTCTACCACCAGCAATTTGGTATGCATTACTCAGTTCATAGCTGAACATTTATTTGGATGCTGGAGGCTAAATAGATGTCATTTATACAGATTTTTCTAAAGCCTTTGACAGACTGGGCCACGGAATTTTGCTAACAAATTATTCGAATTTGGACTAACTGAACACTTCCTAAACCTTTTTGAATCCTCCAGAGTAAATAGACTACTGAATGTGCAATACCGTGGATTTTAGTATATAGATGTCTGAGCGACATCAGGTGTTCCCCAATGTTCTTTGCTTGGGCCTTTGCTATTTAACATTTTTATAAATAATATCGCCATTGATTTACACTGCAAAACATTACTTTATGCCGATGACCTAAAATTTTTTGCATCTATCACTAACGCAGAAGACTGCGCTGATTTGCAAAATAATCTTGTACAGTTATGGTCTTGATGTAACGTAAACAATTTACAGTTAAATATTTCAAAGTGTAGCTTTATGACATTTTCTCGTGCACAAAATTCAATAAAATTTATCTATAAAATTAATATCATCTGTAGCCATCTCAAAAAATTAGGAGTTATATTTATAAAGTTATCTTTTTTTAACCATATTGATCAAATCACCGCTAATTTCTTGAAAAATTTAAGATACATTATCCGTAATTGTAAAAAATTTAACAAAAATACACTAAAACTTCTCTTTAATACATTTGTGAGGTCGAGCCTTGATATGCTTCAATAGTATGGAGTGCTGGTTATGAAAATCATAAATATAGCATTGAAAAACCTTTTCTTAAATACCTTTGGTTAAAACTTCTGGGAATTATCCAAAGAGAGGTTTTCCACATCGTGACTTATTACATAGATTCAACACAATTGATCTTCAACTATGTCGGGCGTATCACTCTCTTGTATTCCTTTTTAATATTTTAAATGGCACTGTTGACTGCCCTGAAATTCTTAGTTGCATTAGATTTCATGTTTTTAATTTGCAGACTCGCTCGCATTCGTCTGTATTCTATTTGCCTGCAGGTTATTTTCTCCCCTATACCATATGTGTTCCAACTATGATTCATTATATACTGTGTGATTATTAAAATTTAAAATTATAAGTAATATTAATGACTAAATTTACTCGACTAAATAAAAATAATTAACTAAAATGCTACTGATTCTTTTATCAATGAAACAAATGCAAAATACAATACTTATATTCGCCATGGCAAAATCAAACGTAATATGTAGTTTTTTATTATTGGTGATATAAATATTGACATTAAAGGGAATAGAGGAAATTTAGATTATGTAGAAGAATATCTAAATCTGCTATCTAAAAAAGGATTTGTATCTCTGATAAATAAAAATACACGGGTTACAGATACTTCTGCCACATGCATAGACCACATATTCCTCAAATCCAAAAGCTGTATACCTATTGAGAGTGTAATTTCAGCAATAATAAAAACAAATATTACAGACCATTACTCAGTCATCTCAATAATCAATTATAAAGATACAAATAATTGTGTTAAACAGTATTGTGGTGTCATATAAAAAAATTAATAATGAAAAACTGATACAGCTGTTAACTAGTGTGTCCTGGGATCAGGTGTATGGCTGCCTGGATCCAAATAAGAGACAATATCCAAATGAGGCTATTGAAAATTTTTTTTAAATATTCTCAAAATGTATTTCGGAATCAACACAAATTATAAAATTGAGCCCAATAAAAAGGAAAAATCATGGATTACTCAGGGATTAGTTACTTCAATTAAAAACAGAGATAAATTGTTTCAAAAACATATAAGGCATCTCCAAAATGAACAATTTAAACAGGACTAGATAACTTATAGAAACAAAATTAACTGTTTAATAAAAAAAAGCAAAATATAGTTATTTTAAATCCAAAATTGACACTAATAAAAATTGTACTAAAACACATTGGAATGTCGTAAGAGATTTTTCGAATAACTACAAAAATGAAGACAAAAATATAGATAAAATCATAATAGAAAACGAAGATGAAGTGATAGATCCTGAAGAAATAGGTAACAAATTTAACACGCATTTTTCTCAAGTAGGTGAAAAATTTGCTTCTAAAATAGTGCAGGTACCGATGTTAAACTTTCCCCATTCTATGTATATAAATTATACAAATGTAACAGAAATTAAACAAATTGTACTAGAACTAAAAAATAATAAGGCACCAGGTCCAGATGGTATAAAAAATGAATTATTAAAGTCAAAATTGATACTACTGTGGATCTACTGTGTTTTATTATAAATAAATGCATTGAATGTGGAGAGTTTCCTACGCACTTTAAAAAGGCAATCATTAGACCAGTTTTCAAAGGAGGAAGTAAAACAGATGTATCAAATTATCGTCCAATTTCTTTAACCTCTTCTTTCGTAAAATTATTTTAAAAAATTATAAAGTCACCTTTAGTTGATTATCTAAATAAAAATATAATTTTATCTGATATGCAGTTTGGATGGATGCAATAGCAAAAGTGACATCAATAATATACGATGCTATGGACAATAAGAAAGCATGTCTGGGTGTTTTTGTTGATTTAGCAAAAGTCTTTGACATCGTCAGTCATGGACTTTTACTAGAAAAACTTAAAAACTTTGGAATTAGAGGTAATGTCTTCAAATTATTTAAAAGTTTTTTGGAGGAAAGGAAACAAAAAGTTGAAATAAACAATTTCTTAAGCAAAGAGCAAACTGTAACCTGTGGAGTACCACAGGGTACAGTTCTAGGACCTGTGTTGTTTACTATATATTTAAACAGCTTACTTACATTGGATTCTTCTGGAACAATAATATCATTTGCTGATGATACAGTTATTTTGAATACCGGGCATACACGTGAGACATTTGGCTGAAAGGGATTTAAAGAAAGTTTTTGATTGGTTTAGTGCGAATTTGCTAACAATAAATGTAGATAAAACTAAAATTATTCCCTTTACTTCTTACGAGAAATATCTACCTGACTACAGCACCATATCAGTAAATAATCTTTTAATTTCACTAACTCGATCTATTAAATACCTCGGTATTTTTATTGACTCGCATTTAAGATGGAATATACATGTAAACAATACAATAACAAAAATTCGGGGCTTAATTTTTAAATTTTATCAATGTCGACAGATACTACCCTTGAATCATCTTAAAATATTATACTATGCTTTTATCGAATCCATTATTCAGTATGGGATAATTGGTTGGGAAGGAGTAAGGAAATCATATCTGATACCTCTGGAAATTATTCAGAAAAAAATTCTAAAAATCATATATTTTAAACTCTTCCTATACCCCACGGAACAAATATTTTCGTAACTTAATATACTAGATTTGCGGCAGCTTTACGCTAAGAATATCTTGTTATTTTTGTTAAATAGGATAAATCACGAACGTAATACCAGAGAACAAGAAGCGGCTCACTTTATTATACCCAGGACTCATAAAAGTATTGGTCCAAGATACTTTGTTTACATTGGGCCGAAATTGCTTAATATTTTGCCGATATCTCTAATAAACATAAAAACAAAACATCTTTTCAAGAAAAAAGTATTAGCGTGGGTGACTTCAAATGATGGAAATTTGCTCTATAATATTATTGATCCCATGTAGTTACTAAATTAACTATACTTTGATTGTGTATATCTCCCTGTGAATATCAATTTCGATATTTTATGTTTTCTTAGTGCAGTAGTTGTATAGTGTCTAATCAAATTATTAAACAATTAATACAGTTATATGTACAATTTAGTTTCTGTTCTCTCTCTTGTTTTACATTCACTGTTGTTCAGTTATTTTTCAGTTTATATTCTCTTTCTTTGCATCTTAAGAAGGTGTAATCCATAGACAAGCTTAAATACGTCTAAATGGGTCTTCCATATTTATTTGCAAATAAAACCTCAAAATTGCGTATAAAAATAATTTCTATATTGTATAATATTGTAATACATTGTATAAACATAAAACATTGTACTCAAAATGAAATTTGTGAATAAATAAAATTATTATTATTATTATTATCTAGTGTATTCGAGATGTTGTCCAGAGAACTTTTTTTTTCTTCCAATTTAGACTGGGGTCCCAAACGTTATAACAAGAACCAATTAAATTTGTTCCTTAGCATATCCTATCCATTGAAGTTTTTCTACCCTTTTCCAATGCACGTAATATTACTCACCCTGTACATACTGTAACGTGTTGGGATACATTCCGATGCTGAATAACCCACACTTATCTCACTTTCCGCATACCGGAAAGATACGGAATTTGCAACATTGTTCTATATAAAATAGCCGGACACGTGCTCCTCTCCTAGCCGCTACACTTTTGGCGGACAAACAAAAATTACCCGCCATGTGCCGCGCTATTTGTACCATACAGCTGATAATAAGCCAACATTGCACAAAAGTGAATGTTGAAAAATTGTTCCATTATATCGCACGATAGACCTGATGTGTAGATAAGCCAGGCGCCTCTTCGCACTCAGCCTGGTCATTGACAGGTAAGGGCTCTTGAGCTGATTGATGGCTGGAGGGCAGCACCATCGACAGATTGCTAGTCCCAGATACACTTCCTGCCGACCTCCGGTTGGGAAAGCAATTACTACAGCCGAAGAGCAATAGATAGAATCGAATTACTCTGGAGGGGAGTGCAGTTATATTTGTGGACTTAATTCAAAGAAAACATTTACTATGATTTTAGTCCCTGAATGTTCAAGAAAACATTTTAGCTTTCCTTGCTATAAATATTTAAAAGACGGGGAAAGCGGTCTTTAACAGCTGATTAATATAAAGTGAAAAAAGATAATATATCATGTTTAATTTGTTTTTGTTTTCATAATAACAAGAGAAAAAATCCTATTCAAGTATTATAAAAAAAAATCGGCAGCTACTGGAAGCGGATGGAACCTCCCCACTCGGTGGATCTTTGAAGCCGAAAAGAGCATTAAATTGTGTAACAAAACGGCACTAAACGTAATCTGATCTCATCCAAAACCTTTTCAGATCTTCTGGGGCACTAAAAAACCCTCAACTTAATGAATTTACAATCAACTATGCGAGTTATTACCTACATTATCGCTCGTTGAATAATATACTATTAGGATATTAACAACTTTAACATCACTTGAACGACTAAGAAAGTCTAGTTATCCTAAATACTACAGATTTGTAAAGCAACAAACTGAAAATTGGTAAAGTGATAATCTATAATAAATTCACAACGAAGGTACAGAAAGCATATGATATTGATATTGTTACATCTACCTTTAAAGTTTGTGACAATCCACTAAAAGTTACAAATGTGCCGAAATCTTATTAACATGACATGACACCAACGTTATCGGATGACAAACGATGACAATGACAATCATCAAAATTTGCTCATTGCAATCCGATCGCTCGCGGCTGTCTTTGTTAAATCAAACATTAGCATTTCAGTAATTTTACTAGATTTTAGAGGAATATTTGTAGTTTAATTATTCGATTTGTCTGTATATATATTTAAAAACGGCACTAAACGTAATCCGCTCTACTTCTAGAGCAGAGAAGAAACCCTCACACCTGAATTGACGCGTGATGTGACTAGTTTCACGATGTAACGGCTACAAGCATCGATCATGTCATGCGAAATGCGATCTATGCCATATTTGCTTTGTTTTTAATTTTTTTCACGGAAACCAAATCGAAAGGGTAGAAGTGTGATACATCGTTGAAATCAGAATTTTAACTGCTTTTCAATGGTTCCATTGCAAATTGAAAGTAAATATAAAATAAACAACTTGTTGCGTCAAAATGGCATTAAACGTAATCCGATCTCAACCAAAACCTTTCCAGATCTTCTGGGACACTAAAGAAACGCACACGCAAAGTTTCATTCAAATCCGTTCAGTAGTTTCGGCGCTATCGTGCTAACACACATACACACATACATACACACATACACACACACAGACATTTTTCAAAAACCACTTTTTTGGGTTCCTAGGACCTCAAAACGTAAAGATTTGATGTTATCTCAATTTTCGTTTTTGAACCAATTTTAGTAACCTCTCACAATTTTATTGTGGAGAGGTTAAAATGTCATTAGTTTCAATTTCATTCAATACTCATTTTTGCTAAAATTCAACATTCTGAATATATAGACTTCAGTGACAACATTGTTTTATCATGTATAAGATGTTCTGATGGTTGAAGAAACTTACTTGAAAACATCAATGATCTTTAAAAGTCTTTTTTTCCTTAATCGAACGTTAACATAGTATAGTCGAGATCAGCGCTTCTCGGCACTCAAAAAACTTTACGACCTCATTAAAATACCGTTAAGCTAGTCGCAAAAGTAATTGCCTCCAGGAATGCACTTGAAATATTTAGATCAGCAACTCAGTCGTTCAGTTTTAACAGCGCGTTATGGTCTGTGTTCTTGTTAACATTTTAATTCATTCAGTGGAGTTGTATACAGCACTTTTATAGGTATGTGAAATTTTACTGTGTTTAAATGTATTTTATATAGTTGTGTTTTTATAAATATATTGGAGGGTAGTGGAGGTTTTTTTATTACAAGTGAGTGTGGTAAAATAATATTCTGAAAATGTTTAGGCCTTGGGAAAATCCACAGCCAGGCACTAACAGAGAATGTCAGGAAGATGTGGTGCATGGTCAAAAATATTAAAAAGGAATATAAGAGACTGATACACCCGACGTAGTTGAAGTAAATTTAAGATTTGACGTGATTAAAGAGAATATCATATATTATGTTTTCAAATAATTTACTAAAATTTGTCTATAATAGATTTATTTTGAATACCGGACAGATTCTAGATATTTTCCAGACTTCTGGAAAAGTATCAGTAATAGATAAATTAAAAATACTTGCTAACGGTTTTGCAAATAAAATGGCACAATCTTTAAGGAGAAAAGCTGGAATACCATCAGGATCTGTAGTGTTTTTGAGTTTAATTTTCTTAAGTGCCTTGAACATGACTCTTGAAAGTAATTAGCAAATGAGTCAACTATTACCTGTTGTTCGTTTAATATGGAGTCATTATAGGTCATAACGCTAGGAATACTGGATGCATTTTTTTCTACTGTTTACATATGACCAGAAGTGATTTGGATTGGACTTAATTTGGTTCTTAATATTGATAAGATATACTTTGTGTGCATTATTAATAATTAGTTTTATGTTTGCTCTTGGAATCTTAAGTTGGTTCAATTCATATAAGGATTGTAGTGGCCAAATTGGTGCCAGCTGTCGAATATTTGATAAGATATTAAAAAAATAACAAAAATAAATAAAAATTGTAGCATTTCAAGCATTGAAACTTTTTTATGAATATAATTTTTTTGCTCCCTTAAAGCGCGATTTGAAGCAAATAAAAAAGTCATCCATCAACATATATTGCTATTAGACATATTATTGAACTTCATCTATAGATTAAAAGAACTAAATTATAAATTTAATAATATCTTGGCCATTTTGAATTTGAGCACTCAAATTTGAAAATCGTGGTAAATGTTTAGTGCTCGCTAATTTCTTTTAGCCCTTTTTTTGAACTTCATGAGCGTTCGTGCGCCACAGGTCAACTCTGATTTCCATTTTTTTTGCAATGTCAAATACGTGTAGTAAGCGCTAAAAAAGAAATCAGCTGAAACATTTTTACATATAAATAAATAAATCTAATCTAATATTTTCAATGGGTCTTTTACCATTTTCTATCATTCCTCCGTTAAATCAGATATACTTTTGTTAATTTTTTCGAACATATTGTGGAGCACACGAGTTATATTTACATATACAAATATCTATATAGTTATATATGTACCTTGTGCAACAGAAAATCACTGCCCGCAAGTACATGTATGCCGTAAATGGCCAGAAATGGATCGAATTTTTACATTAAAGATTTTTTGAGTCATATCACCCAAAAATCTACATTCTGACGAGGAGAAAATTGTCGTACGGGAAACGGCCATAAAGTTACAGCATTTTAAAAATTTCATAAAATTTTCGAAAAAATGGCATTGTAGCTAAACTACTGGAGCTTTTGACTTGAAATATAGCAGGCTATTTGTAGATATTATTAGCCATCTGTACCCAAAATTTCATCTGATTCGAGCAAGATTTGCCCAAATTATCCCAAAATCAATTTTTTGTGAAAAAGACGTAAATACATATGAATTACATCACGAAAATTTAAGTGAAAGTTCCTTGAACATTGACAATAAAAGGACCACATTCTCGTTGCTTCATTTACAGTTTAAGGGGCCCAAAAAAAATTAAAATCGAATATTGCCCCAAACGAGGGTTAATTTACCTCTTTTTCGTGTTTAAAACAACATTCCGACACTTGCAGAAAGTAGATATTCTAGTAATATCTTATTTTTAAGAAAACTAACAACTACCCAAAGGTTGGAATCTCTGCGAAAAATTGTATAACACTTAGATTACTATTAGATTATTATTCAATCATAAATTTCTGTTTCAGATGCAGGTTTCAGAAATATTGTAGGTAACACACTAGTGAAACTCAAAAGTGTTATTATATTTCGCAGTCTCGTCTCGAATTACACCTGTAGTTGTAGCTTGCTGCACGAATCGTACGACGTTCAAAGATTAAAATTTTAGAATCCTATCCTGCGTGCGTGGCTACCCAGTTCGCCGCTGTATACACTCCCACCACGCAGCCGTTATCCATCACATACATCACTTTAGTTTGTCGTACGCATCGAGTAGAACGTATTAAATTGCTAGTGCTTGTGATTTAAAAATGGGAAAAGAGAAAACGAAAAGTGGGAGACAATATGAAGAAAATAATTAAAATACAAATCCGACCGATCAAGCAAGTTGTTACCAATTTTAGGTAAAAATCACATGGAGAAAAATCTAGTATACGAGGTAATGGCCGGCATATGACGTACCATGAGTACGATCTAAGAAATTTTGGCTCACATGAGTCCGAAATATAGACGTACCCCTCGTCAGATCGCTGACACGTCATGCAATACCTAATAAATAAAAACTTCTTGTTTATTTGGAATATTTCGATATAACAAAGCCAAAAGAAGAGCTGCGCATTATAATCCTGAATATGGAAAAAACCCGTGTTACGGTTAATGAAATTTATCAAATAGCGAATAAATGTAAGTAGTTAATAGATTTTAGGTAAAGACTGAGTATATGGATGAAAATCAAGTATACGAGGTAATGGTCAGCATATGTTGTGCCATGAGTGCAGTCTAGAAAATGTTGGTCGTCAAATTGCTGGTATGTGCCATGTAATACAGAATAAATAATAATACTTGGTTAATTATGGTATGGTGAATAGGAATATTTTAATATAATTAAATTAAAAGAAGGGCTACGCATTATATGCCTGAATATGGTAAAATATCATTTATATGTTTTTTTCTCTCAATGAAATTAATAGTATATCAAACAAATGGAAGTATAAGAAAGAGGTAATGGTCGACACATATTGTGCTATGAGTGCAGTCTAAAAAATGTTGGCTCTGTTCGAAATATAAACATGCCCCTCGCCAAAATTGCTGGTATGTGTCTTGCAATATAGAATAGATATTAATACTTAGTTAATAATATTATGGTGAATAAAAATATTTTAATATAATTAAACTAAAAGAAGGGCTATGCATTATATGCCTGAATATGGTAAAAGGCCGTTAAAATGGGTTTTTCCTTTCAATGAAATTAATAGTATATCAAACAAATGGAAATATAAAAGGGAATGGTAGACATATGTTATCCATTTTAGTTTAAAAAATGTTGACTGAGTCCGAAATATAGAAATACTTCTCGTTGCAAATTGCTGGTATTTGCCATACAATACAGAATACATAATTATGGTACGGTGAATTGGAATATTTTAATATAATTAAGCTAAAAGAAGGGATATGTATTATATGCCTAAATATGTCAAAAGGCCATTGATATAGTTTCCTTCTTTAAATGAAATTAATAATATATGAAATAAATGAATGTAGTTAATAATTCTAAGGAAAGTCTATTTGGAGGAAAACTAACCATACGAGGTAATGGGCAGAGACATATATTCATGTTCTGTGTGCGTGAGTAGACACATATTGTGCTTGCTCCCCAGATAAAGTTTAATTCCAAGCAGATCAAGTACAGTTTAATAAAGTCCTTGCAGAAGTGCATATAGTAAAGTGCGAGTTATTAGCTTGTATAACATCAGCTTCTTTTCCTTACACTGGGAAGTTGTAATATCTTACGTTTATTAAATTACTGCAGTGGGCAGATTAATACTATAGTTGTACCACATTGATAAAATGTCAACAAGACATCGAACACAAACTGAAATGCTGAGTGAAGATAGTATTGCAAAAATTTGTAAGCAGCAATGTGAATTAATTAGCAAACATATAGATGAAAGATTTAATAAACTGGATGATGTATTAGATATGTACATGAAGGAAACTAAAGCAAACACTAAGAAAATTGAAAATCTTGAAAGAAAAATCGAAATAAATGAGCAGTTTAATAGGCTAAATAATCTGAGGATATATGGAATTCAGGAAAAGGAAAATGAAACGAATAATGATGTGGAAAAATCCTTAATAACTTTGATCAAAAACAAACTGAATCTAAGTATATCTGAAAATGATATTGATAGGTGCCACAGAGTTGGGGAATACAAACAAGGGAAATGTCGTCCTGTACTTGTCCGTTTTTTATCCAACAAAATAAGATCTTCTGTTTTTAATAATAAAAAATTGTTAAAGAAAACTGGATATGTAATAAAGGAAGATTTAACGGCGGCTAGAGTCAATATAGTTAAAGCTGCGGTAGAAAAATATGGAATTCGGAATGTTTGGACCCTTAATGGGAGAGTCTTTGTCATGTCGAAAAATCGAAAAATAATCATAGAAAACCTAGAAGATTTAAATGTCTGAAGTTGCACGTCTTAAATAATTTGGTAGGACTATACTTATTTTTGTTTTGGCTAAGGAATTATTTTTTAATGAGTTTAAGCTTTTTTTTTTTTTTTCCTTTTGTTTCTTGTTTATTTCAAATAATCACTTTGCTACACTGTTTTCTGGTTGTACTTATGTTATATTTTTTATACATGTACTGCTTCTTGTCTTTATTTTTATAGGGTAAATTTAATATAGGTACCGTGTAAATGAAACAAATTAAATTAAATTCAAGGAAACAATTTCAATTTTGTACACGTTTAGCTATATATATATGAATATATTAAAAATTTTAATTTTAATGTGTATATATGTATCTGCTTATTTAAATTAGGGTTTGTTAGTAGCTCGGGGAATAAGTAGCACCTATGTGTATTACTGTTACGTATCATGAGCTATTTAAATGAATTTGATGTGATTCCAGACAGCGATGATGTGACATTATCCAATTTAATTATATCACATTTAAATATAAGATCCCTATATAACAAATTTGAAAATTTGAAAGAATATGTATTGTCGAATAACTATGACATCTTTTCATTATCAGAAACCTGGTTATCTGATTATATAGAGGATCATTCTATCACTATTCCCGGTTATTATCTTTTTAGGCAGGATAGACAGAGTCGAGGTGGAGGGGTAGCAGTTTATATAAGAATATGCGAACATGTAAAGAATATTAAGGTGATAACAAAGAGTTCTGATTTCGACATTGATAATATATGGATATCTGCAAAAATAAATGGTAAACAGGTCAGTATTGGATGTGTATATCGCCCACCAAATACAAACTATAAATCACTGCAAATCCTAGAAAATATTATGGCTGATTGCATAATTTCTAATGATATCGTATTTTGCCTAGGAGATTTAAATATTAATTTTTTAAATACTGACAGTTATGAATACACTTACTTAAGTTCGTTTCTAGAACTTTTTAATCTAACGCAAATTGTTAGCAAGCCAACTAGAGTTACACATAGTAGTAGTACTTTGTTGGACTTAATAATGATAAATGAACAAAAAATTGTTATCTGTTCTGATGTAATTAGTCTCCCGCAGTTTTCAGATCATCATCTAGTCTATTGTGTAATTGATTTGCCGATTCAAAAAAAAAATACTCCTAACGTGATATTAACTAGGGATATAAAAAATATAAATTTAATCGAATTTGAAAATCATGCTAGAAACATTGATTGGAATTATGTTTGTGTCCTTGAAAATATCGACAACAAAGTTGCTTTTCTTGAGAATAACATTACTCAGTTGTTCAATGTACATGCTCCATTACGAAAGGTAAGGGTCACAAAAAAATATAATCCATGGATTACTTCAAACATTAAATTAATGATGAAAATCAGAGATAGAGCTTTATCAGATTACCGTTCATCTCTGAAAAGCTTAAATATGACTAGGGCAGACAGTGAGGCAAAATGGGTTTATTACAAAGAAATGCGTAACTTCGTTACTGCATCTATTCGCCGAGAAAAAAAAGCGTTTATTGAAAATGAACTAAATAACAACTACAAAAACTCTAAAGTACTCTGGAAAAACTTAGATAAGCTAGGTATATATAAAAAAAATAATAAATCAAATATTCCAGTGGACTTATTAGATCCTGATATAATAAATGATTTTTTTGTAAACTCGATAATAAAAAAAGATGCAGATTTAGACACTGTCTCGTTTTTTGAGACAAATAAATGTGAGCATATTACTTCTAGTCTTGATTTTAAATTAGTACCAAGAGAGAAAATTATAGATATTGTTAGAGGTATAAAGAGTAATGCCAGGGGGGTTGACGGGATTACCTGTGAAATGTTAAGAATGTGTCTACCTTTTTGTTGTGATGCTTTGACACACATAATTAATTATTCTTTAAGTAGCGGCACTGTACCGGAACGTTGGAAACATGCTTTAATCATACCTGTTCCAAAAAAAGAAAAGATCTCAGAACTTAATGAACTTCGACCCATAAGTATACTCTCCATTTTATCAAAAATATTAGAAAGGATTGTGTATGAACAACTTAAAAGTCATACAGATAAATTTAATATTTTACCTGCTAAGCAATCTGGTTTCCGTTCTGGTTACAGTACAGCTACATCATTATTAGATGTTACTGACGATATGTTAAGAGGTATTGATGAATCTAAAGTTACAACTCTTGTAATGTTGGATTACTCCAAGGCTTTTGATTGCCTAGATCATAAGCTTTTATTAGCTAAGCTAACATATTATGGGGTATCGGATATAACACTGAAGTGGTTCAGACAATACCTTGTGTGCCGGCAGCAACAAGTCCAAGTTTCAGTGAAGGGTGATTGTATATTATCAAACTGTTTAGAACTTCGTAATGGGGTACCCCAAGGATCGATTTTGGGTCCACTGCTTTTTGTAATTTATACTGCCGATGTATCCTTAACTGTAAAGTCAAAAACTCACCTTTATGCTGATGACTTTCAACTATATTTGTCATTTCTGCCTGAAGAGCAAGAGGTTGCAATTGAACAGCTGAATAATGATCTGCAAGAAATACACACTTGGTCGAATAAAAATGCTCTCATGTTAAATCCGATAAAGACTACTGCTCTTCTAGTTGGTACTGAAAGGAAACGTTCGCAAGTAGACATAAATGATAAAATCATTCTAAATAACATAACTGTACAAATCAAGGAAAATTGTAAAAATCTCGGTGTGACACTTGATCAAAACTTATGCTTTTCATATCACGTCGATAACATAGTCAAAGTTGCTTATGCAAGACTGAGAACTTTATATAAATTTAAATACGTCATCAGTACATCAGTAAAGTTAAAGTTAACCGAATCGCTGATATTATCTTTGTTTGACTATTGTGATGTTGTTTATGGACCATGTTTATCAGCACATGATATGCATCGCATACAAGTAGTCCAAAATACATGTATGCGATTTTCTGCAAATGTAAGACGAAGAGAACACATTACTCCGTACTATGCGATACACGGATGGAATAAAATGAAAGTCAGGCGGGACATACACTTCTCTTGTTTAACTCAAAAAATTATAACTATGAACAAACCGTTATATTTAAGAGAAAAAATTATTTTTGCACAAGATATTCAAGAACGTAATAGAAGAAATGAGCACTTGTTGTGTGTGCCTCTACATCGTACCACTGCTTTCAGAGGATCTTTTTCTTATTATTCTGTGTCGATTTACAATGCCCTACCTGATCACATCAAGTCAATTAGAAATCCATTTTCTTTTAAAAATAAAATAAAACGGCATTTTTTCTAACATTCTATAGCATGATCACTAAATGTTACGTCACCGCTGTCATAAAAAGGTCAATATTCTATGTTGTTGAATCCTTCACATCTTCTATTCATTATTCACTTTCCTATTTTTGTACAATATTTTTTTTATTTTTTTTAAAAAAAAAAAAAGCATATATATGTAATTTTGCTCTTGTAACTATTTTTCAGGTTGGGCTAAAGCAGCCAATGGCTGAGCCCCGCCTTAATAAAGTCATTATTATTATTATTATTATTATTATAAATGCACTCTAAAAAATTTTGTTTTATATCCAAAATCTAGAGGTACCCCTCGTCAAATGGCCTGACATAATATCATACGGTACTTGATTTAGTGTGAGTTTGTTAAAAAATGTTCCCCTCTGCCCTACCCCATGCCCTAAGGACTAAGGGCCTACTAAAAAAAGGATATATTTTGCCTATACTTCCAGGCCACCGAATATTGATATTTTTTGGGTGGGTGGGTAGGGCACAGGTACCAAATTGTATCTGTGCCCTATGGGACCGAATGAGGCCAGTCCGACACTGGACACGCCATATCTGATTATGCCAGAAAACAAAGCACTTTAAAGTTAATTTATGCGAAATGCTAAATTACATCAAAAGTGTGTTTTATTTTACACAAGACCGGACCATGTAGGACTATATGGCTTTAAGAACAAACAAGGACATTACAAATTTGCACGGTACCCTCCACAAGAACAATTAAACCATTTAAAACAAATGAACAGGGAATAAAATTATTAATTAGAATTTGGGGAAGAGCTAATGTATATTCAAATAGAAATGCTAGTGTTGAGAGTTTACGATATAACACTAGGTATTTCCCAGACATAAATTTTGCATATTAAAGCGACAACGGCACCGCACAACCATTCCAAATGTATCAATTATCAGAGAACAGCCTGTATTCCATGATACCGAGTGACTTGTTTATGCGAGAGATAGGCTAATTTGGACCGACACAGATGATTAGTGGATTGTCGCTCGACTATCGCGATGGAACGGGGAAAAGGTATAGTTCTGCGTGTGTTTGAGCTCTTTTCAAAGCCAACTTAGGACCCTTTCAACGAAAAACAGACGGCACCGGCGAGTTGCGGCCGAAGCCAGAGTAAAAAATTACCTGCCCCGCAATTTGTTTTCTGCTTGATAACAGTCGTAATTAATTACTTCTTAGGGTAATCTTTTGTGTGATTTTATTTCTTTGGGGTCCATGTGAAGGGTCGGGTTAATTACAGTTACAGATTCGCTATAGTGGCGCGCACAATGCTGAACATTTTATGAATTTACCTAAATATAGGGGAGGACTAGGATGCAAGAAATAACCTGACATAACATATTAGAAGTGATATACCAGAGGACAATGAAATCATTTTTCAACCATGTCTCAATTATTCTTAGATCTACAAATTTTAAATCCGGGTATAATAAAAAAAATAATAAACGACTAAAGATTGATTTTTGTAAATTGAAGGGGATTGATACCAAAAATACTTTAAGTAACTGTAGTTACAATTTTTTCTTTGCATTGCACATGGCGCTACAATGCAAAATTATTTTTCGATGGCTAGAACCTTGAAACTTGATTCATATATGATTAAGTGTAATAGGTACATGTAATTTTTTATCAATCCCTGTAGCTTTTTTTATTAGTAATTCTAGAATGTCCGTAATTTGAAACGTTTTTCATTAATACAAAAATATGTTAAACCGGAGCTAACACGATCTCGCTTAATTTTAGATACAATACCGTATATTATTACATATTTCGAACTTTCTGATATTTATTTTTTCCTATTATTTGGGTTTTCTACCACATGTACTATTATCCTCTTCAAAACAAATCACCGAATCTACAAAATAATAGAATTATTGGAAAAAGCCTCTGCGCCCGTGACGTTTACGCCAAAGGAAAAATCAGAGGTTATGTTTATGTCAAAAATACTTTTGTCCATTTCAGACAGGCTTGTACTATCAAAACGTTTAAATTTTGCAATAAACCCGAAAACTGTTCCAAAATTTGACACAGTAGCGGCAATAGAAAAAACGGCTCGAAATTTACCAACAGATAGTGGTAATGAATATCGTATAAGGGCAAAAATTGCTTTAGAGAAGCAATACAAAATTAAAGATAATTTAACTCCAGAAGAAAAGTTATCGATAAATTCTTTAAAACTCGATGAAAGTATTAAAATATTGCCAGCAGACAAAGGTAATGCCACAGTCATTATAGATAAAGATATATATAACACAAAAATCATGACTCTTGTAAATGAGGGACCCTACTCAAAACTAAACAAAGATCCAACAAAATCAATAGAGAGCAAAATTTACAGAACTTTGTTTAAATACAAACATGAATTTAATAATTTTGAACGAAGGAAACTTACACCACATCATAGTAAGCCTCCTCATTTTTATGGCTTACCAAAGACACATAAACAAAATATTCCTTTAAGACAAATTGTTAGTTCTATTAATTCACCATGTCATAATTTGGCAAAATTTTTACTTAAAATTATTGATCCATTATCTGGAAATACCGATTCACATATTAAAAATAGTAAACATTTCATAGAAAAAATTTATGAAAATGATATTCATGAATCACACCTGATGGTTAGTTTTGATGTAGTTAGCCTTTTTACCAATGTTCCGGTAGATGAAACCTTAAAAATAGACAGGTTGCTAAATGATAATAATTTGGAACCTAGAACTAAATTAAGTGTAAATAGCATAATGGAACTCTTAACACTGTGTATAAAAACAACCTATTTTCAATTGGACAATGAGTTCTATCAGAAGGAATTTGGTATGGCTATGGGGTCTGCATTATCACCAATTTTAAGCAACATATTTATGGAGAACTTTGAGAACACACATGTTCAAAATTGTATAAACAAACCGGTTATCTGGTGGAGATATGTTGACGACATATTTGCAATTTGGCCTCATGGTGTCGATTTACTAGATAGTTTTTTTGGAAAATATAAATAGTAAGAAACCGTCTATTAAATTCACATTAGAAGTAGAAAGTAGGAATGAACTACCGTTTTTAGATGTTTTCATTAGAAGGGTAAATAATACAATTGAAACAAGCGTTTATAGAAAATCAACACATACTAATAGATATCTAAATTTTAACTCAAATCAGTCAATAAATGTTAAGAGGGGTGTTGTAAAATGTTTATACGATAGAGCCAAAATAATTTCATCTAATAATGAAATATTAAATAACGAGAAAAAATTTATCAACGAGGTTCTAGTACAAAATCAATATCCTGAAGCCTTTGTTGATAGAGTTTCCATAAATGTTGAAAATAGGGACAATCAGGTACGACAAAAACCTAAACGTCATTATACAGCAATAATTCCTTATGTATACGGACTATCGGAAAAGCTACGCCGTATAGGTGACAAATTTGATGTTAGGACGATATTTCAAACGGGGAACACTTTAAGATCTATTTTAACAAAAACAAAACCGATAAACAGGGAGCAGAATTCAAAAAACTGTATTTACAATATCCCGTGCGAATGTGATAAATGTTATGTGGGTGAGTCATCCAGACCTTTCAGTGTGAGGTTGGATGAGCACAAGAATTACATTAGAAAGAATGAAATTCAGAAATTAAAGATTTGTGAACATACTTGGGAAAACGGACATAGAACAAACTGGGACTCGGCAAAAATTTTAACAAAAGAAGCAGATACCAAAAAAATAAAAATTAAAGAATCAGCAATAATCTTATTAAATGAAGATAAGTGCGTATCGAATTGTTCTGTAGATATTTGTACAACCTGGCTACCAATGTTAAAGGAAGAACTTAACAAACTCAACATTATCTAAAAGAAAATATCATCAGAAATAACATAAACAGAATCTTAAAGCTGTGTATTTGACATACACAGCAAAATAAGAGTTCTTCCAAAAAATGGCTTTGAAAACGGAAAGAGATTACTTTCCGAAACGTCAGCAAAATACATTATTTTTGTGTTTATTCCGATTTATATTATTTGCAAAACATAACCTCTGACTATTCCTTTGGCGTAAACGTCACGGGCGCAGAGGCTTTTTCCAATAATTCTATTATTTTGTAGATTCGGTGATTTGTTTTGAAGAGGATAATAGTACATGTGGTAGAAAACCCAAATAATAGGAAAGAATATTCGTAGAATGCCACAAATAACTTTTAGACAATATTTTCTGATATTTTTCAATAATTCTTGAAATAAAACTTGAAATTAGTAGATAATAAAGAAAGTACATAGTAACTAAAACCATGGATAAGTCACGGGTTAATAAGATCTATACAAAACAAGAACAAATTAAAACAAACATTAAAATATTCAAATAATTTAGAAACACTAATTAAATACATAAAGCACAGGAACAAATTAATTAGAAAGAGAGAGAGTAAATATTATAAAGTTCACTTCAAAGAAGCTATTAACAATGTTAAAAAGTATGGGAGTTAATAAATGAATCTCACAACTGAAAACATAAAACAAAATAGAACAATAATAATCCAAATTCAAACAGAAAATAAAGTATTAATAGAACGCAAGGAGATTTCTTGCAAATGTAATATCTATTTTTCTCAAACTGGACACAAAATTGCCCAAGATATAATAAGAAATAATCAGAATGAAATTTTAACAGAAAATACAAAAGCTATAATCATAAACTCAATATTTTTGTATCCAGTCTCAGAGAATAAAATCATAAATAGTATAAATAATCTAAAAAACAAGTGCACCGGGCCTTGATGCTATTCAGGTAAAAACAATCAAAGAATCTCTGATTTATATATTAAAACCATCGCAATACATTATAAATTTGATATTTCAACAAGGTTATTTCTCACAAGCATTAAAAAAATTATTATAAAGCCATTATTTAATCATGGCAACGCAAGTATTATCTCAAACTACCGCCCCATATATCTTATTAGTAATATTGCATAAATTATAGAAAAATGCATTAAGAAGCGGTTTTTAGAACATCTTAAAAATATACTATAATATGAAATTTCCAATTTGGATTTAGACAAGGAGTGTCTGCGGTCAATGCAATGTATAATGTGAAGTTATTTATATCAAAAGCTACTAAAAAATTTAGATACATATAATTCCGGAGGCATGTATGGCGATTTACTCAGAAACTATCTAACAAGTCGAAAACAATTGTCAGCATAGACTCAGAAAAATAAAGAAAACTAGTTACGTATGGAATACCTCAGGGAGCAGTTATAGGCCCAATTCTTATTATTTTCCAATATCAGCTGGAGGAAAGTTAAACTTAAAGCGGAAAAGGGACTTCACAACGTAAAAATTTGATTTAAAAAAATGTATTAACTCTTAATAAAACAAAAACAATATTTTTAACATTTATATCTCATAATTAATTAAAATTTCATGAATGTAAAATCCTGATTACTTGCGACAGTTGCGAAGATTATATTGAATCAACTGAAAACATCAAATACGCTATATATTGACCAGTTTTTGAAATGGGATAAACACGTGGAAATATTAACAGTGAAAATTAGAAAGTTTGTATATAAATTTTATCAGTTTAGACAAAATACATGGATTTACATTATCTCATAAATATTTATAAAGCTTTAACAGAGTATATATTTATGTACGGCTAATTAATTAGGGGAGGGACACAAGACAGTACTCTAAATAAGCTTAAAATAATTCAAAAATACATTTTAAAAATTATGTTAAACGAACCTAGATAGATATTATCAACACAATCATTATTTGAAAATTTTAAAGTATTGGATATTGACAGTTTATATATTACAGATATTCTAAATTATGTACAAACAAATCCCAAGATAAAGAATAAATCAGATCTTAACTACTTAATTAGCTCGATGACAAACAAAGAACGTATAAGACCAAAACCAACGAACACAGCTTTCTCAAAGTATATAGATTATACGTGAATTAAATTGCATTACGTCTTACCTGTATCAATAAAATACATAAAATATTTTTAAAAATATAAGCGGAGAACTAAAATGAAAATATAGATAAATTTAAACAAATTTTGAAAAAATAGTATTATTGGTTACCTTCTGTACTCAATTCATTCTACTAGTACATATACTTTTTGTTTTATTTTTATTTCTTTTTCTCCATCATATTTACATACATTAATATGATATACAAGTAACATAATTTTTACGTAATTTTAATAAAGGGAAAATCTTAGATATGCCAAAAATTCTTGAAGTTGAAAAAGCCATATGAAATAAGATGCATATTGACAAACACTAAGTTGAATGCCAATATTCAAATTCGAGTGTTTACTTCTCATAATTTTGTTACCATTTTCGCTTACTTTTGACCGTAGAATCTGCCGGTAAAATACTTCACAGCATTTTCAGGACACCGTATATACAGGGTGGACCATTAATAATAGGCCATAGTTCAGGGATAGATTCTTTGGGCCAAAATATGAGGATATAACCAAATACGCTTTAGTAAAATGTTGCTGTGGAAAAAGATACAAGGCATCAAATTTCAAATTATTTTTTCGTTTTTTTGCAATAACTCAACAGCCCCTTGACTGACCTTCGCCAAATTTGCTAGAGGAACTTTCTTTATTCTAAGAAACAATAATTTATGCATTACATCACGTTAGATCATAGAGGGCGCCGCAGGACCTGTATCTGATGATGAATTTTTTTCATATTTTTTTATGAAACGTTGTGGTACTTCTGACCAGAAAATTTGATGAGGACGTCATGTCCACGTATAAAAGGTACACTTGATAGAACTTGATAACTCCAACCGTTTTCCAAGAAAATGCCGTTAAACATTTCAATAATTTTTTGAAAGAAATTCAAATTTAATGAAACGAAGCGTATTTATTGAAAAGTGTGCTTTGGTTACGTTTTAGTTCTGTCATTTACGTCACTTAATCATCTTATTTTGTTCTTGTTTTCTTCGAGCTAATTTCTTTAACTTCTTTATTTACAATGCCTAGATATAACAATTTTTCAAATAGGGAAATGACGGATATGATATACGTTTACGCACAAAATAATTTTAGAGGACGTGCTGCAGCGAGGAGATACTCATTGCACTATCCAAATAGAATACAGCCAGACCATTAGATTTTCAAAGATTTGTTTCGTCGTTTAGGAGAAACGGGCTCATTTCGCCATAAAAGCGATGCAGGACGACCGAAACGAATTACTCCAAATCAAGAACTAGAAGTTTTAGTTCGTGTGGATGAAGATCCTCAAGTCATCTCAAGTCGTTCAGCAGCAGCAACAGAGGTGAGTAAACAATCTGTCCTAACAGTCTTATGCAAAGAACGCTTCCATTCATATCATCTCACTCCTGTACAAAACGTACTTCGAAGGGATCTTCCGCAAAGGCTATAATTTTGTCAATTTATTCTAAATAAATACAACAGGGATCAAAATTTTGTTAAGAACACTTTATTTAGGTACCGTCGAAGCAACTTTTACTCGCCGAGATGTTTTTAACTGAAGAAATACCCATTACTGGGAAGTATAAAATCCTCATGCCGTTAGAGAAAGGCATTTTTAGCAAGAATTTAAGATTAACGTTTGGTGTGGGATCATCGACGATCAATACTGTGACCATTTGCCCTTCCTCCAAAATTAAATGGACAGTCTTATCTGTTCTTTCTTCAAAATGCTCTTGCTGATATATTACACGCTTTCATGCTAGACATACGGAACAGAATGTGGTTCATGCAAGATGGAACTCCCTCTCATTTCTCCACTGAAATCAGGAGTTATCTTGATGAGACTTTCTCACTCAGATGGATCGGTCGAGGAAGTGAGTTTGCTTGGCCACCAAGGAATCCTGATTATAATCTTTTGGATTAATATGTGTGGGGACATATGAAGTCCTTAGTCTATGCAAATACTATCAACTCAAGATAAGAACTGTGGGACAAAATACAAAATACAGCAAATTTTATTAGGGGACAGGAAAATGTATTTTTCAATGTAAGAAAATCCTTTATGAACAGAATTAGGAAAGGCATAGAAGTAGGTAAAGACCATATTTAATATTTATTCTAAGTTGCAGCAATGGGGTTTTTACATGGGGGGGAAAGTTTATAATGTCATTAAGACAACTTTTACGTTATTTTTTGGTCTTCTAATAAGATTAGTTCCTTATTTTAGACAATCTTTTGATTTATGTATTTATCTCCATACCTTGAAAATAGTCCATTAGTTCATAAGAAAGTGAGAAAGAGTTTACGCTGTTATTACGATTTTTTCCCTTACGTTTTGTACCTTTTTCAATAAATACACTTTGTTTCATTAAATTTGAATTTGTCTTTCAAAAAACTATTGAAATGTTTAACGGCACTTTCCTCGAAAACGGTTGGAGATATCAAGTTCTACTAAGTGTACCCTTAATACGTGGAAATTACGCTCTCATCAGATTTTCTGGCCAGAAGTACCACAACGTTTCGTCAAAAAAGATATGAAAAAAATTCATCATCAGATAGAGGTCCTGCGGCGCCCGCTTTGAGCTAACGTGATGTAATGCATAAATTATTATTTCTTAGAATAAAAAAGTTCCTCTAGTAAATTTGGCGAAGATCAGTCAAGAGGATGTTGGGTTATTGCACAAAAACGAAGAAATAATTTGAACTTTGACACCCTATATCTTTTCCCAGAGCAATATTTTATTAAAGCATAATTCCAAAGAATCTACCTCTGAAGTATGGCCTATTATTAATGGTCCGCCCTGTATATATCAAGTAAATTCATGATCACATAATAACTTTCATTTAATTTTATTACTGTTGATACTCAAATTGTAATTTTGAAAAAGAAAATAAATATTATCGAAAGCTCCTTATCCTATTGCTGAGTTATTCAACCATTTGAGGTTTTGATTTATACATATATATAGTGATCATGTAGCTTAAGAAAGCCTCATAACATTTCATGAAATTTTGGTAAGTTTCATTGAAACTGCATCACAGTTCATAATAATTACATTTTTCGTACATAATTCGAATAAATGGCGAAGGATCTGGTCTCACAGACGAAAAATATGTCTTTCGCAAAAAACTCGGAAAGTATCAATTTCACTGTAAAATATGTATACATGAAAATTATAGGTAATAAAAATTCGCAAAATTTTGTTTTATTTTTAACTTCGTACGACCTATCGGATCTGAGATAGGTTTTTGAAATTTTTACAGTTTTGCGACGCAACGGAAACGGGCGCGTTTTTCGCTAAAATCTCGAAAATGGTCAGTCGGATGGCAAAATGTTCCAAATTAAAGTTGTAGAGAATTCGATTACGAACAATTTTCTATTATTTCTCATTCCCATTCAATCAATATCGGCAAAGTTATGAATTTATTGAACGTGCAATCTGTGATACTTAGATGAGTTATTGCGGTAAAAATTAATAATAACGGAAATGGATAGTATGCAACAGATATGGAATGAAGTATAGATAAAATATGAAAAGGCATTAACAAATTATTAAAACGTTATTAATTTAATGGGGAGCGAGCGTGGGTGCATCTTTACTATGTAAATACTTCGATATGAGATGTAAAGCAACGTAAGGCGCGGTTAGTAGTTGGATGGGTGACCGTTGTTATTGTTATAGGGTATTCCCCCTATAAGTCAAAAAACAAAAAATAAAAAATGCAAAATTAGTAAAAAATTCAGATCAATCCAAGCATCATGGCAGACCATGATAAAAAAAGTCAACCAGACCTAAGTAACATTAAAAAAACACATTCAAGGTCAAATAAATCCGAAAAAATTCACGAACCATCCATAATTCTCAAATAACATAAATTCATCGAAAACATACTTCCCACATTCATCCCCGTCATTCTGCAAAGGAACATTCAGAAAAACCATCCCTTAAAAATACAACCACCTCACATTCATCAAATTAGTCAGAATCACCATCTAACCTCAAATTCTCAACCTCGTACTTCAATCCCCCCATTTTCTACAAATAATTTCATTTTCAAAATCTTCAACTTTTCGATCAACCCCTGTATACTTCAAATCACTTTCCATGCCTCGAGTCTCAAAAGTCCAAATACCCTTTCATCGAAGTTCCACAATCTCATTGCTATTATAAATCGTTCCCCATTTTCAATTACCCCTGTATAATAGCAGACACATATTCTATATCTACGTTCAGCTCGATTCATACCCGTATTGTACCTTGTTAATATCTTATCTTAATATTTTACGCACTAACTGGAAACCTGTTAACGGAGTTACAGTTTGTTAACAGCGGACCTTCGTGATACCTTACGGGGTCGAGCCAGATTTCTCCCTCAAAACTTCAAATAACTTCAAAACTAAAATAGATCCGACTCTCATCATAATTTTGGTAAATTCCCTTTTGCATCGCCGATCTTTCTATATAAGTTTTGTTTCCAAATTCCAAAATTTTCAGTATTGCGCAACATGATGCAATCGATGACTCATCCTTGCCCGCACTGAGCGATTTCACGCCTTTCCAGCTCTCCGCGAGACTCGATGGGGCGAGAAAAACGAAACATTTCTAATTTAGTATAAATACCGGTGCATCGTAAGCCGTAGCCAAGTTCAGTTTTGGCAGTGAATCTAGTGTAAAGTTCTCGCGTAGTGTTCTTGGGAAGAAATAAGTTTCAAAGTTAGCTTTGTGTAATAACTGCTGACGCTATTGAACGGGTTCGGTTACTATTTAACTTATGTTGTAGATACTCCCATCTAGCTAGGTTTTCTTAATCCCAGATCCAGTGCTTTCGCTGTGACAATCTGTCCGATTCTAGCTTCCCAGGCCGCAACCTGGTTAAAAAGAGTTAGTTTGTAAGTTCTCGCCTTAAGTGGCCCCCTTTTTATATTTCTTTATTAAAACTCTTCGCCTTAAGTGGCCCCCTTTTCAATCTTCCCTCAATATACGAGGTTCAATCACATAGTGAATTTTTTCGATTTAAATATTTTTGTTGCATTTTTTCACACACGTTCAAATTAATCTAAGACAGAATTTCTGTTGTCGATTAGTTATTATTACAAAGGAAATCGTAAAATTAAAATATAATCTTTCTTCAACTCTGTTCAAGACGATTAAAACAAATAAAAGAAAATTGTAAATCCCTTTAAACTTCAGTGTTTAATTCAAATCAAATCACAACATACAGGGTGTAACCGTTAACCCGAAAATAGCTGTAAAAGTCAAATCAGTGAATATTTTAAACAAAAGTGATAAAAGTAGTGCAAGCTACGACATACAGGGTGTAGCATTCGACCCGAAACAGCACTTACTAAAACCAACCCTGAGACTCAACCCATCGAAAATAAGTGCACGGACGCCTCTGGGGTCTCAACTCTAAACTCCCACCACTACCAATTTTTTATTTAAACGATCGAGAGGCTTAATCCGTGTTCATTATAGGGTATTCCCCCTATAAGTCAAAAAAAAAAATCAAAAAAATGCAAAATTAACAGAAAATTCATATCAGTTCAGGCATCATGGCAAACCATGGTAAAAAGTCAACCAGACCTAGTTTACCTCAAAAAACTACATCAGGAAAAATTCGCGAACATTCTATAATTCACAAGTAACGAAAAATCACCAAAAACACACTCCCAACATTTATTCTAGTAATTTTACAAAAGATATTTCACAAAAACATTCCTTAAAAATACAGCCTCCTCACAGTCATCAAATAGGTCCAAACCACCATTCGTACCTAAACCGCAATAGTTCGTTTCGTTTCATTCACTTTTTACACCACTTATACATTTCAAATCTCATTACTTCTTGACGACCCCTCGTATACTTCAACTTACCTTAAAACACACCATTCAACTTCAATTCATTCACTTCTCACATCCATTTCAATTTTTTAATCTTGTTACTTTTTGACAACCTCCTGTATACATCAAACCACGTTCCCTACCTCGAGTCTTCATATTTAGTTTAGTTTCATCAAATTCCAGCGCTTCGATCGATATTTCAAATTTCAATACTTTTGAATCACCCCTCGTAAAACTCCATACAATATCTCGATTCCCTTTCAACCGATATCTCCGCTTAAACCTGTTAGGAGCATTATCATATCTTATTTCCAGCCACCTCGCACCTATCGGGAGCATTATCATGTAATTTCAACTGTTAAACGTCTGACCTTTGTGACGCGTCTACGGGGTCCTTTCAACTTTTAGTAAACTATTGCGCAATATTATGAAATATTTCGCAATCGTGCCGATCCAGACTCGATGGTGGCATTTCCAGCTCTCAAAGGGGGGTAAAAACGTCCGCGTCATGGGGCACGACAAACGCAACCAACTAACAGTATAAATACCGGTGTACGGCAAGCCCAAACCAAGTTCAGTTTTAACAGTGACTCCAGTGTTAAGTATTCGCGTAGTGTTCATGTGGAAAATATAAGTTTCAAAAAGTGAATTTTTGTATAATAGCTGATTATGCTATTGAACGGGTCCGGTTACTATTTAACTAATGTTGCAGAAACCTCCGTCTAACTAGGCTTTCTTATTCCCAGTCCCTGCAATCTTTTCGTGACAAGCTGCTCAATTCTAGCTTCCCAGGCCGAAACCTGGTTAAAAAGAGTTAGTTTTAAGACCTCGCTTTAAGTGGCCCCACTAGTATTAAAAAAACACTTCGCCTTAAGTGGCCCCCTTTTGCTTTTAATTATAACAAAATACTTCGCCTTAAGTGGCCCCCTTTTCTATTTTCCCTTCGCCTGCGAAGCTCCATCGTCAAAGTGAATTTTTCCCAAATTAATCATTTGTCGACATTTTTTAAAATATATTCTAAAAGCAACTTAAGACAGAATTTCTGTTGTCGATTAATTTCAACTTCAAAAAGCAACTTGTAAATCAAAATAGATTCTTCTTCAACTCTGTTCAATAACATTTAATAAATAATTTTATATTGTCCTTTAAACCATAGTGTTTAATTTCAAGAAAAAATAATATACAGGGTGTAGCCGTTGACCCTGCAATAATAATAGTACTTTATTCTGTAAAAAGAATATTACAGGAAGCGTCAAAATGCAGTAATATGAAATCAAATAAAAATGACAATGCAACTTATTGTATTTTGTCACGACACATACACGCATATAAGTATATATGAACATAAAATGTATATATATATATTATGTTGGAATATATTTATTTAAATTTATATTTTGTCAATAAGCGCGAGCTCTTTTCTCAAGGTCTAAAAGTCGGTTCTTTTTAACTATTGAATATTCCAAATATAAATGATATAAACAAGAAACTCTCTCTAATGACTTTCAAAGAAAATAACATTTATTTTACAAATGAAACCAAACAGAACATGTTAATATTCAAAATCCTTAAAATATATCCTTCTCTAAATAACTTAAAAGTAAATATACCAACCAGTATTGATTTTTTTCTTTTAACTAAAAGTAGCTACATTTACATATTATTTATACTAATTTCAATACTGCTTGGTATGATGACATTCCATTTGAATGTAGTAAGTTCTACAACTTTTGTATATATATTTTTTTTATTTTTACTTTCAAAGTCAAATTTCTCCGTAAATTAAAGTTTAAGCACAAAATATAGTTTTCGATTGTTTGAATATTTATAACACACTTACGAAATGTTCCTGTTTAAGACACTTTTCTATAATTCCAATATTCTTCCTTGACTTTGATTATTTATTTTGGTATGGTACCACTTTACCGACTTTGCTGCATAACTACTGCTAAATATATTATTATTATAGCTTTATAGCGTTATAATATGATCTTTGTAACAAATCAGCCACCTTCTTTTTCAGTATTTGGCTTTATTTTACATTTTCTTTTAACATATAATCTTATTTTAATACTTTATTTTTCATATCTCACCTTCAAGCTTGTCATTTTCTTATTTTTTTTCTCAAAATTTTCTCCTAGCAACCAAATTTCAATGTTTTGTATTTCTTTGCCTTCTCAAAACTTTTAATTTTATTTCTTACTCAGCTTCTTTCTACTATTACTCTCAATCACATGAAATCTTCTATTATATTTTAGTTCATTCCATCTCGTACACTAACACAATATTTACAATCACATTTCCGTTTGTTGTTCTTAATTCTAAACTACAAAACTATCTTATACATCTAATACATTGTCCTTTGAATTGTGTGAGCTTATTTTTTTTCATTTGCAAAAAGTATGATGCCATAGAGCTGTTATCCACATCATTAAATTGTAGTTTTATTTAATTACTATATAATCCATCATATTACAATATATATATATATATATATATATATATATATAAGTAACAAATGAACAATCACAAACAAACAAAAATATATATATAAGTAACAAATGAGCAATCAGTAAAGTGTCAATGTTCTAGAAACTCTGTCAGAGAGTAAAACACTTCTGTGGTCAACAAGTTTTTTACCCAACTGGAGAACGCCTTAAAATTTTTATTCCTTATCTCGAGAGGAATTTTATTATACAATTTTGGACCCCAGTAGTCCACTCCCTGCTGAGTTATATTCAGTCGGTGATGCGAAATTTGTACCTGTTCCCTGTTTCTTGTGTTATAGTGGTGATTTTCAAGATTTGGACTAAATTTATCTTTATGTGAATGCACATACTTAAGGCAACTGAGTATATATAAGCTTGGCATAGTCGGCATATAAACAAGCCCCATAATTCTTAACATTATAGAGTAAGTCGTTGATATATATTATGAATAGTACTGGCCCCAACACAGAGCCTTGTGGCACACCTCGGGTTAGTAGCTTTGGGTTCGATCTTTTATCATTCCACCATACTGTTTGATATCGATCTGATAAATATGATTCGAACAATTTATGTGGAGTTCCTCTCACGCCTTAATAGTGTAGTTTACTGAGTAAAACTTTATGGTCAACCGTATCGAAAGCTTTACTTAAGTCACAGCAGATTATTTCTGTTTCTTCTTGTCTGTCGAGAGTCTCTGTTATTTTTTCTACTGCTTCTATCAGGGCAGTGGTAGTTGATTTCCCTTTACGATACCCATGTTGACTGCTATGTAATATATTAAATTTCTCAACAAAAAAAAAATGTAGCTGTAAAAATCAAATCAGTGCTAATTTAAACCAAGTGATAAAACATAGTGCAAAATACAATATACAGGGTGTAGCAATTGACCCGATCAAGCACTTCCAGAAATCAAACCCTGAGACTCTACAAATCGAAAAATAAGTTTTTTTTTTCTTAAAATGTTTTCTCAAGGATCTTGTGCTAGGAAAAGAGAGACGAGGCCCTACAGTATAATGTGGACTCCGAACCACTCTTGGGGCAATTTTTTTAATGGAAAATTGTTTCGCCTTGCGGGAATCGAACCCACTTCGCTAGGCAACTGGCAAGTGCATGAATACATGGACAATCTTATCTGTTCTTTCTTCAAAATGCTCTTGGTGATATATTACACGCTTTCATGCTAGACATACGGAACAACATGTGGTTCATGCAAGATGGAACTCCCCCTCATTTCTCCATTGAAGTCAGGAATTATCTTGATGAGACTTTCTCAAGCAGATGGATCGATCGAGGAAGTGAGTTTTGGCCACCAAGGAATCCTTTGGATTAATGTGTGGGGACATATCAAGTCCTTAATCTATGCAAATACTATCAACTCAAGAGAAGAAATGTGAAAATGTATTTTTCAATGTAAGAAAATCCTTTATGAACAGAATTATAAAAGGCATAGAGACCATATTGAACATTTACTCTAAGTTGCAGCAATGGGGTTTTTACATGGGGGAAAGTTTATAATGTCATTAAGTCAACTTTTAATAAGATTAGATTCTCATTTTAGACAATCTTTTGATTTATGTACTTATCTCAATATCATGAAAATAATCCATTAGTTCATAAGAATAAGAAAGTGAGAAAGAGTTTACGCTGTTATTACGATTTTGTTTTCCCTTACGTTTTGTACTTTTTTCAATATATTTTGTTTCATTAAATTTGAATTTGTCTCAAAAAATTATTGAAATGTTTAACGGCACTTTACTCGAAAACGATTGGAGTTATCAAGTTCTATCAAGTGTACTTTTTATATGTGGAAACTACGCCCTCATCAGATTTTATGGTCAGAAGTACCACAACGTTTTATCAAAAAAAAGTATGAAAAAAATTCATCCTCAGATACTGGTCCTGCGGCGCCCTCTATGATCTAACGTGATGTAATACATAAATTATTGTTTCTTAGAATAAAAAAGTTCCTCTAGTAAATTTGGCGAAGATCAGTCAAGAGGCTGTTGAATTATTGGAAAATTGCGAAAAAATAATTTGGACTTTGACACCCTGTATCTTTTTCCACAGCGACATTTTGATAAAGCATATTTAGTTATATCCTCATATTTTGGCCCAAAGAATCTACCCCTGAACTATGGTCTATTATTAATGGTCCGCCCTGTATATTGAGAAATTCTCTCAATCAGTAGACAGGAATAAAAGAGAAACACAGCGTTCCAAAATTTATGACCTCTAAAAGTATACGAAATAAAGTTGTAATAGCCGAACATTTAAAGTGGTAGTACGATTTCAATGCACATTTACTATCAATTAAATTTAGAAGAGGAATGGCTACACCATCAATCCCGAATAGACTCATGAACGTAATTAAAGGGGAATATTAGGGAGCCATATTCCTGCCAATTCCGTTTGATTGCTTATTGATTTTTTTAGCATGGGTTTAATTGTTAGTCAAATGTTTGAAAATTAATAACTAAATATAAATCAAAGATTTAAATAGTTAGGCAACGTATTATAACCGCTATTTATAACGATATTGAAATTTGTTGAAATATTAGACTGCTCTTAGTGTTCCATAGTAATGAGGGTGGAAATATATCACTTTCTGGCGCATAATTTATAGGCCAGTCATTTAAAACTTTTTTTGGCTTATAACTTCGAAAAGGTCCATCCTACGAAAAAAATCGCAGTGTACACTTTTAAAGTAGACTATTTGCTACAACCGCAGCTCCGTAGGTCCAATAAGTTCCGAGATATATCGCTTCAAAAATTGGCCATTTCTTCCAAAAATTTTAAATGGTAGTTTTAGCTGTCTTCCGAGCAGAATATTGGCTAAAAAACTTATCTTACGAAGAAAGTCATGAAAAATGAAGTTGTAGAGCAGTTATTTTTCTTTAGTTTAAGCACAAGCGGAACCTTACAGGGCCAATAGTTCCCTTGTTATCTGAAGAGAACGAAAAATTAAGGAAATCGGTTTTTCAAGAATGGAGCTCCCAGTAAATTGTTATTAATATTGCACAGTTACCTATAGAACGTTATAAAAATGACATAATATTTATAAATTTGATTTATTTATTGTATCACACCTACATATTTATGAGTCGTAGTTTTGAAATAACCTAGGCTTCATCTTTTGGGTAGGTACCTACTACCTATGGCTGAAAACCGATTTTTAAAAACAGGATTTTTTTATAAACGTAAATTGTATATTGGTATTGAGTATAAAATAAACGGTAATTGTGCATTATACTTTTTTAACATAACGGGTTTATACTCAATACAATTTACGTTAATAAAAATAATGTCCTGTATACAAAGCTAAAAATTAAAAAACTAAAAAGAAATGTTAAGTTTACAATCGTCGGGAGAGAAGAGATGAGGTGGATGGAGCGAGGAGAAGAGCGAAGAGCACGAGCACGTCATAATCGTTGGAGAGGATGTCAATCTCTTGGTGCTTCTTAATGAATTGGGCTCCAGCATACAAAATGTATTCTTCCAGAAAAGTAGCAGGGGTGGAACAAGTGGTGAGCAGCTCTCTTCAACATCATTCATTCGAAGTGACCTCTCATTCCCTCCTGGAATAGAGTTGTTCCTTCACGCCTTCACTGGTTGCGACACCACCTCTGCCCTTTTCTGTCAAAGGAAAACGAAGATGTTGGGCGTCCTTTTAAAACAGTCAGACTTTCTTGATGCGGCTACCACGTTTTTGAACCATGATGCCACTCGTGAGCAGATAGCCACTGCTGGCAACAAATGTCTCGTGGCTATGGTGGGGGAGAAGATGACTCTCTCCACGCCCTGAGTTACGAGATACTTGTCCGATCTGCTGCCAAGGCCAAGGTCCACCTCGCTCGTCTGCCCCCAATCGAAGAGGCTGCTACCCAACATTCCCACAGAACCTACCACCAGGTGCAGAAGTGGTTGGGAGTAGAGAAAGAGCCCACCAACTGGGGGTGGACAAAAAGCCAGCCTGAGCTAACACCAGTGATTTCAACCAAGGAACCAGCGCCGATAACCCTGCTGAAATTCCTGCCATGCAGCTGCCAGAAAGGGTGCGGAGGAGGAAGCTGCTCCTGACAGAGAGCAGGGCTGAAATACTCTGCTCTCTGCAAAATTTGTCAGGGAAGACCTGTCTGAATACTCTTCCCTTAACCATGGCCGAGTCGGATGAAGAAGACTACGTCGACAATCCCTTATCACTAGAATCTAGTAGTAGATCTAATCCGACAACAGAGAAGTCTCCGGAGCCCCAAGAAGAGTCATCTGACGAACCTAGGTCTTCCAAAAGAACACGACTGTCTTGTTAAGTGCGTAAAGGTAAGTCTAATATTACATACCTACCCCTTCGTTGTAATATATTATAAAATTGATTATGCATTTCATAAATACTTATTTACATTGTGTTGTCCATTTCTGTCGCAGGAGTCAGCTGAGGTCCCGCCATCACTTCACGTTCAACATTTCACGTCCCAGGTCAACTTCATTTTGCATGATATAAACCATTTTCCACTGAATTATATCTTTCTTATCTTTTACAAAAGTCCTGCGATTCGTCAGGCTTTATGTTGTAAAAAATCCGATTTCCTTAAGTTTTCGTTCTTTCCAGATAACAAGGGAACTATTGGCCCTACAGGGTTCCACTTATACTTAGATTAAAGCAAAATAACTGCTCTACAACTTCATTTCCTATGACGATATCCTGCTCGGAAGACGGCTAAAACTACAATTTTGAACTTTTTGGAAAAAATTGCCAATTTTTGAAGTAGCGTATCTATTGGACCTGCGGTTGCACTCAAACTGTAGAACATTTTGTCTACTTTAAAAGTGTGCAGGACAACTTTTTTCATAGGATGTACCTTTCAGAAGATAAAAAGTGAAAAAAGTCCGAAAATTTCAAGGTTTTTCGAGCACCACGCAATTAGCACAGGTCTTTCGAAGCTGCAATGGTTTTACACTATTGGTATCTATCCTTACAACTTCCAAAAGAATCAGAACAGTGCAATTTTTTGCGACCTAACGCGATTTTGTATCTACGGTGACTGGCTAATGCCTCATATTTAATTTAAAAACTCAGATCGATGTTTTGAAATGTAATTTGACTTCTCAGAGAAATTGCTGGCAGTACAAACTAATGACAAGACGGTTAGTTACCCATGCGATGACGTACAGCATACATTCAAGACAAGACAAATACAAACAAAGATTGCTGAAGATCTGTGCTTACTATAAACCACCCCCACATTTTGCTGTGTCTGCTTTTCTAAATAATGCATTCCCTGGTCATTAGATAGGTAGAAGAGGTGGAGTGGCCACCTCGATAACCATATCTGACTCCTTTAGACGCTTTTGTGGGGGTATTTGCAACTGTAGTAGCAAGTTCTAGGGCATTATTTTCAATTGTTTTAGAAACGCACATTGTGTTCCGTGATGTGTAACCATAAATCTAGTTCTGCTTACAGGTAATAGTGGAATTATTGGTCTATCGTGGTATGTATTTTACTACATATTTATTTTCGTAATAAGTAATCCAGTTCGCGTTGGGCCTATGTTGTGTTGCTGAAGTTGAATTCAGTATATGAGGCATCAGTCAAAACGTGTAAAACCTATCGCAATTTGTAGATTTTATTGTGCCCTTGCCTGCAATTATATACGCAAATTACAACCAATTATTGCCAAGTGTATTGTATCGTTAAATATTCCGGCGGCTTAGGTATGTTAAAACAAAGTATTACTTCGTTAGTAAGGAGATTTTTTTAAGCAACAACTGTTTATAGAGCATTTTGTGAGTTGGGGATAGAACCTCGAAAAATATGAATATTTTCTAACCTAACGAGGCAATGTCTCCTCCCCTCCGTTTTCGAGGATGCTGAATACGATGGCGGTGGTTAAATCTCTCTCCGAGGTCACATCACCCCCCAAACGGACAAAAACTACCCCCGAAAGGGATAAACCGTGTATCCGTCGTCTTCTACCAGCCACAACTGTTTTGACCCCGTTTTCGAGGATACTAAGCACGATGGTGATGTTAATACCCTTCCTCGACCCCCGCCAACCCCCGAATCGGCCAAAAACCACACCCGAAAGGAGTAAAGCGCGAATAGACCGTTTTCTTTCAGCTAAACCAGTGTTATTAGGATGCTGAGCACGATGATGATGCCGATGCCCCTCCTCGACTTCCTCCAACTCCCAAACGGCTAAAAACCACCCCCGAAAGGGGTAATAAATCACGGATAGACCGTCTTCTCTCGACTAAATCCATATTACCCCCCCGGTTTCGAGGATCCTGAGCACGATAGTGATGTCGAGACCCCCTCTCGACTCCCATCAACCCTCCAGATGGCCAAAAGCAACCCCCGAGACGGATACTGAGCATGATGGTGATATCGAGACCCCTCCTCGACCCCCGCTAAGCGTGGAGAGGTCGTGATATTTTTTTCATGCTCAGCATCCTCGAAAACGGACAGTAACACTGGTTTAGCCGAGAGAAGACTTCCTATCCACGGTTTACCCCTTTCGCGGGTGATTTTCGGTCATTTGGAGGGTTGGCGGGGGTCGAGAAATGTCAGGTATTCAAACTATTATTAATACTATTATAGAAGTTTTTCAAAATAAATACGCAAAACCTTCACAAAAAATTAAACAGTAACTATGAATTAGAAAATGTGCTTGAAAGCTGTATGATTGCGGTAAATTATAAAATTCGAAGCTAAAGAGAAATTAATGGAATATCTTACGTAATAATTTCACAATATTACAATCTCATCACTATTTCCAGTTACTGGCGTTTTCCCTATATTTGAGCACCGTTCATCTGTAACCCCCGTGTTTAAATCTGGTAATATGAATCCAATACTTACTTTCAGCTATTCCAAAGGCGCTCGAAAAATTAATAAGACATTTTCTAAACTACCAACTTAAAATATCTTAAGACTGAGAGAATGTGTGTTTTATACTTGCTTTGCGCGCTGTAGCTGAGGTGACTCAACAAAACTAGCTTCCGTCCTTATTATTTATATTTTACATGAAAGTGTTTTAAACCCTTAGAAACACAAATAAAATTGTCTGATACGTTCATAGAGAAAATCATGAAATCACAAGAATTCGAAGACGAAAACGTAAAATTCTCTCGATCCATCAATTATTTCGAATTGCCGCGAAACAATTTGTGTAATAAAATATATATCACAAAAGTTAATAGAATTATACATCGCAAAAGTTAATAGAATTTAAGTAAGTTGAAGGACATAAATCTAGTGTCAAAGATTTAGAGAAGTCGCGTAAATCCAAAGCAGTTAAGTTTAAATTCGTGTTTAGCGGACTTAGGAAAGACATACGACGAGCAAGTTTCGATAATTCCATTGTTTTAAGTTTAATACGTGTTCTATCGCAAAAGGTCCACACATAGATTTAGAAGAGAACAGTTCTAGAATTGTTCATAAGTATTTATAGTTCAGTGAGACATGTGTTAAATGCAGGCAGTTCTGCCTCGATGCGAAGACGGTGAAATAAACTGCTTTTCAAAAAATTGTCCAGATTCAGTCACAGTATACATCTATATAAATAAAAATGAAGTGCTATTCGTTGGTAATCGCATAACTTGAGAACGGCTGGAGTGATTTGGCTAACTTTTTTTTTAAATGTTCCTAATAGTTCGAGGAAGGTTTTTAGGGAAAGAAAAATTGCCAGGAAAATTGGAAAATTCTGGAAAAACTGAAAGCGCTTTTCGTGATAGGGATGTTCCTAATAGTCCGAAGAAGGTTTTTAGGTAAAGAAAAATTAAAATAGTTGCCCGGAAAATTGGAAAATTCTGGAGAACTGAAAGTGCTTTTTGTGACAGAACGTCTGACGGGTCAGCTAGTATTATATAAAACTATACGTTATGGCTTTGAGACTTAAATATACACCTTTTCAGTAATATCATGTTACAAGGTAATAACTCCCCTCGTTGATAATCATCTTAAAATATAGAATTTAAATTTAAGGCCGCCATATCCAAGAGAGAGAGATCCAATAGGGAAATATTTATTGTTATTGACCATAGCTTCTTATTCTAAAACACATATTGCAAACAAACTATAAGACTACCTAAGTAGAACTATAACAAGAGTAGTGTTATAAATTTTCACTCAATAATTTCAAACATATGCGAAGTAGTTAGATTTAAATTTAGGAAATACGAAGATTGACATAATTGATTGACTATTTTGCAAACAACTGAAATTATTCAGTGAAAACTCATATCACTACACCTGCCATAGTACTACTTAGGTAGTCCTATATTTTTTTTTACTAATGTATGTATTAAAAAAAAGTTATGGCCAAGAATAATAAATATTTCCTTATCGGATCTCTCTCTTGGATATGCCCACCTTAACGTCCCACAATTTTATGCTGAATTTTGTGTTGAATTTTTAACTTGCATTTCATTATTCAGTACATAAGTAACGTTACTTAAATCGTTTACATAAAATGAAATACAGTATAGTAGCTAGAAGTTTTAACTTTTTCGTTTTAAAATTCTTCGTCTTTGTTATTTGTACCTACTTTTAGTCTTGTGGGGTTGAACCATTCATGTTTAAGTTCATTATTTACTGGAACATTTTTTTCTAGCAAATTGGTATTTTTTTACAGTATGGAACAAAATACTTCCTACCACCTAAATTTAAATTTATCTATAACTGACAATGCTGCTAAAATACTGCAAACTGCAGGTTAAGTTATACTTAATGTCAATCCAATTGGCAATTCTATTGCTAGCAACGATTTTCTAGTTTTACATCCTGTTTTTCGATGTTTTATGGCTAAGTCATCTGCAGACGACTCTTAGGGCGTCATCGGTGTTTTAAATGCATCCATTTTATTAACTGTTGTAAAGTTATAAGATATTTTCAAGTTTTATGTTTCTAATGATTTTTTAGGAAGAAAAGTTATTTTTAATAATCTGAAAAAAAATATACGGTGTGTCCCCTGATGGACCTAACTATACTTGTAATTTTCCTTAGTTCGCATTTAAAGAGAAAAAGTCATTCTTTTTAAAGTTTTGCTTATCGTGAAAAGTCATTGGCCATACTCAGACTTTCAAAATAACATACAGGGTGGTTAGCAAATAAGGAAACGTGAACTTGTGCCAAGAATAAAGTATTAGTTTTTTGAGAGGAATATAAAAATTTTACTGAAAAAAGTTGTTTCTAATGTTAATAATAGTCCAGATATGAAATTTGAACGTCGTATCTCAAAGTTGATATTTTTGCGAAACTATGATGAAAATAATTTTATAAATTCAACGAAAGCACATAATTTATTGAATAAAATGATAACAAAACTATTCTATGTGTTGTCCTCCTACTGCTACACATTTTTCAATATTTTTTCTAAATTTTTCATAAACTGTGATATTTTCTCCTTTAAAAAGTTTAAATTATCTTTTAAATCATGGGCATAAACTTTTTGCTTCAGATATCCCCATAAAAAGAAATCAAGAGAGGTTATGTCTGGGGAGCGGGCAGGCCATTCTATTGGTCCAAACGGCCCTATCCATTTATTATGGAGATACTGATCTAACCAGTTTCTTACACTAACTGCACTGTGTGCAGGACAACCGGCATGTTTATCAAAAAGTTTTCTTCTGTCCTGTACATTTATATCATCCAGAGCAGACATTAACAAGTTTTCCAACATCTCTGTGTAAGTTTTCTGATTTACGGTTGCGTCGAAAAATATGGCACAATAATTTTTTTATAATGTATCACAAACCAAACATTTACTTTGTTATATCATTGACTTTCAGTAATAATACGGAAATTTGGATTTTCTTCCGATCAGTGTCTACAATTTTGGTAACTAACAACTCCATTCTTAGTAAATGTTGCTTTCGGAAAATAAAATCCATCTGTAAAAAATTCTAACATAATTTGTTCTCCCATTAACATACAAAATTCTAAACGAAAGGCGTCATCTCTTTCTTCAAGTTTATGTTATCTTACTGGTTTGTAGGGATATGTTTTACTATTATTTGTCAGAATTTTTTGCAAATGGCTCTTACTAATATTTAAATCTAGTGGCCTTTTTCTTAGTGATTTCTTGGGTTCGTTTTTACCGAATCAACAGCAAGCAATGTAGCAGCATCATTTTCATCATGAATTCGTTTCTGTTTTTTATATCTATCACATCCCCAGTGCTATCGAACTTTAAAATCAACTCTCGAACACAGTTCACTGAAACGTACACCTCGGGATATTTTCTATTGAAAAGTTCAATTACATATTTGTAGAATATTTCACCTATACCGTAACATTTAATAAATAAATTCCTGTTCTAGAGTCAACATTATTTAAAAAGTTCTATGGCAAGACTTGACTTTTTTATAAATAAATGTCTGTATATGTTGCTATGGATACAACACATAGAACAGTTTTGTTATCATTTTATTCAATAAATTATGTGCTTTCGTTGAGTTTATTAAATTATTTTAATCGTAATTTTCGCAAAAATGTCAACTTTGAGATAATACGTTCAAATTTCATATCTGGACTACCATTAACATTAGAAACAACTTCTTTCAGTAACATTTTTATATTCCTCTCAAAAAAGTAATATTTTACTCTTGGCACAAGTTCACGTTTCCTTATTTGATAACCACCCTGTATGTTATTTTGAAAGTCTGAGTATAACTATTGATTTTTCGCGATAAGCAAAACTTTTAATGAAGAATGACTTTTTCTCTTAAAATGTGGAACAAGTATAGTTAGGTCCATTGGAGGACACACTGTATTTAATAGTAAATTTTTAGTTTTGTTTGTATATCATTCCCGAGTGCATTATTTTGCGTATTATATCAAGTTCCATATTATATCCATCGTTGTGGTTAAATGAAAGGCACTACGGTAAGCCGTGTGGCTTTGGAAACTTTGAGTCTAATGCATGCTGGACGAAATTTATTATCCCTTTAGTTATAGATTCAATCTAACTTGCGAAACTTTGCTGAATTAAATAAGTTCCAAAACATGGATTAGTTTATAAATAATTTAAATATTATTTATTGCTTACTATAGGTGTATCAGAGTTGTGTATTCTCTATATAGAACCATAAAAGGATGGATAATGCGACAAAATTCTACACGAAACAATTAACTGAATAAGAAAATTATTTTCAACTTTTTTTAAAAAAATTTTTAATACATTTATTTAACATCGACCTATTTCCGCTACTGAGGCCTAACACCGACGCCTGTAGACGAGCTACCCCCAACCAGGAATTTTGCCGAACCTTTTCCCTTAAGAAGAGTAGGGATCTTTTACTTGCCTAACATTTAATAGACAAGGGACCGACGGCTTTACATCCCCTCCGAAGGATGGTATATCTCCTATACAACCCTCGCCTAAGTTGTATCGCTTCCGCGCATACACTGATATACAAGCCGCTGGAAGATGTGTGAGGCGAGAACGCGGTTTCCGTTGGAATGGTCACCCATCCAAGTACTAACTGCGCCTGTCGTTGCTTTACATCGCATACCCAAGTATGTACATAGTAAAGACGCACCTACGCTCGCCCCTATTTTCAACTAGTTATTGAATTTTAACATTGTAAAACATTCTAAATGGTACTAGTCATAATTTTTTTAAAATAAGTTATCTTTTTATGTACAATTGCTATATTTTTTATTCACCTCTCATTAATACCATGTTGGTTGATAAAACGTCCGTTAGTATACTATGCAGTTCTTTTGTATTTATAGAATCTAACCAAAGATTGATATGTGCTTTCTCCTTAAAATGTTAAATCACTTTGCATTTTTTATTGATAGATTTCATAATATGATTTTTTCTCGAGCTATTACTATTCACTGACCAAATTTCAATACAATCGGACATTTACTTCTTTAGTTATAGCGTCTACGATAGACAGACAGGTGAAAATTATGAAGACTGTTCGGAATCTAATGAGTAATATAATGGTAAAAAGTTTTCTTTACAAGCGATGTGAGTAGCATATATTTTGTATGACCAGCAAAATTGATGTATCATTAGCCCAATTATATATTATGGATATATCTTTCATGAATTCGTACCTCGAACGATTCGAGGAATGTTGTTTCAATATTTTATAACGTATGCGAACTTAAAATATATACGTTTGGTTACAGATAGTTTCTTTTTCTCAAATAGACAGAAATTTCTGGTTGTTGGTCTGTAACTTTTTTTTATTGTACGCATGTTTACTCTGAAATCGTTTATGATACTGACTTGAAATTTGGTACACTTATGTATTGTAATGAGATCTGGAACTGGATTATATTTTGATCTAATTCCGTTGAAGGGTTCGGGGGTAAATGGGGTAAATAAGGGTAAATAGGCAAAGCAAGCAGGTGAGAGTCCATAAAATTACAATTTAGGGCATGTAATAAAAGTTAAGGTCTCAAAAATTATTTTTACATCAACCACCCCCACCCTCAGTACCATCCCCACACTATTATGTAAGGGAGTAAAAAAAAATTAAAATGTGATCTAGTGTGTAAAAAAAATTAAAATATGATTTAGTGTGTATACAAGAAAGAAAGGTCTCGAAAATTTTTTTTGGCGTTAGCTACCCCCATTGCCACCCCCACCCTATTATTAAAGGGGGAAAAACCAATTAAATTGAGATTTAGTGTGTACACGAGAACCAAGGGACTCTAAAAATTTTTTGGAATTTGCCACCCCCACGCTATTATTAAAGGGAGAAAAAACGAAAATCTGAAAAATTAAATACTGAAAATTGAAAAACTGAAAAATGAAAATCTTGAAAATGAAATACTGAAAAATTGAAAAACTGAAAAATGAAACACTGAAAAATAAAGAACTGAAAAGCAAAAAACTAAAAATGAAAAACTGAAAAACGACAAACTGAAAAATGAAGAACTGAAAAACAAAAAACTGAATTGAACTAAACAACTGAAAAATTAAAAACTGAACAACTGAAAAACTGAACTGAAACACTGAAAATTGAAGAACTGAAAAATGAAAAAAGAAAAATTAAAATTAAAAAAATTAAAAAATTACAACTTTGAGGCACATTCACAGACAATTTCTTAGAATTTTGAGGTTAATCGGAAGACTGATCCTAGAATTTTGAACATATCTCCGACTTCCATGCGTCTCCAAACCGAGGGGAAGCGACCGAAGGGAGCATCCCCGAATGGCGCCGAAGGCGCCTAATCGAGAGCGAAGCGCGAGTGCCTCCGCAGGAGCTAGAAAAGGGCGTAGCCCATTTCTAGTTAGCCCAATAAAATGGGACGACATTTGTCGATTTGGATGAAATAATTCAGACCGGGCTGAAATTTTGAGAACAGGTTTATTTTGTGGTACTTACTTTTTAACATATCAAAAGTCCCCACCCATAGACGCCGGTGGAGGGGAGGGGGGGGCAGAAAATTGTTTCTTCGCAAAGAACTCGGAAAGTATCAATTTTACTATGAAATATGTACACATATACATAACATAAAAAATTGTCTTTTCAAATGCATTTTGACAAATAGCTATTTTTTATTGGCTTTAGGCAATAATGACACTAAAATGAGCTCCAAATGACCTTTATACGATGAATGGTTCACGACTTACAGCTGTTTAAAACAATGAACAAAAATTTCTTTTTTATTATAAAATAAGATTTTTCTGTTAACAGTGTTTAGTGCTCGTAAAATTAAAACACTTTTTTGAGTGCTTAGTGCTCGCTAGCACTTTTTGTTAGTGTTCGGCACAGCTCTGTTATTTATAAGTATTCTTGATTTATATTTAAAATACTGACATCAAGCTAATTGAATTTGTAATTAATATTTACATAAATCATCTGACTTGCTGGATTTGACTCAAGGTAAGTCATTAGGATCGAAGAGGGTTGATTTATTTATCTTACGATGGTGTGCTGATTTGGTTTGGAAAATTACTTCACTGACAAAATGGATATTCACAGTTGGCCACAACTGACGACTGCAATTTCTGCCGGTTTTAAATTGTACCATTAATTATATTCCATAGAACTAAATAGCAGACATCCGCTGCGAATTCTATTCTTTTACATGAAACTGTAGCCGACTTAATGTACTTTTCAGTCAAACAGGGAGGGTATCAAAGATACCCACCAATGGTTTTCTACGTCGAAATCTAAGGTATTCTAATGATGCCATTATCTAAACAGCGACCAAGATTTCCATAAACATATTCTATTAGATGGCCACAAGTAATTAGTTGAATATTATACTATTATATTATACTATAGAAATGCCTACGCATTTTATGGCAGACTGGAAAAAAAATATATTGCATTTGGAGGTCTCACTCTTCTGACTACGCCCTGAGAAAAAGTTTAAAAAACAATTAAGTTGTTGCCTTTGTCACAGCTGATGAATTCGCTGTAGCAGACCGATTTATCCCGGATTATCTTAGAAATTAGAAATAGAGGTTTATTCCTTGGAGCCCGAGCTCTTAGATTTATTATGTACCGAGAGCTGTTTTCCCTTATCTTAAACCGTGCATACAGGTATTGTTTCATGAAACCTATTGTTCACTTTATTTAGTATGGTTCGGCGTTGGGATAGTTTCATTTACCAAAAATTAATTTCGTTCCGTATATGTTTGCATCCACACGTATTAAATTCCGTATCAGAGAAGAAGACTTCAGGATTATAAAATAAATTAAAACCGTTGTGCACTACATTACTTTGACTGCAGAGAATGTGGCAGAAGTTGGACCAATCTAATTTAAACCAAATTTAAAGCAGGAGGATTGAAGCAAATCAGTGGAATTTTAGAAAGTAAGTTAATTTCATTGACTGACATGTATATTTAACTCTAAGGTACTATGAGTGAACGCCACCATAACTGGAAATAAATAGATAGATATAATATTATACTAGCAAAAATAAACTTAACTTAAACTTACAATTTAAATTTAAATATTCTATTAGGGGCGGTTTATAAAAATTTCCTGGATAATATCCTAGTGTTTCATTAATGAAGACTGTTCCAGATCTAAGCTTTTGATATGTACTGGAAATAGGAAAAACTGGCGTGATTGAATAATAAATTAGAGTAGATTGGAAATTAGAATAATTTTTTAAACTTTTAAAAAACTTGCTTTTCTTACAAAATCATACTAAAAAGTAAAAAATAATTTTTCATGTACGACTGCAAGAAAAGCAAGGCATGCGGACTTCGTATTACCCCTTTTATACAATCATGCGTACAATCATACAAAGTGCGCACGCCTTGATTTTCTTGCAGTAGTACATGAGAAATTATTTTTTACTTTTTAGTACAACTATACAGGATTACTGGTAATTCGATACATTCCTTTGGAGATGTGATAGGGCATGATCTAAGAAGTAAATTTAGCCCTAACATATATTATGCAAAACTCAATAGTTTTTGATATTTAATTTTTTTTGTTTTTCTCAAAAAGTAGATCTTAATGTCCTAAAAGTTAATTTTCGAAAAATCTATTTGACATTTTTAAATTTTTTTTTACTGAATTACTTGTCCAATATTATAGATATCCGTTTGGAATGAAAAATATCTGGAAACATTTCGATCATGTGAACATCTGAAATAAAAACTTTTAAAAAATTTTTTTTAAATCAGCTATGAAATTCACCTATTAGGTTTTTTCAAAAAAATATTAACGTAACACGCGTATAAATTATTATAAAAACTTCCTTATTCCAATAGCTATCTAACAAGGTACAAATATTCAATGTACCCTTAATAGTTCTAAGAAAATAGTAGTAAAAATAACACAAGTAGTACGAATTTTATTTTTAGAGAAACAGTAAAAAACATTTTAAAAGTAGAGTTTAATTCTTCATTAATTTCAAAGTTGTACTTTATTTTTTATATGTCTTGCTCAAAATGGGAGCCCCTATTCTGTATACAGACACGGAAGCGTCTTCTTATTTCCGTCCTTGTTACTCTGGTTGTCAGATTATGCCTTATGTGTTGGGCAGCATCGACTATCCTTTGTCTAAGGTTTTCTATAGTATTGACTGGTGTGGCATAGACCATCCCCTTCATATGACCCCATACGTAATAATCAAGGGGTGTTAAGTCAGGGCTTCGCGCTGGCCAAGGTATTGGGCCCGCTCTTCCAATCCAATGGTTAGGGAAACATTGATCAAGTAACTGTCGTACTGTCAGCCGATAATGTGCTGGACAACCGTCGTTCTGAAACATCATTCGCTGTCTGACGGCGAGAGGAACATCTTCTAAAATCACCGCCAGATCATTTCTTTAAAAATTTTCATAGATTTCCCCGTTTAAATTTTGAGGAAGAAAGTGTGGCCCTATTAAATAGTGGCCAATGACTCCCATCCACACAATAATAGAAAACTTTATTTGGAAACTAGTTTCACATGTTAACTTGGGATTTTCCTCTGCCCAATAATGTAGGTTGTGGAAATTTGTTATACCCTCGCGATTAAATTTCGACTCGTCCGTCCATAAAATACTTGTTAAAAAATTTGCACTTTCTGCATCTGACTTTAACATAAAGCGGCAGAATTCCACTCTCCTTCCAGGATCACCTTCCTCCAAGCCTTGGACAGGGGTATAGTGGTAAGGATGACATCCAACTCTACGTATCGTACCAAACTTTCCACCATTGTGACGCTCCGGTTAGTCTTGCGACTTTATTAGTTGGAATAGTTGGGTATTCCTCAAAATACCTCAATATTTCTTCCTCATCATCTGGTTCATAAACGGGAGGAGCACCAGAGTCACTTCTTCTACATTTCACGGAGCCAGTTTCAGCGATATTTCGATATGCTGTACTGAATACGCGGCCATGGCACAGAAAATACAATAACAACAACTACGAGCAAAATCAAAATCATCGATAACTAATTTAACAAGACCAACAAACTTAAGGGACACGGAGATAAGAATGTCAGTTAATGACATATATGCACAAACGTCAAAGTCAAGGACTGACTGACTTAAATTAAAATGAACGATTAGTCGTTTAATAAATTCCGCCACCAGCATTATCTTTACTAATTTTTTATTAGAACTATCAAGGGTACATTAAACATTTCTACCTAGTTAGATAGCTATTGAAATAAGGAAGTTTTTATAATAATTTGTACGCGTGCTACATTAATATTTTTTTGAAAAAACCTAATAGGTAAATTTCATCTGATTTAAAAAAAAAAATTTACAAGTTTTTATTTTAAATGTTCACATGATCGAAATGTTTCCGGATATTTTACATTCCAAACGGATATCTATAATATTGGACAAGTAATCCAGTAAAAAAAAAATTAAAAATGTCAAGTAGTTTTTTCGGAAATTAACTTTTAAGACATTAAGATCTACTTTTTTGAGAAAAACAAAAAAATTGAAATATCTCAAAAACTATTGAGTTTTGCATAATGTATGTTAGGGCTAGATTTACTCCTTAGCTCATGCCCCATCACATCTCCAAAGGAATGTATCGAATTACCAGTAACCCTGTATAAGAAAAGCAAGTTTTTAAAAGTTTTTTTATATTTTTTTATTTTCTACTTTTTAGCCATACTTTAATTAAATTATTATTATAAATGCATATTGTGACGCCCCCCGTATAAGTCTCTAACCTTTTGTATTCTACGTTTTGCCGGGGTGCCGGCTGGATATTATATTTATTCAATTTTCACCCCCGCGTCTCCTACGTGCGGATATTTACAAAAGTAACAGTGAAATACTGTATTGTCATCGAATATTAGTAACTGTGCAAAATTTCAACAGTTGCTTATATCAGGAAGTGTGTTAAATAAACGATTCAAGATATGGACAAACATGAATACTACATTGTGAGTTAAAGGAAATCAAGTAAAAATAATATATAATAAATGATTATCTTCAACAGAGATTTGGAGAAAGCGCCATTTCGACGAATGGTCCTGTCAGGTGACCTCCAAGGTCACCTGATTTGACTCACCTAGATTTTTTATTTGCGATAATTAAAAAAATATATTGTCCATACAATCGCTGCGTCAGTACAACCCGTGAAAACTCGAACCACGAGTAAGAATAGAATAACATAACGGCTCATCAATTGGCAAATGTTCTTCGAAATACCAGCTATGCGAGTTCAGAAGAGCACTGACGTTAATGGACAGCATTGTATAAGATACCTGTATTGAAAATCCCATTAACGACATTGCGGTCGGTTTTAAAATGGCTCATAATGTTAATTTAACATTCAAGGAATATGCAGATATGTATTTTGTTTTTGATAAGTTTCACCAAACTCTTTGGTATTTTATTAAAATTATACTAAAGTTAATACAATATTTTTCCTTTCAGTTACGTATATATGTGCTTATAAGTAATTAATTAAAAGTTCAAATATTTTCCCATTTACTACTATTAAGTAAAAAGCATTTATTAATTAATTAATTAGAACTAAGTAATAAACTGACAGAAGTATATAAAACTTTGCATTAATCCTCCAAAGTTTTAACTTTTGTTGCTAAACAAACTCAAATTCTTGCGTGTTTGAATATTCGTATTAGTTTATAAATCTAATCAAATTTCAGTACTTTAATTTTTAATCAAAACCAATGAGATATATAATTCAGTAGCTAATAGCTTCAATTATAAATGTTAATTATTTTCCTCTTTCAATGTGGAAAGTTCCAAAATGAATAGAACTTGTAAGTTCGTTGTATGGTTCGTTAATATCCAATACAAGCTTTTTGTCTCAATAATTGCATGCCTCCCGTATTTTATAATTATTTGTGAAATTCCGTTTGTTGGCATTGTAAAATAGTTCAAAGAAAGTTCAAATGATTGAATTTTAAAAACAAACAACCTAAACTATTTAATGTAGAGATTTTATTCTATATGATTGTTAAGAAGAAAAAAATGTATTAATAGTGTATTGTTTTACATAAAGTAAAAGTGACATTTTTTACGTCGATGATGTATTTGATGGACAAGCGAAGCGAAAGACTTAGATGCTATTTTGGAATATTTTTCGAAAGTAAAAATAATTCAATCACCTGAATTTTCTCGCAGACGGGGACAGGCAGGTAGCTACGTCTAATGAGTGCAGTGGCAACTGATGAATTGACTGCCGGATATTTTCTATTATTGCCAATTTCCGAAAATATGACGTTATATGAGTGACGTCAGAGCGAATTAGAAAATATTTGCATTACCTTGTTTTGGGACAGAATATTTCAGGATGACAAGCACTCACACATCTAACACGCGCGATAGCTGAATACGTACTGAAACTTGACTCGAGTTCATATGTACTTATAAGTGGTAAAGTTATTTGATGCATCCACAGATTAATAATTTTATTAATATTCAAGCTAATTCGCGCTAAGGCGGTACAATATATACAATAATAAATATAAAAGGAATAATTCCTATAGAAGGTATAAATAAATATAAATATCCTTGGCAGATTTAACGCTTCGTCACAATACCCACCTTTCATATTACCTGGATTGTTCTCTTAATTCTACGAGATCAAGATTTATCTAAGAGGATGAAACTCTACAGTTTAAAGCAGTAACCGAACTACTTTTTAGGGATAACTTACAATTAAAAATTAATTCATAGTATATGGGGTTCTAACCTAAATAAGGTAGACAACACAGATCAATTAACAAACGAGAATAACAGTTGTCTCTGTGGCAGTTGAAGAATTGAAGCAGACGAAACCAGATCAAACATAATTTATTTGAAGTGTGACATCTCTTGTCCGCAAACTTCTAAGGAAGGCTAAGGTCTGTGCAGCACTAATTGGTCTTCTCATTGTATAAATATATGTAGCTGCTGCAGATCTAAGAGAAGCCATAAACAAATGGTTGTAATCTCCCTTGGCTCACAGGAAGGTCAGCCTTTGTACGCTAATTAACAGGCATACCGGCCTAGGCTGTAGTGTCTTAATCAACTATACCTCGGATCCATAGGTTATCACGGGCCTTACTACCTTAATATATAATCACTGTGCCATGTAGAGTTTAACTCAGTTTTCTCATACATTCACTTGCACCTTTCCAGGGCAATTGCTGCTTCCTGTATGTTCTTTGGATATGATTATTAATGTTAATTTTTGGCAAAAACTGACTAAATATTTCCCTTCCAAGCAAATGGATTTTCTACTCCATTGGGCGTTTGGACCTTATCACTGTTCTTTTCCGTTTATGCAAGTGATTACTGTGGTCTTGTGGGTATTTATAGAGTCGTTCTTTACTACACCATCTGTCGAGAATATTTAAGTTTCTTTTGTAACGCTCTGATACGTTGTTCGCAAATCATCCCTTGACTACTATCCCTAGATCGACAATCGACATTCACTATCTTGGTGGTCAGCCTCTAAAGCAGCCTAAATATGCATTATACTTTCTAATTGGTATAATATAAGTTTAAATTTGTAGTATTTTTAAGATGTAACTTTGATATAGTCCGCTAGCACGTCATATCATAACAAGGTATATGAGGGCTTTTGAAGCGGTATCTAGTGACGAATTTGTTACGAAGTGGCTGAACTTAAATTCCACAACTTTTAGTTTTTTATTACCATGAGCGACGTGCTGCGCTACACACATATTACACTAACATTTATAGTGATAATTTTTGTTTGTTAAAACTATGACAATATAATGAAAAAACTGTTACTACGCTATTAAAAAACATTTGTAATAACATGATTAATTAATTGTGCCTTATTCTCAATACTTTTAACTAGAATGCATAGTACTTCTTGAACATGGGTCCGAGTTTTAAAATTACATTAAAATTGAACAAATAATTGTCCTTTCAGTTATGTCTGAGTCTGACAAAACGACAAGCAATATTAAAATTCTTTTTATTCAATTCTCCTTCTGTAGCTGTTGTACTAAGCGCCCCCTAGAGATATAAATCCAGCGTTAAGACGGTATACATAGACAAACCTACCAGAAGAAGGCTTGGCAGAGGATCGTCAAGTCGAATAATCACCCCAAGGGAGTCTGGCACCTTATAATGCAGGCAGCGAAGGATAAATCCATTTATGACTGGTTCAAACCTTTAGCAGTCCCCTGGATGTAAGGATGCGAATTCTGACCAAACCAAACGTTTAAAGGAAACGTTGGTATATTGTTGTCGCCCTCTTTGAGATATCCGGGATTAGCGATGGGAAATCATTGGATCCGGGTACGGTGCCTGTCATTGTTAACTCTATAATTACGTCACCTGGAAAATCCAACTGCCATTTTTTATCGAGAGTAAGGGTGAAAAATAACACAATGTTTAAATGTAGTGATAGAAAACGACAAATCATTGCTACATTTCTTCTTAAACAAATAAACTATATGAAAATATAGGTGTATAATAATACATGTTATTTTCATTTAGTTCTTACATATGCTGAGATTAATTAATCTTATTTCGTTATGAAAAACCATAGTTAGAAATAATTCTGTGTCATAAAACGACCTGTGGTCTTTCATTTCTGTAATTTTTTTAAAATAACTGAGGGTACTACAATGGTTTTTTCTTTATTTTGCTCAAAATCAGCCTGTTAGTTATGTATCTAATTTAACAGCAAAAAATATAACTAGAAAACTTCTACATCTACATTTGCAGGGTGTTATTGAAGTATATTTATATATTTTAATTTGTGACTCACTACGTAACGAAAAGACTAAATTTTAAAAAATCTATTTATTACTAAAACATTTTTTTTACAAATTTGCATTTGCAGAATTATTACAGGGCGAAGGAATATTGCGTCTGACTTCGATAGAAGCGAAACTTAGTGTTGTATCCAGGAGGGCAGGTGCCTTCAGTACTTCTAGTTTCCCTTTCTGTGTTAAAGCGGCACAAGAGGCTATCAAGAACGAGATCCCATAGCAATGGTGACATTACACCTTCCCACAGCCTCTCGCAACCATTCCTCGTATAAAAGTATTTCCCACACTAAGTAGTGTAGCTCTCTGCGAGATCAAGTTGGATGTCCAGCTTCCCATGATCGTTGGGACGTTCCTCTCTACTAGGACCGCTGTAATTTTTGGAAAGACGGTTCTCTCAAACGCACCTTCTAATCTATGAACACACTTAGTGTGAACTCTTTATTGTCAAAGGATCTCTCAATCTGACTCGCGACTGCATGGACGGCAGTATCGGTGGATCTTTCCAGGATGTATACGTATATACGTATGCTACAACGTCCCTTATGTATCATTCACATAGCTTCCCCATCGTCTTGAACAGGAACGAGGTTAAGCTGATGTGTCTATACACTATACCCAGCCCATCTGTGAAAGTTGTGTTCATTCCAAAAGGCTTTTGGAATGAACACAACTTTCGCTTCTCTCCATATCTTCGAAATTTAAAGGTGTACTAAGCACACCCTAAATGCTCTAACCAGGTGCGACAGTAATTCATTCAGTTCCCATTGCAGTAGGGCGGGATAGATACCGTCAATGTCTGGCGACTTAAAAGAGGCTAATCTTATTCTGTCTCCACTCACTATTTGGTTGTCCATTTGCCAGTCCAAATCCGAGGGATGGGTGTCGATTTCGTTTGGCCTCTTTTTCCGTTCTTTTATCACAGATCCCGGGAAGTGAGTCTCCATGCATAACTCTAGACTTTCACGAAAGTCGGTGGTTCTTGCACCATCACTTTTTTTTAATAGGTAGAGGTCATGGCCTTTGTATGTCTTTGGCGAGTATTTTGCATAATCCAGCAGTCTGTGAAGAATCTTAGATTTCCTCACAAGGTTCTCCACGCATCTCTTTGTCTTTGACTGACTAGTTTCCTAAACTCTTTTAGAGTCTTGTCTTGTCAGTTTTGCTTTGTTGAACGAAGTCCTAGCCTTCTTCTTGAGGTCAGTTAGCCTCTGGCACCAGGTCTCATTGGGCTGTTGCGAAGGCCTCAAGAGGCAGGATGTTTCAAAGGCTTGTCTCGTGGCAGATTTTAACGTAGTGCTCTATTTCTCCACTTCTTCTGGGCACCTTCTTGTTAACTCCCTCCAAGTTCTCCCTGAGTTGGCATAGATATTTATCTCTTTCAGTTCTCCGACGATCTCGGAATGGTTTTTATGGTGCCTTAGTAAGATTAATTTCAAAGTTTATCCATTGGTGGTCTGATAGTGTTACACAGTCAGTCACATGCCAATTCTGGATTGGGCTAGATATACGCCACGTTATTAGTGTTATATTTACTATAGTTTGACCAATGTTAGAGGGAACAACTTCTTTTATTAGGCCAAGCTTTGGAGGAATGTAGTATATTTTTTATTAGGTACTTTTTACATTCTCCTTTAAATTTTCTTTTACTTTGGGCTTTTATATGTTCTAGTAGCTGATTGTATAGTTTGATTGATTTCATTCGTTTTTAATATACTGTTAACATAGTAATACCTATTCTTAGTTAATATTTCCCTATTTCTTAAAACATAAACACATGCTCCAAAACAAATATATCTGTTTCTGTTAAAGTTAAGACTTTGTGTTCCTCAAAAAATTCTTACCGAGAGTGAGTACTAGAAATGCCAGACAACATAATATACTTAAGATTTTGTGTAATAAACACATCCTACGTCCTATAAGAAAGTAACTATTTTAAACCTTACCAAATATCTCGACGTGAGACGGACATGTATATTTTTAATCAATATTAAAATTGAAAAAGTTTACTGTGTAACGCTAGGGAGCATATTATGGGTAGTCGATAAAACTTTAGTTATGCTTTTATTACCTCTACTACATCCATACCATTAATTTAATAATCAAAGTCCTGGATATCTCAATTCCATGTTTTATAGACGTACCTAACTAATACAAAGTTGGAATTTTAGAACTACACTAAATTTACTTAAAGTCAATACCCAGCTGACATAATGAAATGCACGAGTTGAACTTCTCGGAACGACAACATATTGAATAAAATTGGATCTATAAACGGCACTCTTGAAACTTTGGCCTATTTAGACCCAATATTATAAGTACTAAGCTGAATACTAGCTGATACTGGACCCTTTTCTGTACAAATAAATAAGATAAAATTTTTGTTTGTGAGGCCCGTTTGTTTCTTCGGGCTATCCTATATATGTTTCTCAGTAAAATTGTCTGTGCAAACATGTTTTAAGTCTGCGAATGTGTTTATACAACATTATGTGATAGTTTAGATATCTCCCTGTCTGATAACAGTACTCTCCACATGACTATGTGAAAGCAATACTGTATTAATGATGCGCCAGTTAATGATGTTTGCTAGGATATACAGTATGTCACACTTTTCACTACTACACCCCAATATCTCGGCTATTTGTTGATCGATTTAGATCAAATTTGGTATGAGATTATGACTGAAAAGTTATTTAAAACATTTATTTCTTCAAAATTGAATACGCAAAAGAAATTGACAAAAACTAGGAATTTATATTAGCGATTGAGATAGGGTTTTTGTTTTCAGAATCTTGTTGGGCATGACCTACAACCCCTGTGTAATATCTTTGTTAGCATGTACTTTGGAATGGATTTGACAACTGTATCGAATGTCAAATGAAACTTAAACATGGCTGCACAACAAATAAGTATTGCTGATAAAATTGAAATAATAAGAATTGTTGGTGACAGTGTGCACTCTTATTGAGTTGCAGCCAGTATCTTCAAATTGAAACATCCAGAACACCCACAGATTCACTACACCACTGTTGGTTCAATTAATTGGATATTTAATAGAACTGGAGATGTATCCAAAGTTAGAGCCAAAAAAAATTTTTTTAAAGCTTTTATTTAAATACTCTAAAAAGTGACAAATAAACTTTGATGTAAATCAAACCCATCATTTTGTTACATTATATAGTTTTTTTATGATATAAAAAAAGCTTGTCGCGAGATTCTCCTGTGTAAACGAGATTACTCGCCACAAGCTTTTATATCATAAAAAAAATTATATAATGTAACAAACTGACGGGTTTGATTTATTTCAAAGTTTATTTTCTACTTTTTAGAGCGCTTAAATAAGTTTTTTTTTAAGTATTTTTTTATAGAATTTTATTTTTTACTTTTTAGTCTATTGATATGCTGTAATCCTCAGATATCGATTTTGAGACGAATCGGATCATAAACGATAAAGTCGTCCGCCATCTTGTTTTTCTTATATGAAAATGTTAAAGTGTATTATCACAAAATGTGCAAAATTTTAAAGCTCTAGCTTAATTAGCACTAATCGAAATTTTGATTGCAAGATTTGATCTACACAAACTAACATACAAACATTGCAAGTTAAATAAAAGCTTTTAAAAATACAATGTTGCCGATCGTCCATTGGATCAAGTAATATCAGATGTTGTTAATGCTGAACCACGTATTAGTCAGAGATTTATCTTAAAATATCATTGCAATCATAAGGCAAACAATGAAAAAGGGTACTTCAAAAATGCATTGCAGATAAGGCAGGTAGCCACAAAAGGTTCATCAGCGTAAGATGTCCCTAAAGATAAGGCAGGTAAAATAATTGTTGATCAGTATAAAGATAAGGCAGGTAGGTTGCAATCGTTCATCTCATAAATCAGTACAAAGAGAAGGCAGGTAAAATAATTTTGTAACTTTATGTATATAGGTTTGTTATGTCATTGTAAAAAAATTACAAAGTGCAATAGGACAATGCAATGAGCAGGTGGGCAGATAGATGAACAGGTTGCTTAAACGAATGGGCGGACATAATTGCTTTAATCACCATTATTTTTATTGCAATTATCCTTATTATTACTGTAATTACCCTTATTTTCACTGCAATTACGCTTATTGTTGCTGCAATTACCGTTATTACCGTTGCAATTACCTTTATATTTACTGTAATTACCCTTATCGTTACTGCAATTACCCCCATATTTACTACAATTACCCCCACTGTTACTGCAATTACACTTAATTATACTTAAATCGTCTCCCACCACTCTAATTACCCCCCCACGCCACCTCTCCTAGGCCCTGCCCTCTTACGTTCCACCCCCGAAGCACCACCCTTAATTACATCCCACCACTCTAATTGCATCCCATCACTCTTATTACCACACCACTCTAATTGCCCCCCCCCCCACCACTCTAATTACCACTTCAATTACCTTCCACCACTACAATTGCCCCCCATCACCACTCCCAGGCTCCGCCCTCTTACGTCCCGCTCTTTAAGCCCCGCCTCCTAATTACCTCCCACCACTATAATTACCCCCACCCCTAAACTGAACATGAACCTGAACCCTCTGCTGCTCCCGCTCCTGCTCCTGCTCCTGCTCCGATCCTCTGTCACTTCCATACTACTGTCTAATATTTCAAAATAGAACATAGAAACATATTGGGCACAAAAAAACAAAATGTTGCGGTGTTTATTTTGTTACATTATTTTGATTTTGTAACTCAAATTTTGATGTGTATGTCGACATAAGTACACACAGTATTATATGCCCTAGTTTAGCCACCTTTAGGGGCTTGACACGCAGTTTATACAAACAAAAGTTACAGTTTCACGATTTTAAGCTATGAAAAATAGGATGCGATTTTTTACAAAATTAAAATGCAATCGAAATTGTTGGTTCTTAGTGAAAAGAGAAATAAAGGGAGACACCAATTTCAAGCATATATGCAAGTATTATGGTTTTTAAATTTTCTACATTTGCCATCCATTCTACCTCTCAATTACAAGAGAAATTTCCCAAAAGCCTCATCGTAAGTCTCAACTAAAATGCCTCTTTGTTAGGTGATGATGTATACCACCGTTCCAACATGCCTGAGTGTAGTTTAATGATAAGTTAAGCGATTGAATTATCACACAGAAGGAAGGTACAAATTTTCATCTGGGAGAAACCGGAGCGGCGAAATTCCATTTCTTAAGTCTTATACAGGTAGCTACTGACGATTGACATCACATATTTTGTATTATATTTGAAACCCAATACTTTTCTAACTTCTGGAATATCTTTTTGAGGTCTCCATGGTTGCAATTGCATTTACAGTCTGTAAAAGTTCTTTGGTAAACACTGTTATTTGACACGGCTTTGATTTACCCTCCAACTTAATAATTAAAGATAATAAACCTATGTTAGAATAATATTTGTATACTCACCTAAAACAGTAACTTTACAGTTTTTATTAAATTTTATTTTCTTTTAAAAATTTAAATGGATTACCTTCTTCTGCCCATTTTATCTCCTTGAACGTATGTCTTTTTCAGATTGTCAAAAACAAAATGCGATTTATTCACCAAAACTTCTTGTTGAATTGGCATAAGTTTTACGGTTTTCAAGGAAAATGGCTTTAAATGAATTACGGGTATAATAATAATAAGTTTATTTATATATAAAGTACAAGAAAGAACATTAACAGTAAGTAATAATTTGTTATGTAAATATAAATAATTTGTTATATGTAAATAAACTATAGTAGAACTCAGAGAACATGGTTGTCTCTAAGATAGGTCCATTTAGGCTCATTTAAGAACCTGTCTATGGACTATTACCTTTGATAACATACAACGTATATTCAGAAAAAGTAGGTGATGTGTGAAATAATTTATTTTAAAATTTGTATATATTCATGCGCATCATCTGAATATACAGCAATAATTATTATCTCAGTGGATACTCCTAAGCTGTACGTAGATATGATGCCACATTAGTTGGTGCTGGAATGATTACGTTAGGGGCGTCCATGTTTTTATGTGGTAGAAAAGTAGATCTAGTAAAATTCTCAATATTTTCTTAAATGGCTCTCTAAAATAATAGTTTTAAGTCACCATATACGCAAACCTTGGTTCATATGGCAATACCTTGGTGTACTTGACATTTGTTTTGCATATTCCTCACAAGTTATATAAAAATTCTATTGGGTTAGCACGCATTCGCTTTATCCATTACATTGTTATGCGCCGCTCCCTCCTACGTACGTGAATCCAATGCTTCATCAACTCAAACTTTAAAGTCAACTTAAGTCTAATAAGATTATACTCAGAAGTAGCACCTCTAAGTATATTTTAATGTCGTCTACCCATTAATATAAGACTAATTCATTTCAAAGTCTTAAAGTTTATTCTATTAACGAATTTAATGAAACAAATGCGTATACTTTCATAGTAATAAGTAAAGGAATTTATAGGCCCTATAAAATAAAAGTTTTGTGCAAGAGGCTACCCGACACCCGTAATTTATTCTCTCCATGTATTTTACCAGCACACAACATCCCAATTTTTGTCTTTATTTTAACTGAACGTTCTAGGACCTAGTATGGACATCCTCAAGATTTCCAGGGTGGGGCATTTTGGGATAGAGCAGAATGTACGTCCTTGGTATGCCCATATTAGGTCTCGCAGTTTTACTAATAACACCGAATAATTGAGAATTAATTTGAAATTTTTCGCCCTTCTATCAACTTGTCGTTCTTGACAACTGCATAGGCGTTGTCCATTAAGTGTGCGTTACCAAGGTCAAATAGTGCGGTCAATATCCTCATTCTTATTTTACACTATTCTTAAAAACGTCGTAAAGTTTTTGTTATGTTTTTTCTGTCTCAGATATTTCCTACTTGAATTATACAAACTATTTTATTTTTTGCACTCTACGGTCTAATAGCGCATTATTGCTATTGTAATAATCATTTTCAAGGAGTAAAGTACAGATCTCTTTTACTCCTCGAGGGACAGAAGCCACTTTCTACATTTTAGTCCTCGAAATAACCATTAAAATAGCACTTTTAGATCACAGAATGTTTTAACATTGTTTTTGAGATGGGAAATGCTCAAAAGTATTTTTATTTTATTTTCCATTATGGTACAGATTCTTATTAAGGGTGTACAGAAAAGTTTCTACATGGATAACTAATTTCCTCTTTATTAAATAACTATAAACATTTAAGTATTACACACGAACATGAGTAACGTCTGTACATTTCCTGGTGTTCTAAATACCTACATTACCTATGTATTTATTATTCAAACTCTACTTACATCAAATTATACCACAGCACTTATGTGTTTCTCTTAGCTAAATTCGGTGATTTACTAATACTTCGTCTTTTATGCCAACTAAATACGCGCAAACCACAATACTTCAAGATGTTCTGTATGTCACCGAGGTTTTGCAAAAATTTGTTGTAACTGGTACATATATAAACAAAGTCGCGTCGCGATTACAGTTCGTACGATCCTGGTACGCGGCCTAGACTACAATGGCTTCTGTGTTATCAACAGGACGATGTAATTCCATTTCGTACAAATTTACTCGCGATTGACTGATGGTGCGTGCAAACACAGTCTTAAGTGATTCGATTTTTCTATACCACGTGATTAACATTATTGTACATTTTATGTGATTAAAAGGAACGTCTCAAATATTAAATATTACGTGTATCATTTCAAGTGACACCTATTTTGAATGTCGCACATACCACTGAATGCCATATTTTTAATTTCGTAAAAATTAGAGGTTTACAAAATTTCACTCTAAGTAATTTGAAAATATGATTCTCATTTTCTAAAACAACAAAGACAGAGATAGTGATCTAAACGAGCCAATTTTCATAAACTCCGATTGTGTAGCTGTAAAATTAACTAAAATGTGACGTGGTAGTGACTTTATGTAAAACAGCATTTGTAAAAACAAATTTTTATAATGTGATACATTTGGATTTAATGAGTTTTTTTGTGTCTGTATGTAATTTTAAATTTTACTATAATCATTTCCTATTTATTTTAACTTTGATGAAGAAAACCCACCTCCTAACCAGGCCTGCGCAGCAGACTATACTCTGCTGAAGTGATTAAAAAAAAAAATCTTCACCGTCTCTCAAATCACCATGGTAAATTCTTGAATACCCAGGATTTCCGAACCACTTAAGATTATTTTACCCAATTGAAATTATTTCGCAGTAACCATCACTGGGCTTAAGCCCGCTCTGCTAGGTATCTAAGTTTGCATGCTATACGCACTAACTCGCACTAAACTACCGTCTTTATAGAATAAACTGTTTAATAATTATTTCTCGCTGGTGCCACTGCCATAGAAGTGAAATATTTTGCTTCACTCCTTGCTAGGCCATTTTAAAACAGACTCATCATTATTAGAATCCCATCAGTATGGATTACATTTCCATCTGATGGACGTTAGCCAAAATAATATCACCATGCTACATTTAGTTCCATATTTTACATCACGATAGCACGTGATCTGCATCATTTCCATGGCATCGTAATAATTAATAGTATCATACATAGATGACGCAAAGATCTGCAATTCCAATATAATATAATATATTCATTTTATATTATAAAAAATATAACATATAATATGAAATTTCCTTCGCTTGTCTTATTGTTTTCCTCATTGTTACAGTGTAATAAATATCAAATACAGTAATAAAATATTTAAACTGCTTTTATTTAACGAAGAAGAAGAAGAATGAAAAATGACAAAGATAACCTTGAGAAATTTGTGACATTTTTCAGTAACAACAGTAATAGTAAATAACTTAAATTGCAAATAATTACCAAACAATTACCACCTTCACGTATATATAGTAAATGGTTGATAGAAATAATTTAATATCATTAATCGGTCTGACAACAATGGTAACTTCGGATACAGGTTTACCAGATCCAGACAACCCAAACAATGAACTGAGGGTGTCGGATGAAGATGTAATTTTAGTTACTGACGACGATGAAGATTCTGATGATCAAGAAACAATTACATTGGATGAGTATCAACCTCTCCCAATGGAAGATACTGCAGATTCAAACTGTTACAGCAGTGAAGACGAAGGTTTGTTATACTTGTTTGATAGTACCGAGTCTCGTTTGCATTTTGCGTTCTAGTTTACTTTTTTGCTATGTAATTCATTACTTGCTGTTAGGAATTGAGGTCTGTAGCTTGAAAAAGGTATAATTCAAAAATAGGAAATGAATATTTACAACAGCGGTTTGCTATTTTGCATCTAGAAGGTACAAGGACATTATTTTATAAGTTTCATTACTTTTTTCAGCTTATGGTTATCAAATGCACGATCAAATATCTGAGAACTCTTCCACTTCATCAGGTCGCCGAAGAAGCCCTATGGAAGAAGTCGTAATGAGTACATTGAAACAAGCTTGGAATGACAGTCGTCCTACTGAAAGCAATATAGAAATGGACAGTAAAAAAATTGATGAAGTTAAAGAAGCTATGTCGAATATTACATTACCACCAAGTGCTATACCGGAGTGGGCAAACAGTGTTCCTGAGGATGAATGGAAGCAGCACTTACTGAATCGTTTACAGAGTAATCAGGAAAGGAAAAAATAAAAAATCTTCTTTAAATAGAGTATTTATTTTAATGTGTAAGTTATTAAGGGCAATATCTTTATTTATCTTTTTCTTTGGATTTTGTACCACTGGTCAAAATTGTGAACACGGTTCGACTCTGATTTAGATCTAGGTCAAGTACTTACTCATTGAGCGCATATTCCTTTATCATGCCTTTTAAATAAAATTGTTTTTATTGGATTTGTGGGAACATTGGGGCATTATTTTGACTCTTAAGCAAATATTTGGTAATTGCGCAGTTCTCAATTTTCGATTTTTGTAGTTATATGAAGTATTTTTGACTAATAAAACTATAATCGAAAAAATTTATGGAAAAGTGGAGCAGATAGGGGTACTGGGAGGGTAAAAATGAGTGAAAATATGACGTTTTTTGGTCACTTTGAGATGTTTGGCATTGAAAAAGTTATTTTAGGGTAGGGGTAAATAAGAAAAGAGTCACGACAGCATTATATCTGCTAAATACGTCTAACCTAACCTAAACTTTTCGGTTTGCAATGACCAATACGTAAAGGACCCAAAAAGGAGTAAAAATATGAGAATTTTAGGTCACTTTCACATGAAAAGCATTTAAACAGTCATTTCAGGGCACAACGGAATTCTATGAAATCAATGAATCAAAATTATGCATGACTCTGGTTTAGCCTGGCCCCAAAATGACTATTTAAATAGTTCAAGTGTGCTTTTAGAGAGCAGAATATTAAAACATAATATTTTTAGTCGCAAACTCTATAAAATCCTTATTTCACTGTAAGAAACATAACCAGACTGCAACCAACAGCTACTCTCCGGGAGAGCGCTGCATTACAAGTTACAAGCCTGGCGCATTAAGTGTAATAATAATTGTATATTACCAACAGAATGGTAATGCTTGCAACATACACCAGCCGAAAGACTGATCCTTCTTAAAGGAGCTCTCATGCCAGTCATCCACACCACTTGCAGACTGCAGTTTCGAGCTGTTGGCTCTCGTCAGTGCAAGGTAAGCATGTGACGACAGACACGAGGATCCTTTTACTATTTGGTACATCTCAGTATCCATAGGGTAGCGACATGCAAAACAATCAGCAGGCGCCATCTAGCGGTCCAATGTCGATCGTCACATGCCTACCTTGCACTGACAAGAGCCAACAGCTCAAAACTGCAGTCTGTATACGTGGTGTGGGATGACTGGCACGAGAGCTCCTTTAAGATAGAAAAAATAAACATAACAAAAAAATCTCAACAAACAACAACAATAATAAAGACAAAGACACTATACATTCACATGGCCGCGCGTTCTTTTATTCGTCGATGAGTCGTGTCTGTCAGAGTTACTTCTGCCTCTGCATCAATTACAAAATATTTTGATTGGTTGGTCAAAAATTCTGCATTTTGATTGGTTCTTGGGAATCCAGCGGATCAAAATGTTTAGTTAAAGAACACGCTCCATATAATTTTGGCGTCCGGATACAAAATAATGTATATCTTCGTTTTACATTTTTTTACTAACATAAAATATATACAGCACGACATAAAGACCTGTCAATCAATATTCGATGTTTTATTTAAAACTCTTGATAGTCTATCGATAGACAAACATTATCGATACTATCGATTTTTATTTTTCCATTGCAACAGACACTTGACCGCTAGATGGCGCCTGCTGATTGTTTTGCATGTCGCTATCCTATGGATACCAAATAGTCCAAGGATCCTCATGTCGGTCGTCACATGCCTACCTTGCACTGACGAGAGCCAACAGCTGGAAACTGCAGTCTGCAAGTGGTGTGGGATGACTGGCACGAGAGCTCCTTTAAGTAGGATCAATCTTTCGGCCGGTGTTTGTTGCAGTCCAAGCATTAGCGTTCTGTTGGTAATATACAATTATTACACTTAACGCGCCAGGCTTGTAACTTGTAATTCAGCGCTCGGCAGGGCACATAGCCCGGAGAGTAGCTGTTGGTTGCAGTCTGGTTACGTTCCTTATAGTAAAATAAGGATTTTATGGAGGAGTTTGCAACTAAATACTCTTTCAATGTTATCATTTCAAAATGACCTAAAAACGTCGTATTTTCACTCGGTTTTACCCACCCAGCATTCGCTCCACTTTCCCATCGATTTCTTCGATTATTATACATTTGCGCAAAGTTTTATTAGTCGGAAATGCTTCATATAACTCTCTTAGTAATGTATGCACAAAAAAAGACTCAAGAATCGTGAAGTTGGCAAACTGCAGAATAACCAAATATTTATCAAACGCTTGTACAAAATAAATTTCAAGATCAAAATAAATGTGGTAAAAATGAATTAGAATAGGGGTAACGCTATTCACTCATACAGATAAAATGAAGTAACTGCTGAGTTGGACCAGAGTTATGTCAATACTGTGTTTCAAGATGTGCAGTAGTTTAACAGAAATTTTACAGGATGTTCCAGCTCTATTTAAACAAGCGTTATCTCAGAAACGGTTCAACATAGGAAGAAGTATTAAATAGAAAAGTTATTCTGTTTAAAAAGATGCATTTAACCATTTTACTTTCAAACAAAAGATGTCATAAAAAGACAGCAGGTTATGCAACTTTACTTTTAAAACGGAACGTCCTATATATTTTTACATTTTTGGATTCTCCTTTTTTTTTTTTTGAATAAATTTTATTGATCATGTCATTAACGTTTTACGATAGATCCACGGTTTAATCTAGATCGGGTTATGTTCCATTTTCTGAAACTAATAAGACAGACTCACTGATAATTGTTCATTTTCATCTATCTATTTAATTTTCAAATCCGTAATATGCCGTAACTGTTACATCTAATGAATATGTTGATATGTTATTTATTTATGGCCAATATAGAAAAAAGCCACAAGCCACGAACAAAAGTATAAACAAAGATTTCCTAGTAGACGTATACCATCTTGCCGAACATTTACAAATGCGTATTGGATCCTTTCCAAGCCTAAGAGAAATTCAGCATACCTGTCCAGCAAGACAGGAACAAAATGTTATCCATACCTTGTTCTCAGTATTGCGAAAGACATTGATATAAGTAAATCTTCAGTACACAGAATTTTCTCTAAAGCAAGTTGTATATGCTGAGATATCTAGTAATCTTAATGATTTAAATAATAGGATAACTCATGCTTGCCGAAAAATAATGTTAGATGTTATAAGGAATTCTTGTACACGTGAACTTTTAAAGTGGTATGAGTTGGGTCAAGTTGAATGTGGACGACAATTAGAGCATCTTTTATAATAATTATAATAGTTACTGGTTTTTGTATTGTATTATTCCTTATGATTACATTAATAAAAAAGTGTTATCCTAAAAATTTAACAGCAAATATCTCAACAAGAGTTAATGATAGATATAAAATATGGTAATAAAATTTGTTCGGAAATACTTAAAAGGATAATCCAAAAATGTAAAAATTCAGGCTGTTCCATTTGAAAATGAAATGGTTAAATACATATTTTTAAACAATAACTTTTCTATTTAGCATTTCTTTCTATGTCAAACCGTTTTCGAGATAATGCTTGTCTAAATATATCTGGGACATCCTGCAACACTTTAAGGGACACAAAAATGCCTGATGCCTGAAAGATTACAGTATTTACTAATGAAATGTTTTTCTTATAAAGATATTACTTGTTAATGTCAATCATGGGAAGAATCAAGTTAAGTGAGCAAATGCAGTGCAGCTATACAGTCTTGGATCATTTTTTTATTTTACTATGATAAATTAAAACTATAAACGGGTATTTGTTCAACACCTAAATATCTTTTGTTGAACTTACATAAATTTTTACAAATCCCTATTCAACTTCTAACATGTACCTACCTATGGGTATGGCAATTTTTATTGTAGTACAATATATTTATTTACACTGTTAGTCATATATTATAGCTTTAATTTTTAATAAAAGAAAATCATCTATTGCTTTGTTTTATTAAAAAAAAAAATTAAAAATGTTTCGTTACATCTATCGGGAGTCTAACAACCAAAAATTGTGTATCGACACTTGCATGTGTAAATCCAGAGCTTGTTATATAATAGACTAAGAGCCACTGAATATTTCAATGATCATCTGAGAAACTCCTTCAACTTCTATTGCCTGTAATCCTGTTTAAGGAGACAACCATATCCTGTGTCTGAGTCCTGGCGGTGGGAGTGTTCTCGTATGAGGGGTATTTTTCACAGATCAATATCTTTGGCATCTAAAAACCACCTTTCCCAAACGCCAAAAGAATGAAACAAATGCCAAGACAATTTTCGATTTTAAAGTGCTTTACTTAAATAGAAAAATATTAAATTTTATAAAACTTCGCTCATTATATTTTATACAATATTATCGTAATGTGATTAGTAAAGTAGCATTTAGTCTCAAGCTCGCTCTTAAAAGTGCTTCACATACAAACGATAAGGGACCATGAAGGGTAAACATATTTATTTATTATATTTTTAAAACAAACTAATTTTTCAATACAGGGCAACTACTATTAGATAACAAACTGCGTAAATTAACCTATGGGGAAACAATGAGTGATCTTTGATCCTACTTTAACATGTTGATTGAATGGGTGAATTAGGAGTGGCGCTGCCGATTTTAAAAAGATGATTTCATAATTCGACAATTTCTCCTACAGCCCTCAACCGATTGAAAAAGAAATTGATGTTAGAAAACACTTAATAGAATGGCACAAATCTATTGAAAACTTAACAAAAAAAAATCTTTGTTTTTCACAAGAGCAAAAAGTCTAGTACTAATTTATTTTTCACACAAGAAAAAATAATCCAGTACTCCATTACTCCAGTATTCTATTGTTTTTTCTAAAAGCCCATCAAAAAAATTTTTGAATCTGTTGAGGGATGCAGCAGAAATTGTCGAATTACGTCCACGGCTGCGCCCACCTTAAGGTATGAAATCAAACACGAGGCTCGGAATTTGATCAATCTTTAGCATTTCTTGAGTGTTTGATAGCAGCGGTAACTTTTGATCCCACCTGTGTGATCAATGGTCCTACTCACTGCTCAATTGGCCATTTTCTGTATATTTGTGAGAGTAATAACTCGATCCCATCTACCAGATCAGTGGCGGTGTTTTATCCAGACACTAGCTGTCCATTAGGAAACATGAAGTGTTGTCCTATAACCAACTGGTGGACAACGTTTCATTTCTCCCTCCTCTGGACATGACATCCGGATTTTATTCTGTCTGTCTATGATGGACATGAACTTCGAGGAAAAACAGGATCGGGTGAGAAGGAGAGGTTAATCTTCCACTGTATCGACATATGGGTAAAGTAAATTCATATGTCGTGAACCCTTGTCATTTGCCCATATTTACTTACACGTCCAGTGGAAGTATGGTAACGCAAACAAAATTACTTATTATTATTATTATTTTGTTGAAATAGGCTTACAATGTCATGAAACGTTAAGATTTTAAATTTGAGCGAAAAGAAATTTCTGTCTGTCGGTCTAACTTTTTTCGTGCGCACATTTATTCTGGAATATTGATTTGGAATTTGATACACTTATGTATTATAATGACATCTAGAGCTAGATTATATTTTGATCTAATTCCGTTGAAGGGTTCGGGGGTAAACGGGGTAAATAGGCAAAGCAAGCAGGTAAGAGTCCATAAAATTGCAATTTAGGGCGTGTACGAAAAGTCAAGGTCTCAAAATTTTTTTTGACTTCAGCCACCCCCCACTATCATCCCCACACTATTATGAAAAGGAGTAAAAAAAATTTAAATGTGATTTAGTGTGTATATAAAAACGAAACGTCTAAAAAAATCCCCCTCTACCACTATCATTGCCACCCCCACCCTGTTATTAAAGGGAGTAAAAAATTAAATTGAGATTTAGTGTGTGTACGAGAACCAAAGACCTCTAAAATTTATTTTGACATTAGCTACCCCCTTCTACCACTCCAGTAGGCTCTTTTACAACAGGGCGGCAAACAAAGTGCAATTCCCAATTTCTAGCTGATCGTTAAGCTGGATAATGCTTGGATTATTCCTATGTTTATAAATTTCAATAGATTCTAATATAATTAAGTTCCTGGATTTTGTTGCATAATGTAGAACTTCTATGGACGGAAAATTGTGGCTAGTTTCTAAAAAGTGATTTGCAAAATTTGAACTGATTTTTTTTTCTTCAAATAATTTTAAATGTTCCGAGTATCTTATATCTTATGTTAAATGGCCGTCCTGTTTGGCCTATATAACAGCTCTTGCATTCTTCACATAAGAGGTTATAAACCCCCGATTTTTTATTTTTTTGTGTTTTCTGTTTGGTATTATAGAGGATGTTTGACATTGCTTGGCTAGGTTTGAATGCTATTTGAAGATTATTGTTTGATAATACATTCGAGATTCTTCCTGACAAAGGGCCAAAATAAGTTAGAGATACAAAGTTTTTTGGTGATTTTTGTTTAATCTTAGATTATACTTCACTCATTATAATTTCTTGTGTCTTTGTGTAACTAGAGAATCTATCATATTCAGTGATAGATCGATATGCAGCTATTTTATGTGAAAAAGGATGATTTGAGTCAACCGGAATAGTGGCGTCTGAAAATGTTGGTTTTCTGTGGATATTAAACGAAAATAAATGTCTTCTAAGAAATATATAATACAAAATCAAACAAGTAATAGTGTTAGACAAAACAAAAAAGCAAAAGTCTAGTACAATGTCAGTAAAAAAAAATAAACAATTAAAAATACGAAAACTCAGGCTGGAGATGATAAATTTTTCAAATTAAGGCAAATATATCAGAATACAGAAACAAATAATATCAAATTTTATATAAAAGAATCTGGATTTAACAAAATTACTTTTAAAACAAGATTTGGGTCCTAAAATATGTTTAAAAACTATATACTTAAAATTGATATAAATAAATAACATATGGGGGAGGTTGTTTCCATACTAATTACAAAATTGATATCGTTAAAAAAACATTATGTAGTAGAAGTCTTTAACTTTTGTTACTTGTAATTGAATAAAAAAATGTATGTGTAAATATCCAAAAAAGCACAGCGAGTTAGAAATTAAAAAATGATGCACGAAGTGCGTGGCCAAGTGCAATCCAAGTCAGATTTTTCGTGCCTTATGTGTTATGACTACCTGGAGTTTCCCTTGAAATGATTCCAATTGATCATAGTAGTATTGGGGATTTTTTTTTAATTTTGACCGGTTCTTTCCTAACTACAAGCTTCTTCAAATTTGATAACTTTCTCAAAGCCTTGTTCAATCACTAACACATCAATAATTATTATTATTTTGACAAGCACAACGTAGTCTTAACTACATCGTAAAAAGATATGTATAGGATGGGAGAGATACCCAGTATATGAAGACCTTACTGTGCCACAGTGCTACAAATGTCAAGAATACTATCATACAAATAAAAAATGTTGTAATAAAGTGGTATGTGCAATCTGTAGTGAAGAGCATGAAAGAGCTGTATGCCCAAATAACACAAAAAAATGCAATAATTGTAAAACTGCAAATTTGAAATACAAGACGACATATGATGTGAACCATGAAGCCTACAATCTAGAGTGTCCGACATACAAATACCATCTGGAACTCTTAAAGACAAAAATAAATTACGGTTAATTTATGGTTATTCAACAAGAGGAAGAAGTGCTTGAAAATATAAACGAGATAAAAAGTGACTTCATTAATTGTGGCGATATAGTGCAAAACATATCTCTAGGCGATAAAATCCTAAATCTGATTCATTTAAATATAAGAAGTATACGAAAAAACTTTGACAATCTCTTAGTTTTCTTAGAATCTTTTCAATTACATTTTTGTGATATAATAATTTTAAGTGAGTGCTGGCAAGTAGAATCAAGTAAACAATTTAACATAAAAAATTATACATCTCACTATAACAAGGCAGACATTAATAAAAACGATGGTGTACTTATATTAATAAAGTCAGAATTAAATGCCGATATCACCAACTATAAATTACATCAGACAGGGGTAACTGTAAGTAAAATAAACTTTCAAATTAATAAAATATCTTACGGTATATCAGCAATATATAGACCACCTCCTACATCCTTAGAAACGTTCATAAATGAATTTGGCTCATATTTAGACCAGAAAATTACAAACGATGTCGAAATTATAACTGGAGATCTCAATATAAACATATTAGACAATAACAATAATCATGTAACTAACTATCTATCAACTCTAGGTATACATGGCTTTCAATCTTATATAAATTCACCAACTAGAGTTACAAACGAAAACAGTTCATGTATTGACCATATATTCATTAGAAAAAGAATATCATCAAGTGGCACTTTGAAATATAAAACTTATGTGATTAATTACGACATTACAGACCATTACCCTATCATGTTAAATATCTCCCAAGAAAATAATTTGCATAAAGAATCTAACAAGGAAAATACAATAACTAAAATTGACTACCAAAAACTAACACAATTATTAGAAACACAAGACTGGTCAAATATCCTAAACGCAAACAACTCTGAAATTGCTGCTCAAAACTTTACTGTAGAACTTACAAACATTATTGAAAAATCCCAGACCAAATTAGTAAAACTTAAAAATTATAACAAAATAAAACCATGGATAACAAATGGTATAATAACCTCTATAAAAACAAAAGATAAAATGAAAAAAAACCTATCAAAATATCCTACCTTAACAAAACAAATTGAATATAAAACCTACCGAAATAATTTGAATCGAATTATAAAAAATGTTAAAAATAATTATTACAGAGAAAAAATAAATCAAAATGCCAACAACATTAAAAAAATCTATAAATTGGTAGCCGAAGCATCTAATGAAAACAAAAATAATAGTAACAGAAGTATACAGATCTTAAACAGCAACCATGAACCCTTTAAAAATGACAAAGAAATGTCAAATTTCTGTAATAATTACTATAGTGAAATAGGTATAAATATGTTACAAAAGATACCAGTACCTGCAAATCCATTAAACACAACCAAGACGATCACATCATCAATGTTCTTAAAACCAGTAACAGATAATGAGCTAATAAAACACATACATAATTTAAAAAACAACAGTTGCCCGGGTATAGATGGGATAACCGTCAAAACTATTAAATTCATACATATACATATTATAAAACCACTGAAACATATTATTAATTTAATATTTAAAACCGGTATTGTGCCTAAACAATATAAAACTTCGATCATAACACCTATTTATAAAGCAGGGAACCATAATACAATTAGTAACTACAGACCCATCAGTTTAATAAACAACTTCACCAAAATTCTTGAAAAATGTTTGAAAGAACGCCTAATCAATTTTTTAAACATTAACAAAGTGTTTTCAGAACATCAATATGGTTTTACAGAAGGTCTAAGCACCAATGATGCCGCTCATGAACTGATAAAACAGGTTACAAACCAGCTAAATAAAAATAGAAAATGTATCGCAGTCTTTTTGGACCTGGCAAAGGCCTTTGATACAGTACCTCACAATAAGCTACTAAATGTGCTGGAGCAGTACGGCGTCAGAGGTGGAGTACTAGAGGTCTTTGACAGCTACCTATCAGACAGAATACAGCAGGTAAGAATCAGAGATACCCTAAGTGATCCAACGAACATACAAATTGGCATACCACAAGGTACAGTTTTAGGTCCTATACTATTCAATATATATATTACCTCATTAACTAACATGAATATTAATGGCAAAATCATATCGTATGCTGATGACACTGCGATTATTTTCAGTGGATCAACATGGGAGGAAACAAAAAACCAAGTAAAGATGGGAATAAAAAAGATAAAAGACTGGCTCGACACAAATAAATTATCATTAAATGTTGAAAAAACTAATTATATAGCATTTTCACTCACTTCAGTAAACCGCCCGGCTTTCAGAACAATAAAAGTAGATAATTTAGATCAAGAGATAAAAGAAACAACAAATACCAAATATCTTGGAATTTATATTGATCAAAATATAAAATGGAATGTGCATATAACATACCTGACAAAAAAAAATTCGAATCTTGATACATAAATTCTATGTCTTAAGGAATGTCATGGATCAAAAATTAATCATCACGCTGTATCTGACACTTGTAGAACCATTACTACGTTACGGTATAATAGTATGGGGCGGTCTGTACAATAATGCGCTAAGTCAGTTAAATGTAATACAAAATACAATACTAAAAATAATCTATAAAAAAGATCGTTTATTCTCCACAAGTCTGTTATACTCTGAAAAAATATGTAACATTCGTACACTGTATCTTATGTCAATTTGCTCCTATGTCCATAAACATGATAAATGAAAAGAATATATAAACCATAGCCACAATACACGGAATAAAGTAAATCGGCATTTAAAAGTACCATCGAGCAATAAAAATGCAAACCAAAGATTTATTAGTTACCTAGCGCCAAAATGCTACAATATGTTACCAATATGTATAAAACAAATAAGAAACATAAGAAAATTTACTATTGCATGTAAAAAATATATTACACAAAATAATTCTGACTTTATTAAATTATTCCTTTAGTTTTAGTTTACTTTAGTAACCTACCCAATAAGACTGTAATACCATGTAATACTTAATTCACTCATGCCAGCCTCTTAGAATTGAAAAAATATATGTATAGATATATATTATAGATTGTAAGGTGCACATACAGATGGTCATACATCTAGGTGCAATAGATAGACGTGATCTTAATAACTGAAGTGCAATAATGATAACCAATTGTAAACTTAAACTTTGTAAATGCAAATAAAATAAATAAATAAAATAACTTCAATGAAATCAGAATTTAAAATTATGACTCTGCTTCTTCTCTAACTACTGGCTCTCCATCCAGCTTTTTCAAGTTCGGCAACCTCCTCAAAGCCTCACTTTTATACACCGCTTCATCCAGGTTATCAGAGAGTGGATTACCAACAAATAACAGGTCTTCTAGTGTTGCCAGTTCTTGAAATCTCATAAATTCACCTACAGATGCACTTTCTACGTGAGTATACCTTAGTATGTGGTTTTCCATACTTACCCCATTCTTTGATTAAATTATTGCCAATATATAGAACTTTAAGTTTCTTCAAAACTCCGATCCCCTTAATTTTCTCTATCATATTATATGAAATCCACAATTCTTCCAAAGTATCGCCCACGGTTTCCAGTCCAGAGAAATTTTTTATATAATTTCTACCCAAAGAGAGTATTTTCAAGTTTTTGAATGTATTTAATCCAGTTATCTTTTCTATCATATTGGTGGAAAGACTAAGTTTCCTACATTTTGTTAACACAGATAGGGAATTGTCCATTTTCTCAATCGGTGGCCATTGGAATTGAAATCCTACTTCATGTGCCTTGCTGATTTGTTCACCCGGGTGTTTTTCTTCCCATTTTTTTATAGCATCTTTTATTGTTGTAGGTTTCGACATTTTTATTAATCAGTGTTGTTAGTGATGCTTTATATTGTAATTCTAATGACAATTTTATTGATCAAACAAAGCAAGGAGGGGAATGGTTTAGGAATATTTTGAACAGTGTTGTGGAACAATAAGGTCTTGTTGCGTTTTTTAAACAATTGCAAAATTTCAAGGCACAATAATACAGTTTTATGTATTTGAATTGTGTAAATAGAATGCACTTAATATGGATGCTGTCGCCATGGTAATTAACTCGAATGTGTTTTTTCGTTGAACTTTTTCCAGAGTATCAACCCCAAATTAAATCAGTGTGCACCTACTTTTACTAGTTTTTAAGTTTTAATTATTTTTATTTCTATTTAGAAATTTGAAATAGTATTTCCTTATTTTATTCATTATTAGATGAAAGGAGATAAGTTTTATTTATATATTGTTGTATATTATCTTTGGCCTGGCTCAACTCCATTCAGCCGTTCATCTACCACAGCACTTCATGTCATGGTTGACTGGCTGGCTTCGGATCACACCCAGGGAGAACTCTTTAATACTTAACTTTAATAAAGCTGTGTGGATTGATAATCTGGATGCTGTAAGTCAAATAAAACAGTCAAAAATGGTGGACAAACAATAATTTTGATCCTTTCACCGACTATCAAAGAGACATTGTTCATCAATTTTTTTAATTGTAAATGGTAATTCATCATTGTCTTAATGGAGGAACTTTGGTGACATACAATAAAGTAAAGCCAACTAAACCTATCATAAAACATCTGCTAAGATGATTTTTTTGTTGTACCATATTGTTACCTCCAAAATAATACACTTTGCTCTTCAGGGTAGGTTAGGTTAGGTTAAAATATGAGTGGGTCTATGTCAAACCCTCGATCTATTGTGGCTCATTCCTAATCTATATTTCACCCAATAAGTTCAGCTTTTTAATAAAGCTGATAACCTTGTTGGGTGAGAGGCGGTCCAGGTCCTCAGACAAAAGTTGTCCCTTGCCAAATAATGAGAACCGGGTTTTTTCTGCAGCAGGATAAGTGCACAGAATATGCCTTGCAGTTTCATCTTCCTCCAGACACAGATGGCATTCGGTGTTTTCCACCAATCCAAGTCTGTGCAGGTGATGATTCAATCTGCAGTGCCCAGTGTAAGGCCAATTAGAGTCCTTAAGTGTAACCTATTCAACTCTAGTAGTTTTTTAGCTCTTGATTTCAGAGGATATATAATGAATTCCTTTGAATGAGCTAATCCTGGTAGTTCCTGCCAGTGGTGGAGAGTCTTACTCTGGGCCCAATCCAGGATGTTTGTTTTGGCAGTACTTGAAGATATGCCAAGAACCGGTTCTAGTCCTATAAATTTTGATGCCGCGCCCTCTCTGGTTAGGCAATCGGCAATTTCCTTGCCCTCCAGCCCAGAGTGGCCAGGCACCCAGACCAGAGTTAAGTTTGTTATTCCTACCCAATTGGAGAGCCTTTTGGCAGTTCCACTGTTTTAGAATTACAGCGATAAGATCCAAGTGCTTTAATGGCTGCTTGGCTATCCAGAAAATCTTTATTGATCTGTGTGTAGGAGATCCAGCCTTCATACACACAGTTCAATGGCATATATTTCAGCCTGACAAATTGTCATGGTGTTACCCAGGCTCGAAGCTATTCTTACCTTTGGGTCGTGACTATACACTCCAGCTCCTGTTCCTTCAGGAGTTTTGGAACCATCTGTAAACCAACAACTGTCTGCCTTCTATCTGTAGGTCGGTTTTAATCCGATCCCACTCACCTCTTTCGGGAAATGGGATGTTAAAAGGCAATTCGTGGTTGGTCCTGGTAGGCATCGCATCTGAAAGCATACTTAGGATGCTGTGGCTGTTCAGGTCATCAGTCAGTCCGTTGCGTTCCATGATGCTAGCCTGCAGCATGTTAACTGCCAACTGTTGGAGTCTGTATGTTACCTACCTAGCCTCTCTCTCCAGGTAGATATGGAGAGGTGGTAAGACTAGGAGGATCTTCAAGGCAGCTGACGGTGTGGTGCTTATGGCACCAGTTATTGCCAGACATGCCTGTAAGCCAGAGAGTTTGGTTTTGGCTGTCTATTGTAGCCCTTTCGACCACCAAATTATGGAACCATACACTATCATTGGTCTAATGACCGTAATGTATATCCAGTATATTTGTTGGGGCCCCATGCCCCAGGATTTCAAGAACCAATTTCTCAGTCCAAGGTGAGCAAAATAGAGGGAAAGTTTAGAAAGACTGGCAGTGTTGAAGATGTGCCTAAAAGTGGAAGGAAACAAACCTCTTAAGATAAGAAACTGGAGGTTTTACTTACATTTCAAGTGAATCGGCACACAAACGAAGACGAAGTAGGTTTAGACAATAATAAGATCATACGACAGTTTTAAAAATATTAAAAAAAAAAAAATGATATCTGTCAACTCTGTGCAACTCATTCAAGAACTTCTAGAGGATGATATAGGGAACCATTGTCATGTAAATCGTCAAACTTGTTGATATTGGGTAAGTAAAAATCCCTACTGCATGCAAGAACGCCATACCCAATACCCCCAGAGGGTCAATGTTTGGGCTGGAATTGTCAGTAAAACGATTATAGGACCATACTTTTTTGAGGAAAACTGAACGAGCCATCGTTATCTACAATGTCTACAAGAATTTCTATTACCAACTCTAGGTAGATTATTTCCAAATAGAAATGACCTATGGTGTCAGCAAGATGCATGGGGTGCCACCTCATTATGCTATTGCTGTACGGAATTACCTAAATGTTTGTTTTCGTGATCAATGAGGTTGTAGAGGGTCCAATTGAATGGCCACCTGGGTCTTCATATTTAACTCCTCTCGTTTTTTTTCTACGTGGATATATAAGTAGCAAAGTTTATGTAAATAGCCCAGAAAGTTTAGAAGATTTAAAATAACGAATAAGAGGAGATTTCACAAATCTCAAGAAAATTTTCAAGAAGAATTTGTTTCTCGTCTATCTCAATGTATTATTGCTGAAGGTCTGCAATTTGAAAATTTATTATAATGATTATTGTTAAAGCATAAAATATGTTTTTCGTCCACTCTATGTTTTCAATCAATCAATCAATCAATCAATCAAAATAACTTTATTTATATTACAGAACAAATATCTAACCAGATATCTACCTCACATTTGGCCCTGTAACCAACGCATATTGTTTGTCACGTTGGTGGTAACAGGGTCCAGCGGAGCAGCGCTGGTTCAATTTATAATCTTGTTGATTGTATCTTGAGTACATTTAGTGATGCATTCAAGACACAATCAACACACTCATTCTCCTATTTACAAATAAAATTTAAAATGAGTAATATAATAATTGTACACTACTAAGTAGTTGAAAACAGTTAACAATAAAATTTGATGGTATATCACTTATTTAATTTTATGCTACTGGTGCGGGTACCAAAGCCTATAATGATGGATCCCGTTGCAAGATTTCCAATGGCGAGCAGAGTTACTGCTGAATCTTTTGTACTCTATAATTTCTTGTCTAAATATAATTTTGATTTTACGATGCACTAGAGATAAATTTATATAACAAACAAAACAAACAAGAACAAATAAAACAAAAATGTACAAACATAAACCAAGAGTAATAGGAAAGATTTAACAGTTATGAAATATCAGTACAGATAGGTAGGGGAAGAAGAAGTTATAGTTGGTGAAGGCTTGGCTATAGAGGTTGCCGGAAGATGGGCAGCGTCTGGTAAGGTAAGGTGTGTTTTATTCGAAAGGGGGCATTATGCTGTCTAATTTGTGTTATATTTTGGGTTAGCGGACTATCACCCAGTTTGAAGGTGTAGAATTTTTGAGATATATTCTGGATGTACTCCGCTATTGGCGTTATGTCGTGGCAGCGTGCATAGAGATCTCTGAGGGAGGTGTACCTGTTGGAATTCGAAATGAGGCGCATAAATTTGTGTTCCAATACTTTCAGTTTGTTCATTGTCGTGGCCGACGTGCTGCACCACACCGGCGCCGCGTATGTGATTGCTGGCCTGATCACCATTGTGTACAATAATTTTTTATTTTGTCTGTTAAGTCTGCTACCCCTGACCATGAGCGGATACAGACTCCTGGACAAGGAGTAGACCGTCCGTATTGTCTCATTTATATGCGTGTTAAACGTCAGTCTTTGGTCCAGTCTTACCCCCAAGTACTTCACGCACCTTTTGGTTGGAATTTGGTGTCCCCTGATCGAAATTGGCGTCAGAATTTTGTTCTCAGTGAATCGGCGCGTGAAAACTATCGCCTCTGACTTTTCGACGTTTATCCGAATCTTCCACTGACCGTAATAAGCCGTGGCACGAGCCATGTGCGCCTTCAGCAGCATATTAGCCGCTTGTGCGTTGTGCGAATGCGCATACATGGCTGTGTCATCGGCGTACTTGGCCAGCTTAGTATTTGGGAACTCCGGAAAATCGGAGACGTAAATATTGTACAACTTTGGTGATAGGCACGATCCTTGCGGGACTCCCGCGCGAATATCCCGCCGTGTTGATAGTTTATTATTCACTCGGACTTGCAGGGATCTGCCAGTCAGGAACGAGTGAATAAGTTTAATGATATAAGTCGGAAAGTGGTAGTCGTGCATTTTGTAGAGTAGACCTGAGATCCAGACGGTGTCGAAGGCCTTTTCAATATCGAGGAGCACCATGGTGGTGCTCTTCCCGAGGTTGTATTGCACTTTTACATCGTTAACTATCCTAACGACCTGCTGCACCGTGCTCCTGCCCTTTCTGAAGCCAAATTGTGACTCATCGTCGATGTGAAGCTCCTCCTGAACAGTATCGAGCCTGACCAGGACGACCTTCTCCACCAACTTAGAGATCGCCGACAGCAACGAGATGGGCCTGTAGCTGCCGGCAAACTTCGCATTCTTGTTTGGCTTCAGGATGGGAATAACCACGGCGCATTTCCACTGGCTAGGCCAGTGCTGTAGCCGCAGGATCGCATTAACGATATACGTCAACTGCACAATACCTTTCCTCGGGAGATATTTGAGTAGCTTGTATTCAACGCCGTCTTTACCCGGGGCTTTATTGTTAGGTAGAGTCTTGACAATTTCTGCTATTTCCGAGGGTTTGACCATGACCTTCAGAAATTCACGTTGCGTCAATTCTATGTCATGGTCAATGATTTGGTTAATGTCGTTTTCCATGCGGTCGTGATCGAGATTGTTCGGTATATTGTTATTGTGTATTTGTTCAAAATGGTCAGATAAGTCATTCGCTTTTTGCAAGTCTGTTCTGTTGGCGTTTATCAGCGCAGGAATGGATTCCCGTCTACTTCGTAAAGCCCTGGTCAGCTTCCATAGCGAGTTGTCTTGCGGATTCAGTGCTTCTAATTTGTCCCCCCATTTCTGGTTTTTTGCAGTGTTGATGGAGGTTCTGATCTGCCTTTGTAGCCTGCTCATCTCAATCTTGGCGTTGACATCGCGATTTCGCTGCCAAAGCCGTCTCAGTCTATTTTTCTCATGAATGTTTCGTATGACCGCTTCGTCAAGTCGGTCTTTGTAGGGGTTAATTGTTATAGTATTGGCAACAATCTGTTTGGCATCCTGCAGCAATCTTGTGAACTCATCCACTACATTTTCCAAATCGGCGGGAGAGTTGAGAGTGTTATTGAGTGTAAGGTTAGTGTTAATATGTGTCTTATAGAGGTGCCAGTCAGCTCCTCTATAAGATGTGATTTTTCGGGTAATGTCTTCCCTTGGCATATCCCTCAACTCTATGAGAATCGGGTTGTGGTCAGACGTGAGCTCCTCCAACGCCATAGGTGATGTGGAGTTTCTCACGCCTTTATTGACCACTATGTCAAGGGTAGTTGGCGTTGTACCGTTGTCCGGAAAATGTGTGGGATTGTCCGGATACTGCAGAATAACGTTATTGTTGTTGATGTATTCAAACAGAGTGTTGCCGTTTGCATTATTGCGATGGCAGTTCCAGTTGCGATGTCTAGCGTTAAGATCTCCTATGAGCAGGCAGCGTGGGCCTGCATTCATTAAACTCTCAAGGCAACCCGCTGTAAAGCCGTTCGCAGGTCTGTTGTACACGGCGACGATGCTCATGCCGCCCTCCAGCGTCACACACACGTTTTCCATGGTTGTGTTCCGTAGAAAACGATGCGTGTGCGCGATATCGTTCTTTATGAGTATCGCCACTCCTCCGCCCCTGTTGTTGTTTTCCCTATCTCGTCTTATGACTGTATACCCTCGGACATTTAGTTTGTCACGTCTGGTAAGTTTTGTCTCATTTAGCAGCATAATGTCGATTTTATGCCTCATAATATAATTAATCAAAAAAGGAATTTTGTTACCTATACCATTAGCGTTCCACGAGGAAATTTTTATTGCCGTTTATACGGCGTCAGTCGGCATATTTTGAATGAAATTATAGAATACGAAGAATTTTTCACTCGCCGCTGTGCATCTTTCGAGATCATCACACAGACTTGTGTATAGCACCAGTAGCTTATCCAAATCTATCAAAGAATTTAATCGGTCCTGTTGTCTGCTAAGTAGTTGAATTTTTAGGGTTGTGGATGATGACGTTGCGACTTGTCCTAGTGTTGACGGTGACGGCAGCAGCGGCGGCGTTGGTAATAGTGGCGGTGTAGGTCTGGATTGTAGTTGGGGTTGTGATTGCGATTGCATTACTCTCTCTCGCGGTGTTTGGTTCGTTTGTGAAACGGTTGTTTGGTGTTGCTTGGCCTTTTCTTCCCATACATTTGTTCTAGGCAAGGGAGCCGCTACATACTTCATTTGGGGGGATGGTTTAACTCGTACACTTTTGTTTTCTATTTCCTGGATTCGTCTTATGTAAATTGGGCAGTTGATGTTATTCGCAGGATGGGGCCCACCACAGTTTGTACATTTTGCAGGTGTCTCTAGAGTTTTTGTACACTCTTTTGTGTAGTGAGGTGCTGCACATTTCAGACATCTTGGTTGCGCATGGCAATTAGCTGTGGCGTGACCCCACTGCTGACATCTGTGACACTGAATTATTGACTTGCTATTTACATGTCGTTCCCATTTTATGCTTGTATGATCTAAATAACGAACTTTTTGCTGTAAATTTTTTAGCGTAATTAAGTTGTTAGTAATAATCATATATGTGGGGTTCTTGGTTCCCTTTAACGTGTAGATGTCCTTGACTATAATTTTGTGTTCTTCTAATAATTCTGATTTGATATCATCTTTTTCGATGTCGTGATGAATACCCCTAAGGATAAAGGCATGTGACTTTTCCTCCTTAGGGGTGTAAGTGTGGTATTCTACTTTTCCAGAAATAAATTGCTCGTTAATTACTTTCCAGTCATAATTATTGTCTACTTGAATGGAAGTTGTGTTGATGCCGTGCCTCCAGTGGTAGTTCCCCCTCAATTTGGTTTTTAAAAATCTGTCCATCCCTCGGTGATTCTCAAGTTTTCCGTGTATGATAATTGGTGGTGGTTTTTTAATTTTGGGAGTTGTTTGCGGCTCGTCATTTTTTTCTTCTTGACTTGTGCTAGGAATAGGAGTAATATCCATATCTTTATCTGCAATTTCGTTATTGAATCTATTTTCGGTGGTAATTTTTAGTGATTTGGATTCTACAGGCTATATATTATATATATATTATATATATATATTATATATATATTAAAATAATTTCCACACTAGCTAAAATTATAAAAAAACTAATAAAAAAAGGTTTATTGAGTTTTTGTTATGTCAATTTGCTAAGTGACAATCAATTTGGCTTTCAACGCAATAAAAGCACTAACGGCATAATTTATACCAAACTAAATGAAGGGGCGATCGCTGTTGCCCTATTCTGTGTCTGTCAAAGGCCTTTGACTGTGTTCAACATGGAATGTTTCTGCAAAAATTGGAGTGCTATGATTTCAGAGGGAGTACTCTTGAATGGTTTAAATCCTGTATGTCAGGCCGTAAGCAAATTGTTAAAAATCCATAGTTCCCATGAACTTAACATAAACTGTGGGGTACCTCAAGCTCTGCTCTTGGTCCAATTCTATTTTTATTCTACATCAATGACCTAACTGCAATTAATATCAACTCAATTCACTGATGATACCACTGATACCACAGTATTATGGCATAGCAAGGAAAAAAATATTCTGCATGAAAGCATATGCAATGGCATTAAGAAAATCAAAGACTGGTGTGATTCGAACTTACTGTCGTTTAATATAGGGAAACAAACATAACTTTCAAATGTAATCTGCCAGATATTCCCCTAGGGAACCATGTTCTTGATATGCTTGAAATTTTTAGGATTGAATATTGACTGCAAATTAAAGTTTAGAGAATATTTTACTGGTTTAAATAGTACACTAGCATCTGGATGCTATGCAGTCAGGGTGGTTTCCCTTTGAAGTTTTATCACGATTTTTAATGACCTTTGCAAGACCATAATGAGGTCATTTTAGAACCTTTTGGTGTCTAATTAGTCATTTTATGTTTATAGGACCTTCATATGACAAGAAACTTCAATATTCATGTGTATAACTTTATATATATGATCATTTTACAGCCATTATACCTAATAGGGTATGTAGACCAAAAATTATAATTCAAAATGTTACTTGGGTCCTTAGGTGTATATATAAGATAATTTCTGCTAAATGTAGACTCAACACAAGCTGGATTCTTGAAGTATAGGTTATGAAAATAAAAGTTGAATTTTACTAATTCATTTATTTTTCTTTAAATAATAAAAAAATTCTAGACGTTTCTATGCAATATTTACAATATACAACTATGTAACAATAAGTACAAATAAACGCTAGTCATATTTATTTACAAAAAAAAAAAAATTATAATAATGGAAGTGATTTTTTTTTAATGCTACTTATTGTCTACAAAATATTACCATTTTAGTATTGTTAGAGTGGCCTGCCGTTTACAAAAATGTTGAGTGTAATGTAATAAATCTTTAAAAACAGAAGTTTTATTATTTAAATGTTTACATTGAAATATCACGTAGTCAGTTACATTTGCGTGACTTAATTTCTCAACATTGTTATGATTATTTGCCACAAATATTCATAATTTGGTGTAACAGCTCAATTTAACCATTTAAATAACATATTGTGCTCGTTCAGTAACTGAGGAGTAGTCTTTTATGTATCTTATGATTCTTTTTATGATGGTGGGGATGAAGATATACCCGTTTAAAGAACTTAAATTTGTAAAAAACTGATATAAAATAATTGTTCTAATTCTACATATTACAAACTGTACAAACATATACATACAATACCAGACTATTAATCGAGGTAGGTTATTCGAAACTGGCGAAATTATTTTAAATAAGTGTTAATAATCTCAGCAATTTAAAGTTGATTTTGAAAAAGAGAAAATTATTTTGCACTAAAACTAGTATGAGTTAAAATTTTCTCCAACTGATAATTTTCTAGACATTTAAAACTCTCTTTTATCAAACCGTTGCCTTCTATTTGTTTCAATAATAAAATTACTGAGCTAAAAGAAAAATCAACTCTTATCACCTATTAACGTCTGGCAGTGTATTTCTATTCTCTTACAAAAAGACAAAAATGAGTATTTTTATTACATAATAAAATATCACATTAACATAAAAAGTTTTATTATACAGGATGTTAGAAGTACGATGGGCAAAATTGTAACAGGTGACAAATTTGATACACATAGTTATTTATATACCAACTTGCGCCATTGGTATATAAACCTGAGATGTAATCGAGAGCAGCAATCACAAGAATGCCTTAAATGCATTTTACACACTATTGAATAAGTTCAGAAAACATTTGGTTAAGCTGTAAATAGAAGGCTGCCTGACCGCAGAACATTTGCCCAAATTTGTCAGGGTCAAACAGTGGAATTATAATTCCCTGTATAGACCATGATACCGCTGCAAAAATGTCTCTTACTACCTATTTTGCTGGCGTCTATTGAGAAATAGCCAGCAAAAAAGCTAGTGAGAGATATTTTGCAGGGGTATCACGGTTTAATATGGAAAATCAACCACGACCTTTGACATGCAAAATCCAAGTTGCAACACACAAAAAGAATCGGAGTTTTGAATTGAACTGTCAATAGACCATTAAAAGTAAGCATCTAAATGGATATTAATAGTATAGGCATAATAGTAGATAATTGTGTCATGTTTTAAAGAATATTTCCTATTTAAGCGATGATATTGGTGTTTCCAACTAAGAAAATGCTCTGGCTGGCTTTTGTGTTTAATATGGACATGCACTTGCTTTTTTACTAAAATACGACCAAATAGGTTAAAAGTGCATACGACTTAACGTCATTTTATTAAAGCTAAAAGCACACTATGTTAAACTGAGCTTCAATGGTGCAGTTCAAATGCTTCGATTTACACTTCCGAGCTTCTTAATATTTTCAACAGAAAGTAATTCCATTCAATACACCACATGTAAAAATTACCACCTGTATACTTCCAACACCCTGTATATAGATTCGATTTGTGCTATATATACGTATCATTCAGTGTAAAAGTATTTTTTGGTAAAATAAGGCATCTCTATTTTTAATAATTGTTGTACAGGAGGATGCAGTTTATATTAACCTCTGCAAATCAATGCTAATAATGCCTTGTGTAGCGTGAACTGTACCTAAACGATATGCTGGACCTCATCTAAGTTCCCTTATGTATGAGATAAGTTGACATTTTCATAAATTTTACCTGTCTGTGTTAAAACTTGCTCCGTAAAAATAAAATTTGGTCTTAGATAGATGCATGTGGATAGTGTCATCATTCCGTATTCCGAATATATTTTGAACTTTCTAAACTTTTTGGTGCAATGTAAAATTAACTACGCAAATTTTCTTAGTATCATTTAATCTGATTAAAAATTTGCAGTGGGAATTTGGACATAAAATCAAGTTTTATTTGATATATTTTTAAAAATTACTTAAATTTTTTAAAGGGAATGGGAATCGACAATAAAATTATTTGAGGTTACTTGGAACTGCAAAGTTTTATTAAACAATTGTATATTTTTACAGTTTTCCAGACTGAAATATTTTTGTTTGCAACATTTTTGTTAAATTACGCAATTTTTTTGATGGGGGCTAGACAAAAAATTGTTTTTAGATTCTAACTGGTGCTCTGACGAAAAATTCGCAGACCTTTCCCATACAATTTTCCACTCTGAACAATTTTTATTAAAAATATTTCTTGATTCGACGAAAAATTGTCTTGGGCCCTTTCTAGAATTGCCTCTGATGCTGTAACTGCGCCACTGGTGTTCTGACGAGAAATTTTTAAAAAGCCTTCTCGATAACAATTTTAATTAACAAAATTTTAAAATCAACGACAATCTGTTTTTAGCATCTGCCTGAAACCACCTCTGCTACTCTAATAACAATTTTAAAAAAAGCTTTTTGATACAATTTCCCATCTTGAACAATTTTTATTTGAGATTTTTTGATTCGACGACAGATTTTTTGGGTCCTCCCTGAAGCCGCTGGTGGATTGCTTTTTGAGGCAATTTTCCAGCCTGAACAATCTTTATTTAAGAGAGTGATTTGACGACAGATTTTTCTGGGCTCTCCCTGAACCAGCCTGATGCTTTGGCGAGAAATTTGTAAATTGGCTTTTTCTTGCAATTTTTTGCTTTAAACATTTTTCAAGTTCAAAAAATCACTTCAAACTTTTTATGCGAAAAACCTCTACTTACTGTAAAAAAAAATCAGATAATTTTTACTTGTACATATTTTGACAGAATTATATTCAATCTAACATCTTTCCAAAGGAATTTATGAAAAGTTTTGCAGTGGAACCCATTACTCTTTTACCAGATATTAATCACAAATCAAAAGCAGCAAATACTCGTACTACTGTAGACATAACAAAAAATAAGGTGAGAAGTGTACTCAAGGGCATCGAAATTGGACTGTAGTCCAGGCCTGATAGTATCCATCCAATATTTCTTGCAATCATCCCTTCAGTAGTAGGCCACTTAACACTTAACGAGTCTTATGAAACTGTCATTAGAACAGGGGAAAATACCAAATCAATTAAAACATCCATTATCATCCCAATACATAAAAAAAGCAGTAAATTTGACTCTGGAAACTACAGGTATATAAGGTTAACCTTGCAAGATAATGGAGAAAATACGAGCCGAGGAACTTACGACATTCTTTATTGAAAATGAAGTGATTTCCATGAAACAACATGGGTTTCTCCCAGGTAGATCTGTGGTCTCCAATCTGCTGGAATGCGTTAAACTCTGGGACATCATCAATGGATAGAAATGAACCTATGGACATAATTTAGCTTGATTTCAAGAAGGCTTTTGATCAGGTTCCTTATATCAGACACATTTACAAGATGGATTTTTTATGGCATTGGAGATTGGATCGAGAATTTTTTGTCTAGCAACGGTAGAGGGAGAAATGTCGGATAGCTACGGCATGACAAGTAAAGTTCCTCAAAGTTCTGTACTGGAACCCATATTATTTAATCTTTTCATTAGCGACCTTAGAGTAAGGTTAAAATCAGAGATATCAATCTTTGCTGATGATACTAAATTATACAACAATCCATTAGCCCACAAGCAGAAGATAGTTACAGACTTACGGAAAATAGAACAATGGTGCACTCTTTGGTCACTAGCGCGCAACGAAAACAAATGCTCTATTGTGGCACTAATAATCCTTGTCACCAGTTTTAACTAAACAACATTCAATAAATAGCGTGGAGCTACAAGAAGACCTTGGCGTCACTATAAATAAAAACCTAAAATGGGTACCTCACATAAGAAAAATCATAACAAAGGCAAAAGTAGTGACATATATGGTATATTAGGCCCATATTTGAATATGCTGCACCAGCACGGAACCCATATTTTGCCAAGGACGTTCATGCGCTTGAGTAAACCCAAAGATTGATTACTAAACTTTATCCAGCAATTTGTCACCTAACTTATGAGCAACGCCTCACAAAGCTGCACTTGACAACCCTAACAGGAGGCTTTGTGATGACTTAATAGAAACATATAAAATATTACATAGCCATTATCCAGTTGATTTGAACATTTTCTCTCTAAATACGGACAGAAGACTAAGAGGTCATAATTATAAACTAGTTAGGAACAAATTCCGTAAACTATGCCACCAGCACTTTCTCTCTAATAGAGTAAATAGGAACTGTCTATCGAATGATTGTGTTTGTGCAGTGTCAACGAACGCATTTAAAAACCTTTATGATTCTTACCATTTATATCCTGTGTAAACCAAAAGTTAAACAGCATTACCGCCTAACTTAGCACCATAATAATAATAATAGCGTTCTTCCTTGGACCCTCTAGGTCTTATTCTAAAACTTAGATTTCCACGAGCCTTCTTCGAAAAGAAAATTGTATCCCACACAGGCAGATACACAGAATGACAGACATACAAACACACAGGCGGCATGCCAATTTGGATATATTTGGTAATTTTTTGCTTCAAAACATCCACATTCATCAAAACCAATACTTTACCTATTAATGAGAAGGTGAATTAAAAATTGGTTTTCCAACTATTCAAATTTGTAGTGTCCTAATCTTAACTGTGGTTAGGTCTTGATTTGGTGCATACCTAGGACAATAGTATCTCTTGTCCAGAAATAAAGAACCAAAATTTTAAAAATTATTCTTGTTTTATTCAACATGTAGGTATGTGTTACTTGTAAAATTTCATTAAGGAAAACCCCTAAGTAACCCCCACATAGAAAAATCTAACTGCTCATCAAGAAAAATAATGAAAATGAAGCAATATCCTCGTATAAATACAGAATCCAATCTCCAGTTTATTTTGATTACCGATCATTAGCAATTGAATCCAAACTGTAACAATCAAATTTCACAATCTAACTACTGGTTCTCCATCATATTTTTTCAACATCGGCAACCTTTTTATGGCTTCATTTCTAAAAGCTGTCTCATCCATGTTATCAGATAGTGGGTTACCAGTAAATAATAAATCTTCTAGAGTTGCCAATTCTTGAAATCTCATGAATTCAGCTGGAATAATGAAACTTTCAGCATGGAATCTAATACACTTAAGTGAAAGTCAGAGAGCATATAAGCCTGATTTAATTTTTTTTAAATTAATATACGTATCTTTGCCAGTGGAACACGAGTCGTAAGTAACTTTATTAATAGCCACAACTAATTAATACAAATATAACATTATAGTGTACATAAATCAAAAAGAATATAAGTTATGAGAAAGATAAAACCGCAAGCCATTGTCTGAATGTTGATGGTATAGAATTCAGCACCCAAACAAAATACTTACTGAAATGTATAAAAATAAAAAATAGCAACAAATTTTTATAGGCAAAAATAAATATATTAATACTAATCCAAATTGGATATATCTTCCCCAAATTTGGCCATACTCACCCCAATCTTTGACTACATTATTGCCGATATACAAAACTCTAAGTTTCTTCAAAACTCCGATCCCTTTAATTTTCTCAATCAAATTATAAGAAATCCACAGTTCTTCCAAAGTATCGGCCACCCCTTCCAATCCAGAAAAAGTTTTTATATAATTTCTAGACAGAGAGAGTATTCTTAAATTTTTCAGTGAGCTAATACCAGCTATTTTATCTATCATATTCGTGGATAGGCTGAGTTTCTTACATTTTGTCAACGCTGATAAAGAATTGTCCATTTTTTCAATTGGGGGCCATTGAAACTGAAATCCTACATCCTCCGCCTCACCGATGTCATCCCCGGGATGTTTTTCCTCCCATCTTTTAATGGCATCTTTTATTGTTGTTGGTTTTGACATGTCTTATTAAAACCAAATCTGTCAAGTTTGCTAGATTTGTGTGTTACTATGGTAACTTTTGTAAGTGGCCAGTCAAAGCACCATTAATGGAGTAAAAATAGCCAAAAATAAAGCGATAGAGAAAATTTTACGTGGAGCAACGCGACAAAGAAAAATAAGTTTGTTTTGGTGAAACTAAGTATACCCTGAGTTATCCGCTTCGAATAGTGTGGGAACCCTTTTATTTCGCGAAAAGGGGTAAATTGGTCATTTTTAAGGGTGGTTTTTCAGTTTTAATTTATTTTGGACCCTTTAAAATGCTAGTTAAGAAACAAGAACGGTACCCATTTATTGTAGATGTTCAAAGAACTTTCAGTTCAAATTTCGTGAAAATTGATTCACCGCCTCCCACGATATGTATATAAATATACTAAAAAAAACGTAAAAAATTGAATTGCGGCTAACTTGATCAAAATTAAACCGAATTTGATGAAATTTTAGAAAAAACTAACCTATATAACCAAGAAATAGCCTGCCAAATTTTAGCAAAAAATATCCAACAGTTTGGCCGCAATTCCATTTTTAGTCCAAATTCCACAAAATTCTCAAAACTCTCCAATTTGCCCAAATGGTCGAACGAAATTTTTTTTTTTACCAAAATGAAGGTATTCTTATGTACTTTCACGTGATGTAACTAAAAAATAACTTTTTTTAATTTAGCCGATTTTTGCCATCTTTGGTATATACATGCTGCATGGCTTTTCTGTATTTGACATCAAATTCAAAGACAATTAAAATAAATTTAAGGAAAGTACAGAGCCGCATTAAAATCAGAGCCATAAATCATAATACCTATCTTATAAACAACGCAAAAAATAAACAAAAAATGGCCTGGTCCATTATAAATTCAAATAATAGAAATATTAGTACCATCAATATTCCTGTAGAGGATTTAAACACATTTTTTGCTAATATTGCTAATGAAATAATCGCTAACTGCAACTTCAATAATGCAGCATATATAAAGTCCTTGCAGAACAACCGAGTTCCTTTCTCTTTCTATCTAAGTCCTGTTTCTGAAACTGAAGTAAGTGATCTGATGGATATGTTAAGCTCCTCAAAGTCTAGAGACTATTATGGATTAAATAGTGAAGCGATTAAATTAGCTAAAAATGAATTATTAAATCAAATAACACATCTGATTAACGTCTGCTTTGAAAGAGGTATATTCCCGGAAAATTTTAAAATTGCTAAAGTAACACCAGTTTATAAAAAAGGCGACAAAAACCTAGTTAGCAATTATCCACCCATTTCTCTGATTCCTATTTAATCAAAATTACTAGAATTAGCTTATAAAGCCAGACTGGTGGACTATCTAGAACATAAAAAAATATTAAACCCCAGTTAGTTTGGATACAGAAAAGGTAAATAAACTATCACTGCTTTAATAGACATGATCAATTTTATAACTGATGAATTCGAAAAAGGAAACATGACAAATGCTTCTTTTATGGATTTATCAAAAGCTTTTGATTGTGTGTCACTTGATCTACTACTAATCAAATTAGAAACATATGGAATTGTCATTTATTAAAAGCTATGTTACAAATAGGTATCAGTGTGTTCACATTGATGGTAATATATCTACTTTAAAGCCGCTTCACTATGGTGTCCCGCAGGAATCAATACTAGGACCTATCCTGTTTATAGTTTATGTAAATGACATAGCTGAATTTGTCAGAGGCAAAACGGTAGGATATGCAGATGATATCACCCTATTATCAACCAACAAAAAAATTGACATCCTTACTAATTTAAATCAAGAAACACAATTGCAAGCCAAAAGATTATTATAATAATATACAGCTATGCTGAAATAATGAAAAAACTCAAACTATAATTTTTAGTCTTAATAATCTTGTCAATATCACAAATAATAACCCAGCGAAATGTTTGGGTGTTACATTAGACAGTAAGCTATCTTGGGAGCCACACATAAACTCTCTTTCTAAAAAATTATCAAGCTGTGTGTACCTTCTAAATAAGTTAACCATATCAATAAAAGAAGATGTCATTTTAATGGCTTTTCATGCCTTATTTCACAGTGTGATGTGTTATGGAATATTACCCTGGGAAGGCTCTGCGCACGCAATGAAAATCTTACGTATTCAAAAACGTGCTATCCGAGTAATCACAAACTCAAATAATAGAGATTCTTGTAGACCCCTCTTTAAAAGCCTAGGAATTCTGACATCCACAAATCAATATATTTACGAATGCATAATGTATGCCAAAATATATACTTCCAACTATCAAAATGAAAATAAATATGACACCAGACACAAACCTTTGATTGTCCCATATTTTCGGCTTTCGAGAAATATCTCTTCATTTAGATATATTTCTATCAAACTATATAACCGACTACCTCATGAATGCAAAAATCTTAGTAAATTTAAATTTCAAAAAAAAAATTAAGACTTTTCTGAAAGAACATGTCTATTATGAATTGCAGGAATTTTTTAATCATTTTAGATCTTAAATTTTAATATCTGTACGTATTGTTTTTGTAAATTTTAATCATATGTAATTTCAAATAATTTTAGTTCTATATAATCGTAATCTCTGCTCGCATTGGGCTGTAAATGTTTTTAAGTTGTGATTGTAACCATTTTATTTTGTATAATTTATATTTTATTGTATCGTGCTCTATGGAGCACAATCACGTGTGTATACAAAATGTCTCACATGAATAAAATTCTCACTCTCTCTCTCTCATGCACGCTCAGGTATACATGTAATTATTCGTTATAAAAATAAAAAGTGATTGCGAGCAGGTTTTAAATTAAAAAACAGTTATTTTTTAATTACATCAGGTGAAAGTAGATAAGAATACCTTTATTTTGGTAGAAAAAAATGTTCATTTGACCATTTGGGCAAAGTAGGGAAAGTTTTGAAAATTTTGTGGAATTTGGACTAAAAATGGAATTGCACCCAAACTGTTGGATATCTTTTTGTTAAAATTTGGCAGGCTATTTCTTGGTTATATAGATTGGTTTCGTTTAAAATTTTGGCCAAGTTAGCCGTAATTAATTTTTTTACATTTCTTCAGTATATTTATATACATATCGTGGAAGGCGGTGAACCGATTCTCACGAAATTTGTACTGAACTTTCCTTGAACACCCACAATAAAAGGGTACCGTTCTAGTTTCTTAACTAACATTTTAAAGGGTACAAAATAAATTAAAACTAAAAACCACCCTTAAAAATGACCAATTTTTCGTGAAAGAGAAAGGGTTCCCCCACCAACTCGAAGCAGAAAACTCAGGGTATTCTTAGTTTCATTTATAAATCTAAATTTACTCCACTACATGATTTTTGTTATTTTCTTATATGGGTATTTTTTGGGGAAAATTGATATCTTTTGTAAAAATTTCTGCTGTCTCATGTTAATGAAGTTAACCACCTGAAGAACTGGATTTTATATTATATCTAAGGGAGATACAGAGACAATTAAATTAGTTAATGAGAATTCTTCAGAGAATATACCAAAAATGGGTGGTAGAATCTGACCCGATGACCGATGGAGAGCCTGTAACTGTATCGCTATAGAAAAATTATTTCTTTTAATATATGGAACTCACATCAAGTTCCTTAAGTCCCTTTAATTGACTATGTAATTTTCTGTATGAAATCTTCAAGTATTTGTGAATTTTTATGATAGAAAATGCTTGTCAAGACATTATGATTCAGAAGAAAGAAGGAGCAGTTTATTTTGGAGGTGATATCACATCATGTGCATTAAGTTAGATGTTTAATTTTTTTTAAATTAAAATATTTTTCCAGAATGAATTTGAACCATCAATCTTCAATACCGCATAAGTGAGTGCTACCTTATTTTACCAAAAAATCACATACAAACAATAAGTTTTAACGATTCAGGCTAATTGTGTCATACTTTGCTAAATAGTACTACCACCTGCTGACTACCACAAAAGATAAATAGAATGATTCGTAAGGGCGTGCTGCAATGTATATAAAATGTTAACGTTAATTATTATAATAGAAGTTTCTACTACTGGCACATGTATGAAAAAAGATACTTTAGTAATTATCTAGATAAGAGCCTTCACCGTCTTTATCTCTTTTTTTTGCCGACCAATCAATGCACATTTTGATATATATTATGCCTTACTTTTGGAAAATTTTATTAATCACCATATTTTCATTTGGCATTGAATTGAATATTACTACCTCAGTAAGCATGAGAAAATATTGTTTTACACTAACGAGATATTTTTCTCCATTAAATAGTTTTTTAGATATAGCACCAACAGATGGACAGACAGACTACTAGAACTGAAAAATCTGAATTTGCATAGTCTGCACAGCTGATTGAAAAGTGAAAATCCGAAGAGATCTCGGAGAATTTTTATGAGAATGATTACTGTCAATGCCACACTGGTGGGGACTATAAGGGACCATAGTCGACCTATCGGAGAACAGCACGATCACACGCTATAATAATTTTACACTGACTACACCAATCATGATAGAGATATGTATGCTGGGTCCATACTGCTCTATCTATATACAGATTCCCCTACTCTCCTCAACTCGTGGCGTTTGCAATACAATACTTTCATTCAGTTGACGAGAAAAATAAAACCTCTCGGTCTCTTTTTTGAAGATTGTTTCAAACCCTAATCGATATTATGGTTCAGTCTCAAGTGGCTAGATGAAACTTCACTTCATAGTTAGTAACTTTCTTTCCATTAAAAAATGTAGAAATTTTCTCTTATTTGAAACTTAATAAGAATTTTAGTAACCTTAAATTATTTTTAAGGTTACTATAATAGTGTAGTTTATTGCTTCTTGAAAATGCCTTGACACATCCACCAAATTATTTTAGCCATGCATAGAACTGGTTAAAGTAAGTAGATTTTAGAACAGACCCACCACAAGTAATTATTACCCCCTGTAGTATAATATATAAGATAAAGTTCCACATAATCGAATGAAACCCTGTTTCAAGGTTGTATTATCATTTGTAACAATTTTCAAAGCTAACAACAAAATCTACGGACAGACCGTTGACTGAGGCTGAACAGAATATCAATCTTCTCAGATCTGCTGCATGTCGCTCCATTTTTGTGTAGAAGTCCCCATATATTAAAATATAATATTTCAGTCACAAGCTCCTCTATAAAATCCTTATTTTACTATAAGGAATGTAATCAGACTGCTACCAACAGCTACTCTTTGGGCTATGTGCCCCGCCGAGCGCTGAATCACAAGTTACAAGCCTGGCGCGTTAAGTGTAATAATGGTATATTACCAACAAAACGCTAATGCTTCGATCGCAACAAAAACCAGCCGAAAGACTGATCCTACTTAAAGGAGCTCTCGTGCCAGTCGTCCCATACCACTTGCAGATTGCAGCTTCGAGCTGTCGGCTCTCGTCAGTGCAAGGTAGGCATGTGACGAACGACACGAGTATCCCTTGACTATTTGGTACATTTCGGTATCTTTACGATAGCGACATGTACTCTCCGGGCTATACGTCCCCATATTGCAAACCTACCCCTGAACATTAATATTCATCTAGTGTAAGTTTCATCAAAATCAATTTCTTTCAAGCCCTGTAAGGAAAATTTATTTGCAGCCGGTGTTCTTAAAAGATTCTTTCAAATTTTTATTGCTCTTTTCAGCTAACTCCTCTACTTTGTGGCCGTGGCTTATATCTCTAGCATTAGTGAAAATGCCTTCAAATTTGCAAAGTAATTTTGTAGTTATAAAGGCATATACAGACATGAGGACGTGTGGACAAGCTCAACCGAACTGAGAACTTTTTTTGGAAGTTTTAATAATTAGTCGTGATTGTACAAGAATCTGTTCAAGTACATAAATCCTCCATTGAGTGATTTAAGCAAAATACTTTCACATCTGATTTATTCTTAGAATTTCTTCCTTGAAACACACCTTTTTGAACATTCTATGTTATGACAACAAGAGAAACCTTTTTTATCAGTGTGTAGTTCTTGGTAGTTTGAGCAGTTTGTGGCAATACTATCGCATATACAAAAACACTGTTATTTAATCCTTCCGTCCTTAACAACCAAATAAATACCGTTTACAAAATTAATTTTCCTATAATACAATAATATATTATAATCTCTTCATTAAGTACTATTTTTAAAATAAACGTATTTTTTATCATATTATGGTATAAAACATTATCTACAAACATTTATTTAAAATTTACAATTCGATTATACAGTAACTATGTTTCAGATTTTTGATTCTTAGTCTTGTATTTTGAGAAAAAAAAATTCTGCTCCTAAATAAATTCATGATTAGTAATTAGGTGGATGTTGTTCACTATTCATGGTTATATCTGACTAGAATAAAATTTCAAACTTTACCTAACGTCTTTTGGATAAATGAGAAAAACGGAATATTATTGAGCGAATTACTGCCACTTTTTAAAATTGCTCAAAAATAATTCGTGCAAGTGGAAAAATTTTTACCATTTTCTTACTTTGATATATACATAAATGATTTACACATCTTTATGAAGGTGTCATATTTGTTAGCTTACCTATTAACAGCTTGGCAATTAATAACAAAAACCACCCTTCAACTACTTGAATAATTTCTGGTTGTCTTTTTTTAACATTTATTTAATATCGGCCTACGTCTGCTCTACTGAGGCCTAACACCTATGTCTGTAGACGAGCTACCCCCAACCAGGAACTTTGCCGAACTTCTTCTCTTTCAAAGAGTAGGGAACTTTTACTTGCCTAACATTTAATAGAGAAGGGACCGACACTTTACATCCCTCCTAAGGATGGTGTATCTACTACACAAGCCTCGCTTAAGATTGCATTGCTTCCGCACATACACTGATATACAAGCCACTGGAAAATATGAGACGAGGACGCGGTCTTCCTTGAAATATCTGGTTGTCCTAAGGATTAGCTATTTTATTTTCCAACACATGGCACTATGTTAGTTCCCAGGAGTATTTAAGCATTGTAGCTGCCATAGTCACCACTACTAAATGGATTATTTGATAGTGTATGAATGCGCGTCCACGGTGATCACCATCACTGCCGCTTATTACCTGTTTCTTTGTATAGAGAATATCTAACAGTAATTTGCAAAAAATGAACTGCTGATTAAATCACTCTTTTCTCTGTAACAACACCGTCATCATTTACCTCGACAGTCATGTCATGCTCAGTTGCATAAACGTTAAGGGCTAAATCGATATCCGTCTTTTGTTTTGTTATAACCACTTTTATTTATACTTAATAGCAAAATTATTTTGCATTTCAGCTTAATAAATTTAGAACAATAATACTCTCATATACAGAGCTTAAGAGTGCATTAATGAATAGACACATAATTACAATTAATTCATGCCTGATATGGATGGATCACAATTACTTCTTCCAGCCATGATTTAAAACAACGATGCCGACTCACGCGGTGCGGCTTACGTGAAGCATTCCGAATTTTTGGCTTCAAAATTTGATTTTCTTTAACTTTTATTAGATACACTTATATGTGTACGATCTATAGTTTTCGAGTTTTTATCGATTTTATCATGAAACAAGTGTTCTGATAGCGCGGTATAAAGATGCTTAAAAATTCAAATCTCCGTCAATATTCATCGAATGGAAATGAAAAATAAAAGGAAATTGTTCGTAATCGAATTTTTTACAACTCTCATTTGAAACATTTTGCGATTCGAATGACCATTTTCGAAATTTTAGCGAAAAATGCGCGTTTCCGTTGCGTCGCAAAATTGTCAAAATTTCAAAAAGCTATCTCGGCTCCAATAGATCACACGAAGTTAAAAAAAAACGAAATTGTGCGGATTCTTATTACCTATAATTTTCATGTATATATATTTGACAATAAAATTGATACTTTCCAAGTTTTTTTGCGAAATACCGATTTTTTGCCTATTTCTTCACCCCCCCCCCCTCCCCCCTGTCGGCGTCTACGGGTGAGGGCTTTTGATATGTTAAAAAGTACCACAAAATAAGCCCGTTCCCAAAATTTCAGCCCACTCTGAATTATTTCATCCAAATTGATAAATTTCGTCCCCATGGCTATTATGACACTATGGAGGCGCCATCTAGTGACACTATTACATTTTAAACAAAAATTGTCAGGAAATTGTGATAAAGGCTAATGTTTGTCTTTCGTTATACAAAAAACGTAATACACCCTTCATATAATGAGTAAATCATTAAGATATGTGTAAACGTAAAAATCTTGGAATTCTAGAAAATAAAAATTATTTCTGAGCATATACAAGATTACTGAGTTTTAACAGGCAACTTTATTGGTTTAAAATACTTCAGTAGTGAGATCCATATGTTTATATTCAATAAATTGGTATGAACTCTAAGGCATCCTATTCACTTCTAATGTTTTTGTAAACATACACACGAATATACATTGGACAAAGTGATTAAGTAACTGTATTATTTTAAATGTAGCATTGATACTAGCTAATATTTGTCCCACTAACAAAGTTCCCTGGGATCCATCTTTATTTTACATTTTAATAAGTACAGATATCCTCCAGAACCGCCTGATCTCAGTCCTTTGAATTAAATTTAAAAAATTCCTATAACTATATAGATCTCACTTCATAAACAATTGAATATCCTAGCAAAAATCAGCCTGTCTACTTAACTTTAGGATTTACTACTAAGCTGCCACCGTTGTGTTTCTAAGCTACTATTGCACCTTTCGGCCGTTATACCTCTAACATCGGTATATCTTGTATCTAAACATAAGGGATACCTAGAGTGCCTTAGAAGGCCACCAGGTTCGATCAGATGCCACTTCTGGCTGTCCGATCCATCACATATACGCATTACAACTTGAGAACCTGCAAGGGAAAATATTCCTTAGTAAGTGCAAGAATTCATTATTTGTTGAAAAGCAGCATATACATATAGGAAGAAAATATATCACTTTTTCATACAGTACCTTTCATAAAGTTCACAAGAGTCAGGCAGAGATCATGGTGTTTAATCAGTCCACCACTGGTGAAGCCCCATTCTTGATTGCCACCCGTGTGGTGACACTGGTAGAGCGCCACCGTTCCATCTATTAGGTGGCCCATAGTATCCAAACAGAACATACCTTGGCGCAGCTCGCCTATGTGGGACGTTGCAGCATGTGGAATGGTTAGTTCTGGATAGACGTTTTGAAGGTACCACTTGAATGGTTTACATTGGAGCTTTCTCTTTATTTCCATACGGTCCCCTATGCTGCATAAACAATAAAAAAAATATGTAGTAAAACTGTACTAGGGCGGTTTCTATTCGCAAATAATTCCTATTTTTATTTCAAATGTATGTAAACGTTATTTTATAACAACATAACAGTAATTATGATTACATCCTACAAGAAATTAAATTCAATACAAAAATTACAACAGCCTTTCGAATGTTTTAAAATCTCGAGACATAAGTTTAGATTAATATAAAATAACGTTTAAAAATTGCTTTCAGCATAAGGTGTTAGTTCTTATCTAAATTGGGTTAAAAAAAACTAGACCAACCCACTATATATAAAATAGGAGTGATCCCTAAATTATGTCGGTTAGCGCGGTATTGTGCTGAGTGCAAAACGAAATTGTGGCTAGGAGAATGTACATATAACCAGCGTGTTAAAAGAGGTAAAAAGTATCATTCCCTCTCTTCCGCTAATCATATAAAAGAACAGGTTAAATTCATTAGCCATGACTTTGATCTTCGAGCTACATGACTGTCGATGAGTATTTTCTCTCCAGGCTTATTACCAAATTATTTTCTGTAATTATTTCCACATAACAACTAATCTTTGCATCAACTAAAAATAATCTATCATTTTCACATATTAGAGGCTACCATTGGGCTTATTATTATCACCAAAATTGTCGTCATAGCCATCGACAATGAACATATTTACTTCGACTTAATTTCAATATTCAAAGCGACGCTGCCGGCCACACCAGCAATAAAATGGCAACTTATACATGCATAGACGAGGGCGCCGATAGAGTACCGAAGAACTACGTAGGGAATTATATTGTCTTAAATGATATTGTTTTGGACTCGGCGTTACTATTTAAAAATTGAATTTACGTTCTGGTTTTGGGTGGGAAATAGTTAATTTGCGTGTTCATGGTACTAAAAGCGACAGACTTTGTAGGAAAGATTTGATTTTCAACAATAAAGTAGGATAAAGTTACATTACAATTTACTCAGTTATTATTTTTAATAATAATAATGAGACTAGGTAAAAGTTCACATTCTAAACATTTTATTAGGGAGCTTTACGTGCTAAATTATAAGTTTATATTCTTGAGCTTTATATGATCAGAGTTATACAATGACAAGCGACTTCAATTATGCTTCAGCTAATGTACTACCAGCGGCTTATCGTGTGCCCTTTGACACGTAATATTTGACAAGAATGTTTTGCTGTTCAAATTATTGTGTGAGTTTCCTATGATTGTTTAATAATGATCCGTCACTATAATTATTGTACAAACGACAAAACAGTTAGACTAACGGTCAGTTCTTGGGCCCACGGGCCCGATACCTTGCTTATATTCTAGGGGGTTACCTTTCGACGAAGTTTTAAACCGGGACGTCTTGTCTGTTTAAATTACTTCGACCAACCGCGTCCATATGTTTTTGGACAGTCATACACAATTTGGTAGTTGCCGTGTGTAATAAATTCAAGAATATTTCCTCAACATTCTGTGAGATTTTACATGAGTATTTAATTTTCATTTACCGCTTAAATTCGATAATGCACGAACATTGACAGGATTATTGTCATCTATTTTGCATTCAGTTTTATTTTACCGTAGCGATTGCTACCACACTAATTTCAAACAATCATTCTACCGGCCATTGCCGCAACTCTAATTTTAATCAAAATAACACGGAAAATATATTGCACAACATGGTTCTTATTATTTACATAACCAAGAAGTTTCTTTAGTAATTAAAGAGGGGGGGGGGGGGAAACGCTTCAGTACATTATTATTTACTTATTTATTTGCAGCTGGTAAACTTATTTTCTGCGAGCAAGTTTTTGAGAATGAAACTGAAATAAGAACAATGTGTGTTGTACTGTGTTAAAGAAGCACATATATAGTTTCTTTTAAAATCTAAAAAAGTGTGTTTGGTTCGATCACATTAGAGTCTCGTGTCTCCAATAAGTCTTAACCCAACAGGTTGCAGACACCATGAATAGATCGGTTTTTAAAAAATATCTCGAGATCTATAAGTTCAACGAGATAAATGGAAAGAATAAAAAATGTCAGTTATGGTCCAAAGAATACCTAGATGTCAAAAAAATATATAGTAAAGATGTCAGAAAAACCATCTAAAGATGATCAGAATCGTCAGAAAGTAAGATACTTTTGCATCTGCAGCCAGATTTCACACGGGTGTAAACTTTTAGCAGCAATTACGGATTTCAGCTGTTTCAATGCCTATTCTGATTTGAGATTTTAATTGATTTTTTTTTAAACTCGCTTTTGTGTAAAAAGTACTAAAAAGTAAAAAATAATAATGTACGACTGCAAGAAAAGAAAGACGTGCGCACTTTGTATATAAGCGTATGTATCAGTGGATAAGCTATGACAGTTCTGGCGCAAAATCCTATGTTATATCTTATGGAGGTTCATTCTGGTTTTCAAGGTCACTCTTTGCCAGTCTACGCCCACTTGCGCACGCAGAAATTGGCGGGAAATTCAAACGTTACGCCCCCCCCCCTTTTAAAGAGGTCTGTACAGCTACGATTTTCAAGCAGGGTCTGTACGAATAGTAGACAGGTCTGTACGAATATTAAACAGGTCTGTACGAATAGTAAACAGGTCTTAAATATGGGCGGTTCATGGGGTGCAATCAGTGCCGTAACTAGAGTGGTGCCGGCGGTCGCAAGACCACAGGGGGCGCAAAAACCGCTTGATTTAAATATGTAAATGAGCGGTCAAATTCAAAATTCATTCCATTCCATTTCGGTCCCACGCACGCCATTGACAATACTAAGTAGAAAATAAAATAATATTTTGGACTATGCCGGCGGGGGTCTCGCAAGTGACCCCTGACATACTCACCAAGCCGGAAAGGCCAAAGGGGAGCGGTGAATGAATAACTAAGGACAGCTCAACCTCAGGATCTACTCCAGACACGCAGTGGCTACGGGAACGGGCGCACCCGGGGGTAATACGAGCTACGAGTGAGCTGTGCCACTCACCCGCTTAGCACCGTAACCACGGCCCACACCTCAACGACTTCCGCGGAAAAGAAAAAACCGCACCACAAGAGGAAAGCCGTGTGGTCACTGTGAACGGGGGACTTGCCTTAATCGACCGGTCCGCGAGGAGACAACCTCTATAAAAGAACCGACAGCGAAGTCGTAAAACCTGTGGGGCACCGGACCTCACAGTATTACTGCCTTCTTTCCAGTATGGGCCCACTACTGTGGAGGGTGACGGAGATTTGGACCCAGCTCGTAGGATTTAAAATGATGGAAAACAACGAAAGCCAAAATCAAAACGACAAGACAACGAACTTGGACGATGAAACAAAAATGTTGACAGAACAAGAGATATTTGCAAGAAGAAGCTCCATACTGAGGAGCTCACCGAGGAGCAGGAGCTCTTCGATGGGAAATATCTGGGGCGAAGACCAGAAGAGGAAGAGGAGACGAGTTGAGTCTCCTAAAGTTAACACCAACACCAAGATGGAGATCAAGACGGGGGTGAGGGAACTAAGCTGGATAGCTGAGTATATCGGCTGGAAGAGCAAAAAGTGGATCGAGATGACGCAAGAGCTAAGAAACAATTCCCTACACAGACGGAAGGTCCCTGGCACCGTACATGTAAAGATAAGGAGGAGGAAGTAAAGATAGCGCGGATTAAGGAATAAATCGATGGGGGAGTACAATAACCTGATTGATGTCATTAAAGAGGAGTGGCCAGAGAGGGCATTCCGAAAGCCGAAATGCGAGGAGGGTAGTCCCAAATGGGGGGAGACGGACGCGGACTTAGCATTGGTAATCGATATCGGAGAACAGCAGGGGGTGAGAGGTCCAATAAGACAGGCAAGAGTAGCCTGCTCAATAAAAAGCCCTCCTAGAAAAAGGACTAAGAGAAGGCCAGGTGGAATACGGGGCGTGTAGTATCTCCACCTAACCTTAAATCGTGAGGAAGAGCACAGGCACACCGCAAGACGTACGTTCCTTCTACCAGGAAAATTAGGAGTAGAGGAGATATGGGAAAACGAGGATATATCTGAAATGTTGAAGAAATGGGCAGCCATATTAAAAGAACTAGGGAAAAGGAAGTGCACCCTTGCCGCACAAGATGGGGTGGACAGGGCAACGCTAAGGAAGCTCTGCGAATACGCGTTTAGAGATGTGGATGCAGAAATGAAAATACTCATCCCCATGGGAAGAAATGCTAATAATAAGAGGGAGTCGCCTGTAGATACCGTAGGACAGGAAACCCGAGGAGGAGATTAAGGGGAGATAATGCGGGAATAATTATAAAGGCAGGAAATAAATCCTATGCGGAACTGATAAAGGAGGTTAAAGGGAGTGTAAATATTGAGGAGATTAACGTAAAAGTGAAGAACATGAAGAAATCAGCAAACGGGGATCTATTGGTTACGGTTGAAGGAGGTGCATATAAGTGTGAAGCCTTGAAATAAGCCGTGGGGAAAAATCTACAACAGGTAAGGGTGGAGGAAAAAAGGGAGAGCAAAACGATATTCATCAGGGAGATTGACGTAGCAGCGACGGGAGATGAAATCAAGGAGGCCATCGTAAAAATAGTGGCGAGGCCATACTTCGAAGTAAAGGATATAGAAATATCCTCAATAAGGGAGAAGTTGAATGGGAGTTAGACTGCAACAGTGCAGGTCCCAAAGAGAACTGCAGGGCTTCTTAAAACGAGGATGGATAAATGGCAGAGTCAGGGAAAGGGTTAATATCGCCAGATGCTTTAAATGCGTAGAGTTTGGGCACACGGTAAGAACGTGTACGGGGGAGGATAGAAGCGAGGGCTGCCTAAGATGTGAGGAAAAGGGTAAAGAACTGTAATAAACCTGAGTACTGTGGGAATTGTAAAGCAGGAGCACACAGCAGTGACTGTATAAAATGCCCAAAATACAGGGGCATGATATACGAAAGGGAAGAAAGAGGATGAAGACCTCAGCTATAAAATTGAGATGGATTCGAATAATGAGAACCAAGGAAGAGGCAGAGGACAGAAGAAATCTACAACCGAACCCCTAATCGTTTTAATAGATGGGGGATGTAAAGGAAAACGGGAAGTTTTACTAACACCAATACACGATGAATGACCTGTGGCCTGATGGAAAGCAGAAGCAGTTCCGGGTTATGTGAAAATACTGATCCAGGAGGGGTTTTAGCCGGTAGGAGTCCGACACTACCCGGAGCGGTAGACCCCAGCGCCGGGTGTCTATGCAGGATATCCTCTCCACCAAAAAGAAAACATTTGAACTATTGCTTCTCATTATTGCTATCATGTACCATATCAGATATTAAGAGATTACAAGTGTTACATAATAAAGGAATGCGTGTAATAACGCATTCCAATTGAGGTGGACTTCAGTGGAGGAATATATTGACAGGGCAAATTTTACTTTAATACATAAAACAGACAATAATCTACTACCTACATATCTCAAACCTTTCTTAGTTAAAAAAGCTAAATAGCACAATTATCCTGTGAGATCTACTGAAAACTACAACATAGACCATACAAAAATATCATTCTTAAAAAAATCAACTTTTAGTAATGGTTTACGCACGTACTATGTTTTACCCACTGAAATTAAATCCTGTGGTAATTTAAAACTGTTTACTAAGAATGTTACAAAACTAGATACAGGTGTTACTGCACAATAATGTCTATGTACAAAATTATGTTAGTACTGTAAATAGCTTATGCTAAATAAAAAATCTGTTTCTATTCTATTAATAAAAGATGCATTTGAAACTTACTCTCCGAACGGTACATTCTTTGCCAGAGGAACGGCGGCATAATAGTAATTTTTATAATCGTCCATCCAAACTTCAGCTGCACGTCTTGTATTTCTTGCAAAAACATTACCACTTCCTCCAGGGAAAGTATACGGGTGTCTTTTCCTAAATACGTGTCCAACCTGAAAATCAAAAACCTGTAATCTGAAATATATTTCTCATTTACTATAAGTTGTAGCCTTTCTCTCCCTTATATATTATATACATATGTGCAGAATTATGATCTCATTGTTTCACTTTAACTTTATATTTCCTATCTGGGTAATTTTACAAATATCTATTTCCTTCATCTGCGTCTACATAAATTTTATAAATTCATCACTTTTCCTTTGTTTTTTATTCGTACCTTTCAATTAGTGTTAATATCAGCAATGGCATAAAATTACTAGGTAGTAATTCATATGTACATAAATGGTCAACTCACTTTAAACTACCAGCAACTACTGTAAATTATTGGTGTCAAATATGGAAGAGAACTACTAAAAACATAATTTACATCAATTATACCTTCTCACGGTGTTGAAAATGAAAGTACTTATGCAAAGTATTTACATAATATTAATTATCTATTGACATTATGTCTGAAACTCATTTGGTGTGGTGCATGTTTTGCAAATAAATTTTAAAAGTTAATATTGTTTGAATCCAAAACTACTATTATTAAATCTTGTCAATGAACTGCCAGGAGTGTCGCTAGGGGGAAAGATTAATAATTCCCAACTCTCATTACAGGAACTTTCCCAACTCCTCTTTTATATTTATATATTGTAATATTGAGATATAGCAAGCTAGGAGCATTAAGAAAAATACCTTTTTTGAAGTCATTTATCTATATGAATAGTATTTTGTAAATCGCAAATTTTTAAGAAAATGTTTTTCAGTGATTTGCCTTATCAAAGTTCTTACTATTTTATAGAGTTTTCTGGGAAAACTGTGCAGGTATGCCTTTTATAGAAAACCGATACTGAAAAAAAGTTTTGTACTTTAAAAATATACTTACATGAATTTTTTCGGATTTCTTATATAATATTATGGTTGCCCCTCTCCTCTTTTTGGAAAATTTCACTGTATCTCTAGTCGAGGAAATAAAGCACCGAACCTCCGAAATTTCCGCAGCAAGACGGATTTTAATGCGGTTTTTTGCACTCGATTCGTGAGAGCATCAGGAAATTTTGTGAACTAATCTGATGAATAGCAAATGAAAAATTGCATATTTGCATTGTAAAAATGCATTGTTCAAAGTGCATTTAGAATAATTAATTTGCAACTCGGTAAAAATTGATTGAAATGAGTCCAAATTTGTTACTCGGGGTCGCTAAACGCGAATATCATGGCGGAAACGACCTCCGAGGTACCTGGAGCCCAGGGTGGATACTATCTACCACCTCATCTCCTGGAATTTCATGTGAATTTGTAATATATTTAGTTGAAACTCATTAGGGGTTTTCGGGTTCGCTGAACACGAATATCACGGTTTCAACGACCTCCGAGGTACCTGGAGCCCAGGGTGGACCTCATCTCCTGGAACTTCTTGTGAATTTGTAATATATTTAGTTGAAATTCGTTACTCTGGGGTTTTCGGGGTTGAACACGAATATCATGGCGGCAACGTTCTCCGAGGTACCTGGAGCCCAAGGTGGACCTCATCTCCTGGAATTACCTTGAGTATAGCATCATTTTTATACGAATTTGCATATATTACTCAAAATTATTTATTTATATATTATAATGAAGATGTAGATTCAAATAATATTTTTCCAAAATTATTTCTGAAAACTCCAATTGTGTTTGCAATGTTTTATTGTTTAAAACAATAACACAAACTTATACAATGAAAAACATTTATTGTTTAATTACACATTGAAGTTTTCTTCTTCATTCTCTTCGTCTGCAAATCCAATTCCAACCGATAATTGTTCTTCTTCTAAATAATGTTCTACATTAGAACAATTGCAGCCAGCACAATTTTTGCAAGCAACATTGCAGATTAATCCATGCTTTCTGCATCCACATGAATTACCGCAATCTGTCTTACAACTGCAGAAAATTATATTTATAATATTGGGTGGACCAGGGGGCTTAGTCATCTTTATAGGAATTAATGTATAATATTTAAATACATAATTTAGAGTAACATATAATTCGTTTAAAAATGATGCTATACTCAAGATAATTCCAGGAGATGAGGTAGATAGTGTCCACCCTGGGCTCCAGGTACCTGGGAGGTCGTTGCCGCCGTGATATTCGTGTTCAGCGATCCCGAAAACCCCCGAGTAGCGAATTTCAACTAAGTATATTACAAATTTACAAGAAGTTCCAGGAGATGAGGTCCACCCTGGGCTCCAGGTACCTCGGATAACGTTGCCGCCATGATATTCATGTTCAACGACCCCGAAAACCCCCGAGTAACGAATTTCAACTAAGTATATTACAAGAAGTTCCAGGAGATGAGATCCACCCTGGGCTCCAGGTACCTCAGAGAACGTTGCCGCTGTGATATTCGTATTCAGAGACCCCGAAAACATCCCGAGTAACGAATTTGGACTCATTTCAATCAATTTTTACCGAGTTGCAAATCAATTAATCTAAATGCACTTTGAACAATGCATTTTTACAATGCAAATGCAATTTTTCATTTGCTATTCATCAGATTAGTTCACAAAATTTCCTGATGCTCTCACGAATCGAATGCAAAAAACCGCATTAAAATCCGTCTTGCTGCGGAAATTTCGGAGGTTGAGCCGTTTTTAGTGCTTTATTTCCTCGACTACTCGGAAATTAAGCGTTTGTTAAAAAATATACCAAGAGCAAAAAGTCGGCAGTTTCTAGCAAAAAACACGAAAATTCTTTTATTCTTTTATTTCGCTCGTCTTTGCAAGTTAACAAATTGTCAACAAAATTATCGTTTATAACAATTTCTGAACAAGAGTGGCAAAATCAAAGTTAGGGACTTTTTTTAAATAATAATAAAAGCACAATACAGAAGGTTTCATGAAAATCCAACCACTTATCCAAAGTTCCAAGTGAAATGCTAATTCGAGCCTTCTAATGTCGAAAATTGAAAATAATCTAAAAATTTCGTTATTTTTTTAAATAGCCCACTTTTTTCATACAATCACATTAATCGCACAATTCTAGTAAAGAAGTGATAAGGTAGGTACTATGTGCCTAAAATTGATATTTTGTGAGAAAGTTTTAAGAAACGGAATACAAGCTAAACAATAACAAAAATGTATTGTCTATTTTCTTTCAAATATTTCAAGTTTCAACAATTTAATAATAATAGGTTTTTTGAAAAATGAAATTTTTCTATTTTAAATTTATTATTTGGGAAAAATAACGTCATTTTCTTGTAAACCGGATTAAAGTTATGCAAACATCGGCCATTCACAATTATTTTAAAAAATCGGTTTTTCAGCCACAACATTTATTATTGTAAATTTTTAAACGGCGTCCACAGAAAAAACTAAGTCAGAGGATTTTCAACCAAAAATGTATCTCAAAAATTACAGAGAATATCAAGTGTAACACATAAACTAGGACACTGTAAATTTGTTTACTGCTTGGCGCATATTGTCGACAAATTATAATGTACTTTTATTCTTAGATTTTTATATCTATCTCTTCAGTTTAGGTAGGTGCTATAAAAGCTTTAGCTTCCCAAGCAAGTTAATAGCCCTCCTTCCTTTGTAAAAAATCAAAAAGCTCTACTGCCCCATTTATGTAAGTGGCAGATCTATTATCCATATTTACAATTAAGAATTATGGATACTTATCAAGTACACTTTTGAGAAAAAAATCTTAATAAGACACACTTTCGATTCGCGTTTATTCAAAAACTAAAAAGAAATTGGGGTTTTGTTTGCATTTATACTATTATAAAAAAATTTATTGGTTTTCTACAACCATGCACATAAATAAAAATATCGTGTATTATCGTCGGCCTAGCTAGAGTCCCTTGAGATGAAATGGAGAAATAAATAAAAATGGTCATTTTTTTAAGCACATGTTTGTTGAAAGCATCGGTGTCCTAAATCTGGAATTCAAAATGTTCTTGTATGTACCAATACATCAGACAAATATTAAACAAAGCACTCTCATTGTGCACTTATAAACGCATAAAATTTAATGAGACACTACTGTAAAGTTTATGGCATTACAGTGCACCTGCAAATATTCTAGACTATAAACATCCCCGCATCCCCTCATAGCGACACGCCTGCGAACTGCCCAATCCATCCATCCAATAATAATTCCTACAATTAACATAAATATAATATATACATTACCCTGCTGCAAGGTATTATTTCTAAGCTTCCTCCACACTGCCAGACCCTGAAAGATATTTCTAGATTTTCTCCACCCCACACGTCCATCTTCATATCATATTTGCCCAACTTATCAAAGTACGCCTTGTCGATAACAAACAGACCACCGGCAATCATTGGAGTTCTTATAGCCTGAAATAAAATCAAAAGTTGCCAACCAATATAGTCCATTTTCCGTCGACCGTGTATTAACGAGTTTGATAATGTATGCAAAATCGTTTATTAATGACCCTTATTAATGCATGATTTTACTATTAATAAACGATTTTAGTATAAACATAAATAAAATCAAGTATCCAAATTAAGACACCGTACCATCAATATAATCTGTCACTGCCAAGCTTATAATTTCTGAAATGTGTGTTATAATATAAATATATTATATTAGACCAGGGCCAATCCTGTTTAAGGCAATAAAAATTCTTAGCAGTATACGAATGGTCGGAAAATGTAGTTAATGGTGTAAATAATTAAGGAAAAATCGTCCAGACTAAGTAAAAGTTCTGAAAGTTGGGTTGGGGTGGTAATATATACGTTTTTAGGGGTTGGTACCCGATTTTTGCGATTTGCGGCTAAACTATGCATCCTATCGAAAAATGTTGAATGTAAAAGTTGTAGATAATAAAAAAATCTAAAACTTTCTTACTGGACATTATTGACCATAACCTCAAAATTATCGAGAAAAATGCGAAAAATCGTTTTTCGGTTTTTAGTTTATAACTATCGCAAAAATGTTTATATTTTCATGAAAATTGGGGAAAATGTTCTTTTTTGTGTTTCAAACAAGCTCAAATCAAAGCGAAATATTTAATTTTCGATGTTTTATGAAGAAAATAAAAAAAAAGACCTAATTTTCAATCTTTGGTTGGTCAAATTTGGTTAGCAAATTTTCGATTAATGAACTTTATTAGTGCTTATTGTTTTCGTTGAAATCTCAACTTTAATATAGAATTAAAATATAATATTGTTTATATCGTATATTATACAAAAATATCGTTAAAAAAGCGATAAATCGAAAAGACTACTTTTTAAAAATCGAGTTTTCGGTGAAAATCATGAATTTATTTTTCTTTATTGTAAATAAACGTTTACATTCATAAAAAGCGTTAATTCTCATACAATACTATGTTATACAAGTAATGTACATGTACCTAACTATTCTCGACTTTCAAAGTCCCGAAAACATTATTTAAACTGCAATTAAATAGGTAGAAATTCAAAAAAAGGCTGTGAACTGAGAAAATTTGTTAATTATTTCTTGTGATTCGTAAGTATTTACAGATTATCACGTCAAAGTCTTATATTTGATTATAAAACACAAAAATTAAAAGTAAAATAATTTTATTGAAATCTATTTTTCTTCGTGGGCAATTCTTCATCGCCAGAATCGATCAAACTTTCGATTTCTTCACGTTCATTTTCTATATCTTCAATTTCTTGGAGTTCTCCTGGATTGTCCAATGTCCAGTTCAGTATCATTATTTTTATTATTATTTATTAGACAGTGGGTACTGTCTTCGTCTTCGATGTCCTCGAGATTACAATTTTTTTCGTACAACGATTATAACATTTATCAGAACCGTGACAATTTGAGTACAAATTTGTGCACTTTAAGCCATGCTTGCGACACCCACATTTGTTATTACCGCATCCCGTTTCGCAGCTGCAGCAGATAATTTTCAATAAATTTTCGGGAATTAATTCTTGTTCTGTAAATATAGGTACGATGCCATTAACGTGATGTTTCCATCCCCAATCTGTAGCTGTTAATTGATTACCAAGCTAACTTTGATTTGAAAATACACCCTGTAACAATGTTGCTTAGCTGCCCCTTCAGTTGGAGGTAATTTTTTCAAATGAAATAAGGATTTAGCAGTAGCCGTTCGGTAGAGTTCAAATCTTAAATCGTGTAGAGATATATTTTTACTTTTGTAAATAGAAGCTATTATTTTTAATCCATTTTCGGTAATCGTTTGTTTGTCTGCATTTGTATTGTAAAAAATTTCTGCAAGATTAGGTAAATGTTTATCGGCCAATAATGATTTTATAATTGTTTTTTTTTCCTTTCCCAGCAAAACTGGAAGTTGTATCGCAGCCAGAAAAACAATGCAAAAATGCTACAATATGTTTATGTGATTTATGTTTAAAACTATTAGAGGTGTAATAAGTATCATTAATATTTCCTGCATCAGGTTTGTGGAAATAGATATTCAATTCATGTGAACTAAATTGATTTAATAGAACTAAAAGATCTATGTCTTGACCAACAACTACCACTATTTTATCGGAGTTTTTTGCTACTTCAAGGGATGTATTGATAATTAGGAAATCTGCATCTTCTTCGGCTCGTTTGCAGACAAAATTGTTTAACATTCCCATTGCAGTTTAAACAATGTTTTCGAGAATACCTAGGTACATGTAAATTACTTGTATAACATAGTATTGTATGAGAATTAACGCTTTTTATGAATGTAAACGTTTATTTACAATAAAGAAAAATAAATTCATGATTTTCACCGAAAACTCGATTTTTAAAAAGTAGTTTTTTCGGTTTTTCGCTTTTTTAACGATATTTTTGTATATAAACAATATTATATTTTAATTCTATATTAAAGTTGAGATTTCAACGAAAACAATGAGCACTAGTAAAGTTCATTAATCGAAAATTGGCTAACCAAATTTTTCGATTGAAAATTAGGTCTTTTTTTTAATTTTCTTCATAAAACATCGAAAATTAAATATTTCGCTTTGAAAAAATTTGAGCTTGTTTGAAACACAAAAAGAACATTTTCACCAATTTTCATGAAAATATAAACATTTTTGTGATAGTTATAAATTAAAAACCGAAAAAATGATTTTTTGAATTTTTCTCGACAATTTTGAGGTTATCGTCAATAATGATTAATCAGAAAGTTTTAGATTTTTTCATTGTCTACAACTTTTACAGTCAACATTTTTCGATAGGATGCATAGTTTAGCCGCAAATCGCAAAAAACGAGTACCAACCCTTAAAAACGTATATATTACCACCCCAACCCCCCTTCCAGAACTTTTACTCAGTCTGGACGATTTTTCCTTAATTATTTACACCATTAACTACATTTTCCGACCATTCGTATACTGCTAGGAATTTATTTTAAACGGTTTGGCCCTGGTCTATATATATATAACACAAATTAGATAATACTAATTAATGAATAATTGAATTGTATTTGGTTTAATCACATAAAAATTTAAAATCAATGAATGATTTCACTATTAATAACAATTTTAGTATAAACACCCAAACATGTATGTTTGTAATGAAATATCCAAATCAAGACGCCATGTCATCAATATTTGTGCCCACAGGGACACCTCATCGAATGTCGAAAAAACACCGACAAGTTAAATCCAAGAAAACTAATTCTTTCATTTACGGCGCTTGGAATGTTCGTACTTTGAACGACAGCACTCGCACCGATCGGCCTGAAAGAAGAACTGCTCTAATAGATAGAGAACTTCACCGACTCAATGTTGACGTTGCAGCTCTCAGCGAAACTCGATTTTTGGAGGAAGGCTCTCTCACAGAAAAGTACTACACCTTCTATTGGAAAGGTCTTCCCACCAATTCAAGAAGACAACATGGAGTAGGATTTGCCGTTCGGAATCAACTTGTATCCAACTTAACACAAGTACCACAAGGCCTATCCGAGCGTCTAATGCTGCTACGCTATGAGCTATCAGATGGCAACGCGGTAAATCTAATAAGCGCCTACGCTCCCACTCTGGATGCAAGTCACGAAACCAAGGAAAGCTTCTATCAACAGCTGGAAGAAACCCTCTGTAGAATACCTAAAACGGAACGACTCATTATTCTTGGCGATTTTAACGCTAGAGTAGGGAGAGATGCAGACACCTGGCCAGGCATCATAGGCAAGAACGGTTTGGGCAACATGAACGCTAACGGTCAACTACTCCTAACTAAATGCGCCGAACATGATCTAGTTATAACAAACACCATTTTCCGACAAAAGGATAAATTTAAAGGCACCTGGCGTCACCCCAGATCAGGTCACTGGCATCTACTGGACTATGTTATCGTACGTAGGAAGCATCTCAAGGCCGTCCAAATTACAAAGGCGCGCATTGATAGCGAGTGTTGGACCGATCATCGTCCTGTTGTCTCTAAAATGAAAATTGTTATGAGACCCAAACACCGAAGAACTCAAGTAAATCGTAGACCCCGTCTCTGTATTAGTAAATTGCATGACCAACAAACCGTCGAACAGCTAAAGCAAAAAGTTCAAGAGAATTTGAGTGCACTAGAAGAAACCAATTCTGTAGATGTTGCTACTACCTGGACACAAATTAAAGACAGTTTAAAAAGTGCGAGTGAGGAAATTCTTGGCACTGCAGCAAGTAAAAAACAGGAGGACTGGTTCAATGATAATGAAGCTTTTATACAAGAACTTCTTGACCGCAAACAGATTGCCTTCCAAAACGCTATCAACCACCCCAACGACTCATCAAAAGCAGAAGCTTTTACCCAATCTAAGTATGAAACGCAACGCGAAATCAGAAGAATAAAGAACGAGTGGTGGGCAAGCAAGGCCAGAGAAATTCAAAGGTACGCCGACTCACACGACTACAGGAATTTCTTTCAAGGAGTAAAAGCAGTGTACGGCCCCAGTCGGAAAAATATGTGCCCTATTAAAGATTTAAATGGAAATCTCCTCAAAGAAGACCAAGAAATAAGAGCCCGATGGAAAGAACACTACTCTAACATTCTTAACCAGCAAAGTCAAGCCGATCACGATATTATAAATCTTATCCCTCAATATGACACCTTCGAAGACTTAGATAAACCACTAACAACGGAAGAGATCTTAACCGCCATTGGGCAGCTAAAAAATAACAAATCTCCCGGCGCCGACTCACTCCCAGCTGAGATCTTTAAAGTTGTGTCGTCAGAGCTCATACCCTACCTCAAAAAACTGTTTGATGTCGTGTGGGAAAGTGGTCAAGCTCCGCAGGAGTTTCGTGATACACTTTTAATCAACCTCTTCAAAAACAAAGGAAGCGCTGCGGACTGTGGAAATTACAGGGGTATAGCTCTCCTGGCTGTTGGAGGGAAGATACTCACTAAAGCGATGGCAAATAGGCTAACACCTGTTATGGAAAAGTTACTTCCTGAAACACAGAGTGGCTTTAGACCAAACCGAGGCACATCGGATTTAATCTTTACACTTAAACAGCTTCAAGAAAAAGCACTCGAACATCAAGGAGAAATTCACATGGCCTTCATTGATTTAACCAAGGCGTTTGACTCGGTGGACAGGGAAGTGCTCTGGAAAATTATGTTCCGCTTAGGTATCCCTAGAAAATTTGTGGAAGTATGTCGCAGTCTACATACAAACAACAACGCCCAGGTTATGTATAATAATGAGGCAACCGAACCTTTCCAAACCCTCACTGGGGTTAGGCAGGGATGTGTCCTGGCACCCCTACTCTTTAATTTGTTTACCACTGCTCTAACAATTATTGTTGACAACAAACTGACAGTCAGAGGAATAGGTCTCAGATACCGTTTTGATGGCGGTCTCTTTAACATAGGGCGCTTTAGAGCTTTCACGAAGACACGCACACGGTTCATTTGTGATCTCCAGTATGCGGATGACTGTGCACTTTTAGCCTCTACGCCGGAAGAGCTTCAAGAACTTTTAGATGTGTATGCCCAGAGCTATGATTCCTTGGGACTTAAAATCAACATTGGAAAGACTAAGATTATGTCAACTCCTCATCAAGTGAACCAAATAGACATTACACTTAACGGAAATTCTCTTGAAGTGGTGGATCAGTTCAATTACTTAGGCAACGTTGTTAATGACAAAGCAAACATGGACAGCGAGATTCGCAATAGAATTAACGCTGCATCTAGAGCATTCTGGGGACTTAGAGAGAGAGTATTTGACAACCACGACCTTGCTTTGTCAACGAAAATGGCTGTCTACAGAGCAGTTGTCATTCCAACACTGCTATATGGATGTGAAAGCTGGGTCACTTACCGTCGTCATGTGAAAGAATTAGAACGTTTTCAGCAAAGACACCTCAGAAGTATGATGAAAATCCGTTGGTTCCATCACATATCAAACGTGGAAGTACTCAGGAGAGCAAACAGCCTTCCAATTGAGGTGCTTATTTCAAGAGCACGCCTAAGATGGGCAGGTCACGTTCATCGTATGCATGATAACCGCCTTCCTAAATGTACACTTTATGGTGAATTGCTAAGCGGTAGAAGAAGGCGTGGCGGTCAACGAAAGAGGTTCAAAGACGCTCTCCATGAAAATCTAAAATCCTGCGGTATTGCAGACGAGCAATGGGAACAACTTGCAGCGGACAGAACCGAATGGCGAGGGGTTGTGGCCAGCTATCAAGGAAATGTTGCTGCAAGAAGGCCGAATCCAAGACCTAACCAGGTCTATGTTTGTCCTGACTGCGGTCGACATGTGCTCTCCCGAATTGGCCTCTATAGCCATAGTCGTGTGCACCGTAGATGAATGGGAATTACAATAGACTACACCTTTTACTTGTTTTTTATTGTACTATCTATTGTAATCTATCGACTGTAACATTTTTATACTCGGACTCGAGTAACGGCTAATAATAATAATAATAATAATAATTTGTCAGTGTCAATTTAATGGATAATCGAATTTGTATATGAATAAAAATTTTAAAACAGATTTTCTCCATTCTGTCAAAAATACAGTCGACGGAAAAATTTCGTATATAAAAGGCGATTAATATACTTGTTCGTTCGTTTAATAACTATTAACGATGTTCCAAAAACGCCGAAACATCAAAAGTTTGTAGAATTTTTAAAAGTATATTACTCCCTCGCCGTTTTCGAGGGTAATAAAAACGATAGTGATGATTTCGAATTTTGAAACCCTCATCAAGGAATAACCACCCTAATTTCCGAGTTCTCGGTCTTGGGCTTGCGAGGGTTAGTCGGATCGGGTTTTTTTTGGGGGGAATAATAATAAATTCAGTTAATTTACACTAGAATACCCCGGACAGACCCCCGAGGGTTGAACCTACCCCCGCCCGTAATAGCAATATCCCAAAAAATAAGACTTTTTATGCGTGTTCGAGGACAGGAATCACGCAACTACCTCCAACGTAAAAAAAACCCCCCTTCCATACTGCCGGTCCTAGGCATGCGGGGATTCGTCGGATCGGGGTTTTTATGGGAATATCAGGGAAACTAACCATATCTAAACCACAGTTGATCTAAGCAACCCCCGCAGGGGTTGAAACTATCCTACTCGCTGCCGAGTTTTAAGGAATTTTATTTTACCTGAATGTACATGTGTCTATGGATTTTCCAACTTTGCAGAAAATCGGGTGAAATTTTTTATGTTAGCTTGTCTAATTTTAAAGAAAATTAAATTTTCAACAACTTATTCTTACGATTTTTCTCTAACAACTATACTGTCGTGAGCAGAAAAAAATAGGATAACTTTTTTTTTCTAATGTAAATCTGTCTCTGTTTGAATATGTAATGAGTAGCCGAAATAAAACAGATATCACTTTTAATTTATTTTTTATTTTAATGCTGTAGTTATTGCTATAGTGTGTAACATTTTAAGAAAGTGGAGAATAAATGGTACGATTAGTAGAAATCCTGGATCAAACTACAAAGGATATCCTACTTAACAAGAAACTAACTATTGATATTTCGTTATTGCACCATTTCTATTTATAACTTCTATAAGTCTGTTTGGCATAGAATTAAATAACCTTATACAATAATCATTAATAATATTATTATCCCATGCATTATTCACTATTTCCAGTAATTCTTCGGCATTCCGTGGTCTCACATTTCATTTTTGGATACTTCTTACGAGTAGTCCCCATACTTCTTCCACAGGGTTAAGATCTGGACTATGACTGGGCCAGTAAAGAACATTGATGTTGCTATCTTGAAACCAGTTAGTTACGGTATGAGCAGTATGAACGGAACAATTATCTTGTTGAAATATGAACTCATTATTAGAAAATACTTGTGACAGAGAAGGGAGCGTAATATTGTCTAAATTCCTATATACGTTTCACTATTAAATCGTTCCTCAATATGCTACAAAACAGAAGGACCACGTGCCTATATCCAAGCCCACATACTGACGGAAAATCTATCACTTTTATCATAGTTAGATATATATTTCTCATCGAATCGAGTATTCTGAGGGTGGTAAACACGAATACGACCGCTATGTGTTGACTGGAAAGTTTTTTCGTCTGTAAAGATTACATTGTTCCAAAAATTTACATCGTGCGCTAAAAATTCAAGCGCAAATCCTACTCGAGCTTCTTTATGTTCAGCTTTAACTAAGTATTTCTGTGCTGCTGCATGACAGCGTAGCTCCGATTCTCTTACTCGCTGGCGACCAGTACTACTCGATCCAGGAAAATTCGTTTCTTCAGTAGCCTGAATAACTGAGTAAAATGGATTTTCTACAAAAGTATTTACGAATTGCAAATCTAGTTGTTGAGTCGATATCCTTCGTCGCCCTGATCCAGGATTTCTACTAATCGTACCGTTTATTCTCCACTTTCTTAAAATGTTACACACCGAATTTTTGTCAATAATATAATGCAGTGCAATTTGCCTCATTGACCATCCATCTTCTGCTTTAGCAATAACTCCAGATTTAACTAAATCGCTTATATGAGACATATTAGTTTTTTGCACACTTGCAATAAATTATGACAACCAACTGACAATGTCACAAAAATTAAAGTTAGATGTACACAACTTGATTTTAGCAAAATACCATTATAAGACTTGTCCTATTTTTTTTTGCTCGCGACTGTACCTACGCGTTTTTCCGCTATAGCGGAAAATCGGATGAAATTTTTAAAATCTAATTAGTTTCATTTTGAAGAAAAATAAATTTCTAACAACTTTCTCTTTTACAATTTTCTCTAAACCTGGATCTTTTGAATTATAAACCATTTTATAAGTTGACATATACAGGGTGGATCATTAATAATAGGCCATAGTTCAGGGGTAAATTTTTTGGAACAAAATATGAGGATATAACCAAATATGCTTTAGTAAAATGTTTCATTCTAACAGCCCTTATTTTGAAGAGAATTATATTTTAAACAACCTTCTCTTTTACTGTCAAATCTATCTTTTTTCTCTCAAATCTATATCTTCTAAATTATAAGCATATTTTTGTAAAGGTTTGCCGAAAAAATCATATATATCTAAATTATAAGCCGAGCTTTTCTCTTTTTGTGGCTAAAAGTTAAAGAAATAACTTTTTACAACTTTTCATACACAAATAATGCTACTATAAAAAAATTTCAGATAATTTCTTAATTGTACGTATTTTGACTAAGCACATTTAGAATTATTATTGCTATTTTATTGAAAATAAATATTATTATTAGTCTCGTCTGCTATATTATCAACATTAAAATTTAACCTTTCCTTTGTCAGGAAACATATTTCCAAATTATTTTATTCAATATAAAAATCTCAATTTTTACGTTACCTGAGTAGGATCCCTCTGTCGATTCTCCCTTTCTGCGTAACTGAGATATTCCCATTTAAAGACGAGATTCCAGTCGAACCCACCTCTCAAATCTGCCGAGGCTCCAATGTACTGAAAGGTATCCATGCTGATGACATCTATCACGGGGCAAACAACGCGTGTCGGATCCTGAAGCAAAAATAATTAAACAATTGTAATAGAACGGTGGCGTAACGGCGGTGAATTTAGAACTTTCAAGGCAATCAAGCGGAAGAAAAAAATAGTAAATTATTATATATATTTTTTTTATATATACATTTATTTAACGTCGGCCTATTTCCGCTATTGAGGCCTAACACCGATGCCTGTAGACGACCTACCCCCAACCAGGAATTTTTGCCGAACCTCTTCCTTTAAGAAGAGTAAGGATTTCCACTTGCCTAACATTTAATAGACAAGGGACCGACGGCTTTACATCCCCTCCGAAGGATGGTATATCCCCTATACAATCCTCGCCTAAGGTTGTATAGCTTCCGCGCATACACTGATATACAAGCCGCTGGAAGATGTGTGAGGCGAGGACGCGGTCTTCGTTGGAACGGTCACCCATCCAACTACTAACCGCGCCTTACGTTGCTTTACATCGCATATCGAAGTATGTACATTGTAAAGACGCACCCACGCTCGCCCCATTAAAGCATATCATATTCAGTTTTGAGATACATACGAAGTAAACAGATATCAACATGTTTCGGGGCGTGGTGTCCTGAATGTCGCATTGCTATTGGTTGATCGGCCATAAATTCGCGTGTGTTTATTTATATTTTATGAACCTGAACATGCTTTAGTTTCCAATATACAAATTTGTTGTATTTAAACTTATAACTTATATGTATTTTTTTCAGCATATATTTTGTTTTATTTATGTTAAGACAAACTATTTTCATTGGAGAGAGGAGCTTCCACCTCACCCAGGCTCTCACGGGACATGATTGCTTTGTGGAATATCTCTTTGATATAGGAAAGGTTGACACACGGGAGTGTGTGTACTGTGGAGAGAACGACGACGCAGAACATACCGTATTCTACTGCAACCGGTGGAGAACCGAGAGATCAGAAGACTATTCTAACCCTGATAATCTAATTAGGTATATGCTGGAATCGGAGGAGAACTGGGAAAAAGTAGCACATGCTCTAAACCGAATAATGAGGACAAAGGAAGAGGATAGAAGAAATCTAGCCCCGAACCCCTAATTGCTTTAACAGATGGGGGATGTAAGGGAACACGTGGGAAGTTTTACTAACACCAATAAAAGACGAATGACCCGTGGCCTGATGGAAAGCGAAAGCAGTTCCAGGTTACGTGGAAACACTGATCCAGGAGCGGTTTTAGTCGGTAGGAGTCCGACACTACCCACCGCGGCAGACCCTAGCGCCGGGTGTCCATGTAGGATTTCCCCTCCACCATAAAAAAAAAACTATTTTCACACAACCATTTACTTAATACAGCTAATTGGTCTGGTCGATATCCGAGTGGGTTAAGGCGCGAGGTGGCAATCGCGATTAATCACACGGACATCGCACCACCGGGTTCGAATCCTGGCTCCGGCGTTGGCACTGTTGGAGGAAATGGTTGTATGTCCGCGTTTTTCAATGTGTAACCCCCTTCCGCACAAGCCCTGGCTTCTGGAATTGGGGGTTGTCTAATTTCTGTGGTGTTTATTTATTTATTTATTTATTTATTATTATTTATTTATAATTCCTCATTTTTAGTTATATACATCTGGTTAAGATCATTACCACTTATATACAATATTATATCATCTGCAAACATGAACGGTTTAGTCAGTTGCATACTGAACAATATCACTTATATAAAGAGTAAATAGAATAGGATCAAGAATAGTTCCCTGAGGAACACCATGTTCTATCTATGGCTCACTTGTTCTGAGTTTTTATATTTGACTCTTTGTGACTTGTTGCTTAAATAGATTTTAAACCAATTTTTCAGCCTTATTACATCTAACTTGGATATTAACAACTCTCTACTTATCGTTTCAAATGCCCTTTTTTAAGTCAAGAAATATAACTAAAACCATTTGATCACCTTCTAAACATTTGAACCCATTTATAACATACATTTATAATAGTAGACTCACACGAATGGTGTTTGCGAAATCGAGGCTGATTTTGGACGGTCACTTCATTATTGCCACAAAAATTTATTAGTTGGTTTTTAACTGCCACTTCCAATTTTTTTCCAAATATTGGCACTGTAATTATTGACCTATGGTATTCACATTTCCATTTGAAATTTTTGGTACTGAAATAACATAGCAAGCTTCTATCCACCAGAAAAAATAAAATATGTCAGCGAAGTATTTACTAGATCAAGAAAACGATCTCCTATTACTTCAAATATGCATCTTTGACAACTTTGATACCAATCACAAATAAATAATTTCTCTTAACATCTTCATGGTTATTATATTAAATTTTTAAACTTGTAACGAAGTTTCTTTTATATATACAGGGTGTCTCACCGGGAATTGAATCGATCGATATGGAGAAAAGTAAGCATCAGAAAATTTTGAAAATTTAGATAATTACTAATGTCCGTGTGGCCAATCCAACTAAATTAATAATAAGCAGCTGGCACTTCCACTTATATCGGAAGTCGTTACCAACTTGCTTATTTCAATTGGAACATCCTATATATTTTAGGGTTTTCGAAAAGAGCATAAAATTCTGAGTCGAAAATATGTAGCATATCCTATACATAAACCTAGCCGTTTCAGAGATATTTGACATTTTATAGAAAATTTGACAGGTGCAACGGTTTTCAAGAACCGTTATAACTTTCTTCGTGTAAAAGATCCTCATTTGCTTCTTGTCACATAAAAAGAACACAAGGATAACTACGTCCTACAACTGAAATAAATTCAATAATATCATACCAAGTGTTCCGTCTTTCGGGTTACATTTTGTCAACTTCAAACCGCGAAAACTTGTTTAGGTCAAATGGAACACCCTGTATTTTTTTACGTCAAGTGGTGTAAAATTGAATTCCCTTTTTTCTGATATTAGCATTGTGGGGGTTAAAGTTACAACTTTTTGAAATATTTGCGATTTTATTAGAAATTCATGAATTGTTGAATTGTTGTAATCATTTCATCAAAATAGCCATGATTAGAAACAATCAGTCATTATCTTATGGCAAAAAATGCCAGCACGTTTAAATTACACCCACGAAGACTTTTTAAATTTGTTTATTATTTATGGAGAATGTGATAAAGTAATATCAAGAACTTGCAGCACATTTGTTACTCAATATCCAGACAAACGGAAACCGTCACCAAACACTGTAAAACGCATACTGGAAAATTTAAAAATTATGGCTCTGTCAAGGCAAAAATGCAAAGAAGAAAGCCTATTGTTGATGACGAAAACATTGAAATAGTCATTCTGGTATATTTTCATGCATTTCCAAGGATGTAATTATGACAAGATGCTCTGGAATCGGGACTATGCAAAGATTCAATTCACAGAATCTTATTAAAACATAAGTTTCACCCGTTTTCATTCCATATGGTTCAAGGATTAAAAGAAACAGATTTCCTAAGAAGACAGAATTTTTATGAGTATTCTAATAAGGTCTGATGGTCACGATTCTTATTTGGGAAATATTATATGGATAGATGAAGCAAAATTTACTAAATATTGACTTTTTAATAGACACAATTCGCATTATTGGTGTGACTCAAATCCTCATATGTTCAGAGAGCGAAACTTTCAGGAAAGTTGGCAGTTCAATGTTTACTGTGCCATAAGAAACGATAGAGTGGTGGCATTACAATTTTATCAGGAAAATTTAAACGGTAAATTAAATTGTATAGGTATAGGTAAATTGTATAGGTATATATTTTTTTTTTGTAGGTGAAAGATATCTGAATATCTTACAAAATTTGAATAATAACTATTTAGAAAATTTACCTCTCCCCGAACATAGAAACATGTTTTATCAGCACGACGGTGCTCCCCCACATAACGCATATTTAATTAATAATTATTTACAAGAAACTTTTTATGATCAATGGATTGCCAATCATGGACCTTTCTTATGGCCTCCTCGCTCGCCCGATTTATCAGTTCTGGATTATTTCATTTGGGGAATTATTAAAAATAAAGTTTATGAGAGCCCATTAACAACCATTGAAGATTGTATGCAAAGAGTAAGAAATGCATTTCAAAACATATCACAGGATTCAATTAGAAGAGCTACCCATGAGAAACTAATTCGATGGTGCGAAAAATGTGTCGAGGTTCGAGGGTGGAATTTTGAGCAATTATTAAATTAAAATGAAATCATATTTTAAATTGATCTTATCTCTGCTATTTTAATTCATGCCATATCTTCAATTCGATTAATACGCTTGTTACAGTGTTAGTGTTATTTTGCGTTTTTGTGGAAGTTCTTGATATTATTTTATCACATTCTCCATAAATAATAAACAAATTTTAAAAAAAGTCTTCGTTGGTACAATTTAAACGTGCTGGCATTTTTTGACATAAGATAATGACTTGTTTCTAATCATGTCTATTTGGATGAAATGATTACAGCAATTCATGAATTTCTAATAAAATCGCAAATATTTCAAAAAGTTGTAACTTTAACCCCCACAATGCTAATATCAGAAAAAAGAGAATTGAATTTTACACAACTTGACGTAAAAAATACAGGGTGTTCCATTTGACCTACACAGGTTTTCGCGGTTTGAAGTTGACAAAATGTAACGCGAAAAACGGAACACTTGGTATGATATTATTGAATTTATTTCAGTCGCAGAATGTAGTTCCCCTTGTGTTCTTTTTACGTGACAAGAAGCAAATGAGGATCTTTTACACGAAGAAAGTTATAACGATTTTTACAATCCGTTGCACCTGTCAAATTTTCTATAAAATGTCAAATATCTCTGAAACGGCTAGGTTTAGGTATAGGATATGCTACATATTTTCGACTCAGAATTATGCTCTTTTCGAAAGCCCTGAAATATATAGGTTGTTCCATTTGAAATAAGCAAGTTGGTATCGACTTCCGGTATAAGCGGAAGTGTCAGCTGCTTGTAATTATTTTAGTTTGATTGGCCACACCGACATTAGTAATTATCTAAAATTTCAAAATTTTCTGATGCGTACTTTTCTCTATATCGATCGATTCAGTTCCCGGTGAGACATCCTGTATATTCTTCCCAGTCCTCTATTCATTTTCATTACTATCATTGTGTATTCTTATATCTTCGATTGGTGCAATTCAATTGACAACATTTACAATATCTGTAACTAATTTGTCTGACAATATATTTACATCATTTTTGTTCCATTATGTTTCAATCATTTTTTCTTGAAATTTATCTATATTATAACTTTCATCATTCTACTTCTTGATATAATATATTTGTTTGTTGGTTAATTTGTTCCTTTTTTATAGGTGATATAACAATATTTATATCGTAGCTTTATGGACCACCCTGTAAAAACACATTTACCCCAACCAATCAGCGCTAGCTTCCCTACTGGAGACAACAAAGTAAATATTAATCCCAATAAAAATCCCTAAATACTGCTAGAATGCATTATTCAACATTCGGTTCAATTAAATTTCAGAATCACGACTTGAAAAGGAAATCCGCCATTTGCCTTGACCAAAATTGTAAGTAAGTATTGGGGTACTTATTGGAAACTTCCAAAGTTATTTCGTGAAGCTGCTTTGATGGTATATTGATTTAATGGTAGTACAAAACTTTGTCGAGCATGCAAATTCTACATTGTGTAAATGTAACTCATGCATTTACATAGTGTACGTAATGCAAACCCGGCATCTTGAGACATTAAATGTAATTGGAAAATGGAGGAAAATATTTTTTAAATTTTATCTCAACCTGGTTTAACTGATTTGGAAATGGTGAAAGACTTTTTACATGTTTTCTATACATTACGTGTAAACTTTACTACACAAAATTACATTTAAACTATAAATCTTACGGTGATGTTATCCTCTAAGTAACTTCAAAACCTAGAATAAAAATTTATAATGAAACTATTAGGACATATTTTATATTTTCAAACCTCTGGCAGTAAATAGCGTCTGTCCATTAACGAAGTAAAGGAAGGAAAATAAAGCCATGTTACAATAATTTGAAAAATACTTCGCACCGAAACTTCCAACTACTTAGTTAATTACCACTTACCTCGGCAACTCTCTCGAGAAGCGGTTCCAGCCAATTCGAGTTGCATTCGCAATGGCTGTCGAGGAAAGTCAGTACGGACGCTGTGGCCGCGTCTGCCCCACGCACCCTCGATCTCATCAGTCCCTCTCGTTTTTCATTGCGCAAAACCCGGACTTTCTGGATTTTGGCTAATTCTTCTCCATCAGTAGCTAGAACAATATGAAAAAAATTACATATTTTCTCTTAAATATAAAATGTTCTTAAATACGAAAGAACTTCAACAGGTGTACCTCAAATTATGTATGTAATTAGTTGTTCATATTTACTAGAAATATGTAATTGTGGACTTCTCAACTTAAGAATGTAGGAACTGCTTTAGATGCTCATAAGAATAATTATTTTATATCATAATTGTACAATATTGCATTGAATGGTAAAATTTATTTTCATTATTATTAGTAACCTAAAAATACTGGCTTCAAATATATACTGATCCTAACAAATGAAGACGTTCAAAAGTTATGGTGTTATAGTACCTTTCATAAATAGGTGAAAGGAAAAGTTTTAAAAGCTACAAAAATCACAAAATAATTCAGTATTTCACACCAGAAAGTCAAATCACAATAAAAAAAAGTCCTTCAGATACTTAATTTACTCAAAAAACTACCAATTTTAATATACAGATTCTGAAAAAATTCAGATTCATCGATAATTCGTAACTAACCTCAATCCACCAACAAATACCACAAATTATTCAAATTCCCTTCAAATTCGACTGTCAATTCATTTCGCATCTTTAATATACAAATTCAATCAATCTTCATTCATATGCTTCAGTGAAGTACCGGTACTACCATTCATTAATATCAATACTTATTTCCAACCGGTCCCCTTTCATCATCAAAACTTACTTCCTTTTATTCACCGTAAACGTATCGGCACAATTTTAACTTTAAGTGCAGGGCCTTCGGGACAATTTTACGGGGTCATTCCAAATTTACTAAATTTCTCCAACTTATTTTCGTTAATAACTTCCAAACTAAAACCGATTCGAACTTCATTCATATATTAAAAAATGCCAAGACGATCATATGACTTTCATATAAAAATTTCACATTTTTACAATTGATGATGCAATATTGTGAAATATTGCGTAATCGTGCCCGTACGGGATGGCAGGGGACATTTCCAGAGCTCCGCATGCACCGTCCCCGACGGACCGTATAAAAAGCCGAGCTCAGCACGCCCTGGATAAGTCAGTTTCTGGTGTACCTCAAGTTACTTTCTGTGCTTTCGCGAGCGAAGCCTCAAAAACTCCAAATGTTTAACATAGCTTCCCCGACGCTTAAATTAACAAAATCCAGTGGCCGCGTTGCTTCCTTGGCTGCCCAAGTAAATAAAAGGTAACAAATCAATTTGCCCTCGCGCATTAAATAAAACAATTTGCTCTCGTGCATTAAACAAAACCAATTTGACCTCGCGAATTAAACAAAACTAATTGCCCTCGCACATAAAAAAAAATTGAATTTTTTAGACTCTTAAACTAAAACTAAATAAAATGAATAAAATAAAGTTTTTCCCAAACCGGAATTTCCGTATCGCAACGTTAACGTTTTCATGACTCGTGTAAAAAATTAAATATTTAAGTTTTAAAAACTTTGTTAGTTTCTTTAAATAAATATTCTTAATTTCTTTTAAAACAAAAGTGTTTTAATTCAAGAGATTCATATACAGGGTGTTCAAAGAATCCTGTTACAGACATTAATTAAATCAAAGTGTCTTTAAACTAAAAACTTAAAATCAAGTGTACTTAAAGCTCAAGAAGCTTCATATACTGGGTGTAGCCTGCCAGTATTATTAAAATCAAAACCAGTGCTTCTCGCAGACAACCCAGTGTGAAGAGGGAGTTATACAGGGTGCAGCATTCGACCTTGTCCAACATTTTAGGCGCAACCCTCCCGAACCTCTTCAAATCAAAAAATAAAGTGCACGAAAGCCTCCAGAGTCTCAATTAAGCTCTAGAGCTCAATCTAAATATTTAGTTCTCAATCTACGAGGCACGTTCGTGTTCAGTGGCAAAGTACTTGACGGAAAGTAACCTAAAGCTTTAAACAATCCAGAGGTCGACAAGGGGTTCTCGCTGCTATGGTGAATGAAGGAAACCGCGAAATTCATAACAGTCATCCAGGACAGGATCTTCGGCACCAGAAGCTATGTGAAACACTTTCTGACAGTCCCTGGATTATGCAATATCTGCCGGAAAAGTTATACAGCGGGCAAAACTATTAATCATGTTAAAGGCTACTTTATTTTGGCCACAGGAATGTATTTAGGAAGGCACAACGAAATAACGAAGGCCATTTGCAGAAAGTTAGTAATGAAATTCAGGTCCTTACTAATCTTCTCCCTTTCTTGCTAAATTGTACATTACAACCATCTTGTCATCTTTAAGAAAAAATTTAAGACAATAATTATTGATATCGGATACCCCTGAATCAGCAATCTGCAGAAAGTGAAAATTAAGCAAAAGAACAATAGGTGCTAAAACTTTACTATCGACCAAGACAAAGTAGTTTTTGATGCATCTGGAACAGTTCAACTTATCTAGAGCTCTCGTGAGGATTATACAGCTAATAGTAGATTGTTTTATTATGAGTAAAAGTTATACTGTAGGTTACCATACGAGTCACAAAAGTGGCTTTTACTCCAAATAAGACATGCTATTTTTTCTTCAAACGTCGATTAGCTATAAGAGAATAAAGTTAAAAAATTTTGCCTTGCATTGCCATTAGCAACGGAAGTAAAAGTCCTCTCGAGCGGAAGAAAAAGTACGTCAGAAAATCATGGTATTTTTTACTCATTTCATGACATTAAAGTTTGACAACAGAAGTAAAAGTACTTTTTCTTCCGCTCGGGCGAATTTTACTTCCGTTGCTAATGGTAACGCACAGCTACATTTTTTTATAGCTAATCGATGTTTGAAGAAAATATAACATGTCTTATTCATAGTAAAAGCTACTTTTACTCCTAATAGAACAATATACTATGTTCTTCGAACGTCAGAAAATCGTGACATTTCTTACTCATTTCATGACATTAAAGTTTGACATTTCAGACGGTTGTGCGTTGCCATTAGCAACGGAAGTAATAGTACTTTTTCTTCCGTTCGAGCAGACTTTTACTTCTGTTGCTAATACCAACGCAAATTTTTTTATTTTTATTTATAGCTAATCGACGTTTGAAGAAAAAATAACTGTCTTATTCGGAGTAAAAGCCACTTTTGTCCCTAATAAAACAATATACTATATCTTTATTTTTTATACTTAATCAATGTTTGAAGAAAAAATAACATGTCTCACTCACTTCGTTCGTCCGGCAAACCTAAAGATTCGTCACAAAAGTATCACTTTTACTCCTAATAAAACAATATACTATTTTGCTTATGGATTTTGCAATGGTAATGCAAAAGCTTCTGAAAGGAAATACAGACTTCAATTTCTGATCTTAAGTCTATAGATTTTTAATTCTGGAGAATAATCAACTGGTCAAACAAGTACGTCAAGAACGAAGCTAAGAAGTTGCAAATAAGAATAGAAGCCAATGGCAAATGGTATCAAATGTTCAATTAAGTAAATAGTACAACATTCTTCGTGACATGTTAGACACTTATCGACGTATTTTAAATCAAATTTTACATAAGCTGCTACATTATAAAATTTCGGAATTTAGGTATCCATCGTGAATCTAAGCAATGAACTTTAACCTTTTTGACACAAAAACTAATGTTTTCAAAATTTTTTTTTAATACTTCATTATGGGCATATTCTGTACAGAATGGAATAAAGAAGTCTAAAAACTAGTCTGTACGATATTAAAGTTTTACGAGCTGCTGTAAATTTATTACAAATTACTTACGATTGTCACTGAAGTCATCCACCAGAATAATTTCCTTTATGAGATGTTCAGGGCTTCGGTTTAAAACACTGAAAAAAAAAGAGGTACTAAGGTAAGTCCCAAAATCAGCATTTGATGCAGTCGATTTTACTGCTTCCTAAAAAATGGCGGAGGCGTCGGTGTTTCAATAAAATATTAATGCGCGATAAATGTGCAGCTCCCTGAAGGTCCATTGATATGAAACCTGACTAAAAGCTATTACATTTATTTTTTTAATGATGTGGAGTTATAATTGCCATAAAATAGTTTTAAGCATTTAAGAAAATATTGAAAATTTTAGAGTATCTGACGGACATCTCTATGTACCCACGTAAGACGTGGGTGTTTCGCCTAAATTCGCCGCTAGAGACGCCACTGAACTCGCTAAAGAAACAAAAGTAACAGTGCTCTAAACCTCCATGATTAATAGCCCTCCTTATTGCTGTAAGTAAATTTTCGCCTATTGTACAGGTTTAACACTGTATAACGTAGCGCAATAAAAATGGACCCTAGTGTTCTCCGCACTGCTAATGAACGCGATTAAAAGGGTTACTTGTTGTACTGAAAGAGTTCGTGTTCACTTGCTTGTGTATAATTAATTAATTTGTGACTCGCCTTTCGTGTGGTGCCATAATGATCAATTCTAGAAGGAAGTATAATATTATAGGAGTATGAAGGTGCTTTACTGGGCAAACGTTTTTTTCACCATATAGCCCATACTCCAAATGTTTCTCTTGGATGTCGTTCCAAAATGGAACAACTAGCAGAACCTGATAAAGCTACGACCAACCAAAATTAACGAAATCACTAATTTGTAATTATGTCAATTATTCAAACGGCAACATCGCTTAGACACCCAGTAGTTAAATATTATTTTACGCGACAAATCCATTGATACGTTCAAATCGAAAATCGGTTTGATTATTAACGCAAACACACAACCTCTTTGGTGAATAATAATTAAAAAATCGAGAAAAGTGTGGTATAGAAATTCAATAAAATTAAATTATAAATATGCATTTTATCAACAAAATAACACTGCAAATAAAAAGTGCGCTGTGACAGCAAAAATAAGTTCGACAAATAATACTATGTGTGTATTGATAACTTAATAAGTTTGCTCTTTATCGTTTAAGTTGTCGTTGTTTCTTCTTTTTTGATTGTTGTTATTGTTTAAGATGTATACAAGGAATGAAAAAGTAAACATAAAGTATCGAAGTATCAAAGAATCAACGTACCAAATTATCACAGTATTAAAGTATCAAAGTATCACTATATGACTGATGGTCGAGAGATAAGCGCACTTGCCTCTCATACAAGAGTTCCAGGGTCGATTCCTGGTCGTGGCATTGGAAAATACTATGAGAGGGATTTTTTCACTATACACGGATAGTCCCTTGTCTCTAAATGTATAGCCCACTCCCACACAAGGCTCATCCAGAGCCTTCCGGGATAAAGGGGGTCGTAATTACTTGTGGTGTATCACAAAGTATGAAATTGTCAAAGTATCACAAAGTATCAAGTATGAAAATATTAAAGAATTAAAGCATAAAAGTATGAAAGTATTAGAGTATTAGAGTAGAGTATTGAAGTATTGGAGTATTGAAGTATTAAAGTATTAAACTATTAAAGGATTAAACTATATCGATGTTGTTCCATCTAAACATATCATATAAAAGTACATTAAGTATAAAGAATCAGGGTTAAGTGGAAGAATGTCGTATAGACAAACTTCGTCCTCAAAATAAAGACGACGATTATTATTATTATTATTATTATAAACAAACACAAACTAATAAGAAACTACCAGCTTTTCTGCTTTTATACTAACACTCTTAATTCTGAACATACAACACATTAAAGCATAAAGCAAAAAATTATTAAACACTTTAAAAAACAAACCATTGTAGAGTATATCAATGAGGATAAGATAAGGCTTTACTCTAGAATGGTTTGTTTTTTTAAAGTTTTTAATCATGTTTTGCCTAATGCTTCCTGATGCATTTAGAATGTTCATATTGTTATATACACGTTTCCTTACGACAAAGACTTAGTTAGTAGAGCAGAAAGAACCCTGTCTAATTACCTACCAATAAAATGTCAGTTCTCCAGTTGAACCAGAGATGGCGTTGCTGGTAATTTTGTACCTAGATAATTCGGAACCTATCTAGAATCACGGATCAGAATAATAGAGAACGATCTGAAATAAAAATCACGGAGTATAAAAGAAACCAAACCAAGGCTCTGGGTTTGGATAGTAAAGTGATCAGATCAAGAGAGAGAACAAAGTGATCAGATTAGTAAAAGTACAGTGATAAGTAGTGAGTTACAGTGATTAAAAGCAGTAATTATTTTTATTATAAGGTTAATTATTGTAAATTAATTAATAAATTGTTAAATAAATCAGCGGTTAGTGTTATTCGTGCCGCGACTATGGAATTCACACTTGGGGTGTTTACTAAAGGGTATAAACACGTAACAATAATAAAAATAATAATTCCTAAATAATACATTTTCCTAAATTTATCAGTAACTTAGACTGTTTTCTTAGTATCCTTAATAATACAACATCAGCTTTAGATGTAATTGAATCCTTATGTCGATTTAGGCTCAGTTCAAAGAACACTTTGTACATTGCCTATATTTTACTCTTTAATTTTGAAGTACCTACGCAATGCAATACATTGTTAGCACCGTTAGTGTAATTTCATTCAACCATGAAACTAGACAAACTCGGTTAATAAGTTCACAATGAATGGTAATTCCGTAATGCTGGTCAATTTACGCACGAAACAAATAAATGAATGGACGTCGACCTAATTTGAAAATAATCTTTATTTAAGAAAGTAAGAAAAGTTTGTTGTTCAATAAAAAATATTAAAGCTTGTAAACCATCACAATTTTTTCTCATTTCGAAAGCAACGCATACACAGTTTTTGTGTTAAAATATTTACCACCTAGATCTTATTGTTTTTAGTTAATAACAAGACACCGCTGAAACAGTTACCATCTTTGTGAAGTTATTAAATAAATAAACACGCGAAAGTCTAACTAAAGAAATATTCTAAATATACTTTTAGCTCAACAAATCTTACCTAGCTAGACTGCCACCGATATTGCCACCTACATTTTATCTGAGGAAGAGGTACCAAAATTATAACTGCCTCCCTGAGGCACAGGAATATCTGGAACATAATCGTGGGACCTGCTGCAAAGATCTTGAACAGTGTTCTAATCGACATCTTTCTTAGTTAATTTATTTGTTACTTTCATTATCGTGACTTCCGGTACGAGCTGGCTAGTATTGATATGGATGTTTCATATTAATAGACGGTTATACAATTTAAAATCGTGTCTTATAATTCAGTGAAGTGGGTGTCTAATTCTAACCTATTTAAGGAGATTGTAAAATATAGAAACATCCGTATTAGTGTTGCTTAAAGTTAAGAAGGAATGCTAAGGGACATTAGTATACATGCAAACTTTACTTCTGCAATTCCACAAGTAGTGACGTAATATGATGAAGCTGAATTTCAATTATTAAATTAAAATGAATAAAAGAACTGAAGTTACGTGAAAAAATATTTTTCTTCTAACATTGTTTTAAGCACGCTAAAAATTGATTTTTTGAAACGTCTATTCAAAGTTGATTTTATTGTCGATTTGTAAGGTCGCAAGCAAAAAAAATAGGACAAGTCTTATAACGGTATTTAACTAAAATCTAGTTGTGTACATCTAACTTTAATTTTTGTGACATTGTCAGTTAGTTGTCATAATTTATTGCAAGTGTGCAAAAAACTCATATATGCGATTTAGTTAAATCTGGAGTTATTGCTAAAGCAGAAGATGGATGGTCAATGAGACAAATTGCACTGCGTTATAATATTGACAAAAATTCGGTGTGAAACATTTTAGGAAAGTGGAGAATAAACCGTAGATTAGTAAAAATCCTTGATCAGGGCGACGAAGGATATCAACTCAACAAGATTTGCAGTTAGTAAATGCTTTAGTAGAAAATCCATTTTACTCAGTTATTCAGGCTGCTGAAGAAACGAATTTTCCGGGATCGAGTAGTACTGGTCGCCGGCGAGTAAGAGAATCGGAGCTACGCTGTCATGCAGCAGTACAGAAATGCTTACTTAAAGCTGAACATAAAGAAGCTCGAGTAGGATTTGCGCTTGAATTTCTAGCGCATGATGTAAATTTTTGGAACAATAGAATCTCTACAGATGAAAAAACTTTCCAGTCAACACACAGCGGTCGTATTCGTATTTACTGCCCTCCGAATACTCGATTCGATGAGAAATATATATCTAACAATGATAAAAGTGGTAGCTTTTCCGTCAATATGTGGGCTTGGATATTGGCACGTGGTCCTGGTCTCTTGTGGCATATTGAGGAACGATTTAATAGTGAAACGTATATTAGGATTTTAGACAATATTATGCTCCCTTCTGTGTCACAATTATTTCCTAATAATGAGTTCATATTTCAACAAGACAATTGTTCCATTTACACTGCTCATACCGTAACTAACTAGTTTCAAGATAACAACATCAATGTTCTTAACTGGCCAAGTCATAGTCCAGATCTTAACCCTGTGGAAGAAGTATGGGGACTACTCGTAAGAAGTATCCAAAAACGAAATGTGAGACCACGGAATGTCGAAGAATTACTGGAAATAGTCAATAATGCATGGGAAAATATTATTACTAATGATTATTGTATAAGGTTATTTAATTATATGCCAAACAGACTTATAGAAGTTATAAATAGAAATGGTGCAATAACGAAATATTAATAGTTAATTTCTTGTTAAGTAGGATATCCTTTGTCCTTTGATTCAGGATTTCCACTAATCGTGCCGTTTATTCTCCACTTTCTTAAAATGTTAATGCAGTGCAATTTGTCTCATTAACCATCCATCATTTACTATACCAATAACTACAGCATTAAAATAAAAAATAAATTAAAAGTGATATCTGTTTTATTTCGGCTACTCATTACATATTCAAATAGAGACAGATTTACATTAGAAAAAAGTTATCCTATTTTTTTCTGCTCACGACAGTACTACAACCAAATCGTTATCAAGACATTGTAATATGTGTTGAAATACACGTAGAACTGCGGAATATTCTTGTATCGAATCAAAGTCGTGGTTACTGAGCGGTCATTAATTAAAATGATTTTTAAACGTTCAAATTCTCATTGGGAACTTTTTGAATATTGTTGTTTGCAAATGATCACCCAGTATGGATTTTCTTTTGCCCTGTACAAGAATTTGGCGACACGTCAGCATTTCCAGTGGATGTAACTATCTGTGAATACAATTTAATTTAAAAAAATTTGCCCTTCATCTATAAATAATTGCAATCAGTCAAGCGTGCACAAACTTGCGAAAAAATTACACAAAAAGATGGGGTGTCATCCGTTTGACTCCTAGTGTTTGCATATCTGTGAGTCCCTCTGTCTGTCTATGCATCCATACCTCTTCAACAGATGATCCGATTTTGATGCAGTTTCTCAAACGATTGACACTCAAAATTAGGTGATTCGTTTACTGATTCATCTGAATCTATCTTTTGAATCAATCAACAAGTGCAGCTATTACAAAATAACGGCTTCTATAATAACAGTTGTAATTGGAATTCGTGAAATGAAACTACAAAAAAATTATTTCGACAGATAGCTAGGATATCGAGCTGAATCGAAAAAAAATGAAGCACGCTGTAAGTATGTCAAGACCAAACAACATACTTATATTTACCAGTTTTGTACCATCTCCAATAAATATTACTATAATTTTTTCTCATTATGGGGCTTTTCTAGGGCGATATATCAATTCATATTTATTTTGTGGTACACTTTTTCGTAATCAGACATAGAAAACCTTTAATATTTTATGATAAAATTGTGGCGCGACATTTCAACGTAAAATATGACATAAAACAAAGGATCTACTGCGGGCTGCGCGCACGTTCTACGTAGATAATTTATTTTTCCAGTGGCGTAGGCTTTGTGTTAAAGGTTTACAAGCGCAAGAACAAACAGAGTATTGAGTGATTTACTTTCCGAGTTTGATTAGTTTTGCTTCTTATCAATAAAAAAGATTCCTTAAGTTTGCTACGGTGATAAGAAGCATTAGCATCGGGATACGGGATCATAGCGGCACATGTCACTTCTTTGGGGGAAATATGGCTAAAAAGTTATTTCTTTGCCCATATCACAAATACAAACCATTTACAAATAATTTTCTTGATGGATTTACACTATTTACAAAATAATTCAAGTAAACATAATATATTAGTCGATTTAAATATTTTGTTATAGAACATGATGATTATAGACAGGAGTACCTAGATGTTATGTATATCAGCTTCATCAACTTTCACTAAAAAATCCAAATAATAAAGAAATAAATAAAAGACAGAATATATTACTAAGAAACCTAGAAACAAAGGAAATATAAAAAACTGGCTATTCCAAAATGGGACACAATTAATTATGGAATGATTAAGGAATGTTCAAATAAATAACGAGGTCATTACTTCAACTAATAACGTAAATAATCTTGATATTACAAAAATCAACATAGGTTTCAAAAAATTAAGGAAATTCATTCTTATGATACCCGTAGAAAAATTAACTTTCATATCCCAAATAAACGTCTAAATACAAAAGCCCATAATATCTTGGGACTGAAATTGTACTACTAAGTGGCACTAGCATATAGAAATCCAAAAAACATATTTATCTTTAAAAAACATGTTAAAGAATATCTTTTAAATTTATGTACATACAGTGATAAGGAATATTTTGAATATTGTAATGAATTTTTTAAAATACTGCAATTGTTATCCTGCTTCACTATACCTATTTATATGTAACGTTTATATTATATTTATGTATTATTTTACTGTTTGTTACATCATATTCAAACATGTATTTTATCATATACAGTGTGACCCATTTCAAACCTTGGGTCACACTGTATACAGGGTGTCTCACCGGGAACTGAATCGATCGATATAGAGAAAAGCGCATCAGAAAATTTTGAAAATTTAGCTAATTACTAATGTCGGTGTGGCCAATCCAACTAAAATAATTACAAGCAGCTGGCATTTCCGCTTATACCGGAAGTCGATACCAACTTGCTTATTTCAAATGGAGCATAAAATTCTGAGTCGAAAATATGTAGCATATCCTGTACCTAAACCTAGCCGTTTCAGAGATATTTGATATTTTATAGAAAATTTGACAGGTGCAACGATTTGCAAGAACCGTTATAACTTTCTTCGTATAAAAGATCCTCATTTGCTTCTTGTCGTTCTGCAACTGAAATATATTCAATAATATCATACCAAGTGTTCCGTTTTTCGCGTTACATTTTGTCAACTTCAAACCGCGAAAACTTGTTTAGGTCAAATGGAACACCCTGTATCTTTTTACGTCAAGTTGTGTAAAATGGAATTCCCTTTTTTCTGATATTAGCATTGTGCGGGTTAAAGGTACAACTCTTTTTGGAATATTTGCGATTTTATTAGAAATTCATGAATTGCTGTACCTAATCATTTCATCAAAATAACCATGATTAGAAACAATCAGTCATTATCTTATGTCAAAAAATGCCAGTACATTTAAATTATACCAACAAAAACTTTTTAAATTTGTTTATTATTTATGGAGAATGTGATAAAGTAACATCAAGAACTTGCAGCACATTTGCTACTCGATATCCACAAAAACGCAAAATAATACTAACACTGTATTATGTAACATGCGTATTAATCGAATTGAAGATATGGCACGAACTAAAATAGCAGAGATAAGATCAATTTAAAATATGATTTCATTTTAATTTAATAATTGCTCAAAATTCCGCCCTCGTACCTCGACACATTTTTCGCACCTTCGGATTAGTTCCTCATGGGTAGCTCTTCTAATTGAATCCTGTGATGTTTTGAAATGCATTTCTTACTCTTTGCATACAATCTTCAATGGTTGTTAATGGGCTATCATAAACTTTATCTTCAATAGTGAAATGAAATAATCTAAAACTGTTAAATCGGGCGAGCGAGGAGGCCATAAGAAAGGTCCATTATTGGCAATCCATTGATCATAAAAAGTTTCTTGTAAATAATTATTAATTAAATATGCGTTATGTGGGGGAGCACCGTCGTGCTGATAAAAAATGTTTCTATGTTCGGCGAGAGGTAAATTTTCTAAATATTTATTATTCAAATTTTGTAAGATATTCAGATCTTTCACCAAAAAAAAAAAAACAAAAATTTATCTATACATAGTAGCAGAAGAGAAAATTTAATTGGCCGTTTAAATTTTCCTGATAAAATTGTAATGCCACCACTCTATCGTTTCTTATGGCACAGTAAATATTGAACTGCCAACTTTCCTGAAAATTCTTCTGAACATATGAGGATTTGAGTGACTCCAATAATGCGAATTGTGTCTATTAAAAAGTCCATTTTTAGTAAATTTTGTTTCATCTGTCCATATAATATTTCCCAAATAAGAATCGTGACCCTTAGACCTTATTAGAATAAACTCACCACAAAAATTCTGTCTTCTTAGGAAATCTGTTTCTTTTAATCCTTGAACCATATGGAATGAAAACGAGTGAAACTTATGTTTTAATAAGATTCTGTGAATTGAATCCTTGCATAGTTCCGATTCCAGAGCAGCTTGTCTTAATGACATCCTTGGAAATGCATGAAAATATCCCAGAATGACTATTTCAATGCTTTCGTCATCAACAATAGCCTTTCTTCTTTGCATTTTTGCCTTGACAGAGCCATAAATTTTAAAATTTTCCAATACGCGTTTTACAGTGTTTAGTGACGGTTTCCGTTTTTCTGGATATCGAGTAGCAAATGTGCTGTAAGTTCTTGCTATTACTTTATCACATCCTCCATACATAATAAAAAAATTTAAAAAGTCTTCGTGGGTGTAATTTAAACGTGCTGGCATTTTTTGACATAAGATAATGACTGACTGTTTCTAGTCATGGTTATTTTGATGAAATGATTACAACAATTCATGAATTTCTAATAAAATCGCAAATATTTCAAAAAGTTGTAACTTTAACTCACACAATACTAATATCAGAAAAAAGGGAATTCAATTTTCCACAACTTGACGTAAAAAAATACAGGGTGTTCCATTTGACCTAAACAAGTTTTCGCGGTTTGAAGTTGACAAAATGTAACGCGAAAAACGGTACACTTCGTATGATATTATTGAATTTATTTCAGTTGTAGAACGTAGTTCTCCTTGTGTTCTTTTTATGTGACAAGAAGCAAATGAGGATCTTTTACACGAAGAAAGTTATAACGATTCTTGCAAACCGTTGCACATGTAAAATTTTCTATAAAATGTCAAATATCTCTGAAACGGCTAGGTTTAGGTATATGATATGCTACATATTTTCGACTCAGAATTTTATGCTCTTTTCGAAAACCCTAAAATATATAGGGTGTTCCATTTGAAATAAGCAAGTTGGTATCGACTTCCCGTATAAGCGAAAGTGCCAGCTGCTTGTAATTATTTTAGTTGGATTGGCCAAACCGACATTAGTAATTATCTAAATTTTCTGATGCGTACTTTTCTCTGTATCGATCGATTCAGTTCCCGGTGAGACACCCTGTATAGATATATATTTATGGCTGCTTATACATTCTATGTATTGTAAAATCTTGATTTTTTCAATAGCACTGCTCTGTCTGGATTAATAAACTGATTTGATTTTGCTTATTTTTTTAATAAACGTATTGTATTGTATTGTAATAATTTTATTCCACTACTCCTTTATCTGACAATGATTAAAAACAAAAACGCGTGTTCGAGTAAATATTGAACATTTCAGGAATTTCTCACAGCTCACCTTTTACTGCTATTAATTAATATAATTTTGTGTGTTTTTTAATTGTCTAATTGTAAGTGGTTATTGTTTTAAACCGCTAGAAAGTTAAATTTACGTCACAAGATAAATAGATTTACTATACTAGGGATAAAAAATGGAGCAAGTACATTTGCTGATTGTTTTTCCACTCCCTTGACTAAGCTCAGTTTTACCACATACCATACATTCCCAACAGTATATAGCATTACTAACGCTTGTATTAATCTTATTTTCTATCTCACCTAACTACAGTTCTGAGCAGGGTGGACCTCGCCTCGTTGTGGAAAGTAATGATAACGCTGGTGGCCGGGAGGTTTGTTTTCCAGTTTTTACGTCGACACCTGCAATAAACAAATTCATCAGTGTTATTAATATTCATGTATTTACTACTCTAATTATTGCATTGAGTAAACAAGTTTTACATCCACACACTACTTTCATATTTTCTATAAAAATAGACCGGAAAGATTGGCGTTCGATTTATTTGCACATCTTTTTTCGTCATCGATTTATCGATAAAAATTGGCAAATAAAACAGTGTGTTTAATATAAGTTTATAATTACATACTATCAGGCATGAAATTATTTTCAAGTTCTTTTTCCATTTCAATTAGATTAGCGTGAATAATTTGTGATGTAAACACTTAAAATTAAAACTAGAAATGGGCTACGCCATCGGCGCTGTTCGGGGATGCTCCCATCGGTCGCATCCCCTCGGTTTGGAAACGCGTGGAAGTCGGAGATATGTTCAAAATTCTAAGATAGGTCCGTCGATTAGCCTCTAAGAAATTGTCTCTGAATGTGCCTCAAATTTATTTTTTTATTTTTTAAATTTTAATTGTTTATTTTTAAAGTTTTTAATTTTTTTACTTTTTCATTTCCCAGTATTTCATTCTTCTGTTATTCAGTTTTTCGTCTCAGTTTTCAGTTTTTCATTTTTCACTTTTTCATTTTTTAGTTTTTCGTTTTTCAGTTTTTAATTTTTTCAGTTCAGTTTTTCAGTTGATCAGTTTTTTAATTTTTCAGTTTGGTTCAGTTCAGTTTTTCGTTTTTCAGTTCTTCATTTTCAGTTTTCCATTTTTCAGTATTTCATTTTTCAATGTTTCAGTTCAGTTTTCAATTTTTCATATTTCAGTATTTCCATTTTTCAGTTTTTTAGTTTTTTATATATTTCAGTTTTTCATTTTCTCAGTGTTTCAGTTAAGTTTCTTAATTTTTCAGTTGTTTAGTTGTTCAGTTCAGTTTTTCGTTTTTCAGTTCTTCATTTTTCAGTATTTAATTTTCTCAGTTTTTCATTTTCCAGTATTTTATTTTTCAGTTTTTCATTTTTCTGTATTTCATTTTTCTGTATTTCATTTTCCATTTTTCTCCCTTTAATAATAGCGTGGGGTTGGTAATGGGGATGGTAGAGGAGGTGGCAAATTTCCAAAAAATTTTAGTCCCTTGGTTCTCGTGCACACTAAATCTCAATTTAATTGGTTTTTCTCCCTTTAATAAGAGGGTGGGGGTGGCAATGGGGGCAGATTTTTCGAGACGTTTCGTTCTTGTATACACACTAAATCACATTTTAATTTTTTTTAGTCCCTTTCATAATAGTGTGGGGGATGGTAGTGGGGGTGATAGGGGGTGATTGATGTCAAATTAAAACTTTTGAGACCTTAACCTTTAGTCCATGCCCTAAATTGTAATTTTATGGACTCTTACCTGCTTGCTTTACCTATTTGCCCTTATTTACCCCATTTACCTCCGAACCCTTCAACGGAATTAGATCAAAATATACTCCAGTTCCAGATCGCGTTAAAATACATAAGTGTACCAAATTTCAAGTCAGTATCATAAACGGTTCCAGAGTAAACATGCTTACAATAAAAAAAAAGTTACAGACCGACAGACAGAAATTTCAGTCTATTTGAGAGAAAATAATGAGAAACTATCTGTAACCAAACATATATTTTAAGTTAGTATATTATACGTTATAAAATATTGAAACGACATTCCTCGAATCGTTTGAGGTACGAATTCATGAAAGAAATTTTCAGAAAATAGAATGAAAAATTAGGAAAACCTATTTAAATTTTTTTCTACTCCCTTGTGTAAATTTGCCGTTTGCCGTAGTCTGTAGAATGGATAGGAAATCGATCAATCACAGTTAATCTTGCCAAAAACGGTACATCACCTAAAATATCATAATTCATCATACAGACAAAATTTTAGATGTACAGCAAAAAATCGGCAGCTACTGGAAGCGGCTGGCACCTCCCCACTCGGTGGATCTTTGAAGCCGAAAAGAGCATTAAATTGTGTGACAAAACGGCGCTAAACGTAATCCGATCTCATCCAAAACCTTTTCAGATCTTCTGGGGCACTAAAAAAAACTTCAACTTAATGAATTTACAATCATCTATGCGAGTTATTACCTACATTATCGCTTGTTGAATAATATACTATTAGGATATTAACAACTTTAACATCACTTGAGCGACTAAGAAAGTCTAGTTATCCTAAATACTACAGATTTGTAAAGCAACAAACTGAAAATTGGTAAAGTGATAATCTATAATAAATTCACCAACGAAGGTACAGAAAGCATATGCTATTGATAGTGTTACATCTACCTTTAAAGTTTGTGACAATCCACTAAAAGTTACAAATATGCCGAAATCTTATTAACATGACATGACACCAACGTTATCGGATGACAAACGATGACAATGACAATCGTCAAAATTTGCTCATTGCAATCCGATCGCTCGCGGCTGCCTTTGTTAAATGAAACATTAGCATTTCAGTAATTTTACTAGATTTGCTTTGTTTTTAATTTTTTTCACGGAAACCAAATCGAAAAGGTGGAAGTGTGATATATTGTTGAAATCAGAATTTTAACTGCTTTTCAATGGTTCCATTGCAAATTGAAAGTAAGTATAAAATAAACAACTTGTTGCGTCAAAATGGCACTAAACGTAATCCGATCTCAACCAAAACCTTTTCAGATCTTCTGGGGCACTAAAGAAACGCACACGCAAAGTTTCATTCAAATCTATTCAGTAGTTTCGACGCTATCGTGCTAACATACATACACACACACACACAGACATTTTTCAAAAACCACTTTTTTGGGTTCCTAGGACCTCAAAACGTAAAGATTTGATGTTATCTCAATTTTCGTTTTTGAACCAATTTTAGTAACCTCTCACAATTTTATTGTGGAGAGGTCAAAAGCAGCTGTGCAGCTGTATGCGTGGATGGAACCAGGGACCTACCGCGTTGAACGGGTCGACTGTAACCGCCGGACCGCCGTGTCACACAGTCACTCAGGTTCCCCCTCTACAGGATGGTTAACCACCAAAACTTTGAGTACTCAGAATTAAATCTGGATAATCTAAAACCAGTTTTAATCAACCAATATTGTATAATCGACAAATCGATATTTACGTTGATTTGCTAAAAGAGCAACACACGTCGCAAAAGCATATTTGAATTATGGTCGCCTACAAAATAATTTGAAGAGTAAGTCCTGGGATGTTATTTAAAATGCAAAAGAATCAGTTGAACTGTTACTAATAAAATCATTCATATTATTAACAATTACATAAGCCAAAACTCATACTATTATAATATTATAATAAAACAAATCAAAAACCCTGGATTGATTACTAAATATTTATTAAACTCGATAGATGCAAAAAAATAAAACATATATAAATTTAAAAAACAATAAATAATGCATCGAAGCATTAGCGTTTTGATGGTAATATGTAATTATTACACTTAATGCGCCAGGCTTGTAACTTGTAATTCAGCGCTCGGTGGGACACATAGCCCGGAGAGTAGCTGTTGGTTGCAGTCTGGTTACGTTCTTTTTAGTAAAATAAGGATTTTATAGAGGAGTTTGCGACTAAAATATTATGTTTTTTTTTAAATTGACCATTGTAAGTCAATGTCAGGTTGTTTTTTTGTGCAAGACTTTTTCAGATTGTTTTATAATAGCAGTTTTTTCAGACGAGGCCATATTTAATATTGGGTGAAAATTCTCAAGAACACCACACCCAATACCCAGAAAAGATTAATCTTTGAGCTGAAATTGTCGGTAACACGATTATAGAACCATACTTTTTTGAGGAAAGTTTAATGGGCCCTCGTTATGTACAATTTCTACAAGAATTTCTAGTACTAACTCTAAACAGACTATTACGAAATAGAAATGACCTATGGTTTCGGCAAGATGAGGCGCCAAATGTTTGTTTTCTTGATCGATGGATAGGTCGAAGAGGGTCAATTGAACAAATCTCAAAGTAGTTCAAATGTGCTTTTAGAGGGCGGAATATTAAACATAATATTTTTAGTCGCAAACTCCTCTATAAAATCCTTATTTTACTATAAGGAATGTAACCAGACTGCAACCAACAGCTACTCTACAGACACTGGACCGCTAGATGGCGCCTGCTGACTATTTTACATGTCGCTATTGTAAAAATACCGGGATGTACCAAGTAGTCAAAGGATCCTCGTGCTGGTCGTCACATGCCTACCTTGCACTGACGAGAGCCAACAGCTCAAAACTGCAGTCTGCAAGTGGTGTGTGACGACTGGCAAGAGAGCTCCTTTAAGTAGGATCAGTCTTTCGGCTGGTGTTTGTTGCCATCGAAGCATTAGAACTATTACACTTAACGCGCCAGATTTGTAACTTGTAATTCAGCGCTCGGCGGGGCACATAGCCCGGAGAGTAGCTGTTGGTTGCAGTCTGGTTACGTTCCTTATAGTAAAATAAGGATTTTATAGAGGAGTTTGCGACTAAAACTATTATATTTAAATCTCAAAGTAGGCCATAACACCATTAATTCCGTTTAATTTTTGTGTTTCCAACGACATAAAACATGTCACAAACATTTTAACCGATACTGTCAATATTTAATATTTTGCGAAAACCACAATTCATATCATTGAATCGTAAAAATCAGCTATGCCATGATTAGTGAAAACCAATGTATACAGTTATTACCAAATTCGACAGATTGTCACTGTTGTATGTTGCGTTGTCGAGTTCTAAGACAAGTTTTATATCAGTAATTATGGTGTACACCAATAATAACAAATTCGATATGATTAGCATTTACTGTCAGCGCAATTTTGACGCTGAGATGGCAGTCGCGGTTTACGGAGAAAGATTTCCAGATGCTCCACAGCCAAATCGAACCATGTTTAGGAAGTTAGTTCAAAATATAAAAACGCACGGTTCATTTTTTTAAAAAAGTAGTAATAGTGGGGTCGATTTGGATTTGCAAACGGACTCGTTTTTTTTTCGATTTTTTTTTTTGTGATGTTATGAAGTCAGACCCGAAAATTTTCCGGCCGAAGTTTTCACGAGAGGAGGGGGGGGGGGGTAAATTTACATGTAAAGGTAGGGTAAATCAGCTTTTCGAACATAACTCGTTTAGTTTAATTAGGATTGAAAAAGTGTATACGCGGGGGAGATTTTTTTTCCCTATCGAATATGGAATTTCTTTCTCTTTGATTTAAGCCCCACCAGATTGCGATCGGATGATTAGGAGGGGAGGGGGGGGGGGGGGGAGCGCAAAGTTTTTGCCATGTAGAAGGGCAACGGAAAGAGTGAGGGACTTCAGGCCGGGCTCATTTTCAAAGGCAATTAATTCTCTTTCAAGTTTTTTTTACCACGAAGCTCTAACTTCATTAGGGCCTGCACGCGCGCGTGATACATTTACAAAAACGAGTGCGGCAATTCAGCAGCCGTGCAGCGAGATGCCGGGGGAAGAGCCTTGCGCTCCCACGTCTCTCCCTTCTCTCTCACAATTACACGTCACACCTCCCACTCCGCTCGTCCGTTTTGTCTGCCGTCAGCTTTCATCCCTTTAACTTTTTTCGTATTTCCTCAAATAAGGAAATTACAACCGTTTGTGGTTTTCCGATTTTTCAGGTTTTTGTAATATATCAAATTAGGCTATGGATTTCAAATTTCTTATGGGATAACTGTTTCTAAAACTTTATTCTTCTTCAATATATGTTAAGCGAAATATTTGTTGCCCTCGTAAAATAGACAGACGAGACGGTGTAATTGCTGGATCGTAATTCGCAAAAAAATCTCCAGACAACGGGAAGGACGTGTGCACCTAGACACCACCTGGCTCCCCGACCACCGCATAATGAGGCTATTGATAACAGTATTTCACAATTTTATAACGAACGTCAATTTTTTTTGTAATAATCTAGGACACTGATGATCTAAACTTTAACTAAAGTAAAGGCTGTCTATTTTGTTGGTATTTAGGCTAATTATTTTCCTTTCTCTAAGAAGATGCCAGAGAAGCTTACACAAGCACTTTGAACACGCTAATACGAAATGAGTTTTATGATCAACTCTAACCAGAGGGTCAGTTGCTCAATGCGAATCCTTTTGTACATTCAAAGTGGTTAATTGAAAACAGTGGCGGGTGCAACGAGCTAAAGCCGTCCAGTACAAAATTAGTTTTTACTAACATCTGATTATTACGTGTACTTCATCGATATACCATCGGTGTCAAGATCCTTATAATAGCACGCTTTTTATAACAGCAATTTCTACTAATGACCAAAGATGCGTTTGCCTGTTAAGACTTTACGAGTTCTGAGAGAATGTAATCAACTCCACTTTCATTTTTCGCTATCAGCTTATTTACAAGGTAGTAAAATGGCGTCACAAGGTGTAAAGTTATTAACTGACAAAAAATGAGTTCAATTGGTTTTTGATGAGATCTGTGCAGTGGTTGACTATTTAAATATCATTAGCATCTAGCATGCCTGCTTTCTGTTCTTGTGTATCTAACATCAATATTAACTGAAGCTAGCTTGCACTTTTTAATTCTGTAAACATCATCAAAATGTTTATCTAAACCTGATTTATACTTGTCAAATTAGGATTTTAATGTGTATTTTCTGGTCAGGGCAATTTTTTATTTTAACGTATTTTGGGGATCAAGGTGCGTTCACAGTCGAGTTTCTCAGTTTCAGAGAGATCGGCATATCGTTTATTTAAACAATTAAATTTTTTAGAGTGTGTTTTCAATCGATTTTTAAAAAATATCTCGAAATCTGTAAGTAATAATAATAAAATGTCTTTATTTGTAAGTGTGTAACAAATAAATTACATTTCAATGCATAAGGCAAAGTCTACTCTACTTAACCATAATTTATATGTTATAACAAAGGCAGTGGCGGCCCGTGGTATATAGCTCTGGGTGGGCAGGATGGGGGATAGAACCGAATAATAATGACACTTCTCCACAGAAATTTAGTGGGTGTAAAAATCACGCAAAAAACATTCAATGATGCCTCTGCCCATTTCAATCGCCTTGTATAACGTTTTTAAATCATCTATACCTGTTGAATTTCACGGATTTTTACTATTTTTACTGAATAACATGCAAGGCCAGCAATAAAGTTTATTTCTTATTTCACTTCCAGAAATATTTCTGGCACCCTGTGACACAATATTTTCTATTGGATGAATTTGAATGTACATTAATGAGATTTCCCATAGTGGGGTGAGGTCGCTCTAATTTAGTTACAAAAATTTTGTCGTCGTATGTTGGGTGCGCAAAACTATTTTCCAATAAAAAATGTATAATATCAGAATTATCGCTTAATGTTTGTCTTACGTCGGTCATGGCAAATATTTTAATATTAATAATTTGTCAGTTGTCCATTCACTACAGTTTTTTCTGCTAAAGTAGACACTTACTATTTACTAAATACCAACAAAAATCACAGATTACAAATTTAAAAAACATAAAATTGAGAGAATAAAACATTACACAAATCTAACCAAATTCTTCCGATTCTAAAACAGCAGTAACAATTTCAAACGTTTGTTATTCGCGAATACTGATTTGACTTGACTCTACACGTCCAGAAATGAAACGATTCTCGGCGAAACATCACGACACTGTAAAAGAAAAGGGAAGGGATGAGGGTGGCAGTGTCCACATCCCACCGAACGCGAAGTCCAATATTATACATTTATTTCATTTACATATTATATTAATTTCACATCTAAAACTGCTAAAATAAAATTAAACAGTAATTTAGTAGTTTTTGGATAATATAGAGACATATGTGTTGTTCTATCCTTGTCTCTAAATGTGTAGCCCCCTCCCACACAAGGCTCTTCTAGAGCCTTCCGGTATAAAGGGGGTCGTCATTACCTGTAGTGTATTTATTATTTATTAATACATTATACCTTAAAACGCAAAGAAAAATAAAATTATAGTTATAGGTAACTATATGGTACCATTGATATATATATATATTAACTTATTTTTGTTCCTATTTATTAAATTAGAAATTGCTATCATATTTAATATTCATAAGGGATTGATTACTCAATTTTAACACATTAGTTATTCTTCCTGTTTTAAATCTTTTCAATTGCGAACATATTTTCTTCAATATTCATATTGTTTATTACAAGTTTTGCTCAGGGATGGCATGCCCACTCTAGGTTATAAATAGCCTAAGCATGCAAGACGTATGTCTCGTTTTGATATACATTACAGGCGTAAGATTGAAGTCAATAACCAACATGCGCGTAGACGTATTATGATTGAATTCATTATTTCCGAGCGATGTTTGCTCACCCTGGTTTGGTGCATGACACTTTCGACAGTATTACGTCCGGTTTATAAACGGATTCATAAGTGTACCTATATGAGGCAGAATAATATGTAGTAAAAATAATATTATAAATAAAACTAACTTTTTAATTTTAATATTACAATTAATTAACCGCAAAATTTTACTTGATAGTTTAACTACAAAAATATATAAAAATATAAATATACCTTTATAGCTACCGCTTATGTAATTGGGTGGGCACTGCCTACCCTGTCATCCATGACGGGCCGCCACTGAACAAAGGACACCGCAGTAAACCTAAGGGAAAATGGATCCCAGTCGAATTGGATGAAAATTTGGTATAATGTTTATGATGTCCTGATCAAAAGTCTTAAACAAGCGAGATAGAAAAATGGACAGTTTTCGAGTTACAAGGGGGTCAAACAAGAGGAAAACGGGTTCATCGGATTATAAATTTCACGGAGCATGTGGCGATGCTATTACCATCATAGTTAAATATCACAAATATTATAGTTAGTAAGAAACCTTCGTGATGTGCGGAGTTTGAATAGTTTATGTACAAGGTGCGCCACTTGAGGCATCCATATATCTCGAAAACGATGCATTCTATAACAAAATGTTTTAAATAACAATTATTTGAAACCAAGTGGGAAACAAGATGGTGATATTATTCCTTTTGCTTTGGCCAAGTTTTCAAACTTATCCTTTGCCATTGCCCATGTCAGAGTACATGTTCACTTTTGTCTTATCCGATATAAATGAGCTAGCTGCTTATATAATAACATATAACAGTTTTAAACTAACGTAATATTTTTTTATTACATATAATACATGATTTTGAAATCTCAAATTAGTCTCAAATAATAAGCCCACATTTTTGGCAGAATTCACAGCCATTAAAGGCCTATCCTCAATTTTCAAATTCAAATTTGATATCAAGTTTTGCCTATACTTATCAGAGCAGTATAAAATAAACGAACACTTACTTGAAATTAGTTTTAAGTTATTTTGATTAGCATACTTATATATTGCAGAAAGATCTTAATTAATTTGTCGAGATACTTGGTTTGATTTGTTCACTTTGAAAAAATGAAACAACTGTGTATTATTATTTTTTTTTTATACATTTATTTAACGTCGGACTATTTCCGCTACTGTGGCCTAACACCGACGCCTGTAGACGAGCTACCCCCAACCAGGAATTTTGCCGAACCTCTTCCCTTAAGAAGAGTAGGGACCTTTTACTTGCCTAACATTTAATAGACAAGGGACCGACGGCTTTACATTCCGTGCATACACTGATATACAAGCCGCTGGAAGATGTGTGAGGCGAGAACGCGGTTTCCGTTGGAATGGTCACCATCCAAGTACTAACTGCGCCTGTCATTGCTTTACATCGCATACCGAAGTATGTACATAGTAAAGACGCACCTACGCTCGCCCCCTAACTGTGTATTATCAGCGAAGGCTTGCATATTCGATATTCAGAACACTTAAATACGTCGGCAGTATATATTAAAAATAGAAGAGGCTCCAAAACGAAACCCTGTGGTACACCAGAAGTGATTATGTCAGAATATTCATTATTTAGAAACACCATTTGTTTCCGATTTGCAAGATAGGATGAAAAGAAATTTACCGATGTGTTGTTAAAACCAGAAAAGTTTAACTTCACGCATATCAGTGCATGATCAAGAGTATCGAATTCTTTTGAAAAATCTAATAAAACTAATGCGCATGCCTCGCAGTTGTCCAAAGCATTAATGACGTTATCGGTTATATTTCGTAAAATTGAGGTGGTACTGTGCCCCTTTCTGTAGCCAGACTGTAAAGTTGAAACTATATTATTTACTGTGACAAATTCGTAAATTTGCGGGTAAATTTTTCTAGGGCTTTTGATATAGCTGATATAATAATGCTTATTGGTCTTAAATCAGAGCATAATTTCGGATCATTTATTTTTGCCAATGGTTTTACAAGTGATAGTTTCCAGTTTACAGGAAGGTGACCTACTTCCAAGCAGCAATTAATTAAATGTGTAAGGTCCCAACTAGCAATTTGATGCTTTGTAGAAGCTGAAAGAATGTTTATGGAACATTTTTTATAAAACAAGATTGTTGATATAAACATTTCTAAAACGTTTATACAACGCTTACAGACGCAAAATGGGCACAGTTTATAAAACAATGTAGTTCTTTAATTTATTTTATTATGGCTCTCACAGGTGTTATAAAATAATTGTATAAATGTTTACATAGAAATTTAAAAAATGGTAGGCGATAATTATAAAATAGTTTTATAGCAAACAGTTATAAAACCTAAACCTGTTTTTGTAATATATCAATTATAAAATTTTATAAGCATTGTGTTATTATCTTCATTGCTACTTTTTTGTTATGTGAAGCAACAACAACAGAGATTATTTGTTTTTTAAATGTTTTTGTAGAGAATAATAATTCTCAAAATAGTTTTAAATTATTATAAAGATAGCTGCATTCTATGTGGCGGCATAACTAACAATATATTTAGTGGAACATGAGATAAAGGTTAACTGATTAAGACTTCGTTTTACCAACAGTAAAGCGATTTTGGAATGCGAAGGAAATTTTTCTGTGAAATATGTGGTATATATACAATGAAATTTTTGAGCGCCCCAAAAATAACGAATATTTATCAAAATTTAAAAAATAAAGTGAAAATAATTTGTTTGTATTTTATCTTTTTGTGGTGTTGCACCAATTGTGTTTCGCAGATAACATATTTCACAATAATAGATTATTGCTAAAATGCTTATATCACAATAATTTTTATTTTTGAACTACTTTTATTTTATAGTCCAAAATTTGCCGCTATATAATAGTTCAAACATAATAACATTATGGCGTCCATCTTATAAAACATATTTATAATTATAAAAACACTTATAGAACAAATATATTTTCCGAAGAACTGTTATATATCAATAAACTGACAGTCTCCGATGCAGTATTTATGAAAGTGTAAAAAAATATATTTGCTCCGAAAGAGCATCTTATAAAACATACTTATATACAGTAACATGTTTTAATGTTTTACAAAAACTCTATTTGCAATACTTATAGAGCAATACATTCTGAAGCGCTTCTTAGTCGAGTTAAATAAACGGCAAATTTGTATCTCAGGGATCTTTTATTCACTTGTTTCTTAACAGTGGAAATGAATATAATAATTGTGTGTTTGTCTTTAATCCAGGTATGTAATATTGTGTACCTACATACCTATTGTTTTAACTTTAGATGTGAAACATCCGTTGATGGGCGCATAATAAACACCTACCCATGTTTTATAAAAATGGTAACGAACAGTCTTTAAAGACAATGTTTAGTTTATCAATTATTGTATAAGTGTTTTATGACAGCAATGCATGCTTCCTTTATATAACATTTGTTTAGCAGTTACAGCAGAATACAATATGTTCCCTGAAATAATATTTGTTATGAAAAATCCTAATAAAATTGTTTTATTATTGCTTAGCTAAACTTTTGCAGAATAGTTTTATGGGCATTCGTCAATTGGCCAATAAGTGTTAGGGGTCATTATTATACATCAATTTTGTTCCGTGAGCTAAAACATCTTATAATAATTGCTGTATAAACGTTTATAGAACAGCGAAAAACAAATTCTACAAAATGTTTTATAATTTAGCTGTAAGAACATTCTTAGCACTTATTTATATGACAATTTAATTGTGAAGACTAAATAATCACTTTGGCGGTTTTAATAAAACAAAATAGCTTTTGCAGAACAGTAATGCAATAGTAATAAAATAAAATTATCCTATTATTTTAAACGTATAAAACAACTTTGTTAGTTGGGGTGTTTATATATTAGGGTAAACAAATCTGCAATATTTGAGCGCTAATTCTATCAACCCCATACGCATTCGATTTAAGACTGTTTACAATTTTAATTATGCCATCGTAAGTTGCAAACGTAAATTGAAGATAAATTTTCATAAAATTTGTTCGTAGTAAAATAATTTACAGATACTCCATTAGTTTGGTAAATATCCTGAATGTAGTATTAGACAGGCTCCACACAAGAACATCAGCATGGAGGATTTTGAAAAGGCAAGGACTTCACCTCTATCATACAGCGAACATAAAAAGTGATGGATATTTACAAGAATTATGTAAAATTGTCCTCTTTTGAATTTTTGTCTTAGTGTGAATGTTTAATTAGTCTGCGCATTCTTCTTCACCATCCCACTGTCCATCGTTTCAATCTTCTATACCTCTACTTATTTATTTATCTCTTTATGTACCCTGTTCTCTAGTTAGTTACCTGTAGGACAGCGTTCTAAATAAATATGTTATTTATCACGTCAGTCCCTGCACAAGAATTGGTGTACATTTACTGGTTTGTGAACATTTCCGCTTTATTTAAAAGCAAGTGAGATCAGGTGTGCAGCAGGTTCAGGGTCGTATCATAATTGCTGTGATCGTCAAGTAAATGGTGCAGGAGACGGGAAATGCTTTTTCTTCGAAAAGAATTTATGATCAAAAAGGAGAGTTTACGATTACGACGTCTTAAAATATGTAGATGAGATCTGGAATAGTTATGAATACAAATATTTTTGTACGTTGCCCGCAAGCAATTTTACATAAGAATTTGCTCCAACTCTTATTTGTTATTCACTAGCGTAGGCAGAAATTCCTTTTTGGGTTCATGATTAATTATATCGTTTTTTTTTTTAAATTGAACTCATTTATTATCTTGTCTATGGTGTTATCATAAAATTTAATAGTGATGTCTTTAAAAGACATATGAATTTAAGGAGATCAGGCTTTTCTCTTTAATTTTTTTGCATATTAGGCCAGCTACATGTCCATAAACATATAAGCAGAAATTTGTTTTCAAGCTTTCATAACAGACGTGGAAAGTTTTTCTCAAATCTCCACGTTACTTTCAATACAAGGTTATTTATTAGTTTAATTACTGGTTTATATATGTTTATGTGCAACAAATTTTTGACATTCTAATTAACCAGAAACCATTTCCCACCGATACAAATTTAATTATGTATATATGTATTTATTTATAGTAATACAACACTACTATTACATGTAAAATAGATACAAATAAATACACAATAATATAAACCCACAAAATAAATAGTACAAGCGATAAAATATATAAATAAAAAACAATGATACAATTAAAACGTAATATTTTTAGTCGCAAACTTCTCTATAAAATCCTTATTTACTATAAGGAATGTAACCAGACTGCAACCAACAGCTACTCTCCGGGCTATGTGCCCCGCCGAGCGCTGAATTACAAGTTACAAGCCTGGCGCGTTAAGTGTAATAATTGCTTATTACCATCAAAACGCTAATGCTTCGATTGCAACAAACACCAGCCGAAAGACTGATCCTAATTAAAGGAGCTCTCATGCCAGTCATCCCACACTACTTGCAGACTGCAGTTTCGAACTGTTGGCCCCCTTCAGTGCAAGGTAGGCATGTGACGACCGACACGAAGATCCCTTGACTACTTGGTACATTTCGGTATCTTTAGGACAGCGACATGTAAAATAGTCAGCAGGCGCCATCTAGCGGTCCAGTCCAGTTTGCGACTAAGAATATTATGTTTTAATATTCCGCCCTCTAAAAGCACATTTGAACAATGAACAATTGTTCAGTTATAAAACCGTTTAATATTATTAAGCGAGCAAAAGAAAAAATCAAATGGTTTAAAATTTTTGCTATAGTTGTTCCACATTAAAATGAGAGGAGAGAATTTTAGAACGTTGGAGTGGGGGATACCGAACTGAAAAGTGTGAGATCATCGAGAATTAAAACTGGAAACATGGAAATTTAACTTGGGCACTAATTACTGGCAGCTAATGTTATTATGCATGATTTTATATAAAAAAACCTGTGAATAATAATCCCGCAAGGTTTCTTTAGCAGTTATGGAAAATCTCACCAAAAGCTCTTGCTGCGAAAAACCAAACACCGGGTACCTTGCTCAGATTAGATGCTGCCCAGGATGAGCTTAACATCAATGACGAGTGTCAGTTCGGCTCCAGGGAGGGTTGAGGCACAATACAGTAAGTCGTTAGGATAGTTAACGACGTCAAGGTACAATACAAGCTTTGGAAGAATACCGCTATGGTACTCCTCGATATTGAGAAGGCCTTCGATACCCACTGGATCCCGGGCCTACTCTACAAAATGCATACGTATAACTTCCCGACCCGCATTACCAAACTTATCCGCTCGTTTCTGACGAACAGGTCACTACACGTCCGAGTAAATAACAAACCAACAACACGGCGGGATATTCGCGCGGGGGTCCCCCGAGGGTCGTGCCTGTCACCTAAACTGTACAGCTTATATGTCTCCGACTTCGCGGAGTTCCCGAATATAAAGCTGGCCATGTACGCCGATGACACGGCCATGTATGCACATTCACATCATGCAGAAGCGGCAAATATGCTCCTAAAGGCCCTTATGGCCCGCGCCACGGCATACTACGATCGGTGGAAGATTCGGGTAAATGCTGACAATTCGGAGGCAATAGTCTTCACGCATCGCTTTACTGAGAATAAAACTTAACACTAATTTCGATCACAGGCAACCAAATTGTAACCAAAGATTGCGCGAAGTACTTAGGAGTTAGACTCGACAAACGACTGACAAACACACACATCACTGAGACGGTGCGGACAGTCTATTCCATATCCAGGAGTCTGTATCTGCTCCTGGCTAGCAATAGTAGACTCAGTCGACAAAATAAAAAATTAATATATACTGTTGTTGTCAGGCCGACCATCACATACGCGGCTCCGGTGTGGTGCAGCGGAGTGGTGACGACAATGAAAAAACTGAAGGTTTTGGAACATAAGTTCATGCGCCTCATTTCAAATTCCGCCAGGTACACCTCTCTCAGAGACCTCTATGCGCATTGTCACGACATTACCCCACTGGCGGACTATAGCCAGCAAATCTCCCAGAAGTTTTACTCCTTCAAACTGAGTGATAGTCTGCTAACATGCAACATTACACAATTTAGATAGGCAGCATAATGCCCCCTTCCGAATCAAAGAGACTCTGCCATATCAAGTGTTGCCCATTTCCCGGCAGCCACTCTAACCATCCTTCCTCTTACCACAACCTTCTCCTACATTACTTTATATCTTTAACTCTTTTCTATCACCATCTTCATTCCTGTTTGTTTTCTTTTGTTGTTTTGTTATTTTTCTCTAAATCATCATTCCTAATCAACCAACTTTATTAAAGTCACAACGTATTTTGAACACCCAACATTAGAAAATCATAGATTTGACGACTGGAATGCAAAGGTAGATATCTTGAATGGATATTTTCGTTTTGTTTTTTCTCATGTCAGCATTTAATAAACAGTGCTATGATTACTTTCACTAGTTTTAAGTTTTAATTATTCTACATCATCTTTTTTGGATTTCTTCATTATATTACTAACTTTAATCAGCTGCTTCTAGCGGAAGGAGCTTCAGTTTTTATATATTCATCATTTGTTTTTAAGCTGAACTAGATCTGCTTCGTCCAGCCTCTCATCTGTCACAGCGTTATACGTCGCGAATGTTTGGCTTGCTCCGAATCTGGCCTCGGGGAGGCCATGTATTGTTGTTAATATTAAATAAAGTTGTTTTGTTGTTGTTGGGTAAACGCCATTTGCTTTAAATCACAATAGTTTTAAAAAACGTCTTTGAACTCGCTTAAGTGACTCAATATGATATGTGTTGGTATTGATATTTCCAAAATCCTTTTGGAGAAATCTGACAATAATTTTCTTATATAAGGTAAAAAGGATAGTTCTTTATCAAAAGTCGCCTTACAAAATAAGTAAAAGTAAGTGATTGATTGATTTATTATTTTCATATATTTTTTATCTGAATATTACGGCCTCCCATTTGTTTGGATTAATTTCTAAATATGAAAATAGGATTTAAGTCATCGTTTAACAAGAAACACTCTAAATTGCTAATAGCTTTTAAAACAGATAAAGTGAGTTTATCGCTAAATCTATTACTGCTAGAATGTAACATGGTGCCATTACAATTATTATTATTTCCATCTCCAAAATCATATACTAATATTGCGAAATAAAGATAATAATGAATTGACTTTATTTTATAAAGACAAACTTAAAAAAACTGCGTAGTTACATCAGATACAGTCTGGTAACTGACCTTCCTGGCCCTAAGCAAAAATCCTGGTTGCGCCAGTGATATAAAATTTTGTCTTTTAATAATAGCAAGAAATTAATTAAAACATTTTAAATTAGGTACATATTAAGTAATATTGTCATAAAAACTGGATCGTGAATTATTAACTTCTGTATCTTTAAAACTTATATAAGTTTGGCCCATTAAAAAGCAAAATCGCAGTTATGCAAGTTTTTATACTATTTATAAATGTCGATGTCACCAGTGCAGCTGATTTAAATTTAGAAAACGATTTTGCGAAATCTACAAGAGCAATTTATTAGTATCTCGCACAAAATTGGTGATTCAAGATATATGTTTATTTATTATTGAAAAGTGAAAATTTACGGTGGCTTCGCAAATAGACATGTACATTTCTTCGTAACCTATAGATTCTACCAGAGATATTTGGAAGAGGAAATCTGACGGAATATAAAGCAACTGCAAGTACTTTCGCTTCTATTAGCCCAGATACATTCTTCTAAGCAAATATATTATTATACGCATATAGTTTATACAGGAAGTTTGCGATATTATATGGAACTGAAACTAGAGAAGTTCTGGATTTTTTCAAACATGAAATTAGGGCAATATTTCATGTAATAGATAACTGAGAAATTAATTTCCACGGGTTAAGTTTAGTTCTAGTATAAAATGCAAATTCTGCAAGGTATTGAGCTCTATCTACGGGGTGATATTGACAATTTCCCCTTGCTCTACGCATGTTCCGATAGCAAATCTAAAAAATCTGAACCCACCATGGTTTGATGACCTAATTATGAAGAACTAATCAAAAATATCTAATTAAAACATAAGGCCCGGCTACTGGCGCAATTATAAAAAATCAGGTGACCAAAATTTATTGTAATACAAGACCGTCGAGTCCTTGTAAAACCATTAATTAATTAATTAATTAATCTTTCGGCCGGTGTTTGTTGCAATCGAAGCTTTAACGTTCTGTTTGGTAATATGTGATTACACTTAACGCACCAGGCTTGTAATTTGTAATTCAGCGCTCAGCGGAGAACATAGCCCCGAGAATAGCTGGTGGTTGCAGTCTGGTTATGTTCCTTATACTTCTCTTTTCTATCGAAATTGAAAACAGTTTGCAGAAAACTAGGAATATTGTTGATTCCTTCAATTTTCTCTGCAATTCTATCATGAAGGTCATAAACAATTGTAAGTATTGTTTTTTAACTAAATAATTAACGAAATTCTCCTCTGCTTGGGATTTCTCACGACATAAATTAATTATCTACTTTTTCCGTAATTAAAACAAGCACTAAGAATATTAATTTATCACACAGTGCCTTTGTCCTTTATTCTGTAAACTTGTGGAAACATTTACCTTAATTACAAGCATACATGAAATTGTTTTGGCAAACAACACAACCTCCCGAAAGTTTCGATTTAGCAGGGAACGAGACATTTTATATTAATTATCAACTTTAGAGACGTGATGCATAAACCGTGCGTTATAAACTAAAATCAAAAGCGAAAATCACAGCTAAATTCACACAAACATGCATCTCCGAGTTTACATATGCATGACTTGCTCCATCTCTGTACCGTTCTGATGAAGTTTCATTTGAATTAGTCAACAAATTGAAAATTAAACCGAACAGGATGCTACCGTGTGACATTTAAATCACCAGCACCCAGTAAAATAGAACAAGAATAGACCACGCCTGTATTGTGATTCATTTATGGATGCATTTTTGAACATGTGCGGTGATTTTTATAAATTTCTGACTAGTTGTTATTTTTCTATAGCAATTATAAATGCGGATCTGGACTGCTATGAAATAAAAAATCGGCAGCCACTGGAAGCGGCTGGAACCTCCCCACTCGGTGCTTCTTTGAAGCCGAAAAGAGCATTAAATTGTGTGACAAAACGGCACTAAACGTAATCCGATCTCATCCAAAACCTTCTCAGATCTTCTGGGGCACTAAAAAAAACCCCAACTTAATGAATTTACAATCATTATGCGAGTTATTACCTACATTATCGCTCGTTGAATAATATACTATTAGGATATTAACAACTTTAACATCACTTGAACGACTAAGAAAGTCTAGTTATCCTAAATACTACAGATTTGTAAAGCAACAAACTGAAAATTGGTAAAGTGATAATCTATAATAAATTCACCAACGAAGGTACAGAAAGCATATGATATTGATATTGTTACATCTACCTTTAAAGTTTGTGACAATCCACTAAAAGTTACAAATATGCCGAAATCTTATTAACAAGGCACCAACGTTATCGGATGACAAACGATGACAATGACAATCGTCAAAATTTGCTCATTGCAATCCGATCGCTCGCGGCTGTCTTTGTTAAATGAAACATTAGCATTTCAGTAATTTTACTAGATTTTAGAGGAATATTTGTAGTTTAATTCTTCAATTTCTAGAGCAGTGAAGAAACCCTCACACGTGAATTGACACGTGATGTGACGAGTTTCACGACGTAACGGCTACGCGTATCGATCATGCCATGCGAAATGCGATCTATGGCATATTTGCTTTGTTTTTAATTTTTTTCAGGGAAACCAAATCGAAAGGGTGGAAGTGTGATATATCATTGAAATCAGAATTTTAACTACTTTTCAAAGGTTCCATTGCAAATTGAAAGTAATTATAAAATAAACAACTTGTTGAGTCAAAATGTCACTAAACGTAATCCGATCTCAACCAAAACCTTTTCAGATCTTCTGGGGCACTAAAGAAACGCACACGCAAAGTTTCATTCAATTCCGTTCAGTAGTTTCGGCGCTATCGTGCTAACACACATACACACACACAGACATTTCCCAAAAACCACTTTTTTGGGTTCCTAGGACCTCAAAACGTAAAGATTTGATGTTATCTCAATTCTCGTTTTTGAACCAATTTTAGTAACCACTCACAATTTTATTGTGGAGAGGTTAAAAAATACGTAGTTTGTTTATTTTAGTTTCTACGGAAAAAAATATTTATACATAATTACTATTATCAACCATTTTGTAGACGTTCTAATGCAAGTAGATTAGTTTTTTTGAGATAACTCTTTTTTTTTTCAAATGGGACGGTGGTGGCTCCTTGTGTCCAATAAATTACCCCCTTTTTTACGGATCCATTGAATCCTATGCTTAGCTTAAGTCTCTATAGACATTCATTTAAAAATACTGTAAAAACAGGTTGTACTTGTAAAACTCGGAACATCTATTAGGCTATTAATTAATTTAAATTAAAAACAAAACCGAGTTACATTTCCTTCTGGATTCTAGACTTTTAACGTCATTTGTAAGGAGTGATTCATGATGACATCCTCTCGCAGGATATAAGCCGTCCTCTTTATATATTAACAATTTTAAGAATTTTTTCTATATATTTTCAAGAGAGGATATAGACAAATGTAATATGGAGACCAAATAAGAGATCCATATTCAAGCTTCGAACGAATGTATGAAAAATACATGTAATTTTAAAGCTTGAATATTATTGAAATTTCTGCAGTTTCTGACAATAAATCCTAACATTTGAATAGTTAACAGATATGTTGTTGCTATGCTCTGAAAAGCTTAACTTTGTGTTAAATATAATTCCAAGATGAGAGGGGATAGTTTACGAACAAAATTCTCGTCATACGTTGGGCTGATCGTTACATTGCTGCTAAAAATCATCGTTCTCCCAAATTTCTTTCTATTGAATTTTTGGGTGAAAATCTGGTAAATGAGAAATCCCACAAAAATTAATAAATTAAGTTAAATTTGAAACGCCTTACTTTATGGATCTAATTTTATACTTTACTTTTCACTTAAAAGAAAAATTTACTTTTAATATTGATGACGTTTTGAAAATCCCTTCGACCCGTTCCTGTCCCCAAACAGTAACATTATCTTTACAACTTCTCAACAACTTGCCGTACTCACATTGCATTCCTCGTATCTGGAATCTCTCTGTTGCTGGGTAAACTGTCACTGGCTTCTTGATTAAATCTGTTACGTACATAGGGGTCCTCCCCCTGCCGAAGTCCACCACGAGCTATGTAACCGGCCTCATCGAAATAGTTCCACGTGACCCGGCCGTCGGTGGTTTCAAAGCTCTGCAGGGCCAGGGGGACTGCGGGTCCAGCGGCGCCGTCGTCTGTGTATGAGGCTACGGTGACACCCTCTTTTAGTCTTAGTGCTTTGTTTTCAGTCTGAAAAGAAAAAGCGATTATCAAATACAGCATAAAAAATTGTAATGAGACGTAAAAGAATTCCGGTTTAATTGCATTTTATTTTGTTGAATGTAACAAGTAACAAACAGATAGGATGACAGATGCAATTCCAAGTGAAAAAAAGACGTTGAATTAGAAGAGACAAATTGCTTACAAAAATATTAGTGTATGTGAAGTTTTACACCATACAAAATGAATGTTTGTATAAACACTACTAATAGTTTTATTTTAACGTTGGCAAACTAGTTTACAGTAGTTATTTTTGATGCTAGATTGCGAAATGCCGTTTTTGCATTCGAGAATGAAAGTGAAAAATTTCACAATCGAGTATCAAACCACATTATTTCAAAAACTGTATCCTACAGTTAAAAAAATTATCTAAAAATGTGAAGAGAAAATTTTAACATTTATAATTAATTTATTTGACTTGTATATCATCTACAATTTGCTGCACATATTTCTGCACGTTCTTTAAATAAAGCTATTTTTTGTTATATAATTATGGTATTCCTTTTTTCTTGTTATTTTTAGTTCGTTGCTTGTTCAGTTGCTTTCTTCAGTAGATATGCTGGGTACCTATTTTGACATTTTATTGTAAGCTGTCCTCTAATAATATTCTAGTAGACTGAATGTCACAGTTGTTGCAAAATTTGACATGCCTATTCCAGAACGACAGCCGACAAAAACTATCTCTGCAAATTTGCCCTCTTCGCTGCAGTTACCCCGAACCATTGTCATACCATTGACAGGAAAAATCGCTCCAAATGTTTGTACAAATCTGGTTACTCCTTTCTAATTGATACCCATAAGTGTTTATAACATATTTATCTGCATGGTAAAAAATACATCTCACAGCTCCCGTCTGAATTTATTTGCTTCATCTACATTTCCATAGTTCTTTCATCTGAGTAATGCTGGCCGCTCTGTACAAACAATTTATTGCTTCTAAACAGTTACGTAGGTGAACTTAGAACTAAAAGCGGAGATGCGTTTAACTTTGATCTTATTCTTATTCCCAAGAAAAGATTAACCTATGAATCTGACATAATTGTTCAGACTTTCTCTTCCGCAATTTAAATGGATTACGACAGCCAGAATACCCACAATAAATACTTTATTATAGTGCACTACATAACGTACCGTGTAATCCGACCAAACCGTGTCAAAACGAAGGTGTAATTATCAGTTAATTAGATTTATTTAGAGGAGTTAATTTATATTTATATGCCTGTTTTATATACGAGCTGATTAAGCTATTGTTATTGTTCTAATCAACTAACAAATGTACGTTCTTTTCACACTAGATTTTTCCAACGTAAAGTGTAAATAAACCGCTTCTGTGTACAGGGTGTTTTCAAAGTATGTACATTAAATTCACTTCGTAAATTTAATTTCTCAGAGGGAAATCAATCTGTTCAAATTTAGCTATCTACGGTGATTCACATTATCGAAGCTAATGAAGAAGGGATGCAGCTAGATGTCAGAAGACCTGGATTTGATTATTACCACAAAAGTTCACATACTCAGATTTCTATATTAATGTCACAAATTTTAACTGTATTTTTATCCTTTTATTACTACCACGAGCAGTATAGTTATAATTATTTAAGTTTGCGAAATTTTTGCAGACAAATTTTCAATAAATTCACAAAAAAATACCGGTAATAAATAAGCCAATTTTACAGATAAATCATTATAAAATAGTGCCCTAAAAAATGTCGCCCCCATATAAACTTCAATCATATCAAAATTAATTTCCAAATCCATATTCACAATATTTATTTTTATTTCTGTTAATTTTCTTTCAGTCATTTAATGTCCAAACTAGTTTCATATCACTTCAAATTATCTAATTTCAATAGTTGAATCCTAAAATCGCCGTTCCCCAAAAGTGAATTGTTTTCATCAAAACTACTTTCCGCTTCAGGAAATGCAGACTAAATATCCTATACGCTAAAACTCTCGTGTTAACTTCAGGCCCGCGATGTTAACTGCGAAAGCTCTCCGCTACGCAAAGCCAGCCAACTCGAAGTACCGATCTTCGTGATATCTTGCCGGATCATTTTTTATATCCAACAGTTAACTCGAAATAATTTAATAATCGTTTCAAATACACATCTAATTTTTCAAAAGATGCTCCTTGTCATTGTCCACATTTCTATGTAAGTTTCAGTCTAAAAATATTCTGTTTTCTATGCGAAAGTCGCTTCTTAGCCCAAGGAATGGACGGGGCACGGCAAAGGAAAATAAAAATGGGGTAAAACGTTTGGGAGAGATCAAATCGCCGTCTAAACGAAACGCTATCGGTTCTATATAACGCCGAGGATTTTGTACCTCAGCAAGTCAATTCCTAGTAGTCTATTAAGTGCTGTCCATCTTCGCGAGTGGCAGTTTTACTAGTTTACCTTAATAAGTAATAATCTAGTGTGCCTGTAGGTTTTCAATTAATATTGTTTTAGTGCCTTCTACCTAGTGAGCTTTCTTACTTTGGCCACCGCTTATTTCCCCGTGACTGATTTCTTGTTGAAGCCAAGCAAAACGCACCCTGACGCCGTCGGGAATATTTTGCACACAGTAAATTTTTCCAATTTAAATTACATTTTTCTAGTTCTTATTCATTTATTATTTCGCTTATTTATTTAAGACTGGATTTCTGCTGTCGAACAGTTACCTACTCGTTACATTGTTAAATCAAATATTTTACTTAAAACTTTTTACAAACTCTGTTCAACTTATCTTAAATAAATACTATTCATTCCGTTAAACCCAAAGTTTTTCTAATTTCAAGAAATTTTGGGAAAGATCCTGACCAAATTAGTGCAAACAGTCAAAAGGGCTTTTTGACTTCTACAACTAAACGCAGTATACGAGAAGTCCAGAGAGCCATATATACAAGGGTGTAGCATTGGACCCTATCCAAAATGTCTAAAAATGTTTTTTGACTTTTCCAACTACAGAAAGTCTACGAGGTGCTCGAAGGGTCTCTAACCATGCTTCAGATTATTATTTTTTATGTTTGCGGAGTGTCCCTCTTGTTCACAAGGAAGACTATGTGCTAGCCTCACATCTTCCAGCGACTTGTATATCTGTGTATGCGCGCAAGCTGTGCAATCTTAGCTTAGGATTGTGTAGTGGATATACAATCCTTCGGAGGGGATGTAAAGCCGTCGGTCTATTGTCTATTAAATGTTAGACAAGTAAAAGATTCCTACTCTTCGAAAGAGAAGAGGCTCGGTAAAATGCCTGGTTGGGGGTGCTCGTCTATAGGAGTCACAGTAGTGGAAATAGGCTGACATTAAATAAATTTTTTAAAAAAGCATTGTTACATCGATATTTAAAGTATGAGCAATAACCTTCTAAATTTAATGTATAAAACTATTTCGCATATACCTTTATATTCGCCTTTGAAATATAAAAGAAATCTATAAACATGTTCAGTGCATACGCGAAAGCAATTTCTATTATATTTTCCTTCGTATATACTCTGCCCGAACGAGATTATCTTAAACGTCTTATTGTTGGATTTGCAACGAATCTATTTTTTGTTCATGTATTTGTGGCAGACACTTTAGAGAAAACTAGTTCACCAATTTCATATATTTTCGTGTAGCTCTGATTCTAGCATTCTATTTATTGCACCCCACAAAGCCATATCTAATTGTGTACAGCTATATTTTTTATGTTACAGTGCTGTAGTGGCGTTTATAACTTTAAAATTAAATTTCTCGCGGGCAGATAAGGCGGTGGAAACAACAACAAACAACAAAAATGCTTGGCTTTTGTTGTTGGTACTTTTTGTCTGATTGCATTGGACCGTTCATGTTTAAATTCACCATTTATTCAGTTACTTTAACACAAGGAATTAGAAAATGTTATTTTCTACTACTGTCTGCCGCCCCACGAATTACCACCGGGTGCTAATAATTCCAAGATATCACCCTAAAGCCGACACTGGCCTTAAAAATGGTTATATTTTCAGATTAAATAAATAAACATAATATTTTTAGTCGCAAACTCCTCTATAAAATCCTTATTTTACTATAAGGAACGTAATCAGACTGCAACCAACAGTCTGGCGCGTTAGTGTAATAATTGCATATTACCAATTGCAATCGAAGCATTAGCATTTTGATGGTAATATGCAATTATTACACTTAACGCGCCAGGCTTGTAACTTGTAATTCAGCGCTCGGCGGGGCACATAGCCTGGAGAGTAGCTGTTGGTTGCAATCTGGTTACGTTCCTTATAGTAAAATAAGGATTTTATAGAGGAGTTTGCGACTAAAAATATTATGTTTAATATTCCGCCCTCTAAAAGTACATTTGAACTATAAATAAATAAAAACTACAGAAATTAGATAACCACCAATTCCAGAAGCCAGGGGCTTGTGCGGAAGAGGATTACACATTGAAAAAACGCGGACATACAACCATTTCCTCCGACAGTGCCGGAGCCAGGATTCGAACCCGGTGGTGCAATATTCGTGTGACTAATCACGATTTTGCCAATTTGCCAATTTAGATATCTTTATTCAAAATTATATATAATTCATTTCTTAACCATACATTTCATTTGTTGCATGTGTACATTGTATATATATATTCAGAAAGCGAATACAATACCAATTTATTAATTTATATCACCAAGAACACAGCGAAGTGTAAGGAGCACATAAACCCGTCGTTGGAAGACAGTTGTATTGAAATACTTGAAGTTAAGTTAATTTCTGTTTTTCTTTGCTGCTCTCCTAATAATAGTTTAAGCTAATTCTCCTTATATTTCTGCAATGCAGTTGTGATGTGACAGTTAACGATACATTTTGTTTATTAGTGAATTACGTGTTATTTATTACTTGTAGGAAATAATTGATAAAAAAACCTACTTAAGGGTGCGAGAATAAAAATTTAAAATAAAAAGTATTCTAGAATAACGTGTCTATGTACAATAAAATATTTACAGGTATAATTAATTAGAATTTATTCTGGCGCACCGAAGTGCAAGGGTAGGAAGGTATAGGAAGAGGGGATGAAGGAAGGGGGAGGAAAGAAAAGTAGTATGTCTGTATGTGAGAGTTATGTGTAGTAAGTTATTGTCAGTCTATTGTATCATAAATAGGTAAATTTTGGTGCATAAGTCGATGAGCATGGGGGGGGGGGGGGTCGTTGTGTCGGCGTCTGTCTGTTATGTCTCGTGTAATCTCCGATAGCTGAATTTTGGTGGAGAAACATTTTTGCGCCGTATCTGTAATATACTTTCTCATAAGAGGAGTCTTTGTATTCTCGTGTAGTTCAGCTATCGGAGTGCACCTGTCCGCGTTCGTAATGAGTCGTAACAATTTATTTTGCATAACCTGCAACCGTTTGCACTGCGCGTCTGAAATGGTATTCCATGACGCGCAGGCATACGTTAGTATTGGTCGGAAAATCACTTTAAAGAGAGTAAGTTTATTGTCCGTCGTTAGCTTACTGCGGCGATTGATCAAGCAATAAAGCTTACTCATTGCCGCATAACTTTTTTGTAAGGTGTTAGTTACGTGAGGTCCAAATCTGAGTCGAGTATCTAAGGTTACCCCCAGATACTTGACTCTAGTTTTTTCCTGTATAACGTTATTGTCGATTTTTATCTTGTCAAAAGTCGTCGTGTTAGTAAATTTCCGGTGAAGGGTAATAGTCTCTGTTTTGTCCGTGTTAATGTTGATCTTCCAGTCTGCGTAGTACTTGTCCAGCTTTACGAGGTGCTGCCGGATCTTTTGGACGGCCGTCTGAGCATAAAACGACCGCCCGCAAATCACGGCATCATCCGCGTAAAGCAGGGAGGTGGTATGAGGGTGGGAAGGTATATCGGATAGGTAAAGGTTATATAGGAGAGGGGAAAGGATTGCCCCTTGCGGGACCCCTGCGATTGCTACCTCGCGCCTTAACCCAATCGGCTATCGACCAGACGCATTGTTTGCTATGTTTAACCTACTTTACGATCATTTTGTTATCAGTGAAACTTTATAACTATAAAATACTTATTTTTGTATGTAACAAGTACCTAAAATCATGTTTTTTGAGACGAATCGTAACTGTTTCTGAACGAGACGAAACCGAGTCCGGAATAATTAATGAGTCCCAAAAAGCTGACATAGGTACGTGTTACAAACAACATTTTTTGTTAAAGGTCCCTAAGACATATTAAAATTTTTGATCAGAGCAAATATTTCTCAAAAATTTACCTTCGAATTTTAATTACCATGCGACTATAGTAACCAGATTGTTTAATTGTTGTATTGAACCATTTTGTTCTATTTACTTAAATAATCCTCAAAAGTTGCAGCTTTTTGGAATTGAGTCCGAAAAGACTCATTTTACAGACTCAAATGAGTCCCTAAAATAGCTATTTTACGTACCAAATACAAAAAAAAAACTTGTTAGAAATAAAATGATATTAAAAAAAATTATTTATTTATATATTTTATTTATTTTGGTTACGACTGCCCAACAGAAATCCAATTATAGGGCAGGAATGTTACAAACATAAAAAGAAAACTAAATAATAACTAAAACTAAATAACTTAACTAAAGGAAACAATTAAATGGTAATAAAAATTAACAAACTAAGTCTATGATTAGTATAGTCCTAAGAGTTGTAATCTAATAGTTTAGAAGCTACAGTTGTTGTGCAGAATTGGGAACCACATTTCGCATTTTGGATATAATAGTATTAAAAATATCTATATTATTATATAAAGAATCATAGTTGGAACACATACGGTGGGGAGAAAATAACAGCAAATTTGTTCTTGGTGCAAGCAAATAGAATAGAGACGAATGCGAGCGAGTCTGCAAATTAGGAACATGAAATCTAATGCAACTAAGAATTTCAGGGCAGTCAATAGTGCCATTTAAAATCTTAAAAAAGGAATACAAGAGAGTGATACGTCCGACGTAGTTGAAGATCACTCGTGTTGAATCTATGTAATAAGTCACAATGTGGAAAACCTCTCTCTGGATAATTTCCAGAACTTTTGAACCAGAGGCATTTAAGACAACGCCTCTGAGGTTTTTCAATGCTATATTTATGATTTTCATAACCAGGACTCCAGACTATTGAAGCATATTCAAGTCTTGACCTCACAAATGAATTAAAGAGATGCTTCAGTGTATTTTCGTTAAATTCTTTACAATTACGCCTAAATTTTTGAAGGAATTAGCGGTGATTTGATTCATATGGCTAATAAAAGATAACTTTGGATCGAATATTACTCTTAGATCTTTGAAATGACCACAGCTCTTCAGTTCATCATCATTAATTGTATAGATAAATTTTATTGGATTTTGTGTACGAATGTATGTCATAAAGCTACACTTTGAGATATTTAACTGTAAATTGTTTACGCTACACCAAGACCATAGTTGTACAAGATCTTTTTGCAAATCAACACAGTCTTGTGCACTAGTGATAGATGTAAACATTTTTAGGTCATCGGCATAAAGTAATGTTTTGCAGTGTAAGCCAATGACGATATCATTTATAAAAACGTTAAAGAGCAATGGCCCAAGCACAGAACCTTGGGGAACACCTGATGTCACTGAGATATCCATAGACCAAAATCCACGGTATTTGTACATTTAGTCGTCTATTTACCAAGTAGGATTCAAAAAAGTTTAGAAAGTGCTCAGTTAGTCCAAATTCGGATAATTTGTTCATTAAAATTCCGTGGTCCAGTTTGTTGAAGGCTTTAGAAAAAGTATTTGTTGCAATGATGAAATGCAATGAGACTATTCGAAGCATGTTTCTGTTTGTCATTATTACATTTGTTTGTATAATTTCATCGGAAATGCATTATGTATTTCAAATACATTTGCGAGGCCGTTTGGATAGGAAGTGACCGAGGTGAACTTTTATCAGCAATTTAAAAAGCATGTTTCGTTAGTTCTAATTAGTTAATTGGACATCCAGTTGTTTTCCTAAAGGTTTGCAAATAATATAATTATTGTAGTAGTTGAGATAACTAGATATGACACAGATAATTGGAGGACGCATAAATTAACCTTGGTATTATTGAAGATCCTCATTCCAAGAAAGATCTGTACACAGAAAATTGCATAACGGTTCTATAAGTGACAAAATAATCCTTGTGAATATATCCGCACCATATTTATGCTGTTGAAGTCCACATTGATGCATTACCTCCTTCGTAAGTATATAATACGGATAAAGTAGTAGTATTACTGAAAAAATTTATGCCGAAAACTATTAATAAAATGTAGAGTCAAGAATCATGTCCTCTACAAGACACATAAATCCGTAAGTTCGTATATCCTCTGCAGTAATTTCAACATTATCTGGATTAAAATTCCACATATTTTACTACAAACAATAGTAGCACTGACGCAAATTTGCGTCCATAGGCATTCAGCAATATATTATTATGCACCAAGTTCATAAAAGAGCTCTTGCTCTAGACTAGACTCTTATTAGCTGTTCAGAAATGAAAGTACATATTTATTAAATAATAGATCAATGAACCATATTGGCTATGAATATCTGTGAACCGTTTGATTTATATAGAATCAAATTCCCAGTTATGTAATGCAACATCGTTTGTAATTGTATTTAGAATACTTAAGTAAAAAATTGCTATTGATTATCCATTGAAACCTGTTTGATGAGTATTAAAATAGTTTTTAACTTAATATTCCCACGGAAGCTTAGGAAAACGTATACTAAGGCATAGATAAAATCACAAGGCGATTGAAGTTGTAGTGTTTTCATTAAACGAATTCGTGAAAGAATATGTTTAGACTGTGACCTAAAATATATATCAGTTTAATAATTTCAAAGAGATCATGAACTTTGCAGGTCCTTTATACACGAAAATAATAAAATGTATTACTTTAATAGATTTCTTTATTTTTTATATAGAAGTATTATGGATATATAAAAAACCCAATGGCAGGGGCCAGTCGGAAAGATAGATTTCATCCTAATGCACTGCTTTAGGTCTCTACTATTTTAGTAAATAAGTGATTAAATAAGTAATTAAGTATATATTTAATAGAATTAATTTATTGTCACCGATTTAAGAACTATTAGCACGTAGGTAGTCTTCAAAATATAAATAAATCACGATTTTTGTGCTGTGTTTTAGCAAAAAATGTTTTAGGCAAAAATTGTAGGTCTAGACACGGTGGTCTAGATGAGTACTATCCAACAATGTATCGCATGTACATATTTGATTCGAAATAAAATTTTCAAAATTTTTTTTAAACTTTAAACCGCCGCCATTTTGAAACGAAGAAGGTGATTTGGCCTATCTTGGAACTTAACCGAGATATGGACCCAAAGTATATGCCTGCCAAATTTCGTTTTAATCCGCTCAGAAATGCGCCCTCTAGGGTGTTTATTACAAATTTCGTTATATAGCATATATACAAGGTGATTCACATAAAACTCCCCAGGCAGTTTCCATCTTAACGAAAAGAGTTATTCAATTTCTGTAAACACCATTCGTTACATATTTTTGGTGGCTTTATTTTGTCGTTCAAATGTTGTCAATGATAGTGGCGTCCGCGACATTGCGACGCCGGAAAGAAAATTATAGATGACTGAAACTTTGAAGAACAACATTTGTGAGAATGAAGAAGGTTTTCTGTGGACATGACCTAAATATAGAATTGAAGATAATGATGGTTCGCTGTTATGTATTCTCCGTCCTCTTGTAAAGAGTGGAGTCTTGGACTCTTACAGAAAACACTCTTAAGACACTTGAGGCTTTTGAGATGTGGGTATACCGACGGATGCTACGGATAAGTTGGGTAGACCATGTTACAAACATAGAAGTAATGCGTAGGATGGGTAAAGATAAGGAAGTAATTAGTACTGTGAAAAAGAGGAAACTATCATACTTTGGCCACGTAATGAGACATCCAGAAACATATAATACACTACATCTGATAATCCAAGGTAAAATCAATGGAAAACGAGGCCCAGGAAGAAGAAGAATGTCCTGGTTGAAGAACTTGAGACAGCGGTTTGGGAAGTCAACGACCGCACTTTTCAGAGCGGCGGTTAATAAAGTCAAAATAGCGAACATGATCGCCAACGTTCGTTGAACGGATACGGCACTGCAAGAAGAAGAAGAAATTTTGAAAATATAACATTATTGAAGTTTGTTTAATTCTAAGTACTTTTTGTAGTATACATTTTTCTTTTCGAGATAAATCGAAAAAAATTATTCAGTTATTTGGTAACTAGCAAAATAATTAAAATTCGCTCAAGGGTAGTCACTACATACAATAGGTACTTAGTCTAAAGTGATTCGTAATCTTTTAAATGGTTGTACACAGATGGCGTTGAAGTGCAAAATTAGTTTTCGATAGCTGGAACATTGAAACATAGCATACACGATAGGGAACCAAATAATATAAATATAATTTTGTAACAACACATTTTTTAAAAAGGCCAATATCTTTCAAATTATCTAATATTTCCTATTTTTAAATTTTTTAAAGTATAATTTTCATTACCCCTGTATTGTTTTGTTAATTATATAAACTGGTGGTCCTAAGTCTAATTTAATAATACAAAGTCAAGTATGTTGTGTAGTAATTTATTTTGACGTTTGTTGACATAAAATCAATTTTTCAAGCTTTTGAATGCGTTTACAAGATAATTCAGAAATGGTTGTGTACACCAACGAAGACAAATTAAACATGATTTTGATCTACGGAGAATGTAGAAAAAATTCCCATGAAGCCGAAAGGTTATTCCATTGATGTTTTCCCAATTTGCCTAAGTCCGATCATATTTCTTTAACCAACAATAAGTTCATTATGTTCATCATTTAAGACCTGCTGATTTTCAGCGTCGCATAAATTTTACTGTCCAATTGTTAGTGTTATGTAAATAAAATCCGAATTATTTGAAAAATGTCTTGTGGAGCGATGAAAGCTGCTTCCATAGTAATGGGTTTGTGACTACACAGGACGCTCGGTATTGGTCTCAATAAAATCTAAGGTGGGTACGAAGAACCAGAAATCAAATAGTTTTTAAAGTAAATATGTGGTGTGGAATATTGAATGGATGCATAGTCGGACCTTATCTATTTCATGAAACGTTAAATGGTGCTAGATATCGGAGGTTTCTGCAAGAGGAGCTGCCAAATTTATAAATAAACCTTCCTCATGATGGGCACATAATCTAGTTTCATCATCGGGCCATAATTCAAGAATAACAGTTAGACATTTGCAACGAACATATCCTGGAAGATGGATAGGAACTAATGGAGTAATCAGGTGGCCAGCACGATCACCTGACTTAACTCCATAGATTTCTTCTTATGGAGACATCTAAAAAATTTAGTTTACACTGAACCACTCGATGATATGGCAGACATATACAACAAAATATATGGTTTTGTTGCCACAGTAGATAGGATACCTTATTGAAAGTAACTAAGGAAGAAATAATTAATCGGTTTTTTAATATGTGTATCCATGAAGAAGGAAACAATTTTTAACATTTACTTTAAAAATAAATACATACGTATGTACATTTTTTAAAAGTTAAAACAAATTATTAAAAAAACTTATTTGACTTTATATTATTCCGATTTATCTCGAAAATCACTAGTTTGAATAGAAAAGTGTATACTGCAAAAAATACTTAGAATTAAACAAACTTTAATAATATTATACTTTCATAGTTCCAGTTATCGAAAATTTTCCTTCCAGCGTCGCGACAACATTTTAACTATAAAATAAATCCACCAAAAATATGTAACGACTGGCCTTTACAGAAATTGAATACGTTTTTCGTTATTATGGGAACTGCCTGGGGAGTTTTATGTGAATCACCCTGTATATAAACTTTTGAACAGGGGGGCATTTTTGAGGTCTGGGGAATATAATCGAGGAAACTATAGTGGAATTTTCCCGAAGTCGTGACATGCTGCCCTCTGCAATAGGGAGATTAGAAATCTACCTAAAAAACTCTTATAAGCTCTAGTGACAAGGGAAATTTAAAAGTATAAAAAATATATGTTAGCGTAAATCAATTTACATACTGAAATATCTTTATTTCCTTAAAAATGATAAAAGAGTACGGTATAATTTATGAACTCTCAAGTAGGTACTTGGACTCTTTTGAAAGTTGTGTAACTAATTTTTCAATTCAGCCTTTTTACCGTTCTTTGTTGAGCTAATTAAAGAAGAAGACGCTTTCTTTGTTCGCTGGAGGACTCTTTGTATATACAATTGATTAACTCCACACCACGAAGACACTTTTGATTTTAAAAATTATGTTTTGATAATTCGTTTGATATATCTTTTGAGTTCATAACTAGCTTACTATAGTTTTATACTCCGGATATAATGCTATGAAGCGATGCTTCGTACAATTGCAGATAATTTTCCGTCTGTTTTTTAACATATCCAGAAAGACGAAAATAAGCTCCATCTAACATCGGCAAGGAATCAACTATATTCAGGTTTTCAGCAAATAGCCCTTCGAAACGTTCGCAAAAATCAAAATCTTAAGGCAGAAGTTCTTGTACGACTAGAATTTTGTAGGGATGGAAGTGTAAATCTTTCAGAATGGGGCGACAACTGCAGTTCGAAATATTGAGTGCTAATGCTTATCGTTTTGCAGATCTTTTAGGACTTCGTAGTACAGCTGCTCTCGCCTATTTAGTATTTTCTAGTGTGCGTACAGAACGAGTTCTTCCTTTTGGTTTGGTACATGAAGCAGTACTGCGAAACGAAAGTGACGACGAAATAAACAGCATAGTTATTTTTCAAATAAGCTTCAACCGCAATAGAACGTCGACCAACTCTCCATATTCACATCTAAACTGACATTTCTTGCAAACGCTTTGACAACTATCTTAAATTTCCATTTATCGCGAAAGCATGGTGACTTGAGTTTAATTTATATCTCATTATATTACGACACGAATTATATAATATAATAATAATAATAATAATCTTTATTTTATACATTATACATCATACATTATACATTATCAGTCTTGTAATTACAATAATAATATAGATGGTAGGAAGAATGTACTAATAAAGAGAAGGACCCCAGAAGTATCTCTAAGATACTTGTACGGGTACAAAATGTGTCATCGTATATACAAATGACATGGCATAATTAATCTAGCTTGGTGGCAATTGTTTGTATTCAATTTTAGGGATATCCATTTAATATTTGGAAGTGTTTATAGATGAAACTGGTAGCAAATGCTCATCAGATATTTGGCAGCTATAGAAACTTATCAATATGTTTTGCACAATAAACATTCTTCAACAAAGTTATACGTAACGAATATTGTCCAAGATTGTTTTAACTAAGCAATGTTTTCTAAAATATAACGTAAAAACTGGAATTTTCTTTCCACTTCAAAAGTTTACTCTTTCAAGGTGATCCACCTTAGATTTTCTGCCTTTGCCTTTGCTGCCACTAGGCTATTTTCTATCTTAGAAACTATAATTTTTACATGCTAATAATTATGTAACTATACGAAAATGAAAAGTAATATAAGGCTAAATGCATCATATAATAATTTTACTTATACATTGTTTTTATTAATCTATTTTTAGATAATAATTTTCGAGGAAAAAGTATAAAAAATATGTTATTAGATATATAGGTAAGTAAAGTGTAGCATCAGTATGGTGCGTATAAATTACGATATTTTTGTAATAGATTTTATTTTACTGTATATGGAAATGTTATTAACATCTAATATTTTTGATCAACTAAAACGTGGAACATATTCCTTTCATTTTCAGAAATATATTTCATGCACGTTAACTTAAATTTCTTTTTATTATTGATTTCTTTAATTTCAAGCGGTAATGAATTATATATTTTTGGAGCTAGATACGAACAACATCGTTGCCCTACGGTTTTTCGTCTTTTAGGGATTTTTAGGGTATTTATATTTCTGGTTCTATAAAGGGGATGTGTCTCTACTATAATTCTTTTATTTTCAGTATGTTGTTTAATGGCTAGTGCAATGCAAAATAATTGTCTTATGTCCATTACATTTGCGATTTTAAATAGCGCATCAGATGGGTAGGTATGTTCTTTATTGTATATGACTTTTAAAACTCTTTTTTGAAATATATCTAACTTTGCCATGTTGCAATTTAAGATCCCACCCCAACCTATTATACCGTACCTTAGGTGTGATTCTACAAAGGTTTTGTACATTATTATTAATTGTTTGCAGTCTAATATATGTTTGAGCTTTCTAAAGAGTGGTATTATTCCGCGTAATTTTTTTAGTAATTCATTCACATGTGCTTCCCAGCGGAGATGTTGGTCTATATGTATACCAAGATATCTTATAGTTTTCGCGTATGCAATATTAAAATTTTTATTGTTTATGTTTATATTTAATACATCATATTTTGGTAGTTGCGGTTTATAAGATGTAAAAGGAATATAAAAGGTTTTGTCAAAATTTATTGATAATAATTTATAATCAAGCCATTTTTTTATGTTAACGAAATCGCTTTCTGCTTTTATTTTTAGGTTAGTCCAAGTATCGTCTTCATAATAAATTGCTGTGTCATCCGCAAAGCTAGTTATATGACCATCTGTATCTACGAGAAATAAGTTGTTGATGTATAAAATAAATAATAAGGGTCCTAGGATGGTACCTTGAGGAACACCACAATCTATAGTCCGATAACCACTCTTTCTCTCACCAATACCCACGCATTGTTTTCTGTCGGAGAGGTAACTCTTTAATAATTTTAGTGGTAAGTTCCTTATACCTATGTTTTCAAGACTTTCGAGCAGCAGCCGATGACTTATCGTATCGAATGCTTTGGCTAGGTCTATAAAAATACCCAGTGAGGGCTTTCCTTTGTCGAGTGGCATATATATTTCCTTAGTGAGACATTCAATTGCATCCGATGTTGATTTCCCTTCCTGAAAACCGTATTGATTGCAGGATATAATATTGTATTTATTTACGAATTTCTGTAATCTTAATTTTAGTAATTTCTCAAATATCTTGCTGAAGTTTGTGATTAATGAGATAGGCCGATAATTAACAGGCTCCAGCCTATCACCTTTTTTAAATATGGGTTTTATTAGTGATACTTTGAATGCTGAGGGGCATACTCCATCCTGAAAGCATTTATTCATTATAAATGTTAAAGGTTGAGTTATGTAATCTACGATTTGCTTTAGTGATTCAGCTTTTATTCCGTCAATACCCACCGATTTTTTATTTTTTAAGTTCATAATATTTTCTCTTACTTCTTTTTCGTCGGTTGGATAAAGAAACATTGATTTGTCATTTATTATTACTTTTTCTTTATAATTTTCATCTCTTTCTATCAATTTGGCCATTTTGCTACCCATTTCCGAATAGGTTTCATTAAATATCTCGCATATTTCTTCTATATTTTCAGTAATTTCATTATTTGAATTTAAAATTTTATTCACATCATTGTTTTTTTTCTTAGGTTTATTTTGTATTTCATTAACAGTGTTCCATAGAATTTTATTATTATTTTTTTCATTTTCGATTCTCTTTTTGTAATATTCGTTTTTGGACTTTTTTATTAATTTATTTAAGTTATTTCTGTAGCTAGTATATTGTTCTTTTAAGATGGCATTCTCATTTGATCTTTGGAAGTTTAAATATAAATTATTCTTGTAGTTTATAGAGTTTAATATACCTTTAGTAATCCAAGGTTTCCGACTCATATTTTTCTTTTTTCTCTTTATTAGTTTTGTATGTTCATTCATTTTTCCTAGCACAGTATTTACGAATATATTTGTTGCAGTTTCTGCATCATCACAGTTATAAACTGAACCCCAGGTACAGGTACTTAGATCATTTTTTAATGTTTTGTAATTTATAAATTTGATATATTTATCTTCTATCTCCTTTATTTTTGCTTCATTTTGTGTTATAATCTGCATTATGATAGGAAAATGGTCAGTGATGTTATTTTTAATTATAATAGGTAATATGTTCTCATTGATATTATTTGTTATTTTCGTAAATATATGATCAATGCAGCTACCTGAGTTTCCCTGGGCTCTAGTAACATCATTAATTTTGAAAATGGAGCCTTGGACTATCTTAATTTGCTCTAATTCAACTCAATCAAACCATTTGATGACCCATATTTTTGTTCTTATTTATTTCCATAGTTTTCATTAAACAGTACACCGATTTTGTCGTTGAGTACATAGAATAATAAATGACTCATTTAATTATGCTGTATTCAAATTGAAATTTAGCAATTGTTATATCCATATACATACATAGTAAATTTCTGTGTGAATGCTCCTTTTCAAAATAGTTGCTGATTAATAACGATTGTTCAAAATAATAGCTATTGTGGTGCCAAAGCTGGAAACCGTTTAAAACTTGGTGTTCGCTATTGACTAAATAGAAGAAAACGAATTCAAAGATAACTATGGGTTTCATTGTAATAACGATGGGATTACGTTAAATATGAAAGCAAAACAATATACATCCAGTGTTTATTTTTATTTTAGATACATTGAAGGTATCGCATACATATTATTTATTACTTTGAGAGAAAAATATATATTATTGTTTTATACATTTATTTAATAGGCCCATAACTTTGCTAAGCTACTTATCAAAAAATACTGAGAAAGCAGTTGCCAATAGAATACACGTCTATTTAGTACCAAATAATTCATTTACTAACAGTCAATTTGGTTACAGAGACAATAAATCCATTGAACTAGCAACACTAAAATTAATTCAAAAAATCTACCACTACCTTGTTAACGGCAAAAAGTAGCTAGTCTCTTTTTTGATCTGACAGCTGCTTTTGACTCAGTTAATCCGAAATTTCTGGAGGTTAAATTGTAAGCGATAGGAATAAATGGAAACATTTTGAAATGATTAATTTCTCATCTGGAAAATTGCAAAACCTTAGTCGCAATGAACGCAGAAACGTCTAATATCTTTAATATGGAAATCGGAATGACTCAGGGTTCCGTCATCGGTCCACTCTAATTTATTATTGTTATGAACGACTTACCAAATTATATAACAAAAGGCGAGGTATTTATGTACGCAGATGACACATCTGTCATAATCAATGGTGATACAGTAGAACATCTAGAGAATAGGACTGATTTAGTCATTACACAGTTTGTAGACTCAATCAATCAATCAATCAAATCAAATTTATTTGCCGTTAAAAGTACAAAAGATCTACTCGGATACTCGCACCTGATCCAGCCGAATATCCAGGGTACGAGGGCACCGTGGTATTTGAGAGGTTGGAGCGGAGCGAGACCGAGATAGAATTTAAAATAATTAAAATCTAAGGCCCTACTCTTACCTGCGTAGCAAGTTTATTAGGGCTCGATAAATAGAATGTCCAGGTGACTTAACTAAACTAAGAATATAAAAAACAGTTAACTTATAAAACATTAAGTAGGTTGTTGGCTGCTGAGACGGGAAAAATTCACTGAAGAAACCCGCTAGAGGCAATGGAATACTGAGCGAGAGCGGAGTTTGTAGACTGGTGTTATAGAAATTCATTAATTATTAACATGAAGAAAGCAGTATTTTTGTATTTTACAAATATCATATCTAACAATAATCCCAGAATAGAGTATGTTGAGACCATTGCGAAAACGACTTTCATAGGCTCTGTGATAGATTCAACATTAAATTTTATCCCCCAAATAGATAACCTCTGCTGTAAGTTAGCAAAAACAACAATTGCCATCTTAAATCTAAAAAAAGAATTAAATATCAATATATCAATGACATGTTACTACTCCTTAGCTTATTCGATCATTAGCTATAATATTAATATATGGGGTCAATCGATTAAGGCAAACAGAGTAGTTGTAATGCGAAAGCGAATTATACAAATACTGCTTGATTTAAATTATAGAGAATCGCGTAGAGATACATTTAAAACAAAAAATATAATGATAGTTACAGGCATGAATACAGTGTATCCCGCTTTTCATAAATCCACCCTAATATCTCAGTTATTAATAATGCGATTTTCTTCAAATTTGACTGGTAATTATATGTTGGAAAAATGAATTATTTGGCATAGTAAACATTTTCATTTTCATTGGCGTGCGGTTTTAGGGGGTAAAATAGAGTAGGTTCTTTGGCAAAAGGATATTAGAGCTTATTTTAGATAAATTTTTCTCTCATGTTTGAATTCAGCATGTCCAGAAACCCCTTAATTCATATTCTCAATGATCTCAAAAACGAATTGTGGCAGAAACGAAAAATTAATCAATTCCTTAAAAAACTCTTTTTAAATTTTTTATAACTTTATTTAATTGCTATAAAAAACTAAAAACAACTCTTTTTTAAATTCTGGTCTCTTCAACATAACCACCTTCCAATGGTACCACACAGTTTGTCGTAAATGTTGCATCGTCACTAAACATTATGTTCTTTAGAAAAATCTGTCGCTAAGATAGTTACCTTGCTACCATAGGCATTAATCAAATGTGCTTTGAAAAATAAATTTCTATTTGACATTTGGTGTTTCATAAGAATTGTCAAAAGTTATTTAATTTAGTTAGTTATTTGTCTGGTCGATGGCCGAGTGGGTTAAGGCGCGAGGTGGGCAATCGCGATTAATCACATGGACATCGCACCACCGGATTCGAATCCTTGCTCCGGCACTGGCACTGTCGGAGGAAATGATTGTATGTCCGCGTTTTTTCAAGTGTAACCCCCTTCCGCACAAGCCCTGACTTCTTGAATTGGGGGTTGTCTAATTTCTGTGATGTTTATTTATTTATTAAAACTAAAATCGCTAGTAGTAAATATAACTCTTAAGTCTTCACTATGGATGTAAAATTGGATGTTTTCTTTTCGAAAAAGTTAGTATTCCTCATTTGTCTATATTAAATTCCATATTAGAAAATTTGTAGTTTAAAATTGTATTCGACAGACCTGGTGTGCTGCCCATAAGAACTCACATCATAATACAGATCTAATTTTAAAAGTATGTCCAAAATGTGCATAAAACTGAAAGACAACTGCCTGAATCCTCACAGATATGAATAATTTTTGGAGTACTGGACGGCTACATCTTTCTTGAAAGTAATAACTTCAGTCGCAAATTGTACAAGTAGATGGGCGATAAGGACACCTAAAATTATTTTGTCGCTTTATTAAATCAAGTGAAAAATTCATATCTTCTTATTGAACTTTTGATATAGCTTATGAGTTAGTAATCCACTTTATATTAGTTTTTGGAGCAAAAAGTTTTCCAATAACTGCAGTTTAATATAAGATAGAGTGAAGAGTAATAGCCAGATTTATCCAGGATGATGTTACGAAATAAATTTAATCCAGGCTTTATTGCAATCCGAGTTGGGGAAAGGTCAGAGTTCAGTAACGGTGCTAAAATATTAATAGGAATATATTTCCCTGTTTATATATACCAACAAGTTTAATGCGAGGTGGTTTCTTAATTATTATAAAGTTTAAAGTATAAGATAGTTCAGCTTAGATGATCGATTTCGATAGTTTGAAAGATATTTCAAAGAAACAGAACGCAACTCTTCCTTCAAAATGGTGGATTTTTTGCTACGCCGTAAAACCCCAAAACAGCATAAAACTACAATTTGTAAACTGAACAATGCTTTCGAAACATAATGTCACGTGTTTACACCCTTGAGTGAACACCCCAAGCATAAATTCAATAATTGCAACATGAATAACATTTATGTAACAATTAATTAACTTAATAATTAGTTCATATGATTACCTCATTCATTTTGATATAGAACATTAACGACAACACTATAATAAACGCGGCGCGGCTAATGTATGTCCGGCTCCGGGTATGGGTGATGGAAAAACTATTATCCTATACCCTTAAATTTTAATTAAATCGCTTTTGAAATGAATTGATGTTTTCATTTCATTTTGTTAAGATTATTGTCTGAATTCAACGCCCAATCAATCAATCAAGATATGCTTTATTTTCTAAGAATGAGATACGCTTATTAACAAAGCTAATATGTATAAAGTATAACATAACATACACGGGCATAGTTAATTACTTCCACGTTCAGTAGAACCAAGGGCCTCTAAGAAAATTTTGGCATTAGCCACCCCTCTACCACCCCCAACCTATTAACGGGAGTAAAATATTACATTGGGATTTAGTGTGTATAAGAGTTGGATACAAAATCTGGATGTGGAACTAGTGATTCCTTGGGCAGCGGTTTTTAAAATTAAAATAAAGTAACAGTTACATACGTAGATATATACAAGGATACAATAAATAAAAAGAAAACCAATACAATAGTATTGAACAATAGATAATTTTACACTACCATATGCACATCTAACGAATAAGTATGTGGCATAGTTGAGAATAGATATACAAAGAAAAATATGTGAACAAGTTTTAAAATGAGTCGCCAAAGTATTCACTAAGATTATATAATAAGCTTTCTGAATCAATATGTCTTTCATTGCCTCTCTGAATGTCTTTAATTGAATCATATTTCTGAGATACAGGGGTATGTGGTTGTATATTTTTTTGCTATCGTATATTACTGATTGCTTGGGTAAAATTGATTTGGGGATGAGTAGAGGCAGGATTAAATTTAGCGCTTGTCTCGTGTTATACTCAGGCAGAGGATCGGTATGTAGTGCGTTTGGTATTTTCTTATGTATTAGGCATACTGTTTCTAGAATAAAATGCATGTAAGCGTTAATATTTTGTGAGCGATAAAAAGAGGTTTACAATTTTTTTTTTAATACATTTATTTAACGTCGGCCTATTTCCGCTACTAACTAACATTTTTGCTATGCCACAGAATGGAAGTATCATCTGCAACAGTGTACAGGTGTCTTGAATATCAATAGTGGCTAAGTCGTTTATGTATAACAAAAATAAAATGAGCCCTAGTACAGATCCTTGTGGCACACCACAGTTAATATCTGCCACAACCGATATCTCGCCAAGGGTTTTTACAACTTGAGTACGCGCAGACAGGTACGTTTCAATCCGATTAAAGGATTCACCCCTAAAACCATAGCACAAAAGTTTTTGAAGCAGTATTTCCTCATTTACGCTGTCAAACGCTTTCGAAAAATCGCAAAACACTGCATCAACAGCCTCGCCATCATTTAAGTTGAGGTACTTTTCTAAAAATGCCAGAATGGCATCATATGTTTTTTGGAATTTTGAAATCCGAAATGATTTTTATTTATTTAATATGTTATGTTCATTTAAAAAAATTTACCATTCTCTTTTTTACGCGTTTTTCGATAATTTTTGACAACGTGGACCCCATGGCAACGATTTTCAAGATAATGTTAAATATGTTACATAAATTAAACATCAATCCTTTTGCGATACTATGCAAGAGGATTGAAACCCATCTTGTATAAAACGCTAACTATTACAAATGCGGGTTGAATGTTAAAAAATATACACTTAATTTACTTCAATTCAGAAAAATATCCCCGATAAATTAACGAATTATTTTAGAAACATCTTATATATATATTTTTGTGAGCCGTCACATAAACATTTATTTCATTCATATTCTCATTTCCCATGGTTTTAAATCTGTGAATAAATACGCAAATTATTATAACCCATAAAAACGGTTTAATTGTTCAAACGGAAATGTAATTAACGAAACGTTAACATCAATCAGTTCTAGTAATTAGCAATAAGTGTAATTTGGTTTCTGAATTAGTAGCCAGATAGAAAGGGAAGGAAACATATCAAACGGAGACATCTGTACACCTTGCATAACCTTATTAAAATGATACTGATAATATAAACAATTTCCGGTGAATATTAGTGTCATGGTAAATGATCAACTAGAAATTATGATACTGCAGTTAATAACTCCTATATCTATTATTATAGCAACGGCAGTACTAACGAAAAATATTTAATTGAAATGCAGAATAAGGAATCAACCGCCTCATCATCAGATATAAATAGTTATTGAAAAGTTGTAAGAGTATATGTATATAATAACAATAAATCTTCAAGTTCTGTTGGGAACGAAAAAACTTATTTGAGTCATCTATTGGGCGAATTTTTTTGTACTTTTTTATTCCTAGATTTTTCAACTCCTTAGTTCTGAAGAGCGTTGGAATCCATGGAGTGACACTAACTACAACGTCCATATACATTACTCTACCATACTTGAAATGGGCCACATGTTCGTAGAACCTAATTATAATTGGACGTTTGGTTTGTCCAACATATTTCAAATTACCACCTTTACAAAGGATTTCGTAAATCCCAGAGCTTTCGCCTAACTCAATTTTATCGTTTGGGTTGTAATTTATTTTCGGAGGGATGGATAAATATAAGTTTTTAAAAATCGTACGTAAATCCGTAAATCGAGGTTCATATGGAATGAATGGATATTCATCACTATTATATCATCTCTCTATGCTGTTTTAAGAATATTAAGCCCATAGCCCATATCTCCTATTTTCACAGTATTATGGCATGGGTATGTTCATCGATAAGATAACAAACGACAATGGATTTAATATCGAGCCTTGGGATACAGCAGAAGTGGCAGACATTTCGCAAGATTTATGACTACAGTGTTCGATATTCTGCTTGTTCACAGAATGATACGGTCGGGTACAGTTTTGCTGGGCAGTTAAAAAACGCAACAAAAACTTTACGACCTCATTAAAATACCGTTACTCTCTGTACTACCTCGCCTGCAAATTGAATCACTTATCTTTATAGGTTTCTAATGTTCATCGGCTTGTTTGATGAGACCATGCCCAATGGTTCACCAGCGTTAATAATTACCTCATAAAGTTTTTGTGGCATTTTTTGACTGCCTAGCAAAACTGTACCCGACTATACACACAGTTGCCATTGTGAAATCAATGTGTTATCAAAACATGTATTAATGAAATTTCTTGTTTGTTTATTTCTTTAATAAAAGATTTTAGATATTTTATACTGTTCTTAGAGATTCTGATTGTTACCTAATTTACTTTGTTTATGATACATACTTCACGTGAAGTATTATTTTCATTCATATATTAATCTAGGTAATATATTTAACCTTGGAGGAATCAAGTTTACTTGCAATATGAACTAAAACGTTAAATGATTACAATAACAACACTATAATATTACATTCCTAAAATACATAAGTGCACGTAAGAATAAATAACTACGGCTTGCGACATTTTTTAATGGTCTGGTTTATATTAACGGCATGACGAAGTATAGCGTTAGCTACTCTACTCCTCGACCAGGACACAGGTGCTCACGGATAATTGCACAACAACCATGTACAGTCGTTTGTAATTTAACCCTGCAGATAAAAAACGCAACAAAAACTTTACGACCCCATTAAAGTACCACTACTCTCTGTTCCATTTCGACGACAAATTGAATCATTTACCTTTATAGATTTTTCATGCATGTCGGCTTGTTTCATGACACCATACCGAATGGTTCACCGGCGTTAATAATGAGCTGTTAAAGTTTTGGTTGCATTTTTTATCTGCCCGGTAAAATTGTAGACCACTATACATATAAATAATTACAAATTTGTGTAAGTTTTCATTTCCATAAAATGTTAGACTATGATTTCATAGTCCTAAAGTCGACCTAAACTACGTGCGTCATAAAGTTCAATTTTTTTATACTTTCCAGCACACATACACCAGATAATTACACAACGACCATTCCCTGCTAGGGTATCGTCATATGCCGCAAGTGAGACTAGAACTCAGGAGTGGTAAAGCGACTAGACGTGTTGCCTTTCACACAAGCCCGTCTAGTACACTGCTACCAACTCGGTAGCACATTAAAACGCCACTAAAATCCATCCCCTAGCCAGGATTCAAACTGGGAACCCCTTGGTTTCAGCCGTAACGCGTAAGCATTAAGCCACGGAGCAAGTTTTTACATCAAGTTTTCATTATAACGCACCGTATAATGAAATTCTTTAAATAGTCAAGTTATTATTATGAAATATAACAAGAGGACATGCCTTCATGTGGAAAATGCATGTACCAGAGCAATTCGACCTAGTTGTATTATAATAATTACTTTTACACTTCCTTTTAATACTTGTACGAACAAACTTTAAGAAAAATAGAAGGTTATAAATTTCTATTATATCTTATATACTTTTTTTTAATTAACGCTTGCAACGTTCATTATGTAGAAGTTTGTTAAGTATATCGATCCAATTGTAACTTTTTTATGAAACGACACATTATAATAACGAGACATTCTCATGACACTTTGCAAGGTTACACGTATTTTTAGACAGAATTATTGCTCCAAATTTAATCTTGATCGAAAAAACTCGAAGGCTATCGCACCTATTTCGTGACTGGACGAGACTGTTCACATATTTCAGTTTCTGGGCACTAAATAAGTAGTGTATTGTTTTATTTTGAAGCTACGGATACGTTGAACTACTGAAAAACGTTATTGAGGGATTTTCGTCGGTGTCAGGATAATAAAAATTAGATATTTTACACTATGTCGACGTTTGGATTTATTTTTAAATCTAGTTCGGGATTAAAACGGATAAATAATGCTGTAAACATATGACAAACATGAATTTTTAAGTACAAACTGATTAAACTGTATATACATACACACACATATATATATATATATATATATATATATATATAAAATCAAAAGATCAAGGTATGATAAAAATTAAATAAATTGGATAAATAACTAACTTGTAAACAGAAAAACAAACAAACAAGTGAACATCTTTATCTAGCATAAAATATCCTTAGCGAAGAACATAGTCCTTATTGTTCAAAACGATAAGATATATGAAGGGTTGTAAGCCGTTTTGTTTTTTAGGAAATAACGATTAGTTTAAAATATAGCGGTATCTTATCAATATAGAAATAAAAAAAAATGAGGCACGAAAGATTGGTATATTTTTATCTAAAAAATAATGCGACTTGCACACAGAATATATTACAAATAACAATGAAGATGAAAGATATTTAAAAATTACGTACATAAAATGTCTTTCAAAACTACTGAAATTGGCCTTGTCAATTGACAACAAAAATAGTTTTTATCACTTCAAAACGGTGGGTAATATGTTTATAATTTTATGAAAAATAAATTAGACTTCAAATGCAACTCAGAAGTGGTGTACAAAATACCCTGTACTAAATGCAATTTGTTGTATATAGGTCAAATAAAATAAAACCTGAAGGCGCGTTTATATGAACATCAAAATTCATGTAAAGAAAGACATAAAAATAAGAAAGAAAAACTGAAAATAAATCATAATATTAACTTTGACCAAGTATCTATATTAGACAAAAGAAATTAATTAAAACAGACTTATTAGTGACATCATATGCATACAGGCATATAATGCTATTGTGGTGAACAAAAAGACTACTTTACGCTAGGTAAGGACGTTCATTTGTTTGTTTGTCTTTCTGTTTACAAGTTAGTTATTTATTCAATGTATTTAATTTTAATCATACTTCGATGTTGTGATTTTTTTCTGTACATTTGTAATTGCATTTTAATCAGTTAGTACTATCATGTTTTCATATTTTTACAACATTATTTGTCCGTATTTGGTCCTAAAGATGATTTTTTAAAAAATCGAAACGTCGACATAGTGTAAAATGTCGAATAGATGTCTAATGACAGAGGGTCGGTTCAGCGCGCGGTGCAGTGGTCAGTTTAGGGGTGTGGGTAACTAAAGTGGTAATTAGGGGGCAGGACGTAAGAGGGCGGAGCCTAGGAGTGGTAGTGGGGGGCAATTGTAGTAGTGGGAGGTTATTGAAGTGGTGGGAGGCAATTAAAGAGTAATTAAGGGTAATTTAGGTACAAATAAGTGTAATTAAGAATAATTAATGGTAATTTGGGTTCAAATAAGTGTAATTAAGGGTAATTAGGGGTGATTAAGTTAAAAATGAGGATAGTTAAGGGTAATAACATACAATTTAGGTAAAAATAAGGGTAGTTAAGACAATTATGGCCCATCGGTCTCTCCGCCCGTCCGTCTGTATGTCTACCTGCTTCTCTATCCGTCTGTCTGTTCATCCGTATGTCTACCTGCTTATCTATCTGTTCGAAAACAGACAGTTAAGTAATTCTTTATTATGTTGTATTTACTATTAGATATTGTCCTATTGCATAATTATAGTATCTGTGTATTTTTTACGATGAGATAACAAACATTCATTTTATTACACATTCTTGACTATATACCTAAGGATAATTAAAGTAAAAATATGGATAATTAAAGATTATTAAGGCAAAAAATAAAGGCAATTAAGGGTAATAAATAAGAAGAATAATAAATAAGAATATCCTGACACTTAGCATCCTTATATTCCCTTAATTATTCTTATTTATTACTCTAATTGCCCTTAATTGTCATGATTTTTACCTAGATCACCTTTAATTACGCATATTTTTACTTTAATTATCCTTATCTTTAAAATTCGGTCACGGAGAGTGACATGACTTGGGAAAGAAATAAAAAATACAAAGATGCCATAATTGTGCAGTAGGACAATATTTAATAATAAATACAACATGATGTCAGTATCACTATCATTGGACTGGTCAAGTAGATAGTTTCTTAGGCACCACTACAATGGTCCCCTACCACCACTCCTAATTACCCCCCACCCCTAAACTGAACAGTGCACCGCACACGGAACCGACCGTGTGTCATTAGATATCTACTCTAACAGAGAGAAAAAAACTCCTCAATAAAAGTCCTAAGAACATGAATTTAATTAATAACTACTGCAAAACTGTGCATGTGACTCCCTGAAATAAGTAAAATAAAAGTGCAGTATTGTCTGAATGTTATTTGTGACATTCTACGAACATGCTTTTCTTTTTTTTTTTTGGGTTTTCTACCACATGTATTATCCCCTTCAATAACAAATCACCGAGTAATAATAGAACTATTGGAAAAAAGTATCTGCACCTGTGACGTTTACGTCAAAGGAACAGCCAGAAGTAATTTTTTTAACAAATAATATAAATCGGAATAAACGCAGAAATAATGTAATTTGCTGACGTTTCAGAAAGTAGTCTCTTTCCGTTTTCAAAGCTTTTTTCGGAGAACTCTTATTTGTTGTGTATGTTAAAGACACAGCTTTAAGATTCTGCTTATGTTATTTCCATAGATATAGTCTAGTATACTTTAACTTGGCGTGTGTATGTATGAGTTAATATTTCCGTACGATTTCATTTTCTTCCACATTGCACACAAAGTTAAAGCAATAGTCCAGAAACATTGTCTACGTGGACCATATTTCTGGATCTTTGTGTACAAGAGAAAATGAAATCGTACGGAAATATTAACTCATACATACACACGCCAAGTTAAAGTATACTAGACTGTACTTACTACTTACATAGAACTGACGATATTTTCTTTTAGATAATGTTGATTTTGTTAAGATCTTCTTTTAACATCGATAGCCAGGTTGTACAAATATCTACAGAACAATTTGATACGCATTTATCTTCATTTAATAAGATTATTGCTGATTCTTTAATTTTTCTTTTTTTGTTATCTGCCCCTTTTGTTAACACTTTTGCCGAGTCCCAGTTTATTCTATGTCCGTTTTCCCAAGCATATTCACATATCTTTGATTTCTGATTTTCATTCTTTCTAATGTAATTATTGTGCTCATCCACACTGAAAGGTCTGGATGACTCACCCGCATAACATTTATCACATTCGCGCGGGATATTGTAAATACAGTTTTTTTGAATTCTGCTCCCGGTTTATCGGTTTTGTTTTTGTTAAAATAGATCTCAAAGTGTTCCCCGTTTGAAATACCATACTAACATCAAATTTGTCACCTACGCGGCGCGGCGTAGCTTCTCCGATAGTCCACATACATAAGGAATTGTTGCTGTATAATGACGTTCAGGTTTTGTCGTACCTGATTGTCCTTATTTTTAACATTTATGAAAAGTGTATCATCTACTGCTATGTATTCGCATATTGGACAATTACGAAGAGTGCATTTTTGTGTTATTTGCTGAATCAGGGTTTGAATTTGTTTGTTTCCTTTAGATGGTTTTCAAAATTTATTTAAATTAGCTAAAGATCCGAAAGGTATGTGTTTTAGAATGTTAATACTTGTTTAGAGTTGTTTTAATAGTTTTTATTTGATGTCAACAGTAAGTTTGATACTGACATCTATGTTAGTAGTTATTAAGTTGTTGTTGAAATAATTTCTGACATTTAAGTCATTATGACATTTCTTTTAAGTAGGAAATTTTTTTATAGTTGTAAGTGTCTTCTTGGAGAAAGACAAGGAGGTTTAAGTTAGGTTATGTTTGGAATGAAATTAATCAAAATTCATATAGTGTTTTGTTTTGTTTTGTTTAATTGGGTACTTTGATATTTAGTGATATAGAACAACAAACAACAGATAAAAGAGAGGTTGTAAAATTGGAAAAGCAAATTTAAGAAAAAAAGAACAAGTGAAAATTAGGGAGTGAAGAAGAAAAATAATAAACAAGGATTAATAATTTGAAATTGAATTAAAAAGTAAGAAATTGTGAAGATCAGCGAAGCAGAGTAAAAATAGACTGTAAATAAGAAGGAAGAGGTGTTATTGTGGATAGGAATTGCAGAGGAGATAAGGACGAGATAAGGTGAAGAATTAATGAAAGGAGAATTGTTGGATTTGGAAAGAGAAGAGTGTAGCTACGAAGAAGGAAGGTTTTTGTGTGTTTAATTTTGGACAAGGTTGTATATTAAAATTTAAATAGTGTATTAGACTTTCGAACCTGTTATAAAACTGCTAAATTATCTAAATATCAAGGAAAATAAATTACTTATATCAGATTAAAAATTTTACTTTAATAAAATTTCATTTTAAAACAGGAACTGAATTTGAACCTGCTCCTGAAGGAAAAGATAAGCTAGCCGGCCCATTAAATAAATTTGACATACTTTTGGATCAAAAGGTAAGAGATTTTAATTTGATCTTTTGGTTTTAAAGTTTTTTTTTGGGTTTATCTATTGGAAATAAACAAGTTAAAGTTTGATTAGTACCGCAAATTATTAAGTTCAATAAAAGTAGAACAGCACACTACAAATGCTTCAGGGTATTGATTTTGTACTAGAACCTCTTTGATAAATTTTTCTCGTTATTTAATATTTCATTATTAGACGAAATTATTTTGGCCCTATTTTATAAACATTTTACAACACCCCTTTTAACGTTTATTGATTGATTTGAGTTAAAATTTAGATAACTATTATAGACCGAGGGTTAGCGACAGATTATTGGCCGTGATTTTAATCAGTATGCCTTTCAGGGGGCATTATGCTACGTAAATTTTCATGATAATAAGAGATATGAATCAAAGAGTCATCCTGGGTTCCTCTTATGGACAAATCAGTCCCCAATTGTTCATAAACTATACGTTTTGGTACGATTTTAGTCAGGCTGTCATGTCTTTTAAAGTGAAGTTCAAGATAAAAAATTTCAAGGAAAACTATAGGCATACCGTTAGCGTGGGCTCAAAGAGCTGTTATGGTCACGTGAACTTGTATTTGTATATTTTCTTTTCGGCATTTCTAATATATATATAAGTGTGATCCGTGTCTGAATGTTCGTGCGTAATGTCCGAAAACGAACTATTTACGGATCGTATATGTACTCGGTGCTCTCCCGCGTCGATGGTCGACTCCTCCAGGAGTCAGGGTTGTCTAAACGACGTTTCGGCAAAATCTCAATCTCATCTGCCATCTTTAGCTTCTCACTGAAAGCTGCCTACTGCTTGTTTTCATTACTCGTTGTTCGAACTGAACTGCTGAACTTAGTTCTAGTTTCCAAATTATTATCACTCAGCAACCTGCCTTTAACAACTATTTTTAAGGTTCCATCTACCGGAACATTGGCAAAAAGACTAACTACATCAAAACTAACTATTACGTGTGATTCATGAATATCGTTTTCATAAATTTTTTCTATAAAATATTTACTGTTTTTAATATATGAATCGGTATTTCCAGATAATGGATGAATAATTTTATGTAATATTAAGTATTATTTTGTAGACTCGGTGATTTTGAAGAGGATGATAATACATGTGGTAGAAAACCGAAATAATAGGAAATAAGAAAAGTGCAGTATTAATTCCATTACTACAAAAGCATGACTACATGAATACTAACGCTTTGATAATTACAAGGTAATTTTGTTTCCAATTTAAATACTAAAATACTGGAAGGTTTGTACAATCAAGGGGTTCCCTACAACAAATATTGACCGTGCAAATATTGAACAGACACGGTTGTATGTGTAGAAGGAAGGAACGTAGAGTTTTTTCTGATCTTACTATTATTATACAGTCCTCTTTCACTGAATACATCCCCATCCTTCCCAAGGTGAACGAGATAACGAGGACATTGTCGGTGATTTACTGCAAAAACCCTGAAATTTTAATATAAAAAGCCTGTCAGCCTAAAAAACTTATTCCCCGAAGCAATAAAGTGCCAACATTACCCTAATTAAATTTTATTATGTGATGCTACAAACCAATGCAAACAAAAATAACTAATAATAAATCATCTTCTACATAACAGCTACGAAAAAACAAATACATTCCTAATATACGTGCGTATTATTATTAATGACAATTGCATAAGGTCTCTTCGATCGCAGTGAAGCTTATTTATAGACCATTCAACTCGACGAGAAACAAGCGTGGGCGTACGCATTTGAAGAGATTGAAGTATCAAAAGCAAATAATTACATCTCAACCGAGTTGAATTAATTGGCATTGTTTTAAAATTGCAAGTACGTTCAATATTTTTTAAATAATGTTTACAAACTGACAACAGGGTTTAGAACAAACAGGAAAACATCTGACATTTTTAATTAATATTATTCGGGCACTGGCAAGAATCATTTCATTCCTTTCAGTGAGTATCGGCACTGCGACTGGGAATGTGTTATGTTATCTGACGAATTGTCTCCAAAATTACGATGAAAATAAATTTTAACAGGATATGAAAAAATTCAGCAAACATAGATATGGCTTGTTGCATACGAATATACTCCTGGCCCTGGAAATAAAATGAACTGAATTTCGGTCATCAAATGGAAAGTAATTATTATATTTTTTTGCGTTTCGATTTTGTTAACCATTGTCAGACAAACTGAAGTGTGTTTCCCTTAAATTTATCTTATCTTTATCAGCGCAGTTATCTATGGTATTATGTCTTTTAATTAGTAGCAATTCATGTATTGTTTCTTCGATGATAGTTTAAATTTACATTACCAAAACCAAAGTTATAATTATGTAAGAACAACCATTCTTTATAAAAATTTCCTGCTGCCTTCTTGGTCAGTCTATCAGTTTCTTTGTTGCTACAGCACTGTGCATGTCCTTTCACCCATCATACCGATATGTTATTCATGCTAACGGCGCCCACAAGTGCTTGGTGGCATTCCCATACTGCTCCTGTGGCAGTTTTGTAACTTTTCAACGCTAGTAGTGATTGTCTACAATCTGTGTAGATCCTGATTGTTTTGCCCATAGTTTGTCTGCGAGCAACCTCTTTTGCGGTTATGGTTATGCAAGCCAGTTCCGTCAGTATTACGCTGGCTCGCCCTCCATAGTTCATTTATATTGGATCTGCAGGCTTCTGGAGTATATCATGAAAAGCCAGGAACGCAACCATAAAACTCCAGGAAACGGCCACATTCCTGGAAGAATGGTGCACGAAGTGGAAAGTCGCCGTCAACGCCGACAAAAGCCAAGCCGTCAAGTACCTTGGCGTGGTCATGGACAGAAGCCTAACGTGGAGACAGAACACGGACGCTATCACAGCCAAGGCCCGGCGCACAAGAGCCCTCATCTACCCGATGATGGGAAACGGGAGCCGTCTCAACTTGAGGAATAATCACGCTTATCAAGACCCTCATCAGGCCGCAGCTGACGTATGCCTCGGTAGCGTGGGGCTACCAGGCAAAGTCCTACATGAAGAAAATCCAGACAGTGGAAAACATCGCCCTCAGGACGGCAGTCGACGCCCCATGGTACGTGAGAACCGCAGATATCGTCAGAGACCTGGAGTACACCACGGTCACTGAAGTCATCCGGGAACGAGCGAAGAAGCTGTACGCCCAAGCCGAGGAGCATAGGAACCCGCTGATCAGACAGGCCACTGATTATGACCCTGCCGACGCCCCGAGATATAAACGGCCGAGGGTACAGCTACTGGACAACGGGTGAGCATAACTTATATTTCCCGCTAACCGATCTGTTTCAGATACCCCAGGACGGACCACTACTACCAGAGACATGACGTTTTTCTACCCTAACCCAACCTCCTTGCGGGCGTCGGACAACATACCGTCCAACGCCCGATGTCCCACCTGCTCCGTGGAGTCCGAAAGTGCTAAAATAAGCACTTAGGGTCTCCACACTCCCGAGCTACACAGCTCATATCCTTACCTTTCCGATGATCCGGGGTAGGATATCAATTGATGTCCTACGTACCGGCAGTCAGTCCCAGCCAAAACTTCCTAAACCCAACTCGACCGATGACTACCCCCGGGGTTGACAAGCTGGCGAAGAAAGAAAATATCAAGACAAGAAGAGCGCCAGAAGAGACCTCAGCCAGCGAGGTTCAACAGCCAGGACCAGGGGAGGTCCGCAGAAAATACCACGACACATCTCGCATTTGCGAGCTGAGTCTGGTAGAAGCAAGCGGGCCCATCTATCACGAAGGCCGGTCCAGGTCTACAGAGATAATCTAGGAGCAAAGAGTAGTAGTCCTACTCGGCCCTAGTTTTCGAGACCGACATCCAGCCAATGGATATTGGCGCTGGAGTATATTTCACATTCTGCACCATCCTCTTTTTATACGTCCGTGAAAATTGTTACAAGTTTATTTCGTGCAGAGTAGTTTCGGGGTTATGTCACTATAACCTTGTAATATATAAATTTAATTTTGTTTTTCCTAGTCCACTTAGGGACTTTTCAGTTTCTGTTCACCTTACCAACACTTAAAGTGAAATTATGTAATATCTGCGGCTATCCAGGGACGTGCCTGAATTTCTGTGTAATTGTTAATAATTATTCCATCAGTCATCCTTTCAAGTTTTATTATTTTTTAAATTTATATCTGAAATTATTTTATTGAAACCGGAGATATTGTTAAATATCTTTTGGATTGTCTAGCAATGGTTTAGTTATTATTTCAAGTTGTAAGAAAATCAATTCTGCACGGCTATGAGAACACTGTTTCTATACTGTGTTCTGTCATATTCGGCTTCTGATGTGATCATGGCGTCGGCGGAAGCTATTTGTTTTTTTAGAGAACGCTTTTTCTCTTGGGTGAGGCTCTTATCTTTCTTTTTTCGACTGACCACCGGTAAAAGTGCCTGGAATCATTTTGGCTGTAATTTAAGCTTCAATCTTTTTGATTGTCCGCAAGGGATTGATTGATGTACCTAGCTTTTCAGAAGTTATTCTCCACGATTGTGTGTTGCTTTTGGTGCATTTTGATGTTTATACATGGAGAGAAACTTACCCTCGTGGGATTTTATGGTCTAGGTAAGGGGCATGCTCACCACTATTCTTTCATTAATCAGCCCTAACGCCACAATTTTTTTTTTTTTTTTTTAGGCACTTGAAGTTGCTCACTGCAGTCACTGCTGTTCTATGTAAATTGATTTTAATCCTGGGTTTTAACACGTATATCCTGGCGTCTACTATCCGTTTTGTGAGTCGGTGTATCTGGTTATTTGTATATAGAAAGAATCATTAGGACCCTTAGAAAAAAGGTAACGAACCCAGTTGCTCCCTGTAGCATGAACAATGTTAGGCATTATTTACAATATGTATTTTCCTCCTCATTAGGGTTCTTCTTTTGGGTCAGAGATCCCACTCTGGATTTCTTCTTTTGGGCCTAGAACTCTGAATTTCTTGTCTTGGGTCAAGAACTGAAGATCCGGTTCCGGATGAACTTTTTAAGTAACACCACTTCGATTGGGAAACCTGTGGAGCGTAACCCCTGGAACGCAAGCAGATGAGCCTTCGGCTATTTATGATAACCGTTTCATTTATTATTAATCTTTTGCCCCATTTCATGATATAACTTAACTTACTTAACTTCAAATTTAACAAATTTTACCTTATAAAATAAATACCTTTTTCAAGATGTGACCCACCTGTAGCTACATCTGGGAAAGTTGTAAGTATATGACACCTTTTATTGCTGTATCGGCTCCTGTGTGAGGAGGGAAAGGTCTAAGCACCCAAAAAAATATATATCTTTTGTAATATTCGCTCTGTATCTAATAAACTGTAATATATTGGACATGCTTTTGTATTTGCTCTAGGCAGTACGCTGGTTGTACCTAGACCCTGAGGTCCTTCAGAGCTAGCCGCACGCTCTACTTTGGGGCTCATACGTGTGGTAATGTCAGTTTTTCCCCCTTTTTGCTGCCTACTCCAAGTCAATGCCCCTCAGGCAGACATCAGCCTAACATATTTTCTACTACCAAGTGCTGGTGGCAAAATGTTGATCATACCTTCACCAACAGCCTAGTTTTCATTATTTATCTGTATTATGTAATGTGTGTCGAAGACGAGCCGCAGAGAAATACCATCTGTACATACCTGTAGAAGAGCCGTCTTCTGGCCTCTCCACAGCCTACATTTAGTTGTATGCCAACGGATTTGAGGCGTACCTTTGTTGTCAGAGCCACTTTTCCTAGATATATGTCTAGTGGTGGAAGACACAGCATTACCTCCATAGCTCTCGTTGGCGTTGTTCGCATAGGAAGGCAACTCTTTGCACCTGGCTGAGCTCAACTATCTCTCCATAGGTTATCATTGGTCTTATGATGGCAGTGTATATGACCAATTTGGGTTTCATTCCCTAGGTTTTAACCACGGTCCAGCTCATAAGAAAAGTCCTCTTTAGTCTTCCACCTAAGTTAAGATTCCATGTTAGTTTGGCATCAAAGGTTACCCCAAGGTATTTCACATCTGATGCGAAACTTCGTGTTGCATCCAAGAGGGCAGGTACCTTCAGTACTCCTAGTTTCCTTCTGCCTATGAAGAGAACCATCTCCGTCTTCCTGGGATCGACAGACAGGGAGTCGCGCCATTTTTCAATTTTCATTTGACACCATACAGACTGGTTCGCTGGCATTAATAATGAGGTCGTAAAGTTTTTATTGCGGTTTTATTTGCACGGTAAAATTGAACTCGACTATATAAATCTGTGCGCGAATTTTTAAATGGATTGAAACTCTTTGATAGTAGCAGGGAATGTTTATTTATTAAGATGAGGTGAGCGAGATTTGACACATATTGTTTCATTTATGTTTTTTTAACAATTTCTAACTTTTAATTTATCAAATGTATTTTGAGACAACAAAATCATGCTAGTATGATCAGAATTAGATCAATTAGAGTTTTTCATATTAGATTTTGAATAAATAATAGTTATCTGATAGAAAACAAAAAAAAAAGAAATTTTCAATAATTGTTATTTTTTCCATTGCGTTATTCTGGATCGCCCCCTCCATAACCAAATTCAGTAGGTCATTTTATATAAGGCTATGACTTCAGTTTGTATGTTCGCGAGTTGCACAGGCCACTTTTATTTTGCATGGTTCGATGGTCTCGCTCTCCGCTATAGAGCAATTCAAGAAACCTGAATTAGAATCCGAATGGATTCCCGTCCTCACCGCATATCATCTTCCAATATTATATAAGATTTCACACAGACATAAATCCATTTTTTGTTATGCATTCTCATGAAACAATCAAGAAATCTGGGTCCTGCAAAGTGGTTTTAAGAGAAAGGATCAAATATATGCCAGAAGATAATGGAAATGCCACTCAATTTGGTCTTATATTATTATTCAACAAAACAAAAAATCTGGAGTAAAATACTGTACTTGTTTATAAGATTTGTTGGCACAGCTCACGGTACTTCCGAAATGGCTCATATTCTTCTCTAAAAAAATATTTAAGAGAAATAATAATTTTGCATTGTGTGCACGTGAGTGGATTACTTTTCTTAAAAAATACTTTGTATAAATCATTTTGGTTAAAAATATACAGGGCAACTCTACAGTGTCCCAAAATATACCGATACAAAATGTTTGTTTAATGATTTAATACCTATATATACGGAACTTAATTCGTGAAAAGACAAACTATGCTGTGGAACAACTAAGGCATTAGAATTTCTAGTATCATAATCATGATTAAAATTGTTGGTCAAAAACGAGAAATAATTACATTTAACAAAATTCAGTATTTCATAAATGTAGCACGAATGATATTTGTTACATTTACTACATTACGTAGCGCCCTCTTTTATATTTAAGTATTTAAGAAAACGTCTCTAAGAGTTTTCAATGCTATATTTATGATTTTCATAACCAGGACTCCATACTAATGAAATATATTCAAGTCTTGACCTCACAAATGAATTAAAGAGAAGTTTTAGTATATTTTCGTTAAATTCTTTATAATTACGGATAATATAGTCCAAATCTTTGAAGGAAATAGCGGGATTTGACTGATATGGCTAACATAAGATAACTTTGGGTCGAATATAACTCCTATACCTTTGAGATGACTACAGCTCTTCAGCAATTCATTATTAATTGAATAGATAAATTTTATTGGATTTTGTGCACGAGAAAATGTCATAGAGTTACACTTTGAGATATTTAACTGTAAATTGTATATGCTACACCAAGACCATAGCTGTACAAGATCGTTTTGCAAATCAGCGCAGTCTTCTACATTATTGATAGATGTAAAAATTTTTAGATCATCGGCATAAAGTAATGTTTTGCAGTGTAAGCCAATGACAATATCATTTATAAAAATGATAAATAGCAAAGGCCCAATCACACAACCTTGGGCAACACCTGAAGTTGATAAGATATCTATAGACCAAAATCCACGGTATTGGTATTGGGATTCAAAAAAGTATAGAAAGTGTTCAGTTAGTCCAAATTCGGATAATTTGTTCAGCAAAATTCCGTGGTCCGAAATGACATCTACTTGGCCTCCAGCATCCAAAGGTTCAGCTATGAGCTGAGTAATGCACACCAAATTGTTGGTGGTAAAGCGGTTTGGCATGAATCCGTGTTGATTGAGGCAAATTTAAAATTTGATAGATTTGGTATGATTATAGAGGATATCATATATTAAGTTTTCAAATAATTTACTCAAATTGCACAATATTACTATATGTCTATAGTTTTCCGCAGCAAATCTATCATTTTTTTAAATACATGACAGATTCTAGATATTTTCCAGACTTCTGGAAAAGTATCAGTTTTAATAGATAAATTAAAAATACTAGCTAACGGGTTTGCAACTAAAATGGCACAACCATTAAGGAGAAAGGAAGGAATACCATCAGGACCTGTAGTGTTTTTAGGTTTAATTTTCTTAAGTGCCTTGAGTACGTCATTTTCGGTAATATAGGGAGTGCATAAATTGTTAGTATTGTAATGAGTGCTATTTACATCATAAGAAAAGTTTGTAGATGTGGAATATGATGACTCTTGAAAATAGTTAGCAAATGCGTCAACTATTACTTGTGGTTCGCTTAATATGGAGTCATTGTAAGTCATAACGTTAGGAATACTGGATACATTTTTCTACTGTTTACTGTGATCAGAAGTGATTTGGATTGGACTTAATTTAGTTCTCAATATTGATAAGATATTCTTTGTGAGCATTATTAATATCGATTTTTGTTTGCTCTTAGAATTTTCAATTGATTCAATTCATCTGCGTTACCATCTTTTAAAAAGTTGCTATTACTTTTTAATTACACATATTTTTTAAATATCTGCAGCTTATGCTTACTTATGCTGCACCTCTGGTTTGGACACATCTAGAGTTTAGTTGTGGCTTTGGACTAAATTGGCTATTATTAGATCAGAGAATTTGTCAATTAAATTGCGTTCATTATATACGCGTTACTAATAAGGGTCATTATTTCTAAATATGATATTAGGCGCTGGTAGCTTGTGGGATACTGCATTATACAGTGTGAAACCACATATGTAATAAAATTATGTTTAATAAATTAATAGTTTTCGCCGTTCGTACTGTTGTCGAATCATAAGATTCATAAATATAATTGAATTAAATAATATTTAAACCACTACTATGCACAAAACACATCAATCACAGCATCAAAACACACCAGGGGCCTTCCACGACGTTCAATACTCCAGCCCTCCTGCCGTCTAGACTCCCGTCCGGTTCTGCTCGTCGCATCAGTCCCAACGCCAAATCAAACTAGAGGTCGTCCACAACGTTCAATACTCCAGCCGTCCTGACATCCAGAGCCCCGTCCGACCCGATGTCTAATTATATGCAGCAAAGTTTCTGCAGCGGTAGTTCTTCCGCAGTTTTCGTCGCTGCAACATCAACTACAACCATCTGTCCAGTGAAAGCAGATCAACAGGAAGCAACCAGTCCAACCTACCAGTGTCTACTCGACGAATCAACCCTCAATACGGCGCTTTTCTACCGCCAGCGCGGTAAATTAAAATCAGTGTTAGCTCAGTACAGTTAAATAATAATACAATAATTAAACAAATACCATTTTTGACACTACGGACGCCGTTCGAGTTGCTTTTAGTTATTTTTTTTATGGATTTTCGACTTTTATTTACTTAACCTAATTTCAACTACGAGGATTAGCACCCATAATAAAAATAGTCAACATCTCGGGAAGCTTGGCGCTGTGATCGGTCAGTCTGGGCTCTCCCGCCATCGTAGAAGTCTCGAGAACTCTGACGCCATAAGCAACACCATCCTACATGCCATATCTATAAAAATCGACCCTGAGAACCATAGTTCGTCATCACCAGCTTGTCGGAATTTTTAACTAGACTACTGGCGCCCTCCATCAATAAAAAAACATACTCTCAACCCCCATTCACGACAACAGTACCAAGTAAACAATTGTTAATACATATATAAATAAAATATTATGCTTTTTAACGTTTCAGAGTTTTATTAAAACTTGACCCTTTTCTCGGCTTCTTTGGGCCCTTTTTATTCTTGAAATGAATGATTCAACATTCACATTGAATGAGGATGTAAACCGGCAAAACTGTAGTTATTCGTTAGCGGAGAATCCGCATTGAATACGTGAGACAAACACAAACAACATCATCAAAAAGTAACCTTTGGACATGTATCAGCGGTAACCATATGATTGGTCAAATTTTTATCGAATGAGTTGCAAAATATTTAAGTGACATCAGAGATGTAGTTGCTCCAGCTCTGACAATCCATCATTCCGAATGTAAAACAATCGACCCTAACGAATGAAAGTGTTAGGTTCCAACAAATGGGATCATATCCCATTACGATGTAGTTGTAAAAGAGAACAAACACTTTCTAATAAATGGATTGGACGAAGAGGTGTTATTGAGTGACCTGCTAGACTACCAGACTTTACACCGTTGGAGTTTTTTTACGAGGATATCTCAAGACTAAAATATATACAACGAACTCAAACAACATCGATGATTTCAAAGAATATAAACAGAAATAATATTTCAAGATATAGAAAATGAGGCAGAAGTTTTACTAGAGGCTAGGTTATTGTCAACAAGTAAATGGAAACATTTAATACGTTAAAATGGGAAATACCATGCAAATTGTCTGGTCGATAGCCGAGTGGGTTAAGGCGCGAGGTGGCAATCACACGGACATTGCACCACCGGGTTCGAATTCTGGCTCCGGCACTGTCGGAGGAAATGGTTGTCTGTCCGCGTTTTTTCAATGTGTAACCCCCTTCCGCACAAGCCCTGGCTTCTGGAATTGGGGGTTGTCTAATTTCTGTGGTGTTTATTTATTATATTTATTATTTATTAAATAAAATCTTTCAAGAACATCAAAGTTATAATGCCTGTAATTAACTCATCGATGATAGGTCGTTAAAATCAGCTTATCCAGGAGAATTCAAAAATAAGAAAATGTACAGGGTGTTCTATTTTTTAAAAATTACCTCTCTTGTACTTGTTCATTGATTCTGCTTATTTATTATATTAACCACATTAATTATTAAAAAGAAGAAACATTAGTTGCAGTAACATGTTTCTCAAACCTATCACCGAAAAAAAATTATAAAAATAAATCTTCCTCAGGTCAGGATAATATATCATCAAAGATATTGAAGTTTTTTAATACAATCTTTGCTAAACCCCTATGTTACATATTTAACTTATGTTTTGAAAAAGGTTTCTTTCCAAACATGTTAAAAATATCAACTGTAACACCTATATATAAAACAGGTGATAGGACTACTACAAGTAACTACAGACCCATCTCGGCAATCAACAATATTGCAAAAGTTTTAAATGTATAAAAAAATAGAGTAGTAGAACATTTAATTAAATTATAATAAAATCTTGTCTCCCAATCAATATGGCTTTAAGGAAAGTATGAGTACTGATGATGGTATGTATGAGGTTGTAAAAACTATATATAATTCTGTAAATAATAATAAAAAACGAATCACAATATTTCTTTATTTGACCGAGGCCTTCGACACGGTGTCGCGTGATATTTTACTTAACCAACTCAGCGAATATGGTATAAGGGATAGAGTAAATGACTTGTTCAGAAGTTATCTCCAAAATAAGGAGCAATGTGTTAAAATTGGTGAAAGTAAAAGTAATCTAAAAATAATAAAACATGGCATTCCTCAAGGAACGGTTCTAGAGCCAATTCTTCTTAAAATGTATGTCAATGAATTACTTCAACTTCCAACGAATGGAAAAGTAGTAGCATATGCAGATGACACTGTTCCTCTGGTTGAGGATGACTACTGGGAAAATTTGCCAGTAAAGCAGTGGTAGAGTTTTCGAGACTGTAACAGCGGTTATCGAAAAATTACCTAACAGTTAACCTAGATAAGACTAAATTTATGTGCTTTAGTATACATGACAGAAACGTACCTAAGATAGATACAATTCAGTTACATACATACTCAAGTATAAATAGACGAAAGCATCACTGTATAGTTCTCTGAAACTGCACCAAACAAAGAACATTTAGTATATCGGAATTATCACAGATCAACATTTAAAATGGACAGGCCACATTCAATAATTAAACAACGAAATGCACAAGTTGGTTTGGAAATTTTACCACCTAAAAATATTTTGACTTTTAGCACTTCAAAGTCATTGTATCATGCTTTGGTCGAATTAATTCTTAGATATGGAATAATAACATGGGGAAGTGCACATTCCAAAAAGTCTTTAAACATATCACAAAAATATAATCAAAATTACCTTAGGAAAAAATAAATACTACTCCACTGAACTACTATTCAAACAATTTAATGTATTTAATCTGCAACTTCTATATACCAAGCCTGTTCTAATATTTACACATAAACATAAACATTTACTGACAACATGTACACAACACAAGACAAAAATATATAAAATTTAAATGTCACAATACCTCAATTTAGATATACAACAATCCAAATATTTGTAACGTATTATGGTCCAAAATTTTACAATATTGTACCTGTCCATTTTAAGCAATATAATAATATAGGATTATTCTGTGATAAAATAAATAAATACTTAATAAATAACAAACAAAAATTCACGTAATTATTGGTAGGTGGTTAAAATACTGAATATAAAAATAATATAATAATGTCATCTACTGATAGTATATTTCGCTTGCGATCATTGTATAGGAAAATTTTAAATAATATAATATGTATATATATTTGTAATTATTGAATTGGAAAAAGCAACAAATTTGATTGATTGAAAAAAATAATAATTAAAGTGTTTTCTCAGAAATGGTGGAGGATCCGGTAATTGGAAGCAATAATAAAAGAAAAATGAGGTGAAACTTTGTTAAAACCTTTCTCAACAAAATACTCTTTCAAAATCACAAACATAATATGTATCAAACTCATAGCACCACAATTTTTGTCCCGGAGGTTAAAAATAAATAGATTATTATTAAATAAAAAGATCTGTTTGGAATATAAATTGCTCTTGTATGCAAGAAGTAATTGCCAATCTTATTCCAATGTTTTTTTTTATTACTACAGGCAAGATTAATAACAATCAATCTCCTCTGCAATAGTATCAACCAGGTGATCAAATGCTCCCTGCTGTTCCTTCGACAAATGCAACTTCTGTTGATCCTACTAGACATTTGCAGACAATACTGGTCCCTTTACAGTTATGTACCAATATAGGTATAAGTTTAGCAAACGAGATACTATCTCTTGAAGTCGTTTTAGGTATAAATAATGTCGATGTTCTTTTAATGATTGATCGTTGGCTTAGTCCAATGGAGATTAACTCCATGCATCTACCAAATCATATAATTTGTTTTTCATTTTGCCGCATTTCCAGTGAACATGAAAGTAGGCGCTATGTTTTATAAAATTAAAATATTCTGTAAAAATAAAATTAAGTGCAGATTACTGCATCGAAAATATTATTGAACGCTCATGTATAGAGCTACTAGTTTTTTCTCTGACAGTCATAGTTGTCTATATGATTCTTGTCAGTTTCTTGAGTGTCTATGGTCGTACTTAATAAATTTGAAGATACGTCATTAGATATAATAGGGTGAGGCTTTAATGTTGACAGCTTAAAAACACTACAAATAAACCGATACTTAACACGTCTGTAAATATATATTGCCGATTATATCAATAACTTCAATTTTTGTGATCATTATACTCAAATAAAAAAAAATGATTTGTATTGTATTAGAAATGAGTCAAATGAACCAAAACTTGTAACCGAAAGAAATACATGTAAAGAGGTAATTGACAAGTTTAGTGAATGAAAACAATTATTACTAACATCATAAGGATTTATCATAGGGAGAACTGCAGCATCGTCATGCTTGGTGATCCACCCTGGGCGGAGGAAATTAGTATTTCGCAGATAAATGTCAATAACCTCCTGCCATTACATATTTTAAGTTGGATAGATGGGATTAAATTCATTCGTTATTGTACTCTCCTTCCTTCTTATTATCATCCTAAATTGAATTAACAGCTCAAATTGTTCCCGTTCCGGTCCGATCCATTTTGTTCCTACATTCATTAGAGCGGCGATGTGGAGAATAACAAAAAGTGTTTGTTTAGATTTCCTTTTGTTTTTTGATTCCGTGAAGTAGTCAAATATTAATGAAAACGATTTATTTGTGTGCATCCAACTTCCATGACGGTTATTAGTGCGTTTTTATTACGTTTAATGGTTTGTAAAAAAATATTTGATAGACTATTTAATGCTTAATCATATTCAAATACGTAATTAAAAGAATAAAGTTTCCGAGACAGTAGCACAGTGGGCTAAATCGCGATTAAGCAATCCTACATGGATAGCGACGGTTGTAATATCGACTTTATTTACACAAATGCATAATATAATAATATACAGAGCGGGGCAATACTACTTTCGACTTCAATAGCTTGAGTGACGGCTAGAAATTAAAAAAAAATTATACCCAGAAATTATTTTTGAGTATACACGGCAAGCCAGAACGATTAAACAGGATCAAGTGACATTTTTTAAATGGAATGCTATGCATATCAGTATGTTTTTTGAAGGCTCGTTCTAGACTCTTTTCACTATGATATTAATAATAATAATATTAATAATAAACGTCTTTATTCAAACAGAGAAATAATATGTCTAATCTATTCTGCCATTTGACTCCATCAAAATTAAAGATGAAAACCTTAACTCAACAAATATACATAGATATAAAATATACATACAAAGATATTTGTATACTAAATCCTAATTAAAAAAAAAACAAGAAAATGTACCCAAATAATTTATTTATCAATCAAGTACATACTTTCTAAATTACAAAGAAATGATTATATGTAATTAAAAGAAAACATGGACGATATAGAACTGCTAACAGAAATTGGAGTTCCACAAGGCAGCGTCCTAGGGCCTCCCCTATTTTTAATATATGTAATGACATAAGTGCTTTCTTAAATATTTTTTATTGCGAATTTGCAGATGATATGACATTGTTAGCTAGTGCTAGAAATATAGAAAATATTACTCAACATCTCACAGTTAATCTGAACTCATCACCTGAATGTTTTTCTTCAGTTAATTTAAATATGAATCAGGACAAAATCTTATCTCGACAATTTCACACTCAAACTTGAAATTATACAAGTAGTGTTTTAATCAAAGTAAATGGTAAATCTATACGGCAAGTTAAAAGTTTCAAGCTCCTTGGCCTATACTTAGATTTGTCATTAAATTGGAAAAACCACATATCGTATATCTGAAGCAAAATTACTAAGTAATGTTTTGCCTTAAAAAGACTAAACCAGATCACAAGTTCACATGTAACTAAAGCTTTCTACTATTCAAGTTTTGAGTCGGTGATACGTTATAGAATAATTTAAAACATAATATTTTTAGTCGCAAACTCCTCTATAAAATCCTTATTTTACCATAAGGAACATAACCAACAGCTACTATCCGGGTCATGTGCCCCGCCGAGCGCTGAATTACAAGTTACAAGCCTGGTGCGTTAAATGTGATAATTGCATATTACTATGCTTCGATTGCAACAAACACCAGCCGAAAGACTGATCCTACCTAAAGGAGCTCTCGTGCCAGTCATCACACACCACTTGCAGACTGCTCGAGTCTCGTTAGTGCAAGGTAGGCATGTGACGACCGACACGAGGATCACTTGACTATTTAGTACATTTCGGTATCTTTGGGATAGCGACATGTAAAATAGTCAGCAGGCGCCATCTAACGGTCCCTTCTTAAGCTGAATATGAACGACAACAAGAGTTACGCACTCTTTAATAACAATAATAATAACATACAATAAAATATGCGGGCGGATATCCTCCAAAAAGCGGTTTAGAAGTAGCAGTATGTGACAATGCAATCCTAATCGCCAATCCGAATATATTAGTTTGCATTTATTATGAATCAATTTTAAGTTGTGCTCTTGAGATATTTGTTTGATTTTATTTAAATCGCTATTTATGTTATTTTGAGGTAATAATGAATCTATAAGATTAAAGCAGTATACTTAGATTGCATCGACATATGCTTGCATTTTACAGTTTTCTACTGAATGCAATATGTCAGAAGTGTAGATATTAAACAATGACGGACCTAAGACCGATCCTTGAGGCACGCCAGATAGAACTTCCACAGGAGGTGAGATAGCATCATTAAATAGTACGTTTTGTGATCTATTGCTCAAATATGAGTTAAAGAAAGCAATACTCTTATGATCAAGACCAAAATATTTAAGTTTTGTGTACATTATATAATGACTAATTGTGTTAGAAGATTTGGAAAAGTCAAGCAGTACTACAGCAGTTACCTTCATTTTATCAGTGTTTATTGCGATATCATCGACGATTCTAGTAAAGGCCGCTGTAGTACTGCGTCCTTTTCTATAGCCTGATTATTATTAACTATCTCCCAACAACTTGGACGTAATGATTTTTTTTATTGAAAAAATCACTAGTCACATTTATAAGTCTTAAGAAAAAATATGTGAGATCTGTGTGATGTTTTCACCCCTAATCATATGAACTTTTCTTCATACTTTTGAATGTAGAACCACCCACCAAATATTCTAACGTTATTTACAGGCACCCTGTATAAAGCTGGAGCTCGAGAAGTTTTATATAAAATCAAGGCGTCGCGCAACGTCGTCGAAATATATTTAGATCTCGCGTTGTTTTTATTATTATTGCTCTTTTATTTATTTATTTATTCAGTACTGTATTTATAAGAGAAAATATAGGTTAATTTTATGCTGAAATGAGGGTACTAAATTTTAATACAAATCTTCATGAGAAATATTAAATCGTTGTATAGAATTCAGGCACTCTGTAGAATATGTGACCCGGTGATTAACTGCTCTGCTTGATCTTAGCATTGAACTATTTTCTTCTTGGTTTTTAACTTCAACGCTGTGTGAATTCGAGTTTTTTTTTTATACATTTATTTAACGTCGGCCTATTTCCGCTACTGAGGCCTAACACCGACGCCTGTAGACGAGCTACCCCCAACCAGGAATTTTGCCGAACCTCTTCCCTTAAGAAGAGTAGGGATCTTTTACTTGCCTAACATTTAATAGACAAGGGACCGACGGCTTTACATCCCCTCCGAAGGATGGTATATCTCCTATACAACCCTCGCCTAAGGTTGTATAGCTTCCGCGCATACACTGATATACAAGCCGCTGGAAGATGTGTGAGGCGAGGACGCGGTCTTCGTTGGAACGGTCACCAATCCAACTACTAACCACGCCTAACGTTGCTTTACATCGCATATCGAAGTATGTACATAGTAAAGACGCACCTACACTCGCCCCCTGAATTCGAGTTAATTATTCTTCCCTTGCTTAAGTTACAATTCTGTTATTACGAGCGTTATTATAAACAATACGTTTATAGTCACCCCATATACTGAAGTACCCTGTATATGCCCATATACATGCCCATTAATTTTTTCTTATTTATTTTCCAAATTCAAATAATTGGTACATTTAATTCATATCATCTTTCATTTATATAGTATAGTAAAGTTACCAGAAATGCATATTAAAATTACATTATTTTAAAGCAACATAAACCATAAATTTTTACGAAAGAATTCGACTAAAATAAGCCAATAGAATAATATTTGTTTACAATGGACACGATTAACTTCAAGTGCTTCTGTTGCATCACATGGGGTGAAATCGCCTACCTCTTTCTATCTTAAGGCATGCAAAGAACGGACGCCGCAAACTACAACGCACGAAGCCAGTATTGGAATTTGTAATGTAAACATTTCCAAGCATGTGACCAAAAGGCCGAAGCTCTCCGTAGAAACTGTGACGTCATTTATAATATACAAGAAGATCAGATTGTTCACTTGGAGGGGAGGCAATGGTAATCACACCCGAGCTACATCGCAGAACTTCACCATTCGCTGTGCTCTCTGGAGATTGCATCTGAACCACACCGGAGTACATCGCTGAACTTCATTGTTCGCTGGACTCCTGGAGATTGCAGTTGAAATACACCTGAGTTACATCGCAGAACTTGACTGTTCGCTGGGCTTACAGTATTATTGTGTGGTTATTTGTCTAACTACGAATCAAATGATATTTCGAAATACATATTATTTTTAACAAATTCATCACAGCCGCAGACATCACTTGCCAAAGGAAAATTCCAAGCTTAACTTTATGCAGTGCAATTTTAACGATTTAACCATTCCCTACGAGGAAGTTAATCACCCTTGAGCTGGGGGAGAGTTGTGTTATGTTGCAGAACACTTCAGATTGTTCGCTGGACTCGCTAGATTATTTTGTGGTCATTTTTGCCAAGAAATTCCACACAAAGTGCACTCTACTTCTACACCGACTTATCTGACTGTTTAATACGCAATTTGCACAACGCCAACATAATTTGGTAAGTATTTTTACTTGATTAATTCTCAGCTTATTGAATCTGCATTCTGATTACGTGCGGGAAAAAGGGTTTAAATTGTCGCATTTGTGGTACCAAAGGAACATTATTTTTTTTATGAAAAATTATCTTTGATTTTTAACAAGAAAACATGATAAGTTTATATTACAGTTTACTTAGTTATGAATTATTTCACGAGTTTAATTAAAAAGTTTCACATTCTGAATATTTTACTAGGGAAATAGGTCTTTATTTTCTCAAAAAAAGTAACAAGATTAGATAATATAATTTAAAAGAATACGAGAAAAACGCCGAAGACCAGGTGGCCGCACAAGACGAACCTCTGTATTTAATCTTAAGCGTAGGTAATAGCAATATGACAAAAAAAAACAATCAGTATTGCTAATAACAGATAGTATGTATGTAGTAACATGATATTTGTAGGCACTAGAGTAAAAAAAAAATATATTATATTTTTACACTAATTAAAAGAAGAATTCACCTATGGAGCATTAGTTTGATTCATTCAAAAGATATCTTCTTAGTGTGAATTTAAAAGCTGGTAAAGATTTACTTTTGATATATGAAGGAATGGTTATTTGATACGTAAATTATCGTTTGAATAATTCTGTACGATGGAGGGGAGGAGTAAGTGTACCTTTAAAACGAATATTCAAATTGTGGACGTCTGTTCTATATGAGATTTTTTTGCTCAAGTATTTGGGAGTTTTATTATTAATAATTTTATGGTATAAACAAGCAGAATGCAGAAGTCGTCGCCTAGACATATTGAGCAAACTGGATTAGTTTATGCGAGATAATTTGATGGCGCCTAACTCCAAATATTAGTCTCAAACAAAAGTTCTGTAGAACTTGTATTCTACGCGTATCCTTCGCATCCAAGCAAGGACCATATACAGAATCGGCAAAATTAAATCTTGATAAGACTAACGACTCACATAAAATTGTTTTAATTTTTTGATTCAAATAATGCCTGATATTATATATTACTTTTAAATTTGTAAATGCTGCACGTATACAGTTATTAATATGCGAATTAAATCTTAAATTGTGTCAAATGTTACCCAAAAATTTGTTGCATTTTCTTTAAAAGGTATATAATGTCCGTCAACATATATTTGCATGTTTTCCTTTACTGTTGATGTAATATTATGATGACCGAAAACTAAAACTGATGTTTTACTGGCGTTAACATTTAATGCATGACATCTAGATTTTTCAATTAGAGAATACAAGTCGCTATTAATAGCAGCCATTGCCTCAGCCCATTTCCCTGAATCAAACGAAAGGTAGAGTTGCGTGTCGTCAGCGTAGAAGTGAATTTGACAATACTCAGCCGCCTTTTCGAAACCTGACGTATATAACGTATATAATAGCGGTCCTAGAATCGACCCCTGTGGGACCCCGGATGACACCTCGAGAGGCATAGACACACTATTGTCAATTCTAACACGTTGTGTTCTATTTTGTAGATAGCTACGAAAAAAGTTAACTACACTAACATGAAAGCCTATAGATTCCAGTATAGCGAATAGTATTTCGTGGTTAATCGTATCAAATGCTTTTGAGCACCAGCACTGTAACTTTTTTTTGGTCCAATCCTCTCAAAATGTCATCCGTGATATTTAAGAGGGCAGTTTCACAACTATGCAAAGGGCGGAAGCCAGATTGTATTTCAGGTAGCAATTGAAATTTTGTTAAGTGATCCCACATCTAACACTCTACCTCTTTCTCTAAGACTTTTGATAGGGTTGTCAAAATACTAATTGGGCGGAGGTCCTTAAATTCTTCAGGGTTGTTTTTTTTGACACTGGTTGCACTAAGGCTTGTTTTCAGGAGCCTGGAAAAATGCAATTCTCTAAGCTAAAATTTATTATGTGGGTAACAAAAGGCAATATTAAAGGACAACACATGAGTAATAATTTAATATTAAGACCATCATTTCCCTGCGCATTGGTTTTTATACCATATAGAATTTTCTGAACATTATACTCAGAAATAGACTTAAATTTAAATGAGTCAATATTTGGTTTAATATTATTTTTATAATGAGTTATGGTATCTTGATCTGCAGGTAATTTTGGGATGCAATTTATGAAATAATGATTAAGGTCATTAACATTTTTTAATTCTTCCGGAATACTATTTAACCGCTTAGCTATATTTAAAAGGCGCAAATCTTTCCAGGTTTGATTTATGCCGTCTACCCTCAGTCTATGTTCAAAATATGTTTTTTTTTTCATTTCGGCAAACTAGCGTTGTATAATTTTTTAACATTCTATAATAATTATGATGAGCTTCGTTCTTTGTACGTAGATAATGAATTTATCCGTTACTTATGGACCTCACTGTATAATGATCTAAGGGTGTAAGATCTGGTAAATATTGGGTCATATGATAAATTTGGTTCAAATCATCCCTCACATGTATTTAATATTGCGTCGATGTGTTGCTTCCCCTCATGTTTATTTTCCTTTACTTAATTTAATCACCACAGATCAATGGAATTTAAGTATCCATTGCACGACAAAATTAGCGTCAAAGTGTTTAACGTGTGCGGTATGAAAAAATATTCAACATTTCACTTCGCTTGCTACGTGACGTTGATCCCTGCGTAAGTTAAGCTTTGAATTTATGAGCGGTTCAGTGAGCATTTTATAGCTCATAATAAAACCGTACAGTCTAAATGTTACTTAAATAAAACTGTCATTTAGTACCTTAAATTCAAGCCACGCAAATTGATCTTAATGAGTTTACACGCCTAAGAAAACTACGCTAAACTTCTCCGAGACCAATTAGACTGATATAAACACGAAGCAATCTAATTATTTAGATTTGGGATTATTTTAGATGGATATGTTGTTTAAAAGGTTTTTAAACTTAGTGTATAGTGAAAAGGGCTACGAATATTAAAACCAAATGCACGATTAATGATATAAGGTTTTGAAAAATATTGGATTGTATGCAATTGCATTCACACCTGTTTCAGTATGGAACTTTTCTTCTCAGCCAGCCAAACAATTAGCTACTTCACCCACCTCCTCTAAAAGTCGGTTCAAAAAGCATGAAATGAAAATTTTTTTTTGGGACTGTACGGCGTGTTTTCATAAAAAGGGTCCCTTGCACATTTTTTTAAATGGCATTCGGCCATTAGCCGTACTACTACTTAAAATAAAATGAAACTGCAGAAACACAACGACAGAGACAAGACAAATATTTGAAGATCACAAAAAGGGAAAAGAAACCAGGGACACACGCTTCTCGCCATGGGGTCTGTCAGGACATTTTTAATAAAAAACAATTTTAGAGGACCACTATAAATTAGAAGATGCTAGAAAAGAAAATCTTCGTTCTATTATATTGTGTAATAATTTCTTTATATTCAATATGTACGAATTGGTTTTAATATTGAACGAGACACTATTTCCTAATGAAGTTAGAACAGATAAAGAGTCAGTTAATACTATGGAGGTATCTGCATTATAAGAATAAATAAATTCAAACGATTCGTATATAGCTATTGCATTTGCTGTAAAAATGGAAACGTGCGGTGGCAATTTGACTTTTATTGCATTATTGATGGAAGGAATGTAGCATGCACAGCCGGTACCTAAGGGAGATTTGGAAGCATCTGAGAATACCAACAAAAGATTATCTCCCTTTTCCAGAATTGAATTTAGAATGTTCGTATTAAAATTGGGGTGATCGCTGTATTGGTGTGTTAGTACTGACACTTTAGAAAAAAGATCTAAATATTCAAAATTCGAAATGTAATTGTAAGTGTTGTCCAACAGTGGCAAGATGTTACTGGAATCTCGGAAAGCTATACATAGTGGCGGAGAATTTTTATTACTCCAAAATTTATTTGCTAAGTCAGATGTATTAAGGGTTGAGATATTATGTAAAAGCGGTTGATTGTTAATATGAATTTTGTGAATAAACTTTCCACTAAGGTGCTGACGTCTAAGCGAAAGGGGATGTATCAAAGCATCGGCATATAAAGCATCAACAGGAGTTGATATGGCTACCAAACATATACGCAGTGCTGAGTTTTGAATAAGATCCAAACGTTTCAAAAGAGTACCACATGCAGAACCATAAAGAGTACATCCATAGTCCAAAATTGATCTTATGTAGGCTTTACAAAAAAGAAGAGCGGTTTGAACATCCGCGCCCCACCAGGTTTCAGTAGGCATTTTTAAGAAGCTTATGCCTTGTTGCAGCGATTAATTATATTTTCAATAAAAATGTCCCATTGAAGTTTTTTGTCGAGAATGACTCTAAATATTTGACACGAGATTGGACAGGAAACAAATAATCTCCAAGGTTAATGTTGTCAATATTAGGATAGTTGTAGCGAGAAAAACAACCACTGAAGATTTAATTTCTGAGATATCGAACCCATTAAGAGAAAACCATTTTCCCAATCTAGTTATAGATGAAGTAAGAAGTTATATAGCTATGTTGTATTTTTATGCTCGGTAGATACACAAAAATCATCGGCATATTGTACTAAACTAGATTGGAGATCATTAATTTTGTGAACGTACGCAGTATATAAATGAAAAAGAATTGGGCTTAATACGGAGCCCTGTGGAAGACTTATGCTGTTATAGCGTGACCCTATTAATTGGTTGTTAATTTCTCGTACAAAAATCGACTTATTGATGAAAAGATTCAATATGAGTTGTGCTAAATTTGTAGGAAAATTAAAATCATACATCAGCTTCCCATCTAAAATACAGAAGTTAACTGCGTCATAAGCATCCTGTATATCTAAAAACAAAACTCATCATGAGTAAGATTATTTTGGATCAACCACCCTTGCAGATTTAAAGTCTTATATCATTAAATAGATTTATAGCAATAGGGAAGTCCTCGTTATATTTTTCCTAAACAAGTTTCTCTGTCACATTCCACATTGTTTTCATCACACTCTTCTTTTAAAACGCTCCGTCGATTGCTCGCCCAATCCTTTAAAATAATAGCAATTTTCTTGATCGAAGTCGTTCTAAATACATGATTTCTTTCGACACAAAACTCTTGGAGTTGTTTCCGTACTGATGTTCTCGAGTTTTTTGTGTTGGTCGACGTAAGTTTTTCAGTGTCCTTATCATTATACAACTACAATAAAAAATATCAAGACGGTTTTTTAAATAGAGTTATTGATTACATGGCTGACCCTCCGTAGTAAATTTAAAATGATTATTTTAGATTAATGCAGAAGGTATTTCAGAAAATAAGCTGTTGATAGGATTTCGTTATTTTTTTGTTATAAATTGATAGGAAATTGGTCTTAGAAACCTTACCTCCCTATTCAGTGCTTGCAAAACATTCCAACGGTCTCCATATCGAAGTGATACAAACGAAAACAACAGTAACCGAACGCGGCACTCGTCTATTGTTATCGAAAGTCTTGCTACGTACTCATGTTTGAGGTGATGCCAGTCGATGATCTCTGAATGCTACAAAAGACATGGGAAGGGAAATAACGCTGATAGAAACAAACCGAGGGCTCTTTTTTTCGCCCGATAATCTTTATATCGTTATAATTTGTACACCTATAAGATAAGTTCGGATGTTAATGAAGCTGGTATTTATTATCGTTTTTATTAGCCAGATGAGACCATAACTCTCCGTACAAAAAGCTGTACTGCTAAAATCTACCTTCCCGAAATATAAAAAAAGTCAAATTTCACCATATTTTTGCTTTTCAGAAAAATGGAAGGTGATAGAAAAATAGTGTCATTCATTCTTTGTGAGTTTCTATTGTAATTACTTGCATATGAAAAGAAAGAAATGCCAAATTTGGTATTGCATTTCATGTTTATGTAAATTACCGAAAAGAGAATTAGGATTTGTTGAATTGCATTATCTGTTAGTATGAAAATGTTTTCGCAATAATACAAATCCTTTTAAACTAAATATTCTATTGTATATTTTAGTGTTAAGTAACGATAGAACACAGATGAGTAAAAGTAAACTAGACAATCTTCAATAACCTAGTTTTCAATAATAGTGCTATTGAAACTGAATTCGCCTTCCTAGAATTTTATATGCAAATCGATATTGCCTAGTCAGTATACAAAAAAAAATGCCATTTATTATATATTCTCTCATATAAGTCTTAATTCTTCATTATATATATATATATATATATATATATATATGTTATATGAAAATATACCCTGTATCTCTGAGACATTGGCCTCACCACTCTCAGCGGTATTATATTACATAGATATCAAATAACGACTCCTCTCAGCATCCGCTCTCCCGAGAATTAGATAAGATTGTATTCTTGCAAAACTGCATAATTGCAGTTCCTTTGTTCCCAAAGGTTATAAATGGGAGTAGTGTACTTTCAGACGGCAGTCTTAAACTCATGTTGGAATAAACAAGTCAAAATTATTATTGTTCTAATTTATAAAGAGTCAACGTTGACTCCATTAATAAATAAATAAAGTTTTTAAAAAGTGATTTCAACAATCGATTATCTAACATTGGCGCAGTCGGTAGGATCTGAAAAACACCCTGTAACCCAGAGGTGGTGGATTTCAATCCTTCAATCAGCAAAGAATCTACGAGAAACAAGAAAAATACAATTTCAAGCAGACAAGCAACGTCTCAACAAGCTCACAAGAAGCATCATATACACATCGAGAAATAATTAGCAAGTAAGAAACATTCCTGGCCCCTGAAAGTCGGTGTCTTCGGCACTTGGAACACGTCACCGTGGATAGGAACACCTAGTGATACCCCTGACGGTACATCCCAGTGTAGCAACGCTTACGAAACCGCATTCGACCTTCCATCTGGACCCCAGGCATGAAGATAGTAATGTAAGTAATTTAAGAATCATCTCGATTTATTTTCTATTTCAAACTGCACTAAACATTTATATTTTATCATTCGTACATTGCATTCACATTTGCATTAAACCCACGACAGTTCTGCAATCTAATTTAGTTGAATATATTATCTAAATATCGTATTACTTTAGCCGATATTTTATTTTATTTTAACACATAAATATTTTCATTGCAATCAATATATTAATTTGACATATATCAAGTTTAATCTTTATCTTGTAACGTTTTTATTGCAATTTAATACTACTACTACTAATAAAGGTTAACGTATTGTTTATACCATATGACTATAATATCTGAATAAGTGCAAATACCATCGCAAAAATAATTTGTTACATACTTTATACAGAAAAGAATACAATTTCGTTTCCTTTTATTCATTATTATTGCCAGTGGCGTACTCTTGCACCTTTTACAATTAATTTTTATTATTTTTTGTGTGTACCAAATTAATTTTTGTTTGTTTATCTGAAATTTATATACAAATCTTAATAATACAAAATGGCGAACCAACCAAATACTACAGCAAATAATACCAATAACGCTGACGAAACCCTTACCATAGAACCCTACAAGTTAAGTGAGATTTTCTCAATAGTTCCAGAGTTCGACGGGAACCCCATTTTCCTACAAACCTTTATTTCCGCGTGTGTTTTCGCGAACGGAATGTCTATAGAGGACCAGCGTATTTTACTTACTCTACACATAAAAAATAAACTTCGGGGAAAAGCTGCCGAATTAATAAATTCGAGGAACCCTGCCACTTGGGCAGAAATTAAAAGCCTACTTGAGGCCCACTTCGGTGATTCACGCGACTTGACAGCCCTTATACAGGACTTACAACGGATTCACCAACTACCTAATGAAACTGCCCTGACATTCGTATCTCGTTTACAAACACATAATGCCAAAATGCACGCTGCTGTGCAAAAACAGACTTTGACGTTGGAAGAAAAGACAGCCCAATCATCCCTAATTGAAACCATGACTCTAACAACACTACTTACCGGACTAGAACCCAAACTTGGACAAATAATCCGTGCCGGAAATCCCAGCGACATGCTAGAAGCAATCAATAGAATCAAACGCGAACTCCAACTGTCCTACTTCGAGTCACAAAAATTCCCAAAACAAACTATCAACAAAAACCCCATCCAGAACCAACAGAGGCGTCCCAACTCCCAACAATTCTGTAATTTTTGCAAACGTAACGGGCACAATTTTAATGAGTGCCGTACAAGACTACAATTCTCACAACAAAATCAGAACTTTAGACAAAACAATTTTGCCAGTCCTCCACAATTTTCTAGACCGAATTTCCAAAATTCTCCCAACCATCAATATCAAAGAAATTTCACGCCGCAACAAGATTTTCAACAGAATAGGCCTTCTGTAATAAGACCTAATCCGAACTTTCAGAGATCCCCAAATCAACAAAATTCAAATTTCAATCCTAACTTTAACAGACAAAACCCGCAGAGAACACATCACGTTAATTTTGACAATCATTTCGACTCTCAAAATTATGATACTAATTTTTACCATGAAACTGATAATTTCAGCGACCCACAATTCCATAACTTCGGAAATTATCAAACTAATTCTAGCCTTGATAATATGGCAAACATGCCACAAGTAAATTATGACGATTACCCCCATTTCCCGCAAAATAACGACGATAACATGCCATACCAAAATGAGAATTATACAGCTAATTCTCAGATGTCGCAGGATTATACTGCTACTCCTCAGGATTTTCCATTAGGCCCGGAGTATTCAATGAATACTCCAACCCGAGAAATAAATTTCGAAGTGGACCAAATGTCCAACCAAATCCAAACATTAAACCTGAACGACAATTACAACCCCCTACTGAATTTCTCAGACCAGAACTTCGCTTAAATTGGCCTACACACACACTATTGACCGTGAATTCTAGTAATCTTTATTTCATAAATGACATTTCGAACAAATTTAAACTCTTAATTGATACTGGCGCAGGTATTTCGATTTTTAAGCATAAGACGGCGGAAAATTTTAAAAATAGATCTCCAGAAAACGCGATTATACAAGGCATAACCGACGAAAAAATTAAAATTAGCGAATCTGTTCTTATACCATTTAACGCACGCGACCCGCACAGAGTCTATATTCACGACTTGGACATAGACTTTGACGGATTATTAGGTGCCGACTTCATGGAACACTACGAATGTAGAATAGATTTCAAAACCAGGCAACTAATTACAAATTTTAAAACATTGCCCATCTTCAAAGTAACTGACGATTCTCCAACACCCGAAATCAACAAAATCCGACAAAATTATAATTCTAGCCAAAATACTATCCAAATTGACGGTCGCACGGAAAAGGTTTACAAACTAAAATGCAATCTTAGAAACACTGACGCTCTACTGTCAGCGCAGGAAAACGAAAAAGTTCGTTTGCCTAATGCTCTTGTTAGGGTAAACGAAAATGGAGAATTTTTGACAACCGTAATTAATGCAAACGCCATTCCGAAAATTATAAATTTTTCTAATCTAAAATTAGAACCATTGCAAAAATTTAAATCGATTTTTAATTTAAATGTTCAAAATTCCGACTCACACATACAGACCGACAGATCATCTGAAATTATTAACCAGTTACGTTTAGATCATCTAAACTACGAGGAAAGTGAACTAATTACACAACTTTGCCTAGACTTTTCTGAAATATTTTACCTGGAAGGAGACAACTTGACTTTCACTAACGAGATTAAACATTCAATCGACACTAATAATTCTAAACCTGTATTTACAAAATCGTATCGCTACCCTCAATGCCATAAACAAGAAGTCAAAACACAAGTTTCTAAAATGTTGGACCAAGGCATAATCAGACCTTCAATTTCTCCCTGGTCATCTCCTGTTTGGGTTGTACCCAAAAAACTCGATGCCTCTGGCAAACAAAAATGGCGAGTCGTAGTAGATTACAGGAGATTAAACGAATTGACTATTGACGATAAATACCCTCTCCCAAATATTTCTGACCTTTTAGACCAACTAGGCAAATGCCAATATTTTACCACACTAGACTTAGCTTCCGGATTCCACCAAATAGAAATTGACGCGAAAGACATTCAAAAGACTGCTTTCACAGTCGAAAACGGTCATTTCGAATTCGTTAGAATGCCATTCGGTTTAAAGAATGCTCCATCAACGTTTCAAAGAGTGATGGATAATATCTTGTTAGGAATCCAGAATGAACGCTGCCTTGTTTACATGGACGACATTATCATTTACTCCCCTACTATTCACGATCATATTTCCCGACTGACAGAAGTATTCAAACGCTTAAGGAAAGCTAACCTCAAAATTCAACCCGACAAGTGCGAATTTCTACGCAAAGAAGTCGCTTATCTAGGACATCTTATAACAAAAGACGGTGTTAAGCCAAATCCCAGTAAAGTAGATGCCATTTTAAACTTTCCTCATCCGAAAAATCAAAAGGACATTAAATCTTTCTTAGGTTTAGCGGGCTATTATAGACGCTTTATTCCAAATTTCTCTAAGATTTCAAAGCCCCTGACCAAGCTACTACAAAAAGACACTCCCTTTAACTTTGACAATGATTGTATGAATTCGTTCGACAACTTAAAGCAAACATTGACGACGACTCCGATATTAATATATCCTAATTTTGATGAGCCTTTCATCCTAACTACCGACGCGAGCGCATTCGCCATCGGATCGGTACTCTCTCAGGGAAATATAGGCAAAGATCTACCAATTGCATACGCTTCCCGAACTTTATGCGGTGCGGAAACAAAGTATTCCACCATTGAAAGGGAATTATTGGCCATAGTATGGTCAGTAAAACACTTTAGACCATATTTATTCGGTAGAAAATTCAAACTAGTCACCGACCATCGACCACTTACCTGGTTATTCTCAATAAAAGACCCAGGAAGTAGACTTGCCCGCTGGCGACTCAAACTAGAGGAATACGACTACGAAATCGTTTACAAGCCCGGAAAAATCAATAAAAATGCCGATGCCCTCTCTAGAATCAAAATAAACCATTTTTCCAAATGTTCTAAATTCCATTCCAAAATCTTAGCCGCGAACGAAGACACAGACGATGACGGAAATCCAGACAATGACGATGAAATCACAAACGAACAAATAATTCAAGAATTTAATACTTTCTCCCGACTATACAAGACCAAATCTTTAATTGACTACTCTAAAATTCAAACTTCGAATAAACAACTCCTAGACCGAGAAAACAAACACATCATAACTTTCTTTCAACAAAATAACCTAAGAGATTTTCATCACCAAATTATTGACGACATTTTCGAGGAAAACCCTGAATTTTACGACGACAAAATAAATATCCTCTCTAGTAGATCGGTTAGACATAGGAAATACTATATCATTCCTCTACCCTTTGACCCTGAATCTGTAGTAGAACATTTGTTCTTAGCAATATACAAAAATCAAAATGAATTAGATCTTTCTAATACTTATCATGTCGAAAATAACTTAGACCTCCCCATACTCGAAATTCTGTCATTTATCTTCGCAGAAAAGGACCTAAAGCTCATTATCTGTCAAAACCTAGTACAAACACCTGACGAAGACCAAAGACCGATAATTCTTGACCAAAACCACACCGGCAAGAACAACCTACATCGCGGAATAAACGAGACGATGCGTAGGATCAAAAACAAATACAATTGGCAAGGACTAACCAAAGATGTTGAAAATTTCATTAAAAATTGCGAAATTTGTCAACGGACTAAAGTTTGCCGTAAAAATCTTAACAACCCTCTAGTAATCACTGAAACCCCGAGAACACCTTTCGAAAGAATTAACATTGATCTATTCGAATTTCCTACACGAAATTACGCTCTAACTATCCGTGACGAACTTACAAAATTCACACAAGCCTATGCAGTACCGGATAAAAGCGCAAAATCTGTGGTAAACACCCTATTGTTATATTTTCAACATTACGGTACCCCACTAAGGATTCACTGTGATTACGGCGGTGAATTCGACAACAACTTACTAAAAGACCTCTGTACCCTCTACGATATAAAACTGACATATTCTAGCGTAGGACACCCCCAATCTAACGGTTCTATAGAACGCTTTCACGCTACCTTAGCCGAAATGATCCGAATTCACAAAACTGAAAACCCAAATGAACACCCTTTTACCATATTACCATATGCAGTAATATGCTATAACAATTCGGTTAATAAAACGCATGGTTTTACACCATACGAACTGGTTTTTGGACACACAGCTAATAGACCACCAGAGACCCTGTACAACCAAAAAGACCTAATAACTAAATATGTTAGGGACTTAAATAATAGGATATCTCACTATTACCAAATTGCACGCAGTCGGACCGAAGCGCAAAAACAAAAAGCTAAAGTCAGATTCGACAGAAATATCCCAGAAAATCGCCCCACGTATAACGTTGGAGACGAAGTATATGTAAAGGAATCCCAAATCAAAAGTAAGTCACAAAATAAATTCAACGGCCCTTTCGAGATCAAAGAAATTTTCCAAAATTCTGCCACTTTGTTAAATCCCGAGACAAATCAAACAAGTAAAGTAAATTTTGATAGAATGAAACCATATACTGAAGATTAAAAATTATTTTCAGGTTTCTACTGCTGTTCGGATCAGCATTTTCTCAATACGAAATAACACCAATAAACAATACTATCGGTGTTTACTATCACAAAGACACGGACATTGTCATCTCACACAAGAAATGGACGTTACTCGTACATAAAAATATATCGACCTTTAAGACAGCTCTTGACAGAAACGACAAAATCTTACAGACAATCCTTACCACCCTTGACCCAGCATACAAAAACATGAACGAATTCGCGAGTGAGGTTAAAACGCATTTAAGCCTCCTAGGACAAATCTCAAAATCCATACAAACTAAATTTGACGAAATACATCTCGACACGAAACGCTACAAACGCGGAATCATAAACGGAATTGGTTCAATATTCAAAGCAATTACCGGAAATTTAGACGCAGAAGACGGTAAATACTACTCTGACTGTATCAATAAACTAGACCAAGACGAACGTCAGATAGAAAATTTGATGAAAAATCAAATATCAGTTACAAATTCAGTTATTAAAAATTTTAACACGACAATTCAAAAACTACTAATAGACAAGGAGACATTCAACAAAGACATAAAAGAAATCGAATACGCAATCTTAGACATTACGTATAACGTACGAGCAGTTGAAACAAAATTAAAATTCTTGGAAATTTGTGAACAACTCATGGCGAGCTACCTATTTATAGAGGACAACCTCAACGATATTTTAAATTCGATCACTTTCGCGAGACTCAAAGTAATTCATACGTCTATCATTAATCCCCAGGATTTGGTAAACTCATTGCAGGAAATTTCACAAAACCTACAAAAGGACAATTTGCCACTCCCTATTAAACTTTCAAATATTGCACAGTATTTAGATATTATTGAATTAAAAGCTTTCCAAATGAACTCAGAATTAGTATTTGTATTAGATATACCCCTAGTAAACCCTCAAACGTACTCTGTTTTCCAATTATACCCCATTCCTATCTTAGATAGTAGAACTGGTCTGTATCATATTTTGTCAACTTCTCAAAAATATATCGCGAGAGATGATGATTCTTTGATGTACATACCCGTTGCTGACCTCAGAGAATGCAAGCCACTCCATACCAATACTAAATTATGTCCAAATTTGTTTGCATATCCAATTGACAACAACGCCATATGCGAAGCCCGCCTTTTCAAGGATCTACAAACCCTACCAGAAAACTGTCAAACGTTAACTATCATCGGCCAAGGATACAACATCCAAAAACTAGATGAAAACGTGTGGATGATCATCAATACAGAGCCACTACAAATGAATATCAATTGCCCGAAGGAGACTTCAAAAACCGACACCATCTTCAAAAACTCTATAATTAAATTACAACCAAATTGCTACGCCTTCATAGGCATCACGAAGATCCAAGCTAGCACAGACGAAACGACAGACGTGAAGAACGACGCTCACCCCATACAAATCCCTTTCGAGTGTTGCAACCAGGTTCCGGACAAAGTTCGAGTGCCCAATCTGAAACCACTAAAACTAGGTGATCTGAACACCGAAGACCTCGATATCGCCAGACACCAATTAGACCAGTATTCAAAAGACTTAGACGACCTAATCAAGGAACCCTTCATCACGAGACACATTTCTTGGTTTACCTACCTTACCATAGTGCTAATTTTCGGACTCTTATTCTTGTATCTATTCTGTAAGTGTAAAGCAAGAAGACGAAGACTAGCCATCAACGTTTCCACGACTCCTTCATCTCCACCAAGGCCTAGTGAACCCCTCAGGACATTTACTAGCCTATTTCATCAACGAAGACGACCCCCACTAAGAAGAGAGGACGAAGAAGGTGAAGACATCGAACTTAATTAAACCAGACTGTTTGTGCCTTTTACTGACTTTTTGTACCAAGACTCTTCAGTGAATTTTTACTTCATTTCATTGTTTATTTAGTGTATTTTATTATTCCTATTTTTTTTGTTAGTTTCAAATGACTAACATTTTAACATGCTTTTCGTAACACAAACAAGCTAATACGCTTGCGTCTTACGCCTAGCATTTTTTTTTACATTTTATGCTTTTACATTTTACGCTTTTTGTATTTTTACATTTTATATTTTACATTTTATATTTTTATATTTTTCAATCTTACAATTTTACCATTTTACATTACTTTATATTTTTGAATTCTTGTTAAATCACAAATTTTGTTCAACTTAAAAGTTGCTGTATAAACAACAACTTTTTTTATAAGGGGGAAGTTGTTATATGAAAATATACCCTGTATCTCTGAGACATTGGCCTCACCACTCTCAGCGGTATTATATTACATAGATATCAAATAACGACTCCTCTCAGCATCCGCTCTCCCGAGAATTAGATAAGATTGTATTCTTGCAAAACTGCATAATTGCAGTTCCTTTGTTCCCAAAGGTTATAAATGGGAGTAGTGTACTTTCAGACGGCAGTCTTAAACTCATGTTGGAATAAACAAGTCAAAATTATTATTGTTCTAATTTATAAAGAGTCAACGTTGACTCCATTAATAAATAAATAAAGTTTTTAAAAAGTGATTTCAACAATCGATTATCTAACATATATATATATATGCCTTTAATGTAGTGAGCCAATTAACTATGAAAGTAATAAATCAAACGCATATTATGAAAATAGTTAAGTAAAACCGTGTGCTTTACGTGAAACTGCGATATAGTTTTTTGGTCCAAAAGCGAAATGCACACATATTATGTTCAAATTTAAAGGAGATTGTTTTTATTAGGAGGAGTTCCGCCGCATTGGTAGGTGTGCAGAGTCATCTGTAGATCAGTTTTGAACTTTTTAGCAGTTTCGAACTTTTTGGCTCTCGTCAGTGCATAGAAGACTCTGACACCCCAAGCTGTGGACTCCTAATGTTATAAATGGCAAGCAACACCAAATTGGTAACTTGCAAATAGTTCAAATAGGTCCCTCCAACGGCATCGATTGTGCAAATGTGATAAATAAAATCAACTAGAGGAATAATAGATGAATAAATGCACAAAGGCAGGTTTCGTCGTATTGCCCTTGACTCCCATTATTTTTATTAGGATCTGCGCTCTGAATTGTATCTCAATTACCAATTACTAGAAACGCAATAAAGTGTTTATGACAGATTACCTTCACCGGTATCTATTTTTGTATTATTTTTCCCAACATTTTCATACAAATATTAAATTAAATAAATACATAATAAACTTGATGTAAACTCAGCAGTGGAACAATTTTACGATAAACTTCACATATTCATTCCCGTCAAAAAAATTTAAGACATCTAACTATCGCCTCTGGCTCAGCCCTGAACTAAAAAGAACTATTAGTAAGAAAAAAAAGACTACATGAACTGTTTAAATCGAATGGTGATATTCACCACTACTATAATTTTTGTCATTTAAGAACAGAATGCTCTAGATTAAAAGACATTTGTTTTAATAATTACATAGCCAGAATCGAAAGCAGTCTCGTTAATAACCCTAAATATTTATGGACCTACTTCAAGGGAATCAGTATAATCTCCCTACAGTTATGCGCTATACGACGATCTATCTTCTGATAATACAAATGATATTGTTAATTTATTTGCATTTTTTTCCTCCTCAGCTTATGATATTGAGCAACTAAATCAAATTCTTAGTTATGGTCACTGTACCGAAGCGTCCTTCATTGCCGAAATATGTACAAGATATCATTATTTTCTTGAAAATCTTTTATAGAAATTGTTCTGTTATAATTATTTTGTAGAGACATTGTAGCGCCGTAAGCGAATTAGTTTAAAAATTAATAAAAATATTTATTTATAGAAGCACCGCATAGGCATACCAGTTGTAAAGTAAAGATGAGAAGATTTTCTATCTAAATGCAAGTCAAACTACGCGCGAGTCAGTACATTCTCAGCTATCGAACACGGTAGTCCGTTTACGTCATATTGTTCCATCGCGCATCTGTTTTCTGCTTTTTCTCCCACTTGTACATATTGGAAGGAAATAATTAAATTTATACCATGTTGGTAGTCAGCCAGAGCAACTCATCGAAAGCAGACATGTTCACTCCGAGATTTAACCCTAAGGTACCGTTATTGTCATATATTAATTCCAAGCCGCGGAATTTTTGCCAAGTCCACACTTCGTCATCGTACAACCGCGCATTCATTTGGTGCTTACCCCCCTCCTTTAATAAGTTGTTTCATTTATAAAAAGTTCCCGTGGACCCGTAAAGGGGGTCAGTCCTATCTGGGTGGATTCAATTTATACTGATTTCACGAAGCCATTTGATCGAGTTGATCACGTGTTACTCATAGCCTAACTAAGGGCTTTGGGTGTCGAGGGTTGCATGATTGAATGGATTCATAGTTACTTATATAACCGAACAGTTTGTCAGGTACTCAGGAGCAGTATCATCTTCTATTATAGTTACTTCATGCATTCCTCAAGGGTCACATATCGGTCCATTATTATTTAACTTGTTTGTTGGCGCTTTGAAGTTATTTAGAAACGCTGACAACTCTTATGATGTCTCCATTTTGCAAAGTGATCTCAATAATCTAGTTTGTTTGTGTGATATCAATCTGTTGAAATTTAACCCTGCCAAGCGTAATCAAATTTCTTTCATAAGAGGCAATAATCCTATAATATTCGACTACCATCTCAGCAATGATACCTTAAAAGGGGTAAATTCTATAAAAGATCTTGGTGTAATATTTCACATCAAGATGATATTCAAACCACATATCTCAAAATTTACAGCACAAACGCTGAAAGTGTTAGGTTGCATCAATAGGGAGTCTACCTTTTTTTCCATTAAACTATACAAATTGCTCCAATCTTTACTGGTAAGGAGTCTACTAGAATATGGCAGTGTGATATGGAATCCAGCATATAATAACGATAAAGAATCCATTGTGAATATCCAATCAAAATGTCTTAGGCAATGTGCATTCATGATGGGTCATCCGATAGGCGAATTTTCCTACAGTGATATCTTACGGGAGCTCAAACTTCTGTGACTTTATTTATTTATTTATTAATTATTTATCAAGATAAAATCCAACAGACAAGACTGTACATAAATAGGATACTAAAACATAGTAATTTTAAAGATTACATATTATACAAAAAGTACAACTAAAGTAAAAATGTATATAAAAAACAACAATAGATAGTAAGGATCCTGCAGACAAAGCTAATCATGACATACACTAACACATAGTAAAGCACAAAGTAAAATATAAAATTACATAAAAAAAGAAGAAAAAAAATCGAACATTGTAAAAGAAATAAACAAATATACACATATGTACAAAAATATATATATATACAAACCAAAATATGGAGTTAGTTAAGACAGCCTCTTTAAGCGAACGAGAAAAATGAGCAAAAATATCACAGAATATATCAAGAAAATGCTGCAATTCATTGTATTGTCCAGACATAGTGAATAAGGGTAAATTCATATGCTAAATGGTGTGGGGTGTATCGTATTTAAATGTTAACAACTGCCTAGCTCCAAATCTGGGATATTCAATTGCACCTGCTCTAAGAGTTGAGTATTGTCAACAGAACCATGAATAATTTTATACAAATAAGTGATATTTACTACTCTACGCCGTACGAATAACGGCTCAATATCAAACTCTTTTAGCAGGCCACTATAACTATAATTCTCCTCGAGGTATCTCTTATGCCTTATGAAATACAGATATTTGCAAAATTTACGTTGTATGCGCTCGAGCATCTTAATATGAACGTTATAGTACGGGCACCAAGCGACACTGCAGTACTCCAAACGACTTCTAACATATGCAAAATATAATATTTTTTGGCATTCAACACTTGTAAATTGTTGTATATTTCCAATTATAAATCCTAGCATTCTTAAGCATTGCCCATAACTCGTAATGAGTAACAAATGATAAAGCAGGACCTAAAATAATACCTAGGGTCTTATTTCCTAATGCATCGTTCCAAACGGATGTCACCTATTTTGTAATCATACCCCATCACGTTTATTTTTCTCGAGAACGTCATTGCCTCACATGTCTTAATATTTAAATTTAATTTATTATCTAAACACCATGCACATAAGGAATCGACATCATTCTATAAATTATGGCAATCTTGCTCATTGTTTATTATTCTTGCAATTTTTAAATCATCTGCATAGAACAAAATATAGGAATCTAGAGATTTCTCAATGTCATTGACAAACATTAAAAACATAAGAGGACCCAAATTAGATCCCTGAGTTACACCACTTGTTGTACAGTAAGTACTGGATTTAAAGCCTTTATGTTCTATATAGTTTTTCCTATCTGTTAATAGTGAATAAAATAGCTCAATCAAATTTTCACACAATCCATATTGTTTTCATTTGAGCTAAGAACAGTGCAACTCGATTTATTAATTGATTGATTGTAATATTAACTGTCCCGAGATACTTCTGTTGATTAGCTTTAATTTAAATGATCGTAGTTACTCTACGAAAACTCTTTAAAATACCCTTTCATCATATAAATTACGGTCAAATTGAGCCCATTAGTAGATTACTACGAACAGCAAACTCATTCCATAATGATATAGAACTCTTTGGCTCGACATTATATTTATTTAAAAAACAAGTTAAATTTTGTATAAGTAATTTAAATTAGGTCTTAATATGTGTACAGGGCGTCCCAACCAAAAGTAGGCACCCTGAATAACTTTGGAGATAATTTTTTTTTTAAAAGTTGGTGGAACACGCCTCGGAGAAGACGATAATCTTTTAGAGGGCGAACTGTTTTTTCAACAGGATGGAACACCCCCACATTTTGCTATAGCAGTCCGTCAATTTTTGGATAATCGATTTCCTGAGCAATGGATTGGAAGAAGAAGTCCTGTGGAGTGGCCCGCTAGGTTACCCGATTTAACTCCCTTGGATTTCTTTCTGTGGGGATATTTGAAATCGAAGGTATTTGCAACAAAACCCGCATGTCTAGAAGAGTTACGTGAAAGAATTGTTTGAGAATGCCGTTTATTGACTCCAGATGTGTTCAGAAATGTTCGTACAGAATTTCAAAATAGATTGTACTACTGTATGAAAGTCGGTGGGGGTAATTTTGAACAATACATACGATAATTTAAACTGCTTCTTTTATTTTTATTTCCCGAACCTAAAATAATGAAACAATTTATTTCTCAGGAACGAAGCAATAAAAGTTTTAAAAAAATACACAGTTATGTAGATAACTGAAAGATCTTTCAAAAGATGTATCACTCGACCCCCTTTGCCATTAGAATTTTTGAGGGGTGGCCGCGTAGGGTAGAGGGATGATAATAAGTATGTATTACATTAAAATATGTCCCCCTTGGAAACAAAGTCCACGTGTTTCACCAACTTTTCAAAAAAATTTTATCTCCAAAGTTATTCAGGGTGCCTACTTTTGGTTGGAACACCCTGTATGATGTAGCTGAATCTTTGGGTAATTATTTTCGCATTTATTGAATTATAAAATGTAAAATAGCTTAGCCGTATAATTAATAATAAATAAATAAATAAATATAATTTTCAGAATTTCTAAAATAATTTTATTTCCACCCCTTATATCTCACCCACGCTAAGACCATATAAATATTTGTGTCACCAGTTCCTACACATGCCTGGATTTTACAGAGTTCCAGAGTTTCGTCCGGCGATAATCTTTTTTTTGCGAACACTGTAATTTCCCCACATATGTACATTTACCATTGCGTATTCAACAGGAACCGCGCAATAATGTATTTTTTGTTACTTCCCGACGATACATTTCGATTCTATTGTGTTAAAAAAACTTTTTCAGGATCACACAAAAATACAGTAATGGGGATAAGTCCAAAAAGTTTATTCTGACAGAAAGAGCCTATTGCTTTTATTTTTATACTTTGTGAGAGTAAACTTTGTCGTACTTTTTAGGTTAATGTAATTGGGTGGATCGCTGGATGATGCTTTTACATTTACTGTTATTGGAGAGCATCTGGATTCTATTACCGAACCGCACGTTCTGCAATATAGCCAGTCGCCAATATTTGCTAAAAGCTATTTTCTCTCTATATTATATAATAAAAACTAACATTCTGGAAATAGACAAACTATAATAATATTATAGTAAAAGATAAATGGTGGTCATGAAAAAAGGAGGAATTTGTGTCTATTGATCAATTTTCAGGGAATATGTAACAAATAACACATACAATGTACGTGACCACCCAACTTCAGTTGAAACACCAACACCGGAATTTACTCATATTCGTGGAGGTTCAACGAGAGGCCGCTATTTCATTATAACCAATCAATTAACAATTCTTTGTGTTTAAAGCCTCAATGTAACGAAATAGCTCGTAGCGTTTCCAAATATTGATAATTTTGATCAAGATAATCATACAGGTTCAAAATTATTGTTGGCGTATTGTTATTTGGGAGCTACAAATAAAAAAAAGGTAAAAAATATTTGATGGGATCCAAGTCAGGACTGCATTGCGGTCATTCCATACGTTCAAGATTTTATTGTTGAAAGAAGTGTTAAAGTATTCAGTCTGTATACCGGCGAGCTGTCAGTATGTTCAGAGTTAATTCCTCTATAAATCATTACAAATCCACCACCAATAATGGAGTTGCATAGATAATCTCGGTTTTAGAGAGAATCTGACCAAACGACAATTATGGTGGTTAATGTTGGAGGCAGTGTCCATAGTTTTCTGCTGACAATACCAACTAACCATACGTGATTCTATAATTGATGGATTACAGGTTGACTTGTTCGAAGTATGCAAGCTACTTACCTCGTAACATGCCATCTTTCGCTGGTTTCCACAAATTAATAATAACTTAATCTTAGTCGATCAAATCATCAATATGTTAGAACAGTTATTTAAATTTTTAAGTTGTAAGTCCATTTATTTATTTTCTGTTTTAACCTGTTACTTCCTAATTAACAAACCTGTAATCATCCTTTCCCGGCAAGGAATATGCTCCCCCCCCACGTTGGTCCTTGCTGGGCAATAATAACAACTGGCATGGTTAAAATTTTTATAAACATCAACCATTCTACAGTTTTAATGTCGGATTACGTAAGTATACCACTCCTGATAAAATAATGCCTTTATTAAAAATTTTCTTAAAAGAACTCCAGTTTGTCTTTTTGGCTGAGTTGAGTGTGAAAACAAATTTAATCATATTTATTTTTTATTTTATGAAATATTATTATTTTATGTATACCTACATAAATACGTATGTGGCGCAACTGAGTGCCCGGGATATACGATTTCTTTCTTTATTTCCAAGTTTGTTTACGACTAAATAATTAGTCGAGCAAATTATTAGGTATAAAGATGGCACGTTAAATCGTTTACTCTATGCGGTCGACTAGGCCATTAAAATTGTTTGCAGTAGTCGTGGTTTCCATTTCTATTAGGCGGATAAAGCTTAATATATTTCTCTCGATTCAATGGGATTATATGGTAGAACGAGGTGCCGCTTTAGTATCCTTTGACGACAGTGCCGCTTATTTTTTGCGTTACTGAGTCGAGTTTTCGGCGGAAGTATATGTAATTCCTGTATATTATTTTTCTTTTAAAATTGTTTAAATTTTGAATACTTTTTCTAGCGTTAGCTGAGGACCTGGACCTTAATATTTATATTATTGTAAGAATCTTACCTTGAAAATTTCTTTGTTTGTACTGTACTTGCTTATTGTTATAATCAATGGCTTCAGATCCTATTCTGAAATTTTTGGTTATAATATATTGTATTTTTTTACTTGCATGTTTTTATGGTTTAACTCTCACTACAAGGATTTGTAATATCTGGGACCTCGTTTTCTTGACTTAACTTTAGTTCGTAATAACCTCTAATAGCACTCCTATGACAACAGCACTGGCAACTTTATTCTCGACGATCTCTTCAAGATCTTCGAAGGACATCCAATCTTTCATATACGTATATAGGATAAGTTTATGATAATAAAGTCCGTATACATGGAAATTACAGATATTTGGATAAATCATACGTATTTCATTGTGGCCAAGTTCAGTTTTATTTCTTTCAATTTAGGTGCAAATTCTTGAGGTCTGTGAGGCAAAATTAAATTAAATAACAAACCGTCCTTGCTAGATTACAGAAGACCGACGGATGCAGCAGTCATGATGAGAAACCGTTTTATTTTATGATTATTTCATTCAATTGTCTTTGTTCTACGAAGCCAGAGACGGCGCTCATATTTCACTTCACTTTCATTTTATTTTGTTTATATTTATTGTGCTTTTAATGACGCAACTACCAACAGTTTCCAGTGACCATCCATATTGAGATGAAAAAATGAACATAGCGCTCCTTTCCATTTCTAATAGCACAACTCTAAGCAATTTATTACGATGTATTGTAATTTTAAATGCAGAAAATAGGAAATCACGTTGAATTATGGTTCGCTATTAAATTTTATGCGCTTACCTTAATGAGTCGTGGTCCACTGAATTGAAATTTATGCGTTCCATGGATACCGATTTAACTGATTGATAAGGATGGTAATTAAATAATGATTAGCAATGCTTTATTAAGTACGGTGGATAAATTCAGTCAAATATTAGTTTGGCAATTTAACTTAAGTTAACATAACACTAAGAAAGATAAATGCCAGGTGTTATCGTTCGCAGATGTGGAATTAAATATTTTTAAAATGTTTAAATTAATGTTATGATTGTTATAAGCATTTATTTTAATATATTATCAATAGTATGTATTTTGTAATAATTATAGAGGGTGTCTCACCGGGAACTGAATCGATCGATATAGAGAAAAGTACGCATCAGAAAATTTTTAAAATTTGAATAATTGCTAATGTCGGTGTGGCCAATCCAACTAAAATAATTACAATTAGCTGGCACTTCCGCTTATACCGGAAGTCGATACCAACTTGCTTATTTCAAATGGAACACCCTATATATTTTAGGGTTTTCGAAAAGAGCATAAAATTCTGAGTCGAAAATATGTAGCATATCCTATACCTAAACCTAGCCGTTTCAGAGATATTTGACATTTTATAGAAAATTTGACAGGTGCAATGGTTTGCAAGAACCGTATAACTTTCTTCGTGTAAAAGATCCTCATTTGCTTCTTGTTACATAAAAAGAAAACAAGGAGAACTACGTTCTACAACTGAAATAAATTCAATAATATCATACCAAGTGTTCCGTTTTTCGCGTTACATTTTGTCAAATTCAAACCGCGAAAACTTGTTTAGGTCAAATGGAACACCCTGTATTTTTTTACGTCAAGTTGTGTAAAATTGAATTCTGTTTTTCTGATATTAGCATTGTGGGGGTGAAAGTTACAACTTTTTGAAATATTTGCGATTTTATTAGAAATTCATGAATTGTTGTAATCATTTCAGCAAAATAGCCATGATTAGAAACAATCAGTCATTATCTTATGTCAAAAAATGCCAGCACGTTTAAATTACACCCACGAAGACTATTTAAATTTGTTTATTATTTATGGAGAATGTGATAAAGTAATATCAAGAACTTGCAGCACATTTGCTACTCGATATCCAGAAAAACGGAAACCGTCACCAAACACTGTAAAACGCATACTGGAAAATTTTAAAAATTTTGGCTCTGTCAAGACAAAAATGCAAATAAGGAAGCCTATTGTTGATGACGAAAACATTGAAATAGTCATTCTGGGATATTTTCATGCATTTCCAAGGATGTCATTAAGACAAGCTGCTCTGGAATCGGGACTAGGCAAAGATTCAATTCACAGAATCTTATTAAAACATAAGTTCCATACGTTTTCATTCCATATGGTTCAAGGATTAAAAGAAACAGATTTCCTAAGAAGACATAATTTTTGCGAGTTTATTCTAATAAGGTCTGAGGGTCACCATTCTTATTTGGAAAATATTATATGGACAGATGAAGCAAAATTTACTAAAAATGGACTTTTTAATAGACACAATTCGCATTATTGGAGTGACTCAAATCCTCATATGTTCAGAGAGCGAAACTTTCAGGAAAGTTGGCAGTTCAATGTTTACTGTGCCATAAGAAACGATAGAGTGGTGGCATTACAATTTTATCAGGAAAATTTAAACTGTAAATTAAATTTTCTCTTCTGCTAATATCTATAGGTAAATGTTTGTTTTTTTTTTAGATGAAAGATATCTGAATATCTTACAAAATTTGAATAATAACTATTTAGAAAATTTACCTCTCGCCGAACATAGAAAAATTTTTTGTCAGCACGACGGTGCTCCCCCACATAACGCATATTTAATTAATAATCATTTACAAGAAACTTTTTATGATCAATGGATTGCCAATAATGGACCTTTCTTATGGCCTCCTCGCTCGCCCGATTTATCAGTTCTGGATTATTTCATTTGGGGAAGTATTAAAAATAAAGTTTATGAGAGCCCATTAATAACCATTGAAGATTGTATGCAAAGAGTAAGAAATGCATTTCAAAACATATCACAGGATTCAATTAGAACAGCTACCCATGAGGAACTAATCCGAAGGTGCGAAAAATGTGTCGAGGTTCGAGGGCGGAATTTTGAGCAATTATTAAATTAAAATGAAATCATATTTAAAGTTGATCTCATCGCTGCTATTTTAGTTCATGCCATATATTCAAATCGATTAATACGCATGTTACAGTGTTAGTGTTATTTTGCGTTTTTGTGGATATCGAGTAGCAAATGTGCTAAAAGTTTTTGATATTACTTTATCACATTCTCTCTCCATAAATAATAAACAAATTTAAAAAGTTTTCGTTTCTATAATTTAAACGTGCTGGCATTTTTTGACATAAGATAATGACTGATTGTTCAAATCATGGCTATTTTGATGAAATGATTACAACAATTCATGAATTTCTAATAAAATCGCAAATATTTCAAAAAGTTGTAACTTTAACCCCCACAATGCTAATATCAGAAAAAGGGAATTCAATTTTACACAACTTAACGTAAAAAATACATGGTGTTCCATTTGACCTAAACAAGTTTTCGCGGTTTGAAGTTGACAAAATGTAACGCAAAAAACGGAACACTTGATATGATATTATTGAATTTATTTCAGTTATAGAACGTAGTTCTCCTTGTGTTCTTTTTATGCGACAAGAAGCAAATAAGTATCTTTTACACGAAGAAAGTTATAACGGTTCTTGCAAACCGTTGCACCTGTCAAATTTTCTATAAAATGTGAAATATCTCTGAAACGGCTAGGTTTAGGTATAGGATATGCTACATATTTTCGACTCAGAATTTTCGAAAACCCCTAACCCTAACCCTAAAATATAATAATAATAATAATAATAATAAATCGTCTTTATTCAGGAAAATGCATAATCATACATTTTAATTTACATAGGCGAAGTTTAGCCATTGGCTACTCTAACACTTAACCTATGTCTACTTAAGCTATAACTAATACCTACCTATAATAATAATAATAATAATAATAACAATACAATTTATTTAAAATATAAAAGTGAAGTTAAAAGAAGAAAACTAAAACAGTAGAAGTGTAAATCTAAAATCCTAAAATTAATGATAAAAGATGGAAAATAAAAATGTGTACCCACATATTATTCGTTAACTAATAGTTGAGATCTTAAACTATTGCGAAGTTTAGCTACAGAAAAATGTTTCAAGTTAGTATCCATATTATTGTAGTGTTTAACAGCGTTGTAAGTGAAAGATTTTTGAAAAAAAGTTGTTGAGTGTTGAGGCATTGTAAAATTGTTAACGTATCTGATATCGCGCGAATGCAATCCGTTACGTGGCACCAGTTTGTCTCTCAGGTACTTCGGTATAGATGTAGTCAGCAAACGGTGTACAAATAGCAAGAAATGAAGTTTCCAGATATTGTTGATCTTCAGCCAATGAAGCTCTTTAATTTTAACACTGACGTGGTCGTATTTACGCAAGCCAAAAATAAACCGACAACATGTGTTCTGAACTTTCTGAATTCTGTTCTTATTAACCGAATCCAAAAATGGAAAATACATAATTAGGCAATAATAAAATATTGGTAGAACGAGCGTTTCACATAATTTCTTTCTTATTTTAAAAGATAAAAACTGTTTGCTAGCATATAGCATTTATAGACAAACGTATGATTTCCTCAGCAAGCTATTTATATGCGGTGTAAAAGTGAGATTATTATCAAAGATAACTCCTAAATTTTTTGCCTCTGTTACTATAGGAAGAGTAGTGTTGTTGATTTTAATTATCATATGATTAGCTAGGTTTGAGTATTGATACTTTGGAGAAAATAATAAAACTGAGCATTTGGAAGCATTTAAAGTTAAGTTATGGTTCGCGCTATACGTAGAAATTGATGTAAGGTCGCTATTGATTTGATGCAAGGCAAGCTCCCGTAAATCAGGAGGAAAGGTAAGATGCAGTTGTGTGTCATCAGCATAGCTTTGCATGGAGCAGAACTTTACGTGTTCATATATGTCCGCAGTGTAAATGAGGAATAGCAGAGGACCCAATACGGAGCCCTGTGGCACTCCTGCTCCTACAGATTGGGCAGATGATATTCCAATTTTGGTACGTACTCTCTGGTATCGGTCTGTGAGGTACGATTTGAAGAATCCTTGAGGTACAGTATCAAGCCCGTAGAAGTGCAGTTTAGCACATAACAGCTCGTGGTTTACAGAATCAAAAGCCTTTGAATAATCCAAAAGAATCAGGGCCGTAGCCTTTTTGTGATCGACTGCATGTACCAGGTTGTCACTTATATTAACAAGGGCAGTTGTGGTGCTATGACCTGCTCTGAAGCCAGATTGATGCTTTGGAAGTAAATTGTGTTCAGAGAAATATTTTTCGAGCTGAATATAAACGACCTTTTCAAGTATTCTGCTTAAAACTGATAAGAGATTGATAGGCCTCAAGTGACAAAGCTCAGTAGGATTATTAATTTTTGGTATAGGAGAAATTAAGCTTTCCTTCCAGCAGGTCGGAAAGACACCAAATTCAAGACAAACGTTAATTATGTGTGTTATATAAATGGATATGGCTGGAAGACAAAGCTTTATCATTTCTAGGGTAATTCCGTCCTTTCCACATGTATTAGATTTAAAATTTTTGATAATTTTTACAATTATGTCCGGTTCAACAAATGAGAAAGCAAACCTGTATTTAGGATTGTTAGTGTTGTTTTTATAACGTAATATTGTATTTACATCAGCATTTGTTGTATTAAATGCCTCCAAAAAACTGTCATTAATTTTCTCGGGATCAGCTAAACTTTCAGGCAATTCAATGTTTCGTTTAGTTCGAATATTCATATTTCCCAAAGATTTCCAAAACATTTTACTATTATTTGTCTCCAAAGTATTTAAGTACGCCTTTTTTTCTCTACGAATGGAAGCTAATGCAAAATTTCTTAGTTGTTTATAGTGTTGCCAATTTTCTTCAGTTTTATTTAAATTGTATTTGGTATATGCTTTATCCCTCTCCGACATAATTAATTTAAGGCCGTCTGACAGCCACGGAGCGAAAGGTTTATTCATTCGGGCTGTCCGGTAAGGTGCATGTAGATCAAATAAAGCAATTATGTTGTTGGTTAAATAACTTATTTTATCTTCAATATTGTCTAGATATAAAATATTATGCCAAGGGGTAGAAAATAAATCATTGTTGAAAAGCTCGTTGTTAAAATGTTTAAAGTCCCTGTACGTGTGCAATTTGGGTTTAGCCTTACCCGAGTAAGGAATCATAAAATTGCAATAAACCATTTTATGATCACTGGTTCCTACATCAATGGTACCGCTGGTACAGACATTTTCAACATTTAAGAAAGTAGGATCAATTAACGTAGACGAAAATTCAGTAACACGAGTCGGCTCATTTATTACTTGCGAAAATCCATGTGCGTCCATACACTGTGACAATGGATTGGTCAAATTAAAGAGATTTATATTTACATCACCCGAGATAATAACATGTTCGTATGATGGTATTAATTCTGATAAGATGCTATCAAGAAAATCAATACACTGTGTTACGTCCGACTGCGGTGGTCTATAGACCACTCCAATGGCCGTGCTAAAATTGTTTAATTTAACCTTTATCCACAAGTGTTCAAGCGCTTCATTTTGTTGTATATCAACAGAAATTATTTCACAAGTATATGAACTTTTTATAAAAATTGCCACCCCGCCACCTCTACTAGGGCGATCCCTTCGGAACAAACGGTACCCAGGTATATAAATGACATCATTCGAGATCTCTGGCGATAACCACGTTTCGCTTACCAAGAAGGCATCAAGTGAGTGTTGCATAACCATATTAGATATATCCGCAAATCCTGCAATTAAGGATCTAGTGTTTAGATGTCCAATTTTAAACATAATATTTTTAGTTTTGTTACCCATAGTTTGTTTTAGATTTTAATAGATCTATTTCTATTATTTCTATTTTCTATTAAATATATAGGGTATTCCATTTGAAATAAGCAAGTTGGTATCGACTTCCGGTATAAGCGGAACTGCCAGCTGCTTGGAATTATTTTAGTTGGATTGGCCACACCAATATTAGTAATTATCTAAATTTTCAAAATTTTCCGATGCTTACTTTTCTCTATATCGATGCATTCAGTTCCCGGTGAGACACCCTGTATATTTATTAAACATATTGTCTTCTAATTTGATAGTTCCTCGGGGATCTACTCTGGGAGCCGTTGCCTTTAATACTGACATGAATGACATTTCCAATAATTTGAGTGTGCCTTACAGTTGATCGACTGATTTTAATCGCGATTGCCACCTCGCGCCTTAACCCACTCGGCTATCGACCAGACAAGTCTTTTCTAGTTTCTATTCACAAAACCTGCTCTATTCAGTGTGATTAATAAATAATAAATAACACCACAGCTAATTACGACCCATTTTATCCCGGAAGGCCCTAGAAGAACTTTTTGTGGGAGGGGGCTATACATTTAGAGACAAGGGACACATATCCAATATTCATGTATAGTGAAAGGCAAGTGCGCTTACCTCTCGATCATCAGTCATACGTATTAAAACATTTAGAAGAAAAGATAACTTAACTCTTTAAGGTATGAACATTTGAAGAAAAATAAAACCCTACAGGTACAGGTATTTTTTTTTTTTTTATTTTGTAAAATTAAACATATAAATGCATTTAAAAGGCCCTGTTATGATAATGTACAAAAATAAAAAAACAGAACTATTTACAGAAAAAATGGTGGTTCATATTTTGTCCCAACGGCCCATAACCGAAAAAAATTTTGTGAGTCATATTCTGCGCCGACGTACTTTAAGGAGTTAAGAAGTCGAGTATAAAGTGTACATCTTATAAAGGGTGGCCTTGAAAAATTAAACAATCATTGAAGAAGATCAACGAGGAAATAATGATAGAAAATCTAGCTTGATCCAGCGTTACTTAGAGAAAAATATTTATCTACCTTTTTATAATTTTCAAACAACTTGGGAAAGACTGATTATTTTATTTTAAGCTCGGGGTTGAGGTAATTGGTAAAAACGGAAAGAAAGTAGTAATATTAATTAAATCTGAATCACCTTGAATGAAGATGGGAGCGTTTAAAGTTGAAAATATAAATAGGTTGCAATTCTTTTTTTTCAAAATTACTTGGCTACAGATATTTGGCAGATTATAGTGCATGATTCTGGTTATCCTTCTTGTCAATAATACAAAAATTACTTATAGCATCTTTTTGTACAGGGCAATTTTTGAATAAATCTAAATTTAAGTTATTTAGGGCTTTACCTTTTGATTTTGCCATATGCCAGTTTTTAGTACAATAGAATCCTCGTAGTTAATTTTCAAGAGACTTTATAAACTACGAGCACCCTATTAATAATGGAATCAAAGGTACTTTTAACAGATTTAAATATGGGGCGAGCGTGGGTGCGTCTTTACTATGTACATACTTCGATATGCGATGTAAAGCAACGTTAGGCGTGGTTAGTAGTTGGATTGGTGACCGTTCCAACGAAGACCACGTCCTCGCCGCACCCATCTTCCAGCGGCTTGTATATCAGTGTATGCGCGGAAGCTATACAACCTTAGGCGAGGGTTGTATAGGAGATATACCATCCTTCGGAGGGGATGTAAAGCCGTCGGTCCCTTGTCTATTAAATGTTAGGCAAGTAAAAGATCCCTACTCTTCTTAAGGGAAGAGGTTCGGCAAAATTCCTGGTTGGGGGTAGCTCGTCTACAGGCGTCGGTGTTAGGCCTCAGTAGCGGAAATAGGCCGACGTTAAATAAATGTATAAAAAAAAGATTTAAATATCATTTCAATTATATTTCATAATTTGTAGTATATTTTTTGAAGGCGATTCAATTGTTACACATTTTGATTTTTACAGCCAAAGTATGTATAAAAGATTCAAATACTGAATTTACATCAAATAAAACTATCTATTACATCTTCCCAAAAATGTCATTTGAACAATACGAGACGATTAAATAAATAATAATTATTTAATTCGTCGCATTATCTAATTGAATTGACACGCATGTCTCTACTTCTATTCTTCATTTATAACGTTTTGCTCGCTTATTATTCTGTAGTTATGGCCAAATTTGATGAACAAATGGAATTTTCGTATCACAAAAAAGCATTCACCTTCTTTGTGGTTAAAACTGTGACTTCAAAATCGAGCTATACATAAAGTGTAAAGAAATCAATGAAATTACTGGCGACCCGGAGATAAATTTGAAAGTAATCCAAAACATTTTTTAAATAGAAAGTACAAAATCAATTTATTCATAATCGGCGTGAAATGTAAACGCAAATAAGTGATATCAAACTTTGTTCGGCGATTTAAATATTCATTAATTTTAATTTTGTGAGCCTTCATAGAAAATTCAAATAAATTCAATCTCAAAGAAAAACTCTGTAATTTTTGAGATACAATTTTTGAAAGGAACCCAAAAGGCCCATACTAGCGTTAAAAATACGTTTGTCTTAAATTATCTTTATCAAAATGTATATTAAAATCACCACATATTACCAACACACAATTTGGATATATTTGATTTATTTTTAATAGTAAAGCGTAAAAGAGATCGAAGAAAACATTATATGACTTACCGTGACAAGTTGAGAACCTGTACAAGCAGATTATTATCATTTTTAAACTTTTACTTATAGCTGCAGCATATTTAAATTCTTTCTCTTTCGTTCCTGTTGAACACGAACAAACCTTCGTGATAAAATGTTAACTTTTCAACAACGAAAGTTTTGGCTTAGAAAAAAAAATTAATTGTTATTGGAAATTTCAATAAAATCACGTTTTTTGGCGAAGGTGCCAGTGATAAATTCACTTTATATTAGATGTCTGAGGGCAGAACAGATTTGTCGTTTTTTACTTGGAGCTGCCAAGGAAGAATTCGCTGATAGATTTAAGAATGCGTACGTGCAATATTGCATTATAAAGGAGAAATTAATTTAATTCCGAATTGAAAGTTATATTGTCGTTTAGGTGTTAAAATTAGAAATCTTTTGTTGTTTATATGAAATCCTAATCAGCTTTACTTTAGAAGATATTTGATAAATTTGTCCGAATTTATTGTACTACTTTTCAACTCGCCCTCGTAAAACGATTCCGCAGGCGAGCACTTATTATGGGGCTGCGGTCATACTAAGTACCGTGGATGGCATGAGCTGAACGAACGGAAGTAAGTTTTGATAACATATTTTAGCTGTGCTGCGGGCTGTAGAGTTGATATAAAAGAATTTCTGCATAGGTATACACATATGTTGAAGGAACGAACGTAAATATTGATATTAAGCGAGGAGCTGTAGAATGTCGCGTATAAAAATAAATGATACTTTATTATTTAATACGCAGAACCGAATAGATACTTAGATTTAACGAACAATGGCTTGTAAAAACTTTATTTAAATGAATTATATTTTTATACCGGGGGCATGCAAAGGGTCTTAGAAGTGGTTTGATATTATACGGGGGTTATAATTTTAAAGTTATTATTTTGAGAAGTTTAAGCTGTGAATGAGCATATTGAATGCTTTGACGTTATTTTGGATATCTTTGGGAATTATTGGATTGTAGTGAATTTTTTCAGAAAATATTTCGAAAAATTGTAGTTTTTTGATTATTTAAATTATATGGATACTTTTTTTCTATTTTGACAAGGCGAGCTGAAAGACGGATTTAATTGGCAAATTTTGATGTATTTTTGAGTTAATTTTTTAATGATACGTAATATATACTATAACACTTTCCGCAGGTTATTTCTATTTTCAAAGTCTAACTTTTTTTTGTTAAGATTAAAACTCCACTGTGTATACTCGATTTTCTGCAGCAACATGAAATTAAACTATAACCATTAAATGGTGTGCAATGTTTAATATTTAACAGCCAATGTTCGGAAATGCACAAGACTTGAATTTCCGTGTTATCTTCCAAAAAAAACTTGAATGTCACATTCTGGATTCCTTAATTAATTGATGAATGGTTTGAAAGTGGAGTGAAAAATCATCTTCAACGATATAAAAAGCTTGTCAGGAATTTAACATATACATGAATCATCGCTTAGATGGCAAATATGCTCTTGGTTTTATGGTTTTCGGAGCTTTCAATGTTACATACTGTTTCTCTAGTACACATCACATTATTTAAAACTGATAAGTACCTCTAGTGCACTTAGAAATTATATACCTCAGACTTCATATAGAGTTTAAAACACAACTAATAACCGTAAATAATTCTAAAATACAAGCCCTGTGCTTTCATTGTTATAAGATACTAATTATTGTAAGTAATTAGTGAGTTAGTAAATTTATTAAAGGTTTAAAGCACATAACAACACAATATTGAGCACTCCAGTTAATAAAAGCGACAGTACGATTTGAGATGCACCCTACAGGATTAGTCACGAGACGCTAATGGCTTCCAATAATGCAAAAAAATTCTGCTGCGCAAACCCTAAACAAAAATTTAAATAGATTGAAGCTTCTAAAACATAAAATGGCAGTAAATTTAATGTCCAGGATCCAAAACCTTAATTCAATTTAGACAGCCGATTATCCATCCATCAAGACGAGCTCTGCAATGCAATTTAATTTTGTGCAGACGAAGCCAATGTGATCTAGGTCGGTTATTTCGACAATATAGCTGCTCGTGGAGACAGAGCAGTGGCAATTTTTTTTCCCTGTTTTGGAACTGAGTAATCTCGTTAGCGTTAAATATTTCGTCATTTGCATATTTTCGAAGAGAATGAAATAAATCGATGAAATTACTGTAGGGGATGACCTTTAGGCGTTGGATGTTATTTTGGTATCCCAAATATAAGCCGACATTTTCGACTGAATATTGATAATGGGAAATTATAGTAATCTCCGGTATAGCTTTATAATCTGATATTAGGTACATTAAATCCGCTTTGATATTTTTGGTAAAATACGTACAGAATATTGAAGAAAATATAGGAAGTGGATAAATGCAAATAATATGATATGAACATCTGACTTAAATTCATTAGCGTATAGTTTTATCCAATGTCAGAAATATTATAAATTCAGCGTTCGCGGATGTCCGTTGCTATGCCTCACGTACTTCTAATAAAAATCTAAAATGTTTAATTGATGAATAAACAGACAAAAGTTCTTTATCGAAGGTAGAATAACGTTTTTATGCGCCAATTAATTTTCGAGAGGAAAATGGGTGGTAATATATCAGACTGTTGTTCTAAAACTGCGCCCATAGATACGTTTGAACAATCTACAGATGAAGTAAGTACAACGTTATCATTGCGATCTGAATGTGAAAGAATTAAAGCGTTAACCATGCTTTTTTAGCTAAAATAAAACTATTGATACATTCTGTTGGCCAAGAATAAATATCCTTAATTTTATCTTTAACTAATTGCGTACTGAAAATGTGACGTGGAGCTAATATTTCTGCAAAATGAGGAACAAAATTATAATAATAATAATAAAGAATTTATTGCCCAACAGAATACTCCAATTACAGGACAATTTTACGAAGATACAAATTACAAAATATAAGATATAAAATGAAGTATAAACTATAAAGTATAAGTAGTACAAGATACAAAATACAAAGTATAAAATATAAATAGAAAATGCAAAATATACAATAAAAATACAAAGTACAAAAAACGAGATACAAAATACAAAGTACAAATTGTAAAATACAAAATACAGCGTTATGGCCTATTTCTAATGGATAGTTTTACGCCTCTTGAATAATTCTCTGAGGAAAGACTAAACATGTCACAATGGTTACCAAGAGAGTTATACATTTCCATCGTAGCATAAATAGGCGGTTTACCAAGAATATTTGTTCGTTTTGACGGTAGTGCAAAGGTGGAAGTTTGACGTGGAATTCTTAAATTTATTTGGGAGAGGAGTTCTTCTTGTATTATTAATAATTTTGTAGATATACATTAAGCTTGACATAATTCTTCTGCTTTGTAATGAATCCATATTAAATCTCATTAACGTTAAATTATTCGGATATCCCTGTACTGGGTACTGATGATCTATTTTGAAAGATAAGTATTTTAGAAATTTCCGTTGAACAGATTCTAATGATTGTGAGTGTATCTCATAGATAGGATTCCATATCACTGAGCCATACTCCAATTTAGAACGGACGAAACAAAAATATAGCGTTTTTAATACTTCTTGCATTAGTAAAATTTCTTGTATTTCTTATGACAAAACCCAGTAATCTTAACGCAGATTTAGCTATCGAATTAATATGTCCTGTGAATTCTAATCTGGAGTCGAACAGTATACCCAAATCTTTAATATTTTCAGTGTGATAAAGTGATGCTGTTAAAACTATATGAATATTCAATTGGACTAACCTTTCGTGTATAAGTCATAACTTTACATTTTCAAATGTTCATCGTTAACTTATTCACTAGGCACCAATCCTCAATGATATTTATTTGTTCTTGTAATCTCGCACAATCCTCTATGGTATTAATTTCGTCAAATAATTTCAGATCATCTGCAAAGAGAAGTTTGTTGCAATTCAGTGTATCGCATAAATCGTTGATAAATACAGAAAATAAGAGGGGACCTAAATTCGATCCCTGAGGTACGCCAGATGTTGCAACATACGTGTTTGACTTAAAACCATTATACTGAACGTATTGTAATCTGTCTTGTAGGTAAGATTGAAAGAAATTAACAAGTATATCACTGAAACCCGGGTTGTTCAGTTTATTAATTAAAATTCTATGGTCAATACGATCAAAGGCCTTTGAGAAGTCGGTGTACACCACATCCACTTGCCCCCGTTTGTCCAGAGTGTTAGAAATACATTGGGTTAAACACGTTAGGTTTGATATTGTAGAGCGTTTTTCCATAAAACCATGCTGACAGGTGGAAATTAAATTTTTTATAGCCGGATATATTACGTTGTACACCGACACCTCGAAAACCTTTGCAAAATTGGGTAGAATAGAAATACCCCTGTAGTTAAGTATATCATTTATGTCACCGTTCTTATGAATAGGACAGACTCTAGCCAGTTTCCTGCATTCAGGAAATGTAGATGTTCGAAGTGAGAGATTAAATAAAATTAACAGCGGAGTAATAAGTACATTAGAACAGTCCTTTACTAAGAAGCTAGGAATCTGGTCATGGTCAGAAGTCATTTTATTTTTCAATTTTATAATGGCTTCAGATATATCGAGTTCAGAAAGCTGTACAAGATTAATGTACGGATAATTAGCTATATTGTTGAAGGGTAATAGTTCGTTGGACGGTTTTGAATATACACTGTTAAAATAGCTACCGAATCCTCCGACAATGTTTTGAGGATTGTCATATATTATGCCGTTACGATGCATTTTACCCGGTATCCTCGTTTCGCCTTTCTTATTGTGTATATAGGAGCAAAATTGTTTAGGATCATCCGTTACGTTTACTTCTACATTACATGTGCATGATTCATATGCATCTGAAATTTGTGTTTTTACCAATTATGATAATAATTTATGATTCCTATGAAGCCTTGTAATTGTTTAAGTGTTGACGGTTTTGGAAAATTATTAATCATATCAATTCGCTCAGTGGTAGGTGAAATTCCATCAGAAGAAATTTGATGTCCTAGAAAATCTAATGATGGCGCACCAAAAATGCATTTTGAAGGTTTGATATTGATGCCAAAATCTTCAAAACAAAACATCTTCAAAAACAGTTTGTAAATTAACTAAATGTTCATTAGGATTTTACTGGCTATCAAAACATCATCTAAATAAATGAAACTGTATGACTTTACTTTACTGTATTCAAAAATATTTTAAAAGTTTGACCAGGGTTTCGTAACATTCTAAAAAATTCAAAAAGACCAAATGGGGTAATGATTGCAATTTTATAAATATAGTCCTTTGCATCTGGTAACTGATGATATGCATTATTTTTTAAAAAATGGTGCATCCATGTTGAATTGAAATCATGTGTATGGGGAAGGGGATATCGATCCGGAATTACAAGAGTATTTAACGGTCTATAGGCACTGCATGGTCTCCAATCATTAGGTTGTTTTTCGCAACCATATGCAAAGCTGAAGAAACTGATGAAGAAGAAGATATGCAAATTCCTAAATCGACCATTTGTTTGAATTCATTTTTAGCAATGTTTAATTTGATATTATCAAGCCTACGTAGTCGACAAAATGGTAAACGTGCTGTTTAACTGTATTTTTGACTGCTAATGAATAATTTGGAGAACTAGTTAAACTTGGAAATTTAAGTAATAAATTGGTGTATTGTTAGTTATTGAAAACAACTTGGGAATAATAGCCGGAGTACTTGTATGAGCAATAATACAATTAATAGATAAAGAAGTTTTGTTATCACTTAAACGTTGATCTGCCAATAATCCAAAATGTTTAAGAAAATCAGCGCCTAAACTTGGTATTTGAATATCAGCAATGTTAAAAACAAATAAAGAAATAACTTATTGCGTTATACCCCAAAGAGAAACAACAATGCAGCTACGGACACGTGTTCGGAGTTATTGCTCCTCATCAGCGTAGCGTAGCTTAGTGAGTATTTTATGATCGGGTAAAACCAACAAAGGTAGGAAAGTACAGTGTACAGTACTCCATTTGTACTTTCATACTGCATGTGCCACATTTAGGGCCTCAAATGAGAGCAATCTTATTTCTTTATTTAATTATTTAGTTCATATACCCCTATCATCTTTTACTTAGTGTTAAAAACAAAGTTGAAATTACGGAGTAAACCGAAGTTAACTACCAGTAATTTTTAACCATATGTAGAAATTTTTGATCCATTAGCTGCTGTTAAGGTAAGAGCAGGGTTCTTTTTCAAATCAGTAAAATCGTTTCTTGGAATAACTGATATATCGGCACCTGTATCTACCAAGAAACGTAATTTATTTGCATAGACAAAAAGACGAGATCTATTGAGAATACTAACGTTTGCTGGTGAAACGCTAGTGTTTATTAGTTTTTTGACTGATCTAATTGATTTGACATGTTTTCTGTAGTGAAGTTAGAATTATAAAAACACCATGATCCACTGCATTTTCGTGCTTTATCTTTAAATATTTAATGAAAATAACAAACTTTTGAATTTAAAAAATTATAATAGGAGCGATTAGGAGAAGAACTTCGTGATCGAGATCAATTCTGATAATTTGTTTAATGATGTACTGTTTCAATATTGGTTGAAGTTGATGGATGATTAAAAAAAAATACTAGGTAAAGAATTGGTATTAATGATAGAAACCTGCATTTCCAAACTTTGTTTGATTTCGGAAATTTGATTAGAGTAGAAGTATGGTGAAAATTCATTTCTAATGAGTTTAAGCGCGATAATACATCTTTTAGATTAGTTGATAAATTTAGAATTGTTGATTAACTTGAGACATGACAGGATTTTGACAAGCCTCCCAGACTTTGTCAGCAATATCAATAACGTCTTCAATATCTGTTTTGCCAGAAGCTGTAATAGCTATATAAATATGTTTAGGTAATCTACGTTGCCAAAGTTTGATAAATAAGTCTTGGCTTACCATTCTAGAACCGCCAACAATACCTAACATATGGCCATAAGAATCAGACGGTTTACGTTCGTCCATCTGCGAACCGGCTAATAAATCATCGAGTCTTTTTTCTTCACTTGAAGATAAACGAGCCAATATTGTTGAACGTAGATTAGAATATAAACTTTGTTCATGTGGGCATTGCATAACATCATCATAATATTTACTGCTTCCATAGGAAGACTGGATATAACTGCGTCATATTTCTTTCGATCACTTGGGCAACATCGAACTGTGAATCAATTTGTGAAAACCACATTTCTGGACGTGAGGACCAAAAGTGCGGTAATTTAACAGAAGAAGCAAAATTTTGATGTGGAGTTAAGTCTGCGTCTTGATCAATCATTCTGTAATTCTGTAAGTATATATATGAAATATATTAAAAGAGCTAAAGTGAAATATTGACTCCTTGACAGCAAGTTGAAAATAATGCAAAGAAAATATAAACAACGAACTCACACTATCTAAAAGCTTTAATCTTGCTGTTGATTATTTACTGGGATATGATGCTCAATCGGACCGGCACTTCGGAAGCAAGCAGTCTTGAAAATAGCAGGAATTTTTCTCTATATCTTGTGGCTCCGTGATTTGAACTAAATGTCTCCTAACAAAAATGTTCATTTATTGTCTTCGGAAATGTTCGTACTGGTTTTCTTTCAATTAATATGATGACTCCATCAACTTCAGTGAACTCAACAGGGGTCATCAATTTATACCAAATTTTTGGTATAAATAAATTTAAATAGTATAAAATAATTCTTTTAGTCAAAGATTAATTATTATAAATATTCTGAAATCTTACATATCATAATCATAATATTTTTTTGTTTTTATTTGTATCTTAGATACTACAAATTGACCATATTTAAAAGATGGCTATTAAGTCAGTAGTCTGTACGTAGTGTGAGAACGCAACATCTCTCTACAATGGTATATCATTTTTCCCCTCGTATATGAGATATAGTCGAGCAAATGTACAATTGCGCCGATGTGGGCGGACGGTAAAGAATGCTGATGTTCGTAATTACCCGTTCTAAATCAAGAAAGTGCTGTGCGAGACTGTTTTCGTGGAACCAGGCAGTGCCGTACGTTTATTTAACGTTGCGCGGTGGTTTTCTCACTGTTACCATTTCACTAACATATAGAGAACGTCACTAAACATTCATAAGCTAACCAGAAATAAATCAATGGTTGCTCTATAGCTAACATGCAAGTACTGAGCCACTGAGTGAGCTTATCGAAGTAAATATAGTAACCTGTATTTACGTCATTTTGGCACAGATCAATCAATACTGTGCCCAATGTGTATTCTGTTAGTGGGTATTTTCCTTCATACACCGTAAAATTCAATACGTAATATTCCAAAATATGCATTCGTCGTACCATTTTTCTAGGAACACTTATTCTCAGTGTACGTTTCCTCCCTATATTATACTCTATGTTCTCTGCTTTAAATATATTGCCAAATCAAAAATATACGCAACGAGGAATAACAACGATTCTCTCACAACAACCAATAATTCAGATAGGTTACCGTTAGCCCCATAGAACATAATATATCCAAGTTAGTCCGAATACAAGCATGATTAAAATATGAGATTGTATTGACGTGATATGGCCATTGAGATTTCCACTTTCCGATACAATGTTTTTACCATAATTTTCCAAGCAGCGATAGCATGCTTTGCAGATGAATATCTCAAGTTTTTACTAACAATGTCGTATTCTGCACTGGTTAAAGCCTAGATCGCTGGACATATCACTTCAAATACTTGTTTGGCAAAGCTGTTAAATTGGAGTTTCTAGTTGTTTCTACTACTCGCCTTGGCTAACCACTTTTGAAGTTTCGGAACAGATTAAGAAAGAGTTTGTTAATTGCACTAACAATTGTGCGGGATATAGACGGACAGTATGCATTACATCTGTTACATTTCTAGTGGTTTCACGACAACTTTGAATTTGTCTCTTATGTTCATTATGAGACAAGAACTCTTTGTAACTCCTTGCCCAGAGGTTTCATTTATAACCTATTTTAATAAACATCGTTATTTGCGTATACTAATAAATATTAACTTAGGAGCACTCTGGAATTCCTAAAAGTTTTATGTAAAGCACTCGAATCCAAAATGACCGACAAATACGACAAAACAACACTTATGATTCTTTCCTTTTGAGGCAACACTACTGCAAATTTTTTAAAAAAAGTGGCATTTGTGATATTGTGTAGCAGATGTTAGCCATCTTGGATTTCATTCCTGTTTATGTAGAGTTTCTCACAGACTAGACTCTAATTACCATTATCGGTGATTGTAACCATACACACCTTGGTGGACATAGGTAAGCGGCAGTATCAGAACTTTGTCAAGGATGTGCTTGATGAGCGCACCCTCTCTATACATGACCCAATCAAGAGGAATTCTCTTGTGTACTCTTCAAGAAACCAAAGCATAAAGCAACATCTCAGCAAGGGAAGAAGCTGAAAATACTTCAGAATAAAGTGGAACTATTTAGACAACTATATATATATAATATATATATATATATTGTTATTATACATGATTTGCAGGAAACAACTACTCAGCGGGCAAATACCCCGACCTGCATTGAATTACACCTTACAAATCATGAAAAATTGGTAGCCAATGTCATTTGTCTACTCCCTGACCAGACATAGACCGGTTTCGAACTTATTAGTTCTCCTCAGTATGCCATAGGTCATGGAGCAGACAAATGACAGTGGCCAACCTGCTAGTCTTATACAGACTAATGTAAATGGTGTAGTGGTGAGAGGTAAGTATATATATGCAGAACCGGGAATCTGATTTGGATGAGGTTTTTGCACATGAGATAGTCATTGCCTTGTTCCATTTCAAACTTTGGTAAGCTTCATTTGTCAACCAACAAGGCTGGAATACTGCAATGTCTTGAGCAGCCAGGTCAATCAGAGTCCCTTTCAACCTATGACTCCAAATTTCTGGATTGTGCCGTAATCGTCCACTGCCTGCCCACTACTAGTGTCGACACCTCCAATGAGTATGCTGATAAGGTATTTCTACCTTACCTTCATAAGCAGCTGAAGAATGACCGAAGGTTAGATGTTGTTTGGGAGACCAACATTCCAGACAGTTTAAAGTAATCTACTCGGAAAAAAAGAGTTGAGGGGATTCGAGGGAAAGTATCTGGCAACACCAAACTGCCACGAAATTTGATGGGCTTTCTTCGGGACTCAATGAACCAGAAGTAATTGTTTAACTTTTTGACTTCCAAGGTTGTAGAATTCAACTGGCCACCAGGCAATGATGTATTTGTCACAACAGGGAAAGCAGTTGCACAAATCGTTTCGAACACACCCATGGAAAACTGCAATAACCAAGAGGCAGACACGAGGCTTGTGGTTCATGTATTACATTCACTACAGCAAGGGTCAAAGAGTATCCTTGTGCGTACTGTAGACACAGATGCGATTGTCATCCTTTCTGGCACATTATATGATTTAATAGTGACTCAACCTTTGGCCGACATCTGGGTGGATTAGCATGGGCAAGCATTACAGGTTTTACACATCAACGCCATCTGTACAAGCCTGGGGGAGCCGAAATCACGAGTACTACCTGTGTTTTACTCATTATCTGGTTGCGACACAGCCTTTCAAAGGTAAGAGTAAGAAGTCCATTTGGGAAGCATGGCAAGCATTTCAAGACGTCACTGATACATTTGTGTATTTACCCACTCATCCATTCTAACTGCTGAAAGCCGACTCTGAACACTTCAAGAAGCTGGAACGACTGACTGTTGTTCTATACGATAAAATCATTCCTTTCAGCAGTATCAAGCAGATAAGAAAAAGGTTTTCTGTCAGAAAAATTGAGCAATGGACAAACTTCCACCGACTGAGGATGCGCTTCTTCAACATATCCGAAGCGCAGTTCATCAAGCAGGTATTTGAACGACCAGCACACAAACACAGCAAGTGGTTCCTTCTCCACATTTTGCTTGGAATAAGAAAGTCATGAGTACCAGTTTGGATGACAAGTCCAGAGGTTTCCCGATCATGCAGGGAATTGATTAAATGTTTCTGCAAAGGAGACTGCAAAAACTGCAAATGTGGGAAAGCCAATCTGGACTGCTCACCACTTTACAAGTGAAGTGAATTTTGCAATTCTATTGAATAAATAACTATAAATATTTTTTTATTGGACTCTTGTTAGCGTTACATTTGGAATTACATATTATTGTAATAAATGATATGGATATATATTATTGTATTTTATTTAATACGTAAACTACCCTAAGTTAGGTGTATAGTGTACTTAATTGGCTTAAAGCCAGTAACAGTATAATACATTGTGTTAAGTGATATTTTGTCTTATTTGTCGGCCATTTGGGATTTTAGTGTTGAACATGAAAATTTTTTGAAATTTCAGAAGGCTCCTAGGCTATTAGCATACCCTGAGGTACCTTCATACCAAATTTGATGCTTTTATCAACGGTAATTATTTATTTAACGGTAATCTTGAAATACAGCTCTAAGCTACCTCACTAATAGACGCTATGAAGCTGTGGAGCTGATGGGAACATAATTCTGTAACAGCGATGACTGTATTTGCCTTGTAGGTGTATAAGAAAACAACGTGGAGGAAAATTCAAGGTGTGTGTTGAAACAAAATTTAATGATTAATAATTGAAATGTGCAGATTCCTATACTATTCACATACAGTAAATTAAGATAAGTATAACTTTGTAAAATCCTGCAGGAACTGAAACTTCGGGCTTGAAAAGCTTTTATTGTAAATTCCTGGTCCCGAATGAATAAACGAAAATCACAAGTGATGTCCCTCAGGATTCCCAATAACGTATCTGAGAGCATAGCACCTGGTAAAATAAAAACCATAAGAATCAGAAAATAGGCAAGGCACGTGATAATATGACAATAAGAGTTTCCTCGGGTTTATTTTGTCGTTACATGTTTTATGTATAGTTAGACTACGGCTTTTCTGTTGAATGCATTGCGGATAATTTAAAGTGCATTCGTCGGATTGTATGTTGTTCATCTGTTCATATATGTAATTGGCAAAGATGCGTGTGGAAAATTATAAATACAAATGGGTAGTTACTTAAATATATGTCCCGTTTTAAGTTCTAACAGCCTGATACCTATGTACAGAATTAATTTAATTTCGATGGTAAACTTACACGAGTAGATTACTTTACTAATTATTGATATTGGTAAACATACCCGACACCAATTCGTTAAATCGAAATCAAAAGGCGATAAAAATAGACCACTGTTCATAATCCATTCGGATGTTTGTGGGCTAATTAAACTGACCACTATCGGCAAAAGTAATTAATATGTGACACTCATTGACGGCCCTTCATTACACAGGTAACTTATTTATTAACATACAAGTCACAAGAGTTTAGGTGTTTTCACAGACTTCATTGCGAAAAGTGAAGCACATAATCTAAACATTGCAAACTCATATTCTGATAATAGGCGTGAATATTTGTCAAATGACTAAAGATTTATCAAAAGAAAAAATTGCTAGATTATAACGAAATTTTTACACCTATTGCTAGGATCTGTACTTTTAAATTTCTTTTGACAATTATAAAACAATAAATTCTTCTATTAGTACACCAGATGGGCGTAAAAACTGCATTATTAAATGGTGTATTAAGAGATAAAATTTACATAAAAGTGCCAGAAAATACTAAAGTTGATTCAATCTTTATATGGTCTCAAAAATTTTCAAGATGCTGGTATCAACGTTTTGATCAGACACAAAAATTTCACGATTTCGAAATTCTGCAGTTGAAACCTGCCTTTATGTTCCAGAGAAAGCAAATATGTTTAACATGCGCTGATGAAGAAAAATAATTTCAAAACATGGCCCCAATCAGCTTTTTAGAGCCTGTGGAATGGCTTCCATATTAATCGTTGAATATTATTTAAGTCTTTATATAGTTTCAAAAATGTTCAAGATGCTAGTATAGTTTATTCAATTTTAGTCTTTCTACAATGGTATACAGCAAGCAGCGCCACGTTATCGATATAATTTATTCCCTCGCATATGAGATGTAGTCGAGCAGATGTACAATTGCGACGATGCGGGCGGCCGGTAAAGAATTCAAGCTGATGTTGGGAATAACCAGTTCTAAAACAAGGAAATGCTGTGCGAAACTGTTTTCGAGGAACCGGGCAGTGACGTACGTTTATTTAACGTTGCGCGGTCGATTTCTCCTAATAAAAAAAACGTAAGTTGTTTGTTAAACATAATATTTTTAGTCGCAAACTCCTCTATAAATCCTTATTTTACTATAAGGAAAGTAACCAGACTGCAACCAAAGTTACAAATCTGGCGCGTTAAGTGTAATAATTGCATATTACCATCAAAACGCTAATGCTTCGATTGCAACAAACACCAGCCGAAAGACTGATCCTACTTAAAGGAGCTCCCTTGCCAGTCGTCACACACCACTTACAGACTGCAGTTTCGAGCTGTTGGCTCTCGTCAGTGCAAGGTAGGTATGCGACGACCGACATGAGAATCCTTTGACTATAGTACATCCCGGTATTTTTACAATAGCGACATGTAAAACAGCCAGCAGGCGCCATCTAGCGGTCCAGTGTCTGTTGCATTGACGACTGGCAAGGGAGCTCCTTTAAGTAGGATCAGTCTTTCGGCTGGTGTTTGTTGCAATCGAAGCATTAGCGTTTTGATGGTAATATGCAATTATTACACTTAACGCGCCAGATTTGTAACTTTGGTTGCAGTCTGGTTACTTTCCTTATAGTAAAATAAGGATTTATAGAGGAGTTTGCGACTAAAAATATTATGTTTAATATTCCGCCCTCTAAAAGCACATTTGAACTAAGTTGTTTGTGTTATACTTACCTAAAATAATTACTATCAAGTGCAACATTTCTTTCAAAAAATATTTTTAAAATGGCTTTTTGGAGACCATTTGATACTGAAGAAAATTTGAATAATTAAAATGTTGAAGACGAGGTAACGGAGTCGATCGAATCGATTTGGGAGTTTAAGAACACATACAAATCCAGCTTCTTCTTTTAAATATTTATGACTGCTTAAAGAGAGAAAATAATCAAATGACAGATACAGGCATTATAAAAAAAATGTTTGAATTAACTAAGATTGCGATTTCTACTATTAATCTTGTTATTATTTTATATTATTTATTATTTTAGTTTACTTTTCCTATGTGGGGTCTAAAGGCGCAATTGCACGGCACGTGATTGGACGAACCCGGCCCAAAGAACCACAAACCTTAAGCCGTCTGAAGGCGCAGTGACACGGCGCGTGGTTCCACGGATCAGGAACCTAGAGCGTGTTTCGCTATGGTTCGCCTGTTTATAAACCAAAGGTGTCAATACGGTACGTAGTTTGTTCATATTTGGGACGCATCTGGTTCGTAGAAAAATGTGGAACCTTGTTCATTATTTGCCTAATATCTAAAAAGGCCCCTTCCCCACGGGCGCGATCCAAACATTATTGTGTGTTCTTCCTTATGCATTATTTGTTCTGGATTGTTGTTGCAAAAACAATTGAAAACACGTAAAAAGAGGTGGTGGATAGTATCGTATTTGAAAAGTAGAGAAAGGTAGGTAAAGAATCAGACTTTCAAGCGGTGTGAACTAGTTTGAGGTTTGTTGGTGTTTTGGATTCCAAATAGTATCTTCGAATTGCAGATCTTCGATAAATTCTAGAGTTTTATTTGTAAACCATGCCATAATTCGCTGAATATCAGAACAACACTGAAAAATCACAAAGCACGGTTATATTGCGGTTCGTGATAATATAAACCTGTATGAACCTAAACGAACCTGTTACAAACCGATTAGCTCGTGTCCTTTGATCCAAGCAAATTTACCGACAGTCGATGGATCGCGCCAACAAGCACCGCGAATCACGGGCTAATAGCGAACCACATATGTCACGGCGCAGTTACACGGCGCGTCGTTCAACGTACCAGGGGCCGTATTTTCGAGCTTGACCGAGGCGATGTCATGCACGAAAATGTAAGATTTTCGCATGAAAATATACGTTTCGTATTTTCGAGCATTATGAACTCCTATGCGAACTTTCCGCATGCGACTTATTTCGGACGAGATACAGCGGATAGGGGCTTAATACAACATAAAGCGATTTCGTGTACGAATGTATTCAAAGTGATCGTTTTGGTTTGTTTTATTTCGTGCCACATAACCTCTATATTTCAAGTAAGGTTTTTACTGTCGTTTTTTTATTATTTAGGGACTTTAAAGTATTTGAACTAATTTTGGTAAATGAAAATGAACAATGGCAGCGTTAGATGACTTAATACATTTAGCTGCTATCGACGCCTTGGAACAGGCAGAAGTTTTGGCAGAAAGCGATCATGGAAGACAATTCCATGCCTATAATCCATTTAAAGATTTAAGGGATGGCAAATTTGTCAAATTGTATCGACGAACTACCGAATGTTTGCGCCTCGGACTAGACAATGTCCCCCTCACGTTTTCGAGGGTGCTGAATCGATTCCCAGGGTCAAACCAATTTTTCCACCTCGACAACCCCTTCAAATTTATCAAATACCACCCCCAAAGTCCCCTTTCCGTGAACCCATTTATTTTTCCCAGTTTTTCGACTAATTGTTATTCCCTCGAGTATAACGGAAGGTCTCTCGAGACATTTGACGTCAGCCACCTCTGCTACCAACCCTTATACGGGATAGCCTTAACATAGGTTCAATGCAGCACGCAGAGCAGCCGATGAACTCAGACTCATCTTCGACGTTGAGCGGGATAATCCCGAATCTGTCACTAAGTTGGAACCCGCTCGGCGAAAAGCCCAAATAAAAGCTGCAGAACAAATCATCTTTCTGCAGCTTTCATTCGGATAAGCCACTACATGATGTCTTCTATAGAAATATAGAAGAACTTGGCTTATCTGAAACGCTGACCTTCGCCTTCTTAAGGTCAGCCTGGCTGAAATCTGAGACCGAGGGATTTATATTGGCTTGCCAGGATGGTGTATTCAACACACTCGTCTATCGAAGTCATGTCATGGGTATGGAGGTCGCTGTCTGCCTGCCGCAGAGCGCCGGAGACGCTTATGTACTTGTTGTCGGCTTGCCCGACATACGCAGTCTCCGCCTATATCCAGAGGTACGACGCAGCACTACGAGTGCTTTACTACCATCTGAGGCACTCGTATGAGATAGACGAGACGCTGGAGGAGGAGACCCAATTTTATATCAACATTTATTTTGATTTCTTGGACATCCAGAAGTTTATATTTTAATTTTACCAGGATTTGGTATAATTTCTCATATTATTAGACAAGAAAGGGGTAAAAAAGAAGCTTTTGGAACATTAGGTATAATTTATGCTATAATAGCAATTGGATTACTAGGATTTAGTGCTGCCTTATGCTCCGGTGGATATTGAGTCTGTTGTGGCAAATGAGAGGTGTCTAATTTATTGGAACTACTCGTTTCCCACGGTCAGGCAAATACAGGCAAACAAGCCTGACACAGTCCTCATAGACCACCAACTCAAGACAATGTTCGTCATAGAGTTCTCGGCTCCCGCGGAGAACAACATTGTCTTGAAGGAGAAAGAAAAACAGACAAAATATCGAGACCTACTCTTCGAACTCCGCAGACTGTATCCAGACTATACTGTCAAGCTGGTGGTACTGATTATAAGAGCTCTCGATGGAACGAGAAACATGCTGCTTTCAGAATTCAACACCATACCGGCATGCCAACAATCGCTAGAAGACGTAGCCGCCGGGAGAATGCAGAAGGCTGTCATCCTTGGTTTATTGCGCCCACGAGTCACGGAACCAGTGATCACTGACTTTACGGTGTAGAGAGTGGTTATTGGCGCTTCCAGCGTAACCTCTCTGTTATCGGAGGCAGGGAGATGGACGACGGGTTTTATTTAAAAATAATAATAATAATAACAATAAGTTTATTTACGAGAAAAAGAATGTATAAAATACTAGAGGTAATAAATTATAAATTACAAGCGTATAAATAAACTAAATACTTCATAGAAGTGCAGATCATGCACTGTACATGAAGAATACGAGACCTGCTTTAAAATAACATAATTAATTAAGTTCACGGTTAAGCTAGAACAATAAAATGAAAAAAATAATAAATATAGCATTAACATTGATAACAATTAGGTAACAATAAGATCTTAAATACTGGAGAAATATAACATTAACTGTCAAACTATTAAATTCGTTGTTCAGTTTGAGCAACGAGGAGCAGCAGTAGGCAGCTTTCAGTGAGAACCTGAAGATGGCAGATGAGATTCTGTCGAAACGTCGTTTAGACAACCGTGACTCCTGGAGGAGTCGACCTTCGACGCGGGAGAGCACCCGGAAGTACAACAACACTTCATATATATATATATATATATATATATATATATATATTATATATATAGCATTCCATTTTAAAAAAAGGCACTTGGTTCTGTAATTTCGTCTGTATTGGCTTGCCTTGTATGTTTGAAAATAATTTCCAGTTATAGACTTTTTTATCTAGTTTACCTGCAATTTTTTAAAAAATTTCTAGTTATCGTAGAACTCGAGATATCGAGGTCCGATGCACTATTGCCCCACCCTGTATACCAATATTTATGCTTTATATCTCAGCCCAAATACAAAAATCAGTGACCCATCCCTTATAAAAGCTGGATGAATTAACGCAAAATCAATATTCTTAAATTAGATAAAACTACGACAAGAATAGCACAACCTACAACAAACCGCTCGCCTACTGGGATCGTTTGTGTTTATTTTAGATGATTAGTGTGCTTGTTTACACGAAGCAGACTAAGCAAACTAGATGGAGCAGTGAACGCAAATAAAAGTTCAGTCTGTTTATTTATGTACTGTTTAAGGAGGACTTGAACAATTTTAATTGGCAATAAAAATAAGAACTGTTAATAGGTTTGTTACTATTGTTTGCGTGTAAGTAGCTTAAATAAAAACGCAATGAGTAATTTCAAAACCTTTAAACACAAGTATATAAGTATATAATACTTGTTTACGATAATTTTTAGTACATGAAGAGAAAATGTATCCAATTGCTTCTTTTAATTGACATATATTGTGACCCATTTCAAATCTTAACACCCTCATAGAAGTTGTATTTATTAATCGATTTTGACCGGTTTTTTTTAAAGATACAACACCAAAAACTGCACTTTTGGGAAAAACGTCATATTTCGTTTTTAAAAATCATGGCTTACCGCGATTTTTCTAGGGGCTAAAATCTAAGAAATCGTATTGGTGATTTTTTTACGTAAAATTGGATACATTTCTGTATTCAGCTCCCTCCTAAATGGATATGTACCAAATTTCATAAAATAATTCGAATTAATAAAATTTTTGCAGGTAAATAATATTACTGATTAATTAAAAATTAATAAGACTGATAACAGTGACGTACAGTAATCTTCCAATCTCAGCAGCCCTCTAATTGAATTTCCACCTAGGCCACCGGATCTAACACAAATGGACTTTTTTCTTTGTGGTACTATTAAGGAAAAGGTATATAAATCGAGACTCCAGACAATTGAAGACATCCGAGCTAGAATAAGGAACGCATGTCTAGAAATTACCCCTACACAAATAAGAAGGGCGTCAAATAATATTAAAAAAAGATATGAAAAATGTATTACACTGAACTGTGGTTTGGTGGAAGCTTCAAAAATGTAGTTGTTTCTTTACAATCTTCATTTATTACATTACATTTATTGTGTTTAATAATTTTTTTTTTAATATTGTTACAATTATTTCATGTCATTGTTATTGGTTCCATGTTAATTTTACGGCGTAATTAAAGTCGTTATGTTTTCATTGCTTATTAGATTTAACGACGTTCCCTGCTATACAATTTTTAGCCCTGATATTAGATGAAAACCTCACCTGGAGTAACCAAATAATTTACGCAAAAAACTAAATTCAGCATTTTTCGAAATTTGTAGTCTAAGAGTCTAAGACCAACATTATCAAAGGCGCAACAACTGAATGTATATTACAGACTTTCCCAGTCACATCTTAGGTATCTAATTATCCTCTGAGGTGTAGGCACAGAATCCGAGAAAGTTTCCATTTTACAAAAGAAAACCGTCCGTCTCATGTTTTTACATCTTAACGTCAGCTTCAATTTTTATCTTCGAAGCTGTTGTGTTTGTATACCATAATAGAAGTAAGTTCTCCCTGAACTCAAGTAAACATAGACATAATACCCAAACGGCAAATCAGATATCGATTGAAAATTACAATCTTTCTCTGTATAGAAAAAGCCTATATGTGTGCCAGCATTTTTAACACAGCAATATAAAAACCCAACAATCTGCCTGCATTTAAATGTAATCTAAGGAACTATTTGGTAAACCAAGTTATTACTGTATACAAGAAGCTTTTTATAATGGAGACGAACAATATTTCATGATATATAATATGTATTTGCATTTCATTATTTCAATGTTGTGATGTTTGTATTTGATTATGATATTTTAGTTTTATTGTATAATTATGTCTACTTATTATTTGGTTTTTATACACGCTTTAAATAATTTTTTATTACTATTGCGATTTTATTAACTATTATCTAAGCTTTTTTATATTTGGCTTGGCACAACTGTAGTCACCCTTGTATACCTAATGTAAATAAAGAATTATTATAACTTTATTATTCGCTTTTCTTTAACACATAATAATGTATTAAACATTTTGGTGAGTGCCAACATATTCATTGAACGCCTAACGCTAAACATGGCCCAAATCTTCTCTACCAAAATGGAGTTGTGATGAGATTGCGTAATTGTTTATATTACAAAATATCCAATTACTAATTTCAATTTCTCGGTCATATAATAATTGATTTTGCTTCAAAACAATTATACTTATAAAATCTTATTTTGTAATTAAGTAATAAAGAATTGTATTGTTTCTGCTTTCGTTATGGAGATTACTGAGTATTTATGTTTCTTATGGGGATTACGCCGTCGTTAATAGAAGGAAAATATCCAAATAGAGTGAATAATAGGATTTAGAAAGTTGGTCATAAAATACCAAATCAAATATTATACACTCACCAGCAAAAAAAAGAACTGACCACCTGAATAGTGTTAAAACATGTGTTATTCAAGTACTTTTGTGATATTTCACCAATTTTAGAAATCCATCAATAATATCTCATGAACTTTCAATCAATTTTGAAAACATAATGTTTTACAGCTTATTACACCGACAGAACTGAAATTGCGTAATTTCTAAACACCCTGTGGAGTAATTATGAGGAAACTTGGTCGAGTAGTCTTATACTTCTAATTAATTGGATGGAATCTGCGGTAGGTTCTTGATGAAACATATTCAATAGAATGATTATAAATATTCAAAAGAATAGTTACAATACGCACTTAGTTTATTGTTTCATTAATTTTGTTCAGATTTCTCTGACATATGTTTCGGCCTTGCGACCATTATCAAAGAGTCTTAAAAACTGACCTGAAAGTGGTGGTTCACAGTATATATCTTACAAATCCTCTACCCACCTAGAGGGGGATAATAACTTGATTTGCTATTTCTTAAAATTTAACAATACAGGCCGGAACTTAATTTTAATTTTATTACTGTGTCTAGTACAGGATTGTTCATAGATTCTGTTTGTGTATTTGTAACGTTTTTATGGTTTCTTAGGGCCTTCTTAATTTCTAAAGTTTCAAGCATGTCTAGGATTTTCCCTTTGTTATTACGCAAAAGTTTAACACTACTACCGTTAAAAACGTGATTTTGCTCAATGCAATGTTCGGCGAAACCAGTTGATTTTTTATTATATAAAATAGACTGTTTGTGTTCTCTTAACCTTACATCTATGCTACGGCCACTCTGACCTATACATCCGGCATCACAGTCATCACACTTTATTTCATATACCCCCGATTGTTTAATATCTTCTGTCTTTTCTTTATTATTAACCAACAAGCGACCTAAATTATTTCTATTCATTGGTATTGTATTAATACTTAATTTATTTAATCTATTACATACTCAGTTGCTAACCTTATTTACATAATTTATACTATGCCACTTTTTGTTTTCTATATTTGGCACGTTATAAAAATGTTTTTGTAATAATTTCTGTTTATTTTTTATTAATTTGTCAATAAGTAACTCATCACAGCCATTGTTTAAAAAGAAGTTAGAATTCTTAAAACGCTAGCAAAAAACAATGGCTATCCAAGATCCTTGGAATCGTTATATTGAAACAGACAATTGTACCACGCGACCAGGATCAGGTAGGAGGACAACAACAGCAGTTTATGACGGTTTATTTGTCTTAATACGTTAAGAAATCGAAGATCTACTCTGTTTATCTTCAACATCGCTTAGGAATGGATTACAAGCAAAAGAATTGTCAGAAGGTTTGCGGAATTCGGAATTTCATCATGTGGTACAGCGACAGGACTTGGTTGACTTAGATTTGCACGAGAACATGTAAACTGGAATCTGCAACAGTGAGGTAAAGTTCTACTCACTGATGAGTCCAGGGTTTGCCTACGGTCACTAGATGGAAGTTGTTTGCCGAATGCACATATCCGAACGAATTTCATACCAGACCAATACATAATCATTCATTTTGATGAAAAAACAGATCAGGGTAGATTTCTTGCAGTGGGATCTTAAACTATATATAGATTTTTCTAAAGCATTAATTTGACACTATCAATCACGAACTTATAGGTGCTAAAATGAAATATTATGGTTTTGATCAACCCACTATTGTACTTATTTCATCTTGTTTAAATGGACGCTCTCAAAAAATTTTAATTAACAATGCTTCTTCTCCAAGTTTAGGTATATTATCAGGTGTACCTCAAGGGTCAATCTTGGGTCCTCTGTTGTTCATTATTTACAAGTCTGATATTCTTTGCTCTGTTTCAAATGGTCGGATACAAGCCTATGCAGATTACACTATGGTTTACTCACATTTTCGTATTTAAAATATGGTAAATGTCTGTGATATCATAAATCATGAGCTCAATAAAGTTATGAGTTTATCAGTCGAGCATGATTCAAAGTTAAACTCGGCTAAATCTAAGTTAATGTTATTTGGTAGTAAGAATAAATATAATGTTCTACGCATCAGCCTTGATATTACAATTGATGGTACGACTTTACCGATTGTTGACGAAGCGAAATGTCTTGGGGTTGTTAAAAAAAGATGCAAAAGGCATATTCTTCTCTGAAGCTAATACTTTCAAATCGTATTTAAATCTAAAATAATGTTATGTGAGCCACTCGTGTTGACTCATTTTAACTATTGTGATTTTATATTTGACTTGTGTCTTGATCAATCTGACAATAATCTCATTCGAGAAGTTCAAAATTCATGTTGTCGCACTATATTTGGATTAAGAAAATCTGACCATTCTCATAAGATTGATGAATGTAAATGGCTTAATATGAATAATCGGAGAATTCATGATTTAAGTAATTTTGTACATAGAACATTGATATCTCCCAACTCTTCCTTTTTTCTAAAAAATAAATTTAATACACGATCCTCTGTGCATACAAAGAATGTAAGAGTTAAAAACAAGTTTACAATGCCTCATCACCATGTATTGAAGAAGCTTTATTTTTAATGCTACATCAACTTATAATATGATTCATGAAGATTTTAAAATTTTTAATATTAATAAATTCAAATATAAATATAAAAGTTATCTATTAAGCAAGCAACAGTGATATTTTTGTTCTTCTTTTTGGTTTCTACTTGCTCCTTGCCCGAGTAAATGTTTTTAGCTATTATTATTCAAGCGCGTTGTTTATTTGTTTATATGTATTTTTTAATTTAATGTTCGTCAGGTTCTCTGTAACTTTTTTCCATATTTAATTCCTCATGGTTGAGGATGAGTAGCTTTCAACTGGATGGCTGATTTTGATTCGATGACTTTCGTGGTAGCTTTCAACTAATCTTCGCCAGTTTGTGGTATAATCACTTTTTTCTGTTAGTTCTCCCTTTTCTATTTTTGTTATAATAAATAATTTCATTTCTATTTATATCTTTGTAAATGTTTTGTATTATAAAGCCGATTTATTATTATGAATATTCGTTACAAAAATGTCAAATTTAATTTAATTTTCAACAATTAAAATTAACGACATTTTCTCATTTAAAACAGTTCACCGTGTATTACACTACCACGCTTTTACCAACTTTGTAGATAAACCAAAGAGTTACAACGGTAATTATTGCATTAACGTATTCGTTCTCACATGGCCATCTTCCGCAAATAAAACATCCTTTCACATTCTCTTGTACCTGAACACAATGTGAACCGATGTGAACTCATTAACTAGAAAATGTCAGAAAGTGAATTTTTTAATGGTGGCTGCGAATTACGTCATAGATAATTTGCGCTTGTGCTTGCCTAATAGGCTTGTAAAGTAATGGAAAAGATCTATTTTTAAAGTCACCAAAAAATTAATGATATACATATTACACTTAAACATAAAAATATATAGGGTGTTCCATTAAAAAAAAAATGACATGATATACAAAAATGATATTGAACTTTGACGCACCCTGTATGTGTTTTTTCTAGAAAGTTAAGTAAGAGATATTGACAATAGAGGCGACATTCGTCCCGCAATTTTGTGCGAGTTACGCCTCGCATTAATACGTTTGATTATGTTTTGTATATAGCATAAAAAAAATAGAAACTGCTATAGAAAATTCTGTATTTGAATTCACTGCGGTATAAACTAAATTGAAGTTCATATGTTAGGTTTTCAGTACGAAATCTCTTTATATATTCTCTACGAGCATGTATGCTAAAAAGGATAGGTCCCTATTTTTGTATATTTCGTGTATTTATCAAATGACAGCCGACGGAAAAACCGTTTCATCTTTATGTAAACTTTATTCAATTCGGTTTTCATATATCAATGATGTAAAAACGGAAATAAATTGTCCTTAAAAACTGAAAATTATTGATCAATATGAAGAGAATTTTATCACTTGAAGCAATTTATGCCAAACTAAGAAAGATGAACATATGTGGCATATTATGAATTACAGTATGAATATGTGCGGAAGATTTTTATGATAATAAATAATTTGTCTTTGTGTTACATGACATGGCCTATATCCATTTAACAATTTTATACAGTAACTATTATTTTATTTGTATTTAGCACGTTCTATATAGCATAAGTGAAACTGTTTTCTACCATCAGAATTTTCCTTGTACAACTGCTAAATCATTTCACATTGTTTTATGTACATATTTTTATATCTTAGGAACTCAGTCATGTTTTTTTACATTATTATGTATCTCCGCTCTATTACAGCATCACAGGAAACAATTGTCGATTTCAACTCTACAAAACATTTATTTACACTCATACACCTATATTTCAATTTCTATATTTTTGTTTACTATGTAAGTACATGTGGTTATTTTTCTTACCTTTAACTTTATAAATAACCTGTTATATAGTCTATCCTATAAGGTTAATATATTTGCTGAATCCTCACAAAACACTTTCTACACAATACTATTTATTACGGCCATTCGTATTTTTGGTTATGTATAGAAAAGTAAATCAGCTGTGGTATGCAACCAATATCAAACTATTATTCATATTAATTATAGGTTCCTTTTATCGATTCTGTAATTTTGCTTGAGTAAAGGAAATCTACAAAAGAAGTGCGCTTAAGACGCCCACTAACAGATGGCAGCACGTGTACCATTTCTACGTTTTACAGCTTTCTATTTAATTAGTGAAAATAGATTTTTCAACTTTAACTATTGGTATTATTTTACAGAAAGTGGGATAAATAAAGTTTACCTTATTAGTAAAATTCATCAAGAAATCATTTGCCTGCAGCTATTGTACTGATTCTTACCTATATACAAACTTAACCTTGTGGCCTGTAATTAATATTACATTTTAATATCAGTGTTAACAAGTGTTTAACAACCAGGTAAATTTCATTTATTAGTAATTTAAAATTTCAGTAATCTTCAATTTTTTTCTTTAATGTAATTTCAATTTTTTTTAAATAAATTTTAAATTCAAATTCAATTCGTTTTAATTCAAATAATTAAAATACTATATGTACGTACCATGGTTATAAAATATTTTTTTCTTTCTTTTTCATTTTTTTGGCAATTTATAGTTTATGAATCAGCTTTTTAAATATTTTTTCTGCATATCGATTCTTTAAAAATTTTCTTCATATTGAAAATTTGATATTCTTCAAATTGAAATTCAGCTATATATATTTCAAAATTGAAATTCAGCTTTACCTATTTATTTTATGTTAATGCTTTAAGCTTGATGCTTTATATTTAAGCTTTACATTTTATATTGTAAGTTTGAGCTTCTCACGAATTTATATTAATTATAAATTTATATTCTTCTACATTATTCAAATTTCACTTCATTAAGAGACGTAAACTAAATTGCCAAGAAAACCCTTAGATTCCATTTTTGCAAGAGACAATTGTGGGCCTGAATTGCTGTTCCAGAACCCTTCACAGTCTACAATACTCAATCTCGGAATCTAGGATCCTGGTATAATTTTGTTATTAATTTTTAGTATTCATTAATCTTTGTTTGCCGATATTTTTAATTAACGTAAAATTTCACATTTCACATTATACCTACAAACTGATTTATTTATTCATGTAATATATTTTATCATTCATTTTACAACATCTTTTTATTTCTCTTACCAACAATTTCAGTCTAATCTATAGGAGACTGGTTATTCGAGAAAAAGAGACAACTCTGCTTATTTTCACTATAGATGGTGCCCAATTTAACATCAATTTCTCTTTGTCTCCTTGTCTCGAAATACTGACGGTCTCCCCCTAAAACTATCACCCTTTAAGCAGAAGGGAGGACTTAATTGATACCATGTAAACTAGTGTTCGGATGGCCTATGACTAAGTTCAAAATATGAATTTGATGTTTTAAGACAGTCGGAAGATATTGTAGAAAAACTGAAATCTATTATCCCCCATTTAAGGGGCATATCTCCCTCATTATTCATTTTCGGAAATAAATTTACATAAAAGACTACCTTAATTTTTGAATGTACTATCAGCTATAGAAATATAGGTAGACAATTTTGAACCACCTTGTATATCTGAAGTGTGTTCCAATTCACTTGCTTAGGAGAAAATCGAAAATAGTACTAAGCGTAAACTAAAGCCGAGTCAACTAGCATGTGTCAAGGAAGTTTATGCAGTACCCTAAGGAAATACATTAAATAAGTAAAGTATTTACTTTACTTTTATAATGTTTATAAAATAAACATTTAAGTAAACGTCTGCAAAAGTTAGGAAATAATAAGGTAAACTTCCAAATAACACGTGAAAAGTAAACATTGAACGAAGAGCCAAATAGTATCATATAACACATACCTTCTTAAGAGGATTGATGTCATTATTGACCAAGGTATATCCACTCACCTAGAACAGAAAGAAACGAGACATGGTTATGTATATTTAAATAATAGGTACTATATAATAGAAGTTAATCAGTGAATGTCTTTTGACACGTTTATGCATCTATGAATTACTTTTGCAATCGGTGATGAAATTACTATTATATTGAATTATTCTGTGCTTGTCTGATATTAGCTTGTGTATATAATTAATTAAACATTGGTAATTGACATCAACGATAAGGAACATATTCAATTTTACAAACATATTATATTTTAACCTCACCACAATAAAATTGTGAGAGGTTACTAAAATTGGTTCAAAAACGAAAATTGACATAACATCAAATCTTTACGTTTTGAGGCCCTAGGAACCCAAAAAAAAATTGTTTTTGAAAAATGTCTCTGTGTGTGTGTGTGTGTGTGTGTGTGTGTTAGCACGATAGCGCCGAAACTACTGAACGGATTTGAATGAAAGTTTGCATGTGCGTTTCTTGAGTGCCCCAGAAGATCTGAAAAGGTTTTGGTTGAGATCGGATTACGTTTAGTGCCGTTTTGACACAAATTGTTTATTTTATAATTAATTTCAATTGGCAATGGAACCATTGAAAAGCAGTTAAAATTCTGATTTCAACGATATATCACACTTCCACCCTTTCGATTTGGTTTCCGTGAAAAAAATAAAAACAAAGCAAATATGAAGCATAGATCGCATTTCGCGTGACATGATCGATGCGCGTAACCGTTACGTCGTAAAACTCGTCACATCACGTGTTAATTTACGTGTGAGGGTTTCTTAACTGCTCTAGAAGTAGAGCGGATTACGTTTAGTGCCGTTTTTAAATATATATACAGACAAATCGAAGAATTAAACTACAAATATTCCTCTAAAATCTAGTAAAATTACTGAAATGCTAATGTTTCATTTAACAAAGACAGTCGCGAGCGATCAGATTGCAATGAGCAAATTTTGACGATTGTCATTGTCATCGTTTGTCATCCGATAACGTTGGTGTCATGTCATGTTAATAAGATTTCGGCATATTTGTAACTTTTAGTGGATTGTCACAAACTTTAAAGGTAGATGTAACAATATCAATATCATATGCTTTCTGTACCTTCGTTGGTGAATTTATTATAGATTATCACTTTACCAATTTTCAGTTTGTTGCTTTACAAATCTGTAGTATTTAGGATAACTAGACTTTCTTAGTCGTTCAAGTGATGTTAAAATTGTTAATATCCTAATAGTATATTATTCAACGAGCGATAATGTAGGTAATAACTCGCATAGATGAAATTTGCAGCACGAGCCGCAGGTGAGTGTTGTAAATTCATTAAGTTGAGGGTTTTTTAGTACTCCAGAAGATCTGAAATGGTTTTGGATGAGATCGGATTACGTTTAGCGCTGTTTCGTCACGCAATTTAATGCTCTTTTCGGCTTCAAATATCCACCGAGGGGGGAGGTTCCAGCCGCTTCCAGTTGCTGCCATTTTTTTTTTAATTTTGTCGCCAAATTTAGGAAAAAATAAAAATTGTAAAAGAACAATCAGCTGTTCTTATTTAATTTGTAGCAGTTTTCTTGTGTAATTGTCATCCTAATTAGCATAAGCCTCAATACAACTATTAAAAGAAATCCATAAAACAAAAACCTTATATTTTAACCAATAAACTCCTCAGGAAATTGGATTTCTATACTTTTTTATATAAATTAAGGCAGCCACACCAAAACCCAATTTTGAATGAGAAACTAACTAAGATCATAATAAATATAGAGTGGCGCAAAGATCAATGCTAGGACCACTACTAACTTTAATTTATAAGACGTATTAAAAACAATAATTCTAATAGTTATTTTGGCAGAAACGTGCGACACAAATAATATGGTAGTGGTTATATTTACGCAGGTTATAACTGAATCACGCATTCTGGATTATCTGCTCTTTTTAAAGTAGAGCAGGCAAATATACAATGTCACAATAAGTTAAGGAAGATAAGATCAGATAAGCGAATCGCATAACTTTAAATTTACATCAATACTAAGAATATCTTTATGAGCATACAACAGTTTCAATTTAGCAAGATTTTTTAACAAGATAATTAACCTGTTTGGAGAATCTAAGATTAACATCAATCCTTAGCCTCAGGTTCTTGCAACAATTATTAGCTGAAACTATCTGGTCATTTAATTAACTCAGGATTCCTTAAAGTACTTTCATTTTTACTTCCGAATATAAACAACTGAGTTCTCGACTCATTTAAGATCAGACTATGAGCTGACGAGGCCTCAGAAACGATTTGTAAATCCTCATTAATTTTAGATCCTGCTATTAAGAGGTTTTGTAAATTAAAATAAAAATATAACTGGGTATCATCGGCATATTGGTGGCACTGACAGCATTTAAGATACCCGTTAAAACCAGCTGTATAAATGGATAACGGTAAGGGCCCCAGAATGATACCCTGCGGGATGCCCCTAGTAATGTCCATGAAGTTTGAAATATCATTCTTCAAAATGACACGCAAAAAGGCAATTTTTAAAAAACGAGACAGCTGTATTAAAAAAATCATATATATATATAAACATAATTTAAGGTATCAGAGGCCTTACTATAATCCAAAAGAATTAGACAGACTTGATTATTAACATCAGTTGCTTAAAAATGTCGTCTGTTACTTTTGGGAGAGCAGTACAGGTACTAAATTGAGCCCGAAAATCAGATTGTGTAGCAGGTAAAATAAAGTTGTTAAAGTATATATTGAGCAGATAACTACATAGTTATCTGCTCCGCAACTACTTTTTCTAAGATTTTAGATAGAGAGTTGGATATGACAATAATAAAATATAAAAAGATTAGAAAAATGTGTATTAGTAGCACAGTAGAGAATAGACCAGTACTCCCACTCGACCGGAACAGTGGGATAAGATTTTCAGTGCGCAAGCATGCTCTTGGGCTTAAATTATCTGATGCGCAGTGGACAGCAGTGATATTATTGGGTTGATGTTTATTGTTTACTCGAGTAGTGTACATGCAAATGCGCGTGGGATGGAAATAGTGGACGCGCAGTTGTATAAAAAAAATAAAATCGAGTACAACAAACATCAAAGGGACCGCCGAGGAGTGAAATTACTGGTCTATTCTCTACTGTGTTAGTAGGCTTAAATGTCAGTTATATTTAATTTTGTTTTGTTAATGGCACGAAAATTTATCTGTAGCTTCCTACAAGTTTATTGAGGATTATACATAAGTTTCGTATCCACAAAATTAATGTTAAGTAGGTCTTTAGTCGGCAATTAAATTTAAAAAAAATAAAGAAAAGGCAAGGGGCGAGCGTGGGTGCGTCTTTACTATGTACATACTTCGATATGCGATGTAAAGCAACGTAAGGCGCGGTTAGTAGTTGGATGCGTGACCGTTCCAACGAAGACTCACACATCTTTCAGCGGCTTGTATATCAGCGTATGCGCGGAAGCTATACAACCTTAGGCGAGGGTTGTATAGGGGATATACCATCCTTCGGAGGGGATGTAAAGCCGTCGGTCCTTTGTCTATTAAATGTTAGGCAAGTAAAAGATCCCTACTGTTTTTAAGGGAAGAGATTCGGCAAAATTTCTGGTTGGGGGTGGCTTGTCTACAGGCGTCGGTGTTAGGCCTCAGTAGCGGAAATAGGCCGACGTTAAATAAATGTATAACAAGAACAACAAAGAAAAGGCAAACCTTATTTCCTCTTAGTCGACGTTTTAACAATTTTTATTGTCTTCTTCAGAACTAATGAGGTGAAAAGTTATCAGTCATTAAAATCAGTTTAACATAGAAAACATAAATATATATCCAATAGCAAAACTTTGTCTATGAATTTTTTCTCCAATATTAGTTTGGTTATTTGAAATATTCTTAGACTATTTCAAATAACGTTCCATTATTCTCTTATTATTCGACTAGCTTGTTATGATCCAACTTTTGCGTTTAATTTTGACAGTAACTCTGCAAGTAGTATGGAGATGAGGGAGGGTCGGAGAAGGAGCGGGAGTGCTGTTCGGTTCATGATCATGATCAATGATCAGATTAGGGGTGGAGGAGTAATAAGAGTGGTGGGAGGTAATTAGGGGGTGGGACGTAGGGTGCGGGGCTTAGGAGTGGCGGTGGGCAATTTTAGTGGTGGGGAACAATTAGAGTGGTGCGGTAATTAAGAGTTGTGGTGGGAGGTAATCTAGGTACAAATAAGGGTAATTACAGATAATTTAGGTGAAAACAAGAGTAACTAAGCGTAATTATAGTAACAAGGACAATTAAGAGTAATTAAATTGAAAGCAAGGATAATTGAGGGTAATTAGGTAATAATAAGGGCAATTAATTATAATATTAAGGGTAATTACGAGTATTCAAGGATAATTGTAGTAACAATAAGGATAATTAATTTAGGCCAAATAAGGGTAATGGGCAATCCAGGAGATTATTGTAACAATATGGATAATTAAGTTCAAAATAAGGATAATTTAGGTAAAAATAAGAGTAATTACTGGTAATTAAGGCGATTATTGTATTGTCTATATTGGTACAAATAAAACAAAAATTGATATAATACATTCATTTTATTACCTATTCTTGGTTACATAATTAAAGACATTTATATTTAAATCCACAATACATTTCTATAGAAAATGAATATTTTCAAGAGCACAACGACATTTATTATATTGGTAATGCTCCAAACATTCTGGTATAGTCAATGATTTAAGGCTAGGTAGAAGGGGCAAACAGCCATCAAGATCTATAATTTTATCCTACTGTAGATATTATAGTAGGAAATTCTTCTTCATCACTCCCTTGCATAGTATTATAGCATCGTTTAATGTTGTTGTTGTTGTAATCGTTGTTGTGGAGGGGGTAAATTTATAATCCGTCCACATGTTCGTCTATCCATCCAATAGACTTTTGGGAGGCTATTTATTTAACCCAAGGATCATTTTTGAAAGATTTGTGGTGAAGTAAAATTTCAGGATAAGCTCTTAACCAAAACCTGTATTGATGTCTGGAATTGCATTGTTTCTGCGTTAATTTAAAAGATAAATTCACTGTATTTCTTCCTTATAACACAATGGGTAAGGCGTAAGGCGAACTGGTTCGAGTACCAGTTCCATGTTAAATGATTTCGAGAGTTTCAGATGACTAAAACACTGCGAAGAACTGATGCATATGTACTTATGGAGTGCCATTGTACTAAAAAACGAAACTCACATATTTCAGCACACTTCTCACAAATACCTAGTTTACTAAAAACGGGGTGGGAAGTTTTAATTGGCACACCATATATATCTTCCATTTAAAAGCATTTCAATGTGTTTTGATTTGTTTATAATAATCTGTGTAAACTGACATATTAGCACCAATAAATGTAAGTATTTTAGTAAGTTGTACTTTTTCTTTACCTTCTAAATTACGATCTTTCAAACTAATGTGGTCTTTTCTCCACATGGCTTTTAGAAATTAAGCAATCCATTTATATATCTATACCATTACACGATGCACTTAAAAATTTGAATTTAAATTAAAATAATGAGATCTCTAATAGTCTTCAAATATTCTCACTTTAAATATTACTCAACGACTTTTATTAGCTGCAGTGAAATAAGTCGTAAAATAAAAGTTTGTTGGGAAGTCAATTCCCTTCTACTTATAAACAAATAAATACGTAATAGCATTAATCATACTTACATTACTTAAAACGATAAATTATCCTATTAATAATGCTACTACTTTCATTAGTAAAAAATGTACATTCACATTTAAAAAATTCTTTGCAATGCCTAGACAGTTTTGATGTGGTTATAAATTAGTAGTTTTAATTTGAAATTTTTAAGTTTTAAACACCTTTTACTTGAGCGTCTTCTTTATAGGTGGTAATACTTTTTCTACTGGCTAAAAAATATTTAATTTTCGTTAAGTATTAATTTGTATGGCTAAGCTTTTATATCATAAAAAAATTATATAACGTAATATTCTATTTACTTCAAAGTTTATTTTCTTCTTTTTAGAGCATTTAAATAAAAGCTTGTTTTTAAAAATGTTTTTTTAATATTAATTTACTTAAATATTTAGTTTTGCCCAATAGGATTCAATTTATATAATGTTTCGTTTCAAATGAACAAAATGGAGTTTAAGATATTTTCGCAAAACTATATCATTGTTGTTTTAATAATGACTATTTTATACATTTTGGATGTTGTCCTTAATTTTAAAAGCATTACCTATGTGTGAATCAATTTTGGTCTCGACCATAAAAGAAATATTTTTATTTATATATCTCGCCCACCAGTTAAAAATTTTGCCCTTTATTTAAAAAGCATTACTTATGTGTGAGCCAAACGCTTTACCCGTGAAAGAAATATTTTTCAATCCCTATATCTATACGTAGGCAAGGCTTTGCTTGTGAATAAATATATTTTAACCCCTATAATGCCCCTTGCTTAGAACTTTAAGGATTTACAAGTTTAATTATAAATATCGATTGGTATGTTGTTTTTAAGTTTCTGGAGTCAAAGGTTCCAACATGTTATTAACTTCTTAAGGAAGACGCATGCATTTTTAAAAAATGCTTACATTTATTATTTTTCCATAATATGTATTATATAAGTCGAGAATATAATAAAAAAAGTTAAAGAAAATTTTACTCGGTAAATATTCGATTTTAAAATTCGAATTTTTATGTAAACAAGTCACAAAATACGGGCATGTCAATAGAAGCAGCATTAAAACAGCATAGTTTACTATGATAAAAGTAAGTAGTAAAAGTGTCTTTTTACTTATCCAAGAAGGAGTATCGTGGTGTTTTGACTATGTTGTGGAATTTGAAGATTTAATTGAGCGATGATGGACACGGGATTTTCCTGATTTCATAAGTGCAGAAATTAAAGGGGCAAAGACTATGAGGTTTTTATGCACGTTTATTTTCAATAAATATTATTTTAATTATTCAATCAAAAAGTTTTCAGATTAAAGTGTACTAACCTTGCAGAATTTGACTTTTGTCAACGAATCAATTTTGGGGGATCGTAGTGTCTATTCTGTAACTACATATGTTAAATATTAAAGCCTGTTACTTAGCGAAAATATTATGGACGAGCCTCAACCGTCACCAATTTAAGTTTTCGTTGTACGTGAATCCAACGTGTATCCAAGATAAATCCAAGATTTTCACGTATTGTAAGGAACATAATAATATGTCAAATTTTACAGGAAATGTCAAATTTTTATTTATTAAAAATTAATGTTTTTTTTAATTTGTGTGGTTTTGTGAAATAATCACTTGGATATTTGTTATTGCATATTACCTTAAAGTTGGTATTAGCAATAATTTTTATATTGCCTTGAAAGACGATATCACAAACAAAAAATTGAAGGAGATTGACCTAGTAAACAGTACACAAATGATGACGTCTGACGTCACAGTTATTGGCGCCAAATAGCTGCCGATTCGTAAAATTCAAATTGGTCGCCGAAGAAAATAGTTTTTTCACTTTATTAAAATTTGAAAAATCCTGAATTTTACATTTTTTATAAATGTTTTTTGACGCTTTATCGATTTATTTTTAGGGTATTTAAGGGTAACATTTCGGGTAACATGTACATATTCAGCCGCGGAAAAATGTATTGGAACTATTAAAAATTATTTAATAAATGATAACATTAAATAAAATTGCTGTAATTTATTAAAACATTATTTGTTAAAATTGTTAAGACCTGATTTACTTTGTATTAGTCGACGACCAGTTTTTCCTACGCACCATAAGTCAACTACAATATTCATATGTACTATGATTTCATAAAAATTATCATAGTCAATTTAAAGAATAACAGGTAATAAAAGCCCACATCATTATACATAAAAAATTAAGTTACTTGTGAGAAGTTAAACAGGCGTTCAATTAATTTATTTTATAGTTATCTCATCATCATCAGCAGCAAATTTTATAAAAATAACTTGAAATCAGCTTTCACGTAGAAATTATCTAGTTTTTCCAAATTTAATCTTGAAGAAAGTAATCAATATTAACGTTGTAAAGTTATTGTAAGTGTTCATGAGCCCCCAACTTAAAATTCAATGGTTCCAGTTTAGGTCTACGATAACTACAATATAAAATTAAAATTCGCTATACAATCTCATAGCCACCCACAACTATGTTTGTAGTATTGTAGTTCCTATCTTATTTCTTGGTAGGACTGGCAGATTTCTTGGATCGCAGTGTTGGTGAACAGATTGGATAAAGTGGTTAACTGAAGAAAAACGCGACATAGTAGGAAAGTTAATATCATTAAAACTCTTTTTACATACACATTAGTTACATACATACTCATGTATAAATAAACGAAAGTGTGACTGTATATGTGCTATGAAATTGCAGCAAGCAAAGAACATTAAATGTTTCGGAATTAACATAGATCGAAATTTAAAATGGACAGAACACATTCAATAATTAAACAATAAAATGCATAAGTTGGATTGTAAATTCTGTCATCTAAAAAATATGTTGCCTTTTAACACGTTAAAATCATTCTTTTATGCTTTGGTCGAATCGATTCTTAAATATGGAATAATAACATGGAGAAGTGCATATTCGACAAATTTGGAGTTTTACATATATCGCAAAAACATATAATAAAAAGTATCTTAGGAAAAACTAAATACTACTCCACTGAACTACTATTCAAACAATTAATGTATTTAATCTGCAACTCCTATATACCAAGTCTCTTCTAGTATTTACACGTAACATAAAAAATTACAATATAACATGTACACAACAAAAGACAAAAATTTAACTTAAATGTCACAATACCTCAAATTAGATACACAACACAAAGATCTATAACGTATTATAGTCCAAAATTTTATAATATTTTACCTGTTCATTTTAAGCGATATAATAACATAGGACTATTCTGTGATAAAATAACTGTATGTTTAATAAATAACAAACAGAAATTCACGTAATTATTGGTAGGTGGTTAAAATATTGAATATAAAAATAATATAATAGTAACATCTACTGATCGTATATTTAGCTTGCGATCATTGTATAGGGAAATTTTAAATAATAATTAAGGTTTTACACTATAATTAAATTGTTGCTGATGCACATGTTAAAGAATACGCCAAAACCCTCGATAAACTTTTCTAAACTGTAACAAAATCCGACGAAATTTCGCATGAAAAGCGTGCTTCACGTAAAAATGCCGTTGGAAGAAGTTTTTATATTTTAAATCACATTTTCGCTCTACGGAGCGTTTTTTATGCAAAAATTTCAAAAACTCATCAAGGAGTGTAATTTTAGAAAGTGTAGTAAATGTCGCTGCACGGGGACGTAATGTTGCCCCGACCACCAAAATTTAGAAAGTGTAACAAAAATCGAAATTTCAAAATTAAAAATCTTTTTACGAATCTTTTACGAATCCACGTTGTTAAGCACTGCAACTCATGCGTTGTGTTAAATATGAGGACAAGTTAATCCAGTCTCTAGTCAAAGTATATCGAGAGTTTTAGCGAAAATAGCCTTTAGCGACAAGGGTCCCCTATCATTTCCTAGCAGTCGATTTTGACGGGAAAATGATGGGTTTTAACGGGATTTGCCCTAAACCGGTTCCTCAGTGATTCGGTGTCAGAAAAGTATAGTTACCATGTACCCATATGTGCATGGGACCGCCTTGCCTGAACGTATGAAACTGTAATTGCAAAATATAATTCAAAGTCGTTGCGATTCAAGCATTTTTAAGCTCCGATGAGCGATCAAAATTGATATTGAACTGAAAATACGTCAATAGACAGGCAAGCAAAAGCCCACCAAAATATTTTAACTATTGAACTTTTCTTGAATCTTTTTGTGTAATCGTTAGCTATAAACCGCATATTGGATGGTAGTTGGTACATTATAAGTCGTCCGATCCTCACCATGTTTTGTACACGGGCCAAACTATAGTATGTCAATATATTTTCTTGAACGTTTTTGTATAACATGATTTTTTTAAAGAGATTTAATATACATTTATTGAACTTTATATTCCCTTTCAGGTTTAATTTTAAGAAAGTGTTATTACTTACTGTGTTAGATTTTTTTAGATAGTGTTACGACGCCCAATTGGTACCATCAGTGAAGCAGTTAAGCATAAACAAACAGTAAGTATAAATTTTGTATTATTCTTCGTCTGAAACAGTCATTTCGAACCCTTATTTGTGAACGTTAATATTCATTTTTGGAAAATATAGCAGAAGTCCTTCAGACTATTTCAGATTATTTTTTCTTAAATACTTTGTAATTATAGAATTGTAATTGGGAAAAAAGCAATAAATTTGATTGATTGATTGAAAATTTTAAAAAATATACATAGAGGTATACTTTGTGCAAAATAAATATTTTAATTCATTATCAGCAGCTTTATGAGTACTGAAAATGGTGTACCGCTGCTTGTCTTTGTTTACTTGTGGGGATATTTATCAATATGAGATTAGTTTTTTAAAGGTACAAGTATTAGCAAATATTAACTTACAATATTTGTACTGCTATTGTAACCTATCCTCCGCTTACGTTTAAGGAGCGAGGCTTCTTATTTTTATCGTAGAAAAAAATGTATAATTCAAAAACTCCCTTTCTCTAGTCATTCCATTTGGTGTCAATACTTCGTTTAGGTAAATATTTGATGTTTTTAAAAGTGGTCATTTACATTATAAATAATTTATGCTATGCTCTATGTCAACCATTAATTATAATTTTCCAATTAGAATCAGCAATAAACAAGTCAACAGAACGAGCATTCGAGCTCTCATTTGTTTCCATGTAAATGTAATTGAAGAACAAATCACAACCAATTTCAAATTGTGAAATCAAATACCTAGCGAATTCTTTCACGGTGGTAATACTAATAAGTAGCTAAAGAGTAAAGAGACAGTGCAGTACGGGCTTGTAGATCTATATGACTATACCCGAGAAATAATAAATTTCTTCTTTCATTTATAAAAGGTTGATCAGGTTGACCCTGACGCTGTCATGCAGCAGCACAGAAATACTTACTTAAAGCTGAACATAGAGAAGCTCGAGTAGGATTTGCGCTTGAATTTTTAGCGTACACCTATCAGTCAACAATTGTCACTGTTCTAATTATTCAAACAAAATAATATTAAAATAAAAACGAAACAAGGAACAAAAACCACGTTGCAATATTTGACAGTACAAGATAATGTATGAAAACGTGGCCCACTTATTTTTTAACAATTATCCCATATCTGTATATAAACGCACACAGCAACATTCGGCAGGCCTACAGCTGCACAGAACTTCTTTTAATATATCTCTCTCAGATATATTTATCGAGTGATGGTAATATACCGAGACAATATTTTGACTGCGTTTTTACTATTTAAAACAGGGAAATTTTTTCGATTTTTTGTGAAAAGTATATGTTTATATATATCAAAAGAATTATTTCTACACGGAATTTACTTCTTTCAAAGTTCTTCTATAAATATATGCTAGGTGGGAGAACGAAAAATTTTACTTATAAAAATTTATATTAATTCAATTTTTTATTAATTTTGGAGCAATATTATTTTTCATTTTGTACATTATAAAAGAGAGCCTAAATTTAATTTTTAAGATATAACGACTCAAAGCATTTTAAAGAGCACATTTCAAGCTTAATAAAATGCACCTTTAAAGTTTCAATAGCATATTTTAAAGTGAAGTAATAGATCGTTGAAATTAGTCATAGAAATTAAAATTTGGTACTTTTTAAAATTTTCCAATTTTTCAAGTCCTATATATTAAAAAATAATTTTTTAAGATTTTTTTCACATTATATATCTATTTTTTATCACTTTTAGAGTAAACTGTGGAAGTTTCAAATATTTATCTTTAAAATGTTAGAAATGGCATAGCTTTAACGGATTTTGTAGAGAAACTCATTATGGTTAAAATAAAATTGGCCATTTGCGTTATCGTCAAGTTTTACAAAATTAGGACTCAAATTTCGTTGTGTGTGTAGTAACCCTTTTTGAATACCCCAGTTTTTTTTATATAAAGTTTAATATTACCTGTTTCTGTCGGACACTATATGACTTAGAAAATTAATCACCGTGTTAATTTAAATACCTGGTAAACTGTCTACTAATTGAGAAGCCTAGTTAATTTGATATATTATTTACATTTATAGTTAAAGTTTGTTTTCTATTTTGATTTGAAATGAAACCATGTATGTAGTTTATTGTTTGTATGACGAAAAAGGTAAAGGTGACAGAAAAAAACAACTGAATGGGAAAAACAGTCATAAAAAACCCATTTTATTTCATAATAATTGATGTGGCAAATAGCCGTACATAAAATCAAAAATAATCAAAATATTTGAGACAATTGTCTAAACATTATTATAGTGAAATTTACGTAACTGTAGTAATGACCATACTGTAGATATGCTGAGTGGTTCGATACAATAACAAGAGCGGAGTTATACAAAAGTATGCTGTGTTATTTTGATAGTAATTAGAGTTGTGGCAATGGCCTGGTAATGATAATTTATAATTAGAGCTGTTAGCAATAGCTAGGTAATAATGGATTATAATTAAAGAAAGTTGTTAGCAATCGCTAGATAATAATGATTTATAATTAGGGTTGTTAGCAATAGCTAAATAATTAATCGAATGTAAAACAAAGGACAAGAATCATGTCATGTTTATACATCATTATTCTACAGTTGTAATCAAAGCTGTGGCAAACAGCCGATTAAAATATATTGAATATATGAAGTGGCAACAGTCTGGTAATGAAGATTTATAATTAGAGTTGTTATCAATCGCTTGGTAATAATGGTTTATAATTAAAGTTGTTAGCAATCGCTAAGTAATGATACTTGGTATTTAGAATTGTCAGCAATAGCTATGATGGAATTGACTTGTAAAATAATGGACAAGAATCATGCCATGTTCGTGTATCATAGAATATAAGTGATAAATGAGAATTAAAGACTCATGTATAAGATCAGAGAACGTTGAGGAAATATCCTTTAATTAATTACACTATTTATGGATTGAGAGTAGAGTATGAACAATAGTTCAGGTAATCATATTAATCTTGCTGAGGTGGGAATTTAAACTCACGTAAAATCTTTTATAATGCTGGGGATATCTCCCTATAGTAATTAAATAGAAGAGCAACCAGAAGATTGCCATTTTTGGCAACTTTACTGTGTTTAATACTAAATGGCTAAATAAATGTAAAATGAAATGAATCAACTGCAATAATTACTTGAATTTGAAAAATAAATAAGAAAAAATTAAATTTGTATATGGGCTATATACGGGGTACTTCAATAATGTGCATTTATTCTGATTAGAGAGTTGCATGCATGTTTTCGGTTCTCTTTTATTTGTTTTGTTTGATAAAATATCAAGGTGTTTTACAGAAGACAGATATTTTTTATAAATACATGCATTTTTTATATTTTAGTCATTAAAAACAGATACAGATGTTTATAACATAATTTAATAGTAAGTAGAATCAGTAATTTTATTTAAATGCATTTAATTATTGTTATACTAATTATTAAAATGTTTAAAACGTTTCGAACTATTTACGCATTTAATATGTTCATGTAGATATTAAATTTTTCATTAATTTGTGCGGAAAAATGATAAAAGTGAGAAAAGCTTCAACATCACGTGGTGAGAAATAAAGAAACTAATTTATTTTGTTAAGTTTAGGCCACGAAAGATTCAAGTTGGTATTTGCGATTTTATTATTTGAGGAAAATATAAAGGAGATTGTGGAAAAATTGAAAATTTTAGGTTGCTAGGGGATATGAAAAAATAACAAGAATATTTAGAAAATTGAAAGGGAAGAAAATTCTGGAGAAAGTACAATATTGGAGTAAAATAGAAAGAATAGGCTTGTTGGTTTAATTGAAAATAAGTAAAACAAGTAGCTAAAGAATTTGGAAAAGAAATAGAAAATCGAGTTTTTTAAGATTTTGATAAGTAGATGAACGAAGTATAATCATAATTTATTCAAGGTCAAGAAGACGATTCCTGGTGGAAAGGAATATCATTTGAAAGGTGAAGGAGCTTAGGAGATACTAGTTGGACATCGCAAATAAATCATACTGTGCGGCTGGTTATAATATTGAGCTACGCGGACTTAAAGGGTTGTAACAAACTCTATAAATTTCATGTTCAATATTTTACAGTTTGGAAATAATTAAGAATATCTTAAATTGGAAATTGACTTCATTTTTGTAAAAAAAATTTATGTTAAACTTAATCATATCTAAATTATTTTAATTTTAGTATCAGAACTATTTTCTTTAGCTAGACAGGGAATTTTATCTTTTAGTTATATGGAATATTGTTCTCGCAATACATTGTTCAGTATGATTTGAATTTGTTTCATTGCTTTTGTGTTTCTATTATTGTTTGTTTTTCATTGATTCCGAACTTTCGACCTTGAGGATTAAATTTAGAAATTATATCGTGTGATCTTCAGCGCACTGCAGGCGGGATATCAGCAATATATACTTATTTTTCTTTTTTTACATGTGAAAAATTGTTTATTTCATTCGAATCCTTATTAATCTGTATATGTTTAGTGGTCTGGGTTAAAATAACATAAGTGAACTGTACGCCGCTGGACGGCGATCGAGTTCGAAAGTAAAGATGACCTAAAAGAGCTGCTTACCACGAGCAACTGTATGTCAATAGTCGTTCACATTCTAAATACTAGGCGTCCTTCGCGGCCTTCACTTAATTGCTGCCAAATATCATGGATAGCAAGCGTAATACGGATCTTCTTCACATTATTATTAACAATGTTTTCAGCGACCTTCTAATAAATAGAAAATTCGCGAGCAGGAAAGTTAAAACAATATCAATTTTATTGCCTATTTTATATATCTCAATTTACATAAACACTAAAGAATTTTTGGGAATTTCACTTCCTGCTTGCAGTAAACAACTGTTTTATCTCATGTTTCATGATATACTTCTCCGGGCTTTATTTTGTCAAAACAAAGCTTCCTCGCCACATGCACTCATTATCATTTCTATTCATAAAACTGAAAGAATGGTGTGTTAATTGTTAATACATTTTCGCAATACGAGCAGCGTGTTGTTATTAACAAAGAAAAATGATATATACAGCAGTACTAAAATACTATGGGTTGTATAATGTAAACGATAAAAATAGATAGGGGAAAAGGAATATAATGAACTAGGTCATATTTTATGTTGATTACTAAAAAATCTGAATTCATTAAAATGTTTCAGCGGCAACAGCTTCCTTTTCAATAGTGATAGTGCTCGTAGTAGTATTCGTCTTTATTGTTCAATATTATTTTATTTTTATTTTTATTATTTCCATTTTATTTTACATACATACTATACAACAGGTCAAGAGACCCAATTATTGGATATGGAGCAAAGATTACAAGAATAGAAGAACATGAATATGGTTATACTTAAACGTTAATGTGCATACACACAGACAAATTAACACTTAACTAAGATACATAATAACCAAGGTATGATATGCTATAATATAATCTAATACAGGATTTTCAAAACACATAACAATCTTTGAATTAGTGAATAATGATGAATTATTGATAGGAGATGTATGCTTTTAACATTGCAGTTGAAAATATCGATACGATCATGAATGCTATTATAAGTTGAACACATGGTTTGCAGTGGGGAATTTTTTTTATATTTGTTCTGGGCGTGATCAGTTTAAATAGATCTGTCTGGCGTGATCCAATTCTGTGAGCATTAAAGGGTAGCATATTTATTACAATAGTGCTGTCGGTGATATTATGTATCAATCTGCAAAGAAATGTAAGGTAAGAGACTTTACGGTGATCTTCTAACGATACTACTGAGAATCTTAATAATAATTCCGAATGGGGATAACTAGTAGGTGGATATATCCCATCAACTTTAAATGATGAGTATTTTAAGAACCTTCGTTGAATGTTTTTTAAGTTATCTATATGCGTCTTGTAATAAGGAGACCATATCAACGACGCATACTCCAGGTTAGACCTCACAATAGAGAAATACAGTAGTTAAGACCAGTGGCATTACTGAAATGAAGAATAATTTTACAAAATATGTTTAAATCGTCAGCATATAAAAGACAGTTCAGGGCAATGCCAGTAACAATATCGTTGATAAACATAATGAACAAAAGTGGGCCCAAATTAGATCCCTGTGGAACACCTGAAATTGATAAATTTTTCAACCGACTTATGGCCACAATATAAAACATATTGGGTTCTGTTGTTAAGGTAGGATGAAAAATAATTAACAAGGTCAGCTGAAAATCCAAATATGTGTAATTATTGCAATAAGATACTATCGTTCAGATTGTCGAAGGTCTTCGAAAAGTCTGTATAGATTATGTCAACTTGACTACCATCATCAATCGCATCAGACAAGTATTCAGTTAAGCAGAATGGGGATAACTAGTAGGTGGATATATCCCATCAACTTTAAATGATGAGTATTTTAAGAACCTTCGTTGAATGTTTTTTAAGTTATCTATATGCGTCTTGTAATAAGGAGACCATATCAACGACGCATACTCCAGGTTAGACCTCACAATAGAGAAATACAGTAGTTAAGACCAGTGGCATTACTGAAATGAAGAATAATTTTACAAAATATGTTTAAATCGTCAGCATATAAAAGACAGTTCAGGGTAATGCCAGTAACAATGTCGTTAATAAACATAATGAACAAAAGTGGGCCCAAATTAGATCCCTGTGGAACACCTGAAATTGATAAATTTTCAACCGACTTATGGCCACAATATAAAACATATTGGGTTCTGTTGTTAAGGTAGGATGAAAAATAATTAACAAGGTCAGCTGAAAATCCAAATATGTGTAATTATTGCAATAAGATACTATCGTTCAGTTTGTCGAAGGTCTTCGAAAAGTCTGTATAGATTATGTCAACTTGACTACCATCATCAATCGCATCAGACAAGTATTCAGTTAAGCAGAATTAAGTTGGTAACTGTAGATCGACCTTTATAAAAACCACGTAGAAATTCTGTTATTTGATGTTTCACGTGGCAAAATATGTAATAATCATACAATAGCATTTCAAAGACTTTAGCAAAATTATTCAAAATTACAATGGGGTGGTGATTACTAATTAAGGCTCTATCGCCTTTCTTAAAGGCTGGTATGATTTTGGACTGTTTCCAATATAGTGGAAATATTGAGGTTTGGAGAGATAGATTGAAAATTAAAAATAATGGTTTGGTACAGTCACGGACTACGAGAGACGGAATATTGTCAGGGCCACTAGTTAGTTTTGGCTTTAACTTCTTCAGTGTTTTAAGAACTTCTTTCAGTGAAATTACGAACGTTTAAGTAAGAATTATTAAATTATGATGTGTTTATTGAAATTTTTGTAAATTAAAAGATTGAAGTTGAAAAGGTAACTCGTCTATTCCAACATCAATGACTTATAACTTAAATGACCCCCAATCAATTGTAAATATTGTTGCTGGCGTCTTCTATAATATTTATATTGATACAACTGAAGTTGATCTCAGTTTATCTTTTACAAACAACAATTTAAATCACATCAATAATGTCACTACTGGAGATGTAAAAAATTTTATAAAACGGATTAAGCTTAACATGATCATGGGGCCTGACCCTTCAGCCTTTTAATAGGGACTGCGATATTGTTTTTTCACAACTGCAATATTATAACTTAATACTGCATACCTTCCCTGATATTTAGAAAATTTCCAGAATATCTCCACTTTATAAATAGGGATCAAATTATGAGATCACTAATCATAGACCAATTGCTATCCTGTATAATTTTTCAAAATTCTTTGAAATATGAAGTCTTTGAAATATTAATTACCTGCGGTGTATTTATTTATTTATTATTTATACATTAATGTCATCTGAAAAATATTATTTTACCAGAACAGCACGGTTTTATTGAAGAGCGCTCCATTGTCGTTAAAGAAATCCTTGATTGGAGATGTCAGGTAGATGTTATCTACACTGGCTTCTCCAAAGCATTTGAGAGATTAGATCATGGATTATTATGTAAGCTAAAGAATATCGGTTTCAGATGGGGACATCTCCATCGAGAAAATTCAACGACCTTTCTTAAGTCAGCTACGTTCATCCTAGATAGTTGTTACCCTCTCAGAGACAAAGGATTTTTGTGAATTAGCAGAACAACTTTGCAGAATTAAAAAAACAATAGGCTTATTATTTGCCGTTAATTAGCAGCTAATTAATTGTGAAAGTATCAATTTTACCGTTGTTAATTTTTTAAAAAATTTCGGATGTTCTGCTAACTTCACATATAAGTTAGCAGAACATCTACCAAAATTTTTTTTAATTAAAAGTAGGTAGCTCAGAATTTGCCGTTTTTTAACCGTAAACAAACGATGCAAATGGAATTTTAAAAAAATAAAAATTAAGGCGGTAAAACCAAAAAATCATTTTTTAGAATCAGCAAAAACTTCGCAGAATTAAAAAACTATAGGCCTATTATTTGCCGCTAATTAATCGTAAAAGTAACAATTTTACCGTTCTTAATTTTTTAAAATTTTTCGAATGTTCTGCTAACTTCACATGGAAGTTAGCAGAACATCTACCAAAAGTAGATAGTTCAGAATTTGCCGATTTTAAACGTAAACGAATGGTGAAAATGAAATTTAAAAAAAATAAAAATTAAGGCGGTAAAACCCAAAAAGGGAATTAAGTTTGACTATTCCTTCAGGAATTTTCTATTCCCGCTTTTATAATTAATCATAACATTTTCGAATTTGTCTTGGGAATTTTGCAATTTTTTATTATTAAGAATTTTTAATTTTTTTCCCCGAAACTCAGCAGAACAGCCATTAAGCTCGTTTTATAATGGCTTTTGGCGCTCAGTATTTCTTCAGAAATTTACCGATCCCGTTCTTTAATTAATCGTGCCGTGATAATTTTGCAATTTTTTTTGGAGATTAATTGATTTTTCTTTCCCGAAATTCAATAGAAAGGCCATTAAGCTCATTTGAAAATGGCTTTTTAAAGTCAGTTTTCCTTCACCCTAGTTTATTATAATTGACGTTTTAAAATTTCCCTAGATGATCTACCAATTTTAGTTATTAAACAGTTTATTTTTTTTCCTAAGTATTTACTAAACATTTTTAAGGCTATTTCTCGTTTTTCAAGTATCGTTTCAGAAATTTCTTTACTCTGCATGTTATTCAGTTTTGTCTCATTCAATCATTTGTTTCTGATTTCACGATGTTTCGCCTGTCTCATTAATGTTCTTCCTTTAAAAATGTTTTATTTAACCTTCGAGTCTGTTGCGGAGACTTTGATTATCATTTTTCTCTCGTGTTTATGTGTTTTCTTTCGTTACTTTCAATTCTGAATTAGTTTGCTGATTTTAAAAAATGATTTTTTTGGTTTTACCGCCTCAATTTTTGATTTTTAAAATTTCATTTTCACCATTCGTTTACGGTTAAAAAACGGCAAATTCTGAGCCACCTGCTTTTAATTAAAAAAAGTTTTTGGTAGATGTTCTGCTAACTTCCATGTGAAGTTAGCAGAACATCAGAAATTTTTTAAAAAATTAACAACGGTAAAATTGTTACTTTCACGATTAATTAGCGGAAAATTTAGGGCAAATAATAGGCCTATGGGTTTTTCATTCTGAAAATTTTTGCTGATTTTAAATAATGATTTTAAAAAATGATTTTTTTGGTTTTACCGCCTCAATTTTTATTATTTTAAAATTTCATTTTCACCATTCGTTTACGGTTAAAAAACGGCAAATTCTGAGCCACATGCTTTTAATTAAAAAAAGTTTTTGGTAGATGTTTTGCTAACTTCCATGTGAAGTTAGCAGAACACTTGAACATTTTTTAAAAATTAACAACGGTAAAATTGTTACTTTCACAATTAATTAGCGGCTAATTAACGGCAAATAATAGGCCTATGGGTTTTTTAATTCTGCCAAGTTTTTTCTGATTCTAAATAATGATTTTTTTGTTTTTCCGCCTTAATTTTTATTTTTTTTAAATTTCATTTTCACCATTCGTTTACGGTTAAAAAACTGCAAATTCTGAGCTATCTACTTTTAATGAAAATGAATTTTTGGTAGTTGCTCTGCTAACTTCCATGTGAAATTAGCAGAACACCCGAAAATGTTTTCAAAATTAACAACGGTAAAATTGTTACTTTCGCGATTAGATTAGATTAGATTAGCGGTTAATTAGCGGTAAATAATAGGCATATAGTTGTTTTTTTAATTGTGCAAAGTTGTTCTGCTAAAATCCATGTTTTATGAATGGTTTCAAATGAATAGTCTAATTACAGGCGAACTATGGACTCGGTCATTATGTTATACAAAATAATTCATAACAAACTCAACTGCGATTATTATTTCCATGTTCCTAGGACTAATACGAAGAAGTAACCAGCTATTTTGAATTCATAATCACAAAACAAATATTTATGATTGCTCTTCACTGTATCAGATGGTAGGTAAGTACTCTGATGCTGAGTCTCAGCTTGATATACTTTATTATAATATAAGAGATATTAAACAAACAATAGTTTTTTAAATATTTAAGCTCATTATCGTGCAAAATTCCACAGTAAGGGTTCAGAATTACTGAAAATACCCCACGATTGTCCTGTTGTTTTTTGAAAAAATGTTTTTTTGGCGGATACTATATATGAACTGGGGTTCAGTTCGAGCAACGAAGAGCAGCAGCTACCAGCAAGAACTTGAAGATGGCAGATATGATTCTGTCGAAACGTCGTTTACACAGCCAGAACTCCATCAAGTGGGGGCGAGCGTAGGTGCGTCTTTACTATGTACATACTTCGGTATGCGATGTAAAGCAACGACAGGCGCGGTTAGTACTTGGATTGGTGACCATTCCAACGGGAACCGCGTTCTCGCCTCACACATCTTCCAGCGGCTTGTATATCAGTGTATGCGCGGAAGCTATACAACCTTAGGCGAGGGTTGTATAGGAGATATACCATCCTTCGGAGGGGATGTAAAGCCGTCGGTCCCTTGTCTATTAAATGTTAGGCAAGTAAAAGATCCCTACTCTTCTTAAGGGAAGAGGTTCGGCAAAATGCCTGGTTGGGGGTAGCTCGTCTACAGGCGTCGGTGTTAGGCCTCAGTAGCGGAAATAGGTCGACGTTAAATAAATGTATAAAAAAAAAAAAAACTCCATCAAGAGCCAACTATGTGGAAGAGCACCCGAAAGTAGCAAGGGTCTTCATCATCTGTAAAACCAATATATTGATTTATTTTAAAATGGAAGAATGCTTTCGTAAGGAAACGTGAAAAGTTATCCTTGCATAAAATTCTACAAATTCCAATTGATACTATTATCGAGCTTGACGTGATGTTTTCATTCAAATTAAAAATGCCAGTTCAGTGAAACACTTAAAACATCAAATGGCAAATATCTCTTCGCCTAGTAAATACATTTTCCATTATTTTGTGTCAACATGGGAAAATGCACTCTCGCAAAGTGGCTTAAAAACAATTTTACCACCAAAGTGACTGGTGTATGTTTTAGGGAATATTTCTGCACAATAAACAAGGCTTTTAGGGTATCTGGAAAGTGTAGCTTCTAAGAAATCCTGAAAATGCTGGTTATAAATACTTAAATAACACCCAGCGTTTATCCATTCATCTTCGCATTTTACAGGTTTAAAAAGGAAAAGCTTTATTGCGTGCCACAACGGCATAAATCCTTGATAAATATAAAAAGAAGAGGCGTGGGAGAGAACAAAGTGTGAAAGAGAGTGGGCCGCAATTATTTTTTTAAAACACTATGGTTTTTTTAGCTTACACTGCCCTTTTCGTTTCCATCACATCATAGACCAGAGAGAATAATAACGTACTCACTCAATAAGAAAAGCGATATTGTGAGACAGTGGTGACTGTTTTTACACAGGGTGTAGTTAGTTTCGTGTATTTAATAAAATAGAGAACGATCAAACATAAATTTTCATGTGATGTGGAGCCTAAAAGTGATCCATGGTAACCCTAGTTTACCTACCCTAGGAAAATTTAACCAGTGGATATTTATAAGAAAGAATCGAACCGTATTGAATTTACACTCAAAATTAAGTGCAAAAATTCTCTTGTGTTTCTCAATCATAATGGGAAATGATTATGCTGTTTTCAAGGTGTAAGCTATCTAGTCGTACACAAATAAATCTCACTGGTGGTGGCTTTTGTAACCTACAATTGCATGCTACTTGATGTGATGTCTCTGTCGATATATTGAAAATATTCAGGACTAAAATGGACCTGTATAAGTACCACCATCATAGTGGCACGATGAAATATAGAAGCAATATGAAAGTGCATATCCGTTCCTTTGAATCCTGGCTATGGTAGGCATGTTTAGAGGAGTTTTTAATATGTTACAGAGTTGGTAGCAGTGAACTAGATGAGGATGTATGAGAGGTAACACGGCTAGTCACTGTATCACTCCTGAGTTCGAGTCTCAGCTGCGTCAGTTGGCAATGTCGTCAGGAATGGTATGTATGTGTCACGGTTGAGTGATAGAACAACTAATGCTAAACTCTGTCAAGACATTAATCTAACTAAGACAATAACAAAGAAAATTGTTCAATTTCGCAATTCACAGCAATACACTCCCTCTCAACTGACCCTTCTCATCTTTTCCTCTCCCGAAATATTTATGGTGTCATTTTATTCATTTTACTATAGACTTTATTTAAATGTACAGCATAGTAGTACTTTAAAATTGTTCATCTCGTAAGTACCCCTTTTCGTGAGGGACAAAGGAAACTCACTTACAAAATGATCCCGAAATTACTTATAAGTTCATTCTGATAAGCTCTGGGAAAAAATAATTGACGTCAACTCTGTTTCAATAGTCAACACATCGTCCGCCGTATTGTTCTCTATAGTTTTTCATTTACTGCCAAGGTAGGATTACCTATTTTATTTGATATGGCAATGATAGAATCTGCTAAAAAACATCATACTGCGGTTTTCTTCATCCACCCGATATTTGGGCTCGAATGACTTTAAAACGAGTTCGACAGATTGCTTGTGCATTCCAAACTTGTTAAAAAACACTTTCTATTACAAAATTCTCTACCTAATAAAGATAACGCTTTTACTATAACTATAATATATTATGGAGCAGCGATATTACAAATAACTTTCGATTTTATGCAAGCTGTGACAAATGGAATGTTAAGTAAATAAATTACATAAACAATAGAGGATTCTGCATTTTATGTCTCAATTAATATGTCATGATTCCCTGATATATTACGCACAAGTTTTTGTCTTCGTATTGGTAGTAACTTTATCAATCATACGTTCTTGAAGATGTCATAAAGAATATGTAGTATAATTGACATATCAAGGCCACAAACCAAGCCTTTACCTTTTACCCTTACTTGTCTTAATTGCTAATATTCAGGATTTTTAGTAAGACTTAATGCGCAAAATGAGGGACGCTACTAAAGCTTTATTTGTTTGTTTGTCTGTCTGTGTGCGTTCGTTCCTTCCTTCCTTCATTCATTCATTCATTCCTTCACTCCTTCATTCCTTCCTTCCTTCATTCATTAATTCGTTGATTTATTTATTTAATGGTACAAGTCTACAGCTTTCACAAGGCAATTACAGACTGTATACACTTAACCTAACTTAAAGTAGGCTAAACTTAAACTAAATTAAACTAAAGCATTCAGAGATAAAGGAGAGAGGTAGGAAGAGGAGATTAATACGAAAAAATAGATTATAAACATAATTAACGCTAGACAATTGCTTACAAAATATTTATTACGTTCTGCATATTAAGTAATTTATTTTTTTATTATTTTGTGAACATGACATATACAACAGAGTAGGGCAACAGTGCGTCGGACCTCGATATCTCGAGTTCTACGACAGCTAGAAATGTTTTAAAAAATTGTAAGTAAACTAGATAAAAAAAGTTTATAACTGGAAATTATTTTCGAACATACAGGGCGAGCCAAGACGAAATTACAGGACCAAGTGCCTTTTTTTAAAATAGAATGCTATGTATATCAGTACGTTTTTTAAAGCCTCTTTCTTGACTCTATTCATTCCTATATTAGTATTGAATATCTCCCAACCACTTGGATGTAATGAATATTTTTGTTGAAATAATGCAATCTGCAGATAGATATTAAAAAAATCACCACAGTCACAATTATGGGCTTTAAGAAAAACTTATGTAAATACCAGTTACGAGACATCTAATTAAATGTTTTTTTAACCATTATCATTTCCTTAAAATGTACAGGGTGGCCAAAACTTATTTTTCAATTAAGAACACTTTAAATTGAATTTTCTCAATTCTTTCAAATGGAACACCCTGTATATTTTTCGACGATATGATGTAGAAATGAAAAACGAACAATTTTTTGTAAGTACTTCCCTATGGCTAATTGCAACCATTTTCGTTTTATAAATAAATAAGTGCCAAATTCAAGAATAAACTTAAAAAAAGAGGTTCCCTCAAATAATTCATTAGAAAATTTTCTAATAGATGTTCGACGTGTTGCCCATTTTGATTGACACACGTCTTTATGCAATTTTGAAATGAGACCATTTAGTGGAACCATTCTTCCAATCCATTGAAATGAGCAAATAGTATTAAACCGGTCCTGCACTGTAATGTTTTTTGTAAATTTTTTGCTGTTTTCTTTATTCGGCAAGCAATAAAACCTCAGTTTGGTATAAATTGTCGAGTACGAAGTAGCATTTATCACACTTATCGGTCGTTACAATTCGTACTGAATTTAAAATATTTGGAATTTTACAATATGAATTTTAAAAAAGCGGAACTTGTAGACATGTTTTTGTTTTGGGCGAGTCTAACAGAAATCGTTTACTTGCCAATAGAATTTATCACCAACGTTATCCTGAAAGAAGGATTCCTGATGTTAGCAGCTTCCAAAACCTTCTCGATAGATTTCTGGAAACTGGAAATGTCGAATATAAAAAAAGTGAAAGAATAAAACGTGTTGTGAATAAAGAAAATGAGTTTTCTGTGGTGCTCCCAACTAGCAATTTGATATTTTGTAGAAGCTGAAAGAATGTTTATGGAATATTTTTTATAAAACAAAATTGTTGATATAAACATTTCTAAAACGTTTATACAACGCTTATAGACGCGAAATGGGCACAGTTTATAAAACAATGTAGTTCTTTAATTTATTTTATTATGGCTCTCACAGGTGTTATAAAATAATTGAATAAACGTTTACATAGAATTTTTTTAAATGGTAGACGATAATTACAAAATAGTTTTATAGCAAACAGTTATAAAACTTAAACCTGTTTTTGTAATATATCAGTTCTAAAATTTTATAAGCATTGTGTTATTATCTTATTACTTTTGCATTTATTTTTTAAATGTTTTTGTAGATAATCATAATTCTCAAAATAGTTTTAAAATATTACAAAGGTAGCTAGATTCTATGTGACGATATATGGCGGCGTAACTATCAATATATTTAGTGGAACATGAGATAAAAGTTAACTGATTAAGACTTCGTTTCGCCAACAGTAAAGCGATTTTGGACTGCGAAGGAAATTTTTCTGTGAAATATATGGTATATATACAATGAAATTTTTGAGCGCCCTGAAAATAACGAATATTTATCAAAATTAAAAAAAGTAAAGTGAAAATAAATTTTTTGTATTTTATCTTTTTGTGTTTCGCAGATAACATATTTCACAATAATAGATTATTGCTAAAATGCTTATATCACAATGATTTCTATTTTTGAACTATTTTTATTTTAAAGTCCAAAATGGCCGCTATACAAATAGTTCAAACATAATAACATTATGGCGTCCATCTTATAAAGCATATTTATAATTATAGAACAAGATATTTTCCGAAGAACTGTTTACTACAAAAAAGCATCTTATAAAACATATTTAGAGCAACGTGTTTTAATGTTTTACAAATACTCTATTTGCAATACTTATAGAGCAATACATTCGGAAGAGGTTCTTAGTCGAGCTAAATAAACGGCAAATTTGTATCTCAGGAATCTTTTATTCACTTGTTTCTTAACAGTGGAAATAAATATAATAATTGTGCGTTGGTCTTTAATCCAGGTATTGTGTACCTACATATATAGATTTAACATTAGATGTGAGACATCCGTTGATGGGCGCATAAACACCTACCCATGTTTTATAAAAATGGTAACGAACATATTATAGTCTTTATAGTCTAATAAAATTGTTTTATTATTGCTTAGCTAAACTTTTACAGAATAGTTTTATAGGCGTTCGTCAATTGGCCAATAAGTGTTAGGGCTCATTATTATAAATCAATTTTGTTCCGTGAGCTAAAACATCTTATAATAATTGCTGTATAAACGTTTATAAAACAACGAAAAACAAATTCTACAAAATGTTTTATAATTTAGCTGTAAGAACATTCTTAGCACTTATTTATATGATAATTTAGTTGTGAAGACTAAATAATCACCTTGGCGGTTCTAATAAAACAAATAGCTTTTGCAGAACAGTAATGCAATAGTAATAAAATAAAATTATCCAATTATTTTAAACGTATAAAACAACTTTGTTAGTTGGGCTGGCAGCGGTTGAGAATCCCCATGTTAGTCAAAGAGAAGTGAACTCATTAGTAGGAATAAGTAAACGGTCTGTCCGTCGAATCTTAAATAAGTTGCATGCATATCATATTCAAATGCTCCAGGAATTATCTGATGGCGATTTTCAAAAGCGCCTACAATTTTGTAATTGGGCCAGAGGTGAAATGCAACATGATGTCAACTTCTTCAATAGTGTTTTATTCAGTGATGAGGCAACTTTCCATAAAAGTGGATTTGTTGATAATCAACACAGATGGTCCATAAACGTTTGGGGAGGAATTATTGGAGAACATGTAATAGGGCCACATTTCTTTGATGATACATTGACTGGAGCTATTTATCTTCATTTTTTGGAAAACTATCTGCCACAATTATTGGTAAATCTCCCTGAAAGAATTCGAAATCGGATGTGGTTTCAGCAAGATGGTGCTCCACCACATTAATTAAATGCAGTTAGAGACTACTTAAATAATACCTACCCTAATCAATGGATTGGAAGAAATGGACCCACTAAATGGCCTGCTAGATCCCCAGATCTTAAAAAAATGGATTTTTTTTAGGGAGATACGTGAAGGAAATTGTTTATAAAGACATCAACAACAGTACAAAACATAAAGGAAATAATAACTGCCTTTACATCTATCACACCGGCAGTTTTAGGAACAGTGGGAACCTCATTTCAAAAGCGCATAGAGATGCGTGTCAATCCAATAACGATCTCATATACATTCTGTTAATATTAGACAAAAAAACAAGCTCACTATGCTTCATCATTCGACAGCCTTGTTTCAAAGAAGTTTTACCTACAATGCTCTTTTCTATTATAACAAAGTTCCTGCAGATTTAAAATCATCAAGCATTCTGTCATTAAAAAATAAATTAAAGACGTCTTCTACATCAGCAGTTGATTGTACATTAATATTGAAAAACTGAAAAAGAATGAAATCTTTTTGTATATTTTTACGCCATTTATTTTATTTTTAAATTACATTTTTTATATTGTAAAAACGTTATCCCAGGGTTAATTAGAGGGTTAAGTGTAAGAGCATCCGTGGCTAAACTTCGCCTTCTGACTACCCATAATATAAAAGAACCACTGTTTATCTTTGTAAATGTGTTATTTAATAAGAATAAAGACGTTTTATTATTATTATTTATTTTTACCAGCTCCTATTGTTAAGTTATGATATACTTATCTTGCAACAACATAAGTATATTATAACCGCAATAATACTGAGGTCACTGTAATTCTTTTTGAGTACGTCAACAAGAGAAAAAAGAGAAAGGAATTCAATACACGTACACACCGTATCATTGTCTGATATGAATGGCTATTTAAAAAAAAACTAGATCACATGTACCTTAGAATTGGGCTACAGTTACACAATGCTGCTGATCCGCTCGGTTCGGACAATTCCAAAGAAGGTCAAGTTTTAAAAAGTTAACTATCATATTTTAGATCAAAAATATATTGTGATTTTTAATCGTTTAAAATATTTACTAGTAAGTTTAACATGTTTATAAGCTACGAAGTTATGATGTAATATATCATTACTTTAGTAATTAATTTGAATTTATATATGGTTAATTTGACCAATTAAACTGGAACTGGTAATAACTATTGGACCTGCTACTTTTTATTCACATTTTTCTCTGATGTTCAGCTTAAAGATTTCATCTAACATTCCAGTAACTATGATTGTAATAATGAAGTAGTTTCTTCCGGGTCTTGCCGTGGTCGTCGAATTTGACTTGACGTTTCGCTAATTATCCTGTCAGCTTTTCAGAAGGATTCTAAAGACTGAATTTGTTGTGTTAAACTCCTCGTTATATACCTAGGCGCCGCTTCGCTTCGCTGTTCATTTGTCGTGCTTGGTTCGCTTCGCTGCTCATTCATCGTGTTTGGTTGACCGAGACTTACTATGGTTCTGGTACTTTGCAATACCAGTCTCGACGTGTTACTAAGTCGATACCCATCCTCTCTGTTCAATTTGTTCACGTTTTTCATAATTTCCAGTGATTCCCTAATGATTCGCGGATAATAGCGCGTATTCCTGTCTAATATATTGACGTCCTCTCCTCGTACTCGATTTTATGGTTCTCATTATTATGGACATGCTCTGCTATCGCTGACCTATCCGCGTATCCAAATCTGGTATTTCCCTGATGTTCTTTGATTCTGCACTGGATACTCCATCCTGTTTGTCCGATGTAGCTCTTACCACATGTGCACTTCAACTGGTAAACACCTTTTGATAACGGTTTGGGGAGGGTCTTTGATTGAGGAAAGCATCTGCTGTATTTTCTTCACTGTTCGAAACCGTACACCTACTTTCTTTTTGAATAAAATCTTCTTCAGCCTATCTGTGATTCCCGCGACGTAGGGTAGGCATGTTGGTTGTTGCTGTTCTTCTTCTGTAGTTCTCCTCTGGTTATTTACTATTCGTTTTATATTGCTTTGGCTGTATCCGTTCTTCTCTAAAGCTTGTTGGACATTCTGTAGTTCCTCGTGTTTGTTATCGTCGTCGCATATCGTGTTGGCTCTGTGGACCAAGGTTCTAATTAACGCTCTCTTCTGTTGTGGATGGTGGTGAGATGTCGCATGTAAGTAACGATCGGTGTGCGTTTTCTTTCTGTAGACGCCGTGGGCCAGCTTGCCATTGTGTGACCTTTTCACTAATACATCTAAGAAAGGTAAAGCTCCATCTTGCTCAGTCTTCATTGTAAATTTGATTCTTGGATGCTGTTTATTCAAACGGTCGAAGAAAACAGATAAAGATAATTCTCCATGTGGCCATATAATGAACGTATCGTCTACGTAGCGTAGCCAGCACTTTGGTTTATTCTCACTGCAGCGTATAGCTTCCTCTTCAAAAGCTTCCATGAATAGGTTGGCTATCATAGGTGAAAGTGGTGATCACATGGCTGCCCCTTGCTTCTGCTCGTAGAAGTCCCCATTCCATAGAAAGTATGTTGTAGACAGGCACAACCGGGCAAGATCAGGTATGTCTTCTCTTAATCCTTTAGGTACAAGTTGTTGGCGAATCAGGTTAACTGTTCCTCAATTGGTACATTGGTGAACAAAGATTCGACGTCAAAACTAACCATAGTATCATTACTCGTTGTTTCCAAATTTTCCAAAATTTCTACGAAGTGTCCGGAGTTCCTTACGTGGCTACTAGTCTTACCTATATAGGGTTGTAGTGTGTCTGCGACGTATCTGGCCAACTCATAAGTTGGTGATCCACATGTGCTGACAATTGGTCTTAAAAGATTATCTGGTTTATGAATCTTAGGGATGCCGTAGAGTCGTGGTGGTAAGGTTTCACTTGGCAGCAGGCGGCGTTGTTCTTCTACTGGGATTAATGATTTCTTGATAGCTGTTCTCGTTTGTCTTTCAACCCTTGATGTCGGATCCTTTTTTAATTTTGTGTACTGTTCTGGAGCTAATATGAATATGAGGAAAAAATACAAAATTTCCCGTCATATCCTTCTTTCTTCATTATCACTGTGAAATTGCCTTTATCTGCTTTTAAAACGATGATATCTTTATTATTATGAATATCTCTGAGAGCTTCACTTTCCTCTCTAGTAATGTTCCTCTTAGGTGGTTTTGATTTGCGTAGTATTCGGCATGTTTCGTGTCTCACTTCCTCAGCTTATTCAACTGGCAACCTTCTAATGGCGTTCTCAGCTTCAGTGATAATGTCTTCCTTAGGTACTTTATTCGGCGCAACAGCGAAGTTCGTTCCTTTGGCTAAACAGTTGTCCATTCTTCTGGTAGTGGTTGGTCCGTTAAATTCGGGCGTCGGGAAGACCGTAATTAATTTAAATTATGAAAAACGTGAACAAATTGAACAGAGAGGATGGGTATCGACTTAGTAACACGTGGAGACTGGTATTGCAAAGTACCAGCACCGTAATAAGTCACGGTCAACCAAACACGATGAATGGGCAGCGAAGTGAACCAAGCACGACCAGCGAAGCGAAGCGGCGCTTAGGTATATAACAAGGAGTGTAACACAACAAATTCAGTCTTTAGAATCCTTCTGAAGAAGCTGACAGGATGATCAGCGAAACGTCATCAAGTTCGACGACCACGGCAAGATCCGGAAGAAACTACTTCATTAGACAACGGCCATGAAAACCTGCATTCTACTATGATTGTAATAATCAATACCAGCAAAAACAAAAAATTTGGATAATTCCATATGGTCAACACACTTTTAATTAAAAAAATATTTCAGGTTTTGGTCAAATTGGCACAATAGGGGATCCCAAAAGTAAAGGAAGTAGAAGAATCAAAAGAACAATTCTAGGAAACACAAAAAGAGAAGTATAAACACTCCATATCACGATATAATCTCGGAACGCATTTCACAAACCCTACACTTCCCACCTTCCGCTGCTGGCTGGCGTCGCTGCTAGCAACAAGCATGACTTCAGTCCAATCTAGCGTAAATGTAGCCGACCCGACATGATTCACGGGAGCGGCAGTAATGCCTACCAAATGCCGGTAAATGAAATCAAAATCAATTTTAAAAAATTATTTGAATTTTGAAACAAGAGTCTCATCACAAATTTTCAAGAAATTCTATGAAACAGTTTGCACTAATGTTAAACGATATACAAACTTTAAAAGAACTAGTATATATATATATATATATATATATATATATATATATCCTTTAGCTGTGTAGTTTATATTATCATATTTATAGATTTCTTTGATGAATTTTTATACGTACTTAGTACCTGCAGCTCGGTAAGTAGAATATTCTGTAGGAGACTGTGTTGTTAAATGAATAAATAAATAAAAGGATACACGTGATACAAAGTTTCAGAAACTTAAGATAATGTTATAATAAAATTTAAACAAGTACCCCGACTATTAAAATAACGGGTCAGGTAGAATGAAGTACCAATTTTCAAAGTTAATTCATGTCATAATATAATGAGATATATATGGGGATCCTACAGCCTCTGCCGCATCCCGCATTTCAATCGTCATCTTTCTCTATTTCTCCATTCTTTCTCGCCAATAGCTCTATCTCTCATTGCTTTTACTATTCCATCCATCCATGCCAGTGCTGGTCTTTCTCTATTCCTTCTATTTTTTAGGATATACTCCTTAGCTTTTTTGGAAATCTATTTTCCTCCATCCTCATTACGTGTCCATACCACAGAAGATGCCTTGTTTCTATCCTGTCTATAGTCGTATATGTTCTTCGCCTTCTAATTTCTTGATTCGGTATACGTTCCAACCTTGACACTCTACTTGCCTTCCTTAAATAATTCATTTCTACTGACTCCACTCTTTTCCTATCTCTGTCCTATAACTACCAGCCACTCTGATACGTATGTCAATATAGGTTCTACTATTGCTCTGTAGATTGTGATTTTGGTATTTCTTTAATTCTCTTAGTTGTAGATCAGGGTCTTCCTGCTCCTTTCCTATGCGTAAGTATTCTGTAACTTAACCTTAGAACTCGTATGCTGAACGGAACGATCCTAAGCTTTTCCAGTGAATTCAAGTATCTAGGTGTAATCCTGGATCAAAAATGTACCTGGAACTTGCATATGGACGTGCGCCGTAGGTTGCTTGGTAAGACTTGGGGTTTAAAGCCGAAAATGATACACTGGTCCTACTTATCGGTTGTCAAACCTATTGTGACCTACACATCATGTGTATGGTGGCCAAAAACAGAAGAAAAACAGCACAAGGATAGTTACAAAAATTGCAACGCCTTGCCTGTTTAGGGACTACAGGAGCAATGCACTCGTGTCCCACAGCAGCTACTTCTACTTCTTTTGCACTTGCATGTAAGGAAGGAGGCAGCACTTAATGCTTTAAGACTGCATCAGGCACTCAAATTTAAGCCAGGCGATCTGGTTAGTCACTTAAGGATTTTGGAGCTAATCCAATTTGAGTTCATAGCCAAACCTATTGACTCAATGCCAATCAAACAGGACTTTGATTACCTGTTTGATGTGCTGATCGAAAGCCGTCAAGCGAGCAAGATGGAGGCACTACGATTGGAACAAAGGTCACTCCTCTGGTATACAGATGGATCTAAGATGGCTGACGGGGTAGGAGTGGGCGTAGCAGGGCCCAGATGTAGGCTATCAAAAGCCCTCGGTAACACCCCAACCATCTTCCAAGCAGAAATACACGCTATAGATCTGTGTGCCCAGGAATGCCTAAATAAAGGCATTCGAAGGGCAAAGATCTATATACCAGATAGCCAGGCAGCATTAAAAGCTCTAAGGTCCTACACCTTTGAGTCTAAAATTGCCTGGAATCTAAACAATCCCTAAAGCAACTGGCCAACAATAACAACAAGGTTACCTTGATGTGGGTGCCAGGGCATGAGGGAGTACAAGGTAACGAACTTGCTGATAGCCTTGCGAAAAAAGGAACTGAAGGACAATTTATTGGACCTGAACGTTTTGTGGCCTGGCCAAGGGACACGTAACGGAGGAAATCCAGAAATGGGAAAAGGACCAGAAAAATTCCTACTGGAGGAATACTCCAGGCCAAAGACAAACGAAAAAGTTTATAACTTATTCGACAAAGAATGTCACAAGCCTTCTCGAACTTGAAAACTCCGAATTAAGGCTGATAACAGGCTTTCTAACTGGCCACTGCCCCTTGAGATATCATCTCAAGAGCATGGGCAAGGCAGTAGACGACAAATGCAGATACTGTCATACTGCAACTAAGGAACACATATTTTGCGAGTTCAAGGTATTAATCCGCACTAGGCTAAAGTTCCTAGAGTAGGTAGAATTAACGCCTGAAGACATAGGGAAACTAGCCCTCAAGAAAATCACAAGGTTTATCAAAAGCCTTGGAATCCTGGGCAATAATTAGTTGTAGGGTTATTCACAAAAGATCTTTTTAGGTCGAAGAAAGGCTACTTAAAGCCAAACGACCCCTGAAACAATCTACAATCTACAGGTATTCTGTTTTTCTCCTGTTCATATTCATACCCCACTTTTTATATTCTCCTATAAGTTTTCTTAGCATGTGGTCAATGTCTTCTTCACAGTTTGCAATGACTACTTGATCATCAGGAAAGAAGAAAGTTGTTAAGCATGTATCCCCAATATGTATTCCCATTCATGAACATTTCTTCGTTCGGAAAACTGGAGAGCTTTCCAAAGCTTCTTGAATATATATATTAAACAAGGTGAGTGACAGGCAGCATTCTTATTTAAGACCCTTCGTAACTTTAAATGGTTTAGAGATTTTGTTTCCAACCTTTACGTCGCTTTCTAATTCCTATATATGTTCCAAATTGCACGAATGTACGTTTTGCTGAGGCCTATCTTTGTCAACACACCCAAAACTTTTGTCTTAATTGTATTGTGGGCTTTTTCAAGATCTATAAATACGATATACGTAGGGATTTCGGCTTTTCCGTTTTTCTATTATTTGCTGGAAGGTGAATATTTTATCCAAGCATGACCTTCCTGCTTTGCTCCTTTAAGTCTTCATATTTTGATTCAATTCTTTTCTCAAGAATTCTGCCATATAACCTTCCCATTGAACTTAGTGACACTTATCCTCCTATAATTTCCACAAACTTTTTTGTTTCCTTTCTTATAAATTAAACTGATATATGGTAAATTCCAGTCCGCTGGGATGCCTTCTCCTCTAATCAAATAGACACTAAAAAGCTCTGCTAGAATTTCCAACAATATATCTGGTCCATGTTTTATTAGTTCAATGGGAACGTTTCTCGGTTCCGGAGTTTTGCCGTTTTTTATGTCTTTTAATGCTGTTTTAATTTCAATTATATTTATTTCTTCCTCCGTGTTGTCATCTACTTCGATCTCGTCTATTTTTCCTTTAAACTCTTTTCCGTTAATAACGTCCTAAATATTTTTGCCATTCTTCTTTTCTTATCAAGTTTATATTTCCTGTCTCTTTACTGTCCATTTTAAATTTTTTTATGGTTTTTCATGCCTGTGTTATTCTCGTTCTTCTTAAATCTCTGCATACTTTTTTCCCAAATTTCGTTCTTCTGTTTTACCACCATCATTTCTACTTCTCTATTGCATTGTGCATATACCTTTCTGGCTTCCGGGTTCTCGGTGCGCAACTACATTTGGTCTTCTTACTTTCTACTAGATTTTTCATCTCTCCTGAGCACCACTCCGAATTTTGCTCATGGTCCTCTTCTTGATATCCTAAAGCTTCTTTGGCTGCTTGATGTATGTATTCTTTAATAAGTTAGTACTTGTTCTCTGTATCTACTTCTTCATTTATTATTCTTTGAAGCTTCGTGGCCAATCTTAATTTATATGGAAACTGTGTAGATTCTTGTTTAAGGCTTTCTAAATTGTATTTTTTAGCTTCTACTTCTTTAAATTCCTTCTCTGTTTATACCATCTAATTTCTGTAAATGACAATCACTTTTGCTTTTAAGTAATGATCTGACTTACATTCTGCACCACGATACGCCCTTACAACATTGGTTTTTAATCTTGAATTTTGTCGCTGGATCAGGTAGTCAATTATCGATCGTCATTCTCTTATCGGTTGTACCCATGTGAATTTGTGTACGTCCTTGCGTGGAAAACACTCATTAGTTACTTTGAGGGATGCATTTTTACATAAGTTTATAAGTCGTTGACCGTTATTATTTCCTTTTTCTTCACCATATCTCCCCACAGCTGAGTCATTTTCTTTTCGTCCAACTCTGGCATTTAAATCTCCCAGTATGCAAATCTCCTTGTTGTTATTTATCTTCATCAATATCTGCGTTAATTTATAGTAAAATCCTCCCTTTATCTCCATGTTATTATTTATTCATCTATTTCTTCCTAACTCTTGATATTGTTCTTACATTTCTTATGTACAATTATAGAAACTCCCCTTTTTCCTCGTGCACTTTTGCATATTCCGCTGTAAAAATGAATATATTCTCCTATTTTCTCATTTCCTTTGCACTTTTTTTTGTTTCAGTTAAAACACAGATATCAATATTTTTCTTCTTTAAGTTCTTTAAAAACTTCCGATTGTTTTGTCCTAAGTCCTTGAATGATCCATGTAGCCAATCTCATAGTCGTTTCCTTAGCGTCCATCGTAATTTATCACCATCCTGATTCCGAGGCATGGGATCGAAACTTTTAGCATTTCAGTTTTTTTCCAAAAGATGAGTTTCAACCCTCTCCCTTCATCCGGGCTTGGGATCGGCAACAACACTGCTGAGCTACTCAATCCCCCAGCGGGACTGCAGGCGGACTTTAAGACAGCTGCCAAATCGTTTGCGAGAAATATCAGTTTAGCTGTGAATATCGTGCGTTTATCCACTGTGTTGGCTTACATATTTTGTTAAACTAAAAAGTGGGTCCACAAGTTTCGCAGTACTGCTCATGCGCCAGAGAAGAACCAAAAAGTACACAGACTTAAAAATGCTGAAAGGATAAGAGCAGCTGTGCTACGAAGTCCTAAACGATCTGCAAAACGACAAGCATTGGCACTCAATATTCCGCACCGTAGTTATCGCCGCATTCTGATACTTATAAAAAAAAAAAATAATAAATACACCACAGGTAATGACAACCCCCTTTATCCCGGAAGGCTCTAGAAGAGCCTTGTGTGGGAGGGAGGTACACATTTAGAGACAAGGGACACACACCCAATATCCGTGTATAGTGAAAAAATCCCTCTCACAGTATTTTCCACTGCCACGACCGGGGATCGAACCCGGAACTTTTAGGTGAGAGGCAAGTGCGCTCACCTCTCGACCATCAGTCATACTTCCATTCTTACAAAATTCAAGCCGTACAAAAACTTCTGCCTCAAGATTTTGGAACACGCGTTGATTTTTTTTTTGGAACAACTGAAATCTAATATTCGGACAGAGATTAACGCAATCCCAATTGAAATGTTGAGGCGGGTGATGAAAAACTTTCGGGATAAGATTCAAGAGGAGGTCATTTGACTAATGTAATATTTAAAAAATAAAATTTCCGTGCTTCCTCAAGAATTTTGTGTTTAATTTTTGAATAGCAATTAAGCAATTAATTTAAAATAGATACTTCATTCTACCGGATCCGTTACATTGAACTTAACCATTTCGTGACCAAAAAAAGCTTATGGGAATTTCATTTTGATAGAAAAGTATCGTTAATAAATAATGAAGCAACATATAATTATTTCTTCTTTTATAATATCTCATGTTACGGAATACAGAATTTATTAATTAGTAGTAACCAATATTACCGTTACCTACTTATTTCATTAAACTAATAAGTTTGAAGTCGATTCAAGTGTTTTTTTAAACTGTATGATTGCAAAGAAAGTTAAACTTCTAATAACGTATAATTAAGTTGTATGTACACAGTAATCCAGGCAATTATTTGTGCCAATTACGTGATATTCACTGATTAAAACCAAAATGAAATAAAAATAAATTCAAGATACTTGTCAATAATATTCGTAAAATGCTAGACTTCATATCAGTAGGCGTCGTTGGATTCGCTTTTTTTTAAAAAAAACATCATTTGACTAGAGACTTTCAAAATATACAGACTCTCCTCTCTCCTGCAATGGATTGTCCTACAGCTAATTAGCAGGGAATCATTTGTACGCAATATTATTTAGGGAATCATGAATAAGTCCTAAATTACGGAAAATGTAAACTAAAAAAAAAAATGCTTAATTGTATTCATTGAATAGCCCTTAGCTAAAGAATAGTTGCAAAAATATGAACAATTATGTTAACTACGAACTGCAATAATCACTCCGCGTATTCCTGTTTCGTAAAGTACTTACTAAATGCTTTTGTACCCACAAAACGCTATAAATTCACTGTAATTATTGATATGCGGTAGTGTGCAATTTAGTTATCGACAGAAATATCCATCACTGAAATTGCAGCGGCTGTTTGCAATTTATTATTGAAACGACAAATGAGATTAGTGTATCCAATAATGATTAGAGGGAATGAAAGATATAACGTAATTAAAATAACAATATTATCAGTATTATGTTATATAAATTATGTAACTTTTATTATAGTAATATCAAGGGATAAAACTCGAGATATAACATCGTCGTCAAAAGTCAAAAGGGTGTTATCACAAGCACATACGGTATTTGCATCAACCCTTAATTTGATTGTATATAATAATAATAGTATGGTTTATTGTGCATAAAAAAGATAGGTTTACATACAAATGGAAGAGGTTAGCCTAGCTTTCTTCCACCTATCCCAAAAAAATTATAAATATATAATATAAAAAGGAATATAAATAAAGAAATTTTACAATAAAATGCCTAATTAATTTATACAGCTTTTAACGTAGATTGTTACCTCCTTTCCCTTGTTATTTATTTTTGAGAAAGAATTGAGGCAACATATGCGGACGACTAACTGGTTTAAGTCGGAGCAGGCAGCCGTGGATCCAGAGTTTTCGTAAGAGTGGAGAAACTTACTCTTTTTGATATGTACAGCATAAAGACAGATTTCTGTTTATTTCGAGAAAAGGAGACAGAGAAAAATGTTAAATTGGGCACCATCTATAGTGAAAATAAGTAGAATTGTCTCTTTTTCTCGAATAACCAGTCTACTATAGATCAGATTGAAATTGTTGGTAAGAGAAATAAAAAGATAGTTTAAAATGATTGTTAAAATATATTACATGAATAATAGACAAATCGGTATATATATATATATATATAATTATATATATCAAGTTTATACCAAGATCCTAGATTAACTATTGTTGAGGTGACTGGTTCTGGGACAGCAATCCAGGCCCACAATTGTCTTTTGTTGCAAGAATGGATTGAAATGGAGTGAAAGTTGTAGGAAAAGTTAACGAAATTTTATCTATATGAAAGATAAGCTGTGCAAAAGCTATGCAGGAATGAAGAAGCTATGCAGAAACGTATACAGAAATGTAAGTATATATGTGCATAAACATATAAGTACATAAGTACATATAAATATATACAAATATTTAAGAATTTAAATATCCAAGTATATAAATATCTAAGAATTTAAGTATATAAGTATCTAAGTATATATAAGCTGATTTCTTACACTATAAATTGCCAAAAAATGAAAAAGAAGAAAAAAATATTTTTAAAACCATGTGGTACATATAGTATTTTAACTACTTATTAAATTAAAAAGAATTGACCTTGAATTCAAATTTATTTTAAAAATAATTGAAATTACATCAGACAAAAATTGAAGATTAATTAAATTTTAAATGAGTAATAAATGAAATTTACCTGGATGTTGTTGTTAACGCGGATATAAAAAATATAATATCAACTACTTAAGTCCACAGTTAAAATTTATATACTTTCGAATCAGTACAAAGGCTGCAAGCAAATTATTTCCTGGTGAGTTTTACTGATAAGGTAAACTTTTTTTGCCCTACTTACTGGAAAATAACGCTACCAAATAAACGTGAGAAATTTAATTCCCTAATTAAATTGAAAGCTCAATTGTTCAGTTAAGCGCAACAACTTGCAGGTCGCAATTTTACAATTTCCTTTACTCACAACTAAAACAGTGGCATATGATCGATAAAAGGAATCTATAATAAAAGTTTTTATTACTTCCATACCACAGCTGATTTGACTTTGCCTCACAATTTGTAAATACCATACATAACCAACACAATATGAACGGCTATATTAATCTTATAGGATTTACTATATATAATAACGAGAAAAGGTAACGAAAATAACCGTATGTACTTACATAGTAAACAAAAATATAAAAATTGAAATATAGGTATCTGATGTAAATAAATGTTTTGTAGACAATTGTTTCCTGGAATAATGCTGTATTACAATGAAACAGAGATGATACATAATAGTTTAGAAAAACATGACTGAGTTCCTAAGATATAAAAATATGTACATAAAACAGTGTGAAATGATTTAGCAGTTATACAAGTAAAATTCTGCCGGTTGAAAACAGTTTCACTTACAAAAACTGAATCATAATTCTCCACGGATCGTGCTAAATATACACAAAACACTAGTTTTTATATAAAACTGTTAAATGGACATAGGCCATGTAACAAGATATTGCAAGTGTTCACACTAATTTTTTTATTACTTTCAAGTCTTAAGAAGGGTAAAATTCTAGAGACTTTTAGCAACCAAGTGGCGCCCTCTCTTAATTCACACACCGAACTCGTAGCCCTTTGCTCTCACACAAAAAACAGCTGTCGTAGGCAAGACGAACCATTTTATAAATTGGTTACAATAAAACATAAATTTTGACTGGAAGAAACCTGCACTGCGCTTCTTGCATATAAAAACGATAAACAAATGAAAGTTCAGTTATTATACTATGTCATTAACTGCGCTCTGTCTCCTAGTTCTGATCGTTCGTTGGTGTCAGATTTAAATCCAAGTACTTCCCTGTTCCCCAGTTTATTACCACTTTATTATTATTGTATTTTCGAAACCGTGTACACATAGGCAATAAATCAACCGCAAACTACATTCTGGTGTAAGAAACATCAAATCTGTCTGCTCATAAAAGCTTATTAAAAGAAGATTAATAACATGTCCACACATTAATCAACACTTGTTCTATAATTCACGCCATCGAGAAAATTAATTTTCTGATTTTCAGATATAGGTGACAAAAACAAAAGACAGCAGCTGAAAGTTACAGAAAATAAAATAAATTATAGATAGTGTTTGAAATACTTATGATTGATGTGAGAGAAATAATGTCTTGCCTCCATGCATCGGAATTTTATTCGATTGTACAAATACCACGAACGGTTGCCAAATATAAATAAGTAAAGTTGCAATTTGGCTTGAGAAAGGGCATTGAAAGGACTTGGGTTTGCGATGTAGTGTCATGTTTTAATGAACAGGAACTTACCCAAGCCAAATCGGAAATCGATATGTCTCATACATGTTCTAACCATGATAGTTGTTAAACTCGCAAATCGGATATTAGGCAAATTGTTGTGTGTACTCTAAGGAGAGTTCTGTACAACTGTAATAAATCGTCTTGAAGAACGATATATTTCTGACAAGCTATCAAAATATTAGCCAAGTTGGAATATAGTTGAGGTAAAGGCAACCAAGTGATGCACTGTCTTTAACTCTTTAACCAACTTCTAAAAGGAGGTTGTTACAATGTATCATAAATATTTGGAAGTTAGTTTACATACCAAATTAAATTGAAATCTCATTTATTTCATACAAATCTAACGGGCATCCGCCCAATTACAGGATAGGTTAAGTAAATTATATAAATAGACTATATAATAATACAAATACAGATTCGGCAAAAGTAGTTTTAAATATCTTGAGAGTAGTATGGAAATGACAGAGGGTCGGTACGTTTAGTTTAGGGGTGGGGGTAATTAGAGTTTTGGGAGGTAATTAGGGGGTGGGGCGTTAGAGGGCGGGCCTAGGAGTGATGGTGAAAGGTAATTGTAGTAGTGAGAGGTAATTAGAGAGTAATTAAGGGTGATTTAGGTACAAATAAGGGTACTTACGGGTAATTGCAGAACAATAAGGATAATTAAGGGTAATTGCAGTAACAATAAGGATAATTAAGGGTAATCACAGTAACACTAAGGGTAATTGCAATAAAAATAACGGTAATTAAAGCAATTATGTCCGCCTATCCGTGTGTCCGTTTGCCCACCTGTTTACCTGTCTGTCCACCTGCTCGTCTGTCCGACAGTCATTGCATTGTTCTATTGCACAATTATAGTATCTGTCTATTTCTTTTACAATGACATAACAAACATTCATTATTGACTATATACCTAAAGTTACAAAATTATTTTACCTACCTTATCTTTAGAAATACCTTGTACTGATTTATGAGATCCTGCCTTTTCTTTATGACGATGACTGATTGCGGCCTACCTGCCTTATCTTTATGCCGATCAACAATTGCGATATAAATTATTTTACCTGGCCTATTAGGGATATCTTACGCTGATGAACTTTTTGCGCCTACCTGTCTTATCTACCGAGATTTTTATTACTGAGTTTATGAAAGGGAACATTTACATTGATATTTGAAATATTTCAGTGCACTTAAATACCCTTTTTCATTATTTGCCTTATGATTGCAGATCGTCTACTTCAAGGGTTTGATTTATATTATGAGCGCACCCCCTTTAACGGCTTTAGGTGCAGAAACATCATGACGCCACAAGTGTGATGGGTGTGAAATGCTGTTCTTTGGCTTCGTGTTATATTGCGCAATATTACATTACATACATAATTGACTCAAATTTCCGTTATAATTAGGTGTATTAAGCTGTATTTTTTAGTTATGTAATCAAGAATAAGTAATAAAATGTATGTATTATGTTAATTTCTTCACATACAATATTCATGTCATTGTACTTTTGATAAGTGTACACGCATAGGTAGTCATATCGTGTATTATGTCTGGGACTTTACACAGTACGTCACTTCGTCATCTTAGAACTGTGCGATTTGTGCAGAAAAACATTTGAAATGATAACTTAAGAACCCATGTACAAAGTATACATGACACACAAAAATTTAATCTTTCATTGAAGTTGATTGGAGGTCAACGAGAAAATTATGATAGTGAGGCGCAGCATCTAGCGTGGGACAAAAGGTGGGCAGACAGACGAACAGGTGGGCAAACAGACGGATGGGCGGACATAATTGCTTTAATCACCACCATTATTTTTACTGCAATTACCCTTATTGTTACTACAATTACCCTCATTGTTAATGCAATTATCCTTAATTATCCCTATTGTTACGGTAATTACCTTTAATTATTCTTATTGTCACTGCAATTGCCCGTAATTATCCTTATTGTTACTACAATTTCCTTATTTGCACCCAAATTACTCTTAATTAATCTCTTTAATTCCCTCTCACCACTTTAATTATCTCTTACCACTTCAATTGCCCCCACTACCACTCCTAGACCCGCCCTCTAACTCCCCGCTTCCTAAACCCCGCCCCTTAATTACCTCCCATCACTTTAATTACCCCCGACTCCTATATTGAACATGCTCTGGCTCCGAACCGAATCTGTCATTTCCATACTACTCTTGAGGTAAATGAGCGTGAGAAAGAAAACAAAAATTAGGAACAGAAAGTCGCATATACTACTCCCAACACGCTAAACATTTCGTGAAATCTTATTTTTCCACTCTTGAAGTCATTTTGAGGCACTAATAACCCGCTTGTTATTTATTTTTCAACGAAATGCATAAAACCACCTTTACCTCTACCATTTGCAGAAAGCAAACATATGCCTTTTATTGAATATCACTTGATTCAAATATGTCTGTGCATAAAAGGTATATTAGAGGTCTTTAGATATTTAAGAACATCGATTAATTTAAAATTTTATGAAGTATTTATTCACCTAAAGAAAATTAAAAAACCAGTAAAACCGAAGCTACATAAATTCAACGTTTATAAAGATTGAGAAGTTTGCACGAGACAGGAAGCTAGTTTATGCCCCTATAAAATTTTAATATCTATCAGGCCGCCATTTCAGTTTCTGTCCATAGCCGTAAATAGTTATGTATAAATAAACAACAATTCGTAATTGGTTTTTGAAAGTGGCAAATAATTAATGCTAAAATGTATTACTTCTTTATATGTGTAGTTTCGAGGGCAAACGCTTAGTTTGTTTGAACTACTGAAAGTAATTTTAATTCAAAGTTAATGTGGCGAATACATTTATCAGCCGCTTTCTAGTATAGGAACAAAAATTTCATTTACATATGACAAATACTAAAAAAAATATGCAGCCTTTGGTATTTGTTTTGGTTATTTCCAACCGAACTTCTCGACTTTCTTTTTAGTTCGTTTCTCCACTGAACGTTAACAAATTTGGCCATTTATTTAAATTGTTTACTGCTCCTGTGTCTCGTTAGAGTATATATGATATTAAGATTCATCAGATTCATCAACTGACAACATATAACCTGTAACAACGGTGATAAAATAAAACAGCGGGTATATAAAGTAAAATACATGTTATTTGTTATTGCAAACTGTTTCTCGGTAGAATCAAATGAAACTATGCAATAGTTAATCAAAAAGAAACGAGATTTAGGAATTAAAGTATGTGGTTTACATATCCAAAAGGTTTCGTCTTGTTATAACTGTTATAACCACATGTGATGGTTTTTATTAAAAAAATCTTAACAATTTTAATGGTAAAAGTAGTAGCGCCGGTTTTGTTCCTATTTTTTTTATAAAAGTTAATAGTTACATGTATTCTAAATAACAAGAGGCTGAATTTGCAGAAAAGAAAAAATGTGGTGTATAGGTACGGTCGTGAGCAAAAAAAAATAGGACAAGTCTTATAACGGTATTTTGCTAAAATCTAGTTGTGTACATCTAACTTTAATTTTTGCGATATTGTCAGTTAGTTGTCATAATTTATTGCAAGTGTGCAAAAAACTAATATGCCTCATATAAGCGATTTAGTTAAATCTGGAGTTATTGCTAAAGCAGAAGATGGATGGTCAATGAGACAAATTGCACTGCGTTATAATATTGACTAAAATTCGGTGTGTAACATTTTAAGAAAGTGGAGAATAAACGGTACGATTAGTAGAAATCCTGGATCAGGGCGACGAAGGATATCAACTCAACAACAAGATTTGCAATTAGTAAATGATTTAGTAGAAAATCCATTTTACTCAGTTATTCAGACTGCTGAAGAAACGAATTTTCCTGGATCGAGTAGTACTGGTCGCCGGCGAGTAAGAGAATCGGAGCTACGCTGTCACGCAGCAGCACAGAAATACTTACTTAAAGCTGAACATAAAGAAGCGCGAGTAGGATTTGCGCTTGAATTTTTAGCGCATGATGTAAATTTTTGGAACAATGTAATCTTTACAGACGAAAAAACTTTCCAGTCAACACACAGCGGTCTTATTCGTGTTTACCGCCCTCCGAATACTCGATTCGATGAGAAATATATATCTAACAATGATAAAAGTGGTAGATTTTCCGTCGATATGTGGGCTTGGATATCGGCACGTGGTCCTGGTGTTTTGTGGCATATTGAGGAACGATTTAATAGTGAAACGTATATTAGGATTTTAGACAATATTATGCTCCCTTCTGTGTCTCAATTATTTCCTAATAATGAGTTCATATTTCAACAAGACAATTGTTCCGTTCATACTGCTCATACTGTAACTAACTGGTTTCAAGATAACAACATCAACGTTCTTAACTGGCCCAGTCATAGTCCAGATCTTAACCCTGCGGAAGAAGTATGGAGACTACTCGTAAGAAGTATCCAAAAACGAAATGTGAGACCACGGAATGCCGAAGAATTACTGGAAATAGTAAATAATGCATGGGAAAATATTATTACTAATGATTATTGTATAAGATTATTTAATTCTATGCCAAACAGACTTATAGAAGTTATAAATAGAAATGGTGCAATAACGAAATATTAATAGTTAGTTTCTTGTTAACTAGGATATCCTTTGTCCTTTGATCCAGGATTTCTACTAATCGTACCGTTTATTCTCCACTTTCTTAAAATGTGAGACCACGGGATGCACACAAAATTTTTGTTAATGTTATAACGCAGTCCAATTTGTCTCATTAACCATCCATCATTTAGTATAGCAATAACTACAGCATTAGAATAGAAAATAAATTAAAAGTGATATCTGTTTTATTTCGGCTACTCATTATATATTCAAATAGAGACAGATTTACATTAGAAAAAAAAAGTTGCCCTATTTTTTTCTACCCACGACAGTACCATACATAATACAGCGATATAAAAAAGCTCGTAAAAAACGTAAAGGAGACCGAACGCATATCAGTTTCAGTTTAGTTATAAAAAAGTCCTAAAGTAGGTGTTCAGCTTCTTTTATATCATCGCAAAAAATGGTCATACATATTTTCTAACAAGTTGAAGGCGCAGGCCAAATTTCACTCCTATATAATTACTTGAAATTTGTGCTGCCGAATTGATGATTCGTCAAATGAGCTTACTTAGCCAACGTGGACTTCCAGGGGTGAATTAACTGTATCTTTGCCATGAAAATTTAATGAAAAATTTTATTTTTCACATTATTCTTAGTGTATCTTGAAATTGAGCAGTAAAACTAAAGTTTACAAGAAAATAGGTCCCATACACCTCCGCAGAATTTCTTCCTATTCTAGGAGCAACTAGTTATATCATCGTACACTGATACTGAGGGAATGTTCAAGTGTCACATTTAATTAAAATTGTTAGAGAAGTTTTAGAGAAAGAATAATTCTTTAACACCGCTGGATTATCTAGGAGAAATTTATGTCATCTTATACTGGTACTATGAAAGTATCTGTGTGTTAAATTTAATCAAAATTGGTTTAGCCGTTACAGAGAAAGAAAATACTTAAAAAATGCTTAAAACCCACCCCCTCTCAACCCCCCCCTCCCTGCATTTTCTAGGAGCTTGGTCATGCCACTTCATACTGGTATTAAAGAAGTATTTATGTGATAAATTTATTCAAAATTGTTTGAGCCGTTTTAGAGAAAAAAATTATTATAATTTTTTTGACGATTTTTAGAGGCTAACTCCCTCCACATTTGAGCTAGGACCGATTTTGCGATTTCGCCTCGAGGTGTAGCCCTCCTGAATCGAGTCTTCTTCTTTAAGAATCACTTTTTTGGGTTCAGGGGACTTGATAATGTGTAAATCCACCAAAAACTCAAAGTCGATTTTTTGCATGATCATGTGAACGATCCATGCTTTGATGGAAGTCTGAAGGACGTATTTTCTGCTCGAAAAACTTAGAAAAATTTAAAAAAATAGGAAAAAGAAAAAATTAATTTTCTTTTTCCTCAACCTTTTCTTAAATTCTAAAGAATAATATTACGTTCACAAAAATTTTTTAGGGTTCAACGTGACTGTTTCAGACGGAGATTAATGGATAATTTATACTTACTGTCGTTTATGCTTAACTGCGGCTCTGATGGTATCAATTGGAAGACGTCGTAACACTATAAATCTAACACTGTCTGTTTCACACTCTCTTAAAATTAAATCTGAAAGGGAATTTTGTTAGAAAACACAAGTAAAAGACAATATAAAGTTCAAAATATATATATTAAATCTTTTAAAAATTTATGTTTTTACAACAACTTCTTCAGAGAAAATGTTAACAAACAATGGTCTGACCCGTGTACAACACATGGTGAGGAACGGGACGATTCATACGGTACCAACTACCATCCAATATGCAGTTTGAAAAGCTAACGATGCACAAAAAGATTCTAGAAAAGTTTCATGTAACTGAAATTTTGGTGGGCTTATGCTTGCCTGTCTTATAAACGTATTTATTAATTCACATAAATTTTGGTCGCTCCTCGGAGCTTAAATATGCTTGAAGCGTCTCTACTTCGTTTGTATTATGCAATAACAAATTTTACGTTCAGGCAAGGCAGATCCCATGCACGTGTGAGTACATGGTATAGATACTTTTTTGACTCCGAATCACTGAGGAACCGGTTTAGGGCAAACCCCGCCAAAACACATCATTTCCCCGTCAAATCCGACTGCTAGGAAATGATGGGGGTCCCATGTCGCTAAGGGCTATTTTCGCTATAACTTCCGATATACTTTGAATAGTCGTTGGACTAACTTGTCCTCATATTCAACACTTCGTAAGAGTTGCAGTGCTTGACAACGTGGATTCGTAAAAGGGTTTTTAATCTTGGAAATTCCAATTTTAGTATACTTTCTAAAATTGGATGGTCGGGGCGACATTACGTCCCTGTGCAGCGACATTTACTACACTTACCAAATTAACGCTCCTCGAAGAGTTAGCGAAAATTTGGCATAAAAAACGCTCCGAAGAGCAAAAATATATTTCCAAGAATTAAAAACCTCCTCCACGGCGTTTTTACGTGAAGCACGCTTTTCTTACGAAGTATTTCCTAAGTCGGATTTTGTTACAACGTCGAAAAGTATATCGGGGTTATAGCGTTCTTTAACAATCACAATACTCTTCCTATATACTCCGTATTCGGGAAATTAAAACTAACATCGTGATACAATGGAAATGAAGGGGGATGAAGCGGTTTTTAATTGATCCGTGAAAAACCGCTCGACACTGTGGAAGTAGACTATCCCATATTGTTCCGTGTAGACAACTGTATGAAAATGCTCGGCAAAATATGGCTTTTCCGCAGAGAACTCTAGCAGTTGTAATCAAGTGCCGACTGAATAAGACAGGTGTGTACAGGAATACTAGATGCGCAGTGGGAGATACACGAAAAACTTTTAAACCTTAATAAGTGTATAGTAAAAAGTGAACGCTACTATATAATGTTAAAGCGCTGGTAAGTGATTTGTGTGTGATATATTTAAATAATGTTATTTCGTGAGTATTCAAATCCCTTAATTCATTGCTTGAAACTGAAAATGTATTTTAAGTCCGGTCCTGTGTACTGCTACTTTAAAACGCCAGCGGTATAGTAATTACAAGTGGTCAGCTCCCTTTATGTTTCCTTGCAAGCCTTTTTATGTGGCTGGATTGCATATGGGATAAACTATACCCGGTTTCGTGAGCACCCGATATAACAATGCCTTCCGGCACAGTTATTTTATTGACATATTTATTTTTATACCTTTCAATTACTAATTAACCGTCTTCATTCATATTATTAGTCAAATGTGGATAACTGTGACAGACCATCAGTGCATACATTGTATTATTTTATGCTTTATGAACCATGAGTGTATGGATTATATCCGCAGTAAAAACTTGACAAGGAAGAATTATTATCTTTCAGGCCAGCTATTATTTAGAGCATACACAAGAAAACGATTCTTATTAACCTCTATCGGCGCGATTGAAAAAACTGTGCTATATGTCTAACGTTTTTCATATTATTGTGTGCGGTTATATAATAAAAACTTACTTATGCCGGAGGATGTTATTTATTATTTTTATTAGTAGTGATTTTATTTGTTTAATTTGAGCATCCTTCAAAAAGTATAAAAAATCTGTTAATCTTTTTGCTCAGTATTTCTCCACAGTATACTCTAATAATCAAGGACCCATCCAATCTATTCCTATGGAGAATTTAGTAGATATACCTAATATTTCCATAAGTACAATAGATGTCTTTGGAGGTATTGAGAGTTTGAAAAATAAGTTTTCGCATGGTCCTGATGGTATTCCTTCAGCATTTTTAAAATCCTGCATTTGTACATTAACGCATCCTGTTTTTTTCATTTTTAGTTTATCATTGCATACAAAGGAATTTCCAAGTTTTTGGAAGAATAGTTTCATTACTCCCATTTTTAAATCGGGTGACAGGAGTAATGTGGAGAATTACAGGGGTATCTGCATTCAATCCGTTTTGCCTAAACTTTTTGATAAAATTATCAGTGAACAATTATCATAGTTATGTAAAAATATTATCATTCCGCAGCAACACGGATTTAGTGCAGGTAGATCTACAGTTACAAATCTATTGTCTTACCAACAGTACATATCGAATGCCTTGGAGAAAGGTTTGCAAGTTGATTCTATTTACACTGACTTTTCCAAGGCATTTGATAGAGTCAATCATGCTCTTTTAATTGAGAAACTAAACTCTATTGGTTTTGGTGATAGTATTGTCATGTGGGTGTCTAGTTTTCTGTCTAATCGGACACAACAGGTTAGAATTAATGACTTTATATCCAATCCAATTAAGGTTTGTTCCGGTGTACCACAGGGCTCACATTGTGGACCATTGTTTTTTAACTTATTTATAAACGATATGTCTAAGATTACTACTTCTGTAAAATTTTTATTTTTTGCTGATGATCTTAAATTGTTTCATACAATTCGGTGCTTATCGGACAGTCAGGATCTTCAAAATGATATTGATCATGTATATAATTGGTCAGTTAATAATTATCTGAACTTAAATATTAGTAAATGTTGTAGTATATCAATCTATGTTCCTGCTGCTGTGGAACTGCATGAAGCATCTCGGGTTGCGAAACACTAGACAGCTTGTGCTGACTGTCTTGCTGTTGTACATGTAAGTATTCAGCTTGTTGCGGGTGGCCTTCAGGTATGTAGTTCTGTTGCACAAACTGTGTCGGAGCTGGTTGCTTGTGAATGATCGGTTGCTGTTGTACCGGCTCCATGGAAGTCTGACGTTGCAATATAGGCGGACTTTGATGTTGCTCTTGTGGAATTTGTTGCCTGTACCTGTAATAAAACCTTGGGCTTTGTCATGAGAAATTCTAAACAACTATCAACTAATACCGTAAAAATTCTTTATTGTTCCCTAATACGCTCTTCCATGGATTATGCTTGTGTTATCTGGTCTCCGTACTATCAATGTGATGTTGATTTAATTGAAAAAGTACAAATTAGATTTACTCGTTATGTTCATTATAAACTAACTCCACATAAACAATTTTGTTATCCAAACATTTTAAGTCGTCTACACCTAACCAATTTATCTGCTCGTCATTTTAGGATTGATTTAATTTTTATGTTTAAAGTTGTTAACGGACTTTATGACTGTAGCGAAATCCTGGATGATATAAAAGTTTTTGTTAGTCCCTATAATACGAGAAATTCTCATTTATTTGTGGTTAATTTTCACAACACCAATTATGGTTTTAATTCTCCTATATATTGTATCTTAAGGAATTTTAATAGATATAACATAGATCCTTTTTCGTGTTCACTAAGTAAGTTCAAATCTAATATTAGTAGTTTACCAATGTTAAATTAGTCATTACTTTATTTTATTGTTTTAACTCATTTTAACATGTATTCCTTTTCTTCCTTTTTGTATAATGGTGAATCCGTATAATAATAACAAATATATATATATATATATATATATATATATATATGTATAGGTATTGGCATGGTCTGATGTGTTTAAGATGTTTATATTAATATCTTCTATAAATATTTCTATGTTTTGTTTCTCTAAATTAGGTAGTTTTCTAATTCAGATATGTACAAGCACATATCTGCAGATGGTGGTCTATAGGAGGCAGTCATTGCACATGAAACATTATTTGTAGCAAATAAAAACCTTAATATTTTTGTTTCAGATAATTGTGTGACATTTAATATATAATCAATGCCACGTTTGATATAAACAACCACGCCATCATTTTTATTAAAAAATGATTCATGATAAAACATGTTGAAGTTTGGTATAGAAAAATTACTTACCACCTCCAATTTTCATGTTTCTGAAAGGACAATCCACATTTTCTTCAAGAGAATTAATTATATTTCAAAATTGCTTGCCCCTTATATGCTCCAATGAATCATTTATATTTTCACAAACAATGGTTTCTCTGTCCTTATATTCGTCTAACTCATTAAAAAAATTCATTATTTTGTGCTAGTGAATTATATACATACTTTAAATTATATTTCAGTTTATAGAAGACTGTATTAAACGTAACAAAAAATGAAAGTAATCAGAAAGAAAATATGTATATCCGAGTATTGAGAATAAAACCAAGTAAAGTTGAAAAGTTGCCCTAACAATAAAAATATTTTTATTTTTCTTTTTCTTTAAAAAATTTTAAGATTGTAGATAATGAGATAAATCGCCACTATTTCGTAATTTGATATTTTCAAAAGCTTTTATTAAACTAGCAATGTTTGTTAGTTAGTTTGTTTAGGCCAAATCTAGGTCTAATTTAAGCCAAGCTTTGAAATTTTGCACATGTTTATAAGTAGTCCGGTGACAATAAACTTTAACATTTTTATATAAGAAAAAAACAAGATGGTGGCTTCAAGATGGCGGACGACTTTACCGTTTATGATCCGATTCGACTCAAAATCGATATGTGGAGGTTTTCGAGATCGCCAATTATGAATTCTTGGTCAAAACATAGAAATTCAAAATGGCGGCGCCAATATGATGGACGAATTTTGTCATTTACGGTCCAAATTGATCAAAATCGATATCTGGGGGTTTTCTAAGTATCGGATTATGAATTTTTAATCAAAATGCAGAAATTCAAAATCGCAGCGCCATTCTACTTTAGCAATCTTTTTTATACAGGAAAATCTCGCGACAAGCTTTTATATCATAAAAAAATTATATAATGTAACAAAATGATGGGTTTGATTTACTTCAAAGTTTATTTTCCACTTTTTAGAGCATTTGAATAAAAGCTTTTTTAAAAATATTTTCTGCCATTTAACTTGATGAAATGTCCACGCATTTTTCATACCAAAAGATGATTTTGCCTCGGTTAGTAACAGTCTTCTCGCCTTTGTGAGATCTTCAGAAATGAATAAATTTGTTCCTTTAAATTTTTTACAATAACAATAATTATTTTGTTTTCAAGACGTTTAAATTTCACAACCACAGGCCTAGGTTTTTGAGAACATATACAGATCAACCCTAAAGCTTGGAGGCTCATCTTTTTTAAATCCTTTTAAAATCGGTTAATAATAAGACAATTTTCTCTTTTGGTGTGGATACCAACATTTTTCGTGAAAGTCCTCAAAACCCACAAAAAATACCAAAATACCGCTTTTAAAAAGTAAACCGATACAAATTCTTATTTTCAAATCAAAATAATACCCGTACTTTACCATGACTCGTTCAAAATTACAATGCGCTCTTTAAAATGCCATATTAATAACACGGATTTCATAAAGCACGAGGTGTAATTTACAACCGTGGATGAATTACTTATAAACATAATTACAATGCTCTTTTCAGACACGGTTAGATGTTCGCCAACACAGTTACACAATTTAAATACTTAATATGTGGCAAGATTAACATTACGATACATTCATTGGAACCGTGGAGGCATAATTCGATATGCATAATATACTCGTAGATATGTATAATATGTACATGGCAAAACTTTCAATTAATTAAAGTGTTGGTGTAGTAAGGTATGCGCTAGAATAGGGTGGCTTTAAAAGTAGATGCCTAGAGAAGTTTAAAATTTTTAACGAAATAATGGAAACAAAATTTCGATTAGTTCTAATTAAGCTAGAGCTTTGAAATTTTGCACGTGTATAAGTCCGGTGACAATACACTTTAACATTTTCATACAAGAAAAAACAAGATGGCGGACGACTTTACCGTTTATGATATCTGGGGGTTTCGAGATTGCCAATTATTAGACCAGGGCCAAACCGTTTAAAATATCGTAATAGACGATAAATCCTTAGCAGTATACGAATGGTCGGAAAATGTAGTTAATGGTGTAAATAATTAAGGAAAAATCGTCCAGACTGAGTAAAAGTTCGGGAAGGGGGGTTGGGGTGGTAATATATACATTTTTAGGGGTTGGTACTCGTTTTTTGCGATTTGCGGCTAAACTATGCATCCTATTGAAAAATGTCGAATGTAAAAGTTGTAGATAGTGAAAAAATCTAAAACTTTCTAATAATCATTATTGACCATAACCTCAAAATTCTCGAGAAAAATGCAAAAAACAGTTTTTTCGGTTTATAATTTATAACTATCGCAAAAATGTTTATATTTTCATGAAAATTGGTGAAAATGTTCTCTTTTGTGTTTCAAATAAGTCCAAATTTTTTCAAAGCGAAATATTTAATTTTCGATGTTTTATGAAGAAAATAAAAAAAAAAGACCTAATTTTCAATCGAAAAACTTGGTTAGCAAATTTTCGATTAATGAACTTTACTAGAGCCCATTTTTTTCGTTGAAATCTCAACTTTAATATAGAACTAAAATATAATATTGTTTATATACAAAAATATCGTTAAAAAAGCGAAAAACTGAAAAACTACTTTTTAAAAATCGAGTTTTCGGTGAAAATCATGAATTCCTTTTTATTTAATGTAAATAAACGTTTACATTCATAAAAAGCGTTAATTCTCATACAATACTATGTTATACAAGTAATTTACATGTACCTAACTGAGCCGAGACTGTTACAATTGATCCATTACTATTATTTCAGAGAATTTCGCGAAATATCAGCAGCACAGATGATATGAAAAATTATTTACAGTACGAGCTTGCTCCATTTCCTGTGTCGTTGTTTACAGAAAATGGCTTCAGAAAAAATGATAAGTCACATTTATATACAGAATTTGCGAGCATCGATTCATTACCAACTTCGAACAATATTGTACACGTTGTTGATGGCGGGTTTCTCTTATACAAAGTAATCTGGCAAAAAACGATACAATTAATGAAATAACACAAAAATATTTACATTATGTACAAAACAACTACGCAAAAAATAGTTATATGAAGAAGATGCAGATTCCCTAATTATCAATACATCCCTTGAAGTAGCAAAAAACTCCGATAAAATAGTGGTAGTTGTTGGTCAAGACATAGATCTTTTAATTCTTTTAAATCAATTCAGTTCACATGAATTGAATATCTATTTCCACAAACCTGATGCAGGAAATATTAATGATACTTATTACACCTCTAATAGTTTTAAACATAAATCACGTAAACATATTGTAGCATTTTTGCATTGTTTTTCTGGCTGCGATACAACCTCCAGTTTTGCTGGGAAAGGAAAAAAAACAATTATAAAATCATTATTGGCCGATAAACATTTACCTAATCTTGCAGAAATTTTTTACAATACAAATGCAGACAAACAAACGATTACCGAAAATGGATTAAAAATAATAGCTTCTATTTACAAAAGATTTGAACTCTACCGAACGGCTACTGTTAAATCCTCATTTCATTTGAAAAAATTGCCTTCAACTGAAGGGGCAGGTAAGCAACATTGTTACAGGGTGTATTTTCAAATACAAAGTTGGCTTGGTAATCAATTAACAGCTACAGATTGGGGATGGAAACATCACGTTAATGGCATCGTACCTATATTTACAGAACAAGAATTAATTACTGAAAATTTATTGAAAATTATCTGCTGCAGCTGCCAAACAGGATGCGGTAATAGCAAATGCGGGTGTCACAAGCATGGCTTAAAGTGCACAAATTTGTGCTCAAATTGTCACGGTTCTGATAAATGTTCTAATGCCGAAAAATCGTTGTACGAATAAAATTGTAGTCTAGAGAGATATCGAAGACGAAGAGAGTACCCACTGTCTACTAAAGAATAATAAAAATAATGATACTGAATTCTGGCGATGAAGAATTGCCCACGGAGAAAAAAAGATTTCAATAAAATTATTTTACTTTTAATTTTTGTATTTTATAATCAAATATAAGACTTTGACGTGATAATTTGTAAATACTTATGAACCACAAGAAATAATTAACAAATTTTCTCAGTTCACAGGCTTTGTGTTTTTTGAATTTTTACCTATTTAATTGCAGTTTAAATAATGTTTTCGGGACTTTGAAAGCCGAGAATAGTTAGGGTACACGTACATTACTTGTATAACATAGTATTGCATGAGAATTAACGCTTTTTATGAATGTAAACGTTTATTTACAATAAAGAAAAAGAAATTCATGATTTTCACCGAAAACTCGATTTTTAAAAAGTAGTTTTTCAGTTTTTCGCTTTTTTAATGATATTTTTGTATATAAACAATATTATGTTTTAATTTTATATTAAAGTTGAGATTTAAACGAAAAAAATGAGCTCTAGTAAAGTTCATTAATCGAAAATTTGCTAACCAAATTTTTCGATTGAAAATTAGATTTTTTTTTTATTTTCTTCATAAAGCATCGAAAATTAAATATTTTGCTTTGAAAAAATTTGGGCTTGTTTGAAACACAAAAGAGAACATTTTGACCAATTTTCATTAAAATATAAACATTTTTGCGATAGTTATAAATTAAAAACCGAAAAAACGGTTTTTTGCATTTTTCTCGATAATTTTGAGGTTATGGTCAATAATGATCAATTAGAAAGTTTTAGATTTTTTTATTATCTACAACTTCTATATTCAACATTTTTCGACAAGATGCATAGTTTAGCCGCAAATCGCAGAAAACAAGTACCAACCCCTAAAAATGTATATATTACCACCCCAACCCCCCTTCCCGAACTTTTACTCAGTCTGGACGATTTTTCCTTAATTATTTACACCATTAACTACATTTTCCGAACATTCGTATACTGCTAAGAATTTTTATTGCCTTAAACCGGATTGGCCCTGGTCTATATGAATTCTTGGTCAAAATTTAGAAATTCAAAATGGCCACTCGAATATGGCGGACGGCTTTTGTCATTATGGTCCAAATCGATCGATATCTGGGAGTTTTCAGGTTCGCCGATTACGAATTTCTAGTCAAAAATTTAGTTTAAGATGGCGGACGACTTTACCGTTTATGATCCGATTCGTCCCAAATCAATATCTGGGGATTACAGCATTGCAAAGGACTAAAAAGTAAGAAATAAAATTATATAAAAAATGTTTTTTAAAAAAAGCTTTTATTTAAATGCTCTAAAAAGTAGAAAATAAACTTTGAAGTAAATCAAGCCCATAATTTTGTTACATTATAATTTTTTTATTATATGAAAACTTGTTGCGAGCAATCTCCTTTACAAAGGAGTGTAAAAATTAGCCCGTTAATGTAAAAAAGCAGGGAGCTGCGCTTGTCCTACAAAAGCAATGTAAATAATGTAAATATGTAAACATGTAAAGATGTAAATGTGTAAATGTGCAAATATGCAAGCATGTAAACATGTAAACGTGTAAAGGTGTAAATGTGTAAATAGGTAAATGTGCAAATATGCAAATATGTAAAAATGTAAATATGTAAATATGTAAACATGCAAACATGTAAATATGTAAACGTGTAAATATGTAAACGTGTAAATATGTGAAAATAACGAGGTCTGAACTTTTATTACTAACGGGCTGATTTTTGCACTATCGTTTAATTAATACTTTTTGAAATAGAACAGTGAAATATTGTCTGAAAGTTATTTGTGGCATTCTACGAATATTCTTTCCTATTATTTGGGTTTTCTACCACATGTATTATTATCCTCTTCAAAAACAAATCACCATTATTTTTTTGTAGATTCGGTGATTTGTTTTTGAAGAGGATAATAATACATGTGGTAGAAAACCCAAATAATAGGAAAGAATATAGAATAGTGAAATTATCCTACAAATTCTCTGGCAGGTTTTCCAGTACGCCATGAAAGTGTCAGTTCCACGATCAACAATTCTCGCAATTCACGAGAATTTTAGCAGAGAGAAAAGTTGGAAGACTCGTCAAAGCGAAGCCACTAACGAACATTCAGCCTATTAATAATCACTTTAAAAAACGGGCGTCGGACCCGGACTATTATATTTACTAACAAACAAATAATGCACCAAGAAAATAAAATGTGCTTAAAAAAATACATATTGCGATTTCAGATAGGGTACCTCATGAATAATGATACCTAAACGTTCTTAATCTTGCTAATCGTTAATTCCATTAAGCCCCATTAAGCATAACATTTCATTTTGATTGCCTCGAGTTTCATTCGCTATTTCCAGCTTCCTACTTTTATCCAAGACAATAACACTTAGGTAAGTATTAAACACTGGGAGGTATTTGGAGAAGCAAAATACACGATTTGTTTTATTTATCACTGAGGCGCCTAACAAATCTTAGACCGAACCTATAACTACCGAAAGTGTCCATGATAATTGGCGAGGATAAGCATATCACTAATTTTTTTTAAATGAATCACAAGTGTACTTTCTCCTGGAAGTGTAAGCGGCAAATATTTTGAACATTACATTAACCTAAATAATTTATCGATTAACACCAATTTATGAGAACGAAATAAAATAAGCTTTGTTTGCCTTTAGAATTGTCACTTTGTTGAAAAAATTACCCTAGCAAATAAAATAAACAACACAGTTCCACCGCACTCACTTTCTCGTTCAAGTGTCTATATAAGTTTGGAAGCGCAAAAGACGTTAAAAATAAATAATAGACCTAAAATGAAGCTAAAAAGAGTACATAGTAGAGCAAATAATCAGCGGCAAATATTTAGCTGTTATTTAATACTGAAACGAAACCTCATTCTACTATAGAAACCATTCAATTCTATCCGTTTTTGCCTCCTACCAGAAATGAAAACCACGACTAGGACATTCTGTGTAATTGCCATAGTCGACGAAATGGGTTGAATGTGTGAACGTGCCGCATTTATATGTAATAATTTCTTGACTGCTGTGAAATAGGCGGAGCTTTTATAGACGAAGGCCTAATACTAGGGTAGCTCGTCATCCAGTGGCGCCACATATTCATATTTATATAGATATATATGAAATAATAACATTGTTCATAAATCTGCACGGCCCTGGCTCTATTATTTACTCTTTTCGGCCAGACTGTAGAATTAGCTCTAAACACAAAAAGTAATTTTTGGTGGACAAATTTCAAAAATTTGGGCTTTTGCTTCCAAATAAAATGATAGGGATACATCATATCAATATAGTTTTTCATATATTAAATTTATAAATCGCTAAATATTTTCTTACACTAGTATAAATACTAGAATTGATTGTAATGCAACAAGTCGACAATTATCTGGCTTGGGAAAGAAGACGTGTTGAAAAACATATTAAATTTATTATTATATAAATAGTATTGAATGGTTTTAGAAATATATTTGATGAGAATTTATTTCAGAATATCGTCGATTTTATGCTCAATTATATACGAACAACGAAGTCATAAATTCTCTTGATTATACAGGGTGTTTCGTAAATGACTGGCCATAGGCTAGTGAGGGGTACAGAACCCTCGTCTTAGCGTTCTGTAACTCTCACTAGCGTATGGCCAGTCACTCACAAAATACCTTGTATATCTGCAGGGAATATTGGTATCGAACACTATTGATAAACTGATGTCACAGATTAAAAATACTCTCTATCAGTACTATTCAAGAGTTCAATATTAATGCATCATTTTTTGACTAAATTCGTTGCAACCAATCCAGAACCTAGTGCCGGAAAAATTTATTCGGATGGAATATTTTTTGCCATCTTGTTCAAAATATGCTCCTTTATATGAAACTTTCATAATGAAAGTACAGTTTGCCAGATGGAAATGTGGTCAGGGATTGTTTAAACAAAATTTTTTTTAAACAAATTAGAAAAACTGATTTTTTCGTCTCGAAAAAAATATTTTCATATTTTTTACACCAAAACAGACCAAAGATGTTCTTAGACATTTTTTTAAAGCTGGTAGATTTCGAGAAAAAATTCTTGAAGTCTCAAAAAACGCGAAATTTGCGATTTTCAGGGCTCAAAAATATATAAAAATTAATGTTTTTCAATGATGACTGGCGCGCGCGCACACATCTTAACAATTAAAAACAAGCACTTTAAGCTGGGGGCGAGCGTGGGTGCGTCTTTACATATGTACATGCATTGATATGAGATGTAAAACAACGTCAGGCGCGGTTAGTAGTTGGATGGGTGACCGTTCCAACGAAGACCGCGTCCTCGCCTCGCACATCTTCCAGCGGCTTGTACATCAGTGTATGCGCGGAAGCTATACAACCTTAGGTAAGGGTTGTACAGGGGATATACCATCCTTCGGAGGGGATGTAAAGCCGTCGGCCACTTGTCTATTAAATGTTAGGCAAGTAAAAGATCCCTACTCTTCTTAAGGGAATAGGTTCGGCAAAATTCCTGGTTGGGGGTAGCTCGTCTACAGGCGTCGGTGTTAGGCCTCAATAGCAGAAATAGGCCGACGTTAAATAAATGTACAAAAAAGCACTTAAACTAGAGAATAACAAAATATACCTATAGCATATTGTGGTATAAGCTTCAAAGAATAGATACAAATTTTTCTTACATTAATTACTTCCACGGGGATGTATAGTAACGCTTTTTGCGTTTGACTTGAAATTTGGTACACTTATGTATTATAACGAGATCTGGAACTAGATTATATTTTGATCTAAATCCCTTGGGAGGTTCGGGGGGTAAATAAGGGTAAATAGGCAAAGCAAGCAAGTAAGAGTCCATAAAATTGCAATTTAGGGCGTGTACGAAAAGTCAAGGTCTCAAAATTTTTTTTGACGTCAGCCACCCCTCACTCTATCACCCCCAATACCACCCCCACACTATTGTGAAAGGGAGTAAAAAAATAAAATGTGATTTAGTGTGCGTACGAGAACCAAGAACCTCTAAAATTTATTTTGGCATTAGTCACCGCCTCTACCACCTCCCATTGCCACCCCCACCCTATTGTTTAAGGGAATGAAAAATTAAATTGGGATTTAGTGCGTATACGAGAACCAAGGACATCTAAAAATTTTTTGACATTAGCCAACCCCTCTACCACCCTCACCCTATTATTAAAGAGAGTAAAATATTAAATTGGAATTTAGTGTGTATAAGACTTGATACAAAATCTGAATGTGGAAGTAGTAATTTCTTGGGAAACGGTTTTTTCATATTGTGTTTGAGCCCTGAAACGCAAATTTCGTGTTATTTGATATTTCAAGGATGATTTTTTTTCTCTAAACCTATCAGCTTTAGAGAAATATGTCTAAGAACATATTTTGTTTGTTTTGATGTGACAAATACGAACATATTTTTCCGAAACAAAAAAATAATTTTTTCTAATCTGTTTAAAAAAACTTCGTTTAAACAATTCCTGAAAAAAATTTCATCTTTCAAACTGTACCTTCTTATAAAGGAACACATTCTGAAAAAAATGGCACAAAAGTATTCTATCCGAATAAATTTTCCAAGCCGATGCAAGTATGTATTATTTTTCGCAAAATCACTATTTATATAGACTACTGTTACTTCTTATGTCACTTATGAAGTATCTTTGGATCCGGAAAATTATGCAGAATTCAAAAATGCTATAATATATAATAACCCGCGGATTTACGTTGCAGATATAAAAGACAATAAAAACTTTACGAGCTCATTATTAATGCCGGTGAACCATTCAGTATAGTGTCATCAAACAAGCCGACGTATATTAAAAACCTACAAAGGTAAGTGATTCAATTTGCAGGTGAAATATTAGAGAGTAACAGTTTTATGAGGCCGTAAAGATTTTGTTGCCTTTTTTATCTGCGGAGTAAAATTGCAAATGACTATACAGGATGTTCCATTTGAAAATCAAACGTTAATGTCACTTTCGGTGAAACCGGAAGTTGTAAAAATCATTTATGTCAAAAGTGACGTATATCAAGTATATATTGTGTTCCAAGGGACCCAGCACATTTCATATGGGAAATGGCACCGGTGAAACTCGCTGGATTCGATATATGTTATTCCTTTTGAACTCCTCATCAAAAGCCCTCGTGGTCGGAAAATGTACAGTTTTCCAGATATGGGGGGGAGTCGATTTTTCGGTATTTTTTCACTAATAGTATAGAGCCATGGTTCTTTCAATGCGGTTTCGCTAGGGTTCTACGGTGGTTTTTCGGGTCTCTGATTTCAAATCCGATGTCAAAAACTAGCATTTGACAGTTGACAGCTGTCAGTGGCACTGTCAACTCGCCTTATTTTCCGGAAAAGATTTATCAGAATATATACAAGTGGTTTTTTAGGTCGCTGATTTCAAATCCGATGTCGAAGGTTGCAATTGACATTTGACAGGCTGTCAGTAACAGTTATATTAATTGAATTGTTTGCATCTACTTTTAGCGTCACCCGGGAGCATAATCGAATGTTACAGACACGTCCGCTGTTCGGCCATTTTCGTGGATATGCGTCTTAAATATTCATAATGTATTGATATAGCAAGATTTATGTTCGTGCTAGAGCCGTCCGTGGTGTAGTGGTTAGGTTGTCCAATTTTTTCACTCAAAATTAGCTATCACTACAACATTTCTAAGATACTCAAAGTTTTGATAAACCACAGTTTACGCAGCTTTGCGCAACCCAGCAGTACCTCATTTTAATGATGAATTTTAGATTTGGGTACCTGTGTCAGCAGCAAAATTAGTTCAGCGCAGTGCGTCAGCTTCGAGTTCGTGTTTAGTTTTAAGCTTTGCTAAATTTTATTTTTTAAATGTTTTTTGATTGTCCTTTTTAATTTGTTTTTAGCAAAAGGAGTCAAAACTTCTCTCCCCATTTTCCTTCAGCCGGACCGGAGCCACCCCGCCCGGCCATGGTACCCGCCAGCGCGATCAGCGCGGTGGTTGCACGATTTGTCTGTTTGTTTGCTTGCTTGTTTGTCCGATTTCCAGCCGTAGGATCGGGGGGTTCGAATCAGCTTCTTGCAGTTTCTTTTTTTCTACATTTTGTGCGAGATGAGTAGTTAGGCAAAGCGGGTTCTAGCTCACTTTCAAGGTCAATCGCTCCGGTTACAATGTCGTCATGAACTGGATGGCATGTGTCCATCAGGATATAAAACGGATTTTAAATAGCTCTGTACAGGTTATAAACAGGTATAAACAGGTCTTAACGAACAAAGACTCCTGATAGACACATGCCATCCAGTTCATGACGTCATTGTAACCGGAGCGATTGACCTTGAAAGTTAGCCAGAACCCGCTTTGCCTTACTACTGAGATGTATTTCGGCTGGATTAGTAACTAAAATACGTATTACGAATATTTCTTTAGGTTAGTTCATGGGGTTAAATATGTTAATATTATTTGATTTAGTATAGTTGCTTATTATAGATAATTTCCCTTGCCCTAGGCATGTAAGTTTCAGACTGCTGCGTCTAACACGTCTGCAACTTTTGCACTGAACTTCGTGAAATGTCGAACAGCGGACACGTCAGTAACATTCGAATATGCGACCCGGGAACACTGAGATAAATCTTTTCCGGATAATACAGCTAACACTACTACTGACAGCTGTCACTGTCAAATCGACATCCGATTTGAAATCAGCGACTCAAAAAACCCCCTTGTATATATTCTGGTAAATTTTTTTCGGAAAATAAGGCGAGTTGACAGTGCCACTGACAGCTGTCAACTGTCAACTGTCAAATGCTACTTTTGACATCGGATTTGAAATCAGTGACCCGAAAAACTCCTGTAGAACAATAGCGAAGCCGCATTGAAAGGACCATGGTTCCATACTATTAGTGAAATAATATCGAAAAATCGACTTCCCCCCCCATATCTGGAAAATTGTACATTTTCCGACCTTGTGGCCACGAGGACTTTTGATCAGAAGCTCAAGAGGAATAACATATATGGATTCCAGCCCGCTTCAGCGGGGGCCATTTCCCATAAGAAATGTGCGGAGTCCTTTCAATCGTTTATCATTAAAACTGAAGGAAAAGGGGTGTGTACCATGATCGTGTTACATGTGGAGCTAGTTCGCGAATTGTTTCATATTTAAATAATATTATGTTTATATTACATCATTATTCAAGCGTAAAACTCCACAAAATTTATCACTTCCGATTTCTATTTATTACGCTGTTTAGATTGGTTACACGTTTCTAAATTAGACACCTTGTATAATCTTTCTCCTTGTGTAAATTCAGATGCTTATCATAATAAAGCCATACTTGACGAGTCTGTAAATATGTAATTTCGGTATCATTTCGTTACATGGGTGTAATTTCACGATAAATAAACAATCTAACAATCCCCCTACATCGCAGCGATGTTTATCTAAGCATAAATAAGACAGCATAGGGTCTTTAAAATCCTTATCAATCTGTTTGAGTGTAAGGCTTAAATATTCAGGAGACTCTAAAACCGGGGAATTAACTGGTACAGAGTAAAGCGAAGATGTGAATAAGCAAACAGGTATACATATTTTCTCTTAAGATATGAACTTACTTGGTGAAATGGGATTAATTACATACTGGGCGTCCTTAATTTACCTGCAACAGAAAGAGAAATATAATTATGCAAATGAGACGCAGTCATCGTCTATCGGCTGCCCATAAGCCTTCGGGTGAAGTAACTTTCGATCTGAATTCAATTATCTGTACACATATGAATATGAACCTAAATTTATCAACGTTGGAAAGCCATATAAATCAACAAGAAATAATAATAATAAACATCGTTATTAATGAAATAATATAATACATTTCATTAAGGGCGAAATTTGTAGACGAGTGTCTACAATCTTCCACTTAACCCTTACCTTTAAAGATTTACGACATAATAATATGTAAGCCAGATTACAGCAAATCACACAATATGCACAATATAACAAAATTATTGTTTTTGTAATAAATTAGTTTTTATCCTAGTTTTAAAAGCGTTTAAGCTAAAAATTTTTAAACCATGTTCAACATTATTATACAAATGAATAAATTATAAGCCTTCTAAATATTGCTGTGGGGTGCTTTTGTTTGGCAATGTCTAATATCACGATTATGAACTTCATCCCTAAATAACAACTTCTTTCGCAAATATACGGGTACAGATGTTAATAACAAACGATGTATTTATTAAGTAAGTGATATTTGTAATTTTCATTCATGTTTAACCACTTTAATTGCCAAAATTTATCAGTGATATGACCATATTTTCTAAGATTATTAATTAACCGACAGCATGTGTTCTGCACTCTTTGAACGCGATTTTTCGTGTTCAAGTATAAGCATGAATTTAACATACAATATCAGCATAGAAGAAAATTAGCAACACAAATGATTCGCACAGTTTTTCCTGGTTTTATAATTAAGCATATGCTTATTTGCATACAGTAGCTTTAAGCTTATATAAGATTTCTTTATTAAATTATTAATATGTTCATTGAATCTTAAATTACCATCTATTATAACTCCTAAGTTTTTGCTCTGCCAATAAATGATAACCTTTCATCATTCTGTATAATATTTAAGTTAGACTTAAGACTTTCATGTTCATTTTTTGAGGCAACTAAACTTAGTGTAAATAAGTTGATTATCATCTGCATAACAATGAACTTCTGGAAATTTTGTCACGCTATATACATCAGATGTGTATACAAGAAATAAAAACAGGCCCAATATGGAGCCTTGCGGAATTCCAGATGTGACTAGCTCAGAAGAAGGCATACCTAGGACAATTTGATGGCGATTTTCCAAATGTATGCGGAAAACATTAATGACATATCATCTAAACCGTAATATTGCAATTTTCATCATCAGCAAGTTATAATCTACTGAATCAAAAGCCTTTGAAAAGTCTAACAGAACCAGTATGCTCGCCAGTCCCTCATCAAGACCCCTGACTAGTGTATCTAAAATATTTACCAATGCCGTACTTGTGGTGTGTCCACCTTTGAAACCGACTAATTTTCTGGTAGCAGCTTATATTTATTAAAGTATACTGCGTTAATTGAAAATTGACGATTTTTTTCTAAAATTCTACCTAAAATAGAAAGCAAGCTAATAGGACGTAAATCATCAAGTGCTTTTGGACTCTTTGTCTTAGGGATAGGAGATACAATAGAAATTTTCCATTGCGCCGGAAAATATCCTATTTCCAGGCAGCAGTTCATAATACGGGTAACATAATTTTTTATGACCGGCATGCATTGCATTAACATTTGCAAGCTAATTTCACCATGTCCAGAAGCATTTGATTTAATTTTAGAAATCATTTTTCTTCCTATCAGTATTAAATTTACTATTATTATAAAAACTTAAAGTTTGGTCGGTCGTTTACTGGGTCAGTTAAATGTTAAGAAATAATTATTTAAACTTAAGGGATTTTGCAAATTTTCAGATATATCAATCTTCTATTCGCTCTGAATATTCATAATTTTTAATTTTTTCCATAATTCTTTAACACCACCATTCCTAGTAAGTTTTAGGTATGCTGCTTGTTTCCGTCTCATTGTAGTTGATGCAAAATTCGAAAAACTGTATTTACAATATCCCGTGCGAATGTGATAAATGTTATGTGGGTGAGTCATCCAGACCTTTCAGTGTGAGGTTGGATGAGCACAAGAATTACATTAGAAATAATGAAATTCAGAAATCAAAGATTTGTGAACATGCTTGGGAAAACGGACATAGAATAAACTGGGACTCGGCAAAAATTTTAACAAAAGAAGCAGATACCAAATAAAGAAAAATTAAAGAATCAGCAATAATCTTATTAAAAGAAGACAAGTGCGTATCGAATTGTTCTGTAGATATTTGTACAACCTGGCTACCAATGTTAAAAGAAGAACTAAACAAACTCAACATTATCTAAAAGAAAATATCGTCAGTTCTACGTTCTGTGTAAGTAGTAAGTATCTATGGAAATAACATAAACAGAATCTTAAAGCTGTGTATTTGACATACACAGCAAAATAACAGATCTTCCAAAAAAAGCTTTGAAAGCGGAAAGAGATTACTTTCCGAAACGTCAGCAAAATACATTATTTCTGTGTTTATTCCGATTTATATTATTTGCAAAACATAACCTCTGACTATTCCTTTGGCGTAAACGTCACGGGCGCAGAGGTTTTTCCAATAATTCTATTATTTTGTAGATTCGGTGATTTGTTTTTGAAGAGGACAATAATACATGTGGTAGAAAACTCAAATAATAGGAAAGAATACTAGTAGTGCAATTACTACTGTCAAAAACAGAAAATTCTACGATTAATTTTCTTTTTCATTCGATTTTAAATGTTACAGTGAACACACAATTAAATTTTTAAAAGAATCCATCCACAGCTTAACTTTTAACATTTTTATTTGCAAAATGGAACATATTTTTTTGTTAATAACGACATCTCGCATCTAGTCAGATGATGACCAAGTTATTCCAAATAAAATTAAAGTTAAAAGATCCTGAATTGATTTTTAGATGACAAAAAGTAATTCTTAATTTTGTTAATTGTTTTGAAAAGTTGGTATACACGACAGGTACTGAAGCACCAAACCTCCATGGCTTCAGCTATACTTTGCAAGTAAGGTGCTGATCAATCAACATAGGTCTCTTGCTGTAAAACTATGTTGATGAATATCGAATTTATTTTTCATGGGAAAAAAAGGTCGTTAGAATTAATGGTGAAAAATGTTATTAAGATTATACAAAAACGAAATAGAATTATAATTTTTTACATTATGATTACTGCCGACACAAGAGTATATTTGTCTAGATTTTTGAAATGAGAGACTTCAATGTTTTTGTAATATTTATAGCTTAAAACCGCACACACTACATTAATATGTGCCGTTGATTTGTTAAAAGCAAACCATGTAGTGAAATTCATTTATGACATAAATTAATATCTTTCATATACTATTATTTCTAAACTGCTTCGAGTCGTAGCAGCCAGCTCAGATCTCACAAAATCTAGTAAAAATATACCGTCCAGATGTTCCTCAGTCCTTGTCTCTCACGGTATTTATATGTTCGTATTAACGATACAAATGATCGTATTTTATTGTTAGTATTATTACATATTTAATTATCCGAAAACAAAGCTAACTTTTAAAGCTTTAGCAAGGAAATGGTCTGTAAAGTTTTCTCCTGGGATCATTCAACTTTATTTTTATTGTTCTGTTTTCGTCTTTCCTTGATATAAAACTTTCTAACTTAAAGCTAAGGCATTTCATATTATCCTTTACACGCTGTAGTTTAGAGCTTAGGACCTAGGTAAACACATTCGGATGTTTGTTATTGATCTCGTCGAAACGTCATCGTTCAATCGATGAGTTTATTTTGGAAGAAAAGGTGGAAGGTACATTTTTTAACGGCAACGAAGAATTCATTTCTTGTATATGAATTTAAATGACACCGGTAAACGAACGTATATAAGATTTTTTTATACTCCTAGGCCGTTTACACAGTTCGATTCCAGTGGTACTAGCTTAAATTGGCTCTTTCTAACTCTAACTTTGTTTATATTCTCGCGGTGATTCCTGTATTTGCTAACTAGCCGATTAGTTTCATCACCGGCTTAAGTAATAGTGTTTTTGGGCAAATTTTTTAACTTCAAAGATATTTTGCAATCTCTAAAATTAAAATTGGTTTACACAAGTTATAACATTTAACGTTTCGACATTTGAAATTTTGCCTTAGAGATGATTTTAGTTTAATTTGTTTTATTCAGATTTTTAAGACTGAGAAAATTCAATTTTAAGTATTATGCGCGGTGGCAGTTTAATTTTTAAATAAACTTTTTTACTTGGTTTCGGCCAAAGAAGTAGAACGATCACTCGATTTGTTGAAATTTAAGGTTAACCAAGGAAGAATTAAACACTGCTTGGCTTAGAGACTTCACTCACGGAACGCATAAACTAACTTGAGGTACGCTGAAACTGACTTAGCTTGAGCTCGTCATGCTCCGTTATTTATATGGGCCGATGGGGATTTAGCTCGCCGAAGTCTGGATAGAGCTGGATATGTCCCCGGTCAGTCTATGGGACTCGAAATGATGAAATATTGCCCAATGTTTTGAAAAATTAGAATTCAGGACTGAAAAAGTATATCATACATACGGCAATGAAAAATATGATTTTTTGATATATGAATGAAAATTGAATTTAAATTGGTTTTAGAAATATGAGCGATACCTGTCTGAATAAATTGCTAAAATTGAATTGGTCCCATAAAGTAAGTTGAAAGTCGTAATTTAAGCGATATTAATGCCATATTGAGAATGTTCCATTACTAGCGTTGAAACGAAATGGAAGTAAGTATTGATGACTGCAGTAAAGATAGCCGGTAGTGGCTGGCAACGTACAGAACATATTGGAAATAAGTTTTGATAACATCGGGACGGTTGGAGAAAGAGGATTGAGGAGGCCACGGCTCGATATTTAGCGCCATCGTAGTAGTAACAGCATATGGGAAAATGAATGTGGTGATTGCTTGTTGGAAATGCGAATGAAGTATGTTTTGATGTATAGATGGACGAATGAATTAGAAGTTGATTTAAAAAAATAGTTTATAGAAAATTTGCGGAAGTGAATTAAAATATTCTGACTGTAGGTTTGGAGAATTATTTTGCAATAAACCGGGATAACGAGGGGACGGTATTTTTTAGGGCAGTCGTTTGTAATGTTTTGGTTGTAAATTAGTTAATTTGAATGTTTGAATGATTCTGTGGTTACATTTAGATTATTTCGAATTATCGATGTGGTATGAATTTTCTCAGAATTTTTTGTGAAAAATTGTGATTTTTGACGATTTTGAGTGTCTGAACGACTTTTTTATTATGTTTTGACTTGGCGACCTTGATGATTGATTTATTTACTAAATTATAATACTTTTGAGCTTGTCTATATCATTAATATTCGAAACCTTAGGACTTAAAATCAACATTGGAAAGACTAAGATTATGTCAACTCCTCATCAAGTGAACCAAATAGACATTACACTTAACGGAAATTCTCTTGAAGTGGTGGATCAGTTCAATTACTTAGGCAACGTTGTTAATGACAAAGCAAACATGGACAGCGAGATTCGCAATAGAATTAACGCTGCATCTAGAGCACTCTGGGGACTTAGAGAGAGAGTATTTGACAACCACGACCTTGCTTTGTCAACGAAAATGGCTGTCTACAGAGCAGTTGTCATTCCAACACTGCTATATGGATGTGAAGGCTGGGTCACTTACCGTCGTCATGTGAAAGAATTAGAACGTTTTCAGCAAAGACACCTCAGAAGTATGATGAAAATCCGTTGGTTCCATCACATATCAAACGTGGAAGTACTCAGGAGAGCAAACAGCCTTCCAATTGAGGTGCTTATTTCAAGAGCACGCCTAAGATGGGCAGGTCACGTTCATCGTATGCATGATAACCGCCTTCCTAAATGTACACTTTATGGTGAATTGCTAAGCGGTAGAAGAAGGCGTGGCGGTCAACAAAAGAGGTTCAAAGACGCTCTCCATGAAAATCTAAAATCCTGCGGTATTGCAGACGAGCAATGGGAACAACTTGCAGCGGACAGAACCGAATGGCGAGGGGTTGTGGCCAGCTATCAAGGAAATGTTACTGCAAGAAGGCCGAATCCAAGACCTAACCAGGTCTATGTTTGTCCTGACTGCGGTCGACATGTGCTCTCCCGAATTGGCCTCTATAGCCATAGTCGTGTGCACCGTAGATGAATGGGAATTACAATAGACTACACCTTTTACTTGTTTTTATTGTACACAACTTATCGACTGTAACATTTTTATACTCGGACTCGAGTAACGGCTAATAATAATATTCGAAACATACTATAACACTTGAAATGGTCACCCATCATGTAGATAGTAAAGATGCACCCTATGCTCGCCCCCAATTTTTACAATTGATGACTATCTAATTTCTACGTTTTTATTTATATTTCAAAGTATTCTTGTAAAATAATTTATTAATGAAATGTTGTAAATGGGGCGAGTATGGGTGCGTCTTTACATACTTCGATATGCGATGTAAAGCAACGTAAGGCGTGGTTAGTAGTTGGATGGGTGACCGTTCCAACGAAGACCGCATCCTCGCCTCACACATCTTCCAGCGGCTTGTATATCAGTGTATGCGCGGAAGCTATACAACCTTAGGCGAGGGTTGTATAGGAGATATACCATCCTTCGGAGGGGATGTCAAGCAGTCGGTCCCTTGTCTATTAAATGTTAGGCAAGTAAAAGGTCCCGACTCTTCTTAAGGGAAGAGGTTCGGCAAAATTCCTGGTTGGGGGTAGCTCGTCTACAGGCGTCGGTGTTAGGCCTCAGTAGCGGAAATAGACCGACGTTAAATAAATATATAAAAAAAAATGTAAATTCACGTTGTTTTTTAAACATAAATTACTCGAGAACTGTTTGGTTTATCGAAATGCAATAAGAATGCCTTCTTTATTTCTAATCTAAAAATTAGTTTTTTGTGATAATTTTTAGAAATATCAAAAAAATTAAAAAGTTGTGAGGAAAATATTGACAGTCACCCCCTAAAACAACTCCTTAACCAGAAGGAGAGGTAAACTAGTGTCCGGATGGTCTAGGGCTAAATTTAAAACATGAATTTGATATTTTAAGGAGTCGGAAGATACTGCAGAAAAACTGAAATTTATTATCCCCCTTTTATATACGTATATATCTCTTATTATTCATTATCGGAAACTTTATATAAAAGACTACTATTATTTTTGGATGTACAATCAACCGCAGAAATATCGAGAGGCAATCTTGGACCATCTTGTATAAAATATGCGATTACTGGAACGTGCGGAAACGAATTGCTGTGGGAAATCTAAGTAATGTAAATAGCTTTGGTCACTGTGTAAACAAATCCCTGGCTAAACAGAAATTAATGTAGTAGATATTTTCTCTATTATTTTAAATTCAAATGTTCCATGCAATTTAACTGGACTGTTTTATTTTAAGCGAACTACTCATGCAACATTGATTTTAATTACAGCGATATTATTCGCCTGAATACAACTTATTTTGATTAACGTAAACACAGCAAAAAGTTTATATAAATAGGTGTTTTTGATGGTATTGTTCAAGAAGCCGTTATTACAGGCTTTTTAATAGAATCAACAGAAAGTTTGGTTTCTACTTGGGAATTTTGTGATAAAAAATGTTGAAGAAAACATACGATTTAGAGCACCAAAGTTGGCAGTTCAGTTTATTCAATCACTATACTTGAAAAAATCGTACTAAAAAGTAAAAAATAATAATGTACGACTGCAAGAAAAGCAAGGCGTGCGCGCACTTTGTATGATTGTACGCATGATTTTATTAAAAAGATGGAATCGTTGTATAGTAAATACGGCCAAAATTGAAACTGGTCAGTTTTAAAGCACAGGACCGTGCGCACTGAACTTGATATTTTGTCCTATATATTTGGCAATGGTATCGAGATTCGAATGGTAGTTGAAACTATGCAGGCGAGTCCGAGACTGGCAATGTAATCAGCCTGAATGAACAATCTACGACTGCACTGGTTTAAAGATAATAAAACGGACAGGCCTTCTAGCACAAAAAAAACTCGTAAATCGTTTCTTATCAGTCAACGTGGAAGTCTAACAACGTGCTGTCTATGTGCCAGTGCAGTGCATAAATACCTATTATAATATCAAACGTAGGAGTTTAGTTAGCTACTGTTCATATTTATAAATATTTACTACTGTATAAAAGGTAAAATATTTTAATTATTTACTAATTTACCATGGCTTTCTGGAGACCATTTGAACAGAGGATAATATAATAACGCCCGAAAATCCCGAAATAGTTGAACCGGTTATTGTCGAAAAAGCCGAAATAAATTTAGAGTTTAAAAACCAAGATTTACACGTACAAAGTCAACGTATTATTTTAAATATACATGAATGTTTGAAAAGCGAAAATCCTGAATAATGTGAGAAAGAAATAATACGACGTATTAACGAATTAACTAAAATATCAAAATCAACAATTTATCGCGTAATTCAAGGCGATGTTATAGATCACAGCGCAAAGAGGAAACGGAAAAATACGAAATTAAAAAATATTGATGATGCCACTAGAGATGTAATACGGCGTATAATTTATAATATGTATGAAGAAAATATAGTTCCTAGGTTAAAAATGATTCAAGAAAAATTGAGCGATTATCCTGATTATAAATATAGGTCTTTAGATACACTACGAAATGTCTTATTAGAATGCGGTTTTAAACATAAAAAACTTGACAGTCGTATGGTAATTATGGAATCGCGATGTATAGTAGTAGTTTTTGGAAAAAATTAGAGAATATCGTAAACTAAACAGGCATATAGTGTATCTAGACGAGACGTGGTTTGACACTCATGATGTTGTTCAGTATGGTTGGGTAGATAGTTCGCACAATTATGTTTTAAATACTCCGTGTTCTAGAGGAAAACGCGTTATCATACTTCATGCGGGAAGTGAAAATGGGTTTGTACCCAATGCGTTGCTCTTGTCGGCCAAAAAAATATCGCAGTCTTCTGCAGGCTATCACGAAGACATGACAGCCGATCTATTCGAAAAATGATTTTCTCAACAGCTTCTACCAAATATTCCACCAAATTCGGTAATTGTATTAGATAATGCTGCTTATCACTCGCGTATATTAAATTAAATACCAAATAACAGCACAAAAAAGGAAGATATTTTAAAATTCATGAGAAAAAAAATATGGAAATTCCTGTAAAAGTTCCAGTAAAACGTGAATTACTGAAAAGAATAAAAGAACAGGATTTCAAAAAGGAATATGTTATTGATAACTTATCCAATATACACGGTCATACACTTTTGCGGTTACCTCCATACTATTGCATATTTAATCCTATCCAGATGGTTTGGGGAACACTAAAAGTACGTTTACGAAAATGTAATAACTCTCCAACGTTAAGCGCGATAGTAGTTGATCATATTAAGAGAAGTAATAAATGACATTGACAATAATACTGATTTATGGAAAAATTGCGTTTGGCATGTAATTGGAGAAGAAAATCGATATTCAACGCTACCCTCTAGTGCGCCGATTTTAATTCAACTGGATATTGATTCCTCTTCAGAAAGTGAAGATTCGGACGCGTCAATTAACATTTAACTTTTCTTAATTTTTTCATTCACTTTTTTATTGTTACATTTCGTGGAATATATTTTATTTAATTGACAAGAAATTTTAATTTAAGTTACTTCATTCTAGAGAAATATTTTAATTTTGTTTTTATTTATGTTTTATATAAGTATACAAATATTTGTTTTTGTTTTCATATAATAATTCTTTGCTTTGTTCAAGAAACTTACGTTTTTATTTTAGAAGAAACTTAAATTTTTATTTTATTTTTGACTAAAATCGTTGCCCCTCGCTAATCTAACCTGTCCCATCCCCTCCTGGCAAGATATGTTCATACCTTCTCGTTGGTCCTTGCTGAGCAATAACATATTTCAATATAATATGGGTTATCTTTAAAACTAAAACTAATAAATTTAAATATTTAGACTTTATATCTAAAACTGATATAATACCTCAAAAATATGTTATTGGCGAAATGAACCTAATAAACAAAAAATAATAAAAATGAATACAATTTTAACATTTTATTATGACAAGCATTTCTATTTACCTCCGCCCATGTACAATGAAGAGATACCGACTGTTTTTGCCGGCTTTTAGTTTTTATACGGTTTCAATTCCGGTCACACATATTGCCTTCAATCATGCGTAACATAAAGATGATGATACACATACTTGTATACAAAGTGCGCAAGCCTTGTTTTCTTGTAATTATGTGACTTTTTTACTTTTTAGTACGAATTTTTACACAAAAGCAAGTTTTAAAAAATCATTTTATTATTTTCTACTTTTTAGTCATATTTTAATTAAATTATTATCATACATTGCCTAAGTTTAATTGGTAGGTTAATTTGGGTTTTCCAAGATAACATATTTAGGTTAGACTGAGGCTGGGGGGCGGGGGGTCGCTTAGGGTATTCGGGTGTCGGGAGGTTTAAATCCCAGAGAGCGCTCAATAAAATATCGTCTCTTAACGATTTGTTCTGATTTCTCGCTCTTTTGTTTTTACAGATGGTTCGTTACGGAAATAGAATGCAATCACAGGTGAAAGTTGCTCGTCTATATCACGAAAAATTTCCTCATTTACCGCCTATATCCCAAGGTACAATTAACAAAATTGGACAGCAATTTCGCGAAAATGGACATGTCCGGCACATAAAAAAGAAGCCTCCAATGCAAATACTGCTTGAGTTTGAAGAAAACCCACATAGTTCAAGTCGACTAGCAAAATTCAATCGCTGCCGTCGGCGCCATCTTGACAAAATGGAGCCAAAAGCCGGTTTTCTCGATATATTTCGCTTTATGCGAGTTCTATGGTAAAAAAAACCTATTAAGAAATTGAAAGAACGGTAAATTTACTACAAAATTTGTTTTTATGATTAAAGAGCCTCTTATAAAATAGATTTGTTGTTGTCTGCCGCTGCTGCATTACATTATATCCTATACGTAGAACACTCTTTTTCACACCACTGCTATGAGGTAGTGCATACTTTTTACTGATATTCCCTACAGGCTTAATTTACGAATAACCTGTTCAAAGCATCGTGTTAAGTCGTCGATGACGAAATTCCGGGTTCGCTGATATCTTCAGCAATAGTTTCTTCTTCTGAAACTGCTTCTGCTTCACTGTCCACTGATCGAAGTGTTTCTTCGTTCTACATACTTGCGAGGAATGTTTTGACGGACCAGTCGACTTCTTCGTCGTCATCAAACTCATCTATAGTTTCCGGTGCCTTTTCATAGGATGGCCCGTTACAAAAGTTGCAAATTACAGAATATTTGAGACCTGCCTTTCTACAACCACACCACAAGAAAACCCACAAGTTCCAGCGGATATAATATGTTTCCAACAGGATGGAGCACCACCACATTACCGAATCGATGTCCCGCAATAACTCGACTTAATCTTTCCAAATCGGTAGATAGGGAGGCGAGGATACCTAGAATGGCCAGCACTTGTTCCTGATCTTACACCCTTAGATTTCTTTCTATGGGGATATGTGAAATGTATGGTATACAAAACTAAGCCACGCGATGTAGCAGAACCTACTAACCAAATTTAATAAGGGATGTCCTGAAGCCCTTAGAAGTAAACAAGCTCTGGTTACTTCTAAGGTTTGTTGTAGTATTTTCATGGCTTCCACAGACGCCTGATTTGTCATCAATAAAACGTTCCATGAACAGTACTGGGCCAAATGATTTACCCCATTCTTTGCCCGAACTCCTATGTAGGATTCAAGAAGTCTAAGATAGACTTATTTCAATAGGATCTTAATAATCTCATTTCTAGCATCCGGTCAGCAAAAGCAATTTGTAACTGTACTACTTGTCATCATAAATTTTTCTTGTATGATTGATTTATATATGGATATTGTTATGTGTTGCCCTCTAACGGAGAGAGATTTAATTAATCCCCGGTAGCAGGGTGACAGGAAGCCTACCTAGTTTGTGTACCGGTAAGACAGCATCATCTCTGGAATAGCTGGCGAACGGTCATTACCAAAGAACCCGACAGATCGAAATTGTTCGAAAATAGTTAACCCGAAAAATCGAGAAGTTGTCCGAATAGTCTTAAATGAGATACAGAATTCGAGTACGTTGGCCATGGATATATAAGAGGCGGATCCAACGCACGTGAACAGTTCAGTACAGTTGTTATTAGATGAGAAGTAACCGGATAAGATACAGGACAGTGATAAGTTGTGATTTATAGTAGTGAGACTATAGTAGATGAAAATTATAAGTAATGTGTTATTGTAAGGACTTATTATTGTAATTTACTGTAAACGCCTCTTTGCATTTTTAGTTATGTATCAGTAGTACTGACTACAAAATGAACAGGTTGGCCAGCTTATACGTTAAAAAGCGTGGGTTTTTCTTTAAGCTGTAAGCTCAAGGAGATTAATATTAGGCATTTCTCCCTATAATGCCACTAAGTTAATTATTACTTCTCCACTAGTTCCAACAAACTCCTGAATTTGTTAAATGTGATTCAGTCAATCAGCAGATTATGCAAATAAAAATTCAGAATAGACGCTGTTTTGCCTCGAGTTTATAGGGAAACCGTTTGGGTAAATAACTTAAAATTAAGAAGAAAGAACTCGAATAAATCAATAAGAAACTCCTCAATGTATTTACCTAAGTTTCTAATTTAAGAAAATACAGACAGTTTGGGTTGTAACACTTCAGAAGTTTTATCAAGGAAGAAGCAAACAGGGCAATAAAACTAAAGTTGCAAGTTCCCCAGAGGGAACTGATGGATTGTTTTCTTGTTAAAGTTTTGTTTGGATAATAAATTTACAGGATGCCCTGAAATTAGTCGGCCATATCTACGACGATCAATTTAAAAATATATACTTATTATATTTTGTCTTGGATGTAACCGTTCATAAAGTCAAAAATCAACCCCACAAATGGATAATAAATCTGGTCTAGAGCTAAAACCTATCAGCGATCAATACTCAATGGTACTGTCGTGGGCAGAAAAAAATAGGAAAGCTTTTTTTTTTTAATGTAAATCTGTCTATTTGAATATGTAATGAGTAGCCGAAATAAAACAGATATCACTTTTAATTTATTTTTTATTTTAATGCTGTAGTTATTGCTATAGCAAATGATGAATGGTTAATTAGACAAATTGCACTGCGTTATAAGATTAACAAAAATTTGGTGTGTAACATTTTATGAAAGTGGAGAATAAACGGTACGATTAGTAGAAATCCTGGATCAAAAGGCAAAAGATATCCTACTTAACAAGAAACTAACTATTAATATTTCGTTATTGCGCCATTTCTATTTATAACTTCTATAATTCTGTTTGGCACAGAATTAAATAACCTTATACAACAATCATTAGTAATATTTTCCCATGCATTATTTACTATTTCCAGTAATTCTTCGGCATTTCGTGGTCTCACATTTCGTTTTGGATACTTCTTACGAGTAGTTCCCATACTTCTTCCACAGGGTTAAGATCTGGACTATGACTGGGCCAGTTAAGAACATTGATGTTGTTATCTTGAAATCAGTTAGTTACGGTATGAGCAGTATGAACAATAATTGTCTTGTTGAAATATGAACTCATTATTAGGAAATAATTAATTGTGACACAGAAAGGAGCATAGAATTGTCTAAAATTGTAACGTTTCACTATTAAATCGTTCCGCAATGTGCCACAAAACACCAGGACCACGTGCCGATATCCAGGCCCACATATTGACGGAAAATCTACCACTTTTATCATTGTTAGATATATATTTCTCATCGAATCGAGTATTCGGAGGGCGGTAAAACGAATATGACCACTGTGTGTTGACTGGGAAGTGTTTCGTCTGTAAAGATTACATTGTTCCAAAAACTTACACCATACGCTAAAAATTCAAGCGAAAATCCTACTCGAGCTTCTTTATGTTCAGCTTTAAGTAAGTATTTCTGTGCTGCTGCATGGCAGCGTAGCTCCGATTCTCTTATTCGCCGGCGAGCAGTACTACTCGATCCAGGAAAATTCGTTTCTTCAGCAGCCTAAATAACTGAGTAAAATGGATTTTCTACTAAAGCATTTACCAATTGCAAATCTTGTTGTTGAGTTGATATCCTTCGTCGCCCTGATCCAGGATTTCCACTAATCGTACCGTTTATTCTCCACTTTCTTAAATTGTTACACACCGAATTTTTGTCAATATTATAACGCAGTACAATTTGTTTGTCTCATTGACCATCCATCTTTTGCTTTAGCAATAAATTATGACAACTAACTGACAATGTCACAAAAATTAAAGTTAGATGTACACAACTAGATTTTAGCAAAATACCGTTAAAAGACTTGTCCTATTTTTTTTTGCTCACGACCGTACTAATATTTCTTATTATACTTTTATTCTTGTTCCACCGTAGTAATTTGTAAATAATCAAGTTGATTCATCAGTTACTAAATTTAGCAGAAAATATTGAAAAATGCCAAACAAGATTTCTTTACAGACAAAATAGAATGAGAGCTAAGAATTTCAAAACTGCTTTGTGGTAGGCAAATCATTCTTATAATTAAATATAAATACTTGTCCTTCACCATCATTCGTTTGAAATAATTTTCTTTATCGTATTATTGAAAATTAAGTTTCCTTTAAGTTAAATTTTTATTGATAATTATTAATATCATAACATACAACTTCACAATAACTTAGTAGCACATAATACGTTAGTTACAATATATAATACGTTGGTTACCATATCATAGTACCTTAGATACGAATTTTATTTTAAATTATTTATGAACATTGACGTGAATATTTTGACAGTTTTCAAATTTGATAGATACGCCTGATACACCATTCTTGTCCAAAATGATGGGCATGTCCACTGAACCTTGCCCAACAACATTCTTTTTCAGTTTGATGGTCTCTTTAGTACATGATACAGTGTTTACAGAGACGTCTCCAGCATGAATTTTTCGCGCAATGGAAACCTTCTGAGTATCGTCCAAAAACCCTCTTGCAACATTGCTCGATTCCCAACCACCAAGTTCTTGTAAATCTAATATGTCTCCACCAGCATTAACAAGAGAAGTTGCTGAAGATCTTCTAACACAATGACCAGTACAGTTGGATTTTCAAGTTTGAGATACATAGCAATTTTCTCGAGTATTTTAGAAGAGAAATGGATACCACAAGGCTGAACTATGCATTTTCCGTTTCTACATGATACGAACAATCTTCTATGCGGAGTATGAATTGGTATTTTTTAAATAAAGCCACAGGATTAACGTCTCCGTCAGATATCACCACAAAAATCTTTTCTTGTGAGTTTTTGAGTCAGGAATTGTGACTATTAGCTTGCTCTCTAGAATCTCAACATTTTCCATGGACATTTTCGTTAATTCATTGGTTCTACAAGTTAAGCTAATTCGAATTAAAAAAGCTACTTTCATCATTAAAAACGTCTTGTCTGGGGTACTACAAACAAATTCACTAACCTGCTCTTTCGTGAATACTTTCCATTTTTTAGCTCTATATCCCACATTTTTTTCTTAATGAATCATATCAAAGGGCCATACTTGTCGATTTCCACTCTTTCCTTCAACTCCAAACAAGCTCGTAACATAGAATATTTAGGCCACAAAGATGACGGGGAGTATTGACTTGAGAGTTTTACAAAATAAGCAAGTATTGTTGCGGACCTCTAGCGTATGCGACCCACCATACGCCTTAGCGTTTTGTGGGCCGCATAATAACAACCGCTACGTCCGTAGCAGAGTTTCGCTATTGTCCACGGGAGGTGCGATATACTTCCAGCTGGTGAAAAGCAGACACATTTTTGATGGCGGTATACAGTTGATAATCCCACAAAACTCGGTTTATCCAAGGCATCCTCGTGGATTTTAGGATTGTCAATACAGGAAAATTTTCTCCATCTGTTGTTGTTCCGTTTAGCGGAATATTTTGTTGTTGTGAGTAAATTTTAACTGGGGAAGCAGGATATTTAAGTATACAAAGTAAGTTAACCTCTTCATGCGTCATCTTACCTGTTCTCTACCCACGTATTTCACAAATTTACAGGTTTTCCTTTGAAGTATCGTGTCCACTTGAAAGACGGACTCGACCCCATTCATCCAACTATGGCTTTCTAGGAACATTGGTGGATTGTTCCCTCATCAGTGAGGTAAATTACATTCCTTTTGTGGGCTACGTCAGATTTACATTGCTCTCATTAGGCACGCTTCACGTGCATTTCCGACCATGCAAATTAAATCGGGATATCTTTAGTGTTCCACGGACGGGGCTTCCACACACAGTAGTGAAGTTCCATGGACGGGGCATCCACACACAGTAGAAAGTTCCAGGGCTGGAGAGGCTATAATCAACCCCATCCTCGGGTCAATTTCTTTCGTCCCGAAGACACCACCGTAGGGCTACAGTTGCTTCAACGTGGGAGTCGGTATCGTACCACCCTAGATAAGTGTGTTGTTTTTATTTACCGGGGACCACCTTCAGTGGTTCTGCGCGGTTATATTCCATTCATACTTACTTTTGTATTGTAACTTGTACATATTTAAAGATTTTATGCATTTAAATTTATTTAAGGAGGTTCTCTAAATCAGACCCATTGTGGCCGAATTTATTACCATTTATCCTCACGTTGTAAACTGATGTGTAGCTACACGAGGCGTTTTATTAATGTTGTAACTTATTAATCAAGAAATTTGCCACACATTTTGAACAGCGCCAGATTACATGCTAGAGAACCAATATTTGTAAATTCTGTAATATAGTGCATTTCATGTTTAAAGAAAGTGTCATTATTTCGTCTGCGACCACTACGTATGGAACCCTCAGTGATTTGTAAAGTAAGTAAACTAATAATTTGTCATAATTTATGTAAACTTAGGCTTAACGCCCTGAGATAGTCTGAGCTAGTGAAATTTTATCGTGGGCACGTTACATCACTTATCCAGGGTAAGTTGTGTCTGCGATATCTGCTACGCTACAGTAGCCCAAGTGAGTTTCTTTATGTAATATCTTATAACCACTACTATCCAACGTATTTATTTATTTATGTACGTGTAAAAGGTAGCAGTATTACCGTTTCTCCAGTACCTTGAACCTGTTCCCTATCTCGCCACTCACAAAACTTATGGTATTCTTTTTCGTAATGGATTTTTTATTTATCCGAAAGCAAATCTAATCGTACAGTGTTAGCAGCAGCAAGTATATTTTCAGGAATATCAAATCTTCCATGATTTCGCCAAAATTTGTCGTAATTAAGACTATTTCAATTTTTATGGCACGCTGAAATGACAATCAAAGTTGTTGATTTTTTCACATCATCATTTCAATGATACCATAAATCTTTGAATGTAACTCGATTATTACAGATTTAAACCATCTCGGACGTTGCCAGGCGACGACGCGCCGGCCAAGTCGCCATCGCTATTACGAGTAGCCATCTTTATTACGAACCGGCGTTGTGTAGCACTGCATCTTAGGCGAAATATTGAACATGAGGACGAGTAAGAAGTTACGTATTAAAGTTTCTGAAGGGAGATTTGGCACGAGCGGCAAAATTTTTTAAGGTAAATTTTTCACTTTTTGCAGTCGATTTTGGCGGTAAATTTATACGTTTTCCGTCGTGTTTACCCTGAGGCGGTTTCTCAGTGATTCGGTGTCACAAAAGTATCCTTACCATACACACAGTCTTGGAAAATTTTAAAATCAAATAATATTATTCCTACTTGCAAAAATAGTAACATTCCAGATCACTTAAACGATGCTGGTCAAATTAATAACTTTTTGTTACTCCCTACCCGCCACATCAGTATCAAACGTTGTTCTAGACAAACATAAAAATGATACATTAATTGATCCCACTTTAAATTCCAACAAGTAGATGAATTTACTATACTAAAACTCATTAGTGAAATAAAAACTAATGCTACAGGGTGTGATGGATTAACTATAAAAATGATTAGTCTCTGCTGCCCACATATTATTCCTTACTTAACACATAGTAAACGTATGTCTGCTTGATAGCGTTTTCCCGACTGTGTGGAAAAATGCCGTGGTAACCACATTGCCCAAGAAGCCAAATCCATTGGAACTAAAGGATCTTCGGGCCATCAGTATACTTCCTACCTTGTCAAAAATTGTTGAAAAGGTTATGGATATTCAAATTAGGGAGTATATTTGTGAAATAACTGTACTGCCTCTAACTCAGTCTGGATTTAGGCCAGGACATAGCTGCACCACGGCACTTGTTCATATCGTCGAAGACATCATGAGAGCAACAGATCAAGGTTTATGTACAAACTTGATCTTACTGGACTTTAGTAGGGCTTTCGATACTTTGAATTTTGAAATTTTATTATTAATATTAAAATATATAGGGTTAACAGATAGTGCACTTAAATTAATTCAAAATTATATTGAAAACAGACAACAGAAAGTTGTAATTCAAAATAAAGGATCAAATTAGCTAACCTTAAAGTCTGGTGTACCACAGGGTTCCATTCTGGGCCCTTTGTTATTTACCATATACACCAGCCAATTAATTAAATGCCTTCGTTACTGTATACACCATTTATATGCTGATGACACTCAGCTTTATATTTCATTCAAGTCTGCTGATGTAGATAGAGCTTGCTACCAAATTAATCAAGACCTCAATATATTTGTTGCTTTAGTCAGGGATCACTGCTTGATCATAAATCCAACTAAAACTAATATTGTTACATTTGGTCCAAAAAATATGCGTCATAATCTAAAGCAACATATCAATATAACTATAGACCAAAATAAAATCCATATAGTAGAAGAAGCAAAAATCCTAGGAGTTGTGATTGATAGTGATCTCAGGTTTAACAGTCACATTAGCAAACTTATGCAAAAATCATATGCAAAAATAAAGTTAATTTATGGTAGCAGGCACTATCTCACAAGACAAACTAAAGTTATGTGAAAGCTTAGTGTTGTCATTATTAAATTTTGCAGACTCTGTATATGGACCTAACTTAACCTCTGTGTTTAAACACAAAATACAAAAAATTCAAAACTCATGCCTGCGTCTAATCTACGGTATTCGTAGGCATGAGAGAATAACTTATAAACTGACTCACACAGGGTGGTTAAACATGGAGCGTCGGAGAATATTGCACTCAGCGTGTCTATACCATACAATTATTATGCGTAAAATACCTCATTATTTATATAATAAGATACAGTTTAGAACAGATGTTCATACTATTAATATAAGATTCAAAGGTTTATTAACACCACCTATTCATCGGCATGAATATTTTAAACGGTCCTTCAGTTACCAAATATGCAATGTTTATAACAAACTTCCAAATTGTTTGAAAGAAGAGCCTGAGTTAGTTTAAATCAAATTATAAAAAGATTTTATTTAAAGAACAATGTGAACAAAATTAGGCCCTTAATATTTATTTTCATCTATATGATTTTAAGTATTCTTCTTAATTTTTTAAGTATACTATTTGAGCACTAAAAAAAATTATCAATACTGTAGCATGCGGTGCAATTTAGGTTAAGTGGTAGAACAAATCTATAATTGTATTATAGATTTGAACTTCGCCTTTTATGCCAAATGTATTACATTAATCCGTAAATTTATTGTATAACCAAAGTTGGCTAATAAAGACGTTTATTAGTATTATTATTATTATATGCACAGTGCATGAGACCGCCTTGCCTGAATGTATGAATATAAAATAATTATTATATTTTTTAATTCTAAATTGTTGCGATTCAAGCATTATTAAGCTCAAGTGTGAGCGCCTGAAATTATTTGTGATATTTCTAGATACGTATAAAGATGTCAATCGTTTTGCGAAAAACTTAAACATTGGATGGTAGTTGGAGACTGCATTGTCCGAGTCGTCTTAATCCTCACCATGTGTGTTATGGACCGACATTCTTATCGAATTTATACACTTGTTAACCTCATACTTATACTCATATATTTAGAATTTGTAGCTGCAACAAATTTATCTGAAAAAAATCGGCAGCTACTGGAAGCGGCTGGAACCTCCCCACCTGATGGATCTTTGAAGCCAAAAAGAACATTAGACTGTGTGCCAAAACGGCACTAAACGTAATCCGATCTCAACCAAAACCTTTTCAGATCTTCTGGAGCACTAAAAATTTTTATCTAAATCCTTTCAGTAGTTTCGGCGCTATCGTGCCTGTCGGCTGTTCAGGTATATACGGTGGGTGTGAGTAAGTATAGATTTTGAAAGTTAGCAAACTAAAACAAATTGGTTTATGACTTACTATTTGCTAGCAGGGCACTTTCAGTGAACAATTTGACAAAAAAATTGAAACCTTTTAATTTGATTAGTTCTAGCAGTTAACACAAAAACAACGCTATAACATAGCGTTGGATGCCACGCAACCAATATAAATATTAGCTGCGAATTTAAACTGCTAAATTCAACAAATGAAGATTAAAGTAATTTGAATATGATTGGTGGTTTAAACTCCGAAATTTCAGACTCACAAGCAGAGAAATAAAACTAGACTGTCTCAAAACAAACAATATATTATCACAATCAAATGTGGAACAAATATCACAGCAGTTTAAAGTATGTACCTATATTAACAACAAAAGTTTGACAAAAGCACATTTTTGTAAAAAACAAAATTACTATTATTTTAATTAGTTGAATGAGTGAATGCAATTTAACTCTAATGAAAAATTAACATCAAATGAAATGTACTAAGACCTGTTGAGTTCGAAGACAATTTAGAGTCAAACGGACGAACATATACCTTTCCTATGCTGGTAGTTGAGGTGGTAAGTATAATCTCCAAAGTGGTTTTCCGGACAACATGGTGGCACATTAGCTAATGGCTGTTCTGGAATATTCTCCTAATATAGAAGATATTGATGACCTCTACTCCTCTAGACAAGGTGATTATTGCGGATGGAAGTTGTATATGTCAGATCTTATATAACAGAAATCTTCCTAAGTTGAACCCTCTTCGTGGTCTCGTGCATAGGAAAATAAATGTTATCAGTCAAATATCTTTTACAACAAAAGAAAGAGAAAATATGTAAACTTTGTGTTGCTAACCGCACAACAAAGCAAATATTGCGGGAAAAAATAATAAAAAAATAACAAAATTACAAGCAGAATGTAACCAAAACATTTACTTTGATCCAAGAATGATCAAAATATATCAAGATACTATGTTAAAATAATTTTCCCAATTACTGAAATAAATTTCCACTAAACTTCTTCAGTGCATGAACTAAATAAACTAAAAATAAGAACAGATCTTATTTGCAAAGTAACGTAAGTAAATTCCCCAAAAAATAATTTGCAATATTCGAGAAAATAATACTTGAAAAGTGTCAGTTTCTGTGTTTGATTTTTTAGAAAAACCAAAAAATGGAAAAATTAAAATTTTAAATTTTAAGTTATATGCAATTAAATTTCTAACTGTAACACACATCCAGAAGTTAATAACTGATTTAGTTTCTAATATGACTATAATTTATTTGAAACTATTATATTTCTTTATCTACTCATATAAGATTATAATATATTCAATAATCAACTTAGGCACAATTGTATAAAACTGGATCAACCAATGTTCAGTTGAACTTGGTTCAAAATCCGTGGATAGTATTGTTGTAGCAATTGTAACCCTGGATTTTAAACCAAGTTTAGCTGAACTTCAGCTGATCCACTTTTATACAACTGAGCCTAAATCAACTTGTTTTGAACAAGTAATAGTATCCATAAACAAATAGCGTGGATTATAAAAGAGAGTTACATATGATAATTCACTAGATACAGCCAATCACCTTTCCGATACGGTGAAATGGAAAGGTCCTTTATTATTATTGAGGAAAGAAAGGTGATTTGACATGTTTGATTAGTTTTGACGTTTAACTGTTGACATTATTTTGTAAATAACGTTTCTGTATACTTGCAATTTAATATTAATTGTTATAATCGTAGATCGTATTCAATTTGCTACATTATCGCTCGTTGAATAATATACTATTACGCTATTAACAAGTTTAACATCATTTGAACAACTAAGAAAGTCTAGTTAGGTACCATAAACATTACAGATTCGTAAAGTAACAAACTGAAAATTGGTAAAGTGATAATCTATAAAAAAAAAGCATATGATATTGCTATTGTTACACCTACATTTAAAGTTTATGACAATCCATTTGTACACAGTCACTAAAAGTTGCAAATATTCCGAAATCTTATATGTGACATGACACCAACGTATCGGATGACAAACTACTAAAACACAGCGCGGGGAACAAACGACAATCGACAAAATTTGCTCATTGCAAACCGATCGCTCATGAATCTTTGTTAAATAAACATTAGTTAGCTTGCATTTCAGTAATTTTACTAGGTTTGAGAGGAATATTTACAGTGTAATTCTTCGATTTGTCTCCGTATATATTTAAAAAAACGGCACTAAACCTAATCCGATCTCAACCGAAACCTTTTCAGATCTTCTAGAACATTGATGAAACCCTCATGCAAACTTTTTTTCAATTCAAAATATTTGAAATTAAATGCGACAGTAAAGCTGTATAGTTGTTGTTGAATAGGAATACACGTGACGTGACCAGTTTCACGACGTAACGGCTACGCGCATCGATCATGTCACGCGAAATGCGATCTATGCTTCACATTTGCTTGGTTTTTAATTTTTTTCACGGAAACCAAATCGAAAGGGTGGAAGTGTGATATATCGTTGAAATTGGAATTTTAATTGCTTTTCAATGATTCGATTGAACATTGTAAGTAATTACAAAATAAATAACTTGTTGCGCCAAACGGCACTAAACGTAATCCGACCTCAACCAAGATCTTCTGATCTTCTGGAGCACTAAAGAAACGCGCATGTAAAGTTTCATTCAAATCCGTTCAGTAGTTTCGGCGCTATCGTGCTAACACACATACACACACAGACGTTTTTCAAAACCACTTTTTTGGGTTCCTAGGACCTCAAAACGTAAAGATTTGATGTTATCTCAATTTTTGTTTTTGAACCAATTTTAGTAGCCTCTCACAATTTTATTGTGGTGAGGTTAAAACACAATATATACTTTTACCCAAATATCCTCTCTTATTATTGTGTTTTACTGAGCCAAATTAATCAAATTTCCCTTTCAGGTTAATTAAGAAGGTGTTATTTATAGGGAGCGTTAGCTTTAAGACAGTGTAACGACGTCTAATTAATACCACATAGTGTCAGCAGTTAAGCAAAACTAAAGAGGAAGTCTAAATTTTGTATTTTATGTCTGAATCAGTCGCATCCAACTCTTCAGGTGAATATCTAAGTATGTATCAATTTTAGTAGAGTAGAAAAACGTCCTTCAGACGCCCATAGCATGGATCGTTCCCATGGACACTGATTTTGCAGATGGTTTTTTCCATTTTTCTATGCTTAAATATCTCGATCAATCACTTCAGTGCTAATGAAATAAGTTAGATTTTCCAGTTATTCACGTATGTAATCCAACGGTCTACTCTCAAAAATACGACTATCGAATTAACTAATAAATGTTTTAGGAATACCGCAAACTCATCCAACATCTAGTTAGGCCGTTGAGAGAACCGCATGATAAGGAATTTATACCCCACTCAAGGTTTTATCTGCTAAAGCTCAACCCTCGCCCTTACTTTAGATTTTGCAGAGCACACAAAATTGTATCGTAGCCCGCTCCGATTTTCACATTTGCATAAATATTATTAATACTAGATATTCCGCGAAATATTCATAACATAGAAAAAGATGGTTGTTATTGCTCAATTTCAAAATAATGTATGGAATTGCCATCGATTTGGCGAGGTGAGACGAAAAGTTGATACAGGGTGAGCTTCTTTCTATGAAAGAGCGGTATAATAATAATAATTTATGGATGACATCAAGCTAAACATTGAGATCCCAAGACAACTCGGGTAACTCGTAGCCAACCTTAAAACGTAATGATACTGAGATGGAAGTTGGGCTTGTCAAATATGCTGAAGTACATGTCATAAAGAGAAAGCGATAATCAGAGAATACACGTGATTTTGAGCAAATAATTCTAGAGAATTCTGCAGAATTGAAAGATAGGATACTTCCAGTTAAAGGAATTTTGAAAGAAATACTACTCGACGCGCGTTTAGATAACTATGTTAGCATCATCAGTAGATGATTAAAACTAAAAATCTGTAGGATTCGTCTCCCGATTATGTTAACATGGTTAGCGGAACGCGCGTCGAGTAATATATCCTAGTGTAGTGTTCAAATATTCTGGTGCTTTGTAAAAGTGGTTTTTAGACACCAGAGGTATTGATTATACGAAAACGCCCAACCGCTAGCACCCGGACTCAGCGTAGGATTCCCTCATTGAACAAGACTACGCGCTGTAAAAGATCAAATAGGTTCTAAGGCGCTCATTGAAAAATCCAGTAGCTTGGTCTATAAGAGATAATTCCGTGGCTAATTCCAAATCTTCAAAGATTTTTGTGGGTTGCCAAAAGACGAAATATCTAAAATATTTTCTACTTATATGATAATGATACAAGAAATATGTGGAATTCTTTAAAATTAATATCGAAAAACTGAAATATTTGATGACATAACTGAACCTTCTAAGATTAAAAATTATGTTGTATCAACATAATATAACCAAATTAAATACACCAGGATATTGTAAATTATTGTAATAATAATAAATTTAATGACAATAAAATTTTAATTATGGATTACCAAATCATGTATGAGTCATAAATAGGACTTAAATCAAAGGTAATTGGAAGGAACGGCGTGCTTATATAATATAATAATACCTATATACTGTATTGAACTTAATAATTTGCAGTACTAATCAAACTTTAACTTGTTTATTTCCAATAGATAAACCAAAAGATCAAATTAAAATCTCTTACCTTTTGATCCGAAAGTATGTCAAATTTATTTAATGGGCCGGCTAGCTTATCTTTTCCTTCAGGAGCAGGTTCAAATTCAGTTCCTGTTCTAAAATAAAATTTTATTAAAGTAAAATTTTTAATCTGATATAAGTAATTTATTTTCCTTGATATTTAGATAATTTAGCAGTTTTATAACAGGTTCGAAAGTCTTAATACACTATTAAAATTTTAATATACAACCTTGTCCAAAATTAAACACACAAAAACCTTCTTTCTTCGTAGCTACACTCTTCTCTTTCCAAATCCAACAATTCTCCTTTCATTCACCTTATCTCGTCCTTATCTCCTCTGCAATTCCTATCCACAATAACACCTCTTCCTTCTTATTTACAGTCTATTTTTACTCTTCTTCGCTGATCTCCACAATTTCTGACTTTTTAATTCAATTTCAAATTATTAATTTTCTTTGTTTTTTATTTTTCTCCTTCACTCCCTAATTTTCACTTGTTCTTTTTTTCTTAAATTTGTTTTTCCAATTTTACAACCTCTCTTTTATCTGTTGTTTGTTATTCTATATCACTAAATATAAAAGTACCCAAAATAAACAAAACAAAACCATATGAATTTTGATTAATTTCATTCCAAACATAACCTAACTTAAACCTCCTTGTCTTTCTCCAGGAAAACATTTACCAACTACAAAATAAAATTCCCTACTTAAAAGAAATGTCATAATGACTTAAATGTCAGAAATTATTTCAACTACAACTTAATAATCACTAACATAGATGTCAGTATCAAACTTACTGTTGACATGAAATAAAAACTTAAAAACTATTAAAACAACTCTAAACAAGTATTAACATTCTAAAACACATACCTCTTTAGCTAATTTAAACAAATTTTGAAAACCATCTAAAGGAAACAAACAAATTCAAACCCTGATTCAGCAAATAACACAAACATGCAATCTTCGTAATCGTCCAATATGCGAATACATAGCAATACTTTTATATAAACCAACAACAAACTTTACTCACCTAATGACATTTTCTACAGGATGTAAAAATTTTTCTCTTAATGTAGGGAACTAGAAAAACTTGATATTATAGAAAATGTCACCGTCCAGCAAAAACCAACTGGGATGTGTGAGTAGTTTTTGCCAGGATGAGGAGGAGAAAAGTATATCGGGTGTAGACGAATAGTGGGCCACCCTAGTAACTTAAAGATATCGGGATGAAATTTTGTTTGGTGAAATTGGGTAACATTTCCAACTTATTGAGATCTATCCCCCATATTTGTCACTTTCGGTTTCACCGGAAATGGCCCCAATAGCCTTTTCTAAATGGACTACCCTGTATATTTTTACATTTTTTAAATAAAAATCACATTTTGGATACATTTGTACTACTTTCAGCAATTTATACAGGGTTGCACGAAAAATAATTCGAATTTTCGTTGTCAATCTAGATGGCTGCGAATACGTTACAATTATTTTTGTTGCAATGTAATTCATATAAAAAATACCAAAAAGTCAATATGTCCAATATTACATCATGTAGGGTGCTGTAAACTCATTAAAATCACATTTTTCAAAATAAATCATTTTTTATAAATATTATGAAAACAGCATGACATTTAAAATGGAATTTGGAGCATTCGATTTCTGGCATTAATAACAAGGCAGTGTTCTTTTGTAACTTTTAAAAAAGATTTTAAATCCTTATTGATGCGTAAACATGCACCATCAACCTCCGAAGTATTAAATGAGAAATAAAGCTGTACTTATATCGTCAGCATATAAATGAATTTGGCAGTGTTTTAAATATGAAATAAACTGACTGGTATATAGTGTGAAAACTAGTGACCCCAGAATAGAACCTTGAGGTGCACCTGATCTCAATAATAAGTCTTCTGAGGAATCGTGTTCAATACAGACTTTTTGTCGCCTATTTTTAAAATAGTTTGTAAATAAATGAACTGCTTGCTTTGTAAGACCCATATGCAACAAAATTGATAAAATTGTTTCATGATTAAGCGTATCAAACTCCCGGCTAAAATCTAATAAAATAAAAATTGTACATAAACCCTCATCTGATGCTCCTATTATATCATCAACCACTTGCAAAAGTGCCGTAGTACAACTGCGTCCAGCTCTAAAACCCGATTGTGTTTTAGGTAGTATTTTTTTACAAGATACATATCGCCTAAGTTGACTTTCCATGATTTTTTTTAGAGAAAATGTAGGCCTTTGTACATATTCCTGTCGAATTTTCACAATGCGGTGTGATTCCACTACCATTAAACGGTTATTAATTTTTTTACATTTAAATGCACACTAATAAAATACCTCTTAAAGTTTCCAAAGATTGATAGTTATAATCTGAGTACACGGTAGTAGAAAAAATATTTATACATTTATGGTCATATTAATTATTTGCCGAAAATAAAGGAAAAGAGGGCACAGTCGAAATGTCTAACAGATATAATAATATTAAAACATAATATTTTTAGTCGCAAACTCCTCTATAAAATCCTTATTTTACTATAAGGAACGTAACCAGACTGCAACCAACAGTTATTCTCCGGGCTATGTGCCCCGCCGAGCGCTGAATTACAAGTTACAAGTCTGGCGCGTTAAATGTAATAATTGCATATTACCATCAAAACGCTAATGCTTCAATTGCAACAAACACCAGCCGAAAGACTGATCCTACTTAAAGGAGCACTCTTGCCAGCCGTCACACACCACTTGCAAACTGCAGTTTCGAGCTGTTGGCTCTCGTCAGTGCAAGGTAGGCATGTGACGACCGGCACGAGGATCCTTTGACTATTTGGTACATCCCGGTATTTTTACAATAACGACATGTAAAATAGTCAGCAGGTGCCATCTAGCGGTCCAGTGTCTGTTGCAATCGAAAAAATAAATAGCCTGACTGGGCTTAGCATAGTTCAAATGTGCTTTTAGAGGGCGGAATATTAAAACATAATATTTTTAGTCGCATAGTAAAATAAGACTTTTATACAGGAGTTTGCGACGAAAAATATTATGTTTTAATATATTCCCCCTCTAAAAGCACATTTGAACTAGATATAATAATATGTTATGTCTATGATTTTTAAAATTCACCTATATCAAATGTTTTCAGATACATGTTTCTTCATTCCATCAAAAGGCTCCCATGTAATGACGTGACGCCTACAAATAAGTTTTGTTTGTTTGTAATATACAAAGTTAAATAATTAATTAATTAAAGAACGTTTACTCAAGCCGGTGGCGTTAAAAAATATTTTAATAGGTACCCTGCCAACGAACTTAAATATATAATTATGCTGTTAATGAAATGAAATTACTCTCTTGGTTGTTTTCAGTCCGTGTAATTATTCAAAGGCGAATACATTATTAAATTACCATGAGGCATACTGAGCTAAATTACTAAACGAGGTCGGAAGCACCCGGCAAAAGTGTCTGGGGAACGAAGATATAGCTCTTCATTTTTAAGTATTTATAACGGGTGTAAGACAAATATCTATAGGGCGAAAAATATGAAAATAAGCTGCCGATCTGGATACTGATAAAAAAAACGATTTTTTTCATACTGTATTTGGGATTCTACAGTCTACACACTATATAAAATGTAAAAATTTAATAAACAGGCTCTTTATTTTTAACTACATTCATAAAGCTCTTGTTCTACTTCACCATTAATAGAAATAAAAGAAATATACAGTATAGATAAAAAACATATAATAGAGGGATAAAGCGAGGAGTGCAGCCGTCGCCTTTGTCGGTCACTTTGTCGGACAATAGGGATATTTTGTCTTCCTCCTACAAGACAATGTTGTTTAGAATAGATATTGTCTTGCGTTGATGATAGACGGAGAACTAGGTCAGGTTTGTTAGCTTGTATTTGCTTGATGGTAGGGAATGAATAGTACCAATAAAAAGGTACTTTTATTCTCCACAGCGGACTCAATATCCTCCAGAGAGTATAGCTACGGAAGCGCAGAAGGGCCACATATAGATTTTTGGTTATGCCGTGACTACGACTTGAATCTCATAATTGCGACTTATAACTCATAATTACGACTTATACCTCGTAATTACGACTTACATCTCGTAACTACAACTTATAACTCGTAATTACGATTTATAAGTCATAATTAATTTCAATCGTAATTACAAGACACAAGCCGTAATTATGAGTTATAAGTCGTAATTACGAGTCGTAATTACAAGCTATAAGTCGTAATTACGAGCTATAAGTCGTAATTACGAGATGCAAATCGTAATTATGAGTTACAAGTCGTAATTACGAAATATAAGTTGTCATTATGAGTTATAAATCGTAATTACGAAATATGCACTGGTGTTTCGTCCATCCTATATGAATGCATTAAATGATAATAAAGCCCTCGCAATGCTCCTTCTAGATATAGGCCGATACGGTAGGTCCTGCAGCGGCTATCAGGAACCTCAATACTCGAAGATATTGAATACACCATCCTGGTGAATCATGAACAACCCTCGATCTCAGACTTCAATCCTGTTGCCCTCAATAAGGCAAAGGACAAGCGATCGGATAAGGCAAGGTATTCTATATTCTTATAGAAAACTTCGTACAACAGTTTATCCGTATAGAACAGAATAGAAAGATGTGGTCATATAGCATTAATTTAGGCTTTTCGCCGAGCAGGTAGAGGTGGGAACCCAAACTCCACCCAGTGCCATCCTGTTATATTCTCCTAATTCAAGAATCGACGGCCTTCCCGATGCTCAAGAGACATAACCGTGGAACGGACGATTTAGGATTGAGATGCATCTTGTTGCAAGTTCCTCAGTCGAGTTGACGCTGCTTCTCTTGAGTCCAGGGGGAAACAGTTCAAATCAGCATAGATAGGGATAGCTCGTTTCGTATCTAGTTTTGGTAAAAAAAACAGAGGTAGTAATTTGCTAATTTGTCGTCGAAGTTATCTGTATATTAATATATAGAAAGTTTACCCGAAATACCCGTAGTATTTCGAGTAAACTTTGTACAGGGATACAGATAACTTCTACAAAATGCAAAGGAAGTTGGAAATTACTTATGTATAAACACCCCGACCACATGTTTAGATTTCCTCGAAAGTCGACAGACCTTGCGCTGAATGAATTAAACAGACTAGCAAAGTCTTTAGATGACAAGGAAATGGCTGACATAGAAGGATCGTTTAATAACGCGACAACATACTCACTAACGAGGGCACTATCAAACAGAGTCCCAACAGTAATCTACCGGTGAATTAAAGCCAACCTAGATAATAGAATTATAATATCCAATCTGGGCGAGGCCTCCATTGAGGCGAAGGTGAGCACAGGCTGCCCCCAAGGAGGAGTACTATCTCCACTACTATGGACAACCCTGGTGGACGAACTCCTCCGGAAACTGTCAACAGAAGGCTTCTATTGCCTAGGATATGCTAATGATCTAGCATCTAGTCAGGGGGCGACTTGCGAACGCGATAACGAAACGTTCGCAAGGAGTCCTAAATGTTATCGACAAATGATATTATAAGGAAGGACTCTCTATAAATCCCCACAAAACTACTGTCATCACTTTTACACGGAGAAGAGCCTGGAAAACCTAAGGCCCTTAAAGCTCAACGGAGTGGAAATTCCATTTGCCTGTGAGGCAAAATATTTACCAGTCGTTTTTGACCAAAAATTAACATGAAATTCCCACATCCAAAAGCAACAATCGTCCTGGAAAGTTGTAGGCAACTGGGGGTCTGAACCCCAAAATGAACCTGGTAGTGAGACCCATCATATGGTGGACCAAGACGGTGCAGTCGAGAGCAATAAGGCTGTTAAGTAGCGTACAAAAGCTTGCTTGCCTGTACGCCACAGGGGCCATAAAAACTGCTCCTGTGGCGCCACTTGAGGTTCTCTTGGACTTGCCACCATTACACGTTCTTATATAAGGCGAAGCTCGGTCAGTGGTGCACAGGTTAATGCAAGGTCAAATGCCAATTAGCCAGCAACACGGGACGGAGTATCAGAAGTAATCAGAGATGAAGGCAGGTCCCATTCTAGGTATGTCCACGGATGTAATGGTCCCAAGGTATAACTTCAATAAGTACTTTCATGCTATTATACCTGACAGAGGACTGTAAAAATGGTCCACCCATAACAGCACAAGCAGTCTCGTACACTGACGGTTCCAAGACAGAGCAGGGGGTCGGAGCCGGAATATATGGGACAAGGTCAAAAGCCAGTATCCCGATAAGTCTAGGGAAATACGCAACAGTATTTCAGGCTGAAGCTAGTGTAAGGGAGATAATAGGACAAGGTACTGCCAACCAGTAAATTGATATTTTCTGACAGCCAAGCGGCAATGAAAGCAATCAGTTCCAAGCAAATCAATTCAAGATTAGTGTGCGACTAGAGTGACCCTAGCATGGGTACCAGGACACAAGGGACACAGAGGAAATGAAAAGGCAGATTAATTGGTCAAAGGAGGCGCACTCAAAGCCCCAATAGGATCGGAGCCCTTCTGTGGCATGGCAAAGCCACGCATATGAGCAGCCATTAAGGAATGGGTGCAAAATAAATTACTGGAATGGTGGAGGAACCTTCCAAGATAGAGACAGGCCAAAAAGTTCATTAAAGAACGATGGGCCAAATTCACGGAGGGAATAGGGAAGCCACCAGAATAATAGTGGGCCTCCTAACTGGGCACTGCCGGCTCAATACACACATGAGTCTAATGGGCCTGGCGAGGACGCAACATGCAGGCTCTGTTAAGAGGAAGAGGAAACCCCAGTTCACGTGCCACTGTGAAGGCCTAGAGATTCCAAGTACTCGGAGAAGAAGAACCAAAGGCGGATAGCTACACAAAAGGGCTCGTATCAAAGCTGTGGACTCTGATACAAAGGACAAAGCTGGATGAGATACTATAAGGATGTATTCTAGGATAAAAACAATAGACCTGAAAATGTCGCGGTGGTAAAGGCCAAACAACCATCTTCTCTATTTATCTATCTATCTATATTCCCTCTTTCCCAATACATTTTGTAACCTATGCATTAATCTAGCCGGCCTCTCCTGGCTGTATGGCGCGTCTAACAGCCGCGACGCTATCAGTTGCGATTGGTTGTTAAGCTACGGCTCCAATAAAAGTGTTTCTCATCATTTGTAAATGACTTTTTGTTTGTTTTTTAACTATTTTTTTAACATTGCGCTTTAACTTTTTTAAACTAAAGGTTTTTTTGTTCATAAGTTAAACATACGCTAAAACAAGGACATTTTTTTTAATAAAATCAGCTAAATTAGCACGTTTCCAAGTTTTTCTTTCCACTTTGTTACAGTTCAGTTTAACATTTATACGTTATTAAAAAAAATCTCTAATTCATTGCTTTATCTCTTACATTTAATGTCTAACGAATTCGTGTTATCCATCGTCACGCGTAATATTTATTATTTAGTTGTCTATATAAACCCGCAATTGTAAGGAATCTGTTGCACTTGTAGACATGACGTTATACATTTTGTTGTGTAGCGTGTTGCATATACTTAAGCTCTCTATTTCTGTAATTCTTAAGCTAGGCAACCAATAACTTTTAATTAGTTTATAGGTAGATTCCTATAACCTACTGACGATCGGTAACACAGATTTATTTCTTCACAATAGTTTTTGGCTTAGGTTTTGTCTTCCGGTAGTCTGTCACTTTTCACGTGTAATTGGCTCGAACGCTTGGCAATTTATTAAGTGGTAATTTTACGTGCTCGTTGCGATTTTTGAAACAAGTAATTTCACCATTTTGGGATATTTTCGCAACGTTACTTTTCGATTTTCCATTTATGTTTGGACGAGTGCATATTTTTATGGTATTGGAAATCGATTGTCTTCATTGGAAGGATCTATACGTAAAAGCCATTTTTGCCAAATTTACACGAGGCCAAGGACATCCAAGGTCAACAACATTTCTCTAGGAAAACCCTCCGAAACGAGGTAATTATTTTATTTTTATATTCAAACTAGCAAAATATCACTTGTAGTAAATTGTTCAATGGTAAAAATTTATTTTTAGGGTTCTTTTTTTCACCTACGGTTTCGCCTAGGATTTCGTAGTTTTTCTACGTTTTTTTTTTGTCTCCCCTGAAACAAACAACTTTTTTTTTCCACTGATCTACACGTACTTATGTTACTTCTCCTTGCTGGACTGGAATTTCTTTTTTTGTGGAGGAGCCATCCATTTTCTGGGTTAATTGATAGGCTGGAAGTTGCCATTCCTGAAATTTGAGCCGAAGCTGAAGCCCTGCTGCCTGCAGTTTGTATCCTTCTTGCGCCATATATACATTGAATTTTTTAAAAATATATTATAAATTTTACTAAAAAAAATTTCACCACTGTACTTATATATATGTATATATATTTTTTAAAATTTTGCTAAACATTTTATGAAAATATTCTGTCAACTAATTATAACATCTATGATATTTGTTGGGGGTTTAAGCACTTACGTAAGACGCGTATACCCAGTTAGATATATTTTTTTTGTGTGAATTTGTCTACCATACCCTACGTTATTGTACTGTTGAATGTTATAAAGTTACTTCGTTTATTGTTATTAAAAGATAAAACTGAATTTGAATTTTTCATTATCGTCTCGCTAAGTAATTTATTTAGTAGATTTAAGGTTACATTGTACTTGAGCTGGTATTTGGAGTGAAAAAAAATTTACTTGGCGCCCTGATACATCAAAGTAATTTAGAACCCCGACCATCTCCACTGTTAGTCGGCCGGCAAATACCGTTAGTCAACAGACGACGACCAACTAGTTACGTCAGATTGTAGTTTTAAAATTTGACGTAGCAACTTTTAAACCACCACGTACTAAATAAAACTAGGGCTGTTGTAATAAAAACGTCGGAATACTTTACTAATGTTCCATATATTTAGCCGGGGTCGATGTTGAACATTATCTGATGCTATCTCGTCACGCAGTTTGTGCCATGCCTTGTCATTTGTATTTATTATAAGAAACGCCCTTAAAACGGCTTCTCTGAGTACATGATAATTTCTTTATAATTCCATTTCTCACTTTTACTACACTTATGAGATTTGAGAAAATAAAGTGACAGAATATTAATGAGGTACTTTTATGATCTGCTGTTTTCTTATAGATGTGTACGAGGTATGATAAGAACTGCTTAAATTAGTTAATACTCTGAACAAATGTAGTGTTCATTACATCTGAGTAAAAATCTGGGGCTCCGCAAAGCTCAATACTTGGGCCGCCTTTCTTTGGCATGTTTATAATCGGGATTGGAAATCATAACTATTTTTTCTTCAAACGTCAGTAAATCATGACATATCTTACTCATTTCTCGGCACTAAAGTTTGAAATTTCAAACGGCTGTGCGTTGCTATTAACAACGGAAGTAAAAGTACTTTTTCTTCCACTCTAGCGGACTTTTACTTCCGTTGCTAACGGCAACGCACAGCAAAATTTTGTATCTCTATTTTTTTTATAATCAATAGACTTTTGGAGAAAAAATAACATGTCTTACTTAGAGTAAAAGCCACTTTTGTGACTCGACTGTCAGACCCGTCACAAAAGTATGACTTTTACTCCTATTAAAACAATATATATACTATTATCTGCCGATAAAACTAACATAGTTTGCGAAATTCAAGTGTGGTGTATTCGAGTATATAGTGTTCAAATGTTTTAGTATTTGTAGAAACGTCATTATAATAAGTCTGCAAAATAGTGTTATATGTATAATAAACGATTTTTAAAATATTGTAGGGCATGTATTGCCTTGAAAAAGTAAGTTACGTGCGCCTATGGATGGCACGCGTTCGAGGTCGGTTTTATATCGTTTTAAACTGAGATTGGATAAACTCTACAGGTATGCGCTGGCCACTTTAAATAATCTTGTCGTTTTGTTTATTCCAATAAAAATCAGTGTTTCTAAATATTCATTTTACACAAAATATGCTAAATATGGAAGAATAGCAAAATAGCTCGTTGAAAAAATAAAATATTTTATGTGACAAGTTGATGTGAAAGTTAACAAAAGAACCATCTTTCTTTGTCCAAACAAATTGCGCAAACCAAATTTTCATCCAGTTTTGTTCTATAACATTTAATTAACAAAAATGCAATTAAGAGAAGGTTTTAATCATATCTCGGTCCCACCGTAAATTTGGTTTACTCTCTTCTAATTACTGTTGCGATTTTAATTTCGAGCATAATAACATTGGTATGGCGCGCCATGGCGTGAGAAATTATATAAATTAATTTTACTAGTCACAAGTTTGTTATTACACACAAATATAATTATATCATTTTGTTTCTTATACTGCACAATAGTGACCCTAATTTTGAAGAAATTTGGTTTCTTGAAAATGATTCTCACGTTATTGTTTGGTGAAGCGTAATTTGAAAAATATTCTAATTTTAATACTTCTTAAAGGATTGTTGTGATAGGAAACTTTCAAAAAGTCCCATTCGAGGAAAGTGGGGGAAATGCCCGGCATTTTGAAATTATTGTTTATCTTTGATTGACCCGCTTACGATTTACTTTATCAAGGAACAGTAAGAATATTTTTTTTAGAGTAAAACAATACTATCTGTTTTTTATGTATCTTCAAGAACTACGTAGCTATAAGTATTCATTAAAATTAAGCGCATTCAATCTGTCCACTGCAGAAATTACCCCAGTCTGTAAAATTTGAGCTCGGGCTGCTTTCCCCACGCTCTTGCAAGAGTACCTTCATTTTCAAGGACTTCATAATCTCGATCATTCATTTATCAATTTTAACTTATAGAAAACGAAATGAAAGGTCTTTTTAATAGGTACCTACAATTTTTACTAATACAATTCTTCTCTGAAACATAATTGAAAAATTCTACTGCCCGAAAACTGAGTTTTCCGACTTTGGTCATTGTTACGCATTTATCATTTACCAACCCCCCCGATGACCCACAACCTTCAGATACCTATATTATTTTTTGCGTGAAATCGATCAATTTTCTATACACAGACTGGATTAAATGGCGAATAGATCGTTTGTTTGATTGTTTTAAGAAATAAACATTGAAAAAATTGCAAATAAATAATGCTGTGAGTTAGTGCAGTACTTCTCTTTTTCCATTTACTAAGGTTTCCCTTTCTTTTTCTCAAAAGCAGTGTCCCTGTGAAAATCTTTCGGGTTTCTGGAAAGACTCATTCTCTTTCAAAAACTCTTCTGGATGAAGATATTGAGTAGCTCCGTAAATCTGAAACCAAATGCCTTTAGACGCTATCTTCGCCCGTCTTATTGATGCCAAGCTTCAGTCAAAATATTCTGACCTATGTTCTTGAAGCAAACAACAAGTACCTACCTTGTTTGTAGTGGTATACATACAAATATCTTCTCTATGCTTGTTTAGAAGGTGTGCTTTAACTGTTTTGACTGAAGGACATTATCCCCCTGCTTCAATTTGGTCTGTTAAGTAATAAATGTATATGATAAAAACCTTTCAAAAAATGTAGCACTCGACACCCTCGCTATTTGAATTTTATGAGGGGGTAGGTGTGTACAGTAGAAGTACACTTATAAATATTACGCCAATTTCTCAGAAAATTTAGGGTGGCTATTTTTGGTTGAAGGCTCAGTACACTCCTTCCTAGAACATATCAGGGGTTCAGTACGCTGTGCGTTCTGTAGTTTTGTTGGAGTATTTATGACGAAAATAAACATCATTTCCTAAGAGAAGAGTTTCACTCTTTTAATTGACAATAAATTCATCTGAAGCAAAATTTTTATCTGCATATAAATGAGTATGTAAATTATGCAATAAAGCCAATTATAAAAAAATGCAGATATGTAAAAGAGACTGATCACGACCAGATGGCAAATGCCACTAATTAAGCTTTTTCCTCTTGTATTATAATATACAATGGCGTGCAATTAGTTAAAAGGCAATTTATCACTAACTTCTTAAGTAAGTAAAGTGGTCAAAAATAGAATGGAACGCTTAAAGATCATGAGTTGTGTGACACAATATGACTTCAAAACTCAGGTTAATATAGGGGTCAATGTGGGGTAAAATCACAATATGGGAATATTGCTGTTAAGTATTTTAAGTTTTAGTTAACATTTTTAGAGCCAAAAAACCTTATTTAGACCATTGCATTGGTTGTGATATACATCCTCTGCAAAAAACATCATCCTTTTGACAACATTGCAAAACACATTTTTGCATATTAACCCTATGGGCGACCCAAAAAATTGCTGTCAGTAGTATGGAAATGACAGAGAGTCGGAGCAGGAGCAGGTTAAGGTACATGTTCAGTTTAGGGGTGGGGGATAATGAGTGGCAGGAGCTAATTAGGGGGCCGGGGCGTAGGGGGTGGGACGTAAGAGGGCGGAGCCTATGAGAGGTTAACTTTATTCACTACTACACTATATGCACAATTAGCACCTTATGTACAACTCTTTACACTGCTCTAAACAATAGACTTATGTTATTTCCTATATTGGAATTGGTTGGGAGGATGGTTAAAGAAAAATATTGAACCACAGTAGACCCCATCGGGCCCTGTAGCGTATTAGTTAGCACGCACTAATACCGCCCCATAGCCATCTTAAAGAAATGGAGTTCCAATTGCACATTATGGACAAAGACTTGCCTGAATTGTCAGACTTCAAAGATAAATCGGCATACAAAAACTCCAATAAGTAATTTCGATATACCTAAGGGCCGCTTCGAACACATCCACATTGATCTTGTAGGATCATTACATTTTCAGAAGGTTATTCTTACATTCTTACAGTGGTTGAGCGTTTCATGCGCTGGCCTGAAGCTTACCCAATTTTTGATTGCACTGCTGAGACACTAGCCAAAACGCTATTTCAAAATTACATATGTCGTTTTGGAGTTCCTATACATGTCACTATTGACCAAGGCGTGCAATTTGAATCGGAACTATTTCAGGAATTTTCGAAGTTTTTGAGGTTCCATCGGATTCGCACGACCTCGTATCATCCGCAAAGTAACGGCTTAGTGGAACGTTTCCACAGGACGTTAAAAACTACCTTACTAGCGAGGGCTAATTCGATTAATTGGGTCGCAGAACTCCCTATAATTTTGTTGGGTTTGAGGGCTATGCCTAAGACTGACTTACATTGTTCATCCGCTGAACTTGTGTTCGGTCAAATGTTACGTCTCCCTGGAGATTTTTTTGTTAAATCACATATTGATACGGGAGTTCCTTATTTTATTAATAAATTGACATGTTTGACAAGTTAAATTTTACAAATCCCAAACGCCATGTCTCTCAAAAATCATTCGTAAGTCCTGATGTTTACACTTGTAATTTTGTTTTTCTTAGAGAAGCACGTCTTAAACCTGTTTTCTCACCTTTGTTTGAAGGACCTTACGAGGTGGTTTCATGTTCCGATAAAATCATCACCATCCTTAAGCGGGAAATAGCGACGACTGTCAGTATTGACAGGGTTAAACCGGCCTATTTATTGACCGAAGATTCGAATCGACCCGCGCGGTTGCCAACTAAACGGGTACGGTTTGATATTGATTGATTGGTTGTATATATATATATATATATATATATATATATATATATATTTTGAAGGGGAGTATATGTAGCGTATTAGTTAGCACGCACTAATACCGCCCCATAGCCATCTTAAAGAAATGGAGTTCGAGATGGTTGCCAGGAAGCAAAAAATAATAAAATAATTAATATATAAATATCAATTACCAAACACAAAAATTCAACTTGTGATAGTTTGAATAAATTAATTTTATTGTCTATCCCACATTGTTGATTTATTTTGTAGTCAACTGACTACAGGTCCCTTGTGATGCTACCTAAGAGTATCTCCCTTACATCGACCAAAGTAGGCCAACGTTCTCCAAAAATGGATCTGATTTATGAGACGGCAGAACAGTCACAGAGCACATCTTGAACCGCCTCATCATCTTGTTCACAACCTCTGCAGAGAGGTGTTTCGCTTAATCTCATTTTGCGTAGATGTTTCCTTAACGGACAGTGTCCAGTCTTGATTTCCGTTATAAAACGGTGGTTCCTTCTGGACATTGCCAGGTAGTCCATTGCCGTACTCTTGTTGGGATATTTTAGTAGTTCCCTAGCAAGCTGACAGCTGCTTGTTTCATCACACAGCTTCTTGAATTCATTGCTGGTGTTCTCTTTAATTGTTTGCGTTATCGCCGTGATCGGTAACAGACTGGCTGGGTCTGGTCCAAAGATATTTAAGCCCGCTGCCTTCTTGACCAGTGTGATGTTACAGCTTATTTTTCTTATTAACTACCCTTCTTACCAGACTCACAGAGGACAAGCAGTTGAGAGGGGGTGTTTATACAATACAGGGTATCCCACGACGAACTGCGGCGATCGATATCTCGAAAAGTAGACATCGGAAAATTTTGAAAATTTGGTCGTAAACTAATGTCGGTGGGGGCAACTCGGCTAATTTTCAAGATGGTGGCACTTCCGGTTATACCAGAAGTCGATACCAACTTGCTTATTTTAAATGGGACACCCTATATATTATTACATTTTTGGATTGTGCGCAAAATTCTAGGCCGATTTTGTGTATCATGTCCCATACCTAGGTCTCTCCGCTTTTGAGATATTTCAATTTTTATGTCAAAAATGACGTTTGCGGGCCCTAAAAGAATTATCAATTTTTCCTATAAGGAAGCCTTTATTATCTAATTTGGGTTCGATTCTTTATTGAAAAAGACCTACTTTAATAGAGTTTTTATAATATTTTGATAAGTATTAATACAGAGTGTTCAAAAAATAAGAGTAAAGATGAAATTGAGAAAACTGTCAAAAATCAATTTTTTTCAAATGGAAACCACCAATTTTTATAATCTTATCTTATTCGCCATTAAAAATAAGGGTAAGTTTGTATATGGATGTCTATTCCGAAAATTTTTAGTTTTCGAGATATTCCCAATTCAATATTTCTATATGGGTATTTTGTTATGGATATTAAGTTAAATTACTCTTAGTTGGCTATGACGGCGTCGAGTGCTAAACAAATGTATGTAGCTGTCACTTACCATTTGACAAATATCAATTATCATGCCGGGGCGCTTAAATTATACGCACGAGGATTACTTAAATTTGTTTATAATCTATGGAGAATCTAACAAAGTTTTATCAAGAACGTGTGAAATATTTGCTAAAAGATATCCAGATAAACAAAAACCGTCTCCGAACAGTATTAAACGAATAATGGAGAATTTCAAAAATTTTGGCACCGTTAAGGCAACAGTTCATAAAATAAAACCAATTGTCGATGATGAAAATATTGAAATTGCTATTTTGGGATATTTTGCAGCATATCCTATGACATCCTTAAGACAAGTGGCCTTACAAACAGGAATCTCCAAGAACTCTATTCATAGAATTCTTTTGAAACACAAAAATTCCATCCCTATTCCATTTCTATGGTTCAACACCTAAAGGACACCGATTTGACCAGAAGAGTTGACTTTTGCGAATTTATTTTAACAATGTTACAAGGCGACTTTCGATTTTTGGACAACATAATTTAGACTGACGAGGCAAAATTTACGAAAAATGGACTTTTCAACAGACATAATTCCCACTTTTGATGTGATTCAAATCCCCATGCCGTGAGATTGTGAAATTATCAAGAAACCTGGCAATTTAATGTGTACTGTGCTGTGAGAAATGATGGAGTCGTAAAACTTAATTTTTATGAAGAAAACTTAAATGGTAATGAATTAATACTTAAATAGTTTCTGTTTTTCAAATTACGTATCAACTTTTTTTTAGGTGAAAGATATTTGAATATATTACAAGATTTAGATAATGAATATTTGAACAATTTACCGCTAGCTGAACGTAGGCAAATATTTTGCCAACACGATGGCGCGCCACCACACAGCAGCTTCATAGTTAACAACTTCTTGGAAGAAACTTTTTACGATAAGTGGATTGCTAACAATGGACCTTTTCTGTGGCCTCCCCGTTCTCCTGATCTGTCTGTCTTAGACTATTTTATATGGGGAACAATAAAAGATATGGTTTATTTTAATACAGTCACAACAATGGAAGATTGTCAGGCAGGAGTAAGGAATGCTTTTGAAAGATTATTCTTCAGGTTCTATTAGAGCGGACACCCATGACGAACTAATCAAGAGGTGCGAAAAATGTTTGGAAGTTCAGGGTGGACCCTTTGAACACTTATTAAAATAAAATATTTTCCTGAGTATAAGTAGTTATACTGTTAGTATTTTATGTAAGAACCTTTTGTATCTAAGTTACATTTGTTTAATTATTTTATGAACTGTTGCAGTGTCAAATTTTTTGAAATTCTCCATTATTCATTAAATACTGTTCGGAGACGGTTTTTGTTTCTCTGGATTCTCTGGATTAGCAAATATTTCACATGTTTTTGATAAAACTTTGTAACATTCTCCATAGATTATAAACAAATTTAAGTAATCCTCGTGTGCATAATTTAAGCGCCCCAACATGATAATTAATACTTGTCAATTGGTAAGTGACAGCTACATACATTTGTTTAGCACCCAACACCGTCATAGCCAACTAAAAGTAATTGAACTTAAAATCCATAGTAAAATCCCCATATAGAAATATTGAATTGGGAATATCTCGAAAACTAAAAATTTTCGGAATAGACATCCATACACAAACTTACCCTTATTTTTAATGGCGAATAAGATAAGATTATAAAAATTGGGGGTTTTTATTTGAAAAAATTGATTTTTGACAGTTTTCTCAATTTCATCTTTATTCTTATTTTTTGAACACTCTGCATTAATACTTATCAAAATATTATAAAAACTCTATTAAAGTAGGTCTTTTTCAACAAAGAATCGAACCCAAATTAGATAATAAAGGCTGCCTTATAGGAAAAATTGATAATTCTTTTAGAGCCCGCAAACGTCATTTTTGACATAAAAATTGAAATATCTCAAAAACGGAGAGACCTAGGTATAAGACATGATACACAAAATCGGCCTAGAATTTTACGTACAATCCAAAAATGTAATAATATATAATGTGTCCTATTTAAAATAAGCAAGTTGGTATCGACTTCCGGTATAGCCGGAAGTGCCACCATCTTGAAAATATTTTATCCGAGTTGCTGCCATCGACATTAGTTTACTACCAAATTTTCAAAATTTTTCGATGTCTACTTTTCGAGATATCGATCGCCGCACTTCGTCGTGGGACACCCTGATGTGTAGTACGGGAGCTTCACAACAATTAACATCCTAGCTTCATAAAAACCACTCTTAAGCAATATCTCGATTTTTGAGGAAAAAACTCCACGCACTATCATGGTATCGGAACCCGTTTTTTTTCGGAATTTCCGAAAGTTGGGCCTGGGAACCAGAACTAGCCACCAAAATTGCTGTCAAGTATTGTTGGATTTTTTTAGGACATCTGAAAGCATCACATTAACAGCAAGGAAAGTCATTTAAAAACCCAAGGTCAAATTTCAATTTGAATTTAACAAGAAACATAACCGCTTCGACAGTCCCGGGCTATGACCCTTACTTCTCCCCCTCCCCCTGCATCCGTTGACATATAGTCAGGCATTTTTGCAGCTATCCGTAACGTTAGAAGCATCAAAGTGTCGCGAGCGCTAGGAAACCACACCATACATGAAATAAATCGATGATCATAGGGCAAGTCTATTCAAAGATGAGCAAAATTATGGATTCATCAGTGATTTGAACCAAGGCCGATCCTGTACTTTCACTTAGCTGTGACTAATATCGCTACCCTCTATGTAATTAAAGCAGATAATAGAGCAGGAAAATTCCCCGATTGGTTTATGAAATATTGCCATTACCATATTTCAAGAGATTAACATTTGGCCTCAGCCGGGGCCTGTGTTTAAAGTTTTTTGTGAACCCCAAGTGGTTTTGTTACCCTAATAAAACACTATGCTAATTTGATATTGATTTGCCTGAAATTTCGTGCCAGAATATTAGCATTACCCTTATTTTGCTATTTCTCTCTATGCAGATAATTCCAGCTTATGCTGCTGGAATTATTCGACTAAGTTGACTAATAACGAAATGTATGTACACGCTTATACAAACTTTTCGCTGGCCAGATGTATTAACAATGTTTGCAAATAGTAAATTAATACAAATGTTTGATTAACTACCAGTAGTTTTATGACTTGAATGTTCTAAAATAATTCTTATATATAAAAAAGAATGTTGTGAACTACAGACCTATATCGATCATTAACAATTTCTCTAAATCTTTCGAAATCTTGTTATATGAACCTGCATTTTTTTGCATTACTGAATACCAGCACGGTTTTTTCAAGGAAAGATCTACTTTAACATTTTTTTTTGTAACAAAATATGTAAGCCAACACAAAGTGGGTAAATTATTATAAAACTAATAAATATGTTACTACGAAAGTCCAGTATTCCACTGTTTCCTATGAAATGAAATCGATTCATTGCCACCAATCAAGGTGCACAATGTGCATTTCCAAATCAATTGAAAATAATGTCCTATAACTATTGCCTATGTCGTACTGATAAGAGCTAATAAGTTCGAAACTAATCTACGGCTGGCGATGCACAACAGCCTTGCACTGTATAACTTTCTACAGAGCTTTCAATAATGATCACAGGACACGTGATTTTTTAGTTCATCTTTTAGGCTTGTCATGTTTTAACCATGTCAGAACCTTCCATACTAGGGATATTTTAATTCGTATGTATCTAAGGGTGCGTTTTCAATTATCTTTGCTGACGGTTTTTTTCGACGAAGTTACACGAAATCTCGACGGAATGGACGGTTTAATTAGCTCTGAAACTGAACACACCCAGCTGAACCAATAAGGCAACGGTGTGTCTACGCTGAATATTTAGCGCCGTACAGTCTTCTTGTAGACACATCCTAACATTTAATTATTTATTTTAATCTGCAATGTCATATCATAGACGTAGTAGTAGTCTTTTGGTGGATATTGCATAATTATCAGTTCTTTTTCACGAGTTTTGAATTGTTTTAATTATTATTTGAGTATAGTGTATACGACCAGAATTGAAACTGTATAAAAACTGAAAGTCGGCAAAAACAGCCGGCATCTCTTTATTGTTTTTCTTATGACAAGCATTTTTGTTTACCTCCGCAAGAGATGCCGACTGCTTTTGCCGGCTTTTAGTTTTTATACGGTTTCAATTCTGGTCGTATACACTATACTAATCAGTTCTTTTCGGGACTAGTTATCTTCTGGTGAGTAATGATAAAGAGAAAAAGAATGTTAGGTTAAGTAATATTTTTTTAATTTTATTATATAGTCCTGTCTTGCAATGGTTTTTACGCCAGAGCAAGATGCCTTCATTTTGATGGCTCATTTTCGAAGTGGAACTCGCAAGGAAGATGGATCATGGAAGTATTCATTGCAATCATGCATCGAACAATTTATGAAAAAATTTCCTGACGTAAATATTCCATATGACACATTTTCAAACCGTAAATAAGTACTCGTTGATCGTTTTGCAAAGAAACACTGCCTTTGCAAGGGAAAATCCACTGGTAGGCCAACTGTTTTAACTGAAGTGGTTAGGAACGACGTTCGAGAAAGAATGAATCAAAGCCCGGCAAAATCCATACCAAAGTTGTCCGCTCAAACAGGATACTTTTACAATAAATTTTTTAATTACTGAATACGTTACATACCATTTAAATTTAGTTTCTTGAAAATATAAAATATGAATTTCTTTAGTGAAAATCGTTATCAACAACTAATAACGATATCTACTAAAACTCGTTTATATATAAAACCTGAATGTAAATAAAAAAATATATAAAACTGGGAATCGGTTCTTTTCAGATGTCTTAATATACCTAAACGACAATTAACGAAATTTTTTTTTTAGGTCTTTCAGTTGGAACAACCCATAAAGCACTCAAAAAACTCCATTTGCATCCATACAAGGTAACCGTTGTTCAAGAACTATTACCCCCTGATTTTGAAAGTCGAGTAAGATATTGTCGTTGGTTCAACGGAAATTTAAATTACAACAATGTATTGGATTTAACCTATTTTACTGATGAAGCGTGGTTCCACTTAACAGGTTATATCAATAATCAGAACTACAGGACATGGGCTACAGAAAACCCTCACACTTACGTAGAAACAAGTTTACACCCCTTAAAAGTTGGTGTATGGGTGGCAATATTCAGAAGGCAAATTATAGGCCCTATATTTTTTCTTGAAACAATTAATGCCCAAAGGTATCAAACTCTTATTTTAGAGCCATTTCTGGCGCAATTGCATGACGATAAACTGCAAGATGGTTATTTCCAGCAAGACGGCGCTACTGCCCATGCAGCAAGAGCTTCACTTGATTTTTTATGGGAGTTTTACGATGACCGATTAGTCAGCCTGGGACTATGGCCTGCACGGTCTCCAGATCTAACGCCCTGTGATTATTTCTTATTTGGACACACAAAGAACAATATTTTAAAAAATAGATTACATACCATTGACGAATTACAAGAGGCAATAGAAAAAGAAATCCGCAATATTACTGTTGATCAGTTACAGAACGTATTCGAAAATATGAAACGAAGAGTCCATGTGTGTTTAGAAACTCAAGGCAGCCATTTTGAGCATTTGTTATAATTTCTTGGCATTTCGTATTAAAATGTATTCATTCATCTTATAATTTAAATCTCATGTAACAAAAGTTTTATTATGTAATTTCTTTTATTTATTGTGAATTGTTCGATTCGAATGTTTATGTGGAAATAAAGATTATTTTGAATTAGGTGTAATAATTTATTTCTTGCAAACATTTCTTTATTCAGATAAAAGGCATCACATTTAAATTTGCTTTTAATATTAAAAACATTCTTAAATTTGATGAATAAATGAATTATCATACATATTTTACCTTTAACTAGAACGCCAATGGATTTAGGGTATTTCTGTTTAGTGCAATACCATCGTGTATAGCTGGTTGTCTATATTTCTGCGATCACGTGTCCTGTGATCATTACTGAAAGCTCTGTATAACTTTTATTTTGCGTTTTCTGATTTTTGGATGTGCGTGGGGACACGTACATAATATCTTCATCTTCATTATTTTTGTTGTAAAATTCTTAAATTTCTGATATCATTCCTTATTATCTTTAGGGTTTACTTAATATATTTATATGTATATTCTTATAGTAATATTTGTGTTTTGCTGATTAAATAAAAGAATTTTATTATTATTAGAATCATGTGCGCACTCAAACTCATAATAAGAGTTTAAGCGCACATTATCTGTAATACTTTATTTAAATTTGTGTATTATAGTTAAAGAAATAGATATTATTATATTATTATTATTATATTATATTTATTTGTAAACGATATTGTTGTTACAATAAAAAATCATAACCCTATTATTAATATACAGACGTTTGTAGATGATACAATCATTTTTTTAGAAATTATAAATATGCGGTTAATATTAAATTCATCCCAGGACTAAGGACTCTAGGTCTAAGAATTCCCTGAATAAGAGCTCCAGAATTAAAAACTCTAGGAATAAGGACTGCAGAATTAAGAAATCCATGATGAAGAACTTAAGGACGAAACACTCCAGGACGAAGGACGCCAGGATGATGAATTTCAGGTCTAATGTCCAGGAATGAGAACTCCAGGACTAAAGGCTCCCGAACTAAGAATTTCAGGACCAAAGACTCCCCAAGGATGCCAGTAGTAAGGATTTCACGAGAGTTAAAGAATCTAGGAATAAGAATTATGCGGGGCTGAGGAATTCCAGAACGAATGACTCTAGGATGAAGGACTCCAGGCTGAAGAATTCCAGGGCGAAGACTCCATGTTTACGGATTGTAGATTAAGCATTCTAGGACAAAGGCTCCAGGACTGAAGACCCCAAGATATGTGAACTTAAGGATTACGAGATTCCGGGTTGAGAACTTCATGCTTAAATACTAAGGACTTCAGGACTAAAGTCTACAGGACTACGGACTCCAGGACGAAAACACCAAATTGAATTTAATATTAATAAATCACTACTTAAAATCAATTATGCCAAATGTGAAAATTTAAAAAAATCTTTTTTGTTAAACCAACCCATCACCATTCTGTATTTCGGTTCGTTTCGATAGATACTTTTCTCAGTACTTATAAATACCAAGTCTTCCACGACAATATTATGAATTTATTTTATGTACGGAAGATTTTATTTTCAAATCCTACTAGTATCTCAAAAACGAAACGTTCTACAGCCCATACTTGCAGAAAATTTATTCGTAAAAATAAATAAGGTCTTCTAACAACTGTTAAAGTCCTGCTAATAAAATATGCGCCACCCAGTATATTTAATTTAATTAGTATATCAGGGACAGTGTGTATATTCTATTAGAAACGCTTCAAAGTGAAATTTACGTAAAACATATATTTAAAGTAAAAAAGCTACTGTTAATGAACCACTAATTGGTAGTTGAATTATTTATTTACCTATTTTCTTTTATTGTTAATTAAGCATAAGCATACCATATATGTATTAAATGATTTAATTTCAGCTTGTGGCTAAAAACAATTCATTATTGAATATTAACAAACAGATGAAAGAAAATAATTTCAAACTCTTATGATCCACCAAAAATGGAAGTTTTCTAAGTTGAAAAAAAAATAAACTAAATATAATCATATCATACCTGTGGTGTATTTATTTATTTATTATTAAGCATTATAATTTTCGCCAGTTTTAGAGAAATTTTTACATAATTACTAAAAATTTAGAAAAATATTCTTCACAATTTTTTATGTAAAATTGTTATATTTCTTTTTGTAATGTTGTTATGTGGTGTTTTCGTTTTTGTAGGCTATTACCAAAGGTTGCAAAACTCAGCACTTACAGAGTGTCCCAATGAACGCGTTATGCTCGAATTTTTTCGTAGTGTTTGAGATACATTTTTGGTTGAAAAGCCAGTCTGTTGTAGTTTTTTCGAAATTCAGTACCACTAACAAAGAAACATTGAAACATCAGAGATGAAAGTTATGACCGAAAAAACAGTTTAAAAAAATCAAAATGGCAGATTTTTGTGTTTTATTAAATGGCTATTAAAAGAAAAAATGCATCTAAATTTTAAATTTCACTTCCAGTGTAGACGCTCTTTTTGTAGAAAATAAAATCATAAGTTTGCAAATATAATGTAAGATAGAGCATAAAATTCTCTTTCCGAATCGAATTTATATAGTAAAGGGCAGTGAAAAATATGCACGAAAATTTTAAAGAACGATTAATTTTTGAAAACTTTTTTGGCAATATGTAACGATTTGAACTCGGATTTGAACATAAAATGTGCAAAGACTAATTTCGATTATTTTGACACCTGCGAAATAATTTTGGCAATCAGTGATTTTATAAGAAAAACTGACATGAAGAAATCGCGAGACCGGAGGTCGAGCCATTATGTTAAATTTTGAGTTAAAAAGAAATTTATCCATAAAAGAAAAGCTCGAGTGTTTTTTGGCAAGATAAATTAACGACAGAATGCTTAAAAATTATAGCTGACAGTACAGATTTTAAAGTGACGTCCGACTGCTAAATGTACTCTGCTTTTGAGAAACAGACATTTTTATCGGTGATAAAAAACGATGCACCTTTTTAGGAGTTAATTTATCAGTATAAAAAATTACGCAAAAAAACTTTCAATGATGCCACGTCCACTAGTCAGTAGAGATAGAGAAGGAGGCACAAGGCATGCTTTAGTTTTTACCAACCCTCTTTATGTTTCCTGGCTAACAGTAATCACATCGTTTCTTCGTAATTCGCTATATATTGTACGCAACGCAGCCGATTCTGTACTCCAGTAGCACGTGTAGTATTTTAGTAGGTTATAAAACAGTCGTAGAAGTACCGCCAAAGAAGACTGTATCCACGTGGTCTGTCATTTAAACCAATAGGCGGGGCTATGCACCTATTAAGCCACTAAACTGCTGTGACAAACTGTACTATTAGATTTACATAATTATAATTTTATTTCTTTAGAAAAATAGCCTCATTTCCTTGTAAACTGGAAGTGGTATTTAAAATTTACATGCATTTCTCTTTAATAGTCAATTAAAAAAATACTAAAATCCGTCATTTTGATTTTTTAATAAACGGCCATAACTTTGTTCTTCGATGCTCAACTGTTTATTTCTTATCAGCATCGGATTTCTTGGGAAAAACTACGTCAGGCTGGCTTTTAAATAAAGATGTATGTAAACACTACCGAGAAAATCGAACGTAACGCGTTGATTGGGCAGACTGTACTACATTACAAGATACGTGACGGACATACCTACATGCTGACAGAAACAGACGGACGGACAGATGAAAAGACAGACTGACATACACACACACACACACATACGGACAGACAAAGTTGTTCCGAAATCGATGACTTAACATTCAAAAATTCCCCTTGAGCGATATATACAGTTAAATAATAAATAAACACCACAGAAACTAGACAACCCCCAATTCCAGAAACCAGTGGCTTGGACGGAAGGGTGCTAAAAGTATCTAGATTAAGCACGTAAAAATCAACAAAAAATGCGAAGATCTACAAGATGTCGTGTACAGTCTATATCTCAGCTTCGAACGAACTTTATGTAGATGAGGTGACATTTAAATTTTACTTTAAATCATTTTAAAGCATTTTTAATAAGGCTATTACGAAACGATCGAAAGTTGACCGATAAATACGGTTTGGTCTTCAGATAAGAGCATTTGCTTTCATATTATTGATTATAGGTTTGATCCATAGCCTCATAACTCCAACTTTCTTATTCCGAAATATTAAATGCGGATGCTAGTATAAAATGTACTCCCTTAAATATATATTTTTTAGTAATACCAGAAGAGAACTGGCACAATAGATTTTGGCACAATACGGCAAAAACCTCTTTTGCACAAAAATTCTAATATTTTCAAAACTGTACAGATTTAAATGCGTATACCAGCTCATTAAAATTACACTTGAAAGAAAAACATCTTTTTATTTATTCTTTGGCTATAATAAATATTTACTGACACACTCACTGATACATCTTTAAGCGTCCTCAATGACTAAACCTACTAGTTGAACAGCTTATATTATCCTTGATAAACTAAATATCCAGCGACTGCGACTGGGTGTTTAATACCGAAATTATGAACTTTCATTTTCCATAATGGGACTACATAATAAATTCTGATAATGTCAAGGTTGCATGTTCGATGCATTTCAAAATAAAATGTCATCATATCATCAGCATTCCAATTTTATATCTATCTATGAAATTTTTATTTTCTCTTCAATAAAGTAAATTACTTATAACATTATAACTTATTGTTCATAGTTCTTGTAGCACTTTAAAAACATTTTTTTTACTTCAGCTTTTCTTGAATATTAAGCTGCGAATCTTTATTAATTATGACTATCTTACAATAGGGTTTTCCCAGAAAAAAAAAGTTATTGCTGAAATACTTAACTCACGTAAAAAAATTATTTATAGCATATTTATTATCTTATTAATTTTACTAATAATAACAAAAAAAAAACTTGATGTTTGAAAAATATTGGGTTCATTTTAACAGCCATAAATTGGCGCGTTGTGACGTCAACACCCTGAAATCCAATCACAGAGGTTGTCTCTGTTCAAGATTGTTTATTAATCTTGGTCTCTGTTAACATAACATAACCTCTATTTACTCAGCACTTTTCTACTTTAGGTAAATTATCAGCGGCACCTTTAACATATCCCTCTTCCACTTGATTCCATTTTGATTATAGAATTAATAAAACATAAACCAGAAACTGATAAAATAATATTTTCACTCCAAACAATACAAACATAAAAATATAAATTTAACGTTTTAGGTTAGTCATCTGATGTGTAATGTCGGTGAAGGTTAAACCTAAACTACAGTACAAAATATTAACGTCCGACGCTTTCACGAATAACTGGATTCTGATTGGCCAATATTTACACGTCCACTGCTTTAGACCAATCACAGTACAAGCATTACAAATTGAAATTCTGAGAAGTTTTAGAGGAAAGCTTTCTTTAACACACAGTTAGAATCTATTACAAACTAATTATATCTATAATCTCATTGGTTTTCCGGGTAGATACGTAATTCTGGCGCGTAAAATGCCCGTTTTAAAAAGCAGTGAAATTACAGCAAGTTGTTTTAACGATATTTTCTTAGAAATAATTCTTATTAGAAAAGTAAATTGTTGTAAATTAATAAAATGTTTTATTATATCATTTTCACGACACAAATTGTTAAAACAAAATTAGTAGGAAAACCCTATTAGTCTTTTGTACTCTTGAATTTGATGCTGATATTGAATGACATATAGACTAATGGCCAGTTGAGAAGGTTTTTATTAAATATAATCTTTAGTAACGTATCCCTTAAAATAAAGCTTATCTTTAAGTTAATATTTACTGGTTGGTCTTGCCCTTTAGGATTACAATGTATAGTTAGCGTTAGACTTTATCTAAAAAATTATTTACGCAGTCTATCTGGAAAGAAGTGCATATTTAAATGTTTTTTTATACATTTATTTATCATCGGCCTACTTCCGCTACTGAGGCCTAACACCGGCGCCTGTAGACGAGTTACCCGCAACCAGGAATTTTGCCGAACCACTTCCCTTAAGAAGAGTAGGGATCTTTTACTTGCCTAACATTTAATAGACAAGGGATCGATGGCTTTACATTCCCTCCGAAGAATGATATATCCCCTATACAACCCTCGCCTAAGATTGTATAGCTTCCGCGCATACACTGATATACAAGCCACTGGAAGATGTGTGAGGCGAGGACGCGGTGTTCGTTGGAACGGTCACCCATCCAACTACTAACTGCGCCTGATTAAAAAATATGCGTTTTTCAATAAGTTGAAAATGTAAATAAAAGACTGAATAACTTACCCTCTAACCATGTGTTACCTCCTTTCTCTGATTATATATTTTTGGGAAAGAATTAAGGCAACATACGCGGACGACTAGCTGGTTTAAGCCGGAGCAAAGAGTCGTAGATTCGGAGTACTTGTAAGAGATGTGATAGTCCTTAATAAATCTTTTTTTACTGGAATTTTTTTCAGGAATATTTGTATCTTTAGATCTCATAAACTTTATCATATCGTTCTTTATCGTATTATTATTTGGTACTTATTTAATAGTCACGAATGATAAGAAGCGTTATCCACAACGATAACTAAATTTGGGGGAATATTAGGTAACACCTGTCCAGCGAACCATTTTACAAACAAATCCGTAGTCATATCTTCGTGATAGTCAGCAGAACACTGTTTTATATTTTTGGCTGACAAGAGCAGCGCGTTGGGTACGAACCCATTTTTACTTCGGTGATGCAGAATTATAACACGTTTTCCCCTTGAACATGGCGCATTTAAAATACAATTTTGAGTCGTGTCTGCCCAACCGTAATTAACAGTATCATGACTAGCAAACCACATCTCGTCAAAATATAATAATAGTACTGTCCTGTAAGATTTGCTGTACTCTTTTATTTTATCCAAATATTCCTGTCGAATTTCCACAATACGGCGTGATTTCATTACGACTAAACGGTTATTAATTTTTTTATATTTAAATTCGCACTCAATAAAATACTTCTTAAAGTTTCCAAAAATTAATAATCATAATCAGGGTAATCGCGCAATTTATTCGAAATGATTTCCCAAGTAGGGACTTCATTTTCTTAATAAAAATTATAAACTGTTCTTCGGATAACGTCTTTTGAAGTGAAGCTGCTTGTGGGGTACCCTAATTAATTACAAATGAAATCCTGGTAATCATGTCACCAGTAAATTCATTGCTATTTATTTATCTGAAGGATAAACAAATAAAATTGGCCATTTGCGTGATCGTCTAGTTTTGTTAGTGTAGGACCCAAATTTCGTTGTGTGTGTGTAGTAACCCTTTTTTAATTTACCCAGGTTCTTTTATATAAAGTTTAATATTACTTGTTTCTGTCTGATACTATCTAACTTAGAAAATTAATCACTCTGTTAATTGAAATACCTGGTAAACTTGAACAGACTGTCTATTAATTGAGAGACCTAGTTAATTATATATGTTATTTATGTAGTATCTTATTACTCAAGATTGCACTGTACATTTGAAGTTTGTTTTCTATTTTGCTTTTGAAATTAAAACATTTATTTAGTTTATTACTTATATGACGAAAAAGGTAAAGGTGAAAGAAAAAGACAATAATTGATGGGAAAAAAATAGAAAAAAAACATTTTATTTTAGATAAATTGATGCAACAATAGTCGAACATGAAATCAAAAGTAATCCAAATATTTGAGACAATTGTCTAAATATTATAATAGGAAAACTTGCGTCGCTGTAGTAATGACCATACTATAGATATACTCAGTGTTTTAATGCAATAACAAGAACTGAGATACAAAAGTATGCTGTGTTATTTTAATAGTAATTAGGGTTGTGGCAATGGCCTGATATTGATAATTTATAATAGAGCTGTTATCAATCGCTAGGTAATAATGGTTTATAATTAAATAAAGTTGTTAGCAATCGCTAGATAATAATGATTTATAATTAAAGTTGTTAGCAATAGCCAAATAGTGAATCGAATGCAAAACAAAGGACAAGAATCATGTCATGTTTATACATTATCAAAATTAAGTTGAAAGACGAGCATTAAATATTCGTGTACAATATCATAGAGTGTTGAGGAAATATCCTTTAATTATACATTGTTTATTGATTGAAATTAGAGTAGGAACAATCGTTCAGATAATCATATTAATCTTGCAGAGGTGAGAATTTACACTCACATAAAATCCTTTAGAATGCTGGGGAAATCTCCCTATAGTAATTAAATAGAAAAGCAACCAGAAGATTGCCTATGATTGTCAAACATACGAAGCCGCGAATCCCGCGAAGGTAAGAAAGTGCGGTTGCATCACCCTTCAATCGAAACAAGTGACCAGACAACTGCCTGAAATATTGACGTCCCTCGTTGCAACTGAACCCAATTGGAGAACAGAACCAGCCAATTGGCCGTAGTCAATGTTTCAAACCTTTGTTAACGCCAAGTACGCCGAATTCATGTAACTATAATATTTTATTCTAGGTAAATGTCCAACAATCAGAAAACCCTGTGGTTACAGTAGGAAAATATTCCTAGTGTACTTTAAATATAAAGCATTCTTGAAAAACCTTACATGAGATGTGGTGGAAACGAAAGTCCACTATTTGTTTTATAAAAACTGCAGAATAATGATAGACCTGGCTAGTCTGTGATAAAGTACCTTGTTATTGCATAGCTCTAAATATATAGTTCTTGAATATAAACTTGTTACTTTGCAGACGCAAATTTCCCTAGTAAGATATTTAGAAAGTGAAATTTTGTGAATTACAATCGTGAATGAAATCATAACTGAATAACTGGTAATATAATATTATGATAGTTAAAAATCAAAGCTAATATTTCATTTACAAAAAAATCTAATATTCAATTTTCCCCATTACACCCCGACGAAACCAGAATATGAATGCAATTGCAAATAATAAAGTAGAGTCTCGAAATAAGAAAGTAATCACCTTTAGAAATTTACACCAACTGAATTTCTGTGCGCCCTGTATAGCGTTATATCGCCCGTGAATGCTCTTCCCCAGCTTCTTCATGTTTAACGTACTCGTTGAGCATAACAGAGAGGTTAAAACGGCACTTCATAAAGAGAACGCCAAAGAATGGTTGTCTACGAGATGAATAGCAGTTTAGATAATTACTCTCAATACTACCATAAGAACAGCTAGCCCAGAGGGTCAGCGATGTGACTTAGGTAAAATATCCACACAATAATACCATAAGAACAGCGAGCCCGGAGGGTCAGCGATGTGACTTAGGTATATTGAAATGCAATTACTCAGGAGCACAGCGAATGATAGCATTCGGCGATGTAACTTGGGAGTGATAGAAGTGGCATCTCCTTTCGATAAACAAGCTGGTCTTCTTTTATATGGTTCCTGATGTTACCCTTCTACCCGGATTATGCATCTCCGCTTGTTTCTTGTGGGAATGTTTATTTTAACGCTATTATAATATTCGACACAACGTCACTTTAGAGTGACGCTCAACTTTCTACCTTTTTCTATGGTTAAGCTAAAAAACGTGCAGGCGATTCCATACTATGGGAATACACGAAGTACTTGGCGTTTATCTGAATACACGATAAACAAACTCTGCGACTCGACTAGATTTTATGTAAATTCTGTCTCAAAATTGTAGCGTTTAACTTTGCTTTAAAATATAATTTTAAAAGGCATTTCTGGTAAATTTAACGTGTGCAATATTTAATGACTACATAAATAAAAAAAATGAAATGAAATGAATTAAATGCATCAATCACTTAAATTTGGAAAATAACTAGGAAAAAATTAAATTTGTATATGGGGTATATACGGGATGTTTCAGAAGCATCGTCAATTTTTCTAATTTTTTTATTTTTCCATTTTCTTTTAACAGTGATCTACATCGACCCCTTTTTTAATAACATTATTAATACATAAAATCGGAATCTTAGTTAATTTAAACATTATTTTTATAATACCTGTATCCGTCATTTCATTATTTTCTCTCTTTAAGCAGTTAAAAATATTTCAAAGAAGACGCTGGGTTTTCACGTGTATATCTTGGTTTTTAAACTTACGTTTTTTTATCGGGATAAAACCACCGCGCAACGTTAAGTAAACATACGGCACTGCCCAGCTCCACGAAAACAGTCTCACACAGCACTTTCCTGATTTAGAACTGGTCACGCCGATCCGAGGATCGCTTGAATTTCTTACCGGCCGCCCGCATCGGCGCAATTGTACATCTGGTCGAATACGTCTCATATACGAGGGAATAAATTGTATCGATAACGCGGCGCTGCCTGCTGCATACCATTATAGAGAGGCATAGCAACGGACATCCCTGATAGAAGCGCTGAATTTATATTTCAAACTGAGATTAAATAAACTATACTTAGCTGTCTAGTCTACTACTGCCAGCTCAGTAACACAATAAATACGCCACTAAGCATCCATGCCCTGGATGGAATTCGAACCCGGGAGCTCTTAGTCTCAATCATTATCATTCAAATACATTTTTGCTAACCCTGTCACCGACACATCAAAATAATGTAATTTATAGAAAGAAACAGTAACGTAATGAAGAATTAGTTCACTGATGTAACTGAATTTGTATTCATTTATTTATTGCTTTTATAAAAACAAAATATCAGAGAATCATCATAAATAATCACGCAGAAATCCAAGGTGGGCTTCAAGTGCGGCAGCAAATCCAAAATCGTATCTTTTGTAAGAATAAATCTATGATAAAAGCCTGATTACCATACGAATGAAAAATGTCAGGCCTGATAAATGTTTACACTGGAAATCCGCAATTGACAACATTTCTAGGTCATCATGGAACGCATCAGCATTCAGCCTCAACATTCAACAAATCCATTTTGAATTTTAATAATAAAACGATTATGAATACGAGTACACGTCAGATATTACCTACGATTTGTCAACTAATAGGCTATTCTGCTGCCTAATCTCTTAAGCCGTATAATATGTATGGCTTAGATCATAAAGAGTTTAACGGAATTATGGCACTTTCGGTTTTGTGTAAAATGTTTAGATGTTTTAAGGTATACCTTAGCGATGAGAATATCGATAAAACGATTGGTCTATACTATCGAGGTGGGAGGTATTAGGGCAATATAACTTGGATATCTTTCAATAAATAAGCCACAAGCGCATAATTTGACTTTATAATAGATAGGTACATACAGGGTGGAATTGAATTAAATTCAGTATCTCAATTATTGTGCATATCTATAAAAAAAGGAAAATATACCCAGCGCAATGATGAAGTTAAGCTTAGCAAACAAACGTTTCCTTTTGGAAAAAATAGAAGTAGGTACAGAGATATTAAAGCATTCTAACGCTAGAGCCGATACTCTTGGATAACATAACATCCTAGTCGATACAGTTCAGTTAATCAAAATTAATCTCGCTGAATAGATCATGTGTCCCTTGGTATTGAAACACCCCGTATCTAGACCATATACAAATTTAATTTTTTCTTATTTATTTTCCAAATTCAAGTAATAAGTCATTTTACATTTATCGAGCCATTTAATGTTAAACACAGTAAAGTTACTAGAAATGCATTTTAATTTACATTCTTTAAAGCAACATTTTACGAAGGAATTTACCTAAAATCGAGTCTAGTAATAGTGTTTGTTTACAATGGGCACGATAAGTTTCAAGTACTTCTGTCGCATCAGATAGGGTGAAATTGCCTACCTTTTTCTATCTTAAGCATGCAAAGAACAGAAAGATAAAAGTTTTGAGCCTAGAAACGCTGCAAAACTAGGACCGAGCTAGTGTGAAATTTTTGTAATATAAACAATACCGAGCGTGGGACAACGTGAACATGTAGAGTCTGGAGTTTCCGGGTAGGCTGTGACGTCATCCGCACAATATCAAAAGAGGCCACGGTGGCCACACGAGGACAGAGGGCATCTGAAGGCAGAATACTTTAAGCTTCGTTGCGATCTCTTATAGTTCGCCGAGCTTTGGAAAGAAAATTGAAAACACCACGGAGTTACGTCGCGATCACACGTAGTTCGCTGAACTCCTATATCCCTGTGAAATACATTCTAAGCTTCGTCACGACCTTTTATAGTTCGCCGAGTTTAATAAATTATTTTGTGGTTATTTTCACTAAAACAGTCGTTTAAACTACGAGCCAAATGATATTACGAATTACATCTTATTTTTAACGAATTCCTCCCAGCCAGACTCCACTTGCCGGAGGAAGAATAGAAAATTCTTGATGAAGTGTAATTTCAACAGCCCCGACATGCCCGACGCGGACGTTAACCATGCAGAAGCCGAGGAAGAGACGCGCGGCGATCTAACACTATACCGAGCGCCAGGTAATGTGTCGTAGCATTACGTGTGCCCTCACAATTTTCAATTCTTTAATTTTTCTTTTAATCCATGTAAGGTAGTTTAATAAATTCCATACTGGTCAAAGACGGCTAACATCGGTATAAGTCGCGGGAATGTGGTGCTAAAGGAAATATTAGCGCTTTGATTTTTAACAGGAAAACATGATAAGATTATATTACAGTTTACTCAGTTATTATTTCAATCATGAGTTTAGAGTTTAGGTAAAAGTTTACATGCTGAATATTTTACTATGAAGATTTACGTTTGCTAAATAACGAGTTTATATTCAAGAACTACACATTTTCAGCGTTTATACAATGATAAGAAACTTTCACTTCTATTAGTCTCCAGTGGTGTACTATCAAGGGCTACCGTGTGCCTATATCGACATGTAAAATGTCGCCGGAATGTTTGCCTTTCAAATTCTTGTGTGAGGTTTCTCACCGGTGGCTATTTGGGTTTTCTATGATTGTTTAATACCTATCCATCCACTTGATTACCTTGCAGACTACAAAACTGTTCAGGCTACCGGTCATTACTGGGGAGTATCACCAGCATACTGGTGATAATTACAAAAATTAAGATTACGTCCAATATGCGAGGCATAGATTATAAATAGCAACGGTTCCAGGATTGATCCCTGAGGTACTGCTGTGATGATCGCTAAGGACCTCGATACATTATTTACCAATATCACACTCTGACTTCTGTTGGTTAAGTAGTTGCAAACAAGATTTACAGCACTTCTGTAAAATCCATAATAGTCTGATAATAATAACATTCATCTTAAATGGAACAGTACAGAAAATCCACATTGGATGATGGAAGTCAATACGCAATATCCTGAGAAGGTGAACGTTTGGGCTGGAATTATAAATTCTCAGATTGTCGGACCATATTTCTTTGATAGCACATTAATTGGCGCGCGTTAGTTGGATTTCTTGCAACATTTTTTAGTTCCAGAGTTAAGAATGCTGTTCCCAGATGGCGACAACCCTAATGAAATTGATAAAAATATTTGGTATCAGCAGGACGCAGCTACCCCACATTTTACATTGGATGTAAGAGCCTATCTTAATCAAGTTTTTCCGAATAGGTGGATCGGTAGACGTGGTGAAATTGAATGGCCTGCCCGTTCTCCCGATTTGATCTCGCTTGTCTACTCTTTACGGGTTTACATGCTTAAAATCGAAAGCCTACCTCAATATACCAAATAACGCCGATGATTTAAAAGACAGAATGAGGCAAAAAATTAATCAAATCACCCCAGAAACGATACAAAATGTTTTGGAGGAATTTCAGCAACACCTCCATTATTGTCAAGAAGCTACGGGCAACCAGTTTGAACATTTGATTTAAACTGTTTCATGTTCTTTTGTTTACATAGTAACATTAAGAATATAATGTTTGTCAATAAAAGAATTACAGAAATTAAAAAAATCTTATATTGTTGGATAGAGAATTAAAAACCCTTTCAAATGAGCTATCGCATGCACCCATGTTCCATTCAAAAATTTTAAAGGGGTAGCTGTTACTCCAAGGGGGTTGAGGGGGAGGTATAAAATTATGCTAAAAAAATGTCACTTTAGAATTAAAAATTGACGTGTTTCAGGATTTTACTTATAAATTGTTAAATACGTAGATAATAAATTTATGCGTTACTTATGGAAGTCACTGTAAAAATATGTAAAAATGTTACCTACAATACAGGCATTTTTTTCGAAAACTGTTCTAGTTATCAAGTTCCACCAAGAGTACCTATTATACGTGGAAATGACGCCCTCATCAGAAGTACCACAACGTGTCGTCAAAAAAAATATGAAAAAGAAATCATCATCAGATACAGGTCCTGCGGTGCCCTCTATGATCTAACGTGATGTAATACATAAATTATTGGTTCTTAGAATAAAAAAAGTTCCTCTAAGCAAATTTGGCGGAGATCAGTCAAGAGGTTGCTGAATTATTGCAAAAAAACGAAAAAATAATTTGAACTTTAACATCCTGTATCTTTTTCCAAAACAACATTTTACTAAAGCATATTTGGTTATATCCTCATATTTTCGCCCGAAGAATCCACCCCTGCACTATGGCCTATTATTGATGGTCCACCCTGTATATGATTTAGGTTTTTTTTTATAGATATTATAATTATACATCAGTCCATCGGTGAATAGATATTGTTTTAGATTGGTAACTTCAAATAAATATCCGAGGATTTCAACTTTAGACAGAAGATTGACAATTATAAATTACTAAAGAAAGAATGAACATACGTACATTATTTTAAAAATATCAGTACCTATTTGTAGTCGGTAGTTCTGTATTAGTTCTATATTTGTGCCAAGACTTATAGGTATCTACATAATTATATGTTTTTATTACCTATAACAAAATGATACTGTTAATTGTTTTTACTATTAGATATATAATGTAGCCTCAAATTATGACAGGACCCTTCGACACCCAGCGCATTCACCATTTTTTAAACGTGTACCTAATGTGTCCGTAGACAGGTCTATTTATATATCTCGGGTTTTACCTATTTTGTTTAAGAACGAAATAATTATTCAAATATAATTAATTGCCCACCTAAATTATTCACTACGATCTATACAGATTTGGTATAATCAATGGATATTTTAAGCCATGGCACTAAAAATAAACACCCATATTTATTATAAATCTTAATTGCAATATAAAATTATACGTAAAAATGACAAATAACTTGGAAACAAGTTAAGTTAAGGATGGATTTGTTCTTATAGACACATTTTTTAAATTAGGCCTGGCGCAAAATAAGTAATATAAATAAAAAATAATTACCTACAGAAGCTATATAGTTAACATCAATTAAATACGCAGGTAAATTAACTGGACCAGCAATTTTCTATTAATATTTCATCTCTACTATCTAGACATTCCACACACCTATTTTATTCAAAGAAACAACTACATTTTTAAAATATTTAAGGGTTATGAAATATAAACAAACCTTTGAATCTCCGTTGGTTTGCAGATAATAAATAATAACAAACATCCATGCCATGGAAAAAACGAGCAAAACTTTAACATTTCTTCTCATCATTTCAGTTTTTTCAGTCACCACACTACAACACTAAGATTGTTCATTAATAATCAGCTCACCATCGGCGTAAAAACAGAACGCTACAGCATCCACGGCCACCGCGGTACTGATTCGCCCATTGCCCGTGTTTGTGTTTTGTTTTTGCAGCTAAGGGTGTAGCGATGTTATTATGCGTCCTCCTTTACTTTCACAAGTGACAGAACGAGATGGGTTTTACTTCGATTCGTCATTTCTGTATCGGTATCATCCACTAGACTGGTTTGATTTAAATCTAGTTCGATAAATTTTGTTTTTAAGAGTTCCTCCCTAGATAGCGCTTGGCTAGTGGTCAATTTGCTTATTTGTTTTCTTTTTAACCTTGAGACATTTAACTCATGAATTGGAATTATAAAAGAATTATGATGTTATATGGCATGACTCAATTATTGTTGTAAATTACACCTCATGGCGACATCTGTTCAGATATCTTGTAATTGATTACAGTTCTCTGCTCTGACCAATGTCATTATCGGTGTTTAAAACCCACCGTTGCCAGATTACCTACTTAAGGTGCCTATTTTCTTGATTTCGACTGAAGTTTACCATACGAGATAGACAACGTGATTATTTTGCAATACTAAAATGTTTGAGAATAAAATAAGTAAATACTGTTTAAAGCTATGAAGTAAATATTTATTATTTTTTGCCATATAACTTTTTTTTTTATACATGTATTGAGTATTGGAAAAAAATGTATAAGACTACCTAAGTAGAACTATGACAGATGTAGTGATATGAATTTTCACTCAATTTCAGTTGTTTGCAAAATTTGTTTATTTAAATTGAAAGATGGTGCCAATCTTCATATCTTGTAGTTTTATAGCCATAGTTTTACTTACGTATCAGTCTTATACTTTTCTTACCAATATATATATTTAAAAAAGGAGTATCTCACGCCACATCAGATCTTGGCTTCGACCTTCGACCATCATTGACTTATTATATTTACCAAGATGCACGTTGGTTCACAACTATAGGGCATCTGCACGTGACGTCACATTTTTCAAGGTCGTGGCTTGGAGGATATACAAATAAATAACATAACCTTAACCATAACAGAAACAAGGCACATTTATATCTATTTGGGTTTTTATTTCCTCACATTTTACTGAAAATGCCAAGTTTTGTATGGTAGTTGGTTGTGGAAGCAACGGGGCGAGAGATGCTGTCAGTTTTTTTCGAATTCCCTCAGTTTTTAACAATCATAAACAATTTACTCAACTTGCCTGTGATAGACGGAATGCTTGGATAAATGCCTTAAAAAGGGACGATCTAACCAAATCAAAGATTGATTATGGTAGAATATGCTCCAAACATTTCATTTCAGGTAATACTTTACACTATTCGTATCTAATAAATACATGGATGTACCTAAATTATTGTTTCGTAAGTATGACAAATAAATATATTTAGGTAAACCTTCAAAGTTAGAAGATCACAATAACCCAGACTGGATACCGTCTTTAAATATGGGTTATAAATCTATTAGCTTATCAAAACCTTCTAGTAAAGATAGATTTGTTAGAATGGAGAAAAGGAAAAGATTACGAGACGATGTAGAGGTTGCAGTGAATTTTGAAATTTTGCTTTTGCATGATTTTTTTGTCTACATCAATAAATATGTAGGTTGCACGTTTAATATGATTTATTTTGTTTTCAATTATGAAATGGTTGATATTCAAATATTAGGAAGATAATGCTTTGCTCTTTCCTGTGCCTTTGTTTTATATGTGATACGAACGTTTAAATATTTGCTTTGCTATACTTTTTTGAATAGGTAGGTATGGTGCTTTAAAAAATATTTTAGAGTAGATTATGTGTACATTTACATTTCAGAAAATTATTTTATTTTTAGAGGTTGAGAAATCTTTTTGAAAACATATTATGCTTTTTATAGATAGTTCTTTTTTCAGCAAACCAGATTAGGTCAAAGACCACCACCAGAATCTGTAAATCCTGAAATTGAACATGAGAACATATTTCAAGAGACCTTCTATGTGCTACATCTAAGTAAAACAATACAGCACAAACATGAGTACATGTTTCGCCTAGCCCTGCCATGCAATTGCAGTGAGCGCATATTATACTACCATCACTTTTTGTTACAATCCACGGTTTTAAAAATTGCTCACTTAGTTTTTGGGAATGCATAACCTGTAAAAAAGTAGAATAATGCTTGACATGCTTAAACCTCAACTATAGTAACTTACTCTTCCCAATATCAAGAAGTTTTCATACATTTTCTTTACATGTATATTTTTAACCCATCCACAAGTAGCTTGTTTGTAGGCATCAAGTCCTTTATAAGCTTTAAAATCTTCATGGGTGTACGCACTCTTAGTATATAGTAAATAATTAACAATATCTGGATATATCGTCTTGGGAAAATCTTCGATTTTACTACTGCATTGTTTGATGTCTACCAAGTACGGATCTATACCAATTACAGCGATTTTTTCCCTATATCTAACCGCACTTTCAGCGTCTAAGGTGTAGTAATAATCACTAAACATTATTAAAATAAAATTTTTGTTATAGGCACACAAACTAAGCAAATATAGCGTTCACAATAAACTGAAACTTTTCACACAATGCTATCCAAATGCGTTTAGGTTATGGTATCTGCTTTGTTTATCCTCCAAGCCAATTAGCCACGCCCATATGATCACGTGCCGCAGATGCTTTATAGTTCGGTGGTATAGTCACAGACTGTGGTATAGTTGCTTAATAATAGATAACATCCCTTGCCCTTGACGGCAGCCAAGATCGGATGTGGCGCGAGACACTCGTTTAAAAAAGATGTCTCTTGGATATGCCCACCTTAATGGAGCGACATTCTTAACAAATTACAACGTGACAACATCGAGCAATGCACATGAGTTGAAAATAAATGTAAATAAACAATAAATATAAAATTACAAATTGCTGCTGTGAAAGATTAATTTTTTAAATATGTCTGCACATGTAATTTGTATAACGTCTGGAGGTGGATTGCCCATATTTTCGAGAAAAAAAGGCAACACTGAAAATGTAGGTTAAAATACAGTTATTTTCGTATGAAATACGCATCAAGTTATATCAAATTCTATACTTTTGTTACAGTTACCCTTTTCAATAATCGGTTCATTAAATGGGGTGCATATGTTTGGGAGGCCCTTTAACATAGAGATGTTGAATACTTTAACCGATGATTACAGTGTGGCTTGGAAAGAATTCGGAGACAGGTACATTCACAAAACACAGTTTTGTCAGCAAAAACTTTAAAAAGTGATGTTTTAGTTTAATTTTATTTTGGCACCATCATTTTGCTTACTATTTTTATGTAAATTAAATTTATTATTTCAAGTTCTTTGGTTACATCAACTTGTTAATTTATTTGCAAACAATTTAAATTCTCTTTACGAAAATGATAGTGTTAATTATATAGCTTTCTATGAGTTCTGTCTCGACTTTACAATTGCCATTAACATAATCAATATTGAAATTTCTCTCTTTGAACCTTTCAATGACTTTAATATTGAAAATTTATACCAATACAGAATATCATATAATAAAATTATTTTTTCCTGCACATTTAAAACACTATTCTATTCAACTACAATCTACAATTAATTTTTACTATGTACAAAACTATATTATCAATTAATAGCACTAAAATTCTTATAAGACAGTAATAATTCTCAATAAATGTAAAAAATGTGCATAATAATGTTATTGTCCTATTCTGAGTATCATCGCCAACCACCAAAGAGCATATTAATTTGTTTTGTCTAATTTGTTTTTCAGCGTTGTTATTATCGGTATAGCCAGTGGGTGTTCCATAAGTGTTCTAAATAAATTATTAGAATCTGTCTTTAATGCGGTTGTATTAATAGTTGGTATTGATGAAGTTAAAACTCAACGAAACATAGAAAGATTGAAAAGGGAGTTAAGGGTAGGTGGTTTATAGTTTATAGTTTTTTCAGTTTCATAAACAATTATTTAATATTACAGATATGTTATCCCCTCATAGACCGGCTTCTGGATTCTTTAGATTGTGGTGATTCAAGTAATAAACATTCGTCGGATATTGCTGGGTTTGTGGAAACTATCTTATGCCCAGAGAATCATTTAATTCAGGTACAATATATTTATTCGCTTGCAAGGAACTATTAGTTCTTGTCATGGCTTAGGCTCAAAATTGAAGCTTTTACAAGAGAAGAAATTGTAAAAAACCTCAGAGGTTGGAACTTTTAGTGCCTTTGCTACTGTGTATTACTAATATTCTGCATTGTATTAACGAATTTTTATATTTTCAATGAAATATGTGCTATTTTCTTTGTTCTAGATTGTCCTTGATTCGTTTACTGAATGTGTAGACTCCATGTTTAGTTGTGTCCTGATTTCAGGAAAAATAGCAGCAGCCACGGAAAGCTGGTGGTCACTACATCCAGATGAAATAAGGCTTCTTTCATTGCTTGCTGGTTTAGAAAATACTGCCAATTCTAAAGATATTCCTGTGTTTTTACCATATAAAAGCCCATCGGTAAGAAATCTATGTTGTAATTTTTGAGATATAAACACACCTGTATACAACAGGACTATAAAAAACAAAAAGATATATGCGTTCACTGCATGCTACTGAATTGAGAGAGAACTGACAGAACGCTGAGCGTTGGTTGCAGTTACAACTAACGGTGTATAATACCTATTTGTAAAATGCATTATTACACTTTGAACTTCTGTTGTAGCCTCAGTAGGCGTGACTTTCTGTTTCTGTTCTGTTTGTATTTACAAAAAATAGGAAAATCTCATGTCGTTCATAAATACATAAACTGATGACGTGAATGACAACATTCATGTTTTCATATATTAATTATTATTAGTCAATTTCGAGAATGAACACATCAAGGTTAATACCACAGATATACTTATTTTCAGGTTGCATTTCGGTTTGTAGCATGTACTCTAATACCAGAGGTTCAGCTATGTTGTTTGTGTGGCCCAACACCAGTTCTGAATGATATTGAACATGCCGTTACCCAATGTTTTAGGAATTCAACAGATATATTGAACGCTGCTATCCAGTGTGCCCCGAGGAATTTTCCTCTCAACTGTGTCATTGATGGAGGAATTTTGGGGTATGATGTCTTAATAATTAAATTTTAAATTGGTACTAATATACAAATAGTCACTGAACAGTACGCTTGATGCATGTTTCACTAACCAAGCCAGTATCATCGGCGAAATTAAATCTCAATATTTGATAGTTAATGTGTGCCAAGGCAGTGTCGTTGCAATAATTTACCTATTATTATTTTTCTTCAGGTTACTACTTGTAAACACGGCATCAGGAAAATATATGGTTTCGAAAAGTCCGCAACAAAACTCTTCCAAGAAATCTACAAGCAGTTCTCATCGTTTGGACATCTTACGTTCATTTTTTTATCGAGCTGTCATGAATCACTTAATACCCAGTAACCAGGGTAGGATCAAACCTGACAGTTTCAACCCCTTCGGGGAAAACTTAACGTCGAAGGATCAATTGAGCTCTGATGATTTAAACGTTGGCACCGAAACATACTGGTGTTCAGAGTATCATAAGTGCCATGCGGCCAAAGTTAACGATAACGTCCTGTGTGTTTTGTACAGTTCTTCCGTACCCACCCACTCCATGAGACTTATAACACAAAAAACCCTTAAGCAGTTAACTTCTGATAAACAAGTGTGCTGGTAGTGGTAAGTATATTGTGATATATTTAGTCATTACGATTCCGTCCATGGTTACTTAATTTAAATTACTATTGTTCTTGTGCTTATTGGCACTTAGACAAATACGAGATAGGCTAACAATAGTTATTTTAATATAATAAATAAATATAATATATTTATACTTGCAATAAAATTTTATATATAAATGGTTAAATTGTTCTTTTATTTTTATTCCATTAATTCAGGGGGGACTGGAGGCGGCTCAGGGGGTTGGTATTCCTTTTTATTCTCAGAATAGCACCCAATAAGCCATATTGTGTAGAGTCGTTTGTGGCCTTCAAATTTTGAATCTTCACAGTGAGCAGTTTGAATGAATCTTAAGAACGTCACAAGGGCACCCTTAAACATTTAAAAAGGTTATTTGTTGGTTATTTATTAAAAATATGGTTATGGTAAAAGCCGCTGTTGGCCCAGAAGAAGAAAAATACTTTTGTTACAATTGAAGGAAAAATAATATTTTTCCGCCATTAGACCATTCAAGGAGTTGGCACAGTCAAAGTTTCCAAGCAACACCAAATGGTTTAATAAACGTTTTGATTTCGTTTATACGACTGATATATATAATGTTTATCACAACCTATATTCAACGTTCGAATGTCCGCGCTACAAATCTGTTTATTTGTCTTATCATATATTAAATATAGACTTTTAAAAAAACTTATATATATATATGGTATATCATATTCTAAATATATAGATCTTAAGAAAACGTTATATTGTTGTCACATCATATACGAGATATATACTTTTATGTGGAACTTCAAATAAACATATTCCATATATGTCGATAATACGTATGATGTAAAGGTTTTTCTCACGGTTATGAAAAACCTTTTCTCCAGTTGCTGGTATACGTGTAATAAACCTTTATTATCCACTGTAATTCATTTTTTATAGTGTTGCTTCAGCTTATCTAACTTTTTTTGGCAATGCCAAAATTTAGGTAATATAATAATAATAATAATAATAAACGTCTTTATTACACTAAGATACAGGTATAACATACACAGTAACTTGAGTAAAGGGCGAAGTTTAGCTAGTATATCTAGCTATTCTTACACTTAACCCGAAAATATAAATATCTAACCTTGCGTAAGGTGAACATATTTCAAATTAAAATTATAGAAGTTTCAAAGACTCATAAAGCTGGTGAACTATATAGTTAAAAGGAAATTAGATGTAATCGTAAATTATAATTGTTTTTATTTATATTTTTTTCTTTTGAAAATCTGAACTTTTTCTGAAGAATTTAGTTTACTCAAAAATTTAGAATAAAAAGACAGAAAATATCGAGACATTTTTTAAAGGGAATCCACCCTTGTATCTTTGTTAATGAATACAGGCTATAAGTTCTTTAGATCTTTTTTATATTGTTTTATATACTAAGAGCTTATTTAACAAATGATTAAATAGTTTCCATCACTTTATTTTTACCAAAATTACCTTAACTTTCAATGTTTAAATGGGAAATTCTGTTATACAGTATTATAGACTAATCGATTTCAAATAACTTTGCAAGTCAAATCATGTCTTAAATCAAAAATCATTTGCTACTTATGATAAAATTGTTAATATATATTGCTGCATAACAATAATAAGATGACATTGAAACAAATTAATTTCTAAGTGCCTTATTTTGTAAAATATAATAATTTTTCTTTAATTATAACAGGGAAATTAGAATTAAAGTTTTTGTGACTTGCGATACATTTCCCTTTGCAAAACTATTTAGTATTGATCGGTCTACAACACTATAAAAAAGTTAGAAGGTACTCTTTTTTAAATTCGAAAGCTAATATTGTAATCTCCAATTTTTTAAAAGTATACATTTTAAACCTCCTACCTATATATAACTACTGATATCAAGGAAAAATAATTCATTTGCATATATGTGTGCAGATAGTAATTTTTTTAAAATATTTATTATTTAGTACTAACTTTTTTATGTTATATTAAGCTTTACCTATTCTGCGGGATTGGCTAAATACGTAGAACTATTTTATCATTTACTATTTCACCCTTGCGGGGACCTAGGATGTTTGACAACGATAACAAAACACAACATTGTTCATTAATTACTCTTTACTAAAATCTAAAAATAGAGTCTATTTATTATTATTATTGTAACTATATCGGCTTTTGGCAAGCTTCAACCAATCTTGAATCGTCCAGAGTTTTACACCTTCTGTGATAAAAAAAATGCAGTTACTATGAAATCGCTAAGATAAACAATAATTCTTACCAATGACAAGTTGATACATTCTTGTAACTTTAACCCTCTACAACGTGATAACTCAAGGATAAGGGTGGCTAATCACCATAACACTTGTTGAATTTCAATCAAACAATATATACGCAAAAACAAACAAGTAAATATTCCTTGTTTCGATCACAAGGCCACAGTACTAAGGTTGACTACTACCACACGAAACAGCAATTAACACGACGATCCGTGGTTGCTCACCAGCTATACTGTTGAGACAATGAGAGAGATGCATATATTTATGAGAAATGTTTATGTATTCTGCAACAAAGACAACAATACTATCCCGGTTGCTGGCGACTGCGCAATCGATGCAGATTGATATACGTTTAAAAACCGTATGTTATAAACTGTAATATTACTAAATAAATATTTTCATTATCATCTATCTATAACAAATTTTGATTAATGTAGATATTTTACTCATTTCCAGATATTGTTATAATCTTCGAACTCTTAGTTGCAATTGTTTGACATGCCTATAAAAAATGTAGCGCAAATACATATGTATCGTATACATTTAAAAATCGTATATTAAAAACTATAATATACTAAACTAATATAATAAATAAATATACATATACTAAACTATATATATATGTTATATTAGAAATATACCATGATATATAATATCACCGAGACTGGCTTAACCTTCTCAGACATATCACATTACAAATTGCGTAACAGCTCTTCTCTAATAACCGCTCACGTTAGCTGAGCTTAACATTTCATTCTCAGTAATCTGTTATCATGCTGAATTGCAAATCCAATGTTCTTTGTTCTCCAGACATTATAAATATTACCCACTGTCATTGTAAACCTCAGTCTTATACTCACATTTGGTCGAATACATTCTAAATTTATTATTGTTTATTATTATACAAAGAGTCAAGCTTGACTCCAATAAGTGAATAAAGTTTTTAAAAAGCTATTTCAAGAATCCACTATCTAACATTGGCGCAGTCGTGGCGGATCTGAAGAACACGCACAGTTCGGGAGCCTAACCAGTGGAAAACATATCGGAAGGAACAAGGAGTTCATCTGGAAAAGGTGCCTAACCTGAAGAAAAGAGCCCCTGGAAAAAGGAGAAATTCCTTAGCTGTCGTGGTGGATCCCAATCCTTTACTCAGAAGAATCTACGTTCACAAAGAAACAATAATAATAATTCAACAAGCAACAAAGCAACATATCAATCAATCAACAAATTAGCAAGTAAGAATTCATCCCAGTCGAGAAGTTGGTGTCTTCGGCAGTGTAGGAGACCTCTGTGGAAGGAATACCTGGTAACGCCCCTGGCAGAGAAGGCCGCATTGTAACAAAGTTCACGGAGCAGCATTCAACTTCAATCCAGACGTGTGGAATGGAAATTTTAATGTAAGTAGATTTTAAGAATCATCTCGATTATTTTGCATATTTTTCTTATAAAAAAAAACAATTCAATTTAACGAACAGCAGTTCTAATATTCAAATAGTAATTTCATTCAGAAGTAATATAATATTTTTATTTAAAATTTATGTGACCTACATAAATAACTATACCGTTCCTATCTTAACATTATTTTTATCGTAATATCATATACTCTTTAAGTACGAACTTATCTACATTTCCTACATAAATAATTATAATCACATACCATTTTTATCTTAACATTATTTTTATCATAATATTATATATCATATAAAGGTTAAGTTTACACCTTACTTGACTGTGAAATAAAATAAAACCCACATGTTCTATACTGTTTAAATGCACATTAGTATATAAAATTTCAGTGACATTATTCCCAACTAAAAACACTTTTTAAATTAATCCAATTATCCTTGTAATTAAATTTTGAAATATTATAAAATAAACAGCACATTCTTTTACATATAATATAAAATTACCAATTGTCAGTAGCGTACTAGCTCAATTTGAAAAAAGTGTTTTAAGTTATTTAATTATCTAAATAATACAAATAAAATGGCTACCACTACAAACGTAAGCAATTCCAATGTAAACAACTCAATCACTGCAAACGAAACTATAAATATTGAACCTTATAGGTTAAACGAAATATTTTCCATAGTGCCCGAATTTGACGGCAACCCCATATTCTTGCAAACATTTATTTCAGCCTGTATAACCGCTCAGGGTATCGCTGTCGATGATCAGCGCATCTTATTAACGCTTCACATAAAAAATAAATTACGCGGAAAAGCCGCAGAATTGATAAATTCACGAAACCCCGTCACTTGGGCGGAAATAAAAAATTTGCTCGAATCACATTTTGGTGACTCTCGTGACTTGACAGCCTTGATACAAGACTTGCAAACAATTCGTCAATTACCTAACGAAACAGCTTTAATATTTGTGTCCAGGTTACAAACACACAATGCAAAAATGCACGCGGCAATACAAAAACAAAGTTTAACTTTAGAGGAAAAAACCGCGCAATCCACTTTAATAGAAAATATGACGTTAACTACTCTTCTCACTGGACTCGAACCAAAATTAGGTCAAATTATTAGGGCTGGTAACCCCGGCAATATGCTAGATGCAATAAATCGCATCAAACGAGAATTACAATTATCGTATTTCGAATCTCAAAAATTTGGAAATAGAACTTTAAACAAAAATCCCGTTCAAAATCAGCAAAGACGCCCAAATCTCCCACCATTTTGTACATTCTGCAAAAGGAATGGACACAGCTTTAACGAATGCCGCGCGAGGCAAAACCACCAATTTTCACACCCCAATTTCACACCAAACGCCTATTCCAATCAGGCACAAGTTCCTAGACAGCACTTCCAGAGTTTACCTAACCAAACAAATTTTAGACCACAAAATTTCCAAAATTTGCCTAATCAACAACGTAATTATCCACAACAAAACAGGCCCTTAGCTATCAGGCCAAATCCTAACTTCCAGCAGCAGAGACCTTCTGCCATACAACCGAACCCGAATTTTAATCGATTCAATCAACAAAAAACACATCACTTAAATCAAGAACCTTATGATAATTACTCAGATTACCCAAACCAATACGAAGATTACTCTGCAAATCAGTCCGTAAATTATTCTCCTGATTATCAATCTCAAAATAACGATGACTACGATTTTCAAAATGGACAATATGAGAATTATACTGCTAATTCTCAGCAATACGAGGATTATACTGTTAATCCTCCGGATTTTTGCACAGGCCCGGAGTATTCCACGAATACTCCAACACAACAAACGGACGAGCTAGACCAAATTTCTCATCAAGTCCAAGCGATAAACCTCCAGGACAGTTTCGGCCCAAACCTGAACTTCCCGGAAAACCAATTCATGTAAAAACACCCCGCTACAAACTAAATATCGTAAACTCAAAAAATTTATTTTACATAGAAGACATCACTAAACGTTTCAAAATCTTGATAGACACAGGCGCAGGTATCTCTATATTCAAACCCGAAACGGCAGAAAACTATAAACGTCGATCCCACGAAAATGTAATTATACAAGGTATAACAGACGAAAAAATTAATATCACTGAATCTGCTCTCATACCTTTCAATCCGAATGATCCATACAAAGTTTACATTCATAATCTAGATATAGAATTTGACGGACTTTTAGGTGCCGACTTTTTGGACCATTACGATTGCTTAATAGACATTAAAAACAGACAATTAATCACTAATTTCAAAACCGTACCATTGTATCAAGTTACCGATAATATATTAACTACAATCTGGAGCCAGATTAAAAATCAAAATTTAAATGAAACAAAAAACCAAAATGTAATTTCTATCGAACCACGCACAGAAAAGATTTTTAAGCTTAAATGTAATTTACAAAATACCGAAGCTATACTAATAGCCCAGGAAAATGAAAAGGTACGCTTACCGAATGCCATTGTCAAAATAGACAACAATGGTGAATTTTTGACGACTGTAATAAACTCAAATGCAATTCCGAAAACAATAAAATTTTCAAATCTTAAACTTGAACCCGTTCAAAAATTTAGGTCAATATTTAATGTAAATCTTCAAAATCCGGATTCCCAATATATAGACAGAAATTACGAAATAAGAAACCAATTACGCTTAGATCACTTGAACGATGAGGAGAGTGAACTAATTACTCAACTCTGTTTAGACTTTTCAGACATATTCTATTTAGAAGGTGACAACTTGACATTTACCAATGAAATCAAACATTCAATAGACACTAACGATTCTAAACCAATTTTCACTAAATCTTATCGTTACCCCCAAATCCATAAACAAGAGGTAAAATCACAAGTCTCGAAAATGCTCGACCAAGGCATTATCCAGCCTTCAATTTCTCCCTGGTCCTCCCCAGTTTGGGTAGTCCCCAAAAAACTAGACGCTTCTGGTAAACAGAAATGGCGCGTCGTAGTTAACTACCGAAAATTAAACGAAGTAACGATAGGTGATAAGTATCCTTTGCCCAACATTTCCGATCTTCTCGACCAATTAGGCAGATGTCAATATTTCACGACTCTAGACTTGGCCTCTGGCTTCCACCAAATTGAAATCGATCCTAAGGACATCCAAAAAACAGCTTTCACGGTAGAGAATGGCCACTACGAATTTGTACGTATGCCATTCGGTCTAAAAAATGCTCCATCCACTTTCCAGAGGGTCATGGACAATATTCTATTAGGCATCCAAAATGAACGCTGTCTCGTCTACATGGACGATATTATTATTTATTCCCCTACTATCCATGAACATATTTCTCGACTAACAGATGTCTTCAAACGTCTACAAAAAGCCAACCTCAAAATTCAGCCAGACAAATGCGAATTCCTTCGCAAGGAAGTCGCCTATTTAGGGCATCTTATTACAAAGGATGGTGTAAAACCAAACCCTGCCAAAGTCGAGGCAATTCTAAACTTTCCTCAACCCAAAAATCAGAAAGAAATTAAATCTTTTCTAGGTCTAGCAGGCTACTATAGACGCTTCATTCCTAATTTCTCCAAAATTTCAAAACCCTTAACTAAATTGCTACAAAAAGATATACCTTTCAATTTCGACAATGACTGTACAAATTCATTTGAAACCCTAAAACAAACCTTGACAACTACTCCGATATTGATCTACCCCAACTTCGATGAACCTTTTGTCCTAACTACAGACGCTAGTGCATTTGCAATAGGTTCTGTACTTTCACAAGGAAGTATAGGAAAAGATTTGCCAATCGCATACGCATCTCGAACTTTATGCGGCGCGGAAACCAAGTATTCAACCATTGAGCGTGAACTTTTATCTTTGGTCTGGAGTGTAAAGCATTTTAGGCCATATCTATTCGGAAGGAAGTTCAAACTCGTCACCGACCACCGACCACTCACTTGGTTATTTTCTATAAAAGACCCAGGTAGTAGACTAGCGCGTTGGCGCTTAAAACTAGAAGAATACGACTACGAGATAATATACAAACCCGGAAAGATCAATAAAAACGCGGACGCGTTGTCCAGAATAAAAATCAATCACTTTTCAGAATGTTCCAAATTTTATTCAAAAATTCTAGCCGCAAACGAAGACTCAAACGAAGACTCAGACGAAAATGAAACCTCAGACAACGACGACGAGATCACTGACGAACAAATTGCCCGAGAATTTGACACATTCTCCCGTCTTTACAAAACCAAATCTCTAATAGACTATTCCAAAATTCAAATCACAAATAAACAACTATTAGATCGAGAAAATAAAAACATCATAACGTTTTTCCAACAAAACAACTTGACAGACCTTCACCATCAAATTATCGAGGATATTTTCGAGGAAAACCCCGAATTCTATAACAATACAATCAATATCGTTTCCAGTAAATCGACCCGACAAAGAAATTATTACATTATCGCTCTACCCTTCGACCCAGAGTCTGTGGTAGAACACTTATTTTTAACATTATATAAACACCGGAACAAATTAGACCTTTCCAAAACTTACCATGTTGAAAACAATCTAGACTTTCCAATTCTCGAAATCCTATCATTTATTTTTGCAGAAAAAGATTTAAAACTAATCATTTGTCAAAATTTAATACGAACTCCCGATGAAGACCAACGTCCGATCATTCTCGACCAGCATCACACCGGAAAAAATAATTTACATCGTGGAATAAACGAAACAATACGTAGAATCAAAAATAAATATAATTGGCAAGGTTTAACAAAAGATGTCGAAAACTTTATAAAAAACTGTGAAACATGTCAAAGAACAAAAGTTTGTCGTAAGAACCTTAATAATCCCTTAGTAATCACCGAAACCCCTAAAACTCCATTTGAGAGAGTTAATATCGATCTATTCGAATTTCCCACGCGAAACTATGCATTAACCATCCGCGACGAGTTAACGAAATTTACCCAAGCTTATGCTGTCCCAGACAAAAGTGCAAAATCGGTTGTAAACACCCTGTTGCTATATTTCCAACACTATGGCACCCCATTAAGAATTCATTGTGATTACGGCGGTGAATTCGATAATAATTTATTAAAAGATCTTTGTACTCTCTACGACATAAAATTAACATACTCCAGCGTAGGACACCCTCAATCCAACGGATCTATCGAACGATTCCATGCCACCCTAGCGGAAATGATCAGAATACATAAAACAGAGAATCCGAACGAACATCCTTTCACAATATTACCATACGCGGTAATATGTTATAACAACTCGGTAAACAAAACTCATGGCTTTACGCCATACGAGCTTATTTTCGGACATACAGCTAACCGACCACCCGAAACCCTTTATAACCAGAAAGACCTGATTACCAAATACGTTAGAGACCTTAACAACCGGATATCCCACTATTACAAAATTGCGCGAAGTCGAACAGAAGCACAAAAACAAAAAGCCAAAGTTCGATTCGACAAAAACATTCCCGAAAATCGACACACATATAATATTGGCGACAAAGTGTACGTCAAAGAATCACAAATAAAAAACAAATTACAGAACAAATTTAACGGCCCCTTCGAAATTTTAGAAACTTCTCAAAATTCTGCAACATTATTAAATCCGGAAACAAACCAAACGACTAAAGTAAACTTTGACCGAATGAAACCTTATACTGAAAATTAAATTTATTTTCAGGTTTTTCCTGCTGTTCGGATCAGCACTTGCTCAATTTAAAATAACACCAATTAACAATACAATTGGAGTATACTATCACCGAGACACAAACATTGTGATTTCTCACAAGAAATGGACTTTACTGGTACACAAAAACATATCTACCTTTAAGACAGCTTTCGACAAAAACGACAAGATCTTACAGACACTATACAACACGCTCGACCCAACGTATCATTACATGAACGTCTTTTTAGGAGATGTAAAAACTCACCTCAGTTTATTGACTCAAATTTCTCAATCAATACAATCAAAATTTGACGAAATTTACCTTGACATGAAACGATACAAGCGAGGAATACTAAACGGTATTGGAACAATTTTCAAATCAATAACTGGAAATTTAGATGCAGAAGATGGTCAGTATTATTCTGATTGCATCAACAAATTAAATAATGACGAGCACCAACTCGAAAATTTAATCAAAAATCAAATATCTGTCACAACTTCAGTAATCAAAAATTTCAACGCAACCATTCAAAAACTGCAGGTTGATGAAGAAACTTTCAATAAAGATATTAAAGAAATCGAAACTTCAATTCTAGACATGACTAAAGACATAGAAAATATCCACGCAAAATTAAAATTTATAGAAATCTGCGAACAGCTTATGGCAAGCTATCTATTTATCGAAGATAACTTAAACGATATCCTGAATTCTATCACTTTCGCGAGGCTCAAAATAATTCATACATCGATCATAAACCCAAAAGACTTGGTAAATTCATTACAGGAAATTTCACAGAACCTACAAAGGAACAATTTGCCACTTCCAATCAAATTATCAAAAGTTGCACAGTATTTAGACATTATAGAACTAAAAGCTTTTCAAACAAATTCAGATTTAATATTCGTGTTAGACATACCTTTGGTAGACCCTCAAACCTACTCAGTATTTCAATTATACCCTATCCATATTTTGGATAATAGAACTGGCTTATATCATATCTTGTCAACCTCTCAAAAATATATCGCGAGAGATGATGATTCTTTAATGTACTTAACCATCCCGGACCTCAGAGAATGCAAACCACTCTACTTCAACACTAAATTATGTTTAAATCTATTTTCATACCCCATTGATGATAATGCCATTTGCGAAGCCCGTCTCTTCAAGAACCTCAAAACTCTGCCAGGAAGCTGCCAGACGTCATTCATCATCAGCCAAGGCTACAACGTCCAAAAGATAGACGAAAATACGTGGTTAGTTATCAACGCAGAACCATTACAGGCAACCATCAATTGTCCAGAAAGAAGTTCGAAAACTGAAGTCATCTACAAAAACTCAATAGTGAAATTACAACCTAATTGTTACGCCTTTATAGGCATCACAAAAATCCAAGCCAGTACCAACGAAGTAACCGACGTAAACGACGACACTCATCCCATCCAAATTCCATTCGAATGCTGCAACAAAATTCCAAACAACATTAGAGCACCAAACCTTAAACCATTAAAATTAAACAACCTTAACACAGAAGATCTCGAAATTGCCAAACACAAATTGGACCAATATTCCAGAGATCTAGACGATTTAATCAACGAACCATTCGTAACAAAACACATATCCTGGTTCACCTACTTCATCATTGTGCTAATATTTGGACTGTTATTTCTGTACCTATTTTGTAAGTGCAGAACAAAAAGACGAAGACTAGCCATCGATGTTTCTGCATCACCCCCATCTCCACCGGGGCCTAGCAAACCATACAGGACATTTGCTAAACTATTCCCTTCACGAAGACGACCCACCTTAAGAAGAGAAGACAACGAAGCCGAAGACATAGAACTTACATAAAGACAAACTGTTTTGTGCCTTTTTACTGACTTTTAGTGCTGGACTCTTCAGTGAATTTTATTTCATTTGTTTAATCATTATATTTCATTATTTTTCTATCATTTGTTAATTTCAATTTTATTAACATTTTTACGTCATTTTCATTCAAACCCATCATGCTTATATTTTATGCTTTCACAGTAAAGCTATATTTTAACCTTGGGAATATTTTATCCCATTTTACAATTCAAACCTAGTATGTTTGTATTTTACGCTTTCTTGCCAAAGCTATATTTTAACTCTAACATTTTTATGTTATTTTATTTTTATGAATCAAGCTTATTGTGCTTGCATTTCATATTTTAGACGCTAAGGTTATATTCTGTATTTTAAACCTTACGATTTAACATTTTGTACTCTTTATATTTTTCCAAATTGTACCATTACCTTTTATATACATTTTATATTCATTTCAAAAGTTGCTGCATAAAACACCAACTTTTTTTATAAGGGGGAAGCTGTTATATTAGAAATATACCATGATATATAATATCACCGAGACTGGCTTAACCTTCTCAGACATATCACATTACAAATTGCGTAACAGCTCTTCTCTAATAACCGCTCACGTTAGCTGAGCTTAACATTTCATTCTCAGTAATCTGTTATCATGCTGAATTGCAAATCCAATGTTCTTTGTTCTCCAGACATTATAAATATTACCCACTGTCATTGTAAACCTCAGTCTTATACTCACATTTGGTCGAATACATTCTAAATTTATTATTGTTTATTATTATACAAAGAGTCAAGCTTGACTCCAATAAGTGAATAAAGTTTTTAAAAAGCTATTTCAAGAATCCACTATCTAACATATATACTAAACTATATAAATGCAAGTAGTGTCAATTTCACCAATTTACAATTTAAACATTTGACGGAAGTGTAGTCTCAACTCTCAATTAATTATTTCTCAAATATTCTGCGTTACTACAAAAATTTTCGGAGAAATACATTTATAATATACATAGAAAAATTGTTTATGAAATAAGCGCTGTTCATATACGTTGATTAAATATACAATAACGAAATTTAAACCATAACTTCATATAACAAACGTTTATTGAACCATCATGTGTTGTTTGGATTCTGGCATATTTTCGAGAAACAATAGTTGAAATTCAACACTGAGTTGGGGGAGTAAACTTAGGGGTAAACCGCTAGGCCCAATTTGTATACCTGATTTCCCTTTTTGGAGAAATCTTCTATGATTTCTTCTCATTTCCTTTGATTTTTTCTACATTAATATTGGACTTTAAAGTCACATTTTATGATAATCATTCTTAAAATTAACATATTTAATGAACGTTTTTTTTTTTTGAAATAGTAACTACACCACTGAATTCAGTAACTTCTGAAATGGGTAAATCCCAATCTGATATTACTAATTGACGTATTTTTGTATTTTTTTTTGCACATAAAATGGAAGAAAAATTATAAATTTTATGCATTTCTTTTGGGAGTCTTGATTTTTTTTCAGATTTTTTAATCACAAGGTTGGAAATTTAGAGGGGGACACATTATTAACAACTTTAGGAGCTTATATCTCGTGAAATATTCACCTAAGGAAAAAAGTCACAAGAACTTTTATTACATTTTTAAAGACCTGATCAACGATACCCCACACAAAGGAGTGTACCGAAATAAAAATTTTCATCCCTCAGTTCTATGCATGGAAAGTTAACCTTATCTTTTTTTTTTGTAATTTTATTAAACAATTGTGTGGCGGTTCACATAAGACACCTGCATGTAAAATTTCATCAGAATCGATTGAAAGATGGTGGAGTTATAAGGCTGTAACATACGGACGGACATACATAATGAAATTGTAAGGGTTCCGTTGTTTGCGATATGGCTACAGAACCCTAAAAAAACGTTAAAATCAGTTAATAAACGCATTTTTTTACAGCAATTTTTCCATTGGAGGTGGATCACACTGTATGTACATTCGATTTCTTCCTTGGCAATAATGTCAACTGTATGCCAGACAAGATTCCAGATATTATATGGAATAGTTTTTTAGTTGTAGCGCCAAAAAACAAACAGACATGCCAACGAATTTGAATAATCCTCTATTTTCGTAATCATTTTCATAAGAAGGTCAACGGGGGCGAGCGTAGGTGCGTCTTTACTATGTACATACTTCGGTATGCGATGTAAAGCAACGACAGGCGCGGTTAGTACTTGGATTGGTGACCATTCCAACGGAAACCGCGTTCTCGCCTCACACATCTTCCAGCGGCTTGTATATCAGTGTATGCGCAGAAGCTATACAACCTTAGGCGAGGGTTGTATAGGAGATATACCATCCTTCGGAGGGGATATAAAGCCGTCGGTCCCTTGTCTATTAAATGTTAGGCAAGTAAAAGATCCCTACTCTTCTTAAGGGAAGAGGTTCGGCAAAATTCTTGGTTGGGGGTAGCTCGTCTACAGGCGTCGGTGTTAGGCCTCAGTAGCGGAAATAGGCCGACGTTAAATAAATGTATAAAAAAAAGGAAGGTCAACATAACCTCACTAACTGATCCTACGTTTTTGACACAATCGATACTTATTCGGCTTGACCAACAACAGAAGAAATACTTATGGCCTCCCTTATAGCAAAATAATCACAGTAAAACAATGGTACAAAAACGAGCACAATAATAAAACAAAATGTCGTTCCAAAGGTGTATCTGCTTAGTAGTCGTTTGCAATTTTACTCTGCAGATAAAAAAAGGCAACAAAAACTTTACTACCTCATTAAGATACTGTTACTCTCTGGCCCGCAAATTGAATTACTTACCTTTATAGGTTTTTAATGTACGTCAGCATGTTTGATGACACCATACCTAATGGTTAAATGGTGTTAATATTGACTTCGTAAAGTTTTTGTTGTCTTTTTATCTATACTACGACTATACTAGAATTACACTGTAGAGTGAACCATTGACAGGGCATGTCATCAAGCATAACCGAGTATAATAAATTCTTCCAGAACTAATAATTAAAAGGTGCTAGAATGAAGCTAATTATGACTCTATTTTAAATTTGTCAATAAAGTTTTTTGGTACGCCATCACTATTTCTTAAACTACAAATTTTTTTACATGTTTACTTTTCAAATTGGTAAAAATTATTTCTTGAAATATCAAATTTGAGATCATGTTTTAAGTGTAAGATTCAAGTAGATATTAGGATATATTTATTTAGGCACTAAAATAATTCGAATGTTTAAAATGAATAACTAAAACTGTGTGCTTGGTTTTATATTTTATTTTAACCGGACCCACGTTTCGCCGGAAAATCGATAACCTTACTTATTGTACTCTACAACCACATTAGTATGCTATTATATGGTTTGCGATGTTCCGCTGAAACGCTTGGTATGTCGCCGGCTTTATTATTATTATGGTAATTTCTATTCCATAATAACCTATGGAATACTCTTTGGTGTGGCTCACACAGCCAGGAGGTTTTTAAGCTCCAGAAAAGAGTAATCAGGATAATGACAGAACGCAGAATAAGCGATTCATGTCGCGGCCTATTCAGAACACTTAATGTATTAACTTTGTCCAGGGTATATATATATGAAAGTCTGTGTTTTGTCTATATCAACAGAGACATCTTTAAAGACGCCCTTATAGAACATCAATCTCACACATGGTAGAAAGATAATTTCTGCTACCCACTCCATAAGAGTACTTTACTTGAAAAGGGCTGTTATTATAAATGCCTGCAATGGTATAACTGCTTACCCAGACACATAAAAGAAATAAAAAGTCTACACCTATTCAAAAAAACAGTCAAGAAGGTATTAATTCAGTTAAAACCATATAGTATGGATGAGATAAATGTCACTGCCTTCCTGTGAGGGGTTCGGCGGTCCTGGGGTGCGAGGGAATTCTGTGCTAATATAATTTTTTGATTTTAATCTGTTTTTTATCTTTCATATTTCACATTAATGTAGTATCAAGGCTCTTTTAATTTTTTAATTGTACATTGTTCTTTTATACTATTTTACTTTTTTATTTTTTTTTACTATATTTTTACTATTGTAATTTGTAAACGTGGGCTTCTGCTGAACGCTGAAACTCACATTCACTGACCTGTACAATACAATGTACGTTGTCCCTAGTACGAAAATAAATCTATCTATCTATCTTATGGCACCGAAAAATTGTTCAATATAGCCTTTTTGCAAGCAAAAGATATTAACTGAAATGCCTATATGCATAATATATTTCAACAAAATGGCAGTAGATTTCCCCCGATTTGTACACCTGATTTCCCCAGCAGTTTGCCACTCAGGGTAAACTGACATTTTAAAAATTTGTCCTTTGGCTCTAATTTTAATAATAGAACTTGCTGTACTGGTTTTTTATTTTGATTGGAAAAGTTCCAGTTTCGAGGGATGTATTCATAAATAATTCACAATTACAAGGCTATTATTCACTTTTAACATTCTTTTTAGAAATGTAGCATTTAACACATTGTAGTAGTCCACTTCTTATTTAGAAAAATTATTATTTTCTTAAGGTATATTATTATGTTAAAAATAAAACTAAGGGTTACCTGCAGGACTAAGAACAAAATCAAGTTTCCGATAATGCCCCAACCAAATTCTTGCTTCTTTTGTCTAAGCATAGAATAGCAACCTTTTGTTGAAATACTCAAATTCAGCTCTGGTGTGTACAGGTATATTTTTCCAGTATTTTCTATATTATGGTGGATGCAAGGAAAACTGGAAGACATGGAACAGCAACTGAACGGAGTGTTTCCTTGGGATTTGTCACTGAAATTTCAGTACTGCTTAAGTATAATTCAACTTGGTTACTCAAAGAATATATTGATAGAGTAATACAAATTTCTTGCTTATATTGCTTTATGACCTAAATTTACATATACCCTTAATACCATTTTGAAATTCAAATATACAATAACATCGTTTCATATCTACTAATCATCTATGTGAACTTCGAAGAACTTTATTAATTCCTGGGGGTTGGGAACATTTTAGCACTCGGTGAGAACATCATATATGCACTATTTTATTTCGGTTTAATGCAAGCTTATTTGTTTTGAACCACTGCTCTGCCTCACAGTCACTGCTGAAAGTTGTTTGATATTCTTAGTATTCTTATTTTGAACCGAAATAGTTTTATTGTCTGCAAAAAGTATGGCACTAGATTGTTCATTTGAGACACACCGTCAGACCATGAAATTATACTCATCAATGGCAAATCAACGGATCATCATATGGAAGAAGGATCATCTTGAAGTAACATTCTGGTCCTGGATCAAGTGATACAAAGGATAATAAAAAAGATGCTAAATTTTATTGAAGACAAACACATGGGCGAATTTGATATTATTAAAATAATATGCCGATGCATGAAACAGGATATGCTCAACTTCTTAGGTACAAAAGAATAAACTAGTAGTATTGGTAATTATAATACAGTGTGATTAAAACTTCACAAAAAAAAATCCTAAATCTATTTGTGTTAAAATTTCGTAAGCTGGAGGGTAAGTCATTCATACATTTGCACATATTATATGTAAACGAACGTTTAAAAAACTGTGAGTATTACACTGGCGGGGTTAGGGTGGTTTTATATCTAATATTAACATTGTGCACATCTATACGAAAGGTAATTTTCTAATAAAGATAGACTAGCGATTTGGTTTTAAGGATTTTAAGGAAAAGACAGGCAATGTGAATGTATCTGGGATTTTTCATATTTAGTTACTCACTATTTATAAAGCCATGACTTATGTGATCATATTTCCTTATGCCATAAATAAGTCTCGAACAACAGTTCTGAAGTTTTTGTATTCGATTAATATCTAGTGTATTTAAGCATGGATCATAAATAACGTCACAATAGATTATCTACGATGGGATTAATGTATCGGATAACAGTAACTTAATTTCACTGTCCAAAATATGCCTGTTTCGATATATAACTTTTAAATTGATGTATGCTTTTTGCAAACAGTTACTTATATGATACGAAAATTTCAAATTCTTATCAATCCATAGCCCTAGATTTTTTATTTTATCTGAGAACTTCAATACAAAATATTCATTTTTATTTCTTGTGAGTAGTTTGCCACAAAATGTTCTCTTATTTTATTTTTCCCAAAGATTATCATATTAGTTTTAGCTGAATTTAAATTTAAACAATGATTTTTGGAGAAGACTCCTAGATTCTCTAGATCCTAATTTAATGCAGAAATAGCCTGCTCACATTCTTCTGGATTAAAAGAGAGATATAATTGGGTGTCATCAGTGTAATGATGTTGTGAGCAAGTGGTAAAAGCGGTTAGAAAATTAGAAGTATATATGCTAAACAATAGAGGCTCCAGAATGGAGCCTTGTGCTACTCCCTTGTTAATTATTGAAAATTTTGAAATACTATCTTGATACTTCATAGCTTGAGATCTATCAATGAGATAATTTAAAGCCGATTCACTAAACCCAACGAAATACAAAATTGATATTAAAAGTTCATTGCTAAGAGTATCGAAAGCCTTCGGGTAATATTAATATAGTTAATTTACCTTTGCCAGAAGCCTCTATTATATCATCTGCTTTTAACAAAGCAGTAGTGCAACTATGACGACCTAAAGCCTGATCGAGTTGATTGAATAACATTATTGTATTTAACATGCTTTTGTAGCTGCTGCAAAATGACTTTTTCTAACACTTTGGACAAGGTTGGTAAAGTGCTTATCGGCCTTATATCGTTGAAATTTAAAGGATTTGAGGTTTTAGGTAGAGGAATTACATGAGCATTTTCCAGCTATTTGGGAAGACTGGGTTTTTTAAACAATAATTAATTAAATGGTAATAAAAAAGGCAAACAGAGATTTAATGTTAAAATATTTAAAACTATCAGCACCAGTAGCCTTGCTTTTTTTGGTGCCTATGATTTTAAGCATATCAATTTCACTTATTTGCTCAAAAGTAAGTTGGGATCTAATGGACGGCTTAACATTATTTTTATAAAATAAATTAGTATCAGTATCTGCTCTGATATTGGGAACAGAATTGACAAAATGATCATTGCACGCATCAACTTCATTTAGGTTGTTTGGTAGGGAGTTGGCATTTTTATTAATAAAGAAACATTATTGCCTTATTCCTCAAGAGAAACAACAATGCAGCTACGGACACGTGTTTCGGAGTTATTGCTCCTCATCAGCGTAGCGTAGCTTAGCGAATATATCTTCTAATCGAGCAAAACCAACAAGGCTCGGAAAGTACAGTACACAGTACTCGATTTGTACTTTCATACTTCATGTGCCACATTTAGGGCCTCAAATGCTGCTCTATTTCCACCTGGCAAACACTAAGTAAAATATGATGGGGGTTTATGAGGCTAAATAATTAAATGAAGAAACAAGTTATTGCCTTATACCTCAAGAGAAACAACAATGCAGCTACGGACATGTGTTTCGGAGTTATTTCTCCGCATATATCTAGTAGTAGAAGTACTGTGCACTGTACTTTCCGACCTTTGTTGGTTTTGCTCGATTATAAAATATATTCGCTACAATGATGAGGAGCAGTAACTCCGAAACACGTATCCCTAGCTGCATTGTTGTTTCTCTTGAGGTATAAGGCAATAACTTGTTTCTTTATTTAATTATTTAGCCTCATAAACCCCCATCATATTTTACTTCAGTATTTGCCAGGTGGAAATAGAGCAGTACACATAGAGCTCGTCGTACTGATTGCTCTCATTTGAGGCCCTAAATGTGGCACCTGAAGTATGAAAGTACAAATCGAGTACTCTGCACTGTACTTTCCGACCATTGTTGGTTTTACTCTATTATAGGATATATTCGCTAAGCTACGCTACGCTGATGAGGAGCAGTAACTCCGAAACACGTGTCCGTAGCTGCATTGTTGTTTCTCTTGAGGTATAAGGCAATAATTTGTTTCTTTGTTTAATTATTTAGCCTCATAAACCCCCATCATATTTTTATTAATGTTCAGCAAGTCTTTTAAGGTATTCCACATTTCGTTAGATTTATTTTTATTTTACTACTATAAAACGCTTTTTTCTCTCATCGTACAGTCACAGTAACCATATTACATAAATGTTTATAGTTATTCCAATCAACCTGATTGTTGGTGTGATTATGTCTAGTTAAGGCTTTGTTTCTATATGAATTCATTGCTTTAATGGCATTGGTAAGCAATGGCGCATAAGGCTTTGTAATTCTGTAGGTTCTCACAGGAGCATAAATGTCTAATATCTGACAAATCAACTGAAAGTGAGAGAAACTGTAAAAGAAAGAATTAAAATCATGTACAGAGCACAAGGGCAATTATACCTTTCGCCAATAGTGATAAATCCATATAGAGCCTAACGCACATGTCGCTAACGATGTCAACATCATTAGAAGACTGGTTTTCTTTTTTTAGTTTATTTTAATTGCCTGTTAGAAGCTACATCTTACCCAAAATACTTACTAAGTGCCCTTTGACGCCAAATTAGAGTCGAACCATGTGATGTTATACCATTCATCGTACTTTTTACTCCCACAACACTGAAATTCAATCTGCAATCTGTCCATTTGTCGTTTTAATAAAGAGTTACTCGAGTAATTTTGCATTGCATCTATGATTCCATTGTGCAGCTCTTCGTGAGCTTGGTATATATGCTTCATTGTAACAAAGAGTAATATAAAAACGATAAACATCAATAGCGCCGAGATCATCAGCAGCAAAAAAAAGATCCAGTTTAAGGTGGGACTTCTTTCTGTTTCAAATAATCTGAACATGATGACAGTCAGAGCAATGTTTATTACTAAAAAAAGTACTGCTGGGACGGCTTGAAGAGAAGGTAAGACGTTGCCGTCTCCGCTTGCTATCATATTTATGTATTGGCCCAGATTGTTCTTAATATTCATTGCAGATATGAATAATATGATGGAAAAGATTATTGTGATAACGGAAAACATAACGCCCATCCACGCAAAACATTTTATAGTTTGAAATGTTACATGTCTTAGAGGCTTTCCATAACGTACATTAGCAGTGATAGGAGTAGCTGCAATTACTTCAGATGGTGGGTCTTTTGGGGATCTTAGAAACCGTTTTGCTACTTTTTTTGCAAGCATTTTCTGCACCGTCTAAGAAAGTTGAAGTTTTTCTGACAGTTAAGAGAAGTAATGTTTTTTTTTTTATTTCATGGTTTCCCTAGGTTAAACTGTACAAACCTTTGATACTGTGCTGTTATTTTTAAATTACATTTTCTTTCCATAAAATAAACACAGACAGCAAGCAAAACATTAAAAATTACTGAATGAAACGATTTCTATTTTTGTTTTTTTTTTTTAATTTAAATAACAACAAAAATCTTAAAACTAGCTATTCTTCTTATTAAATATCTTAGAACCTTTCCTGGCTTTCAATATTTTTTCCTTAATAGCAGCCACATCCACACTTGTATTCGTATTCCTTTTAGAGGTGCTGGGTTCAGCAGGAGGTATGAATGCTTCGTTTCTTTTTTCTTCTCGTCTCTTAGCAGCCTCAGCATGCTTTTCATCCCTTTCTTTCTGTTTTTTGGCGCGCTTTTGCTCCTTTGAGAGGAAATATTCACCGCTGGCCAATTCTTTGTCAATCTAAAAACAAATAATAATTACATTTTACAGAAAATGCTGATTTTGTATTTATTTTTTTCAAACATTTTATTTATTAGAGTCAAATATAAGCCGAATTATAATTACCTTGCTTTCTTGTTGAGGTGGCGGGAATGGTGTATATGGTTTCTTCTCTTTCTTTTTCTTAGGTTGCTTTCGTTTACTAATATTTTTATTCACAAACTTAGGCAAAAACCTTTCCCAGTTTTCGTTCCTCAATCGAGGATCCTTAGCTAGTTCCCTCTTTATCATGAGAGCTTTAATGTTGTAAATCGGGTGAATATTCTTCATCGTATCTTCTACAATTTTCCTTACTTGCTGCAGTCCTTTATAAGGGCCTAAGGCTGAAACTGTCTGTCCCTGTACAAGCACGTAACAGTTTGTTAACAATTCTATTGATTTTAAAGTGCATCCATTAGGTCCAATTAGTCTCTGCCGTCTTTTCACAAATTTTTCCTTATTTCTAGTAATTTTTCCTATTTTAATTATATCGCAACCAACTTCGTCTTCTAGAACTCGCTTTGCTTGCTCAAAAGGCACACTGCGTGACATTAATTTTATCATATCTCTAGCTTTTATGATAATATAGGGATCCCATGTTTGCCTTGTAGTTCGGACCGTCATACTGCCCTCGATCACATCTAATTCTGCCTTAACGTGATGCTCACCCAATGTTTTCTGAACTAAGGGCCATACCTGCCTTAAATATTGCTCTCTATATTGTGGAAATAATGTAGCGAAACAACTTTCTTCCAAAAGACCATGTGGATTATGTTCCTGTTTAAATTCTGGAACTTTCATCTGCCAAGCATTTTCTATAGGGCCACTCAGTTTCTGCGATTCTTCGTCACTTGATTCTGCCATTCTCTTAGTTATTCAAGATAAAGGTGGAGATGACAACAAAATAATAGATAAATAGTAAATACAGGATTTTTGGTGTCGTATCGTTTGAAAGCTGACATGTGCACTATGACAGGTGGCACAGACACAAACTTAAAGTAGACTCATAGTAGACTAGAATGGAGAACATTCTCTTTTGTTTTATCCGCCAGAGTGCACCAGCTGTACTCGGTTGTTTGTCCGTCGATGTTAATACGAAAAAATATGTCTTTGTATAAACAAAGTTAATAATTAGGATGTAAAATGAAAACTCATTGCTGTGTACCAAAGTGCTCTTACACGGTAGGACATTTATTTCCTAAAAATGACCGTTTTCGACAAACTATTTAAAAGTTATATATGACAAGTTGAGAATGACATTAAGCCGAGTTCGTATGGCGTCATCTATTGGATATATTAGGAACTGGCTTGGATTGTCCCTCATTCTTTTTAACAATTTGACTCATTTCGACGAATAAGAGATTGGGAAACTTTCAGAAATCGAGATATTCAAACAATTTAAAAGTTATTATAATATAACTTTTAAATTGTTGTTTAATGTCATTTTCAATTTGTATCATATATGATACAAATTGAGAATGACATTAAACCGAGTACGCATGGCGTCATCCTTTGGGCATATTAGGAACTGGCTTGGATTTTTCCCCATTGTGAGTGATTTTGTGGGCAAAAGTGAAACTACAACTTATGGACTAGTTAGAGACCTTTGTCTTGCTGTGCGCTCTGATCCTTCACCTGTCAGGCGAAGTTACTAAAAATTTAAACATAATATTTAATAATAATATTTTCAGCACATTGGAAGGTATAGGCTTCCGTAGTATAGGTACGATAGGGCGTAAGCGGCAGATTGAATGGTCTAAGCAAATAAGAGTAAAATATCAGCGAACACCACTGTAGTTATCAAATCCTTCAAAACAGTGTATGTCACTGCAACTAGGGGAAATAAAACCACAAAAGAAAAATCCACACTTTTCTTTATATGTTGGCTTCAGGTCCTGGTAGTGGGGGCGTTTTTATATGAGAACTATTTTTGTCACAAATTAATATAAATTTGGTGCCTGAAAATCGCTATATACTCACTACTAAAATACACAACTCCACGCACGTTTCACCAACCATTTTAGTATCATCAGGAGATAATTAAAACGGAAGAACCAGTCTTACGCGAAACGGCGTCAACTAATAATATGTATTTGTGCGTAGCGCTTAATTATTTTGGCGCGTTGTAAATAAAGTGGTTTCTAGACACTAAAGATACCTTTTAATTTGTGAGAAATCCATTCATTCTACGAAAACGCCTCCACCGCCAGGATCCAGCAACTTGTAGGGTTCTCTTTTTAATTAGGAGTGTACACTATGAAAGTTGTAGGTGGTTCTCAGACGCCCATAAAAAAATTCAGAGTAGGCTTTTGGTTTATAACTTGGCTAGAATAGAATAGACGGAGAAAAAACATATTCGTTAATTATGGGATAAAAATGAAGAGATTGAAGTATTTATATTATTTAAAAGCTGAATGATAAATTACTTGATTTATTTCCAAATCAGAAATACTAAAACGCCTTTAGACTATTCAAGTGTACCGCTTAGTATGCCAACCAATCAAATCGTTCTTCCAAATGAAATAATCCTTTAGTAAACATTGGGTGAGAGGAATCTTCGACCATATATTTGGAAGTGAGGAATACATAACAGAATCCTTTATCTCTGTCTTTCTCAATCTGTCACGTTCTCTGCTGTCACAGAGAGTTCAAAGTTCAACTCTCTGAGCTGCCAGTCGTGCTGTCAAAAGTCAAAAATAATTAATAAAACATAACCTGTCACCGTGTCACTACTTCCAATAATTTTCCTGTGCACCAACAAAAATAAGCATTACATTCAACAGATTCGTTGTAGAGTAAGATTTATATACCATCTAACTACTGAAATGAGCAATTAACCAGTACGATGGCAAATCTAAAACCGGGGAGTCAAAATACACGTAAAAAAGTTCAGGTGAGTTGTTTACTTCTGTTTTATTTATTTACAAGTAGATATGTGGAATTCTTAAGTTAGTTGTACTTATTTGACTTCTGTATGTATTTAGTACTTATGTGTGTTTAAAATACTATTGAAATTATCCTAGTTTCTAAGTGTTGAACAATGCCAGATATTTTTTATACTAAACAGTGTAACATAATTATAGTAATTTTTAGAAGTAAATTGCTATACGAATAAAAGCAGCAAGTAATATTTATATTTTGAACAGAAAAATTGTTTTTTGTAAATTTATATCCAATAGAAACAAAGAGATCTAAGCATGTCTCGAATAGCATTTATGAAGATTGTTTCTCCTTTTCCATTTATGCATTATAAAAATTGTTTTATAGAGAACTTTACTTTTTAGGTCTCTATGGTAATATGTGAAGCAGAGGAAAAAAGACACAGGTCAGGTGTTAATGCCCTTCAGTTAGATCCAGCACTAGATCGATTATATTCTGCAGGCAGAGACTCGATAATTAGAGTTTATGAACATGAACGCTTCTTGCATGGAATGGAACATCATACTGACTGGGTTAACGATATCGTGTTATGTTGTGGTGGCAGACACTGTAAGTTCCCGTTAAGTATAATATAAGTTGTGGTTTAATCATTTATCTTTTCAATTTAGTAATATCAGCCAGCTCAGATACAACTGTTAAAGTATGGAACGCTCACAAAGGCTTTTGTATGTCAACCTTAAGAACCCATAAAGACTATGTGAAGGCATTGGCTTATGCAAAAGATCGTGAACAAGTAGCTTCAGCTGGATTGGACAAGTCGATATATCTGTGGGATATTAATACCTTAACAGCCCTTACGGCGAGCAACAACACAGTTACAAGTGAGATATCGGTTTATATTGTAGATGACATTTTTTTTTACATAGTCAAGTGTTGTATACTGGGATGTAAATTATATTTTTTGTTCCAGCTTCAAGTCTTATCGGCAGCAAGGAATCTATATACAGCCTAGCTATGAATCCATCTGGTAGTATAATTGTTAGTGGGTCTACTGAAAAAGCATTACGACTTTGGGATCCCAGAACATGTGCCAAATTGTTTAAATTAAAAGGTAAACATTGGAAAACATTTTATTCTTTTTAACGTAGAAAAACCTCTTTCACATTCGCACATCGTCGTAGGTGTAGTACATATAATACTTAAAGTTTTGTACGTCTCAGATAAGCCTTCCTCCAAATTATTTTTATTAATTAATGTCAGAAGAGGTAAAACACCATTGCAGCACATATCATCCCTGCCATAAATAACTTTCAATTCAGTTCTTAATTTCTCTAAAGCATTATAAGCTTCTACAGCCTCTGTTTTTTTATTGACCTTTTCATTATGAGCTCGTATATTTTCAGATAAGCACTATCTAACTGTTTACGAATGTTACTTTTACCTAAAACTTCATAGTCCACTAAATTATATAAATGAGTTGCACTCTTCGCATGTTTCATTGCTCTTTCCTGTAAATGTTGTAAATCGTGTACTCCTTCCTGAATCCACGGTGAAGACTGCAAATTGTTGCTTAAAAGGCAAACAAAATAGAACAGCTTATTTCACTCAGTTATATTAGCTTCATCCTCGCAGCTCAGCGGTCTGTTACTTAAAATATAAGACACTGAATTCATTTTTAAATGTCTAGCATGAAAGCATGTAATACATCATCAGCAAGCGTATTTTAAAGAAAAAACAGATAAGACTTCATTTAAATTTGAAGGAAGGACAAATGGTCCCAATAATTGATCGCCGATGATACCACACCAAACGTTAATCTTAAATTCTTGCTGAAAATGCCTTTCTTTAATGGTTGAGGATTTTCTACTTCCCAGTAATGGGTATTTCTCCAGTTAAAAACACCTCGGCGAGTAAAAGTTGCTTCGTCGGTAAATAAAGTGTTCTTAACAAAATTTCGATCCCTGTTGTGTTTATTTAGAACAAATTGACAAAATTGTAGCCTTTGTGGAAGATCCCTTCGAAGTAAGCTTTGTACAGGAGTGAGTAGAAGCGTTCTTTACGTAAGACTCTTAGAATAGATTGTTTACTCACTCCTGTTGTCTCTGCTAAACGACTTGAGCTGACTTGAGGATCTTGATCCACACAAACTAAAATTTCTAGTTCTTGATCTGGACTAATTCGGTTCGGTACATCGTTTTTATGGCGAAATGAACCCGTTTCTCCCAAACGACGAAACAGATCTTTGAAAATCTTATAGTCTGGATGTATTCTATTTGGATATTGTAATGAGTATCTCCTCGATGCAGCACGTCCGCTAAAATTATTTTGTGCGTAAACACATATCATATCCCTCATTTCCCTATTTGAAAAATTATTATGTCTAGGCATTGTGAATAAAAAAGTTAAAGAAATTACCTCGAGGAACACAAGTAAATGACAGAACTAAAATGTAACTAAAGCACACTTTGTTTCATTAAATTTGAATTTGTCTTTCAAAAAATTATTGAAATGTTTAACGCACGTTCCTCGAAAACAGTTGGAGTTATCAAGTCCCACCAGTACGTTTTATATGTGGAAATGACGTCCTCATCAGATTTTCTGGTCAGAAGTATCACAACGTTTCGTCAAAAGAAAATATGAAAAATATTCATCAGATACAGGTCCTGGGCGCCCTCTACGATCTAACGTGATGTAATACATAAATTATTGTTTCTTAGAATAAAAAAAAGTTCCTCTAGCAAATTTGATGAAGGTCAGTCAAGAGGCTGTTGAGTTATTGCATAAAAACGAAAAAAATAATTTGAACTTTGACGCCCTGTATCTTTTTCTACAGCAACATTTTGATTTTACTAAAGCATATTTGGTTATATCCCCATATTTTGGCCCAAAGAATCTACTCCTGAATTATGGCCTATTATTAATGGTCACCCTGTATATGTAAATTTTTAAAAGTCTGTCTTTTATTAATGTTTTAATTATTTTTTTTGTATACTTAGACGCCGTCATATTTTGTTGTTAAATATTTCTATCTTTGATTTATATATTCTCCGATTATGGACTGTGAATGCATCACAGCTGTTCAATACGATGTTATTGTGATATAATATCGTTCAGTGCTTCCCTGCAAACAAAAAATATAACAAAAACTTTACGAACTCATTGTTAATGCCGGTGAACCAGTTGGCATGGTGTCATTAAACAAGCCGACGTACATTAAAAACCTATAAAGGTAAGTGATTCAATATACGGGCAGAATAGTACAGAGAGTAACAGTATTTTAATGACATTTTAAAAGTTTTATTGCGTTTTTTATTTGCAGGAAAACGTTGCACGATACTATACAATCAACCAAGATACTCTTTTCAAATGAGTTTTGTGTTGTTGTATGTTTATCACTCCATCGTACTTCAGTTCTGAATCACTCTGTATATTCATTATCATTTGTTTCTTTATAGTTAAGGGCATTCTACTGTATTTTTTAGGTCATGCAGACAATGTGAAAGCTCTGGTTGTGTCAAGAGACGGTACCATGTGCCTGTCAGGTAGCAGTGATGGTTCGATTAAACTTTGGAACCTTGGCTCTCAAAGGTAATTTTATATATATACAAAGTGTCCCACTTAAAACTCCCGGCGCCATTTTCTGGATGAACATTGAAAATTAAACAATAATGTAATTTCCGCCATATCCAGTCAAATCAGTAGTTTAAATAAATTTGTTTCATTACTATCCAAATCAAACTGTCCTACTATCATCTAAAACTTGATTTAAAAAGCTATGGCAATGTTTGTTATTTAAAAAAATTATATTGAAATTGATATCTCGAAAATTGTTCGTATTATAAAAAATTGCTAAAATTGCGTGCCCTTTCACATGCAGCTATGTTGAAGGTTCCTGGGATCGATTAATCTCTGCATCTCAACGCCATCTATATCTCAATGAATGAAATTAGTCTTTTCACTCAAAAGTGAAGTGATTTACATATTCTAGTGAATGCCTTTGACAGAATTCAAATATCTCTTTTGGTCATCCAGAAAATGGTCCTGGGGCTTTAAGTAGGACACCCTGTATATATTCGCTAATTAAAATGTAAAATGTTTATCGTTACAGGAACATTCAGACTATTCGAGTACATACGGACTCAGTTTGGGCTCTTTTAGCTACAGAAAATTTCAGCTGTGTAATATCAGGAGGAAGAGACAAGAAGGTAGGGTCTCGATGTGTGATTTCTTTAACGCAAATGTAAATTAGGGCATTATTTTGTTTTGAAGTAATGTAGATAGTTTATAGTTTAAAAACTAACAGCCCCTGAAATTTGCCACACTAGTTGTTGATCACCCTGTATATTACGATTCGTTGTTAAAAAAATGTGTTTGTCAGCTTTATTGTTTGAAGGCTGCCTATCCATTCCTAACTTTCGTTTCAATTTCAGGTTATAATGACTGACTTAAAAAATATATCCAATAGCATTGTCGTATGTGTAGAAGAAGCACCAGTTTTGAAAATGTGCTTTACAGCTGACCAACAGGCAGTTTGGGTAAGACAAGCTAACGTGTTTTCTTGGGCCCCCGTTTATTGCTCTTGCTGATCTTTTACATTTTTAGGTGTCGACGTCGGATTCAAGCATCAGATGTTGGAAATTGCCCACAGAAAAACATTTCAAAGATGAAGCGAAGATGCCCACGGCCCCAGTAACGCTAATACCGGGAGGAGCGGCTATTCGACAGGCGGTCGTTTTAAATGATAAGAGACATATTTTAACAAAAGATGCACAAGAAAATGTAGCACTGTACGATGTTCTAAGGGTACTATTAATTTCATTTTAGTAAAAAAAAATGACAGTTTGGTGTTTTAGGCTAAGAAAATAGAAGATTTGGGGCAAATTAATTTTCAAGAGGAGTTGAAAAATAGATTTAAAATGGTATACGTACCTAATTGGTTTAATGTTGATCTTAAAACAGGTGTAAGTAATATGTAATTCATTTTTATAAATTAAAAATCGGTCTGACGCAACTCAGACAAACTTTCCCATAAGTAGTGTATTTTTAAAGCCAAATCACTGGACGACAAAGCCCAAAATATTTTGAACCTAACCTGATTTTACTATTAACGATACTTGACACACTGAACTGGCGAACTGTACTATATAAATGGAAGGCCAGTATGTACAAGTACATGCACGTGAACAAAATATGGTAATGACGAGTCGCCATACTTGCGCGAGGTTCAGTTTCACGTAAAAATTGGTTTGGATGTTTACCTTCCATTTATATAGTAGAGTTTAGAGACTTGACACTATTATAAAAACACTGTTCTAAACTCTAACTGAACACTGTAGCTGTGTAGCTTCACTTCGACAATATTAAGCGAATCCAATTTACATTTTACAAAGTTACAAGCAAAACATGTGTGTGTCACATCACTAGGGTAAAATTTTACGACCCCTTTTTTAAATTCAGACCTTATTTGTAGGTACATTTTGACTATTTTATTTTATATTTGTTATTGGTTTGGTATTTGATTTCCCGGAAGGCGGTATCGGTACTGTTAGAGATTCATTACTTTTGAAATTCGCGCCTCGGTTGTTTCCTGAGGCAGTTGACGAATCTGCGCATGCATTTCCTGTTTGCGCACGTTGCCCTTCTTTGGGCAGTCATTGTGAAACATTCAACCAGTACACACGTTTTTGTATTCTATATTTTTGTTCAATATATTAATTTTACTTGAAGAAGTGTTTTGTGTTTTCTTAGTTAAACAGAGCCTAAGCAGAATCACTTCTAACAGGTTATGGGCCCAGACTCGCGTGTATAAGAAAAATTGTGTGATTTATTGAATAAAGAAAACACGTGCGTGAATGTTCTAAAAACGTCGCCATTTACTCTGCGAGTGTATCGAAAATTGAACTCCTTGGAAAGGATAACTATGATACGTGGAAACTACAGATGCAGGCCATATTAATTAAAGGCGATTTATGGGATTACGCGAGTGGGGCGCTCGTAAAACCCGAGCCGAGCGAAAATAACGCGAACGCGACGAATGTGCGTGCATGGCAGACGAATGACTCAAAAGCCCGATCTGACATAATTTTGTCAATAAGTTCAAGTGAACTTAAGCAAGTTAAAAACTGTGCGACTTCGTGGGAAATGTGGCAAAAGCTGGAAGAAGTGTATCAATTTAAGGGTCCGGCGAGAAAGGCGACATTATTAAAGAAGCTAACCCTACAAAAGATGGCGGACGGAAGCGATGTTCGCGCACATCTAAATTGCTTCTTCGATTCAGTGGACAAGCTGAACGACATGGGTGTGGAAATCAACGCAGATTTATTGGCGATTTTATTGTTGTACAGTTTGCCCGCGACTTTTGAAAATTTCCGATGTACCATCGAATCGCGAGATGAGTTGCCTACGCCCGAGGCGCTTCGTATAAAAATTATCGAGGAAAGCGACGCCCGAAAGAGCGAAACACGAAACGGTTCGTCGGGCGCCATGATGGCGAAGAAACGAAATGGTTGCGATTGGCAGGACCGGAGATCCAAACCGGAAACGGACAGAAGTGACGACGGAAAGCGAAAAAATAACATTCTTCGATGTTATAAGTGTAAAAAACCGGGACATAAGGCGAACGAGTGCCGAAGTAAATCAAGAAAAGAAAGTGCACAGTACACGGGCGACGTGTGTTTAAACGTTTCGACGCGAGAGATGAACGATCCGAACCGGAAGTGGTGTCTAGACAGTGGCGCGTCAACACATTTGTGCAACGATGTGGAAAATTTTCTCGAAATTAACAATTCAAGATGCGGTACGCTAAACCTCGCAAATAGCGCGACCGCCGATACAGTGGGAGAAGGAAAAGTGCATTTTATCGCAAATATTCGTGGAAACAAAAGAGACGTGACTTTGGACAATGCGTTATATGTTCCGGACCTAAGAACCAACCTCTTATCGGTCAGCAAGATCACGGATCGCGAATTCGACGTCAGTTTCCGAAAAGATGGCGCCTCCATTCAAGACTCCAACGGAAGCGTGGTGTTGGACGCTGTCAGAGTCGACGATTTATATGATGTGCGCGAATTCGGCCAAGAAGACGCGCGTGCTATCGCGTATTCCTCGAAGGACGTCAAAGTATCCCTAGAACTTTTACATAGACGTTTGGGACATGCAAATGTGCGGGACATAGTGGACGCTGTTCATAAAGGTGTCATCAAAGGCATACAGCTGACGGGCACGACCGGAAGCTTGCACTGTGATGTATGTCTGCAGGGAAAAATGACGAGGATTCCATTCCCCAACAAGTCAAACCGGCATACCAAGATCCTGGAGGTGGTGCACACAGATGTTTGCGGACCAATGAGGACACATCTATGGCGGGAGCAAAATATTTTATAGAATTTATCGACGATTGTTCCAAATGGTGCGAGATAAGATTCCTAAAGTCAAAAGCTGAGGTTTTCGAGGCCACCACTGAGTACATTGCCCTCGTTGAAAACCAAAGAGGTCAGACAGTCAAATGTTTACAGTCCGACAACGGCCGGGAATACACGAGCAAAGAGTTCGATGATTATTTAAAGAAACGAGGAATCACCAGAAGACTGACCGTTCCCCACAACCCAGAACAGAATGGTACGGCGGAGAGGAAAAATCGCACGCTTATCAGCATGGCCAGATGTCTCCTGAAGGAATCGAATCTACCCAATACGTTCTGGGCTGAGGCAGTTAACACTGCGAATTACCTTCGAAATCGCTTACCTACGAAGAGCCTGAATGGCAGAACACCTCACGAAGTGTGGACAGGCAGTATCCCCGACGTGTCTACCATTAGAGTGTTCGGCAGCAAAGTATATTACCTCGACAGAAGTCCCGGAAGAGGAAAATTTGACACTCGTGGACAGCAAGGTATCTTTCTTGGCTACGGAAACGAATCCAAGGCGTACCGCGTTTGGTCACCAAAGAAACATCAAGTGTTGATATCACGCGGCGTGAAATTCATGGAGGACATAATTCCTAGCACGATGACAGATGTCAAAGTTGATCCAGAGATGGACGTGTCAGGCGATGACTCGCCACAACTCCAACAATTTGTGGAATTCGAATTTCCACCGAGATCTGCCTCGGAAGATGATCGAGAGTCTGCGCACTCCGATGATGACGACGATTTCCTTACTATACTGGTTTCGAGAACCCAGAATCTATACATTCCGAAGATGACAAGGACTTCATTGGTTTCGAGAACTCAGTCGGAGCTAATGCCCTGGAATTAAATATAACCAGTTCCGATAAAGTTACTCTACAGGACTCTCACGGTGATGAAGTCTTTGATCAAGACATAAATGAAGAAGCCCAACGCCGAGGTCCTGGACGACCCAGGATTGTTAGGTCTGGTTCGAGGGGAAGACCGAGAAAGCAGCATAATGTCGTTGTCAATCAAACTGATGTTCTGACATGAGCGGTTCTGATGCGAGTGAATGGCGTCAAGCCTTAGCAGAGGAAATAAAGTCCATCCTAAAGAATGGGACTTGGACACTCGTCGATCGACCTAAAGGACATAAAGTCATTGGAAGTCGAATGGTCCTGAGAAACAAGTTCCAGCCAGATGGTGTACTTGAAAAACGAAAGGCATGTCTAGTCGCCCAAGGGTTCAGCCAGCAACCGGGTGGTCATTTTATAGAGACGTTTGCCCCAGTGGCTAGGATTAGCTCTATCCGCCTTGTGGCATCACTTGCAGCTCGTTATGGGACGACGATTAAACAGCTCGATGTTGAAACGGCTTATTTGAATGGGCATCTAGAAGAGGAGATTTACATGGAGCCACCTAAGAACTTACAGGATACTCTACAGGATATCATCAGTTCAGAAGGTCAAAGTCAAATTGGGGCTAAAGCAAAAACGATGATGAGGGATCTACGTAGAGGAGATAAGGTCTGTCTACTTCAGAAATCCCTTTACGGATTACGTCAGGCTGGAAGGAGTTGGTACACAAAATTGGATGAAACGATGAAGAGCTTGGGAGCCACTCCATCAAAGTCGGACCCCTGTTTATTCTACATCGGGTCGAATGAAAATATAACTCTCATTGCAACATATGTCGACGATATTCTAATTGCCTCACGTGACAAGAAGACGACAGCAGAACTAATCAAGGGACTTGCTGCCAACTTTGAAATTAAGAATCTTGGAAGCGTTAAACACTGTCTCGAGATAGAGTTCGAACTGACAAATGGGCAGGTAAAGATGCATCAACGGGGATATGTTCGCGATTTACTTTCTCGTTTCAACATGACAGAGTGCAATCCTGTCGCTACCCCTGTTGATCCGAGTATGAAGCTGACAAAGAACGAGATCCAGTCTCAAGAAGACTTGAAGCTTCCGTATCGCGAGTTGGTTGGAGCGTTAACTTATCTAGCTACAACTACACGCCCCGACATCTCATATGCCGTGAGCTTCTTAGAGCAGTTTAACAATTGTTTTGGCACCGCTCACTGGAAGGCTGCCAAAAGAGTGCTGCACTACCTAAAGGGATCCACCGATGTGGGACTGACCTATGGCTCTAACTCAGGTCCGATAAAAGGGTATGCAGATGCCGATTGGGGAAGCAGTCTCGAAGACAGAAGGTCTTATACCGGGTATATATTCATGCTCAATGGCGGGCCAATATCCTGGGACTCTCGGAAACAGCGAACTGTTGCCCTCTCAACGACAGAAGCTGAATATATGGCGCTCTCTGAGAGCGTCAAAGAGGCCATTTTTCAGAAACGGTTCCTCACAGAGTTGGGTTTTGAGGATGCGACCAACTTAACCATTTTCTGCGACAACAGAAGTGCCATAACGTTGTCAGAAAACCCAACCTTCCATGCCAGAAGCAAACACATTGACATCCGGCATCACTTCATTAGGGATGTACTTAAATGCAAGGAGCTTCGCATACTTCACGTCTCAACAGATGATCAGGTTGCGGATTTCTTGACGAAAGGATTGCCCAGGGTGAAACATGAGCATTGCTTGGAGTTGGTTGGATTATGCGTTTTAAAGTAAAGTCGCCAATATACAACCGATTCGAGGGGCAGTGTTAGAGATTCATTACTTTTGAAATTCGCGCCTCGGTTGTTTCCTGAGGCAGTTGACGAATCTGCGCGTGCACGCCCTCGATTTCCTGTTTGCGCGCGTTGCCCTTCTTTGGGCAGTCATTGTGAAACATTCAACCAGTACACACGTTTTTGTATTCTATATTTTTGTTCAATATATTAATTTTACTTGAAGAAGTGTTTTGTGTTTTTGACTAAATGATTGTCGCCTAGTACATCAAAATTTCAATCACTGGGCGATTAATTTTTCCAAGTGGGTGACATTTGTGTCGCCTACTTCATTAGTTAAAAAACGCACTAACATTTTCACTATTTTATTTTATATTTGTTATTGGTTTGGTGTTTGATTTCACTGAAGGCGATATCGGTACCGATTTCTGTTTTGAAGAAAAATGATATAGCCCAGTTGTCAGAGACCAATTTTGATGAAAAGTTGGAATTATTTGTTATCTCGCTAATTGTTTCATGAAAGCCTAGTTTTTGCTAGTAGAAAATGAGTCACAAAAGTTTACTAAAATTTTTTCCCCCCGAACCCTTCTAAAAAACCCTCTGAAACGGAGAAAACCAGTTATTTGCTAATATCTCAAAAAATAAGGGGAAAAAAACGGATAGCACCATGTGAAAGAGCGGGAAATTTTACAAATAATTAGTATATTTTTTTTAGCTATTTTAGCCCTGAAGGAAAAAAGTAATTAAAAAACACCCCCTCGAAAAAATAATGAAAATTGCATAAAACAACAAATTTTTATATGTTAATGGGTAAAATATGATAGGTATCAATAAAATAAACAGATTTATGAAAGAAATGAAAAGTTTTCGTAATTTGATCTGCAACTACCCCCGAAAACCACCCTCTGAAACGAAAAAATCCAGATTCTTGCTAGTTTTTAACATTTATTACACTATTAAACTATTAATATATAAAAGCAAGATGCAAAATAATAATAAATAACATGTAAAATAATAATAATAATAATAATAAAAGTATTTTATTGGTAACACCAATAGGCCATCGACCGAAGTCCTTCAGCCTGTTACAACTATATAAAGATTTTTTTTTATATATAAACATTTTATAAACTACATTATATTCATGTTATGTAAAAAAAAAAAACAAAAGAACAAGTACACTAGAATGGAAAATATAAAAATATTTCATTGCCAATTGTTCATAGAACTGATATGTTCCCATAAAGTTAGCTCTGGGTATTTTCTTCTGCTGGGTATTCCTTGATTTCTTATTTTGCAGAGTGGTTGGATGATTTCTATGTTATAATCTTCTTTAGCGAATTTTGTGGTTAGGGATTGTAATCTTTGGTTGATAGGGGTTATTTGTGTGATTTCATAGAGAAGGGTGTTGGGGTGATTATGAAGAGGATTTCTGGGATGTCTCATCTTGGTAATGGATCGCAATGTTGTTGTTTCTGTTATTTCTAAGTTTTTTCTATAGAGGGATATAGTTGATAATTTATACAGGGTGACTCGGGTAATATTCAGTTTTCAAACGATCCCGCATAAATACCATAAAAGTTACAGATGGTGTAGTAGTGTCAATACGTAGCTAATACATGCGGACTGTTAGTAAACATGGAGATGTGGTCAGGAGAACAACGCGCGTTTATGGTAGAGGGTTTTTTTAAATCGAACGATTGTTACGTTGTGGCTAGGCGACGTTTCTGTAATCATTACAATATTTGCCGAGTAAATGATGCACCATCCGCAAACTTAGTGAAATTATGGGTGAAACGATTTCGAGAAACATGTTATGTGGTAAACCGCAAGCGCCCGGGTCAACAAAAGTCTATTAGTACACCCGAGAATATCGAGACTGTACGGCGGGTTGTGACACACCACCCGAAGCGATCCGCACGAAAACATGCCCAGGTCTTGAACATTCATCGGTGAAGTGTGGAAAGGATTTTAAAGGACGATTTACACTTTCATTCATATAAAATTCAACTTTTGCAGTTTCTAAAGCCCGGAGACTACGAATTAAGAAAAAATTATTGTGAGACCATGATGAATATGTTTTGGGATGAAGGTGGATTGGACAAAATTTTATTCAGTGATGAGGCTCACTTTCACTTAGAAGGATATGTCAACAAGCAAAATTGTCGTTTCTGGGCCCCCAGCTAACCCAAAAGAGAAGCACGAGAAACAACTGCATTCTAAGAAGGTGACTGTTTGGCGTGCCATATCGTCTTCTAGAATAATCGGGCCCTACTTTTATGAAGATACCCGTGGCCGCTCTGTTACTGTGAATAGCCAGCGGTACTGTGAAATGATTCGCACTTTTTTTATTCCGGCTCTTCAGAACTTTCCTGGATATGACCCAAATTGGACCTGGTTTCAACAGGATGGTGCCACGGCACACACAGCAGCAGCATCAATGACCACTCTACGTGAATTGTTTCCAAGTGTGCTTATTTCCAGATTTGGTGATATCCAGTTCCCCCAAGATCACCGGACCTAATGCCCCCGGTTTTTTTTTGTGGGTATATTTAAAGAGTATTGTTTACACCAATCCCCCGGCCAATACAATCCAGTTCAAGAATAACATTCGGGAGACCATTACCAATATTTCTGTTGAAATGTGTCGACGAGTTTTCCAAAATTTGAGGACCAGATTGGAGGAATGCTGGACGCAAGATGGTCGACATTTGGATAACATTGTGTTTAAAAAATAAAATCCGCATGTATACAGTTTCTTATTTTTAAAATAAAATTTATTGAAGAGTTTAAATAATTTTATTAATTTTTAAAAACTGAATTTTACTCCGAGTCACCCTACCCTGTATTTTAAAAAACCTACCACTATCAAAATTAATTTATTTTATAAACAACTCCGATTTATGTTTATATACAGCATATAAACAACAACGTGTTCCAAAGTACTCTTGAAGCGTACACTAATGCAGAGAAACCGCACGTGTTTTAGAAAAATCGAGCGTCGGTATAAGCGTGCACTACCGGCTCTTAAAAGTAAATTTATACGACTTGGATTTCGTCAATTTTGCTTCACTTCAAGTATCATATACTTGAAACCTGGATATCAAACGATAAAATAAATATTTGGAAATGAAAGTTTAGATTTTTATCTTTCTTTTCATATGTTAAAATATTTTTTTTTTGCTACAACTTATGCGCAGCACATTTTCCAAGAAATATTTTAAATATTAAATAAAAATATTTCTGAAAATAAAATGTATTCAAATACATTTTTATTCAAATGTACATTTAACATACATAATTTGATACAATATTATATACAATTATTGAAATAACTATATCACAAATTTTAGACAAGTAAGATAAGCACCTAAATAACTTAACATTTGAATGTGCCTGGGATTTCCAATTTTGATAACTTATCTAGATTTTTAAAACAACATATTTAAAGAGAAAGATAAGTGAAAAATAATTAAGTTAAAATATGACTTAAATCTAGAAGCTGTAATTACAAAAATATCTTGAAAGAGTACAGTGTTATAATCCAATCAGGAAAAATTTTCTATATTTACACCTTTCAAAAAATTTTTTTAAAAGAATCAGTGACTATTTATAAAGAATCTACAGTTTTTATTAAATTTTTTAGATTATTTAATTGCTTAATTTCAGCAGATAACAAGTTATAAAGTTTAGGTGCCAAGTATAGAAAAGATCTCAAACTAATATTCTTATTAACTGTAGGTATTTGTAAGTTTCTATGTATATTACCTCTACAACCGTGCTGATCGGTTATAAATTTTTTTAAACTATTATTTTTATGTATATAAGAGCAAGAGGTGAGTATGAAGAGAGATCTCACATTAAGAATATCGTGGGAGTATAGCAAGTGGGTTGGGTACTGACTGGTTTTTTTGTTAATTATTTTAAGAATAAAATTTTGGATTACATTGAGTTGTTGTAAGGAGTTATTATAGACCACCCCATGCAATGATACCATATCGGATAGCGTTTCCACCAGGGCTTTATAAACCATATTTAATATCTTTTTTCCAAAAAATTCTCTCATGAAATAAAATTTGTGTATAAGTTTACGTAAATTGGATGTGTAAAAGGATATTTATTACTTACTAAGTATATCTTACTTTTCACGTTACAATTTTTTTTTTAACCTCTCCACAAAATTGTGAGGTTACTAAAATTGGTTCTAAAACGAAAATTGAGATAACATCAAATCTTTACGTTTTGAGGTCCTAGGAACCCAAAAAAGTGGTTTTTGAAAAATGTCTGTGTGTGTGTGTGTGTGTGTCTATGTGTGTTAGCACGATAGCGCCGAAACTACTGAACGGATTTGAATGAAACTTTGCGTGTGCGTTTCTTTAGTGCCCCAGAAGATCGGAAAAGGTTTTGGTTGAGATCGGATTACGTTTAGTGCCATTTTGACGCAACAAGTTGTTTATTTTATAATTACTTTCAATTTACAATGGAACTATTGAAAAGCAGTTAAAATTCTGATTTCAACGATATATAACACTTCCACCCTTTCGATTTGGTTTCCGTGAAAAAAATTAAAAACAAAGCAAATATGGCAGATCGCATTTCGCATGACATGGTCGATGCGCGTAGCCGTTACGTCGTGAAACTCGTCACATCACGTGTCAGTTCACGTGTGAGGGTTTCTTCACTGCTCTATAAGTAGAGCGGATTACGTTTAGTGCCGTTTTTAAATATATATACAGACAAATCGAAGAATTAAACTACAAATATTCCTCTAAAATCTAGTAAAATGACTGAAATGCTAATGTTTCATTTAACAAAGACAGCCGCGAGCGATCGGATTGCAATGAGCAAATTTTGACGATTGTTATCGGATGACAAACGATGACAGTTTATCATCCGATGACGTTGGTGTCATGTCATGTTAATAAGATTTCGGCATATTTGTAACTTTTAGTGGATTGTCACAAACTTTAAAGGTAGATGTAACAATATCAATATCATATGCTTTCTGTACCTTCGTTGGTGAATTTATTATAGATTATCACTTTACCAATTTTCAGTTTGTTGCTTTACAAATTTGTAGTATTTAGTATAACTACACTTTCTTAGTCGTTCAAGTGATGTTAAAGTTGTTAATATCCTAATAGTGTATAATAACTCGCATAGATGATTATAAATTCATTAAGTTGAGGGTTTTTTTAGTGCCCCAGAAGATCTGAAAAGGTTTTGGATGAGATCGGATTACGTTTAGTGCGGTTTTGTCACACAATTTAATGCTCTTTTCGGCTTCAAAGATCCACCGAGTGGGGAGGTTCCAGCCGCTTCCAGTAGCTGCCGATTTTTTACCTACAAGCCTTTTTTGACCGTTTTCAAGGGAAAATTTCCTAACCCTAAAAAATGGGAAAAAAAACAATGATTTCAAAGTAATTTTTTTTATCCTGGATGTAAGTATACCATTGGAAACTTTTTTGAGTCACTTTCTACTAGCAAAAAACTAGCCTTTCATGAAACATTTAACGAGGTAACAATTAATTCTGACTTAAAACCCCTGGCAACTGGGCTAATAGTGTTTTATCCATAACAATGCCAAGATCCCTGGTTTCTTCGACTGTAATAAGAGCCGTACCATTAACTTTATACTCATATAGAGTAGTTGATGTACTCCTAGAAAAAGTGATGCAGTAACATTTGGCAATATTCAAAGCAAGGGCATTATCCACAGACCATTCATTGAAACTATTTATATCAGCCTACATGGCAGAGTTACTATCTTGAGATATTGACCTATATATTTTTAGATCATCAGTGAAAAGAAGATACTCAGAATGATTCAAAACCTGGCCAATATCATTAACAAATAAATTTAATAGAATTCCGATCCTTGCGGGACTCCAGATTGGATATCATAAATCCAATCTAAAACCCCCTTACCTACTCACCTACTCCAAGTGCCTGAAGCTTATTTATTAGTAAATTGTAATTCACTTTGTCAAATGCCTTTGAGAAATCAGTGTATATACTATCAACTTGAGTGCGATTTTCAAAGGCGTTCAAAATATAATTCTGATAGCTAAGAAGGTTTGTTGTTGCCGATTTCCCCAATGAGAAACCATGCTGCTCTGGAACAATTATATGCTTCGATGACCAGGCCAAACACCTTGAAATTAACTTATCAAAGAGTTTAGGTATATCTAATTGAATTAAAACTCCACAGTAACTCTTACATCTTCCTTTTCTCCAGATTTATAAATGGGAATTATGAAACTATTTTTCCATTAATTTGGAAAAGTTAAAGTCCTCAGAGGTGTCAAATAAAATATGGAAAGGGTTAGCCAGAGTACTAACACAATTTTTCAAGAGCAAAGCAGGTACCCATCGGGGCCGAAAGATAATTTAGATTTTAATTGACATACCTTCATAGATGTCTTGAAAAGATATGCGAAAGCTATTTAGATCCATGACATATTGTTATATTTATATAGTTGAGAGTAGATAGCACAGTTTTCATCAGAATAAACTGAAGAAAAATGCTTCACAAAAGATACACTGAAGGACAACCATCACTACTTTGTTCATTATCAAGGCGCATATTTGAGGGATAATTTGTAAAGTTTCTTAAATTATTTACATGCCTCCAGAAAGAAGATGTATCGTTAATTAAACTCTTGTTAACTCGATGTACTTAGCATAACATTCTTTGCTAATCATCCTACATTCATGTCTGAGGATGGTATATCTCCTATACATCCCTCGCCTAAGGTTGTATAGCTTCCGCGCATACACTGATATACAAGCCACTGGAAGATGTGTGAGACGAGAACGCGGTTTCCGTTGGAATGGTCACCATCTAAGTACTAACTGCGCCTGTCGTTGCTTTACATCGCATACCGAAGTATGTACATAGTAAAGACGCACCTACGCTCGCCCCTTAAAAATATTGATAGTCTGCTAAATTATTTGTTTCCTTGAATCTCTTATGAGCCATTTGTTTGTTTGCACATTGTCTCAATCTTTATTTACAATAATTGGTTTTTTAATGATAATCATGTTTATATTCTACTTATAGGAAATATTGGGATTTCAAATCGAAATTTTTAAAATGCATTTATTTTTCTCAGATGTTGACGATACATCTGGGGCAAGACGAAGTTGACTGTTTTTCTGCTTGGGTTTCTGCCAGAGATGCGGGCATAAGGGACACCCCTGAACCAGACCACAAAGTAAATTATGGCAAATTACTGCTGCAAGCTTTGTTCGAACATTGGAGGGGAGTTGAAACTGATCCAGAAAACAGACTTCATTTCAGCGTGCCGAAACATATACCGCTTATTTTAAGGTAATGATTTTTGGTATATTTTTGAGGAATTAAAAGTTTCTAACAATGTAAATTCTGAATATATCAAAGCTTATTAATTGTGATGATAAATTAAATACTGTTTTTAGCGAAGTTGGTGGAAGGACCCTCTACAGAGTGTTAGTAGGCGACACCTCAGGTGATACCGAAAATGCTCTCTTAAACGAGACTGTGCCCAATTGGGTCATATCGAATATAGAAGAGAACTGTACAAATAAGTTTATCAAAGTGCAATTTTATCTTCACCCGCATTCCAGTATACCATCGCACCTTTTGAAACAGGATAGATTGAAAAAAGTAAATGCATTCTTTTATTTCTTACTTTAGAAATCTAATAAGTTGCTGTTCTAGCCGGATAGGTTAGTAGCCAACGATTTCATTCAGTGTAGAAAAGTTGCAGAACACATCTTAGAAAAATTATTGGGAGACGGAACTGCCAGTTCTCCTGGTGGTGGTGATGCAGATTCATCTACTCCATCAAATAATGGTTATAATGTTGACCAAATTGAGCTTACTTGTAACGAACAGGTAAGCTATTTTTCAGATTACCTCCAGAAGTAATATGCTGGTGGCTACTTTTTATTTCTTTATTTATAATACTGTTACGTGTTTACAGTCTTCAGTAAACACTCTGTAGGTTCAAATAACTTGCAACAAGAATCTTCACAAACCACTATTTTATTAATCACTTAAATTACAATAGTAAATACTTAAAAATCACACAACTAATAATAACAATCTAATATAAATTCACTACTTTTAAATCACAACTGTACTTTACTTTTCTTCTTAAACTTGTCATCTCTTATCAGAGCGGACTTCCTCTTTCTTTGCAGTGTTTACTTCCCCAGGATTCCGTTTTCGATTCACATCATATGTCCTGGTTTGCTGCACTGATAACACTGAATCACCTTCCTTGGCTGTCCATCACTCTGTTCTCTTTCCTGCTTCCTTGGAGCATCTGGTTTGGTCAACAACTGGCTTATCATTTTGTGCAGGTCAGCCATCAAAGATTCCATATTTGATTTTTCTAAATGGTCCTCTTCTTCTACTTTCATGACTCGTACTCTTGGACGTGCAGTCTCTTTGTAAGCGGCTTCAACCTCGAGGGCATGGATCAAGGCTTCACTACCAGTCTTATCTCGAGATAATCTAAGGACTCGCCTGATCTCCTCATCTCTTATGCCATCAATGAGAGTACCAACTGTTAATTGTTCCTGGAATTCTTTGGGTACATCCGGGTAAGCCAGGTATGTCAGTCGCTCAACAGCTGCTTCAAAATCTTGTAAACTTTCCCCAGCCTTTTGTGTGCGTGATTTGAGCTGAGTCCTGTATACTTGGGCGAGGTGTTGGTCGCCATATCTTAGATCTAGTGCAGCCTCCAAAATTTTAAAATCCCGTTGCTGCATCACTGAGATAGTCTGAAGCAACTCTGAGGCTTGACCTCTTAATGCTAGCACCAATGCCATAGCTTTATCTTTATTACTCCAATTGTTTGTGCATGCCGCTGCCTCAAATTGTCTTTTGTAGGTTGACCAAGAAGTTTGACCATCAAAGGAGGGCGGTTATAATCGAGGACCTGACAATGATAATACTAGCTGGCCTCCTTGCGCTCTTAACTGTCGCTTAAGTTGTTCTACCTCTCCCTTAACTACCTGAAATTTTCCTTCTATATCGGGAACTTTCCCTTCGACGCCAGTAACTTTTCCTTTGATTTCACTTCAGTCTTTATGTTGCCTATATCCTCTTTAATTTCACTTTTGAGGTCTTCATTGGCTGAAAGGATAACATCTTGTTGCCCCTGTATGATTTTCCTTAATTCTTCTTTCTCTTCTAGACGTCGTTTTTCTTGTTCTTCTTTTTCTGCCTGACGTTTCCTTTCTTTTTCTTCTTCACGTCTTTCTTGTTCTTCTTTTTGGTCTAGCATCATTTTTCTAAATTGCTTGAACATGTCTTGCATTTGTTTTTCAGCAGCCATGCTTCTTGTTTCCATTCAAAAACTAACGAACAACACTAACAAGTCTTATTTAAAGTCTATGCCAGGTACAAGTCAAATATTTTCACAAAATTCAGAATAGAATGTTCTATAAATTTTCTCACACTAGCACAAATTAGTCTTGTCTAATGTCTATATCACTTTCCAGTTCGACTCACTTCACTATCTCCAGTGGTTTCCAAATAGAACACTATGGAACTTTGTCGAATTCTTCAGAAATTCTGTTGCAATTCCGCTTCTGACACCAATTGTTACGTGCTTACAGTCTTCAGTAAACATTCTATAGGTTCAAATAACTTGCAACAAGAATCTTCACAAACCACTATTTTATTAATCACTTATATTACACAACTAATAATAACAATCTAATATAAATTCACTACTTTTAAATCACAACTGTACTTTACTTTTCTTCTTAAACTTGTCAACTCTTATCTAACCTAAAAACTCTCTCTTTATACTAGAACTGTACTGTATACTTCACTGAACTGTTTCCCATTCCCCATCTGCTGGATTCACCTCTTTATATCCACCCATAGAATGTACCAGAATCCTATTCCATAACATTCTAGAATCCTCCAGAGTTTTCTACTATGTGCTACATGACTGTTCGTCAATTGGCTCATAGATGGCGTCACCCTACTAGCCAGGGAGTAATTACACTCTCCTCTCTGTTAGAGGACATCACATAACAATAAGAACAAGCCAAAATGCATGTCAGTGACGTACCATGTTAAAAGATGGGTTAATGGTTAAGGTGTGCAGACAAAGTTTTATGGATGTCTCGACAGTAAAAAAGACAGTATTTTAAATATTCTGAAATGTTATAAGGAAGAAATGAGATGCCAAAAGAATGACGCAGGGAAATCGATTAAAGGAAAAAATGACAACAAACGAATCGCTATAACAGAATTTGTAGAGTCATTAAAATGTATTGAGTCTCACTACTGCCGCTCTAAAATATTCAACAGATTTTACTTACCAGCAGAATTAAGTATAAGGAAGCTTTGGAGAATATTTAACAATACTGTAAATAAAGACCTTCAAGTTAAGGAGTCGTTTCTTAGATCTTTTTTTACCAAAAAATACAGTGTTGGTTTCGGTACTCCAAAAACTGACTTATGTTCGACATGCCTTCAATTTAAAGACAAATAAAGATAACATCAGATGATGTTGGTACCAAAAATCAGTTAATGGTTCTTCAGGGACTTCATAAAATTCGAGCAAACTGCTTCTATGAATTTTTGAAGGAAAATGAAGATGATCACGAGGTTGTAACATTTAGCTATGGTTGCCAAAAAAACTTGGCACTACCAAAACTCACAGATCAGGCTACCTATTTTAGCATGCAACTGAATTTTTACCCCTTTGCAATAGTCCAAGGGAATTCCAAAGGAAAATTAAATCCAACTAGTAGGTCGTACATATGGACTGAACTGGATTATCAAAGGGAGTCCAATGAAATAGCATCAGCACTTCACCATACTCTTACAACGTTTAAATTTGGTGACCATACAAAAGTTGTTCGCTTTTTTGGGAGTCCTTCGGGCATAGAAGAAGTTGAAATAATTTTTCCTGTTGTCGGACACTCCTACATTCCTCCATATAGGCTTTTTGGACAAATTGAAAAAGTTATAAAAAAGACAGCTGAAGTTACGAGTCCAGAACAGTACATTAAAATTATAGAAAACTGGGGAAGAGTCTACAGATTGGGAGTTGATGCTCCAACACTGGATCAGAAGTCCAGATAAATAATTATGAAAAAACCTGTGCAGTGGCATTTTAAATTGCAAATGTCTAAACTCATTATAATTTCAAAAACTCAAAACGGTTATGCAGTAAGAGGAGAAAGTTTCTATGAGAATAATATTGGTGCAAATCAATCGTTGCTGAAAAGAGGAAGAAAATTGCTAATTAAACCAAAGGTTGTGAATATTGGTGTACCACTGAAACCAGATGAAAAGGCCAGTATAGTCGGGGCAAGAATTCAGGCGATGCACGTCACAGATCGATAAAATTACTATAATTATATAAAGTCAATCAAAGCAACTGCACCTGAAATAGCCCCAATTCAGGTCACATGCAAATTGTATTGCCACAACTGAAAATGTATCATTAAAATTATGAATTGTGACACAGCATAAAGCTTTATGCTGTGCCTGTGATAACGTCTGCAACCCACAATACATATAACAAAAATCTATCAAAATTCGATTAATTGGAACAAAAATAGATTATAAATAATTTCTCAAATGAACTTTATTTAATAATTGGACAATGAGTTTTATAATATATATTATAGTATAATCATTCTAATTCTAATAATAATAATAATAATAATAGAAATAATTCTAATTAAATAAAATTACTACGATATTAAACAATTATACATTTTTTAGTTATTTACTATTCATGATAAGAGAAAAAACATTTACATATTTATTGTCGAGGATACCCCAATGAAATATTTTTGACATATTTCTGCAAAAAAGTGACACGGCTGAAAACAATATTTGACAGTTCCATTAATCTTCTACGTGGATTATCTTTTAGAAATTTGAAACCTATTTTTTTCAATATTTTGCCCAAGCTACTCAAACTTCCTTTGTAAATGTCCTGTTCAACCAACCGTTCTGAAAGGGACTGTCTGGTAATATGTTGTTCTAAAACAATAATAAATACTTTAATAAATATTTCCAATGACTTCAGAATAGGATAGACAAAGCATGTCCTATACATTAACACATGAGTTGTTGTGTTACCCTACTATCTTATACATTCTATTATTAAAAAAGGATGGAGATAGTTTTGTTTATGTTTTGGAACTCGTTGCCAGTGGCGTATATGTTAAAGAGCGTGATTATTTCGTATAATTAATATATTAATTTCTCTTCTAGTTTGACTTCAAAGTAATTACAATAACATTGCTTTCTTATTAAATGATTTATTTAAATATTAAATTTACACTTGTAAATTGGTATAGATATATGTCACATAAACAAAATGATTAATACAGTTTTCCTTTTACTGCATTACTAACCCAAAAAATAAAAACATGTTATAATTATTCCCATCATGTACTACTTTTTTAAATGATAACTACCCAACTTGTACATTTTTCTTAGATGAACTTGGTAAGTCAGGTACTGCAAATTCTTTAAGAACAACTCGGCCACTGGGATTTGTTGTGAAATCATCTAAGCACACAACACTATCTTCAGGGATATTTTCATTTCCCAAATGTTTCAAAATGCGACAGACCCATATTTTTTTGGCGTTTAATATTCCTTGGAATTCTACAAATAATATACCTAATATTGCAGATATATTAATTTTAAATAATATCCTTTCATTTTGCCCTTCAGCTTTATTTTCATTTAACTATATTACTCAATTTTGAAACATAAAAACATTTTCTATACTTCCAATATTATTGCACTGAACATTTAAAATTTTTCTTATTTGTCGTTCCAACCCGAGGTTACGCTTATGAGATAATTTCACCTACCTGTGAAAAGATCGATTAACTCCAATTTTAAAGAGACATCTACATACAACACAATATTTTCCCATTGTTTATTCACAATAACAAATTCTGTCTTCAAAAACACTACAAAACCACTGTAATTACGTTTCACTTCGGTTTATCACAAACACTTTAATGGCGGCCTACGCTGCAACTGGATTGTAAACAAAACGTGTTGAGAGGGACTGCATGCGCATATACCCACGTGCCTTTAGCCAATAGACTGCTGCGTACCAGTATTTATTTTTAAAGCAATGTAAACAAATAAATGATACACAACAAACCAAGAGGATGTTTTGTCTATCCTATTCTGAAGTCATTGAATATTTCCATACGTTATTTTAATAAATACTTACTGTTTCCGTACATTTCATAAATAACATTTCGAATTGCTGCTTGGTCTTTGGCTTTGTTGTTGGTCCAGTTCTTTTGGGGCTACCTAAAGCTTCCCCAGTCTGCATTTTTTTTGAAACGTTGCTAACAGCACTCAAACTTATGTTTAAAACATTAGCAACTCTCTGAAATTTACTGGTTATGTTATGATATATAGTTAACTTCTAGAATTATACTTGCCTCTCTTACAGCAGTTAATGGTAACAGTGGTCCACCGGCATCACGTTCTCTCAAAATAATTTATTAAAGAACAAATTAATTCCTGGATATCTTTACCAAATGCCTTCGGCATTATGACAGGTAACTTCAAAATATAATGCATTAATTTGTTTTCACACAAATAAATCTTGCTCCACTTACCAGAATAACACTAATAATACAATTATATTAGTTCTGAAAAGAACTGATGGTAAATAAAACAAGGAAACAACAATTAATTAAAAGCACGAGAGAATGAAATCAACAATAAAATAATTCGAATCAATAAAATCAACAGTAAACCGATTTAAAATATCGGTGCTTTTGTAAATTTATACTACCAACCTTTCACGACGAAATACGATTTAATTAACTTCTATTTCTAAAAATAAGACAAAAATGCTAAGGATTATGAAGCCACATTGAACTGTACTTATTTTTGAAAAAAGCTTAATAATTTGGTGTCAAGAATTACTCTTTTTAATGTAATAAATACTTAAAAATTATGTTGGCATTAAAATATTTTCAATTACGTCACTCGTGACGTGCATCGCCTGAATTCTTGCCCCGACTTTATCAGTAAATTGGTTGAAAAACATTATGGATGTCATTGGCGAAATGAGTGTGTTGTCATTTTTTAAGAATGTGTTCAATAAGAATCCTGTTGCATTCACCTCAAGAGAAGCTAACAATACAACACAACAGGTGTTGGAGGAAGAAAATGAAACTGATGATGTTAATACAGAGATATTTTGTTTAGAAGAAAATTTAAATTTTGACATTTGAAAATTTTGTATTTTTTTATTACTAGCTGGTTTAATGCCCATGCTGATATATATATTTTTTTAATAAAAAAAATACCAAAATTGTTTGTGCATTCATAATTTCTGACATTTTAAGCAACAATTTCTCATCAAAACCTGATAAGTCACCGCTCTTAACATGCAAAACCCAGCATGTCAAAACTTTGATCTTAAATTAAATCAAACTTTTTGGGAATTGTGCAGTAAGTTTGAATGAAATTGTAGTGTTCTAATATAATGAATACAACTGGTGCATCTTTTGCAGTTTTTTATTATAAAATGTTTTAATCATAAAAAAACATAGTAACTACCTATTTTTCTACAGAGAAACAGGGAAAATAAAAATGACATATAAATAGCAAAACGCCCAACTATTTTACACAAAATTTAACATATTCGTATTCGACACAATACTTCAATAGAAGCAAATATTATGCAGACATTTTGCCTTTTTTTAAGTTATTTTATTTTATACTATACCTGGGCCAATAATTCGAGTCAGTAATTGTGACCAACATGAATGAAGCGGATAAGCAAGACGGCCACACACGCACTGCCATAAGCATGCTAAAAGCATGTGCCACTCCGCCTATACATGGGCCATCTAGCATTCCTTTACCGACTCGAATTATTGGCCCTAGTTTACATCGTACTATATTTTATTTGAATACTTAAGTCCCTTTCTAGAATATAAAACAATTTATGGTGATTTTGGACGAATGAGAGGTACGTTCGCGTTGAATAATCAAGGAGGAGAAAATTTTGGAAACTTAATTTTAACTAGAATTACAATATAAAATATAATAGAGGTCCTTATCTTAAGTTTGCCAGTTTACATAATGAAATTAATTCTGAATTCTGTTGGCTCATTTTTATCAATTGTGTAAAATAAGAATGAGGATATTTTACACACTATTTGACCTTGGTAACACACCCTTAACCGAGTTTGTAACTGTTATAGTTTGCGACTGTTCAATATAAAAAGTAGCCACCCTGTATGAGTATTGTGTGTGGCAAAACACAAGGGTTGAAGCGGGAAACTGGGAAGGTATTGCCAGCTAGATTGTAATGTGGTATTTCACCAACCAAGTTGCCATCATCTAGAGATGATTTGGTTGATGTGATGCATGTTTAGTGTCATTGTCCTTCACATTCATTCTTCATTTGGAACCCCTGATTTACCTTCCTTACTTGTTTCAGGTGCTAGACCCTTCCATGGACCTAAGAACTGTGAAGCATTTTATATGGAAATCGTCATCAGACCTAACTCTATATTACAAAATTATCAATAACTAATTATTTAAGTAGTAACCCTGAAAATCTGAAACAAACTCCAATTTCCTATATTTATAATTTTTATATAGGTATTTTTAGTATCAAAGAGGGTCAAATTTATTGTTTCAAAAGTGATTCCTAAAATTTAAGGTATTTTTCTATTTGTAATTTTATATACTGCCGAAAGAATTGTGTTATCCCTTAAATTATAGTACGACTCGTATTTATTGTCACTATATTATATTCGTTGATAAGTAAAATTTAAAAAAATCAACATGGAGTTTTAATTCACTAGTTCAAGCAGGTGACAGAAACCAAACAGAAGAATATAGGAGCCGAGCAATGGCGGCTCATCAAGGATGGCATGGTAGGCAGTATTCACCCAATTACATAAGCCGTAGTTCTAAAGTTATATTTATAATTTTGTAGTTAAATTATCAAATAAAATTTTGTGGTTAATTAATTGTAACATTGAACTCAAAGAGTTATTTTTATTTATGATACTATTTTTACTAGATATTAATCCGCCTTATATAAGTCCACATGTAATACTGTCGAATTCCAATTAGGAATGTCATGCGCCAAGCCAGGACAGGCTAGCCTCTCTCTGAAATCCTGATTTCAATTATACTACGTCTACGCATATGTTGGTCTTTCACTTCGATCTTATGCCTGTAATATACATCAAAACGAGACGTACGTCTTGCGCGTTTAAGCGATTTACGACCTAGAGTGGGCAAGCCACCCTGCAAGCAAAACTTGTGGTAAACAATATGAATACTGAATAGAATATTTTCAGATATCAAGCAGGAAAAATAACTAATGTGTTAAAACTGGTTAATCAATGTTTCTTATGAATCAAATAGAACACTAATTTCCAATTTGATAAATAAGAACAAAAATAAGTTAAAATACGTGTCAATGGTGCCATATAGTTACCTACACATGTGTTTTAAGGTGTAATTTATTAGTATACATGCCTTTATATTATTCAAAAAATACTAAAATAATGTTTAATTTTATTTTAGCAGTTTTAAATGTGAAATTAAATATTAATATGTAAATGAAATAAATGCACTGCATTAGTACACATGCCTCAATATTATCCAAGAAGTGCTAAAATAATGTTTATTTTATTTTTTCAGTTTTAGATGTGAAAATATAATAATATAATATGTAAACGAAATTGGCTGTCAGGGATGAGGCAGGCATGCCAGTCCCATCCCTTCCCTTCCTGTAGTCGTAATATCTCGCCAAGTATCGCTTCATTTTCAGCCGTATGATGGATCACAGATCACCATGCGCAAACCTCAGAGCTTGGAAATCAGTTTTGGTTATGTTTGTGTAATGTTTCTATATTCGCTCAAATTTTTTAATTTATAATCTGTGATCTTTACCGATATTTAGTAATTGTTTACTTTAGTAGAAAAAGTGCGATGAGTGGACAAGTGACTAATTATTAATATTATTTATTTTTTTTTTATTAGAAAATAGTTTTCATCCCTATACGATGACAAAATTTTTATAACTAAATTAGAGCGACGTAAATGATTATGGCTTTCTGGAAGTGAAATAAAAAATAAACTTTACTGCTGGCCTTGCATGGTATTCAGTAGAAATAGTAGAAACATGGAATTCAAAAGGGATAGATAAGTAATGTAAAAACGTTATACTAAGCGATTGAAAAACAAAATATATTGAAAGATTATACCGTTTCTAGTTTAAAATATAAATTATTTGGCCATCAAGATATTATTCTACCCAGGTAATTTTAAAGAAGGCCTTGAAGGTCTATGAAATGAAGTGTCTACTGTTGGTAAAATTACTGGTGTGATCAATTGAAAAGCAGTTATATTATTGTTCTCTCATTCATATTTTGGATTGTAGAACAGCAGAAACTTCATTTCAGAGACTCATCGATTGTATGTCAATCAAAATGGGTACGGTGGGCATTTTATCATCATATGATATAGAAATGAAAAACCAGCATTTTTGTGTATGTACGTCTCTATCGCCATTTATTTTGAAACCATTTCGATTTATTGAGCAATAAGTACAAAATTCAAAAATAAACTTAAGAAATTAGAGGTTTTTTGCTTATTAATTTTTTAGACCCACTAAATTTCTGTGGAAAACTGTAATTACTATTCAATTCTATCCCATCCTGCCCACCCACAGCTAAAAGCCATGGGCCGCCAGCTACATTGAGGAGCTATGGAGTCTGACACAAAGGTCAAAGGTTGCGGAGGTATTAAGGAAAGACTTCTTAGGAATGCCACAGTAAGCTGAAAAGGCCGCAGTGGTAAAGGTCAATCAGCTAGCTCCTACAGTTATCTCTACCTGTCTACCTTGTTATGCACATTTTCGCCACAAATTACACTAATGAAGCAATTCTCCATTAATATTTATTTATTTTTCAATCACATTATAACAAATAGTACCTTTACATACACTGCTGGAAAAGGTTTGCACATTTTACTACTAAAACATCAAATTTATACAACAAAACAGATAGGGGTGGGAACATAAGAAAAACAAAAATAACATTTTTCACTAAAAAAATCTAGTGCAATTTTTTCCAGTGTTACAATTCCAAATTAAATGATGATCTTAGAAATATGTTTCATGTAATGTCTCTACATATGAAACAAATGTCAGTTTTTATATAATACTTAATCAAGATTCTACATAATTTATTACTTATCACAACTGTAATCTTAAATTCTATGTACAACATTATATTCACATATAAAAATGGAGAAAGAACCTTCTATAGAACTTACGTGCATAAGATATTCAGAAAAAACGAAAAAAGTAATGCATTTACTTTATATCCGACTCTTCGTCACTTTCTTCTGAAATAGAGGGCAGAGAACCATTAGTAACTAAAAGTCCTCTTTCCCACAAATCAGACACCAACTGTGCTTTGGCGATGTCATCTTTAATCGGCAAACTTTCAACTGTAATAAATTCGGGGTAGCTATTTTGAAGTTTCTCAATACACGGTACAAGCTCATGGTCGATGGTTAAGAATTGTTCTGTTTCTCCGTGGTATACTTTTGCATTATCTGTATTATAATAAATTTTTGGAGTATCTTCTAACACCACTCGAAGGCAGTGGTAGCGAAGCAATCGCACTTCTGTTTCCATATCAATTTCAACTCTAAAAATAATTTGATAGAATTTATGGTTAACGAGGCATATACACTTAATTTACCTGTTAAATATCTTTCCGTTGATCATATAATCCCCATCATACTTTGAGGTATTTTGAGCCTCTCTTTTCGACAAAACTGGTGGCATAGACTCGAACATAAATTTTCTACCCAATTTATCAGCAGCTTGATCAACATCAACATACTTTATCAAAATTTCCATTAGCTTTTCTACTTTATTAATGACGCTAAGTCTTTCATTTGATTGGTCGGTTTGGTTTACCCAACCTAAGTGCTTCAAATAATTAACTGGAAGGCCTTTTCTGAAATTATTTAATCACATATACAGGATGTAAGTAGTTTCATGTCATTAAAAAAAAAACTGGTAATGGGAAACGACCTGTCAAAAAGTAAAAGTAACATAGGGTCTAAAGTCCATAGTTTTGGAGAAAAAAAAAATGTTTAAAAAATTAATTAATTGTTAATAAAATTGGTTGAGAACTTCTGGAATATTGAGGTGGGCAAAGTATTCCAGAATTTCTATTCACTTATTTCACTTCTGTGAAAGTTCAACCAAGTTCAACTCTATTGTATGCTTTGCCGGCTGCACATGTCCCTAATTGGCATAAAAACTTTAAAGGCCTGCCGCCCTTATGGAATGTTGAGGTATGAGTCAAGACATTTCCGTATGCTCCGATATTCTTGAATAACTAGTTGCAATGTTGCCAGTTGTACCATTTTAGAAGTGTTTATACAATTATTTTCTGTTGTATACCTGCACTTTTTTTAAGTAAGAAATTATACTATTATTTAGAATTTTTTATCCTTTCGTGAATTGAATTGAATTTTTATTAAATTAATAGTAAAAGTTACAAAAATGCCAAATTTAGATTGAAAGTCAGTCGCTTCACTCCCTTCTATTAAATGAGCAAAACTAAATGAAATTTTGTAGTACTTTAACAAATCGGTGCGCTGCTCAACTCTATTCAATTCGTATTCTGAATAGAATGGAGCAATTATAAATCACATTGCCATATATGTTGGAAGATGTACCTTTGGCGATGCGCAGACGTAAGTGCTATATGCGCGATGGCGCTCCAGTGCATTTTAGTCTGGTGGTTCGAAATTTTTTAAATACACAATTCATCAATGATGGATTGGACGTGGACTGGTTGGCTGGCCTGCTAGGTCACCTGACTTAAATCCAATGGATCTTTATTTTTAGGAGCATCTTAAATCGGTTGTTTACCGTGATCCGATGTGAATAGAGACCATAAAAAATGATTCTACTTTACCCAATGTGTTGAACGGAGTGCTTATGTCTTTACTTCGTCATGCCGAAAAGTGTATTAATGTAGATGGAGGACATTTCCAACAATTTAGGTGAATAAACAACACGGATAAGTTATCATTTGTTGCCTCACTATGCAATTTTTTTTTCATGAAAAATTATTTTATTTCGCTCAGCTTTTAAGAACCAAGAAGTCGGTACCCTTTGTCTCCTTTGTTAATCCAAACCACGAATGCCGACACCGGCAGCCGGCTCAAGAACAAAAGCCTTTTTCCACTTTCATGATACTTTTAAAAGTAAGTGATAAACATCGTTCATTGCTCCATAAGGCAGAGATTCTCAAACTTTTTTAGAAACTATTGAAATTATTGACCTAGGTCAGTTTTTCAATAGTGTTCCTAGAGGAAAAATTATATGGATTTTTGTTTGTCTGGTCGTTCCCCATTACCAGTTTTTTTAATAACATGAAACTAAAGGCATCCTGTATGTAAATCGAGATACAAATTAACTTAAAAAAAAATACCTGAATTCTACATCAGCAGCAGCTGCTTTTTTCAAAGCATCAGGAAGAATGTGCTCAAGTAAATCCGAGTACGAAGTATGTTGATAAACAGATACCGTTATATGCAAGGAATGTGAATCTGGATCCGTTCTTCCTTCATGTATTGTACCCCTTGGAAAATACAACAAATCACCAGCACTTAAAGTAACTTCCATAAAAGGCTTGCCAATATCTTCGTGTTTTAAATTAGGACTAGAATCCCTTGCCAAAACATCACTTCCTCTGTTTAAAAAATAAATTATTTAGTAGTCTAACAGAAATATTAATAGAAAAACAAGAATGCGATCCTTATTTCCATACCTGGGTGCATACAGCTTCCAATGTTTCCTGCCCTCAAGCTGTACAACGAAAGCTTCAATGTCATCATAATGAGGTGCGAAACCTTGACTTCCAGGAGGTGTCAGGTATACATTGGTTCCTACCATTGTCCCAAAATATTCTTGTAATGTTGCAATAAGTAAATGAATTTTTTGGTCATAGGTTTGTGGATTCAAAACCCTTATGCTACACCCGTTGGAATAAAAATCGTACAAGGCAGAAGCTACCACTCTTCCTTCAATGTTGTGTACTTCTTTAACACCATTTTCATAAGTAACAACATCAACGTTTCTGGTATAATACAGAGGAAACTCTCTAAAAATACAGTCCAGCTTTCGTGTTGTTAAAATGTGGGTGTAGTAAGTCTCATTCTTCCTCTCGATGTATAATGTTTCACGCTCCCAATATTTCTCAAAGAAAGTTTTTGGGCTTAGGGGTGCTATTAGCCATTTGAATAACTTCAATCCATCTGGAGATGGGTCTGTTTTGTTTAACTCTGACAATAATTCAGAAACGGTAGCATCGTCGTTTACTGTTGGATTTATTTTGGAATCCCTAGTCTTCACTTTATTTTCATCTCCATTTACGTTAATTGGTACCAAAAGAGGTGGTTCATCATCGTCATCATCATCTTCTTGGGCAAGACTAGCCAACTTTTTTTTATTTTTTATCTTCTTTGCCTTTTTACTCAATTTTTTAATCCCGTTTTCCTTGTGTACTTTCTTATTCAGATTTCTGTTAATAGAATCTTGTACTATCACCTTTGACTTTACTTCATTTGTAGACAATATTTTCTTCTTTTTCACCGGTGGCGAAGCATCAACAACTTTGTCTTTACTAATAGGATCGTGTACTTTTACCTCTTTTATTTTATTTGTAGAAAGTATTTTCTTCTTTTTCGCCGGTGGAGAATCATCAACAACTTTGTCCTTCTTTTTATGTTTTAATTGCTTTTTGTAAACTGCAAATGCAGACATTGGTACAGAGTCTTTTAGGGACATACCTATTTCATGTAAACGTATGCGTTCAAGGGATAATGTAATGTTATTTGCGTAAACAAAACAGTCACATTAAGTCAATGACAACCAAAGTGACAACCACATGTTCACTAGATTTGAGGTTAACTTCTTCTTCTTCTTCTACGTTTATGGCCTTTGACTGTAAGCTGTAAGACAGTTGGCCAGGTTCAAGAATGTTTACTAATCTTGGGCCAGCTCATTATTAGTAAGGGCATGTGTCTGAGATTGCTCATATTCTTTGTATCGGATTGTTTATGATTAACCGTAGTAATCAGTGTATAACTATCTGATCTGTGATCCTATTCATATTCGAGGTTTCAGAAAATTAACTGAAAGCATTCAGATCACTATATGTCTGTCTTTGTTATTCTTATAGTTTTAGAAAATGAGAATGGTACTTTCAGATTACTACGAGGGGTTTAAGAAATTTCATTCGGAATAAAATATGAAAGTATCATTCTCATTTTCTGAATCTATAAGAATAAAAAAGACAAGAACTGAATGCTCTGCAAATTCTTTTTTCGAAGATGCCTTATGTGGTCAAACATTCACGACTTGCTGTAATGTGTGCTTGCATACATTCGGGTGCTTTTAACTAGACTTGACTTCACCACCAGGTCCATTAAGGGTACGTTACCAAGGTCAAATAGTGCGTAAAATATCCTCATTCTTATTTTACACAATTCTTAAAAACGAGCCAACAGAATTCAGAATTGATTTCATTATGTAAACTAGCAAACTTAAGACCAGGACCCATTTATATTTTATATGGTAATTAAAATGAAGTTTCCAAAATTTTCACCTCCTTGATTATTCAATGCGAACGTACGGATCATTCGTCCCAAAACCGCCGTTAAATTGTTTTTTATTCTACAAATAAGGACTTAAATATTCATATAAAATATAATAAGATGTAGTACAAAATAAAATAACATGAAAAAGAAGTGAAAAGTGTGCATAATATTTGCTCCTGTTAAAGTATTGTGTAGAATACGAATTTGTTAAATTTCGTGTGCAATAGCTGGGCGTTTTGCTACTACATGGCAGCAGTATAGCGATGACAGTGCTTCGTGCACGATAAAGCAGGGTCGGGCGCATAAGTTGTCATTTTTAGTGTTTGAAATGGCGTTTAAAATTTGGTTTAATCATCTGGTCATATTAATGTTAAGAAATGCGAAATTGTCATTAAAAGTATTGCTATAATTATATATTTTTGGGATTAACCTTCTTCTTAGCGGTGCAATTATAAATCGCCGCACTCAGGCCTTGTGGCCGACTGTGCATCCGCTAACTGATCAGTGGATGTCCCCATCCAGGCCGGACTACAGACCAAAGGCCAGAATCCTTCCCAGCGGGGCATCCCTTATTTCCTCCGGTACGGAGAAGCCCATACCAAAGTGATTATGCCTCAAGTTCATGATACTGGGGCATGAGGTTAGGAGGTGGATGGAAGTTTCCTCCTCCTCTCCACAAAACCTGCACTCGGGGTTGTTAACCACTCCGATGGTGTGCAGGTGTTTCCTGAAAGAGCCGTGTCCAGTCAAGAGACTGACCATGACCCTAACTTACTTTCTGCCTAGATGCAGTAATTGTTCCGCCTTTTCGGCAAGAGTCCTGGGCTGAGGAGCTTCGCTTGCCGAAGTCCTGGGTGGGAGTTCCAGAGGTTCACGAACTGGGAGTGAGACTAGTCCTCTATTGGCGTTTGCTTTAGGGTAAGCCAGAGCTGGCTCCGGGCCCCTCAAGGGCTGTTGAGAGCCATCTCTGGCCAGAGCATCTGCCTGCTCATTACCCTCAATGTTTCTGTGCCCAGGCACTCAGAGAAGCTTGACCCAGTTGGATGAGCCAAGTTCGCAGAGCGCCTTTTTACAGTCCTGAACCAAAGTAGATTTGGTTTTAGCTGATGCCAGGGCCTTGAGGGCCGCTTGGCTGTCACTACATATATATAGGTATGTGTTTGTTAGAATATCTCCTGCGGATATTCTTCTGTAAGCAGACCAAAATAGCGAATATCTCGGTCTGGAATACCTTTGCGAATTTACCCAGGGCATAAGAGAATTTTGCCCTGAGTTCCTCGCCGTATATTCCCGCTCCGAAACCACCCTCAGATCTAGATCCGTCTGTGTACTAGACGATATCGGCAGATCCGAGTATATTCCCAAGTGGGTACTAATCCTCCCTGTTCGGGATTTTGACCTTGAAAGGCACTGAGAAGGAGAACATGGGAGTTATACAGTCACTCTTGGCGTCCAGAAGTGGGACTAATCACTTTTTATTTATTAAGATTGACAGTACTTTGATCTCTACCACAATACGAAAAAACCTGTCTAATGAAGTAAGGGCTATTTATATATCATTTTTATTTTTTCTCCCGCTTCTCTGAAGAAAAGTAGGGAGTTACTATGTATCTTATGATTAAAACATTTTATAATAAAATAAATTGCAAAGATGCATCAGTTGACCACTACAATTTCATTCAAACTTACTGCACAATTCCCGAATTAATATGGGAATAATGTATTAAATCCTGGAAGGAATTATCCGAGGATCTAAGTAGCTTTCTTATCGCCGAGGGTGCAGAATCAATTACAAGAGAAATTAAAAAGTACTTTCGCTTTGTGATATATTGGTACAATCTATTTTTTTCCACTTCACAGTCTAACAGTGCGCTAATTGTAATAATCATTTTCAAGGAGGAAAGTGCAGATCTCTTTTACTCCTCGAGGGTTAGAACGCACTTTCTACACTTTACTCCTCGAAAATGACAATTAAAATAACACTCTTAGATCACAGAATACTAAAACATATTGTTTTTGAGATGGGAAATGCTGAAAAGTAATTTTCCATTGTGGTACAGATTCTTATCAAGGGTGCACAGAAAAATTTCTACATGGCTCACAATTTCCTCTTTATTAAATAACTATAAACATTTAAGTATTACACACAAACATGAATAAAGCTTGTAAATTTCCTGGTGTTATTCTAAATACTTATACGTATTTATTATTCAAATTATATACTTATATCGCCTTATATCAAATTATACCACAGCACCTATGTGTAACAGATAGCTAAATTCGGTGATTTACCAATATTTTGTCTTTTATGCCAACTAAATACGCGCAACACACAATACTTCAAGATGTTCTGTGTGTCACTGAGGTTTTGTTTGTAACTGGTACATATAAACATAAAGTTGCGTCGTGATTGCAGTTCGTACGCCGCCTGGACTATAGTGTATAGTGTGGCATCTGTGTTATCGACAGGAGAATGTAATTCGATTACTCACAAATTTACTCGCGATTGACTGGTGCGTGCAAGCGCAGTCTTAAATTAATACAACGTCGAAAGTCGTTTCGAAACAAAGTGATTTTTCCAATTAGATTTACAGGAAAATTTTCCAAGAATATTCTTAAACACGGAGACGGGCTTTCGACATAATCTAAATATATCATATAAATATAAACATGTGTAAAATGAGAGCTCAACGTTACGCTTTCCCGTCATCATCGTCAATCCATCATATTTTCCACAAACAATCAGATGGATTAGTTTACTCTAATATTCTACATATTATACATTTATTGTATAGCAACCTAGCAACAGCAAATCATATGAGTACATTTACAGAGTGTATCAAACAAAACTATCATAATATTAATGTAGGCACTATTTCTTTTTTCAACTGCGGGTATGTCTGTCTATTGTCAGCCAAAATCTGAGAATTAGTGGAGTGTGTAAGTCGGGAAAAAACCGAAAATTGTAAATATTTTGCTATGCAACGAAAGTACCTCCTTCCCCTGTTTTTGAGAATGCTATAAACATGATGGTGCTGGTAGAATTTCCCTTTGGAGTTGCACAACCCCTCAAACGGCCAAAAACCACCCCGAAAAGGGTTTATACGCTTATCACATCTTTTCCAACGGTGAAACTTAGTTTTCGAGGATGCTGAACACGGTGTGATACTGAATGTTTCTTCCAACCCCTTCTACCGGCTAATAAACACTCCCGAAAGGAGTGAAAATCTTTTTTTATATAACACCGGCAAATTCATGTAACGCCGTTTCTAAAATGCTGAACACGGTGGTGACCCCTCCAACCCCTCTAACCTCATCTAAAATAATTACAAGTTATTAATAGTAATGATTGGATAAAGGGATTTCAGATGTAGCACAGTGAATCAGAAATATGATGCCTGCCAAAACTGTCTTCGTATAAACTATTAATGAGAGAAATTCCGAAAAAATGTAAGCGCCTTTAGAGATGACAAAAAATAGAAGATGCATTGAATTTTATATTAGAATGATAGGGTAAATGCTTTAATAATCTGTGACTCCGCAAGGATCGTGCCTGTGACCGAAGTTGTACAACTTGTACGTCTCCGACTTCCCAGAGTTCCCGAATACTAGGCTGGCCAAGTACGTTAATGACACAGCCATGTACACGCATTCGCACAATGCGCAAGTGGCGATCATGCTGCTCAAGGCGCACATGGCTCGTGCCACGGCTTATTACAACCAGTGGAAGGTTCGGGTAAATGCTGAGAAATCCGAGGCGATAGTCTTCACGCGTCTCTTTACGGAGAACAAGAGCATCACTCCGATTTCAATCAGGGGTAACAAAATTCCAACAAAAAGTACTTGGGGGTCAGACTAGACCAGCGACTGACGTGTTCAACACGCACATCAATGAGACAATACGGACGGTCTATTCTCTGTCTAGGAGTCTGTATCAGCTCATGGTCAGGGGTAGCGGACTCAACAGACAAAATAAAAAATTGTTGTACACGATGGTGGTCAGGCCATCCATCACATACGCGGCGCCGGTGTGGTGCAGCTAGGGTTTCTGATTTCCCGACTTTTTTTCATTCCCGGGAGTCGGGAAATAAAAATTGCCGTTCCCGGGAATTCGAGTTTGAGTTCTTGATGGATTTACGCGTTTTCAAGTCCCCTGAACCGAAAAAGTGGTTTTCAAAAAATGTCTGTCTGCCGTCTGTAGTCGCACCTAGAGCCCAAACTACTGGATCGATTTTGTTCAAATTTTACATGTGTTTTCAAGACGACCAGACCTCAAGGCAAAATCGCAAAATCGATCCTAGCTCAAAGGTGGGCGGAGTAAACCCCTAAAAACAAGAAAAAAGACTCTAACGATTTTGATTAAATTTGGTACATGGACGCTCCCCTGATACCGATATGAAATGACATGACCAGTTGCTCTTAGAAAATACCAGGAGGGAAGCTGTGGAAAGGTGAGTTTTAAATAATTTTATTTTTTTTCTTTTCAAACGGATCTAACAATTTTAATCAAATTTTATACATGAATACTGACTTGGTAGTAGCATAAGCTAACATGATGGGTTGTACCTAAGAAATGCGAGGGGGGGGGACAAGGAATTAAATATTTTTTCCTCTAAAACAGTTTTAACGATTTTGATTAAATTTGGTATATATAATACAGGTATGAAATGGCATCAGCAGTTGCTCCTAGAAAATACAGGGAAAGAAGCTGTGGGGCGGTCTACTCCTAAATGGGAAAGTTTGTCCGAGTTGTCGCGGAGCGATTTTTTGTTTCAAAATGTCACGCCATTCTAATATTCATTATTTTAAATGTTTGTTTTCTTTGTCTTCCTTTGGTCAAAAAATAAATCTGTCAGTTTTGTTTTATTTATAATTAAAAAGACAACATTAGCTACAGGAAATAACATAATAAGGAAATAACATAAAATAAAAATTTTTAGAAACCAAAGATATACCCTTCACCATAAAAAATATTTTTAAACTTTTATAAAATATAAAATGTACAATAACAAAACAGGAAACAAAATAAAATCTCTTCTTTAAAAAAAATCATATTTATGTTTTTGTTTTTTGCGGGAATAATGCTTTTAAAAACGTTAAATAATGCAAATGAGTGAGAGCACGTCCGACGCGCGTGCTTGGTAAAACTTTTGAGAGCGCGCGCACTCTTCCACGTCTCCGGTGAATCGGTGATTCACTCGTTGCAGAGTCGATTTACGTGATGAGAGCACGAAATTTAATATTTTTGAAACTTCCCGCGGGTCCGGGAAACCCCGACTGTTATTTCCCGGGAACGATAAAAAGTGACATAATTCCCGGGATTCGCGGGACAGCAACCCTAAGTGCAGCATACCGACCACGACAATGAAAAAGTTGAAAGTGTTGGAACACAAATTTATGCGCCTCATCTCAAACTCAGGAAGGTACACCTCCCTCAGAGACCTCTACGAACTCTGTAACGACATAACCCCGATAGCGGACTACGTCCAGCACATCTCTCAGAACTTCTACTCATTAAAACTGGGCGATAGTCCTTTAATAAAACACATAACATAAATTAGACAACATAATGCCTCATTTCTGATCAAAAAGCCCCTACCGTACCAGACGTTACCAATTTTCCGGGAGCCACTATAGCCAAGTTTCACCAACTATACCTTTCTCTAATCCTATCCACCTTTCGCTAGTTTTCCATACACTTCAATCACCTTTAATCCTTTCCTGTTCCCCTCTTCTTTTCTGTTTGTGTATTTTTGTCGCGTTTGTTTTTCCTTCATTTCTTTTTGTACATTTTTTTGTCTCTAAATTCATTTTTCCCATCAATAATCTCGTAACCAAATGAAAACCATTTTTGTATCAAAACTTTGTAAACTCACAGTTTAGGCCAGCCCTGCACAGCCCCTCGTTGGAACATTTCGCGGAAGGCACTTTGTTCAAGTTGTGGTGTCAGCGTCCGATGCGAAATTTTAAAAAGTGAAGTGCTTTAGTTATTCTAAAAATTGTGTTCATCGTTCAGTTGTTTTAAGATTTTTTTTTTGCATGCTAAATCGTATTACCTATTTTATTTTTAAGTTTTAAAAAAGGAGTCTATCTTTTTTATGTTGTTTTAATTGTCGTTTTCGCTGAACCGAACCTGTTCCACCCGATCATGCAATCCGCCACCGCGTCAAAGCGGTGGTTGCACGATCGGTCCCGGTTCGGACTCCAGGGAGGCAACTTTTGTACCTTTTTAAATATTAATAAAGCTCTTTTGAATTGAATAATCTGTGGGGTGAGTTTTAGGTAATTATAATGTGCTTAAGGCGGGCATATCCAGGAGAGAGAGAAAGAGATCCTATAAGCAAATATCTATTATTTTGGCCATAACTTTTTTTAATACATGCATTGGTAAAAATTCATATCATTACACCTGTCATAGTTCTACTTAGGTAGTCTTTATACTTTTCTTACCAATACATGTATATTAAAAAAAAATTATGGCCAAAAACAATAAATATTTCGTTATCGGATCTCTCTCTATACCTTAATTTTTTTTATAGAAACACTCCAAATTAAAAGAAATTGAGAATAGTTACTAAAAATTCGTTCATGATATAAAATTTATTTATATGATGGCGTATTCGATTTTCATCCAAGCCTGTGTATCATATAATTCTACAAAATCGAGCATTTAACGTCAGCACTAATAATGTGTGGCCCATTAGATTGAAGTGGTTTTGGTATGTTTGGCTTGATATACATTAAGTACCTACGCGTATATTTATATCATCACTATAAAAACACAGCTGTCATCCGTTGTGGAGCCCATTTTTTAACGTATAGCCCTTTCAATAATAATGATAAGTATTTATAGGTATATATTAATGACAAGAAACACATGTCCGTGCCATCAGCAACAAGTATCTAAGTATCGCATTTTGCCCACAAATAAAATCACGTGTATTTTGTTACTATAGATGTACTTTTAAAAACAAATTACATCATTCACACACGCGCGAATTCGTCAATGGAAAGCATGTGCGTTGCCGTCACAGAGTTAAAATAGGACTTTATATAACTTTATAAACCAAGACCGTATATATCCTTATCTTATCCGCACATTAACTCGAAAAATTAGTGGGCCACTATGTACATGTAAACTACAGAATAGTATTGTTTTGTTTATATTAAGAGATATAAAATTAAGAAACATGACTAAATACGACTATTTTTAAATCACATCTAAATGTTATTAACTTTAATTAATAAAAATATTGATAAGTACCAGAAAGTATTGTGGTTAAATATTTATGCGATTCATCTCTGTCAGGGCAAAAGTAAACATAAATGAAATATTAAAAAATCCGCCCAGTATCACTTTACAGTCTTCGATCATCTCTGTCTAAATCTAGTTCGTGCGAAGAGGTATAAAAACATTAAATGAAAAGAATGAATGGTTCGGAGGAATACAGCGCCGGGGTATTTAAAATTTTAGAAGACAATTGTTACAGACACAACGGGAACGTTTCAAGGGAAGGATTTTGCGATGCTATATTTGACGGAATTTTTTGTTGGCCTTTTACAAAAGCTGGTGAGTTGGCCGTACAATCATGTTCCAATGATTTGCTTAAGTCAGTTAAGAAGGTAAGTTGGGCATGTTTTTATGTTTTGCAGAACATATTGCAAATACGTACCTACCCTTTGAAGTACCAATGTCAATAAAAAAATCACAGTACCTATAATTAACAGTCAGTTATATAAAAGGTGACAAAGCGCAAATTAACGAAACTTTTCAGTTCGGTAAACGTATCCTTAGATTTTAAAAATTCTGCAACAAGGTCAAGCTTATCAGTTTCGCTTCATTTGCTTCACTTCAGTAATATATGTGATATAACACAAGGTGTACCTCAAAGAACTGTTTTAGGTCCTCTGCTTTTTAATATATATGCCAATGATTTGATATCATACCTAAGTATAATACCAAATGTCCATACCGTGTGCTATGCTGATGACACGAATGTACTGATCATAGACAGTGATTTGGATGTGGTTGAAAATACTGTTGAACTAGTGTTTTCAAACATAATTAAATGGTCTGAAGAAAATAAACTTAACCTGAATAAAAACAAAACAAAAACATTGTTATTCACTTTGCAAAGAAACATAGATCTCTCTCTCTCTTTGACAGTGATGTAGGAGTATGTGACTCAGTTAAAATATTAGGAATAACTTTTTGACAGGCATTTAAATGGGGAAGTCATGTTGACACTCTGTGTAATAAATTACGCAGTCGCTGCTGCCAGTTACGGTATATGTATTGTAGCAATGATGTCCTCTTGAATCTCTACTATGCAAATTTTCACTGCCATATAAGATATGGTGTCGTAAACTGGGTAAACAGTGCACATATACAGCGCATTTTCATTCTACAAAAGTATGCCTTAAACTATTGCTGGACTAGGCTTTCGTGAGAGTTGCCGTAGTACATTTAAACATTTTAACTGTAATTAGTTTATATTTTTTTGAAGTTTGTGTATATGTTTACAAGAATAAGCATAAGTTTCTTGCTAATAAAGTCAACCATGGTCACGATACAAGATGTAAAGGGCTACTGCAGCCAAACTCTTGCCGAACAGCTTTTTACCAAAAAAACTTTTTTTACAATGGGTGTAAATTTATAATTTTTTTATGTAATGACATTAAATTGTCTAAGAACGTCCATGTTTTTAAGGCAAAATTGAAAAAATTATTGCTGGAAAAAAACTGTTATGAAATGGACGATTTTTTCACATTATCGTCTCTGTTTCGTGTTTGTCTTCCATTGTTATTAATGACTGAATTTGTTTGTTTTTTGTTATATACAGTATAAATATTATTATTATTATTAAACAAAGGTTTTAACTAACAAACAAAATTAATAAGTGTAAGTTTTCAAAAAACTATATACAGCGGATCTAAAAATGTCCTTGAAACGTGTTTAAATTTGAGTTAAAGACTACAACATATCCAATAATATCCATATTTAAACAAATAGGAGATGCTATTCTGCAAATATCTTTGTCTATATTATTTTTATAGTTTTAGAAAATGAGAATGATACTTTCAAATTACTCCGAGCTGAATTTCGTAAACCCCTATAGTTTTAGACGTCAAATTTCAGCAGGCTCAGGGCAAAGAACAAGATATTATAAGCATATACTTATTAGAGCCAATACTCTGCTAGCTTCCTATATCTCCTTTGCAGAAAAATTAGGCCATCAGTAAGACTTAGCATACCGCGAACCTAAAGCTTCTACTCATGCGCCAAATTTTGGCGGTCTGTTTTCATGGTTGGTGTCAGTGGCGGCTCGTGGTTTTTAGCTCTGGGTGGGCAGGATGGGAGATAGAACCGAATAATAATGACACTTCTCCACAAAAAAATCACGCAAAAAACATTCAATGATGCCTCTGCCCACTTCAATCAACATGTATGTTTTTAAATTATCTATCCCTGTTGAATTTCACGAACTTTTACTATTTTTACTGAGTAACATGCAAGGCCAGCAATAAAGTTTATTTTTTATTTAACTTCCAGAAAGCCATAAACATTTTTGATAACCTGTGACACAAAATTTTCTGTGATGAATTTGAATTTACATTAATGAGATTTCCCATAGGAGCAAGGTCGTTCTAATTTAGTTAAAAATTTTGTCATCGTATGTTAGTCTCGCAAAACTGTTTTCTAATAAAAAATGTATAATATCAGAATTATCGCTTACCGTTTGTCTTACGTTGGCCATGGCAAATATTTTAATATTAATAATTTGCCAGCTGTCCACACTTATTTTTTCTGCTAAAGTAGACACTTTACTATTTACTAAATACCAACAAAGATCACAGATTACAAATTTAAAAAAACATAAAATTGAGAGAAAAAAACATTACACAAACCTAATCAAATAAAATCTTCCAATTTTAAAACAGCAGCAACAATTTCCAACATTTGAGATTCGCGAATGCTGGCTTGACTCCACACGTCCAAAAATGAAACGATTCTCGGCGAAACATCACGACACTGTAAAAGAAAACGGAAGGGATGAGGGTGGCAGTGTCCACATCCCACCGAGCGCGAAGTCCCATATTTGAATATTATACATTTATTCATTTACATATATTAATTTCACATCTAAAACTGCTAAAATAAAATTAAACATTATTTTAGAACTATTTGGATAATATAGAGCCATATGTGTTCTAATACATCATACCTTGAAATGCAAAGAAAAATAAAATTATAGTTATATAGGTAACTTAACTAAGTATATGGCACCGCCGATATGTATTTTAACTTCTTTTTGTCCCAATTTATCAAATTAGAAATTGCTATCATATTTGATATTCATAAAGGATTGATTAATCAATTTTAACACATTAGTTATTTTTCCTGTTTGATATCTTTTCAATTGTGAACATATTCTATTCAATAATCATACTATTTATTACAAGTTTTGTTCAGGGGTGGCATGCCCACTCTAGGTTGTAAATAGCCTAAGCATGCACGACGTACGTCTCGTTTTGATATACATTACAGGCGTAAGATCGAAGTGAATAACCAACATGCACGTAGACGTATTATGATTGAATTCACGATTTCTGAGCGATGCTTGCCTGCCCTGACTTGGCGCATGACACTACTTTAGATAGTATTACGCCAGAGAACATTACGCCCGGTTTCTAAACGGATTCATAAGCGTATCTATACCTATATGAGGCAGAATAATATGTAGTAAAAATAATATTATAAATAAAACTATTTTTTAAATTTTAATACTACAATTAATTAACCGCAAAATTTTACTATATAATTTAACAACAAAAATATATAAAAATATAAATATACCTTTATAACTAAGGCTTATGTAATTGGGTGGGCACTGCCTACCCTGCCATCCCTGACGGGCCGCCACTGGTTGGTGTATGCGTATTATCAAGTTAAAAGTTCAATAGCACTAATTACAAGTTTCATCGGCTTGTAATGCGCCTCTGAAGATAGTTACAAATAGTTTAGCTATAACGAACATTCTAAAATTATTTTTATTAATTTTTTACTCCACGAAAATGATAATACGCATCCTAATTTAATCATCTTTCAGGGATCAGTACATGTGCATAAGTTATCGAGTATGCTAGAGTCTTGGCTTAACAACATATTGTTACGTGTACACAATCTCTAGTAAATACTCTGTATGTAGGTTCAATAAATTGCAACAAGAACTTTCATAAATCACTACTTTATTAATCACTTAATTTCAATAATTAAGTCCTTGTACACATTAGTATACACTAATTACAAGTTCCATCTACTATAGTCTCACTACTATAAATGACAACTTGATACTGTTTCTTATTTCATCTTATCGCAGTTGCTTGTCTAATATAAAACTGATTTCAGTGCATTTGAATCCACTGTATATATACGCGCGTCGAATGTAGTTAGGTTAACGAACGGTCTTTGTAACCGTAGTCATTAACCCAAGGCACACACATTAAGTTTAGGTCTCTGATCTGTGCCGAGGAAAGATTGTATTTGCTCATTTTAACGCGAGCGATTTTCAACAGGCACAGTCATGTCTGATCCTGTCGTATCGCACTAGTATGCGCGGCTTAATTTAAAAGCAATGTACGTAACTGAACAGATTTGCTCTAAGTTTTTGTCGCGTCTGTGTCTTGTTGCGTTGGCTGATAGATGGGCGCCTCAGACATGGGCGCTCTGCCTAACACTGCAGCGACGCGACTGGACAGGACAATGTGTCGCGTTACTGCTACTACCAGTCCAGAGATCTACTCGAGCGACAGCGACCAGAGACCGAGATGCTTGTCTCTCGCATCCCATTTAATTCCACTAAACCGCGGTGCCCTGCGAGACACTTGTGGCTGTCTCCGGTCGCGGTCTATGATCGCGTGTACCGAGAGAGCACCAGTTACATGTACCACGCGACAAACTATATAGAGACCAACGATGAGGACTACTCTCCCGATACACGCGACAGCGACATACAGTTGTGAGTGCGTTGAACACACACGTTCAACACACTTGTACCTTGTACGAGTGATGAATGAAGGCAAACAAACTGCAGCAGCACGACGCGACAGGAAAAGGTTTCACGGCACTGCTACCGAACCAGCCCAGAGACCTACTCTAGCGACAGCGACCAGAGACCGAGACAGTTGTCGTTCGCATCGGGAGAGCTCCCATTTAGAGGCTCGCCGCACACGGGGCATCATGAAAGCAATTCAACAGCGATATGATGTCTCCTCTCTGTCACTTCCTAGGTATAAGAGTGGGAATCCAGCAACGTGGCGATATGAAAGCAATTTATCTGCGATCTCCTCAACTTGAGCAATCTGAGGAACCCAAGTAACCTGCAGCGAAGCGCGATCTGCGCAATCTGTTTTCATATCGCCTGTTGATATGAAGCGTTTAACGTAATATTATTGGGTGCTGGGGAAAAACACCACGTTTTATATGATTTTACTCTCACAGAGTATTTCCGAAAACACATTACAGACAAAGCATGGCATCAGGTGGCAGCAGAAGCCAATTTGTCAAGCATATAGAGTAATTTATTGAAAAAACTTATTTTACCAAATAATTTATTGTCTAGTATACGAATAAAGTTCTTCACTTGACTCATTCGACATGGTGAAAAAGGATGTAGGATCTTTAAAACCAACTACTGCAATATATTAAATAGGTATTTTGTACTTGGAAGGCAAAAGTTGACTGTCTAAAATTGCTCCATGTGCGGATGCCGTGTTGCTCAGATTACCAATATCTCCTATGTCACCGTTATTGCCGACATCGCCTAGTGACTTTTAATTGCTTTCATTTTGCCCCGTGTGCGGAGGCTCTTAATTCCACTAAACCGTAGCCCTGCGCGACACTTGCCGCTGTTACGTGTATCGGGAGAGCATCTTAAAATCGGTGCTTATAGTGGCTCCCAAAGAGGATTAGATCACAGATTAGATCTTTGGTGGCTCCCAAAGAGAATTAGATAGAGCGGAAACATTCATAAGACCACAATGTATTTTTTCGTACACGAGTTTCAGCGCTCGCGGCGAGTCGGATGCGTAACTAAATTCCCCCACTACCGTCTGTCAACCTTACCGGCAAATTTAAATTACGAATTAGTGTGGTTAGGATTTCTTCCAGTGGCGTAACACGGGAGAAAATTGAAGGAAAAAGCATATTAAAAAAGTGGCTCCTTGCACTTCACGAAAGAGCTTAGTAGTAATCGCGTAAAGAACTCGCAAACTGGTAAGCGCTTTAGAGCTAGCGAACACCCCAAAAACTTGTACTATAATCGCATAACAAGAATTTAATTTTGATTTTAGGGCAATGCTTCGAGACAATGTACAGAAGACGGCACCTGGTTAATACCAGAAAACCACACCAAACCATGGTCCAATCTGACACAATGTGGGAGTGAGCGGGATTATTATGTGCACTCAAATGAAACAGAACTCGAACCTTTACTGAATCCACATTATTCTGACTGGATACCTTTCATGAAAAACATTTCATATTTCGGATATGCTATATCTATAGTGTCTCTGATTACTGCCCTTTGCATTTTTATAAATATTAAGTAAGTAGATTTTTTAAGTATAACATCATTTAGGCGGCTCGGCCTTACACCTCTGGTACACTTGACAAGAGACAAGTGCGTAAATATCTGATCAGATCACTATATAAAAGACGAAATAATAATGGACTAGGTACATTCAGTTGAGTGTATGACGTTAAGACACCCGATTGTATACAACCCCACCACACACGCGTTATAGAAGTCATGATTATTAAAATTATAACTACCTACGTTGTGTTGGAACGTGAAAATACAGAGAATATAAATATTAAAGGATTTCTACATACCTACCACACGTAATATTCTGAACAGATGTAGGCTTCACGTTTTTATATAATGATTGTAAGGAGTATGAACAACCCAATAAGAGTAACGAACAGTGAAATACTCTATTTATTCTGATGTAGAAATGGTTAAAGAACAATTAATTGCAAACCACGCACATAACTACGTACAACTTTCGCCATTGTTTTATAATCTACAAGTCTCATTTACAAGATGTAAGATCTACACCACAAATTACTTACTCTATATAGTGATTTGTGATCTACACAACTGTGACTGTCAGTGCCTAGCGTCAAGTACTTACACTTCTATAGTCGAGGCAAGAATTCAAGCGATGTACGTCACGAGTGATCTCATTAAAGAAATTTTAATACTAACATAATTTTTAATCATTAATTACGTTAAAAAGAGTAATTCTTGACACCCAGTTATTAAGCTTTTTTCAGAAATGGGTACAGTTTAATGGGGATTCATGATTCTTAGCAGTATTGTTTTATTTATAGAATGGATCTGTGACGTGCATCGCTTGAATTCTTGCCTCGACTATACCAATCTTTCGGTTGTACACGTAACTAAACACTTTAAGTTTGAAAATATCTTGACAGTTCATATTACCCCGACAGCAATAGAATCTTTTAAATATTTGATACAAGTAATCAAATAATGTAAAATGAATTTAATTGAAATGTAGGAGGGCTGTTGTCATTTCCATTAATTTTATTCCTTGTATAATAGACCGGGGGTTAGCGACAGATTTTTGGCCGTCATTTCACTCAGTATGCCTTTCAGAGGGCATTATGCTACGTAAATTCTCATGATAATAAGTTATATGAACCAGAGTCATTCTGGGTTCTTCCTATGGAGAAATGAGTCTCCATTTGTTCGTAAAGTATGTAATTCAATTAAGATGTCATTAATAAAAAAAAAAAATCCAAACAGGATGATTTTTTCAGGGTTGCTTGGGGACTGCCTCCTGAGTATGCAACCAAAAGATCACACTCGAACCACAGTAGAAGTCTATTCTCTGCTGTGCTCGAACTACTGGTACGATCTGCGCTATAGGGGTGGTTTTCTAAACATTTTTTTTAGAGCAAAATGACCTTAATAACGGTTGTAGAGGATCAAATTCTGAACATCTTTTCCTTATAATTTTTTTTTGTATTTCTAATACTTAACGAGTTACTGCGCATAATTATGTGACAAAAATTGCGCACGCTACAGGGGTGGTCTTATAAACATGTTTTTACAAAAAAATTATTATTAGGTGTGTTTGTGACTATAAGGCCAGTCAGTTAGAGGATATATAGATAAACCTATACCCTCCCTATCTATTATACGGGGTGCATCAGAATGTCTTTCACAGTTCACATTTCCGTTATTTGAAAAGATCAAAAGATAAACCAAAAACTATTTGTCGAAAACCTTACCGATTGCATGATCAAAACTTTCTTCCTCTTTCAACCCCTAAACCTCTCTCAACTTTCGTTCTTCAAATTACACTCCCAAATTTGAAATTATTATTCAATCCATCAACATCTGACATTTGGTCCTGTTTTTCTACTACTTTTTCTTTGTTTCAATCATGTTCTGGCTCTAATTGCCTTTTGACTTTTTGTGAAATATAATATACCTACATGTTTTTGTTTAGGAGGCTGCATTGTGCGAGGAATAAGCTACACATTAATCTATTTGTGTCATTTATAATGAGGTCTTTTATGTTCATACTGAAAGACGGATTATTCGTGAAAGGCACGGCATTGGCTTACGATACACGGTACATCGCAGGGGAGCCAATATTTGAAAAGGAAAAGAATTATGTAAGCAAATTTTATACTAAAAAACTCTGAAAAGGCATAACAAATAATATAATTCAATTTGTTTTTAGTCCTGGGCGTGTAAAGCCATTACCAGCATTCGTTGGTATTTTATATTGTCAAATTTTATGTTGATGTTAATGGAAGGAATGTACCTTCACAATTTAATGTTTTTAAACCTGTTTTCCGACAACCATGGTATAACAATTTACTGCTTGCTAGGATGGGGTGAGTACTAAAAATTATATAAGTACAATATTTTCATGAACATTGGAAAACTCATATAAATAACATTACATTTTTTAGGTTTGCCTATACTTTTTGTAGTGCCATGGATTACCATGAGAATTTTATATGAAGATGTTTTGTGTTGGACGGAAAAGGATGATACACTTATATCATTATTTATTGATGTGCCTATAGGTATTACTGTTGTGGTATGTATGTATGCAACATTAACAGATTTAGGGGAGAGAGCCAAGAGGCTTTAGCCCCCTCCCAAAAAAAGAAAACGACATGAACTTTGTGACTAAATAGAATAGAAGAGTAAATTAAACAAATTTATATTTTTACTGCATCAGCACCTTCCCTCCAACAAAAATTTCTAGATCCACGACTTTGGCCCTTTGGTATAGAATAACATAAGTACTGTGGATCTTATTAGCTTCTGAATTGATTTAACGTTTCATCCATAGTTGTTATACCGGGTGTTAGAAAAGTATGGGAACGGTGGAAAATCTCGAACAGTTTGCATCAAATCTAAAAATAAAAAAATACATGTCAATAGTTTTTCAAAAAACTATCTACTGATACCAAAATGACCTCCCCACCCACCACCCTGTGGGTGGGGCGAGGGGCAACTTTAAAATTTCAAATGGAAACCCCTATTTTTTATTACGGAATCGGATTCTGCGGCAAAAAATACGTAAATTTTATTCTGGACATTTTTTTCGATTCTTGCATGGTGTCACTGTAATCTCAAAAAATGAGAAGAAAACATTACTGTTTCAAGAGTGTCTTGTACCCATAAAAAAACGTCCAATTCAAAAACTGAAAAGCACGTATTTGTTATTTTTACGAAATCTATCCAATGACATTGGATTCGACTCTCCCACCCCTAACCTAGTGGGTGGGGCGGGAGGCAACTTTGAAATTTGTAATCAAAATCCCTATTTTTTATAGTGGATTCGGATTCTATGGCCAAAATACGTGAATTTTATATCGGGCATTTTTTTCGATTCTCGCAAGGTGTCGCTGCAATCGCAAAAAATTGAGTGGAAACATGAAAGTTTTGAACGCATACATAAAAAAATGCAAAAAGTAAAACTACGGATCTCAGAGTGAATGATTTCCCGAGCTGTTTTGAGAACAGTGATTTTACACGGTTGTGCGGAAATTACAACAACTATTAACATTCTGTAAATTTATTAGCAGCTAGTAATTTTCAATTTACATTTTTTACAGGGCAATAAAAAACTCGATTAAAAAAAAAACTAACAGTGGTTTTACTTCTTAATTCAGCCACTTCAGACAAGTTCTTGATCCCAGCCAGTAAAGGCGAAGAGGTAACTCGGCCATTTAAGGCAAGGTGAGGATTTCGGCCAGTTGAAGCAATTAGTTTACAGCTTAACTGCTACACTAGCAGGTTTTAATTTCAAGATTATAGCAGGTGTTCAAAATGGTGCCCATTGACTTCTTGGTATTGTCCGAGAGGAACGTAAAATTTTCAATAGCACTTCTTATCATTTGAGGTGGTATTTCTGCAAAAATGTTTATTATGCGTTGCCTCAGCTCTTCCAAATTACGAGATTTAGTGAAATAAACCTTACCCTTTACGTAGCCCCAAACAAAATAATCAAGTGACGCGAGGTCAGGAGATCTTGCTGGCCATTCAATAGTTCCTCTTCGATCTATCCACAGATTTTCGAAAGTATCATTCAAATAGTCCCTAACAATATCCCGATAGTGTGGAGGAGCCTCATCTTGCTGGAACCAAACATTATTGAACTCATCACCAGCAATCTTTTGTATTGCGGGAACTATTAGATTTGTCAACATTTCCAGGTATTTTTCTCCATTCAAATTTCCATCTATGAAAAACAGTCCTATGATTCGATCCCTGAAAACTCCTGCCCAAAAATTTAATTTTTGTGGATACTGCGTGCGTGTTTCTAGCATCCAGTGAGGGTTTTCGTCACTCCTATATCTGAAATTATGGCGATTAACTTTTCCACTGAGTTAGAAAGTAGCTTCATCTGAGAAGACAAGTAGAGATGACAAAAAATTTGGGTTTTGGTTACTCCTTTCCATCACCAATTCACTAAATTCAAGTCGCCGATCAAAATCATCTTCATTTAACTCTTGGTGAAGGTGAATTTTGTAAGGATGAAATTTCAAAAGTTTCAAATTCTTATGAACTGAAAATGCACTCATATCAAGCTTCGGCTTTTCTGATTGATAACCTTCGATTTTCAACAAATACCTGGGCAACTTCTATTTGTCGAGCTTCCGATGTTTCAGATTTTGGTCGATTTTTATTTGTCCTTGTGTCTAGGAATCGTTTGATGGTACGGGACACAGTAGATTTCGAAATTCCCACTTGATCTACATGGAAAGTTTCGTTGAATAAAATCACTTCATCATATAACCTTTCTTTATCGCATCACCCTCGCATCATTAAAAGAGAAACTCTCTCTTCCTCTGTTAAAGTAGCCATTATGCAGAAGAAAACGCGAGAACTAATGAAAAATGTAATAACTTTTTCCGTACAAAAGTGCGCTCCTGCCTCTACAAAAGTTGGAAGGAATTGAACGTACTCGTAGAAATTTCACAAAACAAATACTGTTATTAAGAACACTTACTGAATATTTTGTCAACACGAGTAGCTAGAATTTGTAAATATTTACAAACTTATGGACGCTTAAGGTTTATTTCAATTTTGAGCGATTGCTGCAACACCTTGCGAGAATCGAAAAAATGCCCGGTATAAAATTCACGTATTTTTGGCCGTAGAATCCGAATCCGCCATAAAAAATAAGAATTTTCATTTTTCATTAAATTTCAAAGTTGCTCCCCGCCCCACCCACTGGATGGGAGAGTTGAATCCAATGTCATTGGATAGATTTCGTAAAAATAAGAAATACGTGTTTTTCAGTTTTTGAATTGGACGTTTTCTTATGGGCACAAGATGCTACTCTTGAAACAGTAATGTTTTCTTTTCATTTTTGCGATTACAGCGACACCATGCAAGAATTAAAAAAAATGTCCGGAATAAAAGTTACGTATTTTTTGCCGTAGAATCCGATTCCGCAATAAAAAATAGGGGTTTCCATTTGAAATTTTAAAGTTGCCCCTCGCCCCACCCACAGGGTGGTGGGCGGGGAGGTAATTTTGGTATCAGTAGATAGTTTTTTGAAAAATTTTTGACACGTATTTTTTTATTTTTCCATTTAATGCAAACTGTTTGAGATTTTCCACCGTTCCCATACTTTTCTAACACCCGGTATATCATAATCAAGAAAGATGAGGATATTGTAAACTTTGTGTCTAGGTTCCTCAATGGGTATACCTATAGTGAACTGGGTGGGATTTTTCACATATATTTATTTCCCACAACTGTCTTTTAACATACATTACAAACAAATGTCTTTTTGCCCAAGTATTGAGGATTTAAAAAGGATATTAAACCACGACTGGAATTTATAAGCAAAGATATAAAACCACTGTCTAAGTAATTTATTTTGTGATTTTCTCATTTTGATATACCTAGTTATTAAATTAAATTATTATTTTTCAGATAAATTTTTTATTATTTCTTATTATTGTAAGAGTATTAATACGTAAGTTAAACAATGCAAGTATTCAACAAAGAAGAATTAAATACAGGTAAAAAATATCTTTAGCCCTTTATTGTTATCCCATCTCCATTTTTATGAAGTACTTTGGAATAGTTTTAGACTTTAAACTGCAATTCATCTGTTCATGTTCCATAGAGCCCTAAAACACTTATATTTTTTTAGATGACTTCCATAAAAGTACAAAAGGCCAATTAATACTTTATTTAAAACTCTTAATCAAGCATATGCGAAGCTAAAAGATGTTCCAAGTTATTTCCAATAGAGGGCTGTAGTTGAGAAATAAGGATAGAATTAGATATTTGCAATACCATTCATACCGGAAACACCATTTTCAAGGAATGTAAATAACAAATAGGGTAAAATGTTTCAAAGCCATCAAATGGATTGAAAATCGAAATTATATTTGTTGAAAAGGGCAGTCATAACAATTTCCGAAAACTCCTTTTTCAATAATAGTCACATATTCAACTTCACCATTTAAGAATATGTTTTTATATATGAGCCTCTTTTCTCATATTGATGAGTACATGTTGAAATTTGACCACATATACATAAAACACTTTCAATTTAGAATGTAAATATATGTTATTCATAAAAGTGGAGACCCAAATGATTAATTCAATATAACACATGAAATTGAAAAAAAAAAAAGAAAATAAGCATTTTATGTTTACATATTATTTCTTTTCTAGGAAACTACTAAGAGCAACTTTGATTCTGATACCCCTTTTTGGAGTTCCTTATGCCCTCTCACTTTTAATGTCTATATATGCTAAGAGAAGTTATATATTGGAAGTAATTTGGCTGTTTTTTGACCAAACATTCACTGCTTTTCAGGTACGAAACTTAAATACTTTGACTTTAATAATTTTTCAAGGTTTTAAGTAGGTTTTGCCTGATAATTTTTGACTGGATGGACAGAGAGCGTGAGACGGTATAACATTCCAGATACGACTTGCATACAAAATTAATAATGTAATGTTATCGGGACGCATTCAAGGAAATACATGTCCTCGCCTCACATCTTCCAGCGAGTTGTATATCAGTGTATACGCAGAAGCAATGCAATCTTAGGCGAGGATTGAGTAGTGGATATAGTCCTTCGGAGGGGATGTAAAGCTGCCGGTCCCTTGTCTATTAGATGTTAGGCAAGTAAATGATTCCTACTCTTCGAAAGAGAAGAGATTCAGCAAAATTCCTGGTTGGAGGTAGCTCATCTACAGGTGTAGTAGTGGAAATAGTCCGATGTTGAATAAATGTTAAAAAGACAGTTTAATAACTATTACTAATGGTATTCAGGCAACCTACTTATCTATAAAGCTTGACAATTTATCATCTGTTAAATCTAAATAATCTTTAAAATTTAGATTTTTGTCAACAACTTTCAACTAGATTTTCTTGCCTTGTTTTGTTCACTGTACTCTCATATATGATTCAGCCAGATATCGGGCAAAATTTAGAAAGTTTTGAAAATTGGTACAAACGTTAAGGATAGGATAAAAATTACTGAACTGAAAAGTTCCCACCCCTAAATAATTTATTTATTTATTTCTATAAAATATCCAGCGGGTATCAACCCAAATTACAGGATAAGTATAACAGCAAACTGTAAAGTAAAACAAAGAGGTGTAAAATACACGATGAGAACATAATACATAACATAAAACTAAATAGACAGCATAAATAGAATAACAAGACACGAATAAACAAGTGAAAAAGTGACACGAAAGGAATAATCTAATCTAATGACAAATAAAAGAGAGGAAAAAAAAAAAAAGAAAAATATATAAATATAAATGTAACTATAACATAAAATTTTAAAAATTAATAAGGTGGCGATAAATAATCGCTTAATATCTTTTATATTACAGCAAAGTATATCAAGCCGGAGCTCAATATCCGAGTAGTTACGTACCATCTGATACAATGGAGAGCATTTGTAGATGTTTGTTCTGTGGGTGTGGATATAAAACAGGTGGTTGCTTCTAGCATTAGTTCTAGGGACATGAAAATCAAGTTGTGAAAATATAAAGTCGCAGTCCAGTTTGTTATGGAGTACTTTGTATAATACGATTACCGAGTGCATAGCCCGCCGGCTAATTAAACCACTCATTTGAAACTGCTCATAAAATACCTCTTGTGGAGTGCCTCTGAGAGGATAGGAACTGTCTAGGACAAACGTGGCTGACTTAAAAAAACGTCGTTGAACTTTCTCGATGGAGGCGACGTGTAGAGTATATTGGACTCCATACCACCGATGCATATTCCAGCTTGGACCTTACAAATGTTACAAACAACAGGCGCAATATGTGGATAGATTCAAAATCCTTCATATTGCGAATTATAAAACCGAGACTCTTATATGCAGCAGCTACAGTGGTACCAATATGGCAATTAAAAGATAGTTTGGAGTCAAAGGTAACACCAAGGTCGATTATTAAGTCTGGCCGACTAAGGATGGAACCATCAAGAGCATAATCGTGTATTAGCAAGTCTATTTTACGACAGTACGACGCATTTGTTGATGTTGAGAGGGAGATGATTATCAATACACCAGAAGTTTATTAAATTTAAATTTCTTTGCAACCTAACACAATCGTGGAACGAATTTATCTCACAAAATATCTTTAAATCATCTGCATATAGAAGAAATCTCACTTCCAGTTTGGTAGCAATATCGTTAATGAATATCACAATAATATAATGTGCTTCATCCCCTAGGATGTTCTTTCCATCCCCATTTTGAGGTAATCTAGATTATCTCCGAAACAGTGCACTTTCTTATAAAAATACTTATATGAAAAATTATCGCTTATAAAATTCTCTACCAAAAACGTATCTATATTTTTTTTTAAAATGAATGGTACTGTGGAAATAAGGCGCTCACATAAGGGTTGGTAATAGGGCAAAGAAACGGGCATTTAATAATGCTTACGTTAGTTATTTAAGAACACATTACAGTAATAGAGTAACTGTCGTGTTTGATGGTTATTTGGAAAATGCAAACGGCACGAAGTGCCTAGAACGATGGAGGTGGAAACGACGTCCTAGGGGATGAAGCACACTATTTAGGGGTGGGAACTTTTCAGTTTAGTAATTATAATGCTCTCCTTTACATTTCTACGAATTTTCAAAACTTTATGAATTTTGTCTAATATAAATTATTATTTTACTGAACTACCACTAAATTTTTCCATGTTAACATAATTATCAAGGAAAATCACTTTATAACTTTTTGTAGGGATTATTTGCAGCTCTAGTATACTGCCTCTTAAACAGCGAAGTCCAGATAGAAATCAAACGGAAATACAGTTCAATAAAAGACAGAACAGACAAGGAATTTAGAAGAAGTAGGACCATTTCAAATACGCAACAGTTCTTTCTTCAAAACAATGATGATTCTCCGGAAAATCTACAATATATTGGGAATGATAAAGGGAACCCAGAAGAAATCGTTCTCACCAAGGAACATCAGTGTCACTTCTAAAAACTGTATACGACTGCTTCTTTTACATACATGTGATAATATATCTTGCAAATGGGCCTATTTACTACGCCTTTGTATACCGCTACTTGTGAGTAACAATTGATTGTATACAATAAATGTAACCAAAACTATATTGTCTTTTATTCAATAACCATGCTGAAAAATGCCTGTACTATTTAAATAAAGATTCCTTTTGAGAAAAAAAAAATTATTGGTGTGTAGATGTTAGTGTCGAGCTGTAACTTTGCCAGTCACTAATTTAGAATATGGCAGATATTTCATGACAAATTTTTCAGGAGCAGTCACTTGCATCAATCATTTTTTTAATTCAAATATTTCGAGTTTCTGCATGTTAAACCTTGACTGTGGAAAAAAATGTCTGCCGACAATGATAGCATACAGTACAATGAATTTTAACATCCGCTGCTACATTTAATTTTACAATTCATCTCATGGAATGCTTTCAAAGGTAAACGGGGAGCTCCGTTACGTTTTTCCTGATTGAAGTCCTCAACTAATTTCACCAACATATTTCTGGCTACTACATTTAGTCTTTTGCTGGGCATTTTGAGGTTAGTTTCTTTACAAACAGTAAAATTGAACCACTCGCAAACATTTACCTAGCTGCAGGTAACACCACAGTAAGAAACACTATTAGCAGTTGTATTATTGATCTGTAAAACGCATCGTTACACATAGGACCTTTGTCGAAGCTCGAGCAGATGTGACTTTCTGTTACTTACATCTTATGTGCATTGTATTTACAAAGATAGAGAAATTCCGTGTCGGTGATAAGTACATAAATTGATGATATGAACGACAACATTCATGATTAGAATTATAGCGAATAATGAAGAAGTGATATGATTATGATAACTGTTGGCTATTCTTTATCAGTTAGATTTCCAAAAGTAAATATATCTAACCATCTGATCAATTGTTCCAATAGGGCAAAATATCTAGTATTTACAGTAGATCAAAAATTGAATTTCATAAGCATACCTCTTCAATCAAAAGTAAAATAGGGCAAAGCACTTCAGAGGGATAACTTATAGAAATCAAGGTATCTAAATTCAAACAGCAAATTTATAAGTCGATACGTCAACCAATATGGAAACTGCAGAAACATCTTCACTTTGATTACAAAAATGTGACATCCTGATAATCCCCTATACATAATACTCCAAACCAATTTTTAAACAATAAAACCAATATTATTCCTACTCATATGTGACTAAAAGATCTCTCCACAATCCACAAGTAATACCAACAGTACCAACATCATGGAACTGATTAGTCCATTATGTAGAAGAAATGAGGGTTAGAATCCAAATACAAGTATCCAGAGAAGACATTTTATGGAATTTTAAGAAACCTTCAGTAATAATATCTTATTTATAAATTTGTGTCCATTTTTTTAATTTTTCTTTTACATACGCTATAATTGTTTTTTTATAAGAAAAATATAGTCTAATGAATATATATTTTGTAATAACTCATAGACTGAAGGACTTCGGTCAACGGCCCTTTGGGTAATTTTGGTAACCTAGTAATAATAATAAACATTTATTGTCCACAAGAATACATAGAGTATTGTAAGACTAGTTAAAATATAGGTAAAAAATACAAAGAAAAAGTACAAAGGCTTGTACAAGTAGCTGCTGGTACAGCCGGACATCAAAACATAACATGACATTTAAGACACAAGTACATAATTAAAAGAAAAAATGACTGATAAAACGGGCCAAACGGAGTGGTCAACATAATTAAAATTTTAGACTGTAGTTTGTGTGAATTCGCCGATGTTGTAAACACACAAGCTGAGTAGCAGATCTTTTATTGAAGTGCTTTAAGTATGATATGTTTTTGATATTATTTGGAAGCTTATTAAAGAGATTTAATCCTAATATAACATGGGATTTATTTGCGAGACTAAGGCGGTGTGTTGGAATGGTGAGATCATTTCTGTTACGAGTTTCATATGAGTGGAAATTACTGTTTAAATTAAAATCATTTTTATTGATGAAAACATACTGAAGATTATATATATATATATATATATATATATATATATATATATATATATATATATATATATATATATATATATATATATATATATATATATATATATATATATATATATATATATATATAGTCCATAGATAGTTAGTTAGTATGCCGAACTGGCACAAAAGATTTCGACATGAATGCCTTTTATTGACACCCGCCATACACCGAATAATCCTTTTCTGTGCTTTAAAAACATTTGGCATTGATGCACAAGAGCCCCAGAAACAGATTCCATAAATTAGTCTGGATTCCACTTGAGAGTAGTAAAATGAAATGAGCATTTCCCCATTAATAACATTTTTGAGGTTCCTTATCTGATAACAAACAGTATTTAGCTTGGAGATGAGATTATTACAGTGAGGTTTCCAAGTTAAACACTCATAGTAAGCCCAAGAAATTTAACAGATTCCATTCTTTCCAGAGAGATGTTATTGTAGGCTATATTTAAATCCATGTTGTTTTTATTATGATTTGTGTGAAAATGTACATAACCAGTCTTTTCTATGTTTAAGAATAGCCCATTCTGATTAAAAAATTGAGATAACTTGTTTACTAGGAGGTTACTTTTGATTTCATTTTCGTTGTTGTTACTACCAGTGACAAAGAGTGATGCATCATCAGCATACAATATGATGAAGTTGTCTTTTACAAAATCGGGAAGGTCATTGATAAAGAGTAAAAATAACACAGGGTCTAAAATAGAACCCTGGGGTACTCCCACTCCCATGCTGGTTGTACAATTTCGTTATAATTTTTTTGCATGATCGAGCTTTTTTGTTTGTTTACAAAGATCTGTTTCCAAGATGGTAGGTTATGTTTACTGGTTTCTAGGCCTAATACGTCGGTAAGTGATTTACTTACCGTTCAGACGTCGGTAAGTAAATCACATCAACATTTTATAGACTTTTTCATAGCGGTCCTTGCATTTTTCTGGAATTATTGTAAAAAGGTAATTCAGTAAAAATTTAATGTCAAATTAAATATGTTTGCTTGTTTGTAAATAACACCAAATATAATAAATTAAAAATATCACATTTGACAAATTTGACTTGCCACGAAATATAAACGTCACTTTTGACATTTTGTTTATCTCTCAGACATAGAAATTAATTGAAGTGTAATTTAATACGATCGTGCAAAAAACAGTATGAACATCACGAACGTTAAGGGTTGTACCTGTTTCCGGCAAAATTGGAGGCTTCGCTATTGCCGTTGACAGGTAAACATCCCTTACCGTAAAAATTTATTACGTATTAAATTAAATGGTATAAACACTTATTAATAAAATCTTTGTGTACTCCTTCAACTACACATCGATAAATATTATAGCTGTGTAAGCAAATATTTTTAATATATCTGAAGGTGGCTCGGGCAAATATCGGTAAGTGAAACAATCCGTCTAGATTTAAAATTTTTATTTTAGCTCAAATAGAACTAATAATTTTTGGTCCTGTTTACAAATATCCATGAAAAATCTTAAATAAAACTACATAAAAAATATGTACAAAATCCTGGTGTGATTCCTTTCTCTGTCAATTAATTTAACAGTAATTTTTACAGCTATATCTAATACTAAACCTTACAATTTAAATACAAATATTTTTAACAATTAAACAAACAAAATCAAACCTTGCATGCAAGGAGATACTAATATTAGCTACAAAATAAATAGATGCAGACTTACAAAGAATCATACTAGTGCAGAGTGGAAATTTATTCATTCCTTGCGTACTTTTCTCTTTCTGGCGCCCTCGCCGGCTCCTTTATTGCCGGATGTATCCTGAAAATAGAATATTAACACATTATAGACCAAAAGCTACTGAACCCTCAAAACATTTGAACACTACACTAGCCACCATGTCAACATCATCGGGAGACAAATAATAATTTTCAGTTTTAATCATCTGCTGATGATGCTAACATGGTTAGCGAAATGTATGTCGAGTAGTGTATTCAAGTGTAGTCGTCAATGTTTTAGTGCTTTGTAAAAGTGGTTTTAAACATCAAAGGTATTGATTTGTAGAAAATAGCTCTCATACGAAAATATCCCCACTGACAGGACTTGGACACGGTGTAAGGTTGTCCTTAAACAGGACTACACACCATAAAAGATTAAGGAGATTTTCAGACAGTCATTGAAAAATGCAGTAGCTCTAGTTCCAGTACTTTCTTTAATTTATGCATCATACAAACAGATGGTACTGTCGTGAGCAAAAAAAAATAGGACAAATGAAAAAAATCTTGTATAACTGCCTAGAGAATAGAAAATTTCAAAATATTTACCTCAACTGCTTCATTATCCTCCTCAGAATCCGGTTCTGAATTCTTTTCCGCCTCCTCATCATTCACTTCAGGTTCCACCTCTTCCACTTCATTATTCTCCTCTTCCACATCTTCAGTCGCTTCATCAGTCTTTTTCTTTTCAGCTGCTTGCCTTAGTTCCTCTTTTTCCTAAGGAAGATACCCACACTTTTATATACAATTCCCAACATTAAATAAACAAGTGTAATATAGTTATCCAAATATGACATTTTTACCATATCAAGACTGATTTTCATACATCTACCCAGTTCAATAATTTTCCAAGGAAATTATTAATGTGTAAACCACTTTCCTAGCACATATTTCGATGTACACGAATTCTTAAATCACATGCACAAAGTTAAATTAAATTATCTCGTAAAAACCTCTTAATGCATTTGGATAACTTATTGCAGAAAAATAAGTTTCTCTATATTTACCTGTGGTTGACTAGCTGAGGAACTAGGTCGGCAACAAAGGTATAGAACAGATACTACGGGTATGGCAAGGACGATTATATACACTCCCCACAAAAGGGGATAATCATTGGTTACATTAGCCAATTTCTGGATGACGCTCTCCTAATCATTAGCACCATAAAAATAACATATTAATATCTACAACTAGCAGCTATGGGTCGATCAGGAAATGGACTAACATGTATTATATCAAGCCCAAACCTTGTTATACCTCCCATTTTTAAAGTACCCAAGAATTGGGGCTTGAGACTCCATGAAATTCGTTTGTAAAGGGTTAAAGAAAGGCGCCTCTACGAATATCTCCGAAAATATTAGGTTTTCAATAAAAGGGAACTAAGACCGATGTAATTCTCTGCAAAAAAGGTTGTATTTTTTTTGTTGTAAAGCCGACAGTTTACTTAGAATGTAAGGCCGAAAGTTTAAACGATACATAGATTTATGCATTGCGTAATTATTTAACACACAATATGTCCACCAATTTTTGTGGATTTTATCACGTTATTTCGGCAAGATAAATATAATTAGTAATATAAACAAACACGAATTTTAAATTAGAGAGGAATTTCTAGGTCAACACTTATTAGTCCATTATTGATTTATAGAGTTCTACACAACAGTAAAAATCATTACAAGGCAATGTTTGATTAAAGGGTGAATCTCTCCCATACCAATTAAATATTACAAACTAGTAGATAGCTCTGCAAAACATATTTTCAAAGTCCATATATAAATAAATTATTATTGAATTATTTATTGGTATGAGATTCTCCCTTTTAAGCGTATAAAAGGCAAGAGCTAACACTCCTACAATTATTAAATTTACCTCTTTCAGACAGTGATATAAATAATATACGTACAATACAACAGGTATCGCACAATATACAAAATAAACAGCCCATATCTTTGGTTTGTAATTCATCGCCCTCAACATTTTACCCCAAAAAGTAGCCTTTTATGCAAGATTGAAAAATAGAAAAAAAAAATTAATTTATGTAATCAACTTCTGCCAGATACAATCATCAGATAAGTCATGTTTCTAGAGTTTTCAAGATATCGAACTGAAACTTGGCAGAAGTAACAATACTGGGTACTGCATTTTTTGACATGAAGTAATTTGACACCACTTCCGGTTTCGCTGGAAATGATCCTCACTTTTGATTTTTAAATAGAACACCCTGTATATTATTACACTTTTGAATTCAGAATGAATTTTTGAACATGTCTAGTGATTTTTATGAATTTCTGACCAGTTGTTATCTTTTTTATGGCAATTATAAATTTTGATCTATTGCTAAGAAATAAAAAATACGTACTTTGTCATTTTAGTTTCTACAGAAAAAAATATTTATACATAGTTACTATTATTAACCACTTTGTAAGCGTTTTAATGCAAGTAATTTTGTTTCTTTGAAATAACTCGTTTTTTTTAATGGGATAATGGTGGCTCTTTGTATCCATTAAATCGCCCTTTTTTTACGAATCCATTGACATTGATACATTTATTTAAAAAAACTGTGAAAACAGCTTGTACTGTCATGAGCAGAAAAAAATAAGACAACTATTTTTTTCCAATGTAAATCTGTCTCTATTTGTATATGTAATGAGTAGCCGAAATAAAACAGATATCACTTTTAATTTATTTTTTATTTTAATGCTGTAGTTATTGCTATAGTAAATGATGGATGGTTAATGAGACAAATTGCACTGCGTTATAACATTAACAAAAATTTGGTGTGTAACATTTTAAGAAAGTGGAGAATAAACGGTACGATTAGTAGAAATCCTGGATCAAAGGACAAAGGATATCCTACTTAACAAGAAACTAACTATTAATATTTCGTTATTGCACCATTTCTATTTATAACTTCTATAAGTCTATTTGACATAGAATTAAATAACCTTATACAATAATCATTAGTAATATTTTCCCATGCATTATTTACTATTTTCAGTAGTCTTCGGTATTCCTGGTCTCACAGTTCGTTTTTGGATACTTCTTCCACAGGGTTAAGATCTGGACTATGACTGGGCCAGTTAAGAACACTGATGTTGTTATCTTGAAACCAGTTAGTTACGGTATGAGCAGTATGAACGGAACAATTGTCTTGTTGAAATATGAACTCATTATTAGAAAATAATTGTGACACAGAAGGGAGCATAATATTGTCTAAAATCCTAATATGCGTTTCACTATTAAATCGTTCCTCAATATGCCACAAAACACCAGGACCACGTGCCGATATCCGAGCCCACATATTGACGGAAAATCTACCGCTTTTACTATTGTGAGATATATATTTCTCATCGAATCGAGTATTCAGAAGGCGGTAAATATGAATACGACTGCCGTGTGTTGACTAGAAAGTAGTTTCGTCTGTAAAGATTACACTGTTCCAAAAATATACATCATGTGCTAAAAATTCAAGCGCAAATCCTACTCGAGCTTCTTTATGTTCAGCTTTAAGTAAGTATTTCTGTGCTGCTGCATGACAGCGTAGCTCCGATTCTCTTACTCGCTGGCGACCAGTACTACTCGATCCAGGAAAATTCTTTTCTTCAGCAGCCTGAATAACTGAGTAAAATGGATTTTCTACTAAAGCACTTACCAATTGCAAATCTTGTTGAGTTGATATCCTTCGTCGCCCTGATCCAGGATTTCTACTAATCGTACCGTTTATTCTCCACTTTCTTAAAATGTTACACACCGAATTTTTGTCAATATTATAACGCAGTGCAATTTGTCTCATTGACCATCCATCTTCTGCTTTAGCAATAACTCCAGATTTAACTAAATCGCTTATATGAGGCATATTAGTTTTTTGCACACTTGCAATAAATTATGACAAATAACTGACAATGTCACAAAAATTAAAGTTAGATGTACACAACTAGATTTTAGCAAAATACCATTATAAGACTTGTCCTATTTTTTTTGCTCACGACCATACAATATCATAATATACAAGACTCCTACAATTAAAGTTTTGCATAAGATATAGTATCATCTAACACATTGAAGTTTACTTATCTACTAAAATATAGTTGCATAGAAAAGATTATTATAATATAATATAATACACAACAATAAAATATTGCTAGTTATTTAAGACATTCAGAAAGCAAGGAAGAACTTAAATTTAGTTTTAAATGTATTAATGGCACATTTTTTCAAGGAATTGCCAATGTTGCATCTGATAATTCCTTTATAAAAAAAGAGATTTTTCTTTTAGTTTCTTATTCTGAGTCGTGACTCATATAACTTTTCGTGTGCGCATGTTGTTATGGTTGTGTATTTCGGCTATTTTTGATGTCAAATATGTCGGAGTCAAAGATAATTTCATTTTATGTATTAAAACAAATGTTTGGTATTCTAGGTAATATTGCACTGACAACCAGTTAAGGTTACATAACATCGTCTTAATGGATGTGTCTCGTGGCATGCGTAAAATAATTCTCATGGCCCTGTTCTGTAGTTTCTACATCCTCTCTATTTTATTTTTATTGGATGAATACAAAATAGATGCTGCGAATGTCACACTAGGAAGGATTAAGGTGTTATATATGGTAATTTTCGACCACTTTGTTAAGAAAGAAGCAACTCTCGACAAGAAATTTGTGTTTCTTGATATTTTGTTGATAATATACGATGCATGTTCTTTAAATGTTAGGCTTTTATCAATTAATATACCTAAATATTTAATTTTATCAATATTCTCAATCTTAGCATATTCCACTTTTATTTCGAATGACTTAAACTCTTCGTATTTCTGATTATTGCTAATTAACATAAATTTGGTTTCTGACGCATTTAATTTTAACAAGTTACCATTACACCACCTACTATTTTTTTGTAACTCGTTATTTATAGTATCTACTAGGGTCATTAAATCTATAGAAGAGCAATATCATCAGCAAATAGTTTTATTTAATATATAATAAGAATAGCAGCGGCCCTACTGTACTGCCCTGTGGTACGCCGTTTTTATTTAATATTTCACCTTTTATTTTTGTTATTTGTTTTCTATTTTATAAGTAATCCACTAACCAACTTAGAGGTATGCTAGCCATACCATATCCCTTCAATTTTCTAATTAATTTTTCCCTCTAGATGGTTACAAAATCTCACTTTGTATCTAAAAATATAGCCACTATCATTATACCTTTATCATGTCGTTCTTTCCAGTCACATAATATGTTTCGTACTGCAGTTTCACAACTGTGACATTTTCTAAATCCGGACTGATTTAAGAATTATTCTCTATTATGTAATTAGACACTTGTTCGTAAACTATTCTTTTGATCAGTTTTTCTATAGTCACTAACATATTGATAGGTCTCAAATGACTGGCTTCTTTCACATCATTAACTTTAGGTACTGATAACTGTAGATATTTTAAGAATTGACGGTAACTTTCCAATTTCTAGCGAAGTACCGACTAAATTTAAATAGTAGTTTGTGCAACAAGAGTGGATATAATAGCCATATCGCACGAGAAAGAAGTTTGAGCACGACGCCGTAGGCATTTTAAATTATTTTCTAGCTCAAACTGAGCGAATACACACTGACAATTACCTTGACAGCTTACGCACTAACTTAAATTTTTTAAAACGAATAGTTGCCTATGTACTTAATACACAAACTGTGATTGGTCGATTTCATATCCATCCTAGAACGTATATGAAATATATCCGTTCAGTTAACTGGAATGGCCCACTTATCCATTCTACAGACTGTACGGAAAACAGCAAATTTACATAAGAGAGTAGAAAAGTTTTTCAACTTTATAATATATATTTTTAAGAAATTTTGCTGTTATTTCGTCCGGGCTACCCTTATTTGGCAAAAAAATACGACGTTTTTCAGTTCATTGTAACCGATAAGTTTAAATGTAGTAAGTGCATTATTTGGTGTTCTAATTTGCTCAATAAAATCAATTTGATTGGTTGTATCTATGCCTAATATAATTTTATCTACGCTATTAAAAAAAAATTTAGCTTATTGCTCATTTCTGTTAAATCTAATACTTGTTCGCCATCAATTTTAATTTTTTTAATATCATAACCCTTTCTCCCCGATATTAAGGGTTTTAATACATCCCACATTTTTTTGGGTCTTTTTGCATGGTAGATTTTATTTTCGTAATATATTTTTTCTCTTTACGTATTGTTTTTTGTGCAACATTTCTCTTGTATATTTCCCTATTTAATTGAGTTTTATTTTGTTTATAAATTTTATAACTGCGATCTTTTTGTTCGGTTGCGTCTCATATTTTATCATTTATCGTTACAATGCCAATGATGTAACAACTCAAAAATTGTCGAAAGTCTCATGATATACTAAGGATGTTGTCTTGAATCCAAATATGTAAAAATATGCAGGGAGTTCCGTTTAAAAATCGAAAGTTACGGTCGATTCCGGGTAAATCGGACATGGTCACATACTATTTTTCATGTCCAAACATCCATTTTGACAGGTAGTTTATGCACCACAAATTTCAAATGGATAAGTTAAGAATAAAGGAAATATAGGGTGACCCACTAGCCCGCATCACCCGGTATATTACCATTACCCCTGCCAACTCTGGAACTATGGCTTGTCACATGATTCTGTTGATACGCGGTATACTGGGTGAAATTACTTTAATATCATTTAAAAAATTGGTAATGGAGAACGATCAGACAAACAAAAAAATGGAAAGAAATTTTAAACGACCTCCCTTTTTTAATAAATGCAACATCGATGATAAAAAATAAACGAGAAAAAAAGCCAGATAAATATCACCCAACTTAGTTCAATATTGCCATCGTTTTACTTATTACTTATAAAAAAAGCGTAATGATCACCAACTACTGTTCTATCAATCATGTCTACTGTAGAGTTGATTAAATGACCAATGTATGAAGTTATCGCATTGATGTCTTGTAGTATCTTGCCTTGCTGGGCTATAAAATTTAATTATCATCATACCGCAAAGCGATACTCGCTTATTCGGTCATAACTACACGTCTATTGACCCACAGGCGGATGTTCCCAAACTAATTAGTAATATTTGTTAAAATTATTTTTATCAAAGTACCCCTAGAAGAAAAACAAGTTTTCTTATTTGTTTGGTCGTTCACCATTTCGAGTTTTTCTTAATGACGTAAAACTATTTACATCCTGTATGACACTGAAAGATTTTCCCTGAGTACACTGGCAGAAAAGTTATTTATACTTATAAAAGCAAACATACTTCATAGAGCTTTATTCTAATTCATTTGTTCGGGAGTTGAGGTTAGATTAAAATTGAAAACAAGTTTTAATGATTTCCCAGTTAGTGAAACACACGAGTAGTGTATTCTAATGCAATATTCAAGTGATTTGTGTTTTTGTACTACTAGAAGTTGATTTGCATTAAATGCCGCTCATACGAAAACACCCCCATGCTTTGAACTATCCCACATAGGTTTATCTCCTTAACAAAAGAAATAAGACCATACCAGTTGAAGGAAAATCTCAAACGATTTTTCAAAATTTCAGTAGCTTTTGGTCTACTATAGAAAATGTTTCATTTTGAAAAAAAAATACTATTTTTGTTCCAAAATTGTTAATTTAATAAGGAAATCACGTAACACTTACCGAATCCTTGGCAATTTTAAGACGTTTTTTATCAAAAGTATCAGCTGCCCATTTTTCTGCCACGCTAATCTCTTCGGTAATAATTATGTTGTCAAATAATATATCCTTTGACATTGACCACAATTCAAATCCTACTGCAGACTAAAAAAATATCATTAAGTCTTATATGTGTTTAAAACAAAATTCTAATTAACACTCGTGAAACTTGAAAATTCTTAAAATCCTCGTTAAAATTTGTGCTCAAACATTGCTTACCACAGTCGTCATTTTAAAAGGCTCCTTATCTTCGAAGAAATCTGGGTTTGGAATCTTCTTTGGCCTCCACTTTCCTTTATAATTGGGATTGTCGATCATGGGTGGTCTCCATTTGCCTTTGAAAGCTGGATTATTTATCAATGGCGGTTCCCACGGTCCGCATCCCGGAGCAGACGTGCATGCAGGGTTCTCAATTAAAGGTGGCTCCCATTCTCCATCCATATCTGTATCCCAGTCTTCCGGTTTCACTGCGTCAGGGTCTGGAACGTGAGTAGGTTCACTTTCCAGCCAACCCTCAGGCATAACAGCAGTTTCATCGATTATTTGAGCAGGCGCATCCTCGTCCCAATCGTCTGGTTTTGTGGCATCCGGGTCAGGAATTTTTTCCCTTAAAATAATCATTACAAAAAACAACATACTGACTAAACAAAATGTTTACCTTTCATCCCAATCTTCAGGCTTTTTATCCTTAGGATCATCAATTTCTTGTGGGGGATTAACAGGAGGTACAAAGTCTTCCAAAAGACTTCCAGAATTCACAACATTCCTATCAATGGATACCTCAAATGTGTTATCTGGCCTCAGCACAAGAGTGTACAAGTGTGGCAACTTATCAGAAAATGCTTCTTCTAAACGTTCCTTAGGTTTTTGACAGTGCTTTTCTTCAACGCTGCCATTAAGAGGGTTCTTATGTTTAAATATGAAGTGTAGTTTATGATCGTTCCCACATTTGTCAGGCCCGAACATTATCGTGTAAGGAGTTTTATCGTGGAAATTTTCAAGGTTCTTAGTTTCTGGGCTTTCGCTTAGCAACTTTAAGTAAGCCCCTCCACACTCCTGACCATCCTGTAGCAGAACTTCATACTGAACTATAAGTGGTTTCTTGTCGAAGACAAAAGGTTTTAGCAATGGTGATGAAATGGCAGCATGTTTAGCTTTCGATTTAAGTACGAGTCCTTTATCGCCCGGAAGGCTATCCTTCTGAGAAGGTTCCAAGCCCCAAATTCCATCGTATTTTGCTATTTCCTCCTCTATACCATCTTTTTTAGCTTCAGATTTTGTCCATCTTCTCTCAAATCGAGCTGCATCATCAAAGTGCTCCGCAAAATACACTGGTTTTGGATCGGCTATTTTTGGACTTTCATAAGGGATATCGGGAGAGGAGCCCTCATCAACTGTTTCAATTGTTACTTCATCCTGTTTATATATAAAAAAAAACAATATTTCGGGCAATTAGACTTTTACTATTCCGCTGGCTCAAATTTCGCAACATTGTAAATTAAAATCAGTATATAAATTCATGTTTTAAACGAAAATTGTAGTAATTGAAATTATAACAATTCATTATATATATAAGTAGTGTTACTTTAATAATATGTTTAACGATTTGCGAAAGGTAAGTTTAAGATTTCTATCCCAGCAAGGTAAAACATGAATTTAAAAAATGCTAATTCATTTCTATTAGATCAATGTTTCTGACTCTGAATGAAAATGGAACACTTACATCTTGTCCCAGGGCTCCACCAATTATAAGAAGTATCGAAAAAAATATACCATGCACTCTAATGTTCATCTTGTAGTTACTGCCACATAAACTCTGCAAATGATAATCATTATGAAGAACAAAAATTGCGAAATAGTAAATCAATGTTTAAACAAAGATAACAGCCTAATAAAAGCAAATAAGAATATTTTAATGATCATGAGAAACAATTAAATTAGCACCGACGATCAATTCCTATTTACTCCGTAGAACAAATATATCGATTGCATTTAGTCTCACAATATGACTCGTTATTAATAGTGATATTAATCACTAAACGTCTATTAAATTAAAATCTAGGCAATTTAGGGTGTAATGACATCTAACCTCAAAAAAGTCGATAATTAAATTTCGGACAAAATACTCGTACATCCGCAACGAACAGATACAACTTATGGACTAATATGAAAGTATGAGTTACCTGTAATTAAATTTTTTCCTATAATCCAATTTACTAGAGTTCACGTACTAAAATACTCGCATTTAGAATTAGGATATAATAAACACAAATTCCGGAAAGAATTACTTGCGAGTGACAGTAGCCAATGAAAATGATACAGATGGCTGTGACGTGTAATTTGTTTAAATCTTGGCGGTCGGAAATACCGATTAAAAAGCAGCAGGAAATATTAATCACAGCAACCTTTAAGTTTTTTTCTAGGGAGATATGCCTATGGAAATGGTATAATATTCCATAAGTTGCTTAAAATTTGTATTTTTTCACTTGGGATGCAGAAAATAAATGTTTCTAGAGGGACAAGGTAAAAAGCATATCAGAGTGATGTGCTTAATAGAAAATATGTTCTATTAAACAAATTAGAGTCTATTATTTATATTATCAAGAAACACAAGTTTTACTATTTACAGTTAATTACCAATGAAAAATTTGTAATGTTTTGGTTAATGTGCTTTGTTAATAACTTTTTACATGCCTACTTAAATCTAGTATGGGTTGTGGGAGTCTGACAGGCTAGACAATATTTTCTTTCGCTATGAATAAGCTGAATATAAAATGAAATTGTAGCTCATATTTTAAATTTTAACTTCTAGCTATATTATTGTTTGTAAGATTCTGAGTAGAGAAATTCCAAACTAGGAGCTGTATATTAACTTATTACTGACCATTTTCATTTTATTGTTTAAATTTGACAGAATGCATGACAATTTTTTTCTCATTCAATATATTGCTCTGTTCGACACTGTCTTCAGTCAAATATATTGACATCTCTTGGTGAATGTTTTCCATTAGATTATCGAAGGTCCATGGTTTGTTCCTTCAAATCTGTGGGGTTTAAATCAGGCAACCTGATGGTCGAACATTTCAGTGACATGTTCATAACACAATTTGTCCATATATGCCACGTAGCTTCATTCTGTGGAGACATGCTTACAAGGAATCATTTTCTGATGATTTACTTTATTACTAATCTCAAGTATTACTATATTTGGATTAAGGTTCTCGATTAGGTATTCTGGATAGGGTATGGATGCGTTTTTAATGTGTTAGCGAGTAGGTAGCAGTGAACTAAGATGAGGTTATGTATGAACTCCTGAATTCAAGTCACAGCTGCGGTAGATGGCAATGTCATAGAGAATGGTCATTGTGTTATTGTCTATTGTGTACGTGTCCTAGTTAACTGGTGCAACAGCTAATGCTAAATTGTACAGATGGTCTACTCCCTGTTCAGGGGTCCTCATCCACTCAGGGATGGAAAATTAACACACTGCTAATAAGAAACATTACACAACTCACACAGCAGAATTTTTCGTTTTGAATAAAGCACACCCATTCTACGGCAACCTTTATAGCGAAACTTCCAGCTACTATACTTTCCCGTTGAACCACCTTAAACTGAATTTTCATACCTTTATTCTTTAATTATATCCTATCCCCCTCATATTTTCTGCCTGTCATTTTCTGCGAATATTATTTCTAAGCAAGTACTGCTCTGTAATATCAACATGTGTGCTAAGGGTAATACACAAAATGTGGGTGGATATAATAAAACATTATTATGCAAATAATATTAATTTATTGATATGATAAACATAATAATACAATCAGAAAATAGTTTATCACAGGCTTAGTAAGTCAAAAATACATACCACTGGAAATAAATAGGCGACCCAAATTGGAGGTGCATGTTTTGCTATCTTGCTTATTATTGGTGTTAGAAAAATTGTTTAATGGGAACACTTGGTTGAAAAAACTAGTAGAAAATAATTATTGACTGATTATTACGACTGATATAAAAGAAGAAGGTTTATCATAGCATAAAAACGACTTCAGAATCATTTTATAGTGAAAAAAAGCAGCTAAACCTGAAGAACTGATATCAGCCAATGTATATGGACCTTTCAACGAATCTTTTAAGAAGACTCGCTATCTAGTCATGTTTAAAGACAGTTATACAAAATTTCACTAAGGTTTCATTGTCAGCAAGAAGTCAGAAGTAAAAAGTGTGCTGAAAAGATGGTTGCACATGCAAAATTATAAGGGCACTTCTCAAGGAACTACTATGTGACAACGGCGGAGAGTTTGATAATGCTGAAGTCAGGGAAGTTCAACAAACGAGCAAGATTACTCAGGGACTGACAGTGCCATACACACGCGCAAAATGGTGGCAGTGAGCGCAAAAATCGTACAACAGTGGAAATAACTAGAACCTTCAAGTATTCTAATCCAGACATAAAATTGAATAGAACTGTAAAATAATTAGAAAGAGGCGCCAGTCCATACAAGCTCTGGATGGGTAAGAAATCCAGAACAAAAAATCCACGCATAATCGGATCTATTTGCTATATTCACATTCCAATTCAAAGGTGAAGAAAGATGGATGAGAAAGCTATAAAGAGATATCTCACGGGATACGAAGGTGATGAAAGACATAGAGTTCGGGTGAAAGAAGAGCACAAAGTTATCTTATCCAGAGACTCTCAATTTCTGGAAAAATCCAGGAAGTGTGATGAGAGAACTGAGTTAAAACTTAGAGATATTAAGCCTGAAGAAGAGGTCTCAGAAGAGCTTCCACAAAAAGAATGTGAAGAAAATATGATTAAATTAGAAAGAGGCAATAATGAGTACAAAACAAGATCCGACACCGACCTCGAAGATGAAGGAGATTCTCCACTGTCATCAGAACAATGTCCTAGAGATAGTTTGATACTAAGAAGATCAAAATACCTCGATGGTTTTGTCATGGCAGCGTAGGAATTCGAGTGGAAGAAAGCCATGGAGAATGAAATTGCCTTGCTGAAAGAAAACCACACTTGGAAGTTGTCGCCTCTACCAGAAGTTATCCAAAGCGATACCATGTAAGTGGGTTTTTGTTTGAAGACAAATCATGATGGCAGTATTGACATATATAAGGCAAGACTAGTCATCAAAGGGTTCAGCCAGCATCATGGTACAGACTATAGCCAAATGTTCAGTCCAGTAGCAAACTTGGGAATGATTAGTTCAATTTTGAGCATTGCTGCGAATGTGCAGATGCACCTTGCACAGTTCGATGTGTCAACGGCATTCTTGTGTGGAGAACTTGAAGAAACCATTTTTATGAAACAACCAGAGGATATGATGATGGCACAGATAAAGTCTACGAACTAAAGATGAGTTTATATGGATTAAAGTAGGCACCAAGGTGCTGGAACAAACGTTTTGCAAGTTTTCTTTTAAAATTAGGGTTCAGAGCGAGCAACGTTTATATATTCGAGAGAGAAATGGCAAAAGCTCAGCTCATCTTTGTCTGTAGATGAGGTGTTAGTTGGAACATCTAATCTGCAAGACTTAGATGTTCTTCTTTAAGAGCTGAAAGCAAAATTTAAGGTTACATTAAAGAAACCCATATATTTTTTAAAATTTGAAATGGAACAGGAAAATGGAAACATCAAGATAAGTCAGAAAGCATATGCAAGAAGGATTCTTAAACATTTTCAGAATGCAATCCGAATTCAACGCCGATACTGAAAGACCCTGAAATCACAAAAACAGGGCAAGATAACGTCAAGAAGTATAACTCTCCATATTGACGAGCAGTAGGTGTGTTGATCTACCTAATGCCAGGCACGAGACCAGATCTTGTTTATAGAGTGGGATTCTTGTCAGGATCACTCGAAAATTCATCCACAGAAGATATTACATATTGCAGTCAAGAGAGTATTTCGATACATTTCAGTCACAATTAATCTAGGGATAGTTTGTCGTCGCAATGCGAATAAAGGCATCTTATAGTGCTTTAGTGTTAATGTAGACTTCGGAAGATGCACAAAAAATAGTCGAGCAATTCGGAGGTATAGTAATATAGTAATACGACCAGAATTGAAACCGTATAAAAACTTAAAGCCGGCAAAAACAGTCGGCATCTGTTGCGGAGGTAAACAGAAATGCTTGTCATAAGAAAAACAATAAAGAGATGCCGGCTGTTTTTGCAGGCTTTTAGTTTTTATATGGTTTCAATTCTGGTCGTATTCACTATAGTTGTCATGTACGCAGGTGGAGCTACTTCGTGGCTGAGTCAGAGGCAGCCAATGTAGCTTCAATGAGCGACCAAAGAAGTCATTTGGTTGAGTATAGTGAGACTAGCTCAAAATCCAAAGTTTCATTATAGAACAAAATGCATTGTAATCAAGAATTTCTTTATTCTAGAGAAGGTTATTGCAGGAAAAGTGAAAATTCAGCAAACTTCAACTGAAGAACAAGTTGTGAATATCATGACGAAGCCGCTACCCAGGATAAGATCGAAGATTTTGTATGATCGAATCTGACTTTCATAGGTATTAACATTATTAATTAAGAAGGGAAATTGTTAGAGCAAATAAAGGTGTTAGTTTATAGTTAACATGCTATTAGATGATTATTTATATTTTAGTTATTCAAGTAATGATTGTACAGTGACTTTTAATGTATTAAGGTGGGCAGCTTAAGTTCAATGAACGGTGAATTCTGTATAATTACTTAATAATAGCAATATATGCAGCCCCAATTTCGGACCCACTGTATATTACACCCAAGACTTAGTTTCTGAAGCACATACAACACAACTGACTGCAGCACAGGTGATAATCCTGTATTATTGTGTGAAATAATGATCATGATTCACCAATTCCCCATATAGGCTATAATAACAAGACAAAATAAGTCGTTTCTGAAGTAACAGTGGTGGACTGACTCTAATTTGCTGTTTTGGCGATTTGTGAGAGGACCTTAAATTAGTGAGGGGAGTAAACGGGCCCTAACAGCATTACTTGGGACCTTTGCAGTGACGGTCACCAAGTCACAAGGGTCAGTCCGCCATTGTAAGAAAATAAATGTTCATATCAATGAAATTTAATAATTATCTAAATAAGTGACTTGCTTTCACAACATTTAAAGAACTAAATCCAGAGTGTTCATTTACTAAAGCTTAAAAATTAACTAAAACCAAGATTCATCGATTCACAAGTAAAAATATTATCACATATTAGTTTCATATCGCATAATTCAAAACTGTGAGGAATGAAAAGTTTTATACAGGTAAATACTTTAATTACTCTATGCAAAACAAAATTTAGATTAGTACTGGACATTCATATTAAATATGGCATATATTACATTTTTAAATCAATGTGAACTTACAGCTTATGTTTGGGAAGTGGGTAATTTATCCTTATCTTTTTTTCCAATAAGTTGGTAGGTACACAATCAGCACGCAATTATACTTTTAGTGACTTCACAGTTCTTAGTATTTTAAAAAAATCCAGGTCCATTACATGGGTAGCCTCTCATTTGTTAATCACAGTGCTTAACACAATATACAATAAATGTACTTTATTTCCCAATTGTTGAAAGATATATTAAATTATTCAAGTTGAAATTCATAGACCAAATACGAAATAATAACTAGATAAGACTACCATGAGGATAATCTTCGGGGTTGACAGAAGATAAATTATGCGGGTTCTAAACCCAATTTCTGTTACCCGCATCTGCTAATGAAACACACGTTATTCTATCAATGCAAGTTCTATAATACACCTCTTACCACTTTTCGACTTCAATCCTGTGGCAAATCGTTTTAAGTAGGAAAAATAGCGCAACTCAAAGTGGTGGTAGGTGGGCTCATACCCTACTAATTGTATAAGGGAATATAACCTAGGAAATTGAATCATCTACAATATTAAAGTTTGTTAGATTTTATTAAAGCTATATATGGAATTCTTAACATTATGTAGCAATAATAATATATAGTAGTAGAAATCGCATTATTGGCTTCGATTTATTAAAAATCATTAGCTCAGCGCCTAATAATATATAACTAGGATAAATATCACAAAGGGTTCAGATATTTAAAATCATGTTTCGCTTCAGTCACAGTATGCAGGCATCAAATAAAAAAGTTTTTAGACATACATTATGTCAAATCAATATACAGGGTGTCTCACCGGGAACTGAATCGATCAATATAGAGAAAAGTACGCATCAAAAAATTTTGAAAATTTAGATAACTACTAATGTCGGTGTGGCCAATCCAACTAAAATAACTACAAGCAGCTGGCACTTCCGCTTATATCAGAAAGAGCATAAAATTCTGAGTCGAAAATATGTAGTATACCCTATACCTAAACCTAGCCGTTTCAGAGATATTTGACATTTTATTGAAAATTTGACAGGTGCAACGGTTTGCAAGAACCGTTATAACTTTCTTCTTGTAAAAGATCCTCATTTGCTTCTTGTCACATAAAAATAACACAAGGAGAACTAAGTTCTACAACTGAAATAAATTCAATAATATCATACCAAGTGTTCCGTTTTTCGCATTACATTTTGTCAACTTCAAACCTCGAAAACTTGTTTAGGTCAAATGGAACACCCTGTATTTTTTTACGTCAAGTTGTGTAAAATTGAATTCCCTTTTTTCTGATATTAGCATTGTGGGGGTTAAAGTTACAACTTTTTGAAATATTTGCCATTTTATTAGAAATTCATGAATTGTAATCATTTCATCAAAATAGCCATGATTGATGATCATTGATGATTAGAAGCAATCAGTCATTATCTTATGTCAAAAAATGCCAGCACGTTTAAATTACGCCCACGAAAACTTTTTAAATTTGTTTATTATTTATGGAGAATGTGATAAAGTAATATCAAGAACTTGCAGCACATTTGCTACTCGATATCCAGAAAAACAGAAACTGTCACCAAACACTGTAAAACGCATATTGGAAAATTTTAAAAATTATGGCTCTGTCAAGGCAAAAATGCAAAGAAGAAAGCCTATTAGTAGAATGCAGGTTTTCACGGCCGTTGTCTAATGAAGTAGATTCTTTCGGGTCTTGCCGTGGTCGTCGAACTTGACTTGACGTTTCGCTGATCATCCTGTCAGCTTCTTCAGAAGGATTCTAAAGACTGAATTTGTTGTGTTACACTCCTCGTTATATACCTAGGCGCCGCTTCGCTTCGCTGGTCATTGGTCGTGCTTGATTCGCTTCGCTGCTCATTCGTCGTGTTTGGTTGACCGTGACTTACTACGGTGCTGGTACTTGGCAATACCAGTCTCCACGTGTTATTAGGATGGGTATCGACTTAGTAACACGTGGAGACTGGTATTGCCAAGTACCAGCACCGTAGTAAGTCACGGTCAACCAAACACGACGAATGAGCAGCGAAGCGAATCAAGCTCGACCAATGACCAGCGAAGCGAAGCGGCGCCTAGGTATATAACGAGGACTGTAACACAACAAATTCAGTCTTTAGAATCCTTCTGAAGAAGCTGACAGGATGATCAGCGAAACGTCAAGTCAAGTTCGACGACCACGGCAAGACCCGGAAGAATCTACTTCATTAGAAAGCCTATTGTTGATGACGAAAACATTGAAATAATCATTCTGGGATATTTTCATGCATTCACAAGGATGTCACTAAGAAAAGCTGCTCTGCAAGGATTATGCAAGGATTCAATTCACAGAATCTTATTAAAACATAACTTTCACCCGTTTACATTCCATATGGTTCAAGGATCAAAAGAAACAGATTTCCTAAGACAGAATTTTTGTGAGTTTATTCTAATAAGGTCTGAGGGTCACGATTCTTATTTGGGAAATATTATATGGGCAGATGAATTTTAATAGACACAATTCGCATTATTGGAGTGACTCAAATCCTCATAGGTTCAGAAAGCGAAACTTTTAGGAAAGTTGGCAGTTCAATGTTTACTGTGCTATAAGAAACGATAGAGTGGTGGCATTACAATTTTATCAGGAAAATTTAAACGGTAAATTAAATATTCTCTTCTGCTAATATGTATAGGTAAATTTTTGTTTTTTTTTTTTAGGTGAAAGATCTGAATATCTTACAAAATTTGAATAATAACTATTTAGAAAATTTATCTCTTGCCGAACATAGAAACATTTTTTATCAGCACGACGGTGCTCCCCCACATAACGCATATTTAATTAACAATTATTTACAAGAAACTTTTTATGATCAATGGATTGTCAATAATGGACCTTTCTTATGGCCTCGCCCAATTTATCAGTTCTGGATTATTTCATTTGGGGAACTATTAAAAATAAAGTTTATGAGAGCCCATTAACAACCATTGAAGATTGTCTGCATTGTATGTAACAGTAAGAAATGCACTTCAAAACATATCACAGGATTCAATTAGAAGAGCTACCCATGAGGAACTAATCCGAAAGTGCGAAAAATGTGTCGAGGTTCGAGGGGGAATTTTGAGCAATTATTAAATTTAAATGAAATCATATTTTAAATTGATCTTATCTCTGCTATTTTAGTTCATGCCATATCTTCAATTCGGTTAATACACATTTTACAGTGTTAGTGTTATTTTGCGTTTTTGTGGATATCGAGTAGCAAATGTGCTGCAAGTTCTTGATATACTTTATCACATTCTCCATAAATAATAAACAAATTTAAAAAGTTTTCATTGGTATAATTTAAACGTGCTGGCATTTTTTGACATAAGATAATGACTGATTGTTTCTAATCATGGCTAAAATCGCAAATATTTCAAAAAGTTGCAACTTTAATCCCCACAATGCTAATATCAGAAAAAAGAGAATTCAATTTTACACAACTTGACGTAAAAAAAATACAGGGTATTCTATTTGACCTAAACAAGTTTTCGCGGTTTGAAGTTGACAAAATGTAAAGCGAAAAACGGAACACTTGGTATGATATTATTGAATTTATTTCGGTTGTAGAACGTAGTTCTCCTTGTGTTCTTTTTACGTGACAAATGAGGATCTTTTACACGAAAAAAGTTATAATGGTTCTTACAAACCGTTGCACCTGTCAAATTTTCTATAAAATGTCAAATATCTCTGAAACGGCTAGGTTTAGGTATAGGGTATACTACATATTTTCGACTCAGAAATAAGCAAATTCGTATCGACTTCCGGTATAAGCGGAAGTGCCAGCTGCTTGTAGTTATTTTAGTTGGATTGGCCACACCGACATTAGTAGTTATCTAAATTTTCAAAATTTTCTGATGGGTACTTTTCTCTATATCGATCAATTCAGTTCCCGGTGAGACAACCTGTATACATACACATATTTAAACATAATTATTTATATCATGTAAATAAGTTCAATCGATAAAATGCCACAATACTTCATGCAAACAGACTTAAAACTTATAAAAATAATGAATTCTTCTATTTTATTTGTTTATATTTAGATGTATTGTAAGTCATTAGCTTTTTGTTGATAAAACTACCTTAATCAGTAAATTATGAACATTGAAATTTAATAATCCTTTTACAGTGGGATATATAGATAATAGCATTAAAAAGATTATTTAAATGTAGGCAAAAACATTAATGGAATTACACATTTCTGGATCCTTTTTTCTTTTGTTTACAAGGGAATAAAAGACTTACACTTTAGTGTTCCGTTATAACAATAAAATGTGTTTTTAAAGCATCGCTATATTTTTGTTTTGAGATTGGTTACAATTAGGTGTTTTCAGTATACATAAATGCAAATTATCTTTTTTGACATTATTAAAATGAAGTATATATTAAAGCATTTACTAATATTTAAACAGCAATTTAGCATGTATCAAACTCAGATTTCGACAAATAAATTAACTCAAAATTTGAATATTTTAACATGTCCACTAATGCACTCTGACTGGTGGACACTAGGACGAAGAATACTTCAATCTCAGAATTCTCGAAACTGTTTTTACTGAGAATCCAAGAATCAATATTTTGGAATCCTAGATTCAGTATACCTCGTGGTGACAAATATTGTAATAATGACTTACATTAAGGCAACCCACGCAGTAAAATATTTTATCTACTGCTTTTACTGTGAGCAGATCACACATAGGAGCTCAAAGTCTAATTATGTCAACTGTTTTTATTGCAGTATTGTCATCTGAATATTTTGAGATGTGTTCTTGAATATATTTTTGTGTTCTGTTCTGACATGAAACATCACTTATTTGCCATTATACATTAGGATTTACAGAATCGTAATGGCATTTACTATCAACAAATTGATTGACTTTATCAGCATATGCTCCCAATCGTATTTGGGTGTTAAAAAATCAATTGATTGATGGTAGGAATTCAAGTGATTTGTGAAAATATTTGTTATCATGCATCCTCGAGTAAAATGGAATCTAAATTAAACATCACAGTTAGTTTTTTCCAGCCCGTTAGACTAAAACAACGCCAGTTCATTCTTCACAGGATAACTTATAACATATGTAATAATATTTCTCAAACTAAAAATGGTCCTATTGATACAACGGTCACACAAATTTCTTTCTTCTGACACAACCTTATAATATAGTTAAATGCAGAGTATTCTTGAAAAATATACAAGACGAATGCTATATTATACATACTGAGCAATTACATCATATATGAAGAATATACATAAAAATTTAACAAGCAAATATTAAGTACGTATTATTATTATGTTTCGTATTACACATTTTGGCTTCGATAAAACATTATTTTAACAAAAAAATTATGTGATTAGAAATAAAAATGAGTCCTTTAAGCGCTGTTGTTTTTACACTTCAATGATACTAGTTTGATGGTACTCTTAAAATAATACAAACCCGTATTTACTGATGAATTTTTTCAGCAATTGTAACCTTAGCAGGTCTAAACTTTTCCCGACTTCATGAAAACACCTCCAAGGTAATGATAAGTAAATATATACTTTTAAAAGTGCAACGGACCCCACTTTTCTGTGTAAAATTCGTTCCCTTCAAATTTTATATGCAATCTAGAATATTATTTTTGAAAAATGTTACACTTTTGAGCTACCACTATCTATATCTATCTAGTGGCCGATACAGATATAACTATGTGACAATTCCAGTGTGGTGCTAAAGATCATTCGTTTAATCTACTAAAGATGCGAAAATATCAACTAGCAGTTTTTACAGTCAAAAGGGTGAACAATATTATTTATCTGTACATTGCCGTGGACTCTACAAGATTTGAATCTCATTGAGCAGCTGTAGGATGACGTCTATTGAGTAATTCCAAAAAAGCATCATTAAACTAAGGCCCTGTTCATAACTGCAAACGAGGGTGGTTGGTGAATGGTCCAAAAGAAATTACAAAATGTACTAATACATAATATTGCTTTTTCTTCTAAATACTACTAATGCTAAATAGGATACCTGTTACTGTATATGAAATTTTAAGAGAAGAGGTCAGAACTTATTTTATATAGAAAAAGTGGGGGGATCCTTTTCGATTTATTAACATTTTTTATAACTACCTTGATATGAATAGCCTATATGGCACAAGGGTTTATATTCATGTGAAATTTTAGATATTAGCATCATTCAAATACCAGAAGAAATAAGTAAGTATTTCTATTTTCACATTTAGATAAATCAAGAAATAAGTTCTGAGGTGTTTCCAACATCAGTATCCATCATAAAAATACTAAACTTCCATTTATATGTGAGATAAAGATTTATAATTTCATATCTGCATATAATAAATTTCTCACTTTTTTTTTTAAATTTAATTTTCTACCAATTCGCTGATCTTTTCTATGTATATTGTATTCAAAATCTTTCTCCAAAATTACATCAAAAACTAAAAAATTAGACTTTGGAATGTTGTCCTAAAAAAATACTTATTATCCATTCATCTGTTTGATTTTGAATTATAGACTAGGCGAATTAGGGTTTCTGGTTTCGGGTATGTGTAGAAAGTTTAGGATCTTCACCTTCCGGTAAGTAATTTGTGAATAATGTAAACAATATTTCAAATAACTAAACTCGTAATATATTGAAAAATTCATAGATTAAATTTTGCTATTGGATATATATTTATGTTTTTTGTTAAATTAATAACGATGATGTTATGTCTGATTTTAATGACTGATAACATTTCATCGCATTAGTCCTGAGAAAGACAATAAAGACTGTCGAAACTTCGACTCTAAGAGGAAATAAGATTTGCTCGTTTTTTATTCAATTACCGACGAAAGACCCGCTGAACAATGTAAATAATGATCATAATTTGGGTATATTTGGTTATGGTGAGAGAAAGAGATTACTTTCCGAAACGTCAGCTAAATACATTATTTCTGTGTTTATTCCGATTTATATTATTTGCATACATAACCTCTGACTTTTCCTTTGGCGTAAACGTCACCGGCGCAGAGGTTTTTTTTCCAATAATTCTATTATTTTGTAGATTCGGTGATTTGTTTTGAAGAGGATAATAATACATGTGGTAGAAAACCCAAATAATAGGACAGAATATGGCTTAGGAAAGTTTATAAGGCTGGTACGAAGTACTTTTTCTTTAACATTTATTCAACGTTGGCCTATTTCCGATACTGAAGCCTAACACCGACGCCCCCCCAATCAGGAATTTTGCCGCACCTCTTCTCTTTCGAAGAGTAGCGATTTTTACTTACCTAACATTTAATAGGCAAGAGACTGATGGCTTTACATCCCCTCCGAAGGACAGTATATCCCCTACAAAATCCTCCCTAAGATTGCATAGCTTCCGTGCATACACTGGTATACAAGACGCTGAAAAATGTGAGGTGAGGACACGGTATTCCTTGAAACAGTCACCCATCTAAGTACTAACCGTGCTTCACATCGCATATCGAAATATGTACATGTATGCATGTGCTAAGTATATGCTCTATTAAGATTATGGGGTTCTCCCGTAAATTAAATACATAAATATTATTGGGTTCGATTTGCGACGTTTTCGAATTATTGGAAAGGTCTTGGGCAATTTTTCTCTATCTAGCTTCGTTCTAGCAGCGTTTCAAGTTACATACTGCAAAACATAGATTCTGCAACTTCAAATAACAATAATTCGAAAACGTCACAAATCCGAGTTGAGCAAATGGAACCTAATAATATTCACAATATTATTTACCGGAAAGTGAAGATTTTAAACTATCTTGAGGTACCCGGAAATTTTGACTGATTTTTGTCTTATTCGCCTGGTGTATTAACCCAGTCAATTTTCACTTATTTTTTGAGGTAAATAAATTATTGTATATAAATCACTTTGGTAAACGATGAGTCATAAATCGATAAACCGATTTATGTTATGTTTGAGCCTAAGTTTATAGTTAAGTGTATAAAATGTATTAACTAATTTTATAGTTGATAAAAAAGGTGTAGTTACTAGAGAAGTATTTATAAAAAGTTACAGTAAATGCCATGAGTGTTGGCGAGTAGTGGGGACCTATCGTAGAACGGCACAGACTACCGGCACTATTTAGAATTTGTACTACACCAATTAGAATAGCATGTGTACACTAGGTCTATACTACTCTCTACATACAGCTTCCCCTTTGCTCGCCATCACTTGTGGCGTTTACAGTAGTGGTTATATAAATAAATATAATTAAGATTTTAAGTCTGCTAAAACGATGTCACAAGTCTATTCAATTAGTGACTAAATGTACTTTAAATTCCTACATGGAATGGTCCGAACAGAATGTTGATTGAGGTGGAGACATGTACTTTATATGAAGCGAGAAATGATCAAATATAATTGACTATTTCCTGTTTCTTGGCAGATGTTTCAATGTCAAACTGAGATGATCAAGATGTCTCAAAACGTTTTGACAGACTGGTATACGGTCAGCCAGTCATCTTTTTAAAAAAATAAAATAAAAATTGAAAACTGAATAGTGGGGTCGATCTGTATTTGCAAGCAGACTCGTCTTTTTCGAAATTTTCTTTGTGATGTTATGTAGTCGGACTCCCTCTATCTGGAAAAATTTTCCGTCGAACTTTTCACGAGAGGGGGGAAGAAATTTACATATGAAGATAGAGAAAATCAGTTTTTCGGACATAACTCGTTTGAGGTTGATTAGGGGGGAAGGGTAAACGTAAATTAACCTACCTTGAGTTCCGCTCATATATTTTCAATATTCGCCATAAATAAACAAATGGTTGCGAAATAATTTATTGCTATTACTTTTAAAAAAAGTCATTTTTCGTCAGGAAGGAAAGGGGTGGGTTTTTAGGCAAGGGAAAAGGTTAGGCACTTCGAGCTGAGCTCATTTTCACGGGAAATCAATACTCTTTCAAGATTTTTTTACCCCGAAGCTAACTTCATTAGGGCCTGCACGCGCGTGTGATACATTTATAAAAACGGACGAGCGGAATAGGACCTGTATTTGTGAGAGAGAAGGCAGAGAAATGGGAGCACTATGCTCCTCCCCTGGCATCTTACTGCATGGCTGCTGAATTGCCGCACTCGTTTTTACGTTTAAGTTACAGCAGTTTTAATTTCATTTACGTTTACCGTTCTCCCTCCCCCCTAATCAACTTAGCAACGTAAAATTTGGACACAGTACGTAGGTCCTCAGTGTCTATCGGGGGAAGAAAAAAAAGTCGCCATTCACTTTCTTCCCCTAAAAAAACGCAACGAAAAATCCGTATACAAATCCGTACTTTCAAATTGCAATATCTTGGGAACCGCTGGACCGATTTTGAGAGTCAAAATTCAGTTTCCACCTTTCATTTTATCCCTACACACCTTTTCGATCCGAATCAAACTAAACTAAACGAGCTATGCCCGAAAAGCTGATTTTCCCTATTTATACATGTAAATTCCACCACCCCCCCCCCCCTCGTGAAAAGTTCGATCGGAAAATTTTCCGGATGATAGAGGGGGTCTGACTTCACATCACAAAAAAAGAAACGAAAAAAAAAAAAAAAAAAGAGTCCATTTCAAGTCATTTTTAATGCCAGATCGACCCCACTAGAAAACTGCTTTGAAAATGTAAATTATACAGTGCGGTCCATATGTATGGAGTAAAGTCATTTTTAATATTAAATTGTCATTTATTAGCATGAAAATAATACCCCCCCTCCCCGTCCATTCACCCCCTTTGAATTATGCTTACGCCCCCGAAATGATTAAATTAGGTAGGGGCTTGTAGGGCACCTCATTCCAAAGGGATTTTAATCCTCTATTCAGCAGCATAAAGTTTCTTTAAATTTGGGGAACTAATTACTGAGTAAATTAATTTTGAAAATGTCTTGTAAACTCAGTCGAATTATTGGTGCTTATTTTTTTGGATTCTCAGTTAATAAATTGTTTGATACACTTTTTAGGGCCTACATTAAAAATACATTTTCTTGATGTTAATTATCCAAATGGAATAGACAGGTTTATTTGGTACCAACAAGATGGAGTTCCACCGCATTATTCACGTAGAGCGAGAAATTATTTAAATGAAGTTTTCTCTAATAAATGGATTGGAAGCCGTGGAACTACTGAATGGCCACCTCAGTCTCCTGATTTGACTCCTCTTGATTACTTTTTATGGGAATATTGGGGCAATATCGCACATTTAAAAAATAGGATAACCAAATGAATTCACATGACGTCATACAAAATGTTATACAAAAATTCAAAGATCACCTTGCCGATTGTCAAGAGGTGACCAGCAGTCATTTTAAACATTTAATTCAATTTAATTATGAAATAAATTGGAAATACATTTTTAATATCATAGGAGATTTTTCGTTTCATTTTATGTAAAGGTTGAGGTGAACACAGTTTTTAGTAAAAACTTTAAAAACAACAATAGATCAGTTTCGAATTTTCTTCAAAACCAATAATTTATTAAAAAAATACCTCAACTAAGTTTAAGAAGTTTACAAAATTTGTACATTTTCGAAATTCATTTTCTCAATAAGCGTCCCAAATTTTAAAAAAACTTTATACTGCTAAACAGGGAAACAAAATCTCTTTTGAACGAGATGCCGCCCAACCTCCTTCCTAATTTAAAATTTTCGGGGGCTTAGTTATAATAATTCAGAGAGGGTGAAATACTAAAAGATGGAACTTTCAAACTAAAAATTGATCTGATACATCCGGCACTGTACTTATCATCTTTTGTAAAATTTTAGCACTGCCAATCAACAGAAAGATGCTACTCAAAAATTAACACAAATATTCTCACACCCTTCGAGCATATGAAAATAAAATGTGCTGGGAGGTCTATAAAATTAGTACAGCAAATGTGGCACACAACGGAATGCAAAATTTATCTTTCCATAATTATTAAAAACATGATGTTGTGTGTTGACTTGAGCGTCAAGCTAGGACACAAATTAACGTTTCCCCCCTTGATTTGCATGTAAAACAATTATTTCGAATTTGTTACTAACAAATCACCCTATTATTAACAATTGAACAATTGTTAAAAAAACGTATATGTGTGCTGGTTTGAGCATCAAGAAAGCACACAACACCAAAATTAACGTTTGCCCCCTTGAATTGCATATAAAAGGATTATTTTGAATTTGTTACTAATAATCACCTTGTTATTAACAACGGAACAACTGCTTTTGTAAAAAAATGTGTATGTGTATATACACAGAGAAAATATAGTAATAGAATTATTATATTCCTAATATACCTAGGGTACCGTTGTTCACCGAATTCGGAACAAAAATTTTGAATTTGCAGAAGCATGTTAAATTATCAAGGCAACACACAAAGAAAAACAATTGTTCCGTTGTTTATGTCAGGTACAAATGTCACTGCACGGGGACGTAGTTAATCCTGTCTCTAGTCAAAGTATTTCGAGAGTTTTAGCAAAAATAGCCTTTAGCAACAAGGGTGACCATTCATTTCTAGCAGTTGATTTTGACGGGGAAATGACGAATTTTAAAGGGATTTGCCTTAAACCGGTTCCTCAGTGATTCGGTGTCAGAAAAGTATCTTTACCATATACTCAGATGTGCATGGGACCGCCATGCCTGAATGTATGAATATATAATTGCTACAATATAATTCAAAGTCGTTGCGAACAAAATTATTATTGAACTGATAATACGTAAACAGATAGGCAAGCAAAAGCCCATCAAAAATTTATAAATATTGAACTTTTCTTGAATCTTTTTGTGTAATCATTAGCTATAAACCGCACATTGGATGGTAGTTGGTACATTATGAGTCGTTCCGTTCCTCACTATGTGTTGTACACAGACTAGACTATAGTTCGTCAATACATTTTTCTTGAACATTTTTGTAAAACATGATTTTTTAAAGAGATTTAATATACATTTTTTGAATTTTATATTGTCTTTTTCTTGTGTTTTCAAAATTCATTTTCAAGTTTAAATTTAAGAAACTGTTAGTATTTACTGTGTTGGATTTATAGTGTTACGACGTGCAATTGGTACCATCAGTGAAGCAGTTAAGCATAAACAAACAGTAAGTATAGATTTTGTATTATCTCCGTCTGAAACAGTCGTTTTGAACCCTTCTTTGTGAATGTTTAATATTTATTTTTGGAAAATATAATAGAAGTCCTTCAGACGCAAAAAGATGGATCGGTCACAATATAAACAAGGAATAAGATTGGCCCCAAGATAGATCCTTGAGAAACACTGTGTTTTACTGGCAGTAGTTTAGATTTAGTTCCAATGTAATTGACATACTGTTGACGGTCTGACGTGATTTCAGTATAATAATATGCTTTCTGTAGTGAAACCATAGAAAGCATATTATTAACTGTTACAAATGCAGTTCGAGGGGAGAGACGTTGATTTTGGTGTTGTGTGCTAGATTGTTTCACATGCAATCCGAGGGGAGAGACGTTGATTTTGATGTTGAGTGCTAGCTTGATGCTCAAGTCAGCACACATCATATTTTTTGTTAGTTATGGAGCGATAAATGTATTTTCACCGTATAAAATTAACGATTGATATACTTATGTGCAATCCCCTGTGTGCTATATTTGCTGTGCTAACTTTATATACTTTGTACTGGGATGGAGATATTACGTAATGACTTAGTCAATTACCTTCAATTGCACTGTAAAATAAATCAAACTTTTAAGTTTTGTAATAAAATTCTGGTCTGGTGACAACCGAAATAGAGACCTATCTATAAGAAATAATACTGTGCACATCGTGACTGTTATTAAACGTTGAATGTGTATAAGGTTATAGACATTTCTACGGTCATGAGTCGCCGCTTACGTTGTACCTTTTCAGAGTAATGTCCATTGCAAACTTCCCAGCTAGTATAGCGTGTTTTTCAATTTTATTCCAAATAGTTGCCATTAAAGTACAGAATATCATTAATATTGTCACGAAAGCTTTGAGAATATAAAAAACAACAGGATAACCAAACGGTGCATCAAGTATCAGCAACACCATTAAAATGATGAATAGAACTGCTGCAAATAACAAATAAACAATCTTGCTGGTGGTAAGTCTGCGTAAGGCATCGTCCAGGATGGCAACACTTTCCTCCAAAACAGATTTCTTCTGCTCTAGGTCCTTAGGATGACTAGCATGTTCTTTTTTGTTAATGACCAATGTCGCTTCGATAGCTTCGTGGTCTGAATAACTGAAAGGACGATTGGGAACACGTTTTGGTAGAGGTAAAGTATATTTTTTTAGGTCCACTTCTATTTTTGAGCCTGGGTGATACATAACATAGTCGATCCTTTTACCAGGTATGTTCTTCTTGATCAAGCTCGATGGCGTGTAACTATTTGTCAGACTTTCATTGGTAGCTGTCATTTCATTAGGAACTTCACCCGCTTCGGTAAATGCATCCAAAAGTCCCGGTATACTTAACGTAACCCTAAAAAATTTAATGAAACAATCACCAATACAATATAAAAACATAAATGTAATATTTTTTAATTCTTCATTTTACTACCATCGAACTGTCAATTTCTGCAGAAAACCTCAGCAACTCAATTATTTGGAAAAGCTTTGATTATGTAAAATATTCCCTTAATTTTATTAAAGCCACAAAATATTTGAAATTCAAAGTTATTTATCCTATAAAGTTAATGATTGCAAATACCAGAATCGTGTGCTTATAATTATAGTTGCCCTTTTATTATTTTATCTATATAAAGATTCATACCTGTAAGCTAAATCTCCAGGTTCAGTATTCAAATCTCCTGCTAATACCACTAAGTCAGCACCTCCCGATGTGAGCACAATAAATTGAGCAGTATCGTACGCCTGTAGAATACGATGAGCTTGATACTCATCACATTCTCTGTTATATTCGGCATGTAACTAAAATAAGTAATATAAGTATATAAGGGAGTGAATGGATAATTTTCTCAACAAATTTAAAAATAACAAAAGATCTTTTCTTGAAAACTGTTTGAATTACTTACATGAGCAGAATAAACGTTTATATTGAAATTGTTAATTTTAAATTTACATAACCCTACGCCTTTTCCACCAAACCAATCACCGTGGTGCAATTTATGGATGTAACCGTTTATAGCCCACTGGTGAAAAAATGTTTCTTCTATGGGGTGTCTAGATAAAATGCAAACACCTGAGCCAGTAACTCCACTAAAAACAAGAAATGTTGAAGATGAATATTTTATGATTCACATAAAACAAAGTAATATATCAGCCAAACAGTTATCACAATACAAATTGCGAGTTTTTCACAATGCTGTGTATATTATCTGTTAGAATCGCCTCAGAGACGGCTCCTGAGTTACCTGCACCATATGGCTTTGGACAAAACTAATTGAAACAATTACTCTATCTACTTTTATATTTACCTATAAAAATAATGTGAAAAAGGCAATACACCAACTACTTTGTGTCTTATCAAATTATAGTCTCGATCAGTCCATACTTCTTGAAGGCACACAACATCATACTGACTTGTTGCCAATACTTCTGCAATGGCCTGAATCCTCTCTCTCCTGTTTCTCGACACAACAGCGAGGCCCCTAGCAATATGTTGACTTTATCAAAATGTACAACAAATAATTTTGCAACTTACCAGCAGTTCAATGTAAATATCTTAAATTCTAATTCAAAATCCATATTTGTTTATAAATAACTAACTAGAAACATTGAAGTCACCTACAAAATTGTACTGCCGATCGATTACTCGCTCTTTCACTAATTCTGACTATCTAACTTTATAAACTTTTGCTTATCTCATCTGGAACGAATCCACATCAACGCTTTTTCCAAATGAACTCATTTGAAGGTTAAAACCATAATTAATATAAAAACACAGAAAAATAATAGTTTAAAAAATCAGCCGTGACACATTGACAGTTTGAATTTGAAGTATGTTCATTATCTTTCTTCGAGGAACTTGAATAACGAGGGTGAGTTCCTACTCCAAGGTGAACAACTTGAAGATTTTTTTTAAACAGTATTATTATTATTATTAAAGCCTGACGCATCCCAAAATGAGAATTTTTCATGCGGAATTCTCTGTTAAATGAAGGCGAGCGTGGGTGCGTCTTTACTATATACATACTTCGATATGCGATGTAAAGCGTATGGCGCGGTTAGTAGTTGGATGGGTGACCGTTACAACGAAGACCGCGTCCTCGCCTCACACATCTTCCAGCGGCTTGTATATAGTGTATGCGCGGAAGCTATACAACCTTAGGCGAGGGTTGTATAGGAGATATACCATCATTCGGAGGGGATGTCAAGCCGCCGGACCCTTGTCTATTAAATGTTAGGTAAGTAAAAGATCCCTACTCTTCTTAAGGGAAGAGGTTTGGCAAAATTCCAGGTTGGGGGTAGCCCGTCTACAGGCATCGGTGTTAGGCCTCAGTAGTGGAAATAGGCCGACGTTAAATAAATGTATAAAAAAAAATCTCTGTTAAATTTGATTTAAAAGCATTAGAGGGGAAAATCTCTAACCTTATTTATAAATCCGGAACTATACTTCTACGGATATTTTGCAGCGACTTTCAAAATTTACAGTCTGTTACGTTTGTAGCAAGCGACTGTAACCTGTAACACATTCATTTAAATTTTAATATAATTTCCTATAGATATTGGATTGAACAAATCATTTTTTCTTTTTAATCCAATTATTTAGATTAATGTCCTGGCGGAATTTAGCATTAGCTAATCCATCAGTCAACCAGGTCACATACACACAGATAATTACACAACGACCATTCCCTACACGACATTGCTTTCTGCTGCAACTGAGACTCGAACTCGGGAGTGGTACAGCGACCAGTCGTGTTGTCTCTCACGCAACCCCATCTAGTATACTGCTACCAATTCGGCAATTTTAATTACGTTATAAACAAATTTATTATTGTTCAATTTTAACACATCTTGTTAATTTCGTTGTTGAATTCAAAGATTTAAAAACTACTTTTATGGTATCATCTTATCATGCTTTAAAATTTAACATGTATAGTTATGGAATATTCTTATCATATTTAATAGATATTGTGTAACAAATTAACATTAAACTGTACTACTCTATAAGATGAAAATTAACAATATAATTAAAACGACTTATTTGAACTAATATGGATAATGTGAGTATTAAAGGATGTTAAGATTACTGATTACAGATTACAGTTGCTCTTTTAACAGACTTTAAAATTTAACAAATATTTATAGAATACACCCGGCTTATGAGTGATGGTTCATTCATATATAAAAATTTCTAATAGGCGATAATGACTATCAAACTATCATACCGTAAGATTGAGAGTATTTGTGTCAAAATTAAAACAAGCAATTTGAGGTTTTGCTCCCAATATTTCTCATTTCTATGTGAATATGTGAGTGTTCTATGTATGACGGGAAAATTAATATATGAAGAAATAAAATTAGTTAAACTGATTATATAACATCACAGAATTTGCACTTTTAGCGAAGAGTGAATATATATATATATATATATATATATATATATATATATATATATATATATATATTACCTATTGTTGATATCGTATAGGTGTAAAAACATTTTGTTAATTGTGGTTTAAGCCTTGCAACGCAAAAGTTGGCTTACCAGGACAGAGTTATGACGTTTTATGTTGTGTTTAGCTTCGGTCGGTCAGTGCTTTGGTTATCGATCAGCGTCCGTTTCCCTTTTAGTTTCCATTTTAAAAAGTGGCGTATAGGGTGCTAGTTTATACTAGTTTATAGGTTTCCTGGTTCTGTTGAAAGTTAAAACGTAGTTAGAGTGAAACGTAAGTAATACGTTAAAAAATAAAACTAAGGAAATTCTTCGAATCGTGTAATTGAAATGTATAACTAGTAGATTAACTTATTATTTCAATTAGGAATGTAATGGGTTTTGGGTACAAATTTCTTATTTGATTTCTTATCTTTTTTTTTACATTTTGAATGTTTTTTTTAGGCACTTATTGGCTTAAATATGAATTCTTTAGTAATTCCACCTCCTCCCAATTGGTATGAAAGTTCAATTCTAGCGTGTGCCCCAGATAACACTTTGATATATGGTTCACGAAATGACATTGTAATAATACAGGATACACCAGTTAAGGAGCCAGCTAATGTTAAGATTATACCGAGAGCACATTCACAAAAGTATGTTTGTATCTAATGATGTGCACTTAATTAAACTATAGAGGATATTTTAATTTTTAGGATTACATGCACTGGTATTAATAGAGGTTGGGGACAGCCAAACAAATTGTTAGTAACAGTTGCAGAAGATAAAATTATAAAATTATGGGATGTAGGTTTGATGGAAAGAAAACTGGCCCATAATGAACATGTAAGGGTTCTGCTTGGTTTCTATATAGTAGCATTTTAAAGCATGTACCAACTAGTTACATGTACCTAACTTATAAAAGATCGTTGGTTCTATTCCATCCCGAAATAGGTTGATTTAGTTACGTGACAGTTGAAAAAATTGTTTAAAATTTAATGAATCAAAAGTAAATTTCCAATGAGATATAATACGAATGTAATGAAAGAAAGGACTAGGTATATTGTTGATCTAAGATGCAAATGATAAAACAGGTCATTTGCATCTTAGACTAATAACATGGAACTTTCCATGGTGATTTATGTTTCATTCACATTACAAAATTAACACCATTTCAATTCAGTATCTTAATCTTTGAACATCATTTCTATTTTTTTGAAGGCTAGTTTTTGATTAATGAAAAACTGTTGGTTACATTTTTTATTCATAATTTTTTAGTGGTTATTGTTTTAGATCTTTAAGAATGAGAATATTATATCTGTGTTCCATATTAATAAAGTTTCCAGTAAATTTTGCTCAATTAAGTAAAAGTGCTTTAAACTCTCAAGTTTAAATAAGAGATAAGGATAATTAAATGCTGAGAGGAAAGAATATTTCAAAATACAGAATACTTGTAGCATTCACAAGGGTGGTAACCGATGATAATGTATTGCAGACAAAAAAAAATTTCAAGGTCAAACACTAGCTACTTTATTCTTAACGTGATTAAAAAATACTCATCAATAACGTTATCAATTGGAGTTTCAGGATGCTAAGCCTTTTTTTACTTTTTTGTTCTGATCGCTCTGTAATTTTTTAATAACTTTAAAGAGCGCCCGCACAAGATCTTTAAAGGTCGACTTTCATTTGTATTCGAGCTGCACGAGGTATTTTAAGGCACAGTATCGCCTGTTCTCGCAATAAATAATTGTTCATTTGACCGTTTAAATATGAATAATAGAAACTGAGCTTGTATAAACACACAATTTTATGTATTTTATTTGAACAAATTAAAATTATTTCATTTTATTATACGTTTCAAGTTTTCACAGAAGTGTATAATGCATTTGATCGGCATTTCTAAAACCGTGTATATCACTCGTAGAGAAAAACAATTTCATATCATTGTGTTAGTGACCAAATTAAGCAACTTTTGAAGTGTTTGTCTGTCCCTCCCTCACATTTCTTGTAAGCATGATAACTTGAGAAGGACAGGTTTGATTTGAACAAAATTTTAACAGTTAGTGCTGCTAGTGGAAGAACTCTATTGTTTTAAAAAAATTGCTCAGTAAGCATAAAAAAAAATTTAAATAAACACCACAGAAATTATTATTATTATATATGAAATATTTTATGAAAATAATTATACACAACGTGGAGTATTGTAATATTTGATAAGATTCTACAGGCATGAAAATAATATATAATATACTGACGAACTTATCGCTAATTAAGACAGTATCATTAGGAGGTAATGAAAATTGGAAATATAGCAAATAGCAATTATATATTAATTACTATATAAATATTTGAATGTACGTCATTAACCTTACTAACGTCATTTCGGGTCTTAATACTTGCAATAAATACCTCCTTTGAATGTTCTGTTGGTTCCACCGTTATCCTTTTGACAAATGATACACTTACTAAAAATCTATTTGCGCTTGAGCTAAATTCTTTGTTTTAACGTTAAACCTTCAATGTCAATTTGGAATCTAAATCACTATCTGAACTAGTACTACTTAAAGCACCTATATCCATGTCCATATAAATTTTCTAAAACTCGAACAATGAAAAATTTTGAAAGTTGTTAAAGTTCACACACTACCTTAGGTCTTAATAAGTAGTAAAATAGAGCAGAAAATTGAAAATAATTACTCCACTGGGACTAAACGATTTTAAATTATTTCAACATCAACAAACACTATAGTCGAGGTTAGGAGTCGGAAGGGGTACCTTTTTTTTGCCAGAGCGCCAATCTAGAGATCCCCTTCCGTTTTCGACGTCGCTGAACACGATGGTGGGGGTTCCGCAATTTTTTCTTCCTCGGCAACCTCTTCAAATATATCCAAAAACCACCCCTAAAGTGCCCTTTTCCGTGAACCCATTTATTTGCCTCAGTTTTTCGACTAACTGCTATTCCCTCGAGTAGAACGAAAGGTCCCTCGAGGGATTTGTTTTACCCTTCAAAGGGGTGGACAAAAAAATTTTTTTTTGGGAAAAAAAATTACATTTTTTCGTCAACTGAGAGCAAAGTACTAACTTTGCTGACTAACGTCAAGCAGCAAAGTGTCAACTTTCCCTGCCTAGGCAGGGACTTCATTACATGCTCCTCTAATTTTGTCACATAGTTCCGTTTCTATTCCGTGGACTATTTTTATAGATTTTATTTTTATGGTACCCCAAAAATAAAAATCCATAGGGGTGATGTCTGGTGATCTAGGTGGCCAAGCGATTAAAGAACTATTTCTTCCAATCCAATGCATAGGTCTTTGATAAGTATATACATTGATGACGTGAACGACAACATTCGTGTTTTCGATATCTTTGACTTTTAATCGTCTGTCTTGCTATTGTTTTTGAACTTAATGTAATTTCAAAAATTTGACTTTCATTTGTCTTTAAATGTTAGATAGATCCCCAGACTACCTGATATCATTTCGCCACGGTGAATCTATGATAAATAAATAAATTAAATCCAGACCATATAGTAAATTCTAGACCTCCCAAGGCTTGAATTTAGTTCTACAGGGTGTTCTCCATAGTAATGAGGGAGTTGGATGATTTTTTTTATATCACAGATAGACAACGGAAGAATATATTTTATTTGTTAATTGGAGGCGAAAAAAACTTATTTATTTTGGTTGAGAATTTAAAACCATTAAAATGCTCCGCCTCTGACAAGTGACGTTGTTCCTGACTGGTGACATCACGTCATTATTGTTTAAACATCTAAAAGGGATGCCTTGACTATACACTAAGCATGTTAAAATCATTATCTATCATTTATTAATAACGAGATTAAGAATAACAACGTGAAATAGCAAATTAAGGATAAATTAGTGACATCGAGGTAATATAGCATTTTCAGTTACATGGTTTTGTTTACATAAAAATTTATATGTCGAATATTTATGAAGTTAAACTTTTCTGAGCTTCTTTTATTATATTATCAACTTATATAGTGCATATTATCGAAAAATAATAGATTGAAGCATTTTTAATATTCATACATCTTCCTCGTTCAAATTTTTAAGTTTTTAAACTGCCTAATGTCAACTCAGTTTTTTATTCACCTTGCTATTGATTTAATGGTCTTCTAGAGGTCATCTTTGTTGACTCCTATGATATATTTTTTGGTCATGAATCCAAATGCTGCATGCGAGTCAGAAATTAAACCAATAGGTGTACCTCATCACCCTATCAATTATTATATCCATTCTTCGGTGCAGTACAAATCATGAGTGCCGTTCACGTTGTCATCCTTTAATTTCCGAATCAAATCATCTCAAGGTCACACAGAATGGCACGCATGGGTGTATCAACGTATGCAAAAGACAAGTATTTTTTGCTGAAGATATCTCGACAATAATAGCATGCGATGCAATGAATACAATTACAATTCACATCATGGATTTATTGCAAAGGTAAAAGGGAACATTACGTTACGTTTTTTCTGATTAAAACACTCGTTTAATTTCACCACCATGTCTCTCCCTACTGCATTCAGTCTTTTATCTACTGCATGCTACTGAGTTGACAGAGAATTGACAGAATGCTAAACGTTGGTTGCGGCTATGACTGACACTTGTAATATTCATTTTTAAAACGAATCGTTACACTTGGAACTTCTGTCATAGCCTCAGCAGACGTGAATTTCTCTTATTTACATCCTATGTGATTTGTATTTGCAAAGATAGAAAAATCGGATGTTTTTGATAACATAACATTCGTGATTTCAACTATAGCTTGTTAAACGTCATGTTTTGATTGAGAATTTTGTGGTTGATATTTCAGTTTAATACCTGAGTCGGTACATGATTGAAATTAATTAAATAGCCTATTTTTCCCTGTTTTAGGCAAACCATAATAAAGTTGCTGGTGCAACTTTTGCTGGCGATGAAAAAGTCATAAGTGTATCCGAAGAGGGTGTGGTTATTATATGGAATTTAAGCTTAAATCTAACATATAATATAAAGACAAATCTTTTTGGAGCCAAAGCAGCTGTAACCTGCATATCTACATGTCCGCATGCGACTTGGTTAACAGCCTTTGGATTAAAAAGTGGTTTAGTAATTGTCACTGATTTACGTAGTAAGAATCATTGCATTTTTAAAAATAATCTGTGTTAAATTCGTGGTTTTTCTTTTCAGAGGATGGCAAAGTTCTGTATAAACTTAGAGGCCATGATAAGTCCGTGCTATCACTGGCGTGGTGTCCAGCACCTGTTAATATTTTCCCTAAGAACCCTAATGACGTTGTAGGAAAAAAAAAACGTGAACCCGAACCATCCAAAGTATGCGAATGTATATCCAACGCAACAATTTCAAAGCCTGTTGTCAGTTCGAATGAAAATGAACAAACTTATGTTTCTGACAGGAATGTCCTTATCCAAGACTTGATAAACATATTCGGTCGTGATCAAGTGCTACCGGAGGAGAAAATTTCGGAAGCTGGCACAGATACCGATATCACTGGGATTTTTACTCTAGATAAGAAAGTAAAGTCAGCAGATCGAGATGATAATAATGAGCATGACGAAGCTGAACAAAAACAAGAGAAGCTTGAAAATAAAAACCAGCATACTTCTGAAAAAGAGGATATAGCCACACAATCTGAGAAAAATGTAGTTGAGTCGGAAATAAGAGAGGAAAAAGCGATTGAAAGTGAAAATCTGGAAACACGTGCAAATGTTGAAGAAACTAAAAATTCCACAGATTTAGTAGATACTGAAGTCAAGTTTGAAGAAGTAAATAAGGTCACTAGTGAGGAAGTAAGTGGTGAGAAAAAAGCGGTTCCTGCAGATACAACTGTCTCTACGTGTGTAGCTAAGGGCGAGTGTGATATTGGTGGTAATGATATTGAGGATGTATCTTCTGAAATCAAGTGCGAGGTGCATTCTGATGGAATCGAACAAGAATTACCTCTTATTACGCCTCCAGAGTCGATCGAAGGCGAGTCTCCAGGAATTCGAGATAAAAGCATAAGCGAAGAACTTTTAACAGGACACGAGGTATTCTCGGAAGGAGCACAAATTGATACATCTGTGCTGTCATCAGTTATGTCTCCATCTGATATGGGAGACACTAGTAGCACCAGATACCACAGTGAAAGTGAGGGAGCATCGCAAGTTCAAACTTCTGAGAATGAATTTGATAGTCCAGCAGGCAAGAGTTTTACTGGAAGACCTGAAGTACCGTCTATCTCAAATGCGGCAAAAATTGACAACGAAAAAAGCCTTTCCGAGGACAATTTAAGCGAAGATTCTGATGATATGCCCGAACTTGAGAAAGTTGAAAAAATTGAAAAAGTTGAAAAAATTGAAGAAGTTGAAAAAATCGAAAAAGCTGAAGAAATTGAAAAAGTTGAAAAAATTGTAAAAGTTGAAAGACTGCAGAAATTTGACTTTAAACCTTATAAAGACGTGAGAATTCCCAGAGAAGAAGAACCGAGAAAAGAATTTTTGTTAGCATCTTCTGGTAGAGAAGGGTAAGTACTACATATTAACCGCTCTTCTCTGCAATAACTTTTCTACAAGATAATCTTATCTGCCCCTGAGAAAATTTCCACTAGGACGTTCTAGCCTAATAGCCTCTGTGCTGCAAAGAAATTTTTCACTAATGAGCACATTGAAATTGTAGTCCACGCCAATTAGACATTTTAGAAGATATAATTTATATAGAAATAATATTTGAGATGTGTACTCTCGATAGGGTTAGAAATAGATATCCAAAAAGTTCCCAACCCATTCGCAAATGGAAAGTCCCTTTATTTGCAAAAAACCGCCCCTGATGGGGACTTAACGTTTTTTTTTCATTTTATCTTTGGAAGAGAAAAAAGTATAGGAAATATAAAATTTGTTGTTAAATTCTGTATAAAAACAATGTCTTACTGACTTTGTAGCTTATCCTCACCTATTTCGCAGTAACAGCATCCAAACTCATGGGTAGTTTGAAGAATCAATCTTAAACGAAGTTTCACAGTGAATATCTCAAAACCTTAGCGAGAAAAATGCCCAAGACTGAATTTATAGAGCAGAATTTTCTCTATAATATGTATGTCTAGCAGGTTTTGATTTTTATTTCTTTTCCCTTTTTTCCACAAAAAATGCGTCTTAATTTGGGCTCGTTTCCAACCCACCCTTAGTTCTCGGTGCGTGTTTTTTAAAGTGGTTTCCCCTGTTCCACTAAAATTCTGTCGAATTTTACTCGTAAGAGGATTCTTCATCGACGAACTGTTGTTTAAATTTGGAATTTAAACGTTCTTGCCCATGGCATTTAGAGCCCATTGTTGAGCGGCACAATCCAACTTTAACACAGCTGCATCATTCTTTGTGTGTGTCTTTAGATAATTATAGACCAGTCACTATTCCATCCAGCTTTTCAAAGGTTTTTGAATATGCCTACTTAGATCGTATGACTACATTTTTAAATAAATATAAAACTTTATTGAATAATCAACATGATTTCCGCATGGGTATGTCCACAACAACAGCTATACATTTTTTTACGATGAAATCATCAAATACATTGAGGCTGGTGAATGTTTTTGTGACCTCAGCAAGGCATTCGACTGTAAATTATGATATTTTACTTAGCAAACTCTTATGATTATGGCATACGGGGTCCTCCATTAGATTAGATTGGTTAACTTCTTTTTTGAAATTTCGTAAACAGTATGTTTCCATTCAACATATTACCAACTATTCAATAAACAATATAAACTCTAATTATCGTTTGGTTGAAATGGGTGTACCACAGGGCTCAGTATTGGGTCCTGTTCTGTTTATTTTGTATGTAAACTCAATATGTACTCGGTAAAAGTTTTCATACTTTGTATGCAGATGACTTATCTATAATCATTTCAGATAACTCATCTACCAATCGGAATATCGACATTGGTTCAATTTTAGGAAATGTTTGTAGTTGGCTCAATCAAAATTATTTATATTTCAACGTTGATAAGACGCAACTAATTATATTTCACAATAGGCAGAAACAGTGTAATGATGTAACTGTAAATATCGACAATCATACTATTAACAGTGGCACTTCAAGTACCATTAGTTTTTTGGGCATTCAGATGGACGAACATCTCAATTGGAAAGCTCACTGCAATCACCTGGTGTCAAAGATGAGCTCAATTAATTTTGTATTCAGAAATATGAAAGAAGTTCTTATGAACAACAATTAATCAATCTATACTATGCTCAAGTTGAGTCACGACTTCGGTATGGTGTCTGTTTCTGGGGTAATTCCACCCTATCACAAACTGTTTTTGTATCCCAAAAACGGGTCTTACGTAATATAGCGGGTCTGTCCAGTACACACACCTGCAGAAAGACTTTCATAAAATATAGAATTCTTACCGTAACTTGTTTGTTTATAGTTCGCTCTAAGGAGTAGGCAGATTGAGGCCTTAGAGACGGATCGTGGTGAGATCTGTGGAGTAGGCAGATGAGACCCCTGAATCGAACCAGTTCTACAAACTCCTAGCATTATTTTCTTTCACAATTTTTTCCTGATATATATATATATATATATCAAGAAAAAATTGTGAACTTTTTCTGTGGCCTCCCCGTTCTCCTGATCTGTCTGTCTTAGACTATTTTATATGGGGAACAATAAAAGATATGGTTTATTTTAATCCAGTCACAACAATGGAAGATTGTCAGGCAAGAGTAAGGAATGCTTTTGAAAGATTATCTCCAGGTTCTATTAGAGCGGCCACCCATGACGAACTAATCAAGAGGTGCAAAAAATGGTTGGAAGTTCAGGGTGGACACTTTGAACACTTATTAAAATAAAATATTTTCCTGAGTATAAGTAGTTATACTATTAGTATTTTATGTAAGAACCTTTTGTATCTAAGTTACATTTGTTTAATTATTTTATGAACTGTTGCAGTGCCAAATGTTTTGAAATTCTCCATTATTCATTAAATACTGTTCGGAGACGGTTTTTGTTTCTCTGGATATCAATTAGCAAATTATAAACAAATTTAAGTAATCCTCGTGTGCATAATTTTTAGCTCCCCAGCATGATAATTAATACTTGTCAATAGGTAAGTGACAGCTACATACATTTGTTTAGCACTCAACGCCGTCATAGCCAACTAACAGTAATTGAACTTAAAATCCATAGCAAAATCCCCATATAGAAATATTGAATTGGGAATATCTCGAAAACTAAAAATTTTCGGAATAGACATCCATATACAAACTTACCCTTATTTTTAATGGCGAATAAAATAAGATTATAAAAATTGGGGGTTTCCATTTGAAAAAATTGATTTTTGACAGTTTTCTCAATTTCATCTTTATTCTTATTTTTTGAACACTCTGTATTAATACTTATCAAAATATTATAAAAACTCTATTAAAGTAGGTCTTTTTCAACAAAGAATCGAACCCAAATTAGATAATAAAGGCTTCCTTATAGGAAAAATTAATAATTCTTTTAGGGCCCGCAAACGTCATTTTTGACATAAAAATTGGAATATCTCAAAAACGGAGAGACCTAGGTATAGGACATGATACACAAAATCAGCCTAGAATTTTGCGTACAATCCAAAAATGTAATAATATATAGGGTGTCCCATTTAAAATAAGCAAGTTGGTATCGACTTTCGGTATAACCGGAAGTGCCACCATCTTGAAAATATTTTAGCCGAGTTGCCCCCATCGACATTAGTTTACTACCAAATTTTCAAAATTTTCCGATGTCTAATTTTCGAGTTATCGATTGGCGCAGTTCGCCGTGGGACACCCTTTATATCTCTTGCCCTTGAAAAATACATTCACACCTGGTCGAAATCCTCGGGCTCTGATGTCGAAACGAAAGGAAGAAAAACATGTACTAATATTTAACAAAGAAGTTTTGTATTTTTTCATTTTCCTTAATTTCTGTTTAATTGTTCATTTCCAGCAATATATACATTTGGAGAGCGGGCACTGATGGTAGAATGCAAACGCTTATAACCGTACCTACTAAATGTCGTCAGCGTAAATATATCAAAGTACACCCAGACAAGATATGGATCGTTTTGTGCTGGGCTACCCCAACAATATTATTATCATCATCTAAAACGGGTGAACTCGTCAGATGGAATTTGCCAAAACCAAAACCAAGAGAGTGAGTATGTTTGTAGGCAATTATTATTCATTATTAGTTTTAAAGGAAACTGTGTGAGAAATACTTGAACATCGAATGAATTTTAAGGCAGCAGGGGGAATAGGGAAAATTATCAATCATTTCCCAACAGCTCACTTTAGCTGTTTTATCGTTTTTCAGTATTTTGTAGTCCGAGTATGGTAATGATATTTTTATCAATCGGAAATATCAGGTATATTTATTGGATGGGATGTGACACCATTGTTCAGTACTTTCTACAACAAATATTTTATAGCCCAATAAAATGGAAAATTTGGATGAAATAATTCACAGCGGGCTGAAATTTTAAATTAAAAGTCCCCACCCGTAGATGCTGGGGGGGAGGGGGGGAAAATAGCTAAAAAAAAAACGGTTTTTCGCAAAAACTCGGAAGGTATCAATTTTACTGTACAATATGTACACATGTAAATTATAGGTAATAAAAATCTACACGATTTCATTTTTTTTTAACTTCGTAACTCCTATTGGAGCCGAGATAGGTTTTTGAAATTTTGACAGTTTTGCGACGCGTTTTTGGCCGGAATCTCGATTACACACAATTTCCTTTTATTTTTCATTTCCATTTGATCAATATTGGCACATTGGCAGAGATATGAATTTTTAAACAAGTTTATAGGAACGATAAAATCGAAAGAAACTCAAAAACGATAGATTGTACGCATATAATGTATCTAATGAAAGTTAAACAGAATCAAATTTTGAATATGTTGGTGTATGTACAAAATTGTTTTGATAACGAGTGTGCTACGGATTCACGTACATAAACAAATAAATACGTTGGATATTAATGATTATAAGATATTACATAACGAAATCAATTGGGCTACTGTAGCGTAGCAGATATCGTAGACCACCAACTCAACCCGGAAAGTGATAAACGTGCCTACGATAAAATTTCTCTAGCTCAGACTATCTCAGGGCGTTAAGCCCAAGTTTACATAAACTATGATAAATTATTAGTTTACTTACTTAACAAATCACTGAGGTTTTCATATGTAGTGGTTGCAGACGAAATAATGACACTTTCTTTAAAAATGAAATGCACTATATTGAACAATTTACAGATATTGGTTCTCTAGCATGTAACCTGGTGATGTTCAAAGTTGTGGCCAATTACTCGATTAATAAGTTATAACATTCATAAAATGCCTCGTGTAGCTACACATCGGTTTACAGTGTCCTCATAAATTGTCATAAATTCTGCCACAAAGGTTTGATTTAAAGAACAAAATCTTTATATATGTACAAGTTAAAAATGCAAAAGTATCCAGCTGAACCACTGAAGGTGGTCCCCGGTAAGTAATAAAATAAACAACACAACACACTTGTTTAGGGTGGTACGATACCGAGTCCGGACGTGGAAGAACTGTAGCCCTACGGAGATGTCTTCGGGACACAAGAAATGGACCCAAGGATGGGGTGGAGAACGGGCAAGATGGCGTTTGGCTTACCTTGTGTAATTTAATATCCTGTTTCCGCAGATAAAATTTACTCACAACCACAAAATATTCCGCTAAACGGAACAACAACAGATTGAGGAAATTTTCTTGTGTTGATAATTCTAAAATCCACTAGGATGCCTTGGATTAACCGAAGTGCACAGAATTATCAACTAGCTGCCACCAACAAAAATGGTTGCCTCCATTTCTCTTTGCTGATCAACTGCCACAAATGTGTCGCCCTCCCGTGGAGAATAGCGAATGTGTTACGGACGTAGCAGTTGTTATTATGCGGCCCACAAAACGCCAAGGCGTATGGTGGGTTGCATACGCTAGAGATCCGCAACAAGTGAATGGAGATAAAATGGAAAAACATGAAAAATTGTCGTTTTCTAGTGCATTTTGACAAATAGCTATTTTTTGATTGGCTTTAAGTAATAATGACACTAAAGGTTTTTTGAAGAGAATTAAATTATCTGTAAAGTGAGCTCCAAGTGACTGACCTTCATACGATGAATGGTTCACGAGTTACAGCTGTTTAAAGTTAAGAGCAAAAAATTTCTTTTTTATAAACTAAGATTTTCCCCTCTCACATGGTAAAACACTTCCCTTAACAATAGAACAACTGCAAACTAGACTAAACGATAAGACAGATTCGATGAACAAATGGAGAATAAGTATAAATCCACAGAAGTCTTCCCTCGTAATATTCAATCACAAAATCAATAACCCCCTACCAAAAGTAAAAATAATGAATACTAGACTATCCGCACAAAAACATACTACTAAATACCTAGGAGTCGAACTTGACAATAAACTTAATTTCAAAATGCACATCTCAAATATGAAGAAAAAAGTAATTGCACGAAGTAGACATTTTCGATCTTTGACTTATAAAAAGGAGGGAGTGAGCCTGAAAACTTACACAAACATATATAAAATGATAAGTAGACCAATGCCGGAGTACAGACATGTGATTTTCTCGAACTTAAACAAACAGGCAAGACACAACATAGAAGTTTCCGAAAGAGCTAGTCTAACTTCTAAGAGTTCTAACAAAAATTAGACACCCCCATAACCAATTGCACAACCCCTCCAACGAATATCTATAACATCACACAAATAATACCTATTTCTCCCCGCCTACAATCTCTCACGAGTAAATTCGCAGAAAAAGAGGAAAACCAAAAAATACTTCAGAATTTACTTATAAAAAACCACAAGGATCACAAATCGGAAGATTTAAATGTCAATATTTGATCCTTTTTTTTTTGCTTCATTACACATATTGTACGAAATTCAAATATATCAATGTTGTATTGGCTTTGCCATAAATTAAAAAAAAAAAGGGAAAAAAATAACGTCTCTGAAAGAAAGACTTCGGTTGATGGCCCTTTGAAATGTATTTCAATAAATATTTTCTCTCTAAGATTTCCCTGCAAGAACTGTGCATAACAATTTTTTAAAAATTGGTTTTGACCTATTTTTATTAGTTTATATACATATGAAAGTAATGCAATAGCATAAGTCAGTCGCAAGGTATATTTTCTTTAAGAAAAAGGTTCTTGAAAACTGTTTTTGTTCAGAAAAATTGAACCAATATTACTTTTTAATTAATTTTTTTGTATATATCATCGTTTTCTTTTGACTTTACGACAAAATTTCATAAGATCTAAATGAAAGCTTATAAAATTTCCTACAAAAAAACACTTTTTCATGTATGATTTTTAATAAGTAGTGACAAGGGACTTTCAATTTAAAATGCGATTGATTTTTAATTTTTAGCAAACAGGCAATTTTTGTCACATTTGAAGTACAAAAAAGTACATTTAGTAATTATTCACTTTTTGAAGTATCAGAAATTATTCTGAGAGCATTTCTGGATCGTTCCATACTGGGCCCATATTTAAAAAAAAATTGTTATGCACAGTTCTTGCAGGAAAATCTTAATTTATAATAATAAAAAAAAATTTTGCTCATAGCTTTAAGCAGCTGTAACTCATGAACCATTCATCGTAAGTGATTACTGTAAACGCCACGAGTGATGGCGAGCAAAGGGGAAGCTGTACGTAGAGAGTACTGTAGACCTAGCATATGCTTCGCTATCCTACTTGGTGTAATATAAATTCTAAATAGTGCCAGCAGTCTGTGTTGTTCTACGATAGGTCGACTATATTCCTCTACAGTCCCCACCGCTCGCCAACAGTCGTGGCGTTTACTGTAGTCTATTGTTTGGAAGTATTTTCTGAGATTATATTGAGGACAGGTAGAAGATTTATTGGGCTGTGATTAGGCTACTTTTTTTTGTTATTTTATGTAGAACTTGCACACTTCAAAGACAAGGTTCTCAGGTGCATTAATTATCCATTTAAACTTATGTATATATAAAAATAATGAAATTGTAATGTGTATTTTTTTTTTTTAGCAAAACTACCTATGAGCATTTTGCTATGCACCTTAACCACACCTCTCAGTTATTCAGTATTGCTGCACCAATAATTCTATCAGATGAGTACAACTGGACGGACGATTGTATAAATGGAATTAAGAGACCAATGAATGCTTGGACTATGGGGCAAGATAGGTTGTTGGTTAATAATAGTATAGACATGGATAAAAAAACTTTGGCTTATTACACAACAGTAGGCAGGGTTGACTGTATGGTACAATCTCCCATAGATTCTAGCAGGTGCGTATTGGTTACCTCATTTATAGTAATAGTAGGGAATGCTTTTCGTTGTTTGTAAAGACTTGAAAGCTTTTGCATTATGTTAAGTTTCGGCAACATATGAAATGTATCGAGGGGTAAACCGCTAGGCTCAATTTGTACACCTGATTTCCCTTTTTGGGGAAATTTTGTATGATTTCCTCTGATTTCCTCCTGATTTCCTCTCTGATTCCCTCCTGAGTTCCCCTGATTTCCTCCTGATTTCCCCCTGACTTCCTCTTATTTCTTCTTATCCTTTGATTTTTTCCACATTAAGACTGGACTTTGAAGTTACATTCTGTGACAATCATTCTTTTAATTCCTTATGACTTTTTTTTCAATGTCAAAAATTAACAAATGTAATGAACGATTTTTTTTATTGAAATATTAACTACATCATTGAATTCAGTAACCTCTCAAATCTGATATTACTTATTGATGTGTTTTTGTATTTTTCTGAAAACGAAACAGAAGAAAAATTATGAATTTTATGCATTTCTTTTGGAACACACTGTATAAAATAACTGACTACACTCATTTTGTTTTAAATCTGTCAATATTCAATATTTTTTCATGAAATTTGGGACTTTCCCATTGGAGAACTTACTGAATCTAGTGTTCTATTTAGAATTTCAATAAAAAAAATCATAATAGGCCTTGAAAATTTAATCAAATCTAAATTTTTGTCAGAAGGTAAAGGTTTTGACGATTTGTTAAAAAACCGGCCAAGTGAGTGTAATACATGCATCAACTAAGGGTTCCATAGTGCTGATATTGGAAACTGATAATTATTGTGGATATCTAAAAAACTTTCTTTCGAAAAATGCATCTCCTTTGAGATATTGGCAGTTTTTGGTAAAAAAACGCGAAAAATCATGTTTAATCTACACTTCAAAACGCTGTATGTTGCTGGTGGTTGCGTGTTTGACATATGTTTTCTGACCTCAAAACCTACACATTTCCATAAAAAAATCTCAATAAAAAAGTTCGCGTATTCCATCTTTTTATGTCCAACTTTCCTGGACTATATGTTTATTTTCCAAATTGGTCAAAATTATTCCTTGAAATATTACTGTTACATGTTTACAGTCTTCAGTAAACACTCTGTAGGTTGAAATAACTTGCAACAAGAATCTTCACAAACCACTATTACTTAAATTACACAACTAATAATAATAATCTAATATAAACTCACTACTTTTAAATCACAACTGTACTTTACTTTTCTTATTAAACTTGTCAACTCTTATCTCACCTAAAACTCTGTCTCTGTATACCGAACTGTACTGTATACTACTGAACTCTTCTGCCTGCCAAACTTCACTTCTTTATATACACCCATAGAATGTACCAGAATCCTATTCCATAACATTCTAGAATCCTCCAGAGTTTTCTACTATGTGGTAGATGACTGTTCGTCAATTGGCTCATAGACGGCACCACCCTACTAGCCAGGGAGTAATTACACTCTCCTCTCTGTTAGAGGGCAGCACATAATACTGCCCCCTCCTTAAACCTGAACGTCCCAGTCAGGCAATTGAGATACCCCAGCGTACTTTGCCAACCTGTCCAGGTGCACGATCTTCATCTTAGACTTCTTTCTACGTTGAATCCTATAAACAACGTCGTTGATCGGAGTGATGACAGAATACGGTCCTTCCCAAGGTGAGCGAGGCTTCGAGAATCCTTCTTCACTCCGCTGTGGGTTATACAGCCAAACTGAGTCCCCCACCTTGAATCCTGCCGAACTGGCATTGCGATCATATCTAGTCTTCATTCGGTCACCACTCCCTGTAGGTGACCTCTTGGCAGCCACATTCGCACAAACCTTGCAACTGCGACACCAAGCCTCTACCTCCTGACAGCTATTTATCCAGTAAAATCGTTCCCGTACTCTAGCCAAGGTCTTATTTCTGCTAAAGTGCTCTCTGGATATTCCCTCGTGCACTTGCCAAAGTACTTTTGGTACTCGGCACCTGGGTATCAGCAACCGCATGGTAACTTCTTTCCCATTCGGGCTCTCCGTAATAGTCCATCTATAATCGTAAGGGAATCCCATTGCACCCATAAAGCCTTCAGTCCAACACTTTTACTGGAAACGTTCTTCCATTCCGGGCGGATTCCTTTTTCTTTCGCCTTCAACATTGGTCCAATTTCATCGTCGTTCAGTTGTTCCTCTCTTAGAACTTCCTTTGTCCAGTCCTTCGGAATGTCTATCTTAACTGCCTTCACTTCTGCTATATACTGCTACCCCTTTACATCCTCGACATTCACTTCCTTAGGGCTCCTCTGGCGACAGTACCTTTTGATATGCCCCAATTTGCCGCAATTATAACAGCGGATTCCTTTTGTCAGACCTCCAGCACTTCGCTGCTGCTTCGGCTCCTGTTTCGGCGGTTGCGGTTCCTGTTTCAGCTCCGGTCGCGAACTTAATTTGTTTAGTACTTGTGCGACCATTTTCTGTATATCTGTTAACATAACAATCAATCTCATCTTATCAGAGCGGACTTCCTCTTTGCAGTGTTTACTTCCCCAGGATTCCGTTTTCCACACTGTCTCATCATATGTCCTGGTTTGCTGCACTGATAACACCGAATCACCTTCCTTGGCTGTCCATCGCTCTGTTTTCTTTCCTGCTTCCTTGGAACATCTGGTTTGGTCATCAACTGGCTTATCATCTTGTGCAGGTCAGCCATCAAAGATTCCATATTTGATTTTTCTAAATGGTCCTCTTCTACTTTCATGGCTCTTACTCTCGGATGTAGAGTCTCTTTATAAGCGGCTTCAACTTCGAGGGCATGAATCAAGGCTTTGCTACCAGTTTTATCTCGAGATAATCTAAGGACTCGCCTGATCTCCTCATCTCTTATGCCATCGATGAAAATACCAACTATTAATTATTCCTGGAATTCTTTGGGTGCATCCGGGTAAGCCAGGTATGTCAGTCGCTCAACAGCTGCCTCAAAATCTTGTAAACTTTCCCCAGGCTTTTGTGTGCGTGATTTAAGCTGAGTCCGGTATACCTGGGCGAGGTGTTGGTCGCCATATCTTAGATCTATTGCAGCCTCCAAAACTTTAAAATCCCGTTGCTGTGTTACTGGGATAGTCTGAAGCAACTCTGAGGCTTGACCTCTTAATGCTAGCACCAATGCCATAGCCTTGCCTTCATTGCTCCAATTATTTGCGCATGCCGCTGCCTCAAATTGTCTTTTGTAGGTTGACCAAGATGTTTGACCATCAAAGGAAGGCGCTTGTAATCGGGGACCTGACGATGATAATACTAGTTGGCCTCCTTGTGCTCTTAACTATCGTTTAAGTTCTATCTCTCCCTCAACTACTCGAAATTTTCCTTCTATATCGGTAACTTTCCCTTCCACGCCAGTAACTTTTCCTTTGACTTCAGTTACTTCCTCTTCAACCTTATTTACTTTTCCTTTGACATCACTTACTTCTTCGATTGCAGTCACTTTTCCTTCAACGCCAGTCACTTTTTGTTCAACTTTATCTACTTTTTCTTTGACCTCATTAGTGGCTGACAGGATAGCATCTTGTTGCACCTGTATAATTTTTCTCAATTCTTCCTTTTCTTGTTGTTTTCTTTCTTTTTCTTCTTGACGCTTCTCTTGTTCTTCTTTTTCTTCTTGGCGTCGTTTCTCTTGCTCTTCCTTTTCTTCTTGATGTCGTTTCTCTTGCACTTCTTTTTCTTCTTGACGTGTTTCTCTTGTTCTTCTTTTTCCTCTAGCATCATTTTTCTAAAAGCGACGAACATGTCTTGCATTTGTTTTTCAGCAGCCATGCTTCTTGTTCCATTCAAAAACTAACAAACAACACTAACAAGTCTTACTTAAAGTCTATGCCAGGTACAAGTCAAATATTTTCACAAAATTCAGAATAGAATGTTTTATAAGTTTTCTCACGCTAGCACAAATTAGTCTTGTCTAATGTATATATCACTTTCCAGTTCGACTCACTTTACTATCTAGAGTGGTTTCCAAATAGAACACTATGGAACTTCGTCGAATTTTTCAGAAATTCTGTTGCAGTTCCGCTTTTGACGCCAATTATTACGTGTTTACAGTCTTCAGTAAACACTCTGTAGGTTCAAATAACTTGCAACAAGAATCTTCACAAACCACTATTTTATTAATCGCTTAAATTACACAACTAATAATAACAATCTAATATAAATTCACTACTTTTAAATCACAACTGGACTTTACTTTTCTTCTTAAACTTGTCAACTCTTATCTAACCTAAAACTCTGTCTCTATATACCGAACTGTACTGTATACTACTGAACTCTTCTGCCTGCCCAACTTCACTTCTTTATATATACCCATAGAATGTACCAGAATCCTATTCCATAACATTCTAGAATCCTCCAGAGTTTTCTACTATCTGCTAGATGAGTGTTCGTCAATTGGCTCATAGACGGCACCACCCTACTAGCCATGGAGTAATTACACTTTCCTCTCTGTTAGAGGGCAGTACATAACATTATGTTCGAGATCACGTTTTAAATGTAAGATTCAAGTAAGTATTAGGATATATTTATTTAGGGACTAAAATAACATCTAAAAATAATTTAAATATTTAAAACCAACAACTGAAACGCTGTGCTGTCTATATTATATAAGCATTTTAACTGGACCCACGTTTCGTCGGAAAATCGAAAACCTTATCGTACTCTTCAGCCACATTAGTACACTATTATATGATTTTCGATGTTCCGCTGAAACGCAGATCTGGTTAAAGCGCTTGGGTATGTCTCTCCTGGCTTTATCATACCGAAAAATTGTTCAAAATAGTCTTTTTTCAAGCAAAAGATATTAACTGAATTGCCTATGTACATAATATAATAATATATTTCAAAAAATGGCAGTAGATTTCCTCCTGATTTCCCCCGATTTGTACACCTGATTTCCCCAGTGGTTTGCTCCTCGAAATGTATACTTGTATACTTCTGAAAATTAGTGCAACACCCATTTTGCACCCCCAATTCAATAAGAGTAAAAAAGTGTTTAGAATGCTATTTTACATAAGAACGCACCATTTTGGTAACCAGATTATTTAACTCTTTCCCTTCTCCATGGAAAACCTCCTATGCCTTACTCTTTCTTTTGTAAAAGTTGCGATAATTTTTAATTTTTTATTATAGCTTGATAACATTGAACTAATAAAGTTGAAATAACAAAAAAAAAATAACCCTAATCGTTTCAACCTTTTACTGAGGATGAACATAAAGTGACCTCCCTAAAAAATACAATATTTGCAAAGGAAAGGACCAGGTATAGGAGAAGTGAAAGGGTTAAGTAATGATAACGATAAAACCGAAAATGAAAAGATGCAAAATTGATATTTTGTAGAGTTGTAGTAAGCGCTCGCAGTGCAATCCACCATTATTAATACATGCTTAAGCTCATTTTGGCATGGAATCATGCACGTTTTCGTAAAACTATTACTTTTAGTACGACTGAAATTTATGAGCAGTTGGTTGTTAATGCTTCATTCTCCAATATTGGTGACATCTATTTATTGTAAATACATAGTTCACTCAAGTTTTTTTAATCGTTTAATGCAGGGTTTTATTTTTAGCCTCGCCCTTGCAACAGCAGACAGTATTATAAAAATTTGGAATGTGAGCCGACCTCACGTAAGGAGCATCCAAATGGTCAACTGTTATAGAAGAATACCAGGCAAGATTGTCTGTTTGGGTTGGAATCCTTCTGATGAATTTTTTGCATACGGCACTTCAGAAGGGAGGGTAGGTTTACAAAAAATTTATTCATAAGTAAAGGCAAAGAAATTATCAGATGTTTAAAAGCGTACCGAATTTAATTGCCTATTTCGCTCACCAGAGAGGAAGTTTTTAATTACACATTTTATTTTTCATAATAGGTTGGCTTTATCAACATTTATCATCCGCAAAAAGCACCGACACTCGTACGTAACTTCTTCAAATCTCAAATACACAAAGTAGAATATGGGCCTTTGTATGGCAATAAATCTTATGTTGGTCTGTATGTTGTTGCTGAAGGAAAACTGGTTATGTATGATACATTGAATCCTAGACCTGAAGGTACGTAAATAGTAAATAATGAAAACAGTATTGTTACGTGTTTACAGTTTTCAGTAAACACTCTGTGGGTTTAAATAACTTGCAACAAGAATTTTCACAAACCACTGATTTATTTATCACTAAAATTACACTAGTAAATGCTTAAAACTCACACAACTAATAATAACTTAATCTAATATAAATTCACTACTGTTAAAACACTATGTACTTTACTTTTCTTCCTAAACTTGTCAACTCTTGTCTAACCTAAAAACTCTGTCTGTTTACTTCACTAAACTGCATACTTCACTCAACTGAACTGTTCCCCCATCTGCTGGATTCACCTCTTTATATACACACTTGGAATCCTTCCAGAACTCTTTTCTAGAATCCTCCATAGTTTTCTACTATGTACTAGATGATTGTTCGTCAATTGGCTCATAGACGGCGCCACCATACAGGTTTCCTTTCATCTTGAACAGGAACTTAATCACATCTTTCCTCGTTAGAGGGCAGCACATAACACTGCCCCCTCCTTAAGCCTGAAAGTCCCGGTCAGGCAATTCAGATTCCCCAACATACTTCATACTTCGCCAACCTATCCAAGTGCACGATCTTCATCTTGGACTTCTTACTACGTTGAATTCGGTAAACAACGTCATTGATCCGAGTGATGACTGAATACGGTCCTTCCCAGGGTGGGTGAAGCTTCGGAGATCTTCTCTTCTTTCGCTGTGGGTTATATAGCCAAACCAGATCGCCCTCCTGGAATCCTGCTGACGTCCCCTTTCGGTCATAGCGAGCCTTCGTTCTGTCACTAGCTATGCTAACTTGGTTTCGAACCAACTCGTGGACATTCCTCAGCTGTTGACTAACTTCATCTGCATAGTCATCCACGGACAGTGGCTTCTTATCTGGTGTACCAAACATCAAATCACATGGCAGTCTGATCTCGTGCCCAAATATTACACGAGCCGGTGTCTGTTTAGTAGTCTCATGAATGGCAGCCCTGTATGCCATTAAGAAAAATGGTATATGTCGATCCCAATCTCGCTGGTTCTTGTGAACTACCTTAGAAAGATGTTCCTTCATGATTTTATTATGTCGTTCCACCATTCCATCTGACTGGGGATGAAGAAGGGTTGTCCGAGTCTTGTGAATGCCCTGCAACTCACAAATTTTCTGAAATACCCCCGACTCAAAGTTTCTCCCTTGATCGGAATGTAGCTCCAGGGGTACACCAAATCGGCATACAAGGTTATCCACCAGAACTCGAGCAACAGTAACTGCTTCCTGATTCGGAATGGCATAGGCTTCCGGCCATTTACTAAAATAGTCCATAGCGACCAGGACGTATTTATTCCCATCATCTGTCACTGGGAATGGGCCCGCTACATCTATAGCAATCCTCTCAAAAGGAGCTCCGACGTTATATTGCTTCATTTGGCCCCTGCTCTTCGTCTGTGGCCCTTTGGTGGCTGCACAAGCCTTGCATTTGCGGCACCAAGCCTCCACATCTTGACGGCTATTGATCCAATAAAATCGTTCCCGTACTTTAGCCAGTGTCTTATTCATACCAAAATGTCCCCCGGACACTCCGTCATGTATTTCCTGAAGTACTTTTGGGATCCGACAGCTGGGTATCACTAGACGCATGGTAACTTCCTTCCCATCTGGACTTTCCCATGCTCTCTTTAATAGTCCATCTACAACCTTAAGGGAGTCCCATTGTGCCCACAATGCCTTCAGCTCCACACTTTTGTCCGAAACATCCTTCCATTCCGGTCGCGTTCCTTTTTCTTTTACCCTTAATATAGGACCAATTACGCTGTCATCCATTTGTTCTCGTCTTAGAACTTCCTTTGTCCAATCATCTGGAACATCTACCTGAACTGTGTTTACTATTACTGTGCCCTGTGCTTTTTCAACCCGATAGCAGTGCTTGCAGTCATCTTTGCACGGTCTTCTTGACAGAGCATCTGCATTTTTATGAGACTTTCCAGGTCGGTGTTCGATTGTGAGGTCATATTGCTGCAGTCTTTCTATCCAGCGAGCCAGTTGACGTTCTGGAGTTTTCAGCTGCAGTAGCCATTTTAATGCAGCATGGTCGGTCCTGATTTTAAAATGTTGGCCATAGAGGTACTTGTGAAAATGGTCCACGGACTTAACAATGGCCAATAGTTCCTTCCTCGTTACACAATAATTCCTCTCTGGTTTGGACAGTACCTTACTGAAATACTCGATTACTTTTTCTTCTCCATTTTGGACTTGAGATAGTACACATCCAATTGCGGAGTTGCTAGCATCCGTGTCAAGAATATAGAGGCCCTTTTGATGGGGATATGCTAGCACAGGACTACTGCATAACGCTGCTTTCAGCTTCTTCCATGATGATTCACACTCCGGTGTCCACTGATATTTAACTTTCTCCTCCGTTAGCTGGTGTAGTGGCTTTGCTATATCCGCAAATCCTTCCACAAAACGTCTATAGTAAGTGCAGAGGCCAAGAAAGCTTCGTAATTCGTGTACATTTGAAGGTCTTGGCCAATCACGCACGGCAGAGATCTTGTTCGGGTCTGTCTGTATTCCCTCCGAAGATACGACATGTCCAAGGAATTTCACTTCTTTTTGGAATAGTAGACACTTCTTTGGATTCAACTTTAGGTGTGCATTTCTGATTCTCCCAAATACTTCTTGAAGATTTTCCAAATGTTCCCTGAAGTTTCGTCCCATAACCATTACGTCATCAAGATAAACTAAGCACGTCTTCCAAGTTAGTCCTCGGAGTACAAATTCCATCAATCTTTCAAAAGTAGCTGGCGCATTGCAAAGTCCAAAAGGCATCACGGTGAATTGATATAAACCACTACCTGTTGAGAAGGCAGTCTTTTCCTTGTCGTCAGGGTGAAGTCCCACCTGCCAATACCCACTTCGAAGGTCTAGAGTTGAAAACCATCGTGACCCTGCCAGCATACTTAATGTATCGTCAATTCGTGGTAGTGGATAGCTGTCTTTCTTTGTAACATCATTCAGCTTCCGGTAGTCGACACAAAATCTCAAAGTTCCGTCCTTCTTGGCAACTAAAACTACCGGTGATGACTAGGGATTGGTTGATTCCTCAATTACTCCATCTTGTAGCATCTTTTGAACCATCGCAGCAGCTTCTTCCTGTTTAGCTAGTGGCAACCTCCTAGGTTGTTGGCGGATGGCGGCTGAATCAGCAGTGTCTATCCGATGCTGTACTATATCAGTTTTCGTGAGGATGTCTGTGCTTTTGGCAAATACCGTACTTTCTTTTTCCAAAAACTTGATTGCCTCTCTACGTTCATCCTCAGATAGGTGTTCAAACTGGGAACTCAACAAAGTCACAACTTCCCTGTCTACACTGGTTGGCGAACATTTCTCCCCTTGTTCCTCGCACCTTGCTATCCACTGGACTGGTTCGTAGGATCCTATTGCCTCACCTCCCTTGAAAGTTACCGAGTGGGAATTTAAATTAGCCACTCTAATTGGAATTTTGTCTTTTGTCCGGGTTAGAGTTCTTGCGAAGACTACATTTTCTGTCTTAATTGAATCATCGTTTTCAACAAGGCCAACACGGTATCCACCAGAGTTTCCTTCCAGAATGGCCTCGATTATTTGTTCTGAACGGGCAGGAATCTTGATTGTCTGAGCCGTCAGTAGCCTCACTTTTTGAAATCGGTCATTTGCTGTTGACAAAATAAATTCTTCATTTCCAATCTTTAGAACTCGTTCTACCACGTCAAGTACAAATTGATCTTGTACTCCCATAACATCCAGCCCCAAAATGAAATCATCCGTGATGTCAGCCACAATAACCCTATGACTAAAGCACAGGCGTCCAAACTGCAGATCTAGGTCAACTTCTCCATGAACCCTTACCCTGTCTCCTGTGGCTGTTCGAACGACCAATCCATTTTGGCTTTTATCAACTTTTATTCCTGATAAAAATCCGGGCCGCACTATTGACGACGTGGCACCTGTGTCGATAGTGAAGATACATCTCCTTTTGTTTACATAGCCATCCAAAAGCAGACTACCCGGGACTCTTCTAATCTGGGAAACCCGTATCTCTCTGGGGGCACCGTGTTCACCAGCCAGCACAGCCCCCAAGGTGCTGGCTATCTTTAGTTTTCCTGCGGCTCTTCAGTCATTGCGGCATTTACTCGCTCAGGGCTCCGCTGCCGACAGTTTCGCTTAATATGCCCTGGTTTGCCGCACTTATAACAACGAATCACCTTCCTTGGCTGTTCATCGTTCTGCTCTCTTTCCTGCTTCCTTGGAGCATCTGGTTTGGTCATCAACTGGCTTATCATTTTGTGTATGTCGGCCATCAAAGATTCCATATTTGATTTTTCTAAATGGCCCTCTTCTTCTATCTTCATGGCTCGTACTCTCGGACGTGCAGTCTCTTTATAAGCGGCTTCAACTTCGAGGGCATGGATCAAGGCTTCGCTATCAGTCTTATCTCGAGATAATCTAAGGACTCGCCTGATCTCCTCATCTCTTATGCCATCGATGAAAGTACCAACTGTTAATTGTTCCTGGAATTCTTTGGGTGCATCCGAGTAAGCCAGGTACGTCAGTCGCTCAACAGCTGCCTCAAAATCTTGTAAACTTTCCCCAGCCTTTTGTGTGCGTGATTTGAGCTGAGTCCGGTATACCTGGGCGAGGTGTTGGTCGCCATATCTTAGATCTAGTGCAGCCTCCAAAACTTTAAAATCCTGTTGCTGCTTTACTGGGATAGTCTGAAGCAACTCTGCGGCTTGACCTCTTAATGCTAGCACCAATGCCATAGCTTTGTCTTCATTACTCCAATTGTTTGCGTATGCCGCTGCCTCAAATTGTCTTTTATAGGTTGACCAAGAAGTTTGACCATCAAAGGAAGGCGGTTGTAATCGAGGACCTGATGATGATAATACCAGCTGACCTCCTTGTTCTCTTAACAGTCGCTTAAGTCGCTCTACCTCTCCTTCAACTGCACGAAATTTTCCTTTGACTTCAGTTACTTCCTCTTCAACCTTATTTACTTTTCCTTTGACATCACTTACTCCTTCTTCAAGTGTAGTCACTTTTCCTTCGACGCCAGTCACTTTTTGTTCAACTTTATCTACTTTTTCCTTGACTTCATTGGTGGCTGACAGGATAGCATCTTGTTGCACCTGTATAATTCTTCTCAATTCTTCTTGCCCTTCTTTTTCTTCTTGACGTCGTTTTTCTTGTTCTTCTTTTTCTTCTTTCTGACGTCTTTCTTGTTCTTCTTGACGTCTTTCTTGTTCTTCTAGCATCATTTTGCTAAATGCAGCTAACATGTCTTGCATTTGTTTTTCAGCGGCCATGCTTCTTGTTTCCATTCAAAAACTAACAAACAACACTAACAAGTTTTATTTAAAGTCTATGCCAGGTACAAGTAGAATGTTCTATAAATTTTCTCACACTATATGGCACAAATTAGTCTTGTCTAATGTCTATATTACTTTCCAGTTCGACTCACTGCACTATCTCCAGTGGTTTCCAAATAGAACACTATGAAACTTTGTCGAATTCTTCAGAAATTCTGTTGCAATTCCGCTACCGACACCAATTGTTGCGTGTTTACAGTTTTCAGTAAACACTCTGTGGGTTTAAATAACTTGCAACAAGAATTTTCACAAACCACTGATTTATTTATCACTAAAATTACACTAGTAAATACTTAAAACTCACACAACTAATAATAACTTAATCTAATATAAATTCACTACTGTTAAAACACTATGTACTTTACTTTTCTTCCTAAACTTGTCAACTCTTGTCTAACCTAAAAACTCTGTCTGTTTACTTCACTAAACTGCATACTTCACTCAACTGAACTGTTCCCCCATCTGCTGGATTCACCTCTTTATATACACACTTGGAATCCTTCCAGAACTCTTTTCTAGAATCCTCCATAGTTTTCTACTATGTACTAGATGATTGTTCGTCAATTGGCTCATAGACGGCGCCACCATACAGGTTTCCTTTCATCTTGAACAGGAACTTAATCACATCTTTCCTCGTTAGAGGGCAGCACATAACAGTATTATATAAGTGTATTATTTGTTGAACGGAAAAATCTGTTCAGACAGCAAGTCGATAAACCTACCAGAGCGAGGCAGAAGCCAAGTTCAACTTTTTTTTTTTTTATTTAGGGAATCCATGGGGTTTCATTTGGCTTGCAACACATTGGCTGATAAAACTTCTATTTTTTTTTCACGGCTTTCTAACAATAGTCTAGTCAATAAAGATAAGAATAAAGAAAATGAAAGTACAGCTAGCCCCCAAATACTTTTTTATGGTAACATGTTATTTATATCCTCAGGATCATTCAACCAACTGAAGTAATGGCTGCAGCCCATGCCCTTTTTTTTTAACCACCCGTTTTTGACCAGTCCGGGTAGCATATTATTGTTTTATTTCTAATTCATAAGGAAATAAATATTTTGGCCCAAAAATGGGTTTTTTGGGTCGCTGAATACTAATCTGAGGTCAGTTTTTTTTTTTTAAATTAACGTGAAAAGTGGAAAATCGTGAGAAATTGATCCTTGACCCTTTCAGAATTTAAAGATATTAGTTCAAGTTTTATATAGTTTTTTATGTTTTTTAATACGCCGATTGCGAATTTTAACACAAATAAGTGAAAATCTTAAAATATCCCTGGGAAATTGTGGAACATTCTTGGAAAATGCGGAAAACTGTCATTACAAGACCTTGTAATATGTCGTTTTCTAGATTTTTTTTGGTCACTGGTGACAATGAGATATTCAAAACGATTAAAAATTTTTGATTTTCCCAGAAAATTGTGGAAAATTTTTCTATATAAATATATGAAGTTAAAATGCAAGAAATAAAAATTAAGAAAATGCAAATATAAAAATCTAAAATGACTGTAACACAATGACTTCAGAATAGGATAGACAAAGCATACATTAACACATGAGTTGTTGTGTTTCCCTACTATCTCTTACATTCTATTATTAAAAAAGGATGGAGATAGTTTTGTTTATGTTTTGGAACTCATTGCCAGTGGCGTATATGTTAAAGAGGGTGATGATTTCGTATAATTAAGGTAATTCTAAAGGAGAATGGAAACCTCGAATTTTTGTGTGATTTTTTTCGGATACCCTATTTTGGGGTCGTAGAACACGAATCTGAAATTAGTTTTGCGTGTATACGAACCGTTTGTCCAAAAAAAAGTTTTGGAAATTTTTCTTATAACGCACTTTTTCATGCACCTATTTATACACCAACAGCATTTGTATATCGTCTTTTTCCTTATTAAGATCACACTATGGCCTTTATAGAACAATAAACCCTTCACTTATGGCAGAAAACTTATTATTAAAAAAAAACAGATAATTTGTAAAACATCCTAAAACAGTTACTGAAAACTGTACAACTGTCAACCCGATGCGCATGCATTTACAAATTTGTGTCTAAAGTACCGACACTGACCAATATTTCAGTGTTAAATTAATATTCCTTTTGAAACCGGTATGCCGAAAAAACAGAAATACTAAACGACGCGGATTTCGAAACGTCGACCGGCCGCGAACGTGTCTCGATTTATGTTTATAAATAATACTTTAATGCCGTCTGCCCCAGATTTAATAAGGTGCTAAGTACTATTATATGTCATTTGCCCTTCAAGGTACTTTTGCGCCCATGAACGCTTGGCAATCCGCGCGCGCGAATTTCGTAGTGTCGACGTGTGCGAAGGTGTCTTGAAGGGCAAGGGATATATATGTTTATAAGTAATACTTAACGCCGTCTGTCCCAGATTTAATAAGGTGCTAAGTACTATTATATATCCCTTGCCCTTCAAGACACGTTCGCGCCCATCGACGCTTTGAAATCCGCGCGCGCGGATTGCGTGGCGTCGACGGGCGAGAAGGTGTCTTGAAGGGCAAGGGATATATATGTTTATAAATAATACTTAACGCCGTCTGTCCCAGATTTAATAAGATTCCAAGTACTATTATATATCCCTTGCCCATCAAGACACGCGCCCATCGAAGCTTTGAAATCCCCGCGCGCGTATTTCGTAGCGTCGACGGGCGCGAACGTGTCCTGAAGGGCAAGGGATATATATATGTTTATAAATAATACTTAACGCCGTCTGTCCCAGTTTTAATAAGATCCTAAGTACTATTACATATCCCTTGCCCTTCAAGACATGTTCGCGCCAGTCGACGCTTCGAAATCCCTTGCTAAGCGTCGACCGGTCGCGAATGTGTTTGGAAAAATGATGTCGCATAACCAGACCCGTCGTGCCTTTAGACACCAAGCCTTAATATTGCACACATGTGCAAATAACACATGCAAATATATGTAATCAAATGACAGAAGGAGGTTCATCTAATACAATTTCAGTGAATAAAATTCTGATTTTTATGCAATAACTAAAGGGTTTATTGTTCTATAAAGGCCATAGTGTGATCTTAATAAGGAAAAAGGCGATATACACACAAAAAAAAGTAGTCTTGCAACAAATAAATATGTTTCAAGCCAAGCAAATGATAACTTCATATATAAGCAAAAACATCGTAGATTCAAAATAAGAGAAATATTTATTTGTAATTATTTTTGATATAACTACATAGTAAAGTTAATTTAAAGAATGGGTATATTTAAAATAACACATTGCGAAATTTTATAACAAATATTACAATTACTTAATGGGATACGCCATAAATGTATCAAACTGAAATTACAATTTACTTTACTTAATATAATATTCATATCATTTTAAGCATATATCAGTTTTCTTCTGAATATATTATTTATTTACTCGAAAACATTATGTATATTAGACTAAATAATTTCAAATGTTGATCCAAACATATTATATTGTTATTTTAAGTATATATTTTTCTCACAATAATGTATTCTATATGTCGATTCAAATATATTAGATTATTTTAATTATATAGGTATATTTTTCTCTGAACAGACATTCTATATGAAATAAATCAATGATTTATTTATATTGAAGCTGCCACCTATTTTTCATTTAAAGATGGATTTTTGCAGAAAGATATAGATTTATTTTTTATTTATTGTAGATATCTAAAAAACTAAAGATGGTATGACATTTAAAAAGATTTTAACCCCTTTTCATTATTGTGGCATAATTATCTGATTTTCTTTGTTATTAGTAAGGGGTGTTTTGTACAATACATATGACGTGTATCTGTTTTTCACTTCATTTCTCATTATTGAAGGATCTATTTGGATTATAACAAAAATTAACACAAAGTATATATCATAATCATTAGTATAATGGCATCGTTTCAAAATTATTTTAAAAATGAAATAAATTTGCTTATTTTTTAAAATTTACAATATTTGAAATAAAATGTCTTCCCTCTCAGTTCACAAAATTCACAGTTTAAATAAACCTGTACTTTTTAATGTAATGAAATTAACTAATAAAATAATATTGTGCACTTAACATCCAGGAAGGCAAGAAGAATTAGATTTGTAAACTATATAACATCCGTTGGGGAGAGTGTTGCGAGGTATACTAAAGAGCCAACCAATAAATAAGAACTTGATTCTCAAAATGAAACCTATTATACTGACTTCAAACAAACCTAACATTCGTCATTTTAGAATAAAACAATATAAATATTATATTCTTGTTTAAAATATATTTTCAATGCAAAATACGAACATTCTCCACTTGACTCCATATTCTCTTCAAATCAAATATATGACATTCTCAAATTTTTAAATATATGCGTATATTCAAAAAAAGAATTATATTTCTATTTCAAATGTACATAATATTTATTCCGAGAGCCATGCATTTTTAAGTTGAAATTACGTATAGTTTTATATTTAAAATATTTAAGTTTTGATTTGATTATTCCCATCTTAATTTAAAGAAATAATTCAAGATTTTGTTATAGTTTTTACAAGCAAATAGATTGTTTCAAACAAAGAAAAACATCTCCATTTGAGCAAATAATACATTTCAAGTCCTAAACAAATTGGTACCTTCAAAGCAAGAATCCTTTTTTCTGTGTGTACAAGTGCTGTTGGTGTATAAGTATGTGCATGAAAAAGTGCGTGTCATAAGAAAAAAGTAGGGTATCCTGAAAAATTCACGCAAAAATTCGAGGTATCCGTTCTCTTTTAGAATTACCAAAAACACTTTCTATAATTTCAATATTACACTGAACATTTACAATTTTGCTTATTTGTCGTTCCAACCCGAGGTTACGCTTATGAGATAATTTCGCTTACCTGTGAAAAGATCGATTAACTCCAATTTTAAAGAGACATCTACATACAACACAATATTTTCCCATTGTTTATTCACAATAACAAATTCTGTCTTCAAAAACACTACAAAACCACTGTAATTACAACGTTTAACTTCGGTTTATCACGAACACTTTAATGGCGGCCAACGCTGCAACTGAATTGTAAACAAAAGTTGTTGAGAGGGACTGCGTGTGCATATACCCACGTGCCTTTAGCCACAAGAGGATGCTTTGTCTATCCTATTCTGAAGTCATTGGTGTAACATATCAAATGTTGTTTTTTTTAGTCGCTGATAACATATTGGACATTATAAATGAAAAGAAAATTTAAACTTTTAGAAAAATCATGGAAAATGTTTGGCTCGCTACAGCGGAGCATCTTCGAGGTCATTTGTTTTAAATGGAACACCCTACTATATATTCAGCGTAAAATTACCTTTCCAACGACCTCAAGATTTTTTGTTTTTAACACGCTTTTATTAGCTTCACCTCTGTTTATTTGTAAAGAAATCTTTGAACGTGATTCTCACCCACTTCAAAACGTCAGATTAAACTGAAACTTTGCACATTTATCAAGGACAACTTTGTCCTAATGTCCTCACCAGGATCATCAGGATAAAATAAAATTTAAAAAAAATGACAAATTTATTGTCGAGATTTTACTGGAAGAGCCGTTGTGATTAATATATCTTTTATTATTGGTGAGAAACGTGCTGACGGATGAATGGCAAAGGGGTGACTAAAAAAAATTATAGTTTAAAAAACTAAAAAAACGCTTTTAATAGCAAACCGAACTAAAAACTAAAAAATAATGTTTAAATATTAATATTCATTTTATTGTAAAAAGCGTGGGGTTTATAACAATTGCTATCAAGCACCCCACGCTTTTTACAATAAAATGAATATTAATATTTAAACATTATTTTTTACTTGTTAGTTCCGTTTGCTATTAAAAGCGTGTCTTTTTAAACTATAATTTTGATGTTGCATTGCTGAATTATTCGAAAAAATATGAAAATTTTGGTCCGAACAAGGTTAACAAATCAGTTCGCTGTGTGTGTGTATTACTATTAATTAAGAATATTTATTTTGCGATTATGTAGACAAGGGATGTACAACAACGACACAACCTCCAAATATTAATAATAATTACACTACTAGCTCTAATTCAGGACATTTCAAAGTTAATTTTCTCAATTTTTTCGAATGCAACACACTGTATATTATTGTATTTTTGAATTGACACGTTAATTCTCTATGATATTTGTGAATGATATCCTATACCTAAAATCAATATTTCTAGAGATATTTTTACGTTTTCATTAAAAACTGTCAAATTATAATACTTTTCATTTCGAAAAAAAAAAAAAAAAAAAAAAAAAAAAAAAAAGAAAAAAAAAGGCAGCCCCTGATTTTGACATAAAGTGAGAATAAGAAACCCAATTTTCATAAAAAAGAAAAATAACTGCTTTTCGATTGATCACACAGGCATTTTTAAAAACAGTAGAAACAGTCAGTAAAATGTACTTTAATTGAATAAAGTATGGTTTTTTAACCTCTTCAAGCACTTTAAACATCTGACAAAAAAAGAAAAACTGATACACATTTTACATCCGATTAATTAAATTATAATAATTATATTTCGTTTGCAATTTTTCATCTTTCTATTTGACTTACAGCATCTGTGTTTGATGTATTCTCGATTTGCTCATAGATATGTTTCATTTCGGACAGGTCTAGATTTCTTTTTAGAATTGCGTTGAGAATAAGCCAGAATTTTGTTATTCTGATTCAATGAACAGAAAAAATGTGAAAAAAATGCGTGTATGTGCCTCAAAAAAATGCATTTAACTTTTGAAGCTCCTCCCACTTCTTGGAGAATTTTTTTTTTTCGTAATTAGGAGGTCAGAATACATATACCGCAGTCAAATTAGACTTGAAAAGGGTAAAATTATCAATAAAGTCCGACCAAACTCAATTTCTGTGGACGCCTTTTTTTGAAAAGTACCGTTGATATATTCGAAAAAGAAGAGTCACGCAAATTAACTTGACAATTTAATTTTTGGCAATATGCAGTAAGTTGTCGGTGACGTACATGGTAAATTTAAAGGCACCTGGCGTCACCCCAGATCAGGTCACTGGCATCTACTGGACTATGTTATTGTACGTAGGAAGCATCTCAAGGACGTCCAAATTACAAAGGCGCGCATTGATAGCGAATGTTGGGCCAATCATCGTCCTGTTGTCTCTAAAATGAAAATTGTTATCAGACCCAAACACCGAAGAACTCAAGTAAAACGTAGACCCCGTCTCTGTATTAGTAAATTGCGTGACCAACAAACCGTCGAACAGCTAAAGCAAAAAGTTCAAGAGAATTTGAGTGCACTAGAAGAAACCAATTCTCTAGATGTCGCTACTACCTGGACACAAATTAAAGACAGTTTAAAAAGTGCGAGTGAGGAAATTCTTGGCACTGCAGCAAGTAAAAAACAGGAGGACTGGTTCAATGATAATGAAGCTTTTATACAAGAACCTCTTGACCGCAAACATATTGCCTTCCAAAACGCTATCAACCACCCCAACGACTCATCAAAAGCAGAAGCTTTTACCCAATCTAAGTATGAAACGCAACACGAAATCAGAAGAATAAAGAACGAGTGGTGGGCAAGCAATGCCAGAGAAATTCAAAGGTACGCCGATTCACACGACTACAGGAATTTCTTTCAAGGAGTAAAAGCAGTGTACGGCCCCAGTCGGAAAAATATGTGCCCTATTAAAGATTTAAATGGAAATCTCCTCAAAGAAGATCAGGAAATAAGAGCCCGAGAAATTCACATGGCCTTCATTGATTTAACCAAGGTGTTTGACTCGGTGGACAGGGAAGTGCTCTGGAAAATTATGCTCCGCTTAGGTATCCCTAGAAAATTTGTGGAAGTATGTCGCAGTCTACATACAAACAACAACGCCCAGGTTATGTATAATAATGAGGCAACCGAACCTTTCCAAACCCTCACTGGAGTTAGGCAGGGATGTGTCCTGGCACCCCTACTTTTTAATTTGTTTACCACTGCTCTAACAATTATTGTTGACAACAAACTGACAGTCAGAGGAATAGGTCTCAGATACCGTTCTGATACCGGTCTCTTTAACATAGGGCGCTTTAGAGCTTTCACGAAGACACGCACACGATTCATTTGTGATCTCCAGTATGCTTCAAGAACTTTTAGATGTGTATGCCCAGAGCTATGATTCCTTGGGACTTAAAATCAACATTCGAAAGACTAAGATTATGTCAACTCCTCATCAAGTGAACCAAATAGACATTACACTTAACGGAAATTCTCTTGAAGTGGTGGATCAGTTCAATTACTTAGGCAACGTTGTTAATGACAAAGCAAACATGGACAGCGAGATTCGCAATAGAATTAACGCTGCATCAAGAGCACTCTGGGGACTTAGAGAGAGAGAGTATTTGACAACCACGACCTTGCTTTGTCAACGAAAATGGCTGTCTACAGAGCAGTTGTCATTCCAACACTGCTATATGGATGCGAAAGCTGGGTCACTTACCGTCGTCATGTGAAAGAATTAGAACGTTTTCAGCAAAAACACCTCAGAAGTATGATGAAAATCCGTTGGTTCCATCACATATCAAACGTGGAAGTACTCAGGAGAGCAAAAAGCCTTCCAATTGAGGTGCTTATTTCAAGAGCACGCCTAAGATGGCAGGTCACGTTCATCGTATGCATGATAACCGCCTTCCTAAATGTACACTTTATGGTGAATTGCTAAGCGGTAGAAGAAGGCGTGGCGGTCAACGAAAGAGGTTCAAAGACGTTCTCAATGAAAATTTAAAATCCTGCGGTATTGCAGACGAGCAATGGGAACAACTTGCAGCAGACAGAACCGAATGGCGAGGGGTTGTGGCCAGCTATCAAGGAAATGTTGCTGTAAGAAGGCCGAATCCAAGACTTAACCAGGTCTATGTTTGTCCTGACTGCGGTCGACATGTGCTCTCTCGAATTGGCCTCTATAGCCATAGTCGTGTGCACCGTAGATGAATGGGAATTATAATAGACTTTGTTTTTTATTACACACAATCTATCGACTGTAACATTTTTTTTTTTTTATACTCGGACTCGAGTAAAGGCTAATAATAATAACATGGTTAATTACCAGAAACTTACCGAAAATATAAATATAATTTTGGAATCTCGCCTCGTTAACACTTTCTATTTTGTTTCAAGAACCTGAAGTAGTGGAAACACCTGATGACGCTTATGTTTACACAATTGCATGGAAGCCAAGCTTAGAGAAATTATTAGTTACCACCAAGGCAGGTGCACTCATCACATATTCTAGGCACTTGAAGTTGTTATCCACTCATTACCTCGAACACAAGCTACAGCGCATCTGTTGGCACAGCGCAGCTGAGCACGAAGACCTGAGTGTGTCGAAGTTTTGCCATTATTTTGCAGCTGTTTCCAACTTCAAAGAGGTGATTGTCTATAATAACGCGATTAAAACTGAGAATGGTGCGGAGAAAGTTGTGGCAAAATATACGTGTAATGGAGAGCTGATCAACGATCTGGCATGGAATCCTTTTACACAAGCTGAATTGGTAATCGCGAGGGATGATGGAGTAGCTGAGGTAAGTAATCATTAATCGAAGTTTTATTGGTAAATATTAATTTAATCGCAGTCACACTTATAAAGGACACCGCAAACTTCTTATGGAAATCCAGCTTCCGTTAATTTTGCTCTTTTTTTTAAAATTTAAGTAAAAACAGCGAGGTTAGCCTTTTCTAATAATACTTTAGTATATTTTCTAGTGGTTTAACTAGCGGTTCTCTTAGCGGTACTCATGGTCATAGTATTTATAAGAGTACTTTTTATGAGATTTTTGGTCAAACTTTTAGCGGCAGTTTAGCAATTTCATTTTTACGGCGCGCTTGTCAATAGTATCATGGAACGTTTTGTGGGTAACTTTGAGGTATTTTCAGCAGTACTCCCTGAGTACTAACACGGTTGAATGGAAAGAGAAAAAAAACATACTACTTGATAAAAAATCGATTACTTCAATAGGACCGCGATAGTACATTCTAGAGGAAAATTGTAGTTTCGAGTCGTAGATGGACCAAATAAGACTAACAATAGGCATTGACTAAGTATACAGGGTGCACCAATAGAAACTCCCAGGCGTAATATTTTGGCAAATAATATAGGTATTTCAGTTTTCCAGAAGCCAATTGCTAGAATGTGTAAATTGCTTCAGTTTTTGATCAGATGATTTATTAATATATTAGAATGTAGATGGCTCTGTACTGCAAAGACATGTTTTAATGACAGACAGTTTGAAATAGAAGGCATTTTAAAAAGCTTTAAATTAAACTCAAGCTAAATAAAATAATTTCCATCCAAGTAAAATAAACAAGCAAATAACTAAAGGTATTTAAAAATAAAACATAATTTACACTAGTAAAGTAAAGTAAATTTTCAGTTTCCTCCCCCAATTTCTGTGCAATTTTTTTTTGCATTTACTTAGGCAGCCACTAAGGAATGGGTGCAAATTAAATCCCTGGAATGGTGGAGGAATCTCCTAAGACAGAGACAGACCAGAGTTCATTAAAGAACGTTTGACCAAATTCACAGAATGTCTACTAAGCCAGAATAGGAAGGCCATCAGAGTAATAGTAGACCTTCTAACTGGGCACTGCCGGCTCAATAGATACATGAGTCTAATGGGCCTGGCAGAGGACGCAACATGCAGGTTCTGCCAAGAGAGAGAGGAAACCTCAGTTCACGTATTGTGCCACTGTGAAGGCCTGGCGAGACTGAGTTTCCAAGTATTCGGAGAAGAAAAACCAAAAGCAAACAGCTATACAAAAGGGCCTTTATCAAAGTTGTGGAGTCTAGTACAAAGGACAAAGCTGGATGAGGTACTATAAGGAATGTGTTCTAGAAGTACCACAATAGATCTGAAAAGGTTGTGGTGGTAAAGGCTAAATAACCAGCTCCTCTGTTTATCTATCTATCTATCTAGGTCACCAATTGCTCAACCTATCATTGCTGGATTATTCCGTATTTTGTCGCAGGTTGTAAACGATGTGCTGGATTTATTGTTGTCTACTATCAATTTTAACACTATAAACTTTGGTTTTTAAGTGGCCCTATAAAAAGTAATCGAAAAGGTACAATCAGGAGACCTTGGTGGCCATTCATGAGGACCCCCGCGATCAATCCATCTATTAGGATATCTCATTATTTAAGTGTTCTCTTACGTGAATGTTAAAATACGATGGGGCTCCATCGTGCTGCAACAACATGCCTCTAATACATATATTTTCTAACAGATTCGATAAAATATTTTGAAGAAAATTACAGTAAATACCACCATTTAATCTTTCTTCAAAATAATGTGGCCCTATCAAAAATGTGTATTCATAAACCCGACTCAAACATTTACAGAAAATATGTGTTGCGAATGGCATTGGCATGATGCATGTGGGTTTTCCTATGCCCATTTGTGATTATTTCTTGAGTTGTTTACTCCTTTCTTCATAAATTGTGCCTTATCCCTAAATAAGGTTATGTAAATGACGGGGCGATGGTTAGACAATCGACAAAATGCCCGACGGATATCGTCGCCTTGTTCAAGGCGCTGTACCTGCTGGATATGATGTGGATGATAACGTTGTCTTTTTAGGGTTCTCCATACTCGCCAATGATTAATTCCGGTTGCCGAACTGATTCGTCTAGTACTAATATTTGGTACCGCACTAAAGGCGATAAATTTTGGTGACTCTAGACCTGGATTTTTTTGGATTTTTTTTCATGTCTTACATGTACTTCTAAAGGATTGTTACTGCATTAGTTGTACCAAATATGAAGAATCCATTCCCTGTTAAAGTTATGACAAAAAGCAGTCTTTCTGGTGCATATTTACTGGGCAGTCTTTTTTTTTTTTTTTTTATACATTTATTTAACGTCGGCCTATATCCGCTACTGAGGCGCCTAACACCGACGCCTGTAGACGAGCTACCCCCAACCAGGAATTTTGCTGAACCTCTTCCCTTAAAAAGAGTAGGGATCTTTTACTTGCCTAACATTTAATAGACAAGGGACCGATGGCTTTACATCCCCTCCGAAGGATTGTATATCTCCTATACAACCCTCGCCTAAGGTTGTATAGCTTCCGCGCATACACTGATATACAAGCCGCTGGAAGATGTGTGAGGCGAGGACGCGGTTTCCATTGGAATGGTCACCCATCCAAGTACTAACTGCGCCTATCGTTACTTTACATCGCATACCGAAGTATGTACATAGTAAAGACGCACCTACGCTCGCCACCTTACTGGGCAGTCAATAACGTAACAAAAACTTTATGAGCTCATTAAAATACTCACTGTACTATCCCGCCTGCAAATTGAATCACATCTTTATAGGTTTTTGATGAGACCATGCCGAATGGTTCACCGATGTTAATAATTAGCCTGTAAAGTTTTTGCTACAGTTTTTTTGTTGTGATTTTTGTCACCAACATCAAGTGCCTGACTAGACCTGCCTTAGACAAGTCGGAAGACCATAAAACAGGATAAAATATAAAAAGTCACAATGACTCTTTTGATAGGGGATAATTATTACGATAACATTTGTACATAATTTTATACCCAAAAAAAGGTACATAATGTTTTTCCTATCAACTTTATATAGCTTATTTGTCGGGATATTAAGAAAAACCATAGAAATTGCGTTTTTTGTTTATAAAATTGGTAATAACCTCATATGTCTGACCAAAAATCCGGCGGATTATCTTTACCCAATTATTGCGTTCCACATGGTTGTTGTGGCCTATTGTGACTAATTGGAATGCCAACGCTTTAAATTTATCTATTATAAATGGACTTCTTAAGCTGGGCATGTCCAAGAGAGAGAGGTCCGATAAGGATATATTTCTTATTTTTGGCCATAACTTTTTTTTGATGCATATATTGTTAAAAAAAGTATAAGCCTACCTAAGAAGAACTATGACAGGTGTAGTGATATGAATCTCCACTCAATAATTTGAGTCATTTGCAAAATCAATTAATTTAAAACTACAAATTATGAAGATTGGCATTAATTTTTACTTTAAATTTACTGATTTTGCAAACTGAAATTGTTGAGTGAAAATTCATATCATTACACCTGTAATAGTTCCACTTAGGAAGCTTATACTTTATTTTATCAGTATATGTATTAAAAAAAATTATGGCCAAAAATAATAAATATTTCCTTATCGGATCTCTCTCTTGAATATGCCCACCTTAAGCATTATTTTTTTTTAACTCTTAGGTGTGGAATGTAGAATCTAACACAATTGTGTCGACCTTTATTGATCCAAACTTTGAGGGTCTATTAAATGTGATATGGAGCCCACACGACGAGCAGTTCATAATAACGACCAGTAAAGATCATACTATCAAAATTTGGAATAAGTTAGAATTTCCAGCTAAAGACGAGATGGGTAAGATTATCATATCAGGCCTAATAATTTTAAAAAGAAATAAGTTATTATAGACTTATATAGATTTCCTGGTAAAACTATTGTTGATATAATTGTGTGTTAAATTGCAGAAGTTTCAGATTTAAGGAAGGCGACCATTAAGAAAATATCTAGCGAGGCAAATGACTTAATACCAAAAGTGGAAAAAGCCCAGGGAGAAACTGGAAAAGTCAAGAAATCGAATAAGAACAATCTTCTACCAAACTTCTTTACGATAAGAAATAACTCGCAAATAAACGATCTTAGGAAGTTACTTCGGTGGAAGGAGGGCGAAGATAGGAATTTGCTAGATGACACCACTGGTGGACCTAACATTTTGGACGTATTTGATTCAAATGAACACATGCTTAAATTAATAGAGGTGAATGGTGAGTAAACATTTTTATTTGGCTGTAAATTCTAAATAAAACAAAAGTCAGTTTAAAATATGTGCACATTTATCCATAAAATTACCGTACAGGGTGGACTAGTTTTATAACATTAAAAAAAACCTGTATAACATTGTCCTCTAGGAATACTTTGAAAAAGATTAACTTATTTCAATGATTTTAATAAAAATGGATTAGTTTGGGAATCTTTGTTTGCGTTTCTATGAACTTATAGTTGTTATAATAATAATAATAATCACTTTATTTTGAGGATCGCTCACAATACATACTCATGCTACAATTATTTCTTTTTCTGCGGTTAAAGTGAGTCTTGTCATACCAGATGCATTTAAGTATGAATCAAACCACTTTTATGTGGGACCCCTAATACCTTTCAAGCTTATTCAGCACTATCCCGTGGTCTAGACTTGAATCCATAAATAAACCCAAAGTCAATCCGCGCCCCTCCAGAGCATCGAGTATTTGCTAAACAAATTGAAAAATAGCTGTCTGCATAGTTTTACCCTGCTGGTAACCATGTTGAGTTATACTCAGTAGATTACAGGACATTAAAAATTGCGACACTATCACACATGCAAACATTTTTGAAAATAAATTCAATGAACTAAATCTCTATAGCTATCAACCATCTTTGGGTCTCTTTTCTTAAAAACAAATTATGTATGATAAAGTTTTGTTACAATTTTTATAATGTCTACTTCAGTTACTGGCTTTACATACATGGATTGAATGTTACTCAAAATTGAGCTGACATAAGTCCCGTTTTGTTATTGTGAAGGAGTAAGCAAATATCACTTTGCTGTTTGTTATGACAAATAAATTTTATAGCCCAGCAGTCCCAGATATACGAGACATCAAAGCGATAACTTCATGCAATCGTCATATTTGATCGATTCTACATTATACCTAAAAAAGGTTCAGAAACGGTGGCAGTATTCAAATCAAGCGACATTTATCTCACGTTTTTTCCCATTGTTTATTTTTTATCATCCGAACAACGTCTGTTAAAAAAGAGGGAGATGGTGAACCTGGTTTAGTTCGACAGTTGTTACTGACCTTCTCAATATTGTACGTGCACTATCTAGCCAAAAGTTCTGAAGCAAATTCTTTCAAATTTCTTTGATTCTGTTCGTGAAAACTATGCTTTATTTAAGTTTTTTTTAATCGTTCTCTGTTACCACATTTTTTAAAGTCTTGTTAAAAGGTTCTTACTGCAAAGTTTCCATTAACATATTTACGGTTGAGGATTCCATAAAAATTATTATTTGTTAAAGAAAAATTAAACATATTTTAATTTTATTCTCACTTTATTCATTAGTAGTCCGCACCGCATCGGCAACTTTTAAAAAGTTTTTCAGCTATAAGGTCAGATTTAGGTTTATTTTATGATCTCCTACCTCTTCCCCATGGAGTAGGCAGTAGTGTGGTCCACAATTTTTGACTATTGAAACTTTTTAAGCTTCTACTTATTTTCAAAATCAACTTTGTAATAATAATAACTGTATCCACGTGTTTCATAATTCACTTAAATCTATTAAATACATTTTAGCTAAAGTTTGTCTGACTTATTTTATAAATTTATATATCCTTTAATCCCGACCTAAAAGTGTGATATGTGATTATTGTGTCAAAAAACGTCTCTTCACACATTTGTGCCGCTCTTGATTTTCCACTTCACCGATGCGATCCACGTTGCTCATAATACACCATACTTCCTCTTTCCTATTGTGATATTTTCCAGCTATTGCTGTTTATAAACAATAAACATTTGAACATTTCCCGATTGCCATTATCTATTCTTTGGTGAAACATCAAACATTTTCTTTCAAAGCGAGGTTAGGATTTTGTGAAATGTCAAGGAATAAATTTTTTTTAATGCTCCTACTGCATAGAATTTTAAAATTCGATGGTAGATTTCATAATGTGTACCACCTGCCAACATTCCTCTCTATTTATTTTTTTTAAAATTTTATTCAGTGTTGTTTGCATATGGATCAGTCTAAGGTAATTCTCTTGTAAGAGGTGATAGGAGTATATCAAAATCAGGATACTTTCATCCAAACTCTGTTTGCCCAGCCTTCTTAATGACATAATGAATAACAATATTTTTGTACATCTTGTGAAAGAGTACCATAACCTCACTAATTTTTGTAATTTTATTATACAATGTTGCCAACAATACCATGGAAATATAATTATCGACTTTTAATATAATAAAGAAGCATTTCCATTATGAAACACCATCATTAAAGTTGACTTAAAACATTAAAGTGCCTTTAGCTAAAGTAATTTAGAATACTAGTAAACATAGTAAACAGAGATTAAACAAAAATAGAAAGAAAAATTCTCCAGGTAACGATTGTGGACCGCACTGGTAGGTCACCAAACCCCCTTTCGGGGGTGTTCGTTAGCCGTTGGAGGGGTCGGAAGAAATTTTGGCCATCACTACCATGCTCAGCATCCTCGAAAACGGACGTTTTTTTGCTGGTAATATAAAAAAACTATATTCACCCCTTTTGGGGGTGTTTGTTAGCCGTTACGTTGTTTGGTAAGACTTGGGGTCTAAGACCGAAAATGACACATTGGTCTTACCTTTAGGTTGTCAGACCTATGGTAACCTGCGTATGGTGGCCAAAAACAGAGGAAAAAACTGCACAGGGAAAGTTGCAGAAACTGCAACGCCTTGCCTTAGGGACTACAGGAGCAATGCACTCGTGTCCCACAGCAGCAATGCACTCGTGTCCCACAGCAGCTATGGAGGCTATGCTTGACCTACTTCCCTTGCACTTACATGTAAGGAAGGAGGTGGCACTCAGTGCCTTATGACTGCACCAGGCACATAAATTTAAACCAGGTGATCTGGTTGGTCACTTAAGGATTCTGGAGTTAATCCATTTGAAGTCCATGACCAAACCCATTGACTCAATGCCAATCAAACAAGACTGACTGCCCGTTTGACGTGCTAATTGAAAGTTGCCAGACGAGCAAGATAGAGGCACTGCGATTGGAACAAGGGTCACTCATCTGTTATACAGATGGATCTAAGATGGCTAAAGGGGTAGGAGTGGGAGTAGTAGGGCCAAATTGTAGGCTATCCAAAGCCCTCGGCAACACCCCAACCATCTTTTCAGGCAGAAATTTATGCTATAGATCTGTGTGCCCAGGTATGCCTAAATAAAGGCATCAGATAGCCAGGCAGCACTAAAGGCTCTAAGGTCTTATACCTTTGAGTCTAAAATTGCCTGGGAATGTAGGCAATCCCTGAAGCAACTGGCTAATAACAACAAGGTTACCTTGATGTGGGTGCCAGGGCACGAGGGAGTACAAGGAAACGAACTTAATAATAATAATAATAATAATAACTTTATTTTCATACGACATGTTTTACATGCATGGAAAAACGTCAAAAGAAAAAATAACAATACATTGTATATACATTAAAAATATTAATGCAGCATAATAATTATATTTATGCATTAAAATGCAACAAGCATACAGCACAAAGCTTTAGTACAAACATTAATAATACGTTAAACAATAAAACAACTTTATTCCGACATTTCAATGTGAGAATTAAAATACTCGTCAACAGTATAAAACGATTTATCTAGAAGATATTTTTTAATGACTTTCTTAAATTTATTTAAATTGTATATTTGCTTTACATTGTCCGGCAGATGATTATATATTTTTAAAGGCATTAATTTTGGTCCATTTGCTGAAAGTGACAAATGATGATTCGGCAATAGAAGGTTATCTTTCATACGTAAATTATAATTTATTTTCCTATCAGAGAAATTTGTCATTTGAGAAATATTTTTTTTACATGAATAACACAAGCCAATATGTACAGTGAAGGTACCGTTAGGATGTTTAAATCTTTAAACAACTGTCTACAAGAATGAATCCTATTTTTAAACAACATTGTTCTTATAATTCTTTTTTGTGAAATAAGAAGTTCACTTGCTCTGTTTGAATTGCCCCAACATATGATGCAGTAATTTAAATGTGAGTTCACGTGTGCAAAGTAAAACATTCTAAGTATTTCCATACTTAGATAATTGCGCAGTTGCCAGATAATGTAGCACATCGTTGCCATTTTGTTATTTAAAAATTCGATATGAGCAGACCATTTTAGCTGACCATCGACTTTAAGACCTAAAAATTTTATGTCTCTATTTTCGTTAATTGATTTGTTATTTAATTTTATAAGAAGACTGTAATTAAGCTCTTTGGTAGAAAATGTCATAAGTTCAGTTTTACTAGAATTTAATACAAGTCCGTTATTAACACTCATTTCCTTGACTAAATTGGTGCACGTGTTGGCTTTATCAACTAACTGTTCAACATTATCTGCCGCAATAACGACAGCGTAATCGTCTGCAAAGAGAGAACCTAAGGAAATGTCAATTTTGTTGCTAATGTCTATATCGTTAATAAATATAAGAAACAATATGGGTCCAAGAGTGGAACCTTGTGGAACCCCATTTGGTACTAATCTTTTCTCTGACACAAAAGCTGAATAGCCTTGCAAGAGCTGAAGCACCGTTCATTGGACCCGAACCGTTTTGTGGCCTAGCTAAGGGACATATAGCGGAGGAGATCCAAGAATGGGAAAAGGACCAGAAAAAGTCCTACTGGAGGAATACTCCAGGCCAAAGATAAGCGAAAAAGTTTATAGCTTATTCGGCAAAGAATGCCACAAAGCTTCTCGAACTTGAAAAATCCGAATTAAGGCTAATTACAGGCCTTCTAACGGGCCACTGCACTAGGCTAAAGTTCCTAGAACATGCGGAATTAATGCCTGAAGACATAAGGAAATTAGCTCCCAGGAAAATCACAAGCTTTGTAAAAAGTCTGGGAATCCTGGGTAACCACTAGATGTAGGGTAAATTACAATGATCTTTTAAGTCGAAGTGAAGTAAGGCTGTTCGAAGCCAAACGAACCCGTACTCTCGTTCCATAGCAATATATTTACTCGACTCACACACTCCATTAAAATACCATATAACATTTTTTGTTTCATCGTTCCCTATTACTAGTTAAAGCAATACAAAATTAATTTCACACTGTAGAATGTTACTGTACCTGTCGTATAATCTAATTTTCTTTGAATGCATTTTTAAATTAACATTTCAAAGGTATTAGTGTAGAAGACAAAGGAAAAAACACAGTAGATATGCTGATATTAACCAGCTTTTGGATCTCAGTAAACCTATAATGCTGATAATTTTTTTCAGAAAATGTCCACAAACAAAGAGGCAGACACCAATTGAACACTACCTTATCTCTTTTTAAGGGAGATATTAGTACTACTATAAAGGCAGCGATAGATGAAAAAAGAGTCACTCCTTGGGTAATAATGATGGCACCAATGGTATCACATAAGTAAGTTACTGAGGATTATTGACAATTAAGAAACCGTTTCACATCTTCGAATAATCGCGTTTTAGTTTTCATAAAATACATGGGTAATAGAGGGTGGACTAGCAAGTTTCATGTGATCTTCACTTATTTTATTTCATCATATTATATTCAATTGCATATTTTATTAGTGTTATTTAACTGCGGCTTTTTTATTTAGAGTTTGGCAAAGAGCGTGTGAAGTCTACAGTGAACAGTTGTCTGTAGAACCGGACTGCGATATTTTGGAAGTTGTGACACTTTATCTCATGTGCCACGAGGTCGAGAAGGCTATTACCACTTTGTGCGATGGTGCTCTATTCCGAGAAGCGTTAGCTTTAGCTAAGTGTCGACTACCCCCAGATGATCCTATTATTACGGCTGTCATAGATGAATGGGGCAGACATTCATTAAGTGTGGGAAACTTCGAGATGGCAGCCCAATGGTAAAAAATACGAAACACGATCCGAGTAGTGAAATATTATGTATATTTTTTTTTACAGTGACATAGTCCTAGGAAAATACGAAGCGGCAGCTACTGTTCTTTTTAGAAGGTCCGATGTGGAAACGCTGAAGTTTGCTGCGGAAGTGGCTGAAAAGTCTGGCAATGAACAATTATACCAAGCCGTCCTATACAGATATAATGCCTTCTTAGAGAAGAGTATAATTTCTGAAGATGAGGTTAAGTTACCAAATAAGGTGGAGGCATTTTTACAAAAAGAGCAAGCTGATAGAAAGTTTGACAAGGTGATGGAAAGTGTGCCAGCTGAAACTGAGGCAATCGTAGCAGAAGAGCAAGCCAATGGAAGTGACGAAAAGGTTGCAGTGTCAGACAAACCTGGTGGGGATAAGGTGGTAGAAAGTGGAGCTGAAACTGAGGCAATCGTACCAGAAGAGCAAGCTAACGGAAGTGACGAAAAGGTTGCATTGTCAGAAGAATCTGGTGGGGACAAGGTGGTAGAAAGTGCGCCGGCTGAAACTGAGGCTATCTTACCAAAAGAGCAAGCTAATGGAAGTGTTGAAAATGTTGTATCGATTAAAAAATCTAAAATAGAAACTACACCAGCTGAATCTAAGGCAGTCTTACAAAAAAAACAAGCTAAAGAAAGTTATAAAAAGTTGCCATCATTAGAAAAGTCTGGTGGGGGCAAGGTAGTAGAAAGTACAGCCCCTGAAACTGAAAGAAGTGCCAAAAAAGTTACACCATTACAAAAACCTGATGGGGATAGTATCATAGAAAGTGTGCTAACTGAAGCTAAGGCAATTCTACAAAAAGGACAACTTAAAGAAAGTGATAGAAAAGAAACATTATTAGAAAAATTGAAAGGCGATAAGGTGGTAGAAAGGGTACTGACTAAAGCTGATGAAAGGGATGAGAAAGTTGGATTGTTGCAAAAATCTGATGAGGACAAAGTCGTAGGAAGTGTGCCAACTGCAACTGAGGCAATTTTACAAAAAGGGCAACCTAAAGGAAGTAACGAAAAGGTTACACAAAAATGTCATGAAGGCGGGGTAGAAGGAATTGATAAAGAGGGTACATCCTTAAAAGGATCTGGAGACAAAACTATCGGACTTGAAGAACAGATTAATTTGTTACAAAATGTAGTAGAAAATGTATTTATTGAAACTGAACAAGCTGAAGAAACCGATGAAGGGTTTACTTTGCTAGAAAAACCTGATGAGGACAAAATCATTGAAATTGTACCAGCTGAAGCTGTGGCAGCTTTACAAAAAGAACATGTCGAGGGAGGTGATGACAAGGTTAAACTATTGAGAAAATTTGATGGAGAGGAGGGAGTAGAAAGTAGTGGATTACAAGTGAATGGAAGTAAACATGACATCACAGACACCAATGCAGAGAAACAATCACTCCCAGATAAATCTGGTAAACAGATGGAAGGTAGTATCGATAAGAAAAATGTCGAACATGAAGAAATAGCCATTCCCAAAGTCGGAAGTTCAGGTTCTATTGCTAAGTCTTCAAAATCCAGTGGAAGTGCCACTGCTGTTGAGAAACAAAGCGATGGGCTCTTGACAAGAGAAGAAGTAATGAAATTGCTGAGCAATACCAACCTTGAATTTTTGAATGATTCCGAAATAGAACCTGATGACCGTAATAAGTACCCCAAAGAGTGGCTTTAAAGTCGCATACTTATCGTACTGATATATTTGTGTTCCAATATTGTTTTTGAAGAAATATTTTAATTTTTTTATGTTACTGATTTAGAATTTTAAGTTCCATTTAAGAGAAGTGTTTTTATTTTAGCTCATTGAACTTCAGGAAAATAAATTTTTTATTTTTATAGAAAATTGGTTTTTAATTGCAATGGACAAAATGCTTGATATGAAAATTACCACATATAACTTAAAGTGTTTCATGGGTGCACAGCTCATTATTCTTCAGTACTTTTGGGCTGTTTAGGTAAGTACGGTGGCGGCAAATAACTTTCTAATATGTGTTATCAACTTGACATGATGTTGCCTATATGTTAATACCTTTACTGCCATTGACAGCTCAGTGTGTTAGAGCTTGTGTAGATACCACTAATGGTTAGGTTGTCTCAAAAAAGTAAAGTGGAGTAAGTTCGGGTAAGTTTATTGGCCTGTTAATGTTTTCAACCGGATGATCTTTTCAGGGAATGGCGCTACAATTCCAGAGTGAGACTATCGGGAATCAGACATACTTTAAGAGTAACTATCACTCTGTGGTATTTTCTTTAAGAAATGCCGGACAGGTATTTCCTTTGACCAAAGCTATTAGAGGTTTAAAATATTTTTTAACCTATACCAGGTGGCTACAAGATCTTGTTCAGCTTATAGCTTCTTTATTTATGAACAATTATTTTGAAATTTGTAATATACAATATGACTTATTTCCGAATTTAGTAATATGCAGAGTGAAAATGGCCGACTTCCGGTTTCGACGGAAATAAAGTTTTATTTTCTAAATGAAACGCCGAACACCCTGTATATTTTATTTTTGAAATTTGCTAGCCAAATTCTATCTGATCACTTTATGAGCAATATTTCTCAACTGCTCGTTGATAATTTCCTTGAATAATAATAATATAATAATAATAAATCTTTTTATTTTGGAAATACAAGAAATCTACAAAACAAGGCATGTTACAATTTGAAAAAATTGGTTTGCCTTAGGACCCATACAATTTTAATGTAAAATGACAACAGAAATTACGAAAAAACAAAAATACAAAAAAAAAACAAAAAATTGTGAATGAACTTGCAAGAACATATAAAATTAAGTATAGAAATGTCTCATGTCAACGTATTATTACTGTTTAAGAGGTTAGAAGGTTAGCACTAATAAGATGGAACAACTTTTCCTTGAACACACTTATACTAAGCTTTTTAATATTAGTAGGCACTTGGTTATAGATGTTTGCCGCCTGATAACTGAAGCTGTTTTTAAAAAATTCCGTATGGTGCAGGGGAACACTTAATCTTAGGTCACTCTGTTGTAAGTTCTACATTATGGGCTTCTGAACGTTTCTCGATTTTGGCAAATGCTTGTGTTCCTCTATTTCTCAATAATATGCAGGTGCGGTCATAAAAGAAAAAAATATTTTTCCTAGCAGATGCGAACTTAAATACACGTATGTGCAAAAAAAATGAGAAAAAAAATTGCAGCGCGTGCTATTGTCAAATTAAAGTTCTGTGATAATGGCAAAGTCCACAACGTTTTCTAATTGGGTTGACGTCAGCTACCGGACATAAGCTCCGCCTCCACCCCATTTGCATCTATTTTGCATAGCACAAACTGCGAGTTATTATAATATTTCAGTTTTGTGACTGTTATCGGTGGAGTTTTTGTACGTATACAATACAACAGGATTCCCAAAACTTACCACATGTAGATGTGCAGATGGTTTTTGATTTTTTAGCAAAGAATGCGAACCTAAATCAACCTTAAAGCAGCGGTGCTAAAGTGATATGGTAAGTACTTGTGGCATATTACTTCCACGTCCAGTGACGTGGAAGTATAGTAACGCAAAGAAAAGGGGCTTTTTTTTGTTGAAATAGACTTAAAATATTCTTTCCTGTTGGGTTTTCTACCACATGTATTATCTTCTTCAAAAACATATTAAATATTTAGACTTAAAATGTCACGAAACATCGAGATTTTAAATTTGAGCGAAAAAAAAAAAAATCTGTGTCGGTCTGTAACTTTTCTTGTGGGCACGTTTACTCTGGAATCGTTTATGATATTGACTTGAAATGAAAAGTCAAGGTCTCAAAAAATTTTTTGGCATCAGCCACCAGCCACCCCCCCCCCCAAATTCATCCCCATTGTCACCCACAATACCACCCCCACACTATTATGAAAGGGAGTAGAAAAAATTAAAATGTGATTTAGTGTACGAGAACCAACGGCCTTTAAAATTTATTTTGGCATCAGCCACACACATTCGTCATCGCTGGTTCTTCTAATTGATGTAAGTAATCTGACATTTCCCTCTTTCACTCAGTTGTCTTATTTTTGTGAATACTAAGTTCCTGCCTGGTTGACAAGATAATTTATGTGATAAAACATCAGGTTTCATACGCGCACTGACATTGCTGAGTTTAAATTCCATATAGTTTTCCATGTATTTCTCCAACTGTATGCAAAAAGAGCAAACTCTAGGTAATTACTGAAATATTTAACGAGATAATTACTTACATCAAAATTATCCTCATAGTAGTAGAAAGCCTTTGTCGGAGAAATTTCTTTCACATCTCTCCTAGCGGCTACAAACCACTTTTGCCATCGTTTCGCGGCTATAGGAACAATCACAAAAATTTTAAGTAATAACGTCTACCATATACTAGCTAGCGGAGCGCTCAGTGCTGTCCGGTAACTGACGTCACAGTGCCTAATCTCGCGCACAGGTACGTTTTTACCCTTGCGGCGGCGGAAAGATTTTCATATATCAATAAAACCATTGTTTTGGAAATTTAATTTTTAAATTTTATAGGGTTGTTCATGAATTCTATCGATATAAGAAAAAATTGAAAATTATCGAACCCGTCTATTGTTTTTAAGTGAACACTGCTTTTAGATGGATCTTTCTTTCAGTTTAAAAACCAGTCTATAGCAAATTTACCACTCTGTCTGATAAAAAAATAAAACATATGGGGTACTATTTGAAAAATTGGAGTTATCACAAATTGAATTTCCATGAAATGGGAAAAATATTTCTAATTCCAAACAAATGAACAAAATAGGCCAATTTTACATTAAATTTGTTGAGAAATACCTTTTTATTCAAATTCAAAGCCTACTTCGAAATTTTTTAAAGAACTCCTCACAAATCAAATGGAAATTGGCTTCCGGTGAAATTGGCCGAATTTTGGATATGTTGTTACTTTTAGTCCTGGGACCCGATTCTCAAATGTCACCACACCGATGTCGTGGACGACAAATACCTTTTGTCTATTGAAATGAACATTTCATTATTCTCTAATGTCGTAGTAGACAATTCTTAATAGACATAATGTAGAGTGGGTATAATGTAGTACAATTATCCGAATGCGATGTTGCCACCTGCTAATCATCGAGAAACAATTGTCTACTAAAATTTGTTGCCGCAAAGCTCTCGAGAATACGTTCCTCACAAGTTATTCGACATCAGTGACCGACAATTTGTCACTAGTGACAATTTTGATCATCATTTGAGAATCGGGTCCCCGGTCAAAAGTCTCCATGGGCACGAAGCTCGAAAATCTCCCCTGCGAGCAGTAACCAGCTTGGAAGATTGAGACCGGTAATCCCCGATTTTCACTGATATCACCTCTCCCCTTGTAGTTTCCAGTACGAACGATAAATGAACCCCGAAGGGATGAAAGTATCGCCACGTCCACGTCGTTCTTTCTGGGTAAAGCTGAGTGCATTATCTGTGTAGTGTTCTATATTATTTTATTTGTATTATTTTATATATACATGTTTGTATTGATTTATACTATTTTACATTATGTTTGTTTCTACACAGTATTTTGTGTGTTTTTGATACACATTATTATTCTTATTGTCTTTGCCGTCAACTTTCATCCCTTTAACTTTTTTCGTATCTCCTCAGATAAGGAAGCTATAATTGGAGCTGTCCGGGCACTATGTCTAAAAATCCTGTTGGTAAATTTTTTTATGCCCATGGAGCCTTTTGATCAACATGACATAAACTGCCTTTGGATAAATTTTGAGCCAATTTTATTGAAACTCAAATTTCCATAAGAAAAGTGCGAGGTCCTTTCAAAATTAAACTTAACTAAGTTATAGGAGTGAGCCTGATTTCGTTTACACCCTGTATGATTTATTAAACTTGCTAGAAATAAGTTTTCGCAATAAGTTCTAAATACTGAGTTTCCACAGCGAAACACAAGGGAATAAATAAATTGACTGGCATCGAAAACAATTTTATTTGATTTTTAATTTTGTATAAAGTATAACGGTAAATAATATTTAGATATTTGCAAATGCCTGATAAATGAGTATTTCTTCCGTAATATCTGATATATTGAGAGTATCATTTGCGGGTATAAAGAGTGTCGTTCCAGCCTTCAACTCTGCGTCAGCAATTTTAGCACTTCCCGAGATTACAATTAAAATACTGGCGCTCTCCCTCTTTATGAGTTTGTAATTTTCAATAGAGATAGGAATCTAAAAACAATAAATTTCTATATTTACAAGAAAAAGACGAATGTTTCTATTACCTGAATGCCTGCTACTGCAAAATCAATTACAGGTGGTTTGTACAATTTTGTGTACTCATCCTCGTCGATTGGTGTGAATAGTTTCTCGGTGGGTTCCTCACCTTTATAATTCAACATTGAACATAAAGTGTCAATATCTACAAATTTAGGAGTTAATCCTGCCCGCACTACGTTGTCGGAGCATGCCATATTCTCGATACAATCTGAAAAACGATTAACAACAGTTTGTATTGGCATAAGTATGATTTGTAGACCACTCACCTCCGAAAAGGTAAGCGTGCGGCTCATTAGCTGCCAAATAAATAGCCTCGGCTGGTTTGAGTTGTATGTAATTCAAAAAATACACCATTAGAACCCCATTGTCATAAGGGAATTCATTGTTAAGACGTTCGATAATATCTGCGTGATATAACACTCTTTCATTTTCATCTGAAAAAGGATATAGGTTGTAGCGAATTGAACCAAATTTAATAAAAACTAATTACTATGGTTTAGGTACACTATTAGAATATATAAACAAGGTGATGTTTTTAGCAACAACAAAATAAGAAAAATTCACCTCGGCCCTGATTTTTTGTTTGTTTTCGGTTCTGAATTATGTAGATCTCTGTTAGTGGAACATATCTATTAAATTTGGTTCAATTTGCTACTAAGGCCAGTTGGCAGGGAGTTGAGAATGCATAAATACGTTTTAAATCAGACAAAAGACTTTACTGTTGGAACCAGTTCATTATAGGCCTCTTTTAGACATACTAATTTTTCCCCCTCTCCCGTCTCCCGGAACACCCCCAATTTTGGGGCAATATCGCTTAAAAATCTTTTTTTTTGCAAATATCGGTACTAAATGGTCTTACGAAACAAAAGATGGTTATCAAAGTTAAGGATCGTGCTCTATCGAAATGGTTCAGACACATTTTTACGTAGTATTAATATTCTTGGAGTTATAGGCAGGGGAAGCCACAATAGACCGATTGGTCACGGTGGAGGGTCTGGTATAGACCCATCCACATTTCAACCTAACCTAACCTATAGGCGGAGGAAGTCAAGCACCGTATCATATAAACTCTGTATATCGGCAATTTATGCTTTCTACCTCCTATGTGTGAATGAATAATACACTTGTTATCGATTTTCAAATTATAAATATTTAAAACAATTGGTATTTACAAACATGTATTTTATGAAGCCAAGCAAGGGGAAAACGGACGAACGAATTTATTCTTCGAATTCTTTGAAATACCCAAAAGAAGATAACATTCCTCCACGCATTCAGTGGATGTGACATAAATTCTGCATTTTTTAGGCAAAGCAAAATTTGTTAAATTGTTACAAAAATCTGCAGGATTATAAAAATACGTGGCATGTTTTAAAGACTCCAATTCTCACCCTGATGTTATAGATACAGTAGGCCAAAAAGTTATCTTGGCCCTTTACGGAGCAGAACCCGAACAGCATTCTTTGAATGAATTGAGGTACAAATGCTTTATTACTTAGTGGCAAAAAGTACATGTAACCTTGCATTGTATCTATTGGCAGTAGAGAATAAAAGAGTTAGAAGTAAGTTAACCAAATAAATAAACCGCAAGGCCATGTGGAAACAAGCACATAATGGTAGTAACGACTGATAGTTGTAGACATATGTAATTTCAAAATAGTTAATAAATATATTTTTTCTGTGACGAGGAAAAAAGTTTGACATTTTATCTCTCCCAAAATGTCACTTTATGAAATTACTTTTTCCCCGGGAATAAAATGAATACTTTTTCCCGGATATGTACACATAAGAACATGGAGATATTTAATTTTAGAATATTTTATTACACAAAACTTACATTTCCTTAATGTCAAAAGTACAGTTATTAAATGTGCATTGCATGAAAGACATGTTTTTAGAACGATTGGGAATGTCTGCTACAGTGGAATTTTCTTGAGTTGAAATCGTATTGATACATTTTCCATTGCGATATGCATAAAACAGGCGGCGATCCTTTGCTGCTGCTGGACGAAGGATTATGTACATTATGTAAAATTTAATATATTGTTCAGTAACTACAAATCTCCTGTTTACATCATTCTTTGTTTGCTTAAGTTTCACAATTAATAACGTTCCAGAGCCATCAATATCATCTAATATTACCAGGCAGATTTCACACATTCGACAAGCTCCTGCAATCCTAAATACAAGAACCTTAGCCATTAAATAAACTTCATCAGGAGCCTTATTTAAAAAATCACTAATGTGTGTAATATCGCAGATTTCTTGGGCATGTAACCTTTCTCATTTTGCTTCAAAAATGTAATTAGTTTGCAATAGTTTGAAATATCTACATTATTATTGGAGTGTAACGTACTTTTAATCATTGAATAATTCGACCACACTGTTGATGGCATTTGTTGTTGCGCCAATTCCGAAAAATAAGCCAATAACACCGTCTCCGAGAAAGAACTGCATGTCTTTTTCACCTTCCATTCCATAAATCTTGTATACGCACTTCCGCTTTAGCTGGAAATAATTTTAGTGATGTTACTTTCGCTGCTTCTATTAATTCTGGTGGTGTAAGAGAAAACTCTGAATCAGAAATATCCATTTTTGAACTTTGAATATTTAAAATATGTAATAAATAACTTCGCTAACTATGTTCGCAAATTTCTAAACCGAACCACAGAATTAAATTGACAGATACTTGATTACTTTAAAGGTTTCCTTAGCTACGCAGGTCCAATGTCGCTATAAGCCCTCTTTCCCACAGGGGGTGATCCGAACACCTGCAATCTCGTGTTATAGTTATCACATTTGTACTCAGTATATCCCCTCCACACAGAGCGCAATCTGCGTTTTCGTTCCACCGAGATCGTCACGATCAGTTTCGAATCTTTTGGAGGGGATATACGGAGTACAAATGTGATAACTATAACACGAGATCGAAAGCGTTCGGATCGTGCGATCAGATCGCGCCCTGTGGGGAAGAGGCCTTGTACAACAGCCTACCAGGTTAAAACTTCAAAGTTTTTCTGACTTTAATATATTGTAATATGTTCTTTCAATATTAAATCGTCGTTTTTGCCGTCACAGAAAAAATAATGTATTATACATAACAGATTTTTCCCTTGTATAATAAATAGCTATTACTTAAACTTCAAAAATGACAATTAAACGTAATAGCAAGTAGAAAGCGTAGAAGTGTATAGGAAAGTGTCAATATACAGAGTGAATGCGATACGGTGCTCGACTTCCCCCGCCTATAAGTCCAAGAATATTAATACTACGTAAAAAAATATCTGAACCATTTCGATAGCGAATTTGCTTATCTTTAACTTTGATAACCATCTTTTTTTTTCATAGGACCATTCAGAACCGAGATATTTGCAAAAAAATGATTCTTAAGAGGTATTTCCATAAAATTGGAGGTGTAGTGAGGGGGAAAAAAGAATAATGAACTGGTTCCAATAGTAAAATCTTTCTTCCGGTTTAAAATGATGTTAATCTACCTGATAACTGGCCTATACAACCATTAAAAAAATACGGCCGATCTACATTTTGGCAAAAAATAGAAAACACGCTGTATATCAGAAACAAGGGGCATTTGGAATATTAGGCCATTCTGAAATCATCTTAGGGTTTTGTATCCTTCACTAGCATATGGCAGTGACGGCTCGTGAGTTTTGAAAGTGAGGAAGCAGGAGGGTGGACGGGCGGTCTGCGCGCCGCAAGCGAAAATTTTCAGAAAATTCAAGGTCATTGTCAGCACTTTAAAAATGTACTATTACACATATGTATGTAATTTCTCTTCATGTTAGTCAGTTTAATTTTTGTGATATTGTCTACAGAGGATAATAACTAAGAGAACTAAATCCATTTAACAACAAATAATCCACCACGTCTGGACAATAAAAGATGTCGAACAAATTTTCACCTAGAGCACTCATTTTTTGACCGCCCGTTAAATGTTTTATATATGTTTAAGCCTCAAATTGCCACTATTCTAATACTAATAACCGTTCATTATCTTGTGAAAGAGATGCTCAACTGAAGACACTGAAGTCTGAAGTGTACATGCGCTAGAAAGAGATGGGATGTGCGGTACTGTCATATCCAACATGTGTCTTTAGAGAACGCGCCAAGCATTCAAGGTCACTTATCACATGAGGATAACGTATTGAAATGGAAGTTAAGCTTCTCTTAGCCTTCGGTTCATCTGATCAAACGCGATCCGCAATGAGAGGTTGGGAAATATGCGTACGCGCACTATCCAGACTGCAACGTTACATGTTTATGGAAAAGAAATTTCAAAATTTGTTTTGTACACTGAAAATTAATTAATGAATTAACAACATTGAGAATTGAGATAAAGCTACGTAGATATTTCTACTTGTAAAAAATAATAGTTTGGAGATGTTCTGCTTCTCCCAAAATTGTAGAGGAGGCTCAGCCGCCCCCCGACGAGCCGCCATTGGCATATGGCCTGTTTTGTGTAAGATATAATAAATATCACCTAACACATTTAAATTTATTTATCTAAGAATAATTAAATAGAAGATAATTATACATAATAATAAAATATTGAAATATCAATTTTACATAATAGTAAAATATTCAAAGAGTACAGATACCGTTATTTAGTTTTAAATGTATTAATAGAGATGCAGTTTTTTATGTAATTGTTGAGATCATTGCATCTGATGGTTCTTTTATGAAAAAGGGATTTTTCAGTGTCAGATGAAAATTATTTAGTACCTAGTTCTAAATTTTATATAAAATAAATAAATGCTCACCAGCTTTCTTAAATCGATATATAATATCATCTATTGTTTTCGAGAGGATTTCCTTTTCACAAGTTAAAACAGATTTAAAAGTCGTCTTTAGAAAGTCATGATCGTTACAAGAACCTTGGCAATCTTTAATTAGGCGTCCTAATTCTGGAATTTCTAAAATAAATAACGTAGTAAATTATTTTAAAAATATCTGCTTAATTGTTTTAATGTTAGATGTTGATTAATGAATTTACCTTGAATAAACGATTTAATTTGAGAAACTGGCCTAAACCCACATAAAGCCTGGAAAGGCGTTAGAGCGATGGCCAACTCAGGTTTATGATTGGCATCTTTGTATATGTCTGGATATTTAGCGTGTAGTTCCTCTGCATGTCTCTAGTCAAGTTTTAGAAGAATTATCTCATATTAGTAGAAAATAAACTAAGATAGACAATGTTCAAATTGCTTTAATCACAGGCCGTAAATAGAAGAAAGCGAGTTAACATTCTACTGCTATGCTACTGCTCATTAATGTACATACATTATTACCTTTGAAGGATGGGCTTGAATTGACAAAGCTTTATCAACTGATAAAACTTTAAACAGGAAAGGCAATTCATTATTGAATGACTTGGCAACCTTCTCTCCCAAGTACTCGGGATGTTCACATATGAGAGAGGCCAAGGTTCTACCATCTTCTTTTACTATCGAAGGACCATTTATATGTGTACCCATCCACAGCTCAGCATATGGAACATCTTCCTCCAATTTAAATTCTTTATTAACGTTGCTGTATAAAGTGGCTACTTTGCTGTTGGATCCTTTTTTACCCCAAGCATAATTCTGTATTTTACATGTAAGTTCCATTATTCTGTATTTTAATAATTACCTTGGATTTTAAGAGTATTTAATATAATAATGGCAATAAATCTAAGTTGAAGCAACTTATAAGTACCTAACTAACGTGGTATGGTATCTAGAATATTAAAACCATGCCTTATTTATTTTGAGTCATCCAAAACATGTTAAGCGATAATCGAATTAACGGAGTTCATGATCATCAAATTCTAGTGACATTAATCTCTTATCTATGGTGACATTTAAACCATATTAATTATTATTGTCGGCGCCAAGGTCATCGGCGTCAGTGGAAAGGTGACACTTGCGAAATTAAAAAGCACAGAGAGTATTGATACCAACGTGACAATGTGAAAGTTAAAGTTTCGAAATACCCGTTACTAGGATAACCTGAGTACCTAGTATTTGTTTATAGAAATACTCGTTACTTTTATTTGGGTGATTAGTTATTACATTTTATATAAACGGATAAACGCACAAATCACTCAGTTTATGCATAAACGATACGCTCTTTCCGTTGTATTCCGTATTTTCAGCACAAATGATTATTCCATTGTATATTATGGATAAAGCAATTACACTTATTCATGTACTAGTATAAATAAAAATAATATAGGTACTTAATAGAAAACAATACTGCTAGCTTCCTATAACTCTTTTTAAAATTACAGGCTAAGATTAGCGTACCGCGAATCTTTTACACTGTAAACTTTGTAGATGATGCATTTTTGGGTTGTCAGCGAGTTAATTTTATAACAAAAGTATTGAGATATGCAGCGGCATCTAAAGGAGTGTTATTTATTGACGGAAATTCGGACTAGTTCAGATATTTCGAGTATTGTAAGATGCTGTAAGGCAAAGCTGGAAACTAAGGATAATATGCAAAGAGGGCGCTAGGAGTATCAAAAGAAATTTGATATAGTGACGAAGAAACGGGGAGATATTTTGTAGTCAGCAAAAAATTTGATACGGGTAAGAGAATTTCAGTGGTGAACTAATGCAGGACGTTATTTGCTATTTTGTTTATCGTTATTATTTCCGGCAGGAGAGAGTTCGGTCGTCAGAGTTGGAAGTTTTCTACAGAGTTCCGGGAGGACTATATCACTATATACACTTAATTTTTCAAAAATGTTCCAGGGGAACCGCCCCCATCGTTGGTAATTGTTGAAAAATAAAACAGGAATTCCGAAGAGACCGTTATGGGAAATAGTTGGCGAAATACGGTAGGCGCTGAATTACCTAACTCCTTTTAATGAGAAAATAGCTTACTGAAATAAGATTTTTTTTTGTGTGTATGTGTATAACGTTATAAAATTGTGTCCGGGGAAGGTAGGTATAAGTTCAATAAATAGGATAACTATAGTGCAAGGAGCTAGGGGTAAGCGATTTGAAATTCTTGTATATACCTAGTTCTTTTTGCTACACTAACTGATAATATAAAGTTGCTTTTTTCTTAAGTGGTTAATAAAAACTAAACTTTGGGGATTAAATTTTAATAAAAATAAAGTGGTCCTGTTGGCCTCCATCATTATAAAGCGGCTCATAATGATAGACTACCGTATGCGTATATCAACTTTGTTGTTATTGTTGATTACATGAAATTTAAATACATAGATCTAGCTGATTTAGGAACCTATAGAGAAACTTGCAAATTTTTTTCATTTTTGGTTTAGTGAGTGAGCATTTCCTTGAATTCTTGGATTAATTATTCAATGAATTTCCCAGTCTCCATATCCTTAATGTTGGAAAGAAGTGTTTCATTTTGTAGCCAGTTCCACCTAAAAGCAAGATCGCGCATATGGACCAAGGCCAAGCCTATTCTGCCTATTACCCTACATACAAGGAATTTGGCGTCTTTGTTGTCAGCACAGACTTGTCAGTACTTTTAAAACGTTTTCAGGATCAGTTGGAAATTTAAAATATCCTGACATGGCGGCAGTAACGCTATCCTTTTAAAAACACACCATCCTGTACGTATGTCACAAACTCACAGAATGTTAGGTATTAATAGACGAAAATACCTAGAAAACTCCCAGTTTTGGAGCTTCCGAAATGAATCTATCTAATCATATACTATGTCTATGAATCTAATAATCACTCTTTTGTAATCATGTTGCTCTATGGTTGAAGTAACCCCCTCTGCGTAGAACTCTGTTTACCTGAGGCGTAGAACTGTCATCTGTCATGCAAATATAAGGTTATGTATTTGTAAACCGAAATATATTTTTGGCGGCTAAAAGATGCCTAAAATAAAGATTGATCATATAATTAGTTTTAGTAGTGAGGATCCAGTAAGTAACAATTGGGGTAAAATATATCAAATGCACAATTTTTTCCTATAGGTACATGTTGCCAACAACATTTTATCAAACGATACATCTAAAAAATGGAAATGCCGAGCGCCAGGAGAAAAATCCGCAGTAGTTTTCTTACAACTAGAAAAAGCAAGTCTCATAACAGGAGTAGACATTGGAAACGAACACTCAGCTTATGTCGAGGTTTTGGTGTCTCGATCGGGAATAAATAATGACTATAAAGTGTTACTTGTTACTTCATCATTTATGACTCCGCTAGAGGCAAGGCAAAGCCAAAACGTCAATAAAGTGAGAATGTTTACTAAGGAACATTTTTCAAAACCAGAATGTGATGAAAAATGGGATAGAGTTAAAATAGTATGTACCCAACCATTCAATAGACATGTACAGTATGGACTTTCTTTTATTAATATACACACAAGTGATGATAAAACTTCAGCTCCTGTACAGACACATATAGGGAAGTTTATTCTTAGGCCTGAATCACCTGATAAGTTGTCAGCTGGTAGTTTATTTGAGAAACGGAAAGAGTTGAAAGAGGAAAAATTGACAGGTTAGTAAGTAAAGTTTTTTAAAGCCTCCACAGAATTTGTATAACAAATACATGTGAATGCCTCTTGTATGTTATTAATTATTCTCAAAGGTGCACATTTAAACCTAAAGTACTAAATATATAAAAGTTAATGTTGAAGAAACATAGGAAGAATGTGTTTTTTCTATCCTCTGTCAATAAAAACAATCAAAGACAATCGTTGGAATAGCTGAGCAATATGGTGTATAGATTTTGAAAGCACTTATGAAAAAGGAAACAAAGAAAAACAGAATCCAAATAAATTAGTCAATGACGGACTTGAAGTACTTACCGTGAACTATTTCAAGTATTCAATAATTTGTCCCATCAATTGACCTCTTGGACATACCTATTTTTATTTATGAATGCGTGCCATGGAACAAATAAATAAATAAATTAGGTTAACAGTTAAATAAGTGCCATATAGTAATTTATACTTGCTATATGGATATCATAACTGTACTGGGAAAAAGGTAAATAATTGCCTACTATAAAAGCAATCATTCAGTTTATAATTTAATCTGAGGTCGGTGAATAATGATAGTTTAATTTTTTCTTATCAGAAACAGGATAATATGATTTAATTATTATCTTGATTATCAGATGGGATTGTACTTAGGTATATATATATCTGTTTTACATCGCTTAAAAAAGATAAAAACCTATTTGTACAACATAAATTGGGATGCGAAAATAACAAACCTATTTTTGTTTGACATAAGTGTATAAATTTTATATGTATGATTTGGTCATTTTGGAAGAATGCCAATTGTAATATACACAAAATTACTATTCCCTGAGAATCAATGTTTATTTTGTGATAGGAAGACTGATGTGTGGGTAAGAAAGAAAATAATGATTCCAAATTTATTTCCTGAGAAAATATTTTTGTTCAGAAGTGGCCTTGTTTATCCTACACACATTACTTGCTAAAATTCAAAAAGATTTGAGATATGTTAACCAATAAGTTACTTACCATGGAGTAGAGAGTAGACATCTACGCGAGTTCATTACAAAAAAGCAGTTGGATGAGAATTTTGATTAAAAAAACCATTATGTTTGTATTTTAGAAATTGAATATTATTTCATACATTTTTCATTTTCTTTGATAGTTGGGTTCATATAAATTTGTTTCTATCTCAAAAAAGTAGTCCTAGATTTTTTTTTTTAACATTTATTTAACGTCGGCCTATTTCCGCTACTGAGGCCTAACACCGACGCCTGTAGACGAGCTACCCCCAACCAGGAATTTTTCCGAACCTCTTCCCTTAAGAAGACTAGGGATCGTTTACTTGCCTAACATTTAATAGACAAGGGACAGACAGCTTTACATCCCCTACGAAGGATGGTATATCCCTTATGGTTGTATAGCTTACGCGAATACACTGATGTACAAGCCACTGGAAGATGTGTGAGGCGAGGACACGGTCTTCGTTGGACACCCATCCAACTACTAACCGCGCCTTACGTTGCTTTACATCGCATATCGAAGTATGTACATAGTAAAGACGCACCCACGCTTGCCCCCGATATTGTATATAATTTATAGCTAAATACAAGACATAAATCTGTATATTCGTAGATGCCGAGGTAGATGCTTTCTCAGACATATTTTTGTTGAGCTTCAGACTATATGCCAGGATACAGTCAATATTTTATAATGTTATTGCAAATTCTTCAACTCCTCTTTTATTAAATTTGATGATGTGGTATTAAAATCAATGCTAGTGTGGCACTTTTACACTTATCGCTCATTTGTGCTTAGTTTTTGACTTTAGGAATTATTTTTTGAAAACTACACCTCATAACAAAGTGTACAATGTGTCAAAAGATAGATCTTGAAGAGTTCTATTGATTGGTAATATCGAGCAAACATCAATTATTTGGTTCTCCTGCTATTGTAAGAATAACAGAAATTATTTGATAAAAAGTAATTTTTCATTGATGATTTTTGGATGTACCGATGACAAGAAATATGTTATTTTTGACTCGTTGACTTTTTATTACAAGTTAATTTATCACAGGTGCTGCAGCAATAAGAGAAGCTTCCTCTTCAGCTTCACTAGCCATACATGGTTCTCCTGTGTGTAAACCAAAATTAATAACTCAAAATAAAACGCCCACTTCTAGAAAGCAGTCCACTGATAATTCTGAAAAAACGCCTAAGGCCCGAAATAGGAATGATCTACTGTACAGTAAGGATGAAGAAGAACCCAATGAGAAAATAGACAAGATAATAGAACAGAAGGCGAAAGAGAAAGAGGCAAAAATGGACTCGGAAAAAACGCCGAATCCAAAGAAAAAAGTGGATAGTTCTAGTAATTCCAGTAAGAAGCACAGAAAGGAAAATGACAAAAATATTCCAGGGTCTTTGGACACTCCTAGTAATTCAAAAGATAAACCTACTGGTGCAAAGAAGGACCATAACGATCGCAAGAGAAAAAATAAAGATGAAGAGGGAAAGAAAGGCAAAAGCAAAAAACTTAAGAAGAATGCAAACACAAAGCCATTTGCAAAATTGCTGGATGGGGTAACACTGGTTATAAGCGGGATTCAAAATCCTGACAGGAGCAACTTAAGGACATCAGCTTTGTGTATGGGTGCTAAATATAAATCCGACTGGGATGCTACTTGTACACATTTGATGTATGATGCGATCATGTTCTTTCAATACAATTATAATGAAACAATCTTTTTTAGATGTGCATTTCCAAACACTCCTAAGTTTAACCAAGTGAGAGGTAAAGGAAAAATTGTGAAGAAAGCATGGATAGAAGATTGTTATTCTCAGAAGAAGAGGTTACCATGGAGGCGGTACGCATTGGATAAAAGGGATATCGGGAAGGATGAGAGCGAGGAAGAGATTTGTGCACAAACTGAGTCAGATTCTCCTGAACACGAGTCTGTTAGAACTAGTGATGATGAAATGGATTACAGTGAACAGTAGGTATAGCTACTTATTATATTTTCATTAAAAAAATAACCTAAATGGTATAGCAAAAAGCCTGGTTGAGTAAAATGTGTCAACCTGTCTGGGAGTTTTGAAAATAGAAGCTGAAATCGGTTTTATTTAATAATTCATAATTGTATTTAAATGTGAAATTGGATAAAGATTGTCCTGGGAAAAAGAGCATTATTCAAAACAAATGTAATATTATTTAGGATATCAACAGTTCTGTGTAAATGGTAAGTATCCAGTAAGCGTATCCACTCCGATCCAAAATCATTTTGGTCATACATAAACTCCAAAAAAGGTAATGCTAGAATCCCTGGCAAAATGAAATTCCAGAATGTGACTTACAAGGATCCCCAGGGCATAGTTAATGCTTTTGCCCAGTATTTTTCAATAACTTTCAGACAATATTTTTCTAGTATCTTTAGGCAATCTCACCCCTCAGACATTAGATCAGTAATTGAACCTTATGCTATGAAAAATATAAACCTTAAGAATATCTCAGGATGACATTATCATGGTGGCAAACAAACTGAAAGATCGTCTAACTGCTGGCGATGGCAGAGTGCCCAGTTTCCTGGTGAAAAACTGTATAGGTGCTTTGGCTTTCCCCTCTGTATATTGTACAATATAGCATTAGAAACATTTATTTTCCCAACTATCTGAAAAGCTATATCCTGTTTCTAAAACTGAAGATCCAAACAATGTAAATAAGTATCGTGCTATATCTATAAGTTGTAACTTCGCCATATTATACAGGGCTGTATATATCGTAGTATACAAAATATCCTATCTCCCTGACAGGATGGTTTCATGGGAAAAGGTTCACTATAAGTAACTTGGCTGGTTTTACTAAATATACTGTTAAAATATTGGACGCCAGACATCAGGTTGATGTTATTCATACTGACTTGCAGACAGCGCTTGACCAAATCGATCACTACATCTTGTTAGAATCGGTTTTAGCTTAAATCTCTGGATGTTATTAGAGTCATAACTTTTGGATAGAGCAATTTTATTACAACAGTTTTAAATCAAATGTGTTTATATCAACATCTGGGCTTCTACAACGGTCTAAACTTGGGCCATTAATATTTCTTATATTTATTGATGATTTGCATAAGTTGTTAAATTGTATTGTCTGAAAGTTATTTGTGGCATTCTACGAATATTCTTTCCTATTATTTGGGTTTTCTACCACATGTACTATTATCCTCTTCAAAACAAATCACCGAATCTACAAAATAATATAATTATTGGAAAAAAAACCTCTGCGCCCGTGACGTTTACGCCAAAGGAAAAGTCAGAGGTTATGTTTTGCAAATAATATAAATCGGAATAAACACAGAAATAATGTATTTTGCTGACGTTTCGGAAAGTAATCTCTTTCCGTTTTCAAAGCTCTTTTTTGGAAGAACTCTTATTTTGCTGTGTATGTCAAATACACAGCTTTAAGATTCTGTTTATGTTATTTCCATAGATACTTACTACTTACACAGAACATAGAACTGATGATATTTTCTTTTAAATAATGTTGAGTTTGTTAAGTTCTTCTTTTCACATTGGTAACCAGGTTGTACAAATATCTACAGAACAATTCGATACGCACTTATCTTCATTTAATAAGATTATTGCTGATTCTTTAATTTTTCTTTTTTTGGTATCTGTTTTTTTTGTTAAAATTTTTGCCGAATCCCAGTTTATTTTATGTCCGTTTTCCCAAGTATGTACACAAATCTTTGATTTCTGAATTTCATTCTTTCTAATGTAATTCTTGTGCTCATCCAACCTCACACTGAAAGGTCTGGATGACTCACCCACATAACATTTATCACATTCGCACGGGATATTGTAAATACAGTTTTTTGAATTCTGCTCCATGTTTATCGGTTTTGTTTTTGTTAAAATAGATCTTAAAGTGTTCTCCGTTTGAAATATCGTCCTAACATCAAATTTGTCGCCTATACGGCGTAGCTTTTCCGATAGTCCGTATACATAAGGAATTATTGCTGTATAATGACGTTCAGGTTTTTGTCGTACCTGATTGTCCCTATTTTCAACATTTATGAAAACTCTATCAACAAAGGTTTCAGGATATTGATTTTGTACTAGAACCTCTTTGATAAATTTTTTCTCGTTATTTAGTATTTCATTATTAGATGAAATTATTTTGGCCCTATCGTATAAACATTTTACAACACCCCTCTTAACATTTATTGACTGATTTGAGTTAAAATTTAGATATCTATTAGTATGTGTTGGTTTTCTATAAACGCTTGTTTCAATTGTAGTATTTACCCTTCTAATTAAAACATCTAGAAACGGTAGTCCATTCCTACTTTCTACTTCTAATATGAATTTAATAGACGGTTCCTTAGTATTTATATTTTCTAAAAAACTATCTAGTAAATCGACACCATGAGGCCAAATTGCAAAGATGTCGTCAACATATCTCCACCAGACAACCAGTTTGTTTATACAATTTTGAACATGTGTGTTCTCAAAGTTCTCCATAAATATGTTGCTTAAAATTGGTGATAATGCAGACCCCATAGCCGTACCAAAATCCTGCTGATAGAACTCATTGTCCAATTGAAAATAGGTTGTTTTTATACACAGTGTTAAGAGTTCCATTATGCTATTTACACTTAATTTAGTTCTAGTTTCCAAATTATTATCATTTAGCAACCTGTCTTTAACTATTTTTAAGGTTTCATCTACTGGAACATTGGTAAAAAGACTAACTACATCAAAACTAACCATCAGGTGTGATTCATGAATATCGTTTTCATAAATTTTTTCTATGAAATGTTTACTATTTTTAATATATGAATCGGTATTTCCAGATAATGGATCAATAATTTTAAGTAAAAATTTTGCCAAATTATGACATGGTGAATTAATAGAACTAACAATTGGTCTTAAAGGAATATTTTGTTTATGTGTCTTTGGTAAGCCATAAAAATGAGGAGGCTTACTATGATGTGGTGTAAGTTTCCTTCGTTCAAAATCATTAAATTCATGTTTGTATTTAAACAAAGTTCTGTAAATTTTGCTCTCTATTGATTTTGTTGGATCTTTGTTTAGTTTTGAGTAGGGTCCGTCATATACAAGAGTCATGATTTTTGTGTTATATATATCTTTATCTATAATGACTGTGGCATTACCTTTGTCTGCTGGCAATATTTTTATACTTTCATCGCGTTAAATTGTAATATCAATGTTTGATGATGATTTGAAAATTTATTCCTCGATTTGTATTGCAGATGATTGTCATCACCTGCAACTTTTTTAAAATTTTTATAACATTTATTTAACGTCGGTCTATTTCTGCTACTGAGGCCTATCACTGACACATGTAGACGAGCTACCCCCAACCAGGAATTTTGCCAAACCTCTTCCCTTAAGAAGAGTAGGGATCTTTTACTTGCCTAACATTTAATAGATAAGGACCGACGGTTTTACATCCCCTTCGAAGGATGGTATATCACCTACACAACCCTTGCCTAAGGTTGCATAGCTTCCGTGCATACACTGATATACAAGCCGCTGGAAGAAACGGTCGCTCATTCAAGTACTAACCACGCATAACATTGCTTTACATCACATAGTGAAGTACGTACATAGTAAAGATGCATCTATGCTCGCTCCCACCTGCAACTTAATTTAGATAAAATTAATCAATGGTGTAATTCAAATAAACTTGTTTTAAAGGTCGCAAAATGTAAAATAGTAACTTTCACGTGTAAAAGTATGTCATTGTTATACAACTTCGCAATTAATAACAATTCTCTTATAAGATGCACAGAGATTAAGGATCTGGGCATATTCTTTGATTCTTCGCTGTCGTTCTGTATGCATATTGATCAGATATGTAAGACCGCGTCGAGAATGCTGGGATTTATCATACCTAACTCTCTGTCTTTTATTACCATAGATTGCCTAAAAACATTATACTTCACTTATGTTCGATCTAAGTTGGAATATGGCTCACTAATCTGAAATATAATTTATGACTACTATATAAATAGAATTGAACCGATTCAACATAAATTTGTCAAGTTTCTGGCCTACAGAGTGGATCGGACATATCCACTTCAAGGTGCAGACCATTATTTCTTTGTTGGGTGGATTTGACCTATTCTTAGTACTAGGAGGGTTAATACATATCTAACTTTCTTATATAAATTAATTCATTATCATATTGACTGCCCCAACTTGTTACGTGAAATCAAATTTAACATACCAAGATTATCTACAAGGCATCCGACTACATTTCATCCAAATCTATGTTTAACAAATATGATGTTAGAGTCTCCTATTTCAAGTCTCAAATCTATATTATTTTGTGACAATATTAATAATAAATAAATAAATAAAATAAATAATATTGTCTGAAAGTTATTTGTGGCATTCTACGAATATTCTTTCCTATTATTTGGGTTTTCTACCACATGTATTATTGTCCTCTTCAAAAACAAATCACCGAATCTACAAAATAATAGAATTATTGGAAAAAAGCCTCTGCGCCTGTGACGTTTACGCCAAAGGAATAGTCAGAGGTTATGTTTTGCAAATAATATAAATCGGAATAAACACAGAAATAATGTATTTTGCTGACGTTTCGGAAAGTAATCTTTTTTCGTTTTCAAAGCTTTTTTTGGAAGAAATCTTATTTTGCTGTGTATGTCAAATACACAGCTTTAAGATTCTGTTTATGTTATTTCCATAGATACTTACTAGTTACACAGAACTGGTGATATTTTCTTTTAGATAATGTTGAGTTTGTTAAGTTCTTCTTTTAACATTGGTAGCCAGGTTGTACAAATATCTACAGAACAATTCGATACATACTTGTCTTCATTTAATAAGATTATTGCTGATTCTTTAATTTTTCTTTTTTTTGGTATCTGCTTCTTTTGTTAAAATTTTTGCCGAGTCCCAGTTTATTCTATGCCCGTTTTCCCAAGCATGTTCTCAAATCTTTGATTTCTGAATTTCATTCTTTCTAATGTAATTATTGTGCTCATCCAGTCTCACACTGAAAGGTCTGGATGACTCACCCACATAACATTTATCACATTCGTACGGGATATTGTAAATACAATTTTTTGAATTCTGCTCCCTGTCTATCGGTTTTGTTTTTGTTAAAATAGATCTTAAAGTGTTCCCCGTTTGAAATATCGTCCTAACATCAAATTTGTCACCTATACGGCGTAGCTTTTCCGATAATCCGTATACATAAGGAATTATTGCTGTATAATGACGTTCAGGTTTTTGTTGTACCTGGTTGTCCCTATTTTCAACATTTATGAAAAGTCTATCAACAAAGGCTTCAGGATATTGATTTTGTACTAGAACCTCTTTGATAAATTTTTTCTCGTTATTTAATATTTCATTATTAGATGAAATTATTTTGGCCCTATCGTATAAATATTTTACAACACCGCTTTTAACATTTATTGACTGATTTGAGTTAAAATTTAGATATCTATTAATATGTGTTGGTTTTCTATAAACGCTTGTTTCAATTGTATTATTTACCCTTCTAATTAAAACATCTAAAAACGGTAGTTCATTCCTACTTTCTACTTCTAATGTGAATTTAATAGATTACTTTTATACATTTTTATTCTTTAAAACGCGATGAAAGTATAAAAATATTGCCAGCAGACAAAGGTAATGCCACAGTCATTATAGATAAAGTTATATATAACACAAAAATCATGACTCTTGTAAATGAGGGACCCTACTCAAAACTAAACATAGATCCAACAAAATCAATAGAGAGCAAAATTTACAGAACTTTGTTTAAATACAAACATGAATTTAATGATTTTGAACGAAGGAAACTTACACCACATCATAGTAAGCCTCCTCATTTTTATGGCTTACCAAAGACACATAAACAAAATATTCCTTTAAGACCAATTGTTAGTTCTATTAATTCACCATGTCATAATTTGGCAAAATCTTTACTTAAAATTATTGATCCATTATCTGGAAATACCGATTCATATATTAAAAATAGTAAACATTTTATAGAAAAAATTTATGAAAATGATATTCATGAATCACACCTGATGATTAGTTTTGATGTAGTTAGTCTTTTTACCAATGTTCCGGTGAGACCTTAAAAATAGTTAAAGACAGGTTGCTAAATGATAGTAATTTGGAAACTAGAACTAAATTAAGTGTAAATAGCATTATGGAACTCTTAACAATGTGTATAAAAACAATCTATTTTCAATTGGGCAATGAGTTCTATCAGCAGGATTTTGGTAGGGCTATGGGGTCTGCATTATCACCAATTTTAAGCAACATATTTATGGAGAACTTTGAGAACACACATGTTCAAATTTGTATAAACAAACCGGTTGTCTGGTGGAGATATGTTGACGACGTCTTTGCAATTTGGCCGCATGGTGTCGATTTACTAGATAGTTTTTTGGAAAATATAAATAGTAAGGAACCGTCTATTAAATTCACATTAGAAGTAGAAAGTAGGAATGAACTACCGTTTTTAGATGTTTTAATTAGAAGGGTAAATAATACAACTGAAACAAGTGTTTATAGAAAACCAACACATACTAATAGATATCTAAATTTTAACTCAAATCAGTCAATAAATGTTAAAAGGGGTGTTGTAAAATGTTTATACGATAGGGCCAAAATAATTTCATCTAATAATGAAATATTAAATAACGAGAAAAAATTTATCGAAGAGGTTCTAGTACAAAATCAATATCCTGAAGCCTTTGTTGATAGAGTTTTCATAAATGTTGAAAATAGGGACAACCAGGTACGAAAAAAACCTGAACGTCATTATACAGCAATAATTCCTTATGTATACGGATTATCGGAAAAGCTATGCCGTATAGGTGGAAAATTTGATGTTAGGACGATATTTCAAACGGGGAACACTTTAAGATCTATTTTAACAAAAACAAAACCGATAAACAGGGAGCAGAATTCAAAAAACTGTATTTGCAATATCCCGTATGAATGTGATAAATGTTATGTGGGTGAGTCATCCAGACCTTTCAGTGTGAGATTGGATAAGCACAAGAATTACGTTGGAAAGGATGAAATTCAGAAATCAAAGATTTGTGAGCATGCTTGGGAAAATGGACATAGAATAAACTGGGACTCGGCAAAAATTTTAGCAAAAGAAGCAGATACCAAAAAAAGAAAAATTAAAGAATCAGCAATAATCTTATTAAATGAAGACAAGTGCGTATCGAATTGTTCTGTAGATATTTGTACAACCTGGCTACCAATGTTAAAAGAAGAACTTGACAAACTCAACATTATCTAAAAGAAAATATCATCAGTTCTGTGTAAGTAGTAAGTATCTATGGAAATAACATAAACAGAATCTTAAAGCTGTGTATTTGACATACACAGTAAAATAAGAGTTCTTCAAAAAAAAAAGCTTTGAAAGCGGAAAGAGATTACTTTCCGAAACGTCAGCAAAATACATTATTTCTGTGTTTATTCCGATTTATATTATTTGCAAAACATAACCTCTGACTATTCCTTTGGTGTAAACGTCACGGGCTCAGAGGCTTTTTTCCAATAATTCTATTATTTTGTAGATTCGGTGATTTGTTTTTGAAGAGGACAATAACACGTGGTAGAAAACCCAAATAATAGGAAAGAAAATAAATAATAAATCATAATTTTAATTTTGACGAGGTATCTATTTTAGATAAAGAAACTAATTATAATAAAAGACTTATCAGTGAAATGACATGCATACAAGCACATAATTGCAGTCAATAAAAAAACACGGATAATTTAATTATTATTTATAATCATATAATAAGAAATTTCATTAGTTTTTTTATGTAAATGTGGGAGTGTTTCTTGTCCGGGTCCGAGTTCTATATTGACAAGGTACCGCTATATATTTAATTAACTATTATTTCCGAAATGGCAACGCGTGTCTTATACTTTTCATGATTATTTATATGTATTATTTAACGATAAGGACTATGTCTTTTGATAAGAATATTTTACACTAGGTAAGGATGCTCACGTGTGTTTTTCTGTCCGTAATTTTGTTATATCTTAATTTTAGATTAGCTAGATATCGAGACATTTAAAACATTTTTATAGGTTTATATTTATATTTTAATCTGAATGTATTTATTTAGTTATCTCATTATCTGTACGTTTCAGTCCTGAAGAAGATTTAAAAATAAATCGAAACGTTGACATAATGTAAAATTTCTGTGTTTATTGTCCTACACAGACGAGGAAAATCCAATAAAACCCTAAGGATACGAAATAAATAATAATAATAATAATAAATAAGGTTTAGTAATATATATAAAGTACTTAAATATAAATCTAGACAAGGGAGGTAGCAAATTATATATGATTATAAATAGACAGATGCCTAAAACCTGCAAAGGTGTTATTGACTACCTTGAACGCACTCAGGCTATGAATACATATGTTTACAAATCCTATACCATATAATAGGTAATGATATCATGTTTTAAATGTCTTTGTGAACTTGTAATATTGATTTATTCTCTCCTCTCTTTTATCTTTTGCCTTATGTTATATACACTATTTGTTTTACCATGTATTTGGTTTTACTTTTGGGTGATAAATAAATAAGTATCTATGGATATGAAGTAAACACAATCTTAAAGCTGTGTATTCTAACATACAGAGCACATAAGCATTGTTTTCCTATGAAAAAGTTGAAAAATTTGGTTTCTGAAATGTTGGCGTGTTACTTTATCCTTATTTTTGTTGTAATTCGTATTAATTCCGGCCGTCCCAGGCAATCGCCTCCTACATCTTTAGGAAAATACGTTGCTGTATTAAGGACAGGAAAGAATTGCCAAAAACTTGTAAGCTAGTACTTCCTTCGCCTTAAATAAAACCAGTCACAGCTTTTACTTTAAAAATCTCCATAGACTTCAATATTCAGAGAAACTTTGCAGTTGAAACTCTAAAACTATTATCCAAATGTTTATTGTGGTGGCATCTTATATTTGTTTATATCCTTTTCTAAATATAAAGTTTAAAACATACATTCTCTGTTTTTTACGGTGTAATATACTGGGTAATTCTATCAATTTGTAAATTCTTTGGATTTTATTTTTGGAAAAGGTTACATGTAAAAAATCCCCCCACCCCCAATAAGGTAAAACTGAAGAAAGAGCCAGCCCAAGTGTAATATGAGTTGACACTTTTATGTTCTAGTAAAGAAGAAGCTTCTGACACTGAAGAAAGGATAGCAAGGATCCAGGAGTTGCAAAGGAGTAAAGGTAAAGAAAAAGAAAACAAAAACAGCACTTTAAATGCAGATGCAGATGAATCTGACACAGAAGAAAGGATAACAATGACTGAGGCATTGCGAAAGGATAAAACTAAACAAAATGAAATCCTTAACGGCATTTATGATGCAGATACGGATGAGGAAGATCTTGTAAAGAAAACCCCTTCTCCTATTGTTAATAAATTGAAAAATTTGTTTAGCGGAAAAACATTTTACGTGGATCAAACGTTTGATGAGGGGCTTTATAATAAATTGTGCAAATACATTGTGGCTTATAACGGGTAAGTATTTTAGTATCTTATAATGATATTTATCTTGAAAAATATATCGTTTTAGACAATCCTCAGAAGATCCAACCGGTAACATAGATGTTATTATAACGACAAAAGAAAATAGTCAGACATTAAAAGAGGTGAACGTTAATGCAGTATGTTTAAGTCCAGACTGGGTGTGGCAGTGTCATAATAGCCAGAATCTAATACCAATGGATCAGTACACACTTTAATAAATCAAAAGAAAGAAAGAAGTGTTTATTTCTAATGTGACAGTATTGAACTAAGTGACTCAGTTAACTTTTACAAACAATTATACTGTTTCTTACTGAATGTAAACTTAAGCTTATACAATATTTTTTGATCATGATAATACTGTATAGGTTTGGCTAAAGTTTACAATAACTAAGAATGTATCAATAGTTTTAAAATCTATTTTATATAATTTGTTAATATTCTAAATAAAATGCAAGCCCTGCTTGAATCCACTTGTCTTTGTCTTTTGCGTTACAGGGTATCTGTAGTAGTACTATTTGTTGGTCTCTACTTGAGGTGGTATAAAGGGGAATATTGATTTGGTTGTCGTCTTCTAAAAGGTGTTTCTGAAAAGATAATATATAATAATAATTTTATTGAAAATAGGACATACTAATATACAATATAATTTTAAAGGAGAAATAGTATTATAGTTATAGTAAAAAATGGCTGATTTACATGAATATAGTTACATATTATTTTTTATGTTTGATTAACTCTCTTTTAAATAGAAATAATGATGGGCTGCATTTCAAACGTAATGGCAATTTGTTAAAATTACCAATACCTTGGATTCACTAGGATTTAACGATTCATTTAGCCTAAGCATATCTTGTAAATAAAGATAATAAGATTTCGCTTACAAAAAATGGCCGCTGGAATGAAAATAAGGCAGCATATTTTTTACCCATTGTAGATATAAATCCCAATTTCCTGAACGTTCTGTTTCAACGAATTGCTTTACTGAGGTCACCACCATATTGAAATACTGGACCCATAATTTCGCAGCTGGGCCATTATCTTGAAACTTATAAAATCTTATGGCAAATTTTTGTAACACCTGCTTAAAGGTTTCTTTCTTTACATCATCCAAGAAGAAAGGATTATCGATATCTACCAAACTATCATCAAGCAATTCTTATTCTTCCGCAAGCAATTCTTATTCTTCCGCAGTAAATTGGATCTCATGAAGCACAATTTGAGCCAATGCAGTATGAGCTAGTATATGGACTCTCAGTGTTCGTGCATAAGCATGCCCTGTTAACATTCTTTCCACGGATGTGGCAGTATATGCAACCTCAAAAAGATCTTTCAGCCCACTTCTATTCATTCAACTACAGAGAATATGATAAGAGTCGAACTCACACCATTTCAGTCGTCACGTGTTTCTTTATTATTTATTTCGCATTGTATTTTAAGTCGTTTAATCCCCACTACATGGACCGGCTCGTTGCGTCATGCATCATTCTCGTGCTGTATTAGAGATATGGCTATTATTTAAAAAAAAATGAATATAATCCTATTTGGAAAGAATTTTATGTGCTTTATTTTCCGTTACTTGACATTTTTCTCTAAAGTGAACCCAAACCGAGATATTTACAAAAAAATTTAAAAGTATCATTTATGGGGTGATTTTTTCAATATGGCGGCCAAAACCGGGATCGGCAGACCATGCAAAATTAATACATCATTGAAGACATCAAAATAAAGATAATAAAATCTATTGTAGCTTGCCACCATAATCGACTGTTAAAAACAACCCGTCTACTGGCCTATTAATATTGATATTGATTAATTAATATTTTTTTACCTTATCAATCCAGGTTAAATAACAGTTTGGGGCATAATTAATATTTTCTGTATTGGGTGTGCAGGGCTTAAGTATCCCACTTTCAAATAATCCTCCTTCTACCAGTAATTCCGACAGAATTATGGAATTGCTTGTTGGTTTCCAATTTGTTTGTAGAATTAATTGGTCGATCGGAATTGCAGCACTCCTGGAATATACAAAAGCATAAACATTGGTGGATATTAATTGCTTTAGTGTTTAATACCGTGAAAAGTCTTGTTTATGAGATGCAAGTAACGACTCGGAATGAAAGAGGCAGGATAAGTTTAACGGTTTTCTCAAAATTTCTTGCATGTTTTCATTTTTCCATTTGGATAAGTTTATCACTTTATTCATAGCAGTTCGTAAATACTGGTTTGGTTCTGTTGGGCCATTCCATAGGTCCAACCATAGTTTTGGTGTCTAAAAAATCTTATGGTATAGTTCTGCGGATTAAAATACATAAGAATATACAGGCTGTTCCATTTTAAAAATATATGCTTTAAATATAAACGTAATTTACTAAAACAGGACATAATTTATAATTTTTGCATAAAAACATTTTCGTTGTGAATTCCTCATAAAATACTGATTTTAGAGAAAAATATGGAGGTATAGCATTAAAGCTGATGATTTCATTTATACAATGTATCTTTTTCTTTTATATGAAATTTGTGGAGAAGGCAATTTCTTAACAATTTTTTATAAGTTTGTGTTTCTCTGTGGTATTTTATAGATATCTCTGCTTCCAATAGTTGAATCAATCACAAAAAGTACAAATTGTTCGGGTATAAAAATTTCAAACAAAACTAGAGAGGTTCGGAAGGCTAATCGAACTGTTAGTTGTTTTGTAAATAGATAGAATATTTGAGACCCAGAGAACATATCTGCGGAAATACATGAAGATGTTTTGATTAAACTTGCTGCTAGTGGGCTATATATTGTACTCTGTACTCTAAATTCTATACTCTATACTTCATTATGTCGGTGCCCAGCGGTTTTAGATAGGTCGTCACTGTGAACCAATGGTCCCAAATAAGGTAAAAAATGTAACTTTCTATTAAATAGAATAGAATATATTTCTCATTTTCCACAATGTGTTATACAGTCATCAAAATAACAACAAAATAACAAATAAAATTTACTAGACATATACATATAATGAGTTTTGTCTTTGTCAAGCGACTTCCCAAACATAAGCTCTTCTATTCTCTATTATTATATAGCCATGAACATCCTCCTGAGTTAGAATAGAACCCAGTATACTTCTCTTTTTAATGTATAGCAAACAGTAATAAATAAATCATAAAGGTATAGGGTCATAATAGGTACACATGTCCTTAAATAAAGGTCTACAAGCGTCAGTAGGCTTGGCTTTAGCTAAAACACATATTGCTTCTCTTCTGTAATACGAAGACCTGTTGAGCATGACAAGTACTACCCCATAGAATAATGACATACACCATTACTCTATGAAAAGTTGAAAAATAAGAAATCTTTAAGTAATTAGCTCTAAGTTCATTTTGTAATTGCCTAAGAAAAAATATTATAGTTGATAATCGATTACATAGTTTATTAATATGATGTGCAAAAGTTAAAGTGTCATCAAGAAAGACACCTAATTACTTTACAGGATCGTTATTTACAACGTTAGAAAGGTACCACGGCAAAGTCAAGTGTATTAATTAGTCTTATCCAAGTTCAAACTCAGAAAGTTGCTAGAACACCATTTTTGTAACAGATCTTATTTATTATTCCATTTGAAGATTTACTTTTATATAATAAAGTTGTATTATCAGCATAGGCAACTGAAAAAATGTTATCATCAATATTTGAGAAGAGATCATTGACATAAATAATAAAAAGAACAGGTCCTAAAACTGATCTGTGAGGAACACCAAATTTAATATATTTCTGGTTAGATACTGCATTATTCTATTTAACAAACTGAAATCTGTTACATAAATATGATGCAAAAAGATTTAGTGTAATGTCTCGTACACCATAGTGAGCACTATGGTGTACGAGACAAAATTTGAGAATTTAGTCAAAAAAATATTATAGTCAACAGTGTCAAAAGTCTTTGATACGTCATAGAATTTTGCTGTACAAAATTCTTTCTTCTCAAAAGATACATATTTAAGATACCTACATGTATTTTTTGATAGTGGGTATAATTATTTGTAACCATTTACCCCATAACCTACAATTTAATTTCATTTATTCGTAAACAGCCTGTATAGATGCCAGCCAATAATATTTTTACCTTGTAATTTAAAAGAGAATATCCAACTGTTAAATCCTTTTCATCTGCCGTTAGGAGACCTTTACAAATCTTATTTAGTGTCGTAAAACACTTGTGTATTACTTGTAAGAGATTTATAGCACTAGTGAATTCTTCGTTGAGAAACATTTCGACCGCTGAATTTGAAGTTTCCGTTGGTGGAATTGTTATCCTTACAAAGTCATATCCATGATTAATCTTCTTCCACAAACCCATGAAAGGTGCCAAACCTTTTTGGAAATATTCCTGTTCAAATGTATTTGACAAGTTCCTCGTCAGGTAAAGATCTAAAACCATGTTTTTTAAAAATATTTATCAAGTTTTTCTCTTATACAAGTTTATTACTTTTCAGCTCGGATATTATATTTGAGGATGCTTGCCTTTCCCATGCTCTGTTAATATTCTCTGATAAACCAAAAATTGAGGGCTCATCTTTGTTTGGAAATTGTTTTATCATATTTAAATAGTCCTGGAACCAAAACGTAAATAAAGCAAATAGGATATGTTAATCTCTGCTACATTAGTGGTTACTTTACTGACTACAGCCAGTTTCTATGTATAATCATTATTTAAATGTTTGCCGTTTAATTGCCCAAAGTCAGAGATAACTTAAAGAATTTTTTTTATAAAACTCGATAGTCTTACCTGAAATTGCACTGTTGTTGGTACATTCACGTTTAAGCCAAAAGGCTTCCATCTGTGGCTTAAAACTTCGTCGGTAAAATATTGTTTAGTATATGACTCTAGTATTTGCATATCATCCACGTTTTCTACTCTGCCGCCGTATACGGCATCAGAGCATAAACCAGATATAAATCTCCATTGTATTTGTGGAGTTTGGTTGTGCCATAGATCCTCAGTGAGTTTGATACTCGTAGAAAAGTCTGTGTCGCTGAAATCGTAGTATTTTGACCAGCCTATAAGGAAAGGATTCTATGTTAGCTTAGGTATATCAAGCTACATAATGGCAATGATGTGCTTTATAGATATATAATTTAAATATCATAAAATAAAATTGTTCACCAAGAGACACATTATGCAATTCTACATTTTGTTGTAAAATTATAAATCATGACTGTATACGCCTCTAACAATTACTCTATACAGGGTGTCTCACCGGGAACTGAATAGATCGATATAGAGAAAAGTACGCATCAGAAAATATTGAAGATTTAGATAATTACTAATGTCGGTGTGGCCAATCCAACTAAAATAATTACAAGCAGGTGGCACTTCCGCTTATATCGGAAGTCGATACCAACTTGTTTATTTCAAATGGAACACCCTATATATTTTAGGGTTTTCGAAAAGAGCATAAAATTCTGAGTCGAAAATATGTAGCATATCCTATACCTAAACCTAGCCGTTTCACAGATATTTGACATTTTATAGAAAATTTGACAGGTGCAACGGTTTGCAAGAGCCGTTATAACTTGTTACGTTTTTCGCATTTCATTTTGTCAACTTCAAACCGCGAAAACTTGCTTAGGTCAAATGGAACACCCTGTATTTTTTTACGTCAAGTTGTGTAAAATTGAATTCCCTTGTTCTGATGTTAGCATTGTGGGGGTTAAAGTTACAACTTTTTGAAATATTTGCGATTTTATTAGAAATTCATGAATTGTTGTAATCATTTCATCAAAATAGCCATGATTAGAAACAATCAGTCATTATCTTACGTCAAAAAATGCCAGCACGTTTAAATTATACCAACGAAAACTTTTTAAATTTGTTTATTATTTATGGAGAATGTGATAAAGTAATATCAAGAACTTGCATCTTGCATCACATTTGCTACTCGATATCCACAAAAACGCAAAATAACACTAACACTGTAACATGCGTATTAATCGAATTGAAGATATGGCATGAACTAAAATAGCAGAGATAAGATCAATTTAAAATGTGATTTTCATTTTAATTTAATAATTGCTCAAAATTCTGCCCTAGAACCTCGACACATTTTTCGCACCGTCGGATTAGTCCCTCATGGGTAGCTCTTTTAATTGAATCCTATGATATGTTTTGAAATGCATTTCTTACTCTTTGCATACAATCTTCAATGGTTGTTAATGGGCTCTCATAAACTTTATTTTTAATAGTTCCCCAAATGAAATAATCCAGAACTGATAAATCGGGCGAGCGAGGAGGCCATAAGAAAGGTCCATTATTGGCAATGCATTGATCATAAAAAGTTTCTTGTAAATAATTATTAATTAAATATGCGTTATGTGGGGGAGTACCGTCGTGCTGATAAAAAATGTTTCTATGTTCGGCGAGAGGTAAATTTTCTAAATAGTTATTATTCATATTTTGTAAGATATTCAGATATCATTCACCTAAAAAAAAAAAAAAAAAAAAAAAAAAAAAAAAAAAAAAAAAAAAAAAAAAATTACCTATACATATTAGCAGAAGAGAAAATTTAATTTGCTTTTTAAATTTTCCTGATAAAATTGTAATGCCATCACTCTATCGTTTCTTATGGCACAGTAAACATTGAACTGCCAACTTTCCTGAAAGTTTCGCTCTCTGAACATATGAGGATTTGAGTCACTCCAATAATGCGAATTGTGTCTATTAAAAAGTCCATTTTTAGTAAATTTTGCTTCATCTTCCCAAATAAGAATCGTAACCCTCAGACCTTATTAGAATAAACTCACAAAAATTCTGTCTTCTTAGGAAATCTGTTTCTTTTAATCCTTGAACCGTATGGAATGAAAACGGGTGAAACTTATGTTTTAATAAGATTCTGTGAATTGAATCCTTGCATAGTCCCGATTCCAGAGCAGCTTGTCTTAATGACATCCTTGGAAATGCATGAAAATATCCCAGAATGACTATTTCAATGTTTTCATCATCAACATAGGCTTTCTTCTTTGCATTTTTGCCTTAACAGAGCCATAATTTTTTAAATTTTCCAGTATGCGTTTTACAGTGTTTGGTGACGGTTTCCGTTTTTCTGGATATCGAGTAGCAAATGCGCTGCAAGTTCTTGATATTACTTTATCACATTCTCCATAAATAATAAACAAATTTAAAAAGTTTTCGTGGGTGTAATTTAAACGTGCTGGCATTTTTTGGTATAAGATAATAACTGATTGTTTCTAATCATGGCTATTTTGATGAAATGATTACAACAATTCATGAATTTCTAATAAAATCGCAAATATTTCAAAAAGTTGTAACTTTAACCACCACAATGCTAATATCAGAAAAAGGGAATTTAATTTTACGCAGACGTAAAAAAATACAGGGTGTTCCATTTGACCTAAACAAGTTTTCGCGATTTGAAGTTGACAAAATGTAACGCGAAAAACGGATCACTTGGTATGATACTATTGAATTTATTTCAGTTGTAGAACGTAGTTCTCCTTGTGTTCTTTCTACGTGACAAGAAGCAAATGAGGATCTTTCACACGAAGAAAGTTATCTTGCAAACCGTTGCACCTGTTAAATTTTCTATAAAATGTCAAATATCTGTGAAACGGCTAGGTTTAGGTATAGGATATGCTACATATTTTCGACTCAGAATTTTAAGCTCTTTTCGAAAACCCTAAAATATATAGTGTTCCATTTGAAATAAGCAAGTTGGTATCGACTTCCGGTATAAGCGGAAGTGCCAGCTGCTTGTAATTATTTTAGTTGGATTGGCCACACCGACATTAGTAATCATCTAAATTTTCAAAATTTTCTGATGCGTAGCTTTCTCTATATCGATCGATTCAGTTCCCGTTGAGCCACCCTGTATAATGGGTATGACCCATTTTCGAATTTTACTATAGTAGTATAAGCGGTAGAGGAGATTGTATTTATGCCATAAACTATGAAATTGGAAATAACAGCAATATCTTATAGCTCCAGAGATGTATAGACACGTAAATATGCTAGTTTTACACATGCCGCTTTAAAAAATCGATGTGGCATTTGACAAATTTAAGTTTTATGCGGTTGAGGAGTATAAAGTATTAGTATACTTCCTTGGACTAATCTTTACCTTGTGGAATATATTTTCTTCGTTCTTGAAGCAACGCGTGCACACAGGATATCACGAAAAATATTCTAGCAGCATTTGGATTCAGTTTTTCGATGTATTTATTACCATATGCTGAGTAAGTACGCATTATGTTATTCTTTAAACCTTGGGGGGCCTCATACACTATCTTCAAACTGTTCTGGGCCAACACGAAATTAAAATTTGGCGTCGGTTCCGAAATTAACCATAACCTGAGACAAATAGTAACATTTTGTATATCCAATACCGAACTGTGTATTTTATGTGCTTACCTAAATTTTTCATTCGCCTTCACGTTCTTCAGATTTTGACTTAAAATAGGTATCCAATACGTCACCAGGTGTAGGTTTTTTAGTATCAACCAAGACCCAGATTGAACGCATTTCTGAAGCGCTGTTAAAGCATTTGTTTCTTGTCCTTCTCCCATAGCAACCTTTGAAATAGAATATAATTAGATAATAAGATCTTCAACGTATTAAACGTTTTCGCATCGTTTTGCTCTCATCCTATAGTTTTCGCGTTTCGTGAATTGCCACGCACTTTAGTATACCGGGTGTTAGAAAAGTATGGGAACGGTGGAAAATCTCGAACAGTTTGCATCAAATTGAAAAATAAAGAAATACGTGTCAAAAAATTTTCAAAAAACTATCTACTGATATCAAAATGACCTCCCCACCCACCACCCTGTGGGTGGGGCGAGGGGCAACTTTAAAATTTCGAATAGAAATCCCTATTTTTTATTGCGGAATCGGATTCTACGGCAAAAAATACGTAAATTTTATTCCGCACATTTTTTCGATTCTTGCATGGTGTCGCTGTAATAGCAAAAAAATGAAAAGAAAACATTACTGTTTCAAGAGTAGCGTCTTGCGCCCATAAAAAACGTCCAATTCAAAAACTGAAAAACACGTATTTGTTGTTTTTACGAAATCTATCCAATGACATTGGATTTGACACTCCCACCCCTAACCCAGTGGGTGGGACGGGGGGCGGCAACTTTGAAATTTGTAATGAAAATCCCTATTTTTTATAGCGGATTCGGATTCTACGGCCAAATATACGTGAGTTCTATATCGGGCATTTTTTTCGATTCTTGCAAGGTGTCGCTGCAATCGCACAAAATTGAAATAAACCTTAAACGTCCATAAGTTTATAAATATTTACAAACTCATGTTGACAAAAAAACATTCAGTTTAAAAAACAATATCTGTGATATCTTGGTTTTTATGAATGTTTTTTTAAAGTGTTCTTAATAACAGTATTTGTTTTGTGAAATTTATACGAGAACGTTCAGTTCCTTCCAACTTTTGTAGAGACAGGAGCGCACACTTTTTACGGAAAAAGTTATTTAATTTTTCATTAGTTCTCGCGTTTTTTTCTGCATAATGGCTACTTTAACAGAGAAAAGGAAAATGTTTCTCTTTTAATGATGCGAAGGTGGGGCGTTAAAGAAAGGTCCTATGATGAAGTTGTGATTTTATTCAACGAAACTTTCCGTGTAGATCAAGTGGGAATTTCGAAATCTACTGTGTCCCGTACCATCTAACGATTCTTAGACACAAGGACAAATAAAAATCGCCCAAAATCTGGAAGACCAAAATCTGAAACATCGAAAGCTCGACAAATGGAAGTGGCCCAGGCATCTGTTGAAAATCGAAGGTTCTCAATCAAAAAAGCCAGTCGACAGCTTGATATGAGTGCATTTTCAGTTCATTTGAAACTTTTGCAATTTCATCCTTACAAAATTCACCTTCACCAAGAGTTAAATGAAGATGATTTTGATCGGCGACTTGAATTTAGTGAATTAATCATGGAAAGGAGTAACCAAAACCCAGATTTTTTGTCATCTCTACTTGTCTTCTCAGATGAAGCAACTTTCGAACTCAGTGGAAAAGTTAATCGCCATAATTTCAGATATTGGAGTGACGAAAACCCTCACTGGATGCTTGAAACACAAGCGCAGTATCCACAGAAATTAAATCTTTGGGCAGGAGTTTTCAGGGATCGAATCATAGGGCAGTTTTTCATAGATGGAAATTTGAATGGAGAACAATACCTGGAAATGTTGACAAATCAAATAGTTCCCGCAATACAAGAAATTGCTGGTGATGAGTTCGATAATGCTTGGTTCCAGCAAGATGAGGCTCCTCCACGCTATCGGGATATTGTTAGGGACTATTTGCATCGTACTTTCGAAAATCGATGGATAGGTCGAAGAGGAACTTTTGAATGGTCAGCAAGATCTCCCGACCTCGCGCCACTTGATTATTTTGTTTGGGACTACGTGAAGGGTAAGGTTTATTTCACTAAACCTCGTGATTTGGAAGAGCTGAGGCAACGCATATTAAACATTTTTGCAGAAATACCACCTCAAATGATAAGAAGTGCTATTGAAAATTTTTACGTTCGTCTCGGCCAATGCCAAGAAGTCCACCAGGCACCATTTTGAATACCTGCTATAATCTTGAAATTAAAACCTACTAGTGTAGCAGTTAAGCTGTAAACTAATTGCCACAACTGGCCGAAATTCTCACCTTGCCTTAAATGGCTGAGTTACCTCCTTGCCTTCACTGGCTGGGATCAAGAACTTGTCTGGAGTGGCTGAATTAAGAGGTAAAACCACTTTTAGTTTTTTTTAAATCGAGTTTTTTATTGCCCTGTAAAAAATGTAAATTGAAAATTACTAGCTGATAATAAATTTACAGAATGTTAATAGTCGTAATTTCCGCACGACCGCGTAAAATCACTGTTCTCAAAACAGCTCGGGAAATCATTCACTCTGAGATCAGTAGCTTTACTTTTCGTATTTTTTTAAGTATGCGTTCAAAACTTTCATGTTTCCACTCAATTTTTTGCGATTGCAGCGACACCTTGCGAGAATCGAAAAAAATGCCCGATATAAAATTCACGTATTTTTGGCCGTAGAATCCGAATCCGCTATAAAAGATAGGGATTTTCATTACAAATTTCAAAGTTGGCCCCGCCCCACCCACTGGGTTAGAGGTGGGAGTCGAATCCAATGTCATTGGATAGATTTCGTAAAAATAACAAATACGTATTTTTCAGTTTTTGAATTGGACGTTTTTTATCGGCACAAGACGCTACTTTTGAAACAGTAATGTTTTCTTTTCATTTCTTGCCATTACAGCGACACCATGCAACAATCGAAAAAAATGTCCGGAATAAAATGTACGTATTTTTTGCCGTAGAATCCGATTCCGCAATAAAAAATAGGGGTTTCCATTTGAAATTTTAAAGTTGCCCCTCGCCCCACCACAGGGTGGTGGGTGGGGAAGTCATTTTAGTATCAGTAGATAGTTTTTTGAAAAATTTTTGACACGTATTTTTTTATTTTTCGGTTTGATGCAAACTGTTCGCGATTTTCCACCGTTCCCATACTTTTCTAACACCCGGTTTGACCATTTCACATGTATATCAGAAGTACTTTTGTATTAGGTAAGAGACCAAAGTCTGTATGTCACATCCTAGATATACAAAAAAAAAATACAAAAAATTTTAGTGCTATTGATTGATATTAAAATAGCGTTTTTGTGACTCCTTAACATTCGACCTTGATTTTTTAAAACACAGATCACTTCCATTGATTACAGTTTTCCCAAATTTCTAATAAGGTAACAAACCAGTCTTAAAATTAATCGCGTTTAGAAATCATTGATTGTTTTATTTGTACCTCCACATATTGTCCACTTCCAAATAGAGTCTCAGCTAACTCTGTAACATCTGAAGAGGGATCAGTTCCTGATGCAGCCAGAAGAAGAACCGGTTCTTCGGAGCTTGACTCTTTATACACATGGCTTAGGTCTAGCACACTAGGTTCAAGAGTTTTAAAACCTGAAATTGTGAGGTTTGTAATCAGCCCTAACACAAAGTGCACTGTTGTATTTGATTATATTATTAACTTCCGTGGGCTTTTTTACTTTACATTGCAAGCACCTATTGTTTTTATACTTAACCTGTTATATGCAGGACGCATTGGGACATGGTGGAATGAAGTCTATCAGGTCTTAGAGCTTGTACGACAAGTACTTTTTGGAATCCTGTAAGCTTGCAATGTGCGGGAAATTCAGCCTCACAATTGTTCGAATTCATAAAGTTCTTCCACAAATTAAGTTCCTTCAATTGTAAGTTATTGTACAAGTCCGGTAAAGCAATCTGCAAATTAACACGTATAAAATATGCGTAACCCTGGTTAGTTATAATTGCATTACTTGCAAATTTTGAACACATAGAACACATTGCTTCGGAATCCAAGGCGGTAGCTCGTCAGAGGTGCTCTTATTTGGAACAATATTTCCTAGAAACAGGCTCCACTCTATCTGCGGTATGTCCTTCGGGAATAATTTGAACACTACTTGAAGCAAGCACTTCAGTCTGTCGTTCTTGAAGATTCCTCTGCTCATATAACTGTAAATTGTGTGAAGCAAATGTTTCTTTTGTGTTTCTAACTTATTCTCAATTCCCTAAAACGAACGAAGAGATTCATTATACCGGTATTAGATTCTGTTTACATCACTTTCAGACAATACAGTTAACATATTTACCTAAGCGCAACAGGACTAAGAACAAATATACGGAAAGTCTCTTAATAGTGAAACCTTATTATGTATGGTATTGTGTTTCGTCATTTAGGACAAGACAGGTAACCAATTAAAAAAACTGGGGACATTACAGAATTTGCGCGTACTATACGTCTTCAATTGGAAAAGGCGAATAACCCCACACTGCTCCTTTATTCTATCAAATACATACTGAAGGTGTCCACAACTTGTTGAATGGCTCCATCTGGTGGCGAATTATTGCATTATCTGAGTTGGCGACGTACGGTCGTGAGCAAAAAAAATAGGACAAATCTTATAACGGTATTTTGCTAAAATCTAGTTGTGTACTTTACTTAACTTTAATTTTTGTGACATTGTCAGTTAGTTGTCATAATTTATTGCAAGTGTGCAAAAACTAATATGCCTCATATAAGCGATTTAGTTAAATCTGGAGTTATTGTTAAAGCAGAAGATGGATGGTCAATGAGACAAATTGCACTGCATTATAACATTGACAAAAATTCGGTGTGTAATATTTTAAGAAAGTGGAGAATAAACGGTACGATTAGTAGAAATCCTGGATCAAGGCGACGAAAGATATCAACTCAACAACAAGATTTGCAATTGGTAAATGCTTTAGTAGAAAATCCATTTTACTCAGTTATTCAGGCTGCTGAAGAAATGAATTTTCCTGGATCGAGTAGTACTGGTCGCCGGCGAGTAAGAGAATCGGAGCTACGCTGTCATGCACCAGCACAGAAATACTTACTTAAAGCTGAACATAAAGAAGCTCGAGTAGGATTTGCGCTTAAATTTTTAGCGCATAATAATAATAATAAATAAACACCACAGAAATTAGACAACCCTCAATTCCAGAAGCCAGAGCTTGTGCGGAAGGGGGTTACACACTGAAAAAACGCGGACATACAACCATTTCCTCAGACAGTGCCAGTGCCGGAGCCAGGATTCGAACCCGGTGGAGCGATGTCCGTGTAATTAATCGCGATTGCCACCTCACGCTTTAACCCACTCGGCTATCGACCAGGCAATGTAATGTATGATGTAAATTTTTGGAACAATATAATCTTTACAGACGAAAAAACTTTCCAGTCAACACACAGCAATCGTATTCGTGTTTACCGCCCTCCGAATACACGATTCGATGAGAAATATATATCTAATAATGATAAAAGTGGTAGCTTTTCCGTCAATATGTGGGCTTGGATATTGGCACGTGGTCCTGATGTTTTGTGGCATATTGAGGAACGATTTAATAGTGAAACGTATATTAGGATTTTAGACAATATTATGCTCCCTTCTGTGTCACAATTATTTCCTAATAATGAGTTCATATTTCAATAAGACAATTGTTCCATTTATACTGCTCATACCGTAACTAACTGGTTTCAAGATAACAACATCAATATTCTTAACTGGCCAAGTCATAGTCCAGATCTTAACCCTGTGGAAGAAGTATGGGGACTACTCGTAAGAAGTATCCAAAAACGAAATGTGAGACCACGGAATGCCGAAGAATTACTGGAAATAGTAAATAATGCATGGGAAAATATTATTACTAATTATTATTATATAAGGTTATTTAATTCTATGCCAAACAAACTTATAGAAGTTATAAATAGAAATGGTGCAATAACCAAATATTAATAGTTAGTAGTTTCTTGTTAAGTAGGATATCCTTTGTCCTTTGATCCAGGATTTCTACTAATCTTACCGTTTATTCTCCACTTTCTTAAGATGTTACACAACCAATTTTTGTTAATGTTATAACGCAGTGCAATTTGTCTCATTAACCATCCATCATTTACTATAGTAATAACTACAGCATTAAAATAAAAAATAAATTAAAAGTGACATCTGTTTTATTTCGCCTACTCATTACATATTCAAATAGAGACGAATTTACATTAGAAAAAAAAAGTTGTCCTGTTTTTTTTCTGCTCACGACAGTACTCTGACTAAGTTATATTTTGTGTGACATAATTGTGTAATAAATGGTCGAATAACGTATAATATATGGATACAATATAATTGTGTAATAATATAGACAGACCTTCCCCTGACGAGGATTTCATTGACCCATGGAATGTACGGACTTTGACTTCAGAATCTTAATTAGGGACATATGTAGGTAAGGAATCCATGAGATGGACATCCCGGAAAGTGGGGGGAAGTCAGTCATATTGGTTTTTATGCCAAACCGGATGTGCACTCTTAGAATTTAGTTATTTACACTCGTCCACCTCTTTTGTTTCTCAATAAAAAGAGAAAATTCTAAAGTAAAGGATGTAGACAAATTATTTGGCTATAAAATGACGCCTCATTTAATTCATTATCTTCAGAAATGACAAAGATACAGTCATACTCGTGTAAACTATTCTTTCTTTCCCTGTGTATTTTCTCATAGATAATTAAAGTGCTTTTAGCTTGTGTTCTTATCGAATGAGAAATATCTTATTTCTTTTCTTTGTTTTCGAGAATTATTTAGTTTTTAATTTTAGTTATTGTTACTTGGTTAAAAACGGAGATAGAGTGCACATCCGGTTTGACAGAAAAACCAATATGGCGGACTCCCTCCCACTTTCCGGGATGCCCACTTCATGGATTCCTGACCTACATATGTCCCCAATTAAGATTCTGAAGTCAAAGTCCGTACATTCCATGTAAGATGAGTCTATTATTGCAAAACACAAATCTCCCTTATCTGTCATAAACTATCAATATGTATTAATTACATATATTACATGCAGTTATATTTTTACACAGATACATCATTGCATTGAAATACGTAACGTTCCCATTAAATAACAATGGTATTTCGAATCAGTAAACTGAGTTTCAAGAATTTCACATTAACAGAATAAATAGATCTAAAAACACCATTATGATACCATTGGATAATAATGATAAATAATGAGGTATTTCTAGCAGGGATCTCCAGAGGGTGGAAGCCATCTTACATCATGCTACTATGAAGAACATAGACCCATGCATTTTGGAAATTAAGGTTAATGAACAACTCTTAATAAGATATTTATCTTATATTTCAAAATATTTATTCGTTGCCGATTCATGTGCTTTATAAATGTGTGATTTTAATAACTTATTTGCTAAATCAAGAGATTCATTTTGTTATAAAAGGAAGATTTTTATTCTTTATTCGAGAATTTAAATTACTGCTCATTGGTTTACCTGGAAAGTCTGTAAAGATTTCAGGAACAGTTTGCTATAGGCCGAGGCAGATATCAGATAAAGAACGTTGCTTTTTGCGAAATCGTTAACCGCAAAATACAAAGAGCTCCCAAAAAAGGATATGTCTCTGTACACGTTGTACTCTGCTTGTAATTTGTCTTGTATTTCGGTAGATTCTTTCAAAGCCACAGTTATTGCCTCGGAACTTGCCTTAGTTTCATTTAGTGACGCCAGTAGTTTCTAAAATATAATTATTGAAATTTTGTTTTAGCTAGTTCTAATTCTATTTTACAGTGTCTTGAAGAATGTCTCCTTTGGAATTTGCTAAGTCTTCGAGGAGTTGGTTTTGTAGGTCGCTTTGTTTTTCTTGCAATTCTTCCTTTTCTCGCAGTAATTGTTTCTTTCTATTTTCCAGTTCTGGGTTTTCTTGGCGAATAGCTCCAGACAGTAGTTGCTCTAAAAATTGAATAAGCATAAAAAATCCAATGGTTATTTATGATATTTTATTTGAAAAATATGTACGATTCTAAACAAATATTTGGGGAGTGGGCATTTGTACTTTTTCATTTAGTATGAATATGAAAAATTTTGCTAGTAAATTTTATGTGAGTGGCAGTTAGAACTTATTTTTTTTAACTTTGATTGTGGTCGAAACCGTTAAGGGTTCATATTAGTTTGAGTCTATTATTTGATATTAATTTATACAGGTTGTCATTTAAATTGTTAAAGAACACGATAAAACCCTCGATAAACTTTTCGAAACTGTAACAAAATCCGACGAAACATTTCGCATTTCGCTTCACGTAAAAATATCGTTGGAAGAGGTTTTTAATGTTTAATCATATTTTCGCTTTTGACGGGAAAATGATGAGTTTTAACGGGATTTGCCCTAAATCGGTTCCTCAGTGATTCGATGTCAGAAAAGTATAGTTACCATGTACTCATATGTGCACGGGACCGCCTTGCCTGAACGTATGAAATTGTAATTGCAAAATATAATTCAAAGTCGTTGCGATTCAAGCATTTTTAAGCTCCGAGGAGCGATCAAAATTGATATTGAACTGTAAATACGTAAATAGACAGGCAAGCAAAAGCCCACCAAAAATTTATAAACATTGAACTTTTCTTGAATCTTTTTGTGTAATCGTTAGCTCAAAAAACCGCATATTGGATGGTAGTTGGTACATTATAAGTCGTCCGTTCCTAACCATGTGTTGTACACGGGCCAAACTATAGTTTGTTAAAAACATTTTTCTTGAAGTTGTTGTAAAACATGAATTTTTAAAGAGATTATATTGTCTTTTTCTTGTGTTTTCAAAATTCCCTTTCAGGTTTAATTTTAAGAAAGTGTTAGTACCTACTGTGTTAGATTTATAGTGTTACGACGTCCAGTTGATACCATCAGAGAAGCAGTTAGGCATAAACAAACAGTAACTATAAATTTTGTATTATTGTCCGTCTAAAACAGTCGTTTTGAACCCGTATTTGTGAACGTTAATATTCATGTTTGATAAATATAATAAAAGTCTTTCAGACTCCAAAAGATGGATCGTTCAGAAAATCAACGGTAAATTAATCTGAAGAAATTATGAATGAAAACAATACAAAAATCTGATATATACTTTTGGACTGGAAGCTTTAAGATCGAATCAAAAAAATATTATAAACTTTTAATGAAGTGTATCGTCGTTGCTTTCTTTGTCTGCGAAATTGTACCTAAATTTGATATAAGAAGTAGTCAAAGCATAACTATTATAGTTAGAAGACATGGCTTTAAAAATGGCACAAATGGGATGATCTATGATAACAATAATAATAAATAAACACACCACAGAAATTAGACGACCCCCAATTCCAGAAGCCAGAGGCTTGTGCGGAAGGGGGTTACACATTTAAATGACGCGGACGCGGGGATCGATGGTTATATTAAAAAATCATCTCTAGATATACCTGTAAGTCCTGCATGAGTCACAGTAAAATTCAACAGGTTTAACAATGGAGCTACATCAGCAGATAATTTAAGCTGTTCATTTCGACTGCATAAAATCAGTTTAAAATCTGCATGGTAATCCATTAGCTTTCCATTCAGTTTTATTAATTTTCTTTCGCCTAAAATAAGAACACTATTATTTACTTCTAAATCTTTATTTGTTAGTGACCTTGGTATATAAACTCTTTTCTTAAAATTGGGAGTAGCGTTGGGCAAACTGTGTCTATTTCTTCTATAATAAATACTTTTCCAAATCTGCAAATAAATTAATTAGTCATTTTTAGCTGACTTCAAACAATTGAAAAACGAAGAAGTTTCCTCATATATTTGTTTCTTTTATCTTTTTTGTATTTGTTCATTCATTGCTCTGGGTTTTTTTAATAGTCCAGTCAATGGAAAAATTCCTAATGTTTTGAAACCTTGTACTTTAATGTAGTTATGTCTGATGGTATATTACTTTAACTAAACGACCTAATACTGCAACGCTATATTGGTAAAACGGCGCTAAAATACAATGTTTTGAGAATATTTTAATTCTAATTATAGCAAAATACTTTATAAAAAAAAAGGCCAAATCTCTAAAAAAATCCAATCGAAGATTTTCTAGCGGGAGTCTCTTTATATTGGCGTCACAAATAACTTCTCAAAAGTCCATAAAGCCAACAGGACGGCTACAAAAGTTACAGAAAGTCAAAGGTCAGTTTTTCTCAAATATCTCGTAAATTATTGGTTTTACGTTAATTTTAGTTATTATAAAATTTGTTCGTGAGATAAATCTGCATAAAAAAGGTCCTATACAAAATTTACGTAGAACTAATAGTTTTCGAGAGAGATATTAGGCTGAGAAAACTTCGGAGCACAGCACATGCGCCACTATTCTATAATATAGTGGTGCAATATTGAATGACGCGTCGTACGTTCTAAATTCAGTTTAACGCTACATTTTGTAGAATTCTGACATTTCATTCATCTCGTAATATTTTGTAATTGTTTATCATGGTAGACCACACTTGTTTTATCTGTAACGAATCTTTGTCAAATGGCGCGATTGTGACTGTTGTTCGCGGTTTAGAAAATCTTAGAAATGCGGGTGTTGAAAGAAGTGACGATCATATAGACTATGTGCGAAACGTGGAAACTATGACACCACAGTAGCAGCTACTCAACTACATCTATTCAGGGTATATTACCAGGTTCAAACTTGACTGGGAAAAGATTTAGACCCTTAGCAATGGGGTTGGGCTTTAAACAATAATTTATTAGAACCAACAACTACTCTGATTCCTCCTGCACGAGATGAACTTCTCAATTATAAATTATATTTTCTGCAATTGCACAAAAGGTTGTGGCAACAATAATTGTGGATGCCGAAAAATTGGATTGCCATGTTGTATGTCGGGGCCAGTCGTATCCCAATACGATGTCCGAGGATACATTCGTTGAATCTGAGTTCAACGATGATGAAATCGACCTCATTTCGTTATTTTTCGCTGAATGCGGATATAAACTTTCGATGTGCATCGCGGATGATTCATTTGCAGTGAATATGATTTCATCCAGAGTAGACAGTACCTCTACTTTGTTTACCGTTCAATTTGGATGATCATTTCAGATGAAACGCAGATGAAAACAATCTTTACACATTTCACTGCAGCTGAATCATCCGCGATGCACATCGAAAGTGTGTCTACATTCGCCTTGAGCTGATTGTTGATGAAGATGAAAATTTGAAGAAGTGGAAGTAGAAGAGATAGACGTAGATGAAGAAGAGGTCAGCAAAGGCGAACAATAATAAACAAAATTATAACATAACTTATAACCCATGGGTTAGGCCTACAGGGAACACCATGTAAAAAAAATGCGCATTCTACTCATTCGGAGGTGCGGAAACGAATGCAGCGTAATGAGTTATCTCAGCTCTATATCTCGAAAACTATTGGTTCTACGTAAATTTTGTATAGGACCTGTTTTATACAGATTAATATCAGGAACAAATTTTATAATAACCACAATTAACGTAAAACCGATTGTTTACGAGATATTTGAGAAACACTGATTTTCGTGATCTTGGATCTTCTGTAACTTTTATAACCAACCAGTTGGCTTTATCGACTTTTGAGAAATTATATGACGACAAAATAAGAATCCCGCTGGAAAATGGGCTACAAGGCAAAGTAACAAAATCGTTCCAGTTTCACCGAAAATGGCGAATGCGCTAATGGTAACCAGAAAGATGATTGATTCAGTGAGAGTTCCACCATTATTTTACAAATTCGTGCCTTGAAGTTACTTACCTAACAGCGAGTTCAAGGATACTTTTAAATTTTGGCGAATTTTGAGTAATACATTCGACATTTTTATGTTTCAAATGTTGCTTGATCCATTCCGTTGCAGATGAAGTAGGGTCAATTAGCAAGGGCACCATAGTAGCCTAGTAAAAAGCAACAACAAATATAATTTATTATAATATATTTGCAAACTTTATGACAAAGTAGTATACTCGAGCTCAGATTTATGGTGTATTCAAAAAAGGCAACAAAAAATTTTACTGCCTCATTATTATCGTCGTTGGCCCATTCGGTATGATATCATCAAACAAGCCGACCTACATTAAAAACCTAAAAGGCAAGCGAGTCAATTTGCGAACGAAATAGTATAGAGCCGTACTTAAAATTAGTCTCTATTAGAATGTACATATTAATAATACTACACCGTAGCGCGATGTTAAAATTGAACGACGGAGTTGCTGATCTAAATATTTCAAGTGCGTACCTGGGTGCAATTACTTTTGCGACTAGTTAACGGTATTTTAATGAGGTCATAAAGTTTTTAATACCTTTTTGGGTGCACCGAGAATCTCAGCTCGACTATAATAATATTTTTTTACCTCTAAAATAATCACAGCATTTTGGATAGAGAGTTTATCAGATGACAAGCCTTCGCTTTGCCATTGAAGCTGTTCTCTTTCAGAGGAGAAAAATGACTCTATATCGATATATCCCATACTGATTTCCTTACACCACAGTTGTAGTACTTCCCTTCAAAGGATAACGGAATTAAAAATTTATCAAAAGATATTTTCAGTTTTCTTACTCTCGTTTGTCTTCAGGCTCATTTGATAGAAATGATATAAATGCTGCAGCTAATAGACAATTGTTTGGTAATTTTTCTACTTGTTGAGATAAATCCTTTAACTAAAAATATTAGTATTATTTTAAACAAATTCATGTATGTAAGATGGAGCTGACAACAACAACTAATATAAACCGTGAATATATCAATAAAAATCTGATTATTTCTACCGGAACAATTTATGAAGTGGTTCGATCGTATGTACAAGAACTGCAGATCCATAGCACTTTACTCGGCATATAGCATGCTATTTTTTCTTCAAACGTCGAGTATGAATCAGATAAATACTGTTATTTTTTCTTCAAATACTTTCAGTGCCGCTTGTGAGCAGCAGTAAGTATCAGAGAAATGAAAGTTTAAGTTGACGAAATTTGTCAAAAAAGCCACGTTTCTTTTACATTTGAAGAAATATATAATCATCTGGTTATAATCATTTTACTATAATACCTGATTTTGCCATCTCTCATACTCGTCAGTTAATTTAGCTACCAAAGCTTCTGCCGCTGCTAAAGTTACTTGAGCCTTATTCAAACCTATTTCTATTTCAGCAGCTTCCTTTGTATAAGCAGACAGTTGGTCTTTTAATTTTGCCACTGTAGCATCTACATCTAGTAACCCTGCACTGAGTTCACCAAGTTGTGTCTCAGCGTTCGTTAGATTCCTGAAATTAATGTTTATTTATCTATTGAAGATGAATATGTAGCGATTAGTTACTTTTTAAGTTTACTCTGTTCTCTTTCCAACGGCCTTATTTTGTCCATCACACGTGAATATTTTACATTTGCTGCTACCCAGGCTGCTAAAGGCGCAGCAGCGACGGACGCTCGTTTGGCCGATTTTGGATCAAACGATTCACTTTTCGTTGAGATGAGGCGTTCGACGGCTTGTCTGTTCTCAGTCATTATCCGACTGGCATCGAAAGACCTGAAACAATCTTATGGTATTTTTCATACTCGCTTTTGCCTTAAACATTGTTAGTTGGGAGTTCATGATGTTTTTAATGAGCAAAGTCAGTGACTGTTCTATATGGACATATTATATCCTACGAGCTGTAAGGTAAAGCGGGAAGTTGAGAATAACGTATAGAGAGGGCGCTAAGAGTACTAAAGTGGATTTATTAACCAAAGAGAAGAACAATCAAAAGATCAGCAAAATTAAAATAAAGAGGAGAATTTCAAGCAAACTGGAGTTGGACGGGATAGTTCCAGGGGAAGTTTCAAGCGAGTTGGACGTAGAGTTTCAGGGAAAATCTCGAACAAGTTGGGTGAGACAGTTCCAGGAGAATTCGAGTTAGGCGGGTCAATGAGGGGTGTAAAGGGGGATATTTTAATTTTGGCTCTAAGGCTTTCGCGGAGCTGATGATGATCCATAGTTATGTTTCCGGATTCTCTTCCGCGTTGATAGTTTTGAATACTTGACGTTTCGACCATCTTGTCGTGGTCTTCTTCTGAAGCGAAGTGAGCTCTGTTGGCCTGAGTTCCTCTATTTATATGTATCGTCAGGAGGCCTGGCCTGGTTCCGGTGATGTCACATGGTCAGTGGACCGGAATATAGATTTCCATGTCAATGGTAGCTGTAGTCCGGCGTCACGGTTGAAATTATTTGGATTTTTGTGTATTTCTATAGTTTCTCTGTATCTTCTGGGCCAGTAGTATCTCGTGCTCGCCAATCTTTTGGTCTCGTCAAATTTTATCCAGTGATCGGTTCCCTTAGAGTGTTCCGCAACTGCAGACTTAGTGATGTTCTTTAAGCCTAGTATTAATATGTCTCATGGTCTCTCCTATATAAACTTTTCCACACGAACATGAAATGCTGTAAACTCCTGGTGAATCGAGCACTTCTGATGGATCGTATTTAGGAAAATGTCTGATTTTTTTGTTGTGCATTGTAGATCACTCTGATGTTCTTCTTTGTTACCACTCTTCCAATCCTGTCCGTGCAACCTTGTATATATGGTAGATAAATGGTCGCTGTATATTACTTTTCTTCTTTCGTATTGACTATGCACTGTTTCTTGATGGCGTTGTTTATGTCCTTGAGTATACATCCATTTTTCTGTAGAGATGTCTTTAAATTCTGGTATTCCTCTTGGAGATGTTCCTCTTCTCATATTTGTTTTGCCCTGTGTACCAATATGTTGACGACGGCCTGCTTCTGTACTGGATGGTGGTGAGACTGCGTGTTTAGATACCTGTTGGTGTGTGTTGGTTTCCTGTACACCTTGTGTCCTAATGTTCCATCATTTTTTTGTATACGAGTACATCTAGAAACGGGAGCTCTCCATCTTTCTCAATTTCCATGATAAATTTGATGTTTTCGGTGAAGGTTGTTAAGGTAGGTTTTGAAATTCTCCAGTTCTTCCCGTCCATACTGCCCAGATAATGAAGGTGTCGTCCATATATCTAAACCAACATTTAGCTTTGAGGTCGTAGGTGTCCAGGGTGTGCACTTCAAATGCTTCCATGAAGATATTAGCCAGTGCTGGTGACATTGCAGCCCATTGCTGCCCCCTCGTTTTGTTTGTATAGGTTTCTGTTGAACAGGAAGTATGTCGACTTTACACACAGTTTTATCAGATCGGCTAGGTTCTCGTTCATTCCGTTATGTTGCAATTGTTCTCGGACTAACTCTATTGCTTCTTCAATTGGTACTTTTGTGAAGAGTGATGTTATATCAAAGCTGACTAGCTCTTTCCACCTTGTATTCTTTTATCTGTTCTATAAAGTGGTATTAATTCTCGATGTGGTCCGTCTGTCCAACGTGTGGGTCGATGAACCCACAGCACTTACAGTTGGGCGGAGTGGTACATCCTCCTTGTGAATTTTCAGTAAAGAGTAGATATTTTAAATTCGGTTATCAAGAAGAGTATAATTTACTGCTGGAATTTTTTGTAAAATAGTGATCAGAGTAAAGCGAGTGTTTCTATTGTTAGTTCGTGACGTGGTAATTATTGGTGTCTAGGAGGATTAGGATATAAAAAAATCAAGTCGGAGCGAAATATTGCAAGGAAGTCGGTAAGCGTTTTGTTACCATTTTGGTAAAATTATTTCCTCTCTCACATTTCGAGGGGGTTATTTTTTGGACATAAGTATACAAGTTACTTATTTGCTATAGTTTGTCTCAGAAATACGCGGCCCTCACTAAACAATTTATTTTTGCTTGTTAAATTATCACCGAAGAGTAGGGAATTATATACAGTTTACTTTTTACTTTTATTTTTTTGTTTGCTAAATTCTCACTGAAGAGTAATATATATATTTTTTTCCTTAAGTAGTGTTTCATTCACTGTTCTACTCAACTAAACCTACTAATAGACCACGCATATAAGCCGTGGCCTAATCCACTGCCTAAATCAGCATTTTTCCGCACATCGAAGGTCAGACGGAAGGATAATATCCTGATCGGTGGCAGCAAACACGCTACCCTTCTCAAGTAACGATCCTCCCTTTCTCACCTGATAGGAGAAAGGGGTGCCTAAAGGGGAGGAGGGATAGATCATTTCGGTTACATACCTAATCTCTTCTTTTACCCCTCTCTTGGCCAAGAATGTTTTCATACTATTCCAAGAAGTATCCTGGATTCCCATAAGTCGCAGGACTCCTTCAAGGATATCTCTTATAACATCAGGAGGTGCTCTTAAGGACCTTATTTCGGAGAGCGATTCAGATTTTATGTTACCAACTGCTGATCTCGCTTCTTGGATAAGTGGTTCAACCTCTGATAGTTCTTCTTCTATTTCCTTTTTCCTAAGGAAAATTAAAAATACATTTCTATAGCGTAAATCTAAATAAATATATCGGAATATAGTGCAGCAGTTTAGATAGGATGTTTCAACATATTGTGCACTTTTTGAAAAAAGCACCAAATTTGGCACAGAGGTAGACCGATGTAATATGAACAATTTTGGATGTGGAGCCATTGGCCAACTGCCCCCTAGGGGCCGTGGCGACTATTTTCCAAAATGGCCGCCAATGGACACCCGAAAGACAACAGAAGTTAGATAAAGTTTGCTGCTGAAAGTTTTAGTGAATGTTTATTGAATGAAAGATAGTTTGTAATGTGTATTTCTTTAATAATTTTATATTTCACATTTCAAATTATATTTAAATTATTTAAAAAATACAATACAAAATATTAACTTAACTTTATAATGACTCTGAAGTATATTGTATGTGAAATGTTTAAAGTAATTAATGGAAAACTAAGATTTATTACATTCAAATAAACTTTTTCATTTCTGTACATTTTTCATATTGCATTAAAAAATTAAAAGACAAAATATTAAAAATCTGTTTTACAGTCCCAGTACAGTATACTGCCAGTTCAGAACATTCGTTTTAAGAATGCGACTTCAGTTCTCAGAGCACTCCCTGTCGCAAGCACACAGTATGGTGTGCATTCCAGAACGACCTTCTTGCACTTGAACTTTTTCATACAGTCTACATTTGCAAGAGACGAGCTCTCTGCAGATCTGGGATTCTTCGGGTAGCGTTGTCCAGAGAGGTTCATGCTGCTGGTCTTGATCCGCCCTGGTATACTGCTCTTCGGACGTGCCATCGTCTCCTTTAGTGATGAGCAGCTCCTTGTCTGCAAGCTGGAATGAGTCGTAGAGGACATCAGAGAGGAAGATGAACAGCCCTGTCTTGTTTTCGTCGACTCTGAGGAAGCTGGCCCAGTTCCCGGGTATAGTTGTATCTTTTCCCCGCTTGGCTCTTACTGTACCTTTATAACTTCAATAAACATTCACTAAAACCTTCAGCAGCTAACTTTATCTAACTTCTGTTGTATTTCGGATGTCCACTACGGTCCCCTAGGGGGCAGTTGGCCGATGGCTCCACATCCAAAATTGTTCGTATTACATCGGTCTATCTCTGCGACAAATTTGGCGCTTTTATCAAAAAGTGCACAATAGGTTAGCTAATCCGCTGTACTAATATGGATAGTTGAAAAACATCAGTTACCTTAATAACTTTATAAGTTAAGATTAGATAAAAACGTAAAGAACTAAATTGATCTAAACATAAAGTTACCTTTTGATCAGTTGCTTATTCTCTTCTTCTGTTTTGCTCTTCAGACTTTCCATTTCCTCCTTATGAGAATTTGCATTCTTCATAGTATTACTAATCATATCTAAAGCTGCGTTTGCTTTTGATTGCTTTTCCTCCAATTTATTTTGCTGTTCTGCTGCTTTCTGCTTCAGTTCTTTTACCAAATTTTCTGCCTCTGTTAGCTTCGCTACTCCAGCCTAAAATTGTCATAAATACGTGTAGTTAATCATCGGTTCTTCTGGAATTGCTGTAGTTTAATCAGTTTCCCTGGGGGAAAACTTTATAGGAGATGACAGGCCACAAATTTTGAAGCAAATACCATTGATAAAATAGAAAAGAATGTAGTTTATTAAATAAGAATAAAACATCCAACAGTTTGGCTTCAATTTTGAAACTTGAAAGTAAGGTGGGATATTATTGGACATACGATTAGTAGAAAATAAGAATTACAAATGACTGTGGGTATCTGACTCACTTTACCTTTAATTTGTTTTGATTCAGCTTGATTGCTGCTAACTTTTCATCGTAAATTGCTTCATACAAACGTATCATTGAAATAAATCTCGACGGAGTTGATATATTCGACTTGGTTGTTTGATATATTTTTGAAAAATCTCCACTAGCTGTTATTTTCCATTGATTATCTTTCGTATTAGAATTTGAGCTACAACGTATACATTTGGTTGATTTTTTTTTTGTTAGTAATAATTTTATACCTTTCAAGTAAAATTTTCGGTATATTTTCAATAGTTTCCGCAGCCCAGTCAGATTTCCAAATGATTCGGCTGTTCTGTGTGAAAGCCGGACAACTTTCTATGATATTCCAAAGGTTGTCGTTGTTTACGTCGAGACAAGTAATTACGTGAAGCTTTTTCTTGATTCCTGAAATACGATCAAATGTGGCTCTAGATGTTTAGTTGTTAAAAATTTTTCCGGGGACTTACTTTCTGAAAAGTACTGATGCAGGGATCCCTCAAAATTTTCTCGGTCGTAGTCATCCTTTAACAGTTTAACTAAGGATTCCAATTCTGCTACAGAATACAAGTCGGGAACCTAAAATTATACAGTGGAATTAAAAATAAGTGCATTTGTAGTGTAGTTGGTATATTATGATATACCAGTGACCATGAAAATACCGAATAACTAATATTGCCTATTAGCCCAATAAAATGGGATGAAATTTGTCGATTTGGATGAAACAATTCAGACCGAACTGAAATTTTAGGAACAGGCTTATTTTGTGGTACGGTTGTGAGCAAAAAAAATAGGACAAGTCTTATAACAGTATTTTGCTAAAATCTAGTTGTGTACATCTAACTTTAATTTTTGTGACATTGTCAGTCAGTTGTCATGATTTATTGCAAGTGTGCAAAAAACTAATATACCTCATATAAGCGCTTTAGTTAAATCTGGAGTTATTGCTAAAGCAGAAGATGGATGGTCAATGAGACAAATTGCACTGCGTTATAATATTGACAAAAATTCGGTGTGTAACATTTTAAGAAAGTGGAGAATAAATGGTACTATTAGTAGAAATCCTGGATCAGGGCGACGAAGGATATCAACTCAACAACAAGATTTGTTAGTGGTAAAGGCTTTAGTCGGAAATACGTTTTACTCAGTTATTCAGGCTGCTGAAGAAACGAATATTCCTGGATCAAGTAGTACTGGTCGCCTGCGAGTAAGAGAATCGGAGCTACGCTGTCATGCAGCAGCACAGAAATGCTTACTTAAAGCTGAACATAAAGAAGCTCGAGTAGGATTTGCGCTTGAATTTTTAGCGCATGATGTACATTGTTGGGACAATGTAATCTTTATAGACGAAAAAACTTTCCAGTCAACACACAGCGGTCGTATTCGTGTTTACCGCCCTCTGAATACTCGATTCGATGAGAAATATATATCTAACAATGATAAAAATGGTAGATTTTCCGTCAATATGTGAGCTTGGATATTGGCACGTGGTCCCGGTGTTTTGTGGCATATTCAGGAACGATTATCATTTAATAAGTAAATTCTGTAGGAATAAATATAAAAATGGTGATGTTGCAATTTTTTGTAAGAATAATTTATTTAAGTGTACTAGGGAATTAAAGGAAATAGAAAATAAGTCGAAAGAAAAAATATTTGAAATTTGTGGCCTAGAACTAAATTTAGAGAATAATATTACCCTACTTATTTTTTGTATTTATAGGTCTCCAGGCTCAGATGTAAATTTATTTTTCAATGAACTTGATATGTTTCTAGAACAGAATATTTGTAAATCAAAATATAAAAACTACATAATATGTGGAGACCTAAATATTGATTATTTGTCAAATACACCGCAAAAAAATGAGTTACTTGATATTCTAAATGAATAAGGTTTTACTACACAACGACTGACGTTTAATACTCACATCAATGAGACAATACGGACGGTCTACTCCTTGTCCAGGAGTCTGTATCCGCTCATGGTCAGGGGTAGCAGACTTAACCGACATAATAAAAAACTGTTGTACACAATGGTGGTCAGGTCGTCCATCACATACGCGGCGCCGGTGTGGTGCAGCATACCGACCACGACAATGAAAAAACTAAAAGTGCTTGAGCACAAATTTATGCGCCTCATCTCTAATTCTGGAAGGTACACCTCCCTCAGAGACCTGTACGCACTTTGCAGCGACATAACCCCGATAGCGGATTACGTCCAGCAGATCTCTCAAAACTTCTACTCTTTCAAGCTGGGCGATAGTCCGTTAACAAGACACATAACACAAATTAGACAGCATAATGCCCCATTTCGGATTAAACACCCCTTACCGTATCAGACGTTACCGATTTTCCGGCAACCCCTGTAGCCAAACTTCACCAACTATAACCTCAACTTACCCTATCCACCTTTATTAATATTTCATACCTTTCATATCTTTAAATCTTTCCTGTCCCCCTCTTCCTTTATGTTTGTAATCTTTTGTCGCGTTTATTTTTTTTTTCTTGCTTTCTTTTTGTACATTTTTGTCTTTAAATTCATTTTTCATCGCACATTTTTACTAAATCAAAACCTTGTGAAATCAAAAATTTTTAAAATCAAAGTTTAGGCCCGCCTTTGCGCAGCCCGGAATTTAAACACCTCGCGGAAGGCTCCTCGTTTGGATTGAGGTGCCTGCGTCAGCTACGAAATTTTTAAAAAAAGTTATAAGTGAACAAGTTTTCTAAAAAAATGTGTAGTTTTAAGTGTTGTTAAATCTTTTATGTTAGATGTAAGTAATTTTAATACCTTTTTAATCTGTTTGTCTCAGAAGGAGTCTAGGTTTAAGTTTTTAATTGTTTTTTAACCGAACCAGACCCGTTCCGCCCGACCCTGCAATCCGCCATCGTGTAGCGTGGTGGTTGCACGGTCGGTCCCGGGATGGGTTCTGGGGAGGTACGTATTATATTATAATGTTAATAAAGTTATGTTGAATTGAATTGAATTGGTTTTACTACTTGTATACAAAAGATACTCAAATATTTCATCTATCGCAATTGACTATGTATGTACCAATTTTAAAAAGGATTCTTTTGATTTCTCTACAAATATATTGTTCAATGGTATGTCAGATCACTCAGCGCAAGTTTTAGGTCTTAAAACCAATTTTGAAAGGAACCAGACAGACTATAATTATACTAGAATTTACAGTCAAGAAAATTATACTACCCTTTTTTATCACTTAAATAAAGAAAGTTGGTTAGATATATATCAACTTGATGACGTCAATTTAGGATTTGAAAATTTTGTAAATATTCTCAAACATTATATTGGCATATCTTTTCCCATTAGGAAAGTATATTCTAGTAATAAGAATAAACATTGGATAACAAAGGGCATTAAAATATCGGCCAACAAATTAAAAGAACTCTATGTAAGAAAGTGTGAAACAAAAAGTGTGAATGATACAGATTATTATAAAAAATATAAGAAACTGTATAAAAAAGTTATTTCTGCTGCTAAAAAACTAAGCAATGACAAACTATATGAGGAATCTGATAATAAAAATAAATGTGTCTGGAATTACTGAAATGAGAATACAAGATCGTATAACAACCGACTTTAAACTTATAGCGAACTCCTTTAATAATTATACTTTACAGATATTCCGCATAAACTTCGAGAAAATATTACTACTAAAAATGTAAATAATATAAACTTTAAACAAACTAAACACTATGATACAATTTTTATAAATCCTGTATCTGAATATTCAGTATATAATACGATAATGGGACTGAAAAAATCTAATTCTTCTGGCATCGATTTCATATCCTCCAATTTATTAAAATCTGCTGTACATTACATAACTTATCCATTGACCTATCTTATAAATCTATCGTTAGAAAAAGGCATTTTTCCTGAAATATTTAAAACAGCACGTATTATACCTTTATATAAAAAAGACACAAGAGAAAACATAGAAAATTATAGGCCTGTAGCATTACTTAGTTCTATATCCAAGATATTAGAAAAAATTGTGTTTGAACAAATTATGTGTTTTCTTGCATCTAATAATATCTTACATGATTCCCAACATGGTTTCAGGAAAAACAGATCTACGCAAACAGCAGCAATACAGTTCCTTAGTCAAATATATAGAACACTGGATGAAGGCAGAAAATCTGTGGGGCTTTTTATGGACTTAAGTAAGGCATTCGATTTAGTTGATCATGAATTGCTTAAGGAGAAATTTAATTCTTACGGTCTCAGAGGAAAAATATGGGATTGGTTAACATCTTACCTTCAAAGTAGAAATCAAATTGTCGATATTAATGGTGTTTATTCAGATCAGACGTCCCACAGGGGTCCATTATAGGACCCTTGTTGTTTTTAATTTATATTAATGATCTTCCTAATATTGTTAGCTCTCAAAGCACTTTAACAATGTTTGCAGATGATAATACATATCTATGCACTGATTTAAACATTACAGAAGCCATTTCAAAAACACAAATTATGATTGAAAGATTCAGAAACTGGTTAGACACTAACAGGTTATGTTTAAATAGATCTAAAACAGTGTTTATTAATTTTTCATCTCGAATTCCGTCAACAGATAAAAGTTATCTGCTAAAAGTAGGGGGAAAATCCATTGCTCAAGTAGAGAACACTAAATTTCTTGGTTTATATATAGACAGCGTTTTGAATTGGGATGTACATACAGAATATCTATCAAATAAACTTCCTTCATTTTCTTATGTTTTGTATAGATTGAAAAATATTAGTAATAACGCTACTTTAATGTCATTTTATCATGCACAATTTGCATCACGCTTGCGTTATGGTATATTATTTTGGGGTTCATCATGTCATTTTAATAGAGTGTTTAAAATACAGAAACGGGCGATAAGAAACATTGTAGGAATATCGTCAAGAGTATCATGTAAAAGTTATTTTAAAGATTTACATTTGCTAACGCTCCCATGCATTTATATTTATGAAATTTTAAAGTACGTTAAAATAAACTTGGAAACCTTTACAATCAATGGCTGTTTTCATCATTATGAAACGAGACAGAGCTCTATGTTGTCAATTCCAGCACATGGTTTGTCCTTGTATGAGAAAAGTCCTATGTACGTAGGAATGAAATTATATAATAAATTAATTCCAGAAATAAAAAATATAGAAAACATCAAACTTTTCAATAAAAAACTTAAATTATTTCTACTTGATAATGCGTTTTATAATGTTCAAGAATATTTACAATTTTAGATTTAATTAATTCATTGTACATTAAATATTATGTTTGTTTGTAATTTAATGTTAGTTTATTTTACATACTTTGTCCATGTTCCCTACATTAATGCTTTGTTTAATATTTTTTAATGTTCAAAATATGCGAATATTCTATCTCTACACTTTTATACACTTTTGCATTTTTATTCATTTATAATTTCATAATTGCATACTTATTGTAATTTTATTTTATCTGCAATGTTCTGACGTTTCCTGTACTATGTTACATGGTCTACTGGAATAAATAAATATTATTATTATTATTACTATTATTATTATTATTTAATAGTGAAAAGTATATTAGGGTTTTAGACAATATTATGCTTCCTTCTGCACAATTATTTCCTAATAATGAGTTCATATTTCAACAAGACAATTGTTCCGTTCATACTGCTTATACCGTAACTAACTGGTTTCAAGATAACAGCATGTTCTTAACTGGCCCAATCATAGTTCAGATCTTAACCCTGTGGAAGAAATATGGGGACTACTCGTAAGGAGTATCCAAAAACGAAATGTGAGACCACGGAATGCCGAAGAATTACTGGAAATAGTAAATAATTCCTGGGAAAATATTATTACTAATGATTATTGCATAAGGTTATTTAATTCTATGCCAAACAGACTTATAGAAGTTATAAATATAAATAGTAGAATAACGAAATATTAATAGATAGTTTCTTGTTAAGTAGGATATCCTTTGTCCTTTGATCTAGGATTTCTACTAATCGTACCGTTTATTCTCCACTTTCTTAAAATGTTACACACCAAATTTTTGTTAATGTTATAACGCAGTGCAATTTGTCTCATTAACCATCCATCATTTAGTATAGCAATAACTAGAGCATTAAAATAAAAAATAAATTAAAAGTGATATCTGTTTTATTTCGGCTACTCATTATATACTCAAATAGAGACAGATTTACATTAGAAAAAAAAGTTGTCCGATTTTTTTTGCTCACGACAGTACTTTCCTAACATATCAAAAGTACCCACCAGTAGACGCCAGCGGAGGGGAGGGGGAAAAAATAGGTAAGAAAATTCGAATCATTTTTGAGATTTTACCTGCGTCGCAAAACTGTCAAAATTTCAAAAAAACCTATCTCGGCTCCAATAGGTCTTACAAAATTTTAAAAAACAAATCTGTGCGGATCTCTATTACCTATAATTTTCATGTCTACATATTTTACAGTAAAATTGATACTTTCCAAGTTTCTTGCGAAAAACCAATTTATTTAAACTATTTTCTCCCCCCTCCCCTCCGCCGGCGTCTATGGGTGCGGACTTTTGATATGTTAAAAAGTACCACAATCTTGTTCCCAAAATTTCAGCCCGCTCTTAATTATTTCATCCAAATTTTCCCTTTTTATTGGGCTATATATATAGTAGCAAATGCAAACATTATAATAATCTTATAATTTTACCTTTTTGGGAACTAATTTAAGTGGATATATTAAATAGTTATTGAAAATCCTAACCTTATTTTCATTGGATTTATTATTTTTTTATTCCAAACATCTTGGCTTACTTTGTGATCGGCATAAAAATAATTTAAAACATTGAAAAATTAATTAACATTCGTGAAAGTATTTTTTATACAATCAACACTTTTTAGCCAGAAAATGCGTGTTATGGATTTTTTTTATAAAGCACATAATAAATAAAAGTGACCAACCTCCCCTGAAAAAATTAGTAAATTAATAACGTTTAGGTTATTTTCTATTTTAAGGTGGTGATCTTCTAGTTGAATGTACACCTCCTCTCCATCTATTCCAGCGTACTGTATAGCCTGAAACCGATTAAATATGTTATATCGTCACCCTACAATTCTTGTGTAACTACGCCCAATGTACCTTGCCTAATTGGTTTGTAGCTTTTTTTAAATCCTTTTATTTCTGCTACAAAGGTGAAAATTTATGAATTCTGCACTTTTTGAGCAAGGATTTGAAGGAGATTTTGCCAACGAATGTTAAGAAAGCATTTTGATATGGTTTCAATAATGTAACAAAGGATACATACACATACTCAATATCTGGATACACGGCAATTAAGTTCTTTTTCCGAAATAATCCCAATGCAGCAGCCGGGAATCGAACCCGGGACTTTCGGGTAGGAGTCAGCGTGTTTGGCACCCAATCAATCGTCGTATTATTTATGAACGCAATATTAATAGTATGCTAGATATTTATTTAAAAAAACGATTTATTAATTCACTTACAGTTTTTAAGTCGTTATTAAAATGTGGCTGTTCATTCACAGGAACTATCAGTTTAGCTGACTGTAAAGCTGATATAATTTTAACGGCGCTTTTCCTGCCGACTCCAGATTTTCCTATTAACAGTACGTTGCCGCCTGGATAGCTTACAGTCTTAACAATAACAGACGTCAAATGCAATAATTCTTCGTTTATCAGTATATCCAGGACCTGTCCTTCTCTCTCTAAAAATGTAAATATTGAGGTACTCTATAATGTTTGAAAACAAGTAATGTCTTCTTCTGCGTTACATAGCATCCAGTTCTCAGATACCATCAGGAGAGATGTAGATATTGTCATCAGAGCAGCCAAAGGGTCGAATAACAGACCTATAGAAAATAAATCTACTGTCTATTTTTACAGGAATTGTTTTTTACAGGTCGGTTTTTCACAGCTATGTTTTTTGACCGTTCTGCTGCTACAAGTCATCAGCTATAGCAATACCCCGTATATTTTTTTGTATACAAATTATTTTTGGTAGAACATTAAAAGTAATTTGTATGTATAATTTTATTTCGTATACATTTTAACCTCTCCACAATAAAATTGTGAGAGGTTACTAAAATTGGTTCAAAAACGAAAATTGAGATAACATCAAATCTTTACGTTTTGAGGTCCTAGGAACCCAAAAAAATGGTTTTTGAAAAATGTCTGTGTGTGTGATTGTGTGTATGTATGTGTGTATGTGTGTTAGCACGATAGCGCCGAAACTGTTAAAGAACGCTATAACCCCGATATACTTTTCGACGTTGTAACAAAATCCGACTTAGGAAATATTTCGTAAGAAAAGCGTGCTTCACGTAAAAACGCCGTGGAAGAGGTTTTTAATTCTTGGAAACATAATTTTGCTCTTCGGAGCATTTTTTATGCCAAATTATCGCTAACTCTTCAAGGAGCGTTAATTTAGAAAGTGTAGTAAATGTCGATGCACAGGGACGTAATGTCGCCCCGACCACCCAATTTTAGAAAGTATACTAAAATTGGACTTGAACTTCAAAATTTCCAAGATTAAAAACCCTTTTACGAATCCACGTTGTCAAGCACTGCAACTCTTACGAGGTATTGAATATGAAGACAAGTTAGTCCAACGACTATTCAAAGTATATCGGAAGTTATAGCGAAAATAGCCCTTAGCGACATGGGACCCCCATCATTTCCTAGCAGTCGGATTTGACGGGGAAATGATGTGTTTTGACGGGGTTTGCCCTAAACCGGTTCCTCAGTGATTCGGAGTCAAAAAAGTATCTATACCATGTACTCACACGTGCATGGGATCTGCCTTGCCTGAACGTAAAATTTGTTATTGCATAATACAAACGAAGTAGAGACGCTTCAAGCAATTTTAAGCTCCGAGGAGCGACCAAAATTTATGTGAATTAATAAATACGTTTATAAGACAGGCAAGCAAAAGCCCACCAATATTTCAGTTACATGAAACTTTTCTTGAATCTTTTTGTGCATCGTTAGCTTATCAAATTGCATATTGGATGGTAGTTGGTACCGTATGAATCGTCCCGTTCCTCACCATGTGTTGTACACGGGTCAGACCATTGTTTGTTAACATTTTCTCTTGAAAAAAGTTGTTGTAAAAACATAAATTTTTTAAAAGATTTAATATATACATTTTGAACTTTATATTGTCTTTTAGTTGTGTTTTCTAACAAAATTCCTTTTCAGGTTTAATTTTAAGAGAGTGTGATTCAGACAGTGTTAGATTTATAGTGTTACGACGTCTTCCAATTGATACCATCAGAGCCGCAGTTAAGCATAAACGACAGTAGGTATGATTTATTATATTATTCTCCGTTTGAAACAGTCGTGTTGAACCCTAAAAATTTTGTGAACGTTTTAGAATTAAGACAAGGTTGAGGAAAAAGAAAATTAATTTTTTCTTTTTCCTATTTTTTTTAATTTTTCTAAGTTTTTCGAGCAGAAAATACGTCCTTCAGACTTCCATCAAAGCATGGATCGTTCACAAAACTACTGAACAGATTTGAATGAAACATTGCGTGTGCGTTTCTTTAGTGTCCCAGAAGATCTGAAAAGGTTTTGGTTGAGATCGGATTACGTTTAGTGCCATTTTGACGCAACAAGTTGTTTATTTTATATTTACTTTCAATTTGCAATGGAACCATTGAAAAGCAGTTAAAATTCTGATTTCAACGATATATCACACTTCCACCCTTTCGATTTGGTTTCCGTGAAAAAAATTAAAAACAAAGCAAATATGGCATAGATCGCATTTCGCATGACATGATCGATGCGCGTAGCGGTTACATCGTGAAACTCGTTACATCATGTGTCAATTCACGTGTGAGGGTTTCTTCACTGCTCTAGAAGTAGAGCGGATTACGTTTAGTGCCGTTTTTAAATATATATACAGACAAATCGAAGAATTAAACTACAAATATTCCTCTAAAATCTAGTAAAATTACTGAAATGCTAATGTTTGATTTAACAAAGACAGCCGCGAGCGATCGGATTGCAATGAGCAAATTTTGATGATTGTCATTGTCATCGTTTGTCATCCGATAACGTTGGTGTCATGTTATGTTAATAAGATTTCGGCACATTTGTAACTTTTAGTGGATTGTCACAAACTTTAAAGGTAGATGTAACAATATCAATATCATATGCTTTCTGTACCTTCGTTGGTGAATTTATTATAGATTATCACTTACCAATTTTCAGTTTGTTGCTTTACAAATTTGTAGTATTTAGGATAACTAGACTTTCTTAGTCGTTCAAGTGATGTTAAAGTTGCTAATATCCTAATAGTATATTATTCAACGAGCGATAATGTAGGTAATAACTCGCATAGATGATTGTAAATTCATTAAGTTGAGGGTTTTTTAGTGCCCCAGAAGATCTGAAGAGGTTTTGGATGAGATCGGATTACGTTTAGTGCCGTTTTGTTACACAATTTAATGCTCTTTTCGGCTTCAAAGATCCACCGAGTGGGGAGGTTCCAGCCGCTTCCAGTAGCTGCCGATTTTTTATGAAGGAATTGAAATTCTTTTGTGATAGAATTTAAGACTTTATGGGTTGTGTTTTCGGACTATATTGCAATTGAAGGAGTATAGGGATTGAATGATAACATTAAGTAAAAATCAATGTTTATCATAACATTGCCTGTACTATAGGAATGTTCTGTACAGATTTATTATTCTGAAGGATATTATTTTGAGCAACGTATTTATAATCATGTATGTTTAATAATCTGAATATGGGAAGCGTATTTTTATGTGTATATAGAGATCGTTCAAAAACATTTGAGTCCATCAGAGATAAAGAATTTTTTGTCTAGACTGCAGTAACGGAAGTAGTCGCATACTTAAATATTATCTTACCATGCCTGGGAAGAGATTCCAGTGTAAGTTTTCCGATACATTGTATGTAAGTATTTTGGATGACAAAGGAAACTATTCCAGTTGATTAAATTGTTAGAATATGGTACACACCGCCTAACCAACTATTGAGATGTAATGACCAAATCCGCGACTGTTCTATATGGACATATCCTACGTAGCTCGTACGCTGCAGGAGGCTGTAAGGTAAAGCGGTAAGTTGAGAATAATGCATAGAGAGGGCGCTGAGAGTACAAAAGGGGATTTATTAGAAAAGAGAACAATATAAATTTTGAAAAGTCAACAAAAATTAAAATAAAGAGGAGAGCTACAAGGAAATCGGAGGAACGGAAGGCAGTTCCAAAGAAATTCTGGAGTGAGTTGGACGGAGGAGTTCTAAGGGGTTTTTCGTGTTAATGGACATGTCAATAAAGTGTTTAAAAGGGCTGCTACGAGAGATACGAGGTGTAAAGCTTTCAGGATTCGTGGCGGGATTTTTAAATTCGGCTGTCATGAAGATTATAATTTAGTGTTGGAATTTTTTGTGAAATAGCGACCGGAGTAGAGCGAGGGTTTTTTTTGTCAGTTCGTGAGGTGGTAATTGGTGCCTAGGAGAGGCAGGGCATAAAAATTTAGTAGAAGCGGACGATTGTAAGGAAGTCTGTAAGCGTGGCGTAAGGGGGCAGGGCGTAGGTCATTTCGGTTACACAGCTTTGACGACTTCTTTTTGGCGATAATGAGCAGGAGCTCAAGTCTACGTGTTTCCTGATGGCAGCTAAGAACTGGGTGGTATGTGGCGCAGAATCGGATTTGTTTACCTACTTTTATTCATAATTATTTTTAAAAAATCATCTCCTATGGTAACTTACCGAATTGCGAAATTCCTAATTTCACCATGGAACTCCATTCTTCCTTTGCCAGTTTTGTCAATTTTTCAGATTTGGACCTGCCAGAGTTTGGTTCAATGGGCACGTAATAACTGCCAATAAACTTTTTAATGTAGTTGACCCCTCCCCACTGATTTTGTAGTGTTTCGTTTATTATGTTGTAAAGACGATTGCGGTCATGATCGTTAACTAGTTTATCTCCAAAAATACTCAGAGCTTCATATGACGCCACCTACATATGAATCAATAAATAATAGTCATTCTGTTACCAAATTAAAAAAAATACCAAATGTGAATTGTCTGGGAAGGACTGTTTTTTATTCAATTGTCTTAAAGTATTCTTAAAATGCTATAGTTTGACATATCATGCACATTTCTCGGCCTTGATGGCAGGATTTCAGTATAGTACTTTTTACTGGGCAGATGAAAAACGTAACAAAAACTGTACGAGCTCAATATTAACGCCGGTGAACCATTCGGTATGGCGTCATCAAACAAGCCGACGTACCTATAAAGGTAATAGTCCAGGAAAGTTAGACACAGAAATACGGAATAAGCGAACCTTTTTACTCTGAGATTTTTTTATGGAAAAGTGTAGGTTTTGAGGTCAGAAAACATATGACACACACGCAACCACCAGCAACATGCAGCGTTCTGAGATACATATATATATATGATTTTTCGCGTTTTTTTTTACCAAAAACTGACAATATCTCAAAGGAAGTGCATTTTTAGAAAAAGGTTTCAAATAAAAGTTGTTCAAAATTGAAATCTTTTGTCGGAGCAATTTTATAGGAAGTTTAATTTTGAACAGCTTTTATTTGAATCTTTTTTCGAAAAATCCATCTCCTTTGAGATATTAACAGTTTTTGATCAAAAAACGCCAAAAATCATGTAAATATGTTATTTTTTAGGTTTTCGCAGGTGTTAAATGAAGTGTTATTGTCGGAATTTCGTATACTCCATGGTTTTTTAGGGTAGTTTTTAGACAAAAAACCCAAGAGGAATCCGAGAAACCAGTGGCAAAAGTATATCTACCTTACGTGAAACGGACGACAGATAAAATTGGCAAACTTCTACGTAAACATAACATAGAGACAATATTTAAAACAGACCGAAAAATCAGTGCAGTCCTCCATAATCCAAAATCAAAAAGGAGTATACCAAATCCCATGCCAAGAATGCAATAAATCATACATAGGACTGACTAATAGACGTATTAGTGTAAGAAAGGAAGATCATATGAATACAGCACGAAAAGAGGAGAAAACATCGTCTTTAGCATAGCATGGAAAATCCACAGGACACAAAATGGACTTCGACAACACCAGAACAGTAGCTAATACCGAGCATTATAGGTCAAGGATTACCAGAGAGGCCATAGAGCTCGAGAAAAGACCACCACAAAATCTTAGTAAACGAGATGATACGCAGAGATTGCCCAGTTCTTGGAAGCCTGCTCATGTGGGAAGATACGTAACCGAAAACACATGACGATCCACCGTGGACGAACCAATAACGAGAAGGTACGTTCAAGTATTGACAAATAGTGAAGAAACACAGCAACCTGCCCGAAATGGACCTATCACAAGGAGTCAGAGCCGAGCGCTGACCAATCAAGGAGAACCACGGATTTTGCGGCACCAATTGGATACGAGGATGCCCGACCACCAGCGAGAAGTCACGTGGAGCGTGACGTTTCAGCGAGGCCACTTGTCGGGTTGGCTTAGGCGCTCGCTACGCCTACCACAGATGGTGGGGGACCAGTAACACGTAGCCAAACGCGCAGGCGCGACCTAACGGCAGCATATATAAGGAGCCCCACAACGCGAGGAACGTCAGTTCAGTTCGAGCAACGAGGAGCAGCAGTAGGCAGCTTTCAGTGAGAACCTGAAAATGAGATGACATTCTCAAGAAACGTCGTTTAGACAACCGTGACTCCTGGAGGAGTCGACCATCGACGAGGGAGAGCACCCGGAAGTACAATAACACTTCATATATATCTCAAAGTGCTGTATGTTGCTGGTGGTTGCGTATGTTTTCTGACCTCAAAACCTACACTTTTCCATAAAAAATCTTAGAGTAAAAAAGTTCGCTCATATTTGCCTTATTTTTCAGGAGTATAAGTGATTCAATTTGAGGGCGGAATAGTACAGAGAGTGACGGTATTTTAACGGGGTCATAATGGTTTTGTTGTTTTTTTTATTTGCAATTACGATTTTTAACTGTTTTAATCCCCATTCTGGTTTGGAATTTTAATTGAAGATTGTAGTCTTTAAGAGCTAAATTTTCCCAATTTCATTCGAATTTGCCCATTTCTTCAGAAAAATGATAATTTGTTTAGAGATATCTAATTTTGCAATGTTTCATTTTTTTTTTTAATAATAATTGGAAACCCATAACGGACATTTTTAATTTTTCCGTTTGTCACATAAGAAAAAATTAAATGTTTAAATAAACAATACATATTTGTAGATAAGCAATGCGGGTACGGGCTCACTGAGTAGGGGTACACTGGAGATTCTCAATGACGTCATAAACTGGATGGCATGTGTCCATCAGGAGTCTTTGCGATTTAAGACCTGTTTATATCTGTTTAAAACCTGCTTATATCTGTTTAAGTCCTGTTTAGAGCTGTTTCAGACCTATTTATAGCTGTTTAAAATCTGTTTTATATCTTGATGAACACATGCCATCCAGTTCATGACGTCACTGAGAACCTCAGCGTTCTTGTACTCAGCGAGCCCGTACCCGATTTGCCTATCTACTCATATTTGAACTTGATGTGGTGACTGATCAATCTCAACAAAGTCAACGATTTCCAAAAATTAACAGTTCTTAGGCAATAACTTTTCAAAACTAGACAATTTCTATCATTCAAGAATGTTTTGCTCTTAAACTTAACTTTAGGGTAAAACGCGAAAGGCGAAAAATATTTACGGTTTTCAAGATCATTCAATATTTGGATTAGTGACGATTTTCGCAACTAATGTTTACACAAAAACATCGTTTATTCACAAAATTAGCTATAGGATAATTAGTTTTTACTTCAAGCAGTTTAGTTACTTCTATTTTTCTTAAACTAATGATGAATCAATTACCTCCATTAGGAAAGCCTCCAAGTCTAAATTCTCAACGTTCTTATATCGTGATATTTCCTTGCACCAGTTTGTGACATCATGTGGACTGAAAGCATAATGCTTTCTTTGAATGGGCGTAAACTGGTGTCGCACCTGTAAAAATATGTCAGTATTAAAAAAATGTTAATGTGCGGATACCTAAATATATACCTTGTCAAAGATGGATATCATTGAAGCTGCAAGTTTAATAACTTTTGCTCGCGGCCAATTTTGGTTGGGAAAGGATTCTTTTAATATTGCCGAGAGGTATGCAGAAGTTATCACTGAGAAGTCGTCTTGCTCCGGCAAACTTGAAAAATTATAGTAATTTTGTAGGTTAAGTTTTTGAAAATATCTTGAAAATTATGCTTTTATCAAGAAACTTTAATTAAATTCCATACAATTTTCTATAATTTGGTTTTTATTTACATACATATACAGAGTGTTTTGTTTGTTGTGGAGTCACCCTGTAAAAACTTTATTTATTGTGCGATTTTCACAAATTTTTTTTAATTGTAGAGCTGGCTGAACTGCATTTTTGGAGCAAAACGCGTCAGATATCTACAAAATTCAAGGCCTACTACTTCAGTTTTTATGAGTAAATTTTAATATTTCATATTAGCGATTTTTCAGAAAAAACTGTGTACGTCACTGGATTTACTGTCCCTCAAAACTGGCCTCCCCTAAATTTTGTCGAAAGTTTTAAATTAATAACGTTTTGTAGACATTATTAAAAATGCTCAATGCGTCATCTTCATAAATTTATTTTAAACGTTAAGTTATTCATGAGAAAATAATTGAAAAATATAGCCTGTAGTAAAACATTGCATTATTATTATTCTAATGCCTAGCTTTAACAAATAGAAACATAACAAAACTGAAACAAAATAAAATTATATAAAAAAATATTTAACAAAAAAGTATTTATTTAAATGCTCTAAAAAGTAGAAAATAAACTTTGAAGTAAATCAAACCCATCATTTTTTTACATTATAATTTTATTATCACAAAAGCTTGTCGCGAGATTTTCCTGTGTAAAGGAGATTGCTCGCGACAAGCTTTTATATCATAAAAAAAATTTATAATGTAGCAATATGATGGGTTTGATTTACTTCAAAGTTTATTTTCCACGTTTTAGAGCATTTAAATAAAAGCTTTTTTAAAAAATATTGTTTTATATAATTTTGTTTTTTACTTTTTAGTCTTTTGATATGCTGTAATCCCCAGATATCGATTTTGAAACGAATCGATTATAAAAGGTAAAGTCTTCCGCCATCCTGAATTAAATTTTTGACTAGAAATTCGTAATCCGCCACCCCGGAAACCCTTAGATATCGATTTTCATCGATTTGGACCATAAACGGTAAAAGTTGTCCGCCATATTGGCCCAGCTATTTTGAATTTCTAAATTTTGACGAAGAATTCATAATTGACGATCTGAAAACCCCTAGATATCGACTCGAATATGATCATAAACGGTAAAGTCGTCCGCCATCTTGAAGCCGCCATATTGTTTTTTCTTATATAAAAATATTAAAGTATATTGTCAACTGCAACTAAAACTGTCATATTTTCTCTGCCACTTTCAGCTATTGTTCTTGACGATGTAACTCCCTTTTTCCCAACAATTATTGTTTGGGCTAATGGTCTAATGAAAAATTTTTCTCGTCAAGGTTCCATATTTGATGGGGCTTATCTTCTAAATGTATCTTATTAATTAGTTTTTTTAATATATCAAAATATTCATTGATAATAAACGGATCCCATACAAATTCGACTGATTATGGCTTTTTGATTGATATATTGTGACGCTTAGAAAATCTGAGAAACCAGTCCTCTCCCGCACAATCATCTTTTAATGGCGTTCTAAGACTATTTCTTGTGACATATTCTCAGACAATTCTGAAGGCTTCTTGCCTTGTTAATCCCCAACCCCATTTTTTCATAGTAAATAAACTCTCAGAAACCTGAACTTTTCTGCTATTTTTACATTTTGACAAGTTTGTTCTATTTTTGAACGGCTGTATCTCAGTTATTATTGGGTCAAAAAATACATTTGACCAGTGAAACGTGAAAGAAATTTAATGCTATACACCTATGAACAAAATGATAGAACCCTAAAAACTTATAGTTTACGAGTTATAAGCGAACAACTTGAGAAAGTCCAAAAATTTAGAAGTTTCTCGGCTCTCCTCAAGTCCTCGAGGTGGAAAACTTAGATATAACATCCCCAATCATCCCCAAAAAAATACTAAAAAAATAATTTCATTAACTCCCTTTTTTTGTACCTGACGACTGGACTATTATTTAAACTTATGCTTGTAGACACCAGGTGGTGCGTCATTTAAAGATTATCTAAAAGATGGCGCTTCCTTAGAAGAAGTTATAATGTTCCTATACACTTATCCCAGGCACAGAATCTGTGCCCCAGGTACACACTTACCCAACTTGTAAAAATATACGTTATAACCTAGAAATTAAAATCAAAAAAACGTCTCCACTCTCAAACTCACCCTTTTATCGACATAACAAATCTGGAGATATTCAACAAAAAAGTAAGAGAAAACGTGGTTAAAAAATTAAATTGTTTAAAAAAAAATGTTCCGTAGAATATTGAACAAAATATTTTTTCCAATATTAAATAAACTGACCCTTATCTAATAATTTTCGATTTAGAAAATGCGAATTTTTTCAACCTGTGTAGAAAAGTTTACTTTCACAACACTTTTCGATCAATGAGAAGCCGAAGTGTTGAGAAAGTGGAAATGCCGGCTTCTCATTGGTCGAGAAGTGTTGAGAAAGTAAACTTTTAAAGTTGAAAAATGTCGCATTTTATAAATCGAAAATAAACAGATAATTAGGTACAATATTTTCCATTTTATTTAATACGATTGGAAAAAGTATACTGTTTGACTCGTGAGTATTGGCCATTTTCACTCGAATGAATTGCTCCACGCGCCTTCGGCTTGTGTTGTAAAAATTTCATCCTCATGGAAATGGCTAACTTTCTCATTCGTTGAACAATATACTATTTTTGCATTTTGACTGATAATAAGCCATTTTACTAAATTTAAAATCGTTTAATAAAGTGGCACTTTACCACATTATAGTGCCACTTTACTGTATTATAGTAACGTTAGTGTTAATAAAAACAGTTTGACAAAAAATTGTTTATTTAAGTATTGGAAACATTGTTATATATTCCATATACCTTCTCGTATTTTTCTTTGGATTTTAAAGGAAGTAAGCTCGAAGATGCATTTCGAGCGACATTTCAGAACAGCTTCATTTCAGAACATCTTCAGAACAATTTTCTAAATTTTTTTCAGTAGCAAGACTCATTTTTGTAATAAAAATATAAATTCGACTTACAAAAATTATAGCTAACAGTTATTAATGTAATTATATAAATAAACAAAGCCGTGTCAGTTACGGCAGGTTACGAAAATCCTATACAAGTATAGTTCAAGTAGGAAGAAACTGAGACAAAAAACGTAACAAAAAACTTTACGACCTCACTAAAATACCGGTACGATTTTTTGTGCTGTTCGCAAATTGACTCGTTTACCTTTATAGGTTTTTAGTGTGCATCTGGAATGTTTTATGTCAGACTTGGCGCCATGGTCCGCGGCGATATAATTATCTCGTAAAGTTTTTATTGCGTTTTTTATTTACTGGAATCTATTCGAACTAGCGCCATGGCTCGCGGTGATAATAATTATGTCGTAAAATTTTTGTTGGGTTTTTCTGTCTCGAAAATTTATTACTTGAACTTTACCTACTATGACATTTTTTAAATAGTTTCGTCAGACAAGCATTAAATTTTAGTGAAAAAGGAATTGTTTCCAGTGTCAAATTTTTTTTTAACATGTTAATTACATCGAATACTATACGAAATGGACATTTTTATCTCTATCAACCACCGCTACGCAAGTTATCGGCCATTTTGTGAAAAATCGACCATTTCTTATAGATGAGTATATCTCGGTATGTGAAGGTCCAAAAAAAGCGAAAAAAATTGGGGCTGTTCGTTAGGATAGGTTACAATATGAAATTTTTATCTGCACATATAACCTAAAAAAAAACTTGATAGAAATGAAAATGATGATGCATTTTATAATTATGCCTCAAGCAATACTGAAAATCAGTCTGATGATTCTTAATCAAGTGAGACAAAACGAAAGCGATTAATATAATTGCTCACGTAATATATTTTTTCAATTTCGAGTAAAATGTTTCCATTTTTTTATACAGTATTTAAATACAATAAATACACATTTACATAACAAATAGTGCTTTTATTGATCTATACCTAAATGTATATTATATGTATACGTATAATTTTTTTATAATTCGTAGATTTTTTTATATTTATTAATGCTCTTTCGGAAAATCAGATCAGAATATGTCAAAAATTAATTAATTGAGTTTTATGAAAGCGAAATTTTTCGAAAAAATTGACGAAAAATACAATATATCGATTTTTTCCACTTTTTCAATTTAAATTTTTTTTCTTGTTCACCATCATAAAGCGCAGAAAAACCTACATTTTTTTTAAAAAAAGAACCTCATATGATGCGATGCACAAAAGTTATTGGCCAATCAATTTTAAAATTTAAAGTCACTTTTTGAGACTTGTATTAGATATTTCGAATTGAAATTTTAACCACTTGTTGCTCACATTATAAAGTATAATTCTGAAAGTTTCATCAAATTTCACCTAAAAGATCCGAAGTAATAACCAAAAAACCAAAATTTCGCAGTTTTTAAAGTTTTTATTTTTTTTGAGGTTATGTGTGCAGATAAACATTTCAGATTGTAACCGCTGATAGCCTCGAACAGCCTCGATTTCTTTCGCTTTTTTTGAATCTACACATACCGAGATATACTCATCTATATTTAGAAAGAACGGCCAAAGTGGTCGATTTTTCGCAAAATGGCCGATAACTTACGTAGCGGCGGTTGCTAGAGGTAAAAAATGTCCATTTCGTAAAGTGCTCGATGTAACTAACATGTTAAAAGAAAAAAAAATTGACGCTGGAAACAATTCCTTATGTTTTGCATGTCTGACTCCACTAAAATTTCAAACTTTGTAATGGTTTCATATCTATCACTATTTGCTTATAATTACCTACTAACACAAAATGCAAAAAAATAGTATAAACAAATCTCGTAAGAAAAGCTTTTTAACTAAACTTATATAGTTTTTGAGTTTCTCGCCCGCTCCGCTCGCTCGTACTCAGACACTATATTCGTTGAGTAAACTTTGTTTTTCTAAACTTGTTTAATGTACTGTTTCCACAACTTTTACTTATTCGAACTATTCAATAAAATTCACCTTTCCTGATAATTCTATATATGGCAAACATTTGGATAGATTCTACTGTATTGGTAGTTGTCAAATTCAAAAGTAATAAAAAAAGTTGTTTATTACAGTTAGGTACTCACCTTACGTTAAAGATATGTAGATTGGAGGTAAATCTTTTGGATAAGTGAGTTGTGGCTACAAGTGAACCCACTATGGTTATATTTTCGATGCCAATAAATTCCACATTCGCATCAAAGAAGCCCTTGTAATTGATTAACTGTAAAAAAAATAGTTGTCATTGCAGGTGCTTCAAAATTTACTTTTTTCATGTGATAAATGTTGAATGCCTCGTCGAAAATGGACATATTAAAAGTAAGTAATCACATATACAAGTCGAATATTTTGAATAACCTTCTACGTTATCAGATATTCCGGATGCAAGAACCAGTATCCAAAGAACTTTTAACTAAAAATAGCGAACTAGGACAGTATAAGGAAGTCGTACAAGAGAAAGATGTCCTCTTAAAAAACAATCGGGTTCGTATAAAAGAACTGGAACAACAAGTAGCTGACTTAGAAATGAAAAACAAAGAACTGGAGAACCAAAGCCAAATAGCCACTGTGGATGAAACTGAGTTCCAAAAGATTATGAGAGAATATGACACGTTTATTAATCAAATTTGGGATCAGAGACAACATTTGTTGGATGAGAACGCAACCCTTAAGTGTTACATACAAAATATGGAAACATCTTTTTTAAACCTTTTGGAAAGATACGAAAAGGCAAGGACTATAGTGCAAGGCTTTAAACAAAACGAGGACGTTTTGAAAAGTGAATTGGAAGAGTACACGCAAGTAATCGAGGCATTGGAAAATAGATATGTTGTTCTAAAAAAATATTCCGAATCAAAAATAGCTGAGGCGAACATGGAAATGGAAGTTAAACAGAAGGGAAACGTACAGGAAGTTGCACAGTTAAAAGTCAAAATGCTTCAGAGGCAGGCTAAGATAAATGAGCTTCAGAAAAAATTAAACAGTGAAGATTTCGGTTATAAACATTCAATGTTTGCACCATTAAAAAGCAATATACCAAAAGTATAATTTATTTATTGTTTAAATTTATATTTTGTCAATTTGCTGTCACTATTTAAAGACCTATGAAAAAACTCTGTACATCACTTAGGTCAAGTTGTATAAAAGTGGATCAGCTGAAGTTCAGTGAAGTTTAAAATTCAGGGTTACAATTACTACAACAATTGTATCCACTGATTTTGAACCAAGTTCAACTGAACATTCCCACCCGGCCATGCAATCTACCACCACATTAGCGCGGTGGTTGCACGGTCGGACCCGGTGTGGGTTCTGGGGAGGTACTGTTTTATATTAGAATAAGAAATAAAGTCTTATTGATTGATTGATTGATTGATCCACTTTTATACAACTTGGCCTAAGAGATATATAATATTTGATTTATATTTTATGCTGGTAAAGCGGATTCTGTTTAAAACTGAACAAACCAGGAATATATACATAAATTGACACATTTATCTGGTGGCGATTGATTGCGCCATTGCACTGGACTTCTATTTTAACTTGCCATTTATTGAATTTTAGTTTATGACAAAATATTTTTAACTGTCTATTTTCTATTGAAACAAAAATAACCAAAGTAGAAAAATTAAATGTTTACCTGATTCAAAAATTCGATAAGAATGTTAGTTCCCCATTTATCACATTTTAACAAGTGTAAGTTTTTGAAATGCAATGCCAAATTCCCCTTTTTCGGCTTGAACACTTTGCCTCTGTGAGTGTTCACTGCTATACAATGCTGAAACAAATATATAATTTTTGTAAAACATCTCTTCGGCGAAGGAATGAAAATTCGATATGAAGGGTTAAGTTTATTGTGATATTAGGAATACTCTTTTGCTTAACACATACATGTTGAACCGACTCTTAAATCTGAAAGAGTGTGTAAATACTTAATATTTTGTTCTAAGATAGATTTTTTGCAATATCGATTCTGCAACTATTAATACTAGTATTATAAAATTTCCTTATTCGTTATATTAAAATAGTAAGTGGCAATGGAAGATGAAATTCGTGCCCTTAATGCCCCTCCCTGACGATAGGTTTGTGATTAATGTTATTTTCTAGATGACCATGATGTATCTTCTGTAAAACTACTTGATATTTTTTTCTCGTTCTGATGATTTTGGATGTCCCCATTAAGCCACGAAGTTTTTAACAGAATATCTAATGCTAAATGTATTATTTTTATAAAATTTAGCAAAACAACTCAAGCAATACCATTTGAAAATAATTTGCAATTTGCTGTTTCCAAAAATATAATATTCAAAATGGAACTTACCTCTGCTAATTTGCTGACGATACAATTAGGCATCAAATTCGTACTGCAGTGAATAGTAACAATCTCCATATCAGTCCTTTCATTAACAAGATATTTTAATATCAACCTAAAGATTACCTTTTTTTAGAACGAAAAATTTTACTATGTTCATCTAAATTGGTGACAACTGAAGAGAATTTTTACAAAATATGGACCACAATGTTGAATATTTTTGGAACGAGAAGGTTGACGTGATTTTTGTAAACGTTAAGAAAATTAATTAACCGCAGATCATTCTAAATAGATTTTTACATTATAATTGTTTTTGTTATCTAGAGGGTGGTTAACAAAACAGTTATATTCCTGTTAAATTTCGTCGCTTTCCTAATTTCCTAAATAGACGAGAATCCAATAGGAAAAACTGAAGATATATGTCTTTAAAAGCAATTTTAACATCTGTTATGTGTACACCTACACTACCGCCTCACAGAAATTACTAGAAGGACTGGAAAGATCCCGAATGATAGACTGGAACATTCTGGAATGATTGAGTACATTCGACGCAGGTATATATATATAGTTAAAATTTTAAAATCTAAATTTGGGTATGCAGTCGTGTGGCACAAAAAATTAAAGAAAACTCTTTATTTCTGTTCAAGCTTTCGAGGCTTTATTGTCTCTTCATCAGGAACGGATATTTTGAGGTTATGTAGAAGTTGCACATGTGAAACAATTTTTCAAAAATATGGACCAACACTTATCAATAATAGTAGTTAACAAACTTACAAGTTAAAAATTATTTAAAACATGGATGGATGTCAATTGATAAAATAAAATTGTTAAAATCATTAAATTTAAAAAAGATTTAAAAAAGCATGGTATCCTGAAGGGATCCATCTTGTATTGTCTTGTTGTGTGTGGATGAATATTGTGGGGCTAGCCTGGAGATCAATGATTTCCAAGCGACTGGAAGACGATGACCGTCATCCCTTTTGTTTAGACAATTGGGACGTTTTTCAATCTCAATTGCTTCGCGGATGATTCGCGGTTTCTGAAAAAATGATGGTGCTATGGTTTTGGTGTTATCGAAGTCTATATTATGGCCTGTTAGAAGGTGGTGTTGGGCAAGTGATGATGTGGGATCGGATTTTCTAACTGCAAGACGATGTTCATATATTCTACTGTTAATCCGTCTGTTGGTTTGTCCAATGTAGGTTTGGGGACAGTTTGAGCAAGGTGTTTCGTATACACCGTGGGAATCATTAGGTATTTGGTCTTTTGGGGTTCTGATTAAATTGGAAATTGTTTGGTGTGTTGTGAATATGGTTTTTATGTTATTGGATTCCAAAACGGGAGCCGAAACGTCGAGACATTAACAATCTCAGACGCGGTTCAACCCGAGAACCTAGTATTTTTCATATATATATATATATATAGACCATATTTTTATAGACCATTATATATTATATATTTATAGAACTAACAATTGGTCTTAAAGGAATATTTTGTTTATGTGTCTTTGGTAAGCCATAAAAATGAGGACGCTTACTGTGATGTGGTGTAAGTTTCCTTCATTCAAAATCATTAAATTCATGTTTGTATTTACACAAAGTTCTGTAAATTTTGCTCTCTATTGATTTTGTTGGATCTTTGTTTAGTTTTGAGTAGGGTCCCTCATTTACAAGAGTCATGATTTTTTGTTATATATATCTTTACCTATAATGACTGTGGCATTACCTTTGTCTGCTGGCAATATTTTTATACTTTCATTGCGTTTTAAAGAATTTATCGATAACTTTTCTTCTGAAGTTAAATTATCGTTAATATTGTATTGCTTCTCTAAAGCAATTTTTGCCCGTATGCGATATTCATTACCATTTTCTGTTGGTAAATTTTGAGCCCTTTTTTCTATTGCCGCTATTTTGGAATAGATTTCGGGTTTATTGCAAAATTTAAACCTTTTGATAAGACGTGCCTGTCTGAAATAGACAAAAGTCTTTTTGACATATTAATGACAGTCCTGTCAGTTAAAGGATTATTATTTATATTTTGTAATTGCCTAATCTGTTTTTCCCTTATTAAGTTTCTAAATTTATGTAAATGCGTACCTTTTCATATATATATATATATATATATATGTATATGTATATAGACCATATTTTTATAGACCATTATATATTATATATTTCAGCTTTTAAAACAGAGATATTTATAATACAGTTTAATGGTAATTAGAATCAGTTATGTTATTTTAATTCATTTAGTTATTGTTAAACTAATTAACAAAACGTTTATAACATTTCGAACTGTTTAAACATTTATTGTGTTTATTAGATATAAGATTTCTAATTTAATTTGTCCGTGAAAATGGAAAAACTCGAAAAACTCAATACCACGACTACGTGATAAGAACCAGTTCGTTTTATCAAGTTGATTTCAAGAAACATTCAAGTTGGTATCGGCGATTTTATTATTTGCGGAAATATAAGGGAGAGTGTGGAAAAAGTACAAGTTGCTAGGGGATGAAAAATAAATAACGACAAGAAAATTATTGCAAATTGCAAGGGATGAGAATTTTTAGACAAAGTAAATATCCAAATATGAGAGATAATAGACTGTTGGTGGTCACACAACCAGTTTACAAATTTGAAGCGAAAGAAAAGAAAATTAAATTTTTCCCAAAATTCTGACAAGTTGGTGAGAAAAGATAATTCTAAATTGTTTAAGGTGCTGAAAACGATTCCTAGTGGAACCGAGATATCACTTGAATTGTGTAGGAGTTTAGCAGTTGTATAGGAGCTTGGTATATTACAGGTGATCATCGAATTAAGTGATATAGTGCGTTTGGAGGTCTATCATTTGAGCTACGCGGACTAAGCGTTGTAATAAACTTCATATGAATTTCTCGTAAATCTTTTAATAGTTTGGAAAATAATTGGGTATATTTTAAATTGAAAATTTCGACCATTAATTATATTTTTTTATTAAATTTGATTTTAACCAATAATTACCCGAATTACATTATTTTTAGTATCATTTTTATATTTTAGCTAGATAGGGAATCTTATTTCATCTTTTATGTGTATCGTATTTTGTGTGATCACAATACACTGTTACAATTGTTCTGAATTTGTTTTATTGCTTTGTCTTTTCTAGAATTATGTTAAATTTCAATGAGAGCAAGTTATAAGATAAGATGGAGAACAGTAATAGTTGTGAATTATAATAGTGAGACTATAGTACAGTAAACTTGTAATTAATGTGTACTAATGTGTAATTGTAAGGACAAGTTATTGTAATTAAGTGACTAATAAATCAGAGGTTTGTGAAGATTCTTGTTGCAATTTATTGAACTTACGTATATAAGGTTTTTACTGGAGATTATAAGCACGTAACAATTGGTGTTAGAAATAGAATTGCAACAGAATTTCTGAAGAATTCTAGAAAGTTCCATAGTGTTCTATTAGGAAACCACTGTAGATAGTGAAGTGCTTTGAACTGGAAAGTGATATAGACATTGAATAAGACCTATTGTGACATTTTGCGAAAATTTCCAGAATATTATATTTGGAAACTAGTGCAGTTAGTTAAGTTCTGCCAACTGGGACGTAGTACAGATATTAAATAAGGCATATTTTTGGCATTTTGAGAAAACTTCTAGAACATTCTACTCTGGATTTTGTGGAAATATTTTACTTATACCTGATATAGACTTTAAATAAGACTTGTTAGTGCTGTTTCAAGAACTTTTGGATGGAAGCAAGAAACATGGCTGCCAAAAAGCAAATGTTAAACATGTTCGCGGAATTAAGAAAAATGATACTAGACCAGAAAGAAGAACAAGAGAGAGACGCGAAGAAGAAAAGAGAAGAAACGTCTAGAAGAGAAAGAAGAGCAAGAAAGAAAACGTCTAGAAGAAAAAGAAGAGCAAGAGAAATGACGTCAAAAAGAAAAGAAGACCAAGAGAGACATGACAAAGAAAAAGAGGGTGTTTACTGGAGATTGTAAACACGTAGCAAATCATATTAATTTTGATTCCCTCTACCACGCCAGATTTGGCCGCCAGCTTGGCATAATAGTGTCCAAAACTAGTTCACTATAGAATCTCGTTTGGAAAGAATTTTAGAGCAAACCGATCAAAATTTACTACCTCGTTCCAAATATGTAATATCTGAATTATTTCCATATTTTTTCACTTCAATTGTGCACCAGTTTACAGATTATTCCATAGCTGTATTACTAACTGCCTGAATATAAAATATAATTTTATCCAATAATATAGCTCTCCACAGTCACTCTATTACCAGGCCATATAGTAAAGGCAATAAGTTGATGGGGAACCACGTGCAAGGAACATATAGAGAGCAAATCAGTTCCGGACTGAATTGTTCAACAATAAGTATAGGATAATATCTAGGGTAGCTATGATCAGACCTAGGAATAGCTGAAAGGAGGGAAGAAAGGTTTTTGAGAGATTAAGATTCTGAAGAAAATAAGCAGGGAAACGGCGGGAGCAGAAAAGAGATGCAATGGTATTACTGCTACGGATCAATCTTTGAATGAAATTTAAAGTGCCATACGTTTTGGCAGAACCATGTGGGCCAACAATTAGAAAATGCTGCTCATTCTTCTCCGCCAACCAGACTCTTAAGGTGTCCAAGTATTGGCAGATCTGACCTGTTTGAATTAAAGGCAGACCGGAAGAAATATCCTCAACCGTCGTATTTGGATTAGTGTAATACGACTCGATCAGATCTCTGTCTTTGTTGTAACGAGACTTTAGTATAAGAGGTGGGGAATCGTCACCAGTCCATTCGTAAACCTGGAAACCAAAAAAAATAGTAAAACGGTAAGTATTTTAAATAACTGTACAGGATGATTCATAAGTAATGGTAATGGTGGTGGTAACACTTAACTGTACTTTACAGTTAAAATTAAATTTTTTATTTTCCTTTGTAATTTAATGATTTTTTAACATTATCATGAAAATTGGTGGGTAGGGGTTCAAAATTTCAGACATTTAAACAAAACAAATGATGATACACTTTTAACTAGTAGGCATAAATAATTTAATTCAAAATGGTAATCAATGTATCCTAAGTAATAAGAACAACTTTAAAATGTATAATACCTACTACAATAAATGTTCAACATGACCACCACTAACCTCAATACATTTTTAAACCTTTATTTATAGACTGTCTAACTTTAAATCACGATTCTCTGTTATCCTTAATAGTTTCCACAGCTTCACAATTTTTCCCCATAATTCTTGCCGGATATATATGTTATCATTGTATACTAAATACTTGCAGTAGTCCCAAAAGTAGAAATCCAACGGATTGAGGCCAGGACTACGAGGTGACCAAGGAAATTCACTTCTTCAACCGATCCAGTGATGTGGTTAGTGGATATTTAAACGATTATGTACTTCTATCGAATAATGTGCTGGGGCCCCATCCTGGATGTACTACATATTGTTTCTTAAATTTATCGGAACGTCATAGAAGATTTCAGGAAGAATATCTCAATCGAACCTAGTATGCAGTCTCCAATGATAGCACACCACACATTTATTTTAAATTTGTGCTGGAAGTGTTTTTCCTTGGATAAATAGGGATTCTCAAATTCCCGCGAATGACTATTTCTCCAATTAAATACCCCACGCCTTGTAAAAGTGGCCTCATCCATAAACAATATTTGTTTCATAAACATAGCGTTATTATGTTGTTTGTTACGCAAAAATAATGAAAACTGGAACCTTTGTGAAAGATCACGAGGTAACAAATTTTCCACTGGAGTAAGGTGATATGGTTTAAGTTCTTCTTTCTTTAATAATCTATGAATCGATGACTGATTTAAACTAGTTGCTGCCGATAACCGCCGCCGCGCGTACTTACTTGCGGATAATCTGCCACACGAACTAAAACGTCGTCTTCTACCTTCTGTTTCGATACAGTTCTAAGTACCTTCGAGCTGCAACACGACCACAAAAATTTACTTGCGAGTATGCACAGACCATGTCTCTCATTTCAGAAGTCGAAATAAATGTATGGCGAGGTGTTTTTTTATAAAACGGTATTAGAAATAAATAAAAAACACAGCAGTCACAGCACTTGGTTAAATAAAACTCTCTGCAACAAATAATTATTGTTTGAAAGATTAACTGTTTGACAGGTACTTTTTGTCTCTGTGGGTAGTTGATATATATGCTTCTTTATTTACTATGATAATGCTGTGTCACAACGCCTAATTTTAAAAATTATTATTTGAAAAGGCTTTTAAAATATGTACATGCAAGTCTCGATTTGCATTTCTCTCAAAACCTCTTGTACTTAGAGACTTGAAACAAGTATACCTTTTTTTATTAAGAAATGATAGAGTAATTCAAACTTTATGTGAAATCTGTGATAAAGGTGCGGGTGAAAAAATTACGGCCTTTTTAACACATTAAACATAGCGTACGTAGCGCTCTCTAGGAGCCAGACGAAAGTTAAAGATGTTATGATTTCCAACCACAATTATCCCCCATACACCAATTTTTATAATAAAATATTAAAAAATCATTAAACTACAAAGGAAAATAATAAATTTAATTTTAACTCTAACACTCTGTATCTTTTTACCTATAAACATTTCATTAAGGTAACAGGTTAAAAAACAAAAATGACAACAACAATGTATAAACACTAATGAATTTAACTCAAATTTAAAGATGTATTTGGACGATCTAAAACAATCTAGTTACGCAATATTAGTTGGCGATATAAATATCGACATACTATCGAATGAAATATATGTCGAAGAATATTTGGATCTACTAAGTGAATGTGGATTTGTATCTCAAATAAATAATTACACAAGAGAACAAAATATGTCAAAATCATGCTTAGATCATATATTTATTAAAAAACGTCTGCCAAATGAATTAACAGATATTGCTACCATAATAAAAACACAGATAAGTGACCATTATGTAATTACATATAAAATGAATCACCTAAGGGTTAAGACGAATAGTGTCGAAAAACAATATACAGTAGTTAATAAAGAAAGGGTTAGATATCTCTTACAAAATGAATCATGGTTTGAATTATTTGAATGCAATGATCCTGATAGATGTGTAAAAATATTTCTACAAAAAAATTAAACTATACTAGAACAATGCTCCACAAAAAAAACATTTAAAAACTCAAGTAAAAAAAGAAAACCTTGGATCACAACGGGCATTATAAAGTCAATTAATAAGCGTGACAGTCTTTACCAACAAACAGTAAGAAATCCGAATGATAATAATATGAAAACACAATATCATAATTATCGCAATAAAATAAAGAGTCTAGTAAAAAAGGCTAAAAACAACTACATGAAAAATCTAATATATAAAGATAAAGTTACGACTAAAAACTTATGGGATGGGGTGAAGGTTCTAACAAATAGTAGAGATAAGGACAAATCGGACATAAAATATATTCAAAAAAATGGCACACAAATCGTAGATAAACTACATATGGCAAATGAATTCAACCAGTACTACGCTAGTATTGGCAGGAAAATGGCAGAAAAAATTAAATACTATCTTCCATATGTCCCACAAAATGTTGAACAGTCATTTTTTCTTAATTATACCAATGAACTTGAAGTAAAAACCTGCATAAGTGAATTAAAATCAAATAAATCACCAGGCATTGACGGCATCAGGTCTGAATTTATTAAAGAAAACCAAGACTACCTTTTAACACCATTAGTCTACATATACAATAAAAATTTTCATACTGGCATTTATCCATCAGAATTTAAAGAGGCCGTTATAACTCCTATACATAAGGGTGGAGATAAAACTTTACTCGAAAATTACAGGCCAATATCACTTGTAACTAACTTTAATAAAATATTAGAAAAATTAATAAAAAATAGAATGAATGCATATTTAAAAAAATATAACTTATACTCCAGTGCAATTAGGAAAAATTTACTGATGTGACCCAAAAATTTTGGGTACATTTTTTCTTTTGTTCCTTATTCGAAATGGGGGTTAAAGGAAACCTTAAGTCTGAATTTGCGCATTCCTACCTCCCCTCCTTTCGCCGCCATCTTGGATTTATTTATTTTTTTCAATCGCTCATAACTCGAGTTCTATTTATCGCACAGTAATGAAAAAAATATCATTGTACTCATGAGGATTTACTCTTTATGTCATCACGAATGCATTTTTGCCGTAAAAGTTATTGCAAAAAAGTTATTAGAGCTCAAAGCTGAGAAATTATTTCAAAAAAATTTTTTTTCGCTTTCTTGGCTCGCCACTCTTTTGCAGTGCATCTGACACTCTCTGCCAACAAAATGTTATTTAAACTAGATGCGATTTCTAGGATTTAAAAAAAAAAATTAAGTCCGTAAGTGGATTCCTCGCCCGCCAATCCACGCTCAAAGTTGACATGTTCAAATATGCTCGGAGCGTTTTCAATCAGTCATAGTATTTTAACTTGTACATTTTGTAAACTCATTTCCACACCACCTTTGAGGTAGAGTCGACGGCGCGTTTTTTTTAACGTGGTTTCCCCCCGAGGCCTAATCCACGATTTCTTTGCTTGATGTTCCATTTCTTGCCACTTTTCTACAGGAAATTAATAGTTTTCGTCAGTTTCCTGGGATACTTCAGACGCTTTTCTTTTCGTCGCTCTGGGTAATGGTACCATAGTAGGAAGGTCGTAGCAATCCTTGTCTTCATCATCCAAGATTTCTGCAACTTCCTTGACGTTTGTGCAATTTTCGCCGCAGCAAATTTTGCATAAGATGTGTAATGAAGTATACAATACTACAGGAATACTGTATAGTTTCATTCCAGTTTAACTTATTTTAATCATGCATGGATCAAGTAGTTCAGTTTTAGATTAGTTCAATACCTGGTTAGTTCTTTTGTTAACTTTTAATTCTAACTTCACCAGGCCGCAACTTGCGTGCCGTGTGCATTTCGTGCCGGGTGCAAAACCACGTGACCGTGATCTTTGGGTATAAAATAGCTAGCCAGAAACCAGTAAATTCAGAGCTTGACTTTCACCTTTCTCGAGTGTGTTGAACTGAGATAACCGGAAGCTCAAGTTTCTCCGGCGCCGTGGCAGCCGCTGGCCAAGTATCTGTTAGGGAGGATCCGAGTGCGTTGAACTGGACCTCTTGCCAGATTGATTCGAGTGTATTGAACTGGATCTCTCCTGAAACAGATTTCTTAGTCGCGTTAGAGAATTGGGGTTACGACGACGTACATAGAGGAAATATGTTACACACTCTCTCTCTCTCTCCGATTACTATAATGTACTTATGTAATAACAAGATTGTCGCTACCTAAGCCATAAAAGATATGGCCACACTGTACATATAATTATTAGGAAAATAAATGTCTTATTTTGGATCTGGATTTTAATTAATATCAACATTGAACCCTGGAATAATCTCCAAACCAGCTACCCGAGCAAAACAAGCATCACAGATGGAACACTTTAATCCGGCCTTTCGGCAGCCGCAAGCTTTACCGCAGTTTTGGCGGATCCACAGGATATAATGTCCAATAGAATTTGTGGAATCGGGTCTTGTTCGCTGGTCACAGGCTCTAAACCGCGGTAGCCATTTTTCCAGCCCCAAGAAATCGCGTTTTTTTCTTGCCCGAGCCACTTCTGGACCTGATGATAAGTCCGTAGGGAATGCTGACGTGTTGCGGAACTCGTTGGGGGAAGCGCGACAATTCCGTTTTCTTTTTAAGACCCAATCGTGTATATATTTTAAATCGCAATCGATCGATGGACACATCGGATTCATTTCCTCCGTACAGTGCGATTAACACGCTCTCTCAAGCTGCAGCGATGACATTAGGAGTGGAGGAGTGGTTGTTTGGAATAATTTTATATCCTCTTGAAGGTGAACATTTTTTTTGATGACATCAATTATTTTTGTCTTTCCCATTCCGCAGATTGCTGACACAGTGTCACATCCTGAAAAGGCATGTATGAAAAGCAAATGCTCCAGCAGAAGTGTGTGTTTGAAGCTGCTTGTAGAATACGTCTTCGATGCCGTTGTTCCCCTTCCTATTTTACGGAAATAGAAATTTTTTTAATTTTTCCCGAGTGCACACAGCAACACAAGCAGGTCCGTATCCTCTCCTACGATGACGACAGTATCAAATTGTGGACTTAAATCAATTGCAGTTTTCACGATATCCACGTCCGCATCTTCCCATGATTGTTTCACTGTGAATCAAAGGTGGTGTGGAAATAAGTTTACAAAATGTACAAGTTAAAATACTATGACTGATTGAAAACGCTCCGCGCTTATTTGAACATGTCAACTTTGAGCGTGGATTGGCGGGCGAGGAATCCACTTACGAACTTAATTTTTTTTTTTAATCCTAGAAATCGCGTCTAATTTAAATAAGATTTTGTTGGCAGAGAGTGTCAGATGCACTGCAAAAGAGTGGCGAGCCAAGAAAGCGAAAAAAATTTTTTTTGAAATCATTTCTCAACTTTGAGCTCTAATAACTTTTTTGCAATAACTTTTACGGCAAAAATGCATTCGTGATGACATAAAGAGTAAATCCTCACGAGTACAACGATGTTTTTTTCATTACTGTGCAATAAATAGAACTCGAGTTATGAGCGATTGAAAAAAAAAACAAATCCAAGATGGCGGCGAAAGGGGGGAAGTAGGAATGCGCAAATTCAGACTTAAGGTTTTCATTGACCCCCCTTTCGAATAAGGAACAAAAGAAAAAATGTACCCAAAATTTTTGGGTCAATTCCTAATTGCACTGGACTATTAATATCAGATATGCAATATGGTTTCCAAGAAAAAAAATCGACTAATGATGCTATTGAAAAACTTACAACACTTATGTATAACGCAGTAGATCGATCAAAGCCCTCCCTATGTGTATTTCTAGATCTCGCTAAAGCGTTTGATACCGTCTCGCACCCGCAACTACTAAATATACTTGAAAAATTGGGATTCAGAGGTGTCATGCTAGAATTGCTAAAAAGCTATTTGAAGGATAGGAAACAGTATGTAAAAATCGATAATATAATTAGCCAGCATAAAATTGTAGAATTTGGAGTGCCACAGGGAACTGTTTTAGGACCCATACTATTTATTTAAATGATGTGCTCACCTTAAACTCATTGGGTACCATCATATCTGTTGCAGATGATACAGCAATCTTTTACACCTCTGAATCCTGGACACTACTAAAAGAAATAGTGGAAATGGACTTAAAAACTATCAAAAACAGATTTGACAGCAAAAAGCTCACTATCAATTATAAAAAAACTCATTATTTACCTTTATCGTCTCAAAACAGAAATAGGCCCTTATTTCAAAAAATACAAATACAGGATCAAGAAGTAATAGAAATTAAACCAACTGAAAAAATTAAATATTTAGGAATCATAATAGATGGAAATTTAAAATGGGATCATCATATACACTCAGTAGTAAATAAACTAAGAGGACTCATATATAAATTTAAGCAACTTAAAGACATACTAAAACTTGAACACTTGATAGTTCTTTATAAAGTATTGGTTAAGTCAATCATAAGATATGGTATAATTGGTTGGGGTGGAGTAGGTATCCACATATATGAAACCTTTAGAAAATATTCAGAAAAGGATAATCAAAATCATTTTTAATAGAAGTATGTTATACCCCACAGATGCTCTATATAATGAAAGCAAACTATTTGATGTCAGGCAGGTTTTTTGTTATAGTATACTAATCCATCAATTTAATAAAAGACATGAAAATAACGTTATTTCACATGCATATAATACTAGAAATAAGGAAAAAGGCAATCTAGAAATTAAAAAAATTACAAAAAGCCTCGGAAAAAAAAATTTTAGTTACCTTGCAACAAAATTGTATAATATGTTACCAGAATCTATTAGAAATTTAAATAAAAAAAATAGAATTAAAATTGAAATAAAGAAATGGATATATTCCGAAGGTAGGGATTTATACGTAAGATTACTAAGCAATTAGAAAGATTACATTGTATAAATATAAATTAAGTATATATATGTGTGTGTATGTGCGTATGTATGTATGTTATATATGTGTTTGTATATGTGTGTATGTGTATATGTGTGTATATATGCGTGTGTATATGTATGTATGTATGTATTTATGCGTATATATATTAAATAATAATAAATAATAAAAATTAATGTATCTATTAATACCATACTTCATTATTACTTATCTTTTATATAAAGTACTCATAGAAAGCTATCGCTCACAACATATCTAGTGATAATATAAATTCTGCACTTATCACATTCAAGGGTATTTATATACGCTTAAGTGATTCTGTTTTATTTATACTCAACAGATATGTTCATATTATCTTGTGCACATACAAGTGTCTCACCGACACTTCTATGTTTATTCGTATTCATACATCCATTTTTTGTTTTATTTATTTATTGCAAAATATAAATGTAATAGTCTGTTTATGTATGAATAAATTATTATTATAAATTATTATTACTATTTATTAGAAATAGGTACCCATAATGTATCATCTAATTTTCTTAAATTCATAGTTCCCAGATATCATTTATTCCCACTCTATATTAAAACATAAATATTAAATAAAATACTAATTTAAAAAAGAATCCTTGTAGATATAGCTTGTTTATACACTAAACTTCAATCTAAGATTAATTTTTATGCTCTAAAGTATCCAAGGTAAAAAAAATATTAACTTTTAAATCATTGGTATTTTTTCCTATTTTTTGGGTTAGGAAATTTCCACTTGAAAACTTGTCTAAAACGGCCAAAAAAGGTGTAAAAAACCTACCTTCTTTTACCTTTCTTCCTCTTTAAAATGCTACTTTTGTTTTTTTCGTTCTTAATGGGTACAAATGGTCTTTATTATGTAGCGGCGGTCGAGAAATGCTTCATTTCCCTGAGCGACGCGCTTGAAATATTGAGGCGAAATAGCGAACTTTAATAAATTCTCATGCTAAGGAAAACATTTTTGTAAAAAAAACTTTTATACTATTTTTATGTAAAATTTCCCTCTCTTTCACGTGGTGCTATTCTTTTTTTTAGTATTATTTTTCGAGATATTACCAAAAAACTGAATTTTTCCGTTTCAGAGGGTTGTTTATAAGGATTCGAGGGGGTAGATTTTGGTAAACTTTTTTGAGCCTATTTCTACTAGCAAAAAACTAGCCTTTCATGAAAAAATTAGTGAGGTAACAATTAATTCTAAGTTTTCATCAAAATTAGTCTCTGGCAACTGGACTAAGAGTAAATTCGCTCCATGATTTACATAGCTTAAGTTAAGTGCAGCTAGAAGTTCGTAAAATCTGAATTCTCACTCGCTGACATGTCGTACTGCACTGATAAATAGTGAGATGTTGTATACCTATAACTGAGCCACAATGGCTGACGTTTTAAAGCTACTAAGCTGTTATCAATGCTATGAAGAAATCCCAATGTATTTATTACTTACTTGTTGAGCAAAGAGCTCTCTAAAATCATACTGCAGTTGTTGTCCCAGGCCGTTAATAAGTGCAACAGAAAAATGTGCTTTACTATTAACATTAACTAGCTGCGACAAGCCTGTTTCCGCTACGGAAACTTTTGAACAGGGTATTGTTATTTCCCCGTCATTCATTATCCAGTTTAGAGCTGAAAGAAAAAAATAAAGCGATGTTATCATTTAAAAACAGTTCCGTCTGTATTTACGTTAAAAATCAAGTATTCTTACCTTTAGGGAAATAGTCACCAACAAGTGGTTCGAGCACCGACTTTTGAGCTTCAGGTAACTTATTAAGGAAATTGTTCATATAATTGTTCATATCTAGATCCTCTTCACTAAGAAAAATTATTCCCATTCTGGATATAGTTGCGGGCGAGGCATGACTCAAGTCATGTGTCTCAAATAAAAAGTTTACATTCGGACCAAATTGAATGCGCCATCCTGACGGAAGGGAAAGGAGACGGTTGTCATCTAGTACAGAATTTAGGGATTCGACCCAGTCTGGGTCTATGTCTCCATCGCAGACGATCCATGACCATACATCTAAACTCAGACATGTTTGAAACAATTTCTGTTACAAGAGGTTTTCTTGGGCATTAATACACAATACCGAGTAGATTCTTTTTGGACAAAAACCTGTTTTTCCATGAAAATTATTCGAGAATTAGGGGCATGGAAAATTTTTTCCTATGTTCCTTAATTAGAGTAAAATTTTCATGAAGAACAGATTTGAGTTTCTTAAAAATTTACCCGAGTAGAAAATCAACCTCGTGTGTATTACAGAAGATTAATATATGACTAAAAAATATTTTCTAAAATAAAACTATTTATTTAAAATTTAAAAAATAACAATTTATAATAAAAAAATAGAAACTTTTTCTAAAGTTTTTATCATCAAACATATTCATTGTATCTATATGAAATACATACACAATTGTTATAAACAATGTTATTTACTTTTAGATTCTTCTTTATGGTTTACCAATTTTAAGTTATTCACAAAATTCTTTGTAATTTTGCTTGTAGGGTTTCTTAAATTCGAAATTAACTTAACGGGTTTATTAATTTGGTATTTTATTACGACCTAAAGTCAGGACAAGCAAACGAGATCCCAGATCTTACATATCCTTGTAGTGAGAGTGAACAATAAAAAGAACAAGTAAAAAAAAAATACAATTTATTATAAAAAAAAATGTTGTTTAAAAAACTAAAAAACACGCTTTATTAGCAAACTGAACGAAAAAGTAAAAAATAATGTTTAAATATTATTGACAAAAAATTCACTATATTGTAAAAAGCGTGGGGTACTTGATATCAATTTTTATAAATATTTTATTGGTAGCTATTGATAAAAGTAGAATTATAATATATAGTGAAAAAGCACCCCACGCTTTTTACAATAAAATGAATATTTCGTCAATAATATTTAAACATTATTTTTTACTTTTTAGTTCGGTTTGCTATTTTAAAAAAATGTAAACTATAATTTATAAAATATATAATATTAACAGCGGCGCCTCCACCAAAATTTTCACAATAGGTTACTCACTTTCTTTATTTTATTCTGGTGATCCTGGTGAGGACATTAGGACAAAGTTGTCAAATTATAGTATTGTCGTAGGTCCTTGATAAGTGTGCAAAATTTCAGTTTAATCTGACGTTTTGAAAAGGGTGTGTAAAACATTTAATATGTTAAACGCAAATAAATATATTCTGATTCTGAGAATCACGTTTAAAGATTCCATTACAAGCAAACAAACTAACAAATAACAAACAAACAAACACACACATAGGTGAAGCTAATTAAAGCGTGTTAATAGGCAAAATACAGTACAATGAAAAGTAAAAATCTTTAGGTTTAGGGTTTTAAGCTAACGCTATGGAAAGCAATTGTTAATTTAAACAATTTTTACAATGCAAATGATATATACACAGTAATTACTTACATTACTTGCAGCACAATTAAATAGGGTTTAGAAATTCTCACAATAGATAAAGGTTTTCTCAATCGTAAAGTATCAAAAGGGCAAATTTGTATACCAACATTCGTGTACCAAAGAATAGCAAATGATCCAAAAGTTCAAAATCCAAATAATCCGAAAATAGAACAGCTGGCAAATTCTGTATTCAAAAGTTAGCCGTACCCAAATCTAAATGTGGCCTTACCAAGTACGTCTAGAATACTAATTCTAGACGATAACTTGCTTATTAATCCAAATAAATCAAAATATCAATTAAACAAACCAAAATATTAATTAGATTAAATTTAGTTTTTGATCCGGTATCAAACCGACTAGCAACCACGTGCCTTTTAACTAAATTAGCCCCTAGCAAAGTTTTCGGCTCAATTTCGTGATTTGAAAAGGAAGTTTCAAGCAATTTGAATGATTTTATAACCTTTGGTAACTCACAAAAACAAGGGGAAATGACTTAAACTAGGCGCGTTTTATTGTGTCCAGAAACATTCTACTCGTAGAAGTAGAACCGTCTTTTGCCGTTTTATTGACCACCGCTTTTTCAACTTTTGCTACTTTCCCTACGACCGAATTTGATCGTAGGAAGAGTAGATTCCTAGTCACAAAGTAAAAAGTCACTAAATAGTGGTCTTACAACAACAAAAACAAGCTTAGAATTGAGGTTATAAAAATTAGTCAAGTAAATATTTTACATAAAATCGACAATAAATTTGAAATTCACGAACTATAAGTAAAGCGTACTTATATTATAAAACAGGCGAGTCTGCGGGTCGATTTCCTACTAAGGGGTAGTAACACCTAATGTTTTTCAGACGAAATCCGAAAATGTAATTAATAAATGATATGTATATGAGGTATATTTACACATTCAGATTCTATAATGTATATTGCATATTATAATGGAGTAATAAATCAGGAATATAAGGGGTGGGTGTAGGTGGGTGATCAAGTTTACATACTCTTTCGTTTTAGTTAGTCATTATTTATTAAGAGATTACTCATCACTGAGGTGTAAATCGTCCACTTAGCAATAACTTGTTTATGTGATATGGTCGTTAGTCTCTGACATGATCTCAAAAACACGTGAAACTTACACATCAGTCAGCCTGTTTCATTCGTTCATTGCTTATTAAAAATCACCGTTGCGTTCAGCCTTCGACAATTATCAAAATTGATGCAACAGCAGCAGCTACAAGAAATACCTTATTATTCTGATTCATGTTAGAACTGTTATAGTTCAGTTAAAAGTTTTCGTTTCTCGAAAATCAAATTACAAATCCACAAGCATTAGTAGTACCTTAAACATTTTACACTAAATCGCAAAAGTACTTGTGGCAACATTGATGAACCGTTTTATTGACACATCAAAATTTCTACTCGTAAGAGTAGATTCGAACTAGCAATAAAACACGCCTAATGGCAGTTCGAAAATTCGGCTGTCAAAGTTACCAACTTGTGAAATGTTAAAAACTAAATCAATTTTTATGGACTTTTGATCATTAACTATCTTTATACTATCATTTTGTAGACAATTTTTATACGCCAATTATAGTAATAGCTTATATTTTAGATAGCATGTCACAATTCGCATGATTAGTTACCTTGATTAAACGATTAACTGGAAATATAAGATTTAACGGGATTTGAAAGTGTACTGCCCCTGTTAAAATGGTTTGTTATTGACATAGAGCTCATGCATGCATGCCTACCCTATGTCGCAGGAGTCACAGATAGGCTGAAGAAGATTTTATTCAAAAAGAAAGTAGAAACTGTAATCAAAAGGTGTTTACCAGTTGAAGTGCACATGTGGTAAGAGCTACATCGGACGGAAGGACGGAGTATCCAGTGCAGAATCAAAGAACACCAGAGAAATACCAGATTTGGATACACGGATTGGTCGGCGATAGCAGAGCATGTCCATAATAACGAGAACCATAATATCGACTACGAGGATGTCAATATATTAGACAGGAATACGCGTTATTATCCGCGTATCATTAGGGAATCACTGGAAATTATGAAAAACGTGAACAACTTTAACAGAGAGGATAGGTATCGACTTAGTAACACGTGGAGACTGGTATTGCCAAGTACCAGCACCGTAGTGAGTCACGGTCAACCAAATACGAGAATGAGCAGCGAAGCGAACCAAGCACGACCAATGACCAGCGAAGCGAAGCGGCGCCTAGGTATATAACGAGGGGTGTAACACAACAAATTCAGTCTTTAGAATTCTTCTGAAGAAGCTGACAGGATGATCAGCGAAATGTCAAGTCAAGTTCGACGACCACAGCAAGACCAGGAAGAAACTACTTCATTAGACAACGGCCGTGAAAATCTGCATTCTTCTACATTACACGTTGTTTTAACGACAACTTCTTTATAATCTTATTCATTTTATTTTTCTTAAGTGATCGTTAAACCATTCTCAAATTTACCAAAAGCACAAGTTTCTATTTAAATTAAGAATACGAAATACATATTTTATATTTTGATTACTATCGGATTAATTATGAATAAAAATAGTCATTATTGCTACCAACAACGTAACTCGAATATTCTTTAAAAAGTTTCAGTTTTTTACTTCTTATCGTTCTTTCGGAATTTTGACAATTATATAAGATGTATTATAGAAACTACTTACAAAATTTAGTATTTAATTTTTTATCTTTACTAACCTGAACCTTCTGAAGCTACTTGTAGACTGTAATTTGTTAGAACCCCGTCACTCCACTGATTAGTGTCTGTATCTGTTTTACCTAGAAGCTGATGCCTCGTCATGCTCTTTGGATTAAAGACATACGATTTCATTATGTTGTTTAGCTTGGATAATGCCTAAAATTAAAAAATAGAGAGGTACTATAAACTGAATAGGAAATACGCAATACAAAAGACCACTCACATTTCTTAGGTAAAAGTGGTTTCGGACAAATAAGCTGAAATTCGAATATGTTGTACTTCTTGTCGTTGTGAACAAGAGCCTCAATGGGCGACCTCCAAAAATGGACAGTTTTTGAGCTACACTGTAAAAAGCTAGTATGGATGATGGTGTGTATTTGATTTGTTTAAACTGCATTGTAGCGGGGATATGGCTCAGTGGCAGATCGTTCTCTTGAAACGCTCGATCACTGGTGTTACCACAATTTCTTTTATATACCATTCCTGTTTAATTACTATCATTTTTAAAACTGCATATATAATTTTACAACCATAGTTATTGTTAAACTAAAAATTAAAGAACAGGGCCATTAGACATAATTAAAATGGATTATATTTTTATTCCTGCTGGATTCAGACATATTTGAATACGATCAACTTGGAAATGAATCAGGTCTAATCAGAGTGCGGATGTATTCCCGTTTCAGAAATGCAACCAAATGCCAACTCTGGATAGCATATCATATTGATGACGATGTAATCCAACAAGCTAATGAACAAGATTTAGTTGAAGATAACCGATCTTAGAGTATTACTACACTTGTAAAACTGGAACCAGAACACTTGGTTCATGTGCACATGTTGCAAGCGTATTGTGGTTCTTAGGATATGTCAGACATCAGCCACGAGTTAAATATCCTAGCACCGCAATGCTTGCAAATATTATTGATGCAGGTCATAGACCACGACAAGAGAATATACATCCAGTAGCAGTTATGGAGCAGGAATAAAAATATAATCATTTTAATTATGTCTAATGGCCCTGTTCTTTAATTTTTTAGTTTAATAATAATTATGGTTGTAAAATTATATATGCAGTTTTAAAAATGATAGTAATTAAACAGGAATTGTATATAAAAGAAATTCTGGTGACACCAGTGATCGAACCCGGGACGTTTCACATGCAAGATAATTAACCATTAAAAAGTATTTTATTTAACTATTTACAAATCAGTTTTATATAACTTTCTGCCACTGAGCCATATCCCCGCTATGATGCAGTTGAAATAAATCTTGTAGTAAATACACACCATCATCCATACTATCTCTTTACAGTGTGGCTCAAAAACTGTCCATTTTCAGAGGTCGCCCATTGAGGCTCTTGTTCACAACGACAAGAAGTACAACATATTCGAATTTAAGCTTATTTGACGGAAACCATTTTTACTTAAGGAATATGCGTGGTCCTTTATTATTTTTTGAATTCCAATAGTTACTAATTATTAAAAACAATTGTTTAAAATGTTTTACGCTTAGTAAATAATCACAGTTATACTCCCTTAATACTACTTATTTTCGACAAGATGGTTAGGCATACTACAATTTTATGTTCTTTAAGTACGGTTATCGTACAAAAATGCCAACAACAAGAATACTTACATGTAACATCAAGTTTCTTATTGTTGACTTCCCCGAACTTGGAGGTCCTACAATTGCAACGCCCATCCTCTGTTGCAGTTGTTCGTAGAGTTCTAAACATTTGTCAATCTGTAAAACATTTTTGCTTCTATTATTAATTTGAATCGATCCATACAGCCATAATGGTAATATTGTACCCAGTTCATTACAGCATAATTACCTGTCTTTTATTTGGAAGCAAGCCTAACTCTTGAAAACTCTTGCCAATTGATTCGACCAATACGTCATTCTCCATTAGCTCCATGTTCACTTCTTTAAACACGTCTTTTACTATAGAATCAAACTTAATGCTATCAGCAAATGTTAATTTTGACAGTGTATCCATTCTTAGCACTTGTACGACGATTCCTATTTCTTTGTCCAAATTTAAGTTGGTCGCACCATTTTCACTGTTAACTTTGTATTTCTTTAAGGCTCGTCCGCATCCACTCAAAATTGTTCTAATCGACCGCAAGCCCCAGTCATAGTGCTGCTGTTTACTTAAAAGCTTGCTGCAAATATATGTAATGGATTAGACATTTATTTTTCGATTATTCTATTATTCTTAGTGCGGTGTGTGAAATCAAATTATTAAAATAATATTTGATATTTTATCAACATTAAGTTTGGTATACATGTTTTCAAATATATGGGGTAAAAAAACTGCAAAAGGCAAGTTTTGTGCGAGGTATTTCGACCGCCGTCTTTTAAAGTGACTGACAAAAACAAGTTTTTCAAATTTCGAAAATGTCGAAAACATTGACGAAATGATATGTATGTTTTTTTTTTTTTGAGATAAAATGTTCCAGCTTGTTATACGAGGTGTATGAAAATTCAGTTGCCCCAAAATAAGACGACAATCAAACATATTTAACATAATTTTATAAAGAAAAATTATTGAGTGTAAGATTCATCTATATGCAAAATCTTTCCAATATACTATTTTGCAAATACCCAGTTATTGGAGATACCATCTTCAATAAAACATAAAAATGGCGCTGGGCATTCTTAACATTGTTTATATACATAGCTTATCCTGGGGACCATATAGGCGAGCAGTATTCCAATTTTGATCGTACGGACGTGAGCAAAAAAAAATAGGACAATTCTTATAACATAATATTTTTAGTCGCAAACTCCTCTATAAAATCCTTATTTTACTATAAAGAACGTAACCAGACTGCAACCAACAGCTACTCTCCGGGCTATGTGCCCCACCGAGCGCTGAATTACAAGTTACAAGCCTGGCGCGTTAAGTGTAATAATTGCATATTACCATCAAAACGCTAATGCTTCGATTGCAACAAACACCAGCCGAAAGATTGATACTACTTAAAGGAGCTCTCGTGCCAGTCGTCACACACCGCTTGCAGACTGCAGTTTCGAGCTGTTGGCTCTCGTCAGTAATTTTTCGGCTGGTGTTTATTGCAATCGAAGCATTAGCGTTTTGATGGTAATATGCAATTATTACACTTAAAACGCCAGGCTTGTAACTTGTAATTCAGCGCTCGGCGAGGCACATAGCCCGGAGAGTAGCTGTTGGTTGCAATCTGATTACGTTCCTTATAGTAAAATAAGGATTTTATAGAGGAGTTTGCGACTAAAAATATTATGTTTTAACATTCCGCGCTGTAAAAGCACATTTGAACAAGTTTTATAACGGTATTTTGCTAAAATCTAGTTGTGTATATCTAACTTTAATTTTTGTGACATTGTCAGTTAGTTGTTATAATTTATTGCAAGTATGCAGAAAACTAATATGCCTCATATAAGCGATTTAGTTAAATCTGGAGTTATTGCTAAAGCAGAAGACGGATGGTCAATGAGACAAATTGCACTGCGTTATAATATTGACAAAAATTCGGTGTGTAACATTTTAAGAAAGTGGAGAAAGCAGAAATCCTGGATCAGGGCGATGAAGGATATCAACTCAACAACAAGATTTGCAATTGGTAAATGCTTTAGTAGAAAATTCATTTTACTCAGTTATTCAGGTTGCTGAAGAAACGAATTCTCCTGAATCGAGTAGTACTGGGCGCCGGCGAGTAAGAGAATTGGAGTTACGCTGTCAAGCAGCAGCACAGAAATACTTACTTAAAGCTGAACATAAAGAAGCTCGAGTAGGATTTGCGCTTGAATTTTTAGCGCATGATGTAAATTATTGGAACAATGTAATCTTTACAGACGAAAAAACTTTCCAGTCAACGCACTGCGGTTGTATTCGTGTTTACCGCCCTCCGAATACTCGATTCAATGAGAAATATATATCCAACAATGATAAAAGTGGTAGAACGTATATTAGGATTTTAGATAATATTATGGTCCCTTCTGTGTCACAATTATTTCCTAATAATGAATTCATATTTCAACAAGACAATTGTTCCGTTCATACTGCTCGTACCGTAACTAACTGGTTTCAAGATAACAACATCAATGTTCTTAACTGGCCCAGTCATAATCCAGATCTTAACCCTGTGGAAGAAGTATGGGGACTACTCGTAACAAGTATCCAAAAACTAAATGTGAGACCACGGAATGCCGAAGAATTACTGGAAATAGTAAATAATGCATGGGAAAATATTATTACTAATGTTTATTGTATAAGGTTATTTAATTCTATGCCAAACAGACTTATAGAAGTTATAAATAGAAATGGTGTAATAACGAAATATTAATAGTTAGTTTCTTGTTAAGTAGGATATCCTTTGTTCTTTGATCCAGGATTTCTTCTAATCGTACCGTTTATTCTCCAGTTTCTTAAAATGTTACAAACCAAATTTTTTTTAATGCTATAACGCAGTGCAATTTTTCTCATTAACCATCCATCATTTACTATAGCAATAACTACAGCATTAAAATAAAACATAAATTATTTCGGCTACCCATTACATATTCAAATAGAAACAGATTTACATTAGAAAAAAAAGTTGTCCTATTTTTTTTCCTGCTCACGACAGTACAACAGTTTCATAATGTAAGTATTAGTGAATCCGTTGCAGTTTCTTATTACAAAGCCTAAGCTTTCACCACCGAGGTAATAGTGAAATTAATATGTTCTTTGAAACTCAGACACTTATCAAAGATAACTCCAAGATCTTTTACTGCGTCTCGTTTCTGCAATATTTGACCGTTTATATGATAATCGTACTCGATAGCGTTATGCATTTTAGAAAAGGTGAATGTATTACATTTAGATATATTGATTGGTAAGTGACTAGCCAGGCACCAGTCATTAGCCATATTCAAACGTTCTGAAGATTTTCGCAGTTTTGTTCGCTTTCTATTACACAATATATTTTCAAGTCATCAGAACGTAGGAGGTTCTCTACATCTAGATTAACTGCTATATCATTTATAAAACAACAAATATAAGCGGGCCTAGTACGGATTCCTGACGAACGCCAGAAATGGCCAACACGTCAAACGATAGGAAACCTCGATATTCCACGTACTGACGCTTATTCTCTAGATATGAGGAGAACAAATTTAATTGCGACACTGATAACCCAAAGGACCTCGCATATTTCTTATGGAAAATGGTCCCGGTGAAACTAGCTGGAATCAATATATCTATAATCTTGAGCTCCTGATCAAAAGTCCTCATGGCCACAAGGTCGGAAAATGTACAGTTTTCTAGATATAGGGAGGGAAGTCGATTTTTTGCGATTTTTTCACTAAATATACGGAGCCATGCGGCTTCACTAGAGTTCTCTGGAGGGTTTTCGGGTCGATGATTTCAAATCCGATGTCAAAAATAGCACTTGACAGTTGATAGCTGTCAGTGGCACTGTCAATTCGTCTTATTTTCCGGAAAAGATTTATCAGAATATATACAAGGGGTTTTTTGAGTCGCTGATTTCAAATCCTATGTCGAAGGTGGCATTTGACAGTTGACAGCTGTCAGTAGCAGTGTTTGCTGTATTATCTGGAAAAGATTTATCACAGTGTTCCCGTCTCATGCTAAAAGTAGATGCAAACAATCCAATTAATATGTCGTGTTTGAGCACTTTTATAGTAGAATACTCATCACGCCAGTACGAGGTGAAATTATTTTTGCTGACCGAATTCTAACGTAATTTTATATTTGACGTATTCACCAGTGCTTGGGGGTTGTCTAATTTCTGTGGCGTTTATATAGTGGAGATAGAGAGCTATTACAATTCGTAGAACTTGTTCAACCTTCCAGATAGTTCCCTTTCCTTAACCAAACAAACTTAACTTGATTTTTAAAGTCTTTAAATTAAAAATAAGGATACAGTAAGTATAAATAATTCAATATTTTTGTTTACTATTATAAAAAAATTTAATATTAAAGAATTTTATGTATTTGATTAACTTATTCGTAAAATATGCTCCCCAAATACCACTCGTGCTTTTAAATATCATCTATAATTTTCTTCTCGAGCTACGTTGCCAAGAGTCATATAATTCGTGTAAGTTGACAGCTTGTTATCAAAGATTAAATCCCTCGCGCTAAGACGCTCGAAATTTAGTCAGATTATTGTCAATTTACACTCTATGTGTTACTAAATAACTACGAAAAAAATGTATCGCTAAAATTCTAAGCACTAATGATATTACGATAAATATACACCAACCGGTTTGTAGGGCGGGGAGCTTCCTTTTTGTTTCTCGACCTCGACAAAGTTTTTGATTGTTTGAGTAAAATATTTTATTAAAGAAACTGTCTGATTATGATAAGGGATAGCGCGTCTAGCTTTCTCTCTGAGTATACCTAGCGAAGTGATTCGAATCCCACTGTAAACTATAAGGCCTCGTCTCTTCAACTCAGACATATCTAGATGTAGACTTAAGGGGGGTTATTCGGGTGACCTGAAAGGCGGTTAAAAAAAAGTTCGCAAAAGTTAGTATTAAGATACTTCTGGGTGTATATACTAGCTTGGGCTTTCTTCAGAGTATCCTCGGCCCACTGTATATGTAACTTATTAATGATTTAACGATTGTATTAAGCAAAATACAGAGATAACAATACACTAATTAGAGGAAGTGGTACACTGCAAATAATTATCCAAGTGACGAACAATTCATGGACGATCACAGGATAAGTTATCGTTCTATATGATCCTACATCGCTTTTAAAGATGATAACCGAAATATTTTGGACACAACCTGTGTCTCGGCAGTTTTATCGATACTCTAGCGGTATCATAACGCATTTTATCAGTCTCAGAAGAGCTTCAACAGGAACAGTATCTCCAGAAAATAATAGTAAGAACAATATGTTCTTCCACCAAAATGAGAGCTTACCTAGACAAACTGAAAACCTCAATTAATTTCTTGGCTATCAGATTTGCGTTTTGGTACCCATCACAGTTCAGTAAGGATCTCGCAATTTGTTCGTGGTCAGGATGAGTCATCACAACAGGCCTAAATAGTTGTTTCAAGTTGTCGGGTAATTTATTTCGCCCGCCGTAGCCTCCTCCAGCTGGGTTAAGGGTTACAAAAATACCACAGTGTTTATTAACCAATACCTAAATTAAAAGTTAAAACGTTTCAAAACATTGACAACAGTAACTTGGTCAATTGTTAAGCTCCAACAGAATCCTTAGTGGAAAGAACTTTAGCAACTATACTAGTGGCGGCTTCTCTATTAAGTATTTAGACTTAGTCCAGTCATTGAAGCTTTATACCTCAGAAATATTTTACTACGAACCGATTTAAATGAAATTTTGGAATTAGGCTTATCTTACCCTTAACTTCAAAAGTGATATTGACCCGACCTCCGTTCTTACCCTGGGGGTGGTTTCCACCCCTTCTCGTTAGTGGAAATTTTTTTGTTCAAAATAACCTCGAGGATCGATAGAAGACCCAATTCTAAGCAAAAAGTGTTCTATAAAGTTTTTCAAAAACTCAATACTTTTCAAGTTATTGGCGATTGAAAACTCGGAATTTTCCCACGTTTTTCAACGGTTTTTTGCAAATATCTCAAAAAATATGCGTTTTAACGATAATTTTATAATAAATAAAATTGTAGAAGGTAAGAAAATGAACAAATTGGTTTTTTAAACAGTGTTCTAAGTGCAATATTAAGCGAGATATTGAAAATAAAAGCCGTTTTTTTTTGTCTGAACTTTAATCGATGTATTCAATGCCATCTAGCGGACAACGGATACATTTTATCCATATGACAATGAGAAACTTTTTTATACTGCTTAAAGTAATCTTTAAAATGAGCAGTGTTAAAAGTCTTTTGCACGTAAAGTGAGTGAGTTGTAATGAAAAAAAGAGGGACATCTAATATTTTTTTTTTAAATCGATGTGTTTCATAAGTGCCATTTTCACCAAAATTAAAATTAATCGTATTCCGTTTAGATTTAACTTTAATATGAAGAGTTTATTGGATTCCAGCCGTTTGGCTGCTTTGGAATGCATACTTTTCAAAAAAATCACGATTTTAAGAAAAAAATTTTTTTTCATTTTTAAAAGACACATTTTTTTCATAATATTTCAAAAATAATGAAAGATACGTAAAAAAAAACTGTAATGATAAAAAATGTAGGGCAAGATTTACTTAAAATGATTTTTTGCAACTGCAAAAAAGGTTGCGGAGCCACTTGCGGATGCCGAAGAGCCGGGCTGTTTTGCAATGTAACTTGTGGAACATGCAGTGGAGATAACTGCCAGAATAGCCCTCCAATTGACCCAGAAGAAGATCTTGATTACGACAGCAACTCCGATATTGAGTCATGAACGATTGGTGTAATATTTTTTTTATGTATTGTAATGCTCTTGTTGCAGAATTTTTTATAATTAATTACTAATTTAATCTAGTACATTTCCATATAACTTGTAAGTTTATATTTTATTCAATAAAAAGTGTCTGATTACTTACTCTATAATTAAATTATTTTTAATTGTATAAACATATATTTTCAATGTTTTAATTTAGGGGTAGTTTTAAGGGTTGAAAAGCTAAACATATGATAGTCATTTTCGAGAACCTGTAACAACATTTAAATCATTTTGAGTTCATCAAAAGAGATTTTTTTATACAATATTTAATTGAGGGGTTGTTTTTAAGGGTTGAAAAGGGGTTAAAAATATGATAATTAAGGTAGAGAACGTAAAACAATATTTACCCTATATTTAAATCTTTTTAAGTTATACAAAAGTATTTTTTGTAATTTTCTTCAATTTAGGGGTCGTTTGCAGGGGTTGTAAAGTTTTTTAGGGGTTGAAAATGGTTTAAACATGAGATAATTGTGTTAGAGAACACTTTACGATTTCACTCCTTATTATTAAATACGTTTTCTAGCGATAAAATGGCTCATTTCGGGGTCGTTTTCACCCCTTAAAAATAAAAAACGGAGGTCGGGTCAATATCACTTTTGAAGTTAAGGGTAAGATAAGCCTAATTCCAAAATTTCATGTAAATCGGTTCGTAGTAAAATATTTCGGTGGTAAGACCCTATTTTTCGCTTCAATGACTGCACTAACTGTACCCCCTTGCTAAAAGAAACTGCCATTGACATAAAAAAAAATTAACTTGCCTCATTTGCTAGAAGAAACACAGTATTTTTGTTCGTCCTTAAGGAGACCTGAATAGGGTGAATCAACATGGATACTGCTGATAAAGTGGCTTCGTCTAGACGATTAAATTCATCGAAGCAACCCCATGCACCGCTTCTTACTAATCCTGTGAGAATTTTACCCATGGAGGAGGCATCGATTCCCTAAAAATGCATTTCTCATTCAAAAGTTGCCTTGGGAAAGCAAATCGCACAAATTAAATTCTTTACTTAATTAATAACACATCGTCAACATCTGTATAATGTACCTTACCTCATCGCAATTGAAAACCAGGACTTGTCTCCCAAGGAGACTACCAAGAGCTTTAACAGACTCTGTTTTTCCTGTCCCTGCTGGCCCATAGGGATTACCACCCATACCCAAATGAATACCCTAAAAATAAACTTGTAATCTGTACCTACTTTACAGTATTGGCTATTACTTGTGTTAAAGCAAGAAAACATCTTTCTGTTAGTGGAGTCCTGACCAATTTAGGTGCATTCCCAAGATATTCATATGAATATTCCATTCTCGCATTAGCCATTTTAACTGTTACCTCGCCTGTAGAATTACTGTAATACCTACAATATAACATATGTTTCATAAACAAACATTTGTCGCAAATGTTCGGTTGGTACCTTAATTGTTTCTGCCATATCCAGTCTGATACTTTTGTTGTATTGTTACCAAGTAGCTCCTCCAGAACGCTGATATGGTGGATAGTATCAAGTAGAAGAGCCTTTAGTTTTATTTCTAAAATATCGTCACCACCACCCATGGACGAGTCATTGCTACCATTTAGCTCCAACGAGCTGTAATGATTCAACTGAGCCTAGAAGATAAAAAGTAGTTCTTAGTTGCGACATTATGATTGTCTTGACAAATTCATTCATTCAGTCCTTTTGTTACCTTATACTTGGCTAATAGCGGGGGGAGTGTCATGCTGGATATTGCCTGTTCACATTTTGATGTAAAGGTAATACTATCAGACAGGCAAAGAATTTGTGACGGGTATTTTAATGGATCCGGAGCTTGCTTTTCTCCTTGGCAATTGACCAATAATTCCTTTAAAGTAACTTGCATTTCTTTTACCAGAGAATTCAGCCATTCCTGAAACAAATCTATATTTCTACATCCATTCACAACTCATGTATTTTGTTTGTTAACACATTTGATGTAGATGAGGATCTTTAAGTCCGACTATTAGCAGTACTTGCTTTCTGCATACGATTATACTGCTTTTTGTACCCGTATACCTACATGAGTTCAATTTGTGTTATATAAATTTTTTACCTCTACAGGTCTTTGTATATTCACAGAATTCAGTAATTGTACTATTTCCCCTTGCTGAGATCTCATGGCAATGATGCTTATTCCATTTTGATCCAGTTGTACGCTATATATACCAGCAAATATTTTTTTCAAGTGACTCTGTATTACTTGCTCTTTCGTCGATTGCCCAACAACTTCCAACAGGTCGTCATCGCTGAGGAAAAGAAATCGTGGGAATTTTTCTCGTTTTTCCTAAAAAAAAAAAATTAAGTTTTGGTGTTTATATTTTCTAAAAGGGGATTTGCACCTTTAAAAAGTTGTCCAGGCTGTTTTGGCATCTAGACAACTGATCCAGCATTCCTTCCAAGAGAGACCGAAAATTTGGATATCTGCAAAGAGCGGCAACACGCAGATCTTTTTCAATAAAATTCATGATGTGGCGAAAATCTCTGTCTATTCTATCAAATCTAGTTTTTTCTTGGGCTAGAGTGCCACTGCCGAAAATTGGCTCTAAATATATCCACCTAAAAGTATACAAGTGAATGATATACAATTTGTCAATAGCTGTTCTTTTTGGCTTTCAGCCAGCCTCTATCCTTGCAATTAAACCACAGCAGAAGATTTATATATAGTTACACTCTGATATACGAGATCGCAGTTGTAAGATTAACTTGGAGAGGGATATACACCTTAAATGGCGAAATCTAATAATATATTCTTTAATATTGCATATTACATGTGTGCGATTTAAACCTGATGGGAGATTTAACATTTGTTTGCGTAGCCAGTCTTAGTGTCATCTTGCAGAAGATAACGCTAAATAACACACAGGTTTTTACAAGAGGCATTAAGGAAGATATTGAAAAATTTACTAGATTACTTTTCGATCTATGCCTCCATCGACAAACAAGTGCGCGACACTAATGTCGTGAGTAACCTCCGCTTCCTAAAAAATTTTAATAAAATACTTTAATCTACTAACTTTCTTTGCACTTGTGCCAAAGATGTGAGGTAATGATCCAAGTCCCCCAATTTGTTTTCCCATATATTTGCTTTTTCTGCGAAGGATTCATAGTCAGCCGAGTTTTTTACGGATTGTAGAAGACTTTGATTGTCACCGATCTGAAAATAGTGTAAAGGATTATTAGGTTTTATCTAGTGAAAATGTTGCCGAGAGTGAGGCAACTATACACATAAACTAGGTAAGGTCATATTAAATAAAATAGTGTTAATTGTTTTCATTTTCTAAATATCTAAAAAGTGCCGCCCTTCACAATATTATGCATATTCGGTCTGTTGTTGATTGTGTTTTTCTTTCGCTTACTTTGTTTAATGTTTCTTTGAAATCTTTCACCAGCAGAACGTCCTTGCCTCGCGAATCTCTATGAGGTGTTAGAATAAATCTAGCTTGTACATCCCATTGATCCAATTCGGATAATGCCTGTCGAACAACTATTTCGCTTGCTGCTTTTTTAGAAATCATCTAAAATTATGTTTGAACTTTGTTATTTTATAAAGCATTCAATATGCGTCTTACCTGTAGTTCCTTTGTACAGTCTTCTAGTTTTGCTGAAACTTTCAGGAAGTCATTCAAAACTAACTGATCGACGGGTTTAACGTCCATTTGTAACAGATTAAAAGTGTCTAACCAATGTTTCTCAGAAAAATCATCTCCTCTAACATACTTCAACAATGGCGTAATGCCCTAAAATTTTTAAAAGAATATTAGTCAAAAATATATTTAGTGTGTCTGCATTACTTGATATTTGTGTATTTCTTGTAGCATTCTTGTTACTAAGGGGCTGTTTTCTATTTTCATTAATTTCTCGTGCCATGTTTTTAGAAAATCTTCAAGCGTGTATATTTTTTTTCTGAATACAATCCAGAATTCGTTGGCGAATTCTTGCAGTTCTGAAAAATGTCATCAATTAAAAATTAATTTTAACAATTGTATTACGCAATGCCGAGCAGTACTTATCAATTCGCCTCAAATTGCCACGTTGGTGAAACTGTAGAATTGCAGTTAAATAACGCGTAAAGAAAATGTGGGGCATTCTCGCTTTATGAAGTAAAGAGGATAGGTGCTCCCCAAGGATCAGTCCTAGAACTTCTTCAGAAACTGAATGAAAAAATCTGACTGGTACAAATGCGACATTATTTATCAACGATAATGGACGGAAATTTGTCATGTAATTTTTGTTACTACTTTTATAAATTGGGACAACTATGCTTTCCTTGAATGGTTCAGATATATCTGCGTGTTTGAAGATATGTTTGATAATATGTGCAAGATGTTTACAGATATGAACTGATAGCAGTTAGTGTCTTTACCGTTATTCCATCTTTTGTAGATAATCTAGATGAGTATTTTAACCGCTGACTTAGATTCAACACTGCCTGTAATTTTTTTATTTTTCTTTTCATTGTATCAAAAGTCTTTATTTTGACACGTCCTATGTCTCTGTATATACTTTGTACTTGATTTCTTTTTGGACAATGAATTTTATTCTATTCTATTCTTTATATTATTTATTCGGTGATTTATTTTTGAAGAGGATAATGATACATATGGCAGAAAACCCAAATAACAGGAAAGAATATTTGTGGAATGCCACAAATAACTTTCAGACAATACTAAGACGTAGAACTTGAGATTACACGCGTTAGATTACATTGTTCACTCACCTAAATAGAACTCTTCAAAAACTACCCACGACTTTTCTTCCTTACTAACATCAGCCTCAATATCGTCAACTAATGGCAAATCAGGTGCGTCAATATTAAATTTTGTGTAGTCGGCTCTAAAATTAAACTGTTTAGTGAAAAAATAATAATAGTACCGGAGATGCACTACAATAGTTTTTCTTGTTTTTCCATTATTGCACTCCACTGGCTCCTTTTGTCCTTAATCTCCAACAATTGATTATGAAGATTGCTTATAGTGTTATCAATTATGTCTCCCGAATGTGGTTTGGGTTTGATTTGCTCCCATTTGGCGGAGAAGCGCTCTATTTCCTTGTCTAGATTTTCCTTTTCGATGTTCAGCGTTGTTTTGATTGTCTCCATCTTAAATACACGGTCATATAAGGTAAATAACAGATCTATTATTAGTTCCTTACCTGCTTAGCTATAATATGTTGATGGTTATCGAGCAAACTTTGCAATCGCTCCCAAGCACCTTTTAGCCGGTTAACAGAGTCCACTTGCTCTCTGGACCAACTCGCCAATATCTGAGACTTCTTCAACATTTCGTTAAAGGTTTCTTCCATCTACATATCAAGAAGTATAGAACTAATATAAATTATTTAAAAAAATTCTAACATGATTTTTGCAGGGAATGAGTTTGATAAAGTAACCCAAATGCTGTATTTGAAAGTCAAAAGATAGTATATTAAAACTGAGAGAGAGGCACTGAACAAACAACGGACTCAATTCTTGAAATCCTAGAATCCAAAACTTTTGTCACGGTTAGTCATGAATTAATGTGTGCAAAACTTAAATGTTTTGGTCTTGATCATTTTTTTAATTCGTATTTAAACAATAGATCACAAAAGGTACTATTTACTGATGTCATCTCACCTCCTATAGAAGTTCTATCTGGCGTGCCTCAAGGCTCGGTTTTAGGTCCGTTATTGTTTAGTATCTACACTTTTGACATACTACATTCAGTAAAAAACTGTAAAATACAAGTATATGCCGATGACACCCAAGTATACAATAGCTTTAATGTTCGAGATTCATTAGTAGCTCAAAATAACATAAATAGCGACTTAGCGACGAAGTAAAATTAAAGAAATATCTCAAGAGTACAACTTAAAATTGAATCCTAACAAATGCAAATTAATACTCTTCGAATTTAAGAAAGATTTAGCTTCTGTTTCTGAAAACCTTAGTTTAAACATTGATGGTGAGATCTTATCTCCTGAAATTGCAGTAAAAACTCTGGGATGAATTTAGACCAGCATCTCAAGTTCTCTGAGCATGTAAATACTCTACTGTCTAAGGCATAAGTTGTATAGTAGTAGATTTTTCATTAGTCGCAGTTTGAGAAAAATATTATGTGAATCGCTGGTCCTATCTCACTTTAAAACTATTGTGATGTAGTTACTACTATACTATAGTAATTTCATCGCTACCATAGAAAAAATAAGAATGCAAAGAGTGCAAAAAAAACTGTTGTCGTTTCATATTCAGCTTAAGAAGATATGATCACATATCACACTCTTTTTCTGGTTTAAACTACACTTTTTGGTCTTCATTCATCACGTTATATCAACATCGACACCATTTTATCTCTTCTGTAGGCTCAGTGCTACATCTGCAATACATAATAGGAACATTCGCTTTGGACACTTGTATCATATCCAGAGGTACTCTACTACTGCTTTTCAAAGCTGTTTTACTTATTGTTTTGCTAAACTTTACAACGCCCTCCCCCTAGATTAAAATCACTAATCTTTTAAAACAAACTTAAAACGATTATTTCTCGAGGAGTAAAAACGCACGAATTTTACCTTATTCTGAAACTGCCTTGCACTTTTAAATTATTGCTAGACATCATGTTCATTTACATTTTAGGCGCTGGTGTGTGATTACTTTATATTATTGTTGTTAACCAATAATGAAGATCACATAAAATTAATCATTATTTTTCAATAATAAATTTATATATCGTCCATTGTTTCTTTCTTTTTAATGATATGCAATCATTTCTTTGTAATTTAGAAAGTATTTACTCGATTGATAAATACACATATTTAGGTATTTTTTCTTGAATTTAAGAAGTATTGTCCCTTTTTTTCTTTTTTTAATAACATGTAATCATTTCTTCGTAGTTTAGAAAGTTTGTCCTTTTTTTTGACGAGGAGGGGAAATCCTCATGGGCTCCCAACCTGAGTCAGTATCAGACTCTTACTGACTAAAACCCCTCCCCACAGGGTCGTCTGTAACACTCAGAGGGCACTGCAGCCTCTTATGCTTATTGTGCACCCCCTGTTCCTATTTACACTGCCCATTTTAATACTCCTGTGCCACTGATGAGGTGATACAGGTCTGGGAATGGGCGAGTTTTAACGTTTTGCGAGTCTGTTTGTGTTTGCCCGTAAATATTATATCTTCTGCGGGCCAATGCCTCACATTCATATATGACATGGTCTACTGTCTCTGGTACCTTGCCAAATAATCTGCAGTCAAGGTCGCCATCGAACTTGCCATTTCTGTACAGGTGCTTCTTAACAGGAAAATGTCCCGTCAAGAGGCCTGTTACAATTCTCAACTGTAACCTGTTCTTTGGGAGCAGTTCTGCAGTTTATTTTGGGCATGGTCCTTTGGTTTTCCCATGTCGATTACCTGGTATGTTCCTCCAGTAATGATTGTGTTTATTCCTGACCCAGTCTTTAACTACCCCTCTAGCTGAGCATTTGGTAATGCCCAGCACGGGTTCTGGGCTATAGAATGTGTTAGCTGCTCCTTATCTAGCAAGTTCATCAGCTTTTTCGTTGCTATCTATTCTGGTGTATCCTGGTACCCAGAGTAGTTTAACTCTGTTCTGCTCACCCAGAACTTCGAGCTCTTTATGGCAGTCCCATACCAGTTTGGAGGACACTTTATTAGAGGCTAATGCCTTTTGTGCCGCCTGACTGTCAGATGCGATGCAGATCTGCTGGTTAACATATCATCGTTTGACATTCTCACGTATACACTCAAGTATAGCTAGAATTTCAGTTTGAAATACAGTGGCGTGAAGTCCAAGAGAAAGGATTATACTTGCCCTCGGTCTCACTCCATGTATTCCTGCTCCAGCTCCTGATTCCATCCTGGACCCGTCAGTATACCAGGCCAGGCCTTTGTGTAGTAACTCAGAAGCTCCTGTTGACCAATCCCCTCTCTCTCCAATAGAGATACCGAAGGGCTTGTTAAATGTGATTTTTGGGACCATGTAGTCTGACCTCATACTCAATAGAGGATCTACTACAATGTTGATTATCCTCATATGTCCTGACTTCCCTGTGTGGAGAGCCACGTCACGGGAGTTTTGCACCCTGTATGCCCCCATTCTTGCCTCTCCCTGAATCACTACGCTGAGTGGGGGAGGTCCAATAGGGTCTCCATGGCTGCTGTGGGGGTGCTTTTCATGGCACCCGTGATTCCCAAGCAAGCCAGTCTCTGTATCCGGCTTAGCTTGTTGGCTGCAGTTGTTTGAGTGGCTTTAGGCCACCAAACTAAGGCAGCGTATGTAATGGAGGGTCTTATTACACTGGTATAGAGCCAGTGCACCATACCAGGCTTGAGCCCCCATGTTTTGCCATATAATCGTCTACATGTGGCCAATATGGTCACCGATTTATGTGTTACCCTGTCTAGATGTTGGTTCCAGGTAAGTTTAGAGTCTATGATAACTCCAAGATACTTTACCTCCCCCGACATCCTCAGTATTGTACCTTGAAGAACCAGAGGACCCAATCCCTCCAGGTTTCTCCTTCTAGTAAATGGAACGATATTGGTCTTTGAGGGACTTATTCTCAGCCCCTCTTCATCGGTCCATTTCTTGACCATATTCAGGGCCCTTTGTAAACGGTCCCTAACTATGTTATTAAACTTTCCTCTTGATATGATGACTATATCGTCAGCATATCCCTGAGCTTCAAACCCCAAGTTTGTACTTGATTGATAGATAAATATATTTAGGTACTTTTCTTGGTTTGTTTAATTAGGATTTAGTGTACACATATGTTTGTATGTATATTTTGTAAGTATGTATATTTATTTATTGTATATTGGTTTTCATCTTTAGTTTTGTTGGGGTCAAGTGGTAGAGTAGAGCCTATGTTAAACTTCGCCCTTGAAACGTTATATTATTACTTTGTTTCAATAAAGCCGTTTATTATTATTATTAATTCTCTAAAGAAATTGACGTCATTTTCTCATGTTTTTAAATGATTTGGGTACAGTCGTGTTCTTGAATATAATCATAGGAAATATTTGTCTTGATATTAGAGGAAAAAAATTCTCGATGGTTTTTGACAGGGAATTCGAAAACCTTAGTTCTGAATTATACTTTAAAGTTATGTGTACAGTATGAAATATCATTTGCTGATGAATATTTACTTAATAATTAATAAGTTTCATTAGTTCATACGGTATTTAAACATCATAATTTAATGATGGATAATTTTCATCTTCAAGTTGTAATTATACAAAATTTGGAAAATGCTGAAGCTGCCATTGCATATGAAAGGCAACATTTTATTAGGAACCGAAATCCGTTTGCCTTAAGCGATAAACTTTTTATTAAACATTTTAGACTCGCCAAGGTTCTGGCGAGGTATGTAATAAATACCCTGGATAGATTTTTGACTGCACCTACTAAGGCATCTTCTATTTCTAAAGTACTTGTACTGCATTATGCTCCCGCAAAGGCATAAAAAATAATTAATGTATGTCTAGTGCTGCACAATGCTCCAGAACCGGGGAGGGAATAATACCTTCAAAATGAGCGCGTGCAAATCGAAATCCAGATTTAATTGCTGGAGAAAGACTGCAACAAGAAATTATAAATAATTTTCGGTTAGACTAAAATTATTTTAATCACTTCAGTTGCTTATTTTATTTTTCAATTCTGGACTTTTTTCTATTTAAAACTATTAACAAAAAGGATTCTGTTAAAGTAATAATTTAATAGGGAGGAATTCTGTAAAAATATGTACCTTCAAAGAAAATAGTTATTTAAGATACAAGTGTAAAAAGCCATTCTTTATTGCACGAATGGCTAGATACGAGATATGAGCGAAGCGAGTGTTTTTAAAAGCCATCGTTTCAATTATTGTAAGAAATGGGAAATTTTTCATGGATATTTGTAAAACTGTATCAACTCTTTGTGAATGTCACTTTGACGGTTAGTATTATTCGAGTTGTAGTTGAAGTCTCCATTCGAATTATGTTACTTCATGGTCGTGACTGAAAATCTGTGATGGGAGTAACTAAGGAAATGATATTATCAATAAACTGGCGTAGTTTTTAATTTTTAAAAAATCGTGCAATAAAAGCGTGCAATAAATTTTTTTATTGCACAGTTTCTTATAAAAAGCCACTTTTTACACTGGAAATGATGTAAAAAACTATTACTTTTACACGATCGTAGCTAATAGTTATTTAAGATACAAGTGTAAAAAGCCATTCTTCATTGCATTGAATGGCTAAATTAAAAATATGAGCGAAGCAAGTGTTTTTATTAAAAGCCATGAGTGCAATAAAGAGGCTTTTGACAAGTGTGTCTTACAACGTTTTATCTTCGATCGTTCCGATTATTGTAAGAAATGGGCAATTTTTCACGAATATTTATGAATATTATAAATAAACTGGCGAAGTTTTTTAATTTTTTAGAAATCGTGCAATAAAAGTGTGCAATAAAATTTTTTATTGCACAGTTTCTTATAAAAGGCCACTTCCTACACTGGAAATGATGTAAAAAACTGTTACTTTTTACGTGATTGTAGATAAAAATAATTTCCAAACAGAAATTTGAAAACATATACATTGACATTAATAAACGTCATGAGCATGAGCGTGATGAGCTAATGAAAATATAAAGACTACAATCTAATAAAACCTGCTCATTGTCTGTTGCCAATATTAGTACAAACGTATAATTCGGAAATATACAGAAACGCACGAAATTCGGAAAAAGATCATAGAGGCGAAAGAATGTTGGATGGTAGAAAGATGCATAGAAATTGAAGAACTTCAGAAAAAAGGAGACACGCCGATTTACATAAGAAAGTTAAAAAAATTTCAAAAGTTCATAGGAAACAGCATAAAGTTCGGTTAAGAAACAAACGGAATAAACCAATAACATCCGTAGAAGAACTGACGAAGACCTGGAGGGCGTATGCAACAAATCTCTTCAATGATCAGCGTCTCCCTCAACCATCTTGTATACTCCCAGACGACAGCTTATCCGGACCACCAGTATTGCGGAGTGAAATACTATATGCAATGAAAATAGCAAAAACTCATAAAGCACCTGGTCCAGACGAAATCAATATAGAGGCAATAAAACTATTAGAGGAAGAGAACACTGAAGTGCTTGTCAAACTATTCAACAATATTTATGATACCGGTCATATTCCATCTGATTGGTTGCAGTCCACCTTCATAATGCTCCCGAAAAAGGTAAATGCTTCAAAATATAAAGATCATCGCCTAATCAGCCTAATGAGTCACCTACTAAAAATATTTTTACGTATTCTACATACAAGAATGTTCAAAAAGCTAGAAGAACTAAGCGGAGAGACGCAATTTGGCTTCAAAGGTGGAATGCGAACACGAGAGACGATATTCTGCGTGAACACCTTAGTCCAAAATTGTATAGATCAACGAAAAGATGTGTTTATGGTATTCATTGACTACGAGACGGCCTTCGACAATGTCAGGCACGACACCCTCCTGAGATTGTTGTATAATGCTAACATCGACCAAAAAGACATCAGGATCATACAGAATTTGTACTGGGATTAGAAGGCGCGTGTCAAATTGGATCATTCAATCAACACAGACGAATTTGAAGTGAGGAAGGGTGTCCGTCAAGGGTGCATCTTGTCACCGATGCTATTTAACCTTTACGTTGAAAACATATTTTCTAGCGCTCTGGAAGGCGAAACAGGCGGGATAAAAGTAAACGGTACAGTGATATCAGATATAAGATATGCCAACGATACAGTAATTATTACTGATAACCACGAAGATCTTCAGCGGCTGGTAAATAAAATAAACATAGTGGGTAAGGATATTGGCTTGAAAATTAATGCTCAGAAAACAAAACTCATGATTGTGAGCAGAAATCCCTTACCCCTGCAAAATGTCGCCATAAATATCGATAATGCGCCCATAGAACGTGTACATACATTTAAATATCTGGGTACCTTATTAAATGACGAATGGGATCCACAACCTGAAATAAAATGCCACATACAGCAAGCGAGGCAGGCATTCACTAAATTGAGGCCCTTCCTATGCAACCAAAGTCTGTCCTTTTTGATCCGGTACAGAATGGTCAAATGCTATGTGTGGTCAATCTTACTCTATGGAATGGAAACCTGAACACTTAAAGTCACATCAATTAATAGATTGGAAGCTTTTCAAATGTGGTTACTGAGAAGAATGCTTCGCATATCCTGGGTAGACAGAATTCGTAACGACGACGTACTGAAAAGAGTGAATGTGGAGAGGCAGCCCTTTAACTTGATTAAAAAACGCAAGATAAACTTCCTGGGACACATCTTAAGAGGACCGAAATACAGAATACCACAACTAATCGTACAAGGAAAAATTGAAGGCAAGAGAGGAGTAGGGCGTAAACAAATGTCCTGGTTACGGAACATTAAACAATGGACTGGAATAACCAACACCGGCGAACTATGTCACGCGACCAAGGAAAGAACTCTCACTCGAGATAGTCACCTACGCATAATTGCATAGTATTAGAAGAAGATAATTCGACACACGTTTCATTGTTGTTCTCATTGGAATTTGATTCCTACGAGATTGAAGAATGGGAATCCCCTTGATTTGTTGAGAATTTCAGTAAGAGAAAATTTTCTCAAGAAAATTAATTTCCATGATTTCAAGAATTGGGTCCCTGACGACGAAAAAATTGATGAGACCGTCACGTCCGTCACAACGCACTTGATATGTACAAAGAAATGGTGATGAGGATTGGAACAAGTACAGAATGTAAACATAAGTTTGTAATACAGTCTATAGCGCGCAAAAATATCTCAGTTGGGTGCTTTATTTAGTTATGGTATTGCTAGACTAGGTTAGAGAGGTCTACAGATATTAAAATTACAGTAGTCCTTTGGAATGTTAAATTTTTTTAGGCCAGGGTAATAGTTTGGGTAGGACGCGATTTTCTTTTTTGTTTCGTAGGGGGCCACTCTAAGTTTAATATTGAGTTTTCCGTGTCGGTAGCCACCCCACTTGGCCGCCATCTTGAAAATAGAGATGTTAAACTGTGCGTCTTACAAAAAAATTATAAAAATATTTTTTGTTGAAAATTGTGAAAAACACATAAAAAGGACCTCAGTCAGAAGTAACTACCGAAAGGTTTCCCACCTTTCGATAATTACAGATAGAGAATCGTGAGAATAGGAAAAGATTTCATCCTCCAATTCATTCCTCAAAAATACTCATTGTTATTATTGTCAGCATTTTCAGCAAGATTGTATTATTTTACCTCTGGCGCATCCTTCAGTATTTTTCCGTGCGTAATTCCAGACTCCCCCACTTCTTCTATAGTAACAGGTTGCCTAGTTAACGCTGCCGTGGAGGGATCCACGTAATTCTGCAATTTTACAATGTCCTGGGCTATTGAATCTTTGAGAGAGAAAACTAACTGATCCCAGTAACTTCTGTTGTGGGATTCAAGATCAGACCTTAATCTGGACAGGCCAATCAAGAAGCATCCCACCCTTTCTTCGGTACTAAAAATAATAATAATAATAAATATTTTCTTTATTTCCAAAAGACTATATACAAAAATATAAGACATGTTAAAAGAAGAAGGAAGCATAGAATTATGAAAAGTAAACATAAAATATAATTATAATATTAAAACATGTAAAAATAATGGTAGTGATTGTGTAAAATAATAATAATAATAATAAAATATGACAAAGCGAAAAGTTAAATTTTCTCAATTTAAAATTACTTTTTACACTTTCACACACTAACTATATCTAAAATTACAGTGTACTACTTCGTTTTGTGTTTGTCTACCTTGGTAATTTTGCTATTTCTTGTCCAAACGTTTTAGACGCTCTGAAATGTAAATCCCAATGCTGCCATGTTGTTAGTTTGCTGGTATCTAATGTTTCTAGTTGCAGCCAAGATTGCCAGTGTTTCATAACATTTTGAAGTTGAACAAATAATTCTTCTGTGTGCTTGGAGGCATTCTCTAATGCTTTATTATTCCTGTATACAAAGATTAGGTGTGATAATTAATTTTAAAAGGTTACAGTGATGGTTTCATACCTCTCTATAATTTCTTGAAACAAACTACTTTCGGGTACATCAGAAATTCCTCTGAAATTCCTAGGGATATCTAGGAATTTTTTCAACTGCTGCTCGTATAATTTCTTTAAATTTTCTTCGTTTGGGTGATATTCCAGTTTTGAATTTCTGTATACCAAATCTATATGAATTTCTGGCAAATACAGGTGGAGGGTATCCAAACTTTCAATGTATTGCTTTTCCAAAACTTTTGCTAATTTTTTATCTAAATCGTTCTTCCAGGTGTGCATGTTTTTAAAACCTTTATCTTCTACTTGGGCCATCACGTTTCGCATGTACTTTGTGGCCTCTTTCCATTTACCGTATTCTTTTATCAGATCAATGTCCTCCAGATCCTTTATCTACAGATCAAATAAACAGTTCAGTAGCTTCAATTTGTAAAATTATGATATAGGTTAAATTTTATAGTTATAGCCTTAACCATGTGTGTTATGGTATATTTAACTTACCTTTTCCATTATTTGCAAATGGTATGTGGTAAGAAGATTATTTTCTCTGGATAATTTTTCCACAGCCTTTTTCAAGATTTCTATATAACTTTCCACAGATTTTTCCTCGCCCCAAGACACAACTTCTTGTTCTTGCACAAGTTTTGATAGTTCTAGGGCACTGGCTAGCATCATTGGTTTCTGTGATGTTATCATTCTGTCACCAATCGTATTGTGAAAGTTTGCTATCTGAAGGAGACAAAAGCAACAATAATAAATTTGATCAAATATAGAAAAATATATTTTTCCCTATATTGATCTTCTACATCAGTAGACTCGATATTTCTTAAACTTACCAAAATGCCAAAAATGAGACAAGTTACGAACGTATAGTATATTTTGTTAATAAATTTTTTTCGTACCTGTTCCAGAATTCTCGCAAATTGCATAAATTTTTTCGCATGCTCGCTGGTTTGCTCTATAACACTTGGTATATGATAACCCATAGCTTTCAGTTGTCTCACCTCTGATATAAGCCCTACCAGTCTTGGAGAATAGTTCACTTTCATCAATTTTTGCTTGGAAAATTGGATAACTGGGTCAGATTCTTTCAAACTAAAATTTAATTCTTTTGTTACCCTCTTGATTAAAAGATTGGGACATATGAACTAATGCTCTCTATTGAATAGAAGAGGGATTATTGTAAGCAAAATCACGTGCCATTTATTATTTGTGTTTGAAATTATATCAATTACCTAAGTGTTTTGTCTTTGATATGAGATACAATTTCAGCACTCCAAGCTTCAAAGAGCTCATTGTGCTGATGCTTTAACTCCTTGATAAGCTCCAGAACCATCTGATTCAAATTGTCAAACCCCTGGAGATCCTCCAGCAACTTTTGCGAAACTTTCTTTATTTCATTCGCTTTGCATTCTAACTGCCTGATAACAATAATTTCTTTCACAACCTCCGGTGTGTGGTGCTTAGTGGTTATTAGATTTTCAGACGTAGATTGAGACTGAATTTGTTTGATATAGTCGTATAAGGATGTTAGCAAGTACTGCCTTTCAGACAAGAGTTCCTGTTTTAGGACTGACCGACTTATTAACTCAGAGTATCGAGAATATTCGTAAATGAGCTAAAATTGGAAATGGTGTTCTAAATTTGTGGAACTGTTTTTTCTTTCAACATATTATTACCTGTCTGGTGTTAGCATTTAAAGTTGACAATTGCCTTTTTAGTTTTATGGCTACACGTCTCTCTGCTGGTTGGATTAGGTATTCAAATTGTTTTTCTGCCTTCAAAAGTGAATTGTCCAGGTCTTGTCCATAATGAAACATTTCTATATCTGAAATAATGAAATGTTAAATTGATATTAATAGCAAACGGAATTGTTTTCCTTAGTAATGTATGAGAGATGGAAAATAAATTAAAATATCACATGTAATTGAATCCTTTGTGTCCTTAAAATTACTTTGGTGGATAGGCATCACCTTTGGACACAATGGACTGTAAGTATTTTTATATTGTCATACCTTTAGTGGAGTTTCGTTAAGTTTATACCGTTTTCGAATGAATGAACGTATGTAAGACCTTTGTGTGTTCTATACGTTATATATAATAAAGTTTACCACTTAAGGATTTTTGCTCGGGGGTCGGTTCCCACCCTTTCTAGGGGTGAACAAGAGAATGGAAAACTCGCCATTGAAGTGTGGTATACATAAACACAACGAAATTGGTACTTTAAGCGGTATGGTCAGGGCCGGCGGAAGGTACAAGCAACACAAGCACCTGCTTGGAGTGCCGGCCTACTAGGGAGCCAAGGGCGCAAAACTGTTAGTTAAATTAATAAATACATATTTTCATATTTAATCTAAATGAATACAAGTGTAGTATATCCATAAGAAAATGTGATAGTTAAATAAACTAAATATTTTCTTCTATTGTAAATAAATGTCTTCTACTCAACAAAATTCTGAAAATGCTACGTAACAAAATATTTTGTCAAATAAAAACAAATACAAATAATTATTCATTTTATTTATTTGTGCTTACAGAAGTTTGTTGCTTTGTTTTTTATCAAATTTGATAAAAGTGCAAATAAACTCAATCCATATGATACTTACCAATGAAGGGTTGAAACATTTCATTAGTTTTTAGCTCGTCTTGTTCTTGTGGAGTTAAGAGACGAACTAATTGTTTGTGGAGAGTTCTTACCCTTAAAACCTGAAACAACAGTATAGTGTTTTACAAGGCGTAGGAGTGACATTTTTTGCATCTAGGATGTACTTGATGCAAAAACAGCCAAGATACAAGAAATTACTGTACTCTAGTACTCCACATACAACATGTTATTTTTTCTTCAAACTTTGAACATGAATTAAATAAATACTATTTCTTTTTTCTTTCAATACTTTTAGTGCCGCTCTTGCCCTGTGTATTGTTGAATTTTTGAATTACTATTTTTTCTGATTTTCGATTTTTTTCTAATGTCGGCCTATTTCCGTTACTGAGGCTTAACACCGACGCCTGTAGACGAGCTACCCATACAACCAGGAATTTTGCTCCATCTCTTCACCTTCGAAGAGTAGGGATCTTCTGCTTGCCTAACAGTTAATAGGTAAGTAACCGGTAGCTTTTGTTATGCTACGTTTCACATATGACGCATAGAAAAAGTTTTAAAAAACTTGCAAAATAATTCAATCTTTTATGTCAATTTGTCAAAACACGGAAAAAAATAATATAACACCTAATTTAGTCAAAAAACTACAATTTTCAAAAACAAATTCTGAAAAAAATTCATGATTCATCGATAATTGATAACTAGCCTCAATCCTCCAGCAAATATCGCAAATTACTCAAATTACTAATTTTACTGTCCCAACCTTGCAAAATATCGTCCTAAAAAATACCGGGCCGAAATGAACTTCATCAACATCAAAACTACTTTCCGCATCTCAATGGCGACATTTTAATTCATCTCGTTAATTTTCTATTAAACAAACTTTCCTTCAAATTCAACTGTCAATTCATTTCGCATTTCTAATATCCAAATCCAATAAATCTTCATTATTACGTCCCCATTAATATCAATACTTATTCCAACCGGTCCCTTTTGTCATCAAAACTTACTTCCTTTCGTTCACCGTAGACGTATCGGCATAATTTCATATCATATTCAGGGGCGAGCGTAGGTGCGTCTTTACTATGTACATACTTCGGTATGCGATGTAAAGCAACGACAGGCGCAGTTAGTACTTGGATTGGTGACCATTCCAACGGAAACCGCGTTCTCGCCTCACACATCTTCCAGCGGCTTGTATATCAGTGTATGCGCGGAAGCTATACAACCTTAGGCGAGGGTTGTATAGGAGATATACCATCCTTCGGAGGGGATGTAAAACCGTCGGTCCTTTGTCTATTAAATGTTAGGCAAGTAAAAGATCCCTACTCTTCTTAAGGGAAGAGGTTCGGCAAAATTCCTGGTTGGGGGTAGCTCGTCTACAGGCGTCGGTGTTAGGCCTCAGTAGCGGAAATAGGCCGACGTTAAATAAATGTATAAAAAAAAAAATATCATATTCAACTCTAAGTGCAGGGCCTTCGGGATGACTTTACGGAGTCATTCCAAATTTACTTAATTTCTTCAGCTTATTTTCGTTAATAATTTCAAACCAAAGTCTATTAGATCTTCATTCTTATATCAAAAAATTCCCCATTTCAATGCCATGACGGTAATGTAATTTTCATATTAGAATTTTTCATTTTTTTCATTGGATGATGCAATATTGCGCAATCGTGCCGCCATGGAATGGCGGGGAACATTTCCAGATCTCCGCACGTACCGTCCCCGACTGATCATATAAAAGGCCGAGCGCCACGAGCTCAGGCTAAGTGTTCTAGTTCGGCATCTACAAACTTAGTTCTCGCGTCTTATCAAGTTTAGTAGTGAATTAAAAGTGAATATACTAGTAACTCTTTCAGTTCCTAAAATTAATAGAATTTAGTGCCGTCTGTCTAGTCTAACTACGCCGTCGTGACTGCTTCCTTGGCTGCACCAAGTAAAAATTCTCAACAAATCTTCGGCCACCGCACCCCATAAAACAAATCTTCGTTAAACCAAACCTTCTGCCTTCGCGCATAATAAATAAAGTGATTTTTTTCAGATGTTTTAAACCATTTACAATTAAATAGAAATTTTTTCTCAAGTCGGAATTTCCGCTGTCGAAAAATTCGGTTTTACCAACTGTTTTTAGAATTAATATTTTACTTTTAAAAAGTTTTAAGAACCCTGTTCATTAAATCTAAATAAATATTTTAATTTCGTTTTAAAACCAAGTGTGTTATTTCAAGAAGTAATATACAGGGTGGAGCTTTAGACCCTTTCACAGATTTTAAAAAATAAAACGTAAAATGAAGTGTTAAAATAGATTCTGATATTCAAGTGCAAGTGAAACCAACCTCTGGAATTTATACAGGGTGTAGCATTGGACCCTGTCCGACATCTTAGGAGCAACTCCCTGAACCTTTAAAAAATTAAATGAAATGCACGAAAAGCCTTAAGAGTCTCTATTAAGCTCTAAAGCTCCAGTCAGCTCAAACTTTTTTATTTCAACAACCCGCGAGCCTTTTTGCGTGTTCATTTTACGACCCCTCCGAAGGATGGTATATCCACTACGCAATCCTCGGCTAAGATCACATAGCTTCCATATATACAGTAATATACAAGCCACTGGATAATGTGAGGCGGGGACCGATTTTCTATTCTTATCTTAGATATTGTATTATTAATGTATATTTTATCATTTCTAAATGATCTCATCAGTTCAGGGCAACCAAAGTCTTTAGCAATACAATAGAGTTACTTTAAGTTGTCTAATTTTTGTCGTACCCTGAAATCGTTTTGGGGCTTGCTATTTTTTTTTAACTGACACAACTTTTCTTTTACAACTTACAACCAAACATCACTGGAAGTACGATAAAAATTCACAAAGGTAGTCGTTGATGTTATTATGTTCCTCTGCAATAGGTCAAATTCATTATAAAATAGGTTAGCAAAATGAAAAAAATTCTGCACATTCTCTAATTGTCTGAAACTGCAGGATATAATAAGTTTCTATTAAATTATAATTAAATAATTGTCTTTTATGATCCGATGTGTATGCATCTACTATTATTAACTTACAGTTCGTTTACATTTGTAATGACATAATCTAAGGCTGTATTTGAATTGAAATCTCGCAAATCAATTCATGTTGGTTCATTTACTAATTATCTTAATGAGTAGGAGTTAATTATGTCTGATAAGGATTTATTTTGTTTTGTGTTTGATATGTCTAAATTTATTAATAACATCACCTAAGAATAAGGATTATGCTCTTGTATATAACCCTTACTATTTGAAAATTCAGCTCAATACAGTACCTTTTTGTACATACAGTCTTATAATTATCAGCTAGGTTAACCCTACAGAATATGGCTGCCCCACCTGTACATGCTTCCTTCTAAAGGAAGTACTTACTGTCGTATAATTTTTAATGGTGACGACCGTATACAGGACCGTATATAGGAATTTTTATAATAAAAGCAGCTGTTAACCAAGCAAACCGTAGTCAGGACGGGCGTGAGATTGCGTCTCAACACACAACTATACAGCCCAAGTACTATGCAGACTATATACGAGAAAGTGATGCTGCTCAGCAACAAAGAAACAGTCCTTGGAGACACTTAGTCATTGGTCGTTCGAGCCGGATATTGGATGCTGTCAAGTCTAGGAGGAAGAAAACGAAGATTAACATCCAGGAATTGTAACTCTTTTTCCTGTAGCAGACACAAATAATCAGTCTCTGTCGCAAATTCCTATAGCTAAAAGAGCTTATTAGTTGAGTATGGTAAGTAGCAAGTTGTTGATTTTATAAAAGGCCCCTCTCCAGTTTCAACTTCCTTGTACAATATTGTTATGATAACGAATTCATAAAAGTAAGTAGTAGCACGTGTGCTACATTTCATAAAAGAAATAGTAAGAAAGGATTGCTGTGAAAGCACTTTATTACATGCCTTCATATGAATTTTTCAGGTTAAAATTAGGTAAAAATTTACCTTCTTAATTTTGTCGTTGTACATAAGAAGCGCCCTGTATATGGATAAATGTTTTGCTAATTTATGAGTGCATTTCGTCCTTTCCTTCCTTCCAAAGTAAAGAATCTCGTAACAAATTGCTGGTTGCGTAGTAAACTTTGAAAAACTAATCTCAAATTTTTTTTTATTACCTTTTGTAATAGTTCTACGAAACCTATTAATTCTTGTGGTTGGTACGCTTTTTCTTTCCAAGGATTTGTGGGATAGTTAGGCCAAAATATCTCAGTCAGTTGCTTGCAAGTTGTTAACCACTTCTCTCCTATTGTAATATGCTGTAGGAGAACATCAGAGATCTCACTGTAATCCGAGTTCCAAATTTGACATTTTCTTAAATGTGAAGAACTGAATTTCCAGATATCAGAAGCTAAAAATAAAACAATATCCTGGGTAACAAATAGTTTGTGACAGTTTGTAACGTTACCTATGATGTCCATTATATGTTTAATTCTGTCTTTTGGGTAAGGCGGTTCGTGTCTCCACAAATCGTCTAAAACGTTATGGGCTTTTTCTAACAATTCTTCCACGTCGTTTATTGGTAATCCATCAATTATACTGGAAAATGAAATTTTATGTTAAGAAATTTTATCATTAGTAAATTCATTTAGAATCACTCTATACAGGATGTTTTATGGAATGACGAAATTATGAAGAACTAATCAGCTATATACAGAGATAATGGATATAGTTTATTTTTTAACAAAATATAAAGCCAACGGAAAATGGATTAATTTTTGCATTGGAAACGCATATTGTACTCCTTGATGGGTGGCAATGAATTAATGTCATTTTATAGGAATTAGTGGTATTTTTTATCTATCATAGTATTTAATTTACCATATTTTTATTTTTTAATTTTACTCAATATTAAAGTTTACTCGATATAAGAGACAATATTTGTTCGGTCAATTTTACAACATAAAAGAGGAAAGTATTTTTAAAACGACATACAATAACTTTAAAAGTTTATTATTTCAGGCAAATACAGTAAAACGACCTTATATATTACTAGTTTCCGAACCACTTTTCCTATAAGCAGAACTATGACAGGTGTAGTGATATGAATTTTCACTCAATAATTTCAGTTGTTTCCAAAATTAGTGAATTTAAATTAAAAATAGTGCCAATTTTCATATCTTGTTATTGTCTGAAAGTTATTTGTGGCATTCTACGAATATTCTTTCCTATTATTTGGGTTTTCTACCATATGTATTATTGTCCTCTTCAAAAATAAATCACCGAATCTACAAAATAATAGAATTATTGGAAAAAAGCTTCTGCGCCCGTGAGGTTCACGCCAAAAGAATAGTCAGAGGTTATGTTTTGCAAATAATATAAATCGGAATAAACACAGAAATAATGTATATTCTTTCCTATTATTTGGGTTTTCTACCACATGTACTATTATCCTCTTCAAAACAAATCACCGAATCTACAAAATAATAGAATTATTGGAAAAAAGAGCCTCTGCGCCCGTGACGTTTACGCCAAAGGAAAAGTCAGAGGTTATGTTTTACAAATAATATAAATCGGAATAAACACAAAAATAATGTATTTTGCTGACGTTTCGGAAAGTAATCTCTTTCCGTTTTCAAAGCTATTTTTTTGAAGAACTCTTATTTTGCTGTGTATGTCAAATACACAGCTTTAAGATTCTGAAATACATTATTTTTGTGTTTATTCCGATTTATATTATTTGTAAAACATAACCTCTGACTTTTCCTTTGGCGTAAACGTCACGGGCGCAGAGGCTCTTTTTTCCAATAATTCTATTATTTTGTAGATTCGGTGATTTGTTTTGAAGAGGATAATAGTACATGTGGTAGAAAACCCAAATAATAGGAAAGAATATTCGTAGAATGCCACAAATAACTTTCAGACAATACAGAAATAATGTATTTCGCTGACGTTTTGGAAAGTATCTTTCTGTTTTCAAAGCTTTTTTTTCTGGAAGAACTCTTATTTTGCTGTGTATGTCAAATACACAGCTTTAAGATTCTGTTTATGTTATTTCCATAGATACTTCCTACTTACACAGAACATAGAACTGATGATATTTTCTTTTAGATAATGTTGAGTTTGTTAAGTTCTTCTTTTAACATTGGTAGCCAGGTTGTACAAATATCTACAGAACAATTCGATACGCACTTGTCTTCATTTAATAAGATTATTGCTGATTCTTTAATTTTTCTTTTTTTGGTATCTGCTTCTTTTGTTAAAATTTTTGCCGAGTCCCAGTTTATTCTATGTCCGTTTTCCCAAGCATGTTCACAAATCTTTGATTTCTGAATTTCATTCTTTCTAATGTAATTCTTTTGCTCATCCAACCTCACACTGAAAGGTCTGGATGACTCACCCACATAGCATTTATCACATTGGCACGGGATATTGTAAATACAGTTTTTTGAATTCTGCTCCCTGTTTATGGGTTTTGTTTTTGTTAAAATAGATCTAAAAGTGTTATCCGCTTGAAATATCTAACATCAAATGTGTCACCTATACGACGTAGCTTTTCCGATAATCCGTATACATAAGGAATTATTGCTGTATAATGACGTTCAGGTTTTTGTCGTACCGATTGTCCCTATTTTCAACATTTATGAAAACTCTATCAACAAAGGCTTCAGGATATTGATTTTGTACTAGAACCTCTTTGATAAATTTTTTCTCGTTATTTAATATTTCATTATTAGATGAAATTTTTTTGGTCCTATCGTATAAACATTTTACAACACCCCTTTTAACATTTAATGACTGATTTGAGTTAAAATTTAGATATCTATTAGTATGTGTTGGTTGTCTATAAACGCTTGTTTCAATTGTATTATTTACCCTTCTAATTAAAACATCTAAAAACGGTAGTTCATTCCTACTTTCTACTTCTAATGTGAGTTTAATAGACGGTTCGGCTAAAAAGAAAATTAAAACAACTAAACCTAGGCTCCTTCCGTCGCAGACGGATTATAAAAGGTGTTAAAATTAGGAACATGTTTAAAGAACAAACTTAACAAAACTGAATAAAAACTACATACTAAATTAAAACACTTGCGCACTGCACTGATCACTTTTAATTTCGTATCTGACGCTAGCACCTCAATTTGAACGAGGCGCATTCCGCAAGATAAGTCAATGCTGGGCTGCGCATGGCTGGCCTAAACTTTGATTTTAAAAAATTTGGGTTGTATATGTTTTGATTTTCTAAAAATTTGTGAAGCAAAATGAATTTAGAGACAAAAATGTACAAAAGAATTATCTTTAATTTTGTATTGCTTCTCTAAAGCAATTTTTGCCCGTATGCGATATTCATTACCATTATCTGTTGGTAAATTTTGAGCCGTTTTTTCTATTGCCGCTACTATATCAAATTTTGGAACAGATTTCGGGTTTATTTATTCTATTAATTCACCATGTCATAATTTGGCAAAATTTTTACTTAAAATTATTGATCCATTATCTGGAAATACCGATTCATATATTAAAAATAGTAAACATTTTATAGAAAAAATTTATGAAACCGATATTTATGAATCACACCTGATGGTTAGTTTTGATGTAGTTAGTCTTTTTACCAATGTTCCGGTAGATGAGACCTTAAAAATAGTTAAAGACAGGTTGCTAAATGATAATAATTTGGAAACTAGAACTAAATTAAGTGTAAATAGCATAATGGAACTCTTAACGATGTGTATAAAAACAACCTATTTTCAATTGGACAATGAGTTCTATCAGCAGGATTTTAGTATGGCTATGGGGTCTGCATTATCACCAAATTTAAGCAACATATTTATGGAGAACTTTGAGAAAACACATATTCAAAATTGTATAAACAAACCGGTTGTCTGGTGGAGATATGTTGACGACATCTTTGCAATTTGGCCTCATGGTGTCGATTTACTAGACAGTTTTTTCGAAAATATAAAAATAGTAAGGAACCGTCTATTACATTCACATTAGAAGTAGAAAGTAGGAATGAACTACCGTTTTTAGATGTTTTAATTAGAAGGGTAAATAATACAATTGAAACAAGCGTTTATAGACAACCAACACATACTAATAGATATCTAAATTTTAACTCAAATCAGTCAATAAATGTTAAAAGGGGTGTTGTAAAATACTTATACGATAGGGCCAAAATAATTTCATCTAATAATGAAATATTAAATAACGAGAAAAAATTTATCAAAGAGGTTCTAGTACAAAATCAATATCCTGAAGCTATTGTTGATAGAGTTTTCATAAATGTTGAAAATAGGGACAATCAGGTACGACAAAAACCTGAACGTCATTATACAGCAATTATTCCTTATGTATACGGATTATCGGAAAAGCTACGCCGTATAGGTGACAAATTTGATGTTAGGACGATATTTCAAACGGGGAACACTTTAAGATCTATTTTAACAAAAGCAAAACCGATAAACAGGGAGCAGAATTCAAAAAACTGTATTTACAATATCCCGTGCGAATGTGACAAATGTTATGTGGGTGAGTCATCCAGAGTGTGAGGTTGGATGAGCACAAGAATTACATTAGAAAGAATGAAATTCAGAAATCAAAGATTTGTGAACATGCTTGGGAAAACGGACATAGAATAAACTGGGACTCGGCAAAAATTTTAACAAAAGAAACAGATACCAAAAAAAGAAAAATTAAAGAATCAGCAATAATCTTATTAAATAATGATAAGTGCGTATCGAATTGTTCTGTAGATATTTGTACAACCTGGCTACCAATGTTAAAAGAAGAACTTAACAAACTCAACATTATCTAAAAGAAAATATCATCAGTTCTATGTTCTGTGTAATTAGTAAGTATCTATGGAAATAACATAAACAGAATCTTAAAGCTGTGTATTTGACATACACAGCAAAATAAGAGTTCTTCCAGAAAAAAAAGCTTTGAAAACAGAAAGATATTTTCCGAAACGTCAGCGAAATACATTATTTCTGTGTTTATTCCGATTTATATTATTTGCAAAACATAACCTCTGACTATTCCTTTGGCGTAAACGTCACGAGCGCAGAGGCTTTTTTTTCCAATAATTCTATTATTTTGTAGATTCGGTGATTTGTTTTTGAAGAGGGCAATAATACATGTGGTAGAAAACCCAAATAATAGGAAAGAATATTTCATATCTTGTAGTTTTAAATTAACTAATTTTGCAAACAACTGAAATTAATAATCTCAAATTATTGAGTGTATTTATATCACTACACCTGTCATAGTTCTACTTAGTCTTATTTTACCAACATGTATATTAAAAAAGAAGTTATGTCCAAAAATAATAAATATTTGCTTATCGGATCTTGCTCTCTCTTGAACATGCCCACCTTAATGTATTATATAACTTACATATGGCATTTGTTTTATTTTTTACTTACCTAAAATCACGTGCTATAGACGTGAGTATATCTCTAAAAGAAATACACGAAGCTTTTGTTAATTTATCTCGTTTTGAAGTTGAAGTCACTGCATTCCAGTAGGCAACTTCATGTTCTAAACTATTTATTACTGAAAGTGAATAGTGGAATTAATCACGGATTATTTGTCAGACAGAACGGTATAGCAGACTCCACAGACGAATATTTGTTCGGGCATACTGTGAAAATTCCCAGCAAAATCAAACGTCTGGCGTTGGTGCGTTTGATGGTTTGTGTTACAAGTTACAATATTGTGTCTGTGGAGTCCATTATATTCTTAGATATTAAAATTCCCTTCATATTATTAACTGTCATATTAAAGAATATAATTGAATTTTAGTAAACTGATGTTAGTAAACTGTTTTCAAGGGGTATATACCTGTTAGGGAAATTGACTCTTCAGATGGTTGAATGATGTCAGAATCAGAGCTGTCAGAGAAAATGATAGAACGCAAATCATTCTGTAAATTCACTATGTGCCTCTGGATATTTTGGTGCTCTTGCTAAAATCATAATGTGGCATTAAAGAAATATTTACTTATATCAAAGGTGAATAGAAAAATATTTCGGTAAATGATGCTAAAGGCCAAGGCTATCTCAATGTAGGTTGTTCTCTCGTGTCTTTGAAAATTACAGAAACATGGAAGGAATACGGCATCAATTATGTCTAGTTTTAAGTGCTTGGCTTGCCAGACACACTGGCATTTTGTGTAAGCTTTTTAATGGGTCCGGCAGAATGAAGTATTCATTTTAAATTGAGTTGTTTTTATTAATAGCTAAATTTTTATTGGAAAATTAAACACAAGGTTCTTGAGGAAACATGGAAGTTTTATTTTTTAAATATAACATTACACAAATGGCCTCCTACTCGCTGCTCAACTTTTGCTTTCCAAGTAGAGAATACCTACTTAGTATATTGCAGTAGTTGGTTTTTAAAGGTCCTACATCTTTTTTCATCATGTCGAGTGAGTTAAGTGAAGAACTTTTATTCGTATGCTAGGTAATAAATTATTTTGTAAAATATTTTTTTTAAAAATTACTCTACATACCTCACAAATTGACTTCTGCTGCCACCTGATGCTATGCTTTGTCTGTAATGTCTTTTCGCGTCTTTACTATGTACATACTTCGGTATGCGATGTAAAGCAACGACAGGCGCGGTAAGTACTTGGATGGGTGACCATTCCAACGGAAACCGCGTCCTCGCCTCACACATCTTCCAGCGGCTTGTATATCAGTGTATGCGCGGAAGCTATACAACCTTAGGCGAGGGTTGTATAGGAGATATACCATCCTTCGGAGGGGATGTAAAGCCGTCGGTCCCTTGTCTATTAAATGTTAGGCAAGTAAAAGATCCCTACTCTTCTTAAGGGAAGAGGTTCGGCAAAATTCCTGGTTGGGGGTAGCTCGTCTACAGGCGTCGGTGTTAGGCCTCAGTAGCGGAAATAGGTCGACGTTAAATAAATGTATAAAAATAAAAAAAATGTCTTTTCGGGAATACTTTGTGAGACTAAAATCGTATAAAACATGGTGTTTTTCCACAGCACCCACGAATTTTACATTATCAATAGGCGATATGAAAACAGATTGCACATATCGCGCTTCGCTGCAGGTTGCTCGGGTTGCTCAGATTGCGCAAGATGAGGATCGCCGTTAGATTGCTTTCATATCGCACCACTTTTATACCTGGGAAGTGACAAGGAGGAGATATCATACCGCTGTAAGCCAATCACTTGTAGATTGTTTCAGGGGCCGCTTGGCTCTGAGTAGCCTCACTTCACTTCGACCTAAAAGATCTTTTGTGATTTACCCTACATCTAGTTGTTGCCCAGGATTCCAAGACTTTTTACCAATCTTGTGATTTTCCTGGAGGCTAATTTCCCTATGTCTTCAGGCGTTAATTCCGCCTGCTCTAGGAAATTTAGCCTAGTGAGAATTAATAGCTTTCATTCACAAAGTATATGTTCCGCACTTTCAGTTGCCGTATCGCAATATCTGCATTTGTCGTCTACTGCCTTGCCCATATTCTTGAGATGAGATGTCAAGAGGCAGTGGCCAGTTAGAAGGCCTGTTATTAGCCTTAATTCAGACTTTTCAAGTTCGAGAAGCCTTGTGGCATGCTCTGTCGAATAAGTTATAAACTTTTTCGCTTGCCTTTGGTCTGGAGTATTTATTCAGTAGGACTTCTTCTGATCCTTTTCCCATGTCTGGATCTCCTCCGTTATGTGTCCCTTGGCCAGGCTATAAAACGGTTCAGGTCCAAAGAATTGTGCTTCAGCTCCTTTTTTCGCAATGCTGTTAGCAAGTTCATTACCTTATGCTCCCTCATGCCCTGGCAACCACAGCAAGGTAACTTTGTTGTTGTTGGCCAGTTACTTCAGGGTTTGTCTACATTCCCAGGCAATTTTAGACTCGAAAATATAGGACCTTAGAGCTTTTTATGCTACCTGGCTATCTGGTAGTATATAGATCTTTGCCCTTCGAGTGCCTTTATTTAGGCATTCCTGGGCACACTTAATTGCTTTAAATTTGACATAACTGACAACAACCTACGTTGAGAAAGCCTTGGCCTTTAGCATCTGTTATAAAAATATAGAGCAAGTTTTTATTTAATATTTCGGTAACTGCTTATGTCATACAGCGATGAGATTTGGCACATATTATTTTATGGTATTAACCAAAATGAAACTTCAAAACAGAACTGTGAACTTAACTTCAGCCACTGACAACATTAATTAATATACGTTAAAATAAAAACACAATCGGGGTCAGACAATTCACATATATTTTTCAAGTCCTAATTTATTGCATTACCTGCTTTAAGAAGGGTGGGAAAATTTGGCTTAAGCTTTGGTACAAAGCTAAAGTAGGTGATCCACAGAGAGATGTTATTTGAATAAAAGTAAACAATCCTTCATCTGATGGAACGCATGGTTTAATTTTGCTGAAGATCACAATTTTATCATAGTAATCATTTGTAATCTAAAAAATAATAAAATTGTGCGAGTTATTAAGGATATATTAAAAATAAACTGCGATGTTAATGATTGACAGCAATAAGTAGCCTGGAATTTTAGTTATTAATATGCTATAATTTTTGTTGCCTAACACTGCTGAACATTTTTGTTTGTCTACTAGTCTACTTATTACCATACACTTTTAAACTTTTTGAAAGTACCATTCTAAAAAATTGTAGTCTTTTATTGTCTTCAATTTCCTGGATAGTGGCGTACAATATGAGAATATTTTCCATTTCTAGAAATGTTTGCAATTCCTTAATTCCAATTATGTCTTTGTCCCAATTGTCTTCTAAAAATGTTGTACCTAGGTGGCAGCCTTAAAACAATATAAAGTATAATTCGACGAATGGATGCAGAATTATAAAGTTTCCTGCAAATATTTACAATGAAGCAGAATCTATAAAGTTAAACGCTTAATACTATATTCACATAATTCACATCTCCTGACGATGCCAATGTGATTGCCGCAACGCGGGTCTAGTGTAGGATCACAGTTCTTTTAAAAGATATAATAAAGGCGAAAAGGTATTTAAGAATTAAATACAACGCCATAAAATCGTCGAAACCAACAATTTACATACTGTATCTGGTAAATCACGGACAATCCTGAACTTTGTGATAGATAAGATCATGGCCTACCAAAATACCAAAACTTGGTCATAGTAAAAATGAAATTTTAGAAGGACTACCTCAGTGAAAAAACACAAAATGTTATAATTCAGATTACCTTTAGAATTGCACAATACGGAGTGCAACAAGGCACAGTAATAGGACCTATATTGTTCACTATATATTTAAATGGGAATGTAGTGAGCTTTGCAGATGGTACTGTAATATTTTTCACAGATAAATGGCATTCCTTAAAAGAGAAAGTAGAGACAGAAATGGAAAAAATAGTTCATTATTTAGGTAATAAATTGTTGACGGTAAATTTCGCCAAAACCTGTTACATGTCATTTACATCACCAGATTATACTGTCGTGAGCAGAAAAAAATAAGACCACTTTTTTTTCTAATGTAAATCTGTCTCTATTTGAATATGTAATGAGTAGCCGAAATAAAACAGATATCACTTTTAATTTACTTTTTATTTTTTTATGCTGTAGTTATTGCTATAGTAAATGGTGGATGGTTAATGAGACAAATTGCACTGCGTTACAACATTAACAAAAATTTGGTGTGTAACGTTTTAAGAAAGTGGACAATAAACGGTACGATTAGTAGAAATCCTGGATCAAAGGTCTGTTTGGCATAGAATTAAATAACCTTATACAATAATCATTAGTAATAATATTATCCCATGCATTATTTACTATTTCCAGTAATTCTTCGGCATTCCGTGGTCTCACATTTCGTTTTTGGATACTTCTTACGAGTAGTCCCCATACTTCTTCCACAGGGTTAAGATCTGGACTCTGACTGGGCCAGTTAAGAACATTGATGTTGTTATCTTGAAACCAGTTAGTTACGGTATGAGCAGTATGAACAGAACAATTGTCTTGTTGAAATATGAACTCATTATTATGAAATAATTGTGACACAGAAGGGAGCATAATATTGTCTAAAATCCTAATCGTTCCTCAATATGCCACAAAACACCAGGATCACGTGCCGATATCCAAGCCCACATATTGACGGAAAATCTACCACTATAGAAATATATATTTCTCATCGAATCGAGAATTCGGAGGGCGTTAAACACGAATACGACCGTTGCGTGTTGACTGGAAAGTTTTTTCGTCTGTAAAGATTACATTGTTCCAAAAATTTACATCATGAGCTAAAAATTCAAGCGCAAATCCTACTCGAGCTTCTTTATGTTCAGCCTTAAGTAAGTATTTCTGTGCTGCTGCATGACAGCGTAGCTCCGATTCTCTTACTCGCCGGCGACCAGTACTACTCGATCCAGGAAAATTCGTTTCTTCAGTAGCCTGAATAACTGGGCAAAATGGATTTTCTACTAAAGCATTTACCAACTGCAAATCTTGTTGTTGAGTTGATATCCTTCGTCGCCCTGATCCTGGATTTCTACTAATAGCACCGTTTATTCTCCACTTTTTTAAAATGTTACACACCGAATTTTTGCGTAATTATTGTGGCATCGTGGAAATTAAAAATAATAATTTCTGACAATTCAACAATTGTCAAAACTGAATTGTCAAAGGCTATTTCACAAAACTAAAATAAAGTGTCCTAGTTTTATTCGACGGGAAGTGTACATGTCACACTGTCAAATTACAAAGTGTTTCCATGCTCAAATATTTGGGAATTTATATAGACAACCACTTAAAATGGAATCTATAAGATATAAATTATGTAACTAAAAAATTATGATTATTACCATATAAATTTAAATATTTTAAAAAGTATTTAATATAAAACGTTTACAATTTTTTTACTATGCTCTAATACAACCACATCTAGAATATGGAATTGTAGCTTAGGGAAAGCACAACTAATAATCACATGGACAGTTTGCAAAAGGTACAAAAGTGGTTATTAAATATTATATATAACAAAATTTTTATTATACAACTGAAAATTTGTTCAACGAAATAGAAATGCTAGATGCCAGGCAGCTCTATTTCCTCTTGTTGGCGAGAAAGTATGCCAAGAAATCAGAATTAATAAATACCTATAGAACACAATTATGAAACTCGCCATAAAATGCGTGCAACAAGAGTGCCCAAAACATCAAAGACTATCACACAATTTTTTAAGCCCTAAATTGTAAAAGCATACAGCTCAACAATATGTTGAAATTGGGAACTAAAATATATGTGTTGTATATATCTTGTAAATTCCATAAAAAAACGTGATAAGATTAAAAGAAAACTATTAGAATATCGCTCTGGCATTCTTAAGACTGGATACAAAAACTATAGAAATCATTTAAACACGATCTTGAGAACATAAAAAAATAACTATTATAAAAAACAAATATTAGAAAGTAAAAAAAACATTAAAAATATATACAGAATTATATCTGAAGTCACAAATGAGAATAAGGTTAAAAGTACAGAAATTCGACTCATTGATGATAATAGCATGGCCTTTCTTGACTATAAACAAATGGCTAATCATAGTAATGACTATTTTGCTAATGCAGGAATTAACATACGTGAACAGATTACTGAACCAAATAATTTTGATTTCACATTAGACAACTCATTACAATCAATGTTCCTTACTCCAGTTACTGAGAATGAAGTAATAAAATATATACATAGTTTAAAGAACAAAACTGCACCTGGAATTGATGGAGTTACAACAGAAATAATTAAATTAGTTCATTCTCAGATACCAAAGTCTATTGTACACGTTATTAACTTAATTTTTGAAACTGGTCATATCCTATCCCAATTTAAAGTTCCTGTTGTAACACCCATACACAAAGCAGGAGTCAAAAGATATTTGAAAAATGTTTGGGAGAGCGCCTCACTGACTATTTTAAAACTAATAGTATACTACATAATAATCAATTTGGTTTTGTTGGGGGTATGGGAACTGCAGATGCAATGCATGAGGTAATAAAAGAAATCACAGACAATCTAGACGGGAACAAAAAATGTATTGGAGTATTTCTACACCTGGCAAAGGCATTTGATATGGTGAACCATGAAAAGCTTCTTGACGTGCTTGCACATTACGGGGTTCGTGGTACTGTGTTAAAGGTCCTTAGAAATTACTTAACCGATCGTGTACAACATTTTAGAATTATGAATAACCTAAGCGACCCAAAAATTATAAAAATGGGAATACCACAAGGGATAGATAGTACTCGGACCAATCTTATTCACTGTCTATATAAACTCTTTGTTAGGACTAAATATAAATGCCAAAATTGTCTCATATGCAGATGATACAGTTGCTTTGTTTAACGGGAATACTTGAGAACATACGAGAGAAAATGTAATCGGGGGTATGCAAACTATAAAAAAATGGCTTGGCAAATATCAACTTTCTTCAAATACTGAAAAAACTAAGTACATTGCATTTTCAGTAACCAATCATAATAGACCTGAGTACAACTCAATACAGGTAAATAATCTGCCGCAGGCAATTAAAGAAATTGCAGAAATAATATATTTAGGCATTATTGTAGACAAACATTTAAAATGGATAGAAAGCTTATATATAAGTTCTATCAGCTTAGAGTTATTTTAAATAAAAATATTCTGATAATGATCTATAAGGCATTTGTAGAGTCAATTTTTCGATATGGTATACTGGTTTGGGGTGGTCTATATACAACATCTTTACAAAAGTTAAATGTCATCCAAAATACTACTTTAAAAATTATGTATAATAGAAAAAGAGATTATCCAAAAAAATTACTTTATAATAACAGTGAAGTGCTTAATATTCGATCTTTATATATCCACAATGTCTACATTTATATATATAAAATAGATGAACTAAAAGTACATGTTAATAATCAATATAAGACCAGAAATGCAAATGAACATCACATACAAATTTCTACCAGGAAAAAAAATATTAAACAAAGATTTGTACATATTTAGGTCCAAAATTCTATAATTTATTACCAAAAAATATTAAACTTATATAAACTGTTCGGCCATTTACAAAACTATGTAAGGATTATATTTATTTTAATTACCATCAGTTCATTACTTGTTTAGAAGCTTAGTACGTCAAATATTCCTTTTTGTTTTTCTTTATATTATAAATTTTTCAATTTTTAAAATTTTATTCAACATATTCCTTGATTTCTTTTTATATTTATTTCCACTTTTGTATTATGTATTAATAATACAATAGCGTACTTAAACTAGCGATTAAGTTAAGCACATATAGGTGTTAAGTCACTTAGGTGCACTAAGTAAGTTAAGAAAAAAAAAATCAATATACTAGTATTAAATATTTTATTGTGAACATTAGCTTGTATTAAATAAATAAATAAATATGTGCGTATACGGTGTAATGGTGTATATGGGTGTGTGTGCGTGTATATGGATGTATTAAAGGGAATATATGAAAGAGATCTGAGTAAGTATGAGTATATATGCGTATTTATGCGTGTATATACAAAACACAATTACCAAAGAAAATATATAAGTATATATATAACACATGTATGTAGATATAAGTTAGGTAAACTGGCATTGCAATTATGCCCTTTGTATACAAACGTAACCTTTCAATGTTATTAGTTTCAAACGTTCTTTTTTTCTTTTGAAAATAATTAACAAGCTTTGCTTTTTGTTTTCAAAGTTAACATAACTTTTCCACTAATACTAATTTTAATGTAATATAGCCCAATGAAATTTTTATACGACCAAGTCTAGATTTAATTTCGACTAAGAGTTAATTAACTCGAAGTTTATCTCAGTATTGAACAACGCGTAACAGATAAATCTCTGTATTACTAACTCAAATATCAGGGGTTTCAAAATCTGGTCAAATATTGCGGTATTAGTTTTAGTCAAATTTTTTATAATAATTTATGAGCAGAGATAGTTTTTTCAGCAGATTTGTGGTAAATACAGACTTTTGAAATGTCCCCTCTTGTTTTAAATTCTGACAGTTAGTCATTCTGACATTTGGGTTTAAAATCATTTGAGATGTTACACTTATTTTTTCATTAGTTATGACTCAGACTTAACTGGAAAGCCTAAACTGGATTAAACACATTCACAACAGTAGGTAAAAGGTCTGCCAACTTGAAAATAAGTTTATATGATCTATTTAATTATTTATATTGTCTAATTAACAGTGCATATTAAATATGGCTCTAAAATAATCTAAAATTTAAATATCGATATTACTAACATCTGAAATCATTATATTAACTAAGACAGATGTGCATTTTAGGGTTCATAGCCTACCCTAGGTCACTTTTAAACGCATTTTATGTTATACGTATTCTGTATACATTGGGCTTACCTGACACAGTAATAAACGTCTTTTTCGCAAAATCAGACATATTTGTATTTAACACTTCAGATCACTTGAAAATGAACTATTACGGCACGAAATAATCATTATTTGTATTGTTATTCCCCTTAGCAACGCTGTTGGCAAGAGACCACTTGTTTGTACCTATCTAGGTAGAACAGTTTCAAGAGTTTCCTATTTTTTTTGTTCTTCTATTTCGAAAAAAATAGTTGCTGAACGGACTTAGTTTATTTTTTATAAATGGATTGTAAATTATTCTAGATCTTTGCTACCCTATGTGGAAGTTTGTTTTTTCTAGGTGGTGAATTCCACACTTTTATAGGGGGTGGCACACCAAATAAAAATACTGGAATCGATAGACAGTAGTTATCAAAGTATAGCAACATGAAACTTGCAATTCTATCTTTATAGCCAAGAGCTTACGAACATAAAAATGGTCAGATACTTCCGCTTCACAGTAAAGCCAAATTAGACATTTTAGAAGAATTAATTCATAAAGAAATAATATTTGAGATGAGTACTCTTGATAGGGTTAGAAATAGAGAAATGAAAGGAACGGAAAGTTTTTTTTTTGCAAAAAATACAGGAAATAAAAAAATTGTCGTTAAATTCTGTATAAATAATACCCTATTGACCTTGTAGCTTCTCCCCACCTATTTCGTGGTAACGGTGTGCAAATTGAGGGGTAGTTTGGAACGCACAGGTAAAAATCGAACTTATAGGAAGTTTCTCAGCGAATATCTCAAAACCGGTTACTTTAACGAGAAAAATGTCCAAGAATGAATTTATAGCGCAGAATTTTCTCTATAAGATGCACGGGTTTTGACACAAGCCATTTTTTTATTTTCCTCTTTTTTCCACAAAAATGTTTTTTTTATTTGTGCTCGTTTGCAAACCACCTTTGAGGTAGAGCTCTTGGTGCGTTTTTTTAAAAGTAGTTTCCCCTGTAGGCCTATTCTACTAAAATTTTGTCCAATTTTACTCACTAGAGGGATCCTCATCGACGAGCTGTTCTTCAAATTCGAAATTTAAACATCCTTGCCCATGGCAATTAGAGCACATTGTTGAGCAGCGTAATCCAACCTTAACACAGCTGCATCGCTTTCTGCAACCGGTTTTTTTTTTCAGCTGCAGGATACTAGCTGAAGGGTGGAAATTGGTTCTGGTAACTCGGTTGAATAAATAGGTGATAAGATATTGCTCACTTTCTTCCAACCCCATTCCGCTGGTTCCAAGTTTTCTCCTTGCCAATATTGAATTTGATATATAAAGCCGTAATATGTTGAAGCTGTTTATATTTATCCTCCTGTCGAGCTTTGGTAACGGCTATTAAATTCACCAAGCCTCCTTCAACACGCGCAGTTTCACCTTCTTGAAAACGTATCTGATCTTAGTGAGGTACATATATTATATACAGGGTATCCCGAAAATGGTGGACAATCTCTCGGATTTGGGTACAACTAGTGAAAATAAGGTCACAAGTTCGTATATTTTTCTTTACCCCGAGATACCCCTAAGAAGATATTCGCTCTTTAAATTGAAGGTTAAAAATCGATTTTTCGCGATAACTTTTTTATTGTTCAATCGATTTTAATCCTTTTTGGATCAGTATCATATTATTTCAATCCAGTTAGGTCGGTGTATTAGAACCTTGGGTAACATTCTTGGGGGCTCGGGGGCAGAGAATCCATTGCCTTAATAAGTTGAAAAACAAATTTTAGCCGATTTTATTTTATTTCTAAGGTTATTTTCAAATTTTTAAGCCATTTTTACGTAAAAACATATACTTGTTTGATGTCGGTTTGAACCGTTTTCGAGATAAATGCACTTAACGATAAAATTGCGATTTTCAATCGCAAGTAATAGTAATTTTTAAAAATTAAATAAACACGAGGATTATGTACAAAGCAACACTTATTTCCCTATCAAGTAGTAAGTACTTACCTAAACTTATAAAAACAAAAAATCTTGAACACACATAACACAAAATTTGAAACCTTACTGTAGAAAACTAATTAGGGACATGGAAAAATTAAGATTTATGAAATTTCATAACAAACGCTCAATATGAGCACCTTCTTCTCTAATGCATGCTTGTCCACGACGAACTGACGATCGCTGGACTCGCCACAACATTCCTTCGTTTTCTCTAATTGCATTTGAATGGTACATAATTCTGTCGTATAATTCTTCTTTTGTTTTTACTGGTGTGGCATATACGAGACTCTTTAAATGCCCCCACAGGAAGAAATCAAGGGGATTTAAATCGGGTGATCGGGGAGGGCAAGGAACAGGCCCACCCCGATCTATCCACCGGTTTGGATATATTCTATTCAAATGACCCCTCACTATAAGACTAAAATGCAGGGGGCCCCACCATGCATCAACGTCTTCTAAAAGTTGTGGTAACTGCTGTTGGAGAAATTCAAGATAAAGTCGCCCATTCAATCGATTTGGTAACACGAATGGGCCCAACAAGTACCGACCAATAATTCCGGCCCAAACATTAATACGAAATTGCGCGTTTGAATTGTGGCATGTGGGTTTTCCTCGCTCCAAACGTATAAATTGTGGGAGTTAATGACTCCATTTCTTCCAAAGCTCGCTTCATCCGTATACAAAACCGATCGAATGGAGGCATGGTTTTATTCTTATTTCTGTATAAACCACTGCGAAAATTGCACCCTAGTAAGAAAGTCATCTAAGCTAACGGCATGTACTTTCTGTATATGGTACGGATGAAGCAGTTGTTCTTTCAAAATTCTTCCAACGATCGATTTTAGGATATTCATTTGTAATAATAATGATCTGATACTGACAGATGAATTCGCAGCGACTGGATCCAATACGTTCTCTTCTACTTCAACAGTACGTGTTGTCCGCGGAGCACCCCTGTTTGCGTTATTTGGCGCAAATCGAACTAAGTAGAGATATAATTCTTAGATTTTTAGTTTTCAAAAAAATTATCATATTTTTTACCAGTTTCTCTCAACCGTTGATTAACACGTTCAAAAGTTTTGCGATCAGAAACCCTTCGATGGCGATACCGTCGAGCGTATAGTCTTCGTGCTTTCGAGGCATTACAAGAAGCCATTCCATACATTAAATGCATATCTGCGTATTCATTGTTAGTGTAAGCCATATGTCAACCAATTAATTACTTAATTAATGTCGGATTAAGCTAATACTGAAAAATTATGTCACTCCAATTATCTGATATTTTGATCCATGGCAGCCATAAACTGTCATTATTACTCGTTTGGTTTTTACATTAACAGCTACATCGTCTTATCTACATAGATAAGACGATGTAGCAATTACATACTACAGCGAGTCATGAATGTATACTGCGGTTGAAAGTAGAAACAAATTGAACCTTATGACGCGTGTAGTTTAGGTCGGCTTTACAACTATAAAATTATGAGGTTTGTCTCAGTTGAAAGTCAAACTGGTACAGATTTAAGAAACAATATTTTTGCAATCTTGTGAGACAATGAGTTGTCTTTAGAAAAGTTTCGTGGACAAGGATATGACGGCGCCGCTAATACGAGCGGGATATAAATATTAAAAGTTGCCCCTAATGCACCATATGTACATTGCGCGGCTCATAATTTAAATTTAATAAATAATAATAATAAATACACCACAGGTAATGACGACCCCCTTTATCCCGGAAGGCTCTAGAAGAGCCTTGTGTGGGAGGGGGCTACACATTTAGAGACAAGGGACACACACCCAATATCCGTGTATAGTGGAAAAATCCCTCTCACAGTATTTTCCACTGCCACGACCGGGGATCGAACCCGGAACTTTTGGGTGAGAGGCAAGTGCGCTCACCTCTCGACCATCAGTCGCTCAACAACTCTGTTACAAATGTTGAGGTTATTTAGAAGTCTTATGATTTAGTTGGCAGTGTTTATGTACTTTTTGGGCACAGCATAAAAAGGCGGGCTCTTTTAGAAAAAATCTTTAGTTTAACAAAAAGTAAGTAGAAAAATTAACACCTACCCGATGGTCGTCAAGACATAATGCGCTAGAGGCTCTTCGGTTTAGATATGTGGACGTTTTAAAAGCCCTTTCAAAAATCATATTAGAATCTGATAATAAAACTGAAATCGATGAAGCCAAATCATTAAAAAGTCAGCTAGAAAAATTCAAGATGGTCTTTTTAATTGTTCTTGAAACATATTGAAGGTGCATCAAAAATGTTCAATAGTTCATATGAAAATATTAAAAATATGTGGGACGACTTTCTAATAAAAAATTAAGCAAAAAATTTAGCTAGGTAATGGGGAACGAACATAAAATTTGCGAGGAAAAGAATATCTAGATCAAAAAGATTTTTTGATGAAACTAATAATCATTTTCAAATACAGTCGAACGAAGACTGGTTCAAAATATGTGTATTTTTTAAAACTTTTTAAGGAATACTATGGGCAAACAAAGATTGTCTGCCTTATCAATTATTTCAATAAAAATAGATATTTCTAATATCAACTTTTGCGCATATTAAAGCAAGGAAAAAAATGTTGCGTAAAGCAACTTACTGACATTGACATTTAATGATAAATAAATAATAAATAACACCACAGGTAATTACTTGTAATTTACTTCTAATTTGCTTGTATTGTCTTGTTTTTGTTCTTTTTTTAGGTATCATTTTGTTATATTTTTGTTTTTTAATTAAATCTACTTTTATACCATTTGTTTTTTTTGGTTAAAAATGAACAATAAATCACCAAAAAAATTGTGACGAGCGACATGCTGTTTTGTTTTATAGTAAACCAGTAATAAAGCGATTTTCAATAAAATGAAATAACAATATCATTAAATTTCATAAGAGTAAATTTTTTAAAAGTGCAGTGCTTGTGGCGCTATTTTTCTGACCCACTTAGGGGCCCGGCTTGACTCTGGAACACAGGCCCATAGCTGCATTGTTACGCAGCTGGTTTAAAATATGAATTTGAAAATATTCGTCGTATTTCTCTTGATTTTTAATATTTTTATTAGGATGTGCGCTCTGAATGGTATTTTAGTTACCAATTGCTCAATATTCCTGTTCTTCTAAACCAATTTTGTTCATTTTTTTTCTTCAACCCCATGTCTTATAAAATTTTCTGTTTGTCTGGTCGTTCCCTTACTTGTTCTTTTTTTAATGACAAGGAACTAGTTGCACCCTGTACAGGGTGGCATTAATTATGTTTTACCTGTGGGAACTCCATAACGTAATACTTTGAAATAAGTTTATTATTATTATTATATTTTTCAACAACTTCATATATTTAGATATTCACAACGTTATAGAGGTAATACCCACTAGAAAATGCATTTGATGAAAAAAATTCGGTGTGCAGTGTGCCCGCTGCCATGCAAATTAGTCACTGTGAGTCACTTCTGAGTTCCAAGTAACGAATACTGTTTGTTTGAAACACCGTCCATGCAGCAGGATACCACGTAAACAATCGTGACTTTAGGGGGGAGTGGTCAGCGGTATTCAATGTGGGAATGTGTACACACTGCGTTTTAAAACACAACAGATACAAAGGTCGCAGTATCGCAGCACTACGCGGACGTACTATTTTACGACCAACCACAAGAACTTCCTCAAGTAAACAGTAGGTGAACGTGTATTTTTTAAAACTGTGCCTATTTTGTGCAAATTGTAAACAAAAGATTTTACTATACTGGATGGTCTGAATACGGAAATTAGTTTATTGTTCAGTTGTTCCCAGTGGTCTTATGATATTAAAAGGCAGGTGAGTTGCTTTCATGCTGTTTAATATTTATTAATGCCAGGAGGGGCTCTGGTAGGCAGCACGCGCCACTCAAAAGTAGTTGCATTAAATGTATTTTATTAAAACATTTATTTTATTTTATTATTATTATACACTACCCACATATACAAATTCCGTTAATATGGTGCCTAAGTATCTAATTAGAAAATTTGTTTAACATGATAAATAGTTACAAATAATGAATCATAATATGAGCTTACTATAACGAAGATATTTATTTTGTTTTTATTTATTTATTTATTTATGTATATACATTGATATGATTCTCACTTGTACTTAAGCTAAAGAACACGCTCAGGTCAATTTGAGTTGTGTATTGTGAATAAGGTGCATTTTATTCTGAGTAAAGAGTTGCATGCATGTTTTCTGTTTTCTTTTATTTGTTCTGTTTGATAAAATATCAATGTATCTTACAGGAGACAGATATTTTCAATAAATACATGCAATTTGTGTATTTCAGCCATTAAAGATAGATAGAGATATTTATAACATAATTTAATGATAAACAGAATCAGTTATTTTAAATAAATGCACTCAATTATTGTTATACTTTATTAAAACTTTTAAAATATCTCGAACTGTTTACGCGTTTAATATGTTCAAGAAGATATAAGATTTTTAATTAATTTGTGCGGGAAATTGGTAAAAGTAAGAAAAGGCTCAATATCACGTGATCAGAAGAGAAGAAACCAACTTGTTTTGTTAAGTTGATGTCACGAAAGATTCAAGTTGGTAATTGCGATCTTATTTGAGGAAAATATAAAGGAGATTGTGGAAAAATTGGAGGTTGCTAAGGGATATAAAGGAAAACAAGGAAATTGAAGTTGAATGAAATTTTGGAGCAAATAGAATATTGGAGTAAAATAAGGAGAATAGAATGTTGTTGATTTAATCGAAGAAAAGTAAAACAAAGAAAGACAAGTAGCTAAAGAATTTGAAAGAAAAATAGAAAATCGAGTTTTTTTACGATCTTGACAAGTAGGGGAAAGAAGAATAATTATAATTTATTTTAATGTCAAGAAAACACGCGATTCCTGATGGAAACGGAATATCATTTGAAAAGGGAAGGAGCTTAGGAGATAGTAGCTGGATATCGTAAATAAGTGATACTGTGCGGCTGGAGGTAATATTGAGAGCTATGCGAACTTAAAAGGTTGTAACAAACTCTACGTAATTTTCATGTTCAGTATTTTATAGTTTGAAGATAATATAAAATAATTGGAAATTTTGACAATTGACTTAATCGTTATTAACAAATTTTATTTAAAAAATAATCGTATCCAAATTATTTTAATTTTAGAATCATAATTATTTTATTTAGCTAGATAGGGAATTTTATCTTTTATTTGTATGACATATCTGTTCTCGCAATACATTGTTCAGTTGATTTGAATTTGATTTATTGCTTATGCGTTTCTATATCTGTGTTTTTCATTGATTCCGAACTTTCGACCTTGAGAATTAGAAATTATATCGTGTGATATTTTAGCGACTTGCGGGTGAGATATCATAGCATATATAGGTGTGTTAGGGTTTCTGGTGGAAGTGCAGTAATTAATTACTACGCAGTAGGCCGTGACTGATGCTACTATGACAAACAACATTGTTATTCTTTGGTATTTTGTAATTATTATTTTAACAAACTAAGTTACACACAGAGGCAGGAAAGTTTAATACGTCATAAGAAAATCGCTGCCCAAGGAATCACTACTTCCACATCCTAACGCCAAAATTTTTTTAAAGACATTTCGTTCTTCTATACACACTAAGTCACATTTTAATTTTTTATTCCCTTTTATAATAGGGTGGGGGTGGTATTGGGAGCGATAGTGGGTGGTAGCTGATGCCAAAAAAAATTTTGAGACCTTGACTTTCATACATGCCCTAAATTGCTGTTTTATGGACTCTTACCTGCTTGCTTTGCATTTACCAGTATTTACCCCATTTACCCCCGAACCCTTCAACGGAATTAGATCAAAATATAATCTAGTTCCAGATCTCGTTATAATACATAAGTGTACCAAATTTCAAGTCAATATCGTAACTGTTCCAGAGTAAACGTGCGCACAAAAAAGTTACAGACAGACCGACAGACAGAAATTATTTGGCCTGAACAGATTTTTTTACCAAAACTTATTTTTTTCAAATGGAACCATAATGATACAGTACTACCATAAAATAGCGGATGTTTTAAGGAATCGGTGGATGTACACAAAGGAAATTTTTTCTCATTTTATTTTTTTTGTTTTTTTAAATTATGTCAAATTTTTTTCATGGAGTCGGAATGTCACTTATGAGGCATCACTGTACTCATAATTTTTCAAAGATTCCAAAAATATAATAATATACAGGGTGTTCCATTTAAAAATGAAAACTTGGGATCATTTCCGGTGAAACCGGAAGTCGGAAAAAATTTACAGTTATGCCACAAAGTGTCTTCTTGGTCATATAATCTACCAAGTTTCATTTCGATATTCTTAAAAATAAAAAAAGGGGGTCTACCATGATTCGTTTACACCGGGTATATAACAATATTGAGTATACTCTATGCAATTAGGAAGACATACATTTATTTTGTTTTTCATACCTCCAGAATAAATCATTTTTTCTTGTCCCAGACAAACAAACAGATAAAATGGATCATTAAATGTATTGCATGTATTTTACATGCATAGCTAAGTGAATAACTTCAAAATAACTCAAAATATAACGTTCTTCATTTTTGCTTGCTCTCTCGTTACGTTTTCTCTTTGAGAACTACCAGTTTCTCTCATGGCGATAATTATTCAAAAAATTATTTTCACTGTGAGCCGGGCGATTTTAGTATAATGATATATATTCTCTTCTTACAGCTTTTTTCCGTGAAAAATTTGTTCCTAAAATTAAAAATAATAATAATGAAATACTCTGCAGCCAAATCACATTAAAATGATATTTTCGGATTGACTTTGTCTTAAACAAAATTTCAATATTTTTTTTAATTATGAAGAAATTTTGGACTTAAGGTTTTCAGATAATTCTAAACAATTCTCTAATATTATTTTCCAATAAAGAAATGCCTAACATGATTTTCTGGTTTTCTTTTTGATTTTGGTATCGTAGGTGGCTTTGCATTTCTAGGTGGCGAATGTTTAGTTAAGTTAGTAGTTAGTTAAGTTAAGTACATCCTACTTTGTTCTATATTTGAGTAAGATTTGGTTCAAATCGGAAAGGGGCGTAATCAAGGGATCCTCGTGTCGTTCGTCACATGCCTACCTTGCGCTGACGAGAGCCAACAGCTCGAAACTGCAGTCTGCAAGTGGCATGGGACGACTGGCACGAGAGCTCCTTTAAGTAGGATCAGTCTTTCGGCTGGTGTTTGTTGCATATCGAAGCATTAGCGTTTTGTTGGCAATATGCGATTATTACACTTAACGCGCCAGGCTTGTAACTTGTAATTCAGCGCTCGGCGGGACACATAGCCCGGAGAGTTGTTGATTGCAGTCTGGTTACATTCCTTATAGTAAAATAAGGATTTTATAGAGGAGCTTGCGACTGAGATCTTATGTTTTAATACATATATATATATATATATATATATGAAGGTTATTGTACTTCCGGGTGCTCTCCCGCGTCGATGGTCGACTCCTCCAGGAGTCACGGTTGATTGTCTAAACGACGTTTCGGCAGAATCTCATCTGCTATCTTGAGGTTCTCACTGACAGTTGTCTACTGCTGCTCCTCGTTGCTCGAACCGTGACTCCTGGAGGAGTCGATCATCGACGCGGGAGAGCACCCGGAAGTACAATAACACTTCATTTAACACCCGCGAAAACCTAAAAAACAATAAATATATGTAATATATTGAAATGTTTGATGTGTCAAGATGTTTGAAAGCTTGGCAAATTGATATCGATCCTGCAAATATGATTATAAAAAATTAATGCAGTAACGAATAAGAAATACCAAGGTTGTCAGTTTCCTTATCTAATACAACGCCTGGTGCTCTTTACTGTTAAAACTTGGCCGATTTTTTTAAATACCTAGCTCTTAAAATCGTCTTCAATAGTTCAACAAAATAATTGTATAAATTAGATAATATTTGAGTATTAATTTTCACATGTTACTTAATAACTTTAATAACAGTATTTTAAAACCGTTTCTGTGTGTGCGGAAGTATTTAAATATGAATTCCTCAAATAAAATATATGAGAATGGACTGAAGAAATATATTAATTATCTGTGTAATCAAATCAAAATGCCGCTCTAAATAGTACTAGAGAAAGGCTATAGGAATCAAGATTCATTGGATTTATAGATGAAGGTTGCAAATATGCGTTTAAAAATTTAGAAACCGAGACAATAGAACAGGATCTCATTAATCAAATTTCGATTTATGATTACATAAGGTGGTTTCAAAATGTTTTCCTACATTTTTAAAGTGGAATGCTAAACGTCAAAATTGAGAATATAATTTATTTACAATAGTACCATTATGTAACTATGTCGATATGTTATACATATTCTAACAATTAGCCCACATTAATTTATCAACAGAAGATCAAAATGGTAGTAAAGAATAACGCAATCACTAAGAAAATAATAAATTTCTTAAAACAGATTCATGATTGCTATTATAAATGAAGAGAACATGTACTGGATTAGAACTAATAATTTTCCAGCAAGGTAGTCGATTTTTCCAGATAATATGAGCTTTAGTCAGTTTATTCATTTTGCTGTTCAAATAAAAAGTATCTGATGATTAAGTAGGATATCAGCAAGGATTATAAATAGAAAAAGATTGACTACATGGGCAAATCTGTTAGCTTCAAGGCCGACCGATGTGACGTCACCACTGGTACTCCTAAGATATAATGCTTCACTTAAAATACATTGCAATATATGACTCTTTTTTATATTTTTCCTCATCACTCTTTTCACATGCTTCGGAGGAAGATCTGCTTAGGAGCTTATTGGACGCAAACTTATTGAGGAAAAAACGCTAATGCGATCACTGTACAACCAAAGGAACTGGAGATCATGAGATATGAAGTTGAGGATTATTCTAATTCTTTAATAATAATAACATCACAGTAATTACGACCCCCTTTTATCCCGGAATGCTCTAGAAGAGCCTTGTATGGGAGGGGGCTATACATTTAGAGACAAGGGACACACACCCAATATCCGTGTATAGTGGAAAAATCCCTCTCACAGTATTTTCCACTGCCACGACCGGGGATCGAACCCGGAACTTTTGGGCCAGAGGCAACACCAGTCATACAATATATACTTTATATAAACAAAATCATTTAAAACGTTCACATTTTACTCTGTTTGGACAGGTAAGTAGGTAGGTGCCCACAAAACAATAAGTACTTATCTAATTAGTTCCATTTACACAGGGTTTTGGCAAGATTTTTTAAATTTAAATATGTGATTTAGGTGTATCATTATTTTATTTTTGATAAAAAAACGTGTCGAAGAATAAACCAACTTTAATTTTGATATTTATTAAAGAAAATTATGTCATTAACAATTAACAGAGATGACAATAAAATCAATATGTATTTTTGAAAACAAAAAGTAAAAACATTTCAGAGGTATAATAGGGTTTTCCCACTAATTTTATTTTAACCATTTGTGTCGTGAAAATGATATAATAAAACATTTTATTAATTTACAACAATTTACTTTTCTAATAAGAATTATTTCTAAGAAAATATCATTAAAACAACTTGCTGATAATTTCACTGCTTTTTAAAACGGGCATTTTTACGCGCCAGAATTACGTATCTACCCGGAAAACCAATGAGATTATGGATATAATTAGTTTGTAATAGATTCTAACTGTGTGTTAAAGAAAACTTTCCTCTAAAACTTCTCAGAATTTCAATTTGTAATGTTTGTACTGTGATTGGTCTAAAGCAGTGGACGTGTAAATATTGGCCAATCAGAATCCAGATAAATGCCGCACAAGTTATTCGTGAAAGCGTCGGAAGTTAATATTTTGTACTGTAGTTTAGGTTTAACCTTCACAGACACTACACATCAGATGACTAACCTAAAACGTTAAATTTATATTTTTATGTTTGTATTGTTTGGAGTGAAAATATTATTTTATCAGTTTCTGGTTTATGTTTTATTAATTCTACAATCAAAATGGAATCAAGTGGAAGAGGGATATGTTAAAGGTGCCGCTGATAATTTACCTAAAGGAGAAAAGTGCTGAGTGCTGTCAATAAATAGAGGTTATGTTATGTTAACAGAGACCAAGATTAATAAACAATCTTGAACAGAGACAACCTCTGTGATTGCATTTCAGGGTGTTGGCGTCACAACGCGCCAATTTATGGCTGTTTAAAATGAACCCAATATTTTTCAAACTTCAAGTTTTTTTTTTGTTACTATTAGTAAAATTAATAAGATAATAAATATGCCATAAATCATTTTTTTACGTGAGTTAAGTATTTCAGCAATAATTTTTTTTCTGGGAAAACCCTATTGAGCGTTGATGGGGAACTTTCTTCAATAAATTCTAATAATAAAATTCAAAAAATCAATAAAAATGTGATAAAATAGTCATTTTTTTATTTATTTTATTCATGGTTTTATATCAACCTTTCTTACCCGTACCCTTGGAAAAATAATGAAATACTACATTCAAGCCCTTCTTCTTGAGTGAAGTTGATTGCTTTTACAAGAATCAATAGCGCAAATACGTCCAGACATTATGGTCTAAAAAATCAGTGAAACGCTTTAAAATGATAATTATTATAGTTTTTGTGAAAATCACAAAAAGAGCGCCAAAACACAAGTTAGTTTGGCAAGCACAGTCTATTAAAATTTAGAACACAAACAACACTAGGCCTTTAATAACAAAAATACTGAGTTTTCTAGTTCACAAAATCCTACTTCACAAATTAAAGTGTTTGAAAACCACAAAAAGGATTTAAAACAGCAAAAAATAATAATAATAAGAAGCTGGAAAACTCAAGAATATACACGGAATGCAGCTGGTATAATATACTGATCTATCCATAAGAAGTTAGTCTTTCTCTTTACTCTCCAGACTTTTTTTTTATACATTTTTTATACATATACGTCGGCCTATTTCCGCTACTGAGGCCTAACGCCGACGCCTGTAGACGAGCTACCCCCAACTAGGAATTTTGCCGAACCTCTTCCCTTAAGAAGAGTAGGGACCTTTTACTTGCCTAACATTTAATAGACAAGGGACCGACGGCTTTACATCCCCTTCGAAGGATGGTATATCCCCTATACAACCCTCGCCTAAAGTTGTATAGCTTCCGCGCATACACTGATATACAAGCCGCTGGAAGATGTGTGAGGCGAGAACGCGGTTTCCGTTGGAATGGTCACCCATCCAACTACTAACTGCGCCTGTCGTTGCTTTACATCGCATACCGAAGTATGTACATAGTAAAGACGCACCTACGCTCGCCCCCTCTCCAGACTTAATGATCATGATGATCTATGCAACCTTCCAATCAACTGAGAAGTGCACAGATCTGATTATTGCCTTAAAAAATTGTAATAACTTTAATATCTTGTGATGGTAGTTTCTTTAGTATTATACTATTAAAAATTTTGAGGCAAAATTGAATAAATCCATGTAACTTTGCGGAATTTGCTGACCCAAGTCCTTTGGCAAATTTCGGGAGGTTCTTATAGTGTGGAATGTTCTATTTAATGGTGGGTCCATCAAATAGCGAACCTTCTTCTTCCTCCAGTAAAATAATATCGTTTTGGTGAATTTCCAATGGAAAATATAGTTTCAGAAATTCGATGGGAAAGTTTCTATATGGCATTTGTAACACTCTAAAATAAAAGATCTTTAATTCATTAAGAATCACGACTGAAGTTATACTTGAAGTAAACAGTTCCCGGTAAATAAAAAACGCAAAAAAAACTATGCGACCTCATTGACATACCAGTACTCTTTGTACTGCTCTTCGCAAATTGACTCGCTTACCTTTATAGGTCGGGTCGTTTGATGACAGGCTGGCGCCATGGCCCACGGCGATATAATTGTGTCGTAAAATTTTTGTTGCGTTTTTTGAGTGTAGGGAAGTCCTTAGTTGGGCTATACGCTGTTCACCATCAGGTGTTAGCACCAATTTAAATTGGAAGAATATTTGGTATTAATTGAAAAAATCGAGTTTTATAAAGTAAATTGCAATTATTTCAAAGTTATAAATTAAGTAATTAATTATTTGATAACTTGCCTGATAATATTCTGTTCTTTTTTTTATGAGTTTTTCACAAAGTCTACACAAAAAATTTTTGAGTCCACCATTTATAATATATATATATATATATATATATATAACGCGGTCAAGAACAAAATTTCTGAACATCAATATGGATTTCAGCATCAAAAATCAGCTTGTAGAAAATTTTGTGCAGTGTACCTCGGAAGCCTTGTCAAGAAATCATCAGGTGGATGTAATCTATATGGATTTTGCCAAGGCTTTTGATAAGGTTGACCATCAAGTGATATCGTCAAAGCTGTCAAGCTTTTCGTTATCTCCTTCCCTTATTAAATTAATCTCGTCTTATTTGAGTAATCGGAAGCAATACATCTCAGTAAATAATTTTAAATCTGTTGAGTACATTGCAACCTCTGGTGTTCCTCAAGGTTCAAATCTCGGACCCCTGCTATTCTTTATGTTTATCAATGATGTAGTTGACGCTGTGGATGAGTGCAAGATTCTATTGTTTACTGATGATATCCAACTATTTAAGGAAGTATCATCTATTGATGATTGTGTAAAACTTCAGTTGAGCTTAGATAAGCTATACCAATGGTCCAATTTTAATAAACTTCAGTTTAATTTGGCTAAATGTAAAACTATGATCTTTGCATATATAAAAAATCCAATCATATATAACTACTCAATGAACAATGAAAACTTGTAACATGTAAATGATACCACTGATTTGGGCATTAAATTTGTTTTCACCTCATATTGAGGATTTAGTTAGCAAATCCTATCGTAACCTTGGATTCATATTGCGCAATGATAGACAATTCCAAAACAAAAAAACATTGTTGATATTATTATTAATATTGTAGCATAATCTGGAATCCTTATTACATCAAATATATTCAAGCAGTTGAGAATATTCAGAAAAAATTCATTAAGCACTGCGAATTTATATTAACAGGATATTACCCCAGTAATAATGAATATTTGTTGGACTTGAAGCGTAAAAATATGGTTTCCTTGGCAAACAGACGTGTTCTTTTCAGTGTCATTTACCTATATAAAATTGTCAACTCCAATATATCTGATGAATGGTTACTTAGTTCAATTAAATTCTGTGTACTGTCTACGAAATGAAGGGTGAATGTCTACGATTTTGAGTTGTTGTAAACTGTAGGCCCCGCGTTGGAAGCCATGTCTACGAAAAGTTGGGTTGTGGTTGTGAAAAAATAAAAAATGTTTTTTATCAGAGACTGCGAATTTTGAAGTTTTATGGGCGCCAGCAGCCTCGATAGTGGTGTTCTCGTAGATCTGGATGTTGGACGAGCTCTCAGGGCCGATTTCTGGAATTTTGTAGGCTGGTTACGATTTTTGAAGTGTCGGTGGGTATTGCTACTACCCCCTTGTTGCAACTTGTAAGCTGTCATACACATGCACCGCTTTTGGTGCAAGGTACCCCACTCTGTGCATATGAACAGGCGCTTTTGCCTGGTAAATATCGATGCGAAGAAATAAAAAGTCTGTGTTCCAATTAATAGTAACGTTAAGCAGAACTCTGCCGACGTCGTTGCACAATTTAGTTTAATTTTGAATTTATCCCTAACTTTACTAGCTAACACAAATGAACAATATCGTTGAACGGTTGAAAGTCGCGTCGCGGTGACGGAGATGGTCCTTCTCCTAACACTAGCAGGGTTCAAATACAGTGCTGGGACTGGTATCTGAGACGCCGTACTAGGTATCGGTTCGTCGGATGAGATTCTTGAAGAATTGTTGAAGTTCTGGTAGACTGCTTGAAGTTTACTTGCTGATGTTTACTCGTTGTAGGTGTAGACTCGACTGACTTGTAGTTGTTGCGCGTATCAATGCTCGGACTGGACTGACTTGTAGTTGTTAACTCGTTGAGTGCTTGGAGCGGCTGGGGCCGCCTGCTGCGTCCGTCCCCGCCCAGTCATGCCGAGGCGGACGGGATCCCAAGCGTTGATATAGTCTTGGAGCGTTTATTGCGTCGTATTTATTCGGCGCTGTGATGCTAATGTATGAACATATTAATATATATAAATTGTGACTTTTAAAATTTACTTTAAAATTATTTTTGATGGCCTTTTTTGGCTTCGACAACAGTACCTAGACTCAATACTCGTGTTAATAGAACTTTTACGTTTGTAACGCCGCGGCAGAACTATCTTTTTAATTTTCCAGTTTACACAATGTGTACAAATTTTAATTTACATCAGGACTGTTGTGACATATTTGATAACTCATTGCCTAGGTTCAAGACTGGTATTATAAAGCACATATGTGATAACTTGCCTGTTTAGAATCTTTTATTATTCTAATATAGGTTAGGTTAAGTTGGCTGTTCATGATAGTCCCTCCCGAGTCCTTCTCCCCACCGGGGAGGGACCCGGGTGGGTGGTTATGAACAGTTTAGAGTAAGGTTAGTTTAAGTTAGAGCAATCTGTAAATGGATTTACTATCTGTAGATTGTTGTATGAGATAAATAAATAAAACAACAAAATTAACCCGTATATTAGAAAAAAATCTCTACGCCTGTGATGTTTACGTCAGACTTTTTGCCAACCAATACAAATTATAACAATAATAAGGATAAAATAAGAGCATAGAGGTTATTTTTCCAATATACTGTTGTTATTTTTTCTGATATTTTTCAAAAGATTCACATTGTAGAAAAAACCCATAAAAGGGGAAAATAATATGAACAGAACATCACAAATTAACCTTTAGACAATGTTTGCCTAATAATGTTGTATATGTTTGTGAACCTGTGTATTTAATTTTTTTTTTTATAATGATATATACGTCTTTACTGCTTTGTAAAATTTTTTAAAAGATTTGCATTTGATTAAATGAGGATAATACATGGGTATACAAAAAGTTGGCGTCCTTATTCTCACCTAAGTAAATCCTTTACAAAAAGTGCGATCAAAATCTAACATATCGTTTTTTGTTATGACAAAAATGATAATTTCTGACAGAAGTGATAATTGTTATCGCGTAATTCGACGTTATTTGTTTAAAATATTGACGATTAAAAATATTATTAACTTTTAACCCTGCTTTTAAAATTGGCTAAGTATTTTCATTTTTTTTGTCAAATTCGCCCCGTGTTTTTGCGAACCCTGTAAGCATCAGTCGCATATGCACATGGCGCGTCATGAAATATTTATTACCTAAGTGGAACAAGTGAAAGTAGCCTCAACCGTTGGCGAGGAATTTTATTATAATACCTGTCCGAGGTGATGTCCAAACGCAACGTTTGAAATAGAATAATTTAAATGCTCGCATGCTTCGCGCAATTTGTGTCAAAACAGCACATTTAAAGTACATTTTTAAATACCCTTTGTTTACATTGGTTAAGAATTAACTTAGTCAGTGAATGTTACGTGAATCATAATGTTGTTAAATAATTATGACTAAAAGCAAACGTGTTTTAACTCCATTAAACTGAGGTTATGTTTATTTCATCTGTTTAGCCGTTTATGTTCAGAAGGCAAGGAGTACTGTATCACGCTAGGTGAGTTGTTCAAATTCTAATACAATAATGAAAAATGTTATTTTATTACAATTTAATTTCCTAATGATGGATTGTCTATAAAGGGCAAAGAAAGAAACTGAATCAGTTGATTTGATTGTGCGTGCATGTTTCATTAAGGCTTTTCAGAGCTCTGGGAAACAGAAGAAAATCTCTGTGACACTTTGCATTATGTTCATGCATTCTTTCTTCTTAAAGTGTCGAACCATGTCCAATTTTGATTGAATATTTAAGTTATGGCTAGAAGAACCCTTCTTGGACAAACGAAGGATGCTCAGATCTTTTCAATGCTGCTTCACTAATGGTATCTATATACCAGCAATAGACATGTGAACTTTTAAACTGTTGATAATTTAGTGCCTACTCTAATTATTTGAATTCCGGTAGTCCTGGTTTGTGCGATAACGATTACTTCTTTTGTTTTCATAGTGTTTAGTTTTGCAGTATGTCTTGGCAATCATCAGCTATAAATGATAATGACATACCATAGATTGCTGGAAAATATACCGATTTTGCTGATCAGTTTCTTCAAGTTGTCTTGAAATATCATTATGAATACAATTTGAAAATAAATGTTATGGATGGTTTGCTGTAGCTTTTGTAGAAAGTGCTACAAATAGGGTTCATTTAAGGATTGAGGAACAGCAGTTTAATACAACAAATAAAAAATATTTCTTTAAACAGCGATAAAGTATATTAAATTTGAAACTTTGAAAACATGCATAATTTTTGCTTCCTGCATTTCTTTATTTTCCTGTTTTATATTACTAGACTAGGCGGTATGGGCGCTGGCGATTCGAATTAAATTTGGATTCGGTTTTCTTGCTGGGATCAGTTCAGGAGATACTACCGATTATGAAAATTCATGCTATCTGGGTCGTTGTTTTTTAAAACAATTTTATTTATTATAATATATGATTTGCAGGAAACAACTACTCAGCGGGCAAATACCCCGACCTGCATTGAATTACACCTTACAAATCATTAAAGAATGGTAACCAATATCATTTGTCAACTCCCTGACCAGACATAGACCGGTTTCGAACCTATTAGTTCTCATCAGTATGCCATAGGTCATGGAGCAGACAAATGATAGTGGCCAACCTGCTAGTTTTATACAAACTATAGTAAATTGAGTAGTGGTGAGAGGTAAGTGAAACCTCTCAAATGGTCAATTGCTACTATACACCATAGATGTCTCTATGGGCGTATAGCGACTTGCGATTCTGCAAGTACCTGAGAGCGGCGACCTTTCAGTCCTAGGTGGACTTAACCTACTGTTATAATATATGATTTGCAGGAAACAACTACTCAGCGGGCAAATACCCCGACCTGCATTGAATTACACCTTACAAATCATTAAAGAATGGTAACCAATATCATTTGTCAACTCCCTGACCAGACATAGACCGGTTTCGAACTTATTAGTTCTCATCAGTATGCCATGTCTGGTCAGGGAGTTGACAAATGATATTGGTTACCATTCTTTAATGATTTGTAAGGTGTAATTCAATGCAGGTCGGGGTATTTGCCCGCTGAGTAGTTGTTTCCTGCAAATCATATATTATAACAGTAGGTTAAGTCCACCTAGGACTGAAAGGTCGCCGCTCTCAGGTACTTGCAGAATCGCAAGTCGCTATACGCCCATAGAGACATCTATGGTGTATAGTAGCAATTGACCATTTGAGAGGTTTCACTTACCTCTCACCACTACTCAATTTACTATAGTTTGTATAAAACTAGCAGGTTGGCCACTATCATTTGTCTGCTCCATGACCTATGGCATACTGATGAGAACTAATAGGTTCGAAACCGGTCTATGTCTGGTCAGGGAGTTGACAAATGATATTGGTTACCATTCTTTAATGATTTGTAAGGTGTAATTCAATGCAGGTCGGGGTATTTGCCCGCTGAGTAGTTGTTTCCTGCAAATCATATATTATAACAGTAGGTTAAGTCCACCTAGGACTGAAAGGTCGCCGCTCTCAGGTACTTGCAGAATCGCAAGTCGCTATACGCCCATAGAGACATCTATGGTGTATAGTAGCAATTGACCATTTGAGAGGTTTCATTTACCTCTCACCACTACTCAATTTTATTTATGGCAAAAAAATTATTTCATCAAACAATTTTTTTTAAATATTTTTTTTAACGATTTCCAACAAGAAATGTTCAATATTTTTTCTCGTAAAGTTGATATTTTTGGTGTTATTAATTTTAAAAAATTGAAAAATCGTCAATTTTTCGTTTTAACCTCACCACAATAAAATTGTGAGGTTTCTAAAATTGGTTCAAAAATGAATAAAAAAACATCAAATCTTTACGTTTTGAGGTCCTAGGAACCCAAAAAAGTGGTTTTTGAAAAATGTCTGTGTGTTAGCACGATAGCGCCGAAACTACTGAACGGATTTGAATGAAACTTTGCACGTGCGTTTCTTTAGTGCCCCAGAAGATCTGAAAAGGTTTTGGTTTAGATCGGATTACGTTTAGTGACGTTTTGACGCAACAAGTTGTTTATTTTATAATTACTTTCAATTTGCAATGGAACCATTGAAAAGCAGTTAAAATTCTGATTGCAGCGATATATCACACTTCCACCCTTTCGGTTTGGTTTCCGTGAAAAAAATTAAAAACAAAGCAAATATGAAGCATAGATCGCATTTCGCGTGACATGATCGATGCGCGTAGCTGTTACGTCGCGAAACTCGTCACATCACGTGTCAATTCACCTGTGAGGGTTTCTTCACTGCTCTGAAATCTAGTAAAATTACTGAAATGCTAATGTTTCATTTAACAAAGACAGCTGCGAGCGATCGAATTGCAATGAGCAAATTTTAACGATTGTCATTGTCATCATTTGTCATCCGATAACGTTGGTGTCGTGTCATGTTAATAAAATTTCGGCATATTTGTAACTTTTAGTGACTGCACCAATGGATTGTCACAAACTTTAAAGGTAGATGTAACAATATCAATATCATATGCTTTCTGTACCTTCGTTGGTGAATTTATTATATATTATCACTTTACCAATTTTCAGTTTGTTGCTTTACAAATCTGTAGTATTTGGGATAACTAGACTTTCTTAGTCGTTCAAGTGATGTTAAAGTTGTTAATATCCTAATAGTGTATTATTCAACGAGCGATAATGTAGGTAATAACTCGCATAGATGAAATTTGCAGCACGAGCCGCAGGCAAGTGTTGTAAATTCATTAAGTTGAGGGTTTTTTTAGAGCCCCAGAAGATCTGAAAAGGTATTGGATGAGATCGGATTACGTTTAGTGCCGTTTTGTCACACAATTTAATGCTCTTTTCGGCTTCAAAGATCCACCGAGTGGGGAGGTGCCAGCCGCTTCCAGTAGCTTTTTGTAGATAATTTTATAAGGAATAATTTTGAATAGAAGTATTTTTTCAATAAAACGTACGGTAAGGAAGATATGGCTAATCCTCTAATTTCATGAGCCATTTTTTCAAGTCGCGACCTTTATTCCTGATTAAATCTGCATTGCCTGAAAACTCATGTAGTTGCCAGTAATCTTGTAAGACAAAAGCATGTTTTTCTAAGAAAAATAAGTCAATTGCATTTCTTTACGCACCTGTAATTCACAAGACTGCACCAATATATATAGTACCTGACTTTGTTTTAGAGTGTAAAAAAAGTAATATAGAATGATTATGTTTGTCTTCATATTTAATTCTTTATATGCTGTAGAACTTTTATAGCTTCAAATGTGTTGTGTTCTCCACTTTTTATTAAAATTAGTTATAATTTAAATATCCTGTTTTAGTTTACAATTTTATTTACATATGTATATTTAAAAAGAAAAACCTACTATTGCATGTATTCACAGAATATTTATATATTAAGAATATAGAATAGAATAGAATATATTTATCTTTTTCACACAATGTGTATACAGTCGTCAAAATAAATCTAGTAGCATACAAATGTACTAAGTTATATATATATATATATATGGTATAGTGGTGAGAGGTAATTGAATCCTCTCATGTGGTCTAATGCTACTATACACCAGACATCATAGATGTCTCCGTGGTGCATAGCGACTTGCCATTTTGCAAGTACCGAGAGCGGCGACCTTTAGCCCTTGGTGGACTTAACCTATATACTGTTATTATACATGATTTGCAGGAAACAACTACTCAGCGGGCAAATACCCCGACCTGCATTGAATTACACCTTACAAATCATGAAAAATTGGTAGCCAATGTCATTTGTCAACTCCCTGACCAGACATAGACCTATGGCATACTGAGGAGAACTAATAAGTTCGAAACCGGTCTATGTCTGGTCAGGGAGTTGACAAATGACATTGGCTACCAATTTTTCATGATTTGTAAGGTGTAATTCAATGCAGGTCGGGGTATTTGCCCGCTGAGTAGTTGTTTCCTGCAAATCATGTATAATAACAGTATATAGGTTAAGTCCACCAAGGGCTAAAGGTCGCCGCTCTCGGTACTTGCAAAATGGCAAGTCGCTATGCACCACGGAGACATCTATGATGTCTGGTGTATAATAGCATTAGACCACATGAGAGGATTCAATTACCTCTCACCACTATATCATTTACATTAGTCTGTATAAGACTAGCGGGTTGGCCACTGTCATTTGTCTGCTCCATGACCTATGGCATACTGAGGAGAACTAATAAGTTCGAAACCGGTCTATGTCTGGTCAGGGAGTTGACAAATGACATTGGCTACCAATTTTTCATGATTTGTAAGGTGTAATTCAATGCAGGTCGGGGTATTTGCCCGCTGAGTAGTTGTTTCCTGCAAATCATGTATAATAACACCATATATATATATATATATATATATATATATATATAAACAAGAAAACAATGTATATAATAAAAACAGTTAAGTAAATAACATACAACAATTAAATAAATAACATACATAAGTAAAACACAAACAAATCTATAACAAACAAAGAAATAAAAAACTGGCTAGGCTAGAAGTCAGATAGATAATGAATTACAATACTGAAAGTATTCTTCACTACTATAAAAACAATTTTTAAGTAGTAATGTCCTAAAATTTTTTTTTTAAACTTTTTATACCTGTATTTTCATTTTGTAAATGACGTGGCAAAGCATTATAAAATTTACTGGACATATATAAAAAGGAGTTTTTTGTCTTTGTCAAGCGTACACTTTTCAGACATAAGCTTTTCTTCTCTCTAGTATTATAACCATGAACATCCTCCTGAGTTAGAATAGAACCCAGCATACTTCTCTTTTTAATGTACAGCAAACAATAATAAATAAAACATGAAGGTAGAGTCATAATACACATATCCTTAAAAAAAGGTCTACAAGAGTCAGTAGGCTTGGCTTTAGCTAAAACACGTATTGTTCTCTTTTGTAATATGAAGACCTGTTGAGCATGACTAGTATTACCCCACAGAATAATAGCATACACCATTACACTATGAAAAATAGAAAAATATGAAATCTTTAAGTAATTAGCACTAAGTATATAAATATATATGCATAAATAATTTTAAAAAATTTCCCGAAGATAGTAATAATTTAATGAAAAATCTGTATTACATTAAATACTCAATTAATTAAAAAAATTTATAATATATAATTAATAATAAATGAATGATCACAATAGGTACATAAACAACAGAAATCGCACGATACTCATCAGACTGCAACAAAGTACTTGGAAAGAATTAGGACGGCTGGCACGTGCGTGCGAGTAAAACATAATTTTTACATATAACAAAGTAAAAATCGGCAATTTTCTTTACTGGAAGTTAATATACAGTGTCTAAAGATATTAAAAAAAATTATGTATTGTAAAAAAACATTTTTTATTTTCTTAGAGCGTCAAAAAACAAAAAATTGGCGATTTTTCAATTTTTAAAAATTAATGACACTGAAAATATCAACTTTACGAAAAGAAGTTATTGAACATTTCTTGTTGTTGGAAATCGATGAAAAAATATATAAAAATATTGATTGACGAAAAAAATTTTTTTTTCTATTTGTCATAAATAAAATTATTTTAAAAAATAACGATTCAGGTTACCGTCTGGTAACATGGATTTTCATAATCGATACTATCTCCTTAACTGATTCCAGCAAAAAAATCGAATCCAAATTTAATTCGAAACTACAGCGTCTATACCGTCTAGTCTGTACCATTGTTTGTGTATTATTATCTACAAAATACATTTTCACGTAAGAATTCAATGACCATTACTAAATACAAATGAACTAAATACTAATACTTATTTTAGCACAGCGCGCTAAAAACAAATATAAAATTAAATGGCAAACAAAAGTGATAGGTAGACAACACAACGTTTCGTAAAAAAAATATGAAAAAAATTCATCATCAGATACAGGCCCTGCGGCACCCTCTATGATCTAACGTGATGTAATACATGAATTATTGCTTCTTAGAATAAAAAAAGTTCCTCTAGCAAATTTGGAGCAGGTCAGTCAAGAGGCTGTTGAGTTATTGCAAAAAAACGAAAAAATAATTTAAACTTTGACACCCTGTATCTTTTTCCACAGCAACATTTTATTAAAGCATATTTGGTTATATCCTCATATTTTGGCCCTAAGAATCTACCCCTGAACTATGGTCTAATATTAATGGTCCACCCTGTATGTTTTGTTAATTAGTTTTTGTAAATATTATTCCATATTTACTACCTTCCCATTTATTTTATAAAATGACCATTTTCTATTAATATAATGTAAAACTTAATACTTAAATTTAAACAACCCTTTTTTCTTAGATCGAAAGAAGTGAAACTACAAAATGGGGCTAGGCCGCCATATGGATGGATGTGGAAATTTTATGAAATATAGTTTGTTCACCGTTAATTTTGTCATCTTTGTAAGTATTTTGAACAATTATTGTCATATTTATTAGCTGTAATTATTAAGAATGCCCAAATAGAGGATTTTTCTTAATTCTGGAAAATTATAAATTTCTTACATTTTCGCATTAGTTATTGATACGTAAGAATATTAGTTATTTATTTATCAGATGGTTAAATTATGGATATTTAGTTTCTATAGGCAATTCTTCCCAAGTGATACGCCACCTGGCGGTAGCCTTTGCGACTATCGCATGGGCCATTAATTGTTGTTTATTTTTCATTTCCTTCATTCATTTATACTTGTTTTTTACGTTGTAAAAACATGAATCATTATTGTTGTGTGCCTCAGTGTTCTTCTTGGGCGAAGAAAAATCCAGAACTTTCATTCCATACTTTTCCAAAGGAAAGTCGAGAGTTATAGTTCTTGGACATTTACACACCTTATACATTTAATAAGAAACGCCGGATGTGCTTGCATCTACCACTATTACCAGCTTTACATGAGCAGAGCATCTGATTTATTTTTACTGTGTCATTTTGATGAATAGTCAATGACCCTTTAATTTCATGAGGATCTGAATTAAGTACACTAGATTGCAAGCACAGTGCATAAACATAAAAGCATTGGTTGGTCTCTCGTTTTCCCTGCTAAAATAAGATGCCCCGCGTTTAATACATTTTCTCCCTCGACTACACATTTCGAATGTTTTGTGCCTTCTAAATATTTCATATATTCCAATATATAGTCTAGTATACGTTAACTTGGCGTGTGTATGTATGAGTTAATATTTCCGTGCGATTTCATTTTCTCCCATATTGTACACAAAGTTAAAGCAATAGTCCAGAAACATTGTCTACATGGACAATATATCTGGATCTTTGTGTACAAGAGGAAATGAAATCGTACGGAAATATTAACTCATACATACACACACCAAGTTAAAGTATACTAGACTATACTCAGTCTCATATTCGTATAGTTTCCGAAAAACAATTATATTTAGAAAACTTGCTAAGTTAGGTTACAACAAAGAGTAACTGTCTCTGGTTGGTCTCTGGTAACTTCGAAATCGTTTTGAATATCAGGAAACGAAAAAGTAAACAAACTTGAATGCATAGATAAAAGACTTAATACTCTTGAATGGCCCATGCGTTAGTTCCAGGTACAGCCGCTCTAGCGTGACGATCTTAATTTGAATAGCCTATTAACACAGTACTCTTTTTTTTTGAAAAAAGAATTAAGTCTATTCATTAATTACTAGAATTAAAGCAATATAAACGAAATGAATACTTTCTTCGAACTGTAATTCTATAATTGTGAAATCAGAAGAAGATTTGTATAGTAACTAAAGAATTACTATTTTTATTCCAGTTAGGTGGTGTTATAGTTGTAGCTCTAGGAATATGGACCATTGTAGACAAGTCCTTTGCAAATGTTCTCCTAGGGACAAACCTTTATTCAGGTGCCGCCTACGTGCTGGTAGCGACCGGCCTGCTCGTCACCCTCATTTCATGCCTAGGATGTTTGGGATCCGTGAAGGAAGTGAGATGTATGTTGGTAATCGTAAGTGTTGAATATTGTTCTGTCAAATTTGAAATAAGAAAAGTATATTAAAGAGGATCATACAGGCATTGTTTTACGGTAACCTTGAAAAGGTCACAAATCTATGGCATAACGTTTATGTTGGTGTATTATTAACTAAATTATTAATATTTGATATGCACCTATCACTATCTTGTTTCTTTTCTTATGAAAACAATCAATTTTTTGAAACGCATCGTATTTTATTTTGGGTAGTAAGAATTAAACAAAACTGGAAGTTTTAAGCCATAAAATTTTTTCAAGAAGGAAAATGCCTATAAAAGATTTCCTTACAATTTATTTAACTTAAGAACAGATTGTCAGTATTATAGCTTCTTTCGAGAGTTGCGGTTTTGTATACACAGTTTTCAAAATTATAATTAAACAGTTATCTTAATATTTGTGTTTGTTTTAAGTATTTACTTGAGTAACTAAAAGATTGTCATTTTCAGTATTTCATCTCGCTATTTATTATTTTCGTCACAATGCTTGTTGGTGGAATATTAGGCTACGTTTTCCGAGAAAAAGTTGAAACAACCATACGGCTTGGTATGGAAGGTTCCCTTCGTGACTATGGAAACTATAAACCTATAACGGAAGCTTGGGATGAGACTCAGTCTAGGTAAGTTTAAGTTACTATATTTTAGAGAGAAGTCTCTTTAGCAGTAACAAAATTTATTAACTTGTTTCTTATCAGGAACATAATATTCTTAAGGTATTGATAATTTGATAATGATTATAACTCATTAGTGAACAATCCTGATCTGAAGAATGGTGAGAAAATTAGAAAATCCCTTAAAATTTCCGTTAAGCAAAGTAGCTCGAAAGAAATCAGAAAAAAACTGTATTGAACGGATCTGGTCTTTTCTCACCTGTTCTAGACTGCAAAGTAAATGTACGATTTACAGACTTAATGTCTTCCAACAACCTTAGTGCATTGTTATATCTTACGCTAGTTGGGGAGAAAATTAGAAAATCCCTTAAAATTTCCATTAAGCAAAGTAGCTCGAAAGAAATCAGAAAAAAACTGTATTGAACGGATCTGGTCTTTTCTCACCTGTTCTAGACTGCAAAGTAAATGTACGGTTTACAGACTCAATGTCTTCCAACAACCTTAGTGCATTATTATATCTTACGCTAGTTATGTAATTAAATACAATATATGTATTATATGTTAAGACCACCAACGATTTCCTGTTTCTTAAACTAATTACCCCTTTTAATGGAATAATGTTAAGATATTTATTATATACATTTTTATATCAGTTGACAAATATTTAATATATTTTAATTATATTTTTAGCTTAAGTAATAGATGGCCTATCCGAATAGTTATATAAATGTATGACTGGTGGTCGAGAGGTGAGCGCACTTGCCTCTCACCCAAAAGTTCCGGGTTCGATCCCCGGTCGTGGCAGTGGAAAATACTGTGAGATGGATTTTTCCACTATACACGGATATTGGGTGTGTGTCCCTTGCCTCTAAATGTGTAGCCCCCTCCCACACAAGGCTCTTCTAGAGCCTTCCGGGATAAAGGGGTTCGTAATTATCTGTGGTGTTATAATATAATGCTAGTTGAACCATATTTACTTGTTCTATTGCATCATATCCATGTAACTGTACGTTCTTAAATAAATGTTATTAAGTTAAGTTTTTGCTTTTTAAAAACAAAGTCCGTTTGGCAACGAGCTTATTTCGCTATTCTGATTCGGTTGCATTCATCTGTTAGCAGAGTAGTATTTAGTATCCAAAGAGAAGCCACCAGAATAATTGCTGGGTCAAGTTTAGAGTTATTTCTGGATTTTTTTTACATTGGACGTGAAATGCATTAGCTAGCTACTTCATTTTAAAAAGAGAATAACAACACATAAAATAAAAAAAAACGATGAAATACCAATTATTTTATTATTAGCCGTTACTCGAGTCCGAGTATAAAAATGTTACAGTCGATAAGTTGTGTACAATAAAAACAAGTAAAAGCTGTAGTCCATTGTAATTCCCATTCATCTACGGTGCACACGACTATGGCTATAGAGGCCAATTCGGGAGAGCACATGTCGACCGCAGTCAGGACAAACATAGACCTGGTTAGGTCTTGGATTCGGCCTTCTTGCAGTAACATTTCCTTGATAGCTGGCCACAACCCCTCGCCATTCGGTTCTGTCCGCTGCGAGTTGTTCCCATTGCTCGTCTGCAATACCGCAGGATTTTAGATTTTCATGGAGAGCGTCTTTGAACCTCTTTCGTTGACCGCCACGCCTTCTTCTATCGCTTAGCAATTCACCATAAAGTGTACATTTAGGAAGGCGGTTATCATGCATACGATGAACGTGACCTGCCCATCTTAGGCGTGCTCTTGAAATAAGCACCTCAATTGGAAGGCTGTTTGCTCTCCTGAGTACTTCCACGTTTGATATGTGATGGAACCAACGGATTTTCATCATACTTCTGAGGTGTCTTTGCTGAAAACGTTCTAATTCTTTCACATGACGACGGTAAGTGACCCAGCCTTCACATCCATATAGCAGTGTTGGAATGACAACTGCTCTGTAGACAGCCATTTTCGTTGACAAAGCAAGGTCGTGGTTGTCAAATACTCTCTCTCTCTAAGTCCCCAGAGTGCTCTAGATGCAGCGTTAATTCTATTGCGAATCTCGCTGTCCATGTTTGCTTTGTCATTAACAACGTTGCCTAAGTAATTGAACTGATCCACCACTTCAAGAGAATTTCCGTTAAGTGTAATGTCTATTTGGTTCACTTGATGAGGAGTTGACATAATCTTAGTCTTTCCAATGTTGATTTTAAGTCCTAAGGAATCATAGCTCTGGGCATACACATCTAAAAGTTCTTGAAGCTCTTCCGGCGTAGAGGCTAAAATTGCACAGTCATCAGCATACTGGAGATCACAAATGAATCGTGTGCGTGTCTTCGTGAAAGCTCTAAAGCGCCCTATGTTAAAAAGACCGCCATCAAAACGGTATCTGAGACCTATTCCTCTGACTGTCAGTTTGTTGTCAACAATAATTGTTAGAGCAGTGGTAAACAAATTAAAGAGTAGGGGTGCCAGGACACATCCCTGCCTAACTCCAGTGAGGGTTTGGAAAGGTTCGGTTGCCTCATTATTATACATAACCTGAGCGTTGCTGTTTGTATGTAGACTGCGACATACTTCCACAAATACCAATACCAATACGAAGCTAACCTAACACGAATTTAAGGGAAAATTAATAGACAAGCAACAAATAGGGAAAGGAGAGGGTTACACTCTTCCCGCTCAGGCGCCCATCAGAGCATTAATAAATAGACAAACAGGTTAAAGGCCACAATAGAAGATATAATGAACAAAAGGTAAAATATAAGGATGTGATTCTATGTACTATTCTGTGCAAAAAAAGCGTACAACTCTTGAGCGTGATTTTGAGGTTCTTTTAGCTATGTAAATAGTGTTTTTAAATAATACATATGGACGTTGAGTGGCAAATTCATTTCTAAAAGCAATAGTCATAATATTCTGGAGCTTCGTTTATTATAAATATACCAGAAACTTTAATTCAAGACGAACTATTTAAAAATACACTTTATCTATTCTATGCAATAACTTTATTTCAATGCGAATAATTTAAAAAAATATAAATTATATATTCTATGTAATTAGTTCATTGCCCCGTCTCTTGTAATCACTTCTCTTAAACGGCTAGGTATCGAATTAATATAGTTTTGAATAAAATTTTCCTCGTTACACATATATTGCCATTCCCTTTCTATAAATTCCCAAAGTTCGTTGGCATTTTGAGGGTGAAAATGTATTTGATAAATCTTTTTCACAATATAACCCTACACATTTTCTATCGGATTTAAGTCAGGACTATAGGCAGGCCAAGGCAATGTTTATTATTTAGAAACTACTGTGTAATAATATTTGCTGTATGCACAGGGCAGTTGTCTTGTTGAAAAATAAAGTTCTTTCCAGGGTACAAATGAGTCACTGATGGTAACTACATTTTCTAAAATATTTTCGTAGCTTTCTTTTCTGAATGGACCATCTATTTTCCAGCATACACCCATTCCTCTGAAACTTATCCATGCCCAGAGATTTACTGAAAATCTCCCGCTGCTCTGTATTGAATGGACATAGGCTTCGTCAAATCGTGAATTTCTAGGTCTATAAACACGAATGTGACCATTGTTTTTGGATTGAAATACTTTTTCATCGCTAAACACGACATTCTGCCAAAATTCTTCACGATAGATGTAATTTAAAGCAAATAGTAAGCGCGTTTGCTTAGTCTGCAAAATAATGGAAGGTTTTCTTGCCGCTTAATGATTTTTTAATTCTTCGACAAGCAGTCGATCGTGGTCCAGGGAAATTTGTAACAGCTACTGCATGTATGGCGCTTGCAAACGGATTTTCCCTTATATGATTTATAATAGCAATGTCATCTGCATAGGAAACTGATTTTCGTCGGGATTCTACCTTTCTTCTTATAATTTGCTCCTCCTTCCACTGTTTCTTTATTTTAAATATAGTAGATTTATTATTCTTTCCTATTATTTGGGTTTTCTACCACATGTATTATTATCCTCTTCAAAAACAAATCACCGACTCTACAAAATAATAGAACTATTGGAAAAGTAAATTATAGTAGTAGATTTATTAATATTAAAACGCTCCGCAACCATTCTTATTGACCACCTCTCTTCTAACATAAGTATAGTTCAAATGTGCTTTTAGAGGGCGGAATATTAAACATAATATTTTTAGTCGCAAACTCCTCTATAAATCCTTATTTTACTATAAGGAACGTAACCAGACTGCAACCAACAGCTACTCTCCGGGCTATGTGCCCCGCCGAGCGCTGAATTACAAGTCACAAGTCTGGCGCGTTAAGTGTAATAATTGCATATTACCATCAAAACGCTAATGCTTCGATTGCAACAAACACCAGCCGAAAGACTGATCCTACTTAAAGGAGCTCCCTTGCCAGTCGTCACACACCACTTGCAGACTGCAGTTTCGAGCTGTTGGCTCTCGTCAGTGCAAGGTAGGTATGCAACGACCGACATGAGAATCCTTTGACTATAGTACATCCCGGTATTTTTACAATAGCGACATGTAAAACAGCCAGCAGGCGCCATCCAGCGGTCCAGTGTCTGTTGCAATCGAAAAATAAATAGCCTGACTTGGCTTAGCATAGTTCAAATGTGCTTTTAGAGGGCGGAATATTAAACATAATATTTTTAGTCGCAAACTCCTCTATAAATCCTTATTTTACTATAAGGAACGTAACCAGACTGCAACCAACAGCTACTCTCCGGGCTATGTGCCCCGCCGAGCGCTGAATTACAAGTCACAAGTCTGGCGCGTTAAGTGTAATAATTGCATATTACCATCAAAACGCTAATGCTTCGATTGCAACAAACACCAGCCGAAAGACTGATCCTACTTAAAGGAGCTCCCTTGCCAGTCGTCACACACCACTTGCAGACTGCAGTTTCGAGCTGTTGGCTCTCGTCAGTGCAAGGTAGGTATGCAACGACCGACATGAGAATCCTTTGACTATAGTACATCCCGGTATTTTTACAATAGCGACATGTAAAACAGCCAGCAGGCGCCATCCAGCGGTCCAGTGGATGGCGCCTGCTGGCTGTTTTACATGTCGCTATTGTAAAAATACCGGGATGTACTATAGTCAAAGGATTCTCATGTCGGTCGTTGCATACCTACCTTGCACTGACGAGAGCCAACAGCTCGAAACTGCAGTCTGCAAGTGGTGTGTGACGACTGGCAAGGGAGCTCCTTTAAGTAGGATCAGTCTTTCGGCTGGTGTTTGTTGCAATCGAAGCATTAGCGTTTTGATGGTAATATGCAATTATTACACTTAACGCGCCAGACTTGTGACTTGTAATTCAGCGCTCGGCGGGGCACATAGCCCGGAGAGTAGCTGTTGGTTGCAGTCTGGTTACGTTCCTTATAGTAAAATAAGGATTTATAGAGGAGTTTGCGACTAAAAATATTATGTTTAACATAAGTATAGTTCGAGTTTTCATAACTTCGGTTAAACGTCGAGTCATTTTTTTAATTGACAAGCAATGACAGAACCTATTTTTGACATTTGTAGGTATTCTGTGACATCTAAGATTTAAACAATTAGAATATAGTTGCTATGGAAATAAAGTCTGACTTATGCGGGCAGATAGTAGATGTACGCTTTTTTTTGCACAGAATAGTACTTCATAACAGTATGTTCATGTTATTCAGAAAGAATTCTGGATTTGAACTTAGTATTTTAGGTATCCTTACATTATCGTGTGCCTTTATCTTGTATGTAAAAGATAATGAAGCACCTTCACTGTCTACGGGCAAATTCATATGTATATACCTAACATGAAGCCGGGACAAAATAAATAGAAACTTTTTAAAGTTAAACAAAACTCACACTGGAACAAATTATTATTGTTTATTGTTGTACAATGTTCTGCCAACGAGTTCAACACCTCCGTAAAGAAATTTTTTGCTCAGAAATGCATTTTATTCAATTCGACTGATGACACTGATTTTAATAATTGGTAATTGTTAATGTTGTTGACTAATGTCAATTACGTTACTATTTCTTGTTTACCCAAATTTATCTTTAGTATTAATGTTTTGTATTATTTTTTTGATATATTAAATAAGTAGTAAAGAGTAAAACTAATCTTAGACGTCTCTTAGATAGTTTTCAAACAAAAGTTATTGTCTCCAAAATAAGTTTAAAATTTTGTTTCGATGCGTTGAATGCTATGTGCGCATTTGATGAACAATGAATAAAACATAATATTTTGGATATTAATAATAATAAAATATATTCCACACATTAGAAATGTGAATAACTTACGAGTAATTTGTCTCTTAATGGAGCAGATCTGGCTTTGGAATAAGGAGAAGTCCGAGTGTGATTTTTTTTACCAATAAATAGAGTTGGCTCCCCTCAACATTCTGACACATTTGTGCAGCGGATGTCAAAGGGGGGAGGGGGAAACGACATGTTAAATGTATGAGAAAATGGTTTTTCGAAGATAACTCGGGGGCTTTTGATCTGACGAATAAAAATCTTCAAACCAAAAATGAAGACTTCATGATAATAAGCAAATTTTATTCCTAACCTCACCGACGTCAGACCATTGATTCGCGAAATATCGCGAACCCAAGAAGCAAGAATTTATTTTAATTTTGATTATTTTCATAAGCTATTCATTTCTGGTATGAAGATTTGTTTTCGTCAGATCAAAAGCCGCCGAGTTATATCCGAAAAATCATTTTCCCATGCATTTAGCATGTCATTTCCTCCTCCCCCCTTTTGACATCCGTGGCACAAATGTGTCGGAATGTTGGGGAACCCAACTCTATTCATCGGCAAAAAAATCACAATCCTTATTCGATCCTGGTTTTCCTCCAGATCTGCTTCACTATCTGTATAGACGATGACATATATTTCAACAAAAAGATACAAATATCTAATGATTTTTAGGTTAAAATGTTGTGGTATCGACAGTCCAAGAGATTGGGTAAATAAAATCCCTACTTCATGTTGCAAAGTAACATCTAATGGTACTCGAATAAAATGCGAGTCTTTGGGAGAAATTAACGCCTTTACTACATACATGAGAGGTTGTCTTCCTGTTACGAGAGACTACGTTAAAACACACGCAACGATTATTGGAACTGCAGGCGTTGTTGTATCTTGTATAATGGTAAGTATTCACAAGGTTAAGTCAATTCTTCCTTATATATTTTTAAATTATTTGCAGATACTGGGAATGATATTCTCTTGTGCTTTATTCAAATTAATTGAGTAAAAATATAGATTTTTCCGAAGGCCATAAAATGCTTGTATATAGCATAAATAGAAGATAAATTAAGTCTTGACATTTATTAAATATTTTTGGCATTGTATTTATTTTGTGTGTGAAACATGTGTTTTGGAGAGTTCTGGATGTATATATTTGACATAAATAAAGGTTTTTTTTGTATAACTTGCTGACGTTATTTCCATTTTCCACATATTTTTGACTATATAATTGATGTATTATATGAATATATATTATTTTTTAAATCAGTTTGTCCTGATTTACAAAATTAAACGCACCTTACAATAACAACAACAATCAACTTTAATTTAGATACTTAGCCTCACTGGAAGGTTCAGCACTGTTCCATTGAACTTAGGAGTTCTGAAATTTAGTTTTTTCCTTTTGGTGAATGCCACAATACCTGTTTTGCTCTTAATAACACCAAGTCTCTCTGAAGAGCACCATTTGGATATTATATTCAAGGCAACTTGCGTAAGGTTTCAGATCATAACATGTCTACCTTTCACAGTCACAACCTGGTCATCAGCGTAACCCTGAATGTTGAAGCCAGAATTGCTCAATTTAAGGAGATCTTCGACCACCATTGACCACAGCAAAGGTGATAGAACTCCACCTTGTTGGCAACCCCTGTTTGCTGATTGCAGTCACGGTGGCCGACTCATTCTCCATATTTGTGGTAATTATTCTGCTTAGCGTGAATTGCATCCACTTGATTGTTGAGGGTTGTATTCCTCTTTTTCTGTTTGGATTCGTAGGAGGTGTTGTCAAAGATACCATCTATATTTACGAAAACACACTACAACCACTTCCCTTGCTATAAATTTTTTTCAGAGACGTTGACCAGGCCATGTACGACAGTTATCGCTGATTTGCCAGGTTGATAGCGAAATTGTTATGAGTGAAGCAGTGTAATGTCGTGAGCAGAAAAAAATAGGACAACTTTTTTTTTCTAATGTAAATCTGTCTCTATTTGAATAGCCGAAATAAAACAGATATAACTTTTAATTTATTTTTTATTTTAATGCTGTAGTTATTGCTATAGTAAATGATGGATGGTTAATGAGACAAATTTCACTGCGTTATAACATTAACAAAAATTTGTAACATTTTAAGAAAGTGGAGAATAAACGGTACGATTAGTAGAAATCCTGGATCAAAGGACAAAGGATATCCTACTTAACAAGAAACTATCTATTAATATTTCATTATTGTACGATTCATATTTATAACTTCTATAAGTCTGTTTGGCATAGAATTAAATAACCTTATACAATAATCATTAGTAATAATATTTTCTCATGCATTATTTACTATTTCCAGTAATTCTTCGGCATTCAGTGGTCTCACATTTCGTTTTTGGATACTTCTTACACAGGGTTAAGATCTGGACTATGACTGGGACAGTTAAAAACATTGATGTTGTTATCTTGAAACCAGTTAGTTACGGTATGAGCAGTATGAACGGAACAATTGTCTTGTTGAAATATGAACTCATTATTAGGAAATAATTGTGACACAGAAGGGAGCATAATATTGTCTAAAATCCTAATATACGTTTCTCTATTAAATTGTTCCTCAATATGCTACAAAACACCAGGACCACGTGTCGATATCCAAGCCCACATATTGACGGAAAATCTACCACTTTTATCATTGTTATTGTTAGATATATATTTCTCATCGAATCGAGTATTTGGAGGGCGGTAAACACGAATACGGCCGCTCTATGTTGACTGGAAAGTTTTTTCGTCTGTAAAGATTACATTGTTCCAAAAATTTACATCATGCGCTAAAAATTCAAGCGCAAATCCTACTTGAGCTTCTTTATGTTCAGCTTTAAGTAAGTATTTCTGTGCTGCTGTATGACAGCATAGCTCCGATTCTCTTACTCGCCGGCGACCAGTACTACTCGATCCAGGAAAATTCGTTTCTTCAGCAGCCTGAATAACTGAGTAAAATGGATTTTCTACTAAAGCATTTACCAATTACAAATCTTGTTGTTGAGTTGATATCCTTCGTCGCCCTGATCCAGGATTTCTACTAATCGTTCTACTATTCTCCACTTTCTTAAAATCTTACACACCGAATTTTTGTCAATATTATAACGCAGTGCAATTTGTCTCATTAACCATCCATCTTCTGCTTTAGCAATAACTCCAGATTTAACTAAATCGCTTATATGAGGCATATTAGTTTTTTGCACATTTGCAGTAAATTATGACAACTAACTGACAATGTAACAAAAATTGTATTGTGATGTATACACTAGATTTTAGCAAAATACTGTGATAAGACTTGTCCTATTTTTTTTGCTCACGACCGTACCTGTAAGGATTTCGCTTCTCATAGATTAATCCAGTATTTTCTACATTGTTTTTAGGAAAAATGCTAATGAGGCAATATGACTTATGCTCGTCTGGTGAACTCCTGCCTATTTTTAGAATAAATGCCACATTGACTTCCCTCCAAGCTTGGGGAGTATACACAAGATTGTAGCTTGTTATGGATATGCTTATTCTGAGGCATAAAATAAGCCAATTCCATGTTGAAGCAGTGCGGGATAAATGCCATCTCTGTCTGGTGGTTTAAAAGGCGTGAATATTTTTCCAGCAAGCCTTTTCCCTTCTCTGGTAGGACGATATGTACCTTCATCCAGACAGGCTTATGGAAATTCCCCTTCAATTATGCGAGAACCTGGGAAGTGAGTACCTAAGTACTCCTATATTTTCCTGCTGACTCTCTGCATATTCATCATTGGGATTTTTGAACAGCCTGGTTCCATTTGAGTGGTCCTTTTTAAGGACTATTTATAGGCGGACTGCTGGGGCTATCCTCTATCCTTTCAAAGAACCGTCTTCACGATCTTCTTTTACAATTTCTCAATTATTTGAGAGAAATTTTTTATAGTAGTCCTAGTTTCCAGAGCTTTGGGCTTTATTAAAAGTTTTCCTAGTGTCAGCCCTGAGGCGACTAAAGTCCCTATTCCTCCAGGGCACAACTTTTTTCATAACACAAAGTCATAATGTAGTTGACATGAGACTATATCTAATTCCTCTGCTGTGCTGATGGATTGTGTGATACCCTCGACTTCCGGCCTAAAATGTTCTTTGTAAGCACTCCAGTCTGTCAGTCATAGTCCAGTCACTGAAGCGAAAAATAGGGTCTTACCTTCGAAATATTTTACTACTAACCGATTTACATGAAATTCTGGAATTAGGCTTATCTTACCCTTAACTTCAAAAGTGATATTGACCCGACCTCCATTCTTACTCTGGGGGTGGTTGCTACCCCTTCTCGTTAGTGGAAATTTTTTGGTCAAAATAACCTCGGGGATCGATAGAAGATCCAGTTCTAAGCAAAAAATGTTCTATAAAGTTTTTTCAAAGTTATGAACTCTGAAAGAACAGTGCTTTTGTCGAGCAGCAGGACTGCTCTAGGGCTGTCATACAAGAATAAATTAATTGTGTAGGGGTCCTTTGATGTGTCTTCTAATTGCCCAGGACTCTTGAATTAGCCCTATGTTTCTCTCTGATAAATCTCCTTCATTTCATGATACAATGATACATAACACGTTTTTCAGAAATTGTAACAGATATTCATTATTCATCAACTTGTCCCTTCAATTAGGTTTTAGGAAAAGGAACATTTCGTAAAATGATCAGATAGATTAAGTCTAATAATCAAGGTCAGGAGACGGAAGTGGTACCTTTTTTTTCAGAGCTCCAATCTAGAGGACCCCTCCCCCCGTTTTCGAGATCGCTGAATACGATGGTGGGGTCCAACAATTTTTCTCCTCGGCAACCCTTTCAAATTGGCCAAAAACCACCCCCAAATTGCCCTTTTCCGTGAACCCGTTTATTTTCTCCAGTTTTTCGACTAACTGTTATTCCCTCGAGTAGAACGGAAGGTTCCTCGAGCGATTTGACCTCAGCCACAACTACACTAGGCTTCCACCCCTCTAGGGGGTTGGAAAATTTATATTTTATTTGTGGAAAAAATTGATATTTTACAGGAGGTGTTTCTATAAGGAAGGTGGCAGGTGACTAGGGTTGTGTAACAATCCCCGGGGGTTGTTTTTAACCTTCAAAGGGAATAGGTCATGAAAGATCATGTTTTAGAGCCTGTCGTAACGTTACTGTAACCTGCGTCCGATAAACTCCCCCATATGATCTTCTGCAATTGCACAAAAGGTTGTGGGACGAATTGCGGTTGCAGAAAAATTGGTTTGCCATGCTCTGCTGTTTGTGGGCACTGCCATGGTCACCTGTTTCAATGCACCTCCCAGTGATAATTCGGCAGATACGTCTGAAGATATCAACCCGCAAGATTTTGAATACGAAGGAACAAACCTTTTTGAGGAAATTGATGATAGCGACACTAAAGCAAACGTAGAAGAGGAATCATTGCTCCCGGAAGAAGAGGATGAAGAGGAGGAGTGTACATTTTCCACATATTTTGACTAAGACATGGTTTAGGCCTATTGGGGAAACTATGTAAAAAAGACGCGCCTTGCATTCTACTTCGAAGGTGGTGAGGAAACGAATGCATCACTATTGCAGCACTATTTCATTATGTCGACTCTTTGTGCGGTCTATAAAGTGAAAACGGTAAAGTGTAAAGAAGCTTTGTTATAGAGCATTTCCTTATCGATAACTTTTGTAACTGCAAAAATTATCGTCCGACCAATATCAAGCGAGATATTAAAGAGAAACCAATTTTTTTACCTTTGACCACCGTGTAACTTTTGAACACAACCACTAGTTTCCTCCTTAAGTTACTGGGCTATTAATGCATTTCCTAATTACTATCTAATTACTAAGAGTCATATTCAACATCTGCAATCTATTCTTATGATATAAATAGCAACCATTGGAATACTAACAGTTACACATTCCCTACATAATAGAAAATGCATTTATATATATTCACTAAATAGTTATTTCTATAGGGGACCAGGTGCATAGTTTTTAAAGAATCTTTCCCATTTTATGAAAGGTATCATTTTATTTAGTGCCAATTTACAACAACAGGTTAAATATTTACAACAAATAAATTATTTATAAAATATTGTATAACAGAAATAACGTAATACTGTTTATGAGTATTTTATTTAGTTTCCAGCCACAAGATAATATTTTAAGTCGAAGTTTAAGAGTTTGCTCTGAGGGACCCAAAAACCACTTAAGTTTTGAAAATATCTACCTCAGACGGATGGCTAAGTTTGCTCGGCCATTCGTACAAAGAAAAGCTGAAAATTTTGAAAATAGGAAAATAACAAAATTTGTTAAATTGTCACTTTAAAGATGGATCGTTAAAGAAATATGAAAACAACATTATAGATTACTCCATACTAGAAAAAGCACGTTATTAGTTTTGTTTCATAAATCGAATTTAATATTATTTAATAACAAATCAATATAGATTCTTATTATATTTAAGATTTAATAGACTTAAGTGGTTTAAGTTCTATGGCTCAGAACTGTTCGTTTTCAACAATTATGCTGGCGTTAGACACGGTTTACATTCAGCTGGTCTATAAGACATTAGCCGAGACAACAAATGAATCAAGTCTGGTTGTTGTAATTGTTTCATTTTCAAAAGCTCAGACGACGAGGGGTGTGCGTCAATGGTAGAAGTTGGAGCAGTCAGGAAGTTGGGATCGCGCCCAAATCGCATGAAATTGGAGTGTCTTCCAAACCTCAAGAAGGCATCACTGCGTTTTGGTAATTCTTCCGGGAACGTTTGACGTTTGCTGCGTTTTTTGGTGTCCTCTTCTTCCGCGATGCTTCGACCTGAAAAATTTACAGTGGTTAAATACAAAATGCAATTACATGGATATTAATGTCTGTTAAACCGTGAAATTAAGTTTATTTTCAAGGTCTTATAATGCTGAGATAACTATGGTAAACATTCTGTGAATTACATCACAGTTAGTCAATCGATTTGTTTGTTACGGACCGTTGGTTTTATATTCCACATGTACAGTGTCTACAGAAATGGAACACTGAATGATGTATACGTTTGCAAAAAATTTTGGTATACCTTTATATATGCTCAGTGGTTTTTATTAAATATAGCAAAAAACAGGAAATATTTATTATTAATATTGTTCTAGGTCTTAGTATGAAAAGGTTATGGGATATTTAGATTCATTATAGGGGCAAAACTGATGTCATATTCGGTTTCAGTGGTACTGTGTAAACATATAAATAGACAGAATATATCTAGACATATTTTCTGTATATATACAGGCTGTTTAGAAACAATAACTCATGAAAAGTATAAAATGAGTTACCTACCAAATCTAAGGTAGATTCCTTTGTCCCTAACTGCTCTCTGTGGTGGTTGATCGGACTGATCTCTTCCAAATCTTAAAAAGTCCTGTTGTCTACCTCGTCCAAACCGGATAAAGTGATCATTCTTCTCGATTTTTCCAGATCTGGTTGGTCTCGCAAAGTCATCATAGTCTTCGTAGCTGCCGTCGTTGTTGTCGTATTTTCCGTTATTTCTTCCAAACCTTAAAAAGTGGTTACTGCGTCGATGCACTTCGATGTCGTTGTCGGTGTCGAGAGGGTCTTCAGGGTATGTTCCATATGCTTCCGCGTTTTCAGGGTAGGCTTCTTCTAAGAAGGCGAGGGATGATTGCACAAGAAAAAATGCAACGATGGGGAAAAGGATCATCATCGGAGAACCTGAAATCAAAGTTACCATGAGGTTATAATGTTTATGTTTTTCATTGGGAGTTTGAACATTATTAATCATCGACGCATGCATATATTTTTATTTACTTATTGCATACACTGTTCAACAGATAAGGTACCCAACTATAGAACAGGGATAACAGAGTAAAAAACATAATATAGGTATAATATATAATACGAGGTAATAAAATTAAACAAAAACTAAATATTAAGAAAAATAAAAATGTAGGCAACCAAACAGCGTAGACAACCTACTGAGACCTATTCATTAAATAAGATTTAAATAAGCTGAGTAGAGAATATGAGCGGCAAATTTTATGTAATTTATAGAGAAGTAGCCGGTGATCGAGTCTATCAAATGCCTTAGAGAAGTTCATATATACGTCTTCTGTTTGACTATGCTTATCTAAGGACTCAGAAATATACTGACAGAAAAGATTTGTTGTAATCGAACGCCCCTTCAATGTTGGTGTTAATTGAATGATATATTCTGTCATGCAGTAGGATTTTCAAGATTTTGTAAAAGTTGCAGATTAGAGATTGAACTGAAGTTCTGAATATTTAATTTATTTCCCTTTCTATAAATTAACCCCGACCTTTGAGAATGAATTTATATTTACAACGGGGTTACTATTCAGGCAGTCACTTTCAGTGTAAATATTCCCGGTGCCCAATGAGGAGTCCATATAGAATTGACTACAAAATTTCGCAAAAGTGTAATGAAGTGTTTTTTTACCGAAATGTGTATAGAATATCATTATTTTCTGGAAAATATTTTACTGTTCTGTTATATTTATTTTTGTAAATATACTGTACCGCCATAGGCGAATTGGTTCAAAAATTAATTAATCTCTAGAAACTCCGCGTAGGTTCGTAGGTAGACCAGATTGTAAAGTACAGATGAACTCGGGTGGGGAAGCGACGAGAAGAGCGTCTATATTTCAGGCCAGCCAAACCACGCGAGGAGCAATGCCTTCCCAGCGACCGAGCACGTTAGATGTGCAGAACTCTCCGTCCTGTGGTACCAGAGTAAGGTATTATTTGGCATTATTTTTCTGAAAATATTTTACAAGCCATTTAGCGTCATCCGTGCGGCGTCACTCTTTCACTATATGGCAATAATTTAATTATTCCGCAGTCAGTCTTCTGGCTGCCGTCTTACGAGGTACACATGTCTGCTGCTTGCTCCGGTGCTGTAACGAAAATGTCGTAGTCCACAAATTAAGGTATGTGAATTTTTCTAAGTCCGGAAATCAGCATTTGTGTTATTTTTCTAAGTACCCAAAATATTTCAAATATTTTGTCAAGTCCGTCTGACGTCACCGTGATCCATCGCGCATCTGTTTTCCACTGTTTCTCCTACTCCTTCACATTTGAAGGAAGTAATTAAATTCATACCGAGCAGTTAGTCATCCAGTTCGACTCAAAGCAAGCAGAAGTGTTCACTCTGAAGATATTAAAACCTAAAGGTACCGTTAATTGTTCTAAGTTCACAAATCTGTATTAAAATTATTTTTCTAAGTCTACAAATCCGTAGTGGACAAAAATATTTCAAAATATTTCGTTAAGTCCGTTTAACGTCCACTCCGAGAAGCGAACCCAGGTGCCATCTTTCATATTCGAGCTGTAGGATTTTGGTCCAGTTGACCAGCAGCGCATCTATCAGGCGTCTACTCCCACCCCTATAGTAAGTTGTTTCATTTTCAGAAAAGGATCTGAGGAGCTCTGCAGAAGGGATTCCACTACGATCGCTCCACCGAAGCAGACGTGCCCGACCGTAAGCACAAGGAGTAAGTCAGTCCACAGAGGAGTGAGTAAACTGATGTACTAGCAAGTACTTGATAAACTATTTCACTGTAGTTTTTGTATATTTGTGTCTTGCTTTACTTGTCTGGTGTCCGTAACTATTCTGCACCCTGTTTATTCTTGCTAACCGTATATTCTGTGTGTTGCAGCCTGCTAATCTGATCACCTGAGTCATCTGTTACTATTGGGGTTGGGATAAATTATAGATTTTTCGTAATAAATATTTAGAATTGTACATTTAGGTTTTCTGTAATATATTGATTTTATTGAAAAACTCTGAGTTTGACTGTTTGTGTGTGAACGTTTAATTAACCTCTGGAGTAAAACTTTCTCCACTTGAGCTACTCAGCCTAGCGTACTCGGTTTGAGGGTAGTGCGTCCTATCACTTAAACAAGGACTGGCGCCCGAGCAAACCGAAAACTAGTTTCCGGAGCTCGTGTGTTAAAGAGTGGTCGCGCCGTTTTCTCCACGTCGTCGTGCGAGGTGGAGAAAAACGCGTTACAAAAGCATTTAATATGTCATCAAGATCTTTTAATGATGAAACTCCATCCAAATACATTCCTTCCGAGGCATTTATTGATCCTTTTTTACTATTGATGAAGGTCCAAAATTTGTTATGATCACTTTTTATTGTTCTTTCGGAATCTTTCACGAAGTTTTTGTATGCTATATTAATATTACACTTTATTTCATACCTGACATTTTAAAACTCGTGATAAATAAGGAGATCACCAGTTCTTGCCTATTACTTTCTATAGCTTTTTTTGAGTTTATGTTTAATTTCAAAAATATCCTGTATATAACTCATACAGTGTTATATTTCATATCTAATCACTGAGTACAATTTATTACAAATACATTTAGTACAAATTAATTTAACCAAGATTGAGACAAGGTGGGTCAAGCCAGGTTTAGATGGCTAATGACTATGCGGCCAAACCTCTAGCAACGCTAATGAAATACTTACAGGTCATTTCTTTTGTTTTGCATTGATTTACTCATATAATCATAAGATATTTTTAATATATTTAAAAGGCAAATCGAAGTTTAAAGCTTAATGAAAAATGTAACCGCCTCCAGGAATCCATCCGATCTATTTTATTATTCCAAATGCAAATAATGAAATAAAATTGGCTGGATACGAATATATTCTCAAATATTGCCGGCAGGCATATAGCAATTTCATGTGCAATATATTATAACTATACTCTATTTAATTGAGTGCCACTTCATGCAAATTTATTAAGATTTTCTTGTTAAGATTCAAAAACTGAACAACGGAAATATTTAATAGGTATTTAAGATAAACAGAATAATGAAATAAAAATATATTAGTTTCGTTTATGATCATTTAGCTATTGTCTATTCTCCAATTTAATTAATTTGAACAAAAAGCGAAGATCATGTACTTGTGTTCAGTATTTTTGCGAATTGGGGGTGTTCTGCCTCCTTCCGATACCATTATCAGGGATAATCCTTATGTATGGCACGTATATATCCCTCAACATTCTTAAAAAAAAAACTAACTAAAACTAACTAAAAAATTAATTAAGTAAACACTGAAAAATGTCATCAGCTCTTAGAGTATTGGTTTTACATTATACCCGAGCCTGTCCCAGTTATCTGTAATAATTTATATCTTCCTAATGTTTTTAGCGATACGTTCTTAGTGAATAACAATGATCATTCTGATCATAACACAGTGGTAAATAATTCACTTAATATTTGTCATGTTAATGTACAAGGATTTTTAAATAATCTTGATTCTATTGAACTATTTGTTAAACTGCATAAAATTATAATTCTATGTGTCTCGGAACATTGGGTATGTAACAATGACTTAAATTATTTGCATTTTCCTGGATACAACTTGATTACAGCCTATAGCAGAAGTAATCATATTCACGGGGGATCTCTTATTTAAGTAAATGGTACCGAGGTAGTAACGGAACTTAGTCCAATAAAAAAATTATCCGTTGAGTGTCATATTGAGATATGTGCAGTATGTTATAAGCTAGAAAATGTTAAGATATCAATTATTACTTTATATAGGCCTCCAAATGGAGACATTAACATATTTATATACACGTTGTTCCAGGCACTCTGCATCGCATCAGCTAAGTCTGAATCTATTGTTCTTTGTGGCGACTTTAACATTGACTTTAACTAGCCTAGTAGTATGAGCACAAAGCTACTAACAGATATATTTAATTCGTTTGGGTTAAACATGTGCTCCACTGGCAGTACCGGAATTTTTACTAATAGAAATGGCCATACTAGTTCCTCTTGTATCGACTACGTGGTCACCAATATAGATAATTCCAGGTTTGAGTGCAATTTATTAAATCCAAACATTGCGGACCACTTTTCGCATATCCTGAAACTGAGCTTTCCTAGCATAATTAATTCAAATAAAATGGATGTTCCTGTCTTCTCTAGACAACTTGGTGCAGATAATATTAATAAACTTAGATCTAGACTGGCCAACATGAATTGGATCTTTTTGTTTGATTTCGGGATAAATATTAGTTTTAAGTTATTTGTGGATTGCTTATGCTGGGGTTTCAATGTGTCTTGTCCTTTAAAAAAAAACACGCAGAAAGCTCTCTAATTCCAAAGGCTGGGTTACGTACCAGATTACTGAAGAAGGTGAAAAATTGAGGAGGCTGTTGTGGCTTATGACTAATACAGGACTTCCTGAAATTAAAGATCTGTACAAAACTAAAAAAAAGCAACATAAATTCAGTATCAAATTAGCTAAGTCAAATTATTATAACAAAGAAATCACTAATTCATCCAATGAGACCAAAGAAACCTGGCGCATAATTAATTCTAGATTAGGCAAGACTAACAGTGACATAAAAACTGTTATCCTTAATTACAATGGCGTTTGTATAGATAGCCCAAATGAAGTTGCTAATCTTTTTGCCAGCCACTTCTCTAACGTAGCTAAGCAAAATGCCCTTAATCATTTTGGGCAGAATTTACATCAATGCTAAATATGAACATCACAAACCTACATATTGGTCCTTTCACTGAACAGGATGTTCTCGACGCCCTAGATCAGACTAAAAATAAAAAATCCATAGGCACTGATGAATTATCCTTGGTTACAATTTCTGGTATTCTAGATCTAATTATGCAACCACTGCTTTATTTATTTAATCAGTCTCTACACCAAGGTTGTTTTCCTGACGTGTTTAAAACAGCCTTAGTTTTACCAACTCACAAGAAGGGCGACTTAAATAATATTGATAATTACAGACAGATTTCCATACTTAATTCGTTATCTAAATTATTTGAAAAAATTGTCTGTAATTGCCTCTGCTCATTTGGAGAATAATGCATTACTGACCACGTTTCAACATGGTTTTAGGAAAAATAGATCTGTCGAATCAGCCACCTGTGAATTGCTAAATTTCGTTTACCTTGAACTGGACAGAGGCAAATATGTGGCCTCACTGCTATTTGACCTCTCCAAGGCATTTGATACTGTATGCCCTAATTTTTTAATAATGAAACTTAGCAGATATAACTTGTCAGGCAACATAATTAGTTGGATCCAATCGTATCTTGAGGGACGAAATATGGCCATTGATATTAATGGTGTCAAGTCAGCTGTGCATGATGTTAAACTTGGTGTGCCACAGGGATCTGTGCTAGGTCCATTATTATTTTTACTATTTATTAATGACTTGCCGAATCATATAACTGGGGGCTTTGTTACAATGTACGCTAATGATACTACAATAACCCTGTCAGCTGAAACACCCCAATATGATTCATGATGCCACCTGTGATTTAAGTACTTGGTGCGAAAGAAATAGACTCGTTTTGAATAAACGTAAAACAAAATGTATACACTTTTTTAAGAGAAGAGACATTCCTAATAAAAACCTGATTAGCGATATCCAATTTTCGCAGTCGGTAACGTTTCTAGGTACCTGCATAGATGACAGACTTACCTGGGATGCTCATGTGGATGGTGTCTGTAACAAACTGAATAAAGCCTTTTATGCCATTTTACAGATGAAAGATATCTTAACTGTTCCAGGACTTCTAAACATATATTACGCTATGGCATACTTGCATATTTCTCTGAATATAGTTAGCTGGGGTGGTGGGAGAGGCTTCAAGAGAATATTTGTAGCTCAAAAGAAACTTCTAAGCTAATTTTTAATATAAAGTACAAGTTGTAGACAGATATTTGTAAATAATAAAATTGTTACAGCCACATCAATTTATGTCTTTAAGTGTGTAACGTTTGTCAAAAGTCACTACAATTTATTCATCAGCAATTCACGTCTACACGACCACAGTACCTGACACGGTGAATTATTGCGTATTCCTCACCATAATACCTCTACATATAAATATTCACCTAACTACAAATGTATCAAACCGTATAATAAATTGCCCACTAAGCTCAAAAACGTGGCAAGTTTTGATACCTTCAAAAAAATCTGTAAGAACCTTGTTAGTCATTGGATGTTTTTACAGTGTTGATGAATTTTTATCAGCCACCTTTGATCATAATATGTGATATAAGATTTAATTAATTAACCAATATATATATATCTCAAACTTTGCTTGCCTTAAGATGCACTTAATATATTTGATTTTTCTCTATATTTTTATCACATACACTAATTGTTGTAAACGTTTGTATTCTCTTTTACTTATATTTTGTCTTTTGTATGCTTGTTTGTTTGTTACTTTTTTCTATTTATTGTATCATGTGACTTTTACATATAGGTATATGTTTTATATTGACGTTTCATATCTGTAAAATGTACAGCTCTATATGAATGAATAAATTATTATTATTATTATTATGTATTTCTCATTATATTAAGTTTATTAAGTACTTAATTTTAAATGACTGTAAAGTTTCGTCGTGTATAATTAGTATATCTAGATAATAATATATCTACTGTCATAGTTAGTTATTGAAGTGGGCAAATGATATATGCCACTTATTACTTAGAACTACAACCCTTATAATTAAATTGATATGAAACACTATATGGAAATGTACTCGCAGTCGAATGTCAATATGTGCTTTTGTTATCTGAAAATGAAGGAAAACCTGTGGATGTAAATTGTTGTATTGTATGTTGATCTCTTACTATGGCATAAATTAACATATCGAGTACAGTACAATGGGAAATGCGTATCTAGTTTTTTTTTCAAAAATACAAACAAACATACAAACAATAGATTTTTAGGGCACTCTACAAAAAATTATTTGAACACTAACAAAGATAATTGTAGTAAAATTGTAAAATGTAATATAATTTGTAACTTACCTTTATCAAGGAGTGGATTATACGATTTAAAAATTTTGGAAAAGCATCCTTATTGGTTGCCTACTTAAGTAACAATTTGACATCATCCTGTTATTGAAATAAAATATGCTAACTGCCATTTAACAGTGAAAGGAGAATTCTAAAAGTGTTTTGTATGATTTGATGAGCAAAATTCCAAAGACTGTACCAATCTTCCTTTATACAGTAGCTAGAAATTTTTTAAAAAATTTCAAGTAAACTAGTTAAAAGAGTCTGGAACTGGAAATTATTTTCGTACATACAGGGCGAGCCAAGACGAAATTACAGGACCAAGTGCCTCTTTTCTTAAACGGAACGCTATGTATATCAGTACATTTTTTAAAGCCTCCTTCTAGACTCTATTCATTCCTATATTAGCATTGAATATCTCCCAACCACTTGGATGTAATGAATTTTTTTCACCACGGTAACAATTATGGGTTTTAAGAAAAACTTAGAGGAATACCACTTACGAGACATCTAATAATGTTTTTAAATCATTTTTATTTCCTAAAAATGTACAGGGTGGCCAAAAATTATTTTTCAATTAAGGACATTTTAAATTGAATTTTCTCAAATTGAACACCAGTATATTTTTCGACAATGTGATATAGAAATGAAAAACGAACATTTTTTGTAAGTACTTCCCCATGGTTAATTGCCATTTTCGTTTTATAAATAAATACTTGTCAAATTCAAGAATAAACTTTAAAAAAGAGGTTTCCTCAAATAAATAATAATACACCACAGGTAATGACGACCCCCTTTATCCCGGAAGGCTCTAGAAAAGCCTTGTGTGGGAGGGGGCTACACATTTAGAGACAAGGGACACACACCCAATATTCGTGTATAGTGAAAAAATCCCTCTCACAGTATTTTCCACTGCCACGACCGGGGATCGAACCCGGAACTTTTGGGTGAGAGGCAAGTGCGCTCACCTCTCGACCATCAGTCCTCCTCAAATAATTCATTAGAAACGTTTGTAATAGGTGTTCGACGTGTTGCCCATTTTAATTTACACAAGTCTTTATGCAATTTTGAAATAAAGCTATTTAGTGGGACCATCTCTTCCAATCCATTGAAATGAGTAAATAGTATTTAGCCGGTCCTTTGCTGTAATGTTTTTTGTATATTTTTTTTGCTGTTTTCGTTATTCGACAAGCAATAAAACCTCAGTTTGGTATAAATTGTCGTGTAAAAAAATCGGCAGCTACTGGAAGCGGCTGGAACCTCCCCACTCGGTGGACCTTTGAAGCCGAAAAGAGCATTAAATTGTGTAACAAAACGGCACTAAACGTAATCCGATCTCATCCAAAACCTTTTCAGATCTTCTGGGGCACTAAAAAACCCTCAACTTAATGAATTTACAATCATCTATGCGAGTTATTACCTACATTATCGCTCGTTGAATAATATACTATTAGGATATTAACAACTTTAACATCACTTGAACGACTAAGAAAGTCTAGTTATCCTAAATACTACAGATTTGTAAAGCAACAAACTGAAAATTGGTAAAGTGATAATCTATAATAAATTCACCAACGAAGGTGCAGAAAGCATATGATATTGATATTGTTACATCTACCTTTAAAGTTTGTGACAATCCACTAAAAGTTACAAATGTGCCGAAATCTTATTAACATGACATGACACCAACGTTATCGGATGACAAACGATGACAATGACAATCATCAAAATTTGCTCATTGCAATCCGATCGCTCGCGGCTGTCTTTGTTAAATGAAACATTAGCATTTCAGTAATTTACTAGATTTTAGAGGAATATTTGTAGTTTAATTCTTCGATTTGTCTGTATATATATTTAAAAACGGCACTAAACGTAATCCGCTCTTAGTAGAGCAGTGAAGAAACCCTCACACGTGAATTGACACGTGATGTGACGAGTTTTACGATGTAACCGCTACGCGCATCGATCATGTCATGCGAAATGCGATCTATGCCATATTTGCTTTGTTTTGAATTTTTTTCACGGAAACCAAATCGAAAGGGTGGAAGTGTGATATATCGTTGAAATCAGAATTTTAACTGCTTTTCAATGGTTCCGTTGTAAATTGAAAGTAAATATAAAATAAACAACTTGTTGCGTCAAAATGGCACTAAACGTAATCCGATCTCAACCAAAACCTCTTCAGATCTTCTGGGACACTAAAGAAACGCACACGCAAAGTTTCATTCAAATCCGTTCAGTAGTTTCGGCGCTATCGTACTAACACACATACATACACACACACAGACATTTTTCAAAAACCACTTTTTTGGGTTCCTAGGACCTCAAAATGTAAAGATTTGATGTTATCTCAATTTTCGTTTTTGAACCAATTTTAGTAACCTCTCACAATTTTATTGTGGAGAGGTTAAAAGAGCATTTATCACACTTATCGGTCGTTACAATTTATATCGAATTTAAAATATTTGGAATTTTACAATATGAATTTTAATAAAGCGGAACTTGTAGACATGACTTTTATTTACTTGCCAATAGAATTTATCACCAACATTATCCTGAAAGAAGGATTCCTGATATTAGCAGCTTCCAAACCTTCTCGATAGATTTTTGGAAACTGGAAATGTCGAATATAAAAAAAGTGAAAGAATAAAACGTGTTTGGAACGAAGAAAAGGAGTTTTCCCCATGTTCCCCATGTTAGTCAAAGAGAAGTGAGCTCATTAGTAGGAATAAGTAGACAGTCTGTGGGTCGAATCATAAAAACAAATAAGTTGCATGCATATCATATTCAAATGCATCAGGAATTATCTGATGAGGCAACCTTTCATAAAAATGGATTTGCTAATAGGCATAATTTTCATTATTATGCTTCGGAAAATCCTCACTTTTTTATGCAAGTTAATAACCAACACAGATGGTATATAAAAGTTTGGGGAGGAATTATTGGAGAACATGTAATAGGGCCACATTTCTTTGATGGTACATTAACTGGAGCTATTTATCTTCATTTTTTGAAAAACTGTCTGCCACAATTATTGGTAGGTAAATCTCCCTGAAAGAATTTGAAATAGGATGCGGTTTCAGCAAGGTGGTGCTCCACTACATTATTTAAATGCAGTTAGAGACCACTTAAATAATACCCACCCTAATCAATGGATTGGAAGAAATAGAAACACTAAATGGCCTGCTAGATCCCCAGATCCTATAAAAATGGATTTCTTTTTAAGGGGATACGTGAAGGAAATTGTTTATAGAGACACATCAATAACAGTACAAAATACGAAGGAAAGAATAATAACTGCCTTTATAGTGTATACGACCAGAATTGAAACCGTATAAAAATTAAAAGCCAGCAAAAACAGTCGGCATCTCTTGCGGAGGTAAACAGAAATGCTTGTCATAAGAAAAACAATAAAGAGATGCCGGCTGTTTTTGCCAGCTTTTAGTTTTTATACGGTTTCAATTCTGGTCGTATACACTATACATCTATCACACCGGCAGTTTTAGGAACAGTGGGAACCTCATTTCAAAAGCGCATAGAGATGTGTGTCAATCAAAATGTGGCAACATTTATTATATTTTTTTCTACTGAGTTATTTGAAGAAACCTTTTTTTTTAAGTTTATTTTTGAATTTTGTAATTATTGCTCAATAAAACGAAATTGGTTGCAATTAGCCATAGGGAAGTACTTACAAAAAATGTTCGTTTTTCATTTCTACATCACATCGTCGAAAAATATACAGGGTGTTCCATTTGAAAAATAAATAATGAGAAAATTCAATTTAAAATGTTATTAATGGAAAAATAATTTTTGGCCACCCTGTACATTTTTATAAAATGAAAATGATTCAAAAACATTAATTACATACCTCGTAACTGGTATTCAAAAAAGTTTTTCTTAAAACCCATAATTGTGACTTTGGTGATTTTGTTAATATCCATCTGCAGATAGCATTATTTCAACAAAAAAAATCATTATATCCAAGTGGTTGGGAGATATTGAATGCTAATATAGGAATGAATAGAGTCTAGAAAGAGGCTTCAAAAAATGTACTGATATACATTCCATTTAAAAGAAGGCACTTGGTCCTGTAATTTCGTCTTGGCTCACCCTGTATGTTAGAAAATAATTTCCAGTTCCAGACTCTTTTATCTAGTTTACTTGCAATTTTTTAAAAAATTCCTAGCTATCGTAGAACTCGAGATATCGAGGTCCAACGCACTATTACCCCACCCTGTATATCGCTTTCCTATTAATTCTATGATACATTTTGATTAAAGTTTTCTTGTACGAGAAAGCTGTTTTTTGTAGTATGTGTATAATATAGAGTAGTAAAAACTCTGGCATAGAAGACTAAGAAAAGGTCCAGCCCCTCGAGTTTATGGAGAACCTACTTTATGACCTTTTCAAATTGAATAAGAAACATCTAATGAATAGAAGAGCTGCTTTAATTAGTTGACGCCTTTTTAAACGAAAATTATTATTAAGATTCTTCTTCCTTTGCATATCGCATTCAGTTGTGCTTTATTAATATTTTTGTCTTAAATTTAAATACGTAGGTAAATGTACCTACTAAAAGATTTACTATTGTTCGAAGATAATAAAGTGGTTTCATTGTTCTAAATATTAGAAATGTAATTAAGATCAGAAATGCTGAAAATAGTAGTCATACTGATTACAGCTGCTCTTTTCAACTTACGTTTATAGAAAAAAAGCACTCCTATTTAAAGGGAATAAAGTATATTTTCGGATTTGAAAAGGTCAAAAAATGTTTTGTGGCGAAACTGTTTCCAAATTTAAGATTTTTATCTTGAAATATAAAGACACAGCTTAACTAAATGATAAAAATTGCGTCGATAATTGTGTTCAGTATTTTTTGAGAATTGGGGGTGTTCTGCCTCCCTCCGATGGCGCTATCAGGAATAATCCTCTTAAATTACATTTATATATTCTCTGAAAAAATAGGCCTTAACTAAATAATTACTGAAAAATGTCACCAGCTCTTAGTCTATAACCGGTGGAAGTGAAAATGCATACACTTAGCGTATGAACAACAGTAAATTTTTATTTAACAGTCTTTACGCACATCCGAAAACTGTCTCCATTCCTTAAATCTTTCTTAACTTTGTAGGAATGATGTAAGTAAGTACATGACATAAAGGTACATGAATAAAATATAATACATGCGGATAGTTCTGTAAGTATGATCTGACATAAAAGTAAAATAAGATTACCTTTAGCTACTGAAAGCGTTTCAAGACCTATATAAATCACTTGGATGGAATATGAAATAGAAAAATCCGGATGAATTCTCTTGTATTTGATACATTTTGCTTTAAAAGGAATAAGCAGTTATGTCATGTGTGTGAATTGTGAACTCAGAACCTAGTTGAACAACATTTAAGGGAATGAATTAAATAATTGTTTTCATGAGATAATTGAGTTTAATACCACACCCCTGGGGAGATGTTTAAATATCCACTAATATTTATTAAACACATTATATTATTATATTAAGGAATTAGGTGAAAGCATACATTACCATGTACATACAGCGCGAGGCAAAATCGATATACAATTTAATTTTCTAGTGGAGGCAAACATTTCCCCTTCACTGTTTTATAAAGTCGGTTTATAACGCTCTTTCTCTTATTTAACAGTTTTTCAATAAAGGCGATTATCGGACGCTCTATAAAAAATTTCAAAATTTTCTCCATTCAAACATTTTGCATTTAATTCACTATTTAAAATATATGTTTTGGGAAATGACATGCCAAAATGAAGAGAAAAATAGCGAGATTATACTTTGATATTAAATAATTAACTTAATTTAAAAAAGAGGGGACATTACTAGGACAAGAGCATTATTTTTTTACGGGATTTTATACTATTTCTTTTAGTTCAACTCATTTTAATGGTTATAAAAAAACAGCAATCTTGCAAAGCGATCATAGCTCGCGAAATTCGGAAAAATTTTAATCGGATTTTCACTATATACTGTGGTTTTTAAAAGCCAGACAGTAGTGCTAGCTATCTGATTACCATTAAGTTTAAAACAATTTTGGCTATTGCTAAGAAAGAACTGAAAATATTGTATAAAATATGTGACCCAAAATGTATCTTCTTGCAAGGAACACTGAATTATTAATTTTCTTCTTGTCTCCTTCCAGTTTCAGCTGCCTCATGGATAATAAGAGCATCCTGTTTTGATCTGTTATTTATCAACAATATGGTTGTGATCACCCCATGGGCTTAAAAACTAAAACCCGTGACCCATATTCATATGACTGATGGTCGAGAGGTAAGAGCACTTGTCTCTCAATCATAATTGAATACAATTTATTTTAATGGTTAATGGTCTCTCACCCAAAAGTCCCGGGTTCGATTCCCTGTCATGGCAGTGGAAAATACTGTGAGAAGGCTTTTTCCACTATACACGGATATTGGGTGTGTGTCCCTTGTCTCTAAATATGTAGCCCTCTCCCACACAAGGCTTTTCTAGAGGGAGGGATAAAGGGGGTCGTAATTACCTGTGGTGTTATTATTTATTATTTATATTTATTATATATAATTCAGTGTCATCTTCTCTTTGTTCGAATTAACTGAGACATGGCTGGATTCCAATATATTTGATTCTGAATTGTTTTTTAATGACTGTATTTTGTTTAAAGCGAAGATTGTAATTTTGATATGGTGGACTCAGATAGGTGCTGGGTACTTCTAGACATGTCACTTTGACGTAAATCGCATTATCCAAAAATGATCCTAACGGATCTATAGTCTTTTGAAGATGGAACCTTAACATCGATTTTTTTAATATTTTCAAAATGCTCTCATCTAAAAAACATTACACTTTATACTTTATTAACCTAACAATGATCCGCCCTTTGCTGTAAACATGATTTTTCTATTGCAATCATAAGTATTTCATTTGGTGGCGGGGAAGGGGCAAGTTGCGGGCACATTTTTACACTCTAAGGGCACAGGATCTGGCGAAGATAAAATTAAAGCTGCTGGACCAACTAAGTAAGCGATAAGTTTGTTTTAAATACTTCCTCGCATTTACACAAAAATGAAATAAAATAAAATAAATTTCTGCGTAAAATTGTAAAAGAAAATACTATCCCAGTCGTAAATAGTATCATAATAACCAATTTTTGATGAACTAAACGTTATTTAGATGTAATTGCAGTCCATTGGGAACGTTTTAAGAGATGCTATTAAACAGGTTCTTTTAAAAACATAGACGATAATTAATTGTATATCTAGCTCTTCAACTCTACGAAACATTTTATCATATTGTTTTTATTTATTCTTAAGCTTTTGTAAAAGAACATCCTATTTGCCAAACACTTTCTAAAACTACTTATATTGCTCGTAGAGATGAAAATTTTACATTACTGTGTTAATCATCAATTCTGCACAATTTTTAAAATGTCTGTCTTCCTGTCCGTCACGTATCTTTTAAGCCCGATAACTGAGGAAGCAACCTTTGAAATAATATAACTGAAACAAAAATTTGCTTAATATGCATTAAAGCGGATATCAGTAGATCAGAATTACAAATATAGCTATATATATCTAAAAAACTATCTTATTTAAAGAACTAAATGAACTAAAAGATGTTAACATAGCATGTTCTGAATTTTACACAAAATTGACTGAAATTTTTGATAAAACTGTTCCCAAATATGTTCCCAGACAATCTAAATATCCACCATGGTACACAAATAACATTGTACGAGACATAAAGAAAAAACGTATTCTCTGGAAAAAATATAAACAAACAAAGAACACCAATATCTACAGGGAGATTAGTGACATAAGAAAAAAGATAAAGGATGAGTTAAGACAAGCGCATGAAAATTATCTACTGAAAATACAAGAAAACATAAAAAGCGATCCGCAAAAATTCTGGTCCTACATTAACGGTAAAAGAGGTAGCAGTTCCATTCCCGATAATATTACATATAATGATACTCAATGTACGAATCCCCAGGATATTGTTAATGCCTTCGCTACCTTTTTTTAAACTGCATATTTAAAACCTAACAATAATGAAGGTAAATATCACTCCTGCGAAAACACCAGTAGTAATAGCATCAATTTGTCTCTAACTTCTTTTTCTGAAACAGAAGTATTTAAGTCAAGAAGAAGAAAATCAAGCCTAAGCTTACTAAAGGACCTGATAACATTCCCGCATTTATCGTCAAAGACTGCGCAACCATCTTCGCCAGTCCTTTCACAACGATATTCAATTTATCACTAAAAACGCGTACATTTCGAGATGTGTGGAAATATTCGCGCTTATGTCCCGTTTTTAAAAAAGACAACAAGTGCATGGCCGAAAATTATAGACCCATTACAATTATCTGCAATTTCGCTAAAATCTTTGAGATCACTTTGCGTATGTCATTATCCAGTCACGTACATGGCCAAATTAGTTGTAACCAACATGGATTTGTTCCCGGTAGATCTACTGAAACTAACCTTGCATGTATCACTCAATTCATTTCTAAGGAATTGGATGCAAACAGGCAAGTCGATATTATCTACACTGATTTCTCCAAGGCCTTTGATCGCCTAGATCACTGTACTCTATTAGAAAAATTGGGTAAGTTTGGATTGTCAGGGATGCAGTTAGAATTCTTCTCTTCATATCTAGAGAATAGGCGTCAGTATGTTGAATACTGCGGTTACAAATTGTTTGACATCCTAGCCACCTCCGGTGTACACCAAGGTTCTGTACTGGGCCCGCTTATGTTTGTTGTTTTTATAAATGATATTGCAGATAATCTTAATATAGAGAGTATGTTATATGCCGATGACTTGAAAATATATTGTGTAATAGAAAACGAACAAGGTTGTGAAAATCTTAAGAATAACCTAAACTTGGTAAATGACTGGTGTGCCAATCTAATAATCTACCTCTTAACATATCTAAATATGAATTTACCTTCTCTAAAATGCGTAACCCTATCAATTACGATTATCATGTAAACGATCAAATTTTGCAGAGACCGGATACAGTAAAGGATCTTGGAGTTATATTTGATAAGTGTCTAAGTTTTAAGGAACATATTAATTTCACCATCGCATCGGCTCTAAAGAGTCTAGGTTTTATAATGAGAAATTGCAAAGGGTTCAGTAATGCTGGTATTATGAAACTGCTATACTATTCATTTGTACGCTCAAAATTGAAATACTGCTCGTTGGTATGGTCCCCAGGATATGCTATTTACATAAATAGTGTTGAGAATATTCAGCGCCGTTTTGTTAAATATTTGTGCTTTATTGAAGATAATATTTATCCAATAATTGGATATCCGCAAAATGTTATGTTGGAAAGATTTCACATGTCTAATTTGGAAAACAGAAGAATAGTACATTCAATAATTTGTCTTTACAAAATTATGCATAACATGTTTGATTGCCCTCTCATTTTGGAGCAACTGAATTTTCATATACCTCGTACAGCAAGTCGGAATTGTGAAGCATTTTACCTTCCTACACCTCGAACTAATTTATTAAAATTTTGCCCTCTATATTTTATTTGTAGAAATTATAATCTACTGCAAGATCAGCTTGATATATTCAACTGTAGCATTTGTTCAATTAAACAACTTGATTTATAATTTATAAGTTTCGCTCTCTATACTAGTCTGCTGTAGTTCTGTTTTAATGTGTTTTTTATGTTACTTTATTTCATTTTTTTTATTATTGTAATTTGTGTTTTTATATTGTAATACCTGTTTATTGTAATGTTTACATAGTTTTCATTGTAATGTTCTCACCCTGTAAATGGTTACCTGTTGGGTGGTAGTATCCAAATAAATAAATAAATAAATAAACTACTAAGAGTGTCATCCTATATTATTTAAGAAATTATTCATGTTTACTAGAATAACTGCTTAAAAAAAGAAAGAAAAAAATCCATTTATGTATAATATCTACATTTTGAACGTAAATATAACTCCAAGCGGTGACAAACGACTTCTTATTTTTTAGAACATTCAGTAAGAGGAATTATTAAAAATAAATCTTCTGCTGCTCCCCTACACATCTAACATATCTCCCAAGTCAGATTTAATAAAAGTTTATGTGTTGAAGACTACTACGAAAAAATATCAAACATTCAACAGGCACATGGAGTTAACATGGAAGTAATTGATATATGACGACATTTACCACGGAATAACAAAAAAGATTAGTGTTGTGCCTGATTCGCATTCCTTTCTATTTTTCGTTGCCGTATCTGATAGGCCGTTAATTTTGATCTACAAAACTTTGTTGTTTGAGTGAAGTTCTGTGTACGTATAGCGAGAATAAATTTTACTTTTAAAGTATAATATATTTTATTATTATTATTACTATTCTCGGTAACGTATGTGGCCTCGGAGGGCAAGAATCGAGCGAAATTAATTACTGTATATTCCTTTAATATTAAGCTAACCTAACAAAATTAATATTACGTCAACAGTTCTGTGTAGGTAGTAGGTACCTATGGCTGTGTATATAACAAACACAATGCATAACATATTTTACTAAATTTTTAAAAAAGGAAGCAGATTTCTTTTGCTGAACCTGGGCGAAGTACATTATTTTTATTTTTGTTCTAATTTATATCATTTATTACACGACAAAAAACACCATCCAACTGTCCCTTTAACATAAAAGTCACAGGCGCAGACGCTTTATTTCCTAGGGATTTAATGGATATCAGTCGGATTAAAAAAGCAACAAATTATCATCAGAAGTGAAAGAAGAATTTGTAAATAAGGACAATAAAGAAATAACTAAAAGTAGTTGCAGAACAAACTTGGAGGGTAAATTAAAAGTTGTTACGAAATACTCTAAGAGGAAAAAAAAATACTGTAAATATAGCTAGTAATTGAAGTTCAGCTGGAAAATTATTTGATTTTCCAAAATACTGGAAAAATTAATATTGGACGGAGAAAATCTATTAGATAGATTGTTATGTTATTCTTTTGTTATCTAATTTGGACATTAAACTTGTCATGTAGATTACAATAAAATTTAGCTTATGTATATAGAAGGTATAGAAAAATAAATAAATAAAAGACATACAGATTTTGAGAAATAAAAATAAACCATTTAAAAAGTCCAAATGTGCTTTTAGAGGGCAGCATAATATTTTTAGTCACAAACTCCTCTATAAAATCGTTATTTTACTATAAGGAACGTAACCAGACTGCAACCAACAGCTACTCTCCGGACTATGTGCCCCGCCGAGCGCTGAATTGCAAGTTAAGTGTAATAATTGTATATTACCATCAAAACGTTAATGACTCTACCCAACAGCTCGAAACTGCAGTCTGCAAGTGGCGTGGGACGGCTGGCACGAGAGCTCCTTTAAGTAGGATCCGTCGTTCGGCTGGTGTTTGTTGCAATCGAAGCATTAGCGTTTTGATGGTAATATACAATTATTACACTTAACGCACCAGGCTTGTAATTTAGCGTTCGGCGGACACATAGCCCGGAGAGTAGCTGTTGGTTGTAATCTGGTTAGTTCCTTATGGTAAAATAAGGATTTTATAGAGGAGTTTGCGACTAAAAATATTAATTAATAATATTTTGATTTAAAAAGTCGTTTAGAGAATAGTATGCTTTATTTTGAAGATAGGTTTTTAACTGCTTTTTATAATATTTCTAGCATCTCTTGTAGATTTATCCAACATATTATAAAATTTTTCGCCTATGTATACATAATATCTTTGCCCTATACTTTTTGCCATTTTTTCATTTTGATGTCATTCTGCTGTTTACTTCTTGTCCTATATTTATGTGTAAAATGCTCATGGTTTTGCTTGCTTTTGTACTGGTAAATAAGAGAGGTATACCACTAGAGTTGTCGTATGCTAAATAACTTTTGAAATAGCAATTCTGTCGGATAAAGAGCATTTTTTCCATAGATAATTTTAAGAAACCGTTTTTGTAAGTTTTGTAATGACGTTAAATATGTTACTCCTACTCCTCCCGAGCCTACCCGCATCTCAAAATTGACTCTACCAATGCTTTATAGATGGCCATTAAATGTGTAGTTTTTAATATTTCTTTAATTTGTTTAAATTTATGTAGTAAATATCTTTGGTGTTGCTATCTTAGGTGACAATCTATATAAATTCCCAGATATTTTACTTTTTCTGTAACGTTAACGTGGATGGTTTTATTCTTGTATTATTTCAAGTCTATTAAAATTTGGTAGGTTACAATTGTAAGACGTTAAAGGCAAATAAAATGTTTTATTATAATTTATCGTTAATTTCAAACTATCAAATGCGTTTTTTATTTGTTTAAGTCATGCTGCTCGACAATGGTTTTAAGAATTTTTTAAACGGATTCTTCATAAAATATAACCGTATCGTCTGCAAAGGAGATTATGCGGGTGTATCAAGAGTAAGTATATCGTTTATATAGACTGAGAAAAGTACACGTCCTAATACTGTTCCCTGTGGTACACCATACGTTACAATTTCCGGCTGACTTAAATATTACCAGTTTTCACAAACTGTTCTCTTTCGCTTAGGTAACTTTTGAACAACTCCAGTGCTACACCTCTAATACCAATAAATTCTAATTTATTTATCAATCATTTGTGACACACCGTGTCAAAAGCTTTCGCTAGATCTAAAAAGACACATAACGAAGGCTTTGACAAATCTACAGATTTATACATGAGTGACGTCAACTTAGCTATCGCGTCATCTGTAGATTTGTTTTCTTGAAATCCGTATTGCTATTTCGATATTATTTTATGTTTTTTTAGAAATATTGTTAATCTAATCTTAAGTATTTTTTCAAACATTTTACCAAAATTTGATATGAGTGATATGGGTCTATAGTTCTCTATTAAATGTTTTTCGCCACTTTTATATAAAGGTGTTATAATAGCCTCCTTGAACAGTTTTGGAAATATACCTGTACTTATTTGACTTATTAAATATATGGCATAATGGTTTTGAAATAAAATCCTTTAAATCTTTAATAATTTCTGATTTGAAACCATCCTTTCCAGAAGCTTTGCTATTTCTAAGATTACTAATACAATTTTTAATTTCAGATTCATTTATTGGTGTAATGAAAAAGAAATCCACTATTTTGTTTTTAGTTATCAGGAGAACGCTCCTCAATTTAATCGGCTAGTGTAGATCCCATATTTGCGTAATATTTGTTATAGATGTTTGCCATTTTTTTCTTATCTGTAACTTTTGTTTATTTTTTGTAATAAATTTGGTTTCAGTATTGTTTCGTGTTTTTTGTTGGTAATTCTGTTTACGCCCTCTCATAAACTTTTACTAGTAACTTGTTCTCTGTATAATAAATTCATATTAGATTATATATGTATTAACGAACTGCTTTAATAAGTAATAGTATTCATAAACAAATAGCGTGAGTTATAAGCGTGAGTTCTGGGCCAGGGCTAAAGGACACTTCTCCCCCTGTATTTTTGGGCGGAAAATCGATTGCGATAGGTCTAAGGGTGAAAAAACCTGCCTTCATCCGCTATTGGCCAAAAACCACCCCCAAAGGATGTAGCGACTGGAGGCGCAGTTTCTGTGAGGGATTTTTCCTGTGAAAATGATTTTTGATACGGGGCCACCGAGAGAGTTGATCAAAGGGGGTGAAAACCACCCCTTTGAAGCAAAAAACGGTTGTAACTAATTTTTTCGTGCTGTTTCGAGGGAATGTAACTAAAAAAAAATCGAGGAGGATGAGGGAAGTAAAGTCAATCAACCATCCCTTGTGTCCAGTCGAGGGGGTGAAAACTACCCCAGGGCTAAAAGATATTTCTCCACCCGTTTTTTGAAACGTAAAATTGATTGCGATAGGTTCGAGGGTGAAAAACACCTGCCTTCATCCCCCATTGGCCAATAACCACCCCCAAAAGGAGGAGGAGCAATGTTTGTGCGGAATTTTTCCTGCAAAAGTGATTTTTGATACGGGGCCATCGAGAGGTTTGATCAAACTGGGCGAAAGCCCCCTTTTAAAGCAAAAAATGGTCATAACTGATATTTCCGCGTTGTTGGGAGGGAATGTAAGTAAAAAAGATCGAGGAGGACGAGGGAGGTAAAATCAACCACCTACCTCTTATTTCCAGTCAAGGGGGGAAAACTACCCACTGCAGGGATCACGAACCCCCCTCAATTTTTCTGCAGGTTTCTCAAAAGGAATCCGATTGGGAGGTGGTCAAAATAGATGAGGGAAGTAAAATTCATTCATTCACCTCTTATTTCTAGTTAAGGGGTGAAAACTACCTCTTGCCGGGATAACCACCTGTCAATCGAAATCGTTTTGGAAAACCGGCAGAAAAATTGAAGCAGGCCGTAATCCCTGTAGCTAGTTTAGTAGGTAGATTTCACCCCCTTTGTGATGCTTGTTTTGCTCGGGTAGCTGGTTTGGAGATTATTCCAGGGTTCAATGTTAATATTAATTAAAATCCAGATCCAAAATAAGACATTTATTTTCCTAATAATTATATGTACAGTGTAGCCATATCTTTTATGGGTTAGGTTGCGACAATCTTGTTATTACATAAGTACATCATAGTAATCGGAGAGAGAGAGAGAGAGAGAGAGTGTAACATATTTCCTTTATGTGCGTCGTCGTAACCCCAATTCTCTAATCGAAGTTCCAGGACATAACAGACGCGACTAAGAAATCTGTTTCAGGAGAGATCCAGTTCAACACACTCGAATCAATCTGACAGGAGGTTCAGTTCAACGCACTCGGATCCTCCCTAACTTGGCCAGCGGCTGCCACGACGCTGGAGAAACTTGAGCTTCCGGTTATCTCAGTTCAACACACTCGAGAAAGGTGAAAGTCAAGCTCTGAATTTACTGGTTTCTGGCTAGCTATTTTATACCAAAAAATCACGGTCACGTGGTTTTGCACCCGGCACGAAATGCACACGGCACGCAAGTTGCGGCCTGGTGAAGTTAGAATTAAAAGTTAACAAAAGAACTAATCAGGTATTGAACTAATCTAAAACTGAACTACTTGATCCATGCATGATTAAAATGAGTTAAACTGGAATGAAAGTATACAGTATTCCTGTAGTATTGTATACTTCATTACACCTTGACTAGAGATAAGAGGTGGGTGATTGAATTTTGCCTCCCTCACCCTCCTAGATCTTTCTTTAGTTACATTCTGCGAAAAAAATCAGTTATGACCGTTCTTTTCCTCATAGGGGCGGTTTTCACACCCTTTGCTATTTAATATTTATGTTGTAATCGTAAGGTAATATTCAATTTGCGATAATGGTAATAACTCACTTGACGAATTACAGCACTCGCCTACGGCTCGTGCTGCAAACGTCGTCTGCGTGAATTATTACCTACATTATCGCACGTTGAATAATATACTATTATATAGTTGTCTTTTTTGCTTTTTTCATCAGATTATTTATTTTATTTCTGTATGTGGTATATTTATTTTTTATTTCATAATTATTTGGGTTTTCAAGACATTCTTGGAAAAGTGTATCCCGTTTATTGATTGAATTAACTATACCAGCAGTAATCCAAGGTTTTATTTTTCGACTTCTGTTATTTTTTGAGGTCCGTGTAGAGTTGCGTATAATTGTACTCAGTTTTTTAATAAATAGTTCCGTACAAATGTCAGGGTTTTATATATTTATTAATAATTTCTTTTTACTTATTATTTCATAAAAAAATGTTACCGATTTTTGTTTTTCCATATTAGCTCCTATATCTAAGAGAACTGTATAATGATCCGTTATAGTAGGTTGTATTATTGCTGCGATGTTCTCATATTCCTGGGAGTCGCCAGAGGTTTTCAAGAAAACATGGCCTATACACGATTTTGTTGACATGTTTTCGACCCTACAGTAACTATTTCTTTGAAAAAAAAAAAACCAATTTCATTCAACAGATCTGCATAATCTTGTGCATATGTGTATGTGCATTTGAGAGTTCCAGATTTCGTAACTTTATCAAATATCAAACCTGGATATCTTATAAAGGTAACAAAGAAGGCGAAAGCGACGAGGAGGAACATAAGCTGGCTCCTAGCTTCTAGGATATGCTCGACATACCCTCAACCTAAAATATCAAGTACAGTAAGTGCAGCATATAAGAATTGTCTTCATAATTTTGAAAAAGGAAACAGATTTCGTTTCCGAAACGTCAGAGAAATACTTTATGCTTTTTTTGTTATAAATTGTATTAGTTAGGAAAGAAATAGTCTCTGACTGTTGCTTTGGCATAAACGTTACAAGCGTAGAGGTTATTTTTTCAATATGCTGAGTAATTGTATTATTTTTGTAGAATTTATGATCAGAAGATACAAATGGGAAGAAAAAGCTAAAAAAATAAGAAATGGATATGAACAGAAAACCACAATTAACCTTTAAATAATATTTAGAAACATAAGGTGTAAGAAAAGTTTTAAGAATCAAATCGAACAAAATATCATCGTTTCGGCGCCTATGTAAAAAAAACTTTTAAAAACTGTCTTATCTATTCCCAACATAACACAATAAAGCAAATAAATGCTTTATTTCTCGACCGGTATACGAAAGTGGCGTTTTCTTAAAGGAAAACGTGCCGTCCTGTTTTCTATTTGTCACCCACCTATGATTATGTTGCTCACGATTCCCCTTTTGGTCACAAAATCCTGATAAATGGACGTGGAGAGAGTTATAATTGACCTCGTATGTGTTTAAGTGATTTAGTTGTGTGCTATGCTCGCTAATAAGGATAGGGGAGATAATTACTGGTGTAAAAGTGTAACGCTAATCCGAAATACGCGTTTAAATTTGATATCACCTCTATTATATACCGCTAATGCTGTGCTGTGCACTTAACGATGCGAATTTGTAATCCGGATTTGAAACACGATAAAAATGAGCCTCGTTTATTACAAATTGATAAACATGTAAATGTGGAAAAATAAATAGAGAGTGTAACACTTTTATGAATCTGTTTTTAATTACACTGAAACCTACAATGTTTGTTTGGTTCCTAATTCCAAGTGCATGTACATAATATACTTTTGACTCGGCTGTCCCACGCAATGTAATGTGTTTGATAGTTTATGTATAAAGTGTGGTCCATATGTAGAGAATAAATTCATTTTCTACGTTATTAATACTATCTATGCAAAATCTCGACCAGGCCAATTTTTCATTTTAAAATAACACTTTTTGGCGCAACATCTTCACCCACTTCAACTACCTTCCCGGAGGGCGAGCGTGGGTGCATTTTTACTATGTACATACTTCGATATGCGAAATAAAATAACGTAAGGCACGGTTAGTAGTTGGATGGGTGACCGTTCCAACGAAGACCGCGTTCTCGCCTCACACATCTTCCAGCGGCTTGTATATCAGTGTATGCGTGGAAGCTATACAACCTTAGGCGAGGGTTGTACAGAGGATATACCATCCTTCGGAGGGGATGTAAAATCGTCGGTCTATTGTCTATTAAATATTAGGCAAGTAAAAGATCCTTACTCTTCTTAAGGGAAGAGGTTCTGAAAAATTCCTGGTTGGGGGTAGCTCGTCTACAGGTGCCGGTGTTAGGCCTCAGTAGCGGAAATAGGCCGATAAATATATATATAAAAAAAAACAACTCCCTTCCCATGACACTTACAATCCCTATTTTTTTTAATTGGAAGAGGGTGCTTGTGATATCTCATTTGAAAGATATATTCATTCTCTATTCAGCAATACCATCTTTTTTCGATTTCGTTCACTAGTTTTCACATTTACAATTTATGCGGAAGGCTATCAAAGCATGCTTTGAAAGCTCTCAAAGTATTATTATGTGACAATTGGTTGTTAAAACTAGATAGTTTTTATATCATGTTTTATTGTAACTATGGCACATTTAAGTGAAATGTAAAGAATTAAAATAAACTGCTGGCCACTCGAACTTACACATAGAGAATTTTAGGCAAAATTTAAAGTTCAATATTTTCAACAGGAATGCAAATTTTTGATTATCGACCCGGTATAATGTGTAAATTTCAACCCTCAAATAAAATGCTTAGACCATAGAAAATCTACGCGAAATAAGGATTCCAAATCCGCAAAAATCATCAAGAACCGTCAATCCAATGTCAAGTTATAGCATTTTAAAAATTTCGGTATACAAATTTTATGTTGAGTAGTGTGTACAAGGCCTAAGGGCCTTAATCCAAAAACTGACAAAACCGTCTAGAGATATTGATGTTACCTTAGTAACGAACCATATTGCAACGACCAAAAAAATTTTTTGCGGAAATTTCACTCATACAAACTTTTTGATGTTTTGCATGACTTCATTGATCATGTTAAAGAACGCTATAACCCCGATATACTTTTCGACGTTGTAATAAAATCCGACTTAGGAGATACTTCGTAAGAAAAGCGTGCTTCACGTAAAAACGCCGCGGAGGAGGTTTTTAATTCTTGGAAATATATTTTTGCTCTTCGGAGCGTTTTTTATGCCAAATTTTCGCTAACTCTTCGAGGAGCGTTAATTTGGTAAGTGTAGTAAATGTCGCTACACAGGGACGTAATGTCGCCCCGACCACCCAATTTTAGAAAGTATAATAAAATTGGACTTGAACTTCCAAATTTCCAAGATTAAAAACCCTTTTACGAATCCACGTTGTCAAGCACTGCACCTCTTACGAGGTATTGAATATGAGGACAAGTTAATCCAACGACTATTCAAAGTATATCGGAAGTTATAGCGAAAATAGCCCTTAGCGACATGGGACCCCCATCATTTCCTAGCAGTCGGATTTGACGGGGAAATGATGTGTTTTGACGGGGTTTGCCCTAAACCGGTTCCTCAGTGATTCGGAGTCAAAAAAGTATTATTACCATGTACTCACACGTGCATGGGATCTGCCTTGCCTGAACGTAAAATTTGTTATTGCATAATACAAACGAAGTAGATACGCTTCAAGCAATTTTAAGCTCCGAGGAGCGACCAAAATTTATGTGAATTAATAAATACGTTTATAAGACAGGCAAGCATAAGCCCACCAAAATTTCAGTTACATGAAACTTTTCTTGAATCTTTTTGTGCATCGTTAGCTTTTCAAACTGCATATTGGATGGTAGTTGGTACCGTATGAATCGTCCCGTTCCTCACCATGTGTTGTACACGGGTCAGACCATTGTTTGTTAACATTTTCTCTGAAGAAGTTGTTGTAAAAACATAAATTTTTTAAAGATTTAATATACATTTTTTGAACTTTATATTGTCTTTTACTTGTGTTTTCTAACAAAATTTCCCTTTCAGATTTAATTTTAAGAGAGTGTGAAACAGACAGTGTTAGATTTATAGTGTTACGACGTCTTCCAATTGATACCATCAGAGCCGCAGTTAAGCATAAACGACAGTAAGTATGATTTATCCATTAATCTCCGTCTGAAACAGTCACTTTGAACCCTAAAAATTTTGTGAACGTAATATTTTTATTTAGAATTTAGAAAAGGTTGAGGAAAAAGAAAATTAATTTTTTCTTTTTCCTATTTTTTTTTTTTATTTTTCTAAGTTTTTTCGAGCAGAAAATACGTCCTTCAGACTTCCATCAAAGCATGGATCGTTCACAATCACCCCGTATATAATAAACTTATGGTCCTACGATAAATATACGTTATGCAGCTTAATCCGAAAAAAACTAGCTCTTAAAATTTGCAAACCGCGTTCAAAAATTTGCATTCCTGTTGAAAATATTGAACTTTAAATTTTGCCTAAAATTCTCTATGTGTAAGTTCGAGTGGCCAGCAGTTTATTAATCATGTATGTACAGTGTTCAATGCTAAGTATCCCGATCGCTCAATTATACAGTCATTTCACAAAATCTGAAATTTTGTTCTATGCTTCATTCCACGCAAGGAATGTTATAATAACAGTTATTAATAATCGATTCATAAACAATAGGCGTCTGATACCGCAAAAGCCGAAATTTGATACAACAGGCAAGTTAATAAGTTAAATGAAACAAGTAATCCGCTTCGTATTAAACGAGGGAAAAGTGCTCAGCTGATGTAGTCAAACATGTAACGCGCGCGCGCGGATAACTATGCGCTGCGACATAACTTCTGTGGCCGCGCCTTTAACTCGTCAGCTGAGCATTTATCCACCGCGGAAAATGCAGCGGACTATTTTAACCTCTCCACAATAAAATTGTGAGAGGTTACTAAAATTGGTTCAAAAACGAAAATTGAGATAACATCAAATCTTTACGTTTTGAGGTCCTAGGAACACAAAAAAGTGGTTTTTGAAAAATGTCTGTGTGTGTGTGTGTATGCGTGTTAGCACGACAGCGCCGAAACTACTGAATAGATTTGAATGAAACTTTGCATGTGCGTTTCTTTAGTGCCCCAGAAGATCTGAAAAGGTTTTGGTTGAGATCGGATTACGTTTCATATAACAAAGACAGCCGCGAGCGATCAGATTGCAATGAGCAAATTTTGACGATTGTCATTGCCATCGTTTGTCATCCGATAACGTTGGTGTCATGTCATCTTAATACGATTTCGGCATATTTGTAACTTTTAGTGGATTGTCACAAACTTTAAAGGTAGATGTAACAATATCAATATCATATGCTTTCTGTAACTTCGTTGGTGAATTTATTATAGATTATCACTTTACCAATTTTCAATTTGTTGCTTTACAAATCTGTAGTATTTAGGATAACTAGACTTTCTTAGTCGTTCAAGTGATGTTAAAGTTGTTAATATCCTAATGGTATATCATTCAACGAGCGATAATGTAGGTAATAACTCGCATAGCTGATTGTAAATTCATTAAGTTGAGGGTTTTTTTAGTGCCCCAGAAAATCTGAAAAGGTTTTGGATGAGATCGGATTACGTTTAGTGCCGTTTTGTCACACAATTTAATGCTCTTTTCGGCTTCAAAGATCTACCGAGTGGGGAGGTTCCAGCCGCTTCCAGTAGCTGCCGATTTTTTTCGTGAAATTTAGTAAATTATCTGTTACCGTGCCAAATTTCAGCTTTTGTGGTATCAGTTTATACTCAAAGCATATTTTTCACATGTTTAAATGGAAAGCAGAAGCATGGTTCATTCCCTTGCGTGGAATGCCAAATCAAGCGTAGAAAAAAATTCGCCTTTTGCGTTTTTGGTCTTCGAAAAAAGGTCGCTGGCTCCAAGACTATTAGTAGAACAGAACGAAAATTTTGGGAAAATAGAAATGTCCGAGATCTTCCTAAATCGGGAAGGAAAAATTAAATTGATGAGGAAAAACAATTAGGCATTTTACTAAACTTTGAGAGACAAGAGTCGAGAGACAAATCGCTGCTGAAAATAATGAAAAGGTGCTCTCCCGATGCACGCGACAGTGACCGCTACCAGAGACAGCGACAAGTGTCTCGCAGGGCATTGGTTTAGTGGAATTAAATGTGAGCTCTCCCGATGCGAGGGACAAGAAGTGTCTAGGTCTCTCTCGCTCGAATAGGTCTCCAAAGTCGTGTCGCTGCAGTGGTGGTCTACAATATTTTTTAAATTGTCATCGTCTGCCATTAAATACTGTTCTATTAGGTGCTGAAAATATCCCTCTTCGTGTCTCTTTGAAATAATGGATGTATGGGACATTTTTTTTATATAAAAATAATATAGTAGGCGATCGTCATCCCCCTCCTCTTCTAATATATTTTTAAAAATTGCGTCTTCGTTCATCACTCCTACAAGTTTAATAACGACTGACAATTGTATGTCGCTGCCACCTGTATCGGGAGAGTAGCCCTCCCTGTCGTTGGTCTCTATCTTGTCGCGTGTTACATGTCTCCGGTCGCGGTCAAAATACAATACAACCTCGGGAAGAACACCACCATGGTGCTCCTCGATATTGAGAAGGCGTTCGACACCGTCTGGATCCCGGGGTTACTCTACAAACTACACCACTATAACTTCCCTACTTACTTCATCAAGCTCATTCACTCGTTCTTGACGGGCAGGTCCCTACAGGTTCGGGTGAATAACAAACTCTCAACACGGCGGGACATTCGGGCGGGAGTTCCGCAAGGATCGTGCCTGTCGCCAAAGTTGTACAACCCGTACGTCTCCGACTTCCCAGAGTTCCCGAATACGAAGCTGGCCAAGTACGCCGATGACACGGCCATGTATGCGCATTCCCACAATGCACAAGCGGCGAATATGCTGCTGAAGGCGCACATGGCTCGTGCCACGGCTTATTACGACCGGTGGAAGATTCGGGTAAACACTGAAAAATCGGAGGCGATAGTCTTCACGCGCCGATTCACAGAAAATAAAATTCTAACACCAATTTCGATCCGGGGAAACCAAATTCCTACCAAGAGGTGCGTGAACTACTTGGGGGTGAGATTAGATCAACGACTGACGTTTAATACTCACATCAATGAGACAATACGGACAGTCTACTCCTTGTCCAGGAGTCTGTATCCGCTCATGGTCAGGGGTAGCAGACTTAACCGACATAATAAAAAACTGTTGTACACAATGGTGGTCAGGCCGTCCATCACATACGCGGCGCCGGTGTGGTGCAGCATACCGACCACGACAATGAAAAAACTAAAAGTGCTTGGGCACAAATTTATGCGCCTCATCTCTAATTCTGGAAGGTACACCTCCCTCAGAGACCTGTACGCACTTTGCAGCGACATAACCCCGATAGCGGATTACGTCCAGCAGATCTCTCAAAACTTCTACTCTTTCAAGCTGGGCGATAGTCCGTTAACAAGACACATAACACAAATTAAACAGCATAATGCTCCATTTCGGATTAAACACCCCTTACCGTACCAGACGTTACCGATTTTCCGGCAACCCCTCTAGCCAAACTTCACCAACTATAACCTCAACTTACCCTATCCACCTTTACTAATATTTCATACCTTTCATATCTTTAAATCTTTCCTGTCCCCCTCTTCCTTTATGTTTGTAATCTTTTGTCGTGTTTATTTTTTCTTGCTTTCTTTTTGTAGATTTTTGTCTCTAAATTCATTTCTCATCGCACATTTTTATAAAATCAAAACCTTGTGAAATCAAAATTTTTAAAATGAAAGTTTAGGCCCGCCTTTGCGCAGTCCGGAATTTAAACACCTCGCGGAAGGCTCCTCGTTTGGATTGAGGTGCCTGCGTCAGCTACGAAATTTTTTAAAAAAGTGATAAGTGAACAAATTTTCTAAAAAAAATGTGTAGTTTTAGGTGTTGTTAAATCTTTTATGTTAGATGTAAGTAATTTTAATACCTTTTTAATCTGTTTGTCTCAGAAGGAGTCTAGGTTTAAGTTTTTAATTGTTTTTTAACCGAACCAGACCCGTTCCGCCCGACCCTGCAATCCGCCATCGTGTAGCGCGGTGGTTGCACGGTCGGTTCCGGGATGGGTTCTGGGGAGGTACGTATTATATTATAATGTTAATAAAGTTATGTTGAGTTGAGTTGGTCGCGGTCCCTGGTCGCTGTCGCGTGCATCGGAAGAACACCTTTAAGTAAGTCGTAAGTGTTGCGAGTTTTAAAGAAAGAGAAGTATCATCCTTTTAAAGTACATCTGGTACATGAATTAAACGAAGATGATGGTGATTGCAGAACTGAATTCTGTGAAACAATGAAATTTAGAAATAGAATTCTGTTTTATGATGAAGCATCGTTTTGTTTGAATGATTCCGTGATAGACAAAACTGTCGATACTGGAGTAGAGAAAATCCTCATTGGATGATGGAGGCTCTCATTCAAAATCCTTAGAAAAGTTAATGTTTGGGCTAGGATTATTGAAAACAAAATTATTGGTCCCTATTTTTTCGAGGTTGGTCTTAGTTTCAGCAAGATGGAGGGAGCTCCACCGCATTATGCAATTGAAATTAGGGCTTATTTAAATATAGTGTTTACTGACAGATTCGTTGGTAGGCGCGGTGGCCTTCTCGTTCTCCTGACATGACGCCACTAAATTACTTCATATGGGATACTTAAAGTCGAAAGTATATGTTAATAGGCCGGGAAATATGGAAGATTTAAAAAATAAGATAAGGCAAGAAGTTGAACAAATAAGTCCACAGGTGATACAGAACGTTCTTAGGGAATTTTAGGGCCTTGCGTATTGTCAAGAAGTGAAGGGTTTGCATTTGGAACATTTACTTTAAATTAGTTTCCATTTTATAATGTTTTTGTTAACTGGTTTATTTCTAATATAGCGTTATTTTATAATATTTTGATTTCCTTATTTCTCGTGTTGCGAAATTTGAAAATCGATTATTTCGATAACTAGTGATAGCGATAACGAAATCGAAAAGAGTCGATATTGCTGAATAGAGAATTAATAAATCTTTCAAACGAGGTCCACAACCACCCCCTTCCAATTTGCGAGTGTCACGGGCAGGGGGTTGACGTTGCGTCAAAAAGCGTAATTTTAAAATCGGATTCGTTTTACAAGGCGCCATATAATTGTCTTTTAAGGTAAAAGCTTGAAATATGGTTATTAGATATTGCTCATTCAGTGTCATATTTTCCATGAAAGAATAATTAAATACCACTTCCGGTTCTTCCGGAAGTTGGTCAAAGTCAATAATTTTAAATAGAACCCTGTATTATTTTTATACAGTTGGATAGAGATTAGAATTTGTTACATGGCCTATGTCCATTTAACAGTTTTATATAAAAACTAGTGTTTTGTTTATGTTTGGCACAATCTGTGTAACATTTTGATTCAGTTTTTGTAAATGAAACTGTTTTCAACTAACATAACTTTACTTGTATAACTGCTAAACCATTTCACACTGTTTTATGTACATATTTTATATCTTAGGAACTCAGTCATGTTTTTCTACACTATTATGTATTTCCGTTCTATACAGCATTATCCCAGGAAACAATTCTCTACAAAACATTTATTTATATCAGATACCTATATTTCAATTTCTATATTTTTGTTTACTATGTAAGTACATATGGTTATTTTCCTTACCTTTTCTCATTACTAGGTATATATAGTATATCCTATAAGATGTAATATATTTACTGAGTTCTCACAATATGTTTTACTATTTATTATGGTTGTTCATATTTATGGTTATGTATAAAGTACAAATTACAAATTGTGAGGCAAAGGCAAATCAGCTGTGGTATGGAAGTAATAAAAAACTATTATTATAGATTTCTTTTATCGATTATATGCCACTATTTTAGTTTAGACTAAAGGAAATTGTAGGATTTGCGACCTGCAAGTTGTCGCGCTTAACACAACAATTGACAGATGGCCATACCTGTACTATTTCTATATTTTTATAGCTTTCAATTTAATTAAGGGATTAGATTTCTCAAGTTTATTTGGTAGCATTATTTTCCAGTAAGTAGGACCAAAAAAGTTTACTTCAGTGGGCTTCAGTAATTGATATTACATTTTTATATCGGCGTTAACAATAACATCCAGTTCATGAAATCAGCTTATATACTTAAATTCTTAGATATTTAAATTCTTATATACTTATATACTTATATTCTTATATGCTTATATATGCTTTTATATATTTATATATTTCTGTATATTTGTATGTACTTATGTACTTATATGTTTATGCACATATATACTTATACATTTCTGTATACGTTCCTGCATAGTTTATACATTCCTGCATAGCTTTTGCACAGCTTATCTTTCATATAGATAAAATTTCGTTAACTTTTAATAAACCACATAGTTGGTTAATTTTCGTACAACTTTCACTCCATTTCATTAAGAGACGTAAATTGCCAAGGAAACATTAGAATCCATTCTCGCAACAAGAAACAATTGTGGGCCAGGATTGCTGTCCCAGAACCAGTCACCTCAACAATAGTCAATCTAGGATCTAGGTATAAATTTGTTATTTATATATTTTTTTAAATTTCAATTAGTCTTTATAAACCGATTTATCTATTATTCATGTAATATATTTTAACATTCATTTTAAACTATCTTTATATTTCCCTTGCCAACAATTTCGGTCTGATCTATAGTAGACTGGTTGGTTATTCGAGAAAAAGAGACAATTCCACTCATTTTCACTATAGATGGTGCCCAATTTAAGATCAATTTTTCTTTGCCTCCTTTTCTTGAACTAAACAGAAATCTGTCGCTTATGCTGTACATATTGTTACGTAAGGAGTATTCATATTTTAGGAGAAAACTATAAATCAGCTTTAGTAGGTTACATATTGATACAAATTATTTTTCCAAATTCTAAATTGATATACTTTGCAATAATATTAAACAAATATTGAGAACGAGACCTGACACTGGATTATTAAAACAAACAATAAATACGAACTTGTACTCAATAGGTAACCTGCTAAGTAAGCAACTAGTAAAATTATAAATACGAATTTTATTAACGCGGGCGACAGTCGAATTCTTAAGACAGTCCTACTCTTAATGTGTTAAGAAGTGCGACTCCTTATCCTGACGCATTTCCCCACATCAGTGATATTGGTAAGAGCCCCCAATTTGTTACTATTATTGTTGTGCCTGTTGATACTGTGACACTGTTTGTTGTTATTTTGTTAATAAATTATATTTGTTTTAAACTCGTTTTCTACTTTGACTACCCAATCTCCCTCTCTCACAAGCCAAGTGGCCGTCAGTCGCGGCTCTCCCAAAAGGGGGTCGTGACATTTGGTGGAGGCGCCGGCTTCGGCTTTGTACAAGGGATGATTTGGCTGTCATAGTAGGCCCGAATTTACAGCATAAAGTTTTCTAAGTCAATAATCGCGTTTTGTGTTTATTTCGTTTATTGTGCGTAAAATACGAGGTCTTGTTGTCAGCAAATCAATTTAATTTTCTTATTTTCCAATTTTTTTTTTGTATGGGATATAATTTTTGGGGTTCTAAGATCGAGTAGTTTGCTTTCCCGTAGGATAATTAATCGAATAATTTTCTTTAAAACCTTCATTATTGTATGTTAGTTACTTTTTATTAAAATATCTACAGTTCCTTTTAAACTATTCTATTTCATTGCTGACAAACAAAAAAAACAAATTAGATGTCTTATTAACCTTGCAAACGTTGCATAATAGTAGTGAAACTAGACCATGATCAGGATAGGTTTATATTTGATAAAAATATATTGAGTTATTATGAATGGTATGTCGTTTATTAAATATTGTAATTGTTTTACATGTATACATGTGTTACATTATATGGGTAAATATAAATATTATGCGTTGATTGATTATTGAATATTTTTATTGTGGTTTATGAAGTATACATGTATTAAACTGTTTTGAAATATATATACTAGGATATATAAATAAATATATAATAACGTAACAATATACTGGATCATGGTAGGTAAAAAAGAAATAGAGTAATTGTGGAGTGTCATATGTACAACAGGTAGAAACAATGAATTTGTATGGGAGTGATCTTGCTGATATCATATGGTGTCGGGGAATGTTGGGATAAGTGCTAGTTTAAGTCATTTTTTTTCTTTTTCAATAGTAACGTCATAAATTATTTTTCATTCTTCAATATACACATTTAAATTTAAAATATTTTAAAAGCCATATTTGATTAGTCTCTTTCAATATTTATTCTTAAATAATAGAAAAGCATTAACGTAAAATATATTGCGGGGAAGTAATCGAAAAATCAGTATTTTCCAATATTTTCATTATTCTTACTAATTTTCAAGGGGGGAAAGAATTCTCTAGTTTCCAATATAAAATTAAATGATTTTTTGAACCTATGAGTAATTCACACCAACAGTAAGACAGTGGCCAACGTCGCATACGTTGTTTGTTGAATTGCTCGGCGGACAAAAATATTATGGGAAGGACATTAGATAATAGTAAAATTAAAAAGTTACTAAGGCAGAAGTAAGTATGTAAAAAGGACACAGAGAAGAACCACAGTACCAAACAATAGGTGTTAAAGAATTTGTTTTTTGTATGTGCATAGGGAATAACTAACGTCTCAAGAATTATGTATAAAAGTGTACAATGTTGATTATTATGAGGTTTTTGCATGAAGAAATGCAAGTATATTTATGAGGTTTTTGCGAATAGAAACGCAAGTGTTTTATGGAGTTTATGATGATGAATAATATGAGGTTTATTATGGTGAATATTATGAGGTGTATTGATTTTGTGAGGTTTGTTGCACAAAGTGATGCAACGTGATAGATGAGGAAGACGTGGAAGATGGTTTCACGATGAAACTGAACGTCAGCCCCATCAATTAAAGTTTTTTGTACAAAAGTACGTAAGTGAGACGGGTTCTGTTATGTTTTTTTTATATGCAATAAGTTCAATTTTAACACGAAGGGTACAAATTTGAGTAGGAAGTTGTTTATAGAGGAAATAGTCCTAGAAAAGTCACATTTCATGCCGAAAGATAAAACTAACTTTAAATATACTCGGAAGCAGAAAAACATTTTGCATAATTTGTTAAATTAAACTCAAGTAGAAAAATATTTTGATTAATTTAGTAGAACTTGCCCCATTTTTTATTTATATTTACTTGTCTCTGGTGAAATAATAATAAAAAACTTAGATGTATATATATTTCTTCTTTGGGAAAGAAACAATGCTTTTATAAAAATATTTATATAATAATAATATTTTAAAGAATTTTTTTCTTTAGTAATAATGCTTTTGTAAAAATATTTATATTGTAACGTTTTCTGTATTTTTTTTTTTTTCATGTAATAAAACGCACGAGGGCGAGGCACACTTAGCACTGAAAACCAGAGGATGGCAGTTGGCATTGCGAAACCAGGAGGGTTGGATCCTGAGCAGAGCAAGGAATAGACACTTGGATCATCCATAGTGTATAGGTCTGTTAATGTTCAGAGAAGCAACATGGGACCTAAACATTAACCTTCCCCAACCACTACATGGTGGTGACGATGGATTTCCAGCAGAGCCATAGGGATAATCCATTCATCTATAGCCGGCTAAAATTTCTGCTGCAGTTCTCGAAGCTAGCTATCTAATTATAATGCAGTACATGTTCCCATCATAGCTGCGCTAACTTCTTTCGAGCAAATGTTTTGTTTATTTATGGTTTACAAGTGTCAGCAACCCAGGTGTCTGCTAGAGCTAACTCAGCAACTTCACCTCCGACCCACTCAATAAGTAATGACTCAGTGTAAGTGCAAAAATACTAGACAAGGTGTGCCCGCAAAAAACTATATTTCCTCGCAATGAACAATTATTGATTTTTAGAAATTTTTTGTTGATGAAGTGTATTTTACCAATTTGTATAATTTTGTTATCTTGAATGAAAGTTTTTAAATAGATGAATGAATTTCTTTTTTTTTTTTTAGTGTTAGGTTGAAAACTTTGTTTTTTTCTATGGTGAGCAATACATTTTTTAGAGCTAGGGGCTAGCTCTATCTAAAAGGGGGAAATGTGTTACGTAAGGAGTATTCATATTTTAGGAGAAAACTATAAATCAGCTTTAGTAGGTTACATATTGATACAAATTATTTTTCCAAATTCTAAATTGATATACTTTGCAATAATATTAAACAAATATTGAGAACGAGACCTGACACTGGATTATTAAAACAAACAATAAATACGAACTTGTACTCAATAGGTAACCTGCTAAGTAAGCAACTAGTAAAATTATAAATACGAATTTTATTAACGCGGGCGACAGTCGAATTCTTAAGACAGTCCTACTCTTAATGTGTTAAGAAGTGCGACTCCTTATCCTGACGCATTTCCCCACATCAGTGATATTGGTAAGAGCCCCCAATTTGTTACTATTATTGTTGTGCCTGTTGATACTGTGACACTGTTTGTTGTTATTTTGTTAATAAATTATATTTGTTTTAAACTCGTTTTCTACTTTGACTACCCAATCTCCCTCTCTCACAAGCCAAGTGGCCGTCAGTCGCGGCTCTCCCAAAAGGGGGTCGTGACAATATCAAAAAGGGTAAGTTTCTCTACTCTTACGAATACTCTGCTCCGACTTAAACCAGCTAGTCGTCCGCATATGTTGCCTCAATTCTTTCTCAAAAATAAATAATAAGAGAAAGGAGGTAACAAATTCCCTTTTGAGTCACATATCACATGTTGCCATTTTTTTCAAAATGGTGGCGTAGAAGCTACTTTTTCTAGATGTAATATGGTGGCAGCCTGGCGCTATCAATGAAACTGATGCCAAACAGTTTGTTAAGATAACAAACAAAATGTGTTTTCTTATTAGTTTTTCTGACTGTATGGACTATGTCCTAATGCCAAAAAAAAAATTATTAGTTTTTAATTAAATTTGCCAAACTTTTAATCTGTCTATTTAAGGAGAGCTTTGGGACTACTTAAGAGCTTTCCCACGATTTTGAGTTGGTATATTAAAATATGTTTCAAAGAATATATTTTCTAAATGAAACCAGGCAACATAATGTGTCCAACTAACAGATTTAAAACTGTGGGACAGTTTTAAGATTTTTTTGGTGTGGTTTTATGTTATTTTATTACTTAACGGGTAATTAAAATTGTTACACAAGGATTAAATATGGCTGGCAGGAAACAAAGGCGCTGCGAGTAAAAGTCTACAACATGTAAATAATTTTTAATAATGGTGCATGCTTAAAAGCTCCTTTCGAATACACTGGAATAAGATAATGCATATACATATATGCAGTACATACTAAGTACCCCTTTTTCGTGTTACTGCTATTAAAAACCCTTACGATTTAAAAACTTCTTGTTAAACGTAGAACTTGCTTTCGTATCGTCAAGTTTACGTTAAAAAATAGATTTATATGCATTACAAGTCATTTATTTCTTGATAAATTGAAAAATGAAAATAAAAACATTGCCAAAAATTGAAAATTATTTCAAACGCCTTCATACAATTTACAGGGCCTGAATTCTTCTGCGTATTAGTAATTTTTTTGGTAATATTTTATTTTTTTCATTAGTTCCACAGTAGAAATGTGCTCTATATCGGCTGGACCAATAATAATAGGCCATAGTTCTGGGGTAGATTCTTTGGGTCAAAATATGAGGATATAACCAAATATGCCTTAGTAAAATGTCGCTGTGGAAAAAGATACATTTTTCTTGCAACAGCCTCTTCACTGATATTCGTCAAATTTGCTAGAGGAACTTTTTTTATTCTAAGAAACAATAATTTATGTATTATATCTCGTTAGATCATAGAGGACGCCGCGGGACCTCTATCTGATGATGAATTTTTTATATACATATTTTTTTGACGTTGTGGTACTTCCGACCAGAAAATTTGATGAGGGAGTCATTTCCACATATAAAAAGCACACTTGGTAGAACTTAATATCTCCAACCGTTTTCGAGGAAAGTGAAACATTTCAATAAATTTTTGAAAGACAAATTCAAATTTAATGAAACAAAGTGTATTTACTGAAAAGTGTGCTTTGGTTACGTTTTAGTTCTGTCATTTACGTCATTTAATCATTTCATTTCATTTTGTTCTTGTGCTCCTCAAGCTAATTGTCTTGGAACTGAAGAATTAGCGAGGCTGGAAATCCTCTATAATAGCTGAAGGCTATATAGAGGATTCCGTAGAAAACAAAGTAAAATTCTGCAAAAAAATTGTGCATACGGAACAAAAGGTATTGAAAGCAAGTAATGTTACTGCTTGCTCCTCATCTAAAGTTAATTTTGATTTAGGTTTTAGTAATTCAGGAAATTTTAGACCAATGAATAATAATTCTAACAATGTCCAGAACGATGTAAAATAAATAATTTGTAATAATTCTAGGACATAAATATTTATACAACGTAGGTCAGTATCACAACTTTTTATTAATTTTATTGAGGTCCCGTAAATTTCAATTAATGACTATAATTGTGATAAATATAATTGTAATATCTAGATAGATAACATGTCAAGAGATACAGTGGCTATTTGATATTTCCATAATTATTGTAAACTGATTTGTTATGTTTGACATAAAATGTTGGATGGACATTTCAAAATGGTACTAGTACTTATATAAAATGAAACAATGCAACACGATAACTGGGCAGAAAATCATATAGACGCTATTTGTATATTTACAACAAAATACACGTTGTTTTAAATTTAAAAAACATGCCAAATACATGGAGGAAAAAGTTGAGGAAGTTTGGAGATCGATAAATAAATGTAGAGTTCTCTATGTGTCTATGTCTATGTATTTGGTCGTATATTGATGAGAGCAACTACTGATCTTTATACCGGATGTAACAGGATCATGGTATATCCCTCTTTTCTCCTTTAGTTTTGAAGATAATTGATTGAAATTTAGGATATACTACATACATAATAAGCGGCACTTTTTTGCATTGTGACGCGTTTTTCTCCACCTCGCACGTTGACGTGGAGAAAAGGCGCGGCCACTCTTTGACACACGAGCTTCGGAAACAAGTTTTCGAATTACTCGGGCGCCAGTCCTAGTTTAAGTGATAGGACACACTACCCTCAAGCCGAGTACGCGAGGCTGAGCAGCTCAAGTGGAGAAAGTTTATTCCAGTGGGTCAATTATATGGGAAATTAGACGTTCACATACAGACAATAAAACTCAGAGTATTTCAATAGAGTCAGTATATTACTATAAACCTATATGTACAAAGCTACTTCAACTACTAAAATCTATAAGTTACTTAGGCCGGGAGGAGCAAGCAAAAATCTAGTACCAAATGATTCAGGCGACAAGGGTAGCAAGCACAAAACTACCTTGGTCTGGATTCAGGCACGTCTGCTTGCGGGAACGGTCAGAGCGGACTGACACCCTTGCTTGGTGTACCGGGATTTTTCTGGAGTTTGATTTTTCGGAGGAAACACATCTGCTTGCTTTAAGTCAGTCAGGCTGACTGCCTACACGGTATGAATTTAATTACTTCCTTCAGATATGGAGGAGTGGAAGAAACAGCAGAAAACAGATGCGTGGTGGATCACGGTGACGTCAGACGGACTTGACAAATATTTGAAAGATTTTGGGGACTTAGAAAAATAATTCCACGAAGGACTTGTGGACTTGGAAAAATAATTCAAATATAGATTTTACGGACTTAGAAAAATAAATGTTACCTGAATTGTGGACTTGTAATATTTTCGCTACAGTACCAGAGCCAACAGCAGGCACGTGTACCTCGTGGGACGGCAGCCGGAAGACTAAATGCGGAATAATTAAATTATTCCCGTGTACTGAAGGACTACGTCACATAAGTGACGTCGAATGGACTTGTAAAATATTTTCGGACTTAGAAAAATAATGCCACGATGAATTTGTGGACTTAGCAAATTTACCTTACTCTGGTACCACAGGACGGAGAGCTCTGCACACCTAACGTGGTCGGTCGCTGGGAAGGCACTGACTCGTGCGTGGTTGTGGTTTTGGTGTGTCTGAAATGTAGAAACTCTTCTCGTCGCTTCCCCACCTGAGTTCATCTGTACTTTACAATCTGATATATCTACTCGGGGATTCTAGAAATTAATTAATTTTAAACGAATTCGCCTACGGCGGTACAGTATATTTACAAATATAACAGAACTATAAAATATTTTCGAGAAAATAATGATATTTTATACATATTTTGGTAACGAAAAATACTTCGTTACAACATACAATTGTGACACAATGTTCCTGTTTCTTTGTTATATTTTATACATTATTTTAAGTATTTGGCTTTATTATTTTTTATATATGACCATTTTTCTATACATGAATATTTGTATTTTTCTTTTGTTTGAACTTGTAACGTGTTTTACACCTTCTGGATTTTCTTTTGTAATTTTTTTTACATGAACTAATAAAGACATATCTATCTATCTATAATAATGTGCAGTGCAGCTAAACAATGATTTTTTGGGACTGATTGATTTTCGGACGAGTATAGGTTTACAAATTTGGGATTATTTAATCGACAAAATACAAAGTATTGGTCACAAGAAAATCAAAATTTATTACGGGAGGGTAACTTTCAAGTGCGGTTCGGTTTCAATACTTGGCTTGGGATAATCGGTAGTAGAATCATTGGTTCAATAATTTTTGAAGGACCTCTGACTGATTGATGACATTTTAGATGAGTTACCTTTAGATTTAGGACTGGGAATGTATTTCCAACAAGATGGCGCTCCTCCCCATAATTCAAGGATAGTAATTGATTACCTTCAACGAAGATTCGGAGAAAACGTGATTTCGACGAATTCTCTTGTGAGGTGGCCTCCAAGGTCACTTGATTTAACACCCCTTTATTTCCTTGTTTGGGGTCATTTAAAAAAGATTCTCTATGCAACCATGAAGACCTGGAGCTACGAGTAAGACGAGCAATTAATAGCATAACGGCCCAGCAATTGGCGAACGTTAATTTTTTGAATTCCAAAACCACCTTATGTGTAACAAGGTAATTAGAATAAAATTGTATTTTCTTATTCTCTTTTAGCTGTAATTTTATTTGTATTTATCGCACATTTTAATACGATATGAATAAATTCCTTATAAATAGTACTAATAAATGGTACTACGGTACCGATATGGTTCCATTTGAAAAAATTGAGTCTTGCTCCAAAAACAATTTTGGTGAATTTTATTTGCTTATAAATCACGTAATGTAGTGTTTTTAACGAGATTTCGATTTTTGTCATTTAGAATAAATCGGAACCGGCATGGCACACTTAAATGGAAAATTAAAAATTATATTGTAAAAAAAATTGGTGTTTGAAATGTCACTTATTTGGCATCGTTGGATTCAGAAAATTATGCAGAATTCAAAAATGCAATAACATACAGAGTGTTCCATTTAAAAATAAATTTTATGTCAAAAAGTGCCGCTTATTATGCATGTAGTATGTCCTAAATTTCAATCAATTATCTTCAAAACTAAAGGAGAAAACGGGGTATACCATGATCCTATTACACCCGGTGTAAGGGTGCAATTAACTGTGTCAAACACATCTTTTGGGTGCAATAACTAATAATTACGGTAGATGTTGATATGACACTTTAAGCATAAATGAGATTTTAGGCAGTATCTTAGTTAGTACCCCAGAGGCAGATTAGATTGTCTTGTGTTGCAAAAATAATAGTATATAGTATATGTTAGGAAAAGCCAAACATTTCCAGACGACCGCGACCGTGAAAATTGTTTAGCGAGGCACAAGCCCAGACAAGGGACTCGAAGTCCGGAGTGGCTTATTCTACGAGGTACACATATTACTTTTCCGCAAATCGTTTAAAAAATGACGTAAATTCAAATCTTGTTTAATTTTGGAAGAGGCAAGAACAATTTACAAATAAGGGCACGTTGTATAAACATGGTTCAAATTTGAACTAAGTTCAAAATCCAAGCTTACAATTGTAGCAACAACAGCTGCCAAGAGTTTTGAACTAAATTCAGATTGAACTGAAGTAGAACTTTATTTCTACAATACGCCCTAAATGAAACGTGTCAATGCTGTCAATATTAAATTGATAAAGTTGATATATAGAAATTTTATTGCTGGTGTTTTGGAAAATTCAATGAAAGTGCGAAATGCTGTTGAGTGATGATGAGTTTTCCATTTCTGGAAGTCTCTCGGAACAGGTGGAGACAGTAAATACGGCCTCGTTAGATAAGATATCACAGAAATTAAGAGAATATACTACATGATACAGATATATCTAAATATTCAAAATTTCGTTCATTGTTGAAACGGCGGACTGACCAAAAAAACTAAGACTTTAACAAAAGAAGAAATCAACAAATTCATTCAGGAAATTTCGGATAAAGAATATTTAATGATTAAGGAAAGTTACAAAATGTATCTTTTGGAATACATATTTATTTAATTTTTTTATCTTGCTTTAATATTTGGTATTTCTGTAGCCTAGTCTACCACAAGACGTAGAAGACCTACAATCTAAGAACTTAATTGGCATACCTGACTGTAAAACCAACAAACCAAGATCATACGTAGTTTATCAAATGTACTTAATGTATATCGCAAGAAGTATGTTACGTTAAGAATATCATCTTATTTTTATTTAAATACTAGAACGAAGAAGTTATAGACGGGTCGTAGAGATATATTAATTTAGAAAATTGACTAAAATAGTGCATAATGTGCTGATGCTGTTAAAAATAAAACTGTCCAATCATTTTTTTATTAAACAAATAACTGTTACTACAGTAAACGAAGCTCAAAATGGCGGCCAAATGAGAAAATTTTGGATAGTTTGGGCTATTTGAACCCTTTATGTACAAACATGCTGTGATTGTTAAAGAACACGCCAAAACCCTCGATAAACTTTTAGAAACTCTAACAAAATCCGAAACATTTCGCATGAAAAGCGTGCTTCATGTAAAAATGCCGTTGGAAGAGGTTTTTATATTTTAAATCATATTTTCGCTCTACGGAGTGTTTTTTATGCAAAAATTTCAGAAATTCTTCAAGGAGTGTAATTTTAGAAAGTGTAGTAAATGTAGCTGCACACGGACGTAATGTCGCCCCGATCACCAAAATTTAGAAAGTGTAACTAAAATCGACTTGAATTTCGGAGATTTCAAGATTAAAAATCCTTTTACGAATCCACGCTGTACAGCACTGCAACTCATGTGTTGTGTTAAATATGAGGACAAGTTAATAAAGCCTCTAGTTAAAGTATATCCAGAGTTTTAACAAAAATAGCCTTTAGCGACAAGGATGACCATTCATTTTCTAGCAGTCGATTTTGACGGGAAAATTATGGATTTTAACGGGATTTGCCCTAAACCGGTTCCTCAGTGATTTGGTGTCAGAAAAGAATCATTACCATGTACTCATATGTGCATGGGACCGCCTTGCCTGAAAGTATGAATTTATAATTGCTAAAATATAATTCAAAGTCGTTGCAATCAAGCATTTTTAAGCTCTGAGGTGCGAACCAAAATATAATTGAACTGATAATACGTAAACAGACAGGCAAGCAAAGCCCACCAAAAATGTTTAAACATTGAACTTTTTTTAAATCTTTTTGTGTAATCGTTAGCTATAAACCGCATATTGGATGGTAGTTGGTAGATTATTTGACAACCACGACCTTGCTTTGTCAACGAAAATGGCTGTCTACAGAGCAGTTGTCATTCCAACACTGCTATATGGATGTGAAAGCTGGGTCACTTACCATCGTCATGTGAAAGAATTAGAACGTTTTCAGCAAAGACACCTCAGAAGTATGATGAAAATCCGTTGGTTCCATCACATATCAAACGTGGAAGTACTCAGGAAAGCAAACAGTGTCTTCCAATTGAGGTGCTTATTTCAAGAGCACGCCTAAGATGGGCAGGTCACGTTCATCGTATGCATGATAACTGCCTTCCTAAATGTACACTTTATGGTGAATTGCTAAGCGGTAGAAGAAGGCGTGGCGGTCAACGAAAGAGGTTCAAAAACGCTCTCCATGAAAATCTAAAATCCTGCGGTATTGCAGACGAGCAATGGGAACAACTTGCAGCGAACAGAACCGAATGGCGAGGGGTTGTGGCCAGCTATCAAGGAAATGTTGCTGCAAGAAGGCCGAATCCAACACCTAACCAGGTCTATGTTTGTCCTGACTGCGGTCGACATGTGCTCTCCCGAATTGGCCTCTATAGCCATAGTCGTGTGCACCGTAGATGAATGGGAATTACAATAGACTACACCTTTTACTTGTTTTTTATTGTACACAATCTATCGACTGTAACATTTTTATACTCGGACTCGAGTAACGGCTAATAATAATATAAGTCGTTGCGTTCCTCACCGTACACGGGCCAGACTATAGTTTGTCAATACAATTAAACCCGAAACAATTATTAACGTTTTGAGAGAATTTCCGTTTCGGCTTGAACATTGTCAAGAAACAAATGGCTCGCAATTTGAACATTTAATTTAATTATTTTTTGCTGTACTTATTAATTCTTGTATTTTTGTTTTATTACATTGTTATAAGTAGTTAAGATTTTTATTCTTGATAATTTCGCCAAGCAATATGCCATTGGATTTAACGTATTGTATACAGAAAAATGATCTCTTTCAAATGACATGGATTGCCATTTAAAGAAATTGTGGATGACATCATAACTTTTTTAAAAAATTTGTACAAATTTTTTTAAATAAACAAATTGAAAAATGCATTAGAAATTGACGTGTCTGAGTGAATTTTTGACACTTACTTTGTAACGATTTTAAAGAATTCATTTCAACTTTTACGTGCTCACTCTAGAATCGACAGATAATGAATGTTCGTTCGCAATACTGGTGAATAAGTGCTTTTTGAATAATATTTTTGAGGTTATCTATCAACTATGTTCTTTTTGTAACCCTATAATTTGTTCTCTTTTTCATCATGATAACATTTCTTGCTTTATGTCTTTTACTTTTAATATACGCAAATGTTTCATTTTATTATTTTTATGGTATTGAAAGAAATTCCTAATTTCTTTCTTCGCTTTGCTAAGTGTAATAAATAGAATTATATTTCTTATTTATTATGAATGTTTATTTCCATGCTTAAATTAAATTCAGGCAATACACACGTATATTATTTCCCTGTTTTTACTCTTAGATATTATTCAGAATTATATATCTATCCTTATATATTTATCGATGTAATTTTATATCATTTACCTGTAATAATTATTATATCAGCTTAATTAATTAAAAGTATGCAAAAGTTTTTTAAGTTTTACAAAATGTGGTTACCTTTTCTGATTAATTATGTCTGTACTGTATGTTTGTATATATATTTTTTATGTTGCTTTTCTTTTAACATGTACTGGAGCTACTCGCTAGATTCATGGAAGAAAAATGGCTTAGTTTTTGTCATTTTAATATTAGATCATTTACTACAGGTTTTGATCTGTTCTCTGAACTGGTAACTAGAGAATCATATGATGTGGTAGGACTATCGGAAACATTTTTAAATGCTAATACTCATGAGAGTGCTATTCGGATTCCCGGCTATAAAATTATTAGAAAGGATCGAGAAGGAAGAGGTGGAGGGGTAGCTTTTTATGTGAAGGATATTATTAAATTTAAAATCTTAGAGGTTCTTAATAATGGTCCTGTCGAACAACTGTGGATTAGCACTAGAATTAAAGGTAAGAAGCTCTGTTTGGGTGCGGTGTATAGGCCTCCCCATGTAAATTTGCCATTGTGTATTGAAAATGTTGAAAATGTTCTAACAAATTTTTTACCCGACTTTGATTATGTCTTATTTGGGGGCGATTTTAATGTGAATTTTTTAAACAAAAATAGTCTTAATTTTAATCTATTTAAATCTTTACTTGATAAGTATGGCTTACATCAGCTTATTGAACAGCCAACTCGTATCACTGACACTTCTAGCACATTGATTGATCTCATTATTTCGTCTAGTTTAGATTTAACCTTAAATACAGATGTTCTTAATATGGAAGGTATATCTGATCACTGTTTAGTTAAATGTTACTTAAAAATAAAGAAGTTTCGCCAACCTACTATTTTCCGTACATTTCGTGATTTTTCCAAGTTTAAGTACGATTTATTTTTGGAAGACCTTAGCTTAATAGATTTTGATAATATTTATAGCCTTGGAAGTGTTGACGAGATGATTAGTTTTTGGAATATTAATTTATTACGTTTGTTTGACAAACATGCACCTCTTAAGTCTGTTCGAATAACTAAGCCTCGTGCTCCGTGGCTGACGGATAATTTGAAAATTATGATGAAGGTTAGAGACAAGGCATTTTTAAAATATAAAAAGAATAAAACTGATACTACTTGGAATGATTATAAAAACATCAGAAACTTAGTTAACTCCTCGATTAAAGCAGAAAAAAGGGCATATTTACAGTATCAATTTAAAAAAGACCCTAAAACATTTTGGAAAACCCTAAAAGCTCTAAATATTAGTCCGGATGTAGACAACCCTTGCTCGGCGGTTGCTAATGCAAATTCATTCAATGACTTTTTCATAAGTAGTTTACCTAGAATAGATGTCAATGTTAATGATAACTTCGTCTCTGAGGATTATGATAATAACATACATTCTGCAATTTCTGATGAATTTAAGTTTGACACAGTAACGGTTGACAAAGTAGAAAAAATTATATTCACTATTAAATCTAATGCCAAAGGAGTGGATGGAATTGATCTTAAGATGTTTTCTTTAGTTATCCCCCACGTAAATAAGCACCTAATCTTCATCATTAATAAATGCCTAGTGAGTCATAATTTTCCACAGCTTTGGAAGTCGGCGATTGTTGTGCCTGTACCTAAAATTAATTAATAATCCCTCACTTGTGTTACACTTTAGACCTATTAGTTTATTGCCTTTAATATTAAAGATTCTTGAAAAAATTGTTTCCGAACAGCTCCGATCATTCTTGGACAAGAATAAAATCTTACCGCCAACTCAGTCTGGCTTTAGGGCACATCACAGTACAACTACTGCCTTGCTGCAGGTCACAGATGATATATTTAGGGCCAATGATGTAAAACAAAATACTGCTTTGATTCTGCTGGACTACAGTAAGGCGTTCGATACTCTAGATCATTCAATTCTGTGTTCTAAATTAAAATATTTTGGGGTAAGTGCTGGTGCGGTTACATTCTTTAAAAATTACCTTTTAAATAGAAATCAGAAGGTACTTGTAAATAGTGAATTTTCAAATATTGTTAATCTTAATCAAGGGGTTCCACAGGGTAGCATCTTGGGCCCTCTGCTTTTTGCTATTTATAAGGCCGATTTTTCACAATTGTTAAAGTATTGTAAGATGCACCAGTACGCTGATGATACGCAAATTTATTTTTCATTTTACTTAAGTGATGTTAGAGACGCTGTCTCTAAAATTAACTTCGATCTGCTTACTATATCTGAGGTATCTAGGGCGCACAAACTAGTTCTCAATGAATCTAAAACAGAATTATTAGTGTTCGGAACATACAGGGAGAATGTTGTAAGTAATCCTGTTTTTAATATTACTATCAACGGGGTGTCTTTAGTTCCTACTAATTCTTGTAAGAATTTGGGTCTATACCTGGATGTTAATCTTAGATTCACTACGCATGTCAACAGTCTGCTTCAAAAATCATATTGTAAATTAAAAACACTGTACATCCATAAAGACTTCCTAAGCTCAGATGTAAAATTAAAGCTTTGTGATGCTTTAATACTTAGCAATCTTTCTTACTGTGATACTGTTTTTTGGCCTGCTTTATTAGGTAGAGATAAATATAGTTTACAGAAAGTTCAAAACGCCTGTTTGAGGTTTATGTATAATCTGCGAAAATTTGACCACTGATAAATTTAGAAAGTCGCATTGGCTAAATTTGGATGAACGTTTTCAACTCCATATGGCATGTCTAATTTAGAAATTAAACAGGTTAAAGCTTCCTGAATACTTATTTGTTAAACTTGTTAAAGGTAGTCTTACTCATGACTGTCCTACGCGTTCTCGAGACTTGTACACTGTACCTAGACACAGTTCTGCTCAGTTTGAAAGATCATTTGTGTACAATGCTACTAAGATATATAGTAGTCTACCCTCTAATATTAAATCTCCTTCTAGTTTATATAAGTTCAGAGACCTCATCAAACACCTGTTGTTTAACAATAGAAATGATTAATTATGTATTTCACGTATAATTTTTTGTGTTATAATTTAAATTTTCACCAATATTTTAACTGGAATGGTTATGTGGAAGAGCAGCGTTGCTGAACATCGCCATTCCTTTTGATATTATTTCTTTATCTGTTTAAAGTCTTAATAAAATCAATTTATTATTATTATTATTATTATTATTATTATTATTATTATTAATTAAATGCGGTTATCCTTCACTTATCATCTGCGACCACAAACTAGCCAATGAATAACTATCGCTTTAACTGCTAGAAAAATATTATTCTAGGAGCGATAAACTTTCTTTTCGGCAATAACCGCCAGTTAAGTATTACCTGTCAATTAATTTGAAATTGTTAAGCCGTCCCTGCTTTTCTGACATTATGCTTACAGTAATATAAAATGTTCGCTAGTATTTAAACAAAATATTGTCTCCAGCAATACACTTTTTCAATTCAAATTTCCATACGTTACAATTTGTTTTAGATTAATCAGTTTTGTATCTAGATGGTCCAATATCCTCTAACCAGTTTCTGGTATTAATGGCTTCTGAAGCGCATTATGTATGCTTGTCGTACTCATGGCCGACTATTGAGCCCTCTGAGAATTAGGTGCTAACTAATAAATTAATGATTTTGGCCCGAGGCCATCTAAATATGATGTGCAATCTGAATTATTCAATCTAATATCGCCTACGCGTAAATGCATCTCTGCGTTCCTTGCTTAAGATGTACAAAAATTTAGGAATGTTACTGCATCTTTCTAAAACCACAGTTTTACCCAATTAAGACTTTACATTTTTCACTTGCTTAGAAGATAGTCTTTACTGAAGTAGGTGTGCAGTATAAAAATACACCAATATTTTTCGTTGGTATTATCCGTATTGGAGTTGTATTGCCTATTTATAATTAAACTCATTGTTGTACGTAAAATAAACGACGTGGTATTGCTTACGAAGTAAGTTCCATAAACACGAACACACGCGCGACTTTGCCAACCATGGAATCATCTAGTAGAATTAAAGCTGTTATAATCATCTCCAGATGATGACAACGTGGCTGGCGCAATTCGTATCAAGTATAGTATTCATATGTTTGTGAAAAATACCATTGCATAAGCGGTGTCACGTCCTCCAAGAAGTGATATTATATATTCCAATATTCAACATGAAATAATAAGTTGTGTTTTTGTTTAGGTTTGGCCGAAATGTTATTTGTGATGTGCTGTTTGAGTTTTTAAAGAATACGTTTTAAAATTTTAATCGCCCACAAAAATAATAAGTGGCTCAGTCGGTAGAATATTTAAGAGATGACATGAAATAATGGTAGGCTGAGTTTTGTTTAGTTGAATTATTTTACTTGATAATAGTTTGATTTTTCATTCTACTTTTCCTCTGAATGTTTTTGGCTTTTTCGTTATAATTTCTTCTTAAGACTGAAGTATTTATAAAAAGGTACTGTAAAGTTTTGTAAGTCTGTGATAAGTTATAGCTACGGGGAGTTCTTAAAATTAGTTCAAAATATTTTACACAAAGTCCGTGCGAATATACCGGTTATTCTTTATGTCGAGCTCTTTTCGAGTTTACTTTATAAGGGTCGCAAACCGCTCGAAATAATTTATAGTTGTCCTACTAACTGAAGCAGAATTTTCATTATTTCTGCAGTAACTTTTTATTTGACATGCAATTATTTGTTCTTTTCAGAAAATAATACTCTCACAAAGGTCTGTAGTATCACATTAGATGCCTGGATCATTGCATTACACACTTAGAGTGATGGTGATTCAGCAATCGAACCAATGATGGCGCTATAGGTCCTACAGTTCTAGACCTGTCAAGATCTATACTAGACCACGTCCAAACCACGGACGAAATTAATACACAAATTTGAAGCTTGACGCAGAAAGCTTCTTAAACAGTACGCGATGAGCAGAGAGGTGCACTGCAGTTAGTTCCATATTGGATAGTGAAGTGAACAAATCAGAGAAGAAATAAAGTTATCAAGGTAGCGAAATAGACAGTGAACAAACAGTTACTTTTATGTCAAGAAGTGGTAATTAGGTTATGATAATTAGAGTAAGTTAATCAGATAGTAAATAAATCAGTGATTAGTGTTACTTGTGTGGCAATTTATTTAATTCACATTAAGGGTGTTTACTGAGGGGCGTAAATACGTTATAATACATAAGTACATGTTCCCTCTGATAGCGGTGAAAAATCAAGCAATGCAAACGAATTGTATACTAAATATAACTACCCGAAAAATTCTCAAAACTTAGTTCTTTCTCTAACACTATTTTAGAAAGTACACGTTCCACAACTGTATATTATGTTGGAGTAAATATCATTCCAACACACTTTATTGGAATGCCATTACAGCATACTGTGTTTGAATAAAACTATTGTATAAATAAGCAACTTTTTTTGTATGATTTCTAAAATCTTGTTAGAGAAAGTATAGTCTAAAATACGATTGGAATAGCACATTCCATAACTTGTAGAATATATTATTAGGTATATATCTAGAATAACCACCTTTGTTACTTTAGTATACACTTTGTACTCTTGATAAAGGCCTAAAAAATCGAAGCATTTGTGGTGAATTTTAAATATAGTAATATGGCGGCCGTACATTTTCGTCCGAGTGCTCTCGCTAGGTCTCCCCGAGACGTCTCGGCCGAAAGGCATGTGCTCCAGTGCGACCATGTATACTCTCGCTAGATCCGTTGCAGTTGTGAACTGCGAGGAGATGGACGATTACACAAAAGTTACTGCTGCTGTTGCTCTATATGCTATCAGTTATTACATTTATTTACACAAGTATCGTATAAAAAAATAAGAAAAAAATGCGTAAACGGAGATAGTGGATGAATCCCTGTTCTTTCTCAACACGGTAACAGAAAATTCGACTTGTTCACTGACGCGAACCCATGCATCCTGCAAATGCTTTTTATCCTTATGAAACTTGTGACTAGGATTCCATTATATGGGTTTCATTTGATAAATTTCTATGAAATTAAGTTCACTCCCATTATTCCACATTTTTCCGAACGCAAAAATACATCTTCAACGGTTTCATCGCAGGAGCGAAACTGTGAGAAGCAAGAGCGTACAGTGACGTACTCGCTATTCGCGCGAGACCCTTTGACTCCGGCACAAAAAATCGACATGCGACGCAGAGCGAGCGAGGAACACCGAGACACACCCTGGTTGGACGAGATCTCTCATCTATACTCTCGCACTCGGCCTGTCTCGGTATGCCTCGGCGAGAGTGTACAGCCGCCATAAAAGCATTGTTTACTTAAAAATAAATATAAACACCCTGTAGTAACTGAGAGTTAAGTTTAACATTGATATCAATGATAATAAAATATAAAGGTTTTTTGGGATGAGTAAAGTTATCCAAACTTTTACTAAGGAATTTCTAATCGTATACTAAAATTGAAAAAGACATATTAATCTAGGAGCTGGCGATGCCGACAACGCGACGCATGAACGTACCTCATTTCATAAGACACACTTTTTATACTGAATTAAGAAATACTAATATGTTCTAAGGTTCAGATTCTTAATTAATATTAAAGAATAAAGTTATCAAACGTTGGTTGGCCATTCTTCAACGATTGGCTCTCGTAAAATTAAGAATATTAGTCATTTACATACAAATACAAAACGGCTCACCAAAATATTGAGTGCAACAACATGAAAAATCCTTTATTGTAAATCATTTAGTGACTGGTTGAGTTACATAGACTTTCGTCTTCAAATATTCCCACAAAAAAGTAAAGTAGTCAAATTTGGTGACCGAGGTGACCACTCCATTGTTGGACTTCTACCTATCCAATGACCAGGGTATTTATAATTGACGGACACTTACAGCAGAATATGGGGGTGCTCCTTCTTGTTAAAATGGAATGAGATTTTCAGAAGGAGTTTCGTTGTATTCTATTTTATTTTATTTATTTATCACTGGAACATTTTTACAAGTTGTACATTTTTTGTAATTATATAGTTAATATATTTGGTATTAATTTTACGATCCCATTTATTAACATTAAGTGTTATGACACCTGAGGGGACCTCGTGCTACATCTAGCAGTATTTAACGTTTTGTTCATACTCTAATATTCGTTGCATTTCCTAGGAACATTACGATTTCTAGGTTTGCAGTTGTAATATAATATAAAGTGATAGTATAATATAATATATAATGAAAGAATTAGAGATAAGAAGACAAGGAATATAATAATTAATTATATTTAAATTTATTATATTATTTATCTCTATTTTCGTCTTGGTTAGTTACAAGAGTCGGTAGTTACGGGGGAAGGCTTTGTTTTATTTTTAGGTCAATAGTTGGAGGAGTGTGGACTAATTTTCTGTTATATAGTTTTTAATGTCCTTTTGAATTTCTTTTTATTATGGACTCTAATTTATTTAGGTAGTTGGTTGTATAATTTAATTCCATTGATTGATTTATTTGTTTCGTAGGCTCTGCCCCAGACGCTAATACCATACTTAATACCTACCTACCTGCTAGGTTGTAATTTGTCACTAGGAGAGTCTTTCTTTTCAGGTTAAATGATTTATATGTCAGTTTTCATAGCTGCTCGTTTAAATATTTAACATGTTTATCTCATTTTAACTGATTATCGAATATAACGCCGAAATATTTAATAGTAGTGGTGTTTAGACTTTAAATATTCTTTTCTCTATCAATAAGAATAGGTTGCACCATCTGGGGTAGTCCTGCCTTCGTTGAGGAAAAGGCTATTAATTTTGTCATTGCTATATTTAGTTTTAACATATTTGTGTCTAGCCAGTTTTTGACTTTACTAATTGCCTCAGCCGCTTTTTGTCGCGCTAAGTCCCAGGTCTCTCCCGAACATATCAATACAGTATCATCTGCATATTATATGATGTTGAATCTAAAGTTTTGCTTCAGTAAGCCGCTGATAAACAGCAGGAATAAGGTAGGACCTAAGACTGTTCCCTGTGGAACTTCAGTTTTTATTATTTTCTTAGTGCTAAGAGCATTGCCAGTTTTATTTACTAGGATCTATTTGACAGATATTGTTTTAATAATTTGTAGGCAATACCTCTAATTCCCATCTTGTTTAGTTTGTCCAGTCACTGGCTATGCGAGATCGTATTGAAGGTTTTTTGTAGGTCTAAAAAGATAGCTATGACTTTTTGTTTTTTTTCAAAATTTGTTGTAATTTTATCTGTTAACAACTAGACAGGATTTTCTGTGCTCAGATTTATTTGGAATCGATACTGATTTTTTGAGATAACTTTATTTTCTTCAAGATATTAACGAAGCCTATGATGGCTGAGACATTCTTCGACAATTTTTGGTACATTATTTATCAACGATATTGGAAGGAAATTTGTCAAGCAATTTTTGTTACCAATTTTATAAATTGGGACAACTATGCTTTCTTTAAACGTTTGAAGATAAAGTTAATAATATGTGCTAGAGGTGAACAGATATGAACCGAAAGCAGTTTCAGTCTTTTTATCGTTACTCCATCTTTTCCAGTAGAGGAGGAGTTTTTGAGGACACATATGATATTTTTTATTTCAGTGTCATCAACATCTTCCAGGAGCATGGAGTTTAGATTCTGGCTTGTGTCGTCGTTTAAGGTCAGGTTTTGTGCCTATTTCGAAATGTCACTAGATTTTTTTTCGTCGCTCAATAAAGAACTGGTTAAAGGTAGACGCTATTTCGTCTTTGTTTGTGATTACTGTGTTGTCGTCTGTTATTATTTACTCTATATTGCCTTTGCACTTTTTATTACAATTTTACAATTTGCGACTTCGTTAATGCAATCTCAAACTTTTCTTGAGAATGCTCCCTTTGTAGAAGTTGTTTTGAAGTTTTAATTAGTATCGTAATTATTAACCTCTCCACAATAAAATTGTGAGAGGTTACTAAAATTGGTACAAAAACGAAAATTGAGATAACATCAAATCTTTACGTTTTGAGGTCCTAGGAACCCAAAAAAGTGATTTTTGAAAAATGTCTGTGTGTGTGTATGTGTGTATGTCTGTTAGCACGATAGCGCCGAAACTACTGAACGGATTTGAATCATACTTTGCGTGTGAGTTTCTTTAGTGCCCCAGAAGATCTGGTTTTGGTTGAGATCGGATTACGTTTAGTGCCATTTTGACGCAACAAGTTGTTTAATTTATAATTACTTTCAATTTGCAATGGAGCCATTGAAAAGCAGTTAAAATTCTGATTTCAACGATATATCACACTTCCACCCTTTCGATTTGGTTTCCGTGAAAAAAATTAAAAACAAAGCAAATATGGTATAGATCACATTTCGCATGATACTAGTAAAATTACTGAAATGCTAATGTTTCATTTAACAAAGACAGCTGCGAGCGATCGGATTGCAATGGGCAAATTTTGACGATTGTCATTGTCATCATTTGTCATCCGATAACGTTGGTGTCATGTCATGTTAATAAAACTTCGGCATATTTGTAACTTTTAGTGGATTGTCACAAACTTTAAAGGTAGATATAACAATATCATATGCTTTCTGTACCTTCGTTGGTGAATTTATTATAGATTATCACTTTACCAATTTTCAAATTGTTGCTTTACAAATCTGTAGTATTTAGGATAACTAGACTTTCTTAGTCGTTCAAATGATGTTAAAGTTGTTAATATCCTAATAGTATATTATTCAACGAGCGATAATGTAGGTAATAACTCGCATAGATGATTGTAAATTCATTAAGTTGAGAGTTTTTTTAGTGCCCCAGAAGATCTGAAAAGGTTTTTGATGAGTTCGGATTACGTTTAGTCCCGTTTTGTCACACAATTTAATGCTCTTTTCGGCTTCAAAGATCCACCGAGTGGGGAGGTTCCAGTCGCTTCCAGTAGCTGCCGATTTTTTTTCTATAGCTTTTTTAATAGTTTTTAATATCAGTGTTATGCCTGTTTAAACAACATTAATATTATTAACATAGAGAAATATCACAAAATTAATATACTATAAGTAGGAAGCTCCCAATTTGACCATTTAATCTAATTATTTTTTGCAGTATTTATTAATTTTTATATCTTTGTTTTAATACATTGTTATAAGTAATTAAGATTATTTTCTCTACAATTTCGTTGTGAAATATGCCACAGAATTTAACATGCTATACGTAGAAAAATGTGCTCTTTGTAATGACATTTTGGGGTAACCATTTAAGGAAATTTCCGATGACGTTATAATTTTTAAAGAATATTAGTAATTTTTTTTTTAAATGGTGTGGAAAATGAACAAACATGATGCGAGCTTGTAACGAAAATAGCTTAGTTTAAGTATCATCGAATTTTATGTGAAAAAAATCGTGAAGGTAAAGGTATGCCTCATCAAAGATTGATACAATATTAGAAAAGGAATTTATTTGACTACTGACATATTGAAGCTCCTGTAGTTAGCAATGCATTCAAATATAACTGTTTCGAAAGATATAAAAATTTTTCTTAATTTATTTTTACATTATGAAATTGAAAAAAATATTGAATATTAAATAAAGCAAGGAAGTAACCATGTGTTGAATTTGGTCAAAATCGTGACAGCCGTTTTAGATAAAAAATTATTAAATTATTTACAATTCACCCCCTGCATTTTTTGGGAGCAACTGGTTATGCCATCTTATGTCGGTACTAAGGGAGTATTTTTACGTGTCAAATTTAATCAAAATCGTTAGAGCCGTTTTAGAGAAAAAAATTATTTTCTATTTTTTCTCAGCTCTTCCCACATTTCAGTTAGAATCTATTTTGTGATTTTGCCTCGAGGTGTGGCCATCTTGAATACACATGTAAAATTTGAACAAAATTGATCCAGTAGTATGGGCTCTAGGAACGACCACAGACGGCAGACAGGCATTTTTTAAAACTACTTTTTTGGAGTCAGGGGCCTTGAAAACGTGTAAATCCATCAAACGATCACCATACTTTCCTTATAAACTACGTATATGGGAAAGTAAAAATGTTTAGAGCTTGAAAGTGGACGTTGGTATATAGCGTAAATAGTATAAAATGCATTGAATAGTCCATTCATTTAAATGCTATTATATGTATTTTTAAAGTAAATGTATCATTGTGAGTGGTTCGGAGTCCACATTAAACTGTAGGGCCTCGTCTCTCTTACCTAGCACAAGATTCTTGAGATCTTCCAGGGAGTTACTTCGGTAACTTGAGAGGCGGTTAAGAAAACATTTTAAGAAAACAAGAAGAAAACATTTATTTTCAATATTCCTATGTTGATTATAGAGGTTGACGTTCTGAAAACATGTACTTTTTTCTGAGCAAAGTATTTTCAGGCAACCGTTACTGACAAAAAATACATTAAAGTTAAAATTTGCGATTATTAAACGGGCCATCATCAAACGTTTTTCTATTTGTCTTTATTTTCACATATTTTTGTGTAAACTGCCAATATTAACGGAAAGACTTGTTTATTTTTCAGATTAAATTAATTCGGACTCGTTTATTTGGTTTATGTTAGGCTTTTAATAAAATGCCTAATTTAAAAACCCTTGTCCAAATTTTACGAATAGGAAAAAATATATGGTATATATACAAATAAGTTGTTTACTCCACTGGGCCGTAATTTAATTCATTTTTTTAAAGATTATTCAGTATTGAAATAAAATTCATTTTGTTTGTTTGTTGAAACCCCAAAAACTCTTTTTTCAATAATTATTACAGGAGAAAAAGACGTGTTGTTTTTGAATACCACAAGGAGCTGTGGAGCTTATTATTGAAGTACTTGTTTCTTAGTCCAGGAATGGCGTCATCGAAAGGTTGTGATAGTTACTTTTAACGAGGTAGTAGATTTTTTTATCATCTTGTATATATTGCAGGGAGCATGTAGAATTCAAATTTTAGACCTCCAAATCCTCGGCAAATTTTTGTGTGGTCGAAAAAACCATGAATTATTGGCACTTTTTTAAGTTTGTGGCCTATAACTTAAAAACAATGCATCCAATCGAAAAGTCATTTATTACCAAAATTAAAGAGCATTAAATTTCGCTTCAAATGAGTACCTCAAAGTTGAAATTTCATCAAGAGGTGTGGGCGTAATTGGCAGTTGAATAACAACAATTTCTATCAACTTGTAAAAACTCGTTTGAAAACATCAAGTTCTTCAGAAGACATCATTTTCAGTGAAGAAATAAATGCTGCAGAGTCACAGGAAAAATTTCCTCCAAACGAGAGCAACAAGAGTCATTTGATTTTGATGCTTATATAAAAATTTAAGGAAGGAGGAATCCAAGCGCAACAGGCAGAAGAAGATACAGATTTATTAATTGTAGAAACAGCTATTTCCCAAGCAACAAAATCCGATAGTGTGGCAATTGTTAGCGTGAACATTGACGTCCTCGTTCTCCTAATGGGCCTCGGAGGCAAGTACGAGAACTTGTACTTCCACAAACCAGGGAAAGGGAAACCAGGTTTATGGTATTCAAACACTTTGATCTCACACATGTCCTCTTTATGCATGCATTTACTGGGTGTGACACCACGTAATCATTTTTTGGTAACGGGAAAGGAAAATTATTAATATTCTAGTGTCTTGTCAGTGATTGTTGAGAAACAATTGTTTAGATTGTTTTATACTAATAGTTTTTATATCGAATAATCTATAAAACTTGTATGAAGATTTTTAAATGGTTTGAGATTCAACGGTAATATGAGGAAACATTTATTTATCAAGACATGAGGTAAGCGAGATTTGATACGTATTCTCTCATTTACGTTTCTTTGACAATTTCTAACTTTTAACTTAATAAATGTATTTTGAGTCAGTAAAAGTATGTTAGTAACAATAGGACTTTTCTATTGATAACTAAATATTAGATATCGAGTATATGAAAGTTTTACTATTTTTTAGTATTGAAAATACTTTTGGGCGTGATGTGTATATGGGAGTTGTCTTTAAAAACCTTGCGCGGATTTCGTGACCTGCAACAAGCGAAGTGCTCGGGATTTGCATATGTTGCAAGATCTGTGGAGGCCGATCGGCCGGCTAGATCACTGCATACGGAGGATAAAGTTACTTATAGGATGGAAGTTTTAAACGCCGACTGTTCGAATAGACAATTGCTAAATATAGAGTAATATACTGAGAGATGCTTAAGACATATAACTAATTATAATATATAAAATGCTTAACAAAAAATTAGTTTTACATATATTAATAATGAATGATAAGTAGATGGAATGGTATATATATTATAGTGAATATAAAATAAATACACAATTTTAAATAAATTGAAAATTTCTTTCTTTGTAGTATAGACTTAATCTGAAATAATGAAAAAGTACTACTTATGTGCAATTCCTGTCTCTTCGTGTGTACTGCGTTTCTTTTTTTATTTTCCCATATACGTAGTATATAAGGAAAGTATGGTGATCGTGCAAAAATTCGAGTTTGAGTTTTTCATGGATTTACACGTTTTCAAGTCTCCTGAACCGAAAAAAGTGGTTTATAAAAAATGTCTATCTGTGTCTGCCGTTTGTATTCGCACCTAGAGCACAAACTACTGGATTCATTTTGTTCAAATTTTACATGTGTATTCAAGACGGCCACACCTCGAGGCAAAATCGCAAAATGTGGGGGGGGGGGGGGTAAAGCCCTAAAAGCAGGAAAAAATAAATAGAAAACAATTTTTCTCTCTAAAACGGCTCTAGCGATTTTGATTAAATTTGAACATGAATACTCCCTTAGTATCAGCATAAGATAGCATAAACAGTTGCTCCCAGAAAATGCAGGGAGGGGTGCTACAGGTGGTGAGCTTTAAAGAATTCAATATTATTTTTGTAAAGCAACGACAGACGCAGTTAGTACTTGGATTGGTGACCATTCTAACGGAAACCGTGTTCTCGCCTCACACATCTTCCAGCGGCTTGTATATCAGTGTATGCGCGGAAGCTATACGACCTTAAGCGAGGGTTGAATAGGAGATATACCATCCTTCGGAGGGGATGTAAAGCCGTCGGTCCCTTGTCTATTAAATGTTAGGCAAGTAAAAGATCCCTACTCTTCTTAAGGGAAGAGGTTCGGCAAAATTCCTGGTTGGGGGTAGCTCGTCTACAGGCGTCGGGGTTAGGCCTCAGTAGCGGAAATAGGCCGACGTTAAATAAATGTATAAAAAAAAAATATATATTATTTTAATCTAAAACGGCTGTAACCTTGTAAAAGTAAAAAAAATTGCACCTCTCCTGGTTTCGAACCCACGATCTTAGTATTACAATTACAATTTACAATTTACAATTTAAAAATCTTTATTTCTTATATGTACAATTCATGTTGATATTGTCATTTATATGCCATTTATTTTTTATTAGTTTACAATTCATAAATACACCCGGTGCGTTACAATTTTGCCTATAGCAAAGAAACGAGGCGGGGAGCTGATGATATGCCAAAATAGCTAGACAATAAAATTAAAATTAATATATTCCATTGTTTTCCAAAAAGTTTAAACAAATTATAATATTACTATACCAAAAGCAAAACGCTAAATATTGTGCCAACGTGCTTTAAAGCCTCGAGCGGTAAAGTTATTAGAAAACATTATTTATGCATAAGGTGACCATTCTTCCAATTCAGCGTCCATCGACAGGGCTAGATTAAATGAATCATGATCGGTAAACTTGAAACGATATCACGAATTACGAATTATCTGTCGCCTATCTCTCAGTTGCAATTAATATTAGCACATTATCAGTAGCAAATAAAGTAGATGTTGAGCGCTCGGCACATTTGGTGTTTTGTAGTTTTGCTATTGTTATAGGATATGAATATAAGCATATTGGTTTTAAAAATTATTTTTTCCAGTTACTATCACTCTACCACCGTTTCTACTTCTGTGTCCCGTATTTCACTCAAGTATAAATGGTCACCTTATTTATGTATTAAGCAAATCACAACCCTTTTATTTACTACGGAATTACCTACTTTCTGTGTATTGGTATCTCAATCTGGTCACGCTAATATACTAGACAAATACTTATGGGAAAATTTGTCTGAGTTGCGTCAGACCGATTTTTTTATCATTTCTAAGTAATCAAGCACTGTACTACAGTAAACAAAAAGTTTTGTCTGGTATTTTCAATACACCTAAGACACTTTTGTAGGATGCAAGATCTGTGAATTTTTTTTTCGAGATTATTATTTACTTCTCGTAAGGGGGAATTTGCATAATCTTTATTAATATATATTAGACCAACAACATAGAGAGTTTTCATACAAGATTTTGAATGAATGATAGTTCTCTGTTAGAAACCCAAAGAAGTCATTTTTCAATAATTTTAATTAACCTCTATTTAACTATATTAGGAATAAAAGTAATATTGGGTATTGTCTAAAAAGTGGCGGAGGATCTGGGTATACTTCGTACTATTGTGTTATTTGGATTTCTTAAAATTTCTTGTTTAATTTATCTCTTTTGTAAGATGAGAGGCTTTAATATTTTCATTTTTTCAATTAGTGGTATATATTGTTGCTGAACACGTGTTGATTATATATTTATGTTTTAATAAATTTGTTAGTAGCTAAATCTGCATCGGCCGTCTCGCATTTTTCCCCCCTATTTATCATTATTGATCCTTTCTTTTTTCAGGTAAAGCAGATTTGGATATTGATTGGTTATGCTATACTTAAACATGATATTAAACTTGATACGGCTATTTATTTGTTGTAAACTGTGAGACTGCACTTTTGAAAATGTCGTTTTACACCCCTGTTCGGTTAGACCGTTAATTCTGCAGTTGTTACATGTGCAGTTTCATCGTTGGCAGAGCTGTCGTAAGAGCTAATAATGCGTTGGAATATGACTTGACAACAAATATTAATAAAATATGCATTTGATTTTAAATAAATAAAAAATAGTAAATCTTAAAACCTAACAATAGATGTCATTTAATATATATATATATTGCTATGATATATTTATTGTGCTATTATTTTTTTTTATTAATTTATTTGGGCGCCAGATGCCTCAACATAATTCATTGTAGACATCAATTTTTGTGATTAATATTTATGTAAAATTTAAAAAAAAGCATGAAATACTGCACATAACTTGCGTACAGTTCAAATCTTTACCTCAAGAGCCGGTTCATATATGATTCACACAGTGATACTTGTTAATGAAAAACCTTCGTCAACATAACAATTTAATATATAATGGTAAATGGTTTCTTCAATTGACATGGACCAATAACTTACTAACTAAACTACTAGGTAACTAAAAAAACAAACTAAACTAGCTAGGCGAAATTTGAATTCAAATTAAAATTGTATCTTTTATTTTATTATCAACTTTGCAAAATGTACCTGAGAGATCTCTCGACTGTTGATTCACTTTAATCACTCCCTATTTTCTCACCTCGTTCGGATTCATAACTATCGGCTTTCGTTGCGTTCTGCCCAAATCTGGTGCTGGTACCAATCCCAAACGGCTATTGTTGATAGGTCGTTGTGTGGTTGCAAATTTGTTTGCCTTTGCTTCCTCACACACGAAACACTACACCTTTCAGTTTGACACACCTTTTCTGTTTTCAAATGAACGTTTCAAGTTACTCACAAATTTTACATCAGATTATTCCTTAAATTGGTATCCACATACCCTTCTTCATTTGATAATCTTGTTTTTTTTTATGTGTTTTGACGTTCTTTCGTTCTTGTCAGTTTTATATTTTTTTCCCCTCTTTTTTTTTAAATCACCTTGGAAACCATCAAATGCACTAACTAACGTGATTTGCTAATTATTATTATAACTACCTTTACAAATTTTACTTATTCTAAAATATTATTTAACGAAAATTTTTCATTCTACAAAATATCACTGCCAGTCTCATACTCTTTTAAATTTTCTCAACTAAAAATTTCTTATGTAGGGAATAATATAGCAATATATATATATATATATATATATATATATATATATATATATATATTGTTATTATACATGATTTGCAGGAAACAACTACTCAGCGGGCAAATACCCCGACCTGCATTGAATTATACCTTACAAATCATGAAAAATTGGTAGCCAATGTCATTTGTCAACTCCCTGACCAGACATAGACCGGTTTCGAACTTACTAGTTCTCATCAGTATGCCATAGGTCATGGAGCAGACAAATGACAGTGGCCAACCTGCTAGTCTGATACAGACTAATGTAAATGGTGTAGTGGTGAGAGGTAAGTGAATCCTCTCATGTGGTCTAATGCTATATGCTATATATATATAATATATATATAATATATATATATATATATATATATATATATATATATATATATATATAAGAAGAAGGGTAGTCTTGACTGACTAGTTAAGAAAACCAAAATTAAACACACGTAGTGTATCTTGAGGTTGCAGTCAGAGGTGAAAAGTAAAACAGAAAAAGAAAAACTCTTTTGTTACTTTGTCAAGTTTTCGGAAATTATTTATTCCCTTTATCAAGACATTAACTTGAGGTTAAAAGTTAAGGTCACATGTATTATAAAATAGTCGCATTTTTAACTTAATGTAGACAAATTCATACACAAATTCCTTTACAGGTACACAATTTAAGGTAAACAATTACCGATTATTTAAAATTAAGGATTAAAACCATGATTAAAATAGATATAACAAAATGAACATGAATAACTACCACATGTGAGTATTGCATTGAGTTCTATACTCACATGTGGTAGTTATTCATGTTCATTTTGTTATATCAATTTTAATCATGGTTTTAATCCTTAATTTTAAATAATCAGTAATTGTTTACCTTAAATTGTGTACCTGTAAAGGAATTTGTGTATGAATTTGTCTACATTAAGGTAATAATGCGACTATTTTATAATACATGTGACCTTAACTTTTAACTTCAAGTTAATGTCTTGATAAAGGGAATAAATAATTTCCGAAAGCTTGACAAAGTAACAAAAGAGTTTTTCTTTTTCTGTTTTGTGGCCGTAAACTTTTCACCTCTGACTGCAACCTCTATATATATATATATATATATATTGGCCATGCATGTAGAATCTATGTAAAGATTGTTCAAAATTGAAAAATGCTCTGTATATTACAGTTTCGATATTTCATACGCATTTTTTTGCAATTTAAATGTTTAGAAACAGTCTACATGCATATATCCACAGACATTTTTTAAAGATATTTGAATTTAGCGCATTATTCCTGCACAAAAAAATGTTTTTCGAGTTGTATTAAAATTATTTCATGAAATAATTACACAATAAAAAAAGCTGTATCTAAATATTGTTTTGGGAAAAAGTTCTACTTTTTTGAGATAACTTTTTGTCAATATATAAAATATTTAGATTTGTTTCATTCCGTATGGACTCTGTTCTTTAAAGCAATTTATACTTTAGATGTCCTTTTAAGAGTTTGTGTAGAGTAAATTTTCTTAAATGGAAGATTTTATTCTTCATTTGCCCGAGTTTTAAGGATATTGCAGTTAACAAGAGTATAATAAAATTTCTTTGTAAAAGAATACACCTGTAATTCGTGCATCATATTGTTTATATACTTGTGTGATTTAATTAGTTTTAGCTCCGAGAAATTGAATTTTTATATTGAAATATCAAAGGGAGACAAGGATTTGCGATTTCTTTATAAATCTTAAACTCCCACTGATGTATAAAATGTTATAAAAACAGTTTATTAAGATTCAAAGATAAAGAAGTCATTGAAGTAAAGCTTTCAGTAGATTCATTCAAGAATATAAAATAATAGTTTAATTGTTTCTCATATATACTTTTTTGAGGATGAAGGGAAATCTAGATTTGAAAAATACCTCGGGGGCTTGTTTTACTGATGTATTTAATCCACGTGTTCTTATTTAAAAGCATTAATTATATTTTTCAAACTTTCTGAGACTGACATGTATGAAGGCGAAAAAACAATTGAGAAAAGCAGTCTGAAACATTATTTCCATACAATTGGACAGTAGTTGATTAACAGCCTGCAAGGGGACTCATCCCTCTTATGTGCTTGTAAGATACATTGTTACTTAAAATATTTTTTGAGTACTTTTTTATTTGATATTAATTTATAATATTTTTTTTATATATGTATGACTGATGGTCGAGAGGTGAGCGCACTTGCCTCTCACCCAAAAGTTCCGGGTTCGATCCCCGGTCGTGGCAGTGGAAAATACTGTGAGAGGGATTTTTCCACTATACACGGATATTGGGTGTGTGTCCCTTGTTTCTAAATGTGTAGCCCCCTTCCACACAAGGCTCTTCTAGAGCCTTCCGGGATAAAGGGGGTTGTCATTACCTGTGGTGCATTATTATATATCTATCATTTTGCTGCTCATACTTTCTTCTAAGAAACTCATACAAGCAAATAATCTCCCCAGACAATGAAAAAACTGCAAATTTTGGAATATAAGTTCATGATCCTCTTTTGAAATTCTAATAGAGTCACCTCTCTCAAAGACATATATTAACCGTTTCACTACAGTAACCCCTTAGCCGACTACATCCAGGATATTTACATCTTCAAACTAAGTCATAGCCCGCAACATTACATAAATTGGACAACACAATGCTTTTACGTATCAGACAAGACTCTGTCATAGCACGTATTGCCCAGTTTCTGGCAGTCACTCCAGCTACTCTTCCTCCTACCATAACTTTCTTTTATTGGATGTTATATATTCAATAGCTTGCCCCTCTCAACTGTTCCTTGCTCTCTCTCTCTCTCTCTCTCTGCATTTGTTGATTTTTGTTGTTTTTTATAAGCTTTTCTCCAGAAAACCTGTCTCAGACGCCAACATCAAGAATGGTACTGTTAATGTCCCAACATTAGAAAACCATATAGATTTGATAAGTGGGATTTTTTTTCAGTGTCATCTTTCAAGGATTAACAATGGCATGATTATTTTTACTGGCGAAAAATTTCAATTCTTTTACATCATCTTTATTGAATCTATATAATTATATTGCTGCTTTTACTACGCTGCTTCTAGCGGATAATCATAAGGTAATGTATTTTTTTATGCATGATGGCGCCTCACTTCATTTTTCCTTGGTCGTAGGAGGATACTTCAATGAAACTTATCAATCAATAGAGGAGGACTATGGCCACTTTGTTCTCCAGACCTTAGTTCACTATATTATTATTTATGAGTCCATTTAAAATCTCATATTTATGCTGTTCCTATTCCCGATGAACAAACTATTCGGAGTGAATAAATGATTATGATTATTAAATCCCGATTAGGTCACATATTATTATTAATGTTAAATAAAACTGTATTCTTTTAAGAAAATACCGAGCACCCCATGTCAGATTATGATATATTAATAATTAATTTTTATAGAATCATAAAAATTTTAAAAGAAAATAACCTGATATCAAATACCCAGCACGGTTTTAGAACAAACCGTTTCACAAATACTGCACTTCTAAATTTTGCAGATTTAACACATAGAGAAATGGATAAAGGACACTATGTAGCCGCATCGCCCTTTGATCTATCTCAACCCTTTGATTTCTTGGAAATAACATTTCTGCGTAAGAAGCTGTTTAATCTTGGTATTAGGGGTATTGTTCTTGAGTGAATAATTTCCTTTGTATCAAGTAGAAACTATTGCCCGACCCTATATAATAGTTTCAATGTGTCAATATTTTGAAAGTTGCGGCTGTTCTCATAATAAATCCTAAAGCTTTGTAAGTCTCCGTGGCAACGTACGTGATATGATTGCTAAAGGACAGTTTTCAATCAAAGATAGAAACACCCAGATCACAAAATGTTTCGGGTCTTGAGAGCGTGTTATCAATAGAGTCATAAAAATAGATCAATGAATTTATGGTGGAATAAGACACTGCGTTACATTTCTGTATATTTAAAGGTAAGTTATTTATTAAGCACCAATCCTTAACGTGAATTAAATTTTGTCGAAGTACAACTAACAGTCGTCAGCTAAAGAAGACAAGATACTGTCGGGCTGTCAACAATATCATTAATGAATAGAATAAAGAAAAGAGGCCCTAAGACTGATCCCTGCGGTTCATTTGTCGTAGCAAATATTTGGATATAATTGCAACCGCGATGTACATGTTGGATCCTCTCTGAGAAGTAGGATTTTAAAAATTTCAAAAAGTCTACAGAGAAACCGAAATTAGACAGTTTATTCAATAGAATTCCGTGGTCATTTCTGTCAAATGTCTTTGAGAAATCGGTATAGATCACGTCTGCTTGGAGTCTCTCATCGATGGCATCAGTTAAGGATTCTACCATACAAAATAAGTTGGTAACAGTGGGCCTGCCAATTACAAAACCATGTTGCTTATCTGTGATCAAATGGCAATATGAAGACCTTAAGATCACTAAAACATAGAACTTCACTTTTTGAAACGTCTCCTAAATATTTGCGCATCAAGGTCTACAACGACTTACCTGCTGAATCAAACTCCCAGAATATATTGAAGAAGCTCCTAATAGAAAAGTGCTGCTATGCATCAAATGAATTCTTCGCGGTTTGACAACTTCTGAAAGTTTGTATAGGGACATTATTATTTTTATATTTATTTCTTTGAATGGCATTTTAGTTACCAATTACTAGAAACGCAATAAATTGTTTATAGCAGACACCGGCGAAGGTCCCATTATTAAAACAGAGGCGTTCCGCAGCATCGGCATTGTCCAGAGCCATGTGCAGACCGGTTTCGAGGTTTTGGCTCTCATCAGTGCAGAGCAGACCCAGACACTGACCATACTGCGGTTTCCTGATGTTATACACATTGCAAGTAACACCATATCGGCGACTTATAAATAGTACAAATAGGTCCCTCCAACGGCATCTGCCACAAACACTTTAAGAAGCCTCGACTAAGGCAAAAGTGACTTCTGTGTGTACACCATAGTTGCTGATATAAAACTTGTCTTAGAACTCGACAACGCAACATACAACACCGACAATCTGTCAAATTTGTTAATAACTGTATACATTTCACTAATCATGGGATAGCTGATTTTTACGATTCAATGATATGAATTGCGGTTTTCGTAAAATATTAAATATTGACACTGTCAGTTAAAATTTTTGTGACTTGTTTTATATCGATGGGAAGAGAAAAAATAAACGGAATTAATGGTGTCATGGCCTACTTCAAGATTTGTTCTTTTCATTTTTGCGCAAGAGCGTATGTCAAAGCCAATTGCGTTTTTCGAATTTTTTTGTAAACATTATTATTCTTATTTTCTTTGCCGTCACCTTTCATTCCTTCAACTTTTTTCGTATCTCCTCAAATAAGGGAACTATAACCGTTTGTAGTTTTCCTATTTTTCAGGTTTTTGTAATATATCTCACAAAGTAGGCTGTGAATTTCAAATTTCTTTTTACTGAAATATAATTCACAAAAAATGGGATAACTGTTTCTAAAACTTTATTCTTCTTCAATAGATATTAAGGGCGATATTTGGTATGACCCTCGTAAAATAGACAGACGGTATATTTATTTGTGACAATGTACATATTATATGTATGTATTATGACAACTAAGTATTTATGCCTATGTTATTTGCACCGCTAATTGTTCGTTATGCTCGACTTGTCCAATCTCATTTCTGTAATGACGCAAAAGAAAATAAGATTATTATTAAATACAGTTATAATTTTAACGAAAAATTCGGCATATTTGACATTTGCTTTACATTCTGTGTTTGAATTATTTCATTATGCGTTTATCTTCTATAGTAATGCGCTTTGGATACATGTAATCTGAGTCATGATTAATTAAATGAGCAAATTATTCAATAATTAAATCTACATCAAACTCGACACTAGGTAATCACATTTAAAACAACATCAATAACTGTTATACAGGGTAGGGCAATAGTGGATCTCGACATCTCGATAGCTAGAAATGTTTCAAAAAATTGCAAGTAAACTAGATAGAAAAGTCTATAACTGGAAATTATTTTCGAATTTTACAGGGCCAGGGGCTTTTTTTTTAAAATGGAATGCTATGCATATCAGTACATTTTTTGAAGCCCCTAGGCTCTATTCATTCCTATATTAGCATTGAATATCTCCCAACCACTTGGATGTAATGAATTTTTTTGTTGAAATAATGCAATCTGCAGATGGATATTAAAAAAATCACCATAGTCCCAATTATGGGTTTTAAGAAAAGCTTATGTGAATACCAGTTACGAGACATCTAATTAATGTTTTTGATTCATTTTCATTTTCTACAAATGTACAGGGTGGCCAAAAATTATTTTTCAATTAAGAACGTTTTAAATTGAATTTATTCAATCTTTTCAAATGGAACACCCTGTATATTTTTCAACGATATGATGTAGAAATGATAAACGAACATTTTTGTAAGTGCTATGGCTAATTGCAACCATTTTCGTATTATAAATAAATAAGTGTTTATTTATCAATTAAGAATTTTTTAATTGAATTTTCTCATTTTTTTCAAACGAAACACACTGTATATTTTTCGACGATGTGTTGGAGAAATGAAAAACGAGCAGTTTTCGTAAGTACTTCTCTATGGCTAATTGCAACCATTTTCGCTTTATAAATAAATAAGTGTCAAATTCAAGAATAAACTTAAAAAAGAGGTTCCCTCAAATAATTCATTAGAAAAATTTATAATAGGTGTTCGACGTGTTGCCCATTTTGATTGACACACGTCTTTATGCAATTTTGAAATGAGCTCATTTAGTGGGACCATTTCTTCCAATCCATTGAAATGAGTAAATAGTATTTAACCGGTCCTTTACTGTAATGTTCTTTGTACATTTTTTTGCTGTTTTCGTTATTCGACAAGCATTAATAAGTAATAATAATAATAATAAACGTCTTTATTGGAACAATGACATATATAATGTTTCATGGGCGAAGCTTAGCATAGGCTATTCTGCCACTTGACCCCAAAAACTCAGTTTGGTATAAATTGTCGTGTACAAAGGAGCATTTATCACACTTATCGGTCGTTACAATTTGTATTGAATTTAAAATATTTGGAATTTTACAATATGAATTTTAATAAAGCGGAACTTGTAGACATGACTTTTGTTTTGGGCGACTCAGACAGAATTTGTTTACTTGCCGTTAGAATTAATTTATCACCAACGTTATCCCGAAAGAAGGATTCCTGATGTTAGCAGCTTCCAAAACCTTCTCGATAGATTTATGGAAACTAGAAATGTCAAATATAAAAAAAGTGAAATAAAACGTGTTGCGAACGAAGAAAATGAGTTTTCTGTGGTGCTGGCAACGGTTGAGAATCCCAATGTTAGTCATAGAAAACTGAAATCATTAGTAGGAATGAGTAGACGGTCTGTGGGTCGAATCTTAAAAACAGATAAGTTGCATGCATATCATATTCAAATGCATCAGGAATTATCTGTTGACAATTTTCAAAAGCGCCTACAATTTTGTAATTGGGCAAGAGTTAAAATGCAACAAGATGTCAACTTCTTTAATACTGTTTTATTCAGTGATGAGGCAACTTTTCATAAAAATGGATTTGTTAATAGGCACAATTTCCATTATTATGCTTCGGAAAATCCTCACTTTTTTATGCAAGTTGATAACCAACACAGATGGTCTATAAACGTTTGGGGAGGAATTATTGGAGAACATGTAATAGGGCCACATTTCTTTGATGGTACGTTGACTGGAGCTATTTATCTTCATTTTTTGGAAAACTACTTGCCACAATTATTGGTAGATCCTCCTGAAAGAATTCGAAATAAGATGTGGTTCCACAACATTATTTAAATGCAGTTAGAGACCACTTAAATAATACCTACCCTAATCAATGGATTGGAAGAAATGGACCCACTAAATGGCCTGCTAGATCCTCAGATCTTACAAAAATGAATGTCTTTTTATGGGGATACGTGAAGGAAATTATTTATAGAGACACACCAACAACAGTACAAAATATGAAGGAAAGAATAATAACTGCCTTTACATTTATCACACCGGCAGTTTTAGAAACCTCATTTCAAAAGAGCAATGAGATATGTGTCAATCAAAATGAACAACATGTGGAACATTTATTATAATTTTTTCTACTGAATTATTTGAAGAAACCTCTTTTTTTAAGTTTATTTTTGAATTTTGTAATTAATGCTCAATAAAACGAAATCGGTTGCAATTGGCCCTAAGGAAGTACTTACAAAAAATGTTCGTTTTTTATTTTTACATCACATCATTGAAGAATATACAGGGTGTAATTCAATTTAAAATGTTCTTAATTGAAAAATAATATTTGGCCACCCTGTACATTTTTAGGAAATAAAAATGATTCAAAAACATTAATTAGATGTCTCGTGACTGGTATAATATATATAAGTTTTTCTTAAATCCATAATTGTGACTGTGGTGATTTTTTTAAAATCCATCTGCAGATTGCATTATTTCAACAAAAAAATTCATTACATCCAAGTGGTTGGAAGATATCCAATGCTAATATAGGAATGAATAAAGCCTAGAAAGAGGCTTCAAAAAATGTACTGATATAGATAGCATACCATTTTAAAAAATAAGGCCTGTAATTTCGTCTTGGCTGGCCCTGTATATTCGAAAATAATTTCAAGTTATAGACTTTTTTTATCTAGTTTACTTGCAATTTTTTTTTTTAATTTCTAGCTATCGTAGAACTCGAGATATTGCGGTCCGACTCATTATTGCCCCACCCTGTATAGTATTCACATCGAATCACATTCGAATTGTTTTCTCAGTTGATTTGACGAACTTTTCAAGATGACTCAGTTTTAACCAGTCCTGCATATTCCTTAGAAATAACGATTATTATGGCACACACCTCCAGATATGTTTAATAATATTCTTAACAAATTGCGCATTTACAACAAATGTGGCAGGTGGGGATATCAAGTCAAATTATTGTTTCAGTGTTTGACTGAAATTTAACTCCTCCGTTCGCCTTCTAATGTATAACAGCCACTCAATACATATTGATACGAAAATGCTGACAGAATATATTGGTCGGAAAGTGAAAGTTTCAATTCTATTTAAAATTTTTGTAAATGCAAAAAATGTCTCCACTCAGCAAGCGAGTCCTCATGTTTCTTTTCGTAGTTCGAATAGATTATATTTGTGAAATATAAACTGCTTATGCTATTACTATCGACAAAATTCTTGTTATTTTTGTGGGATATATGTTCCTTCCAATATTCGACAAATGCTATTTTGCGTAAATACAAATAAAAAGTGAATGAATCAAAACAAACAGCAATGAACAGTACCTAGTTTTTTATAAATTCAACTTCCCGCGCTTTGATGACTACGAAGAGCTACGCAATTTGTTACTTTGAGAATAATAAAACTAAAACTGAATACATTCTGTTATAAATTCAGCACTTTTTTGCAAAAAAGCAATAGTTATTTGCGTAACTAGAAAGGAAACTCTAGGTTGAAGTTGCATGCATTATATTTTAAACGTCTGCAATAGAAATGACTGGAATAGAATATATATTCATTTACGCTTTAACAATTATACATACACATATTTTAGTTTTACGTTGCAAAAATAAACATAAATAATCTACAAAGTCGAGACTTGATATAGATAATGTAAGTTTTGTGCATAATGTAATATATAATATAAAATATTGCAAGCACCAATGCCTGTACAAAGAACCTCATGTGGAAATAAACTGTCTTCTGCGAATGAGTTCTTGTATGCAGATATACAATTATTCATTCACAGCTTATAAAAAAAATATGCTGACCGTAAAGTAACTAATATTAAAACACTAAATATATTTAAAAGAGAATAGTAGTAGAAAAGAAAACAAAATAAAATAACTAAATAACATATACTATCAGTAATTCTAATATTAATGTCCATATTTAATTAATTATATCGGATGTGACATGTCTCGAATTTCTCATAATGAATCCCAGATTTTTATTGGAATAAGCTATAATACCATTAATATGAGGAACAAAAGTTAGTTTAGAATCAAAAATAAGTCCTAAGTCTTTAAATTCAGAACATCTGCTAACTGTTTCAGTACCTATATTATACAGAAAAGTTATTGAATTAGTTTTCCTTGTAAAGGACATAGCGTTGCTTTTCGATATGTTTAGCGATAACTTATTGATATCACACCAATTATTAATTTTTGCGAGATCTTGCTGTAATCTATTACAATCACTTACAGAGTTAATCGAGGTAAATAGCTTGAGGTCATCGGCAGACATAGGAGCATTGCATGTCTCAATTTCCTGACAGATATTATTAATAAACAGTATAAAAAGTAGGGGTCCAAGAACTGAGCCCTGGAGTACCCCTGAAGTTGCCGAGACTTGAACAGATATGAAACCATGATAATGCCCGTTTAATAGCCTATTAGACAGATATGAACAAAAGAAATTAATAAAGTGCGAGGTTAGCCCAAACGTTGCTAATTTTTTCAATAAAATATCATGATCAACCCTATCAAAAGCCTTGGAGAGGTCAGTATAAATTACATCAACCTGACCACCCTGATTCATGATGTGGCGAGAAAATTGGTAATACTTATAAGATGTTGTGGGTGTTGATCTACCAGCTAAGAAACCATGTTGAAAAACTGAAACTTGAAATTTAACATGAAATGATAAAATATAATGTAAACTAACTTCAAAAAGCTTGCCAAAGTTACAGAGGATAACTATAGGTCTATAATTTTCAACTACATTCTTGTCGCATTTTTTAAATATTGGACAGATTTTTGACCTACACTAAATTTGAGGAGATGTTTCAGACTAAAGCGCCAAATTAAAAATAATAGTCACTGGTACAGCAAAGATAATGGCGCAATCTCTTAACAAACTATTTATTTGTATTATGTTCGTTAGGGTACATTTTTGACAATTTGAATAGTTCTTTTTTTATTTACCGATTTTATAAGATCGTTAGTTATCCAATTTGATTTCTTTTTTCAGAACTTGTGACATTTTCTACACCCAAACATTCATATAATACTTCCCAAAGTTCCAGATCTAATTTTCTATTATGTTCTATCTTATCTATAAATGTTTTTGTAGTAAAGTTATTTGTTACTATTTTCATTCCGTTTTCGAGAATAAAAATAATGTATACAAATGTCTAACCAAATATCCATATTTTCTAAATTTAACACCAGTAGATCTAAATACCATCAAAATTTTGTATAAACCATTAATAACTTCCATAATGGACTACGGTAGATTTTCTATTGAAATTCCTTAACGTCAAATGACCAAATATTTAAATAATAAATAATAAAATAAGGGAATTAGGAGGTATCTAGTTCTTAAATGATAAATTGTATCGGAATAGTATTACAGTATAAGTATTAATATCTCCATATTGGCATAAGAAACGACTACCTCCAATAATTGAAAGTTACACTAAGTATTACTATTTTCAGACATTCTTTACAGAATATTCTCATATATATTCACGCAGTTTATGATTATGATTAACGGACATGATCATTTTGAAAGTAATTTAATAGAAGAAACAATTTTTGTTCTATTTTGTTAGTAAAAGTAATCTAAAAACTTTTGGTCTTCGAAATGCTTTTTCCTTTCGTATTTGCAATCAGAATATCTAATTTATTAAATGCAAGACACCCAGCAATGAACTAATTTTTCTAATCCTATTAATACAACAGTGGAGCCTTTTTAAGTATATGGATAAGTAATGCTGAAGAACCAACAATACTTATATTCTGTTAACTCTGTTTTGTAGATTGATATCTACAAAATAAGACAAATAAAATTAAAGGTACAAGTGATAAGCAATAGTTTAACAAAACAAATAAAAAGTATTGTAAGTGAGAAATTATTGGATTTTATTCAAGTTTCTATTGACAAGTTACTGAGAATTTATTGTAAACCCTGTATCAAATTGAAATATTCACCATAGCTATAACACTTTAAAATCTGGTTGTTTATTTAATTTTTTGTATTGTTTTGTACTTTAATAAATATATCATTATTATTTTGTTAAATCGCCCCCCTATAAAACACATTTATATCGTAAAATTGAAAATAATTAATTAATTTTTAATTATGTATTATTTTCCCTGCAGTTAAAAAGTATTCAAACTTCTGAAAATAAAATAAAACTTAATATTTGGACGAACTGGATAGAATAGTTTACATTTTTAGTGATCCTGCGGTTTTCTCAATGTTATTTAAAAAATGAGCCTTTTTAAGATAAATTCCCCAAATGTTTTCACCATATAAACTGAAACTTACACTTCATTATTTAAACTTGAAAACTCACCCTTGTAAAATTGAAAACTACTTGGATTTCAAAAACTTCACGCACAACTGGTTGGAGATCAACAGGCGTTTCAGGATAAAGACGTGTTGATAGTACAGGATAACGGGAATTTATCCTGTGAAGGCGCCTACATATAAGTTGGAGGGGGGCACTGCTGTACTATTGGCCATCCCACTGTTTTATCAGGATCATTTTATAGTACGGGATCCCACATATTATCGTATAAAAAATGCAGACGCATATTATATATATATATATATATATATATATATATAATATACCTTTCTAGAATTTTTGAAATTTCAGATAGCAAAGATATTTGTCTATAATTATCAATATCGGTGAACTCACCCTTTATACTGGAGAAGGATGAATATAGACATAAATTTACCATAAATATGAGTTTTGTTAAACTTGAATATAGAATGAATAAAGCTTAAATTAAATTCAACTATGGAGCAAAAGATAATACTCAGAAGGTACAAACAGACAAATTCAATGTAAGTACCATAATTAACAAAATAGAAACGTAAAACCAAGTTTTTGTGCAGATTTTGCAAAAAATCTAAAAGTTTTTCATATAGGGTGGTTCAGCGGTAGAAGTCAAAAATAAAAACTTAACATGGAGCATCAATACCTATCAGAATAGTATGTCATCAGATTATTTATTGTTTTCGCAATATTTATGTTTTTTGATTTTTTCATAAATTATTATTGTTAGTATTATTTTCAAAGTATTTTCTTTATTTTAGTAATTTCGTTGATAATTGCTAGAAAAACTAAACTATTTACTTTGGTAAAAGCTAGCGAATATTAAAGGCAAAATAATAACTTGTGACCTATCATGAACCTTATCAAATTTCAATGATGATTTTCTTTTAAAGAACAATTTGCCAGGTGTTAATAACTTATACACGTAGTAGGCAACAGAATATAAAATATCTACTTAATCGAAAACAATATGTAATTGCTTACAATACAAAGGAAAAAAGCTCAATTTCAAAATAAATTCGATATTTACTTCATTGGCAAATTTATTTCTTCTTTTGAGTAATAGATACCTATTTACGCAACAAATCTGGTAAGTGGTATTTTTGTAGACGAGTACACAAGATCTGAGAGGGATCCGTCGGCTCTGTTAAGTTTCGTTTAATAAGAGGTATAACATCCATCAGAAGAAGCTGCAGTCAAAAATTAGGAATAGCGAAGGATTCTTGCTATACTTCCTAATCTTTCCCTTCAATCCAAATATGTTATTCGACGTTGCACGCGGCATTACATTTTATGGTAGTGTCTAAAAACTTCTTCTTAGGTGTCTTTTTACGCCGTTTGTCGTGGATAGTTTTTTATTTGCCTCTTGTGGGTTCTATAACAGTAACATCTATAACATGAAGAACTGGAGTTATTTTGCCTAAATTTTGCATACTTATTCAAGACAGTTACATCTCTACGTGAAATCACAAAATCTGTCCCAGTTCAAATATGGGGGAAGTGAATTCTTAAACACCGGTAAATAAGTGAAACGAAAATAATACTGATCAGTTTGGTCTGATACTAGTTTTGAGTCACATGGAACCGACTGAAGTGTGAGATTTTTGGAATTAATATGAAACGCCGTCGAATGTAATTGAAAAAAGTGATTGAGATATTAATGACGGCCGTACTGTGATAGTTGCTTGTATACAACAACCAAGCTCTTGATATTTTACTATCAATAAAGGATAATTCCAAACAATCAGCAGGGGAAATTTTTATAAAATTATGGAACCTTATTCTGACAGAAATATTTAATAAATAGAACCTTCGTCCTTAAAAGGTTTATTGCAAGTATTGAGTGACGATGAATATAGTTTTGTGACATAATGAAATGATCGGTCCGGTACAACTCGAATAAACTTTCCCATTTAGAACTATTTCGGGCTAATATATCCCGATGAAGCCTTTCATAAGGCCAATTGCTACTAGACACCATAGATGTCTCCATGGCGTATAGCGACTTGCGATTCTGCAAGTACCTGAAAGCGGCGACCTCTTAGTCCTAGATGTACTTAACCTACTGTTATAATATACGATTAGCAGGAAGCAACTCCTCAGCGGGCAAATACCTCAATCTGCATTGAATTATACCTTACAAATCATGAAAGAATGGTGGCCAACCTGCTAGTTTTATACAAACTATAGTAAATTGAGTAGTGGTGAGAGGTAAGTGAATCTCATATGGTCAATTACTACTATACACCATAGATGTCTCCATGGCGTATAGCGACTTGCGATCCTGCAAGTACCTGAGAGCGGCGACCTTTTAGTCCTAGGTGGACTTAACCTACTGTTATAATATAAAATTTGCAGGAAACAACTACTCAGCGGGTAAATACCCCGACCTGCATTGAATTATACCTTACAAATCATGAACGAATGGTAGCCAATATATATACAATCAATCTTAATTTTAAAATATCATTACAACGCGCTCGACACTAGGTGAATTTTACTAGAAAATGCAAAAAGTACATCACCATTAACCAACTAATTATTAAAAAAAAAAAATTAAAAAGCCTTTATTTAAATGCTTTAAAAAGTAGAAAAAGTTTGAAGTAATCAAACCCATCATTTTGTTACATTATATAATTTTTTTTATGATATAAAAGCTTGTTGCGAGATTTCCCTGTGTAAAGGAGATTGCTCGCGACAAGCTGTTATATCATACAAAAATTATATAATGTAACAGAATGATGGGTTTGATTTACTTCAAAGTTTATTTTCTACTTTGTAGAGCATTTAAATAAAAGCTTTTTTTAAAAAAATTTTTTATATAATTTTATTTTTTACATTTTAGACTTTTGATATGCTGTAATTCCCAGATATCGATTTTGAGACGAATCGGATCATAAACGGTAAAGTCGTCCGCCATCTTGAACTAAATGTTTGACAAGAAATTCGTAATTGGCAAACCCGAAAACCCCCATATATCGATTTTGATCGATTTGGATCTAAATAACAAAAGTCGTCAGCCATATTGGCGCCGCCATTTTGAATTTCTGAATTTTGACCAATAATTCATAATTGACGATCTCGAAAACCCCATATATCGATTTTGAGTCGAATCGGATCACAAAAGATAAAGTCGTCCGCCATCTTGAAGTCGCCATCCTAAACTAAATTTCTGACCAGAAATTCGTAATCGGCGAACCCGAAAACCCTCAGATATCGATTTTGAAATCGTCAGCTGTTGAATTTTTAAATTTTGACCAAGAATTCATAATTGGCGATCTCGAAAACCCTCAGATATGGATTTTGAGTGGAATCGGATCATAAACGATAATGTCGTCCGCCATCTTTTAACCTCTCCACAATAAAGTTGTGAGAGGTTACTAAAATTGGTACAAAAACGAAAATTAAGATAACATCAAATCTTTACGTTTTGAGGTCCTAGGAACACAAAAAAGTGATTTTTGAAAAATGTCTGTGTGTGTGTATGTGTGTATGTGTGTTAGCACGATAGCGCCGAAACTACTGAACGGATTTGAATCATACTTTGCGTGTGCGTTTCTTTAGTGCCCCAGAAGATCTGAAAAGGTTTTGGTTGAGATCGGATTACGTTTAGTGCCATTTTGACGCAACAAGTTGTTTATTTTATAATTACTTTCAATTTGCAATGGAGCCATTGAAAAGCAGTTAAAATTCTGATTTCAACGATATATCACACTTCCACCCTTTCGATTTGGTTTCCGTGAAAAAAATTAAAAACAAAGCAAATATGGCATAGATCACATTTCGCATGATACTAGTAAAATTACTGAAATGCTAATGTTTCATTTAACAAAGACAGCCGCGAGCGATCGGATTGCAATGAGCAAATTTTGACGATTGTCATTGTCATCGATTGTCATCCGATAACGTTGGTGTCATGTCATGTTAATAAAACTTCGGCATATTTGTAACTTTTAGTGGATTGTCACAAACTTTAAAGGTAGCTATAACAATATCATATGCTTTCTGTACCTTCGTTGGTGAATTTATTATAGATTATCACTTTACCAATTTTCAAATTGTTGCTTTACAAATCTGTAGTATTTAGGATAACTAGATTTTCTTAGTCGTTCAAGTGGTGTTAAAGTTGTTAATATCCTAATAGTATATTATTCAACGAGCGATAATGTAGGTAATAACTCGCATAGATGATTGTAAATTCATTAAGTTGAGGGTTTTTTAGTGCCCCAGAAGATCTGAAAAGGTTTTGGATGAGTTCGGATTGCGTTTAGTGCCGTTTTGTCACACAATTTAATGCTCTTTTCGGCTTCAAAGATCCACCGAGTGGGGAGGTTCCAGTCGCTTCCAGTAGCTGCCGATTTTTTTTCTTATATAAAAATGTTAAAGTATATTGTCACCGGACTTATACACATGTGCAAAATTTCAAAGTTCTAGCTTAATTACAACTAATCGAAATTTTAATTTGACCTAAACAAACTAACTAACTAACATTGCAAGTTTAATAAAAGCTTTTAATAAAATTCATTTATGGTCCATATTTTTTCAATACATGTTTTAATTGTGCACCAGTTTATATTAACTGGATGGATTTGACTGTTATTATTACACGGTTATGAAAAACGACAGTGTAATATTTCAAAAAGTTATTTACGTTCATAAGAAATCGATATTTTACTTAAACTTCTAAGAAATAATTTGACTAATAATAATTATTGACTATGTATGAAAATTTTTACAAAGGAAATTATATATTTTTCCTTATTAACCTGCACAGAACTATGAAAAACTAGTAAACCTAGCACGAATTAGTAGTGCGAGGTTTCATCCAGAATTTAATAAATAAAATTAATTCATCTATCACACTATTTAAAGTTATATGATACGCAGTCTACTGCCTATGCAAATGTAATTAGATACTACTTAGATATTTTGATTTATATCTAAGAGTTAAATCAACTATGATTAATAAATTAGAGTGTAATTAATAAATAATTACTTCTTAAGATTTATAAGAGCATGTATAAAGTTTTAGGTCTTCTAAGTATATGCTATATATCACTGTTATTAATAATTAATTTTAACGAATGCATTATTTAGTTTTCAGTGTCGTTTTCGGGTGATTAAAGCACGAAACTATCTGTTATGCGAGCCTAGATAGTCTGGATAGTTTAAATCATTCTAGATTATACAGAACTTGTTTTCCGCTTGTTATCCATGTATTTTTGAACAAAATTCCCTAACACAATATTTAATTTTTTTACGTATTTATTTATTTAATTGAAAAATTTAATGGGTATTTACCAATTATAAAACAGTATGTGCTTGTAAAAGGTTCTTTAAATTGTTTGAGTTTCTAAAAGAAATATATCATAATATTTTAATCTATATATGTGCTCCTAATGTAATTAGCTGTGGTATTGTATTACAAACAGAAAATCTGTTGTTTCCTCTATCTATTTACTAATAAATGTAGCTCCTGTGAAATAAATCAGTTATTCCTGGAGGAAATCTTACGAGCCTTTATGAATTTCGATTTTTCAAAGAAAATATCAATGATAGTAAAGTTCGATATCCCCCGCATAATCTCATCTTATCGCGGCGTTAAAGTTTCTAAAATTATAAATTCGGCTTAAAGTTAACCGAGAAATATGTTCTTAGCTTTGATGTGGTCACAGATTCTACGGAATCTGAGGTTACTCATAGAAATAATTTATGAGATAAAAGTAAACAATATCGATAAGAGATTTGGCATATTAAATAAATCCTTCGCGCTTGATCCGAGAAAGATCAAGTCCAAACCTCGTAGTTTTTACGAATTACTTTACTCGTACTCTTCCCAAGCTTACATTGGACAAACCAAAGATACATTAACAACAGAATATGCGAACACCGTCTTGCACCTATTTCTTCACGAAATCTCCATAAGAAACTGCGAAAATATAACTCGTTTGTTATAAACTAATTAAGCAAACAAATTAGTTATCTCTTAATTTCTTTTGGTAAGAAAATATACTTTCACCGGATTTGTATGCAATTATGTTGAATATGGTAGCCAATAGTATACGTGCAAATAAGAAACTGAACCTTAATTTGGATATTCAACACTCCGCCATTGACAGAGATTGTGAGTGTTATTTAAGAATTGTTGAATCGATTAAAAAGAAAACAGCTTATAAAGAATAGCAACTACAGAGGGGCAGTAAGATACTTATGTCTTGTATGAATGCAAAAAGTTATTATAAAAATAGGGACCAAATTGCTGAGTATGTATCCAAGTTTCAACCTTTAATTTTATGCCTTACAGAAACATGTATCACTGAAAATTTTAATGAATGTGAACTAGAAATAATAGGAAATAATACTATTCGCTGTGATTCAAGCAGCCGTCACACTGGAGGAGTGTTAATATTTATAAAACGGAGCATAAAATTTAATAATGTAAAAACGTTAACTTTAGATGTTAATTTCTGGCTTTTAGCTGTTGATATAAAAGTAGACAATACATCTTACAGTGTGGCTGCTGTTTATAGATCTCCAAGTGGCAATGTGACACGCTATCTAGATAGGTTTCTGCAATGGTTAGATGATTATGTTGATACAAATAATAGTCACAGTATAATCTTGACAGGTGATTTTAATATTGATTTTTCCAAAAATGACTATGCAAAAAAGCGACTAAAAGAGAGCATTGAGAATCACGGTATGAAACAGTTCAAGTAATGATTATACTATAACCGCATATGTTGAACAAGATTATATAATAACGGATCATTCAATAATTCAAGTAAAAATGGAAAAAGGCAGGGAAAGAAGGAAATATCAAACAAAGGAAATAAGATCAAAAATTAATTTCGAGGAAATGACAAACTTGTTAATTGATAAGGACTGGAATTATTCATGTACAGATGTGAATGTCGTAGGTCAGACTTTTATTAATAATATAATAGATGTACTTGATATTATAGCACCTAAAAAAAATGTAAAAGTAAATTTATCTGGAAATAAATGGTTTGATAGGAATTGTAGGGAAGCAATTGATAATAAAAACAGGGCGTATAAAAGATTTACATTTACAAGTGAGATTCAAGATTGGGATAGATATAAGCAGGCAAGAAATAATACTGTAAGAGTTATTAATGAAACAAAAAAAATGTTTTATGAAAGAAATATAGATGAGAACAAATCAAGTCCAAAATTAATGTGGAACAATTTAAAGCAAATAATTGGAAATAAAAAAAGTGAACACACTTTTCAAAGTTTGAACTGCTCTGGAGTAATACATAATGACAACATGGCAGATGTATTAAATCAGTATTACGTGGGAAGTATTGAAAGTATTGTCATCAGTATAGGAGTAGGCTATATAAATATCGATAGAATCAGTAATACTGTACCCGTTGCAAACTCCAGCATGTCAACATTTTGTACCATAACTTTACAGGAATTGAATAAATTGGTTAGTAAACAAATTAAGAAGCACAGTACTGACGAAATTGGTTATGATATTATAAAAAATCACTTTCATATAATAGGATATCCGTTTTTTAATATTATTAATTTAAGTTTGGAAAAAGGTGTTATGCCTGAGTGTTATAAAACATCCATCGTTGTACCAATTCCGAAAATAGTTAATACTAATTTAGCAGAACAATTGAGACCAGTAAATATGTTGCCATTTTGTGAAAAAATCTTAGAATTAGTCGTTTACGATCAAGTAGTTGATTACATAAACTCAAATAACATCTTATGTACATATCTATCGGGTTTTCGTGGTAAACATTAATGTAAAACTGCACTACAGTTGGTAATTTCGGAGTGGAAGCAGTTGCTTGATAAACCAGGGGTTGGGATTTGTGCCGTTTTTATTAATCTTAAGCGAGCGTTCGAAACAATTGACCGTAACATATTAATATTAAAACTAAAAAAGTATGGATTTAACCACACTGTCATAGAATGGCTAGAAAGTTATATAACAAATAGGTATCAAATAACAAAAGTTAATGGCAATTTATCTGAGCCAAAAATAAACAAATTTGGGGTCCCCCAAGGCAGTGTTCTTGGTCCCTTGTTATTTATTCTTTATATCAATGATCTTGGCAATGTGCTATAGAAATGTAAAATCCACCTTTTTGCTGACGACACTCTTATCTATTATGAAAATAAAAATTTTGAAGCGCTGGTAACTACTGTAAATTTAGAATTAGGTCGGCGCACAGAGAAATTTAAAATGAATAAACTAAAAGTAAATGAACTAAAATCTAAATACATGTTTGTAGGTAACAATTATTTGTACAAAAACTTAAACCGTGGTGTTGAAATAAATAATGAAAATGTTTAGCTTCTTCAAGAAATTAAATATTTAGGCCTAATAATTGACCGGGAACTAAAGTTTAATAAACATATCGACTATATATCAAAAAAGATTGGTAAGAAAATTGTTTTTTTTTAGCAGGGTGTCTTCTTTTATATCAGTGAATACAAGGTTAACAGTTTATAATTCTTTAATATTGCCCCATTTCCTCTACTGTGGCTCAGTGATTTATGTAAGTTCTACAAATTTTAGTAGGTTGCAGGTTCTCCAAAATAAGGTAATGCGAATAATTTTGGGATATAATAGATTTTCAAGTAGTCAGCTGATGCTAAGCATATTAAATTGGATTAATATAAAACAGTTTTATTACTTTCAAACTATGACTTTTATTTTTAAAATGATCAACGGTACTTTGCCTGATTATCTTAGTAGACAATTGCTGCCTGTTACCGATATACACCTACGTAATACACGGATGGCTAATACTAGCAACTTTTATGTTAACATCTAAGAGCAGCACAATGAACAGTTTATTTCACAAAGGAGTTGTACAATTCAATCTTCTACCTCACGTAATTAAGTCCAGTACAACAGTTAAAGAGTTTAAGTTTAAATTATTATGTTTTATATTCGATACTACACTGCATTTAAATTAGGATTTATTTTTTGTATTTTTTATGTATTATGTGAACCATAAAGTCAAGTTATTAGTGAATATTGTATATAATTTATTTTTTCTTGTGGCATTATATTTTTCTCTTGTATTTATATTATCTATGGATAAATAAACTACTTATATTATTATTATTAATATTTCACAGTTAACACTGTTAGCAACAAACTGAATAAACAAATTAAATAAAGTAATATTATCACACTTTTTATCGCAAAAAATTACTTTCACACAATGTACGTGAAATTATGTAACGGAATATACCTTTTATCTTAAAAAGTGATCAAGTTAACAGCCATAGTTGATGTGAACAAATTGAATATGCTTACATCGCAGCCTCTATCAATCATTTTCCTATATCCTCGCAAATGCTTTGACTTCAGTCGTTATTAGGGCTCATGTGGACTACCAGTTTGTCTTAAGACAATATAAATATGCAGAAAGTAGCATTTGTAGCAAGTAGTTAAAACACTTAAATTTTAGTGTCTATTGATATAGAAGTATCCCGTCCTTGTTAGTATTTGTAAGAACCTTATGTTGAACATTGTGTGCTCGCATTAAGCAAGAAACCTTACAAGTACATCTTGTATATAACATTAGGGAAAGGTTACTATATATCATCTTACATAGCAATATTGTAGGAAATTAACTAAGGCTAGAAATTATTTGTAAGATTACTATTACATTTAATTATAAATATTGGTAACTGAGGTAATATTATGTTAACCCATAAAGTCAATTAAATATTTAAAATGTAAGCTTACATAAAGTGTATCAAAATATTCCTGGTACATTATATTTAAATTCTAGTGGCAAAGTTTACATTAGCTACATTATTGTCTGATTCAACATACACAACCTTTTATAAGTTTCAGTAAATTGCATAAATATTACTTTGCTTAGCAGCAGCAAACATTCACTTCTTCGTACAGAGAAATGTAACAAGCGGTTGAGCGCTTTATTTATAACAGTGAAAATGTTTAACTTATCAACATTTTAAAATAGGCTGGGGCCGTTACCTTTTTGAGATGAAAAAATTCATAGCAGGCAACGGCCGGCTGGAATATATAGTTGAGGTCATAAAAAATGAAAAAAAAACTTTGGAACTTGAGATGAAGGGAAGTAGTGAAATGGGGTGCTATTTAAGGGATGAAAACCATTTTTCGTGATTTGTGGCGAAACGTGACCTCCTAGAGAAAAGTATTTCATACAAAAGTTGTAGATAATAAAAAAATCTAAAACTACTATTCTATATATTTTGACATAACCTCAAAGTTTGCGAGAAAATGACGAAAAACCGATTTTCCTGTTTTTATTTTTTTTCTCGCGTGAAAATTATGTAATTTAAATGAAACTTTGTGTAAAGTACGTACGTTTGCATATAATAAGCATGAATTTTTTCAATTATTTACCATTTTTCCGAAAAAATACCCCTATATAACAACTTTATTGATTTTTTTTTTTTGATTTTGATGTTCTACTAGTGCTCATTTTTTTCGTCGAGATATCTACTTTCAAATGGTATGTCGATGTTAGTGATTTATTATCATTTAGAAGCTTAAAATTAAGAGAAACCGAAAAGAAAATTTTTCGAATCTCGAATTTGTCAATTTTTTTCATTATTTTCAATTTTTTAGCATATTTATGTTAATAATTCATAATATTTTAATGAAAAAACTTACTTTGGTATAAAATAAATAAAGTTGAATGAATTTCATCACGGAAAGGTAGGGAAAACTTCATGAAACTTAAGATTTACATGGAAATCAATAGTACTTTAATAATTTTCATAAGCTACAGTTAAGTTTCGAAAACTTTATATGCATATTAAATTATTGTAAATATATATGATAAAATACAACATACAATTTATTTATATTGGCTACGAATTCTTTACTTTATTTACAAATATTTACTTTATTTACAAATATTTACTTTATTAATATTGGTTGTGTATAGCTTATAAAAAGAAAAATCAATAAATTAATTGTTAAAATCTAATCAATTTTAGGCCTTTTTTGTTGTGGTTCGTTTTCTTCATCGATCAAACTCTCAAATTCTATATTATCATCAAAATCATTGGCATTTTCAGGCTCTTCAATTTCGATGTCATTATTCTTTGCTGGCTCTTCATCAATATCTTCAGAATCACTTAAATCTACAAGAGATTGGTACATTTCGGCAGCCACGCCTTTGATTATTGCATCCACTTTCACAGGTACAGCTAACGCTTTTTAACGACTTTCCGGGAATCAAGTCGGAACTGTCAGAGATGTATTTCGGCACGAGTCTTCCTACATTTTCGTTCCAGCCCCAATCCTTTGCTTTTTTGTTGTCCTGATCGTTGTCAAAATTACCCATCCAAGTTTGCAATTAGTAATAGACTCTGTAGGAGTGTTGTGCAGCTGCTTTTTCAGTTGGAGGGAATAATATTAAAATTATAAAAGCTACTGACAATGTTAAAGGCTACAAATTAATATTCAACTAACTTCGTTATTATCCAATGGCGGTAAACTTTTGTCAATTAACAATTCGTTTAATTTTAATCGAAAACTCAATCACCACGTGCGTTTACAAAGGACGCATCACAAACTGAAAAAACACTTTTACACAACTAGATGAATAGAGATTTACTACTACAACAGAACGAGCTCTGCTGCTCTTGTGCAGGCTCACTTTGTCCTACCCCTCTCTACCCCCAACCTTCAGTCGTTTTGGGCGGGCATTTCAAATACCTCTATGCTGAGAAATTTCAAATTTTGTAAACAATTTTTTGTTTGAATAAGTAACAGTAATTTTTTTTGTTTGTATTCAATTTTAGCGTGGTTTCCAATAACTAAATTCATTCAACTTTAGTTATTTTATACCAAAGTAAGTTTTTTCATTAAAATATTATGAATTATTAACATAAATATGCTAAAAAATTGAAAATAATGAAAAAATCGACAAATTCGAGTTTCGAAAAATATTTTTTTCGGTTTTTCTTAATTTTAAGCTACTAAATGACAATAAATTGAATTGCCATAATTGAAAAAATTCATGCTTATTATATGCAAATAATTACGTACTTTCACAAAGTTTCATTTAAATTAAATAATTTTCACGCGAGAAAAAAAATAAAAACAGAATAATCTGTTCTTCGTCATTTTCTCGCAAACTTTGAGGTTATGTCGAAAAATATATACAATAAAAGTTTTAGATTTTTTTATTATCTACGACTTTTGTATGAAACACTTTTCTCTAGGAGGTCACGTTTCGCCACAAATCACGAGAAACGGTTTTCATCCCTTAAATTGCACCCCATTTCACTACAAAGTTTTTTTTTTTCATTTTTTATGACCTCAACTATATATTCCAGCCGGCCGTTGCCTGCTATTAATTTTTTTTTTTTTCAGCATTAAAAATCCGTAACGGCCCCAGCCTAAAAGTAATTTGAGATGAATTTGGTGAAAAATATCTTTTCCTCCAATATAAGGTGAGAAAATAAGTTTGGCTCGTTCAGTTACCGTGCCTGCAAAGAAACGGTATAGACGGACGGACCGACGGAACCGACAAACTGATTGATATTTTGAAAGTTGTTCAGATTTCGATGATTAACAGTTATGTGAATTTTTTTACTTGTTTTTCTTTAACTCACAATGTATTTTTCATTTTTGTCCAGATCTTGCATCCTTTATTTAACACACTTCCTATAATCAACTGATGAAATTTTGCACAGTTACTAATATCAGATCATAATACAGTATTCCATCGTTACTTTTGTAAATATCCGCACGTAGTGGACGCGGAGGTGAAAATGATTAAATATACTATCCAACCGGCACCTCCGGCAAAACGTAGAATATAAAAGATTTTTTTTTTCTGCCTCATTAAAGACTTCCGCGGGGGGCGTCAGAATATTCATGTATAATAATAATTTAACTAAAGTATGACTAAAAAGTAGAAAAAAAAATTAATAACGTGCTTTTCTTACATAATAATAATAATAATAATAATAATAAATGCCTTTATTTAACCTGGCGGGATGTCAGCGTAAAGCTGCTATTAACTCCAACCAGGATACAAACAAATTAATCATAAAATACCATATTTACAAAAACTAAAAGGAATGAGGAAAAACCGGAGGAAACATCAATCACATTTGAATTACTTAAATAAAAATATGAGTAATTAACCTATATAATATATTAAATTTAATGGCAGTAACATTATTATATTATATGAAGAGAGTCCTACCATTTATTGTAAAATCTAATAATAACAATAAAAAAAAACAATAAATTAATAGAAATAAACCATGTATACAATAGATTTTGCTTCAGTTTACTTTTAAATTATAATTTATGTATTAATTTTCTTTAAGTATTTTTTTTTAATTATTAAATTCAATTTAAAAGATCTCTTAGGAGCTGCTCTTTGATTTTTTTCTTAAAGACGTTATATGACAATGCTTGAACGTTCTCTTGAATTTTATTATAATAATATGTGGCACCATAACAGAAAGCTGACTTAAATGACGTGGTTCTATGCTTAGGTATGTGCAATATATTACTTACGTGTCTAAGGTTGTTATCATGTATATCTGATCTAAACTTAAGTTTTTCTCGAAGATGGGGGCGTTATAAGTTAAAAGGGAATGCACCAGACAACATAAGTGAAGAATCCATCTTTTTTTAATGTTTAATATTCTGTTCTCAACCATTATCGGCGTTATGTGATCTCGCCTCCCAGCTAAGATGGCAAATCGAATGCGTGAATTCTGCAGTTTTTGGATTTTGAATAGGACATTGTTTGTTAGACAAGGCCCGTAAACTAAATCACCATACGCGGGAACGGATAAAATAAGTGATTCAACTAATTTTAGTTTTACTTTAGTAGATAATATATATTTAAACTGGTACATGTATCTGAGTTTAGCATAACAGGTTTGGATTATATGATTGACATGGTCATTGAAGGTAAGCTGAGCATCAATTCTTAAACCGAGATTTTTTACGCACGCCGAGGAATTTATTTTAGTGCCATTTAAAAATATATTTATGTCGCCTATATTCAACTTGCTTAATAATTTTTTTGTTCCAATATTTACAGACGCAGTTTTTTCAGCATTGAGTATAAGACCATGAGTATCTGAGTATCGGGAAATTCGTTCTAGATTGTCATTAATCATTGTACAGGCATTCACTGCATCCAATGGCTCATAAGAAATATATATCTGCTGATCGTCGGCATATGAGTGAAATACACAGTGCTTAATTTGCCTGTATAAATCGGACATATATAAAACAAATAAAATTGGGCCCAAAAGGGATCCTTGTGGAACCCCTCTATCTAATGTAAGTGGCTCCGAATAAAAGCTTTCGCTACAAGTCACGATCTTTACCTGCTGACTTCGATTACTCAAGTAAGATTTAAACCACTGAATAGCATTTTCTGATATTCCCAAATAAGATAATTTTGCAAGTAATAAGTTGTAATTTAAACAGTCAAATGCTTTACTATAATCTAATAACACTGTCGTAGTAATTTGAGAGTGGTCAATAGCTGTGAGATAATCATCAATGATGTCGGTCAAGACTGTCACTGTACTATGTTTGGCGCGAAATCCTGATTGGCGGTGGGGTAAAAGACTATTTGTTGTTAAATATTCAGTAAATTGTAAGTAGATAATACGTTCCATAACCTTTGACAAAACAGGTAAGAGGCTTATTGGTCTAAAATCTTTAAATATTTCTGGTGAATTGTTTTTCGCAATAGGTGTTACAACCGCTTGTTTCCATTGACATGGAAATATATTGCTTTCGATGGACGTATTAATAATAAAAGTAATGGCCTCTAGACAATAGGGTAAGCAAAGTTTTAACATTTTTAGTGAAATATTGTCAACACCTGCCGCGTTTGATTTGATATAGTGAACAGCTTTTTCGACATCTTCTGTAGAGACTTTAGTAAAATTGAAAAGGTTAGAAATATCTATGCTTTCGTGATAATTGCTTTCATAGTGGTTTATAGTGTTTTCTTGAACTTGAGTTGGAGGTACGGAATTAATAAAATACTTGTTAAAGTTATCTGGGTTGCGCAAGTTCTGTGGGATGTCCATATTACCCTTTTTGTTGTTTATACTAAGATTCTCAATAGTTCTCCACCATTCCCGAGAATTTGATATTTGATTATCTAAACGCCATTCCAAGTAAGCTTTCTTTTCTCTACGAATGGATGCAGTTACTAGGTTCCGTAGCTGTTTGTAGTAAATCCATTTAGAATTTATTTGCTCTATGGTATATTTGTTATTTTTTTGTGCTTGTTTATATTTAGAATACGCAACATTTCTGAGTTTGATCATGAACTTAATATTGTCGGTCAACCATGGTGCTGGAGGTTTACTTATTTTAATTGTTTTTATTGGTGCAAAATTATTAAAAAGTGATAGAATATTGTCAGTGACAAAGTCAACTTGGTTATTGATATCCTCCATGCTTTTCACCGCTGACCACTTAATTATGCTCGCGCTGAACGAAAATGAATCAAAATTGAAATTCTTAAAATCACGTATCTTAATTAACCTTGTGGGACTTTTTATAGTCGGGCAGTCTATACAACAATACGTTAAAAGATGATCGGTCACATCGGGCATATGAACAGTACCAGTTTTGCTAATGTTTTCTGGTTTAGTTGTGGCAATGATATCTATCAGGGTGGCAGATATATTATTAATTCTAGTGGGGTCAGATATTACCTGTTTTAAATTATAAGTTTGCAATATATTGTCAAAATACATGTAGGCTGGCAAATTCGGTTTCGGCATGTTAATGTTTAGGTCGCCAAGTATAATTATTTCTTCAGACAATGGTAACACAGTTGCAATTTGATCTTATGTAGAACGCAACGCCTCCACCTCTACGATTAGGCCTGTCAGCGCGGCATAGAAAATAACCAGGAATTTCAACAGCTTTTGAAATAATTTGAGGTTTAAGCCAGGTTTCTGTTACGCCCACAATATCAAAATTTTGCATTAGAATGTAGTCTTTTAGGTCAACAAAGGAGTTTATAAGTGACCTGCAATTAATATGAGCTATAAATAAGTTTTGATCATTATTATCTATGGATTGGATTGACATGGTTTATTTCAGTTCAATTAAATGAAAATATAGGTATCTATAAACAAAATGAATAAAATATGTGTAATTAAAATACAACATTAAATTCTAATAACATAATATGGGACAAGGTAACAGTTAAATATTATATTTAAGAAATATATAAAAACTATAGGTATATAATATATTGGCTGTTTGGTAGAGAGGAGCTTTACTTAACCTTCGATCTTGTAACAATTTTCGTTTGCTTTTTCTTATTTAGTTTTTCCTTTTCCACAGCATCAGTAATAGACACGAGAGTATTATCAGTGTCAATATTATTTGGAGTAGCACTTGGGACAGAAGGGATTGGTTGAATTCTATTTTCTGTAAATGCAGTATTTTCAATATTTTTGTTTATTTTTAAATCACTATAGGTGTAAGTTTTTCCTTCTAGTATAAGTTTCTTATATCCCAGTTTGGCGTTTAAATTTTTTCCCTTTGCCACTTTAAAATGTTCGTACAAGACTTTTTGTTCTTCTTGATCGCTTTTTATATATCGTTTGATATGGTTAAATCAGTTCCTTTTAACTTATATGCTTCTTTAAAAACTTCTCCTTTTTTTATATTTGATATAAATTGAAAAAGTATAGGGCGCCATTTATTTTCTACCTCATTACCAATACGATAAACACTGTTTATATCCTAGTCGTACATAGTCGTACTAAAAAATACAAAATAATTTTTCATGTACGCATGATTGTATGAAAGGGGAAATATAAAGTTTATCAAATTTTTTTTATTTTCTTTTATTTATAGATTGAAAATTCTACAATAACAAACTACTATAAGTACACTTTAATCCTTAATTTTACAGTTAAAATTATCAATGATGTACGATAATTGACCATAATTCTGGTATGTGATATTAATAGGAGAATACATTAACAAATTGGTACGTGAAACTGATATGGAATGTTTGGTGAAGTTGAGTTAGTTGATTTAAGAGATACTTAATTAGTTTTAATAGGTTAAATAGCTCATGTTTATTGTTTAATATTGTAAATAAATAAGTCATAGAATCAAATGAAAATCTATTTAATAATTTGCTAAGTTCAATTATATACATTTCGACTGACACGAGAGCTCCTTTAAGTAGGATCAGTCTTTTGGCTGGTGTTTGTTGCAATCGAAGCATTAGCGTTTTGTTGGTAATACGCGATTATTACACTTAACGCGCCAGGCTTCCCAGGTAGAACACTGATATTGAATAAATATTGGTTTAATATTACAAAAACGTTGGCTCAATGTAAAAAACGCAACATTGAACCAATAAAAATGTGAACATTTTTGTATATAGACGCAATATTGGTTAAGCTATATTCAACAAATATTAAAAAATCATATCATATAATATTTTACTCCAATATAAATTATTATTTGAAATCATGATAATATATTGGCCCAATATTTAATGAAAATTTAACCTAATGTCCAAAGATGGTAAAGCTACTTCTTGTAATTTTCGTAAAGTACAATTTTTGAATAATAATCTTAAAATAATAATATTATTTTAAGAACCTCACTAACAAGATCTAGAAGTGATTGTAGTAAAACCTCCAGCAGAAATATACCTCCATACCTGCGTATGGTAGGTACAACTACATCATCTGTAAACTAGGCACAACATGACTATCCAATATAGATATAAATCGGTTAAACAATATTATTTAAAAGAGAGTTTAACAATATAATCTCAATATGAATATCCCGATATTTTAAAATTAATATTTTTCGTTATGTTGATGTTTGTTGTGCAATTTTACTAAAAAGTTCAATAACAACATAATAACATATACACTTTCCAATATTGGAAAATATTCCCTAAACATTTATTTACACATAGTTGACAAATATGAGTTAAATATGAGTTTTCAAATATTCTAGAATCAATATTTATCTTTATCAATCGGTATTTTTTGTACAATATTATCAAAAAATGTAATAAAAATATAACGCGAATATAGAATGTTGTAAAATTAATATTAATAGATATTTATCAATATTGTCTGCATATATCTGGATTGGAATGTATTAAAACAATATACTACCAACATAGGCACGCCGATATTTTAATACCAGTGTATGTTAATATTAGTTCAATATTTTTGTTACAATTTCAATGTATCTATATTGATACAATATTGAATCACGGTCCAGCCAATATTGTGTTCTACCTGGGTTGTAACTTGTAATTCAGCGCTCGGTGGGGCACATAGCCCGGAGAGTAGCTGTTGGTTGCAGTCTGGTTACGTTCCTTATAGTGAAATAAAGATTTGAAATATTATGTTTTAATATATATATATTTATATACCGGGTGATTTTTTAAAGGGAAAGACCTATCCATCTCCGTTAATATTGTATTTACACAATTGGTTCTTTAGAAGTTCTTTAATTATTATTATTAGCCTTTACTCGAGTCCGAGTATAAAAAAAAAATGTTACAGTCGATAGATTGTGTGTAATAAAAAACAAGTAAAAGATGTAGTCTATTGTAATTCCCATTCATCTACGGTGCACACGACTATGGCTATAGAGGCCAATTCGGGAGAACACATGTCAGGACAAACATAGACCTGGTTAGGTCTTGGATTCGGCCTTCTTGCAGCAACATTTCCTTGATAGCTGGCCACAACCTCTCGCCATTCGGTTCTGTCCGCTGCAAGTTGTTCCCATTGCTCGTCTGCAATACCGCAGGATTTTAGATTTTCATGGAGAGCGCCTTTGAACCTCTTTCGTTGACCGCCACGCCTTCTTCTACCGCTTAGCAATTCACCATAAGGAAGGCGGTTATCATGCATACGATGAACGTGACCTGCCCATCTTAGGCGTGCTCTTGAAATAAGCACCTCAATTGGAAAGCTGTTTGCTCTCCTGAGTACTTCCACGTTTGATATGTGATGGAACCAACGGATTTTCATCATACTTTTGAGGTGTCTTTTTATATTGGCTTATGAACTATCTGATAGTGGCTGAAAAATATTTTTCATCACTTCCAGTTTCACTGGAAATGACCTTAACTTCCAAAATTTAAATGGGACACCCTATTTTATAGAGCATTATAGACCAATCAATTCTAAATATTTTTGCAAATGGAACCGTACCTCTAAAATCAAAAATAATTTTATTAGGCAAGAAGAACTGTTTTTCAGTTTGTTGTATTTTACAATATCTGAGAACCGAAAACTATAGCAATGAAGAAATATTTGAAATAATAGTTTTATTCGGCGAGTGTAATAAAAAGTACAGAAAAACATATGGGCAATTTTTTTTAACATTTATTTAACGTCGGTCTATTTCCGCTACTAAGGCCTATCACCGACGCCTGTAGACGAGCTATTTACAACCAGGAATTTTGCCGAAGCTCTTCCCTTAAGAAGAGCAACATTTAATAGACAATGGACCGACGGCTTTACATCCTCTCGAAGGATGGTATATCACCTACACAACCCTCGCCTAAGGTTGCATAGCTTCCGCGCATACACTGATATACAAACCGCTGGAAGATATGTGAAGCGAGGACACGATCTTCCTTGGTCACTATTAGCAATTTTGTTTGAAGGTATGCTCACTTGCACTGCACTGACGAGACCCAAAAATAGGGACATCATGTGATGAAGGAGGCTTCGCATCTTCCTCGTAGCGTTCAAGCAATCCAGGTTATTGTATTTTAGTGCTGTGTTAGACAAAATACGGCAAATTTTACCATTTAATTCAGCGCTCGTCGTCAGGCAGCTGGGAAAATGTCTGTTTTGATTTAATTTAATAATAATATAATTTAGTTTAATCCTTGTTATATATAAGGCACTTGCAGATAGGTTGGAATATTATATTTCCTATTTTTATATATATTTTTAAATTTTGTTAAAGCTGTAATTATTACTAAATTAGAAGAAGATTAGTCAACGTTAATAAAACATTTGCTTTCATTTAAAACCATTTGTTATAAATTAAATATTTACCGTTTTAAAATATAAAATAAAATTATACTAATAATTGTTTTATTTGCGCTTTTTACTACGTATTCAAACACATGTAGATTTACACTAGGACTAAGTTATTTCTTGTCCGCGACTGCACAGACAGAGTTCTTTATTTTCATTTTTAGCTTTATTTTTACTTCATTAATATTGTATACTAAATAGTCGTCGATCATAGTATTGTTTTATTACGCAGTCTGTTATATTTGTTCATCAATTTTATTTTCAGAGTTACTAGAGAATTCTATATCTGGCCGCGAATATGGTACATATAATAAATAAGGATTAAGCTACAAAGAAAATTCTTTTGTATAACTTGTCACTGGGGACGATAAAGCTCTCTAAGCTGTATTTCTGTACAGCATAAGCTGAAAGTTCAATTGCAATGCGCTGCTCCATTTTTATCATTAAGTATAATTTTCTAGCGTTCTATGCGCTGCCATTTTCGTAATTTGAGCAGGTGTAGAGAATGTTTAGGAGATAACAAATGCAAGTTTCTATATTCATTGCATGCAAGAATACTAACTGAGGATGACGCAATGTTGTATACCTTGTTAATATAATTGTTATATAAGTATACAGGGCAGTAGTGTGTCGGACCTCGATATTTCGAGTTCTACGATAGGTAGAAATTATTAAAAAAATTGCAAGTAAACTAGATAAAAAAGTCTATAACTGGAAATTATTTTCGAACATACAGGACCAGTCAAGAAGATATTACAGGACCAAGTGCATTTTTTAAAATGGAATGCTACGTATATCAGTACATTTTTTGAAGTCTCTTTCTAGGCTCTATTCATTCTTATATTAGCATTGAATATCTCCCAGCCATTTGGATCTAATGATTTTTGTTGTTGAAATAATGCAATCTGCAGATGGATATTAAAAAAATCACCACACTCACAATTATGGGTGTTAAGAAAAACTTATCTGAATACCAGTTACGAGACATCTAATTAATGTTTTTGAATCATTTTTATTTCCTAAAAATGTACAGGGTGGCCAAAAATTATTTTTTAATTAAGAACATTTTAAATTGAATTTTCTCATTTTTTTCAAGGAGCACTGTATATTTTTTGACGATGTGATGTAGAAATGAAAAACGAACATTTTTCGTAAGTACTTCCCTATGGCTAATTGCAGCCATTTTCGGTTTATAAATAAATGTCAAATTCAAGAATAAACTTAAAAAAAGAGGTTCCCTCAAATAATTTATTAGAAAAATTTATAATAAGTGTTCGACGTGTTGCCCATTTTGATTGACATACGTCTTTATGCAATTTTGAAATGAGGCCATTTAGTGGGACCATTTCTTCCAATCCATTGAAATGAGTAAATAGTATTTAACCGGTCCATTACTGTAATGTTTTTTGTACATTTTTTTGCTGTTTTCGTTATTCGACAAACAATAAAACCTCAGTTTGGTATAAACTGTCGTGTATAAAGGAGCATTTATAACACTTATCGGTTGTAAAAATTTGTATTAAAGTTAAAATATTTGGAATTTTACAATATGAATTTTAATAAAGCTGAACTTGTAGACATGACTTTTGTTTTGGGCGAGTCAAACTACAGTCACATCTAGACCTTGTTTGGTATAAATTGTTTACTTGCCAATAGAATTTATCACCAATGTTATCCTGAAAGAAGGATTTCTGATGTTAACAGGTTCCAAAACCTTCCCAATAGATTTCTGGAAACTGAAAATGTCGAATATAAAAAAGTGAAATAATAAAACGTGTTGCGAATGAAGAAAATGAGTTTTCTGTGGTGCTGGAAACGGTTGATAATTCCCATGTTAGTCAAAGAGAAGTGAGCTCTTTAGTAGGAATAAGTAGACGGTCTGCGGGTCGAATCTTAAAAACAAATAAGTTGCATGCATATCATATTCAAATGCACCAGGAATTATCTGATGACGATTTTCAAAAGCGCCTACAATTTTGTAATTGGGCCAGAGGTGAAGTGCAACATTATGTCAACTTCTTCAATACTGTTTTATTGAGTGATGAGGCAAGTTTTCATAAAAAATGGATTTATCATTAGGCACAATTTCCATTATTATGCTTCGGAAAACCCTCACTTTTTTATGCAAGTTGATAACCAACACAGATGGTCTATTGGGGAGGAACTATTGGAGAACATGTAATAGGGCCACATTTCTTTGATGGTACATTGACTGGAGCTATTTATCTTCATTTTTTGGAAAACTATCCGCCACAATTATTGGTAAATCTCCCTGAAAGAATTCGAAATAGGATGTGGTTTCAGCAAGATGGTGCTCCACCACATTATTTAAATGCAGTTAGAGACCACTTAAATAATACCTGCCCTAATCAGTGGATTGGAAGAAATGGATCCACTAAATGGCCTGCTAGATCTTACAAAAATGGATTTCCGTTTATGGGCATAGGTGGAGGAAATTGTTTATAGAGACACATCAACAACAGTGCAAAATATGAGGGAAAGAATAATAGCCTTTACCCACATCTATCACACCGGCAGTTTTAGGAACAGTGGGAACCTCATTTCAAAAGCGCATAGAGATGTGTGTCAATCAAAATGGGCAACATAAGGAATATTTATTATAATTTTTTCTACTGAGTTATTTGAAGAAAACTCCTTTTTTAAGTTTAATTTTGAATTTTGTAATTATTGCTCAATAAAACGAAATTGGTTGCAATTAGCCCTAGGGAAGTACTTACAAAAAATGTTCGTTTTTAATCTCTACATCACATCGTCGATAAATATACAGGGTGTTCCATTTGAGAAAAATGAGAAAATTCAATTTAAAAAGTTCTTAATTGAAAAATAATTTTTGGCCACCCTGTACATTTTTAGGAAATGAAAATGATTCCTGTAATTTCGTCTTGGCTCGCCCTGTATGTTCGAAAGTAATTTCCAAGTTATAGACTTTTTTAACTAGTTTACTTACAATTTTTTTAAAAATTCCTAGCTATTATAAAACTCGAGATATCGAGGTCCGACGCACTATTGCTCTACCCTGTATATTAAAGAAATTGCGCTGTAATCAAACGTCGATTTAATAAAAGAACATTAGAAACTTGTTGCAATTTTCTTTGATCTCTCTCGAGTTTTCGACAGTCTTTATCCAGAATAACTATCAAAAAAGCTCGATTGCTTGGGCATAAGAGGAAATATATACAACTGGATCATGTCATACACAACATATAGAAAAGTAGTAGTAAAAATAGAACACACATTATCGTGAAAATTTACTAGTTTGGGTCAAATCTTACATGATAAACAGGAAAATGATAGTAAAATATAATAACACTTATTCAGAAAGATACAATGTTAATATGGGAGTTCCCCAGGGTTCTGTACTGGGCCCTCTTCTTTTTTATGTTATGTGTCAATGATTTGTCACAACATATTTCAACCGGTAAAGTTACGATGTTTGCTGAACGATAACTTTGTATGACATGTGTCTGCGATGAATTGAGGCATGGTGTCATCGAAATAGACTAATGTTAAACGATAAAAAAAACCGTTTATATAAATTTTCACATAAAAAGACCATTGCCTTCAAGTTTCGAAGCTGAAAATAATATTAAACTATCAGAAAGTACTAAATTCTTAGGAACCCATCTTCACAAAAATCTCGGATAGAAATATGCATATTGACTATATCTGCTCCAAGTTAAATTCTGCTTTCTTTGCTATAGTCCAGATGAAATCATCTCTAAATACTGAGGGACTGATGAATATCTACTACTGTCATGCTTATAGCCATATTTCGAATAACATTGTTACATGGGGGGAAGAAGTGCATCAATAAATAGAGTTTTTGTAGGACAAAAAAGAATTTTAAGGATAATTTATAACATAAAACCAATGGAAACTTGCAGAAACATTTTCAAAGATAGAAATATTCTAAGTATTCCATTCATATTTTTGTTTAAATGCATTTTATATGCCGTTAAACACAAACACCTCTTCGATTGCGTGGAGGACTTAGAACATATTAAGCTAGAAACGTTGTATCAAGATAATTCCAGGAGATAAGGTAGATAGTGTCCACCCTGGGCTCCAGGTACCTCGGAGAATGTTGCCGCCGTGATATTCGTATTCAGCGACCCCGAAAACCCCCGAGTAACAAATTTCAACTAAATATATTACAAATTCACATGAAATTCCAGGAGATGAGGTAGATAGTATCCACCCTGGGCTCCAGGTACCTCGTAGGTCGTTGCCGATATTCGTGTTCAGCGACCCCGAAAACCCCCGAGTAATAAATTTGGACTCATTTCAATCAATTTTTACCGAGTTGCAAATTAACTATTCTAAATGCACTTTGAACAATGTATTTTTACAATGCAAATATGCAATTTTTCATTTGCTATTCATCAGATTAGTTCACAAAATTTCCTGATGCTCTCATGAATCGAATGCAAAAAACCGCATTAAAATCCGTCTTGCTGCGGAAATTTCGGAGGTTCAGTGCTTTATTTCCTAGACTATAAGTGATCCCAGAAGAATCTTGATTGGCATACCACAAGGTACGGTACTAGGCCCGATCCTTTTTAACATCTACATTAATTCCCTGACAAAAATGGTCATAAATGGGAAAGTCATTTCGTATGCGGATGATACAGTTTTAATATATGACGGAATTTCTTGGGATGAAGTTAAAGACAAAGTAAAAATTGGACTACAAAAAACAAGGCTTTGGCTGGATACGTTCTAATTGTCGCTTAATGCTAAGAAAACCAACTATATTACATTCAAGATTACTGTACTCTGATAGAATATGTAATATTCGCAACCTTTTTATTCTGTCAACGTGCTGTTTTATGCACAAGCATAGGAAAGTAAAACATTATATTATGCACAATTATGATACCAGAGTTAGAGTAAATCGGCACTTAGTAGTACCAAAAAATAGGACAAACATTAATAAAAAATTTATAAATTATTTAGGACCAAAATTTTACAATCTGCTTTCTTCGAGTATAAAACTTATAAATAATCTTAAAAAATTTGCCAAGGCATGCAAAGCTCATGTGATACAGAATCTAAATTCGTTTCTTCAAATTATATCACATTAACTAATTTGTGATTGAATTTGCCCCCACATTTTATTGTTATTTCTGATTTAATTAGATGATAAACATTGTGTAATTTTCCTACATAGTCTACTTTAAAATGCTCAGGGGTACTTTATTATTTCCTTCTTTCTGGATGTATAGGTACATACAGGTGATTATCATAATTATCTAGGTACCGGCAATAATCAAATATTTCATTTGTTTTGTAAATTATATTTATATTATTTATTATTATTATTTATTATTTATTTATATATTATGTGTATCTAACATGAGAAATATTCTATTAAAGATTAAAGATTCCATTAAAGATTCTGTTTTGTCTTTGTTTCTAACTATATTACATTTTTATTTTCTACATTTTTTTCGCATATTTGTAACTTCCTGTCCTGTAATTAGAATATTCAATTGGGCACTGTACTGTTAAATAAATGAATAAATAAACATATGGATACCACTATTGTGCTTATTTTTCGTAGCTCTAAGTTTGTTATACCCTGCCTTTAATATGAACATTATTTCACTGAAATTTATATTTACAATGTTTTTAATTTTCTTCCAATGCTACGTTATTAATTATTACTATTCAAAAACATTTAATATCTGCTTCAATAGTAATAATGGAATCCATTATGTCTGTATGTGGTTGATGCCAATGGCTTGGTAATTTTTTGGGGCTACTTAGTTTGAGATTGTTTTGGTTGACTTTGCTTGTATCATATATATAAAGCACTATAATTTGTAAATCATTTTCCCTAGAGATGGAAGAGAAACAATAAACATAACCAAATATATCAAAAACCAAAAACATCCAAGCCCTATATTCAATTCATCCGTAAATCTCTGGACGCCGTTGGCTGAACCATTAATATTAAAATCTCAGTATGTATACATACTTTGTAAGAAAGAGATAAGTGTTTTTTAAATAGAGGATAGGCGATGTGAAGTGAATCAATATATATTTTTTAAATTTCTATAATCCAACCCATCGGTAAAAAATAATTACAGGATAAATAAATGACAATATAAAGTATTCTCTGTTTTTAAGAGGAATCTATAAAAATATATTTAGTTATAAAATGATAATTTCCTCATAGGTTGAGACATTATATTAATAAAGTAATGTTTCTCTTGTCGAAAAATCGCTAATCAATCAAGTTAAATTGTCAATTCAAAATGCATTTATGTTCATTCATTTCAAGAAGTTATCGTTTTCCCAATCATGTTTCCTTGTGGCATTAGTTTATTCAGTTTATCGCGTGTTAATATAAGTAGTTTTATGATTCTTCTTAATGGCTAATTTATCAAACAACTTATTTAAAAAATAAATTATAATTTGTAATAGTCATACCGAACAGGTAACAAAATCTTCCGCTTGTTTATTGTAGATAGGTAACTGATATAACAGATACGGGGTCTGTAGCAATCAATTATGTGAAGTACGTTAACGAGAATTACTGAAGGTACATTTACTTGCCTTATAATATAATAGCTCAATTATGAAAACAGCAAAGATAATCTATTATATGCGATGGGATGACCCTTTAGGACAAATTGTGGTAAAGGTAACTCGATATATCAATACCGATCGCTGATATATTAGGTACTCTTTACACAGTCTGCTCGTTAATTCAACGAAGCTTAATAAGTAATTACATTTATGAAAAGTATTCCAATCATGTCATACCTACTGTTTATAAGTCTACTTACTTTAACTGGGGTTACTTGAATATATATTGAATTAATATTAGTTGAATCAATCTGTTAGTTCTAGGCGTAAATCGCTAAAATATAACCACATGTTTGATACCTGAGAATGTTTGAAAATGAAAATGTTTTAACCTTCCAGATCACCTGAATGATCCTCTTAAGTTTTAGATTTGTCTGAGTAAAGGTAACGAGGTTCTACAGTTTATAGTGGAATCCGAACCACTTCTTGAGTATAATTTATAATCGAAAATTACTGTGGGGCTTGAACCCACACTAGATATGTCACTAGCTTGACGTGCCAACCACTGAGCTACCGTTATCCTTGTAACTTTTATACGGCAAAACAACTTTTATTTCATTATTGTGGGGGCACTGCCATCAGTCAGTAGCGGGATATATACACGTCAAATGATGATATCTGAACTGTTATATAATATTGTATATGTTCGTAGACTTAAAATACGTTGTTGTAGGCAGTTTTACTATAAACTTATATAAGGTAGCCACAAAAACTAAGGGGCCTCATCAATAGCTATATTTTAAGAATAAGCAATAAAATATTTTTCAAAATTGTGAGTTGGCAGGGTCATCGAGCGTAATTGTTAGTAATTAATTTATAGATGAAGTGAGTTAAATTGTAGTTACAGAAATTATATGCTCACAAGGTATTACACACTTATTAGGTCGCACTTAACTATAATTCTATATGTATCCTATAATGGGCTTGATTCTAAACGTTTCTACTTCGGGAGTATCCCAAGGGTCAAATCTTAGCCCCTTATTATTCCTACTCTTCGTAAATGACTTGATACAGGTTGTCGACTGTGAAGAAGTGTTGATGATCTTAAAATTTACCATGCTGTAAAAGATATTAATGTCTAACATTCTTAACCAGCAAAGTCAAGCCGATCACGATATTATAAATCTTATCCCTCAATATGACACCTTCGAAGACTTAGATAAACCACTAACAACAGAAGAGATCTTAACCGCCATTGGGCAGCTAAAAAATAACAAATCTCCCGGCGCCGACTCACTCCCAGCTGAGATCTTTAAAGCTGTGTCGTCAGAGCTCATACCCTACCTCAAAAAACTGTTTGATGTCGTGTGGGAAAGTGGTCAAGCTCCGCAGGAGTTTCGTGATACACTTTTAATCAACCTCTTCAAAAACAAAGGGAGCGCTGCGGACTGTGGAAATTACAGGGGTATGGCTCTCCTGGCTGTTGGAGTGAAGATACTCACTAAAGCGATGGCAAATAGGCTAACACCTGTTATGGAAAAGTTACTTCCTGAAACACAGAGTGGCTTTAGACCAAACCAAGGCACATCGGATTTAATCTTCACACTTAAACAGCTTCAAGAAAAAGCACTCGAACATCAAGGAGAAATTCACATGGCCTTCATTGATTTAACCAAGGCCTTTGACTCGGTGGACAGGGAAGTGCTCTGGAAAATTATGTTCCGCTTAGGTATCCCTAGAAAATTTGTGGAAGTATGTCGCAGTCTACATACAAACAACAACGCCCAGGTTATGTATAATAATGAGGCAACCGAACCTTTCCAAACCCTCACTGGAGTTAGGCAGGGATGTGTCCTGGCACCCCTACTTTTTAATTTGTTTACCACTGCTCTAACAATTATTGTTGACAACAAACTGACAGTCAGAGGAATAGGTCTCAGATACCGTTTTGATGGCGGTCTTTTTAACATAGGGCGCTTTAGAGCTTTCACGAAGACACGCACACGATTCATTTGTGATCTCCAGTATGCGGATGACTGTGCACTTTTAGCCTCTACGCCGGAAGAGCTTCAAGAACTTTTAGATGTGTATGCCCAGAGCTATGATTCTTTGGGACTTAAAATCAACATTGGAAAGACTAAGATTATGTCAACTCCTCATCAAGTGAACCAAATAGACATTACACTTAACGGAAATTCTCTTGAAGTGGTGGATCGGTTCAATTACTTAGGCAACGATGTTAATGACAAAGCAAAGATGGACAGCGAGATTCGCAATAGAATTAACGCTGCATCTAGAGCACTCTGGGGACTTAGAGAGAGAGTATTTGACAACCACGACCTTGCTTTGTCAACGAAAATGGCTGTCTACAGAGCAGTTGTCATTCCAACACTGCTATATGGATGTGAAAGCTGGGTCACTTACCGTCGTCATGTGAAAGAATTAGAACGTTTTCAGCAAAGACACCTCAGAAGTATGATGAAAATCCGTTGGTTCCATCACATATCAAACGTGGAAGTACTCAGGAGAGCAAACAGCCTTCCAATTGAGGTGCTTATTTCAAGAGCACGCCTAAGATGGGCAGGTCACGTTCATCGTATGCATGATAACCGCCTTACTAAATGTACACTTTATGGTGAATTGCTAAGCGGTAGAAGAAGGCGTGGCGGTCAACGAAAGAGGTTCAAAGACGCTCTCCATGAAAATCTAAAATCCTGCGGTATTGCAGACGAGCAATGGGAACAACTTGCAGCGGACAGAACCGAATGGCGAGGGGTTGTGGCCAGCTATCAAGAAAATGTTGCTGCAAAAAGGCCGAATCCAAGACCTAACTAGGTCTATGTTTGTCCTGACTGCGGTCGACATGTGCTCTCCCGAATTGGCCTCTATAGCCATAGTCGTGTGCACCGTAGATAAATGGGAATTACAATAGACTACACCTTTTGCTTGTTTTTTATTGTACACAATTTATCGACTGTAACATTTTTATACTCGGACTCGAGTAACGACTAATAATAATGTCGCCGTATTTATTCAAAAACAACTTGAAAAGATCGAAACTGGATGCGACGAGAATAATCTCCAATTAAACATGCAAAAATATAAATATTTAAGTTTGCACTAAAAAACAGTTCATTAATTTTAATTATCAGTTAAATCCTATAAACTTAATAACCCGTTGTGAATCTATAAAGGATCTTGGTATAGCGTTTGACTCAAAACTGTCCTTTAATAATAAATAAATAAATAACACCATATGTAATTACGACCCCCCTTTATCCCGGAAGGCTCTAGAAGAGCCTTGTGTGGGAGGGGGCTACACATTTAGAGACAAGGGACACACAACCAATATCCGTGTAAGGTGGAAAAATCCCTCTCACATTATTTTCCACTGCCACGACAGGGAATTGAACCCGGAACTTTGGTTGAGAGGAAAGTGCAATTAAATCTCGACCATCAGTCATATTAATCAATCTACAACTTGTGCATTGAAATTGTTACGTTATGAGGTCAAAATTAGAATGTACCCCACACTTTTTACAATAAAATGAATTTCTTTTTTACAATCACTTCATTCTTATTTTAAACTTATTAAAAATCATTTAATTAAATTGAGTTAGTGGACTTTATATCGCTGTTGAACAGAATCTTAATATTTAAACATTATGTTTTACTTTTTATTTCGGTTTGCTATTAAAGCGTGCTTTTTTAGTTGTTTTAAACTATAATTTTTTTTTGCCAATCTCCTCTTTTTTAATTGTCTGTAACGTATTTGTCGTTGTATAACCCTTGGTTAAACGCTAGTTCCAACTTTAATACATACATTATGATGTAATATTAATTATGTACTACTAGCGGATACTCAGCGGTTTCGAAAAGTAGGCGGGTATCAGCTAGTTTCTATATGTATCGGTGTTAATGATGCTAATTCTAAAATTCGCCCAATCCAATATATTGGTGAGAAACGTGCCGAGGGATGAATGGCAAGAGGGTGACTAAAAATGTGATGTCGCTAGCGTCAAACTCAGGGAACCGGGCACACCCTGTTGTGTGAAAACCTTATCCTTCCATCGGACCTCTGGGAGGGTTGACCGTTTGTAATAAAATATATGTTAATAACAGCGGCGCCTCCGGCAAAATCTCGACAACAAATTAGTCATTCATTTTTATTTTATCCTAATGATCCTGGTGAGGTGAGGTTATCATTGGTCCTTGATAAGTGTGCAAAGTTTCAGTTTAATCTGACGTTTTGAAGTGGGTGAGAATCACCTTCAAAGATTCCGTTACAAACAAACAAACATACAGGTGAAGCTAATAAAAGCGCGTTAAAAATATAAACAGTGTAAAACTATGGAAAATTGGAATCATTATAGAAATATGGGTAATTTTGCATTAGCTGCAATAAGACCGGAAAAAGCAGCATACCTAAAACTTACTAAGAATGGTGATGTTAAAGAATTATGAAAAAAATTAAAAATTATGAATATTCAGACCAAAAAGGAGATTGATATACCTGAAAATTTGCAAAATCCCTCTAGTATAAATAATTACTTCTTAACAGTCTTTAATGCTGACCCAGTAACCGACCAAACTTTAAGTTTTTATAATAATAGTAAATTTAATGCTGACATAAAATGTTCATTTCAACTTGCTCCCCCCGAGGAGATAGAAAAAATAATTTCTGAAATTAAATCAAATGCTTCTGGACATGATGAAATTAGCTTGCAAATGTCAATACTATGCATGCCGGTCATAAAAAATTATGTTACCAATATTATTAACTGCTGCCTGAAAATATGATTTTTTTCGGCGCAATAGAAAATTTCTATTGTAGCTCCTATTCCTAAAACAAATAGTTGAAAAGCCCTTCAATAATTTAAGCTTGCTTTCTATTTTAAGCAAAATTTTAGAAAAAATCGTCAATTTTCAATTAATGCAGTACTTTAATAAATATAAGCTGCTACCAGAAAATCAGTCAGGTTTCAGAGCTGGACACAGTACGAGTACCGCATTGGTAAATATTTTAGATACATTAGTCAGAGGTATTGATGAGGGACTGGCGAGCATACTGGTTCTGTTAGAATTTTCAAAGGCCTTTGACTCAATGGGTCATAACTCACTGATAGCAAAATTGCGATATTACGGTTTAGATGATTTAATGTTTTTCCATTCATATTTGGAAAATCGCAATCAAATGTCCGCAACAACTAAGGTATGTCTTCTTCTGAGCTAGTCACATCTGGAGTTCAACAAGGTGCCATATTGGGTCCGTTTTTATTTCTAGTATACACATCAGATGTCTATAGCGTTACACATTTTCAGAAGTTCATTGCTATGCAGATGATAGTCAACTTATTTACACTAAGTTTAGTTGCCAAAAATATGAGTTAGTATCCAAAAATATTAACGAGTATCATAGTAAAATTCTAATTGTAAAAAACATAAATTAAAACTTAATTATGTAATGTTATTTTGTCCAAAAAATGAGTAAGAAAATCTTAAGTCTGACTTAAAAATGTTATACTAAATGATGAAAGGTTATCATTTATTGACAGAGCAAAAACTTAGGAGTTATAATAGATGTCAACTTAAGATTCAATAAACACGTTAATAGTTTAATGAAGAAGTCTTATATAAACTTAAAGCTATTGTATGCAAATAAACATATTCTTAATTATAAAACCAGGAAAAGACTGTGTGAATCTTTAGTGTTGCCATATTGTATACTAGCCATGCTTAAACTTGAACACAAAAAATCGCATTAAGAGAGTGCAGAACACCTGCTCTCGGTTCTTTAATAATCTTAGAAAATTTGATCATACCGCACCGATAAATTTCGTCAATTAAAGTGGTTAAACAAGAATAATAATTACGAATATCACTTACTTACTTACCTTTGTACATCGTTTGTTATTAACAACTTAAAAAAAAAATGTTTTCTTAACCGCCTCTCAAGTTACCGAAGTAACTCTCTGGAAGATCTCAAGAATCTTGTGCTAGGTAAAGAGAGACGAGGCCCTACAGTTTAATGTGGACTCCGAACCACTCTTGGGGCAAATTTTTTAATGAAAAATTGTTTCGCCTTGCGGGAATCGAACCCACTTCGCTAAGCAACTCAGTTTGCTAGCCAGACGCTTTGACACACTGAGCTACCGTCCCTCTTTTGTACGCGTATATTGGCGAAAGAAGTTGTTATTTAGGGATGAAATGCATAATAGTGATATTAGGCATTGTCAAATTCTCACAATGCCAAAACACTCTACAGGAACATTTAGAAGGTCTTTTTCCTATAATCAGGTTCATTTGTATAATAATGTTGAACATGGTTTTAAAAAATTTAACTTTTAAAACTAGGATAAAACTAATTTATTACAAAAACAATATTTGGTTATATTGTGCATATTGTGGGGTCTGCTATAATCTGATCGGGCTGGATTTGGGTGGACCTTACATATGATATTATTATTTCATTTGAAATATTGTAAAATCCTTAAAGGTAAGGGTTAAGTGGAGGAGTATAGACACTAATCTACAAACTTCGTGGTTTTTCACAGTATATATCTTACAAATCCTCACCCACCTAGAGGGGGATAATAACTTGATTTGCTATTTCTTAAAATTTAACAAATTTTAAGAAATTTTAAGAAATAGCAAATCAAGTTATTATCCCCCTCTAGGTGGGTGAGGATTTGTAAGATATATACTGTGAACCACCACTTTGAGGTCAGTTTTTAAGACTCTTTGATAATGGTCGCAAGGCCGAAACATATGTCAGAGAAATTCTGAAAAAATGTGCGAATTATAACTATTCTTTTGGTTATTTATAATTATTCTAAGGTATCAAGAATTAAAACTTTTCGCATACACATAAAAGTACAGATCTTCTGTGTTTAAAAAAATATATTCAAGCCACACAACTGTTCCAAATCCCCTACTATGGCTCCAGTATTTTAACGTTATAACATATCTTGCTCTTTCCACGAGAAATATTATATAATTAATGTGAAGGGACATATTCTATGTGACTACATTCAAATCCCACCGATATGAAGCATCTATTTTAAAATGTAATACTACAGCTACACACCTACGAAAAATTGTTGAAACATGTGTTGACTCGTGTAGTTTCATCTAGTTTATTTAATAACAACGTCAAGTGAAATGTGTGAAAACTTTATAAATCCACGAAGGTAAAACTGCTAAAACGCGTCGTATCTTTTCATAAACGTCTCCGGAGAAAAGTTTTGGCATCACTTTTCTATAAAAGCCCCGGCAAGCTCTAAGCATGAAAAATGACGAAAGAATCGTAAAACGCACCCACTGTAGACGAGGGTAATAAAAATTAACCAGTACACAGATATACTTCTTGAACTTACTAACAAATATAATTAAGAGAAGCAAATAATATCTAAATAGTAGTAAATTTAATAATCCATTATTATAATATGATTTATTAGCCCATGCCAAAAAAAAGGGTTATTTACATTTAACGCGTATGCTTGTATATGTCTGTGTGTCACTCTGTGGTTTTTATATCTTCAACTGGTGATTCGATATTGTTGCAGTTTTCTTTATTTGAAAGAGTGTCTTGTCGAGAAGGTGTAGCAAGTTTTATCTTACTATAATATGGGTAGTGTATCCTTTATTTTTTACTAGTATTTGCATAGATGGTCTAAGAAATGGTGGAGGATCCGGTGACAAATTCGCATATTAGTTTAAAAGGTATAAAATTAGATAGATAGATGGACTTTATTAGCAACTTTTGCTATATAAGGACAATACAATATAATATAAAACTGAATATTGATATATTAACTATAACGTAGATATATTAACTTAAATGTAGATATATGCATAAAACATATTTATAGAATTACAAACATAGGAATATGTACAATAAATTTGATACCATCAACAATTACATTCAATATCTGTTACATTTTACATTATGGCAGGCAACACTTTAAACCTTACACATACGTATTAAGCACGTGATTTTTTAAACTTTTATATCTAAAATAATCTTCACAACTTTTTATTTCTGTTAGCAGAGTATTACACATATTTAGTCCTTTATATAATATAGTTATACTTAATAATGATATCTTGGCTGTGTCTATAAAAAAGTCATTATTCTGTCATGTATTATACGAAGGGATATTATTTATATATCTCACTTTATTACATAAGTACATAGAAGTCTTTTTGTTCTTCAATTTATAAATAAAATCTAAAGTTTCAAATATTATTCTTTGCTTTACCTTCATGAAATTAAGTACATCTAGCATATTTTTATTGGTGTATACCTGTTACATTTAAGGATTGTTCTCATAGATTTATTTTGCAATTTTTGCAGTTTGTCTATTTCGTTCTAGTTAAAATTGAAAAGAATACTTCAGCAATATGCAATGTGTGGAGCTATTATTGACTTGTATAATAAGATTTGTATGCCCATCGTTAAGCTGTTCCCTATTTTTTCATAAAATAGACCTTTTTTAACATTTTATTTAATATATTATCACAGTGTATTTTAAACTTTAAGTTCTCATCTAGGTACTTAATTTAAACTTGTTCGAACATATAATTATTTATCTCAATGTACAAATTTGTTACATTTAAACTACATAATCTATAATTTTTTTCTATTTGCATGTATTTTGTTTTATTTAAATTAACATTAACAGTATATGACTGATGGTCGAGAGGTAAACGCACTTGCCTCTCACCCAAAAGTCCCGGGTTCGATTCCCGGCCGTGGCAATGAAAAATACTGTGAGAGGGATTTTTCCACTAAACACTGATATTGGGTATGTGTCCCTTGTCTCTAAACGTATAGCCGCCTCCCACACAAGGCTATTCTAGAGCCTTCCGGGATAAAGGGAGTCGTAATTACCTATGATTTAAGCTATTTTTACTCAACCATTTTTTTATACCGCTCATATACAATATCGTATCATCTGTAAACATGGACATTTTACTGTCACTTACGCACTTAACGATACCATTTATATAAAGAGTATCTAGAATAGGACAAAAGATAGTTCCTTGGGGAATCTAGCTCACCTATTACTGAGTTTTTACATTTAACAAGTAATTTTAAAACCAATTTAAAAGATAATTTCTTAATCCTATTCCTTTAGCTTGGATATTAACAACTCACTACTCATCGTTCCAAATGCCCTTTTCAAATCAAGAAATGTAATTGAAACCCCTTGATTACCTTCTAAACATTTAAACCATTCATCATACATACATTTATAATAGCAGACTCAGAGGAATAATGTTTGCGAAACCCAGATTGATTCTGAACGATTATTTCATTATAATCAGAAAAATAAATAAGTTGCCACTTCCACCTTTTTTCAAATATTGATACTATATTTATTGGCCTATGGTTTTTACATTTCGATGAATATGAGATCTTTGGTACTGGAATAACGTAGGAAGTCATTGAAGGATTTTGCGTGTTTTTTATACCGACTAAACTGCCATGGCAAACTGAAGATGGTTGCAAAAATAGTAAAGCTGCATACATGCAAATAATTTTTTGCAGCGCTTTTCGGTGTAAATACATTAAATTATTAATTATGTTGGTAATTTCAATACAAATCGTAAAGTCCCTATTTAATTTTTATAAATGTATGTTATAAGTTGTAATCCTGTCTTCAGATTATTCTTTATTTGTGACTTTAATTGACACGTAATCGTTTAGATAAGTATTAACTTTGCACATTAAATCACGAAGACAACAATCAGAACCGAACATAACCATCAGCCAACGAATGATAAAAGAATTATTTGATTACCAAATTAGTTGAGAGCATAGTGGCGCGTAATTTGAAATACCAGTTTATTAAAGTTGGCAATATTCAATCATTTTATTTTCTTACAGGCGGCAACACTGAATATACGTTGCTAATAACTATATTCAAATGCCTGGTCAATTGAGGGGGTACGCACGAAGGTGGGTAGTCAATAAGCCGAGAACCGTGGTTTGGAGTCGACGTTAAACCGGTAGATCCATAGGCACAATGGGCCTGTCTGTGGTCTAGTAGACCGTTAAAGCAAAACAGCAGTACAATCTTGGACCATTAAATGTGCCGCTTACGCTTGTATTGACAGCTATTTCGTATACCTTCAAATGTGCTGAAAATATTCCAATATATATAGACGAAGCAGACGATAGGTGCTTTCATTTTTACCATACTGGGTTTACGCCTCATTTGGGCAACGTGATTAGGACCTATCACGACATAAGTATCTTTTTAGACTGAAAAAAGATAGTTGGCATTGTGTATGTCTATAGCATAATAAAAAATTTCAATAATGCAATGGCAGTCCATTAGATCAAATAGCGGCACATTGAATGGTCTAAGAGTACAATCTAGTTTGATTTAGTTTCACCATATATGCATGTAATTTTTGATAGAACATGTAGTGTTATTGTTAAAGAACACAACAAAACCCTCAATGAACTTTTCGAAACTGTAACAAAATCCGACAACATTTCGCATGAAGAGTGTGCTTCACGTAAAAATGCCGTTGGAGGAGGTTTTAGAAAGTGTAGTAAATGTCCCTGCACGGGGACGTAATGTCACCCCGACCACAAAATTTAGAAAGTATAACGAAAACAGAAATTTTGAAAATAAAAACCCTTTTATGAATCCACGTTGTGCAGCACTGCAACTCATGCATTGTGTTAAATATGAGGACAAGTTATCACCCAGTCTCTAGTCAAAGTATTTCGAGAGTTTTAGCGAAAATATCCCTTAGCGGTGTCATTTTCTAGCAGTCGATTTTGACGGGAAAATGATGGGTTTTAAGCGTATTTGCCCTAAACCGGTTCCTCAGTGATTCGACGTCAAAAAACTATAGTTACCATGTGCTCAGATGTGCATGGGACCGCCTTGCCTGAACGTATGAATCTATAATTGCAGAATATAATTCGAAGTCGTTGCGATTCAAGCATTTTTAAGCTCCAAGGAGCGATCAAAACTGATATTGAACTAAAAATACGTCAATAGCAGGCAAGCAAAAGCCCACCAAAACTATAAACATTGAATTTTTACTGAATCTTTTTGTGTAATCGTTAGCTATAAACCGCACATTGGATGGTAGTTGGTTACATTATGAGTCGTTCCGTTCCTCACTATGTGTTGTACACCGGCCAGACTACAGTTTGTCAATACATTTTTCTTGGACGTTTTTGTAAAACATAATTTTTTTAAAAAGATTTAATATATATTTTTGAACTTTATATTGTCTTTTTCTTATGTTTTCAAAATTCTTTTTCAGGTTTAAATTTAAGAAAGTGTTAGTATTTACTGTGTTAGATTTAAAGTGTTACGACGTCCAATTGATACCATCAGTGAAGCAGTAAGCAAAAACGAACAGTAAGTATAGATTTTGTATTATTCTCCGTCTGAAACAATCGTTTTGAACCCTTATTTGTGAACGTTTAATATCCATTTTGGAAAGTATAATAAAAGTTCTTCAGACGTGCAAAGATGGGTCGTTCACATTATCGTCTGTTAAGAAATATCACTTTTAAGTATTGAAGGCATAAATAAAGTACTATTTTAAATCTCGCGTCATTAATTTTGTACCAAATTGATAGAATATCAAATAATTTCATTATCATCAGCTGAAGATTAAATTTTATTCTGATTGCTGTTTGAAATAAATTGCATATATTAGGGGAGTTTCTACCCACTAACGCTGTCGCTACACGTACACCTCCGTTACCGCTAACGTAGAAGGAAGAAGATAATTACGCATGTGCACAAACAGCGCCAGCGTTCACCTTCTAATTGCGTGTCACCTTATTTTGCCGCGGATAAAGGACGTTAAGGCTCCCCACCTTAAATCAGTATAGAGTTCACTGCCTTAAATGGACCGTAACCTTCTGATTGGTCAGAAATCCTAGTGTATTTGGTTTCAGGTTTGTGGTAGTTATGTGGTGGTCGCGCTGGTCACGTAGTTTTTTCTAATGCTGCTAATGGTTGTTTGATGTTGAGAGTCAAAGTCAAACCTGTCATATCAGTAGATCTCAAGAAAGGGGGTTGTCGAGGAGGATTTGGTATTAATAAAGCCTGTATCAACGCATCTTCCACTTCCACCTCATTCTCCAAATGCACAACTAAATTTAACACATGTTCCATAGCTGCGGAAAATTTGCTTTAAATTATGGTTGTTTGTATTGTTCAAAAATGTATTATATACATACCCAATTTTACAGGTTATCGAAATCGAACTGTAATTGTCATTTTACACACCAATCGATCAAATAGCGTCCACCGTTCGGAGCTCGTGCAAAAAGCTCTTATACAACAACCTCCTTCTCTGGTCACGTGCAATTTAAGCATATACTTATTAACTATATACAATGAGTTTCGTTCGTATCTTGATGCCAAGGAAAGCCTTATCGCTCTAACCTTCCAGAGTACTCGAGGTATGGTGCGCATGCCTTAGTAGCGGAATGCCGGCGCGAGAATGTGACAGTTTCACAAAATATCGAAGGTGAATAATCACAATCTAATTAGAGAAGTTGTGTATGTTACAAGAGCGCGGTCCTCCGTCGTTGGTTTTGTGCAGTTAAAGCATGCGCGTCAAGTTCCAAATACTCCATAGAGATAGAAAACTATCTTCTTCTCAAGCCTCAATTCCGTACAACGGGGGCTTATAGCCACTACCAGTATATAGTTAATAAGTATATGAATTTAAGGTAAACGCGAATAGTGTTAAAGGAATGGAGAACAATCCAAACCAGTTCCTAATATATCCAATAGATGACGCCATGCGTACTCGGTTTAATGTCATTCTCAACTTACCTTTAAATAGTTTGTCGGAAACAGTCATTTTTAGGAAATAAATATTCTACTGTGTTAGAGCACTTTGGTAAAGTATATACGATTGGAATTGAAACTGGTCAGTTTTAAAGCACAGGACCGTGCGTACTGAACTTGATATTTTGTCCTATATATTTGGCAATGGTATTGAGATTCGAACGGTAGTTGAAACTGTGCAGGCGAGTCCGAGACTGGCAATGTAATCAGCCTGAATTAACCATCTACGACTGCACTGGTTTAAAGGTAATAAAACGGACAGGCCTACTAGCACAAAAAAACTCGTAAATCGTTTCTTTATCTTGGAACGTGGAAGTCTAATATCGTGCTGTCTATGTGCCAGTGCAGCGCATAAATACCTATTGTAATATCAAGCGTAGGAGTTTAGTTAGTTACTGTTCATATTTATAAATATTTACTACTGTATAAAAGGTAAAATATTTACTAATTTACCATGGCTTTCTGGAGACCATTTGAAACAGAGGGTAATATAATAACGCCCGAAAATCTTATCATTTTGTTATGACAAGCATTTCTATTTACCTCCGCCCATGTACAATAAAGAGATGCCGACTGTTTTTGCCGGCTTTTAGTTTTTATACGGTTTCAATGCCAATCGTATATACTTTACAGAGTAACAAGTTTTCATTTTATATCCTAATCATTAACTTGTCTTTATACAAAGACATCTTTTTTCGTATTGACATTGACTGACAAACAACCGAGTACAGCTGGTGCATTCTGGCGGATAAAATAAGAATGTTTCGCATTGGCAAAAATTTCCTCTATTATAAAGAGTAGGCAACTGAAAGAAATGCAAAATAAATGTGTCAGGTTACGCAGCAGACTGTAGAAAGCTTTAAATATTCCGCATTGTATTCCATATTGGTAACCTGTAGTTTCAAAGAAATTTAATTGAAAACACCCGTACTATGACAGTTCATGGATGAAATTCTACCTGCTTTGAAAAAGGAACTTTTGAAGGGTATCTTTTTGCCACATGTTCAGGTTTCAACATTAATTGCGTAAAAATGGTGGTAGATCAGGGACTGAGAGATGCCGGCTGAGTATATTTTATTTATGTTTTTTTAGGGACCAGGAGTCGTAGATTCACTCGAAGGCGTCTAAGTACATTTTATTTATGTACGTGGAGCTTTATACTTATTTGAATTTTCTTTGCTAGAAACAGGCATACGAACATGTGTTAGTTTAGGTATATATTCTAATTTTTTAAATATTGTCTACGGCCTTACTTATCTTTAAGGGTCATGAAGTGTAGATTTATATACAGCTACATATTCTAGAACTCAATTTCTTTTTAGAATAGTACATTCGCCGAATTCTCGGGTTGTTGAGATAATGAAAAAGCGTTTATTAACTAACAATATACATTTCCGATTTGTATATCCGAAATAATTCAACCGTAAAGAACGGAAATAGATGCTTATATTTGAACAATGCGCCATTCATGATATTCAAATTTCCCGGCTCAGTTTCACTAGGGTAATTTCGATTTGATGGTTGGTCAATGTGTAAACAGATTAATGTCAAATATGGCAGCGTTTGTTTGAAATATGTAATGGATTTTTTCTAATGTAACTTAAAATTTAAAATTTAGTGTTAAAATATGTTGAATCAAGTCTCTGTTGAGGCTGTTTATTCAGCTACATATGTTGAAAACTATTTGGACTGTGTGGAAAATCTTCCTGACGAGCTACAACGTCTTATTTCAAGAATGCGAGAGTTGGACGTCTACTATTTGGGTAAAAAATTATTTTATTGTGCTTGCTTGTTGGAAATTTTAAGATAAGATTTTATACTTACTTATAATTACTTCACCATTGAAGAGAACTTTGAAATTGGGAATGTTTTCACTAATATATCAAAAATTTTGAAATGAGCTCATTTTATTAATACATGCAAACAAATGATTAAAAACTTCAATATGAGCCTAAATTATATGTGTTATGGTGATTGGTGTGACACGTTTTCCATTTCAAACTCTTCAGTGGCGAGAAACAATTTAATATTTGCTGATAATGGTCAAACTTTTACAGCACGTGTGAGGGAAGTTACATTGCAAACAGAGAATTTTAAAAATATTGGAAATGATAATCCTTCAAAGAAGGCTAGAAGTTATACCAGAATGCAACAAGCCTTAATTGCAGCCCAAGAACTAGGTGATGAAAAAATGAGCCTGCTTCAAGCCATCTTGGACAAAATTGAGATAAAAACTCGATTGTTGGATCAAGACTTCAAAAACTTAGGTACCAAAATATTTCTTACGTAACTACCAGGCTTGCATCATAAAAATTATTGTCTTCTATAAATTAAAATTATATCTGTTTTCTTGGCGTAATTTAAACTTGACAGTACAGAAAAGAGTTTGACATTAATCTGCAGTAGTTATACTAAGTAGTGCAAGAGATAAGACAAGAAAGTCCATAAAACATTTGCAAAATTTCATGCTTATTAGGAATGTAGGTATGACAAAGTTTCGGTGATGTTTTATTACATGTACTAGTGTGGTTTTAGTTGGTTAAATTTGGTTGTGTTGCAAGTACAAAGTTAATTTAGTTGTTATGGGTTCATATACATTAAAACAAAGAAAGCAGTATTTGTTATAGATAGTAATATTAGTACTCTGTGTGCATGTAGAAAAGTGGCAGTAAATTCACCGTAGAAGCATCTGAAATAGCGAAAAGCGTAAGGGATATCTAGAAAAGTTTCATGAAAACTGACATTCCTAACAGTAATTACATATGATAAGTATATGGGTCTCTACAGATGAAATTGTTGTGGTCTCTTTGATAATAAGTACTTTAATTTAGTAAGTAGATTATTGGTGGCTCTAATATTACATAGAAATTTAGATATGTTTAAATTTATATTGAAATAATAATTAAGATTTGAATATTTTTTAATTGCGCTGTGGTAAGTTGTTTAAGTCAAGTATATTATAATTTTGTTTCAGTTGCCGAGCATCCAATTTTATTTATTAGTTTGAATTTAATATTGTTGCCATTGTCAAATTAACAAGTAAAATTTGTGTTCGGTAACTGATGTGTAGATAATTATTTAAATTTCTCTAGATTTTGGAAAAGAAGAACAGACTCAGGTAGAGAATAAGGAACAACAACCTCCAGTTAACAGCACACCAACGAATAATAATACCTCTCTGACTAATAATGAGAGACCAGCTAAACGGGCAAGGAGGACACGCCATGATACATTCTCCGGACTGGAAAATAATCATACTGAACCTGCTCCGGCCGAGCATGTATTGAGAAGTCAAGCGCCTACTACTCCAGCGACTCCTGCAGTCCAGAAGAAAGCGGCAACAGGTTAATTGTTTTTATTAGCATTAATTTTACTTTACCTTGATCATTTTCAAGATTTTATCGAAAAACGCGCGCGTTTTGCGTCGCAAAACTGTCAAAATTTCAAAAAACCTATTGTGCGTATTTTTATTACCTATAATTTTCATGTGTACATGTTTTACAGTAAAATTGATACTTTCCGAGCTTTTTGCGAAAAATTGATTTTTTTAACCTATTTTCTCCACCCCTCCCCTCCGCATCTAAGGGTGAGAACTTTTGATATGTTAAAAAGTACCACAAAATAAGCCTGTTCCCAAAATTTCAGCCCACTTTGAATTATTTCATCCAAATTTTACTGGGCTGTTAGAGATATTTAAAATTGTAAGGTTCGCTGTTACTTTTCGGTATTATTTTTAATAAATCATTAAAATGCTAAACAAATTTAGATCTCTTGAATATTCTAATAAATACCGTCAAGAGTGTTTAGTAAATAATTTCAAAGTGTGTTTACTTGTAGGCAAGAAGAAGAAACGTAAGGCCCGTCAAGCTGCCCAGACTCAAAAAGAAGAATCCCCTCCGCGAGAAGAGGAACCAGCCATCGACCCCGACGAACCAACTTACTGTTTGTGCGATCAAATTTCTTATGGCGAAATGATCATGTGCGACAATGACTTATGTCCGATAGAGTGGTTCCACTTTGCTTGTGTAAATTTAACCACGAAGCCTAAGGGCAAATGGTATTGTCCTAAATGTAGGGGAGATAGACCGAACGTTATGAAACCCAAGGCGCAATTTTTAAGAGAACTTGAAAAGTACAATAAAGAGAAAGAGGAAAAGACATAATATTTTATTTTTTATTTTTGTGTAATTTTATAAAAGTGTACTATGTTTTAATATTATTTAAATGCTTTAAAGCATCTAATAAAAGGTTTTAAATCATTTAAGAGAGTTTAATAACATATTGAAATGAATTATGCCTAATAAAAAATGGATTACATGTAGCAGTTGCACAATCTGTAAAAAAATGCGTCTAACCTAGACGCCGTGTTGAATTTTTCAGAATATGTAGTTTTTGATGTGTATAATAAAATTCTGAATAACCTGAAGGGAGCTTTAACCGCCATGTTGAAAAAACGGTGTGCATGTGCAGTCGAAGAAATAGTTATTTGTTTAACTAGGCAGCAAAATAGTAGATTGACTGCCGCGGCTGAACTCAGCCAAGGCAGTCAATCTATTTTGCGGTTGAGTTGAACATTAATTTTTTCGCCGGTTGTTTAAATATATTCTAAAATTATTAAATTATTACAATTTTCAATCTCTTTATTTTTGTTGTAATAAATTCAATAAAAATTCATTAAAAATCGCAGTTGTTACTAGTTGGTTACCATGGAAACTAAGTGTCACTTTCCCTGTCTAGGCTGGAAAATGCTCACTTTCCTGCCTAGGCAGGGAAAGTGACACTTTACTGATTGAGATTAGTAAGCAAAGTTAGTACTTTTTTCTTGACCATATCTACTAACTATTTTTAATATTCTAAAAAAATAACTGTACCAAATAATGTGGCTTTAACATAAAAACGAACAGAACGGTTTTTTAAGGACGATTCTAGGCTCATACTCTGGAACAGGGGGGGAGGGTGGGGGGTCGTAGTATCTAGTACCTACTTTCAAAAATTCTTTAATCCGATAGACAAGCACATAAACTTTATATCACCCTCTTTAAAAGGAACTGTGATAAAATGTTTTTATTAACATAATATCAATATGAGGATTATCAAAATCAGAATTAAAAACAGGGGAGATGTGTAGTTTTAGTCACAATTCAACTGACTAAAAACGAAAACTGTTACTAAGCTGAATTTTTAGAATGTGTTGCTTTATAAAAATAATTATAAATAATGTACAGAATAAGTAAACAACATAAAAGAAATCTGTACAAATTCACCATACCAGAAAAATTTGCTATATTTAAAATTACTTTACTTTTCGTGTTTAATTTATAGTGTATGCCCACAAAATTTGTATTTATCATCTTTGACAATTTTTTTTAAATACTTTAGGATCAAGTATCATGTTGTTTAAATAATAAACAAGGCCTACTGTCTCATTGCTTGGGTGTTAAAATTCAGGAAATGCTATTAGCGATATTTTTACAAAAAAATCTAAGTACACCACTGGTTCGAAAGCTTCCTGAAAGAAGCCGATTCGGTTAAAAGTTTCATAAAGAAATGTTAAAATATAAATTAAATCTTAAAATACTTTACAGCAATTTTCCATGTTGTGATTTTAGCTTATTAACCACTACATGCACCCCTATATTAATAATAATAATACACTTTATTTTCATTAGACTCGTATCACAAGTATAGAATATTGACAAGTATAAAATAAACAAACATACAATATGACATAAAAAGTTAGTAAGAGATTAATTAAGTTAATTGAAATCAGCATCAAAATATTCGGTCAGAGAGTGGAAACTAGATCTTAATAATAAATTCTTAACCGCAGCCTTAAATTCATTTAAATTATCAAGGTTTTTGATATTTGCAGGGAGCTTATTAAACAGCTTTATACCCACGACAGTGGGACCATTGGCAATTTGGGCTGGTGAATACTAATGTTGAAATTAGACCTAAGTTCATACTGGGAGCATCCGTTACGTTCCTGAATGAAGTTTTCAGGATTTGATTTTATGAAAATTACTGAATTAAATATATACAGTGAGGGTACTGTTAATTGTTTAAATAATTCCCTACAGGAGATAGTGATAGGCTTAAACAACATCAAGCTGATAATCTTTTTCTGGGACATCAGGATTTCATTAACTCTGGAGCAATTACCGCAACATAAAATTCCATAGTTAATAGACGAATGTATATGAGTGAAATAATATGTCTTTAAAGTATTCAAGTTAACTTTATTTCTCAGTTGCCAGTGTGAGTAGCTAATTTTTTTAACAAAAAATCAATTTGCTTGCTCCACATTAAATGGGCATCGAGATGGAGTCCCAAAAATTTAACAGGATTTGCTGCATGCTCTTATTATTCATTTTTACGAGAATACTTTGATTGATTTCTTTAGTGGAAAAACACAGCATTTCAGTTTTAGAATGATTTAATAAGCCATTGCCAGAACAAAAGTTTCTATATTTTGTACAGCAATATTTGCATGAGAACTGAGTTCTATCATATCCGGAGCAGAAACAGCAGCAGATGTGTCATCAGCAAATAAAGACACACAGGATCCGTCAAAACAGTCAACAATATCATTTATAAAAATCAAAAATAGCAATGGCCCCAGAACACTCCTTTGGGGGACGTCTATGTGACCTGGCTAGTGTTGGATTTATAAATAATATCGTTGTTCCTTATAGCAACCTCTTGTGTCCTATCCGTTAGATATGTTTTCACCCAGTTTAAAGCGTTATCTTTTATCCCATATCTATCAAGCTTCAGTAACAGCAGATTTAAATTGACTGTATCAAATGCACGTTGTAAATAAAAAAATATGCAGGCGGTATTATTTTTTAAGTCAATACTATTTAAGACATAATTGTACAATGATAAGACGGCATGCTGGGTAGAACAGCTTTTTCTGAAGCCAAACTGCCTCCCAGTTAGTATGTTTTCAACCTTCAAGTAAGCTGAGAGTTTACCATAAAAAGATTTTTCATAAATTTTAGAAAATAATAGCAGGGCTATCCCCCTATAATTTGATATTTGACTTCTGTCGTCTTTTTTGTGGACAGGTATAATCATAGCATTTTTTAGTATAGTAGGAAATATACCCTCTTGAAATGAGAGATTTATTAATACTGTGAGGGGTTGAGTTATATAATCAACAACCTTTACTAGTAATGAGCTAGGAATTGCATCAACGCCAGCAAATTCTATTGAGGAAATGGATTATATTATTTTGTGGATTTCCCGAGGGATTTCCTCACAGGTGATATGTGATAAATTAAAAGTGGAGCCAATAGCAATAATATTGTTTAAAGATTGTTAGCCAACATATTTTTTGTAAGGGTTTCTACAGAATTAGTAAAATACTCATTAAAAGCATCTGCTGCTGCCTGAAGATCAGAAAATTCACAACCATCAGTATCATAAAGCACTTGTGGAAGAGATTTTTCCTGATTAAGATTGATTGATCAGTATTGATTATCTATCAAGCAGTTTTAGATTTGTTCTGGGACGATGAACATAACCCTGTCATAATTAAAAAATTTCAAAATAACCGAATTTATAACCATGATTTATGGGGTAAAACCACAATATAGAAAATTGCTGACAAGTGTTCTAATATTTCAGTTAAGTAACATATAAACATTTTTAGAGTATAAAAATCTTATTTAGATAGTGGTCCACATACCATCTTGGCACCGCTTCTCTTTTTATTTTAGAATTTCCGGAAGTTTTGGGCCTTGGAGCCAGACCATACTGATTGATACACCTTTCAATTGACAGGCTTACTACCCACTTCCAAAGCTATTAAACGTCATTTTTATATGTCTTATTACCAGGTGCATATATGGCTTTTTTTTTATACATTTATTTAACGTCGGCCTATTTCCGCTACTGAGGCCTAACACCGACGCCTGTAGACGAGCTACCCCCAACCAGGAATTTTGCCGAACCTCTTCCCTTAAGAAGAAGCGTGGGACTGGAAAACCTGCCAGAAAATTCGATTTCAAAAATATTAATTAAACAATAGTAATAAAAATCACCCTGTTAGTAATAAAATTTCAGATCTGGTTATTTTCACATATTTACATCTCTTTTTGTTACACTAACACAGTTTCATAAATTATGTAAAATATTATGTTGAAGCTATATTCTTTGTTTTGCATTACTTTTTAAGAATATTGAAATCGGTTAATAATTAAGGCAAGAAAAAGATATTATCTCCGCCTGGCTGCACAAAGCCAATTCAAATTTTAAGCTTATTTAAGCTTTAATTGTTTAGAAATATGAATAGGGGGAATGTTTATAGTTTTTGTTTGATTGGTTATGTTGAAAATGTGACATTAAGCGGAGGGAGATCTTTGTATTTTGATCGTTTAGGGGTCCTAGGTCAAAGATCTTTTGGAGGAGGCCGCCGTTTCCTGGTGAGCAAGCGTCTGATTTGTCTTGTGCATAAAAAGTGTGTTTTATTTTTCAAAAATGTCTGTCTGATATCTATATCTGTAGTTACATCTAGAGCCCAAATTACTGGATCGGTTTTGGTCAAATTTTACTTTACAAATTTTCCTCCCCATCGGGTACTGCGAAATGCTCCACAATGTTACTAAAAACTGATGAACAACACAATAAGAATCTGACATTTTGGATAAGAATGGCGCTTTTAGAATTTGTTGTTATATAAAAAATTCTGATCATATGGAAAGTTTAAATTTTTTGTTGAAACAGTCCTTATTTTTTCGCTTTACTTTCACATTACTATCTGGCTTTATTGCTGAAAAGATGAGTGAATTTTTTACTGATATGTTAAACCTGATGCTTTCATTTATTAAAGTAGTTTAAAATTGTTTCCTCAATGGAATAATTAATGAAAAGAGGACAGTCGGGGACGTATTTTCCTAAGGGCGATCGTCTGGGATGGTCGGCGTCCTTCTGGCTTTTGGCGGGCACCCCCGATTGTCTTCTGCACCTGCCCTTCTATCGTATAAAAAATATTTTGTTATAATAAAATCGGGTACGGTACTAGGGCGGCCGATCATATACGCCCAGTGCGCAAAATTTAGAAATACGTCCTTGAGGACAGTGTATTTAAAAAGAGGTGGCTGTATTTTATGTAGTGCTTTGATTTCATATAGCGATGGCGCGCTACAACGCAACCAGTAATACAGTAATGAATTTATGGCCAACATCTTAGATTCTATTTTATTTTATCCATAATTGCGTTACTTGGGATAAAAATATTTGATCCCATTCAATGTTTTAATTTCACTATTACAGTTAACATACACAGAACAGAATGTCTTCTGTGTCACTATCTTTAAATTACAAGATTCGCTGAAGAGAGGGTAGCCGGCATAAATTCAATATTTTGTGTTCTTGTGGGTTTTTAAGAGATATATAAAATTAATTCATAAGAAACTTTGACTACGATACTACCTACGACTAAATTAGAATTAATTGAAATTGATGAAACAAAGTAAATGAAATTTAGTAGCCATTTTATATCTATCTACAACGTTGCCAATAATAATACCAAGAGATCAATAAAAACACGATCAAGGCACGGAGACAAACGAGGGCAAAACCGACACTCGACAGCGGTACTTTGATGTTGAAGGGCACATAGGGCATCTGCACGTGACGTCACATTTTTCAAGGTCGTGGCTTGGAGGATATACAAATAAATAACATAACCTTAACCATAACAGAAACAAGGCACATTTATATCTATTTGGGTTTTTATTTCCTCACATTTTACTGAAAATGCCAAGTTTTTGTATGGTAGTTGGTTGTGGAAGCAACGGGGCGAGAGATGCTATCAGTTTTTTTCGAATTCCCTCAGTTTTTAACAATCATAAACAATTTACTCAACTTGCCTGTGATAGACGGAATGCTTGGATAAATGCCTTAAAAAGGGACGATCTAACCAAATCAAAGATTGATTATGGTAGAATATGCTCCAAACATTTCATTTCAGGTAATACTTTACACTATTCGTATCTAATAAATACATGGATGTACCTAAATTATTGTTTCGTAAGTATGACAAATAAATATATTTAGGTAAACCTTCAAAGTTAGAAGATCACAATAACCCAGACTGGATACCGTCTTTAAATATGGGTTATAAATCTATTAGCTTATCAAAACCTTCTAGTAAAGATAGATTTGTTAGAATGGAGAAAAGGAAAAGATTACGAGACGATGTAGAGGTTGCAGTGAATTTTGAAATTTTGCTTTTGCATGATTTTTTTGTCTACATCAATAAATATGTAGGTTGCACGTTTAATATGATTTATTTTGTTTTCAATTATGAAATGGTTGATATTCAAATATTAGGAAGATAATGCTTTGCTCTTTCCTGTGCCTTTGTTTTATATGTGATACGAACGTTTAAATATTTGCTTTGCTATACTTTTTTGAATAGGTAGGTATGGTGCTTTAAAAAATATTTTAGAGTAGATTATGTGTACATTTACATTTCAGAAAATTATTTTATTTTTAGAGGTTGGGAAATCTTTTTGAAAACATATTATGCTTTTTATAGATAGTTCTTTTTTCAGCAAACCAGATTAGGTCAAAGACCACCACCAGAATCTGTAAATCCTGAAATTGAACATGAGGCAGATACAGAAACTAATATAATATTACAACAAAAAAATGAAATAGAGAAATTACGTAAAGAAATTTTAGAACGAGATACAAAAAATTATGAATTACAGGAATTAGTAAATAAATTTAAATATGATATGGAATACTTTAAACAGAATAATAATTTTACCTTATATTATACAGGTCTTCCGGAATTCCAATACGTAAAATGTTTGTATGATGTAATTGAGATATATTTACCGAATATATGTGCTATTTCAAAATTTGCCCAGGTTATATTAACATTAATGAAATTACGGCTAAACTTACCTTTCAAAGACTTAGGCTTTAGGTTTCACATCCATCATACAACAGTAGCTCGTATATTTTATAGAACAATTGATATTCTTTATGGTCGTTTTAAGGTAGTAGGTTACCCTTAAAAGTGATATATTCATAACAAAACATATTATTTTTAGAGCTGTATTATATGGCCTGAGCGTAAAGATATCATGGAAAATATGCCTCGTTGTTTTCAGGAAAATTTTGGAAATAAGACTACAGTCATTATTGATTGTTTCGAAATTTTTATAGAACGATCTTCAAATTTAGAAGCAGCTGCTAAAACTCCACCCATCCACAAGTAGCTTGTTTGTAGGCATCAAGTCCTTTATAAGCTTTAAAATCTTCATGGGTGTACGCACTCTTAGTATATAGTAAATAATTAACAATATCTGGATATATCGTCTTGGGAAAATCTTCGATTTTACTACTGCATTGTTTGATGTCTACCAAGTACGGATCTATACCAATTACAGCGATTTTTTCCCTATATCTAACCGCACTTTCAGCGTCTAAGGTGTAGTAATAATCACTAAACATTATTAAAATAAAATTTTTGTTATAGGCACACAAACTAAGCAAATATAGCGTTCACAATAAACTGAAACTTTTCACACAATGCTATCCAAATGCGTTTAGGTTATGGTATCTGCTTTGTTTATCCTCCAAGCCAATTAGCCACGCCCATATGATCACGTGCCGCAGATGCTTTATGATACGGTTGGATTAATGGGCGGGGACTGTGACGTTAGAGTAGACCTTGGAACGCGCCATATTTGTATCGTTTGTTTGATCACAGACACGGTTTATCAGATACTCTGTGGTTTGGTTGTGCATTGTGAACTTGTTTCTTTACTTTTGTGTATTCGGTATATTTTAAAGACGCCTTAAAAAGACTATTATTAGGAAGTATTGTGGTTTTCTTTTGGGAAGTCGACTTGCCCTAATAAAAAGTAAGTACAAGTATTGGTGGTTCAGTCTATATTTGTTGGTTAATTTTTTTATTATTATTGTGTAGGTAAATATTGTTTTTTTTTAACAGTTATGCCTGGAACAAGGTGTGCCGTGGCTATATGTAACAATAGTTTGCAAAAGACTAAGCAAGGAAATTTGGCTGTTTCTTATCATAAATTTCCAAAAGATGACAAACTATGATGTTTCAATAAAGACATTACTATTTTATTTAATTTTACATAATGCTAGATATATTTTTTTATTTTCATTGCTCAGATAGATATTCGCAGTCAGCAACGTTCGATTACCAAATTTTCACTCATTTCCTAATAGTCTTAATTAAAAATATCTTTAAATAAATTTAATATATCACCTAATATAAAGTTCGTTCGTACGTGAGAATACTGTATATAGCATTTTCCTTATACTTCTTCGTATTTTTGTGTGCTATGCTAATACGTAAAATCTTGGGGTAACATATATTTTGCTTTAAAATTATGATAAGATAGGACGATAGCTTACACGCTTTTCGGCTGTTAAAATAAGAAATACAGACTTTTTGTGCAGTAACTTAATTTTTTTTTGTCCGATTCTAGTGCGTCCCTTTCTTATTAAATCAAATTTGTATAAAATAAATAATGCCTGTTTTTTGTATTAAAATAAAATAATAATTGCAAGATATATAAGTGGAAGCAATAACGACTTAAGAGACTATTAATGAGAGAGAACGAGACAGCATTATATGCGAGCGTAAACGAGGTCTACTTTGACGTCAATGCACTAAACGTTTTCTGATTGGTAGGGGCGGGCATAATCTAACCGTATGTATAATAACCGTGGTTGAAGGGAGCAAATGGTGATACTTTTGGTAGTATTTTAAGCGGAATATTTGAAATGGATGCATATTAGAGAGCCAGAATTAATAATTTGTCTAATTATAGTTTTACGGTAGCTGGTATAAGATGCGTTATCTAAAAGGCACGCTTAAAATAGAACACCGTAATTTAAATAATTGCTTAATTAACATTATTTTATTTGTTTCAACAGATTTGAGATTGATTATAGAGAACGTGGAGATTGTTTGGACGCGAAGTTTTGGTGCGAAGCTTCACTGAAGTAAAAGGACGACGACAAGACGCCCGAATGTATGCAATCACACATTACAGCGAGTCATGAATGTATACTGCGGTTAAAAGTCAACACAAATTGAACTTTATGACAGACGTAGTTGAGGGTGTTTTAAGACTATAAAATTATAGCTCTCTACATTTTATTGAAAGTCAAACTTACACAAAATATTTAAATATTTCTACGTACTACAGATGTTCTGAACAGATGTAGAATTCATCGTATGAGTAAAAACCTTTAAATGTTTCATATAAATACGAATTTATAATAACTGACTGATCCTTATGTGTAACGCACATAAGTTCAGAATAATATATGACAACTTTTCATTGAACGCGTTATGACTTTGTGTACTACAAAACTTTCATATTGGCTTTATACGTTACACTAAAATGTTCTACGTGAACTGGTTTGCTGTTAAATATAGGAATACCGCACGTCGGTCGATCATATTTAACCAGATTAGTATTACGTTGTAACTTACGTTACTTCTTCTTCTTCCTCCACATTTATGGCCTTTACGTTAGCCACAGACTACATACAGACGTCCAACTCTGTCCGAACGCTTTCAAGTTATTTGTATGGAAACTTTTGTCTTTATTTAATGCGCCAAGTGGTAGACGTAACGAGTTTTAATGCGCCTACGCCTATATTGGTCAATCCAAATCTGTTGTCGGCGCCAGGTAGTAAACAACTTATGTGCGAAAGCAGCATAAAAAATAAAACCTAATACATGAAATTCCTGATAGATAAACGTCTATACAGTCTGTGCCTTAGCTTAGGTTACAGGCATTATTTAAATATAGACGAAGACGAGTATAGGAACTTCAGGAGATGTTTCTAGCACTATACGAAAGGGAATCTTTCATTGAATAGACTTTATGTTACTCCCAACGTCCCAACGGAAGACAAATATAAAACCATAGCACAAAACGAATAACTATGTAGTCTAAATAAAGATATAAGTTCGAGTATACATGGTTGCAGACGGTTTATTTTGTTGGTCACTCAGTATTACTAATATATGCAGAGAGGTGTGGTCAATAGAACGTAATGTTATTGGATGATAGTAAGAGTGACGTCAATTTTAACCTCGGCGATACAATATAGCAACTAGGCAACATATTAAAATATAAAATAATAAGGAAAGCGGCAACGCTTTCGTTTCGAAAACGAAGCAAACAGCTGACAATTCTCTAGGTCAAAGGACGTCCTGATTGACTTCGTTATCATTCACAAGTGGTGGTCGTGGTGTACAATTTAATAAGTTTAGTCGTCAACTTGAGGATACTTATTCTACAACAACAATGGTAAGCATTTGTTTTTTCTTTACTTATGGCAGATATAAACAAAAAAAAATTACCGGTATTTTGACACATACGAGGAGTGCCATAATACCACAAGCCAACGGCGATATTACATAATTTGTTAATGTAAACGTTTTTCCAGGAAATTTTTCTTCTGTTTTAGCTTAGGGGGTTACATTCATTTTGAAAACCTATGCATTTAGTACTCCTTGTTTCTTTAAATAACACTATTGAATATTAAAAATGATGCACTTTATGTTTTTAGTCTGAACCGATTCGTGTCGTTGTTACTGGAGCCGCTGGCCAAATTGCGTATTCTATCTTGTACATGATTGCAAAGGGTGATGTTTTCGGACCCGATCAACCCCTCATCCTTCACCTTCTGGATATTCCTCCAATGATGGGAGTTCTCGAAGGTGTCGTAATGGAATTGGCTGACTGTGCCATTCCCTTGTTGCATGGTGTAGTCCCCACTGATGATCCAGCTGTTGCTTTCCAAGATGTCTCTGCCGCATTCCTGGTCGGAGCCATGCCAAGAAAACAAGGAATGGAGCGTAAAGACCTTCTCGCTGCAAATGTGAAAATCTTCAAAGTTCAAGGGGAGGCTTTGGATAAGTATGCCAAAAAGGATGTGAAAGTTCTTGTAGTAGGCAACCCTGCAAACACGAATGCGTTCGTAACGTCCAGATACGCACCTTCTATCCCTAAGGAAAACTTCACAGCTATGACGAGGCTTGATCAAAACAGGGCCCAGGCCCAGATTGCCTCAAAAGTTGGTGTTTCAGTTGGCAATGTAAGTAATATTTATTTCAAATACCACCTAAAATGTTATCAAGTGCTGACTTAGTTATTCTGCGGGTCTAATTTGTACTTATTAATAATTTAATGAAGTAGTTTCTTCTGCATTTTTCTGTGGTCGTTGAACTTGACTTAATGATACGTTGATTATACTGTCAGCTTATTGTATGTTGAAATTTTTCCTTTTTTTCATATTTTCTAATGATCTAATAATTCCATGTATTACTGTAATGAACATGTGTATCTAAATCTGGTGTTCTTTAATTCTGCACTTGGTACTTCGCCTTGTTTGTCCAATGTAATTTTTACCACATGTACACTCCAATTGGTTTTCAAAAGAATTTAAATTTGAGGAGGCAACTGTGGTATTTCTTCGCTCTTTTGAAATGCACATGTACTTCTTTGATGAAGTTATTTTTAACTTATACGCGACTTCAGCAACTAACAGAGGGATAGGTTAAAAAGGATTTAATCGGAGAATGGTGGAGAAAATACAGCACTTGCTTCCTTCAGATAAGGGCTTATTGATGAAAGATGCTTACCAAGTGTAAGTGGTAAGAGTTACATCAGACAAACAAGTCGGAGTATCAAGTGCAGAATTAAAGAACACCAGACTCAGATACACGTGTTGACAGTGACGGTCGGTGGAGCAAGATGAATGAGCGCGAAACAAGGCAAGGTATATAATGAGGAGCAGATCACAATTTTAATCTTTGGAATCTTTTGCAAGAAGTTGATAATATGATCAGCGAAACATCAAATCAAGTTTGACAATCATGAGTGAAATCCGGAAGAAAATACTTCCTGGGCAATGGCCGCAAAAATCTACATTATACTGTTAATATTTCGGGAATAACCGGGAAATAAGTCACTTAATGCACATTATTCTAATAGATTTTATAGACATACACTTGTGTATGCAAAAATAAATTATAATGAATATTGCGTGTTGATTTTTCTATTATGGCATTTACAATAATCTTGAGGGAGTTATTTAATAAGAAACTGAATATCAAAAGTCATTAATACATTTTATTTCACTACTTATATATTTTATTTTTAGGTAAGTAATCTTATTATTTGGGGTAATCACTCATCGACACAATTCCCTGATGCTTCACATGCAGTCGTTGTGACTGGTGGAAGTCAAATTTCAGCTTCTGAAGCCATCAAAGATGACAATTGGCTTAGAACTAACTTTGTAGAAACCGTGCAAAAAAGAGGTAAGATTAAATTTTTTCATTAAAAGAACGATATATTAAATAATCAGTGACTTTGGCATAGTAATGGTAAAAAAGATGGACAAGTATTATAAATGATAAGTTAAAGGTTTCTTAAAACAATAACAATTTTTTTCATTTCTTTGATGACAATTAAAGAAGTTTAGTAATAAACATCAAAGCCAAGTAATTTTTTGCTTGATTGCACATTTCTTTATCCAAAAAGGTATTATAGAATCATTAAAATTTATTACAAATAACGAATATAATATCCTAATTATAAAATGTTCTGCATATATTTGTGGAATTAAAATTTGCTTTACATTGCAATTTAGGGTTTTTTTAAGTGACCACTATTTGCAAAAATGTGTGTATAGGTATAAATAATATAACGAAGTTTATCTTCAGTTTCTTGCCAACAGATGTAAAAATATATTTTGAAAAATTTTCAAAGGTTTATTCTATTAAAAAATAATGTGTATTATTATATTTTTCATTTTATTATTATTTACATTATTCAATAAAAATATGCTGACATTTTAGTGCCTATTAATACTGAAACATGAAATGAGGAAAATAGATCTTACATAATACCTAAATAAACTTTCAGCTCAGGTGGTGTAAATAATTCGATAGTGTAAAAATAGATCTTAAGGTCATAAAGAAAAATATGTTTTTCACGTTATATTATAAGAAGTTCTATAACAGTCCAACATAATAACAAAAAAATGTAGTGTTATATGTTTTATTAGATAGTTTTTTGGTGATTTATCTTTAAAAATGTATTATTTTGTCTACTGTTCCATTTTCTATGTACTTAGCCAACGGATTTCTTTTATAGTTGAAGCATCTCGCCATTGACAGTGTCTCGACAGATGTTTTATGACCCTGCATTACTCTAATTGGCCTTTGCCATATGGCGTGTCTAACGTCATGCCATCAACAAAGATCTTTCCTATCAGTTCCTTAGTAATATCAGCCCAATGTTATGGATGTCACCCTCTTTGCCTTTTATCATCTAATTTTTCTTGAGCCATTAATTACCTTATATGGTCTTTCTTGTTGATGTCAGTGAATTATATACCGAGAAGTGACAGTATCGAAGGTTTGATTTTAGTGGCCTTGAATATGAGTGAAAAAAAATTTAAACACTAAACTATTATTTCTAGCATCATAGTTTTTTTTTTTTTATGAAAATAGTACAATAGTGTGCCTGTTCTAAAAATAATCTTTTTATTGGAACAGAAACTGTTCTTAAAATTTTATTAAAACAATATAGTGGAGTAAATATAGATTTGTAGAGAAAATTTTACATGGAGCAATGCGACATAGAAAAATAAGTTTGTTTTGGTGAAACTAAGAATACCCACAGTTTTCTACTTCGAGCAGGTGGGGGAACCCTTTTTTTTCGGAAAATTGGTAAATTGGTCATTTTTAAGGGTAGTTTTAATTTATTTTGAATCTTTAAAATGCTAGTTAAGAAACAAGAATGTACCCTTTTATTGCAGATTTCGTGAAAATCGGTTCACCGTCTCCCACGATATGGATATAAATATACTGAAAAAACGCAAAAAATTTAAACCGAATTTGATGAAATTTTAGACGAAAGCAACCTATATAACCAAGAAATAGTCTGCCAAATTTTAGCAAAAAATATCCAACAGTTTGGCTGCAATTCCATTTTTAGTCCAAATTCCATAAAATTTTCAAAACTCCCCAATTTGTCCAATTGGTCAAACGAAATTTTTTTAAAATCAAAATGAAGGTATTCTTATGTACGTGATGTAACTAAAAAATAACTTTTTTTAATTTAGCCGGTTTTTTGTTATTTTTGGCGTATACATGTGCGTTGCGATTTGCCATCATTTTTGGTATTATACGTAATTATACGCGCATAAGTATATGTGTAATTATTTATTATAAAAGACTTTAGTACAGACTTTAGTGAACTAGTCACCACAAAACACTCAACATAAAATTAATAAAATAGGTATAGAGGTGAACAAAATCAACAATTAAGGAACTCATCTATGTCATAAAATGTTTTATCATGAAAATTTAAGTATTTAATTCCTAAATGACATGTTGCTATCATTGTTGAGACACTGACTAATTTTGTTAAAACATTTGGTACCAATATGTTTCGGCGAATTTTCTCCCAGTGCAAGTCTGGAATATAGCTGATACAAACTATCCTTGTTTCTCGTGTCATACACATGAATATCACTATTTCTAAAGAATTCAGATTCATTTTTTTATGTACATTATTAACTGGTAGATATATAACTAGGCAAGGTAAGTATTTGTAAATCTTTAAATATTGGTTTACAACTGGTTAAGGGGTGGATCTTACACATGGTTCTTAAAACCCTTTTTTGATATTGAAATGCCCTATTAAAATATGAGGAGTTTCCCCAGAAAATGAGTCCATACTGTAGTTGAGACTGAACCAATCCATAATAGAGAGTTTTTAGGATGTTTATGGAGATGGTATCTCTTAGATTTCTTATAATATAGTGGACAGTAGTAGTAATAGTTTAGGTTTCATCTAAAATTTCATCAAATTCAGCTTAATTTTGGCCAAGTTAGCTGTAATTCGATTTTTCACGTTTTTTCAGTATATTTATATACATATCGTGGGAGGCGGTGAACCGATTCTCACAAAATTTGAACTGAATGTTCCTTGAACATCTATAATAAAAGGGTACCATTCTAGTTTATTAACTAGCCTTTTAAAGGGTCCAAAATAAATTAAAACTGAAAAACCACCCTTAAAAATTACCCCTTTTCCGCGAAAAAAAAAGGGTTCCCCCACCTATTCGAAGCAGAAAACTCTGGATATTCTTAGTTTCACCAAAACAAATTTACTTTTCTATGTCGCTTTACTCCATGTCAATTTTTCTCTATCGCCTTATTTTATGCTATTTTTACTCCACTAATAATTATTCCTTAGTTTAGAGCACTTTAGCAAAAAATAGAAAATTTTAGTACCCATCTTAAAAATGAGACTTTACTGACATGTCGCCCTCTAGCGGCACTAAAGATATTTGAAGAAAAAGTAATGGTGTTTATTTAATTTATAGTCGACGTTTGAAGAAAAGATAGCATGTTTTATGACGATTAAAGTGATTTCTTATGTCTCGGCTGTTCTTGCTGGACTCGCTTCGCTCATCACTCAAGTACATCCTTGACGGAAAGAATGTGACACTCTATATAAAACAATATACCATTTTCTCATGTTCTTATCTTTATGTTGTAAAACAGATTGCTGTATTACGTAACTTGGGGGAATATAAATTACTTTGTTTTATCTGTCCAAAAAGTGATTATAAACTGTTTTTTTTTTGAGGCATTCTCTAATTTTTATTTTTCATATTTAATAATTGATACTGACAGTATAAATTACAAACTGTGTGAGTTTCATCAATATTGATCCAGTAATCTTTAAGTTGAAACTGAACAAACAGAAAGACGATAAAAATAGTTCAATATACTGTTTGAAATGTAAATAGTAATCATAGAGATACACTTCAGCCTTATTTACTTGTGTAGATGATTTCGTAAGATAACCGTTTCATTTTTACAATGATTATCAATTAAATTTAATACTCTGCATTTTTTTTTAATGTTCAGTGTAAATTATTTGACGTAATTGCCAGGCCAGCATATGAAATGTTTTCTTAACAGCCTCTCAAGTTACCAAAGTAACTCCCTGGAAGATCTCAAGGATCTTGTGCTAGGTAAAGAGAGACGAGGCCCTACAGTTTAATGTGGACTCTTTTTAATGAAAAATTGTTTTGCCTTGCGGGGATCGAACCCACTTCGCTAGGTATTTCAAATAAAATTTTTAGTTAAATCCTTACTAGTACATTTTTAAAAAATTTGTTTATGTGACATATCTATATATAAGTTTATCACTTAGTTTTAAAAAATCATAAAAGGGGAAAAAGCCTTTTGTTCTTGAGCTGGCCACTGGTGCCGGCATTCGCGGCTTGTATTAACACAGGAGACAAGGGTACTGACTTCTTGGTTCTTAAAAACTGAGCGAAATAAAATAATTTCTCACGAAAAAAAAATTACACAGTGACAGGCAACAAATGATAACTTACCAGTGTTGTTTATTCACATAAATTGTTTGAATTGTCCTCCATCTACATACTTTTCAGCACGACATACAAGTAACGACATACGCACTCCGATCAACACATTCGAGAAAATTAGGATAATTTTTTATGGTCTATGCACATTAAAACGCGTGTGTCAATAGGACCACGGCAAACAAGCGATTTAAGATGCCCCAAAATTAAAAATCCATTGGATTTAAGTCGGGTGACCTAGCAGGCCATCCAACCGGTCCACCACGTTCAATCCATCATTGAGGAAATTATGTATTTAAAAAATTTCGAACCGCCAGACTAAAATGCCGGGAGTGGAGGCACTGTCTTTCAACCTAAATTTGACATTTTTGTTAACTTTTACTATTAATTTAATAAAAATGGTGTAAAAAGGTAAAAAATTCTAAATAATTGCCACCCCCTTCCCTGCACTATAAGCAATGTACATACCGCACAACAAGCTCTGCCTTATGAGCATTTCGCGGCTCATGAGGTTTTGAAATCACTTCTCCAGTGACATTCACCTTTGTTTTGACGATTTGTGATTCTTAAAGTATTCATATCGCTACGCCGAAAATGCCCTGGGCGCCCGCCCACTATGTCCACCGTCTGAAGCGGCCCTTGGTATGACTGGCAACATTGCAAGTAATTATACATGAATATTGGAACATACATAAATATCTGAATCAAGCCTACCTCAACATTCCATAAGGGCGGCAGGCCTTTGAACTTTTTATGACAATTAGGGAGATGTGCAGCCGTCGAAGCATACAATAGAGTTGAACTTGGTTGAAATTTCGCTTCTATTCTGGAATACTTTGCCTATCTGAATATTCCAAGTGCTTAACCAATTTTATTAACAATTAATTAGTGATGCAACGGTTTCGGGTTTTACGGTTAAGGTTACGGTTACGGTTACGGTTATTCCTACGGATACGGTTATGGTTACGGTTTTTAAAATGAATCGCATACTGATAAAATAATAAACTTTATTCTTCAAAATAAAACACAACACTCTAAAAGGGCATATTTAAAACAAAACAAAAACGTAAAAAAAACTAAACTACATTTTTGTAGTGGTATTAAAAAAAACAGCGTAAAATTAAACGTTCTAAATATAAATAAACAGGAAACATTGTAAACAATAAAAGCTGATAGAGATTAAAAAAAACAAACATTTGTTTAAATTTTTAAATATAGATAGGCATCTGCATCTACCTACTTAAAAATGTAGTTAAAATATTCAAACTGAAAACTAATTTCTCTTTTACGTGTATGCGACATTTTTACCGCGAAAACACAAACACAACACAGAGTCCGACGGACGCGCTTTCAGAAACTGCACCGTCAACTAACAGGCTCTTATCCTTATCGGTGTCGCCGCACCCGCTGTTGCGAGTTGCACGTTCAGACCTGCAAGAACCGTTTAACAACCGTGAAAAATAGACGGTTACGGTTAACCGTCTAATAGCAAAAACCGTGAACTAAACCGTTCCCCAACCGTAACCGTTGCAACACTACAATTAATTAATTTTTTAAACATTTTTTTCTCCGAAATTATGGACTTTAGACCCTATGTTATATAAGACTTTTTTTGATTGTCTGGTCATTCCCCATTACCAGTTTTTTTTAATGACATGAAACTAATGGCGCCCTGTGGATAACAAAGTCCATCATTTATTTGTTCTCACCCATTCCGAGGTAAATCATCCCTAAATACTTGGTGGCAAAAGTAATTTTTCAAAAATAATTGTGTAATCTTTGGCACAATTTGATGAAATTTGAGTTATTACTCTAAATGGAGGCCTTTATGATGAAAATTTTTGTTTTAATTACTGCTCGGGGAGTAAACTGCTAATCTGATGAGCTAAAACTTCTACGCTTATAATTTAACACATTTAAATAATACTTTCAGAATATAGGAACTTGTTTCATACAAACATTACATATTGTCTGAAAGTTATTTGTGGCATTCTATGAATATTCTTTCCTATTATTTGGGTTTTCTACCACATGTATTATTATCCTCTTCAAAACAAATCACCGAATCTACAAAATAATAGAATTATTGGAAAAAAAAGCCTCTGCGCCCGTGACGTTTACGCCAAAGGAAAAGTCAGAGGTTATGTTTTGCAAATAATATAAATCGGAATAAACACAGAAATAATGTATTTTGCTGAAGTTTCGGAAAGTAATCTCTTTCCGTTTTCAAAGCTTTTTTTTTGGAGGAACTCTTATTTTGCTGTGTATGTCAAATACACAGCTTTAAAATTCTGTTTATGTTATTTCCATAGATAGTTACTTCTTACACAGAACATAGAACTGATGATATTTTCTTTTAGATAATGTTGAGTTTGTTAAGTTCTTCTTTTAACATTGGTAGCCAGGTTGTACAAATATCTACAGAACAATTCGATAAGCACTTATCTTCATTTAATAAGATTATTGCTGATTCTTTAATTTTTCTTTTTTTTGGTATCTGTTTCTTTTGTTAAAATGTTTGCCGAGTCCCAGTTTATTCTATGTCCGTTTTGCCAAGCATGTTCACAAATCTTTGATTTCTGAATTTCATTCTTTCTAATGTAATTCTTGTGCTCATCCAACCTCACACTGAAAGGTCTGAATGACTCACCCACATAACATTTATCACATTCGCACGGGATATTGTAAATACAGTTTTTTGAATTCTGCTCCCTGTTTATCGGTTTTGTTTTTGTTAAAATAGATCTTTAAAGTGTTCCCCATTTGAAATATCGTCCTAACATCAAATTTGTCACCTATACGACGTAGCTTTTCCGATAGTCCGTATACATAAGGAATTATTGCTGTATAATGACGTTCAGGTTTACATGATTGCTAAATGACTCTAAATAGTCATACATTGCGCTCTAAGTTACACCCACAACAAAATTTGCTTTTGATATTTTTTGTAAATGTGTAGTTTTCCCATCCTTTAATTGGTATGTAAATACTGTTGGATGGTGTATTGCAATAAATAAATAAATAAATAAAAATAAATAAATAATGAAGAATTCAGCTAATATTCAAACATATCCATCAAGTCGTCATTTAAAGTTTAACATATTTTAAAATTGTACATTGCTTACAGGAGCCGAGGTTATTGCCGCCAGGAAAATGTCCTCCGCAATGTCCGCCGCAAAAGCCGCCTCCGATCACATGAGGGATTGGTTCATAGGAACAGCCCCAGGCAGGTTTGTCTCTATGGGTGTAGTAAGTGACGGTTCTTACGGTGCACCTAAGGATGTAGTATTCTCTTTCCCGGTGACTATCAAAAATGGCAAATGGAGCATCGTTCAGGACCTTCGTTTGGACGATTTTGCTCAGACAAAGTTGGCACTGACGGGTAAAGAATTAGAAGAAGAACGGGCCGAAGCCATCACCATAATTGAGGCATGACTAGTTAACAAGCTTTAAAATGTTGAACTAAATAGTATTCGTAAGTGACAAAATCTTCATTGCCATGTTGCTGCTGCATTTTATTTATTAGCGTTTTTAAAGATGGTCAGGGTGCGGCAAGAATAATTAAAGCATTTACTTACTATTAACTTAAAATTATAAACTTTCAATGAATTTGAAAAGAAATTGTATGATAACAAACACCCTGTACCTGTAAAATCCGTGACCTAGTTCCAGTGATGGCGAACCTTCCTCAACCAGTGCCAAAATAATCTGGTTTTTGAAGTAAAAAATTTGAGTGCCACCAACTGAACTGTGCATTCAAGTTGAAGCACTTAAATTTTTTTAAAAAATATTAACAGAAGTTTTTATGATTACTGTTTTTGTAACTAGTTTTAACACGTTTTATTGATTTTTTTTGCGTCCTAGCTATATCTATGCGTATGCCATGGTTGGAATGTGCGTCATAGGTTCAACGTCCTTGACCTAGTCAAAACTCTTTTATTTTATCAAAATGTAAAAATTACATAACATGAAAATTATTTGATCTTAGTTTGACCTTTTAAAGCTTCGTTATCATAAATTATTTAATAGATATTTTGTGTAAGACTATTTATAGAAAAATATTTTTATCAGTAGGCATATATGGGAACTGGTATTTTTATGACTTTATAGTTGTATTCCTTTTTAATCTCAAGATTGTAATATATATTAAGTATTTTATTTTTTTGGTGGTTTTTGAATATGGCAATGTTGAACCTTGTTGTTTGATTGTTCATAAAACAATAATAAACAAGTTATTTTCGTTAAGAAGTTTTTTCTCTTAAAAATCTATTCATAGATTTTCTGGATTTCAAATTTTACAGTTTGTAGAAAATAGAAAATTTTGCAAATGTGAATAAAAATAAAATTCATTTTACTGTTTTTCTTTCCATATGTATGAGGTTTGAATTTAGATGTTAGGTGGAATGTGAGTTTGCACTGATATGCATTCAGGCCTTCAAAATGTGCCCACCGTGTTCTATCTCCCAGAATTCTTCCTCCCAGAATTCTTCCAGCATGGATCCTCTCTGTCAAGGGAGCAGAGCAGTCTCGTCTTCTAGATTACACCCTCTACACTTAGGATAGTCTCCATCTCAAGTATATAAAAGAGCTTTATATAGTCTACAGTATCCTGTTAATATAACCCCCTGCCTCCAATATAACAATGTCTGAAGATCATTGCAACATCGTTGACGACATGTTACGTTCTTATCCTTGCCATAAGTTAATATTATGTGGCGACTACAATATTCCTAATGCTACTTGGAACAATGATCAATATGGCTTAATAGCTCAATGTGATATACATTCCAATGCACTTGTTATAAGCAACAGTTTCAGTTTCTTTAATTTATATCAAATAAACAGCATTGCTAACAGCAGGAATGTATATTTTGATCTTTAATGATATTGAGGTTAAGCCTGCCCAAGATCTACTACTTCCCAATTCGGCACATCATACCGCCGTCTCATTGATATATCATATTACCATCCTACTTAAAGGAGCTCCTTTAAGTACTGTTAAACGGTAACGTGGATTCATAAGAAGGCCTGCAGAACGAGTATTGTGTTGGTGGTAATCAGAGTGGGTAGAGAAATTGTAGATGCTCTCATGAATTTTGATTAAGCTGTAATATATGTAGAGCGAAGGAAGAGGCATAATATCTTCTTTAATAAATATAGGTTGGCAGTGTTCTCTAAAGTTGACATTTACAAGAATTCTTACAATTTTCTTTTGTTGCCGAAAAGCTTTTATTGCTTTTATTCAGTATGTTAAAATCAATAAAAGCTTTTAATTTTCTGAAAAGAAAAGTAGTGCTAGCGAGCTTCAAATTAAGTTGTTCTATATGATGTTACCAGTTAAGGTTATCGTCCAGATAAATACCTAAGAGTTTTACATAGGCACCCGTAGTTAGATGTCTGTTTGAAGATATGGTGAGCTTTTGCGTTTTCCCATGGTTGAGCGTTAACTTATTTGATGTAAACCAATTTTGAGCTAGTTTTTCGTGTGATGATGAGAGATATAACAAGTTGTTTATGTTTTTATCAGAACACAGAAGCGTGGTATCATCTGCAAACAGAATAGTCTTGGTGGGGTCCATACATTGAGAAAAGTCATTGACGTAAAGTATGAACAGTAGGGGTCCCAAGACCGAACCTTGAGGTACCCCGTGCGTGACATTTAGAAAATCAGAATTATTATTGTTTATGGACACACACTGTTTGCGATTTGTTAAATATGACTCAAAAAGGGTAAGAGGTAATCCTCTAATACACATAATCGTAACTTTTTTATTAATATGTAGTGAGAGACACAGTCGAAGGCCTTGGAGAAATCACACAGTGAGATAACTGTGTGAAAACCTGCCTCAAGACCCTCAACTATATCGCTCATGACCCTAAGAACAGCTTGGGAGGTCGAACGCCCGGAGCGAAAACCAAACTGATCAGGACTGATAAGTGAATGCCTGTCAAGATAGCTGGTCAATCTCTTTACCAAAATCTTCTCAATTATCTTCCCAAAAATGGAGTATATGGAGTACTTGACAAATAATGAAAATAATATCCATCGAGATCCTCGCGAATTCTGGAAATATTTAAAAGATCTTAATAAGGTTCACAGTGTACCAAATTCAATATGTTATCAAAATAAGTTATCGGTATCTGGCCCAGATTCTGTTAATCTGTTTGCTGAATTCTTTTCTAGTGTATATGTGCAAAATGTAAACAATGTGTTACCTGATTATAATTTTAACAATAATCTGAGATCTTGTTCAATTGATTTAATAAGCTTAGTTGAAGCAAGCTCTCATATGGGCCTGCTTATTTCTTAAAAAATTGTGTTTATACTTGCAAAGCATCTGCATGCCGTATTTAACAAGTCTCTCAGCTTGGGTATTTTCCTACTTATTGGAAGCACAGCTTTATTATCTCTATTTGCAAATCTGGTTGGAGAGAAGAAATAGTAAACTATTGTGGTATATGTATTCAGTCTGCAATACCTAAACTATTCAATTCATTAGTTACTGAGCAATTATATACGTCATATAAAAATATAATTGTGAGTAATCAGCATGGTTTCTCTAAGGACCACTCTACTGTCACTAATTTACTTATTTAGCACAACCATATTGTCAAAGCACTTGAGAGCAGATTTCAGGTTGACTCTATCTATACTGACTTCTCGAAGGCATTTGATAGAGTTGATCTGAAATTGCTCGTTTTAAAACTACAGGCTCTAGGTGTTGATGGTACAATACTAAAGTGAATTGAGAGCTTTTTAGTGGGACGTACACAATCTGTTAAGTTAGGGAATTTTATATCATATGACATCGATGTATCATCCGGAGTTCCTCAAGGTTCACACTGCGCACCAGTTTTCTTTATTTTATTCATAAATGATACTGTGTTTGTCTGGTCGATAGCCGAGTGGGTTAAGGCACGAGGTGGCAATCGCGATTAATCACATGGACATCGCACCGCCGGGTTCGAATCCTGGCTCCGGCACTGTCGGAGGAAATGATTGTATGTCCGAGTTTTTTCAATGCGTAACCCCCTTCCGCACAAGCCCTGGCTTCTGGAATTGGGGGTTGTTTAATTTCTGTGGCGTTTATTTATTATTATATCATATTAAATATAGTGAGATTTTGTTGTTTACAGATAACATAATAAATCAATAAAATCCACATATGATGCAACACTTCTCCAAACTGACTTGGACAGTTTACATAATTGGCGTTTATTGAACTCCATGACCTTAAATATTAAAAAATGTTTTGTAATAACTTTCTCCAAATCTAAGTCTCAGATTTCTTATCCATATACAATCAACAGCAATAAACTACAAAGTGTTACAGAAATTCGAGATTTAGGAGTAAATTTTGATAGTAAATTATCTTTTGATGCTCACTATATTAAAATAACTTCTAATTCTCTCAAATAGCTAGGCTTTATTATCTCGATCATCGTCTCACTTTAGTACTGAAACTATGAAATTGATCTACTGCTCATTGGTTCGTTCTTCCCTTGAAACTGTTCTTTAGTGTGGAATCCCTACTATAATGTGCATATAGATAACATTGAAAAAGTTCAGAAAAAATTTCTATGCTATATAACTTATAAACTCGGACTTACCAGAGGCGAATATGAATATAGGGATATGTTAGCCACTTTAAATATTTCAACTCTTGAACAAAGAAGGTGCAATGCTCTCCTTCACTTTTTACATAAACTATTAATTGGAAATATTGATTCACTTGAGTCATTAGTGAAGTTAATTTTAATTGTACACCTAGACTTACAAGAAATAAATTCCTATTCCACATTCCTATTCCACTCTACCAACTATGGCTATTACTCACCTCTTTCGAATATGTTCAGGCTTGGAAATACCTATAATGACTTATTAGATTTATTTAACCCCTCTCACAATAGCTTTAAATCAAAGTTGAAACGAATCGATCAATAATTTATTTAGACTTGTTTTTCTTTTTTATAGCAAATGTCATAGCATTGTATTCACCAATTCTGTTATTTAGTGTACTATATTCACCAGCTCATTGTTATTTATTAGTATTGTGTATTGATTTATTTAATCCATACAGTGTACTATTTTAATGATCTTAAGTGAAAATTTTTGTTGGTTCAACATATTTATTCTTATATATTTGGCATTATATGTGCTACAGGGGGCGAGCGTAGATGCGTCTTTACTATGTACATACTTCGGTATGCGATGTAAAGCAACGACAGGCGCAGTTAGTACTTGGATGGGTGGCCATTCCAACGGAAACCGCGTTCTCGCCTCACACATCTTCCAGCGGCTTGTATATCGGTGTATGCGTGGAAGCTATACAACCTTAGGCGAGGGTTGTACAGGAGATATACCATCCTTCGGAGGGGATGTAAAGCCGTCGGTCCCTTGACTATTAAATGTTAGGCAAGTAAAAGATCCCTACTCTTCTTAAGGGAAGAGGTTCGGCAAAATTCCTGGTTGGGGGTAGCTCGCCTACAGGCGTCGGTGTTAGGCCTCAGTAGCGGAAATATGCCGACGTTAAATAAATGTATATATAAAAAAAAAAATATATGTGTTACCTTCCTTTTCTCGTTTATACTATATTTTTCTGTGTCTTACTCTATTGGGGTTTTCCTGTTTAATGAATTAAACAAAAATTTATTTATTTACTCCATTCAACAATTACAAGAATCATTTATAGGATGGGGGATAAACTTGTAGTTTTACAACAAAAAGTAAAACTAATACTACTGAGTGCAAAATATAAAAATTGATAAATGCAGTTAGCACAACTTTTAAAATTAGTCCCGTAATTTAAAAACATAAGATTTACTCATAAGTACCATATAATTTCGATTTTAATTCTTTTTTTTTTTAATATTGGGCAAACTTTAGAAGTCAGGAAAAATACAAGTTTTTGGAAATATAATAAGGGGTACCTACCGAAACGTTCCAGGAACTTGGGCATACAAAATGACTTGCCATTCCGCTGAAAGTTGAATTCACCAGAAGCTTTTATACTACGCCAGTATTTTTCTCATGATTTGTGGCGGATTAACATATCTGATAATTTTGCTTACATCTCCTCAAAGCGTCATCTTTTCGTTTTGAGACAGGAAAAGGAAAACACTAGGGTGCAAGAGCAGGAATGTAAATTTATTTTTTGTTTATGTTTTATACAATTAACTATGGATGGAAAACATTCATCTTCTAATAGGTCTTTAAAGCTAATTTTTATATAAATTGGAATGATTAAGAAAAGTAGGGGAATACTAAGTTTGACTCTTTATACTTGTATTGTTGATACGGAAAGTAAAGCAACAGCTAACCGCGGTAAGCACTGGATGGATGACAACCAAGGAATACAGCGATCTCTCCCCACTTCCTAGCGGCTTGCATATGTGTAATGGGTATACCATCCTACAGAGGGGATGTGCAGCAGTTGGTCCCTTGTTAGCGGTAGCCGGTCTCCAGGTATCAGTGATAGACCTCAGTCATTAAATGGGTGTATTAGAAAAATGTTCACTGATAAATGAAAACTATATATTTATAATTTTGGTGTGTAAATGTAAAAGTGATAAAGTAAAATACGATATTCACAAACTTAATATTTACATATCTACATATGGGTCAAATTACACATAATCTGAATGAATTATATAAATATTTTATTTATGTCTTTGTAGTAGGGATTTTCCGTATATTGATCTTGAAGTCATGGCTGCCCATAAATGTTGTCTCGTATATCTCGTGTAATATAACCACATCAATGTTTCAAATTTCTGGAGTACCTCAAGGCTTGATCTTTGAACCTCTTATGTTATGAGATGATATTAAATTAGAAAATCTCTTTTATATGCAAAATTGAAGACATTCTGTGATTATTTAAATTTAATAATATTCGTTTTGCATTCATCAAAAAGGCACACTGATTTAATAATGTGATCTCGAAGAAAATCGACCATGGGACGTATAGATCGAACAATAAAAATATAACTTAGTTCGACTTTTTCGCCAACTTTGATTGCAATAAGTCGCCACCAGATGAAGCTATCGACAAGTTGCGGACATCTCTTGTCTGTAATTTGATGACTAGAGGAACAGTGAAGTGTTGTTGTGCATTCGCCTATGTCATACTGATGAGAGCTAACAAGCTCGAAATTAGTCTACGGCTGACGATGCACAACAGCACTGCACTGTATCCTTTCTTTAGGATTAATCTACCTGCTGGGGGCTTATCGCAATCAGATTCTATTTTGCGTTTTCCGATTGAAGATGTAGGATGTCGCAAGTTATGGGGACATTATTTTCAATTAATTTGAAAACGCATATTGTGCACCTTGATAGGTGGCAATGAATCGTTTTCCTTTCATAGGAAACAGTGGAATACCAGACTATAGTAGTAGGTATTTTTACTTTACTACACATTTACTATTTTTGTAGTAATTTATTCACTTTGTGTTGGCTTATATATTTTGTTATAAATAAATATTTTATTGTATTGTTGGAGGTGGTCACTCAGTAAGAAACCTATGAAAAACCGAAAATTGAGTTTTATCATTATTGTTATTAATTTTGAACACTGATATGATAAAAAAATATGCATAATATTTTCTAGGACGTTTACTTTTACTTAGTTTTAGAATCACCTCCCTACGTTAAGTTGTTATCAAGAAAATTGTTTTGAAAAGAGTTGTCTCTTTTGACAATTTTCTTCTTAACTACCTTGTTTTGGTCCAAGAAACTTATACATATGAATTACTTGTAGTCTCACCTAAACAACAACACGTTATTGATAAGAATTGCGATCGGGGGGAGATCTAGGCCGAGAAGTGAGCGACAAAAAAATGCAACCATTTTCGAAAGGCTGTTTTTTTAATATTATGTCATATTTGTGATGTAGAGAAATAGCCTGCCGTCAGTCTGCCAGTTTCGTTAGCATTTGGCACGGTGGTGGTTTTAACTTTGTAAAAAAACTATATACCTCGTAACTATTTTTTTAAATCTGAAAGTTGAAAAACTGTTTTATCATGGTCAATCTTAAAACTCTTGCAACCGGATGCGTCAGCAGCGCATTTAACTCGTAAAAAATCTATACATCGTGAAAGCGCTTTCTAAAATATAAAATTCTGTATACAAGTAGGAAATATTATTTTTATTAAAAAAACGTAGTCAGTCCGAATTTTACCGTAACAAATGCCGTCAGCGCGCTATAAAGAAGAGGTGCGGGGCCTCTTCTTTATAGCACGCTCAATAAAGAGGGTTTATTATATTTAGTAATAAAATTAGTACAATTCATATAAAAATATGGATAGGATATATTTCAAAATCTTTTTAACATTCTGCTTTTTAAAAAAACAAATAAAAATGATTGTTTCAATCCAAATCGCTGCTACAATTGTAAATTTCGTCACTCATCATATTTTTCGATATCAGTTAAATCTGACTCAGCATCTGCAAATTAATAGAAGTGCAGTGTGTTTTATTTGTAAGTAATTGAACAAGTATGATAAACGTGCTTGCCACGTATAATTTATTACCTGAAACATCATTGAATGGTAACGTCTGTCACAAATGTTGGAGATTGTTCCTCTTCAAACCAGTCGAACTCATATCGCACATCTATTTCCTGCCAACCATTTCCCACGACCACCTTTGCGGTTGGTATTTTTTGGTGTGCATTGGTCCAAATACTAGATACGTATGCACTGCGATGGATGTGCTTAATAAGTTCAGATCTGCACGGCGGAAGATTTGATGCGTCGTAACTCTTCGTATGGATTTGAAATGTTCCGCCGTTATCTTCAAATGAGTAATTTTTTGAAAAAATGCGAAACGAGCTGACAGTCTTAACCTTTTTTTGACTGTATAATCGGCTGACGAATTCCTCAATTGTTTCAATTACATGGATGGGGGACGGGGACGGTAGCTCAGTGTGTTAAAGCGTCTGGCTAGCAAACTAGTACTGTAAAATGAGATATTGAGATAAATAAAATACCAAAATGCAATGTGAATCACAGTTAAATAAAATAAAACATTTTTAATGGTTAATGGTTAATGGCTAGCAAACTGAGTTGCCTAGCGAAGTGGGTTCGATCCCCGCAAGGCGAAACAATTTTTCATTAAAAAATTTCCCCAAGAGCGGTTCGGAGTCCACATTAAACTGTAGGGTTTCGTCCCTCTTTATTTAGCACAAGATCCTTGAGATCTTCCAGGGGGTTACTTCGGTAACTTGAGAGGCGGTTGAGAAAACATTTTTTTAAGAAATATCTGAACGATTATGGTCATTCAATACACTTAAATTCGCTAAGGCTGTTTGGACGCCGTTGGACTGAACCAGCAAATTATATGGATGCTTTTTTCCCCTATCTAAAAAATGCAGGGTTTTGATCACAATCACTGAAGGCGTACAGAGCCGGAAGAGCAGAGCAAATTGATTGTCCAAATCTTTTGTGGATTTCTGTGAGATCGAGACATCGTAATGCGTTCCATCCAAATCTTCACATCGCTCTTTTATTTGTTTATGTTTCCGAGCATTATTATCAATATATCCATTCAAAGCATTGATACAGACATTAGTAGCAAAATCCAGGTTACAAATTTGTTACAATTTTTGTATCTGCTTCTTCATGTGAAGGGCATGAAAAAACATTTAAAACGCTCTTTATCACCGTGCCACTTTCAACAGTATATTTATAGCAATAATCGAAATTTAAATATACTGTTTTATTGCAGAAAAAAGGAGCTATCTCAGCCTTTTCCCAATCTTGGAGCAAAAATCTAACAAGAGCTTCCTTGCACTTCCGGTCGTGCGCGCCATATAAAAGAAGCACGCAGCGCGCTCTTTCATTGGCTGCTGACGGCATTTGTTACGGTAAAATTCGGACTGACTATGTTTTTGTTAATAATGATGATATTCCTTCCCTACATGTATACCGAATTTCATATTTTATAAAGCACTTTCACGATCTAAAGATTTTTTTACGAGTTAAATGTGCTGCTGACGCGCCCGGTTGCCACATTTTGAAGACTAACCATGGTAAAACAGTTTTTTAATTCGCATCAATTTTCAGATTTTAGAAAGTAGTTGCGACGTATATAGTTTTTTATAAAGTAAAAGCTCCCCCCTCCCCCCCCACCAAACGCTAACGAAACTGCATTTATATTGCTTTATATTAGCTTCACCTGTATGTTTGTTTGTATGTAACGGAATTTTTGAGCGTGATTCTCACCCACTTCAAAACGTCAGATTAAACCGAAACTTTGCCCACTCATCAAGGGCCGATGACAGTACAATAATTTGACAACTTTGTCCTAATATCCTTACCAGGATCATCAGAATAATATAAAATTTAAAAAAAAATTACTAATCTATTGTCGACATTTTGCCGGAGGCGCCGCTGTTATTAATATAGCGTATTTGCCGTTGTATAAGCCCTTGTTAAACGCTAGTTCCAACTTTAATACATACATTATGATGTAATATTAATTATGTACTACTAGCGGATACTCGGCGGTTTCGAAAAGCAGGTGAGAAACGCGCCGAGGGATGAATGGCAAGAGGGCGACTAAAAAAAAATTATAGTATAAGAAAACTAGAAAAACACGCAAAACACACAAGAAGTAAAAAATAAGAATGAAGTAATTGACAAAAAATCATTTTATTGTAAAAAGGTGGGGTGCTGTTTACTATATTTTTATAATTCTACTTTTATCAGTAGCTACCAAAAGCACCCCACGTTTTTTTACAATAAAATGAATTTTTTTTATCAATCACTTCATTCTTATTTTTTACTTTTTAGTTCGGTTTGCTATTAAAGCGTATTTTTTAAGTTTTTTTAAACTATAATTTTTTTTGTCGCTCACCTCTCCGGCTAATCGTTTATGCTTATTCGGCTATACCCTTTAATGCCTTCACGTCTATGTTCAAATATTTAATTTTATGGTTTTTTATTAAACTGTCAACAGTAGTTCAGCAGTGGCCTGGGCAGTTACCTCTACTACCTTGCGATAAATCTGACCCTGCGTTCTATATGTTTCAAATGAAGTTTCCTACACCTTTTCCAAATATTATTTGATACATTTTATTAATTGTACGAGGGTAATATCTGCGTTTGCACCCCTTATCCTATCGCGGAGTGGTTCGTGGTTCAATCGTTTGAGGTTTCGATTTAACATTTTTCATAATGGGGTGTAAAATCCGGTGAATTAGTCAACTGGTCACTGTTGGGTCCTATCCACAGTCTGTAATACAAAAATGTCATGCGACTTAAGAAAGCCTCATTAAACGTAATGAAATTTTCTTAAGTTTCATAAAGCCTTGCATCACAGTTCATAAATTGCATTTATTATTAAGAAAAGGCATTATTCGAATAAATGGCGAAGGATCTGGTGTCACAGACGAATTCGCTAATGTTTGTTTAAAACCAAATAGTTTAATAACGGGGTACTTTATAGTTACAACAAACGAGGTAGTAGATTTTTTATCATCTTCCATATAGAGTGTGTAGAATCCAAACCTCCAAGACCTCCAAACCCTTGGCAAATTTTTGTGTGGCCGAAAAAACCACGAATTTTTGGAACTTTTTTCAGTTTGTGGCCTATACCTAAAAAACAATGAATCCAGTCGAAAAGTCATCTATTATCAAAATAAAAGAGCATTAAATTTTGCTTGGAATCAGTTCCTTAAAGTTGAACTTTCATCAAGAGGTATGGGCGTAATTGGCAGTGGAATTACAACAATTTTTACCAACTTGTAAAAAATCGTTTGAAGATATCAGGTTCTTCAGCAGATATCATTTTCAGTGAAAAAGCAAATGCTGCAGTGTCGCAGAAAACGTTTCTTGTAAACAAGAACAACAAGAACCATTTGATTTTGATGCTTATAAAAAAATTTAAGGAAGCAAGTACGAAAACTTGTACTTCCACAAACCAGGGAAAGGGAAAAAATCAGATTTATGGTATTCAAACACTTCCTTCAACTATTGGGTGTGACACCATGTCATCATTTTTTGGTCACGGGAAGTAAAATTTTTATCCCTCATTGAGCAACATCCACACTTGAAAGTACAAGCAGCTACATTTCTCGAGCCATCTGTTTCTTAAGACTTGAGCGAATAGGCAGGGGATAGCTGATCTTGGTACTGTACGGACAGATGCACAGTGGGCCTCTGTACGAGCTATGATACGAGCTTTTTATGAAATCCGCCTCAAAAAAATTGTTCAACCTAGCACGGTTCCTACCAACATCGGATGCAGCAAGGTGGCACTCAATGCGCGCATACCACCAAGTTCAAACGTAATGAACCCATGCCAATGGGGTTGTTGGAAGAAAGGCTCGTCACGCTTATTGCCTATAATAATGTCAAAGGATGCTGCACCAGACATGCTGCTGAAAATGGTTTCGTGTACATGCAAACAAAGTTGCACTGAAGCATGTAGCTGTCGGAAATCAGGCTTGAACTGTTCTTTGACCTGTAAATACTGCTCTGGCCTCTTATGTCAGAACACTCTTGAGATTGAGTTGGATGAAGATGAAGACGACGACGAAACATTGAGCTTGAGAGGAAGTTGGTGGTGCTGCTGCAATGAATCAGGGAGATAGGATGCAGTATTGCAGTACGAGGACATTAGTCAGCCCCAATTCAAACGGATTCGACTACTATAACCAGTACACGCAAATAATTCGTTTTTTCCAAAACTCATTTTTACTTCATTTCAGTTTTTTCTTACACCTTGTATTGTTCTTGCACTTTGTATTTGTTTATTTTTTTACACTTTGTTGTGTTACTACTATTGGATACATTTTTATTTTTGGTTAATAAACTTTGGACCTTTCTTAACATTATGGTTTTTATTTCGACAACCCATTTTCTTAAATAAATGTTAAAAATTAAATAAAAAGGAATAAAAGAAAATAATATAATTATATGTAGGACATTTTGGATTTTGAGTATATTTTGCTCAATATTGATCGAAATTGGAAAATCAGGTAGTCTATGAACTTGAAATTACATGCTCTACAACTTTCATTCTATGGATTTTTTCCATTTAGATTAACCGTTTCAGGGTTGAAGACGTTTAAAAAGTTACCCAATGTGAATTTTTTACAAGTTGGTAAAAATTGTTGTTATTCGACTGCCAATTACGCCCATACCTCTTGATGAAATTTCAACTTTGAGGTACTCATTCAAAGAGAAATTTAGTGCTCTTTGATTTTGATAATAGGTGACTTTTCGATTGTATGCGTTGTTTTTAAGTTATAGGCCGCAAATTGAAAAAAGTGCCAAATATTCGTGTTTTTTTCGGCCACACAAAAATTTACCAAGGGTTTGGAGGTCTAAAACTTGGATTCTACATACTCTCTACAATATATTATTATACAAGATGATAAAAAAATCTACTACCTCGTTTAAAGTAACTATCACCCTCTTTTGATGACGCCGCTCCTGGACTAAAATCGTTGTTTTGCTTTTTACTGTTTAATGCTTTCTACGTTACAATCTTTTAAAAACAGCTGAAACATGTTACACTCAGTGTAAAAACGTAGAAATTTTAAAGTTAAAAAAAAGTATAAAGTAGTAACAGCTTCCTGGCAAATTTCCAAGGACTACCATGATTCGATATGTAATACTATAAAAGAGAAAAAGTCATATCAGGGATTATAAAATTTTATAAGGAAAAACAGTTATTCAGAATCTCTTAAAACCGCCAAATCCCAAGTTTCATCAAAATCTGAGTAAATTTAAATTTCCATGGTAATAAAAATAATAAAAAATAAAAAATAGGAAACCAGTTTTTTACTATAACATTCAACTTAGTCACAGGTGACATTTTCCAAGTGTTATTCATTATTGGATGGATAGCCCAGTAAAATGGGAAAATTTGGATGAAATAATTCAGAGCGGGTTAAAATTTTGGGAACAGGCTTATTTTGCGGTGCTTTTTAACATTTCAAAAGTCCTCACCCGTAGATGCCGGCGGAGGGGTGAGGGAGGGAGAAAATAGATAAAAAAAACGATTTTTCTTAGAAAAAACTAGGAAATTATCAATTTTACTGTAAAATATGTATGCATGAAAGTTGCAGGTAATAAAAGTCCTCACAATTTCGTTTTTTAACTTCGTACGACCTATTGGAGCCGAGATAGATTTTTTTTGAAATTTCAACAGTTTTGCGACATAACGGAAACGCGCGCGTTTTTCGCTAAAATCTCGAAAATGGTCATTCGGGTCGGAAAATGTATCAAATGAAAGTTGTAGAGAATTCAATTAAGAACAGTTTTCTTTTATTTTTCATTTCCATTCGATCAGTATTGGCAGAGATATGAATTTTTAAACATCCTTATAGCGCGCTAGCAGAACACTTGTTTCATGCTAAAATCGATCAAAACTCGAAAACGATAGATCGTACGCATATAGGGTATCTGAAATTTAAAAGAGAATCAAATTTTGAATATGCTGATCTATGTACAAAATCGTTTTGATAACAAGTGAATGGATATAAAAAAGAATAACATGATAAATTGTCAATTTTAAGTGCATTTTGACAAATATCTATTTTTTGATTGGCTTTAGGCAATAATGACACTAAAGGATTTTTGATGAGAATTAAATTATCTGTAAAATAAGCTGCAAGTGACCTTCATACGATGAATGGTTCACGAGTTACAGCTGTTTAAAGCTAATATCTTTTTTATTATAAATTGAGATTTTCCTGCGAGAATTGTACATAACAATTTTTAAAAAATTCGTTTTGATCTATTTTTATTATTTTATATACATATGAAAGTATACTGTAATGGCATAAGTCGTTCCCAAAGTACCTTTTCTTAAAAAAAGATTCTTGAAAACTCTTTTTGTTCAGAAAAATTGAACCAATATTATTACTGCTTTTCTTTAACTCACAATGCGTGCACAATGTTTATGTACAAATCTTGCATCCTTTATTTAACACGCTTCCTGACATAATCAATTGATGAAATTTTGCACAGTTACTGAGATCGGATGACAATACAGTATTCTACCGTTACTTTTGCAAACATCTATACATAGGGGGCGCGGGGGTGAAAATTGAAAAATCTGCGCAACGAAGAAGCGATAAAGAGAAGCAGCGAGAAATCAAAACAAATCGTTAAGAGACGAATTCTTATTGAGCGATCTCTGAGGGTAAACCCCCCAAAAACTATGACTAGAAAGTAGAAAAACAAAATAAAAAATAAAAAAATACTAATGTACGAATACAAGAAAAACAAAGCGCGTTCACTTTATAGACCCATCTCTCTCAGACCACAAGGGGCAGTTCCTAATTCTCAATAAAAAAATACCTGTAAATCGTAAGAAGGTGCTGTTGATAAAAATTACAAAGCATGGCATTGATGATATGAGAGCTCAATTGTCTCTTGCAGACTGGAGTATCTTTGGCAATCCATATTCTAGTATAGCATTCTTATCTTTATCTCTAATTGAAACATATCAGTCATTGGTACACAAATGCTTTCCTCTTAATAAAATATCAGTTACTAATAAACCACCTGTGTATTTGTTTAATAATAACCTTAGATCTATGAGGGATACCTTATCATCAGTTAAAATGATAGCCAACGTGACTAAGAAGGAAACTGATATATCTTTATACAAATCCTTAAGAGCAGATTATAAGAAGGAAATAATAAGGGCAAAAAAACATGCATATGATTTTAACAAATTCAGTTAACAAGATAAAAAACTGTTGGAAACTAATAAATCATGAAAGAAATAATACAAAAAATTCTGTAGATCTGAAAACAGTCAATATATCATCAACTCAATTTAATAAATTTTTTGTTACAATAGCGGAAAATATTGTAAAAGATTTGCCCACTAGTGATCATAAGCTACTTAACTCTCTAAAAAATATTACCACCAAATCTTATTCATTTTATCTCGAACCTGTTACACCCTCCGAGGTATTTAATGCAATAATGTCTCTAAAAAACTCGAATAGTACTGACATCTACGATCTGAACACTAGAATTATAAAAGATACTCTTGACTTCCTTGTCATGCCGTTCACTCACCTTGCAAATGCATGTTTTAATGAAGGTATTTTTCCTGATGCTTTTAAAGTTACCAGGGTTGTGCCCATATTTAAAAAAGGGAACGTTGAGGTGATAGACAACTACCGTCCTATTTCAATTATACCAATCTTTGGTAAAATTCTAGAAATTTTGATAAAAACCAGATTAGATAATTTCCTTGAAAAATATTCACTTCTGAATAATAGTCAATACGGTTTTCGTAGAAACCGCTCTACGATACAGGCGGTGCACAGTGTTGTGCGAGATGTTGTCGGGGGTCTTAAGGAGGGTAGACACACGGCGGTGCCTCTGTGTGACCTCAGCAAGGCTTTTGACTGTGTCTCGCATGATATTCTGTTGGAGAAAATGACCTACTATGGAATACGGGGAATACCTTTATCACTTTTTGAGTCGTATCTTCAAAATAGGCAACAATGTGTCAATCTAAATAATAGTATATCTGATTTTGAATTTATTAAGTATGGTGTACCCCAGGGTTCGGTCTTGGGCCCACTATTATTTATAATTTATATTATCGATTTCTATTACCATCTACTTCCGGAAAAATGTGTCTTTTTCGCTGATGACACATCTTTAATATGTTCCGAAAAAAAAGTGAATTTATCCTTAACCATTGAAAATATTGAACTAAAGGCCGAATCTTGGTTCTCCTCCATAATCTAAAATTAAATAAAGAAAAGACCCAACAGATCACCTTCTCCGGCACTGCACCGCATGTGGAGGTGAGTGTGAAACTACTTGGGATAACTCTGGATAGCAGTTCGCATAATTGCAAATGTAGGCTTAAGAGAGCACTGTAAACCTTTGTTAAAAAGATATGGCATTATGCCATTACCTACACTTTATATTTATTATTCCCTTCTAGAAATTCATAAAAATGCATCAACTTTTAATAAAAACTGTGATATACATAAGCATCACATATCATCTAACTTACTGAGTCCGCCTAAACACAGGCTACGGAGATCCGAGAATAATACTTTAGACTTAAATAAGCTCCCATCTAAACTAAAAACACTAAATACTCAACAATTTAAATACAACGTAAAAACCATTATGTTAATGAATTGTTATTACTCTATTCGGGAATATATGGATACTCCTATTATGTAAGTAACTATGTTTGTGTTATTTTATTGTTTTTAAATTGCAGCACGGATTACTTGTTGCATTGTTTACACATTTTTACTACTAGTGACTATACAGGGTGTTGCATCATGAGAGGGACATAGCTTAATAGGAGGTACAGAGCATCAGTGGTAACCGGAACCTCCCATAGAAATGTCTCATTGGGCCTTCATTACGAGGTTGCTGGGTGTTAAATAATTTTTGGCCAAACCTGTTTTTTGTCATAACTTTGACAGGGAATGAAATAACGGATTCATATTTGGTACGGCTAATGTACTAACGAGCCCCAAGAGGTACATGTATAAAAAAAGATATATCCAGGTCCGGACTCACTATAATTTATGTTTCTTCTTTGCATCAATAAAACATCACCCTGTATATATTTTTTTGAAATTTCGATACGATATTCGAAAAGAGCAAGAAAAAACAAACAAAATGGCCTATTTCATTTTTTTGTTACACCTTCGTGGTTATTTAAATACGTTGTCAAATGTGCAAGAAAATGGATTACAGAACCCTATTAAATGAGAGGCACGTGAAATAAATAGTTTTATAACTAAAATTTGCAAAAATTCTATTGAGCCTAGGTGGTCTGGGTGAATCCTAATTCCGGCACGTTTTAAAGGTCCATTTTGGTAAAAAACTGTGGTCCTAATAAGTAATCGGGTATGAAATAACAAAATTTTTAATCAATCACAGTAGGCTTGTTCAAAGTGACAGATAATAAAAAGAAATCTCCTAAACAGTTGAATAATTGTTTGTTAGTAATTTAATGTGTCAATAATCCGCATTTAGTTAGTGAAAACTAGTGAAAATATTTTAACTATGCCAGTAAAATTTACGTGGAATATGCTGACATAATATTCATCTATGGTTTCTGTAATGGAAATGGTAGGTCAGCGGAAAGAGAATATCGGCTGTGTTTTCCTGGTCGTCGATGCCCTAATCATAAAACCTTTAGTACGGTGTTCCAGTATGCAAGACAACACGGAAAGTTTCCTAATTCTGCAGTTGTGGAGCGTGTTTTACAACAAGGTGTGCAGGAACAAAACAATATTATAAACATAGTTCAAGAAAACCCAAATATGAGCACTAGACGAATCAGTTTGGCAACTGGTATTCCTCATTGGCGAGTATGGAGAACCCTAAAAAGAGAACGTTACCATCCATATCATATCCAGCAGGTACAGCGTCTTCAACAAGGCGACGATATCCCCCGCCTGGCATTTTGTCATTGGTTGTCTAACCATCGCCCAGTCATTTACAGAACCTTATTTACGGATGAGGCACAATTTACAAGGGATGGAGTAAACAATTCACGAAATAATCATAAATGGGCACAGGAAAACCCACATGCGGTACGCCAACGCCGTTCGCAACACAGGTTTTCTGTAAATGTTTGGGTCGGACTTGTGAATAGACATTTGATAGGGCCACATTTTTTTGAAGAAAGATTGAATGGTGAAATTTACTTTGATTTTCTTCAAAACATTTTACCGAATATGTTAGAAAATATCGGTATAAGAGGCATGTTGTTTCAGCATGATGGGGCCCCACCACATTTTAACCTTCAAGTAAGAGAACACTTAAACAATGTGTATCCTAATAGATGGATTGGACGCGGGGGTCCACATGAATGGCCACCAAGATCTCCTGATTGTAACCCTTGTGATTACTTTTTATGGGGCCACTTAAAAAATGAGGTTTATAGCATTGAAATTGAAAGTAGACAACATTTAATCCAGCGCATCGTTACAACCTGCGACGAAATACGGAATAATCCAGAAATGATACGTCGAGCAATTGGTGACCTTTCTAAACGCGCAAGAAAATGCACAGAATGTGGGGGAGGACATTTTGAAAATTTACTTTAGTGTCAATTACGTTTTATTTTTATACACATTTAGTTATTGTTTTGTTATTTATTGTTAATTGAATGGAAAATATTTTATTTATTTAGATTTTAGTTTGTTCTCTTTTCCAATTTTTATTAAGTATAAAATGTTGATGATTTTCTTGATCAAAGTAACTGGTTGCTTAGGCCTAAATGGTTTAAATTATCTGTCACTTTTATTCTTTGAACAAGCCTACTGTGATTGATTAAAAATTTTGTTATTTCATACCCGATTACTTATTAGGACCACAGTTTTTTTACCAAAATGGACCTTTAAAACGTGCCGGAATTAGGATTCACCCAGACCACCTAGGCTCAATAGAATTTTTGCAAATTTTAGTTATAAAACTATTTATTTCACGTGCCTCTCATTTAATAGGGTTCTGTAATCCATTTTCTTGCACATTTAACAACGTATTTAAATAACCACGAAGGTGTAACAAAAAAATGAAATAGGCCATTTTGTTTGTTTTTTCTTGCTCTTTTCGAATATCGTATCGAAATTTCAAAAAAATATATACAGGGTGATGTTTTATTGATGCAAAGAAGAAACATAAATTATAGTGAGTCCGGACCTGGATATATCTTTTTTTATACATGTACCTCTTGGGGCTCGTTAGTACATTAGCCGTACCAAATATGAATCCGTTATTTCATTCCCTGTCAAAGTTATGACAAAAAACAGGTTTGGCCAAAAATTATTTAACACCCAGCAACCTCGTAATGAAGGCCCAATGAGACATCTCTATGGGAGGTTCCGGTTACCACTGATGTTCTCTACCTCCTATTAAGCTATGTCCCTCTCATGATGCAACACCCTGTATAGTTATAGTAGTCATACATACTATACTATTATTTTTGTCATTTTTAATTGTATTAACGTAGACGTGAATTCTCCATTGTTGTGACAATATCTACGCCTTTATTTTTGCACATTTGTATTTTCTATATATATTTATTCTATGCTTTTTTTTTATATTTCATGTATTTCTCATTTTAATCTATCTCTTATGTTTTTAGTATATTTATATATTTGTATTATCTATATACTATAATCTGTATACTACTGATGCAATCAATCAACTTTTTACTTGCTACAAATGTACATATTTGTATATAATGTGGTCAAATAAACTCTATCTATCATGTATTTCTCATTTTAATCTATCTCTTATGTTTTTAGTATATTTATATATTTGTATTATCTATATAATATAATCTGTATACTACTGATGCAATCAATCAACTTTTTACTTGCTACAAATGTACATATTTGTATATAATGTGGTCAAATAAACTCTATCTATCTATATATGTATATGTATCATGTACGCAAGCCTTGCTTTTCTTGTATTCTTCTTTACTTTTTAGTACGACTTTTTACAGAAAAGTATGTTTTTTAAAAAAAAATTATTATTTTTTTTAATTCCTTTTTTGTATGTATCATGGTTTCGTAGATTTCCTAGAAAATGCATTTTTTCGTGGTGTATGATTTTTAATAAGTAGCGACAACGAACTGACGATTGAAAATGCGGTTGGTTTTTAATTTTTAGCAAACAGGCAATTTTCGTCACGTTTGAAGTACAAAAAGTACATTTAATAATATATTTTCACTTATTGAAGTATCAGAAATTGTTCTGTGGGTATTTCTGAGTTATTTCATACTGGACCCATATTTTCAGAACGTGTAGGTACTATTTACAAACAAATAAGAAGGGTCCATTGGCACCTGGCGCAGCCGAAGTCCAGGCGACCGCTGTACGTTGTGACTCAGTCGTACTCTGGATTTTTGTATGCGTAAAAATTGCGAATTCCTAAATTCCTAAAAATGGTGGTAATATGTATTTTAAAATTATTCTAATTGTTATAAATTTTTCTACGTACATGAGGAGCTCATTACAATTTTTTATGATCAGTCGTTCCAGTATCGACCAACAATTTGTACATTAAAATTAAAGCTCGCAGCTGTTGTTACTATACTATTGACGACAGTGGAAACATTTTGTGCACCATAAACTGCAATTCATCATATTACAATAGCATCAACTTATTTTAAGTAAGAATCTTGTTATTTTTGCATTTGTATGGGTCGAAGGAACCTACAGAATTTGATTTAAACGCTCTCCTTTACGATGCATACAGACGATCGCCATCAAAGAAGACCACCCGCTTGCTTGCATTGCCGCTCACATCCAATTCTGCTGCCCAACACTCATTTAGAACGCACCATCAGGTTCAAACTTGGCTGGGCAATAGTGAAGATCCAGAATCTTGGGGATGGCAGAAAGTCCAAGATCATCTTCAGCCTATTCCGACTACTGACCCTCCTGCACTAAATGAGCTGCTGAAATTAGTCGCAATTGTCGAACTAATTGTGGAGCATCGTGTGGGTGCAAAAAATCCGGTTTGAAATGCTCAAACTTTTGCGGTAATTGCATCGATGATAATGACGAAAATCAAAATGAAGAAGGAGAAGAACAAGTAGATGGCAAATTGTAATACTTCATATGTGTACTTTCAATGTCATTAAATGAAATTAATTTTTAATAACGATTTACGAAGTTTAATATAATTCCATCCATATCTTTAAATTTGATTCGCCATAAGTATCCGTCATTTTTGATTTAAAAATTATGCGTTCACATTCGGATTCAGTGACCTCGAAAACGTCTGATTACAATGAGGAAGTTGCATGTTTTTTTTTATATTACAGATAGATAGACGACAGTAAAATATGCTTCCTCGCATTTTTTCTTTTTCTTTTTTGTTAAAATTGAGGGTGAAAAAAAATATTTATTTCGGTTCAGAATTTAAAACCATTAAAACGCTCTATCTCTAACGAATGGTGTCATTCGTAACCTGTAGCGTCAGGTCATTATTGTTAAAACGTTAAAACGTCTAAAAAGAATGCTGCAGTTATAGATTAACACGTTAGGGATGTTACGAAATGATTAACCATCATATTAACCAATAATTAATATAGTCTAGTATACTTTAATTGGCATGTGTATGTATGAGTTAATATTTCCGTACGATTTCATTTTCTCCCATATTGTACACAAAGTTAAAGCAATAGTCCAGAAAAATTGTCTACGTGGACAATATTTCTGGATCTTTGTGTATAAGAGAAAATGAAATCGTACGGAAATATTAACTCATACATACACACGTCAAGTTAAAGTATACTAGACTATAACAAGATTAAGAATAACAACAGTAGAGGAAGTTAGCCGTAGGTCGGTCTCCCCCCACCACTGACCTTGACCTTGACCGTGCACCTGTGGTCCGTTCCTTCAAGGCCACGGTGGCATCGTAGGTTCGCATAGCATATACCGTGACCTTGACCTTGGACGGCCGCAGTGCGTTTCGACTTCAAGGGCGCAGTGTTGCTGTTACCCAGAACGATCACTTGCGGTGACCTTGGCCTTGGCTAACACTATTAGAGAATGCAAGGACGGAGCTTCCTCCTTGCCACGCAACTTGACCTCTAAAATTACATTAGTTCAATACGTACACAGTAAAATGTGGTGGGGTTCTATATTTTGTGACGTAGTATACTTTTTCTATAAAAAAAGCACGGACTATTAGAACAAAATCATATTTAGTCTGGTTCACCTACAGTTAATAAGTGAGCATAGTGTTGTGATCTGAAATATTTTAAGTAAGCAAAGTTCTGTAATATTTCTTGGTTAGTAATTCTTTCACTGTACTCAACTACTTAAATATGACTACCAATATCGATTTATTAGCCCTTAATGAACTTATTATTAAAGATACTGAAGTTTTAGACCAAAAACCTATTTCATCGTTAATTTTAAATAAGGTTTACGCCATTAAAAAAATGTTAATGCTTAATACACGTTTTGGAAAATCGATATTAGTACATTTATTTGATGAAAGTACAAGTACTACCTTTAAATCATTTTTGCCTAAACGTATTGCTGAACTATTAAATATAACTTTTATAGAAGAAATAAATTCGTCTAGTGGTAAATATGCGTTGATTTATTTAGGAGAGAATTCAGCCATTTATACCGGTGCCAAATCAAGGTCACTAATAAAATTCGAAATTATTGCGTGATTTAAACTATTTAAAATATTTGTATACTTTAAATTATCAGACCAATAAATAAGGTATAGTGAAAGTATAACTTAGACTGAAATATTACAAATACACTACAATAGTAGTAGAGATGTAAGTAGTTTTATCATATATTTGATAACTTGTTCTAATTTTATTTATGTAATTTCTAGCCTCACTATAACTGGCAAGAATGTGGATGCAATATTCAGCAGAACGTTGGGTAAGGGCAGAAGACATTAATTCGGCAATTGAAAGACTATCTTCTGTACTAGGCGACTTAAGTATGGATAGACTCCATGCAATAAATTATGATCTGAATTACTGCTTCGATGCTGAGCAAGTTAAACAGCTTAATGAGGATTCTGAGAGGTATTACAGAGGTGCACAACTATGTGGTAAATTCTCTCGTGGTATTGTGAATTTAGAAGAATTCTGTGAGCAACTAGTGGAAATAAATTTAAAACATTTCCTATGTGACATAGAAAAATACTTACCTAAGAAAATTATTGAAAAGTATCAACTCGACCAATCTGATGAAGAACAGGATGAAGACAACTCAATTAGTAGTTAATCACTTATTGTAATTCTTCTGTTAATAATATTAATATGTAAATGGTGTAATAAAATTATTATTATGGAAATATAGTTGTTTTTATTTTTAAAATTAAAATTGAAATAAATGAAACACATTATTAGATTATACATTAATTTATTTATAATTATTTTTGGTGACATACATTAAAAAATATTAATTATTAATCCTAAATATAAACATATTTAAAGATATTTATTTTAACTCTATATTTAAATCTATAATACATTTGTTAAGAAAGTGAACGTTTGCAAGAGAGCAGTGACTATATTTTGGTTGGGTGTGTTCCATACATCTTGGTACCTTTAACGATTTTAGATTGGGTATGCAGGGTGAGAAGTCATCTAGATCTATAACTCTATTCCATTTTAGATGATGCTGTAGAACATTTTTCTTTAATTTGCCTTTGCATACAATTATAACATCCTCTGACAATACGTTGCGTCGAAAATTATTAACTGCGTTTTGACAAAGTCGATGAAGTATTAGTGGGAATTCTGACAGTTGAATATATCCATCACTCCATTTTATGCCCCCATGGTAGTTGTTTTCTAACCATCGGTAGTGAGTCTGTTCACTTTGGGTTAGTGATGAGAAAGGATTTGGTGGTTTGAAGAAATAGTGTGCTTGCTGATTAGTGTTACAACATAGAACAGCTAATTCTTTAACGGTAAAATCATTTGTTTTATATTGAAACCCCTGCAAGTCAACTATCAAAGTAGGAAATTGGCTACCTAATGACGTCATGGTAATAGGTATTCGTTACTTAGCACCAGCAATGCCACACTGAACTGAACCATCTAATGCGCTATAACTTAAATACGCATCGTGAAGTATAAGTGCATATACTCGAGTTTGTTCGGGAAACTTCGTCTTCCGTGTCTCAAATTCAATTTTTATATCGACGGTGGATGATTTCATTGCATCTGGTTGGTGTGAGCAATCAATAACAAACAATGGATTTTTTCTGAATTCGCCAAGGTCCATCATAGGTTCACTCATATCTTTATCGTAATAACTACGTTGGAAATTTTCATAGGCGTAGTAGGCTGCAGAGTCGAGTTTCTTATCGAAATTTAAATTCCAACGTTCATATGGAAATACTTCGGCATTTAAGTATAGCCGAATATTATTTATATCTGCATGTATAAAACTTGCGGCGTCCTTGGTTCTGTCACTAGAGTTGCCATTGTTTTGAAATCCGATAATGATGTATCGAGGTCTCTCAAGACTGTTAGTGGTTTTAACAGCCCATATATCAGAAGCAGTATCACGTAGAGTGGGTAGCTCATAGAGATCCCACATACGGTAAGCCATTTTAACTTTAGCATTATTACTGCTCGTATCAATTTTCTTTAATAGTTTAACCTTTTGTCTAACTTCAGGCACAATATGTCTTATCTTCCATTCGATTTTGTTAATTTCTAACTGTGCATCAACTTCTCCAATGTAAGAGTCTTTAAAGGAACGTGCTATAATTAAAATTAATTCCTGTTTTGTATTTAAAATACCTTTGGTATAATCTTCTGCAAAACCCATGAGGTACTTAAGAGGGAGTTTACCGCTGAAAACGTGGCTGGTAGTATCTAAAATATCCTGTTTTTTCTCGGTGAGACCCCAACCTATAGTTAGTAGCGATGGGAGGGATGTTTGTCCATATGACACCCTAGTTTTCATTGTAGTAGTGATGCCAGGCTTCCTAACGACAGCGACCTGTTCACCCCCCATTTCATATCTTATTTCTTCGAAGAGAAAAGCTAGCGCATTGTTAGATAGATAACACTTCTTGGTAACATCACTAGGGGTAAATTTTCCTTCTATATAAATGTAACTCTCTGTAATGTCAAGTATTAAGTCCTGAAAATTGACAGGAATGCGTACTTCATCAGAGTTTCTATAATATGGTGAACCGTGTGGTTTATATGTATGCTCATGTAAGCTAACGAGTGACTGATCGAATACAGGTTCCTCGAACACCTCAAGTTTTTCACTAGATGTAAAAGTCACCATTATTAACTATTTTTCTCTCAGTTTCAATCCGATGGATCGAAGAAATGCACGATCTTTAGCTGGCAGGTTATGTCTTAACCGTTTAAGCTCTACACGTTGAATGAGTCGATTTCCGCAGTCATTAGTCTTTTTATCGTCAATCACATTGAAACGATTGTGTGCTAATCGTTGTTGATTATATCGGAAACCCATTGTGTTTGCGATTTTAAAACTGTTTCAATTCTAGCTTTACGATAATCTTCTCACCACGAAAATTGATTAAATCTCCATTATCATCCAATATGCGTAGTGTAATGTTGTCGATAAACTGACGTCCTTCAGGTCTAACAGGCAAATATATGATGTTCGCTGGCTCTCTGGTAAGTTTGTAACCTGGTTCAACGTCTATGTCGAACTCGAAAAGGGTATGGGATTTAAGGGTATTCAGATATGCTCCAGAGATAATGTTGCAATCTACACGTATCATCCTTACTTTCATAATATCAACAGGTAATGTTGATTCATGATTAGTGTTTGGATGCAAATAAGTCGATTCAAATCCCAATAAATTACCAATAGAGTTTGCTTGTGTAAAGTCAATTCCATATTTTGACCAAATCTCACACTTTAGCGTATTGTTGTTCGCTCGCAGTCGAAATAGTTTTTCTTTTTCCTCTTTCTTATCACCGGGCATAGCTTTCAGTATTGCACGATATATCTCTTCAATTTCATAGGCTCCGCAAGGTATGTGGATAAGTGTGGGGGCTACTTTTGGTTCAATTCGATAGCAAAAACGATTGTTGGTTTCGTCCACATTGAATATAGAATTGTAAGAATAGAATCCTGTTAATCCTAACCCATATCGACTATTAGTATCTAATTCAATGGGAGGATAAAACTCAGCACTGAGCACACTAGATCGGTTTGATAGAGTGAACGTATACGACATGACTGATGATATTTAGTGTTCTCTCATGAATTTATTGTGAACTACAGCAATAATCGTGGTGTAATCTTCGTTTTTTGCTGGATGACGGAGACGTTTGTATCTCATTATTTGATGCAACATTGACATCGCGCACTTTACAGTAGCAGCAAAATATTCTTCGAGGCGGCGGCCCATCATTAACATCAACACTGCTACCACCGCCATCATCATCATCATCATGATAATGTTCTTGACAGTATTGATATTTTAAAATATCAATATCATTCTGGAGATGTTGGGGTAGTTTGTCCCATACTAATGCAATTTCATGTGCAGCACATCCAATCATTACTTCTTTAGGCATATTTGCCAGTTGTTGTTTGCTCATCTTCAATAGACTGCGTAAACGGGAGAATGCGATTAGTGATTGACCCATCTGCTTGATGCTTTCCCGATCCATTTCAAGGTTTGCAGATGTTATTTCACAAGCGTTTGTATTTATTTTGTAGTGAGAAACTTCAAACACAAATGACCACACCACACTGTGTTAAAATTTTGTTGGCGTTCATAGTTATAGTAAATTTTGTCGGTCGACTTTGAACCTCTGCGCAGATATAAAACTAATTCTGTCGGTGGGGGTAAATCACCAAAACTATCGAAATATGTGACTAAACTACCACGTTTTTTAAATGCAACCCAGTGTGTTCCAGGGCCATTTATACTGTCTAGATTTATGATGGCCGACTCATTATGACGTGGTCCAGAATATGGTAGAGTGTCCCGCATAAATATCCCCCGAAAATAGGGCACTTTCATCTTCTCTGCATAATATTTAAGATCGATATTAGTGAGAGGTTTTCGGGGTAGAGCATCTAGAAGTTTTTTGAACTTTGTGGTTTTAGATAAAGTCCTAGTCCTTTGCGATATGGTTTTAAATATAGCCCTTTACCACTTTTTCCTATAGAAATCGCCTCCATCTGCCTATTATGGCGATTTTTTTCAGCTAATTCCTCTCTACTCGTTTTAACATCATTTACAGCTTTAGCTATACCAGCAGCAGTGCCAGCTAAACTACCCAAAGCTGATAATCCAGCAAAAATGGGTATTAATGGTAGAATTCCACCCACTTTCGGTATTGGTATTATCCTAGGTGTACGAATATTACGTTTTCCACCAGCTGCTCTCATGTGTCGTCGTGCTGCTTGAAGCGCAATTTGCGTAACTTTTTTTGTGTCCTTAGCGATTTTTCGTTTACCACCGGCTTTACGTATGTCATCACGTACTTTACGTACTATTCCAGCACCAAAAGCTATATTTCTAGTTTTTTTCTTGTTTTTCTTTTTAATTATACGTTTCTTTGTAGTACGGGGTGTTGTTGACGTACAACCCATACCAAGACGTTGCTTTCCCTTCATTATAGTTGTAACTAACCACGCGGCGGCCTTTTCTTTGAAACTTACGTCTTTTGATTTAACTCGTTTCCAGGCAGCTTGTTCAAGTTGATAGTCTGCTTTGTGTCGGGCTGCTAAATTACTGGTGTTTTGATCGTATGCAATATCGTGCTGCTTGCATGCAGCATCGAGTTTGTTTATGCCTGGATCACCTCGGGCTAATCTTTTTTGTAATTTGGTGCCTGGACCACAATACTGGTAACCTCCCGGTAAGTGTAGTTCAAATGGGAGCTTATTTATTAGAGAATTGACTACCCCCTTACCAATCTTTAAACCACGACGATTTTCACGTGTGTGCTTCTCGGTTGACACCATTTAAATAACAATCACAATACGTACATCTATTTATATAGTATCCATCCGTGCTACGATGCGCATTGTGAAGCAGAAACAGAAACTTGCTGTAGATAATTTAGATGAAAAAGTAGGGTGTGGACTACAAGTCGAATCACGCCATGGCCCGCTACTTCCCTCAACTATTCGCGGACTCTTAATAGGTCCAAGTGGTTGTGGCAAAACAAATTTACTAATAACTTTGCTTACTCATCCACTTGGGCTACGTTTTTCAAACATTTACTTATATTCAAAGTCCTTACATCAACCCAAGTATGAATATTTACGCGATATATTAGCACCGATTACGGGGCTAGGATATTACACCTTCAGTAACAACGCGGAAATAGTGCAACCATCCGACGCTGAGCCTGAGTCTATATTTATATTTGATGATGTTATATGTGAAAAGCAAGATGTTATTCGAGCATACTTCTCAATGGGGCGTCATAAACATGTAGATTGTTTCTATTTGGCACAAACGTATTCCCGCGTCCCTAAACAGTTGGTAAGGGATAATAGTAATTTCATAGCAATTTTTAAGCAGGATGATATGAATTTACACCACATTTTCTCAGACCATGTCTCACCGGATGTGACTTATAAAGAATTTCAAGAAATGTGTGCAGAGTGCTGGAAAGACAAATATGGGTTTCTTGTAATTGACAAGGATAGAGAAGTAAATGAAGGGAGATATCGCAAAGAACTTGATAGTTTCATATATCCATGAAGTATTGTAATTAAAATTTTAATTGGTCTACAGATAGCATCGGGATAACTTCAGCAGTGAGGCTGCATTTGTTAGACATGAATGACAATGGTGAGAATAAACTCAGTAGTGCTATAGGTAGAAACATGAGAGAAGAAATAAGACTGAAACGTGAATTGATTGAGGCCACCGATTCAGTGCGCAAAAAATTCAACTCTGTGAAGAGAAGAAACGTTGAGAATCAGTTAACACTCGAAAAAATTTATGAACCCATAACAAAACCATTAAAGGTTATATCATCTGCTTCACATAACCAATCGCTAACACAACCTCAGAAACCAACACAACCGATAGAAAGTGCAAGAGCTAGTACTAGTACATTTAAAGCAACACCTGAAACTAGTGATGAAGATGGTGACAAAAATGCAAGTCAACAATATTTTTTGGAAACACCACCGGGATCGTCGTTAATGAGCACTCCATGTTCAGAAAGTTCTATTAGTGGCGCAGAAGGAAAATGTGATATAGTGCAAACACATTTAGAAAATCTGAAATTCGACAATGCTAGGTATGATACTATATACGGTGTACGTTTAGACCCCCATACAGAAAAACTACAAATGGGTAATGCTGAAATACGCTTTTCTAATGGAAATATCACATTGTGGCGTGGAACTAAGAAGGTGGGGACGTATTCTGGCAGTCCTAAGTTATATGATATGATATTTATGAAACAACCACAAATTTCGCGTAGTAATGAGGCTATTATTGGCGACAAAGAGTGTCAATTATATGGGGGGATTTTAAAACAGACAAAAGCACCATATAAAAATTATGATATGAAACAGGGTTTGAATAAAGCTAAATGGAAGAAATTCACTAATATTATAGAACCATTGGTATCTTCTACAGTTGTGACGAGATCTAAAACTGGCTTAGGTGTTCCTATTAATAAATTATACAATAATAGAGGTGTTGACTATGTATATTGGAATAAACCGAAAGAACTGGTGGACCGCCTACGCCTGCTCTATAGCTCAAAAATGGTTGGTAACAATGGTGTCAATAACGAAATAGTCAGTTTATTGGAAGAAATGAGGGAAGAAAGGATAATCTATTAGTGAAGTTAAAATTCATTTCACACTTATTTAATTAGTATAAAATATTGTGAAATGCTTAAACGGGGTCAGACGTAAACAGAAATGGCTGTTGTAAACAACACAATTGACAAGTTCGGTAGACGAAGAAGTAATAATAATAAATCGATTATCGTACATGGACCTCCAGGTATTGGTTTTAAACTTACCGCAGATAATCAATTTGATATGCAAAATAAGCGTTTACTGAACATTGGTGAACCAATAAATCAAAAAGATGGTGTAACTCGTAACTATGTAGACGAAAATATCGATAAATGTATGAAAGACATTAAAAAGTCACACATTGCTTTTATGGAGAATCAGTGGACTGAATATAGTAAGTTTGTACACAGCAAAATTACCGAGATGATTAATGACGCTCTGCAACACATTAATAAAGAAATTTCTGGAGTTAAGAAATTAACCGAGGACAATTATACTATTTTATATGATGCAATAAGCAAAGTGCACCACATTCTCGATGAATCCCGTCTGAAAGGTATGACAGTGCGACAGAAATCACTTGGAAATATTGTGGCACAAGCTGGGAGGAACGATCGTAATCAACAAGTGATAGATGAAATAGTGGCTGAAGTCACGGACAACGCTGCTACATTAGGAAAAAAGTGAAAAAACAGACCTAAATTATCTATATAAACGCCTGACTTAAACTTCAATTATGGTGATTAGTAATGAGAAATTACAAGTTGTTAACGAATTGCATAAAGCTTGTAGGAGAAATTTCCGTAGAAGAAGAACAATAATCAAAGGTTATGGTGATTTATGGCAAATGGATTTAGCTGAAATGCAACCATACGCTGATGAAAACAATGGTTATCGATACATTCTCGTAGTGATCGACTGTTACTCAAAATATTTGTGGACTAAACCTCTAAAAAATAAAACTGGTGTTGAAATTACTAAGGCTATGAGAAGTATTTTACAAGAATCAAATTATTCTCCTAAAAATCTACAAAGCGATCAGGGTACGGAATTTTACAACAAAAACTTTTCTGCTTTAATGAAACAGTACATCATTAATCATTACTCCACGTATAGTACGAAAAAAGCAGCAATTGCAGAAAGAGTAATACGAACATTAAAAACCTGGTTATATAAAGAATTCTCAGCTAGAGGTAAATACAAATGGGTTGACATTCTATCCGACATTACAAAATTGTACAATAATAAAATACATCGTACGACTGGTATGAAACCTGCTGATGTTAAACCAACTACACGTTTAAATGCTTATAATCACATTAAAATTGCTTTGAAACCTAAATTTCGTATTGGCGATATAGTTCGAATCAGTAAATATAAAGGTATATTTGAAAAGGGGTTCACACCAAATTTTTCAACTGAACTTTTCAAGATCGTTAAAATAAATGTAACAAATCCCACAACATATACACTCCAGGACATTCATGGCCAACCAATAAAGGGGTGCTTTTATGAAATGGAGCTACAAAAAGCTAAATACCCTGATGTCTACTTGGTGGAAAAGGTTTTAAGAAGGAGAGGGAACAAGGTTTTTGTGAAGTGGCTCGGATTCTCTAATGACCACAACTCTTGGATTAACGAAGCAGCTCTTATTTAATATTGTCACATTCTTTATATAAAATGTGTATATTTATAACAACTAATATTTTACTTATGTTTAGAAATTTCATAATAAAATGTGTGTATTCCATTAATATTTGTTTTATTTATTTTCCCCATATAAGACTCCAAAGCCTTAGTAATTATATACACATTAACGAAAAAATATATACAAATGCAAATTTGTTAAAATTTTTGAATTAATTTTTACTCCTAAAAATTATTAGATGAAATCAAGAAAATCATTTTAATAAATTTTATTGAGAAGAAAATATTTACAACGAATTATAGATTAAATATATTTATTTAAAACGTATATAATACAGAAAAAATACAAATACATATTTATGGAATTAATCAGATGAAATCCCCCCGTCTCGACAGTAACGCTTCCTGACAGAAACATTCTCTGTTGTGTTTCATCACACCTCCATAAATATGTCCAACATATTCACAAAGTAAAACACTGTATGTCTTCTCGTCTCTGCATTTGCTGCAAATATTGTTCCAACAATCACCAGTGTACTTGTTGCAAACCAGACACCGCTGCCTCAATGGGTGCTCCACCTTGCATGTCTCACAAACATCTCGGATAATTCCAAAATTTGTACGAGTCGTGGGTTGTAGACACTTGTAGCACTCTTGCTCCAGACGCTCACGTGATGCTGCTTTTCGGACGGTATTCACTGGCACTGGATTTTCTTTTATACAATTTGAACATAGTCCAGTACATGGATTAATTTGCTGCTTTGCCCAGAATTGGGAACAATTATAGCACAGAATTGCACCATCCATACTATATGGATATACGGCGATTGTTGGTTTCGATTGCCACTCTCTTGGACAAGACATTGCTGTTTTAAAAACAAGTGTACGGTATGACAGCTGAATAATAACTGAGTTCCTCCTCATGGCCTTGTTTGTTTAAGTAGTCGCTGGAATTGCCGATATTAGAGCCATGGTATGTCGTTAGAGATGATGTGACGTCACCAGCAACATGTTTAAAAGAGGAGGTGTAACTCCACGTTAGATCAGTTGCTTTGCAAACTTCAACGTTGATCATTCCGTCTACTGTCTTATATATTCGTTTCCAAGTATTAATATGGCTGCTGTACCTGCTGGTTGGGCTAACCTCAGATTCCTGGACTGGTTAGCATCCCTAGATGTCCTCAACAATATATGGTACCTTGAAGAGGTAGAGGACGACTTGGCTGCTCCCGAAGACGACGAGGTAGAAGTTGAAGACGATGAGGAAGGCGATGAGGAAAGCGACGAGGAAGACGATGAGGAATTTTTTGACGCTGAAGAGGGTGCAGACGATTCAAGTGATGATGAGGGTATCGTCGTAGATGTTCCCCACCAAAGAGGGCAGCGGTGGATAACATCAGAATATTTAGCAAGGGTGAACCCGATGGATGGCATCTTCTGCACCACCATGACCTTTGTTGCGGTCCAAGTAGTGGGTGGTATGGAATACAATCTTTGCCACGGATGTTTTCTGGGATACCAGTCTAGGGTGGATCCTGGGAGACATCGTCATGTGGACTACCATGCCACTACAAGGATAATGAGAGGCAGGCGGGGATATTGCAAATCTTGCAGAGATCCACTCTATCAGATTAGGCGAGTGGAAATCTGCAATATTTGCAATATGGACAGATAATTTGTAGTTTTTTTTTGTAAATATGTATATATCTCTTAGTTTATTGTAAATAATTATGTAATTAGTTTTAGTGATAAATAAATGTATATATTTAATTTTTAGTTTATTGTAAATATTATATAACTAGTTTAAGTGTTAAATAAACGTTAAATTGAATCTTATTTTTTGTTTTATTTACTAAATATTTAAATGTAAGTAACACAATGTTACTAGAGAAATCTGTGTTTCACTTCGATTATTGCTTATGTTGACAGTGCTATTGATATTGATGGTGTTAAAAATATGAGTATTAGGACACTTTCTACTCTTATTTGTGTGAGTAGTGAGGTGGGGAGTGATGAGGTGGGGGTGGTGGTAGGGGCTATATATACATAAGAAAGCCCTCACCATCCTCAGTTTACTTTCTACGCTCCAACATGTCTGAAGTACAAGACAATACTGTATCTTCCACTTCAACCATGTTCGTTTTGTGCGAAAGGTATCGTGCCTACCTGCAGCGCGTTAGAGAGGCGACAAGGGGTGGTGTAGCAGATAGCACCACCTCACCAGAAGAATACCAACCATTGGAGAGGTCTCCGTCCACATGGTCGATGGACACTGTGCCCAATGATGATTCCGAAGACGAGATGGATGGAGTAATTCTGGAGGAATCATCGACGGACACAGCGGAATCGTCTGACTCGGAAGATGATGCAGCCATTCTGGTGGAGGAATCTACCGATGAAGATGAGGATGCAGCCATTCTGGTGGAGGAATCTGCCGATGAAGATGAGGATGCAGTCATTCTGGTGGAGCATGATTCGGACGGATAATTCTGTTTTATTTTATGTATATATATTTTTGTTATTTATAAATAAATGTATTAAGAGTTATTCTTTTTTTATTTCATTTCATATACAATAAATAACAGTAGTAAAGTAAAGAATAAAAAATTGCTTTAATATAAGAAATAACGGGGTACTTATTTAAGTAAATTGGTTATTCGTATTTGGACTGTCGGTCAAAAGTGTTGCAAAAGGTGTATCGAGGTCACAGTTGTCCTCCAGTACCGTTTCTACTCACTTCCGACCTTTAGTTTTGCCGCAGCAGACTTTTTCCCGGAACGGCTAGTCGTATCGCTCCGAAAGTGGTTGCAATCGCTTCCCAGTGATCGATTTAGTCGAAAACGATACCTCGCGTGTCCTCGGGCGTCTTCGGGTGGCTTCGGGAAACTTCGGGAGTGTTCGGCATGAGTTCGGCTTTTCGCTTAAAATTGCAGCCTTTGCATGTGTGAACTCCCCTGAAACGTGTTTTGATTTTTTTATTCCCCCAATCCTTGACAAAACAGTGAATAACGCGTTCGGTAGTGTTCGGATCGATTCGGAAATTATCGGAATCGATTCCCAGTGGTCAGTTTAGTCGAAAATGACCCCTTACGCGTGTCTGAGTGTACTTTGGAAGTTTTTCAGTTGTTTATATATATATATATATATATTTTTTTTTTTGTCCAATATTTGTGTATAAATAAATGTATTAAAATTTATTTTTTATTTCATCTACGATGAATACAACAGTTCTAATCTAATTATATACTTAAATACACAATTTACCAAAAATTCCATGAAATATATATATAAACTCGCGTTATAGGTAAGTATAAGAGTAAAGTATAAGAGTTTCCTAGGACCAAGGTAGCCCAGTGGTAACGTGGCTTGCTTTGTAAACTTTGTGAACGAAGGTTTGGTAGTTCAATCCCTAGCACTTGCAGGGATTTTTTTCAACACGTAAATTATAAAATTATAAAATTATAGAATTATAAAATTATAGAATTATAAAATTATAATTATAAAATTATAGAGTTATAAAATTATAATTATAAAATTAAATAACAATTTTCCGCTATACCACTGCGCTACCTTGGTCCCCCCCCCCCCGGGTGGGTGGGTGGGCGCGGGGGGTTTTGGCAGAGGCGGGGGCGACGCTTGCAGCCTTCGGTCGCTTCGCCCGCATAAACCTTTTTTTAATTTTTTGACCCGTTTTTTTTTTTTTTTTTTTTATTTTTTTTTTTAATATATAAACCTGAACTAACCCAAGGTTTGTAAAGTAAGATAGGTAGCATGGTAACTTTCGACCAATCAGAAATCACTATTTAAAATGCGGGAACGCGTCACTCTGCCTGCTCATTCGAATTTCTGGCATTCAAACCATCAATATAGAAGTATAATTAGTTATGAATTTGAATTCCGTATTTTGTATTTTTTAATGTATAAGCACAAATTAATAAATCGACTTTTTTGATTAATGATTATTAACATCGATAACGTTTTCCTTGGAATTTAAAATTGACATTACTATATATCAAATTTATAACTAATTAATGTATGCAGTTAGAGAAGTACATTTTATATCAAGGGACTGAAGTAGGTTCTTTTAATCTTGTGTGCAATTTCTTGCCCGAGACTTCAGTCTTGATTTCATTGCTTTATATAATTCTTAGCGAATTTAATAAGTTATAAGATAGATGAAGAAACATACATTATACTAATTTTCGCCCTAACGAAAAGAGCTTCTTAGAAAAGTTTCTTTATTTTATGACGTACTGAGTAGAAATTTTTCCCCAGGCCAACCTTTACAATTATGTAGTATTAAAAAAATTTAATGCAAATTTTTTATTAGAATTAGATGTGCATACAATAATTTATTAATAAAATTTAACAAGAGGGCCATTAAATTTTATCATGTCATATTAGACACAGCAATTAATAAGAAAATATCACTCATTGGTTTTTTCTAATATTTCTTTGTATCATATGAAAATAAATTTTATTTCCTGTATTAAGTAATTTTTTTAGGGAAGGAAAAAAACATCAACATCTCACCACTCTGCTTTGCCTTTTTTGAGTTGTTTTTGCAAACAGCTACACTACAAACCTTTCCTCCAGTCATCTAATAATTGTATGTAACATTGTTATTTGTTATTATTATGAACGGAAAATAATAAAAACTGTTTACCTTAAAATTATTTATGTAAATACACAGGTTACAAACTTCTATATACTATGAGTCTTTTCTCTTTAACAGTAATTGTCAATTAGATTATACACTAAATAACTATAACTGCACGATTATAAACACAAAAACAACAAATATTTCGAAATAACTCAACAAATAAGCGCAACGTCTCAAAAAATGCATACGTACAATTAAGTTTCAGCAGGCACGATGACGCGCAAGATGGCCGCCTTCATCGTAACCCCTCCATTCCGTTCAAGTTACCATGCTACCTATCTTACTTTACAAACCTTGGAACTAACCATAACCCAGCGCGTGACGCGGGGGGGGTTGGGGGGGGGGGGGTTGGAGGGGGGTTGGGGGGGGTGTTATTACTTTCTACATTTACATTTTTTCTAACCTAACCTAACCTAACCTAATTTTTTTTTCACATTTTTGCATTTAAATTTTTTTTTACATTTTTTCTAACCTAACCTATTTTTTTACATTTAAATTTTTTACATTTTTCTAACCTAATCTAACCTCATTTTTTTTTCAGTTTTACATTTTTACTTTTATATTTTTTTACATTTTTTCTCTTAACCCTAACCTAATACTAAATTTATGTACAAACATTTTTAATGCAACATTCTGTAGTGTGTTTACGCACTACCTTATTCCCAGTTTCTTTTTTATAGCATTTAGCTTCCTTGTACATCTCTCAGAGGCTTTGCGACGCTTCGCAATGCCTCTGAGCATTTCATCGGCCCGAGAATTCAACATCTCCGCCTTCCTTTTGAGGGACTGCGCGTGATCCTTTAATTTGCTGTCATCATCAGTTGCACTTTTAAGTTCCCTATCCTCCCGCTGCAACTGTTCATACATGTTCAAGAAATTTTTGAAAGTTTCATTTTGCTCTTCTTGGGAGAATAACTCCGATTGTGAATCAGAATCACTTTCATTCACAACCAGAGCACGGTTACGGGGTTCCTGCGTTGGCAACACCGCATGAGAGCATCCTGGCAACGGCGCGCTCGAACATACCGGTTGCACTTTCGTCGGCTTTTTTGCAGCATCTTTTTTCGGTTTCTTAGCTACCGACTTTTTTGCAGCAGCTTTTTTAACCACCGGTTTCCTTCCCGATAACGGCTTTTTATTTTTAGCTGCTGCTTTCTTAGGCTTTTCAGGTATCTCTACCTGCCCCTCGTCTGAGCCAACATCGGGAATAGGGCTCAGGCGAGCAGGTACAGATGCTTGCGCCGATAAAATTCTTCTAAGAATCGACACGTCATCATCTTTCTCGGTATTCTCTACCTGCGTCTGCTTTGTAGATGTTGAAGGATGCGTCGTCATCTTCTTTTGGCCTTTCTGCGAATAAATCTTTGGTTGCGCAGGTTGAAATTCGTCCTCAGAATTTGTCTCCGTAACCGTAGGGAACCTAGACCACGCGGCGTTCGGGTAGGCCTCTCCATTAGATGTACTAGCTCTGGCTTCATCTGAAGCCAAAGCCTGCGCGTCCAATTCGGAGAAATCGAAATCACCCAGCAAATCATCGTTCAAATCGGTCAAATCCGTCGGGATTTCAATATCCGGTAGTAAACCCACGCCAGGACTCGTCTGGTTGTTCGCCACACCATTACCCGGACAAGCGTCGCCATTGTCACCCACGCCAGGGCTCGTCTGGTTGTTCGCCACACCATTACCCGGACAAGCGTCGCCATTGTTCGCCACACCATTACCCGGACAAGCGTCGCCATTGTCGTCTTGCCCTGGCATATAATTAATTAAGTATGCAGCCACAGCACTCAACAAAGCGCCTCCCTTACCGCTACCACCAGAAACACCAATCTTTTTTTGTCCTACCATTGTCACAACAAACACAAAACGGACACGAGAAACGGGCACGAAACACAAAACACAGAACACAAAGAATGCTAGGAATAGAGCAGACAGCACTATTTTGCACACTTCCTTACAACTCGAGAGCTGGAGACGGAAAGAATCTTTGTAGCATCTCTGAAGCCCATAACGCTGAACTAACCCCTCCACTCCCTACCACTCTTGTTCCTATTGGTTCAAATTATTTCCCTACACACTCTAACTAACCCCCTACTTCCCACCCCACTCTTCCTATCGTCTCTCTCTATCTTATTGCCTACAGTACTCATACAATAAAAATACCATTTAGTAATTTAAATCTTTATTTATAAATTAACATTTTATTTCATACAAATATCTCTTACTTCGGCTTACACATAACATGAAATATCACAATGAATTTTTCAATTGAATATTATAATTGTCGACCTTTGCGTTAACAAGTAGAAACATTATTAACAATTAATCACTCAACTCATTCATTGCTTTGAGTAACACATCTAGTTTATCATCATCCTTTAAAACATTTCGTTCAACGACACTATTTAAGGCTGATATTAACCACTTTAAATTCTGCTCTGGTTCACTCTGAAAAAATGTTATGTCTGAGTGACCCCAGGGTAGAGTTTTAGTGGTATTGGGAATCACAAAACGTTTATCGTCATAATAAGAAAGAGCAACTTTATTCCGCATCTCTGTATAGATATCATGCAAGTGACTTCTGAAAGTATTCATTTTACGAAATATTAACCCGCCCTGCTCAACAATTTTTCTGTAGTCATCTATTGTAAGTTGTTTTTCAATCACAGATTTCTTTACTCCCTTGGCTTTTTTCAACTCATTACCGACCGATTGCACGTAGTACGCTTTCGCTCCAGTACCATAAAAGCTGATAATAGGATCTTCGGGGAATTCGTCTTTCATATTCCCAAGCACAGACGAGCCTTTTGGAATATTAAATTTATTTCCCTCCCTGTAATTAGAAGTATCAAATTTTTCTGGATTTTGTACAATAAAGTCATAGAAGTTATCTGTATAAACTTTCATAATTAAGGAATCGGTGTCGGTGTACAACAAAGAAGCATTAGCACCGAATTGACGTTTAATAACACCATAAAAAAAATTATACAGTACCGTCTTCGATAATTCAAGAATACAAAATCCTACGTAAATTGGTTTGTTATAGACTACTTGCAATTTGCTCATTTCAATCGCTACAAAATCCTCAGAAAAAATTGTGCAAGATTTGAAATTTGGACGAGCGATTAATGCGTTTGCACCTATAGTTCTTCTAACATTTTCCCAATGAGTAATCAACTTTATATCTCTTCTATTATCAACATTTTCCATGGTTTTACCAAATACTGCATTATTCATTAATTTATATTGGTCTTTTTCAAATTTATTGGTCGCTGAATTTCTCATTTGCGTATTTAAATCGATGTATTTTTTTAACCAGGGCGACTGCTTGAACTTAAGTACTCTATGGGTTTTTAACACCATTAAACCATTTTCAATGGCTTGTTTCAAGTTTCTATAATGCACAACATATCGTCTCTTATCATTCAAATTTGGGATTAATTTTGGTGATTTTGATTTTGATTGGGGGGGTATAATATTTTCTACTAAGAAAGGGAGATCTGAATGTAAATCGTGTAACTCTTGCGGATAATGTATGTCTACTTCAAAAACATACCCGTGTGGACTCTCGTCTGAAATATTAGTAACATCTAAGTCGATAATTTCTCTTTCGGACAGCCACTCAAATCCCCCTGTTGGTAATGCTTGGGACATACTATGACCGTATAAGTTCGTAGCATCAAGATATGTGATAAATGACGACGGTTCTGAGGGATCATAATTGGGTACAAACTTATTATTTGCGATATGCTTCCTTTCTGTACACTGGCTGACACCACCGCGTATAGCTTTTTTAAAAAAATGTATCATATCGATATCTGTTAACAATTCAAGTTCTACCGCTGTTAGTTTCAACATAGCGTCCCAAGATAAACCTGGAGCTGTGTAATATTGAGCTGGATCCAATTTATATTTATTCACGCAAATTTTACGAAAATTTTCAAATACGTCACACAAAAGAAGGACATCTGATTTTAAATACAGGTCTGAATAGTCACCCAAACTCTGGCACTCAAACAATTCCCACACATTTTTAGCCCTTTCATAATCGTCATCTGATATATGTGTTTCATTTAGGCTGTCATAGAATTCCTGCTTGGTGGGTAGAACACGATTATTTAATTTCTCTAAGTTATCTACGAAACTATATGGAAATACACCCTTCCGTCGCATTAAAATAAATTTTGCATTATCGGTAAAAAAGTTCTTCATTGTAACCATTTGACCTTCATTTAAATTTTCCCCTAAATTTTGTAGTGATGCTGACATAAATTTAAAACTATCGATGAAACGTAACCGCAAATATTTATTTTTTGTTTCCCCCTTGTCAGTAACGTAATCATGCATGTAAAGATGTTTTGTAAAAGATATATATTTTTCTTTGTTTTGTGGTATTACGTCAACTTTATCTTTATGAGCGCATAACTCTTTTACAAATAAGTGAATATCGTATCCACTCATGTTGTGAAATATGATAGGTACAAAATTTGGTAGTTTATAATTTAAATTACAGATCGAGTGCGCGGCACCGAATCGTATCTTACCAGTTAAGTGGCAATGATCTTTCACCTTTATATCACCTTCTGCAAAAGGCTTCTCACATATACCACAGATGGTTGCATTGTCAAAATTTTCTCTTTCTATCGCTGTAAGCGGGGACATGGGGATTACATCTTTCATATATCTATTATAAATTTCCCTTAAATCAGCCTCTATACATGATACAAATACTTTTGCTGCATCAGATCCGCGATATAGTTCAAATTTAGAAATGCTATTATCAAAGGAACATTTTATGTAATACGCGAAAGAGTAAGGTTCATGAATAAACGTTTTGTTGGTATAAGAGCGTTCAGGATTTGGCTCGCAAGTATTTATCGGTTTCAAAATGGATTCAAAGTCTGCATATACTACAAATGGTACTTGCATTTGTCTGTCAAAATTCTCAAATTTTAATATATTTTCCGGTACACGTTTCCCATATTTATCAACCCGAAATTGTGTCGATGGTGTTGTAGTGTAAATATGATTACAATCATTTGTTTGGTGAGACATTAGCTGACGTTCGTTACAGAAATACAGCAAACACCCATCACAAAAATATTTTCTATGTCCGTGAGCGGATATTTGATTTGATACTAATCCAGATAAATTTTTTATCCAACAATAGTGAGTTTTAGCACAATCCGATTTACAATGATGATTCTGATCACATTCCGCGGAAATTAATAATAAGTTAACATGAATACGTAGTTTCTTCTGAGAATAACGCAAAGGTCCGACAACATCATATTTTACTTTATTATTCTCGAATTTCTTTTCTAACCCATACACATTAATAGATATATTATTCAATTCCTCAAATTTTGAAATGTCTCTCAATTTCATTGGAAAATTCATACCTGTCAAATTTAGAACTCTTGAATAATGTGGATAAGATGACATTTGAGATGTACCACCATTTGCAGGATACAATGCTGAAGTGACTGCCCAAGCAAAACAGTATTGGTCCTGGTTTTCTATATTCACTACGGCCTTCTTATTTGCGATGAACTTTGGTAACTTGATATATGATGAACCACCCATTGGACTGTACTTGTTTATATTAATTTCAACAAATTTTATTTGTTCGAGGGCCCACCCTAAAAATAAAAAAAAAAATGTCAATTGTTATTCCACATACCAGAAGATATTTACATACCAGAATCACGCTCTTGGAACTCAGTAGTTTGCGCAACCATCATGTCTATAAAAGTGTCGAGTGCAATGTTTAAATCCACACCTTGATCCAATATTTTATTACACGTATTAAACGATTTAATTTCAGCTATTTCTTGTGCTTGTAATATATAGCTGGCAAATGTCTCCATGTTTACTTTCACAGTTTTATGAAGTAATAATATTTCTTCTAGTAAATTCAATATTTTATGTCGAATTTCGTTGAAAAATATTATATAGTCCAGTTTCTCATTATCACTATGCACTCGGTATGTTATGATTCTATATTTGAAAGCACTGCGAACAATTTCTGTACCATCCATCAAACGTACACATGAATTTGTTCTGTGTTGTAGTGTTCTTTTATGAGACTTCATTTGGTTAGTTGTTAAAGTCACATTACAGCTATAACACGTCTGCATAATTACCGATGTTGATGGATTCGAATCCAATTTCACTTTCTTTGCTGGCGGTCCATTACCATTTAAACTGTTACACGCCTCCCTCTGATGACGTCGCATATTGTCACTGCGAGTGAAGCTTGCACCACAAAAACTGCACGAATACATATTTGCTTCTTTACTCTAGGAAATTGACGTTAAGAATGATCCCATATTAACTCCTTTCACTCTTTTATAGAAAAGATATACTACGTCACAAAATATCAAACCACGGCACATTACGAGTTGCGTGGCAAGGAGGAAGCTCCGTCCTTGCATTCTCTAATAGTGTTAGCCAAGGCCAAGGTCACAGCAAGTGATCGTTCTGGGTAACAGCAACACTGCGCCCTTGAAGTCGAAACGCACTGCGGCCGTCCAAGGTCAAGGTCACGGTATATGCTATGCGAACCTACGGTGCCACCGTGGCCTTGAAGGAACGGACCACAGGTGCACGGTCAAGGTCAAGGTCAGTGGTGGGGGGAGACCGACCTACGGCTAACTTCCTCTACTAACAACGTAAATTAGCAAAATCGGGTCAAATTAGTGACGTCAAAATGACGTCAAAGCAATATTATAGCGTTTTCAGTCACGTGGTTATTTACACAAAACTTCAAATAATGCGGCATATTTACGAACCGAAATTCTTCTATGAGTTTCTTTTATTATATAATCAACTTGTATAGTATATATTATGGAAAAATAATAAAATTAAGCATTTTAGAAATCCAAGCTATAATATTTTTATTGATAAAAAATAAAGTCATTTATAAGTCAATCATCTACAACTATTAATATAAAATATAATAAAATAAAACCATGGATAACAATAGGTCTAATAAATTCAATTCGGCAAAGAGACAGTATAAAAAAACAATTAATAAAAAATTGCACAATAGAAAAAAAAAACAGAGTATACGAGATACAGAAACGCATTAACCAACTTATTAAGAAAAACAAGAAACGATTATTATAGTAAAGAATTAACGGACGCAAAAGGTAATTATAAAAAAATTTGGCAAACAATAAACAGTGCTACAGCTTGTAATACAAAATCAGGTAGATCAGCGATAAATATTAATTTTAATGATGAAAATGGCAAACAAATCAATAATAATGAAACGAAAGCAAATCATGTAAACAGCTACTTCATAAATATTGGGGGGAAAATGGCAGGAAAAATCGATAAAAACACTGAAAACCAGGCCCTTATTTTTGAAGACGAAAATATTTATCCCAACCTATTTCTCCAGCCCACAACAAAAATTGAAATTATATTGATCATTTCCAATTTAAAAAACAAATCGGCTCCAGGTCCCGGCGGTATATCTAGTGAATTTATAAAATGTATATATCAGCATATAGTTAAACTCTTGGTGCATTTAATAAATTTATCATTTAAAACAGGTGCTTTACCATACCAATGGAAAGAATCTGCTGTTACACCAATTTATAAATCAGGTGATACCACTAACGTAAGTATCGGTAATTAATAATTTCGCAAAAATTTTTGAGCAGTGCTTCAAAAATAGATTAATAGATTTTTTTGATAAGTATGATGTGATTACAGAACGACAATTTGGCTTTAGGAAAAACAAAAGTACTGAACATGCTGTGCTAGATCTACTATATGAGACAATTTCTAATTTAGACTCGAATAAAAAGTGCTTAGCGGTATTCTTAGATCTGGCTAAAGCTTTCGACACTGTGCCACATCACATTCTACTGGAAATATTGGTACATGTCGGCGTAAGAGGTCTAGCATTAAATATATTTAAGAACTATCTCAAAAATCGCACTCAGAAAGTAAAAATTGACAATGTTCTCAGCGAATCGCAGACTATTACTATGGGCGTGCCTCAAGGAACAGTATTGGGCCCAATATAATTAGCATGGCAATTATAAATAGCATGGCAAATCTAAAAAAATTTTGAAGGTCACCTAACCTCTTAAGCGGACGATACGGCTATGGTTTTTATTGCTGATTCTTGGGAAAATGTTTATTCTAAGGCAGAAAGTAGTTTATATATTGCTTATCAATATTTAAATATTAGTTTACTTAGTTTAAATGTAGATAAAAGTAAATTCTTAACATTTGCTTTATCAGCTGATGATCAACGGTTACTTACTATTCATAAAAAAAATTTTCACAAGTAAATTGTAACTGCCCACAAATAAAAGAAACGAATAACATCAAGTATCTTGGAATAATACTAGATCAGCATTTAAAATGGAACGACCATATCGAATATATTACAAAAAAGATTAGAATACTCATACATAAATTTTATTTATTAAAAGGTATATTAAATAGAAATAATTTGCTTATGGTATATGACTCCCACGTTGCCTCTATTATTGGTTACTGTGTTATTGTTTGGGGGGGATTATTTAAAAATGCATTAAAAAATCTGCAGGTTACACAAAACAGCATATTAAAAATAATATTAAACAAACCCAGACTATATAGCTCTACTTTGCTTTACAAGGATGCAAATGTATTTAACATCAAAAATACCTACGCTTATCACTCTCTATTATGGATTTTTAAATCAATTAATATTTACAGCAATCAAAATTATTCAACTCACACTTATTTAACTCGTTCTGTACAAAACAAACACATTGCTGTACCAATATACAAAAAAACACATATTCAGCGATTTATATTCTATTATGGTCCTAAATTATATAATGTTTTACCACTCAGTTTGAAGAACATAACAAAAATAAATAGATATAAAAAAGAAATAAAACAGTTTATTTCAGAAAACCAAGAAATTATAGAAAATATCTTAAATATTTAAATATGCTTACATTCTAAAAAAAAAAAAAAGAACTTCTGTGAATTGTACTACACTTTGATGTACTCTTGATTCCTTAGCACTATATACTTTTTTCAATATTGTTTCCTTTTAAAATAAGCTGTATTAATAAAAAAAATTTTCTACTCTCTTTTTTTATATATATAAATCAATTGTTTATATTAAATTACATTAAAAATACACTTGATTTCGTGGTGACACTACGCAAAACAAACCATTGTGTTTAGGCGTTGGTTTCGCTACAAACGGGTGTTGAAAATATTTATTGCTTTGAATAGAATTATATCTCATATTATGTTATATATTATAAGCATTTTGTATATGTATTTTAGTTATATTTTTTTTCAATAAACAATTTTCAATTTAATTTTTCAATAAACAATTTTCAAATTTTCAATGCGTCTTCCTTGTCAAACGAACGGGAAATTCTAAACATATTGTGAGAAAAAGGATTAAATTAATAACATTTTAATAATTTGCTAATGCCTTTTCATATTTTTAACTATATTTCATTCTATATCTGCTGCATACTATCCATTTTCCGTTATTATTAATTTTTACCGCAATAACTCATCTAAGTATCACTGATTGCACGTTCAAAAAATTCATAACTTTGCGGATATTGATTTAATAGAAATGAAAAATAATAGAAAATTGTTCGTAATCGAATTCTCTACAACTTTAATTTGGAACATTTTGCGATCCGGATGACTATTTTCGAGATTTTGCGTCGTAACACTGTACACATTTCAAAAAATCCTATCTCGACTCCCATAGGTCGCACGAAGTTAAAAATAAAACAAAATTGTGCAGATTTTTATTACCTATAGTTTTCATGTATACATATTTTACAGTAAAATTGATACTTTCTGAGTTTTTTGAGAAAAAGAGATTTTTCGTCTGTGAGACCAGATCCTTCGCCATTTATTCGAATTATGTACGATAAATGTAATTATTATGAACTGTGATGTAGTTTCAATGAAACTTACGAAAATTTCATGAAATGTTATGAGGCTTTCTTAAGCTACATGATCACTATAAATAAGTATAAATCAAAACCTCAAATGGTTGAATAACTCCGCAATAGGATAAGGAGCTTTCGATAATGTTTATTTTCTTCTTCAAAACTACAGTTGAGTATAATAGGCCATAGTTCAAGGGTAGATTCTTTGGACCAAAATATGAGGATATAACCAAATATGCTTTAGTAAAATATTGCTCTGGGAAAAGATACAGGGTGTCAAAGTTCAAATTATTTCTTCGTTTTTGTGCAATAACTCAACATCCTCTTGACTCTTGCCAAATTTGCTAGAGGAACTTTTTTTATTCTAAGAAACACTAATTTATACATCACATCACGTTAGCTCAAAGGGGGCGCCGCAGGACCTCTATCTGATGATGAATTTTTTTCATATTTTTTTTTTTACGAAACTTTGTGGTACTTCTGGCCAGAAAATCTGATGAGGGCGTAATTTCCACGTTTAAAAAGTACACTTGGTAGAACTTGATAACTCCAACCGTTTCCGAGGAAAGTGCCGTTAAACATTTCAATAATTTTTTGAAAGACAAATTCAAATTTAATAAAACAAAGTGTATTTATTTATTATTCCCTTACGTTTACAAAACGTAAGGGAAAAAAATCGTAATAACAGCGTAAACTCTTTCTCACTTTCTTATGAACTAATGGATTATTTTCAAGGTATTGAAATAAATGCATAAATCAAAAGATTCTCTAAAATAAGGAACTAATCTTATTAGAAGACCAAAAAATAACGTAAAAGTTGTCTTAATGACATAATAAACTTTCCCCCCATGCAAAAACCCCATTGCTGCAACTTAGAGTAAATAATGTTCGATATGGTCTCCACCTACGTCTATGCCTTTTCTAATTCTATTCATAAAAGATTTTCTTACATTGAAAAATACATTTTCCTGTCCTCTAATAAAATTCGCTGCATTTTGTATTTTGTCCCACAGTTCTTCTCTTGAGTTGATAGTATATGCATAGACTAAGGACCTCATATGTCCTCGCACATAATAATCTGAAGGATTATAATCAGGACTCCTTGGTGGCCAAGCAAACTCACTTCCTCGACCGATCCATCTGCGTGGGAAATTCTCATCAAGATAATTCCTGACTTCAATGGAGAAATGAGGTGGAGCTGCATCTTGCATGAACCACATTCTGTTCCGTATGTCTAGCATGAAAGCATGTAATATATCAGCGAGAGTATTATGAAGAAAAAACAAATAAGACTGTCCATTTAAATTTGGAGGAAGGACAAATGGTCCCAAAAATTGACCGCCGATGATACCACACCAAACGTTAATCTTGAATTCTTGCTGAAAATGCCTTTGTTTAACGGCATGAGAATTTTCTATTTTCCAGTAATGGATATTTCTCCAGTTAAAAGCCTCGGCTAGTAAAAGTTGCTTCGTCGGGAAATAAAGTGCTTTTAACAAAATGTCGATACCTGTTGTGTTTATTTAGAACAAATTGACAAAATTGTAGCCTTTGTGAAAGATTCTTTCGAAGTAGGTTTTGTAGCAGTGAGATGATATGGGTAGAAGCGTTCTTTATGTAAGACTCTTACAGATTGTTTACTCACCCCCATTTGCCGCTGTTAAACGACTTGAGCTGACTTGGGGATCTTCATCCACACGAACAAAAATTTCTAGTTCTTGATCTGGAGTAATTCGTTTCGGTCGTCCTACATCGTTTTTATGACGAAATGAACCCGTTTCTTCCAAACGAAAACAGATCTTTGAAAATCTTATGGTCTGGCTGTATTCTATTTGGATATTTCAATGAGTATCTTCTCGCTGCAGCACGTCCGCTAAAATTATTTTGTGCGTAAACACATATCATCATCATGTCTCTCATTTCCCTATTTGAAAAATTATTATGTCTAGGCATTGTAAATAAAGAAGTTAAAGAAATTAGCTCGAGGAACACAAGAGAAGAATAACATGATTAAATGACGCAAATGACGGGACTAAAATGCAACCAAAGCACACTTTTCAATAAATACACTTTGTTTTATTAAATTTGAATTTGTCTTTCAAAAAATTATTGAAACTTTTAACGACACTTTCCTCGAAAACGGTTGGAGTTATTAAGTTCTACCAAGCGTACCTTTTATACGTGGAAATGATGCCTTCATCAGATTTTTTGGTCAAAAGTACCACAACGTTTCGTCAAAAAAATATGAAAAAAAATCATCATCAGGTAGAGGTCCTGCGGCGCCCTCTTTGAGCTAACGTGATGTAATATATACATTACCTATTATTTCTTAGAATATAAAAAGTTCCTCTAGCAAATTTGGCGAAGATCAGTCAAGGGTCTGTTGAGTTATTGCAAAAAAAAAAACGAAAAACTAACTTGAACTATGACACCCTGTATCTTCTCCACAGCAACATTTTACTAAAGGGTATTTGGTTATATCCTCCATATTTTGGCCCAAAGAATCTACCCCTGAACCATGGCCTATTATTAATGGCCCACCCTGTATACATATATTTCAAAGTTTTGAAAATTTTGCTTCATCATAATAATGCACGTTACTTTACTTAATACTGGGTCAAATATAACACAAAGTTTGTTCAACTTGGTTAACTAGATCAAGAGTCAGGGCTTATTAAAATTCCTTGCCGTTTGGGACGGTCCACTTCTATAAATTACCTGTGTGTAGAAAACTTACTTCAACCGTAGTTTAGATCTAAATACGCCCCTATACTCTCACTGACCTATTAAGGAAGTTACATTTTAAATCAATATGTTTTTAGATAGATGTGGTTTTATAATTTTATATTAATATAGTTTAGCGCCTATAATTTTTCATTTAACATCATTTCAAATGTACTGTTCTTTGTGTAGCAACTGTGTGCGAATTATTTCTATTCTTTCACGTCGTTGTATTATCTCAATGAGCAGGATGAGTAACATCAATTATCTATATGACTAAGGATGTTGTTCTTACAGTTGTTTTAACCTGAATAGTTGAAATAAAATATCGATTATCCTGCATTTCCACCGACTATAATCTAGCAGCGTCGGATAGCTTTTGGATGAAAATTCTGTCAGTATATGTACGCAAGACTTAGGTGGGTTACGTGTCGCCCAAACCGCCATTTACCCAGTGACTGTTGAGGAATTCGTATCGCCAGTTTTCCGAGTTCTCCTCCTAACCTATTCTCATATAACCTATAAATTTTGAGGCCACATTATGACTGTCCGAAGCTGTTGCTTGAAAGTTCCGCGATGATTATTTAACTGTTGTTAATGTCGTGCCATGTGTATCTTTCCAGGTTTCTCTTCTAACATGGTAATCATTTTTTTTTATGAATCACATTTAGATTTTATTTTAAAGCTTCGTTAGAGTGTGTGCTGTGTTTTTGTATAGAAATTAGATAGAGATGCTTTTGAGGAACAGTTTTTTTCATAATCTGTAAGAAATTGAGTGTTTTTATTGTATTTCCTGCTTTTTTTTAATAGAGAATCACTAGGAGAATATTATTTTTGTGCATAACATGTCGTCCTTTTTAATTATTCAAGAAAATTGCCAAAGTCTGACGTGACATATCGACAAACGTATTTAAAGTTTTAAGAGTTCGTTTATACTTAATGTGCAAAATAATTAATTCAAAATACTTTCGTGTGATTTGTTGACCTGCTTTTCCTGATAAACATAAATATTGATTGTTTGAAAACCACTTTCTTCGTTATTTAAATATGTATAGCCCAAATATTAGCAAATGTTTAGTTAGTACACTTTATATTCCATATTTTTTTACAAAATTTATATGGAATTAAATCCTCGTTGCATCGATCTAACTTAGCACAGTAATAGCATACTTCTTTTTTCTCTTAGTGGAATAAAAATAGGATATTACACTTTTTATAATTTGCTCTTCGAATATGACGTTATTTCCACTACTGAAACACATTTTTATGTTCACAAGCTGAAACAGGATAACTAATTTATCCGTTGATTCGCTGGTGTACCAATTCTACTAAGACGTTACAGAAAGGCAATTTCGCATGTTTGATTGTACCAAGGTTATTTATTGTAAATTATTTCTCCATGCGCCCAAATACACATAAATCTTAATATTTTTATTCTTTCCTATTATTTGGGTTTTCTACCACATGTATTATTATCCTCTTCAGAAACAAATCACCGAATCTACAAAATAATAGAATTATTGGAAAAAAAAGCCTCTGCGCCCGTGACGTTTACGTCAAAGGAACAGTCAGAGGTTATGGTTTGCAAATAATATAAATCGGAATAAACACAGAAATAATGTATTTTGCTGACGTTTCGGAAAGTAGTCTCTTTCCGTTTTGAAAACGTTTTTTTGTAAGAACTCTTATTTTGCTGTGTATGTCAAATACACAGCTTTAAGATTCTGTTTATGTTATTTCCAGAGATACTTACTACTTACAGAGAATATAGAACTGATGATATTTTCTTTTAGATAATGTTGAGTTTGTTAAGTTCTTCTTTTAACATTGGTAGCCAGGTTGTACAAATATCTACAGAACAATTCGATACGCACTTATCTTCATTTAATAAGATTAGTGCTGATTCTTTAATTTTTCTTTTTTTGGTATCTGCTACTTTTGTTATAATTTTTGCCGAGTCCTAGTTTATTCTATGTCCGTTTTCCCAAGTATGTTCACAAATCTTTGATTTCTGAATTTCATTTTTTCTAATGTGATTCTTGTGCTCATCCAGCCTCACACTGAAAGTTCTGGATGACTCACCCACATAACATTTATCACATTCGCACGGGATATTGTAAATACAGTTTTTTGAATTCTGCTCCCTGTTTATCGGTTTTGTTTTTGTTAAAATAGATCTTAAACTGTTCCCCATTTGAAATACCCGATAGTCCGTATACATAAGGAATTATTGCTGTATAATGACGTTCAGGTTTTTGTCGTACCTGATTGTCCCTATTTTCAACATTTATGAAAACTCTATCAACAAAGGCTTTAGGGTATTGATTTTGTACTAGAACATCTTTGATAAATTTTTTCTCGTCATTTAATATTTCATTATTATATGAAATTATTTTGACCCTATCGTATAAACATTTTACAAAACCCCTTTTAACATTTATTTACTGATTTGAGTTAAAATTTAGATATCTATTAGTATGTGTTGGTTTTCTATAAACGGTTGTTTTAATTGTCTTATTTACCCTTCTAATTAAAACATCTAAAAACGGTAGTTCATTCCTACTTTCTACTACTAATGTGAACTTAATAGACGGTTCCTTACTATTTATATTTTCCAAAAAACTATCTAGTAATTCGACACCATGAGGCCAAACTGCAAAGATGTCGTCAACATATCTCCACCAGACAACCGGTTTGTTCATACAATTTTGAACATGTGTATTCTCAAAGTTCTCCATAAATATGTTGCTTAAAGTTGATGATAATGCAGACCCCATAGCCATACCAAAATTCTGCTGAAAATAGGTTGTTTTTATACACATTGTTAAGAGTTCCATTATGCTATTTACACTTAATTTAGTTCTGTTTTCTTTTTAAGTGTAAATAGCATAATGGAACTCTTAACAATGTGTATAAAAACAGCCTATTTTCAATTGGACAATGAGTTATATCAGCAGGATTTTGGTACGGTTATGGGGTCTGCATTATCACCAATTTTAAGCAACATATTTATGGAGAACTTTGAGAACACACATATTCAAAATTGTATAAACAAACCGGTTGTCTGGTGGAGATATGTTGACGATATCTTTGTAGTTTGGCCTCATGGTGTCGATTTGCTAGATAGTTTTTTGAAAAATATAAATAGTAAGGAAGCGTCTATTAAATTCACATTACAAGTAGAAAGTAAGAATGAACGACCGTTTTTAGATGTTTTAATTAAAAGGGTAAATAATACAATTGAAACAAGCGTTTATAGAAAACCAACACATACTAATAGATATCTAAATTTTAACTTAAATCAGTCAATAAATGTTAAATGGGGTGTTGTAAAATGTTTATACGATAGGGTCAAAATAATTTCATGTAATAATGAAATATTAAATGACGAGAAAAAATTGATCAAAGATGTTCTAGTACAAAATCAATACCCCGAAGCCTTTGTTGATAGAGTTGTCATAAATGTTGAAAATAGGGACAATCAGGTACGACAACAACCTGAACGTTATTATACAGCAATAATTCCTTATGTATACGGACTATCGGAGAAGCTACGCCGTACAGGTGACAAATTTGATGTTAGGACGATATTTCAAACGGAGAACACTTTAAGATCTATTTTAACAAAAAACGAAACCGATAAACAGGGAGCAGAATTCATAAAACTGTATTTACAATACCCCGTGCGAATGTGATAAATGTCATCCAGACCTTTCAGTGTGAGGTTGGATGAGCAGAGACATTATATTAGAAATAATGAAATTCAGAAATCAAAGATTTGTGAATATGCCTGGGAAAACGCACATAGAATAAACTGGGACTCGGCAAAAATTTTAACAAAAGAAGCAGATACCAAAAAAAGAAAAATTAAAGAATCAGCAATAATCTTATTAAATGAAGATAAGTGCGTATCGAATTGTTCTGTAGATATTTATACAACCTGGCTACCAATGTTAAAATAAGAACTTAACAAACTCAACATTATCTAAAAGAAAATATCATCAGTTCTGTGTTCTGTGTAAGTAGTAACTATCTATGGTAATAACATAAACAGAATCTTAAAGCTGTGTACTTGACATGCACAGCAAAATAAGAGTTCTTCCAAAAAAATCTTTGAAAACGGAAAGAGACTACTTTCCGAAACGTCAGCAAAATACATTATTTCCGTGTTTATTCCGATTTATATTATTTGCAAAACATAACCTCTGATTGTTCCTTTGACGTAAACGTCGCGGGCGCAGAGGCTTTTTTCCAATAATTCTATTATTTTGTAGATTCGGTGATTTATTTTTGAAGAGGATAATAATACATGTGGTAGAAAACCCAAATAATAGGAAAGAATATTCGTAGAATGCCACAAATAACTTTCAGACAATACTTAACATTTTTCTTGCAATTTTTACCATATACAGGGTGGGGCAATAGTACGTACGATTTTAATTAATATAATTAAATAATTATAATAAGGGCTCCACATGTATTGACACTCATTTCTATGCATCTTTGAAATTAAGCTACTACTGTTTTTAAAATTGCCAGTGTGATCTATCGAAGAGCAGTTATTATTCTCTTTTTCATATTTTGGATTGTATAAGAGTAGAAACTTCATTTCAAAGACGCATAGAGGTGTATGTCAATGAAAATGGGCAATATGTGGAGCACTTAATATAATCTTTTCTGTTCAACTGTTTGAAAAAAACCTCAGATTTACTTTTACTCAGAATGTAGTCATGCATAATGTTTGTCTTAAAATCTTGCATCCTTTATTTAACACACTTCCTGACATAACCAATTGATGAAATTTTGCACAGTTGCTAAGATATGATGACAATACAATATTCCACCGTTATTTTTGCAAATATCCGCACGTAGGAGGCGCGGGGGTGAAAATGGATTAAATATACTATCCAACCGGCACCTCCGGCAAAACGTAAAATATTAAAGGTTTCTCGCGTGAACAGAGACTTCTGCGTCCGTTTTTTCCTGTGCAAATGGTACGATGTTAGTTCCGGTGACATAATGGAATGCCGATAGGTTTATACCTCGGAACCCAGCTCCAATGAATGAATTTATGTAAATTGGTTTTATACGTTATAAATAATTAAAGTATGACTAACAAATAGAAAATAAAAATATATGTTTTTTAAACTTGCTTTTCTTAAAATTGTACTAAAAAATAATTGCAAGATAAATGTATTTACATCCCAAGGGGAACAACCGAATCTAGTTCTCTAGACAAGACCTACAATTACGATGAAATGGATTCATATTTACTATTTACATTCATTTTACGACTGAAACGTCAGTAGATTGAAACGAGTTGTCTTTCCAAGTTTTCAAAAGTTACTATGAGTGTTTGTCTAACATCAAATCAGTATTTTTTTCAGAAAATTGGAATCAATATCAATCGGATATTTGATTTCTCTGAAATGTAAAGAGCAACGTACCTAGACCTGAATTCTATACAAAAAAATGGGTAGCTACTGGAAGCGGCTGGAACCTCCCCACCCGGTGGATCTTTGAAGCCAAAAAGAACATTAGATTGTGTGCCAAAATGGCACTAAACGTAATCCGATCCAAAACCTTTTCAGATCTTCTGGGGCATTAAAAAAACCCTAAACTTAATGAATTTACAACATTCGCCTGCGGCTCGTGCTGCAAATTTCATCTATGCGAGTTATTACCTACATTATCGCTCGTTGAATAATATACTATTAGGATATTAACAACTTTAACATCACTTGAATGACTAGGAAAGTCTAGTTATCCTAAATACTACAGCTTTGTAAAGCAACAAACTGAAAATTGGTAAAGTGATAATCTATAATAAATTCACCAACGAAGGTAAGGAAAGCATATGATATTGATATTGTTACATCTATCTTTAAAGTTTGTGACAATCCACTGGTGCAGTCACTAAAAGTTACAAATATCCCGAAATCTTATTAACATGACATGACACTAACGTTATCGGATGATAAACGATGACAATGACAATCGTCAAAATTTTGCTCATTGCAATTCGATCGCTTGCGGCTGTCTTTGTTAAATGAAGCATTAGCATTTCAGTAATTTTACTAGATTTTAGAGGAATATTTGTAGTTTAATTCTTCGATTTGTCTGTATATATATTTAAAAACGGTACTAAACGTAATCCGCCCTACTTCTAAAGCAATGAAGAAAGCCTCACACGTGAACTGACACGAGATGTGATGAGTTTCACGACGTAACGGCTACGCGCATCGATCATGTCACGCGAAATGCGATCTATGCTTCATATTTGCTTTGTTTTTAATTTTTTTCACGGAAACTAAATCGAAAGGGTGGAAGTGTGATATATCGTTGAAATCAGAATTTTAACTGCTTTTCAATGGTTCCATTGCAAATTGAGAGTAATTATAAAATAAACAACTTGCTGCGTCAAAACGGCACTAAACGTAATCCGATCTCAACCAAAACCTTTTCAGATCTTCTGAGGCACTAAAGAAGCGCACATGCAAAGTTTCATTCAAATCCGTTCACTAGTTTCGGCTAACACAAATACACACACACACACACAGACATTTTTCAAAAACCACTTTTTTGGGTTCCTAGGACCTCAAAACGTAAAGATTTGATGTTATCTCAATTTTCGTTTTTGAACCAATTTTAGTAACCTCTCACAATTTTATTGTGGTGAGGTTAATATTATTTAAATGATAAGGAAAACTGAAGTTATTGAGGATGGAAACCATAAGAAATTTGTTGTTGAAGCCATGAGTACAAAATAGATTGTAGTTTCATATGCAATTAATAGCCCAATTTCTGCACAATACGATGCCTTACTTGTGCAAAAGGTGTAAATATTTCAATGGAACTATAGAACATATTCAACTTATATTGCATCGGCAGAAAAACAAAATCTGGATTTATCCAGAATTTCAAATATATTTACCCACGTACTTCTATTTTGCCAACTATGTACATAAACGTATCTATTTTGGGCAACCGACAAACGATCGTTGTCATTATTATTACTCAAAAAGTAGGAGAATTATTTAAATACATACAAGAGTGCAATAAATTATTATTACTGGTACCTACGTATACATACTGATTAAAAATATGATAGCGTTGGATCAATCAAGTAAAACAGTTTCTCAGAATTACATAACTTTTATTATAATTTTTTCTGTGATATATTCAACCAATATAAGATCTTAAAAAATAATATTTTTCTATAAAATCCTTATTTTACTATAAGGAACGTAACCAGACTGCAGCCAAGAGCTACTCTCCGGGATATGTGCCCCGCCGAGTGCTGAGTTACAAGTTACAAGCTTGACGCGTTAAGTGCAATAATTGCATATTACTATCAAAACGCTAATGCCTCGATTGCAACAAACACCAGCCGAAAGACTGATCCTACTTAAAGGAGCTCTCGTGCCAGTCGTCTCACACCACTTGTAGACTGCAGTTTCGAGCTGTTGGCTCTCGTCAGTGCAAGGTAGGCATGTGACGACCGACACGAGGATCACTCGACCATTTAGTACATTTCGGTATCTTTGGGATAGCGACATGTAAAATAGTCAGCAGGCGCCATCTAGCGGTCCAGTGTTTGATTATTTTACATATCGCTATCCCAAAGATACCGAAATGTACTAAATGGTCAAGTGATCCTCGTGTCGGTCGTCACATGCCTACCTTGCACTGATGAGGGCTAACAGCTCGAAACTGCAGTCTGCAAGTGTTTGTTGCAATCGAAGGATTAGCGTTTTGATAGTAATATGCAATTATTACACTTAACCCGCCTGGCTTGTAACTTGTAATTCAGCGCTCGATGGGGCACATAGCCCAGAGAGTAGCTGTTGGTTGCAGTCTGGTTACGTTCCTTATCGTAAAATAAGGATTTTATAGAGGAGTTTGGTACTAAAAATATTATGTTTTAATATTCCGCCCTCCAAAAGCACATTTGAATATAAGATGTGGACATTTTTGCTTATTCGTATTGAATTTCATCATGTTAACAAACGGAATAATGACAAGATGATTTATTGCTACTTAGTACATTAATACTAATGTTATGCAGAAATAAGAAGAAACGCCCATAAACACACACCAAAAGAATTTAGGCTATACCATCAAAAACTAATGCCACTCCTTAATACAAACAGATGTGTAGAAAAAGAGGTTCTTACCAGATGTAGAGTACTTGTATATATTTTCACGTATGTTCCCTCAGAACTCCAAAATTACTGGTCCTGTTTGAACGCGACTTCTACTAGTGTGAGGGATATGGAACAGGGGCGGTTATAGGTGTTATTATTATGACCATAAAGTAGAAGCAGGGCAGAGGAATAAATGTTCTTAAAGGTGCTTAAAGTTAAGGATAGACAAATATACTTAAATATCAACATTTATCTCTAGATTGCTTTACAGTGGGTTCACATTGTCAAATTAATTTTACATAGAGAGATATCTAGACTAGTCTAGAGTATCTCAGTATACTGGCGTCCCTAGACTTCTCTACGATTGTGTCCATACGATATTCATTTTGCAGTGTACATTGGACACTTTACATCGCAGTTTTTAACTATGTCAAGAAGGAGACGTCATTTTGCTGCAGCAGTGATTATTAACTGTTTTATTAAAAAACGAAAAAGAAGAGAACCCCGAACGTACTGGATTAAAGAGTGGATTGCAAATAGAAATCAGTTAGGCGCATATTCTCAATTTTTAGTTGAACTTAGGTCGCAAGGTCACTCATAACCGAAGTATAAATGTCAAACAAAACAATGGATACCCATTGTTTCGTTTGACATTTATCCTATAGTTAAGTGTTAATCCTATTGATAAACCGGCCCTTATACTTAAAAAGGTGTTTTCTTAACCGCCTCTCAAGTTACCGAAGTAACCCTATGGAAGATCTCAGGGATCTTGTGCTAGGCAAAGAGAGACGAAGCCCTACAGTTTAATGTGGACTCCGAACCAACCTTGGGACAATTTTTTTAATGAAAAATTGTTTCGCCTTGCGGGTATCGAACCCACTTCGCTAGGCAACTCGGTTTGCTAACCAGTCGCTTTAACACACTGAGCTACCACTCCCCCATTAATAAAGTAAATTATAGAAAAAACCGTTGACCTATATACCTCAACTGTATTTATCTACTGTAATTCTAGTATTAAATTTCCAGTCTGCTGGTGCACCTAGATCATGTCTCAATACGCCGAAATAAATGTGTTTAGACTACGGTCTATCAACTTGCTAGAGCGGTGTCGTGACAATGAATGCTCGATCTAGCGGAACTGCTCTAGATGGTATATAGACGGCGAAATTCGATCTAGACATGTTATCTTATCTTTTGCGTTACACTCCATAGAGTTGCGAATGATTTAAATATGCGAATTTCTGTTATAATACGTAGAAATACCGCTTTATCAATAGAATAATAGTTAGAGGTAGCTACAGTGGAGGAACGGTTGTGTCTAGGGGCCAAGGCGCTGGTTGTCTTTCAGAATGAATGTACAACTGCAAACTTTTTGCAGCACTTTTCTATGCAGATAGGCAAATGAATTCTGAAAAGCAGTAAAGGGATCTCAAAACAAAATGCACAATCTGTTTAACAAACTAACCAATGTTCAATCACATATATGTTAAAATAAAACATTTGCCAAATATTTCAAGACGATGTATACAAACTAACGAAGTTAAATATACAGGATGTTTTGAAAAGATTAGAACAATGCTTAGCCGTAGATTTTTGACATCAAAGCAAGTCAATTTAACCCAAAAAGTAGTGGTCTAACTATTTTCGTTTTCAAGATACAGGGTGGTAAAGTAAAAAAAAGTATTCGTATTATGTCTCAATCTTAGAGACTATTGTACGTATCTACTTCAAACTTGGTAACGACATGCTTTTCAGGTTGCTAATTATAATGGTGATACTGCCGATGTAACATTTTATATAGCGCTCTAGTTACAGTACTTTTATGTGACACTTTAAGCCATAAGTTTTTTGAGGTTAAGTCTTGGACATTTTCTATTATTAAAATCGAAACGCAATTTAATTTTGTAAATAAAAGGTGTACTTGTTTAATTGCGGTTTTATATCTGCACTTCAAAAATGATGTTTTGAAATCGTCAATAGTACTTGTTGTGTCAAACATTGTATATATTATAAAATATTAATAATTTATACTGTTTTCGTTCTGCTGGTAATACTTGCATTTGTTACATAAATTTTGGCCTACGTTCTTCGTTAATTTATTTAAGTTTATTGGAGAATGCCCTGCTACCAGTATTTAAATCTAGAAATGTGTGACATAGTCGCAGTCTATACTCAAGAAGATATCAATTGTTATATCCTAATCGAACGGTACCAAATTATAACATATTTCAAGGAATTTTCCAAAGATTTAGAAAATTCGGAAGTGTTCGCTGAAGAGGAGGATCAGGCTGTTCAGTTAGTTACACACCGTAAGAAGAATATTTTGATGCGTATTGAATAGAATCAGGAAATAAGTATACGAGCGCTATCAGCTAGAACTGGAATTAGCCCAACAATTATTTACAAAGTGATTCATAGAAGCCAACTTCTCCCTTACCATTTTGCACCCGTTCAACAGTTAAAACTCCGAGATCTACTAGCAAGATTAGCTTTCTGTGGCTGGATTAGAGACAAAGTAATAATGCGCAATTCCTGAAAAGTGTTCTTTTTACAGATGAGGCCAAATTTACACGAAGAGGTGTTTTTAACTGGCGCAATAATCATATATGGGACGTAAAAAATCCTCATAAAGCGCGTGTTCATCATTTTTAGGATGTACTTTCATTTAATGTCTGTACAATAGTCTCCAAGATGGAGACAAAATACGAATAAATTTTTTTTTAATTTACCACCCTGTATCCTGAAAATGAAAAGTGTTAGACCACTACTATTCAGTTAAATCGACTTGCTTTGATGTCAAGAATCTACGGCTAAGCTTGTCCCAATCTTTTCAGAACAGATTTTTTTCTTATACGCTAAACGCAAAAATAAATAAAGGAATATATCAAGAGTTTTAAGACGGTTAGTACATCTCACGGTGTGTGGATTAACGTGGACTTATAGCCACAGAGAGATAATTTAAATATCTTAAAGATGTTATGGGGGATTTGGAGTTATACCTGTTTATAAACTCTAAGCGAAAGCTCAGTATTACAGATATGAAGAGATTTATAGATGATTATAAAGTGTGTTTTATTTCCATATATTTTTTTTCGCAAGTACCCAAGATTACGAATAGGCGTGCATATGAAACCTGGCAAGTTATTACGTGTTTTAGACACAGATCGTGGTTGCTAGGAGATATACTGTGACACTGTTAATGTAACATATTGTATACAATAAAAACAAATCTTTAACTTTCTAGTGTGTCCGTCGGGTGTTTATGGGAACCAACTAGTCGTATAATCATGACTTAAAAACTGAAGTAAATTGGTTCTTTGCAAATTCTTAAAGATATGACTCAACATTGCTATTCTCAGGAAAGTAGAAAGTTCAAATTTATTTTTAGGTCAGTTGACTATTTTGGCAAAAGATATTAGTTATCAGTCCAATGAAATTAAATTATTATTGTTATAATTATTATTAATTAATTTATCATCATGCATGCCTTAAGTAGTGAATTTCTAATGTTTTGATGTGAGTACATGAAGTTTTTTTAACAATTTTGTATCTTATACATAAGGGTAATATAAGTTTATTACAGAATCAACGACGATATTTTATGTTGAAGTACAATACTGTGCTATTCGATTATAGAGGCGCGTTTAAAATTGCAGTCCACTTGCTTTTATTGTTATGCATCTATTATGTCTCGGGCATACTTTTAAAATTAGTTTCGCATTGTGTATAATTTTCTGTTGAATCAATTTTTGGAGTGCGCAAAGCGATTCAAGCTTGCATTCATCTCATTTAAAATGTTTCAGCCCTATTCGTTGGTATTTATATCTTCTGTTTTCGAAATATATCTCACGATACCTCAAGAACTATAAGCGCTACACGGAGATTGAATGTCAATTAGGATAGTGACAGAAAAATGTGTTATACTTGGTCATCTGTCAAGATAACTTCTAAAAACGCAATCGTGTTGAAGCTATTGTAAAACACTACTACCTACTATTGTAATATAATTTGCGATTTACTAATTCAACAAAACTGGGAATTTGTACTTCGAGAAGCAATTAATTCGGTGGACAAAGGTAAAGTAAATGGAATCAGCATCAATAATATCCGATACGCTGACAACACAATGCTTATTTGAAAGCCCCTCAAACAACATCTAGTAAGTCAACTTGTATAACAGAATTTGATCTTAATATACAATACAAATATATATAATATATAAATACGTGAAAGCTGTTACCAACTTATCCATAAAATATTTTTCTATTTCTAGGATTCGGAAAAGGTTAAGTTTTGGTAAAGGCGTTTATAAAATAACGTCTAATACATCTCTATAAACTACTCCCAATAGAATGAAACAGGATTTAAATTCAGAAAAATACGGTGGCACACTAAAAGTTATCAAACAATTTAAGCTAGCGAGTTACCCTTATTTTTTGAAATTGATTGATTTGGTACATCAAATTGAAGGCGATCGTAATTTTTATACATGTCTGAACTACATATCCCAGCAAACACCAATAATTGGCTAATCATTAATAAAGCATTGCTTTTACTACGTTACTGGGAGAGTACAGTCGTCAGACAGTAGAGGGATACACACACATTGCAAATGGTGATATCTAAATTATAACAATATTGTACGACCACAATTCACACATGTGTCGGAGCAAGTAGTTCTAACCGTAAACTTATATAAGGTAGCCCCAAAAAACAAAGGGGCCTTCACAAATACGTAAATTTAATGAGAATATTGAAAATCTTATCGAATCTACTCTGTACACGATCTGATATAAACATGAACGCCTATGTCATAGTTGTTCCAATGCCAACTAGATGACATAAAATTTATGTACAGTTTAAAAATATTCAGAGTGATACTGCGATGAATACTCATTGGGTCCTAGCTCCTTTCGAATACATGTCTATGGGAATTTCTTTTTAGCACTTGCTTTATCCAAAGTTAGGGATAGGAATTTTCTAACACTCTGTATATCTCAACAATGTGGTATAATGCAAAAGTTAAAATATCTCGAGAGTATGTGTCACAGAAAAAGCTAAATTTTCTCAAATTGTTCGCTTTTTCATATAGGTACTTCAAATCGTAAAAGAAAATTTTATATTCGTAGTTTCTTTGCATGTCAACATTTAATTTGTTTATAACCAATTTTTTTAAACACAAAGAAAATGTCAAAAATTGATTTTTTTAAATCTTTAGGTACCCCTAAAATGCTACAATTTGAACTATCATGTACATTTCTCGGCTAATTTTTTCTATTACATATGGAATGTATGTTGTGCTGCTGCGTCTCTTGCATAATTTAATGGGCATTCCAGCTAGAAAAAAAGATACCCCTGCTACGATAGTAGGTACTACTAGAAGTAAAGAAAAAATAAAAATTCAAGTAAAGTAATCAATTATTTACCTACGTTTGGAAAATAAAGTTTTTCTCCAACAAGTCCCGCATTAGATTCCAACTGTGGAATCCAGCTTCAGGTTTTTGGTTGTATTGTTACGAAAACATTAACTGTACATAACTTCAACAATTTATAAATTGTAATATTTTGCTTTTGGCTATCATTATGTATTTGAAAAATTTATTTCACAATAAGCCAGATTTAAAATAAGCTCTACACGATTTTAGAAATTTCTGATCGATAATATTTTATTCCTTACCATGAATCAGTGTATATTAATAGGAAAAATAGAATAGTCTGTTAAAATGAATAAGGGTAAAAATCAGCTCTACACGATTTCATAAATTTCTAATCTGTTTTGTTAACAGTAAAGTGATTTTTGTTATATTTTATTCTCTTCTCTACCATCAATGCACATTAATAGGAGAAATTTTAGTCTGTTAAAATAAAATAAATAAGGGTGAAAATGAACTTTACACGATATCATGAATTTTTTATCTGTATCAGAAAGTAAAGATGGTCAGAAGGTGCATTGGACTATGATAACTGTAAAACGCTTTTTGTTATTGTCTTCCAGTTTGGTTTAAGCAAAGGTTAGTTGCTCATCATGAAGTATATAGTCAAAAAGAAAAACATGATGGATGGTCAGGGGGTGCGGGGAGGCCACATAGAAAATTAGCTTGTAGTATATATTGGCAGTGTTGTCGTGTGGGGACGGGGGTGTGATTTCACTTATTATTTTCATTATGAAATAGTATGTGGTTTCACAATTAGCTATTAAGAATATAAACATACCTATAAATTTATTTATAACAGACGAAGAAGAATAGCACTGCAAGTAGTAGTAAAGTAAAATCCCATAGGATACTTCTACCAATTGCTTCAAGCATTTCATATACAACATTTTCAGAGCAAATACCAAATGCTACATAAACAGCAAAAGCTGTTGCAAGTACTCGACAATCAGAACCATTTGTCTGCTCTTGTACAAGTGGAAATCTAAAAGTAGTTTCACTAATCTCTAAGTAAGAATATAATTCTGTTAATTTTGTTCCGGATGCAAAAGATTAGCTTTATTACGTAAGGAATCGTAAATATAAACACTGCAACCATCATAATAACTGCATGTCCAATGATTTAGAAGATGCAAAAGCTGTCTGTATATAGTCTTTTCCAAGTGGGATAGGTTGAATTGCATTATAATTTTCCACATAATTTGTAATTGAGAATCTTCGAGTCACTGACTTTCTTTGATAATTTTGACATCTGTTTTCGTTAATTCTCTGCACACAAATTCTTTATCCATATTGACAATGAAAAATAAATACGAATGTAAAAAGAACTGAACGTTTACACTCACCCACTTACTTAAATGTCCGGTGCAAACGTATACTACTGACGGTCCCCTAAAAATCTGTTAAACAATATGTGTAATACTTAGAAAACATCTATTTCACAACCTATCTGGCACGTAATCCGACACGATACTCAATGCGGTTTTGCGATTAAACATTTCCGTTTTTAACATCAGACAATGGGCCTTTTCAGTGAATTTTTTTTATTGCTTTATGTGATAGTCTTTTATAAAACATTTCGCCGTATTTGTCTATTTTTTTTCAATCGGAAAAATATATCAAAAGTGCGGAAATAAAGCGCGGGCTTTGAACGTGGCGTCACGCACCCACCTTAATGACGTCAAAGAGCCTACGACCTTGAGCAGGACATACGGGTGTATACTATATTGCAAAGTTGGTTACCTGCTTTTTGACAGTTGACGTTAAAATTGACTTTGACAGTTGTTCCTCTTGGATGTTTGCGTTTGAGTGCTTTGTTTCAACATGTACAAATAACAACATAAATTGTCCAAGCAAAATATTCGTGTACGTTCCACGAGATGAAAGCAGACGAAAATCATGGTATAAAAGTGCCAAAGTTGAGAAGAAGTTGACCAAAACCAGGAACACCCACCACAGAACATAACCACAAAACTAAACGTAAACATGTATCAGCTGTGGTGTGATGTCAGTGGCCATTAGGTGTTCTGGAAAATGCTGTCAATATAATTCCGGGCGTGTGACTCAGTCCAAGGTCAAATGCGTATTCAAATTGGCGTAATAATTGTTTATTTTTTTATTAAACACTGTGAGATTTATATTCGAAACAGAGTTGCACAAGGTGAATATCTATCAGTTGGCTTTCGAATAAACATTTTTGTTTTGAGATTTAAGAATTTAATGAAAAGGCCCATTACAAATTTGTTATTTTGGATATTTTAAAGTTAATACAATTCGTGTTTTGCTGTTTGATTAAGCCAAAAATCCGAAATCAACAAATGTGATTAATACTTCGTATTCTTTTGAGAGATCTCAAAATTCAAACATTAATAGCAATGCCGTAATAAGATGACAAGTTAAAGGCAGGTATTTATTTGAAAGATGAAACAATAAACAACTCATTTCGCATGTAATTATCAATGTTAAATGATTATTTTTTTTTATGCAAAATAAATGAAATATCCAGATGGTGCAGAAAGCAACATCTTGCTGTATATGAACCGCGGTCTCGTTTCGCTTTCTCATGGGAGAGAGAGAAAATTAGCTACGAAACTCAACCGGGTTTCTTGATTTGTTGTAAAACTCATAATGTACATTTTTCGTCTTTTTCGTTTCTCGTAGAATTTATATGTCTTGGGATATTTAAATAAAAGGACTGTAAACTCAACTTGATCCCCTAAAAAAATCTTAATTTGATTCTAGTTAATTACTATGGTGAGTTTTTTAGTTACCAATGAAATTAATAATATAATTATAATGTTCGTATCATAATTAAACAAGCACCTATACTTATGACAATTTGTAAATAATTGTTAATGTAACACCACATAACTGACAAATAGAATTCCTCAATATAATTTAAAAACATCAATTTGTTTGGTTAATTATAAAGTACAATTTTCACATGATATTAAAATATTAGTTTCAACTTTATTAGTGTTGTTATGCCTCACCGTGCAATAACATGATCTTAACCAATTTCCTGTTCGATGAGTTATATACTTACTACATATGAACAAGCACCGCTGTGAGACACGATGACATTGTATCTACTGCTATTCTCAAAGCAGGGTTTATTAAAATTGAAGTGGAAATCCCGGCGCATTTGCATAATTAAGCAGTAGAGCTGGAAGTCTTAACGTCAGTACTCAAGAGACTGAAACAGTAGGTATTTAATTGATGCTTTTTGCGGCTTAAGTGGCTATAATAGTTGAATATCATTATGAAATAACTCAAGTGAGCTTTTTTTATATGTGTAGGAGTGTATATCTTGCTAATCTATAAAGCGTGAAAAATTGCCGATTTGCGTGCAAAGCATGATTAAAAATAAACTTCTTTAACCCCGTTGGGAAACAAAGGATTCAGTCCAAATGAAAAATTCAGCTATCAATATTTCACCATTTTCAATCTATAGAATCCAATTCTGTCAAAAATTTATAGTTCAACTCCATCATGAAGAATAAAAAACGTATCAAGTACATTGTACGTCTTTGTCATTTTGAATTTGTACGAAAGAGCGGTATAACTTAGTAGTTATTACTGTAGACCCACATTAAAAAAAGGTGGTGTCGGGATATGGGTTAAAAACAGTATACCTGATGTCAAATGCCTAAATTTAAGCCATTTTTGTATCGAAAAACATGTAGAAGTGTGCGGAATCAAATGGAAAAATAACAATATCATTTATGTAATCATAACTTGTTACAGGTCACCTGCTGGGAACTTAAGTATTTTTTGTAACACTATTAATGATATTCTAGCGAGCATCTATAAAAAAATGCAAATCTTGTCATGTGTGGGGACTTTAATTGCGACTCTTATAGAGAATCTAAAGAATTTAGCAAACTTGCCAGCACATTTTCTTGTTTTAATATGCATCATGTGGTAGGATGACCCACCCGTACGCAAGGGGCCTCCTTATCAACAATTGATAATATTTTCATCAATTTCGACAATGTTGGACAAATAGGCGTTTTTGATAACGTTATCTCAGATCACCGGTATGCTCTCTTTGAACTACATCTTTCCAAAAATCCAGAACAAAATAATATATATTCTTGTATTGTATTGGTACTCCAGGAAGAAAACTGGGAGGAGTTATTCTCAATTAAAAATATCGATGAAGCATTTGAACACTTTATTACACAATTTTTATTTCACATTAATATCTGTTTTCCACTGCAATGCCGCAATATAAAAAATAATCAGAAAAATTGGGTAGATACTGTTGTAATACTATCCAGTGGAAACTTAAAAGACCTATACATTTTTAAAAAATCATACCCAGAACTTGGAATTCTATATAAACGAGCAAAACAGAATCATTTTTTATTGATAAAAAATAAACAGAAACAATATTACCAAAATAAAATCACCAAATCGGACAATCCGACAAAAACTTCATGAAATATTTTGTCAGAATTAACAAACTCAAATAAAAATTGTAAAAATAATATAACAATCATACACAATGCAGAGAAGATTGAAAATCCGGATAAACTTGCATCCATTTCCAATGATTTTTTTATAAATACTCCATTAGAGATAAAAAAAAAATCCCACCACAAAAATCCAAATCGATGTTAGTACCAGATACAATGTGAATACTTTATTTTTAAATCCATTTTCTCCTACTGACTTATATAATCTTTTAGTTACCAAACTAAAAAATAAAAAATCTCCAGGACCTGATGATCCCTATGTTTATTATTAAAAACAAATTACTACTGTTACTCAATCCATTAACATGCTTGGTAAATCTTTCTTTTTTACCGGGTATATTCCCATCTTGTCTAAAAACAGGAAAAGTTACACCGATATTTAAAAAAAATGACCTGCATTCGTTAGATAATTATAGACCGATAACAGTCCTTAGCGGCTTTTCCAAAATTTTAGAATACTCCATTCTAGACCGACTACTCTCTTTTATAAATAAATTTAATATTCTTACGGGATATCAACACCATTCATAGTTTCTACGAGACATTTATAAAATATATCGATGCTGGTGAATGCCCTGCTGGTGTCTTTTGCGATCTCAGTAGGGCATTCGACTGCGTCGACCACAATATCCTCACAAGTAAACTGGGCATGTACGGAATAAGAAGAACCCCATTGAACTGGGTTTCATCATTCCTAAATTCACGCCAACAATATGTAACAATAAACTACGTAAGTCAAAATGAAATACGTAATTACTGTTCTGATCTAAGACAATTAAACATGGGTGTAGTCCAGGGGTCCGTAATAGGTCCAATTCTGTTTATTTTATATGTTAATGATATAATTGCACTTTCAAATGATACACAATTCACTTTATACGCAGATGATACCTCCATCATAATATTAGACAAATGTGACATTATCTTAAAAAATAAATGCGAAAACACTCTTGAACGCTTAATAAACTAGTTCAACAGTATTTCTCTATATTTCAATAAGGACAAAACCCAGTTGTGCAGGTTTCATCCATACCAAAACAAGACATCAAACATAAATTTATCTATGAACAATACATCACATTTTGTATTCAAGCAACGAAAACAATAACGTTAAATTCCTAGGGCTACATATTGAACCGTGCTTAAACTGGAAAACACAATGTAAATTTCTATGTTCAAAATTGTCTTCCATTTATTTTTTATTTACAAATCTAAAAACTGTTTTTACGAAGGACCAATTAATTACATTATACTATGCTCAGGTAGAAAGCAGGCTGAGATATGGTATATGCTTTTGGGGAAACTCAACCCTATCACATGACGTATTTGTCGCTCAAAAACGAATCATACGGTGCATTGCTGGTATACCCAGTACTTGCACATGTAAAGATATCTTCAAAAACTTTAAAATACTTCCATTATATAGTCTGCATATTTTTGAAACTTGTTTATTCGTCTTCAACAATAAAGATAAATTTTTGATTAACAATAAATATCACCAGGTTAATACTCGTCAAAAAAATGACTTCCATCAACCATATTCAAGATTAAATATCACCTTTAAAGCTCCCAGCCGTATAGGTGCCAAAATATTTAACCACCTCCCAAAAGACATAAAATGTATAAATAAGGAAAAACTATTTAAAAAAAACTTAATTTATTTTTGCTTGACAGTATCGTAGAGTATTTTAATTAATATAACTCTCTACTTGCTTCCTGTTTGTCTGGTATAATGTATCTGTGACGTATATTATTCATATACGTGTATATATGCAATGAACTTGTTTTGTATACTTTCCTGTTTTATTTTTATCTTTTTTTTTATCTTAGCAGTAAGTTTACTTGTGACTTTTCTTATACAAATGTTTTTTTTGTCTTTAAGAATAAAGAATTTTGAATTTGAATAAGATACTGTACAGAAATCCCATGCTTGAAAAGTTTGCCCAAAACTTCACTTTACTGTGTGTTATGAAATTTTTACTATGTTTATATCACATTCACATGAACATAGCATATTATACAACAAGAGCAAATTTCCCACGAGTTTGAAGCAGTTGCAATTCAAACGAGTGAGAAATTGCATTTCTGCACGCGTAACACTACAATCTTTATACAACCTCAGATACCGCGTCCTCGCCTCACACATCTTTCAGCGGCTTGTATATCAGTGTATTTGCGGAAGCTATACAACCTTAGGCGAGGGTTGTATAGGGGATATACCATCCTTCGGAGGGGATGTAAAGCCGTCGGTCCCTTATCTATTAAATGTTAGGCAAGTAAAAGATCCCTACTCTTCTTAAGGGAAGAGGGTCGGCAAAATTCCTGGTTGGGGGTAGCTCGTCTACAGGCGTCGGTGTTAGGCCTCAGTAGCGGAAATAGGCCGACGTTAAATAAATGTATAAAAAAAACAACCTCAGTTTTTTCCAAAAATTAAAACGCAATAGATTTTTCAATTCAATATTTATGGTGAATTAAGATATAAGGTACTAAAAGTTCATTATTGTTCGAAGATAGTTATCTAATCTATAGTTTGTGGTAAAATTTGTACAATTTTGAATTAAAATACCAATAGTGGAGCAGATCTAGTTTTAGAATAAGGAAATATCCGATTGTGACTTTTTTGCCAATAAATAGAGTTGGGGCCACCCAACATTCCCACACATTTGTGCAGCGGATGTTAAAGTGGGATAG